>CM057778.1:9411512-11911512 GCA_030064435.1 Trapa incisa | reverse complement strand
TCCCAAAGTGAATTTTAGAAATTTTGGGACTCAATTTGGGGGAAAATTGGCATTAGGGACCTAAAGTTAAAGAAAAAGAACTTGAGGGACCTAAATGCAAATAACTAAAAGTTTGAGCATTTTATTCATTCGTGATGAATTAAAAGGCTATTAGGCCAAAGAATAATGAACAAGGATGTTTATATCGTGTAGGAATACGAATTATTGGGAATGCTAGCAAAGAAAAGCTTGCATGAAGACAAAGAGCCAGTTAAGAGGAAATTACTACATTATCGGGTGACTGAGAATTTTCACATCATACCCAGTTGGGATAATGAACACCTTAGTTATGAAAACCCGCTACCTTGTGAGATTTTAACATCACGCCTAGATGGGGTGATGTGAGAAAACACACGAAAAAACTACTTATCGGTTGTAAGTAGATCATAACCAGTTGGTATGATGAACTTCCTAGAAGGAAGTAGAAAACCCATTTATCGGTTATGAGCGGAGATGTCCTCATACCCGGTTGGTGTGATGGACAATTAAAAATATTATTTTTATCAGAAGTGCTCTCCCCTAACTGTGTACCATTGCTTAAACTTTTTGGGAGACCTTATTGATGGAAATTTAAATAGCTCGGATAGGCCAGAGGCCTCGGTTTTGGAACTTAGGGGCTAATACGCTCGATTTTGAGAATCTCGTACAGTGGGCCCAAGGCCAGTAGGCACGAGCTGGAGCTCATAAACAAACATGAGATTAAGCCATGAAAACTTTAAATGAATGATGTGTTTGGCCATGGTACTAAGACAGGACCGACATACTCGATGTGTAAACCTCACACTTTTGAGTTAAGGTAAACCGGGAAAAGAACTGGTCAAATCGAGTAAGAAAACCGAGCTGGTTTACATTTGGGAACAAGCAATATGGAAATTTACAACTTCCGGGTGATCCAAAGGGTTCATTAAACCTTGTAAAAGAAATTTAAGAAAAATTAAAAGATAAAAACCAAATTGGTTTAGGTGAACGAGATTACATAAGAACTTTGAAGTTAAGCGTGCTTGCTCGAGAGTAGTGTGAGGATGGGTGACCTCGAACGTACGACTTATCATAAATAACTATAAATTAATATATATTTAATTATTGTAATTAATACCAATAATTTAATACCTAAATTAAATTATTGAAATTAATACAAATAATTTAATACCGAAATTAAATTATTGAAATTAATACCAATAATTTATGGCAATATTAATACTAGTAATAAATCTCTCCCATTTAATAACGAAATTAAATTATTGGAGAGCTTTGACTTCAACAGTTTTCTTAACCTCAAAAGAAGAGGTCGGGCTCTTTAGAAAGACAGCTATCTGATAGCAAACTCCAGTCAATCCGAGAATCGTTGGAGAAGCGCCGACATGATGGAATAGTGAAGCAACTCCGGCGGACCGAAGCTGCCCTATTTCGGCCAAGCTGAAATAGGCCATTTCAAGCCCTCCTCAGGCCAAACCAAGCCCTCCCAACACTTGCTCAACCTTTCCACGGCCGAATTAGTACCGAAAAGTAAGCCAATTCGGCTCCCCTTTATAATTTTCGATCGGTGCTAGAGAGAGAGTCAACCGAATTTCAATGACAAAATTCTAATTCAATTCTGCATCAATTGATACAATACTTGATTTTTGGATGAACCTCAGGACGAGACCTATCTACCCAGATCGAAAGCTCGGACTATCGTGCCTTCACCGTGAGTAATCGAAGCTTTCTCTCTCTATAGTCTGTTTTCTGGCAAAGCTCCGTTTGAGCTCGTTCCGACGTTAAAATTTGGGATTCAAAGTTTCTTAGAATTGTATGAACATATAGGAACTCAATTTCAACTCCAATTTCAATAATTAGAAGTGTTTGATCGGTCAATTTGATGAAATTAAATTCGGTAGTGTTGAAGAGTTGAAATTGGGGGAAACTTTGGGGATTTTCGAAATTCAAAGGGGCCAAAATACAATTTTATAAAATTGAGGGTCAATTGGGCATGAAAATAATGTTGGAGGACCAATTGAGGAATTTTGGAAATTTTGGGGAAAAACTTACCATTTTTGTGAAAGAAGGGCAAAATGGTAATTTTGGAAAAATTGGGGAACCAAATTGGAAATTTGGAAAATTAAACGCCTTTTTGGTGAAATTGAATAAATTGAGGTCCCATGATAAATTTTAAAAGTTACGAGACTCAATTTGAGGACAAAACCGACATTTGAGACTTAAAGTTAAAGAGAAATAACTTTAGGGACCTAATTGCAAATAACTAAAAGTTTGGGTTTTTTCATTCATTAATGAATGAAGGCTATTATGCCGAGTAATAATGAACAAGGTTGTTCATATCGTGTAGGAATGTTAAATACTGGGAACGCTAGCAAGGACAAGCTCGCGTGAATACAAAGAACCAGTCTAGTGGAATTCACGACATTACCGGGTGAGTGGGTTTACTAACATTATACCCGATTGGGATGATGAGCACAACTTAAAATTAAAAACTACTTACCGATTGTGAGTGAAAATTTTATATCATACCCGATTGGGCAATGATAAATACCTCAGTATGAAAACCCACTATTAAGTGGTATTTTAAACATCACTACTTAGAGGAAGTGATGTGAAAATCATGCGGAAAAACTACTTACCAATTGTAAGTAGATTATACTCGGTTGGTATAATGAGACTTGCTCGAAGGAAGTTGAAAACCCGTTCATTGGTTATGAATGGAAGTGTCCTTATACCGAGTGGTATAATGGATAGAGAAAACATATGTTTTGTCAAAAGTGCTCTCCCCTGACTGTGTGCCAATGCTTAAACAATTTGGGAGACCTTCTCGACGGGAGCTCGAATAGATCTGATAGGCTAGGGGCCTCGGTTTTGGAACTTGGGGGCTAAATGCCCGATTTTGAAAGTCTCGTACAGGGGGCCTAAGGCCAGTTGGCACGAGCAGAAGCTCGTAAACGAACATGATATATGTGCCATAAAACTTAATAAGTGAATTGTTTGGCCATGGTACCAAGATAGGACCGACATGTTCAGTCAACTAGCGGCAATGCGACATGACAGGTCGACGGACCAGTCAAGACAAACAACTGCGAGTTGAGTTGAGAGTCGGGGCCGTTGGACCAGTGGCACCACATATTATATGGTAATATAAGAAAACATTGTTTATGCATGCACTGTGAGTACGAGATCATCAAGACGCCCATGAGGGGTAGTGATGAATCCTAAGGGCACTGGACGACCTGGTGGCTATAAGGGCAGTTCGTCGTTCCAGGTGTCTGTGCGAAATCTGGAGTAGCACGAAGCGCATGAGACCGGGGTGGGGATAGGATGAGGTCTCTGTCCTCATACGGACATGAAGAAGTGATTTCGGGATTGTGGGTAGGATGTCACGTACATCCACTCATTCCCAAGGTAGAAGTGGTCGTACTTCTATATGGGTGGCAAGAAAAGTCGCTCCGAAGCCACTAGCGGGTTCAGTAGTGATACTGACTTGCGAATGTGTGTAACCTTCATGATGAAGGATGTGTGTTGGGTGATGACACACCGTGGTAACTAAGAAATAATGGAAAAATCCAAATTTTTAAATGATGGGATTTTTGAAAATAAAGGAGTCTGACACACTCCATATAAATGTTTTTCTTAAAAGTCAAAAGATTTTAAAAACCCATTCACTGAGTAGTCGTACTCACCCCCTCCCTTATATCCCTTTCAGAAAATCCTGAAAAGCCTCCCCTTAAAGACCGTCAACTAAGATGCCTGTAAGACAGGTATGTAAAGTTTTAAATTTCATACAGTTTTGATTATGCTATTCTAGGAAAAAGGTGCAAGTTAAAGGACGCCTTACTCTTTATGGTTTACGATAAGGGCAAACCCTTTAATAAACCGAGAGATTGGCGGGTTGATCACGGGGATCCGACCAAACCGAGTCGGGGCGTGACATATTGAGAATGCCAGCATGGACGAGCTCGCGTGAATACAAAGAACCGGTCAAGTGGAATTCAATGCGTTAACGGGTGAGTGGGTTTCCTAACATGATATCCGGTTGGGATGATGAGCACAACTTAAAGATAAAAACTACTTACCGGTTGTGGGTGGAATGGAAGTTGAAAACCCGTTCATTGGTTATGAACAGAGATGTCCTTATACCGATCGGTATAATGGACCGTAAAAACCTATTTTGTCGGAAGTGTTCTCCCCTGACTATGTGCCAATGCTTAAACTATTTGGGAGACCTTATTGACGGGAGCTCGAATAACTCTTATAGACCGGGGCCTTGGTTTTGGAACTTGAGGGCTAGAATGCCCAGATTTTTGAAAATCTCGTACAGTGGGCCCAATGCTAGTTGGCACGAGCAGGAGCTCGTAAATGAACATGATATATGTGCCATAAAACTTAATAAGTGAATTGTTTGGCCATGGTACCAAGATAGGACCGACATGCTCAGTCAACTAGCGACAGTGCGACATGACAGGTCGACAGATCAGTCAAGACAAACAATTGCAGGTTGAGTTGAGAGTCAGGGCCGTTGTACTAGTGGCACCTCAAATTACATGGATTGATAAGAAAACATTGTTTGTGCATGCACTATGAGTACGGGATCATCAAGACGCCCATGAGGGATAGTGATATGTCCTAAGGGCCCTGGACGACCCGATGAGTATAAGGGCAGATCATCGTTCTAGATGTCTGTTCGAAATTTGGAGTAGCACCAAGCGCATGAGATCGGGGTGGGGACGGGATGAGGTCTTTGTCCTCATACGAACACAAAGAAGTTATTTTCAGGATTGTGGGTCGAATGTTGCGTACATCCACTCATTTCCAGGGTAGAAGTGGTTGTACTTCTATCCAGGTGGCAGGAAAAGTCGCTTCGAAGCCACTAGCGGGTTCAATAGTGATACTGACTTGCGAATGTATGTAACCTTAATGATGAAGGATGTGTGTTAGGTGAAGACACACCAGTAACTAAGAAATAATGGAAAAACCCAAATTTTTAAATGAAGTGATTTTTGAAAAGAAAGGAGTCTAGCACACTCCATATAAATGTTTTTCTTAAAAGTTAATAGTAGACCTTTGAAAACCCATTCTCTGAGTAGTTGTACTCACCCCCTCCCTTATATCCCTTTCAGGAAATCCCGGAAAGCCTACCCTGAAAGACCATCAACTAAGATGCCTATAAGACATGTATGTAAAGTTTAAAATTTCATGCAGTTTTGATTATGCTATTCCAGGAAATGGTGTAGGTTTAAAGGACGCCTTACTCTTTATGGATTATGATAAGGGGAAACCCTTTCATTAATCGGGAGAGTGGCAGGTTTTTCACGAGGATTCGACCAAAACCGGGTCAGGGCATGACACGATGGACTGGTGGTAGTGCGACAAGATAGGTTGACGGACCAGTCGAGACAAACAGTTGCAGGTTGAGTTGAAGGTTGGGGACGTTGGACCAGTGGCACCAAAGATTAAATGGCTTATGAGAAAAACTATTGTTTTGTGCATGCATTGCAGTTTAGGACCATTAAAATACCCAAGAGGGGTAGTGATGCGTCATAGGGGCTACTCGACGACATGGTGGAGATAAGGGCAGTTTGTAATGCCAGCAGTCAGGAAAGCTCAATATTACTTCATGCACACAAGATCGGGGTGGAGTTTGGATGAGGTTTTTGTCCTCACACAGACACGGAGTTTCTTTTCAGATTTGAGGGTTGGATGTCATGTACATCCACTCATTCCCAGGGTAGAAGTGGACGGGCTTCTATGTAGGTGGTCGATAAAGTCGCTCCGCCGCCATAAGTCGGTGTAGTGGACGGGCTGTCCTACGAATGCGTGATCCCTTCATGATGAAGGGTGTGTGTTGGTTGTTAAACACACCGACTATTTTTAATGAGAAATAATTATTTTGAAAACCAAGGAATTGAGGAAATGGTTTTAAGAAAATAAGGAGTATAACACACTCCAATTCAAACTATTTTTATGAAAATTAAGTTTAAACACCCATTCACTGAGTTGTCTTACTCACCCCCTCCCTTATACCCCTTTTTCAAGTAACTAAGGGAAAACCTACCCAAAGACCTCCGGTTAGTCACACCTGTAAGACAGGTATGTAAAGTTTAAATTTCATGCAATTTTGATTAATGTTATTCTAGGAAAGGTACAAGTTTAAAGGGCGTCTTACTCCTCATGGGTTAAAGAAGGGGAAAACCCTTAATAAATCAGGAGAGTGGCGGGTTGCTCAAGGGGATTTGACCAAACTAGGTCAGGGCATGACACTGCGGGAAGAAGATAGTAACTTTCCACACTCCCAAAATACTCGGACTACAATTTCAAGGAGACATGAGGAAGAGAGAAGTACAAATTGTGTCCCACATAAGAGCCCAAAAGATAATACTAAAAGGTTGTAAAGCTTTTCTGGAAATGATCACTAATGGGAAGCTTGAGGAAAAGGGACCAGGAGGCATTCCAGTAGTTGAGCACTACCTGGACGTATTTCCAGAAGAATTACCCAGACTACCCTTAAACCAACAATTGTAGTTCACCATTGAAGTTATCCTAAGAACACATCCTATATCCCAAGCCCCTTATCACATGGCTCCAGCAGAACTAAAGGAATTGAAGGAGCAGGTGGATGAGCTATTGGAGAAGGACTTCATACACCCTAGTCAATCTCCATGGGGTGCACCAGTCCTATTTGTAAAGAAAAAGGACAGGAGCATGAGGCTATGCATAGACTATCGGAAGTTGAACCAGGTCACCATAACGAACAAGTATCCTCTTCCTCTGATTGATGACCTGTTCGATCAAATAAAAGGAGCAGCTTACTTCTCCAAGATATACCTTTAGTCAGGATACCACCAACTCAGGATTCGAGAGGAAGATATTCCTAAGATCGCATTTCAGTCCTGATACAGACATTATAAGTTTAGGGTGATGCCTTTTGGCTTGACAAATGCCCCTACAACCTTCATGGATTTAATGAACCGAGTGTTCCAGCCACACTTGAACAATTTTGTGATAGTATTTATAGACGAAATTCTTATATACTCATGAACTAGGCAGGAGCACGAAGAACATTTGGTGATCACCTTGGAGATACTATGAGAAAACTACGTATATGCAAAATTCTCCACGTGTGAGTTTTGGTTGCAGAAGGTAGGGTTCTTAGGACACATAGTGTCCAAGGATGGAGTCAAGGTGGACCCTGCAAAGGTAGAAGCCATATCCGATTGGAAGGCACCCAAGAATCCCTCTGAGATACGTAGCTTCCTGGGCTTGGCGAGATACTATAGACGATTTGTGTTGGATTTCTCTTATAAGGAAATGCAACAGAGAAAAGTTATCGCCTACGCTTCACAACAACTTAAGGTACATGAGAGAAACTACCCTACCCACAATAGTGTTTGCCATCAAGATCTAGCAGCACTACCTATACAAGTTTAAGTGTAGGATATATACTGATCACAAGAGTTTTAAATACTGCCTAACTCAGAATGAGTTAAACTTCTTCTAGAGGAGATGGCTGGAATTGGTTAAAGACTATGACCTTATGATAGAATATCTCCCTGGGAAGGCCAATATAGTGGCAGATGCCCTAAGTCGCAAGTACCAAACTGAGGTAGCGCAGATAAAGACGAGCTACTTACCCCTGTTGCAGTAAATGAGAAGAATGGAGGTGGACCTTAAGGTGGATGAGAGGGAGAAATGCTTGCTGGCTAATGTACTGATAAGACCAAGCCTATCAGAGAAAATTAAGGTCCAACAAAAAGCAGATAAGGAACTCCAACCCTACTTGGATCTTGTCAACGGAGGGATGAAATCGGACTATAATCTTCGAGGCGATGGAGTACTAACCTACAAGGGCAGAGTGTGTGCGCCTCAAGATAAGGAATTAAAGAGGTTAATTCTAGAAGAGGCACATGACTCTGTTTAAGTGATGCATCCATGCAGTACTAAGATGTACCACACCCTCAAACAAGGTTATTTGTGGAAAGGTATGAAGAGGGATATTACGGAATATGTAGCCCGATGCTTGTCCTGTCAGCAGATTAAAGCTAAGCATCATAAACCATCAGGACTACTACAACCCTTTCTAATCCTTAATGGAAATGGGAGCACATCACTATGGACTTTGTCATAGGACTACCTGTGACTAGGAAGGGACAATTTGGGTCATTGTGGACATATTGACGAAGTCTGCCCATTTCCTACCTATAAGATTAATAGATTCAGTGGAACAACTGGTCGTCTTATACAATAGGGAGATAGTGAGACTCCATGGTGTCCCGGTGAGCATAGTGTTGGATAGAGACCCTAGATTTACCTCGAGGTTCTGGCCCAGTTTGCAAAGTGCCTTGGGAACCAAGATCCACATGAGTATGACATTTCATCTGCATAATGATGGACAGTCTAAGCAAATAATCCAAACCTTGGAAGACATGCTAAGGGCATGCGTACTCACCATGAATAAGGGTTGGGAGGAATACTTGTGCTTGATGGAGTTTGCATATAATAATAGTTATCAAGCCAGTATTGAAATGGCCCCTTATGAGGCCCTTTATGGATGACCATGTTGTACCCTTTATTTTAGGAAGAAGTGGGAGAAAGGAAGCTGGAAAGGGTCGAACTAATAGAGGATGGCACTGAAAAGATTAAGATAATAAGGAGTCGACTTAAGGCCGCTCAGGACAAGCAAAAGAGCTATGCGAATCATCGGATAAGAAATTTGGAATTTAATGTGGGAGACCAAGTGTTCCTAAAGGTATCTATCTCCATGGATGGGAATACTTAGCTTTCAACAATGAAGGAAGTTGAAACCAAGGTACATCGATCCTTACACAATAGTCCAAAGGATAGGATCGGTGGCATATAAACTAGAATTGCCTTCAGATTTATAAACAATACATGATGTATTCCATATCTCGATACTTCAGAAGTACCAGCCTGATCCTAGCCATGTGTTGGACCAACCTCCACCAGAGCTAGAAGAGAACTTGAACTATCAAGTAGAACTAGTGAGAATCATTGACCGAAGGGACAAGAACTTGAGGAACAAGAGAATTCCTATGGTCAAGGTTCTTTGGCAGAACAGACTCGTGCAAGAGAAGACATGGGAAACCAAGAGCATTTTGAGGGATGAGCACCCTCAGTTATTTGATGTGTAATTGTTTTGGGGACAAAACCCCTAAAATGAGGGCAGAGTTGTAAACCCCGTCCTTTTATGAATAAGAAAATCGAGAAAAGAACCGGTTATTTCAAAAGAGAAAATTGAGCCGGTTTATAAACCTTAACCGATAGAGAAAGGGAAAAATGAGAAATTTACGAATTTTGAATAACCTAAAGAGTCATAGAAATCATGGAAAATGACTTTGGGACAAATTGGAAGAGAAAACCAGACTAGTTTCGGTGAACTGGACTTGAACCGATTTGAACCATCATTGAACCGGTTAATAAATTCATTTTTCTAGGTGGCTTAAAATATTCAAATTGGGGAATTGAAACCACCATTGGATAGTGAATGAATTTAGAAACTTTTTATTTTGAGAAAATTGATCGAACTGGGTCTAAATCGACCAGTTTAAGCATTGAACCCGGTCGGACCGATCCAGTCCAGTTCGGAACAGTGCTATCTTCTTCCTTCAGATGACGACAATGTTCATTCAATGCATGAACAAACATCGATGGTGAAGACAAATTGTCTCCATTCAGGGCGAGGATAAGCCTGTCCAAGAGGTGAAATAGTCGGGTAGAGAGTCCCCGAGCTCCCTATATAAAGAGCTTCTCTCCATTCTCTCTCAACTGCTTCATTTTCTAGTGAAGCTTGAACCTGAGCTCCAACTTGTACAATTTTCTTAGCCTTAGAAGGTGAGGTTGAGTTCTTTAGACTCCAGTGGAAGTCATCTATCTAATAGCAACCTTCGTTTGATCCGAGTAGCATTAGAGAAGTACTGACAGAATCAAACAGTGAAACAGCTCCAAAGGACTGAAGCTGCCTTGTTTCGGCCGAGCTGAAATCGGCCAAATTCAACCTTATCCAGCCAAACCAAGCCCTTCTAACATCCCCACAGCCCTCATACAACCTCAACTGAGTTGAAAGGTAAGCCAATTCAGACAACCTCAGTCGTTGCGGGTTGGAGTTAGAGAGAGAAACTATGAAATTTTACTGACAAAATTCTCTCTTGATTCGGGGTCAATTGTAGGAATTCTTGATCCTAGAAGGTATCTCAAGAAGAGAGCTACTTGCCTAGATAAAGAGCTTGGACCGTCGCACCTCCAACGGTAAGCTTTCGAAGCTTTCTCTCTCTACGCACAATTTTCCGGCGAAGCTCCGTTTGAGCTCAATTCGAACCTAGATGACATGGTTCAAAGCTCAATTGAATCATATGGAAGTGTAGGAACCGATCCACACCTTCAATTGGAGTAATTAACCTTGATTGAATGGCCAATTTGGAGAAATCATATTCGGTTAGTTTGAATGGGAGAAATTGGGGGGGGGGGGGGAGTTTTGAGGAAAATTGGGGATTTCGTAAAATTGAGGGACCTCTTTGCATTTTCCCAAAAGTGATGGCCAATTGTCCATGAAAAAGATGTTGAGATACCGATATGTCAATTTTTGGAAAAATTTGGGTCAAATTGCCATTTTTGGAAAGTAGGGGCAAAATGGTAATTTTTGAAAAGTTTGACACCAAATTGGAAATTTGGAGAACTTGAACCCATTATACAATTTTGAGTAAAATGAGGAATCAAAGGAAATTTGGGGACTCAAATTGGGCAAACGTTGGCATTAGGGACCTAATGTTAAGAAAAATAAACTTTAGAAACCTAAATGCAATATATCGATAATTTGTAAGGCTAGGCTTTTGTGCTAAACCTTTGAAAAGGCTGCGCAAATCATGTAGGGACAAGTGTGATTGGAATGCCAGCAAGAGAAAGCTCGTGTCAAATTAGAAAACCAACCGAGGACGAACATGTCACGGTTAGCAGGTGAGTAGGTTTATTCACATAATACCTGGTAAGTGTGATTGGAATGCCAGCAAGAGAAAGCTCGTGTCAAATTGGAAAACCAACCGAGGACGAACATGTCACGGTTAGCAGGTGAGTAGGTTTATTCACATAATACCTGGTTGGGATGATGAGCACTGTAGAAAAAAAAATCACTTGTGAGTAGAGTTTTGACATCATACTCGGTTGGGGTGATAGACAAAATAAGTTAAAACCTACTTACCAATTGTAAGTAGATTAAATCATACCCGGTTGGTATGATGGATTTCCTTGAAGGAAGGAGAAACCCGCTTTCCGGTTGTAAGCGGAGATATCATCACACCTGGTTGGTGTCAAGTTTTCGAAATCCCCAATTTTCCCCAAAGGTTTTCCCCAATTTCTTCCCTTCAAACTGACTGAATTTGATTTCTTCATATTGGCCATACAATCGGGGTTACATGCTCTAATTGATGGTATGGATTAGTTCTTACACTTCCATATGATTCAATTGAGCTTTGAATTGCATGATTTGAGTCCAAAACGAGCTCAAATGGAGCTTCATTGAAAATTTGTTCGTAGAGAGAGAAAGCTTCGAGAGCTTACCATTGGAGGTGTGACTGTCCGAGCTCTCGATCTGGGGAGGTAGCTCTCATCCTGAGGTTCCTTCTAGGATAAAGAATTGCTACAATTGAAGTCCAAATGAGGGTGAATTTGATTAGTGAAATTTGACACTTTCTCTCTTTAACATCGATTGTAACGACGGAGGAGGGCTGAATTGGCTTACCTTTCAGCTCTGTTGAGGTCGTGGGGGTGTCGAGGAGGCTTTTTTTGGCCGTAGGAGGTTTGATTTTGGCTGAATTTAGCTCGACCGAAATAGATCAACTTCTGTCCATCGGAGCTGCTTCACTTTTTGATTCTACCAGTGCTTCTCCAACGGTCCTCGAGTCGAAAGGAGATTGTTGTTAAGAAGCTAACTTTCCCCGAAATCATTAGGACTTGACCTTGCCTTCTGAGGCTAAGAAAAAAGGCCCAAGTTAGAGCTCTAGTTTGAGCTTTACTGGAAAATGGAGCAAATAAGAGAGAATGGCTATTTGAGATGTGTGGAGGATGAATGGGGAGGAGCTCTTTATATAAGGAGCCCGGGAACCCTTTGTCTGACCACTTTTCATTCTAGTTAAGCTTATACTCTCCTGAAAATGCCATGACCAGAGCAAATATGTCATGCGCCAACCTGGTTTGGTTGGATCCCCATGAGTAACCGACCACTCCCTTTGGTTCATGAAGGGTTTCACCCTTTTCTAAACCGCGAGGAGTAAGGCGTCCTTTTTCCGCTCTTTCTTGGAATAACATTTTACAAAACTGAAAATCTTTTAAATAGACATACCCGTCTTTATAGTTCCTATACAGGGAGGTCTTTAAGTTTGGTTTTTCCCTTGGTTACCTGAAAGGTGTAAAAGGGAGGGGCTGAGTTCTACAACTTAGTGAGCATGTACTGGGAGTGAGTTTTCAAAAAATAAGATATTTTTAATCGTTGTGTGCCATACTTCTTATTTCCTTTAAATACATTCTTTTCTCTATTTTTGGTTTTTAAAACCCCTTTTTCCTCATTTTTCCACATTAGGTGTGTTTAACAGTCAACACATGCCCTTCATCAGGATGGGATCACACATTCGCAGGGCAGCCCGTCCACTGCACCCACTTGTGGCGTCGGAGCGACTTTACCAACCACCGAGATAGAAACTCGTCCACTTCTACCCTATGTATGAGTGGATGTTCGCGACATCTGACCCTCAAACCCAAAATCAACTTTGTGTTTGTATGAGAATAGAGATATCATCCCAACCCCACCGCAGTCTCAGGCACATGAAGTTACGTCGAGCTTCCCTAATTGCTAGCACGACAAACTGCCCTTATCTTCACCATGTCATCTAGTAGCCCTTAGGACGTATCACTACCCCTCTTAGGCGTCTTAATGGTTCTGAACCTCAAGTGCATGCACAAGCAATAATTTTTCCATAAAGCCATTTATCTTTGGTGCCACTAGTCCAATGGCCCTGACCCTCAACTTGACTTGCAACTGTTTGCCTAGACCGGTCTATCGACCTAGTCCTAATGCATTGCCACCAGCCCATCGAGTATGTCGGTCCTGTCTTGGTACCATGGCGAAATCACATAATCCATTTATTAGGAATTTTCATGGCTTATACATCATGTTTGTTTACAAGCTCCTGCTCGTGTCAACTGGCCTTGGGCCCACTGTACGTGATTTTCCAAAACCGGGCATTTAGCCCACAAGTTCCAAAACCGAGGCCTTTAGCCTATCTGAGTTGTTTTATCTCTCATCAAGAAGGTCTCCCAAAAATTTTAAGAATTGACACACAGTTAGGGGAGAACACTTCCAACAAAATAATCTTATTCATCACACCAACCGGGTGTGATGACATCTCCGCTTACAACTAGAAAGCTGGTTTTCTCCTTCCTTATAGGAAGTCCATAATACCAATCGGGTATGATCTCTCTACTTACAATCGGTAAGTAGTTTTTCCACTGAGTCCTCACGTCACCCCAACCGGGTGTGATGTTAAAAATCCCACATAGAAGTGGTTTTTCATTTCATAAGTGCTCATCACCCCAACCAAGTATGATGTGAATAAACCCACTCATAGTGGCTTCCAATTTAGAAAATGTGCTCATCATCCCAACCAGGTATGAAGTGTAAATTAGCTCACTATCCAGAGATATGTTCATCCTGAAGGGATTCCTTCGTACCCGTCCTTGATTGGTCTTATTAGTGTTTATTTGCTCCGATACGTCCCCATTTTCCTTAAATTTGGTTGTTGCATGGTGGATGTTGAGATTGAGAAGTTCATAGGTAGGGAGTATTAATCTGGTAGATCTAATTTGATCATGGCAAAAATGATGTTTGAGGTGTGAACAAAGACTAGTGGACCAAGTAGCTCACTTCTACTCAAATTGCTCTCTTAGCTTAGTTGGTGTCGCTATAATAAATTGTTCTAAGCTCCTTATATAGCTATAAAATTATTTGTTAAATGGGGAAGATTTATTACTATATTATGGGTATTTATAGGTATAAATGTTGTTAGTTATTCTCATTAAATTGATGGGTATTTATGGGTATTAATTATAATAATTGAATGTAGGTATTAATTTATGGGTATTAATTCCAATATAGGTATTAATTTATAGGTATTTATAGTAGGGGTGTAGAACTAATACTACAAATTTACAAAGTGCTAATAGTTTTGTACTAAACCAAATTCACATAATAATCTCACTATTTTCATCTAAATGAATTTACTAGGTATTTACTCTATACATTCCATCGATTTATTTATTTTGGTCAAAACAACACTTTTCATTTTATTTTAAATCAAATTTATTCCAATTATATCAATTGAATTTTAAACTTATAATACAATTTCAAAAAATTTTATGACTGAAATTTTGGGTTACAAAAAACATGGTGTGACAAAATATTTCTTCACCTAAGAAGGAAAGTTTCTGCATTGATAAACAGTGATGTCATCTTTATGAAGAAGATGACACTATTTCGAACCAGACCGGTCCGGTTCGACCGAGTTCAATGACAAAAATCGACTGGTTTAGGCCAGATTCGACTGGTTTTCTCAATTTTAAAGATTTCTAAATTTCTCTAAATTCATTTCTGATCCAATGGTGGCTTCAATTTTCCAATTTGATCACTTTAAGCCACCACAAAAAATGAATTTAGATTCGGTTCATGTATAGTTTAAACCAGTTCAATTCGGTTCACCCTAAAGGAGTCTGGTTTTCTCTTCGTATTTGTTCCATGGTTCTTTTACATGATTTTTATGACTATTTGAGTCACTTGGGATTTTCCAATTTTCCATTTTACCCTTTCTTTACCAATTTGGGTTAGTTAACCGGCTTATTTTTCTATTTTGAATTGACCGGTTCTTTTCCCGATTTTTTTATATTTAAAGAACGGGGTTTATAACTTGAGTAGTATTAGAGCAAAAGATTTTCGAACTTGAGTTTGGTGAGAATATACGATTTTTGAAAATTGGGATTGCTAAGGAAAATATTTTGAAATAATGTCGAAAATAACTACAACATTAACCTTACCCCCAAAAATATTAGGCTTATACCAAATACCCTATTTGTTGGAAAAAATTCCAAGAAAAGGAACACGTAACTATTGGTGGAAGACAAGACATTTCCACTAAAACCCCAAGAGTCAGGACGAAACCAGGACCAAGAAGAGGCAGAAAGGAATTTCTAGGAGGCTTATACCAATTATGTGAGGATCTTCCACAAGCCACAACCGAGGCCTACCGAGGCCGTACCTGTAAATATGATGTGGCAAGCATATGAATATGAAGTTGTAGTATTGGAGAAATACGGGATCTCCATAGCCTAGAGGGGTGAGTTCAGGAAATCAGAGAGAAGTGTGTCTCCATTAGAGTACGAAGAACCTAGCATGAATGCTTGCACTAGGTGCATGAGGTACCATGAAGGCCAATGCCCACCCAAGAAAAGAACCCTACCCACCACCCCTTCTGATAAAGAATTTCGCAACTCATCGGTGGTAGACTATAGGTCAGTTAACATGTGAGGTTAGAAGGGTAGATGTGGAAATTGGCGTACTTGGCTAGAACTATGTAATAAGCTATCCTTATGGCAACGAAGGTGGTGAATAAATTTTCTTTCAAGAATCCTTCTCAAACCATAACTGAAAGGTAAAAAAAATAATATAATATTTATCTTCTAGCATTCAAGGTAAGGGGCACACATGAAATCACACCAGTAAGAAGGGGATATTAAGAGCAAGGAAAACGTGAAGTCAATACCTAAAGGTGTCATTTTATAAATTAGGTAACCACAACGATGGATTGAAAGATGAAATTTCTAGAAGGAGAGGTGGAAACAACCCACAGGTGGTTGACCAATATTACAAATACGCAGACATCGAGGAGGAAGGGAGGAACAAAGGAATCCCATAAGAGAAACCCAAAAGGATAAATACATGTCGTAAGGGCGGGAGGGGGGAGCGCATAATGCTTCAACTAAGATAGTTGCAAGGAAATCATTAATAAGGATGTAGGATGTGTGACTAGGAAAGAAAGAAAATAAGTAATGAGAAAAGTCATCAAGGATACATCTTCGTTCAACATTAATGACTACCTCAAAGAGGGTGAACTTAGGATCAGAGGATGACAAGGTGAAATGAAGCTAATACTCCTAGAGGAATGCTATAACGAGAAATGGAGTGATGGAGCACTCTAACATAGTAAAAGAAGGGCTTAGGAGAATGAGCCCGATACGTCGGATAAAAATTCCATGGAATACCATATGAGAATGGAAATGGTGGAGACTTAGTGTTAAGAAAGTCCAAATAACAAATCATGGGGATGTACATATTCAATGTTTGGATAATGATCCGGGCGATCGAAGGATACTAAAAACTAGTAAGAGGGACATACTCCCACAAACTTGAAAGATTGAAAGGTGAGTCTTAGGTATAGGTAAGTTTGGACAAATTAAACTAGTGGATACAACCGAGAGAGACTTGTCATCGGATCAGTACTAGGCCCAAATAAGGTATGGGAGTAATTGGATGCTTGAGAATGAGATGAAATGCCTTGTTTAGAAAGGTTAAAGCAGGCAAGGTGGTGGAGTCAAGGGCCCTAAGGGAAGGGCACTCGAAGAAGGAGGATACGCAAAGTTTGGAAATAGTCTCCCATTATTGTGTGATATTGCTTAAACTTTTTGGGAGCTATTTCTGAGGAAGTGCTAGGGTTGCTCTATAGTGGGCCCAAGGTCAATGGACATATGTTTAATCCTGTAGATAAGTAGACCAGTTACGAGCTTGTGAAAAATTTACATAAATGGTAAATTGTGTGACTTAGCTACCAAGTCAAGGCCAGGTTGTTGGACTTGTTGGGCTAGTCGCTACCGAGCTAAGGCCGAGTCGTCGAACTCGTTGGGTTGATAGTTTTTGAGTCGAAGCTAAGCCGGCTAGCTTGTGGGACTAGTAGCACCAAAGATAATGGTTTTAACTAAAAGACTATGGTTTGTGCATGTTGAGATACGAAACCATCGAGGCACCCGATATGGGGTAGTGGTGGTTATAAGGGCTACCATACAACCCAGGGAGCATAAGGGAAGCTTTGCCATTGAGTAAGTTGAGAATCTATGGGAGCTTCATGCACATTGAGACCGAGGAAACATGGGGAGAGATCTCACCCCACTATAGCAAACATGAAGGAAATTCGGGTCTAGGGGATGAGCAGTAAGGCTCACTTAGTCTTGTGGTAAAAGGTGTGATCTTCTACCATGGTGGTCAATAAAGGCACTCCCAGCAACAAGTGGAGTAATCAGGGACTGCTCTACGAATGTGTGATCCGTTTTATGATAAAGGGTGCTTGCTTGTGTGCTAAAACAAAACTAAGAAAATGGAAATGATAAATTTTATTCCCATGAACTATTTGTTACCATGTTACCCACTCACTAAGTTCTAGACTCACTCCCTCCCTTAAACCCTTTTTTAGGATAATATGATGAGAAGTGTTGGGGAGGAGTACATCCCGTGGTAAGCCCATGAAACTATTATATTCTGGTATGTTTTATAAATTATTTAAAAATGTTCTAGGTTTCACCTAACTCATGTGGTTATCAAAATAATTGGTACACTAGAAGGAGTGGCGAGTTTATAACGGGGATCAAACCAAAATGGGTTGGGGCGAGACAACATATCTAATGTATTCTCTCCACTTCCTCCATCTTTTAACATCTCCAAATTGAAGAATTTTATTATTTACTACTAATCTTTCATGTATATATATTTTTTTATTATATATAGGGCACTCTCACACTATTTAATTCATTCATTCGATTCAATAGACACTAGGCTTCCAAAAATATCATATCTACATATTTCTCTCATTAGTCAACTTACTTTCGACTCATCTTACCTTATCTTATCTCATCTCACAACTCATTTTAGTTTTCTCACATCAATTCCAATTGAACTCACTTGCATGTGATTAATGATTACTAAACTTTCTAATATATGATCCGGGACAAGATAGATGGAGGGAAGATTTTCTTAGGGCATATGCAACCCAATATGTGAGATGACCGTCTCTAAGCGGCACAAGAGAGAATGGTCGATGTGGAAATGATAGATAATAGTAAGCCAAACTCACACTTTTTTTATGTTTCTATATCAAGGTTTTCTAATGACCAAGGTGAATTTTGAAACTTCTTACATAATCCATGACATTGTGATATGCTCACTATTGAAATTTAAAATAGGGAAGTAGAATATGTTGAGAGATAGGCATGATAAACTATATACCTAAACCACGAAAATACAAGTTTATTGATAAGTAACTCAATGAATTACATAGAAATGTGCTTATTTAAAGACTATAAATAATATAAATAATATTAAAATATCATGATATAATCTTAACTAATAATATTATATTATATATTATAACTATGTAAAATACTATCATAATAATATACTAAAATATTTCAGCACTTCTACTCAACATGAACCTAGAGTCACATAAAATGTACATGTTGAAAAATTATGAATGTGAACTACCCAATAATAACATAAGACCAAACAAATAAAACTTGTTTTATATTCTGGGGATATAATGGATACCAAAAGACAATAGAAGTCATTCTATTCTATTAATAAGATAAGCTCATTTCTCTGGGCTAGAGTAAGAGGAAGCCCATTAAGAGAGTAGGAGAGAGAATACGATGGCAAAAGGAGAAAAAAAAGGTTGAACAATATGAACCGAATCTGGTTAGGGAAGTACTACCAAAGTTAAAGAATAAGAATGGTGGATCTAGAGAAGAGGTCGAGTCGAATAAGACACATATATTGTTAAAAAAAGAGAGGTGACAAAAATAAAGTCAAAGAAGATGCCATTGGAGAGAGAGACGAGGTCCATGGGTGACAAACATACTGATGGGCTTGCAATTGCTCATGGAAGCAATAGAGAGAATATCACACCCCGACCTAGTTTTCCCAATAGCACCTGCAGATAACTCACCACATCCTCTTAAAATTACAACAATGGGTGCATCATCATTGTAATCTCAATAGGGTGTAAGGTGTATAATAAAAAAACTTAATTTATTTCCCAAAAATAATCATTTAAATATTTGGAAAATAAGCTTCATAAACCATATTGGGACCAAGGACAGAATGCAAGGCATACCTTTGGTTTTATATGGCTTCTTCTATTATCCACATGTCCTTTATCACTTTATTACCTGAAGGGGGTATTTGGAGGGGAATGAGTTCGACAACTCAATGAATAGGATAGCTGATATCGTGACATCTAGTTAATAACTCAACACATACTCAAATCAATACTTTTACTAATCAGTATTTATACCATACAAGGATCCAAAAATTCTTTCAATAAAACCAGCATCGAATTTGACAAGGATCACACACAACTTTTTCCCTCATGGAAAAGAGCACACATTTGCAGAATAGGCCCTGTGAGGCTACAAACTCGATATGTCTCATTTATGGCCCAAAGTGTCTTTACTGTCCACTTTGGTAAGAAGCTACAACCACTACCACTAGCCTATGTAAGCACCAATGCCCAACCCCCAAACTTTTCCGAAACTTCTTGTCTGCTATTTTGGGATGAGACCTTTCCCCCTTCTTTCTCGGTCTCAATGCGCACGAAACTTCCAAAGCTTCTCGACATACTAGACCAGTAATACTCTCCTTATGCTCTCTAAATTGTCTAGTAACCTTTAGAAACAACACTACCCTCATATAAGGTGTCTCAATGGTTTTGTATCTCAACAAACACAATTATTAGTCTTTTCATTAAGACCGTTCTCTTGATGCTACTAGCTCAACGGGTTCAATGATCCGGCTTCGGCTTAGTAGCTTAAGCACACATTTATCAGATTGTGATAACTTTTTATTAATCTCATAACTTAACAATTATTTACTGGATAATGCCTACTTCCATTGGTCATGGGACAAATTTTATGAGATTTCCAAAACATGTTCTTGGACCCAATTCAATTAAAAAACGTGACCTTATAACTACTGAAACAATATAATATATCAAGAGAATATATTACCCAAAATTAGTTTTAAGTTGTGTTAAAAAATATTTTGATTATTTAGGAAATAATAAAATACTAATAATATCACATTATCGATCCAATCGATACCGATTTCAGAAAACTCACTCATATTTTATCCGAAAAAATATTTATATCGGAGGGATTATCAAATTTTTATACTCCATTTATATTAATATGTATAAATATTTCCATTTTTATTCCTATCGTTATAACGTTCAATTTTATCCTTTAATTCTATGGACAATTTTGTAAATTGTACTTTTTATTTCATTCAACCAAACACAAGTCTCGTAATTTATACTAACCAAACACGCCATCATCCATTATTGTTCGTGCAAACTTGTCCTTAGTAACATGTTTATAATTTTTATCATCATAGAGGGGATATTATGGCCGTTTAACGTCTTGGGCAGTATTGAAATTTCCTTCATCCATCGAGGGCAGAATTGCCATTTTAAGACGGGGTTCCTAAGCCTCGCCCTTATTTCCTATTCAAAATTCTACCACTCTCTACAATCTCCAGTTCATGCCATCGTGGCCTGCAGGCTGATTGACACCCTAAGCTCCGCCATCTCCTCCTCTAGTAAGTTTATCCCTCGGCTCCTTTTAGTTTTACATTTTCCTTCTATAGATGATGACCCAATCGGGGATCTGGTGACCTCCCCAAATTCGAACCCTAAAACTTTAGAAGTTTTATTTCCAACGAGATTCTCTCCCAAGCAACTTGCGTCATCCAACTTGCTTATCTGCCAGCCAAGCTTCCTTGCCCGCTCGAGCTCCAGCCATATTCTTCAGGTAAGGTCATCTAACCTTTGGTTTGTTTTTGGAATTCGAAGTCTTTTGGTAGTTCTAATCCTTCGACGCTTCCATGGAAGCCGACAATTCAAGTTCCACATCTTCGTCTCGACGATAGGCTTTCCGAATGAGTCTGAGTTCGCCATTAGTACCAGCTCTAGCTTATGATTCTTTTGTAAGCTCTCTCCTTCTTCTGACCTTTGATTCATCTTTCACATGATTTCAAATGCCCAATTATTTTGAGATTGAGTGTTCCTACTCTTAAACTGGAGCATTTTGTATCAGCTGTGCTTCCCTCCATTGATAATCCTTAGCTCAATCACTTGATGGCTTTCCTTGATTGGTGTGTTTTTGAAGAGTGCCTTTGATACATCATTCATTCGCTTGGTCGTTCTGTCTGATTCTATTGACTCTTGTTTTCATCTACAGGTCAAACCAAGCCCGATCCTTATCCAACAAAATCCCATAGACCATGGATGAAGGCAACAATGACCATTCCACCTATCAAGAAGTTTGCCCTTAACACTCATCTTCTGTTTGTCTATTGATTGTTTCTATGCCATGTTGTTTCTGATGGTTAAATCAAAGTCTTTCATAATTTATCTTAGGAGATGGCTTATGGAAATTTTCTCTTTAGCTATAAGGTATATCCTTGGTACTAGTTTCTTTCGTATTCTCTTATGTAAATCTTACATCTGATTCGAACACCTTGATTGTCGATACTTTACTCATAGGAAATCTCTAGTTTTTTAGGCTACTATCAATGGATCATATGTCTATCTTTGGTCCACTGAGTTCTTAGTGGTGGATTATTGATGACTCCCTTAAGTTCTATGTGAACTTTCATTGTCCAGGTTGAGTCCTCATCCTATAATTATAATATTTCCTATCAACTTATATGTTTTAATCAAATTCTGAAGGTACCCAATTATACAAAAGGTATCTCTACTCTAGATCATGAGGTGGGTTTTCTTTTGTTCATTTGTACTCAAATCAACTAATTTTACTATTGGTTTATTAAATGTAAGCATGGAGTTCTTTCACACATGCATTATAGCTATATGGTCCTATCATATACAACTATTCCTAAAACTAAAGGGAATGAAACAACAATGTAGGATTTGAATTACTATAATGTCAATCTCCTACGCACGATTCATTCGGTTGGGGCTAATTCAAGTATTCCTCTCTTGCTTCCATCCGAAATGTTGAGTGGATTTCCTTTTTGATTTTTTGTTGTACTACAATTCTTTCTCGGGGTAATTCAGGTATTCTTCTCTTGCTTCCATGACTGTTTCCCTTCCATGAAAGGCTCTTCGTTTGTAGGATTTACTGATGATTTAATTCATTTATTTTCTTACAAATATACATTGGTGTGATCGTAGAGAATAATATTTTTCAATATTGCTATTCATTGTGTATGAGATCCACTCTGCATCTCTTTTCCGTCCCTGAGCCTAATATCATTAAAAGACTCCTATTTAAAATTTTAGCACTCATAATTTGGTTGGGTTCTCATTTGCTTAGTATATTTCAAGAGTAAACAAACGTCTTCTTTTATGTGTTGCTAATGAATCATTAATGAGTTATCCTTTAATTGTTTCTTAACTCGGAACATTGATTAATATGACATATTCTGATTAGAACATCAATCAAGGCCCCTTGCATTTTTTATTACTGCTAAATGAGGCGAATTTGGGAAATCAAGTCTAGGTTTACTAATGCATCTCAACAGTTTCACATAGGCTAATACTCTCTTTTACTTTATTTCAACAATATGATAAGTAGGCTTTTTTTATTTTTTATTTTTTAGGTCTTGTTCCTAAAGTGAACACCAATACTTAGCTTAGTCCCTTATTGAGCTTTGCAAAAAATCTGATTAATATAAGTTTCATTTTAAGGCATTTCTTGTATATTATTAACTATCATGCTTGGCCTGTTACTTTTAATCTTCTTTCTCCCTTAATATATATACATAATTTTAAAATTATTTATTTATTTTAAATAAAATTAACACGACCTTTCTTATATGCTCTACTATTTACTTAGCATCATATTTACATATGCATATATATATATTTGTATACATGTACGCATATATATATATATTAATAATCATTTACTTCCACATCCAAATTTGATAATCAGTTTTATTTAAATTGATCTCATTTAAATAAATTTCAATTTATTCATAGCTAATTTTATTAAATATTTTTTTTATCTAATTTATGATTCAACATAAATCCTCGAGTAATTATCTTGCTCTAATTGGATATCATCAAATATTTAAAATCAGACTTTAACAAAATTCATTGGTTTTTCCATTCATGGATAAATTCTAGTTTGATTTTTTATTGAATTTTTTACTTTTTAAAAATATGGTGTTACAATTACTTTCCATCTTTTTAAAAGTTTTGTAATCATAACTCATGTAACATAAATTTTCAATTTCCACTTTTTAATATATATACTTTTTAAAAATTATTTATGATTACGTTTTACAAAATTAATAGGGATGGATATACTATTGTACATATTTTGTCTTTCAATCGTTTATCCTTATAATACCTTGTTGCATTTTAGGTTAACGAATATTAATTGTCCGTAATCTTTTTTATTTATACATACTCTCTCGGTACACATTGATCAACTGTACCATCATTTTTGTAGTAATTACTTAAAACATCTTGTCGTATGTTACATACTCCTTATAATAGGTATCTTATATTATTTATGCATTTTCATTGTTAATGCAATAAGGTGATAATCAATAATTCCTATAATATTGGTTGTTAATTTGTATTGGCTTTGATAATCCCTAAAATCGTTTTTTATATTTCAGATTATTGTGTGTCAGGCCGTAAGGTGATCTTTCTAATTGTTCAAACGATTATCTATCAAGCTACCAACAAGGGTTTTTTATATTTACATACTCTGTGTACTGTATGAGCACTTGTGTCATACTTCATCATTTATTAATTGAGTATTTTCATCTTTTTACTCTTTTAAAGTATTGACTTACCCCACTTCTTATTGAGATTATTCATCCTCCTTAATTACCATTTTATCATTTTGGGAGAATTTCATCCAAGTCTCTTTACTAGCAAGATTTACATCAAAAGTTATTTTTTGAATTATTATTATAAGTTCATACTCAACTATATGAATTATTATTATATGTTCATACTCAACTATAGAGGTTTGAGTTTCTCTTTGCCCTTTAGCTCTTTAACTCAGATTATTTTAACGATTGATTTTGAATATATTCAAACCTCCCAATTTATTTAGGAACACCCCTACTTATCTTAGTCCCTTGACTCCTTTTCTTATTGAGCTTTAAAAAAAACTGATTAATGTAAGTTTTCTTTTAGGTTTTTCTTGTATATTATTGACGGTCATGTTTGGCCTATAATTTTTTATCTTCTTTATCCCTTTATGTATACATATACATAATTTTAAAATTATGTATTCATTTTAAATAAAATTAACATGACCTTTCATGTTATATATATGTATATATATATTAATAATTATTTACTTCCACACATCCAAATTTGATAATTAATCTAATTTAACCTAATTTAGTTTGCATAATATAAATACCCTAAGTGGTGGGAGTAGCTTCGATACTAATAAAGTAGTAAAGAGATCTCAAATCAATTCAACAAGAAGAGCATCAAGAATGTTCATAGAAGGGGGCTATGATGGGAGTTTTTAATAATATGATTATCAACATATACCGGAAGAAAGATGATGAATACGATGCAATGTCGTAAATTTGAAATAATATGATTATCAACGTATACTAAAAGAAAAATGATGAATATGGTGCCATAATAAATATGGTGCCATAATATATATAAAAAGAGAGCGATTTAAAATATAGGCATAAAAATCCAAGCATTGAAGAAAAAAACTCGAACGAACAAATTAAATATAACGAGCTTGTTTAATGTCGTAAATGAGTGAGGAAGACAATAAATATAATCTTGGAAAAACAGTTTAGTAAACACTAAAATACATCATAATCCGTTTTTTATACTACCAACCTAATAGATTTTTTACACCTTCAAAATCAAAATACATCATAATCCGTTTTTTATACTACCAACCTAATAGATTTTTTACACCTTCAAAACCTTGTACTTCAATTAAGTTGTAATACCTAGGCATCATCAAGAGTTGATAACTTCTTCCGCAACATAATTATTTTGTCGAACTCGCTCTAATGCCATATTGAAATTTAAAATACGAGAGGATAAGATATTGAGATATGGGCATGGTAGATCATAAGCCTAATTTAACACCCGAGTCATCAGGTAAGTACGCTTATAACCTAACACGTTTTCTCAATACTACAAATGTAGGTACTATCACCCTTGTAAAAATAAGTAGATACAAGACTTTGAATATAAATATATCACATAAAATTTTCTAAATTTTTATTTAAAAAATAATATAACATTTATAAATACAAAAAACTCTCAAGGAATAATAACAATAATAAACATAAATACATAGCTTTTGCCTTAATCTTGTGAATTGTGCAGTCGCCTCCATTTACTATTCGTTACTTAAAAAATATTTAGAAGGGGTGATCTCCTAACTTATTTCCTAACTTATTGAGTGGACTTATTGGAATGGAGCCACTTGATGGCTCAAACCTCTGTCCTATACCCAAACATTTAATGTGTAAAATGTCTTCTACTTATTACTAACCATCTTAGTTGATATCATTTGAAATACTTAAATAATTCATTAATCTATTTCTTCTTTATTCCATTTGCATACTTATATTTCCTTTATAATTGTTTATCATAATGTTCAATTACATATGTACAATTCAATGCTCATAATACAATCATCAAACATATCAAACCATGACCCCACCATGCTCATTTCCACCGGAGCCTCACACATAAGGTTGTCCAAGGACAGTGAAAATATGTGTATTGTGCTACACACATGCAAGTTGTAAACCCTATTTTTTCACAAACAAGATAATTAAAACTAAGAATTGAAAAATTGAAAAGAAAAACTAAATTTCAAATTGAAACAAAATCATAAACATAAATCAAAACAGGGTCAAAAGTGATCCAAGTGGGATTTAAAATACCAAACATCAAAGGAAATTAATCCAATTGGAAGTTAGAAATCATAACTAGATCGAATCAAGGTAAATCAAATTTCAACCAGACCGAACTAATATCAACTAATTCAAAGATTAATTTTTTTGGGGTTACTCATAAAGGGTAAATTAGTAAATTGAGGTCACTACGATGTAGAAAATGAATTTATAATTTTTTAATTTTTAGAAAACCTGTTGAATTGGACCTGAACCGACTGATTTTATTTTTTGGGTCATCGAACACAGTTCAATTGAAACGATCAATGATTCAACAAGGTCAATGGGCTAACTACTAGGTCAACGCTTAGTTAGTATGCACAACTAATCAACATACGACAAGTGGCAAGCATGGCCCATTAGTTGCCAGATCATCGTCTGAGAACACAGACCAATTAGGGAGCTAGAGGAGTTTATTGTAAATGGTCAACTAAAGAAATTTCATGCCAACTAGACTAACTAATCAGAGTGCAACATGTGTCAGTTGTTAATGGTCAACTCAAAGAACTCCACGTCAGTTGGGTTGACCAATTAGAAGACGACACGTGGAAAGTATGCCAATTTATTAAATAATTATGACATTTGAGAGACATAGACCAATCGTTGAAAGATACGTGGCGAAGCCATATCAGAAACTCACAACCTGTCATGCCTCAACCTTGTTTGGTCGGATCCCCATGATCAACTCACTGCTCCCTTAGTTCAAGAGGGGTTTCCCTTTATTTTAGTCAAGAGTAGTTAGACGTAATTTCAAATCTTGTTCCTTAGAATAACATAAATCAAAACTAAAGTAAGGTTAAAAGAACTTTAAGTGTACCTAACGAAAGATACATCTTTCCAAACTCTCTCAATTGATCTCCTTACTCTTGAAAATGGGTAAAAGGGAGGGGGTGAGTTTCTACAACTTAGTGAGAGGGTGTCGGGAGTGAGTTTTCAAACATGTATAGTTTATCAAAACCATGCCAAGGTTTAACATTCCTTTTTAAAGGTTTTTAAAGGATTTTTCTTAATTCTCAAACCTTAGAATTTTTTCCATTTCTATATTAGTGTGTTTAGCTCTTTTAGCACATCCCTTTGCTTCGAGAGGCGTTTAGCACACAACAAACACCCTTCATTAGGAAGGGTACACACATTTGCATAGCAGTTACAGATTGCACCTACTTGGGGATCAATGCGACTTTATTGTCCACCCAAATAGAAGTCTGAGACTTCTACCTTGACTTTGAGTGGATGTCCTATACATCCGACCCTAAGACCTGAATTTCACTTTGTGTCCATATGAGAACAAAGACCTCATCCTGACCCCACCTCGGTCTCATGTGTAAGAAGCTCCCAAAGCTTCATGATTAACTAGCACAACGAATTGCCATTTATCTCCACCATGTCGTCCAGTAACCCTTGGAACCCATCACTACCCCTATGGCATCTTGATGGTCTTATACCATAAGTGCATGCACAAACAAGAGTTTTCATGATTAAGCCATTCTCTTTGGTGTCGACAGTCCAATGGCTTTGGCACTCAACCCAACATGCAGCTGTCTGTCTAGGTCGGTCCGTCGACCTAGCCTTGACGCACTATCGTCAGTTCATCGAGCATTGTCAGTCCTGACTTAGTACCATGGCGAATCACACAATTGATTCCCATTTTACATAAAAGTTCTCATGTATCTTCCTAATCATGTTTATTTACGGGCTTCAACCCGTGCCCACTGGACATGTTTTTTTAAAATTGGGCCTTGAGCCCTATTAGTTCAAAAATTGAGGCCCCTAGCCTAATAGAACTGCTCTAGCTCCCATAAAAAAGGTCTTCAAAATTATTTAAGCAGTTGTCACACAGTGATAGGATAAAACATCTGACAAAAATCTCTTTTAATTTATCACACCAACCAGGTGTGATGATGGATCCGCTTACAATTGGTATGCAAAATTTTTCTTTCCTCAAGTAATCTCATCATACCAACCGAATATGATCTTAGATAATCCCACTCACAATTGATGAGTAGGTTTTTAGCTTTCAAAACATGCTCATCATCCCATCTGGGTATGAAGTGTAAAAGGTTCCATTCATCTGGTGACTTTGAAGCGCTCGTCCCTAGTTTGTTCTCCAAGTTCGAGTTTGGCTCCCCTATTAGCGTTTCGGCCTCAAGAGTCCCTACAGGGTTTGACCCCTCTTATACATTAGGGTTTTGCATAAAAGCTTCCCAGCTTTTTAGTATTGGCTACTATGCCCAAATTTTCTAGTTTATTACACTTAGGTCCCTAAAGTTCATACTTTTAACTTTAGGTCCCTAGTGTTAAATATCCCCCAAATTAAGTTCGAATGACTTCAAATATTCTCTTTGGGTCCTTAATTTACTTAAAATTGTGTAAGGGGCTCAAGTTTTCTAAATTTCGAATTTGGTCCCTAATTTTTCAAGAATTATGATTTTGTCCATACTTTTCAAAAATAGCAATTTGGCTCCAAATGTTTTGAAAATTGACCAATTGGTCCACCAATATCTTTCTCATTGCCAATTAGCCTTCAATTTTGAGAAATTGCATGGAGGTCCCTCAATTTTTCGAAATCCCATATTTATCCCTCAAAATTTCCCCTAATTTCTACCTCCTTTATTAATTGAATTTGATTTCTTCAAATTGGCCATTCAATTGGGGTTATTTCTTCAAATTGACGATTTGAATAAGATTTTACACCTTCATACAATTCAATTGCACTTTGAATTGCATGATTTGGGTCATAAATGAGCTTAAATGGAGCTTTGTTGGAAAACCGAACGTAGAGAGAAAAAACTTCGAAAGCTTACCGTTGGAGATGTGACAATCCGAGTTCTTAATCAGAGAAGATAGCTCTTATCCTCAGGGTCCTCCTATGATAAAGAATTGGGACAATTGCTTCAAGATTAGTGGGAATTTGATCGACTAATTTTATCACTTTCTCTCTCTAGAACTGAACTATAACGATGGAGGAGGGCCGAATTCGCTTACATTTTACCTTTGTAGAGGTTATGTGGTGGCCTGGGGGCTATGGGAGGGCTCGATTAGGCCACAAGAGGATGGAATTGGCCGAATTCCAATATACTAAAACATAGAAGCTTCAGTCCACTCGAGCTGCTTTAATGTTTGAGCTCGCTAGGGCTTCTTTGGCAATCCTCGAGTCGGTTGGATGTAGGCATCAGGTAGCTGACTTCCTCAGAGTCTATAGGACCTGAATTCGACTTCTAAGGCTAAGAAAAGTGCCCTAGTCGGAGCTCTGGTTTGAGCTTCGCCGGAGAACAGGGAACTTCAAAGAGAAAAGAGAATTGAGGTGTGTGAAGGATGAATAGAGGGGAGCTCTTTATATAGAGAGCTCGGGGACCCTATGCCCGACCAGTTTCTATAATTTTCATGCTTAGCCTGATCGAAAATCGCCCAAATCAAAGCAAATTTTCATTCACTGGAAAAGAAAATATTTTCTTTCCTTAATGAATAGTGTCATCAGACGGATGAGGAAGATGACATTGTTTCACACGTGCGAGCTTCGCACGTACAGGCCAGCCACATGGCAACACGTGATTGGTCGATCCTGTGGACATGGTGGTTCAGTTAGCAACCACATCGACTGTTAATTGGTAGATTGGACACGTGACAGCTTGTGATTGGTCGGTCATGCTGACATGGCTATCTGACTCATTCGCCATGTCATCCATTGACCATTGACCGGACACGTGGCAGAATCTCATTGGCTACTCGTGTTTGTATGGCTGCTAACAGCGCACTTGTTGACCGTTGACCAATTGATAGAGTGCACCTTGCCACACACCGTGCTCTAATTGGTTATGCGCGTGCTGATTGGGCACTGACCGGTCATCGATTCGTTGATCGATTGGACTATTAACCGGTCCGGTCCGACTGGGTTCAGCAACCAGAAAGTGAAAATCAATCGGTTCAAGCCCGGTTCTCTCAAAATTAAAAATTTCTAAATTTGTTTAAATTCATTTTCTATTCAATGGTGGCCTCAATTTACTAAATTGATCATTTTAAGCCACCACGAAAAATGAATTTAGAGACCGGTTCATGTATGGTTAAAATCGGTTCAATTCGATTTAGTCAGGTTCATTGAACCGGTTTGATTTTCTTGTCCAATTTCCTTCATAATCTTTCCCCATGATTTATGTGACCTCTTGGTCACTTGGGATGTCACTCCCCGACCCGCTTTGGTCGGATCCCCATGATTAATCCGCCGCTCTCTTGGTTCAAAAGGAGTTTCCTCCTCTTTCAACTCAAGTAAAGTCAAGTGTACTTTTAACCTTATTCCCTGAAAAGACATATATCAAATAAAATGCAAGCTTAAGAGAATAAAGCATACCTGATAGATGGTAAGGTTTGGTGTTATCCCTAGTCAATTTCTTTATTTCTTGAAAAGTGATAAAAAGAGTGTTGAGTTTCTACAACTCAATGAATGGGTATTTAAAAAAAATTAAGTTCGATGAAAAATAGTTTTCCAGAAATGGAGTGTGCCAAACTCCTTAATTTCTTTAAATTTTCCCATCTTCAATTTAAAAAAAAATCATTTCTTATTATCACAATATGTCATTACCAAACACACATCCTTCATCATGAAGGTAAAACACACAATCACTGGCCAGCCTGTCCACTGAACCCACTTGTGGCATCAGGGCGACTTTATCGGCCACCTAGATAGAAGCACGTTCACTTCTACCCTGAGAATGAGTGGATGTTCATGAGATCCGACCCTCAATCCCGAAACAAATCTCTGTATCCGTACGAGGACAAAGACCTCATCTTGTCCCCACCCCGGTCTCATGCGCTTGAAGCTACTCCGAGCTTTGCAAGACTTATTTTTGACAAACTGCCCTTATATCAACCAGGTCGTCTAGGCCCCTCTTGGGCGTCTTGAAGGTCTCGTAAACACAATGCATGCACAATCAACATTTTTCACATAATGGCATATAATTTGAGGTGCCACTGGTCCAATGGTCCTGACCCTCAACTCGATCTATAGAGGCTTGTCTTAACTAGTCCAGAGACCTGTCATTCACAGTTTCTCTCGTAAACCTCGTCCTTTTGAGCTAAGAAAAATTGAGAAAAGAACCGGTCAAACTGAGTGAGAAACCGAATCGGTTTACTAACCTGATCATTTGTGAATGGACAATTTAGGAATTTACAACTCCCGGGTGATCCAAAGGGTTCATAATACCATGGAAAAGAACTTTAGGACGAATTGGAAGAGAAATACCAGACCGGTTTAAATGAACTGGATCCAACTGTATTGAACCAGTTTATGAACTGATTCGGTTCATGAACCGAAACTGATAGAGAAAAGTCATATCAGAGAAATTCAACTCCCTTGTGGCCCAAATAAATTTATAAACCTTGGGAAGGAACCTTAGAACAAAGTGAGAGAAAAACCAGATCAATTCGGGTGGACCGGACCAGAACCGGATTGAACCTGTTTAAGGACCAAGCCGTTTTATGAACCGTAATCCATAAAGAGATGGTAAACATGGAATTTTATGGACCCTAAGTGACCTAAGGAGTCACAAAAGACATGGAAATGGACTTGTGAAGGAATTGGGGATGAAAACCAAACCGGTTAAGGTGAACTAGATCCCAACCGGTTTGGACCAGTTTGAACCACTATTGAACCGAATCCTAAATTTATTTTTCTAGGTGGCTTAAATAATTCAAATTTGAGATTTGAGGCCACAATTTAGATATGTTTATAAAATTTATAAAATTTTAGATTTTAAAAACTCGGTCGAATGAGGGGTGAACTGACCAGTTTAAACTTTGAACCCGGTTCAGACCAGTTCAGAATAGTGTCATCTTCTTCCTCAGGATGACAACACTGTTCACTCGCCGAAAAATTGAAGCAGCACCAACGAAGAAGAAATGCTTCCGTTTGATATGTTTCAGGTCTTCAATGCATGTCATAACGGTGCCAAACGGATGACCAACGGGTCCCCGAGCTCCCTATATAAAGAGTCCCTCCCCATTCATCCTCACCACACTTGAAAACTCCATTCTCTCGCAACTGCTCCATTTTTTGGTGAAGCTCAAACCAGAGCTCTAATATGGGGTCTTTTATGAGCCAAACAAGGCGAGGTTGAGTTTTTAGAACTGGGGAGAAGTCAACTACATGCTTGTAGTCTTCGTTTGCTCCGAGGGTCGCCAGAGAAATGCCGGCGTGATGAAACAGTGAAGCAGCTCCGGTGGAACGAAGTTGCCCTATTTTGGCCGAGTTGAAATTGGCCATTTCGAGCCCTCCTCAGGCCAAACCAAGCCTTCCCAACACTTCCTCAGCCCTCCCATGGCCGAATTAGGACTGAAAGGTAAGCCAATTCGGTTCCCCTCTGCAATTTTTGGCCGGTGCTAGAGAGAGAACTGATAGAATTTCAATGATGAAATTATAACTCAATTCGACATCAATTGATGCGATTCTTGATTCTAGGATGAACCTAAGTACAAGAGCTATCTGCCCATCTCAAAAGCTCGGACCGCCGTTCCCTCACCGGTGAGTATTAGAAGCTTTCTCTCTCTATAATCTATTTTTCGGTAAAATTCCATTTGAGCTCGTTCCGACGTTAAAACTCACGATTCAAAGTTCTATGGAATTGTATGAAATGGAGAAACTCAATTTCAACAATTTGAGGTGTTTAATCGGTCAATTTGATGAAATCAAATTTGGTTGTGTTAAAAAGTTGGAATTGGGGGAAAAATTGGGGGAAATTAGGGATTTTCAAAAATTTGAGGGACCAAAATGCAATTTCCTAAAATTGAGGGTCAATTGGGCATGATAAAAATGTTAGAGGGCCAATTGAGAAATTTTAGAATTTTGGGGTGAAACTTACCATTTTTGTAAAAGAAGGGAAAAATGGTAATTTTGGAAAAGTTGGGGGACCAAATTGGAAATTAACCCTCTTTTTGTGAAATGGAATAAATTGAGGTCCTATGATAAAATTTAAAAGTTTCGAGACTCAATTTGAGGAAAAACCGGCATTAGGGACTTAAAGTTAAAGAGAAATAACTTTAGGGACTTAATTTTAAATAAATGAAAGTTTGACTTTCTCATTCATTTGGAATGAATGAAGGCCATTTGGCAAAAAGATAATGAACCGAGATGTTCATATCGTGTAGGAACATGAAGTACCGGGAACGCCAACAAGGACAAGCTCACGTGAGTACAAAGAACCGGTCTAGTGAAATTCACTACATTAATGGGTGAGTAGGTTTACTAACGTCATACCCGGTTGGGATGATGAGCACAACTTAAAGTTAAAAACCACTTACCGGTTGTGAGTGGGATTTTATATCATACCCGGTTGGGGATGATAAGCACATCGAAATGAAAACTCACTACTATGTAGTATTTTAAACATCACGACTTAGAGTAGTGATGTGAAAGCCATGCGGAAAAACTACTTACCGGTTGTAAGTAGATAATACCTGATTGGTATGATGAAACTTCCTTGAAGGAAGTTAAAAACCCGTTCATCAGTTATGAATGGAGATGTCCTTATACCCGAACGGTATAAGAGAGAGTGAAAACATAATTTTATCAAAAGTGCTCTCCCCTAATTGTGTGCCAATGCTTAAACAATTTGGTAGACCTTATTGACGGGAGCTTGAATATCTCTTATAGGTCGGGGGCCTCGATTTTTGGAACTTGGGGGCTAATATGTATGATTTTGAAAATCTTGTATAGCGGGCTTAGGGCCAGTTGGCACGAGTCGGAGCTCGTAAATAAACATGAATTATATGCCATAAAACTTTAAATAGAGGAATTGTTTGGCCATGGTACCAAGATAGGACTGACATGCTCAGTTAACTAGCGGCAGTGCGACATGACAGGTCGACGGACGAGTAAAAACAAACAACTGCGGGTTGAGTTGAGAGTCGGGGTCGTTGGACTAGTGGCACCATAGATTATATGGTATAATGAGAAAATATTGTTTGTGCATGAACTATGAATACGACTCGATGTGTCCTAAGGGCCCTGGACGACTCGATGAGTATAAGGGCAGTTCATCGTTCTAGGTGACCGTGTGAAATTTGAAGTAGCACCAAGCGCATGAGACCGAGGTGGGGACAGGATGAGGTCTCTGTCCTCATAATGGACATGAAGAATTTATTCCGGGAATGAGGGTCGGATGTCGTGAACATCCAATCATTCTTAGGGAAGAAGTGGACGTACTTCTATCCAGGTGGCCGGTAAAGTCGCTCTGAAGCCACAAGTGGATTTAGTGGACGTACTGACCTACGAATGTGTGTTTAACCTTCATGATGAAGGATGTGTGTTGGGTGATGACACACCGTGATTAAATAAGGAGATGGTGATAAAACTCGAATTTTGAAATGAAGGGATTTTTGAAAAAGAAAGGAGTCTGGCACACTACAATAATAAATGTTTTCTTAAAAGTCCAAACTTTTGAAAACCCATTCACTGAGTAGTCGTACTCACCCCCTCCCTTGAATCCCTTTCAGGAAATCCCGGAAAGCCTACCCTTAAAGACCATCAACTAAGATGCTTATAAGACAGGTACGTAAAGTTTAAATTTTCATGCAGTTTTGATTATGCTATTCCAGAAATGGTGCAGGTTTAAAGGATGCCTTACTCTTTACAGTTTATAATAATGGGAGACCCTTTAATAAACTGGGAGAGTGGCGGGTTGATCACGAGAATTCGACCAAACCGGGTCGGGGTGTGACAATGAGGACATCTCCGCTCATAACCGATGAATGGGTTTTCCACTTCCTTCGAGGAAGTTTCATCAAACCAACTAGGTATGATCTAGTTACAACTGATAAGTAGTTTTTCCGCGTGATTTTCACATCACTCCTCTCAGGTGTGATGATTAAAATACCACTTAGTAGTGGGTTTCATTTTTGAGGTGCTTATCATCCTAACTCGGTATGATATTAAATTTCCACTCAACCGATCATGTAATGTATTTTCTCTAAGTTGGTTTTCGTCCCTTGTGATCTCAATCTCAGCTGGCGTTCCTGATATCTCGTGTTCCTATACGAAATGAACATTTTTGTTCATTATCATTTGGCTTGATAACCTTCACCTATTATGAATGACTAAAATATTCAAATTTTTAAATATTTGCAATTTGGTCCCTAAAGTTATTTTTCCTTTACTTTAGGCCTCAATTGCTGGTTTTTATCCAAATTGAGTCCCGAAACTTTTAAAAATTCCCCTCGGGACCTTAATTTATTCAATTTCATAAAAAGGGGTTCAAGTTTCCCAAATTCCCAATTTGGCCCCCAATTTTTCCAAAATTATCATTTTGCCCTTCTTTACAAAAATGGTAAGTTTTACCCCCCCCAAAAATTCTAAATTTTGCTCAATTGGTCCCCTAACACTCTTATCATGCTCAATTGACCCTCAATTTTATAAAATTACATTTTGGTCACTCGAATTTTTGAAATCCCCAATTTCCCCAATTTTTCTCTTAATTTCAACTTCTTAACACAATCGAATTTGATTTCATCAAATTGACCGATCAAAAACTTTTAATTGTTGCAATTGAAGTTAACTTAGAGTTTCTACATCTTCCTATGATTCAATTGCCTTTTGAATCGCAAGTTTTGACGTAGGAACAAGCTCAAACGGAGCTTCGCCAAAAAATAGAACGTTGAGAGATAAAGCATCAATTGCTCACCGTGGGGGGCACAACGGTCCAAGCTTCCAATCTAGGTAGATAGCTCTCCTCCTAATGTTTCTCATAGGATTAAGAATTGCATCAATTGATGCCCAATTGAATGAGAATTCTATCATCGAAATTCTGTAGGTTATCTCTCTAGCACCGGTTAGAAATTATAGAGGGGAGTCGAATTGGCTTACCTTTCATTTCTAATTCGGTCATATGAGGGCTGAGGTGGTGTTGGGAGAGCTTGGTTTGGCTAGAGGAGGTCTCGAATTGATCGATTTTAGCTAGGTCGAAATAGGGCAACTTCAGTCCAACAGAGCGAATGGATACTACCACCATGTAGCTAACTTCTCCTAGTTCTAAGGAACCTGACCACACCTTCTTTGACTTAGAAAAGACCCTATATCGGAGCTCTGGTTCGAGCTTCACCAAAAAACTAAGCAACTGAGAGAGAGTGAGGTTTTGAGTTGTGGAGAGGATGAATGGAGAGGGGCTCTTTATATATGGAGCTCGGGGACTCGTCGGCCATCCGTATGGCTCCTTTATGCCAGTCATTGATGGCCTAAAACGTACTAAATAGAAACGTTTCCTCTTCACCGGTGCTACTTCAATTTTCTGGCAAGTGAACAGTGTTGTCATATGAAGAAAGAAGACGACATAGTTCCAAACCGCACCGGACCGATCCGAACCGATTTCAAAGCTTAAACTGACCGGTTCAAATCTAAAAATTCTAAATTTATCTAAATTCATTTTCTATCCAATGGTGGTCTAAAATCTTAAATTTGAAATTTTTAGCCACCTAGAAAAATGAATTTTGCATCTGTATCAATAGTGGTTCAAACCGATCCAAATAGGTTCAATCCGGTTCGGATCCGGTTCACCTGAATCGGTTTGGTTTTCATCTCCAATCCATCCATAAGTTCTTTTTTCATGAATTATGTGACTCCTTAGGTCACTCGGGATCCATAATTTCCTCGGTTTGCCCTCTCTCTATCAGTTCTGATTCATAAACCAACTGGGTTCGAAAACTAGTTCAATCCGGTTAGGATCCGGTTCACCCGAACCGGTTTGGTTTTTCTTGCCCAATTGGTTCTAAAATTCTTTTCCAAGGTTTTTAAATATTTTTGGGTCACATGGGAGTTGTAATTTCTCCAATTTTCCCGTTCCTCAATAATCGAGTTTGTAAACCGGTTTAGTTTTCTCACTCAGTTTGACCAGTTCTTTCTCAGTTTTCTCAGTTTACAACTCTCCCCTCATTTTAGGAGTTTTTCCCCAAAATTTATTCCACACTTTTTGCATATTGACTTAAACATTTTTATTGATATGTAAATTTTTCTATTTTATTGTCTTACAACCCTTTTAGTTGTTTTCGTTCATCCCTTTCACCATATACCTAAGATTCTCATCTCCTCCTCATCCTTTCCTCATTCCATGGGACTTACTTTAGCCTAGAATATCTTCTTAGAAGATCTAAGATCATCTCTTCTAGTTATATACTTCCTTCCTAAGGCAGCATTTCCCATTCCAAACTTCTTTTACCTAAGATTTTAGAACTTTGAGTTCCAATCACTTTTCTTCCAAATGTTTTGGCGTTTATCACCTTCTCATCCTGCATGAATCCCTTATTCATCCTTTGGTTATCACCGTTATGCTTGATTTCATTATTCCTTACTCTTAGACTTTCCTGGCCTAAGTCATATCTCCTTGAGTCAGTGGGGTTTACCTACCCCATATTGCATGACATTCTTTGTGATGTCTTTGACTTCACGTCCCTATAACCGTATTGGTTTCCTTACTGACTTGTCTTTTCCAAACTTCCTTATTCGGTCATTCAACCTTAAAATCCTTGAACTTCCTGATACTCGCTAACATATTTAAAACTCTTGATCTCATACTTCATTCTTCATTCCCACTCGTGTCCTTCCTCTTTAAGATCTCTTCTCTTTCCAAATCCATTCTTACTCTAATCAATGTTCCTCCCACTATTATTCATTTTGAATTAATTCCTTTTTTATTTGTATGGCATCTTTTAATGTCGTCGTCCTACTTACACATTACTTGGGTTTAACTTATCCCCTGGATAATTACGATTTCCTTCCCCTTGTACTTGATCATTTCATCTCCAGCATCTTGCTCTTGAGTAGCTTATTCTCTTTCTTATTCCATTGTTTCCATTTCCTCTTCATTGATACACCCATGTTTTCCCAAGATTCCTTTCTCTGGTGAGCTTCACATTCCCTCTCTCCCAGGATTTCCTTCTGGTTTACCACTGCAATTATTTAATTTTGGAATATCTTTTGTCGTCATTTTCACCAGCTTACATTTTACTCTTCAAATCTATGAGTACTTTTCATTTATCTTGCTTCATTCCCACTTTCTCCAGTATTTGTTTATTACTTTGAGGTGGATCTTTCATCTTTATTGTGGCCAAACCTTTTGTATCTTCGTGTCCTTGGTACTCCTCCCTTTGTCTTGATTAGGGTGTATTCTTTTACTACTCCCCATCTCTTATTAGAACTTCGTTTACTCCTCCGAATGATTTGATCCATAGAAGTTATTCCCTTCAATCGGATTCATCTAAAATTTATATTTAGGTTTCCATGTCTTCTTGTAAATAAATTATGTTTAATCTCCCAAAATACTCACTTAGCCACTCATAATTCTTATTGATGTCCTTATTTTTGCTCTGGTTTAGTGACATTTCCTTGTTGGATTTTCTTAACATGGAGTTTTCTCCTTCCTTGATCCAACTTCCTACTTTCATTCTCATTCTAGTTTCTTCCATTCTAGGATTCTTTTTGTTTAATCACCTTACCGTTTTTAAAAATTCTCTCCTTTAAATCTTCACCTAACTTAAGGGTCTTGTATGACTCATTCACTCTTGCTTTTCTTCCTCTTTTGGTCCATATCTTTGCCTTCCACAAGTCTTTCTATCTTAAGGAGTTCCTAAGGAATTGTATCTTAGTTCTTTAAGTAGTTGTTACACCTAGGCCTTCCTATTATTCTACTTTCTTCCTATCTTTCCTTGGTGGTCTCTACACTTATTCCTTTTTCTTCTTGATCAGCTTCTATTCTTGTGGTTCCCTTTGGAATGTTCTACTCCTCCTTGTTTTTCCTTACTCTTCATTCTCTAAGCTTATTTTTAACTCCTTGGACTTTGCATGCTTTTGTACTCTTTGATGGTTGCTTCCCTTTGTTCCAACTTCTTTTTCCTTTTCTTAAGATCTCCCTTAAATGGATTCTTCCTTATCATATTCGCTAGGGTAAGTCTTAAGGGTTGAGAATAACTATAAATAACTCATTTCTTTTTATTCCTTAGGTGATTTCCTACCTTTTACTTAGATTTTTATTATCATACTCTTTTGTTTTGAATTTATCAAAGAACTTAGAAGTTTTAACAAAACTTTTACTTTCATTCATTCAAGAAATATTTTCTTGCCATACTTGGATTATTACAAGAATTTTCTATCCCCTAATCCCTTAGGGTCATAGGACTATAATTAACTCTAGAATAGTGGTGAGACTCTTGATCAGAAGGCTCTGAGGAATTGGTTGGGATCCATTCATGTTTCTTAATAGGATGAATTTCATGTATTGCCTCCAATCCATATCGCCTTAGTGCCTCAACTTCACACTCATAGGTCCACTTCATCCATTGGGAAGGATTGAAGCCAAGTTGAGTATGTGAAGGTACTTGGTGGACCTTCATGAAAGTGTCATACTCATCCCAATAATTATCCCATGCCTCCTTCTTGGTTGGGTTCCCCTCTAGTTGTTGTGGGACTGGAGGAGGGGGGTTGGACTCTTAGGAGATGATACTAGTTCTTCTTGTTTGGGAGGAGGGTATATGATACCTTCCGGTTCCAATAAGGCTCCTACCAGTTTCCAGTAGTCTTCCACCATGTCCTTGGGTACTTGTTTCTTGCCCTTTAAAAACCATTGTACGACTTACTCCCTTGGGTTGGATATCTTTTTTAGGGTTATAGGTGGAGGACTGGATTTCACCACGAATTTCGTAGGGACTCTCCTTCCTACACTATAGTTTATAGTGGGATTAATGTCAGGGCATAATATTGATAATGTTTCAAGGGAACTAGGCTTTGATACCACTCTAGTTGTCATGCCCTTACCCGGTTTGGTTAGATCCACGTGATCAACTCGTCGCTCTCTTGGTTCAAAAGGGGTTTCCTCCTTCTTTAACTCAAGTAGAGTCAGGCGTACTTTTAACATTGTTCCCTGATAGAGGGTAAGGTTTGGTGTTATCCCTAGTCAATTTCTTTATTTCCTGAAAAGGGATAAAAAGAGGGGTGAGTTTCTACAACTTAGTGAATGGATATTTAAAAAAACATTTAAGTTCAATGAAAAATAATTTTCCAGAAATGAAGTGTGCTAGATTCCTTAATTTCTTTAAATTTTCCCATCTTTAATTAAAAAAATAATTTCTTATTATCATGATATGTCATTACCCAACACACATCCTTTATCATGAAGGTAAAACACACAATTGTAGGCCAGCATGTCCACTAAACCCACTTGTAGCGTCAGAGCGACTTTACCGGCCACCTAGATAGAAACACATCCACTTCTACCTTGAGAATGAGTGGATGTTCGTGACATCTGACCCTCATTCTCATAACAAATCTCCGTATCCGTATGAGGATAGAGACCTCTTCCTATCCCCACCCTAGTCTCATGCGCTTGAAGCTACTTTGAGCTTTGCAAAACTTCTGGTATGACAAACTGCCCTTATATCCAACAAGTCATCCAGAGCCCTAGGACGCATCACTACCCTCTTGGGTGTCTTGAAGATCCCGTAAACACAGTGCATGCACAATCAACATTTTTCACATAATGCCATATAATCAGTGGTGCCACTGGTCCAATGGCCCCGGCCCTCAACTTGACCTACAGCGGTTTGTCTTGACTAGTCTGGAGACCTGTCATGTCGCACTGCCACTAGTTGACTGAGTATGTCGATCCTATCTTGGTAACATGATCAAACAATTAATTTACTTAAGTTTTCATTGCATATAAATCATGTTTGTTTATGAGCTCTTACTCGTGCCAACTGGCCTAGGGCCCACTGTTCGAGATTTTCAAAATTGGGCATATTAACCTCCAAGTTCCAAAATTGAGGCTTCCGACCTTTATGAGCTATTCGAGCTCCCATCAAGAAGGTCTCCCAAAATGTTTAAGCAGTGGCACACAGTCAGGGGAGAGCATGCTCGACAAAATATACTTTTTAATTGTCCATCATACCAACTAAATATGAGGACATCTCCGCTCATAACTGATGAATGGGTTTTCCACTTCATTCGAGGAAGTTTCAACATACCAACCGGGTATGATCTACTTACAACCCGTAAGTAGTTTTTCCGGGTGATTTTCACATCACTCCTATCAGGTGTGATGATTAAAATACCACTTAGCAGTGTGTTTTCATTTTTGAGGTGCTTATCATCTCAATCGGGTATGATATTAAATTCCCACTCAACCGATCGTGCAGTGTATTTACTCTAAGTCGGTTTTTGTCCCTTGCTAACTTAATCTTAGCTGCTGTTCCCGATATCTCATGTTCCTACATGAAATGAACATTTTTGTTCATTATCATTTGGCTTGATAACCTTCACCTATTATGAATGACTAAAATATTCAACTTTTCAAATATTTGTAATTTGGTGCCTAAAGTTATTTTTCCTTTACTTTAGGCCCCAATTACCGATTTTTATCCAAATTGAGTCCTGAAACTTTTAAAAATTCCCTTTGGGACCTTAATTTATTCAATTTCATAAAAAGGGGTTCATGTTTCCCAAATTCCCAATTTGGCCCCTAATTTTTCCAAAATTACCATTTTTCCCTTCCTTTACAAAAATAGTAAGTTTTTCCCCAAAAATTTTAAAATTTGTTCAATTGGTCCCCTAACACTCTTATCATGCCAAATTGACCATCAATTTTATAAAAATGCATTTTGGTCCCTCGATTTTTTGAAATCCCCAATTTCCCCCAAGTTCAACTTATGAACACAGTCAAATTTGATTTGATCAAATTGACCTATCAAACATTTTTAATTATTGAAAGTGAAGCTAAATTAGAGTTTCTACATCTTCCTACGATTCAATTGCACTTTGAATTGCAAGTTTTAACGTCGGAACGAGCTCAAAGGGAGTTTTGTCGGAAAATAGAACATAGAGAGAGAAAGCTTTAATTACTAACTGTCGGGGGCGTATCAGTCCGAGCTTCCAATCTGGGCATATAGCTCTCCGCTTGAGGTTACTCCTAGGATCAAGAATTGCATCAATTGATGCCGGATTGGGTGAGAATTTTGTCATCAAAATTCTACTGGTTCTCTCTCTAGCATCGGTAAAAAATTAAAAAGGGGAGCCAAGTTGGCTTACCTTTCAGTTCTAATTCAGCCATAGGAGGGCTGAGAAGGTGTTGGAAGAAATTGGTTTGGCCAGAGGAGGGCTTGAATTGGTCAATTTCAGCTCAATCAAAATAGAGCAACTTTGATCCGTCGGAGCTGCTTCACTATTTGGTCACACCGGCGCTTCTCTGGCGACCCTCGGAGCAAATGGATACTACCATCATTTAGCTAACTCCAGTTCTAAGAAACCCAACCACGCCTTCTTTGGCTCATAAAAGACCCTATATTGGAGCTCGTTTATGAACCGGTTCGATTTTCTCATTCGGTTTGACCAGTTCTTTCCTAGTTTTCCTTATCTCCAAAGAGCAGGGTTTACATGAGATTTCAAATTTACCATTTAAATCCCTTGTTTATTATTCTTGATTCATTAAGTGGTTCAGTTTTCTTCTCAATTTGACAAATTATCTCCCCTCCATTTAGGAGTTTTGTCCCAAAAACTAAATTGTCTTATTTTTTCCTCGGGTCAATCTCCCTTGGTGTCAACTTGGTTTTACTTGACACGCCATCCCTTGGTTATTCCTTTATTTAGCCCTTTTTAATCAACATATTAATGGAATCTCTCTCCCATTGCATTTACCACTCACTCTATGGAGGGTATCTTGATTTGGTAGGTCTTACCCACTATTCCGATGGTATACCTTTAAGCTCACTCTCTATTCTACTTAGGGTAAGGCCCTTCCTCTTGAGGGTTTTCATCCATGACTTTGAGTTGACTGTCTTATGATCATCCCTTCACCTACAATCCTATGTGGACCCTTCGATGGTGGTTCATACCTTTCCAATCTCCTTGGTGTTACAGTGATTGTGACTTCTTGTCACTGGTAGTGTCTTTTGACTACTCTCGATGTCATCCGGTCATTCTTTTTCCTTGATGTCATGCCTTTTTGGTAGTGTTTGGTTCTCCTTATTTACTTGTCCTTCCTCATCTTCTTTATTGGGTTTCCCGATTCTAACCACCATTGTAAACCTTGTTCCTTAAAGATAAGGAAATCAGGGAAAGAACTGGTCAACCTAAGCGAAAAAAACCGATCTGGTTCACGAATCCCAACCATTAGAGAAAGGGAAAATTGGGAAATTTACAAAGCCTAAGTGACCCAAAGAGTTATAAAAACCATGAAAAGGAACTTTGGGACAAATTGGAAGAGAAAACCAGACCGGTTTAGGTGAACCGGATCTGAATTGGATTGAACCGATTTGAACTGGTTTGAACCATGATTGAACTGGTTGCTAAATTCATTTTTCTAGGTGGCTTAAAATATTTAAATTGGTGAATTTAATCCACCATTGTATAGAGAATGAATTTAGAAAATTTTAATTTTGAAAAACTCGGTCGAAGCACGTTTAAAGGTAGGTTTAAGCATTGAACCTAGTTCGGATCGGTCTGATCTAGTTTGGAACAATGTTGTCTTCTTCCTTCAGATGATGACACTATTCACTCGTCGGAAGAATGGACAACGCCAGTGAAGATGAAACATTTTCGTTCAGAGCATTTAAGGCCATGAATGTGTGCCATTAAGGTGCCAAACGGACGGCTAGAGAGTCCCCGAGCTCCCTATATAATGAGCTCCTCTCTATTCACCCTCCTTACACTTGAAAACTCCATTCTCTCTCAACTACTTAGTTTTTTGATGAAGCTCGAACCAGAGCTCCGACATAGGGGTTTTTCTGAGCATTAGAAGGTGAGGTCAAGTTCCTTAGATTCAGCAAGATGTTAGCTACCTGATGGCAGTCTCCATTCGATCTGAGGACTGCCAGAGAAGCGCCAACGTAATCAAACAATGAAGCAGCTCCGGTAGACCGAAGCTGCCCTATTTCGGCCGAGCTGAAATTGGCCGAATTCAGCCCTCCTTAGGACAAACCAAGCTTTACTAACACTCCCACAGCCCTCACATGACCGAATTATAGCTGAAAGGTAAGCCAATTTGGCCCCCTCTATCATTTCTGATTGGCGCTAGAGAGAGAAACTGTGAAAATTTCATTGACCAAATTCTCCCTCAATTCAAATAATTGTTGCGATTCTTGATCCTAGGAGGAACCTCAGGACGAGAGCTACCTTTTTGGATAGAAAGCTCGGACTGCCGCACCTCCGATGGTAACCTTTCGAAGTTTTCTCTCTGCTCACAGTTTTCCTGTGAAGCTCCATTTGAGCTCATTTCGACCTCAATTCATGCGATTCAAAGCTCAATTGAATCATATGGATGTGTATGAACTGAATTATACCTTCAAGTTCAACAATTAACCCCGATTGAATGGTTAATTTGATGAATTCAAATTCGACTAGTTTGAAAGGGGGAAATTTGGAGATTTCGTAAAATTAGGGACCAAATTGTAATTTTCCAAAATTGAAGGCCAATTGGCCATGAAAAGGATGTTGGAGGACCAATTGGTCAATTTTTGAAAATAATTGAGGTCAAATTGCCATTTTTGTAAAGTATGGGCAAAATGGTAATTTTTGAAAAGTTGGAGACCAAATTAGAAATTTGGAAAATTTGAACCCTTAAATGATTTTGAGTAAATTGAGGAACCAAAGAGAATTTTTATAAGTTTCCGGACTCATTTTGAGGAAAAGTTAGCATTAGGGACCTAAAGTCAAGGAAAAAGAACTTTGGAGACCTAAATGCAATTAACTAAAAACTTTGAGTTTAGACGTTCATTCATGAGAAACAAATGTTGTTATGCCAAATATTAATAGATAAGAATGTCTACATCGTGTAGTAACATGAAGGACCGAAACACCAACAAGGATAAGCTACCATGCATGCAAAAATCAACTAAGAAAAAATACACTGCAATTATAGGGTGAGTGGGTATATTCACATCATACCCGGTTGGGATGATGAGTACTTCATAAATGAAAAATCACTTTTATGTGGGATTTTAGCATCACACCCAATTGGAATGATGTGAGACTATGTGGAAAAACTACTTAGCGGTTGCAAGTAGAGAGATCATACCTGGTTGGTATGATAAACTTCCTGGAAGGAAGGAGAAAACCCACTTGCCGGTTGTAAGCGGAGATGTCATGACACCCAGTTGGTGTGATGAGTTGAAAGGTTTTTTTGTCAAAAGTGTTCTATCTTGATTGTGTGCCAATGCTTAAAATTTTTGGGAGACCTTCTTGACAAGAGCTAGAACAGCTCAGATAGGCCAGATGCCTCGATTTTGGAATGTGTGGTTAAAATGCCCAATTTTGGAAAATCACGTATAGTGAGCCTTAGGCCAGTTGGCACGACCAGAAGCTCCTAAACAAACATGATATGTTAAAGCCATGAAAATTCTTAATGAATGAATTATGTGATTTTACCATAGTACCAAGACAGGACCAACATACTCGATGGATTGGTGGCAGTGCGTCAGGGCCAGGTCGACGCATAGTTGAATGGTAGACAAATAGTTGCAGGTTGAGTTAAGGGTCGGGGTCATTAGACTAGTGGTACCAAAGATAAATGGCTTTGTGGAAAACTATTGTTTGTGCATGCACTTGAGGTTTGGGACCATAAAGATTCCCAATAGGCATAGTGATGCGTCCTAGGGGCTACTAGATGACATGGTAAAGATAAGGGTAGTTTATCATGCCAGTAGTCAGGGAAGCTCGATGTAGCTTCATGCGCATGAGGTTGGGGTGGGGTTGGGATGAGGTCTCTGTCCTCATATGGACATGGAGTTGATTTTGGGTTTGAGGGTCGGATGTCATGAAAATCCACTCATACCCAGGGTAGAAGTGGAGAAGCTTCTATCTAGGTGGCCGGTAAAGTCACTCCGACGCCATAAGTGGATGCAATGGATGGGCTGCCCTGCGAATGTGTGATCCCTTCATGATGAATGGCGTGTGTTGACTGTTAAACACACCTAATGTGGATAATGAGGAAAAGGGTTTTGAAAACTGAAATAGGAAGAAATGTTCTTAAAGGAAATAAGGAGTCGACACACTCCAATTAAAAACAATTTTTATAAAAACTCATTCCCGACACCCATTCACTAAGTTGTAGAAACTCTTCCCTCTTTTATATCCCTTTTCAAGAGTAGGGAAAACGACTAAGGAAAACACTAGGACCTACATTTTGTCAGGTATGCTTAAAAGGTTATTTTTAAGCTTGTATTTTTATTGATTTATGTTATTCTAGGGAACAAGGTTAAATTACGCCTAGATCCTCTTGATTAAAGAAAGGGGGAAACCCCTCTTAAACCAAGGGAGCGACAGGTTGATCACGGGGATTCGACCAAACTGGGTTGGGGGTGTGACAACCGTGTTTCCCTTCTAGTTTTGGATGTGTTGTCTCCTTTATAGTTTGCTCTCCCTTTTGTTTCTTCCTTATTTCTAGTGATATCCTTACATGAGGACTTCCTTCCTCCCTGTACCTCCTCAACCACTCGTACTCCTTTCTTGGGTTTCTTATTTCAGGTTAAGCCTCCTGCCACTTATTGGCATTATCTCACTTCCTATTGTTACCCTTCTACGTAGGGACTTTTGCCCTAGGAGTTTCACGTTCATCCTTCCTAACCTTCCTTGAGGCTATTCTTTCATCCTCTTCTTACACCTTTGAGTTTTTGGTATAGTTGTCGATCCTTAATTTTTCATTGCCCTCTAATTCACCTTTTGTCCCCCTTTTCCCTATATGAGGGATTTTTGGTCCTTGGGTCCTTTCACTTCTACGAGTTTTTTTCAAGTGCGACTTAATTGCTTTCCTCAATTCCGTCAAGTCCATCGTTTCTTTTTTGGGGAATTCTCTTCTCCCGTATTCCTCCCTTTACTAGGCTTTCCTCCCTTAATACTTATTCTCCCCTCCTTGCTCCTACAATTACTAATCCTAGAACATCTTGATGTTATTTCCCAAGTATACTTCTCCTTGAGAATTCCCGTGGGTACGTCTGATGTACTATATTCATTGTTTCCCTTCTTTCAAGTTGTCCTCCTTATGGGCAAATTTCGTTCCCCTTCATTTAAGAATTTCTTGACTCCTGTACGGGGGTTTGCTTAATCCCTATTGGTCTTTAGGTTCCTTTCTCATACTAACCCACCCCTCCTATCTATTATTGCATCATTTGATGCTAGCTTCTCATTTTTCCCTTTCCTCGGTTCTATCTCAATCTTGGGACCTACAAAAATGTGCTTCCCTTACACTCGGCCCCTTTTTTCATCCATGAGCATATTTCTCTTCTCTTCCTATTCAGTTGGGCCCCTTTGCCTCTTTGTTGGGTCATGTCCATTCCTACGGCTCCCTTTATTGGTAGGCTCCTTGTTCTTCCCTTGAATTCTCCTTGAGGTTTCTTAGTCTTGATTTGTCATCTTTGTTCCTCTAAGCATGAAGTTCCTTATTTCTTTTGGAGACTATTCAGGTTTAGGTTGGGTCATCTTAGGGTTGTCAGCTTGTACTAACTAAATGTTGCCTATAGTCTTCCTCCTCTAGTGGTCCCTCTTATAATCCTCCTACTACCCTGGATCTTGATTTGTATATTTCCACCCTTTATTGTTAGTGGTAACTCATTGTTTAATAGGGAGACTAACTTTTTAAATAGAAAATTGATCTTTATTTATTCAAAGAAATAGCTTCTTGTTGTACTCGGCTTATTACATAACATTTCTCACTACTTCCTAGTCTAGTTCCTCGGGGTCATAGGCTGGGAGTTAGCCTCCAAATTGTTTTGGGACTCATGGTCTAAGGGCTCCGAAGAGTTGGTAGATGTCCATCCATACTCCTAGTGGACCTCCCTGCTGAGACGGACTCCATGGAATACCTCGATTATGCACCTTCCCAGGGTTTGAGCTTCGCATTCATAGGTTCACTTTATCCGTTCGATGGGGTCTAAGTTGCACTGTGCTAGTGGGGGTGCCTAGAAAACCTTCATGAAGGTTGTGTGAGCATCCCAATAGTTGTTCTAGGCCTTCCTTCAAGTTGGGGTTCTTTCTGGCTGTCGTGGTGCTGGAGGTGGTGTCGAGTTCCTAGGAGGAGGGTTGGGTTCTTCCTGCCTAGGAAAGTGATATGTTATGCCAGTTGGCTTCAACATCTCCCCAAGAAGCTTTCTATAGTACTTGACCATATCCTTTGGCACCCTCTTCTCGAATTCAACAAGTTTTTGGACGTCTATCTTGCTAGATGTAGGAGCCTTTTTCAAGGGTCCGTGAGTGGGTGTTGGTTCGCAGAGCAAACTTCCTAGGGACTCTTCTTCCTACAGGGTAATTTAATCATTATTAGTGTCAGGTCATAGTCTTAATAATACTTTTAAGGTAACACAACTCTGATACTACTAATGTTGTCACGCCCCAACCCAGTTTGGTCGGATCCCCATGATCAACCCGCCGCCCCCTTTGTTCAAGGAGGGGTTCCCCTTTCTTTTAGTCAAGAGGAGCCAGGCGTAATTTCAAATCTTGTTCCCTAGTATAGGATAAATCAAAACTAAAGCAAGGTTAAAAGAACTTTAACCTGACGAAGGATACATCTTTCCAAACTCTCTCAATTGATCTCCTTACTCCTAAAAAGGGGTAAAGGGGAGGGAGTGAGTTTCTACAACTCAGTGAGCGGGTGTTGGGAGTGATTTTTCAAACATGTATATTTTATCAAAACCATGCCAAGATTTAACATTCCTTTTTCAAGGTTTTTAAAGGATTTTTCTCAATTCTCAAACCTCAGAATTTTCCCATTTCTATATTAGTGTGTTTAGCTCTTTCAACACATCCCCTTGCCTAGGGAGGCATTTAGTACACAACACATGCCCTAAGTGTACCCACTTGGGGATCAGCACGACTTTGTTGTCCACCTAGATAAAAGTCTCAGACTTCTACCCTAAGTGTGAGTGCACGTCCCAAACATCCAACCCACAGACCCGAATTCCACTTCCTGTCCGTATGAGGACGAAGACCTCATCCTAACCCCACCCCGGTCTCATGCGCAAAGTGCTCCTTAAGCTTCATGACTAACTAGCACAACGACATGTCCTTATCTCCACCATATCGTCCAACAGCCCTTGGAACCCATCACTACCCCCTAGGGCATCTTGATGATCTTGTACCATAAGTACATGAACAAACAAGAGTTTTCATGATTAAGCCATTCTCTTTGGTACCGACGTTCTAACGGCCTTGACACTCAACCCGGCCTGTAGCTGGTTGTCTAGGCTGGTCTGTTGACCAGGCACTGACGTATTGCCGTTAGCCCATCGAGCATTGTGGGTCTTGGCTTGGTACCATGGCGAATCACACAATTGATTCCCTTTTTGAATAAAAGTTTTTATGGCCCTTCCTGATCATGTTTGTTAACGGACTCTAGTTCGTGCCCACTTGTCTTGGGCCCACTACACTTATTTTTCCAAAATTGGGCCTTAAGCCTTATTAGTTCAAAAACTAAGGCCCCTAGCTTGATAGAGCTGCTCTAGCTCCCATAAAAAAAGGTCTCCCAAATTGTTTAAGCAATTGTCACACAGTCGGAGAAGAACATGTAAATCCCATCCCTTAAAGATAAAAAAATCGAGGAAAAAACTGGTTAACTCAAGAGAGAAAACCGAACCGATTCATGAATCATAACCGATAGAGAAAGGGGAAAATAGGAAATCGACAAACCCCAAGTGACTCAAAGAGACATAAATATCATGGAAAAGGACCATGGGATGAAGTGGAAGAGAAAACCACACCGGTTCAGGTGAACCGGACCTAAATTGAATTGAACCGATTTGAACCATCTTTACACCGATTTCTAAATTCATTTTTCTTGGTGGCTTAAAATGATCAAATTGGGGAATTGAAGCCACCATTAGATGGAGAATGAATTTAGATGCATTTAGAAATTTTTAATTTTGAGAAAATTAGATGAATCAGGCATGAACCGACTAGTTTTCACATTGAATTGGTTGGACCGGACCAATTCGGTTCGAAATAGTGTCATCTTCTTCCTTTATATGACAACACTGTTCATTCAATATAGAAATGAATGACGCCAACGAAGGAAAAACAACTCTGATTAGGCTGTTTCAAGGTGAGGATAAGCTTGACCAAAATGGGAAACAGTCGGGCAGAGGGTCCTTGAGCTCCCTATATAAAGAGCTCTTCTCCATTCACCCTCCACACACCTGAAATCTTCATTCTCTACCAACTGCTCCATTTTTTAGCGAAGCTCGAACTAGATCTCTGACATATTCATTTTTCTTAACCACAAAAAGCATGGTCGGGTTCTTTAGACTCCGGGGGAAGTCAGCTACCTGAAGCAACCTCTGTTCGATCCGTCGACCATCGGAGAAGCATTGGTGGAATCAAACAGTGTAGCAACTCCAAAGGACTGAAGCTGCCCTGTTTTGTCTGAGCTGAGTTCAACCAAATTCAGCCCTTCTCTGGCCAAACCAAACCCTCTTGACACCCCCACGACCCTCACACGACCACAACAGAGTGTTAAGGTAAGCCAATTCGGCCCCCCTCTATCATTTCCGGTCGGAGTTAGAGAGAGAAATTGCTAAATTTCACTAACAAAATTCTCCCTCGATTCGAGGTCAATTGTAGAAACCCTTGATCCTAGAAAGTGCCTTAGGAAGAGAGCTACTTTCCCCGATAGAGAGCTCGGATTGCCACACCTCCAACGGTAAGCTTTTGAAGCTTTCTCTCTCTATGCATAATTTTCCAATAAAGCTCAATTTGAGCTCATTTTGGCCTCAATTCATGCAATTTAAAGCTCAATTGAATTGTATGAAATTGTAGGAACTGATTTACACCTCCAATTGAAGCAATTAACCCTAATTGAATGGTCAATTAAAAAACCCTAAAACAACCTATAAAACTCTAAAAACACAAGAAAAACTAAAAAAAAAACCCTAATAAACATAAAAAACAAAAACCCCCTAAAAATCTAAAAAATCTTAAAACTTTAAAAAACCATAAAATTCCTAAAAAAAACTCTAAAAAAATACTCTAAAAAATCCTAAAAACTTAAACAACCCTAAAAAAACCCTAAAAACCATAAACATCATAAAATCATAAAAAAAAACTTAAAACCCAAAACAATAAACCACTCTAAACAACCCTAAAAACCTTAAAAACCCTAAAAAACCCTTTCTACCTATCTCCTTCTATCTCTCACCACTATGATATAATATTATGGGCAAATAAGGGGTTAGACCCATTTCTTATGACTAGTAAGTAGTAGAACACTTGCAACCTTATAAAATCAAAACACTTTTCTATTTTATCCAATGTGGGATAATATTCTAGAAAAAAACCTATAAAATCCTAAAAAACCTTAAAAACCCTAAAAACACTTATAAAAACCATAAAACCCCAAAAACTCCTAAAAAACCCTAAAAATTCTAAAAACCCCTAAAACCCTTTAAAAATCTCTAAAAATGCCTACAAACCCTCAAAAACCCAAAAAAAACCTAAAAAACCAAAACCACACAACAAAACACTTTAAAACCCCCCTAAAACTCTCTATAAAACCCTAAAACACCCTATAAAACTCTAAAAACTCTAGAAAAGACTAAAATCACTAAAAACCCCAAAATAACCATAAAACACTAAATAAAACCCATACAAACCCTAAAAAACCTAAAATAACGTAAAAAAACATAAAAAAAACCTAAAACCCCTAAAAAAACATAAAATCCCTAAAAAAACCCTTAGAACAGCTACTCACTGAGACACCATGGAGTCTTATGATTTCCTTCATGTATAGGACGACCAACTGTTCTACTGTGTCTGTCACTTTTATAGGAAGGAAATGTGTTGATTTGGTCAATCTATCGACTATGACCCAAATCGCATCTCGGCCCCTTTTGGTCACCGATAAGCCCATGCCAAAGTCCATGGTGATGTGCTCTCATTTCCACTCCAAAATTGGTAAGGGTTGTAGTAATCCTTACGGTATTTGATGTTTTGCTTTTATCTGTTGACAAGACAAACATCGGGCTACATATTCCGCAATGTCCCTCTTTATACCCTTCCACCAGTATCCTTGTTTGAGGGTGTGATACATCTTAGTACTGCTTGGATGTATAGCATACACCGAATCATGTTCCTCTTCTAGAATTAATATTTTCAACTCCTTATCTTGAGGCACACATACCCTACCCTTATAATTATGTTAGTACTCCATCACCTCGCACGTCATAGTCTGGTTTCCTTTCTATATTTACTAGATCCAAATAAGACTGGAGTTCTTTATCAGTCCTTTGTTGAGCCTTAATATGCTCGGTTAGACTGGGACTTACTGCCACATTCGCCACCAAGCATTTTTCCTGCTTGTCTATCCTTAGACCCACCTCCATCCTTCCCAATTGTTGTAACAAGGGTAGGTAACTTATCTTTACTTGTGCTTCCTCAGTTTGATACTTGCGACTTAAGGCATCTGCTACCACATTAGCCTTTCTGGAGTGATATTCTATCGCAAGATCATAATCCTTAACCAATTCTAGCCATCTCCTCTGACAGAGATTTAACTTCTTTTGAGTTAGAAAGTACTTAAGGCTCTTGTGATTTGTGTATATCCTACACTTAACCTTGTAAAGGTAGTGTTGCCATATCTTTAAGGCAAACACTATTGCAGCTAATTCCAAATCATGAGTCAGTTAATTTCTCTCATGTACCTTCAGTTGTCCTGAGGCATATGTGATAACCTTCCCTTGTTGCATTAGGACACACCAAGCCCTTGTCTAGAGGCATCACTATAGACTGTGTACTCTACTGCATTAGGATCAGGTAAGGAGAGTACGGGTGCAGTTGTTAGTCAAGTCTTTAACTCTTGAAAAGACTTCTCACAACACTCATCCCATTCATATTTAACTTCCTTCCTAGTGAGTCGAGTTAGCGGAGCAGCAATTTTCGAAAAGTCTTGCACAAACTGTCTATAGTATCCTACCAATCCTAAGAAACTTCTTATTTTTGTAGGATTCCTTGGAGCTTTCCAATATGATATGGCTTCCACCTTAGCTGGATCCACTTTAACTCCATCCTTAGATACGATGTGCCCTAAGAATCCTACCTCCTGCAGCTAAAACTCACACTTGAAATATTTTGCATATAATTGGTTTTCCTTCAATATTTCCAATGTAGTTGCCAAATGCTCTTCATGTTCTGACCTAGTTCGTGAGTATATAAGGATGTCATCTATGAATACTATCACGAACCTGTCCAAATGAGGTTGGAACATGCGGTTCATTAAGTCCATGAAGGATGCAGGGGCATTTGTTAATCCAAATAGCATCACTATGAACTCATAGTGTCCATATCTGGATCTAAATGTCATCTTAGAGATGTCCTCTTCTCTAATCCTGAGTTAGTGATAGCCCGACTGAAGGTCTATTATAGAGAAGTAAGTTGCACCCTTTAATTGGTAAAATAAATCATCTATCCTTGGGAGTAGGTATCGATTCTTGATGGTGACCTGGTTCAACTTTCTATAGTCGATGCACAGTCTCATGCTTCCATCCTTTTTCTTTACAAATAGAACAGGAGCACCCAATGGAGACTGACTTTGACATATGAAATTCTTTTCCAATAATTTGTCCAGTTGTTCCTTTAATTCCTTTAGCCCTGCTGGAGCCATGCGATATCGGGCCTAGGATATGGGGTTTGTTCCTGTGGTTATTTCTATAATGAACTCCACTTATCAGCTTGGAGGTAGTCCGGGTAGCTCTTTTGGAAAAACCTCTGGATAATGTCTAACTACCAGAATGTCTTCCAGTTCCTTTTCTTCAGACTTCTCGCCTACAACCATGGCCAGAAAGGCTATACATCCTTTCTATCACGCCCCAACCTGATTTGGTTAGATCCCCGTGAACAACTTGCTGCTCTCTCGATTCAAGAGGAGTTTTCTCCAATTTTAACTCGAGATGAGCTAGGCGTAATTTTAACCTTGTTCCCTAGAAGACATATATCCAATAAAATGCAAGCTTAAGGAAATTTAAGCATACCTAACAGAGGGTAAGGCTCAGTATTATTCTTATTAATTTTTTTCCTTTTCCTGAAAAAGGGATAGAAAGGAGGGGTGAGTACAACTACTCAGTGAATGGGTTTTTCAAGAAAATATCTTTAAGGAAAAGAGTTGTATATAAGTGTGCTAGACTCCTTTCTTTCAAAAATCATTTCATTTAAAATCTCGAGTTTTACCATAGTTTCCTTATTTAATAACAGTGTTTCATCACCCAACACACAACCTTCATCATGAAGGTTAAACACATTCGCAGGCCAGCATGACCACTGAACCCACTTGTGGCTTTAAAGCGAATTTATCGGCCACCTAGATAGAAGTACGGGCATAATAGTCCCCAAATTTCCAAAACCAAGGCCCCCGCCCTATAAGAGCTATTCAAGCACCCATCAAGAAGGTCTCCCAAATAGTTTAAGCATTGACACACAGTTATGGAAGAGCACTTCTGACAAAATTATATTTTCAACTGTCCATTATACTGACCGGGTATAAGGACATCTCCGCTCATAACCGAAGAACGGGTTTTCATCTTCCCTCAAGGAAGTTTCATCATACCAACTGGGTATGATCTACTTACAACCGATAAGTAGTTTTTTCACATGATTTTCATATCACTCCCTTAAGTCGCGATGTTTAAAATACCACTTGATAGTGGGTTTTCATTTCGAGGTACTTATCATCCCCAACTGGGTATGATATAAAATCCCACTCACAACCAGTAAGTGGTTTTTAACTTTAAGTTATGCTCATCATCCCAATCGGATATGATGTTAGTAAACCTACTCAGAGTGACTTCTAATTTAGAAAAGGTGCTCATCATCCCAACCGGGTATGATGTGAATAACCCACTCACCCGTTAATGCCATAAATTCCACTAGACCGGTTCCTTGATTTCACGTGAGCTTGTCCTTTCTGGCATTCCCGATGCTTCATGTTCCTGCACGATATGAACATCTCAGTTCATTATCTCTCGACCTAATAGCCTTCATTCATTCCAAATGAATGAGAAAAACCAAACTTTTATTCATTTGCAATTAAGTCCTTAAAGTTATTTTTCTTTAACTTCAAGTCCCTAATGATGATTTTTCCTCAAATTGAGCCCCAAAACTTTTAAAATTCCCCTTGGGACCTCAATTTATTCAATTTCATAAAATAGGGGTTTAATTTCCCAGATTTACAATTTGGTCCCCCAACTTTTCCAAAATTACCATTTTGCCCTTCCTTTACAAAAATGGTAAATTTTACCTCAAATTTTCTAAAATTCCTCAATTGGCCCTCTAACATTTTTATCATGCCCAATTGACCCTCAATTTTAGGAAATTGCATTTCGGTCATTCAAATTTTCAAAAATCCCGAATTTTCCCTAATTTTTCCTCTAATTCCAACTTTTTAACACAGCTGAATTTGATTTTATCAAATTGACCGATCAAATGTTTCCAATTGTTGAAACTGAAGTTGAAATCGAGTTTCTACATGCTCATATGATTCTTTAGAAATTTGAATCGCAAGTTTTAATGCCGAAACGAGCTCAAACGGAGCTTCGTCGAAAAATGAACTATATTGAGAGAAAGCTTTGATTACTCACCGGTGAGGGCACGACGGTCCGAGCTTTCTATCTGAGCAGGTAGTTCTCCTCCTGATGTTATTCTTAGGATCAAGAATGACATCAATTGATGTTGAATTGGATTAGTATTTTGTCATTGAAATTCAATCGACTCTCTCTCTAACGCTAATCAGAAATTATAGAGGGGAGCCAAATTGGCTTACCTTTCTATCCTAATTTGGCCGTGGAAGGGCTAAGGAAGTGTTGGGAGTACTTGGTTTGGCCTGAGAAGGGCTCGAATTGGCCGATTTCAGCTTGGCCAAAATAGGGCAGCTTCAGTCCGTCGAAGCTGCTTCAATGTTCAATCACGTCGGCGCTTCTCCGGTGACTCTTGGAACGAATGGAAGTTACCACCGTGTAGCTAACTTCTCCCTAGTTCTAATGAACCCAACCTTGCCTTCTTTGGCTTAGAAATGACCCTATATCGGAGCTCTAGTTCGAGCTTCACCAGAAAACTAAGCAACTGAGAAAGAGTGAGCTTTTCAGGTGTGGAGAGGATGAATGGAGAGGGGCTCTTTATATAGGGAGCTCGGGGACTCGTTGACCATCCGTTTGGCACCTTTATGACAGACATTGATGGCATGAAACATATCGAACAGAAATGTTTCTTCTCCGCCAGTGCTGCTTCGATTTTTCAGCGAGTGAATTGTTTCAAACTGGACCAGACCGATCCGAACTAGGTTCGAAGCTTAAAATGGCCGGTTCACCCCTCATTCGACCAAAATTTTCAAATCTAAAAATTTCTAAATTCATTTTTATGCAATGGTGGCCTCAAATCTCAAATTTGAATTATTTAAGCCACCAAGAAAATTGAATTTAGGATTCGGTTTAATAGTGGTTCAAACTGGTCCAAACCAGTTTGGTTTTCATCCCCAATTCCTTCACAAGTCCATTTCCATGACTTTTGTGACTCCTTAGGTCACTTAGGGTCCATAAGATTTTCAGTTTACCATCTTTTTATGGATTTCGGTTCATAAACTTACTTGGTCCTTAAACCGGTTCAATCCGGTTTGGGTCCAGTTCACCCGAGCCGATCTAGTTTTTCTCTCCCACTTTGTTCTAATGTTCCTTTCCAAGGTTATAAATCTCTTTGGATCACAAGGGATCCATAAATTTCTTGGTTTACTCATTCTTTATCGGTTCTGGTTCACGAATCAACTTGGTTCATAAACCGGTTCTATCCGGTTCGGACCCGGTTCTCTTGAACCAGTCGAGTTTTTCTTCCCCATTTCATCCTAAGGTTCTTTTCCCAAGTTTATGGACCATTTGTGTCAAATAGGAGTTAAAAATTCTCAAAATTTCCCATTTCCTAATAATCAAATTTGTAGACCAATTCTGTTTTAAAATTTGAAAGTGACTGGTTCTTTTCCCAGTTTTCTCGTTATCAAAGGATGAGGTTTACACTTTCTGTATCATCCTTTGAGATTTTAGGTGGGACACCAATTGTACTTCATCTTTCCTTCTATCTCCTTGGAACTTTAGTCTTTTCATTTTGGAAGTGTGGAAAGTTACCGTCTTCCTTCTACAGTCCATCCTTGCTTGATGATTACTCAGCCAGTCCATTCCCAGAATTACTTCAACCTCCCTTAGGGGTAATGGTATCGAATCAGCTTCAAGTTTGATTCCTCCAATTCTTATGTCACATCCCTTTAATTGTTTATTCCTGTTTAAACCTTCTCATAAAGGGGTAAGGATGTTAAGGCTTTGTACTAGTGGAGTGAGCTCTAGGGGTACTTTCGAAACTAATTCTTCGTTGATAAATGATCTCTCTGCTCCGAAGTCAAAGAGGGTATAGACTTGTTGTCCCCATAGCTATATATACCTAATTTAAGAAATGCATAGTTTAGAAGGAATGCTCTTTTATTAAATCAGAAAATGTTTAGTTTACATGACTTCTTTGGACTAATTTGTAGGGTTCTGGGATGTACCCGCTATAGTGCTAGGGTCTCCTCTAGCCTCCTCCTGAGTGAGGTTGTATACTCTAGCTGGTACTCTTGTTGTAGCTTCTAGTGTGAGGTTTATGGGATTCCCTTGAGGTGGTCCAAGAGTATTCCTCTATATGTTCTCCCTAAGGGTGGGACAATCCTTTACGAAGTGTCCCACTCGTCCGCATGCGAAACAAGTATGGCATCCACCCGCATGGTTTCTTTGGCACATTGGGTAGTGAGGGTTTCCTTAGGGGTAAAGTAGGGACTATTCTAGGAGGAGGTGGTGGCATGCCTCTTCTCCATTGGAATACCATTTTGTTTCCTCCTCTTGGGTCGGTATATTCTTTCTCTCCTCCTTGACAGATTGGATCCTTATCCCTCTTTCTGGTTGTCTGCTCCACTCGATGGCATCGGGTTTGTACCAGTCACTCACATTCATGAGCCATACTGATTACAGCTGCCAGGTCTGTGGGGGCATCCTAGTACTCCCATACGGTCTCTAATGTCCATGTTGAGATCGTCCACAAACCTCTGGCATATGTTAGTTGGCCCGGCAAGGTCCGGAGCAAAGGGTCTTAACTCATTAAATTTTGTTTCATACTCTGATATGGAGTTAAGCCCTTGCTGAAGTCGGATGAACTCTTGCTTCTTCTCATTTATTTGGTAGGGTGCCAGGTACTCCTTTAAATACCTCTCCTCAAAGTGTTCCCAAGTGGGGGTGGTGGTATGTAGGTTTCAGACATTTTCCCACCACCGTCTAGCACTTCCTTCCAGGAAGAATTCCATCATGATCACCCTATCCCGTGGTGGTATCCGAACAATTTCCATCAACTTCTTGGTATTGGCCAACCAATCCATGGTGGTTCCAACATCCTTTTCTCCGAGGAAAGGTTTACATCCTAGTTGTCAGAGGGTTTTGAGATTTCTAGGAATGTATGTTGGAGCAGTTGGATTAATAGGGGGAGGGTGGGATTGTACTTCCTTTGGTTCAACCGGCAAGTTGGTGCCCACCTCAGGAGTGAGGTTAGGTTGGCCAAATACACAGGTGAATTCCTCATACAATCTTTGATGCTCCCTATTGAGTCCAGGACGTGTTGTCTAGGCTGCTCTGGGAGTTTCTACAGGTAGGGGTGGTTGGGCAGTGTTGGAGACGGTAGCCTTAGTTCTCTTGGTTCCCTTCTTTGGAGCCATTTTTGTAAATTTTTAAAATAACTTCTATTAGTTACTATATTTTCTAGTCTTGATTATGTATTCAAGGAAATAAGCTCTGATACCACTAAAGTTGTCATGCCCCGACCCGGTTTGGTCGGATCCCCGTGATCAACCCGCCACTCTCCCAGTTTATTAAAGGGTTTCCCCTTGTTATAAACCATAAAGAATAAGGCATCCTTTAAACTTGCACTTTTCCTAGAATAACATAAATCAAAACTACATAATATTTTAAATTTATTATACTTGTCTTGCAGGCGTCTGGGTTAATGGTCTTTAAGGGTAGGCTTTCTAGAATTTCCTAAAAGGGATATAAGGGAGGGGGTGAGTACAACTACTCAGTGAATGGGTTTTCAAAAAATTAACTTTTAAGGAAAAGAATTGTATTAGAGTGTGCCAAACTCATTTCTTTCAAAAATCCTTTCATTTAAAATCTCTAGTTTTTCCACCATTTCCTTATTTAACCACGATGTGTCATCACCCAACACACATGCTTCATCATGAAGGTCAAACACACATTCATAGGCCAACACGTCCACTGAACCCACTTGTGGCATTGGAGCGACTTTATCGGCTACCTAGATAGAAGTATGTCCACTTCTACCTTGAGAATGACTGAATGTACGTGACATTCAACCCTTAATCCTGAAATCAATTCTCTGTGTCCGTATGAGGACAGACCTCATCTTGTCCCCACCCCGGTCTCATGCGCTTGGTGCTACTCCAAATTTCGCACGTTCACCTAGTACGACGAACTGTCCTTATACTCACCAAAGAAGGTCCCTAGCCTATAAGAGCTATTCGAGCTCCCATCAAGAAGGTCTCCCAAATCGTTTAATCATTGGCACACAGTTAGGGGAGAGCACTTCCAACAAAAATATGTTTTGAACTGTCCATTATACCGATCAGGCATAAGGACATCTCCGCTCATAACCGATGAACGGGTTTTCAACTTCCTTCGAGGAAGTTTTAATGCCGTAACGAGCTCAAATGGAGCTTCACCGAAAAATGGACTGTAGAGAGAGAAAGCTTTGATTACTCAATGGTGAGGGCTCGACGGTCTAAGCGTTCTATCTGGGCAGGTAGTTTTCCTCTTGAGGTTCTTTCTAGGATCAAGAATGACATCAATTGATATCGAATTGGATTAGAATTCTGTCATTGAAATTCGGTCAACTCTCTCTCTAACATCGATAGAAAATTACATAGGGGAGCCGAATTGGCTTACCTTTCCATCCTAATTTGGTCGTGGGAGGGCTTGGTTTAGCCTGAGGAGGGCTCGAATTGGCTGATTTCAACTCGGCTGAAACAGGGCAGCTTCAATCCGCTAGAGCTGCTTCACTGTTCGATCACGCCAGCGCTTCTCCGATGACTCTCGGAATGAATGGATGTCACCACCATGTAGCTGACTTCTCCCTAGTTTTAATGAACCCGACCTTGCCTTATTTGGCTCAGAAATGACCCTATATTGGAGCTCTGGTTTGAGATTCACCGGAAAACTAAGCAGCTGAGAGAGAGTGAGCTTTTCAAGTGTGGAGAGAATGAATGGAGAGGGGCTATCATTTGAAGGAAGAAGACGACACTATTCCGAACCAGTCCGAACCGGGTTCAAAGATTAAACCGGCCGGTTCACCCCTCATTGGACCGAATTTTTCAAACCTAAAAATTTCTAAATTGGTTTAGTTTTCATCTCAAATTCCTTCTCAAGCCCGGTCTACCCTCTCTCTATCGATTCCGATTCATGAGTCGATTTGGTTCATAAACCAGTTCTATCTAGTTCGGACCATGTTCACTTGAATCTATCCAGTTTTTCTTCCCCAATTTGTCCTAAGGTTCTTTTCCAAGATTTATGAACCATTTTGAGTCACATGGGAGTTGTAAATTCTCAATTTGTCTGTTTCCTAATAATCGAGCTTGTAGACCAATTCAGTTTTAAAATTTGAAACTGACCAGTCCTTTCCTCAATTTTCTCATTATCAAAGGACGGGGTTTATAGGTATGCTTAAAAGTTCTTTTAAGCTTGCATTTAATTGATTTATGTTATTCCAGGGAACAAGGGTTAAATTACGCCTAGCTCCTCTTGACTAAAGGAAGGGAGAAACCCCTTTTAAACCAAGGGAACAGCGATTTTATCACGGGGATTCGACCAAACTAGGTCGGGGCGTCACAGAACACTCCTGACAAAAATCCCTTTTAATTCATCACACCAACTAGGTGTGATGATGGATCCGCTTACAACCGGTATGCGGGTTTTTCCTTTCCTCAAGTAATCTCATCATACCAACAGGGTATGATGTTGGATAATCCCACTCACAACTGGTGAGTAGGTTTTTAGCTTTCAAGATATGATCATCATCCCAACCAGGTATGAAGTGTAAAAGGTCCCACTCACCTGGTGACTCTGATGCGCTCGTCCCTAGTCGATTCTCCAAGTCTGAGTCTGGCTCCCCTGTTAGCGTTCCGGTCTCAAGAGTCCCTCATTGCCAATTGACCTTCAATTTTGAGAATTCGCATGGAGGTCCCTCAATTTTCTGAAATCCCCAAATTTTCCCCAGTTTCCACTCCTCTCTATTGACTGATTTTGATTTCTTCAAATTGGTCATTCAATTGGGGTTATTTTCTCAAATTGGTGGTATAATTCAGTTCTTATACTTCCATACAATCCAATTGCATTTTGAATTGCAAGATTTGCGTCTGAAATGAGCTCAAACAGAGCTTCACTAGAAAACTAGACGTAGAGAGAGAGCTTAGAAAGCTTACCGTTGGAGGCGCAGTGGTGTGAGCTCTCTATATGGGACGGTAGCTCTCGTCCTCATGGTCCTTTTAGGATCAAGAATCGTTGCAATTGACATCAAGATCAATTTGAATTTGGTTAGTGAAGTTCAACACTTTCTCTATCTATAACCGATCTTCAACGATGGTGGAGGGCCGAATTGGCTTACCTTTCACCTCTGTAGAGGTCCTGTGATGGCCATGGGGACTATGAGAGGACTCAATTTAGCCGTACGAGGTCTGAATTGGTCAAATTTCAATCGGCAAAAGTCGGGCAACATCACACCGACGGAGTTAATTCACTGTTTGATCTCGCCAGTGCTTCTCCGGCGATCTTTGGGTTGAGGAGAGGTTGTTGTCGAGTAGCTAACTTCCCCGAGAGTCTATAGGACCCGAATTTGCCTTCTAAGGTTGAGAAAAGTGTCTAAGTTGGAGCTCTGGTTTGAGGTCCACCAGAAAACTGACCACTTTGGATGAGGAGAGGATTTGAGGTGTGTGGAGGATGAATGGAAGGAAGCTCAAGGATCGTCTGCTCTACTAGATTCCATATTGGTTGAGCTTATCCTCTTTAGAAAATTCCCAAATTGGAGGGAATATTCTCTTGTCGAAAAAGGAAGTTTTCTGCATTGATGAACAGTATTGTCATCCCAAGGAAGAAGATGACATTATTCTAAATTGGACTGGTCCGATCTGATCGGGTCCGGCGACGAAAATTGGTCAAGTCAGGCTTGCTTTGACCAATTTTCTCAAAATTAAAATTTTCTAAATTAGTCCAAATTTATTTTTTATCTAATGATGACCTCAATTTTTCAAATTGAGATTTTCAAGCCACCTAGAAAAATGAATTAAGAAATTGGTTGATCCTTGGTTCAACCCAATTCAATCTGGTTTAGGTCTGGTTCACCTTGAACCAGTCTGATCCCATCCAATTTACTTCATGTTCTTCCCTATGAGTTTTATGACTTTTTAGTCACATGGGATTTTCTAATTTCCCATTTTAACCCCTATTTATCATTCTTGGTTCCTTAAGTGGTTCGATTTTCTCATTAAATTGGCCATTTCTTTTCCAGTTTCCTTGATCCGAGATGATAGGTTTCACACTATATATGCTTGATGGAATTTTCTTATACTAATAGGTATCAGATAAGTATACAAATGGCACCATACTAAGCTTTGTATGGAAGATCGTGTTGTACTCTCTCATTTTGGGACAATGTTGGAAAATGAATGCTAGAGAAGGTTGAACTTATTGAGGATGTCATGGAGAATATTAAGTTGATCAGACATTGACTTAAAGTAGCTCAAGAAAAGTTATATCTACCGTTGTCAAAGGGGATTGTAATTCGAAATCAGGGAAAGATTATTCCTTAAGGTGTCTCCTAATTTTGAGATTCTAACACCAGGAAAAACTGAAACCAAGATATATAGGTGCTTATCAAATTGTTCAAAGAATTGGACTTGTAGCATATAAGCTAGAATTATCCATAAAACTACAAAAAATACATGATGTATTTCACATCTCAATGTTATAGAAATATGAGCCTGCTCCGAATCATGTGTTGGAACAACTGCCGCTGAAGCAAGAAACCTAACATTAGAGGACACCACGTGACTGAGTCTTAATCATCATCTAACATTCATATTTGATCAACTACCACGTTCAATTAAATGACCAATGAGAGGTTGCCACGTGTTAGGTTAAACGATCAAAGAGTGATGAGGGTGTCGAGTCAAATCACACGTCAACAACTCTAACCAATCACATTGCACCACGTGGCAGCTCACCCGTGTGAAGCTCGCATGCACAAGCACAATGTCATCTTCTACTTTCAGATAACTAAGCGAAAGGAAGGAGGAAGGCCACCATAACTATGGCAAGTAGTACCTTGCTTTGACAATGACTTAAATTGGAGAGCTAATGGTGAGTAAATGGTGCAATGGATAGAAATGAGAGTTCCCTAGCTCCCTATATAAAGAGCTCCTCTCCTCTAACCTTCTTCACACCCTGAAAGCTAAAAAATCTCTAGCTGCTCCATTTTCCAATCAACCATGAATGCTCTAACTTAGCCATTATTTCCACCTCCGAATGTGCATTTGAGTTCCCTAGAATCCTTAAGAGGTCCTCCATCTGATAGCACACTTTGTTCAGCTCGAGGATAAATGGAGAAATATCAACGAGCTCACACAATACCATCGCTCAAACACTAGAACGCTCCAAGAATAACTCAAACTCAATTCGAGTAACATCTAGGCCACCCACGACCAATCCAAGCATCCTCGATCATCTTTAATTAAGCCACATCATCCCTACACCCTAGTGGTAAGTCCCTACCACTACCCTTGGCTAGAAAATTCGAGTTTTAGAGCGATTTGACTAAATATTTACTAAATCAAGTTCTAATCGCCCAGGTTACCAATTGAGGTGTCATTTGATCCTAGAAGGATCCCCTTGAAGAGATATAGCTTCCCACAACCTGAACTTTGGCCACCATGCCCATGATGGTGAGAAAATGATGCTTTCTCTTTCTAAGAAGATTTTCCAGCTAAACTACATTTATCATCATTTCTAGGCCAAATTGAGTGAAACAAAGCTTGAAATGATCGTAGGTACTTATGGAAGAAGATTAATATCATGTTAGGATGGAATTGAAAAGGTTTGACATGATTTGTTGAATCTCAAAGTTTTGGGGAGTAAAATGTAAAGATTAAGAAAGTAGGAAACAAAATTGCAAATTTTGAAAAGATAGGTTTTGACTGCAAATAGAGATATACCAAAGACTCATGGAAATAAAGAATGATTAGGGGCATAAAAGGAAGATTTGAAAATCTTAGGGACCTAATTAGAAATAAAGTAAACTTAGGAACCTATATGTAAATAATAAAAAGTATATGGACTTAAGTGTAAATTTCATACCTATTGAAACTTAATTGTTCAAGATAATATAGGAACGGATTATCTATGTACATGTATGAAGAAAGGAACAAGAATTAGTAAATTAATTCGTGATGAACAAGTCACGAACGATGTGTGAGTGGGATTTCTAGCATCGAGTTCGATTGGATTGATGACACAATAATACCCACATACTCGGTAGCATGAACTATCTTAAACTTGAATGAGATATATTTCTATTGATAGCATGAATATTGCTGAAATTATTTTATAGGAATATATTCTCGATAAGAGCATGAATCCTAATTAGGAGTTCTTTTGAAATCATTTGTTGTGAAAATCCTTTTCAAAGGTAGGATTTGAACTCTATTTCCTCGATGCCAGAAATGGGCCAATCTCATGATCGATGAAAGTAGGTTGGATCAATGTTTTGATAAATGGGCACAAGGCCGGTGTTTTAAAAGAAGTGAGCCCAAGGTCATCTTTTGAAAACTCATCAAGTGGGCATAAGTCTAATGAAAACGATCCAAGTCTCATAAATAATGTCATTATTGTCTATGAGCATTTCAAAATACTAAAATATGTGATTTTGTGTGAAGTGGGTCATGCCTGATAAAGACTACCGAGCTAGAGATGTGTTTCATCACATTGGGTTGATAGTACAAAGATGATGGTCTTAAGCTAAGACGTTTGTTTGTGTATGATACTAAATGGGACCATAAGACATCTCGTACCGGGTAGTGATGGTTCTAAGGACTACTTATTAGTAAGGTTAGTACAAGAGAAGCTATCGTTGATCTAATATGTCACGCCCCAACCCGATTTGGTCTAGGTCCTGTGATCAACCCGCCACTCTCCCAGACTTCAAAGAAGGACTCCTCTAGGAGATCAAAGAGAGTTAGGTGTAATACCTGTCATGTTTTCCCTAGACAACATTACACAAAACTGAAATTTTAAATCTTTATACCTAGGATGGGGCTCGAGGAGGAAGAGGCTGGCGTAGTCACGTCCCATCTTGAAAAATGTTTAGAGGGAGCAGGTGAGTTTGATAACTCAGTAAGTGAGAGAATTCTTTTAGAAAATGTGTAATTTAGCACTTTCAAATGTTTGATATTTCATAAGTAGTTCATTCTCCAATTTTTCACATGATCAACAACTGCCCTCCTATCATAGGAGGGATCACACGATCGCAGAACGGTCCCCGACCATTCCACTTGTGGACCGGAGCTCCTTTACTGTCCACCCTAATAGAGGTACACAACCTCTACCCTGATCTTAAGTTGACATCAATAGTCTGACCCTTAAACTCTGATCACTTCATTATGTCCACTTTGTGGGATGAGACCTCCTTTACCCAACTGCTTCGGTCTTAGTGCGCAGGAAGCTCCTCGAGCTTCTCAACCTACCAGACGCCATATCACCCTTATACACCCTTGGGTCATGCAACAGTCCTTAGGATCCATCACTACCTCATGTCAGGTGTCCTGATGGCCCGAATCTCACATTGCATGCATAATCAAGAGTCTTTTAATTTATAGCCATTATCTTTGGTTGTCATGCCCCGACCCGGTTTGGTTGGATCCCCGTGATCAACCCGCCACTCTCCTAGTTTATTAAAGGGTTTCCCCTTATTATAGACCATAAAGAGTAAGGCGTCCTTTAAACCTGCATCTTTTCCTAGAATAACATAAATCAAAATTGCATAATATTTTAATTTCATCATACCTATCTCACAGGCATCTTAGTTGAGGGTCTTTAAGGGTAGGCTTTCCAAAATTTTCTGAAAGGGATGTAAGGGATGGGGTGAGTACAACGACTCAGTGAATGGGTTTTCAAAACTTTTACTTTTAGGAAAAGAATTGTATTGGAGTGTGCCAAACTCCTTTCTTTCAAAAATCCATTCTTTTCAAATCTCGGTTTTTACCACCATGTCCTTATCATCACCCAACACACATCCTTCATTATGAAGGTCAAACAAACATTCATAGGCCAGCCCATCCACTGAACCCACTTGTGGCATCGTAGCGACTTTACCGACTACCTAGATAGAAGCACGTCCACTTCTACTCTGAGAATGAGTGGATGTACGTGACATCCGACCCTCATCCCAAAATCCTCTATGTTCGTATGAGGTTAGAGACCTCATCCCATCCCCACCCCGGTCTCATGCCCTTGGTGCTACTCCAAATTTCGCACAGTCACCTGGTACGACAAACTGCCCTTATATCCACTAGGTCGTCCAGTGCCCTTAGAATGTATCACTACCCCTCTTGGGCATCTTGATGGTTCTGTAATCATAGTGCATGCACAAATAGTATTTTCTTATCATGCCATATAATCTGTGGTGCCACTGGTCCAACGGCCCTGACCCTCAACTCAATCTGCAGCTGTTTGTCTTAACTGGTCTAAAGACCTATCATGTTGCACTGCCACTAGTTAACCAAATATGTTGGTCCTGTCTTGGTACCATGGCCAAACAATTCATTTATTTGAGTTTCATGGCACATATCTCATGTTTGTTTATGAGCTCCTGCTCATGCCCACCGACCTATGTCCCACTTGTTTGAGATTTTTAAAACCGGGCATAATAGCCCCCATGTTCCAAAACCGAGGCCCCTAGCCTATATGAGCTATTCGAGCTCCTGTCAAGAAGGTCTCTCAAATCATTTAAGCATTGGCACATAGTTAGGGGAGAGCACTTTTGACAAAAATCTATTTTCAACTATCCATTATACCGACCAGGTATAAGGACATCTCCGCTCATAACCGATGAACGGGTTTTCAACTTCCTTCGAGGAAGTTTCATCATACCAACTAGGTATGTTCTACTTACAATCGATAAGTAGTTTTTCCGCATGATTTTCACATCACTCTTCTAAGTTGTGATGTTTAAAATACCACTTGGTAGTGGATTTTCATTTCGAGGTACTTATCATCCCCAATCAGGTATGATATAAAATCACACTCACCCATTAATGTAGTGAATTCCACTAGACCGGTTCTTTGTATTCATGTGAGCTTATCCTTGCTTCGGCAGAGCAACGATTTGGCCCAACAAGCCCAATAACTCAAACTTGGCTCGGCGGGTATCACACACAATTTCACATTAATTGGATCTTTTAGCATTAATCATCACATGCTAATTTTGGACAGGTCCATTCTCGTGTTCATCGACCTTGGGCCCACTACCATACCAAGCCTAAACCCCAGAATTAGCTCTCCAAATGTTTTAAGTAGAGTCACCCAGTCAGGGGAGCCTAATTCTAAGAAAATCATTTTCAAATGAACCGTTATTCCAATCATAATGGATGTTATAGCATTCCCACTCACCCGGTAATCTCGACGAGGTCGTCCAAGAGGAGTTTGGCCTAGTGGTGTGCTCCTAGACGTCAGCATTCGAGCAGTCAGCTCCTACATGACACGAATATCCATTTTAGGATGCTTGACTATGAGACCACATCTTTTTGGGCATTTGCATATATGCCCTCACATTTTTCCTTAATTGTAATTTGGTCCCTAAAGTTTGTATTTTTACTTTTAGGTCCTTATTTGCCCCTTAGTTTCAATTAAGCCCTCTAGATTTCCCATTCTCCTTCTTGGGTCCTTAGTTTTAGCAAAATCACCCATTGGCCCCTCTTTCCAAAATTGCCATTTAGTCCTTAATTTTCCCAAAATTACAAATTGACCCCAAACATTTCAAAATTTGCAAATTGGTCCTCCATTTTATCCGAATTGCCCAATTGGCCCTCAATTGGGAGTGAATTTTATGAAAATGTCCTCAATTTCATCAATTTGCCATTTGGCCCCCAATTTTTTCAAAATCCCCTATTTGACCAAATTTCTCAAAATTTGCACTTTGGCTCCCAAATCTCAATCTCATTAAATTGATCGTCAAAGCATTGTTAATTGTCCACATTCATGATTTGGATCACCTTCTTTATGTTTTCCTCATCATTTTAAGCCATGAATTGTATCTTTTGGCTCAAATGGAGCTTCGCCATAAAATACCGTCTAGAGAAAGAAATCTTCGATATCTTACTGGTGGGGGTCCGGTGACCGGAGTTTTGGCTATCACTACATTGCTCTCGTCGTGGGGATCCTACCAGGATCAAACCACGCCTCAATTGATGAGCTGAGTAGTGCAAATTTTAGTGTTAAAGTTTTTGCATAATTTGGTTGTGAATGGTGTTTTTCGGCGAATGGCAACGGAGGGAGCTTACCTTCTTATCTCGGGGGAAGTTCGGGGCACCTCTAGGTGGGGTGTAGGGGATCTGGCTTAGCCGCAATTGGCCGGAGGAAAGCTCGAAGTGTGCTGCAAGGGGTTGGGCAGTTTTCTGGCTGAGGAGTGGCAATACTGTTCAAGCTCCCTTATCCCTCCTTGGTGGCAATCAAGCTGAAAGGAGGGTATGGCTAAGTAGAGGACTTCCTCCCGGTTCCAAAGAAATCGAATGTGGCTTTGGAGGTTGAGAAAAGTCTCGACATCAGTGCTTTGGTTTGCTGCTCATCGAAAACTTGCACACTTCTTCTTTTTCACTTGATTGTGGGATGCTGAAAACAAATGGAGGGGTGCTCTTTATATAGAGAGCTCAACAACTGTTCAAGTTACAAGCCAGCATGAGACTCGACCTTTGACTTGGCCGTCGGCGACTTGACCAAAGAGATTTTCGAGTCACCGGAGACTCCAGCTTTTTCTGCCTCTCTCTATTCTCTATGAGCGGCTGAAGGTTGAAGACGATGATGTGGCGGGCGTACCAAATGGTACGCTATGATTGGTCAGGTTTTCTGACGTGGAGGTACAACTCAGATATCACGTCAGCCATTGATCGGTTGACCAAACACGTAGCAGCCTCTCATTGGTTGCTTATGTCAACTTGGCAGACTGACGAGTCGCCAGCTAACCGTTGGCCAGACACGTGCCAGCCTCCTTTTGGATGTTCGTGTCTGCGTGATTGCTGATGGGGCATCGTTGACCGGTCTCATCCATTAACCGATTAGACCGTTGACCAGTTTGGTTCGTTAGCTGGTCGGACCGTTGACTGGTCCAATCTGATAGGGTTCGCTATCTCAAATTGAAAAATTGGTCGATTAAGACCCGATTCGACGGGTTTTCTAAAATTTAAAATTTTTTAATTTCATCTAAATTCATTCTCTATCTAATGTGGCCTCAATTTCCTAAATTGACATTTTTCCACCTAGAAAAATGAATAATTGAACCGGTTCACTATGGTTGATCTTGGTTTAGTCCCGTTCATGTCTGATTCACCCTGAACCAGTCCAATTCTCTCATCAATTCCACTTCCTGGTTCTTCCCCACAATTTTTGTGATTTTTTTGACACTTGGGGTCTTCCAATTGCCCATGTTAACTCTTTTTTACCATTTTTCGTTCGTTAATTGGCTCGGTTCTTCACATGAGAATCTTACTGGTTCTTTTTCCAATTTTTCTTAGTCCCAAAGGACAGGTCTTACAACTCTCCCCTCCTTGTAGGTGTTTTATCCTCAAAACTATTACATACTAAATAGTTGCAAGTATCTACCATTTACAATCGACTCTACCTCCCATGTCTCCTCCTCCACTTGACCATTCCGCTAGAGTTACCATGGGGATCCTCTTGTTCTAGAGGTTTTTCTCATGTGGATCAAGGATTCGTATGGGCTCCACTTCATAGACCAGATCTTCATTGATCTTCAATGGTGGTTGATCTAGTACATGGCTGGGGTCAGCCTCGTACTTCCGCAGTAATGACATGTGGAAGACGTCATGGATTCTCTGCATATTTGGGGGTAATTCTAGTCGGTGTGCTACTGGTCCGACCTTTGGGTTATGGCGCACAAACCTATGCATCTTGGTTTCAACTTTCCTCTTTATTGAAACCTGAGTATAACCTTCCACGGTGACACCTTGAGGAATACTTTGTCCCCTACTTCGAACTTTAGGTCCTTTCTCCAGTGGTCATCATAGCTCTTTTGTCGATCCTAAGCAATCTTGAGTCAGCTTCTTATTATATGAATTTTCTTGGTTGCATCTTGTATCAACTCTACCTTCTTGAGTATTATTTCCCCTACCTCCTCCCAAAATAGGGGCGTGCGATAAGGTTGTCCATAGAGGGCCTCGTAGGGTGCCATCTAGATGTTGGCCTGGTAACTGTTGTTATATGCAAATTCCATGTGGCACAGGTAGTCCTCCTTACCCTTATTCATTATCATAACGCATACTTAGAGCATGTCTTCTTGGGTTTAGATGGTGCGTTTGAACTATCCATCCGTTTGAGGGTGAAAGGTGATGCTCATGTGGAGTCTAGTCCCAAGGGCAGCTTGTAGGATGGGCCAAAACCGAGAGGTGAACCTCAGGTTCCAATCCAATACTATACTTATAGGAACCCCGTGGAGCTGTATGATCTCCCCCACGTATAGGGCAGCTAGCTTTTCTATTGGGTCTATCACTCAGATGGGTAAGAAGTTGGCAAACTTGGTCAACCAATCCACAATGATCCATCTGGCATCTGAACCCCTTTTTGTTACTAGCAGTCTGGACATGAAATCAATGGTGATATGCTCTCATTTCCATTCGGGGATCGGAAGGGGCTACAATAGTCTGGAGGGTTTCTAGTGTTTGACCTTAATCTATCAGCATGACAAGCACCTGGCCATGTACTCCGCAATGTCTCGTTTTATGCACCCTTGTTTTAGGGTGCGGTACATTTCAGTGCTGTCAGGAAGCATGGCATATATTGAGTTGTGCTCCTCTTCCAATATTCCTCTCTTCAACTCCAAATTGTCCGAGGCCAAAACCTTCCCTTTGAAGGTCATTATCCCATCACTCCTTACCACAAGATCTTGGGTTGGGTCATTAACAGGCTGGGTCCAATGGGGATGGAGCTCCTCATCCTCCCATTGTAAAGCTCGTATTTGGTCTACCAGGCCATGCCGAACAACTAGGTTGGCTATTAAGTTACCCCGGCTCTTATCCACGCTCAGGTCCACTCTCAAACTACGCAGTTGGCTTAACAGAGGCAGGTAACTGGTCCTTATCGAGGCCCCTCTGATGTGGTGTTTGCGGCTAAGCGCATCAGCCACTACGTTTGCCTTACTGGGGTGGTACTCGATCATTAGGTCGTAGTCCTTTACCAACTCTAGCCACCTCCTCTGCCACAGGTTGAGTTCCTTTTGGGTTAGAAAGTATTTCAAGCTCTTGTGGTTGGTGTAGATGCGACACTTTACTCCATATAAATAGTGACGACATATCTTGAGGGCGAACACTATGGCTGCTAGCTCGAGTTAATGGGTGGGATAGTTTTTTTCATGGGGCTTCAGTTGTCATGAGGCATAGGCAATAATTTTCCCCTATTGCATTATTACACATCCTAAACCTTGCTTGGATGCATCATTGTATACGATGTACTCCCCAGCATCCATGTTGAGTAAGGCCAGCACTGGGTCATCGTCAATCGGGATTTGAGCTCTTGGAAGAACTCCTCGCACTTAGTATCCCACTTATAATCTACCCCCTTCCTCATGAGGCGAGTTAATGGGGCTGCAATTTTGGAGAAGTCTTCCACAAACTTTCGATAGTACCTAGCAAGGCCGAGGAAATTATGCACTTCAGTTGGGTTGGTGGGAGCTTTCTAATTTGAGATGATCTCTATCTTAGCTGGATCCACCTTCACTTCGTCTTTTGACACTATATGCCTTAGGGAGCTCTCTTGTAGCCAAAATTTGCACTTAGAGAATTTTGCATAAAGTCAATTTTCTCGCAAGGTACTTAGGGTGATCTCCAAGTGCACCTAGTGATCCTTTTTTGTTCGGGAGTATATGAGGATGTCGTCTATGAATACGATCACGAACTTATCCAATTATGGCTAAAACACCTAGTTCATCAAGTCCATGAAGGCGGCGGGTGCGTTCGTCAGCCCAAAGGGCATCACTCTAAACTCATAATGCCCATATCGTGATTGAAAAGCGATTTTTTGTATGTCCTCCTTCCAAATTTTTAATTGATGGTAACCCGACCGTAGGTTGATCTTGGAGAAGTAGGTCGCCTCTCTTAGCTATTCGAATAAGTCATCTATCTTGGGAGAGGGTACTTATTCTTAATTGTCATCTGGTTTAGTTTATGGTAGTCGATGTAGAGCCCCATCCTTCCATCCTTCTTTTTTATGAATAAATCCATTGCACCCCTTGGGATTGACTTGGGCATATGAAGCCTTTCTCTATGAGTTCGTCCAACTGGTCCTTCAACTCCTTAAGCTCAGCAGGTGCCATACGGTAGGGTGCTTGTGATATGGGGTGGGTCCCTAGCACCACTTCAATCACGAACTACAACGGGCGATCTAGGGGTAGGTCGGGTAGCTCTTCTAGGAAAACGTCGGGGTAACGGTTAACTAGTGGGATTCCAGCTAACTCCTTCTCTGGAAAACCCTGACAAGTGATCTGGGTGAGAAATACTTTACATCCTTTCCATAGAAAGTCATGCGCCTCCATGCATGATACCAGGTGTATTCCAGCCTTTCCCTTATCCCCTTCAAATACAGCCCCCTCCTTTCCAAGGGCACGAAAGGTTATCATTTTCTTTCCGCGGTCTACTTGGGCTTGATGTGTGCTCAGCTAGTCCATTCCCATCATGGCCTAACCTATTCTCTTGGGTCTCTTCTGCTACTCTGCCCCCCTATCTTCCCTTCACCCGACCTGCTCAACCCTGAGATGCCTTGTTTGATATTTCATAAGTAGTTCCTTCTCAGTTTTTTCACATGATCAACAACTACCATCCTATCATAGGAGGGATCACACGATTGCAAAACGGTCCCCGACCATTCCACTTGTGTACTGGAGCACATTTACCATCCATCCTAATAGAGGTACATTGCCTCTAAAATGAGCTTGAGTAGACATCAATAGTCCGGCCCTCAAACTCTAATCACTTCATCATGTCCACTTTGTGGGACAAGACCTTCTTTCCCCTACTGCCTCGGTCTGAATGCGCAAGAAGCTCCCCGAGCTTCTCGACCTACCGGATGCCATACTGCCCTTATGCACCCTTGGGTCATCCAAGAGTCCTTGGGATCCATCACTACCTCATGCCAGGTGTCCTGATGGCTCAAATCTCACAGTGCATGCACAATCAAGAGTCTTTTAAGTTATAACAATTATCTTTGGCCCTCTAGTGCAATGGTCTGTTGGCTTAGCTTTAGCCCACGCGTACTAGTCCAATAGGTTCCATGACCTCGTATCGGTAGAGTAGCGGTTTGGCCTAACAAGCCCAATAACTCAAAGTTGGCTCGGTGAGTATCACACACAATTTTCCATTAATTGGATCTTTTAGCATTATTCATCACATGGTAGTTCTATACGGGTCCATACCTGTGTCCATCGGCCTTGGGCCCACTAGCATACCGAGCTTAAACCTCAAAATTAGCTCCCCAAATATTTTAAGCAAAGTCACCTAGTCTAGGGAGGCTAATTCTGAGAAAATTATTTTCAAATGAATCGTCATTCCAACGGGGTTGTCCCGACAGAGTCTGGCCTTGTGATGTGCTCCCGGACGCCGGTGTTTGAGGAGTCTATTCCAACACGTTACGGATATCCATTTTAGGATGCTTGACTAAGAGACTGCATCTTTTTGGGCATTTGCATATAGGCCCTCATATTTTGCTATAATTGCAATTTGGTCCCAAAATTTTGTCTTTTTACCTTTAGGTCCTTATTTGCCCCTCAGTTTTAATTAAACCCTCAGGATTTCCCATTCTCCTTCTTGGGTCTTTAGTTTTAGCAAAATTGCCCATTAGCCCCTCAATTTTCCAAAATTGTCATTTAGTACTTAATTTCCCCAAAATTACAATTTGATCCCAAACTTTTTAAAATTTGCAAATTGGTCCTCCATTTTATCTGAATTGCCCAATTGGCCCATAATTGGGAGTGAATTTCATGAAAATGCCCTCAATTTCATCAATTTTCCATTCAATTTTCCAAAATTGTCATTTAGTACTTAATTTCCCCAAAATTACAATTTGATCCCAAACTTTTTAAAATTTGCAAATTGGTCCTCCATTTTATCTGAATTGCCCAATTGGCCCTTAATTGGGAGTGAATTTCAAGAAAATGCCCTCAATTTCATCAATTTTCCATTCATCCCCCAATTTATGAAAAATCCCCAATTTGAACAAATTTCTCAAAATTTACACTTTGGCCCCGAATCTCAATCTCATCAAATTAATCATCAAAATGTTGTTAATTGTCCCCATTCATGATTTGGATCACCTTCTTTATATTTTCCTCATCATTTAAAGCTCTAAACCGTTTCATTTGGCTCAGAAATGATGTAAACCCCGCACTTTTGAGTTAAGGAAAACCAGGAAAGAGCTGGTCAACCCGAGTAAGAAAACCGAGTTGGTTTACAAATCAGATCATTTGGGAACAAGCAATTTAGAAATTTACAACTTCCAAGTGATCCAAAGGGTTCATTAAACCTTGGAAAAGAAATTTAAGACAAGTTAGAAGAGAAAAACCAAATTGGTTCAGGTGAATAATAATCCATAAGAACTTTGAAGTTAAGCGTGCTTGCTCGAGAGCCATAAATTAATATATATTTAATTATTGTAATTAATTCCAATAATTTAATAACTAAATTAAATTATTAGAATTAATACAAATAATTTAATACCGAAATTAAATTATTATAATTAATACCAATAATTTATGGTAATATTAAAACTAGTAATAAATCTCTCCCATTTAATACACGATTTTACACCTATATAAATAGGTCATCCCCTTACACCTATATATTTAATTATTGTAATTAATTCCAATAATTTAATACCTAAATTAAATTATTAGAATTAATAAAAATAATTTAATACCGAAATTAAATTATTAGAATCAATACCAATAATTTATGGTAATATTAAAACTAGTAATAAATCTCTTCCATTTAATACACGATTTTACACCTATATAAATAGGTCATCCCCATTCATTCTCCTCACACATGAACACTTCTCTCTCTCTCTACTGCTCCATTTCCCGGTGAAGCTCGAACCAGAGATTCGACTTAAACATTTTTCTTAACCTCGAAAAGAGAGGTCGAGCTCTTTAGAACCGGGGAGAAGACAGCTATCTGATAGCAAACTACAGTCAATCCGAGAATTGTTGGAGAAGCGTCAGCATGATGGAATAGTGAAGCAGCTCTGGCGGACCGAAGCTGCCCTATTTTGGCCAAGCTGAAATCGACCATTTCAAGCTCTCTCAGGCCAAACCAAGCCCTCCCAACATTTCCTCAGCCTTTCCACGGCCGAATTAGGACCGAAAGGTAAGCCAATTTGGCTTCCCTTTACAATTTTCGATCGGTGCTAGAGAGAGGGTCGACCGAATTTCAATGACAAAATTCTAATCTAATTCTGCATTAATTGATGTGATTCTTAATTCTAGGATGAACCTCAGGACGAGAGCTATCTGCCCAGATTGAAAGCTCGGACCGTCGTGCCTTCACCAGTGAGTAATCGAAGCTTTCTCTCTCTATAGTTCATTTTCCGGCGAAGCTCCATTTGAGCTCGTCCTGGCATTAAAACTTGCGATTCACATTTCTAAAGAATCGTATGAAAATGTAGAAACTCAATTTCAACTTCAATTTCGACAATTGGAAACGTTTGATGGGTCAATTTGATTAAATCAAATTTGGTTGTGTTAAGATGTTGGAATTGGGGAAAATTTGGGGATTTTCAAAATTCAAAGGATCAAAATGAAATTTTATGAAATTGAGGGACAATTGGGCATGAAAATATTGTTGGAGGACCAATTGAGGAATTTTGAAATTTTTGGGGCAAAATTTACCATTTTTGTAAAGGAAAGGCAAAATGGTAATTTTGGAAAAGTTGGGGGACCAAATTGGAAATTTGTGAAATTAAACCCCTTTTTGGTGAAATTGAATAAGTTGAGGTCCCAAGATAAATTTTAAAAGTTACGGGACTCAATTTGAGAAAAAACCGACATTAGGGACTTAAAGTTAAAGAGAAATAACTTTAGGGACCTAATTTCAAATAACTAAAAGTTTGGGTTTTCTCATTCATTGGAAATGAATGAAGGCTATTATGTCGAGTAATAATGAACAAGGATGTTCATATCGTGTAGGAATGCGAAATACCAGGAACGCCAACATGGACGAGCTCGTGTGAATACAAAGAACTGGTCAAGTGGAATTCACTGCATTAATGGGTGAGTGGGTTTACTAACGTCATGCCCGGTTGGGATGATGAGCACAACTTAAAATTAAAAACCACTTACCAGTTGTGAGTGGGAATTTTATATCATACCCAGTTGCGGATGATAAGTACCTCGGTATAAAAACCCACTGCTTACTGGTATTTTTAATCAACACTACTTAGAGAAAGTGATGTGAAAGTTACGTGAAAAATCTACTTACGGGTTGTAAGTAGATCATACCTGGTTGGTATAATGAGACTTCCTCAGAGGAAGTTGAAAACCCGTTCATCGGTTATGAACGGAGATGTCCTTATACCGATCGGTATGATGGATAGTAAAAACCTATTTTTGTCGGAAGTGCTCTCCCCTGACTATGTGCCAATGCTTAAACAATTTGGGAGACCTTCTCGACGAAAGCTCAAATAGCTCTGATAGGCCGGGGGCCTCAGTTTTGGAACTTGGAGGCTAAATGCCTAATTTTGAAAATCTCGTACAGTGGGCCCAAGGCCAATTGGCATGAGTAGGAGCTCGTAAACGAACATGACATATGTGCCATAAAACTTAATAAGTGAATTTTTTGGCCATGTTACCAAGATAGGACCGACATGCTCAGTCAACTAGCGGCAGTGCGACATGATAGGTCGACGGACCAGTCAAGACAAACAATTGCAGGTTGAGTTGAGAGTCGGGGCCGTTGGACTAGTGGTACCACATATTACATGGCAATATGAGAAAACATTGTTTGTGCATGCACTGTGAGTATGGGATCATCAAGATGCCCATGAGAGGTAGTGATGCGTCCTAAGGGCATTGGACGACCTGGTGGCTATAAGGGCAGTTCGTCGTTCCAGGTGTCTGTGCAAAATCTGGAGTAGCACCAAGCACATGAGACCAGGATGGGGACAGGATGAGGTCTTTCTCCTCATACGGACACGAAGAAGTGATTTTGGGATTGTGGGTCTAATGTCGCGTACATCCACTCATTCCCAGGGTAGAAGTGGTCGTACTTCTATCCGGGTGGCAGGAAAAGTCGCTCCGAAGCCACTAGCGGGTTCAGTGGTGATACTGACTTGTGAATGTGTGTAACCTTCATGATGAAGGATGTGTGTTGGGTGATGACATGCTAGTAACTAAGAAATAATGGAAAAACCCAAATTTTTAAATGAAGGGATTTTTTAAAAGAAAGGAGTCTGGCAAACTCCATATAAATATTTTTATTAAAAGTTAAAAGTAGACCTTTAAAAACCCATTCACTGAGTAGTCATACTCACCCCCTCCCTTATATACCATTCAGGAAATCCTAGAAAGCCTCCCCTTAAAGACCGTCAACTAAGATGCCTGTAAGATAGATATGTAAATTTTTAAATTTCATGCAATTTTGATTATGCTATTCCAAGAAAAAGGTGCAGGTTAAAGGAGGCCTTACTCTTTACGGTTTACAATAAGGGTAAACCCTTTAATAAATTGGGAGAGTGGTGGGTTGATCACGGGGATCCGACCAAACCGGGTCGGGGTGTGACAAATGAGCTTAAACGGTGCTTCGCCGAAAAATACAGTCTAGAGAGAGAAAGCTACGATATCTTACCGGTGGGGGTCCGGTGACCGGAGCTTTGGCTACCACTGCATTGCTCTCATCGTGGGGATCCTCCGTGGACTGAACCATGCCTCAATTGATGACCTGAGTAGTGCGAATTTAGGGGTTAAAGTTTTTGCAGAATTTGGTTGTGAATGGGGTTTTTCGGCGAAGGGTAGCGGAGGGAGCTTACCTTCTTAGCTCAGGGGAAGTTTAGGACACCTCGAGATGGGGTGTAGGGGGTCTGGCTTGGTCAGGGGAAAGTTCAAAGTGGGCGGCAGAGGGTTGTGCAGTTTTCTGGCCGAGGAGCGATAGTACTGTTCAAGCTCCCTCATTGCTCCTCGGTTGCTCTCAAGCTGAATGGGGGTATGTCTAAGTAGAGGACTTCCTCCTGATTCCAAGGACTCCGAATGTGAATTTAGAGGCTGAGAAAAGTCCCATCGTCAGTGCTCTAGTTTGTTGTTCCTCGGGAACTTGCACACTTCTTCTTCTTTACTCGATTGAGGGATGCTAAGAATGAATGGAAGGGTACTCTTTATATAGGGAGCTCGGTAATTGTTCAGGCTACCGGCCGGCGTGAGACTCAGCCTCCGACTCGGCCACTGGCAACCTGACCAAAGAGATTTTTGAGTCATTGGAGACTCCAGCTTTTCAGGCATGTCATGCTCCGGCCTAGTTTAACCAGGGTTTGATGGACAACCCACCACTCTCTCGAGCCTCGAGGAGGGCTCCTCAAGGTCAAGAGAGTCAGGCGTACTACATGTCATGCTTTCTTTGGATAACATTTGACAAAACTAAAACTTCTAAATTTGTGTAACTAGTTTTGGCTTTGAGGGGAAAAACTAGCGCAGTCACGTTCCTTCTTAAAAATGTTTAGAGGGAGGGGTGAGTTTGATAACTCAATGAGTGGGAGAAAATTATTTCCTGAAGGCTTATTTTAGCAATTTCAATTATTTGATAATTCAAACTATTTCTTCTTGGGTTTCACAATTAACAACCACCCTCATATCATAGGAGGGATCACACATTTGCAGAACGGTCCTCGACTGTGCCACTTGTGGATCGAATCGCCTTTACCAAACCACCTTGATAGAGGGATACTGCCTCTACCTAGAGTTTGTACGGACATCAATAGTCTAACCCCTAACTTAAGTTTCTCTACCATGTCTACTCAATTGGACGAGACCTCATTCTCCTTATTGCCTCGGTCTTCGTGCACAAGAAGCTTCTCGGCTTCGCGACCTACTAAACGACGATACTGCCCTTATGCTCCCTGGGTCGTCTAATAGTCCTTGGGTTCCATCACTACCTCATGCTAGGTGTCCTGATGTCCTAAACATCATGGTGCATGCATATTCAACAAGCTTTTTGAGTTATAGCCATTATCTTTGGCCCTCTCGCACAACAGTTTGTTAGCTTGGCTTTGGCCCCACCACGCGTACCGCCTAACTGGTTTGACAACCTGGCTTTGGCAAAGTAGCAGTTCGGCCAAACAAGCTCGACAACTCAGCTTGGCTCAATGGGTGTCACACAAGTTCCCATTATTCAGGTCTTTTAGCATCATGTATACATGTTTGTTTTGGAGGGGTCCACGCTCGTATCCATTAGCCTTGGGCCCACTAGCATCGCGAGCCTGAGCCTAGAATTAGCTCCCAAATGTTTTAAGCAGAGTCACCCAGTCAAGGGATGCTAATTACGAGAAAATAAAATTTCAAAGCTTAAACTGTCATTCCAATAGGAATAGATGTCATAGCAGTTCCCACTCACCCGGTGATTTTGGCGGGGTCGCGCCGGCGGAGTCTGGCTTTTCAGTTTATCTTCTAGAAGTAGTTGCTCAAATAGTCAGTCCTTACATCTCACAAATGTCCTCATTAGGGTGTTGAACTAAGCAATCGTACTTTTTGTCGTATTTGCGTATAGGCATTTATATTTGGCCTTAATTGCACTTTAGACCCCGAGGTTTGTGCGTTCATCTTTACCTTCTCAATTGCCCACTTTTTCCTTAATTCGGCCCCTAGATTTTATAATTAACCCTTCAGGTCTTTAATTTTTATTAATATTGCCATTGGGTTCCTCTATTTTCCAAAATTGCCATTTAGCCCCAAACTTTTCCAAAATTACAATTTGACCCCAACTTTTCAAATTTTACAAATTGGTCCTCCATTTCATCCAATTTGTCTAATGGACTCTTAATTGGAAGGGGATTGCATAAAAAGACCCTCAATTTTGTCAATTTTCCATTTGGTCCCTAATTTTTGAAAAATCCCCAATTTGCCCAAACTTTTCAAAAATTGCATTTTGGTCCCGAATCACAATTTCGTTTAATTTACCCCCCCCCCCCCCCCACGAAACTTGGTTAATTGTCCTCATTCTTAATTTAAATCATCTCCTCTGTGTTTTCTCATCATTTCAAGCTTTGAATCTCTCGATTTCGCTCAAAAATGAGCTCAAACAGAACTTCACTAGAAAATGTAGTCTAGAGAGAGAAAGTTTTGATATCTTACCGGTGAGGGTCCGGTGGTCGGAGCTTGGGTTACTACCATGTTGTTCTCGTCGCGAGGATACTTCTTGGATCAAACCGTGCTTCAATTGATGACCTAAGCAGTGCAGAGTTTAGTGTTAAAGCTTTTGTAGAATTCGGCCATGCACAGTGTTTTCCGGTGAAGGGTGGCAGAGGGAGCTTACCTTCTTAGTTCGAGGGGAGGTCGGGGTACCTCCATGTGGGGCCAAGGGAAAGCTCGAAATGGGCGGCAGGGGGCTAGCTGGTTTCCAACCGAGGAGTGGCAACACTTTTCAAGCTTCCTCGCTCCTCCTCGATGGCTCTCAAGCTGAATGGAAGGTATGGGTGAGTAGAGGACTTCTACCTAATTCCAAAGACACCCAATGTGGCTTCAGAGGTCGAGAAAAGTCCCGTCGTCGGAGCTCTAGTTTGTCGCTCACAAGAAAACTCACTCTTCTTCTTCTTCACTCAATTATGGGATGCTGAGAATGAATGAGGGGGTTCTCTTTATATAGGGAGGTCAGCAACTACTCAAGCTACCGACCGGCATAAGACTTGGTCGCCGAAGACCTAACCAGAGCAATTTTGGAGTCGCAGGAGACTCCAGCATTTCCGGTGACTCCCTCTCTCTCTCTTCTCTATCAGCGTCTGTAGGTTGAAGATGATAACATGGCAGTCGTGCCACGTGGCATGCTGTGATTGGTCAGTTTTTCTAACGTGGAATGCCAGCTTGACCACGCATCATCCGTTGACCAGACACGTGGCAGCCTCTTATTGGCTATTCATATATGTGTGGCGTGCTAACGAGCTAGCTATCTATTAATCGAACACATGGCAGGCTCCCATTTGTTGCTCGTGTCTATGTGGTAGCTGACAAGGCACCAGCTATCCATTGACCAGTCTGGTCTGACCGGGTTCACAGTCCAAAATTTGAAAATCGACCGGAGGGACCCGGTTCGACCATTTTTCTAAAATTTCTAAATTCATTTTCTATTTAGTGGCGGTCTCAATTTCCTAAATTGACATTTTTAAGCCACCGAGAAAAATGAATTTGTGAACCCGTTCACTATGGTTCATGTCGGTTCGGTTCGGTTTGGGTCTGGTTCACCTCGAACTAGTCCGATTCTATCCTTAATTTCACTTCCCGATTCTTCCTCATAAGTTTTGTTAATTTTTGTCACTTGGGGTTTTTCAATTTCCCTTGTTAACCCTTCTTTACTATTTCTATTAATTAAATTGGCTCTTTTTTTCTATAATGGTGTCAATTCTCCTCTTAGTTTCATTGGTCCAAGGACACAGGTTCCACATGTGGCAGCCTCTCATTGGTAGCTCGTGTATGTGTGGTAGGCTGACGGGTCACCCGCTGATTGTTGACCAGACACGTGGTAGCCTCCTATTGGTTGTTTGTGTCTACATGGCTGCTGGTGGGATGTCATTGACTGTTGACTGGTCTTGTCACACCCCAACCTAGTTTGGTCAGATCCCCGTGATCAACCCGCCACTCTCTCGGTTTTTTAAAGGATTTCCCCTTAATATAAACTGTAAAGAGAAAGGCATCCTTTAGACTTGCACCTTTTCCTAGAATAACATAAATCAAAACTGCATAATATTTTAAATTTATCATACCTATCTCACAGGCGTCATAGTTGGTGGTCTTTAAGGGTAGGCTTTCTGATATTTCCTGAAAGGGATATTGGGGGGGGATGAGTACGACTACTCAATTAATGGGTTTTTCAAAACTTTTACTTTTATGAAAAAGATTTGTATTGGAGTGTGCCAAACTCCTTTGTTTATCTGTAATGCTTTCATATCAAATCTCAGTTTTTACCACCATTTCCTTATTAATCATGGTGTGTCATCACCCAACACACATCCTTCATCATGAAGGTTAAACACACATTTACAGGCCAGCACGACCACTGAACCCACTTGTGGCTTCGAAGTGACTTTACCAGCCACCTAGATAGAAGTACATCCATTTCTACCCTGAGAATGAGTGGATGTACATGACATCTGACCCTCAATCCCAAAATCAATTCTCCGTGTCCATATGAGGACAGAGACCTCATCCCGTCCCCACCTAGTCTCATGCGCTTGGTGCTACTCCAAATTTCGCACGGTCACCTAGTACGACGAACTGCCCTTATACCCATCAGGTCATCCAGTGCCCTTAGGATGCATCACTACCCCTATTGCGCGTCTTGATGGTCTCATAATCATAGTGCATGCACAATCAGTATTTTCTTATCATGCCATATAATATGTGGTGCCACTGGTTCAACGGCCCCAACCCTCAACTTAACCCGCAGTTGTTTGTCTTTACTGCTCTACCGACTTGTCATGTCGCACGGCTGCTAGTTGACTGAGTATGTCGATCATGTCTTAGCACCATGGCCAAACAATTACTTTATTTAAAGTTTTATGGCATATAACTCATGTTTGTTTATGAGCTCCCAAGTTCCAAAACCGAGGCCCCCGACCTATAAGAGCTATTCGAGTTCCCGTCAAGAAGGTCTCCCAAATCGTTTAAGCATTGGCACATACTCAGGGGAGAGCACTTCCAACAAAAATATGTTTTTAACTATCCATCATACCGATCAGGTATAAGGATATCTCCGCTCATAACCTATGAACGGGTTTTCAACTTCCTTCGAGAAAGTTTCATCATACCAATCATGTATGATCTACTTATAACCGGTAAGTAGTTTTTTTGCATGTTTTTCACATCACTCCTCTCAGTTGTGATGTTGAAAATACCACTTAGTAATGGGTTTTCATTTCGAGGTACTTATCATCCCCAACCGGGTATGATATAAAATCCCACTCACAACCGGTAAATGGTTTTTAACTTTAAATTGTGCTCATCATCCCAACCAGGTATGACGTTAGTATGCCCACTCACGGTGTCTTCTAATTTAGAAAAGGTGCTCATCATCCCAACCGGGTATGATGTGAATAACCCATTCACCCGTTAATGAAGTGAATTCCACTAGACTAGTTCTTTGTATTCACATGAGCTTATCATTGCTGGCATTCCCAATACCTCATATTCCTACACGATATGAACATATTGGTTCATTATCATTCGGCCTAATAGCCTTCATTCATTCCAAATGAATGAGAAAACTAAACTTTTATTTATTTGCAATTAGGTCCCTAAAGTTATTTCTCTTTAACTTTAGGTCCCTAATGCCGGTTTTTTCTCAAATTGAGTCTCGAAACTTTTAAAATTTCTCATAGGACCTCAATTTATTCCATTTTCACAAAAAGGGGTTTAATTTCCAAAATTTCAAATTTGGTCCCCCAACTTTTCCAAAATTACCATTTTGCCCTTCCTTTACAAAAATGGTAAGTTTCACCCCAAAATTTCTAAAATTCCTCAATTGGCACTCTAAGATTTTTATCATACCCAATTGACCCTCAATTTTATGAAACTTCATTTTGGTCCTTCATATTTTTGAAAATCCCCAATTTTCCCCAATTTTTCCCCCAATTCCAACTTCTTAACGCATCCAAATTTAATTTCATCAAAATGACAAATAAAACATTTCCAATTGTTGAAATTGAGTTTCTACATGTTCATACTATTATTTAGAAATTTGAATTGCAAGTTTTAACGTCGGAACAAGCTCAAATGAAGCTTTTCCGAAAAATGGACTGTTGAGAGAGAAAGCTTCGAAAGCTTACCATCGGGGGAATGGCGGTCCAAGCTCTCGATCTGAGCAGATAGCTCTCGTCCTTAGGTTCATCCTAGAATCAAGAATCGCATCAATTGATGCCGTATTGAGTTAGAATTTCATCATCAAAATTCTGTCGGGTCTCACTCTAGTACCGGTCAGAAATTGTAGAGGGGAGCCAAATTGGCTTACCTTTCAATCCTAATTCGGTCGTAGGAGGGGTGAGGAAGTGTTGGGAGGTCTTGGTTTGGCCTGAGGAGGGCTTGAAATGGCCGATTTCAACTCGGCCGAAACAGGGCAGCTTGGGTCCGCTAGAGCTGCTTCACTGTTCCATCATGTCGGCGCTTCTCCGGCGACCCACGGAGTAAACAGAGACTATATGCATGTAGCTGACTTCTCCCCAGTTCTAAAGAACCCGACCTCACCTTCTTTGGCTTAGAAAAGACCCTATATCGAAGCTCTAGTTCGAGCTTCACCAGAAAACTAAGCAATTGAGAGATAGTGAACTTTTCATGTGTGGAGAGGATGTATGGGGAGGGGGTCTTTATATAGGATGCTTGGGGACTCCTCAGCCGTCCGATTGTTACCTTTATGACAGGCATAGATGGTCGGAAATGTATTGAACAGAGACGTTTCTTCTTCATCGACGCTACTTCAATTTTCTGGTGAGTGAACAGTGCTATAATCTGGAGGAAGAAGAGGACACTGTTCCGAACCGAACCGGACCAGTCTGAACTGGGTTTGAAGCTTAAACTGGCTGGTTCACCCCTCATTCGACCAAATTATTCAAATCTAAAAATTTCTAAATTCATCTAAATTAATTTTCTATCCAATGGTGGCATCAAATCTCAAATTTGAATTATTTAAGCCACCTAGAAAAAAGAATTTAGGATCTGATTCAATAGTGGTTCAAATCGGTCTAAACTGGTTCAGATCCGGTTCACCTGAACCGATTTGCTTTTCATCTCCAATTCCTTCACAAGACTATTTCCATGACTTTTGTGACTCCTTAGGTCACTTAGGGTCCATAAATTTCCCGGTTTACCATCTCTCTATCAGTTCCGGTTCATAAATCGGCTCAATTATTAAACCAGTTTAATCTGGTTCACCCGAATCAGTCTGGTTTTTCTCTCCCACTTTATTCTAAGGTTCCTTCCCAAGGTTTATAAATCTCTTGAAGTCACAAGGGATCCATAAATTTCCCTGTTTGCCCTTTCTCTATCGGTTCAAGTTCATCTAAACCGGTCTAGTTTTTCTCTTCCAATTTGTCCTAAGGTTCTTTTCCAAGGTTTTATGAACCCTTTAGATCACCTGGGAGTTGTAAATTTCCAAATTGCTCGTTCCCAATTGATCAAGTATGTGAACCGGTTTGGTTTTCTTACTCGATTTGACCAGTTCTTTTCCCGATTTTCCTTGACTCAAAAGGGCGGGGTTTACAGGTCTGGTCTGTTGACTAGTTCGACCATTGACCAGTTGGACTATTGACCAATCCGGTTCGTTAACTGGTCTGGTCTGACCGAGTTCGATGTCCCGAATTCAAAAATCGGTCGGTTCGTACCCGATTCGACTGGTTTGCTGAAATTTAAAATTTTCTAAATTCATTCTCTATCTAATGGTGGCCTCAATTTCCCAAATTAACATTTTTTTGCCACCTAGAAAAATGAATCATTGAACCGGTTCACTATGGTTCATCCTATTTCGATTTGGTTTGGGTTCAGTTCACCCTAAATCGGTCTAATTCTCTCTTCAATTTAACTTTACAGTTCTTCCTCACAATTTTTGTTAATTTTTTGTCTCTTGGGATCTTCCAATTTCCCACGTTAACCCTTCTTTATCATTTTTCATTTGTTAATTGGATCGGTTCTTCACATGAGAATCTTACCGATTCTTTTTCCGATTTTCCTTGGTCCCAAAGTACGGGTCATACATAATATGTCAAGGGCTTTAAGTGTCCTATGAGAATTAAACCTAGTGAAGGTGAAAGGTCTAGCCTCTCAATAGTGGACAACTAAACCAACAAGTCTATGGATGGGGGAATCGAGCCCACACAAATACTCTCATCTTATTAGACAAATGGACAAGGTTGTAGCCTTGTACCATGGTGGTCAGAAAGTTGCACTGAACCACAAGTGGGATAGATGGGACTTACATTATGGGAATGTGTGATCACTTCCATGATGGAAAGGTCGTGTTTAATGTTATGTGACTCAATACATCTGTAATCTAATATCTCCGCCCAATGGAAATTATATAATTAATTCTTATAAAACATCTTTTAGTATGAGCTAAATCATGGACATGACATCATGATGTATGCATTTCCTACTTAGTGAGTTATAAACTTGCCCCCTCCAATACCCCTAGAGGATCTTTGGAACACAAGAGAAAGATCTCTAACGTATACTTGAAAACCCAAAGTACATGAACCATATGAGATTTATATAGTTAATTTTCCCAGAATATTTATAAATATGTTTTGAAAAGTTAATATTTTACATATTCTAAGCCTTTCTCTTGTCAATAATACTATAGTAATTCCTACCATTGTAGTATTGAGAGAAGTGGCGGGTTGATCACATGTTCTAACCAGAAAAATCGAGTTTGGTGTGATAGTATATGTGGGCCAAGTTACCCAACCCTAGACATACAAACATTGTGCAAGTTATTTGAGGGTGAGACCTTCCCCTTCACCAGGTCTAGTGAGTACATAACTCCTAGAGTAGTCGACATACCAGAATAATATCCACTTCCCTTGTTCCTACCTTACTATCCAATAGTGTGTGAGATCATCACTACCATCATTAGGTGTCTCATCATCCCGATCATAACAAACACATACAACATTGTCTTAATCATTCAAGAGTTAGCTTGCTATCTGACAAATCTCATCTAATCATCTTTAGTATTATCATCCCTATGGGGCGAGACTCACTTCCAGTTCAATAGTAATTATTAGTCATGGCACATTTTACATAATATTTATCAAATGTTTTATTATTGAGACTTGGCTTGCTATCTGGCTAATCCCACTACTATTGTTATTTATGGAACCATGCTCATTATTGGGTTTTAAAATAGCACATGATGATATTCACTTTCCTTTGGGGACATGGCTCCTCTCTTTCAAAACACGGCCTTGGCACATTTTTTGGAAATGATGTCCTTAGGCCTACTTTCAATAAACAATGGTCCGACCTACTTCTATCGACCATGGGCATGGTACATTTCCAATGTCGAGGACGTGACTAGACCCTATCTTTAAAAAAGACTTTCAAAAATTATTTCATTATAGTTTTATATCTTTTCAAAAGATTTTCATGTTGTATTCATGCTTTCTAAAATATGAGTAATAACGTGTTATCGGTCAAATCACACTCAATACAAGAAATCTCACTTATCGGTATTTCATAGAAATGTTCATGGCAGAGAGATTCTCGAATCTGTGTCCCTCCTTACACGAGTATATAGGTGGATATGCCCTACAACGGTTTGGACAATTATCTATAAATAAATTAGGGTTTGCTCTTGGGGTATATTCTCAATGTACCATGATTCTCCAAATTTTATGATTTTAACATTAGGGTCTCATTAGCTAGAATTATGAATCCCTTTTCTTAATACATGAGCCTTAACTTCTTTTGATTTATGAAGTTTTCCTAAAACTAAACTATACTTGATAATTTATCCAATTTTAATAAATAATTACACTTAAGTCCCTATATATTCATTTATTTACATATATGTCCCTAAGTTGTACCATATTTTCAATTAGCTCCATAAGTTCTTAGATTTTCTCCTCATGTCCCTAAATTTTCCTTTATTTCCAATTGGGTTCCTAAACATATCCTTATTTGCAATTTAGTCCCTAATATTCCCGAATTTACAAAATAGTCATAAAACTTTATTCATCATAAAACTAAGTTTAAACATCACATTTCAGCCATATCATGATACTAATTGTCTTCTATGTCCCCACGATCATTTTAAGATTTGAATCAATCAATTTTTCCATGAAAAGGTGGAGAACAAAGCTTTGCTAGAAAACTACTTCTAGAGATAAAGCTTTGAATTATTACCGGTGACATCACAATGGTCATGGTTATCGATAGAGGGAGCTAGCTCTCCTCATAGGGGGTCCTCTAGGATACAATGGGACCTCAATTAATGGAATGAGCTATATGTATTTGGGTCAAAAAAGATTCAGCAAAAATGAACTATAATTTAGAAATTTTTGTCGAACGACGGCAATGGGGACTTACCACGACGGTGCGCAGTAGACATAGGCACGACTAGGGATGGTTTGGGCGTCTTGGCTTGGTTGTGGGTGGTCAATGGATAACTCAATTTCATCTCGACTTGGACTGTGCTTGCTCATTTGTTGTAGTCGAGCTATTGTGTGACCCTATCGGAGCTTCTCCAATTATCCTTGGGTCCAGTCAAAGCTACAATTGGGTCGGGGACTTCCATGAGAGTCTGCAGAACCTTTTGTGCTCACCCTTTTCATTAGGAAAAAAGCCCTTGTCGAAGTTGTGGTGTGGAGGTCACTAAGCAATTGAAGGATTTTGAGTGTTTGAGGTGTGGGGAGAATGAGAGGGATGAGCTTTTTATATAGGGAGCTCATGGACTCTCGACTCTATCCATTCCCCCATTTGTCAACCTCAATATCTTCCCATATTCCCACTACCATAGTGAATATTGGCTTGTAGGGAATGGAAGATTTTATTTATTTCCCTCTCTTCTTTATACACAGGTCTTCCTGAGGTTGAAGATGATATTGTGTGCACGCGTGCGAGCCTTGCACATGTGAGCTATCATGTGGCACACATTGATTGGATAGAGTTGATGATGTGGAATCCCACTAAGGTTCTAGGTCATCATTTGTTTGTCTAATTTGCCACGTGGTAGTCTATCATTGATCACTTTATCTAATGTGGCAGCTCCCTAGTTTTGATCTTCATACGGCTATTAAAACCTTGTCATGTGGCATCCTCTAATTGGCTAATTTAAATATGTCAAATTTCCCATATTTGTGCATGTGCCAATACCATGTATCATCTTAGGGTTGGTTGTCAACTTCTAACGTGACTTTGTCATGTGTCGTCCCCTAATTGGCCAATTCTCATACATCCTAGGTATCTACTCATTCAACCCACTTTCCACGTGTCATCCTCTAATTGGTTAACCCATCTAATGTGACTAGCCGGTAGAGATTCCTTTCCGTTAACCATTAATGGCAGCCACATGCGCACGATGATTGGTTAGTACTTTTAGATACTTGATTTCAAGCTAACTAGGTGTGCTTTCTACACGACGTCCGCTAGTTGGTTGCATCTACTGATGTGAAGCTAACCTAGCATTTTGGTCCGCTAAATTGGTTGACCATGTTGTCCTGGTCTAACCATTGACCTATTCAATTGAACTGGGTTCCGATGACCTGAATTTATTTTTTAATCAGTTCAATACTATTGAATATTGGAAATAGAATACTTTAACTAGTAAATTACATAAAGAATATATATATAGGGTATATTTACACTATTTACAAATATACCCCTAACTTATTAATATTGCACACTCCCCCTCAAGATGGATGGTACATATCTACCATTTCCATCTTATTACAAATATTATCTCATTTTTAGAACCTAAACCTTTAGTTAAAAAAATATGCTAGTTGTACGCTAGTCTTCATATATTGCAATTTCATAATCTTATATCAATTTTTTCTTTGATGAAAAAATGATCAATTTCCACATGTTTGGTCTTATCATATTGAACTGGATTGTTGGCAATATTTATAGCAAAATTATTATCACACCACAACTTCATAGGTTCTTCTCTAAAGAGGCGAAGCTCCATTAGTAAGTATCTTATCCAAATTATCTCACAAATAGTTTGAGCCATTGATTTGTACTCTGCTTCTGCTAATGATTAGGTGACAACTTCTTGTTTCTTACTCCTCCATGATACAAGATTACCTCCAACAAACACACAATAGCCAGACGTAGATCTCCTGTCATCCACACAACTAGCCCAATCTGAATCACAAAAGCATTCCACTCTAGTGTGACTCTGAGGCTTAAACCAAAGTCCCTTACCCTAACTCCTTTTTAAATATCTCAATATCTTCATGGTAGCCTCCCAATGATTTGTCTGGGATCGTGCATATATCTGCTCACAATACTGATTTCATATGTGATATCAGGTCTTGTATGACATAGATAGATCAATCGTCCCACAATTCTCTAATATTGTTCTTTATCCACTAGGTCACCTGACTAAGCACATAACTTATGTTTCGGTTCTATTGGTGTTGAAGTTGTTCAATAGCTTAACATCACTATCTCAGCAAGCAAATCTAATGTATACTTTCTCTGAAAAAGTACTATGCCTTTTCTAGATCTTTCAATCTAAATACCATGAAAATACATTAGAGAACCCAAGTCTTTTACCTCGAATTATTTACTTAATTATTTTTTCAGCTACAATATCTCAACATCATCATCCCTAGTAATGATAATATCATCCACATATATTACGGGAATAGCAACTCAACCGTTAGAGTGTCAATAGAAAATTGTATGGCCTCTGTTACACTATGGGTAATCCATTTTGACCACTATATGTTGAAATCGATCAAACCATGCTCTTAGTGACTGTTTGAGTCCATACATAGATTTCTTCAATCTACATACCTTCCTCCACAATCTTTATCATACCAAATCCAGGTGGAATCTCCATATATACTTCCTCTTGTAGGTCTCCATGCAAAAATACATTCTTTACATCCATTTGATGTAATGTCCACTCGAAATTAGCAACATATGAAATAAGCATTCTAATAGTGCTCAACTTAGCTACTGGTGCAAAAGTCTCATCATAGTCTATTCTATATGTTTGACTATAACCTTTTGCCACCAACCTTGCTTTGTATCTCACAACTTCTCCTTTGGCATTTTGTTTCATATTAAATATCCACTTACATCCTACAGCTTTTTTTCATTCGAAAGTTGAGCAAGTTCCCACGTTTTATTCTTCTCTAGTATTTTCATATCCTCATGCATTGCTCCAAGCCACTTCAAATCTCATTTAGCTTCTTGCAAATCATTTGGTATGTGTATTGACTATAGTGACGCAATAAACGACTTGTATATAGGTGGAACAAATACATATAAAACATAATTAGATATATCATTCTCAAAACCATATCTAATTGGAGGTTTCCCTGCATTAGCTATATATTCTCTACTAATGGCAATAGGTAAAGAATCATTACCATCCAATTACGTGGATGAACCATTAAAGGTTGATGAATATTAGAGACATCTAAAGGTATGGATTGCAAAATAAATATTTGTTCTTGTATAGAGTCATTACCTTCTAGTGATGTTGATGAACCATTAGAGGGTTGGTTAATACTTGGGATTGTCGCACCATCACCTGACTCATCTTTCTCCCCCTTAGCAAAATCCCTCTTTCTCTTGCTATATACATTCAATTGTGGTTCATCATTTTTTTCATCTTCGTTACTCCAAATTATAGTACATGGATTCACTCCTACAATAATATTTCCAGCACTTTGATTATTGACAATTTTTTCATTTGTTTATCGTATATCAGGGATTGACAAGTCGTGTAATACGGTTATAAACTGCATTAATTCCTTGTAGAATGGTTCATTCTCATGAAAAGTCACATCCATACTCATAACTAGTCTCTTTTCACTTGGACTCCAACACTTGTATCCCTTTTGAGTACTGGAATAACCTACATAAATACATTTCAATGCACGAGGATCAAGCTTGCTTACCGAAGGGCGATGATCTCTCACAAAACATATACATTCAAACACACAAGAAGGGACTATGTATGTGTTTTCCCATCAATACTTCACAAGTTGATCTAAATCTTAACACTTGCGAGGGCATCTGATTAATCAAATAAATTGTTGTTAGTACGACTTCACTCCATAAATACTTTGGAACATTTATCTTGAAGATAAGAGAATGAGCAACTTCCAACAAATGACGATTTTTCCTCTCTGCAATACCATATTTTTGGGGGGTATCTAGACATGTAGTCAATGAATAATTCTATTACTAGATAGATAAGATGAAAATTTATGATTCACATACTCAGTGCCATTGTCTATTCTAAGAGTACAAACTTTGGCATTAAATTGAGTTTGAACAAGAGCTAGAAAATCCTTAAAACATAATAGTGTTTCTTCTTTGTGCTTCGTCAAATATAACTATGTCATCTGAGAATGACAATCAATAAAAGTGGTAAACCATATGAATCCACTGGTATAGGTAATCGAACATGGCCCCCAAACATCCGAGTAAATCAATAAAAATGACTCCAAACTTCTTAATACAGTAGAATTATAACTTGTTTTTGTGTGTTTTTCAAACTCAAAATCATCATAAATAAGTTTATTGCTTTCTACTTTACTCATCAGCTCTGGTCTCAACCTTTTAAGACTCTAAAAAGATGGATGTCCCAACCGACAATATTCTAACATTGCTTCATCTTCTTCTATACTATTCATTGTAATACTCAAACTTTTATCCATAACTCTTCTATTGAGATACCACAACCCTCAACACTTGCTACCAGTTCCAAGTATCTTCTTAGTGTTTCTTTCTCAAAAGATACAAATGTTCCCATAAAAAATTACTTGACAATTCAATTGATTAATGATACTACTAATTGACAACAGATTAACTGGAAAAGAGGGAACATGCAAAATAGATGATAATATGATCAAATTAGTACATCTAATAGAGTCTTTCCCTTTGATAGATTGTACTGTTCCATCTACTGTATGAACAACTCCCTTATGAGTTTGAGGATATTTATCATATGTATTAAACTCTTCTATTGATCTTGTCATATGTCTTGAAGTACCAAAATCAATAACCCAATCTTTATATGATGGTGTGGAATATTCAAGTATTTATATATGATTACCACAATTGATCTAATTCTCGTCCAGTATGATGAGATATCTACTATTCATATTTTTCATCTCTCTCAAATCCCTTCCAACTTTTGGGTCTACTGGTCGTAGCTCCTAGTGGCGACAAATCTTTGAGATATATTTTTGTCTCATTTGACAATTCAGCTATTTCGCATCTGGAGCCGTCTTAGGCTCCCTCGATCCTTCAAATCCGCCAAAACTTAAAAATACCAGAAAACCCTATCTCTGATACCATATTAAATATTGGAAATAGAATACTTTAACTAGTAAATTACATTAAGAATATATATAGGGTATATTTGCACTATTTACAAATATACCTCTAACTTATTAATATTGTACACTCCCCCTCAAGATAGACGATAAATAACAAATCCTAATTTATTGGTTTTTCTTATTTCTAAAAAAATTAAATTTGTCTAAATTTATTTTCTACATAATAGTGACTTAAATTTACATTTTTTTTACTTTTCTTAGTCAACTTAAAAATGAATATTTGAAATAGTTTTTCTTGATTTTGAATAGTTTAATTAGGTTCAAGTCGAGTTTAATCTAGTTTGGCCCAGTTCTTACTTCTAACTTTTAATTGGATCAATCTCCTTTGATATTTTATAATTTATGTACTAATTTGGATCACCTCTACTTCTATACTAGTTGTTCTTCGTGATTCTAATTCAATTCAAGCGTTTGTTTTTATTTGAAAAAAATTTATCCTCATTTTAGTATTTTATTTATGTGAAATAGGGTGTACAAAAATACTTGGTAACATTAAAACATATATTGAGATATATGGTTAGTACATTGGACTATGAATGCCACTATAACAAAGTAAAGAAAAGTGAGCTATAACTGATATAGTGACAATGATATGGAACGGGACGTGGATTATATGAAGAGCACAATTGGTTTCACCTAATATTTGAACTCGAGTCTAATTAGTTGGTATTCACAAGAGTAAAAGATTGTTTCATTGTAATCGTGTAAAGTTTACTATATTGGAGTAACTTCGACCACTTGTTAATGAATTTGGTTATCTAAATTGTTGATCAAAATACTCGCTTAAGAATTGAGACAAGTTATATTATAGGTGGACAATTAATCACCTATATCACTATTTAAGAACACATTTTTAAAACAAATAAGTAGATTGAAACAATTTTCACTTTGTGAGAGAAAATGTTTGAAAATATCGTTGTTGAGTACGTTAGAACAAAAGAACAACTCGTTCACATCTTAAACAAATTACTTGAAAATATCATATTTTAAAAATTGATCAAAAAGATAAAATGTTAAGGGGTGAAATGTTGCATATTAACTGTCATATCATTTAGTTGAAATATTAAAATACATTGTTATGAAAATATTTAAGTTAAGTTAAAATATTATAATATATTATTAGCATAATATTTTAGATAATTAGGATATTTGATATGATCTTAACATTTTGAGAATATTTATTTTTATTATTTGGTGTTTTATTAAGAATATAAATAGTTATATATATATATATATATTATGTAATTCACCAAGTAAATTATTAATAAAGTTGTCGTGATTTGAGTATATAATCTATTACAGTTATTTTTCAACACTTATTCTCTCGTTTATCTCGAACTTTAGATCTAATAGTGTGGTCAAAGGATGGCTAGTCACGTTGAATTCAATAAGGGAGAGAATGATTATATAATTAGTTATAACCCGAGAGCATAGGTTTAAATTAAATCTTAGATTGAGAGTTGGTTGATTATGGATTAGATATATTTTATTCAATTGGAAAATAAAGTGAATGCAATATACTTCATCCATTTAGTATGAAACAGTTTCTAAATGAATAGACTCTAGATTGATTGTGTGCATTCCTAGTACCTAAAATTGCGTCGTGATGCAATTTTCATAAGGTTGTATCGGTAATGAACTTAGGAAGGTATTTTAACATCAAATTATGTGTATCTTTAAACTAGATATAATTTAAATAAAATACATTTGTATTGAATTTTGTAAAAAAAATTGGATTGACGGGGTAATTAACTAAATGTCGACTCGCTCTACTCTCCCAATCCCATCTAAAAAAAATGAAAGATTTAATAGTAAATGATTAGTCAAAATAGGATCACCCAACTGCTATATTTTTTAACATCGAGTTAATTTGTAATTATTTATATTTAATTTTTAGATATACATATTTTATATTCTAATCACTTTTAGATACTACGATAGTATATATTTTGCAGTTATAATAACAATAATGGTATTTTGGATTGTTAATCATTATATATTCAAGAAAGAGTACGTAGTTCATATAATTGATTTACGTCACACAAATTATAGTTAGATCAAATATGAATTATCAAGTTATAATCGAATCTCATTGCTAATTGAGTGTGAAATAATACGTATGTGTAGAATTAACGTAGTTAATATAATTGACTTACGTGACATAAATTATAGTTGGACCAAATATGAAGTATCGAGTTAGAACCGAATCACATTGCTAATTGAATGTGAAAGAATACCTACATGTAGAACTGGAATATTTTGGGGGCAGGAGTGAAAATCATAAAATTGGTCAATTTTATCAAATTATATGATACTTCACAAATTTATTTGGGTCATGTGTTTTTTGTCTAGTGTTTGGGACCCTCATATTCCCTCATTCTACCATCTTCCACGTTGAATTGGCCAGCATTATCCTCCAAGTGGTTGAATGGTGTGAGTACAAGGTTGCCTTTATGGCATAGACTAAGTAATTAAGACAGATTTCTTTAATATAAGAAACTAAGCTTGTATCCCCTTTCTGTATTCTAGTGTTATAGGGTTGCTTGTTTTAATATACTGCTAGGTTACTTAAACTTCACTCCCTCACTTGATGCTATTACTTTCAAAAAAATATTTTCACTTGGATTTGAAAATTGTTTATTTTTTTTAAATCTGGATTCTACTAAATGCTAATAACATTGAATTTCGGGATTGTTAGATATATATTATAAATTAAGGACTAAATATTGCTTATAGTAAGAAATGGATTGATGGGGTCCTTAATGTAGTGGTATATTTACTGATTTTAAGTCTATTAAACTTATCTAAGATTATGTTAGATTCCATTGTGTGGATGGATGCATATACTAAACAAGTTATTTACTCTGAATTGATTAAGTTAATTATGTTTTTTATTTGTATAGTTAAATGTGTAAATAAATATAATATAATATAAAAAATAATTATCTCACTTGTATGGAATGTCCGATGCCAACAGCTTGACAACGAAAAAGAATATCCTAACTGTTTAGTGCTAAACATTATCTGTCCAGCCGCAACTGAAGCCCTCATTGTTCTAAATTCTGTGCACACAATCTATCGGCTTTCTACCACTGATCAAACCGGTCAAGGCTTTGCAGATTCTTGCTGACCATAGTGGGGAGACGTGATCTTCACTCTTATGGCAAAAAGATTCGAGCTGGACTGCTATTTCTTTTACCTACCCGTGATCTCACGGTTTAGTTTTATTCTCTTCACGCTGGGTTCATCTACGAGATGATCGGCCTGCAACTGGGTTGGTAAAGGTACATGTCGGAAAGGACAATTGGAGCCATTCCAGCACCCCTTGGAGGTGTTATAGAAAGTGCATTTCTTCTGATGGTGTTTCCGTTTATGGCCCGGAGTTACTGTTCTGGGAACCGGACCCTGTGATTTCGCCCCATCTGAGGAGCCATTGAATGGCATGACAGTAGCTTGAGGGTGATTCAGCTTTGCACCTGTAATGTCCGGAATAGGCGAGGGAACCGCCAATTTTGATTTGGCTGATAAGGAATTCCCCTGGGGAGGATTGTTCATTAGCTTCTGTAGCAACTCTGGGTCGGTGATGATATTGATGAGCAAATTCATGTCGATCGTGGTTCCCTGCTCAATGCCGTTGTGGGGAATGGTTAAGGTAGCAGCAGCAGCCACATCAGGGCCCAGTCTTGTCGATGTTGGCAACCCTAAGGACGATGCTTTCTCAGGGGTTGTTAGGTCTATGGAATAAGACTCAAGTAGAAGTGGCAAAATGGTGCTTTCAAGTTCTTCAATGGGGATGATTGGTATTATAGGAATTAGGCTATCGCTGAAAGATTTTGCTTCTTCAGGTTCATCAGAAATGGATGGACTACAAAGAAGAAAGTGGGCATAATTAAAATAAAAAAACTAACATAACTTGATATATGACTAGAACAAGCTTGATTTTGAACTCTTCAAGCCAAGCAACAAAGAAGAGAGCACCGACCTAAAAGGGGACAATGATGAATGAGCATAAACTGATTCCAGCGCATTATATACTCTGAGAGATTGGGCTCTCAACTCTCTACTTTCTTCACCAGAAGCAACATGCCAGATGGGATTCAAACATAACTGCATCATGAAAAACTCAATAGAAGAACAAGAGCAAGTCAAGAATTTCTCACATGAACACATATGTAGATATCTACCTTGGGAGGACAACTCCACTTGACAGAAGGGATATGGGAAACCTCACATAGTGTGCCTTCAAATCCTGGGGATGTACCAGATTGGAGATTGTTAGGATACTGATTGCAGGATGCCTTGGCATGAAGTTGCTTCTTAGCACGCCCAACATGAGATGGTGGCTCCTCTTTCCGGAATAAGGTAGTCTAATTCAGTGAAGAAGAGCTCATCAGAACAACCAATTCTATCATTATACATACACTCACAATAGGATTGCAACATGTTGAATATAAAAATATACCAAACAGGAAAGGAAAGAATACATATTCATGAAACAGCCTAATTTAATATCAATTGAAAATCAATGTGAAAGTACAAATCTTTTGGCATCAAGGGTACATCCTGAACTAGTTTGATCTCCTACCCTGAAATCTTAACCATAATATGTTCACTAAGTAGTATGACATTAAAGACAACCAACATTCATTAAGACTCTTTTAAGTTCCTGCACAATCCTAGGAATGCATATAGATAAAGCCTTAGAACCATAATGTACAGTCTAGTCTGTTTATCATCACTCTTTCCATTCCAGGGGCATAGTACAATACAAACAACAATAATAAATTGTTCTCTGTGTTGTTCTATATCTACTTCATTTCCCAATTATGGAATTCTGTGTGCAATATGTTTATCAGATATTCCATGTACATCATCATAGCACAACCCTTTCCAATACTCAGATTTAGCTTGCTCATTCCTCTTGCACAACCTCAAAAACTTGATATAGATGACCGAGCTTTATATATGCAAGTATGATTATAAGATGATGTATTTTATACTAGGGTGACCCTTGGTTTCAATTAAAGGATGGCAAATAGAACTATCCTCCATGACATTCTCGTGAAAGTTAAGAACAGTATATCAGTTTTCATCCTAAAAATTTTAGGATGAAAAACAATTCTGAGGATATGCGAACATCAAGACTCATTTTTTTTAGATTTTTTTAGGATATGCTTCTCTCACTGTGGTAAATTCCCTTGCCCATTGTCATATTTCACTTTTATTGACTCTTCCGGTGATGCAGACCAAGCAGAATTGCTCTTCATGCGATGGAAGAATTCTCCAAAATCATGGATTCTGCTCATTTTTAGTTTCCTAAATTTTTCTTCGATGATCATTGATTGGTATTTACAAAATATACAGACAACCCATTTCCCCATTCAATTGAAACTCGCAAAAGAAGAAAATGACGGAAGTAAAATTCGGGGTTGGAACTTGGAATGAAGTTCATGTTGGAGCGAATAAAAAAACAATTAGAATCCAATTCGAATCAGTCAACCGATCTGCGTTCCATATACCGATAAACTCCAGATCCAATAGCGGGAGAAAGAATTGAACTTATATTCAATATCGATTCCTCGAGACCATTTCACGAGATCGATTGCGAGGGATTTTGTGAGATGGAATTTTTTCGTGCTTGTAAGTATACCTGACAAAGATTAACCCCAGCAGCCCAGGACACCCTTTTCCTTTTCATCGATCGCTTCACGCCTTCAAATCCGCAAAATTGCGTTTCTATTATGCTAAAAACACAATCTAAGCAGTAGATCGATTGATCGATCAAACGAGGAGAGAACAAGGAAGCGCACTAAGCACTAATCCTAGGCCAATTGCGTCCCAGTGAAGGGAAGCGAATATTAAGGGATGACGAGCAAGCAAGGAGATCGTCAGAAGAATAGAACACGGGGAGCACTTTATTTATAGCTAAGGAAGTTTTGGGGGGTTTTGATTCAATTCTTGTTTGGATGCCCAATTGGAATGCCACGTAGCAATGCTTGATGAACAGTATATGATATTCGGCTAGAGCTTCATTGGTTCATGAGACATGGATCTCCTCCGGCTTGGTGATTTTTTTTAACAAATGTACACTTCAAACTTATTTTTTAAATGTTTGTTTTATGGTTGTTATATGCCTAAGGGGAAAATACAACAGAAGTAGAAATGTCAAATACTGTACCATCACAGGAAATGAAAATTTCCTTCCATATATAAGCAATGTATTGCTATTATTGCTATTTAGATTGGGTGAATGGAGAGGAAGGGGAAACTCTAGTCTTGCTTGGATAATCTTAATGAGAAGAAAAATAATAATAATATTGTAATTTTAATTTTGAGAAAATTACACCCAATGATATAAAATGTTTTTCAAAATATTGCAAGATTGATAAATTTATTTTATTTTATACTTGATGCAACAATTCATTTAAAAAATGCTCTTAATTATACATCAAATTAGCTTACAATATAATACTAGACACATGATAGCATTCATCCAATTCAAGTACACGTCCAACAAAAGTTTTTACAAATAAGCCGACAACTCTTGCACTATTTAAAACATAAAGCGTCAACCTATTTTTCTACAATCTCAAACTACTTCTTAGTGATTTGTATTTTCACCGGGCATTCAATATCTAATACCCAAGATATAGAGTTGATAGGGAGTTTAATCGCTATAATATATATGGTAAAAGTCTTACTTTTCTTATCATGAGTAGTCATTACAATTATGATGTCAAGTTTTAAGGCAATGGAAATTGGTATACTTAATAACCACTTTTAGTTTAGTCATATGAGTATCATAACTTTTCTTTTATTTAACGAACTTCATTTATTTGACATATGCTTCTTATTAGACTTTCTAATCATTATAATATAAGTGCCCTTACTAATGTTTTGCTCAACTATTCATAAACTCACTCATGTTGTAATCCATGAAAATTCAACCAAAATATATAGAAGGGAATATAGGAATTAGGTATGCTACTACCTCTTGAACTAACAATAATTATACTCTCTCTAGATTCACATACCCAATTATTTTAAACAGAGAACTAATGTGACTACCTTGAAACAATTTCTCCTATAATAATTCATTTGAGATCCATATATTTTGTGTTGGTCTTGCACTTGATAAATCCATTTTAATTGCATGATTATATCATATGCATGATTAAAATACGTCAGACAAGAATAACTAATCATAGAGCACCATGTGACGACAATTACACAAACGAAAAATGATCGAATCCATTTAGCCGAGCGTGGCCAATTTTGAGCACAATGTAGCGAGAAGTACAATAAAATTATTTTATCCAATCAGCTGCACATATTAGCAAGTTACAACCAATCATTATGTGTCATGTGGCAATGTACCACACATACACACAATGTTATCTTCTCCGATTAACACATGTTGGAAAAGATAAAAAATGTGAGATTTTTACAAAATTTGTCTGGTAACATCTATCAGCTACACTATAGCAAATCACCACTAAATGACATAAATCCCACACTAGTAAATTCATGATTAAACTAGAAAACTTCATCTATAAAATAAGTCATCATTTACCTTATTTTAATAGGAATTCCTCTATGAAAGTCATCGGGCTTAAGCTTGAGCTAATGAGAGCACGAGTGAAGTCCGACCATAGTGCTAAAGATTTTGATAGCCTTCTCTACACAAATGAACCCACGTCATAGTACACCGATGACTGATGCGTTCTTAGTGTGGCAAAATAGTAGTTATGCCCCTTGTGTAGAAAATAGAACACCCACTTTGTTCAATAATTTTAATCTCTCCCGACGGCTAGATCGATTTGGAAGGTGCCCCAAGGTCTTGTGTGCCCCCTTTTCATCTTTTGTGGTTGTGTAGGATTTGTGATAAGCTACATTGACTTTAGTCTTTCGTTTTCCTTTAGAATTTTCTGCTCAGTTTGAAGGGGAAGTTCGACCGAATCTTTAGACCACTCTGGTGTTTGATTAAGGTAGGGCTACATATAGGGAGGTCACTTGTGAAGTCCGCTAGATTTCCCAACTGGTGGCCTCGATCAACTCGTCGTCACCTGCAATATTCCAGAAAATTGCATAGAATGCATAATTTTTCAGTGAAGCTCTAATTATGGGCTAAACATGGCCAAATTAGTCCATTCAAAGCATGGATTGATCCTAGAGAGATGAGTAATATAGCATGAAATATTTAGGGGTAAATTCAAAGAAGTTAGGATGAAATTTGATGAAATCCTCAGAGGGAATAATTGTGCAAGTGGTAATGTAAGGGGTTTCACAATTGTAATTAGTGAGAAATTGGGGATCTAATGGGAATAACAAAATGATTAGAAGTGTACGAAATGAGAATTTAGGTGTTAGGGACCTAAGTGAAATGTTAGAGTGACTTAGGAATTGAATGACAAGGATAAAAGGGAAATCTATGAATGGTATTGAGAAGTACGATATAACATAGTTGATATGTTCGAATTGGGTATTGATCATTGACATTGTAATGTTAATAACTGGACATGCACTAGCATGTGAATTGAGGAAAACTCACTAAATAATTTGGACACTAGTGAGGTGAGTGGGATTATTATTATGACGTTAGGTTAGATTTGACCGATTTATGCTTTTTACACATTTTGAAGTGTGTGATATGCATTGTATGTATATAATTTTATGGTTGAAACTAAAAATGACATGGAGGCATTGAAACCATGTTTTAAGAAAAAAGGGCTTCGACCCATATTTGTGAAAGATGGACTTTGGCTCATTTTTTAGAAAGTGTGGATTCGACCCATATTTTTGAAAGAATGAGTTTCGATCTACATTTTGAAAGAAGGAGATTCAACCCACATTTTTCCAAGAAGGGCTTGAACCATGAATTGTGAAATTACCCCAATTCATGGTTATAAAAATGGACTTTGGTCCACTTTTATGAAACACATAAACCTACCAGTTTTGGAATGCCCTCCATGACCCCTTAAATTATGACATACCTAAATAAGTGTTATACAACTTTATTAAAGGGGTTTATGATATATCCAACCAACCTATACCGTTGTATTAAAATGGTTGTGCCATAGAAGGGTTAGTCAAATAGGAAGCCAACCTCTAAGGTTGTTGTAGTTTATTTGTTGTATTGCTTGAGAGATATCTAGGAGGTGAGGTAATAAGGAGTAGATATTTTTATCCTAGATATTCATGAAAAGAGAGTCATAATGTAATACCAGGAAATCCCAATTCACTAACCGAGATGAAATGAACTGGAGAATGAGATTGAACTAAGAGATATAATGTCAAATGAGAGATTAAACTATACCATAAATGAAAGGAGGGATCGATTGGGTGGCCAAGAGAGGCGAAAAGGTGTCACACCCCGACCCGATTTTCCCTGGTTGGACCTATAGACAACCCGCCACATTCTTCTAACTCTACAACAATAGGCGCCTTATCATTGTAAGTTCAACAGTGTATAAGGCGTAAAATAAATTAATGCTAGTTATTTCCCAAAAATATTCATTTAAATATTTGAAAAATAAACTTCATAAATCATATAGGGGTCAAGTATTGAATGTAAAATGTACCTTTGGTTTTGGATGACTTTTTCCATTATCCAAATGTCTTTTATCACCTTTATTATCTGAAAGGGGTAACTGACATCATGATTCCAAGTACACGACTCAACACATACTCAAACTAATATTTTTACAAAACAATATTTATACTGTACAAGGATCCAAAATTTCCATAAATCAAAATAGGTCTTGAATTTAACAAGATCACACACAAATTTTCCCTCATGGAAAAGAACACATATTCGCATAACAAACACTGTAAGGCTACAATCTCGATCTATCTCGCTTGCGGCCTGGAGCATCTTTACTGTCCATCCTGGTGAGAGGCTACAACCTTTACCACTAGTCTATGTGAGCACCATTTCCTAACCCTAAGACTTTTTGAAACCATTTGTCCGCTAATGTGGGACGAGACCTCTTTCCCATCTTCCTCAATCTCAATGTTCACGATAACATATTGGACCATCAATACTTCCCTTATACTCCCTACGAAGTCCAACAATTCTTAGAACTAACACTACTCCATACTAGACGCCTCAATGGTTTCACATATCAAAAAAATATGATCATTAATCTTTTAATTAAGATCTTTCTCTTAGTGCTACTAACCTAACGAGTTCGACAACCCGACTTTGACTCAATAGTTTAAACACACATTTATTAGATTGTGATAACTTTTTTTATCAAGCTCATAACTTAATAATTATTTACGAGACAATGCCTGTTTCCAATGGCCTTAGACCCACTTTCACGAGATTTTCAAAACATGGCAGCGGACCCACTTCAATTCAAAACCATAGACTCGAGCCCCCTAGAATAACATAATCCATCTAGAGAATATATTCCCCAAAATAGTTTTAACTTGGGTTCAAATAAAAAATGAGAAATATATTCTGAAAATATTTTAATTATTTAGGAAATAATAAAATGCTAGTAATATCGCATCATCGGTCCAATAGGTACCGATGTCAGAAATCTCACTCACCTCTTATCCGGAGACATGTTCATTCCAAAGGGATTCCTGAGTCTATTTGCTCCACTTGCACAATCATCAATACTTTGCTCCCTTCTAGTTGTGATTTGGTACTTGAAGAATTTAAGGGTCGATCCGTAAAGCCTGAGATTTTTCCCGTACTTCGATTATGCCATCAGAGGAATTTTTGTAATTTTGACATCTTAACTTGATTTACCCTCCCAAGTATGGCTTTAATGACATTTTGGTAAATTTATCAACTCATCAAGGGCATTTCGATCATTTCACGGTATTAGGATCCACTTGTAATTTTATTCCTAGTACAAGGACAATTATGTCCTTCGAAAATTTTATTTTACTATATATATATATATATATTATTAATCCATAGGGTGCAGTTGGATCATTTGACCCACAACTCCTTGAGCCCCCTCCCCCCTCCCGAATCCCCATCTACATCATATGCATAATTCCTCCTAAGCTCTCCCTCTGCAGGTGAGATTTCCCGATTATCATGGATGTGCTTCCAAGCTTCCTCAGCCTGCAATGCTTCATTCCTCCTACTCGCTCAGTGATCCAAGCTTCATTCCCGATCATTCTTCCTCCACCGATCATCATGTTACGGGATTTTGCATTTGTTCGCCCTGTAGGTTTCTTCTTAGGAGCCCCCAAGGCAAGTTCAGCTTCTCTCCCATCCTTTGATGCTTTCTCATATCACTGATCTTTACATTTTTGTCTTGCAGATTATTTGAAGATCCCTAGCTATGTGTTCATCCTCCTCAACTCCATCCTTTATTGCTCGAGTAAATCCCTTCTTTTAGTTTCTTTTTATCGTTGCAATTCTATGGTTCTCCTTAACTTCACTAGAATTTGGTTTATGTTATTGTGATATTTTGCTTGTCGTTCATTCATGCTTGCCCCCAAGAGATCTGAGTTTGAATCCTGATTAAATTGCAGATGAAATTGTCGACTTTACCTTTCCTCAACCCGACAATCACATTTATGGTAAGTGTTTGCATTCTTGACCTCTAGGATCGCACTTTAGTCAATCAGATTATAAGCAATCGAAGAGGAACATTGGGGGGTAAATTTCTGGTTTGCTTCCACTTACAAGGTGTGTCATTTATATGGGGGATGGCATTCTCAATGCCCCGTCACTCATAGTCTCTTCTTTTGACCGTTCCTTGGATGCCAGTCTCTCCTTTCTTTATTACTTGATTCCTTATCCCTCTATTCCAAAGGTAACCTCACTTCCCTCTCTTATTCTCTACATTGCTTGTTTCCTAATGTTTTTACTGTGTTTCTTATTGGTCTAATACTATCCTATTTACAGAATCATGGGTTCTTAATTCCTTAGAAATTTTCATTTCTTTTGATGCATCTCATTTAGTAGCCTCTTATCAATAATATGACCCTTTAACTTTGGTTCCATCCATTTCCCAAAAAGAAACTAATCATTGATCATTCATTGAATGGATAAGTCTTTAATATCGTGGGTTTCATATTGTATTTTGCAGAATTTTGAATAATAACCACATTGAAAAATCTGACCCTAGTCAGTGGCTGGACTTAATATATGGAATGGAGCTGATTATGGGCCATGTGACTAATCATCCATTGTATCTTCCTAAATCCATCAGTATCAAATTTGAGGCATAAAAGTCTGGTCTAGTAGCTTAATCTACGACCAATCCAACTTTCATTTCGACACTATGTTTTAGATTGGAAAATATCATTTCTTATGTTTAGGTACATGTGACTGGTTTTCCCCGGAGTTGTCTTTGGAATCAGCCCATTTATAAAGACTAAGATTGGGTTTCTTCGTCTTGTTCAAAAGAATACATGTAAGTCTTTTAGTTTAACCCAATCCTTATTTCCCTTGTTAAGTGATTTAGTTTATAAGTATACTTATATACAAATTTTCTCTCTTGTGAGATATTTAGATTCTTTAACCACTAAGGGAAGTAGCTAATTGTTTTGTATTAATTTAAAACTATAGCACTAAAAGAACTGTCATATGATTGGTTCCTTTTGTTCGGATAGGGAATAAAGATTGATTTCCCTTAAGGAGGAGTCTTCTTAGGCTCAATCATTTTTTGCCGTTTCTATTTCAATATTGGAAAAAGATCTCTCTCACACTTTAGTTTTATTTTGTAAAACCAAGGAAAAATCTCGACTTCATAGTCGGGTTGGATCGAACTGGAAAGTGGGATTAACCCGAGAACCGATGGGTAACTAGGGAGTAAATCGAACCGAAATGAGGAAAGAGGTCAATGAGAGACCATGATGGATGAAATAGGGTTAGGAGAAACCCTTTGGAGGATTGTGGGACCCGAAATCGAGGATTGGGAGAAAACCGGGAGAAAGCCCATTCGAATTGTTTTTAAGTTAGGTGGAGTTACAAAACCTCCCAAATTTTTAAGCCGTTGAAACAAATCCAAAATTGGCAATTCTTAAGTCCATTAAATAGAAAATTAAATGTAGAATTTTTAGATATTTTTATTTTCTCAAGAATTGGCGAGCAAGAGGGTGAACCATGCAAAAAACCACTGAACCGACTGAGAAATTCGTCGGAAATCGATTCTCTATAGTTTCAAACTGGCCAGTAGGGAAGCTAAGCGCATGCACAGCCACACACACACGTGTCATCTTCTTCGCCATTCTCCTCGCTCTAGATCCCATATTTTACATGACACCTCATTCGTTGACCCACTAACCCCACCACTTGGGGTAATTAATTCATTTCAAGCACCACATGCTATGAATTAATGAAAGGGAGCTATGGATAGATTGTCATGGAGGCCTAGAACATGACCATATAAATCGAGGTTACTTCCTCACTGGCAATTGCTCCAAATTCTCCACTAACTACCATGTGCTCCTAACTTTGATGACCTCACAACAAGAGGCCATAACTTTGTTGTTCGGCCACCTCCGATGGCATTCTTGGTATCTCTAAAAAGCTGAGAACCTCAACTTTCCACCGCCTCCTCTCTCGACGTCTAACTCTTCCTCTACAAGCACCGACAAGATCACACAATAACCGATCTCCGACGAATAGAAATAGAGCACTTGTTTTCAAGGCTAATTCAAATGGTCTCAACAACGTTCTTGAGTTGAGGAAAATTTTGTTAGTTCCTTACACCACCAGCTATCCATAGCCATTGGATTTGCCTCAAATGATTCAGAAATTGGTCTGAATTAAATCGTGAAATATCATATCATGGGTAAGGATACCCATCTGACTAATACGTAAATTGCAGGAGCTACAAATGACCAATTGGGTCGGTTCAAGTGGTTGCAGTCTCATGGGAGTACCAACTTTCCAACCCCACTAGCCTCGATGGCCAACGTGCCACTTCTGGTGATTTCCAATGTTGACCCAGTTTACTCTAGGATGGGTTGACTTTCCTGATCGAGCTCGGTCGGAGCAATTCCAGTTGACGCTGACAAACCAATCATACGATGAGATTGAGGGATGCTAGGGAAACCTCCCCAATTAATTTGAGAATTTTTGGAGATACTTAAATTTTGGGTTAAAGGTGAGGTATCAAATTGTAAAAATTTGAAAGTTAGGGGACCCAATTGGGAATAAGCTTTTATGGAGATCTTCCTAATGGTCTAAATAAGGTGCTGAGGCTGATTGGGAAGTTTGGAGACGGGTTTTGCCAATTGAGAAAGGTTTAAGGACCTTTCTATTATAAATGCAAATTTTGGGGCCATAGTGCAAATATGAACTTTTGCATGACCAAAGTGGACGTTTGGGTAAGTCCAAGGACCTAAACATAATAAAAAGAAGTTGAGGGACCTATGATGGGAAAAATTGTAATTTTGGAAAAACTTAGGGCATTTTTGGCAATAAAAGAGAAATAGGGCATGTCATCATTTCCAATGTCTATCGGGTCCTAACTAGGACCCAAAGGAGTTTTATGGACCAATTGGGAAGACTTGAGAAAATTCTTAGGTCAGGAAAGATTAACCTTAAAAAGGGTAGGGTTCGTAGGAAGAGTACGGTCAAAGTAAGTATAGGGGATCTATAGAAAGACTAACCCTAGTTTTATTATATCTTGTAGAGAACATGAGTATCAAACCAAAATCAAAGTAGATTCTAGGTGCATCATAGAATGAACAAGTTTTGTGAACTAGGTGAGTGGGTTTTGGCTAAATAGCATTTGTTGACGACGCTTCTTATTGGACCGACCGAGCCATATGTTTGATTTTTGTGTGGCCCTATGTGCTTTATTAATTAAGTTGCACTTTTATTTCTGATATAAGATTTGTAACTAGTAATAAGCATGTCCACTAAATCAAAGATTATTTTGTAAGTAAAGAAAGGAACCGATCATGAGAACTGGAAGCTAACTGAATGCCTGCTTTTGATAACCAAGGAAAAAGTATAATTTTGGCTTAGGGCTTTGTATGAAATTGGGGAGAGGGTCATACTCCCAATGTGTTTATGCCATGCTTGATGTGATTGTGAACGGGTCGGGTTTATGCAGTGAAACTCGAGCCAGGGGCCATTGGGCCGATTGTTTGAAAAGGGATGTCGGCTCACGTAGAGTCGAGCTCCAGGTGTTTATGCATTCATCAAATGAAAAGGGGAGACTTTAGAGATTTAAGGCCTCATGTGCTTTAAGCACATTTTAGCACGAAAGTTGTGGAATGCATTCAATGTGTTAAGTGATGGAGAGATAAAATGTGTTGCACAAGCTCACAGTAATGTTGTGTGTGTGACACCATTACAAGAAATGGCCATGAATGGCATAATATCATTGTGAGTCAAATTGTTAAAACTGGTATTTGGTGGTGGGGGTGACAGAGGGCGCCTAAGCAGTCGTGCCATCATCCGAGCAAAAAATGGGGGGAAGGGGAGGGGGGGGGGGGGGGGCACAATGTGATTACTTCTATGTTTTCCTTTGGACACCCAGATCACGTACAGTGTAAACCCTGCCCTTTTAAGTTAAGGAAAACCAGGAAAAGAACCGGTCAAATCGAGTGAGAAACACCAAACCAGTTCACAAACCCGATCATCAGAGAACATGCAATTTGGGAAATTTACAACTCCTGAGTGACCTAAAGGGTTCATAAATCTTGGAAAAGAACCTTAGGACAAATTGGAAGAGAAAAACTAGACCAGTTTAGATGAACCGGATCCAACTGGATTGAACCAATTTATGAATCGTGTCGGTTCATGAACCGGAACCGATAGAGAAAGGGAAAATCGGGAAATTTATGGATCCTAAGTGACCAAAGAGTCACAAAAGTCAAGAAAAAGAACTTTAGGATGAATTGGAGATGAAAATCAAATCAGTTTAGGTAAACCGGTCCAAACTGATGACCGGTTTAAACCACTATTGAACTTGATGCTAAATTCATTTTTCTAGCTAGCTTAGAAAATTCAAATTTGAGATTTGAGGCCACCATTGGATAGAAAATGAATTTACATGAATTTAGAAATTTCTAGATTTAAAAAATTTGATCGAATTGGGGGTGAACCGATCGGTTTAAGCTTTGAACCTAGTTCGGACCGGTCCAGTTTGGAACAGTGTTGTCTTCTTCCTTTAGATGACAACACTGTTCACTCGCCAGAAAATCGCGTAGCGTTGATGAAGCTGAAAAGTCTCTGGCCAGGGAGTTTCAGGTAATGAATGAGCACCATTGAGGCTCCAATCGGACGACCAAGAAGTCCTCGAGCTTCCTATGTAAAGTGTTCCTCCTTATTCATCCTCTCCACACCTAAAAACTCCATTCTCTCTCAATTGCTCCAATTTTTGGTGAAGCTCGAACCAGAGCTCTGAATTGGGCACTTTTCTAAGCCAAACTAGGCGAGGTCAGGTACTTTAGAACCAGAGAGAAGTCATCTACACGCATGTAGTCTCCATTTGCTCTAAGAGTCGTCGGAGAAGTGCCAGCATGATCGAACAGTGAAGCAGCTCCAGCGGACCAAAGCTGCTATGATTCGGCCGAGCTGAAATCGGCCAATTCGAGCCCTTCTCAGGCCAAACCAAGTCCTCCCAACACCTCTATAGCCCTCCTATAGCTAAATTAGAGCTTAAAGATAAGCCAATTTGGCTCCCCATTGTAAATTCCGAACGATGCTAGAGAGAGATGACTAAATTCTCACTCAATTCGGTATCAATTGATACAATTCATGATCCTAGGAGGAATATCATGATGAGAGATATCTTCCTAGATCAAAAGCTCGGACAGCTGCACCCCCGACGGTAAGCTTTCGAAGCTTTCTCTCTCTAAGTCTAGTTTTCCGGCGAAGCTCCATTTGAGCTCATTCCGACACCAAATCATGCTATTCAAAGTGTAATTCAATCGTATGAAGGTGTAGGAACTCTAATCTAACTTCAATTTTAACAATTAAACTCATTTGATCGGTCAAGTGTAGAAGGTTGAAATTTGGGAATTTCAAATTTTTGAGGGACTAAAGTGCAATTTCATAAAATTGAGGACCAATTGGGCATGATAAAGATGTTGGAGGACCAAATTGGAAATTTGGGAAATTGAACCCCTTTTTATGAAATTGAATAAATTTAGGTCCCAAGGTGAATTTTAAAAGTTTTGGGACTTAATTTAAGGAAAAACTGGCATTAGGGACTTAAAGTTAAAAAAAATAACTTTAGGACCCTAATTGCAAATAAAGGAAAAGTTAATTTTCTCATTCATTTGGGATGAATGAGGGCTACTAGGCCAATGAATAATGAACAAAAATGTTTATATCATGTAGGAACACGAAGTACCAAGAACGCTAGCTAAGACGAGTTCGAGTAAGGACAACAAGCCAGCTAATAGGAATTTCATTGCACTATCGGGTGAGTGGGATATTTATGTCATACCCGGTTGGGATGATAAGCACCTTGATAATGAAAACCAACTACTAAGTGGTATTTTAAACATCACACCTGAGAGAAGTGATGTGAAAATCACGCGAAAAACTACTTACCGGTTGTAAGTAGATCATACATAGTTGATATGATGAAACTTCCTCAAAGGAAGTGGAAAACCCGTTCATCGGTTATGAGCAGAGATGTCCTCATACTCGGTTGGTATGATGGATAGTTGAAAATATATTTTTGTGGGAAGTGCTCTCACCTGACTGTGTGCCACTACTTAAACAATTTGGGAGACCTTCTTGACGGGAGCTCGAATAGCTCTATTAGGTCGTGGAACTTGGGGGCTATTATGCCCAATTTTGAAAATCTCGAATAGTGGGCCCTAGGCCGATTAGCACAAGTAGGTGCTTGTAAACAAACATAATTTATATGCCATGAAAACTTAAGTAATTGAATTGTTTGGCCATGGTACCAAAGGCAGGACCGACAAACTCAATCAACTAGCAATAGTGCGACATGACAGGTCTTCGAACTAGTCAAGACAAATAGTTGTAGTTTGAATTGAGGATCGGGGCCATTGAACCAATGGCACCACAAATTATATGGCATCACTATGTTTACTGGACCTTCACAATACCCAAGGGGGTAGTGATGTGTCCTAGGGCTGTGGATGACTTGGTAGATATAAGGGCAGTTAGTCGTATCAGAAGCCTTGTGAAGCTCGACGTAGCTTCAAGTGCATGAGACTAGGATTGGGTCAGGATGAGGTCTTTGTCACTATATGGACACGGAGAATCGTTACAGGATTGAGGGTTGGATGTTGCGAACATCCACTCATTCTCAGGGCAGAATGGACGTGCTTCTATCTAGGTGGTCGGTAAAGTCGCTCCGACGCCACAAGGGGGTTCAGTGGACATATTGGCCTGCGATTTTGTGTTTGACCTTTATGATGAAGGATATGTGTTGGGTGATGACACACTGTGGTTGATAAGAAATGGTGATAAAAATCGAAATTTGAAATAAAAGGTTTTTAAAAGGAAATAAGGAGTTGGCACACTCCAAATCAAACATTTTTTTAAAAAAATTAATTTTTGAAAACCCAATCAATGAGTCATTGTACTGACCCCCTCCCTTATATCCCTTTTAGGAAATTCTAGAAAGCTTACCCAAAGTACCATCAACTAATATGCCTATGAGACAGGTATGATCAGTTTAAAATTTTATGCAGTTTTGATTTATTATTCTAGGAAAGGTACATGTTTAAAGGATGCCTTACTCTTTACAGTTTATAAACAAAGGGAAACCCTTAATAAATTGGGAGAGTGGCAGGTTGGTCATGGGGATCCGACCAAACCGGGTCGGGGCGTGACATACAGGTACCGTCCTAGTACACATTTGCTATAGGTAGATGGCAAAATAAGTTGTAAGTGTAGGAGCAATAGGCCGGCTGTCATGCCCCAACCCAGTTTGGTCAGATCCCCATGAGCAACCTGCCACTCCCTTCGGTATATGGGGGTTTCACCCCTTTCTAAACTGTGAGGAGTCAGGTGTCATTTTTCCTATTTTTCCATTTCAACTATAAGGGGGTCTTTAAGGTTGGTATTCCTCTTTTACCTAAAAAGGGGCAAAGAGAGTGGGTGAATTCCTACAACTCAATGAGCGGGTGTTGGGAATGAGTTTAAAAAATATTTAGTTTATTTATCCAAAATCGTGCCAAGGTTTAACATTTCCCTTTTTAGGATTTTTCTCAAACTCAAATCTCAAATCCTTTTTCCATTTCTATATTAGGTGTGTTTAACTCTCTTAGCCCATCCCCTTGCCTCGGAAGGCCTTTAGCAAACAAACACACTCCCTTTATCAGGAAGGGTACACCCATTCGCAGGGCAGTACCAGACTGCACCCACTTGGGGATCAGTGCGACTTTGCTATCTGCTCATATAGAAGTCCCAAACTTCTACCCTTAGTTTGAGTGGATGTCCCAGACGTTCGACCCTCAGACTCGAATGCCACTTCATGTCCATATGAGGATGGAGACCTCATCTTGTCCCCACCTTGGTCTCATGCACAAGAATCTCCTAGAGCTTCATGACTGACTGATACGACAATCTACCCTTATTGCCCCCATGTCATCCAACAGCACTTGGGACTCATCACTACCCCCATGGAGTGTCTTGATGGTCCCGTACCTTAAGTGCATGCACAAAAAAGTTTTCATATACTTAGCCATCCTCTTTGGTGGCAACGGTCAAACGACCCTGATACTCAACCCAACCTATAGCTATTTGTCTAGGTCAGTCCATCAACTTGGCCTTGACGCATTGCCGCCAGTGCATTGAGTATTGTCGGTCCTGAATCGATAACGTGGTGAATCAAATAATCGTTATCCATTTTAATTAGGAGTTTTCATGGCTCTTCCTAATCATGTTTTCCTACGAGCTCCAGCTCGTGCCCCTGGTAGTGTTCCCCCGACTACCTTCGACGTTATCCAATTGTCCCTTTACATTTTAACATTATGATAGTCTTGCTTTGCCTTATCTACTCGTCTCTTACCAACTTCCTTATTGGTTTTCCCCCGGTTCTAATCCATCCAGTTTCTTGATGACTTACCAACATGTTAGGATTTTTTCCTCTTATGTCCTTACTCATTTTTAATGTCGTCCTTTACTCAAGGACTTTCCTTTCTTCAATCCACTCTTACTCGCTCATGACCATTTCACCATTCCTTATTCTATGTTGATCCCTTTCGGTCTACATGTCGATTCCTTTGTTTGGGGAGTTCACTTTTGATGGTTTCATTCTCTACTATGTCCTTAAATTAGAGACTTCCACCTTAGGAGTTACACATTTTCAACCTTCTTACCATTCCTTGAAGGTTTCCTTTCTTTATCTCCTTACACCCTTTTTATATTCGGGCATTTGTCCGCTTTTAATCCTTTATTGTCTTAAAATTACCATTTCGTCCCTTATTCCCTATCCAAGGAACTTCTGACTATTGGGTCTTATTTCCTGTACTCCACACTGTGCCTAGCCTTTCGATCTTTAGGCTCCATTAATTGACTATGGACCACAACCAGTCATGATGTCTGTGGTTGTTTCCCTTTATCACTTCTTAATTGAAGGGCTTACTTCTCCGATGTTTCTTAGATATACTTTCATTTATTTCCTTATTATGGTTAATCCACACATTCTTACTTGTTATGGCATCTTGTGATGCTATCTTCCTACTTACTCATTCCTTGGTTTTAATTTACTCCATGTGTGTAAACCCCGTCCTTTTATAAATAAGAAAATCGGGAAAAAAACCGGTCGTTTCCAAAGAGAAAACTAAGCTAGTTCATGAACCTTAACCGATAGAGAAATGGAAAATTGGGAAATTTATAAATCCCGAGTGACCTAAAAAGTCATAAAAACCATTGAAATGAGCTTTGGGATGAATTGGAAGAGAAAACTAGAACGGTTCAGGTGAACTGGACCTAAACCAGATTGAACTGGTTTGAACCATCATTGAACCAGTTTCTAAATTTATTTTTTTAGGTGGCTTAAAATATTAAAATTAGGGAATTGAAGCCACCATTGGATAGAGAATGAATTTAGAAATTTTTAATTTTGAGAAAATCGGTTGAATTGGGCATGAACCGACCAGTTTAAGCATTGAACCCGGTCAGACCGGTTCAGAATAGTATTGTCTTCTTCCTTCAGATGATGACACTGTTCATTCAATGGAAGAACGGACAACGCCGATGAAGAAAAATTGCCTTTGTTCAGAGTATTTCAGGACATGAATAAGTGTGACCAAGATGCTAAACGGTCAAGCAAAGAGTCCCTAAGCTCCCTATATAAAGAGCTTCTCTCCATTCATCCTCCTCACACCTAAAAACTCCATTCTGTCTCAACTGCTCCATTTTCTAGTGAAACTCAGACCAAAGCTCCGACTTGGACAGTTTTCTCAGCCTTAAAAGGTGAGGTCGGGTTCTTTAGACTCTAGGGAAAGTCAGCTACCTCATAGCAACCTCCGTTCGATTTGAAAACCATCGGAGAAGCGCCAATGAAATCAAACAATGAAATAGATTCGACAAACCAAAGCTGCCCTATTTCAGTCGAGCTGAATTTGGCCAAATTCAGCCCTCCTTCGGCCAAACCAAGCTCTCCCAACATCCTCACAGCCCTCATACGACCTCAACTGAGTTTAAAGGTAAGCCAATTCGACCTTACTCAGTTGTTGCAGGTCGGAGTTAGAGAGAGAAATTTCACTGAAAAAATTCTCCCTCGATTCAAGGTCAATTGTAGGAATTCTTGATCCTATAAGGTATCTAAGGAAGAGAGCTACCTTCTCTGATAGAGAGATCATATTGTTACACCTCCAACAGTAAGCTTTTGAAACTTTTTCTCTCTATGCACAGTTTTCTGACAAAGCTTTGTTTGAGCTCAATTCGGACCCAAATGACGCGGTTCAAAGCTTAATTGAATCATATGGATGTGTAGGAACCGATCCATACCTTCAATTGGAGCAATTAACCTTGATTGAATGACCAATTTGATGAAATCAAATTCAGTCAAATTGAAGGGGAAAAGTTTGGGAAAATTTTAGGGATTTCGTCAAATTGAGGGACTTCTTTGCAATTTCCCAAAATTGAAGGCCAATTGGCCATGAAAAAGATGTTGGAGGACCAATTGGTTGATTTTTGGAATAATTGGGGTCAAATTACCATTTTTGGAAAGTAGGGGCAAAATGGTAATTTTTGAAAAGTTGGGAACCAAATTGGAAATTTGGAAAAATTGAGCCCCTTAAACAATTTTGAGTAAATTGAGGGCCCAAAGTGAATTTTTGGAAGTTTTGTGACTCAATTTGGGGAAAATTTAGCACTATGGACCTAAAGTCAAGGAAAATAAACTTTAGGGACCCAAGTGCAATTAACTAATAATTTTGCGCCTAATCACTCATATGTGAGAAACGAAGGCCATTATGCCCAATTCTAATAGATAAGAGTGCCCAAATCGTATAGGAACATGAGAGACTAGAACGCCAACAAGGATAAGCTAGCGTGGAGGCGACAACTGACTGGAGAAGAATATTCCACATTTATCAGGTGAGTGGACTTATGTACATCATACCCAGTTAGGATGATAAGTACCTTAGAAAAGAAAAACCACTTGTAAGTGGAATTTTGACATCACACTCGGTTGGAGTGATGTGTGAACTAAGCTAAAAACTACTTAACGGTTGTAAGTAGAGATCGTATCTAGTTGGTATGATGGACTTCATGGATGGAAGGAGAAACCTGCTTACTGGTTGTAAGTGGAGATATTATCAGAAGTGATGAAGTGAAAATGTGTTTTGTCAGAAGTGTTCTCCCCTGACTTATGGGCTTGCTAGTGGGCACAAGCAGGATCATGTAAACAAACATGAGATATGAAAGCCATGAAAACTCTTAATCAAATGGATATGTGATTTCTCCATGGTACCAAGATAGGACCGATATACTCGATGGAGTAGTGGCAGTGCGTTAGGGCTAGGTCGACAGACTAGCCTAGACAAACAGCTGCAAGTCGGGTTGAGAGTCGGGGACGTTGGAACAGTGGCACCAAAGATAAATAGCTATGTGGAAAAACTCTTGTTTGTGCATGCACTTGAGGTACAGGACCATCAAGACGCCCAAGAGGGGTAGTGATATGTATTAAGGGCTACTAGATGACATGGTGGAGATAAGGGCAGTTTTTCATGCCAGCAGTTAGGGAAGCTCGACGTAGCTTCATGCGCATGAGACTGGGGTGGGGTGGGATAAGGTCAATGCCCTCATATGGACACAAAGTATTTTTGGGTATGAGGGTTGAACATCGGAGATGTTCACTCAAACTTTGGGTAGAATTCGAGGACTTCTATCAGGGTGGATGGTAAAGACGCTCCGATTCACAGGTGGGTGTAGTCAGCGTAAGTGCATCTCGCGACTGTGTGTACCCTTCTTGATGAAGGGCGTGTGTTGTTTGTGAAACACGCCCAATATGGTAATGGGAAAAGGTTTTGAGAAACTTGGAAAGGATTTGAGAATCCTTGGATAAAGAATTGTTAAACCTTGGAAAGAGGTTTTGAAAAAAAAAAGAGATTGAAAATTGAGGAAAACCCCTTTTAAAAGAAAGTATTACCCTTGGCACGGGTTAGATAAAGTTATTTTGAAAACTCACTTGCAACACCTACTCACTAGGTTATAGAACTCACCCCCTCTCTTTTTATCCTTTTCAGGTAACCAAAGGGAAATGAAAACTTAAAGACCTCCTTGTAAGATAGGTATGTCAGTTTTAAGATATTCAGTTTTGTAGAATGCTATTACAGGAAAGACATGAAAGAAGGATGCCTTACTCCTATGGTTTAAAAAGGGGTGAAACCCTTTACGGACTAAAGGGAGTGGCAGGTTGCTCACAGGGATCCGGCCAAATCGGGTCGGGGCATGACATTGTGCCCTCCTAGTATGCTTCCCTTGGACTTTTCACCTCAACATGCACTTCATTTGCAAGCTTATCTTCTTATCCACTTTAATTGGTTCCATTACCTCTTAGTTGGGAAATGTATGCCTCTCCAAGGCTTCCTTCCTTGGTAGGATTCTTCCCCTTTCTCCCGAAATTCCTTTTTATTCATCCTTGAGAGTATCTAAGCTTAAATGACATCCTTTGATGCCATCCTCTCCTGCTTACCCTTACTTTTGAAATCTTGTGGGCTCATCTTTTATATCATATCCTCATCCCCATTCGTATCCCAGCACAAGTCTATTTCTTTAGGGAGGGTTCAAATCCTCCTTCTTTCAAGGTCTCTTGATCACCTTGCGTGAGGCTTACTTAATTCTTCTCATGGCTTGAGTTTGGTTATTAATCCATTTTCGGCCATTGATTCCTTTAAGGATTTCCATCATCCTTCTCACTTTTCCCTTCTTTGCCTGGGTATAAATTCATGATTCTTACGAGGGTCAGTTTGTTAACTGCCTCATCCCTACTATTCTCCTTGTCTAATAATCTTGAGACAATTGTCTCTCAAGTCTACTTGTCCTTAATGCCCATCCTATTGCCCTTTTTAGAGTGTAGTCTTTACTACTTCCTATTCCTTCTTAGGTTATAGTTTATTCTCCTCAACCATCCCAATGTTACTAGTTGCTTCTTTCCGCTAGGTTTCTAAACCCTGTCCTTTGATAATAAGAAAATAGGGAAGAGAGTCGGCCATTTCCAAAGAGAAAACTGAGTTGGTTTATAAACTGTAATCGATAGAGAAAGGACAAACTGAAAAATTTATAGACCCCGAGTGACCTAATGAGCCACAAAATTCATGAGATTTCTAAATTTATTGAACTAGGATGAATTGGACATGTAAACCAAACCGGTTTAGGTGAATTGGATTGAACTAGTTTGAACCACTATTGAACCGATTTCTAAATTTATTTTCTAGGTGGCTTAGAAAATTCAAATTTGAGAATTGAGGCCACCATTGGATAGATAATGAATTTAGATGAATTTACAAATTTTTAATTTTGAAAAACTCGGTCGAATTTGGTGTGAACCAACTAATTTAAGCATTGAACCCGGTTTGGATCGGTTTGGTCCGGTTCGGAACAGTGTTGTCTTCTTCCTTCAAATGATAGCACTGTTCACTCGCCGGAAAATTGAGCAGCGCCGGCGAAGATGAAAAGACTTTGGCCAAGAAGTTTAGGGAAATGAATGACCACCATAAAGGCACCAATTGGATGGCCAAGAAGTCCCCGAGTTTCCTATATAAAGAGCTCCTCCTCATTCATCCTCCTCGAACCAGAGCTCTAACTTGGACATTTTTCTGAGCTAAATAAGTTGAGGTCAAGTTCATTAGATTCAGGGAGAAGTTAGCTACCCAACGGTAGTCTCCATTTGATATGAGGGTCACTGGAGAAACGCCGGCATGATCGAACAGTGAAGTAGCTCTGGTGGACCGAAGCTACCCTGTTTCGGCCGAGCTAAAAATAACCAATTCATGCCCTTCTCAAGCTAAACCAAGCTCTCCCAACACCTCTACAACCCTCATAAGATTGAATTAGATCTAAAAGATAAGCCAATTTGACTCACCTCTGTAATTTTTTATCAATGTTAAAGAGAGAACCAACGAAAATCCACTTACCAAATTCCTCCTCAATTCGGCATAAATTGATGCGATACTTGATCCTAGGAGTAACCTCAGGATGAGAAATATCTACCCAGATCGAAAGCTCAGACGGTCACACCCCGATGGTAATCTTTCAAATCTTTCTCTATCTAAGTCCAATTTTTCGACAAAGCTCCATATGAGCTGAAATTTGATCCAAATGACGCGATTCAAAGTTCTATTGAATCATGTGGAAGTGTAGGAACTCAATTTTACCTTAAATTTCAATAATTAAGCTCGATTGATCAGTCAATTTGATGAAATCAAATTTGGCCAGGTTGAAAGGAGGAAATTGGGGATTTCAAAAATTCGAGAGACTAAAGTGCAATTTTCCAAAAGGAAGAGCCAATTGGGCATGGAAAAGATGTTGGGGACCAATTATTGGGGTCAAATTTACCATTTTGTAAAGTAAGGGCAAAATGGTAATTTTTTAAAAGTTGGGGACCAAATTGGGAATTTGGGAAACTTGAACACCTTTTGTGATTTTTTAATAAATTGAGGTCCCAAGGTAAAAATTTAGAAGTTTCGAGACTTAATTTAGGGGGAAATTGCATTAGGGACCTAAAGTTAAAGAAAAAAAATTTTAGGGACCTAAATGCAAATAACTAAAAGTTTAGGTATTTTATTCATTCGTGATGAATGAAGGCTATTATGCTAAAGGATAATGAAAAAGGATGTTAATATCGTGTAGAAATATGAAGTACCGTGAACGCCAGCAAAGACAAGCTCATGTGGAGGTAAAGAGCAGGTTTAGAGGGATTCACTGCACTATTAGATGAGTGGGAATTTTCACATCATACCAGGTTGGGATGATGAGTACCTTGAAATGAAAAACCACTACTAAGTATCTTTTTAAATATCACACTTGGATGGGGTGATGTGAGGAAAACACACGGAAAAACTACTTATCGGTTGTAAGTAGATCATACCCGATTGGTATGATGGACTTCTTGGAGTGAAGTAGAAAACCCGCTTATCGATTATGAGTGGAGATGTCCTCAGACCCAGTTGGTGTGATGGACAAATGAAAATTTCTTTTGTTAGAAGTGTTTTCACCTATCTGTGTGTCACTGCTTAAACTTTTTTGGGAGACCATCTAAACGGGAGCTCGAATAGCTTAGGAAGGCAAGAGGCATCGGTTTTGAAACTTGGGGACTAAAATGCCTTATTTTTTAAAATCTTGTATAGTGGGCCCAATGCCAGTTGGCACGAGCAGGAGCTCGTAAACAAACATGAGATTAAGCCATGAAAACTTTAATGAATGATGTTGTCATGCCCCGACCCGGTTTGGTCGGATCCCCGTGAGCAAACCGCCACTCTTCCCGATTTACCAAGGGTTTTTCCTTCTTTTAAACTCAGGAGGAGTAAGGCGTCCTTTAAACATGTACCTTTCATAAAATAACATTATAGAAAACTAAAAAATAGACATACCTGATTTTATAGTTCCTATACAAGGAAGTCTTTAAGATTGGTTTTCCCTTGGTTTCCTAAAAGGGGTATAAAAGAGGGGGTGAGTTCTACAACTTAGTGAGCGGGGGTTGGGAGTGAGTTTTTATAAAAAAAAAAAACAATTTTAATTAGAGTGTGTCAAACCCCTTATTTTCTTTTAAAATATCATTTCCTCAAATACTGGTTTTTAAAACCTTTACCCTACTGAGGGTGACATTTTCAAGTTGGAGTGTGTCAGACTCCTTAATTTCCTTTAAATTTTCTCCACTTTAAAAATCTCAAATTTTCAACATTTATTATTATAGACCAACCCGTCCACTAAACTCACTCGTGGTGTCGGAGCAACTTTAACAGCCACTCAGATAGAAGCACGTCCACTTTTACCTTGAGAATGAGTGGATGTACGCAACATCTGAACCTCAATCCTAAAATCCATTCTCCCTGTCTATATGAGGACAAAGACCTCATCCTGACCCCACTCCGGTCGTGTGCGCTTGATGCTACGTCAAGCTTCGCAAGGTCACCTGGTCCGACGATCTACCCTTATATCCACCAGGTCGTCCAGGGTCCTAGGACACATCACTACCCCTCTTGGGCGTCTTGAAGGTCCCGTATACATAGTGCATGCACAATTAGTATTTTCACATCATGCCTTATAATCTGTGGTGCCACTAGTCCAACGACCCCGACCATCAACTCAACTTGCAGTTGTTTGTCTTGACTCCTGTCATGTCGCACTACCACTAGTTGACTGAATATGTTGGTCCTGTGTTGCTACCATGGCCACACAATTCATTTACTTAAAGTTTTATGGCATATATCTCATGTTGTTTATGAGCTCCTACTCGTGCCAATTGGCCTAAGCCCCACTATTCAAAATTTTCAAAATTGGGCATATTAGCCCCCAAGTTTCAAAATCGAGGCCCTCGACCTATAAGAGCTATTCGAGCTCCCATCAAGAAAGTCTCCCAAATTGTTTAAGCAGTGGCACACAGTTAGGGGAGAGCACTTCTAACAAAACATATTTTCAACTATCCATCATAACAACCGGTATAAGAATATCTCCACTCATAACCGATGAACGGGTTTTCCACTTACTCCGAGAAAGTTTCATCATACCAATTGGGTATGATCTACTTACAACCGGTAAGTAGTTTTTTCGCGTGATTTTCACATCACTCCTCTAAGTTGTGATGTTTAAAATACCACTAAGTAGTGGGTTTTCATTTCGAGGTACTTATCATCTCCAACCGGGTATGATATAAAATCCCACTCATAGTGACTTCTAATTTAGAAAAGGTGCTCATCATCTCAACCGGGTATGATGTGAGTAGCCCACTCACAACAAGTAGGTTTTCCTTAAATAAAAGTGATCATCATCCTAACCGGTATGATGTGTAAATTAGCCCACTCACCCGTTAACTGTGACGTGTTCGTCCACGGTTGGTTTTCCAAGTTGACGCGAGCTTTCTCTTGTTGGCATTCCGATCGCACTTGTTCTATCAGAGGTGCGACGGTCTGAGCTTTCTATCGGGAAAGGTAGCTCTCTTCCTAAAGTACTTTCTAGGATCAAGAATTTCTACTATTGACCTTTCAACATCATTGAGGTCGTATGAGGGTTGTAGGGATGTTGAGAGAGCTTGGTTTGGCTAGAGGAGGGATGAATTCGGCTAATTTTAGCTAGGCCGAAACAGGGCAGCTTCGGTCTACCGAAGCTGTTTCACTGTTTGATTATGTCAGCGTTTCTTCGGTGACCCTCGGATCGAATGGAGGTTGCTATCAAATAGCTGACTTCCCCCCGAAATCTAAAGAGCGCGACCTCTCCTTCTGAGGTTAAGAAAAATTCCTAAGTGAAAGCTCTGATTCGAGGTTCACTAGGAAATAGAGTATTAGAGAGAGAAAAAGAGTTTTCAAATGTGAGGAGAATGAATGAGTATTAAGTAGAATTGCATATTAAATGGGGAGGATTTATTACTACCATATTAATGTTGTCATTATTCTTCGGAAATTGATGGGCATTTATTAGTATTAATTCCAACCGAAATTGGTATAGAGAATCCAAAATAGGGACTTATAAAATTACAAGTGGTCAATAAAAACCCAAAAATCATGAAAAGGTACCATGAATGGAATTAGATGAGGAAATTGGATCAGTTTAGGCAGAACTCCACCTAAACTAAATTAAACTAGATTTACTGTGAAGAACCGGTTCAAAGATTCATTTTTCTAGGTCTTAAAAATATCAATTTGGAAAATTGAAATCATCATTGTATAGAAAATGAATTTATACGAATATAGAAAATATATGTATTAAATTATTGGTATTAATTTTAATAAATAAATATAAGTATGTATGATATTTAGGGACATAGGATTAAATAATATATATATTTATCTCATTATTTTCACCTAATAATTTATACTTTTCATTTTATTTATTCCAATTATATCAATTGAATTTTAAACTTATAATATAATTCTATAAACTAATTTTGACCAAAATTTCGGGTTACTAAAAAAAATAACTTTCTAAGAGGTCACCCATCCTAGCACTACTCTCACCCAATCACGCTTAACTTCAATGTTTTAATAGGATTTGGTGTATTAGTGCTAGTATGTTATTACATTTTGGGTTAATAAAAAATATGGTTTGACTACTATTGAGGGGATGCAACATGAATACTTCCCAATAAGTCACCCATCCTAGCACTACTCTTACCAAGCACACTTAATTTTAAAGTTCCAACGGGGTCCTGCATTATTGCTAGTATGTTTTTAATTTTGAATTACTAAAAAAATATGATTTGTCAACTATTGAAAGGGTGCAACCCTACATGAATACTTTCCAGTAAATCTAAGCACGATTAACTTTGGAGTTCTAATTGGAAGTTTATACATTGGTGTTAGTATGTTATTTAATTTTGGGTTACTAAAAAATATGGTTTGACAACTATTGAGGGGATGCAATATGAATACTTCCTAGTAGATCACCTAGAGGTCACCCATCCTAACACTATTCTAGCCCAAGCACACTTAACCTTGGAGTTTTTATAGGATCCAATGCATTAGTGCTAGTATGTTATTTAATTTTGGGCTACTAAAACAATATAGTTTGACAACTATTGAGAAAATGCAAAACGAATACGTCCCGAGGTCACCCATCCTAACACTACTCTCATGCAAGCATGCTTAACTTTAGTATTCTAATAGGATCAAGTTCATTTGAACCAATTTGGTTTTTCTATTCTAACTTTTTTACTGGTTACTAAAAATATGGTGTTATAGATGCGTTTGGCCATGGTACCAAGACAGCACCGACATACTCGATGGACTAGTGGCAGTGCAACAACACAGGTTGACGGACCAGTCAAGACAAATAGGGGTAGGTCGAGTTGAGCGTCGGGGCCGTTGGACCAGTGGCACCAAAGATTAAATGGCTTATGAGGAAAACTATTGTTTTGTGCATGCACTAAGGTTCGGGACCATCAAGATGCCCAAGAGAGGTAGTGATGCATCCTAGGGGCTACTAGATGACATGGTGGAGATAAAGGCAGTTTGTCATGCCAACAGTCAAGAAAGCTCGACGTAGCTTCATGTGCACGAGACCAGGGTGGTGTCGGGATGAGGTCTCTGTCCTCATATGGATACGGAGTTTTCTTTTTGGGTTTGAGGGTCGGATGTCGCGTACATCCTCATTCCCAGGGTAGAAGTGGATGGGCTTCTATCTAGGTGACCGGTAAAGTCGCTCTAATTCCACAAGTGGGTGTAGTGGACGGGCTGCCCTGCGAATGTGTGATCCCTTCATGATGAAGGGCATGTGTTGATTGTTAAACACACCGACTGTGGTTAATGAGGAAAAATGGTTTTGAAAACTGAGAAATTGAGGAAGAAATGGTTTTAAAGAAAATAAGGAGTCTGGCACACTCCAATTCAAACTATTTTTTGAAACTCATATTTCAAATACTCATTCACTGAGTTGTCGAACTCACCCTCTGCCTTTACCCCTTTTCAGGAAACCAAGGGAAAACTAACCTAAAGACCTTCAGCTACCTAAACCTGCAAGACAGGTAAATAAGTTCAAATTTTTATGCAGTTTTAATTAATGTTATTCCAAGAAAGGTATAGGTTTAAAGGACGCCTTACTCCTAGCAATTTAAAGAAGGGGAAAACCCTTAATAAATCGGGAGAGTGGTAGGTTGCTCACGGGGATTCGACCAAACCGGGTCGGGGTGTGACAAGGTTCATCTAAAATCCCTATTTGGCTTCTCTACTTTTCAAAAGCAGGTCACACTTGGACATCCTGATACCTCCTGTTTGTCCAACGTTTGGGGCTTGTATTCTCTTGTGGAGGTGCTTCCTTCTTTACTCCTAAAGACTTATAACTATCTTGAAGGAAGAATTGCTCTTCACCAATGCTTTGCTCGACTTGCGGTTTCTCAAGGTTCTACCTTCTGTCCTTCTTGCCTTCCGTCCTTTCAGACTTTGGTGGTTGACAGGGATCTTAGGAGGTATTGCCCTAATCCATGGGGTGTGGGATAGTCCTTCTCCTTATGTCCTATTCCTCTGCACCTATAATAAGTTATCTTAATACCTATCCTCAGTAGTGTTGGGCACTTTCTTACATAGTGTCCCTATTGTCCACACCTGTAATAAGTCATTTCCTTACGTGGACTTTTGTGGTTCCTCCTATGCCTCGAGCATCGAGGGCCCTTGCTGTTGGTTATGTGTTTCACCATCCTTGAGTCTGAACACCTTGGCAGTTTTCTTGTTGAGTTTTTCTTTGTCCAATAGTTACTCCAAGAGTTTTCCTAGACTCTTTAGTCCCCTAGTTCATTTCCTTACTTGGGATGGGATTCTCTCCGGTCTCTAAAGTAACGCGGGTTTGTTTGACTACTTTTCTTAGGGTCATCTTCCTAATATTAAGGTGCAAGATCACTTCATATTCGAGAGACAAGGTTTTAGGAATTTGGAGTTCTTCATTAATGGAGGAGTACAATACGTTGGGGGTCTTAGCCCTATTAAAAAAAGGTGGTTACGAAATAGCTAGGCAGCTATGGGGTTCTTGTTAAGCATCCTTCTTGGTAAGGTTATAAGCCCTTGTTGGCATTCCTGGCTTTAGGCTTAGCTCTCTTCGTACTCGGGGCTATGACCTCAATAGGTTCTGGCACCATCCTCTTGGATACTTCCCCCTAATGTCTCTTGGTTCTTTGGGACTTCTACTATACCCCGAGCATTGGAGAGCTTCTAGGGTTGTCTTTCTACGAGGACAGAGTGTTGGGTGGTGTTGGTAACGTTAGTCCTAGTGTTTTGGTTCCTCTCTTGGAAGCCATCTATAAATTTTGAAACTTATTTCTCTTAGTTACTATGTGATATAGTCTTGATAAACTTAAAACATACTTTAATACCACTCAAGTTGTCACACCCCGACCCAGTTTGGTTAGATCCTTGTGAGAAACCCACCACTCCCTTTGGTCTATGGGGGTTTCACCACCTTCTAAACCGTGAGAAGTCATACATCCTTTTTCCTATTTTTCCTAGAATAGCATTATACAAAATTGAACATCTTAAAATTCTCATACATGTCTTATAATTCAATTGCAAGGGGATCTTTAAGGTTGGTTTTCCTCTTTTACCTGAAAAGGGGTAAAGGGAGGGGGTGAGTTCCTACAACTCAGTGAGCATGTGTTGGAAGTGAGTTTAAAAAATATTTAGTTTATTTATCCAAAATCGTTCCAAGGTTTGACGTTTCCCTTTTTAGGATTTTTCTCAAACTCAAATCTCAAATCCTTTTTCCATTTCCATATTAGGTGTGTTTAGCTCTCTTAGCCCATCCCCTTGCCCCGGGAGGCGTATAGCAAACAAACACACGTCCTTTATCAAGAAGAGTACACACATTCGCAGGGTAGTCCCATATTGCACCTACTTGAGGATCAGTGTGACTTTGTTGTCCGCCCAAATAGAAGTCTCAGACTTCTACCTTGAGTTTGAGTGGATGTCCTAGACGTCCGACCCGAATGCCACTTTGTGTTCTTATGAGGACAGAGACCTCATCCTGTCCCCACCCTAGTCTCAAGTAAAAGAAGCTCCCAGAGCTTTATAACTTACTCATACGACAATCTGCCCTTATCACCCCTATGTCGTCTAACAGCTCTTAGGAACCATCATTACCCTCTGGGGCATCTTGATGGTCACATACCTTAAGTGCATACACAAACAAAAGTTTTCATATACTTAGCCATCCTCTTTGGTGCCAATGGTCCAACGGCCCCGACACTCAACCCGACCTGCAGCTGTTTGTCTAGGTCAGTCTATCAACCTAGCCTTGACGCACTGCCGCGAGTCCATCAAGTATTGTCGGTCCTTACTCAATACCGTGGTGAATCAAACAATCATTATCCATTTTAATTAGGAGTTTTCATGGCTCTTCCTAATCATGTTTGCTTACGGGCTCCAGCTCGTGCCCACTGGCCTTGGGCCCACTGCACGTGTTTTCCAAAATTGGGCCTTGAGCCTTATAAGTTCAAAAACCAAGGCTCCTCGCCTATTAGAGCTGTTCTAGCTCCTGTCAAAAAGGTCTCCCAAATAGTTTAAGCAGTTTTCATAAAGTCAGGGGAGAACACTTCTAACAAAAATTACTTTTTATCTCATCACACCAACTAGGTGTAATGATGGATCTGCTTACAACTGGTAGGCAGTTTTCTCCTTTTCTTAAGTAAACTCATCATACCAACCGAGTATGATGTTTGTTCAAGCCTACTCACAACCGATAAGTAAGTTTTATCCGTTAAAAACAATGCTCATCATCCCAATCGGTATGATGTATAAAAGTCCCACTCACCTGTCGACTTTGATGTGTTCATCCTCAATCAATTTCTAGTCCACGCTAGCTCTCTCTTTGTCATGCCCCAACTCGGTTTGGTTGGATCCCCATGAACAACCCACTGCTCTCTCGGTTCAAGAGGAGTTTTCTCCTCCTTTAACTTGAGATGAGCCAAGCGTAATTTCAACCTTGTTCCCTAAAAAGACATATATCAAATAAAATGTACGCTTAAAGAAAATTAAGCATACCTAACACAGGGTAAAGCTTGGTGTTATTCCTAGTCATTATCTTTTTTCCTAAAAAATGGATAGAAAAGATGGGTGAGTTTCTACAACTTAGTGAATGGGTTTTCAAAACTTTTAACTTTTAGAAAAAAAGATTTGTATTAGAGTGTGCCAGACTCCTTTCTTTAAAAAATCCTTTCATTTAAAATCTCGGTTTTTACCACCATTTCCTTATTAATCATGATGTGCCATCACCCAACACACTTCCTTCATCACGAAGGTCAAACACACATTCGCAGACCAATACGTCCACTGAACCCACTTGTGGCGTCGGAGCGACTTTACCGGCCACCTAGATAGAAGCACGTCCACTTCTACCCTGAGAATGAGTGGATGTACGTGACATCCCACCCTCAATCTCAAAATCAATTCTTCGTGTTCGTATGAGGACAGATACCTCATCCCGTCCCCACCCCGGTCTCATGTGCTTGGTTCTGCACTAAATTTTTCATGGTCACATGGTACGACAAACTACCTTTATACTCACTAGGTCGTCTAGGGCCTTTAGGACGCATCACTACCCCTCTTGGGCATCTTAATGGTCCTACAATCACAATGCATGCACAATCAGTATTTTCTTATCATGCCATATAATATGTGGTGCCATTAGTCCAATGGCCCCAACCTTCAACACAACCTGCAGCTATTTGTCTTGACTCGTCCAAGGACCTGTCATGTCGTACTACCACTAGTTGACTGAATATGTCGGTCCTGTCTTGGTACCATAGCCAAACAATTCATTTATTAAAGTTTTATGTCACGTATCTCATGTTTGTTTATGAGCTCTAGCTCGTGCCCACTGGCCTATGGCCCATTGTTTGAGATTTTCAAAACCAAGGCCCCCGACCTATAAGAGCTATTCGAGCTCCCATCAAAAAGGTCTCCCAAATGGTTAAAGCATCGGCACACAATCAGGAGAGAGCACTTCTGACAAAATATGTTTTCAACTGTCCATCATACCAATTAAGTATGAGGACATCTTTGCTCATAACCGATGTACGAGTTTTCCACTTCCTTCAAGAAAGTTTCATCATACCAACCAGGTATGATCTACTTACAACCGGTAAAAAGTTTTTCTGTGTGATTTTCACATCACTTCTCTAAGTTGTGATGTTTAAAATACTACTAAGTAGTGGGTTTTCATTTCGAGTTACTTATCATTCCCATTCGGGTATGATATAAAATCCCACTCACCCATTAATGAAATGAATTCAACTTAACCGATTCTTGGTGTTCACGCGAGCCTATCCTTGCTGACGTTCCCGGTACTTCGTATTCCTACACGATATGAACATTCTTGTTCATTATTCATTGGCCTAATAGCCTTCATTCATTCCAAATGAATGAGAAAACCAAACTTTCTATTTATTTGCAATTAGACCCCTAAAGTTATTTTTCATTAACTTTTAGTCCCTAATGAGGGTTTTTCCTCAAATTGAGTCCCGAAACTTTTAAATTTTATCTTAGGACCACAATTTATTCAAATTCACAAAAAGGGGTTTAATTTCTCAAATTTTCAATTTGAGCACCCAACTTTTTCAAAATTACTATTTTGCCCTTCCCTTACAAAAATGAGAAGTTTCACCCCAAAAATTCTAAAATTCCTCAATTGGCCCTCTAAAATTCTTATTATGCTCAATTGAACCTCAATTTTATAAAATCACATTTTGGTCCTCTGAATTTTTGAAAATTTTCAATTTTCCCCAATTTTTCCCCCAATTTCAACTTCCTAATATAGCCAAATTTGATTTCATCAAATTGACCAATTAAACACTTCCAATTGTTGAAATTTAATTGAGTTTCTGCATGTTCATACAATTCTCTAGCACTTTGAATCACAAGTTTTAACGCTGAAACGAGCTCAAATGGAGCTTCGCCGGAAAATAGACTGTAAAGAAAGAAAGCTTCGATTACTCACCAGTGAGGACGAGACGGTCTGAGCATTCTATCTGGATAGGTAGTTCTCCTTATGAGGTTTTTCCTGGGATTAAGAATAACATCAATTGATTCAAATTGGATTAGAATTCTGTCATTGAAATTCGACCGACTCTCTCTCTAACACCGATCAGAAATTGTAGAGGGGAGCCGAATTGGCTTACCTTTTTGTCCTAATTCGGCTGTGGGAGGGCTGAGAAAGTGTTAGGAGGGCTTGTTTTAGCCTGAGGAGGGCTCGAATTGGCTAATTTCAACTCGGCCGAAATAGGGCAACTTCGGTCCACCAGAGCTATTTCACTATTCGATCACACCGGTGCTTCTCCGCGACTCTCAGAATGGATGGATGTCACTACCGTGTAGCTGACTTCTTCACGGTTCTAATGAACCCGACCTCACCCTCTTTAGCTCAGAAATGACCATATATCGGAGCTCTAATTTGAGATTAGCCGAAAAACTAAGCAGCTGAGAGAGAGTGAGCTTTTTAGGTGTGGAGATGATGAATGGGACGTTGATGGCCTGAAACATATTGAATGGAGACGTTTCTTCTTCACCGGTGTTGCTTCGATTTTTCGGCAAGTGAACAGTGCTATCATCTAAAGGAAGAAGACGACACTATTCCGAATCGGACCGGACCGGTCTGAACCGGGTTTAAAGCTTAAACCGGCCGATTCACCCCTAATTTGACCAAATTTTTCAAATAAAAAAAATTTCTAAATTCATCTAAATTTATTTTCTATTCAATGGTGGTCTCAAATTTCAAATTTGAATTATTTAAGCCACTTAGAAAAATGAATTTAGAATTCGATTCAATAGTGGTCCAAACCGGTTCAATCTGGTTCGGATCCGGTTCACCTGAACCGGTTTGGTTTTCATCTCCAATTCCGCGATTAGGCTCAAAGTTCTTGGTTTATTGCACTTAGGTCCCTAAAGTTCATTTTTCTTGAATTTAGGTCCCTAATGCTAAATTTCCCCCAAATTGAATCCCAATGTTTCCAATATCCTTTTTGGATCCTCAATTTACTCAAAATTGTGTAAGGGCTCAAGTTTTTCCAAATTTCCAATTTGGTCCACAATTTTGCAAAATTACGGTTTTCCCCTACTTTCCAAAAATAGACATTTGTCCCCAAATCTTTCAAAAATTGACCAATTGGTCCTCTAACATCTTTCTCATTGCCAATTTACCTTCAATTTTGAGAAATTGCATGGAGGTCCCTCAATTTTTTGAAATCCCCATTTTTCCCTCAATTTCTTCCCCTTTTTCTGATCAAATTCGATTTCTTCAAATTGGCCATTCAATTGGGGTTAATTGCTCCAATTGATGCCATACGATCAAATGGAGCTTTGAATTGTAGAATTTGAGTCTGAAACGAGCTCAACCAGAGCTTCGCCGGAAAACTGGTCGTAGACAAAGAAAGCTTCGAAAGCTTACCGTCGAAGGTGTGGCGGTCCGAACTCTCGATCTGAGGAGGTAACTCTCATCCTTAGGATCTTCCTATGATCAAGAATTTCTACAATTTAAGTTCATATGAGGGTGAATTTTATCAGTGAAATTCGACACTTTCTCTCTCTAACATCGATTTGCAACGACTGAGGAGGGCCGAATTGGCTTACCTTTCACCTCTGTAGAGGTCATGTGAGGGTTGTGGGGATGTTGGGGAGGCTTGGTTTGGCCGTAGGAGGGTCGAATTCAGCTTGGCCAAAATAGGTCGACTTTGAATTGACAGAGCTGCTTCACTATTTGATTTTGCTAGCGATCCTCGGGTCGAAAGGAGCTTGCTATCAGGTAGCTTACTTCCCCTGGAGTCTGTAGGACCCGATATTGCCTTCTAAGGCTGAGAAAAGTGTCCAGGTTAGAGCTCTGGTTTGAGCTTCACCGAAAAATTGGTCGTAGAGAGAGAAAGCTTCGAAAGCTTACCGTCGAAGGTGTGGCGGTCCAATCTCTCGATCTGAGAAGGTAGCTCTCATCCTTGGGATCTTTCTAGGATCAAGAATTTCTACAATTTAAGTTCATATGAGGGTAAATTTTATCAATGAAATTCAACACTTTCTCTCTCTAACACTGATCTACAACAATAGAGGAGGGTCGAATTGACTTATCTTTCACCTCTATGGAGGTCATGTGTGGGTCACTGGGACTTTGGGGAGGCTTGGTTTGGCCGTAGGAGGGCCAAATTCAGCACGGCCAAAATAGGTCAGCTTTGAATCGACGAAGCTATTTCACTGTTTGATTTCGCTTGCGATCCTCGGGTCGAAGGGAGGTTGTTGTCAAGTAGCTTACTTCCCTTGGAGTTTGTAGGACCCAACCTTGCCTTATAAGGCTGAGAAAAGTGTCCAAGTCGGAGCTCTGGTTTGAGCTTCACTGAAAAATGGAACACTTCAGAGGAGGAGAGGATTTGAGGTGTGTGGAGGATGAATGGAGGGGAGCTTTTTATATAGGGAGCTCAAGTACCCTTCGCCCTACAAGTTTACATATTGATCGAGCTTATCCTCTTCAGAAAATGCCCAAATCGGAGGGAATATTCCTTCACCGGAGAAGGAAAGTTTTTTTGCCATATGAACAGTGTTGTCATCCAAAGGAAGAAGATGACACTATTCTGAACCGGACCGAACCGGTCTGACCGGGTTCAATAGTGAAAATTGGCCAGTTCAGACACGATTCGACCAGTTTTCTCAAAATTAAAATTTTCTAAATTAATCTAAATTCATTTTCTGTCTAATGGTGGCCTCAATTTTCCAAAGTGAGATTTTTAAGCTACTAAGAAAAATGAATTTAGAGATTGGATCATGTATAGTACAAACCGGTTCATCCTGAAGCGGTCCGATTTTCCCATCCAATTTACTTCATGGTTCTTTCCCATGATTTTCATGACTTTTTGGTCACTTGGGATTTTCCAATTTCCCATTTTAACCCCTCTTTATTATTCTCGGTTTCTTAAGTGGTTCGGTTTTCTCATTAAGTTGACGGGTTCTTTCCCGGTTTCCCTTGATCTGAGATGACGGGTTTGACATCGGCAAGAGGTAGTAATGTGGCTATAACTCGAGTGCTTAGAACACCATATGTGAGAGTGATGAAGGTTTGCAACCCCTTCACTCTAGTCCCTATCTAGTGCCGTCTTGCAAGGTGATGCATTCTAGGTTATTTATATGTTCATGTGGGGCCCTAGTAGCCTAGATATGTGTGGGCCTGAATGCTCAAGGTGTGTAGGTGAGCAATATGAGTTCTGTCAGGACCTCGGGTGCCAAGGCATCGAGCTCGAATGGCGGCACATGTGAAGTGCCAGGTGAGGGGGATGAGAGCTGTAGCGCCTCCCACACTCCATCTCCCAAACTGGGATAGGTTGAATGACTATCCACTCTTGGTGGATTATGTTTATGTGCTTAGGGTCATGAGTTCCCCTTGTTTGTCTTGGTCACCTAAGTTGTCGGGCTAAACCACATATCAAGATAACCCGAAAGTGCCGCACGAGCGTAGGCCTATGATTGTATGAGACCATATGCCTTCCTTGAAATGTGTGAATTAGATTTAGGAAAGCTTGGTAAAGATCAGACTGAGAATACCCGATTTCAAGATAGAAGCAGGTCGGATGACTTGAGACTATGTTACAAAGGGGACTAAATAAACCACGGGACTCATATGGGGAATACGAGGAGTAGGAGTAGATCTTGTATGCTAGGTGGTTTATTAGAAAACTCTCAACCCTCCCCTAATCAATTGTGCAGATAAGCTCGGGAAGTCGAAAACAAGTGGAAAGGAAAGTTGGAACTGAATTCATTACTATGAGGTGAGCACACCTCTAGTTACGAATGTTTTAACTCCTTGTCATATCATGATTTGCTATTCCTGTGATTTTTAACCATGCATTTTCAGAAGCCCCACGTGGGACTTACTGCTAAAAGTTCAAAAAAATTTCACTGCAATTTTACGATTTAATATTCTGAGCTTTGGTCCTGTCGGTATTACATTGGTGAAGGTACCCACCTATGTAGTGTCGGGGGTTTAGAAGGGTTGACCAGAGAGCAAGTTAACATGAGTCATAATTGATGTGTATTGATGGTTATGTCAATTGTGTCATCTTGATTGTGTGACAGTTGGTCAAGAAAAAAGATTTAACATACATCTCCTAGAATGTTAATCGTGATCATATGACACGTAAACAACTTGCCTCATTGGAACAGGTTTACTTGAACGATCATCATAATCAAACGACATTCTAGCAAGGGAACAATATAATTTATCATGATCATATGATGTATCCATTCAGTAGTTATAATGGTACCGAGGGACCTAATTGGATGGTCGTGATTGTCCAATAGTTAGTCCAATTAAAAGATTGAGTTAATGGAAATGGGTGTTTTATTGTGATCATATAAAACCTCAATTATATGAAAGATAAAAGTGTCATTTGGATTGTGAATAACATTATATGCTTGAATCATTGAGGGTGACTTTTGATTGTTTTGGTGCACAAAAAAAGGGGGACTTTTTTATGAAAATTATTTTTTTAAGAACATAAATATTAAATTTTTGAAAAATTATTATTCTGTTTAGAATTTTGAGTAGATATTAAGATTGTAAATATTAATACTTGATCAACTTAACTTACTAGACATGAGCATACACTTCAACCTTTTTAGAAATCTAAAATTAGAGTAGAGATGTAAGGGTAAAAGATCAATTATTGAATAAGAAATGAGGTGAGATCTTCAAATATAACTCAAGTAGAACTAAGTAAGTTACATGTTGATGTGATTTTTAGACTTTTTAAATGCCTTAGTTATTTTATAAAAATAAAATTTAAGCGAAGTTGAAAATTTGTATTATTATTCTAATTTTTATGTCATGTTAGTTGTATGTTTTTATGATACCCATTATTATACTATTAACAGTGAGAGTAAAATGAATAATTTTACGTAGATCTGATCGGATAGTCGGATAATACTCGGATAAGTGTGTGACACTTGCACTTTTTTTTTTGCTTGCAAATTTATGGTAAATCACATTTGAGTTGAATTTTCCCTAGGTGGGTCACGCAAAAAACAGAGCATGAAATGCAGTGAAATAAGGGTACTATAGAGGAGGAAGAATTTTGTTTTTCTTTTTCTTATATCTCGCCCTTATTTCTACTAACAAATAAAACAGATTTTGATTATCTCTTATGACACAACTAGCTGCTATGAAAGACGATATAACATCTTTCAAAGTCACAATATATTTTCCAATAATAAAAAAAGTGTACAAAGTTTTTGTACGAGTTAGACAAAGATACTAATAGAATTAGGGTTGCGTGTTTGTTTTCATTCTTTACATTAATTATATGTCATTTTCACAATACTTCCACAATTCATGTTATTTCAAAAAATGTCACATATTGATACGCCACAAACAATTTTTCCTAGTAAATTTAAATACTGCATTTTCCTACTACATTTCAAACTCCAATGTAAGGAAAAGTCTCTCATATCAATTTGTTGTAAGGAATATGTGAAAAAAAAAACTAGAGAAATGAGTAAAATGATTATAAATAAATCTAACGTGGTCTACTAACAATATTTTAGTATGCAAGAAAACATAACTAAGTATGCAAACCAAACCAATTTCAGAATACAAAGTGCAGTGTTTCTAGTGTTTATATATAGTCTAGAAATTTCAATACAAAGTTTTGGTTTTAAGTACAAAAACATAGGTCCAACAATAGAAAAAATGTCATAGTAAGTGTGGAGCAACTTCCTCCCCATTGGACTCCCTAACTTCACCCCATGGAACCGGACAGGCTAGAGGGGCAGTGAGACTATCGTACGGATCTACCTTATAGGAGTTACATTCGAACCAAACTAGAGTGGTTTCTATCACCAGCCAATTCCAAGCTGTCCTTGGTCGATTCGAGCTATTGGGCCACACGGTTGCAACCGGCTCTAATCTTCGTTTCTTAGTAGACTTTCATATTTGGTCCAAACTCCTGTGAGCCTAGATGGTTCCAAATTGTAATAGGATAGGTAGATCCCGAGAGGGTTAGGGGCTGACCCTTATCAATAATCATCTCTACACTTCAGTCTAACTTAATTTTAGTAAGTTCGTGAAATTTATAAGCAATATATATGCTTCTTATCTTACTTTCTCGAATTTGAATATTTGATATAATATGATACATATTGAAATGAGAAAGGTGAGCAAAGTCCCACTTCATCAGTCTGAAATGATGAGATAAGAGATTACATTGGATGCTACTGCACAATACTATCAACATCGGATTTGGGCAGATGATTGTAGAGGGCAGAGTATCACATAATTTGATAAATTGACATCTTCCTAGAGATGGTAGACAACAATAAACTTAATAATTATAAAACTTTGACATCACAGTTTGATCCAAACAAGGAAACATGATTCTCCACAATTGGTGGAATACCAAGACATGATAGATAAGGTAGATATCAGTACAACAACATCTACAGGAAACACAACAAGAACCTCAGATCGTTAACTCATCCCTGTCTATTATTCTTGTCAAGCATCTCCTTCTGTTCCTGTAAAGGCCAACAAAAAAATTACAGTTTGCTCAGTGAAAGTTGCTGGCAAGAGGAAATGCTGATGAACAGAACACATGCTTATAGTATGGTATATAAAACCTGCACTGATATATAAAAGGGTACAATGTCCGGAAATACAAGTTTTGTAGACTTTCCAAATTCTACGTACTTTTAATTTTCTCCAAATCTAATACACACCAAAATTTGTGTCCAAACATATAATGGGAACGCATGATTTCGGTCAGAACATCTGTGACATAAATTGCATATATGATAAGTTGGGAGAAAAAAATGAAATTTTTTTTATTGTTCTGATCAAATTTGAAAGTTTATGATAGAATTGGAATAATGTGCAAGATTTTCTATTTTCAGATTATTTACACTGTATAAAATATGAACTTCTTGCTAGACTAATAGGGAGAAGTCAAGAACTTGTACAACAAAATGCAAAATATCTGCAAGTCCATTACTGGAAAAACAGGATATAGAAATGAACTAATTGAATTGACCAGATCAGTGCTTGATAATAGCAGTTAGTTTCAAACCAGCCAGATTTTCTAAACAATCCATCAAACTGACATCTGTGTGATCCATTTGTGAAAAGTTATATACGCATCAGTGGAAATGGAAGAAAGTATAAAGGGAATGAGCGACTCTTGAAAAGAAGATGAATTTCAAATTAACTATAGTTTATTCTCATGTGGATTGATCAAGCTTCGCTCCATCTCAATCACATCTCAAACATCACATAAGCAGCCCATTTAAAGAAACCAAAGAATGATCAGCTTCAAATGTCTGGTATATAAGCTGGTGGTTTCTTAACCAGAGAAACATAAAATCACGAAGAAATATTCCCACAATAAAACTACTCCAAATTTCCATGAAAGTTGTAAAATGAGAAAAGAAGACCACCACATCCAAAAACAATTAATCAGCTCCATCCAAGAAAAGATGCATATCCCATTTGACTAAACAAATCCAAATCAGAACATTTCCACATGTACTTCTGACCCATATTACATGTAAAGGATAATGGGAAAATAAGAAAACCAAAATGGACTAATTCACCTTCAGTATTGAGTTAAGCAATGGTTAACTTTATTCATAAACCTTTGCTATAATAGTTCCTACGAGAAGTGTCTGTTAACTTAATGCATAAACGAAAAATATAAATTAACTCTACAAAGCTAAAGCTGAAACCACAAAAGCATAGCAAGAATATCAAAGTGAAAGCCACAATTTATGAAGATCACACAGGCTGATGGAGAAGCTAAGACATGCTTGATATGATAAAAGATTTATTTCATATTTAAAACCACACTGAGCAAGAAAACTCATTGAGATGGTTTTGGGGAAGACAATAAAAAGATTCAATAAGACATCGTGAGTTTTCTGTTACCCTTCATTCTTTTCATGGCCTTTTGACGATTTTAGAAGTTTATAGGATAAAAACAAAGCACCGTTATCACAAAAATAATTTGTTCAATATGAACAAATTCCTTGTATGACCTTATATCCTGTAAAAACAAAGCACCAGCAAACTTAGACCTATTAGCACCAATAATTACCGGTGTCAACGGAAAGACAATGGTATCACGAAAATAATTTGTTATTTGTGGCTTTTACTTGGGCAAGTGTAACCAAACTTGAACAGTAATAATAATCGTGAAATTACCACTTCTTTTGGTATCATATGATATTACTTCATAGAGGGGAAAACGAAACTTTATCACAAATGGAAAAGAAATTGCTCAGGTGCCAATGTTAGCTATTCCATTGAGAATTTTTCAAAGAAAAAGCAGCAAAACCATTATAATTTATACACCCAAAAAGGAAATCACAACCAGAGAATCTCAAAAAACTAAAGTCCCAATTCTAGTATGCAGACCATGAGTGATATCAAATATAGATAGGCAAGAAAGATATCAGATTCCACCTTCATCTTCAGTGAAGAAAATATACTTAACTGTGATTAAAGAGGTGATGAGGTGATTAGGAGGTATATGTAGTATAATATCTAGTGACAGACTATTCTCTTCTGTCAGGTGAGGGCCTTCTTCATTCACAGGTGAAGCCAATAGCAAATGATGCCCAGACACTAGAGATGATGTTGAATATTTGTTTTCCCAACTTTACCCACATGAGTAAATCTAATTTTCAAGATTTCCACACAAGAAATCAATAAATAATTCCCAGTATTCTCCACTGTCTTTCAGATTGGTTTTCTTCTGAGAAGATTATTTAAGGTAAACAAACATATCCTGAAGTTATTTCTTTCATAAGCCAATATGAAACATACTAGAAAGCATCCACAACTTATGCAACAGTGACAGAAATCACATCAAAATTATCAGAATCACAGTTAAATATTTTACTTATAAAATTTTAAGAACAAATTACACCAAATAAACTTTAGAACAAAATATATCTGACCTGTCTGCCTCTCAGTAGCATCTTGATGTTCTTCATGCTCATCTTCAGGAACCACAGGGCATGCACCTAAGTTATCCCCTCCATCTTTCTCATGAGGGTATCTGACAACAATCACAGGACAGATGCAATGATGGACACAGTAATCACTCACACTACCAAGTCTGCCCTTGACACTCTTTCTTGAGGCACCAAACCCACGGCTCCCCATTATAACAGCACCAAGACCAAGTCTCTCTACCTCAAGACAAAGTCGCTCCTTCATGTCATGGTCCTTGACAATATGTATCTTGAATGGTATATTGGCCTCCACAAGAGGCTGGGCAATGTCATTGGACTTAGTAGAGGTGAAGGCATCAAAGTCATGCTCAAGCTTCTGCTGAGATACCTCACCATCCCCATCTTTCACTGTCAAGTCCATTGCGCCCCAGTCAGCACCATAGAGAACGCTCGTTGGCCTCACATGGAGGAGAATCACAGCATCTCCAGACCTAAGAAAGTTGTGAAGAGAAAACGCATCAGTTAATTAGTAATTTTTCTCACCATAGAGGAGAACAAGGACCATCAGAAAAATGCCTCCTGAGGAGTACATCTATCATCAATCAGAAAATTTTAAGTTGAGAGTACCATCCATCATTTCATAGCATCATGATATCCATCTTTCTAACGGAATGGAAATCTTTCTTTTTTTCAGAACCTTGTTGCATCATTTATGGAAACAATCAATCATAAGGTAAATCACATTCCCCGTAATAGCGAGAAACATCATGTCTATAATTTACGACCCAAGAGTGTTATTTTAGAAATAAACTAACAAAAACTAAATAGGCAAGCTTTATAGAGCATAAATCATACCTAGGTACCCGGATAAAAAAGAACGACGAATATTTCTCGGAGAGGATATACCTAAGGTAGTTCTGGACTGCCCAGCTAACGGCATAGGCACTCTCATCGCTGAGGTCCACAGCTATGCCGATCCTGCGCTGGGCTCCCGCTGTCGGGGTGCTAGGCGTGTAGCGAGGCGAAGGGGGCTGTATGAGGATAGCCGCCGCGGTGCCTGAAGGGTGTTTCTTCGGTGAAGTCATGGCTAGAGAGTTGACCAAGAGGTGAAGCTTAACTGCAAGGCTCCCCCTCGTCTCCCTTGATTGAGAGTGGGCTGAGCAGGAGGGGTTAATCTCTTAGTAATGAAGATGGATTCAGGGGGGTAGGAAGGAATAATCAGGCAAAGGGGATTGATACTGTGGAATGGGGCTTTGGGGAAAAGCATGTGAAAGAGATCAGCAAGGTAGAGAAGTGGCATTACGGATGGTCGCTTTCTGGGGGCGAAGCACCAGACCGTACCGCTTAAGGATGGTAACGGACCATGTTGGCGGTATCGGGTTATCATAAAGTCCATTGGGACTTTTTTTTTAATTTAGATGATCAAGTCGACTTACATTACCAATTAAGTAGAGAAGTTGGCCACATCTTTATAGAGTTCTTATATCTATAATTTCATATAGAAAGATTATTTGAAGTTGGAATTTATTGTAAAATACTGTAATTTATATTTATATATATATATATAATTTCTAAATATTACTCAAGAATATATTATGTAATTATAAATTATTGTCAATATGTAAACTTAAAATTTATTATTTGTATATATTAAAATATTTACAATTTTATAAATATGTATTATTTTTCTATTTTATTTTAATTTATAATTATATTATTAACTCATAATATTTATTTACAACTTAAATACATTTTACACATTAAATTTTAATTTTACACTCAATGACTATATACTATTCTAATATAATTTTTACAGTATCATATGATTAGTAAAAATAATATCAAGTTATATATTTTTACTCTATAATAAATTCAAACACAAATAGATTTCATGTATTGATTGATGTACTAATACATGTCTTATTTTTAATATCTTTAATAGTAAGTGAAAAGTTATACGTACATTAATAATTTAAAGTTATTAATTATAAATAGTAAAATATTTTTTTATTTTCTTAAAATATGATAATATTATAAAAAAAAATAATAATAATGATAACATAAATAGATTAGTGTAGGAGTGATAGCATTTTACTTGATACGCCTTCATCTTATATATGTGATGGTTATGGTTTGATATTTTTTGTTCAATCACCTCCATAACTCGATTTCATAAAAGAAATTATCTAATGTTATAAAAGCGTTACACAGGATTTTTACGACGTAGAATAAAATATCAAGTTTTATTATTAATATGATTTATTAATATCTAAAAAAGTATACTTAGATTATACAAGTATGATTATCTATATTTACTTTCCAAATTAGGTAAATATATCGGACAAGAGAATATATTATATTATAAATATAAAATTTGGATAGGTGGGCATTGACCTTTTTATTATACATCATTTATCAAGATATGCTTGTTTCGGCACACTCTTTCACTTTAATTTCGTTATTTCTCATATTTTACATTAAATGATTTGGGGAGGAGTTAAAATCATAACTTAATAAATAAAATACTAAAGTTGGATTAATTAAGATTTTTTAGAATTTTTTAGGGTTATAAAAATCCTTCATTTCATATTATTTTATTCGAACACTCGATACTCATGTCTCATGTTATTTTGCAATATTAAAAAAACTTATTTTCATATGGTTTTATTTGGCTCCTTAATACTTATATATCGGGTCACCGATACCGTAACCTTACTTTACAATTGGATTAATTCTCATTTCTCCCAAACAGTTTAACATAATATAATTTATGATATGCATAATGCAACATAAATCGGACGCTCACGACCTGCACACATGGATAACTTATGGTCCCATTTTTTTTTCATTCATTTTCATTTGTACTAGTATGGTATGTCATGATACCTATAAAGTGATTCGTGCACAAATGGTATTTCATGATACCGATCGGGTGATTCTAAGAGTGTGAGAGATATATGTACTCTTCCACAACTGATATCCCTTAGGTTCATCTCTTATTCGGATGACTTTACTTTCAAGTTATGGTCAACTTTCCCACCGACATCTTTGCATATGCAGACTTACACATGCGACTCAATCCCCCCATTTTCATCACATCTATTTAACTAGGACGATAATTGTATCAATCGCATGTCCTAAAAAAATCAGGAATAAATAATTCAATCTCCCATTATCCCCCATTTTCAATTTCTCTCGACGTCAACACTATCTCGTCATGTGTCTTGTTAATGCTCTCATTTTATACTGGTATGCCATATTCATAAAGAGAAATTTAAACATATTCACACACCATATTAAGGCAAATCACATTTTATCGAGTATGATCCTTATTTTGACCATCTCTATGCAAGTACACACATAATTTATTAGATATCATGCAAGCTCCATTCACACCGGAAGTTTGGTTCATCTCTCGACCAACTCCCCTTAATAATATAATGCAGTTCAATGCATGTTGGTAGTTTGGTCTCTCACTCGACCAATTCCCCTTAGCAACAAAATATAACTCAATGCATATTGAGAGTTTGGTCTATCACCCAACCAACTCCCCTTAGCAAAATACAAGGCAACTTAATGCACATGAGGAGTTTGGTCCATTTATAGACCCACTCCCTTTAGCAGATATGACAGGCACAGAGTTTTCCATATGACTAATTGCAATAGTATAAGCTACAATTTCATATATAAATAACACAGGTTGGGTTCTAAACGATATATCATGCTATCGTCTGGTAGTATTTCAAAATTATAATTTTTCCCATTTGGGTCAGGTTTGCTCAAATCTCATATTGGAAACCTGAATATCTCACTCTCATCCTAAGGTTTTATGTCCCCAACATTATTGCCATCTTTTTAGCTCATTTTCTTACTAAGAACTTAAGTCTTTTCTACCATTTTCAAGGTACTCATACATTCTACTTATTACACATTAGTCATTAACGATTCTAAAAATTACATTTTGGTCATCCTACTTTCTCTTTAATCATTTTGGACATAGATTTTGAATATAAAATTTTCCTTAGATCATCTAACTTTTTAGCTTCAGTAATGATCACTCACTTCTCATATATTTTATTTTGGTCATCTAACTTTTTAAAAATTATATTTGTCCCTTAAACTTTTCCAAAATTATACTTATGTCATTAACCTATTTTAAGCTACCATTTAAGATGTCAAATCTTTTCCAACTTTTCTTTAGGTCCCTATAATTTTGTTGAACCTCCTTTGGGTCCCTATCTTTTTGAACATTTTAGTGTGGTCCCTAAATATTCCAAAAATTGTGATTTGGAGCTACTGAGGTTGTTGTCGAAAATTCTCATCGGAGGTGGCCAAAGCTTAAGCGTTTTGTAGTCAAGGTCTAGACAAAGCTTTATTTGGTGGTGGCTGACCAAGAGGTCACTGAAGTTGTGCAAATTTGGCCATCGATTAACCGCAATTGGTTTGAACCCAACAGACCCACCGATGGAAAATGATTTGTATCGGTCGATTTTGGCCTTGTTAGAGGTAAACCCTTGCCATGGAGGGATAGAGGGGAGGTAAGCGGTCACATTGGCATTGATGGCCACTGGAGTGGTAGCTAGAAGTGGCCAAATTTGACCCTAAAATGCCATCAACGACAAGCAAAACTTTTGTTCCAAAACTAGGTCGACGAAAATGACCATCGTGTGGCATTTTTCGGTCACTAGACATTCGGGACTCAGCCATAAAACTGAAGAGAAGTCCATTAGTGGCATTTTGACACCAAGAACACCCCATTTGGTGATCAGACAAGAGATAATTTCTTCTTTAAGCACCAGGCGGTGAGGTAGCTCTTCGAGATCGAGATTTTTTAATTTGAATTCAAAATTTGAGCTTTCCAGGAATAGGGAGTCATGTAGCTCTGTTCCTAGCTGATCTCTATAATTTGTAGCAATCAATTTGATAAAATATTGAATCAATTAAAGCGACATTTGAAGTTGTGTAATAGAAATTATGTTGGTCAGTGTTTGGTGGCTCACAGGTGAGTAAGGCTGACCCAACTTGGTCCCAACCAATCTGACTTCCCTTCTTTTTCTTTTTCAAATTTTAATTATCATTTTGACCTTTTTGGGACCTTTTAGTAATTAAATTTGAAATCCTAACCTTGTTCGGGCAAAAACCAAATTCCCCAAAAACCTTGGTTTTTGTGCTCGGGAATCTGATCCCAAATTCGATTGAATCCCTAGTTCGAGAATTGAGTTTCCTATCACATTTCCAACATTGGGTCATGATCTGAATTTGACTTTACCATTCCCTATTTAGTGTTCCATGCTCAGTTTTAGTTTTTGTCTTTGGTTCGGAATTTCATTCCTGATTTTAATTCCCATCCTGGGTTTAGAATTTAATTCTTAGTTTTGGTTCTCACTTTTAATTTGAAATTCCATTTCCCGACTTAGGGTTTTATTCTTAATTCATGATTTTATTCCTAGTTCACACTCAATTTCTAGTTTACTTGGGCTTGACCCGAGTTTTAGAAGTTCCAGTGTTACATACAATGTATTTATATAGTTATAAGACTTAACATGAAAGATTAGAAATTGATTATAAATTATTATATATGTAAATAAGTTTTATTCAACAGATGTTGAGTAATGCAACCATCATCATATAAAGAGGCTTTGGGCAATTAAAGACAAACTTTCAATTTTAGCAATAAATTATGAAACTATTATTTTAATACTCCCCCACAAGCGATGTAAACCCTGCTCTTTTGAGTTATGGAAAACCAGGAAAAGAACCAGTCAAACTGAGTAAGAAAATTGAATCGGTTCACAAACTTGATCATTTCGGAACGACAATGTGGAAATTTACAACTCTTGGGTGATCTAAAGGGTTCATAAAACCTTGTAAAAGACCTTAGGGAAAATTAGAAGAGAAAAACCAGACCGGTTTGGATGAACTGGATCCAACTAGATTGAACCGGTTTATGACCGAGTCAGTTCATAAACCGACCGATGCTAGAGAGAGAACCGATAGAATTTCGATGATGAAATTCTACTCAATTTGGCATCAATTGATACAATTCTTGACTCTAGGATAAACCTCAGGATGAAAGCTATCTATCCAGATAAAAAACTCGGACCGTCGTGCTCCCGATGGTGAGTAATTGAAGCTTTCTCTCTCTACAGTCTGTTTTCTAGCGAAGCTCCGTTTGAGCTCGTTCCGGCATCAAAACATGCGATTCAAAGTGCTATTGAATCATATGAAGATTTAGGAACTCAATTTTGATTTCAATTTCAACAATTATAAGTGTTTAATCAGTCAATTTGATGAAATCAAATTTAATTGCGTTAGGAAGTTGAAAATGGGGGAAAATTGGGGATTTTCAAAAATTCGAAGGACCAATATGCAATTTTATAAAATTGAGGGTCAATTGGGCATGATAAGAATGTTAAAGGGCCAATTGAGGAATTTTAGAATTTTTTGGGTGAAACTTACCATTTTTGTAAAGGAAGGGAAAAATGGTAATTTTGGAAAATTTTGGGACCAAATTGGAAATTTGAGAAATTAAACCCCTTTTTATGAATTTGAATAAATTGAGATCATAAGATAAATTTTAAAAGTTTTGGGACTCAATTTGAGGAAAAATGACTAAGGGGTTAACTAGACATGGGAATGGTTAGGTATCTTGGAATTTCCAATCTTGAGTACAAAACCTCAAAGGGAAAAATGTGCTATAAGCAAATAAAGATATAAATCTAAGAATATACCCTGAAGTAAGGTATGTCTCGTTATGATAAACTCCATGGAGGGAGTAAATAATATAAAGGAAAAGAAATTCCGTAAGTGAAGGATGTAAAAAGGACTAATTAAAAGAACAAGAGAAGACTTTACATGTTAAGCAAACACCAAAGGGGCATAAAAGGAAATGATTGCTCATGCAAGGATGTTAACTAAGTTTTGGGGACAAAACTCCTAAAAGAAGGGGAGAGTTGTAAACCCCGCACATTTGAGTTAAGAAAAACCGGGAAAAGAACCGGTCAAACCGAATAAGAAAACCAAATCGGTTTACATTTGGGAATAAGCAATATGAAAATTTACAACTTTTAGTTGATCCAAAGGATTTATTAAACATTGGAAAAGAAACTTAAGACAAACTAGAAAACAAAAATCAAATTGGTTCAGGTGAACTAGATTCCATAAGAACTTCAAAGTTAAGCGTGCTTACCGAAATTAAATTATTGGAATTAATACCAAAATTAAATTATTGGAATTAATACTAGTAATAAATCTCACCCATTTAATACACGGGTTTTACGACCATATAAAGAGGCCATCCCCATTTCATTCTCCTCACACCTGAACACTTCTCTCTCTCTCTCTACTGCTCCATTTCCCGGTAAAGCTTGAACCAGAGTTTCGACTTGAATGAAGGTCGGGCTCTTTAGAACCAGGGAGAAGACAACTGTCTAATAGCAAACTCCAGTTAATCTGAGAATCGTTGGAGAAGCGCCGACATGATGGAATAGTGAAGCAACTCCGGCAGACCGAAGCTGCCCTATTCGGTCAAGCTGAAATTGGCCATTTCAAGCCCTCCTTAGGCCAAACCAAGCCCTCCCAACACTTCCTCAGCCTTTCCACGGCTGAATTAGGACCGAAAGGATGAACCTCAAGACGAGACCTATCTGCCCATATCGAAAGCTCGGACTGTCGTGCCTTCACCGATGAGTAATCGAAGCTTTCTCTCTCTACAGTCTGTTTTTCAGCAAAGCTCTTTTTGAGCTCGTTCCGACGTTAAAATCTGCGATTCGAAGTTTCTAAGGATCGTATGAACATACAGTAACTCAGTTTCAACTTCAATTTCAATAATTAGAAGTGTTTGATCGGTTAATTTGATGAAATCAAATTCGGTAGTGTTGAAGAGTTGAAATTGGGGAAAAATATGGAGATTTTCAAAATTCAAAGGGCGAAAATACAATTTCATGAAATTGAGGGTTAATTGGGCATGAAAATAATGTTGGAGGACCAATTGAGGAATTTTGGAAATTGTGGGGGAAAACTTACCATTTTTGTGAAAGAAGGGCAAAATGGTAATTTTGGAAAAATTGGGGAACCAAATTGGAAATTTGGAAAATTAAACCCCTTTTTGGTGAAATTGAATAAATTGAGGTCCCACGATAAATTTTAAAAGTTACGGGACTCAATTTGAGGAAAAACCAACATTAGGGACTTAATGTTAAAGAGAAATAACTTTAGGGACCTAATTACAAATAACTAAAAGTTTGGGTTTTCTCATTCATTAATGAATGAAGGCTGTTATGCCGAGTAATAATGAACAAGGTTGTTCATATCGTGTAGGAACGTTAAATACCGGGAACGCCACCAAGGGCAAGCTCGCGTGAATACAAAGAACCAGTCTAGTGGAATTCACGGCATTGACGGGTGAGTGGATTTACTAACATCATACTAGGTTGGGGATGATAAGTGCCTCGATATAAAAACCCACTGTTTAGTGGTATTTTAATCATCACTACTTAGAGAAAGTGATGTGAAAGTTATGCGAAAAAAACTACTTACGGGTTGTAAGTAGATTATACCCGATTGGTATAATGAGACTTCCTCGATGGAAGTTGAAAACCCGTTCATTGGTTATGAATGGAGATGTCCTTATACCGGTCGGTATGATGGATAGTAAAAACCTATTTTTGTCGGAAGTGCTCTCCCCTGACTGTGTGCCAATGCTTAAACAATTTGGGAGACCTTCTCGACGGGAGCTCGAATAGCTCTAATAGGCCGGGGGCCTCGATTTTGGAACTTGGGGGCTAAATGCCCGATTTTGAAAATCTCGTACAGTGGGCCCAAGGCCAATTGGCACGAGCAAGAGCACGTAAATGAACATGATATATGTGCCATAAAACTTAATAAGTGAATTGTTTGGCCATGGTACCAAGATAGGACTGACATGCTCAGTCAACTAGCAGCAGTGTGACATGACAGGTCGACGGACTAGTCAAGACAAACAGCTGCAGGTTGAGTTGAGAGTCGGAGCCGTTGGACTAGTGGCACCACAGATTACATGGCAATATAAGAAAACATTGTTTGTGCATGCACTGTGAGTACGGGATCATCAAGACGCCCATCAGGGGTAGTGATGCGTCCTAAGGGCACTGGACGACCTGGTGGCTATAAGGGCAGTTCGTCGTTCCAGGTGTCTGTGCGAAATCTAGAGTAGCACGAAGCGCATGAGACTGGGGTGGGGACAGGATGAGGTCTCTGTCCTCATACGGACATGAAGAAGTGATTTCGGGATTGTGGGTAGGATGTCACGTACATCCACTCATTCCCAAGGTAGAAGTGGTCGTACTTCTATCCGGGTGGCAGGAAAAGTCGCTCCGAAGCCACTAGCGGGTTCAGTAGTGATACTGACTTGCGAATGTGTGTAACCTTCATGATGAAGGATATGTGTTGGGTGATGACACATCGTGGTAACTAAGAAATAATGGAAAAATCTAAATTTTTAAATGATGGGATTTTTTAAAACAAAGGAGTCTGGCACACTCCATATAAATATTTTTCTTAAAAGTCAAAATCTTTTAAAAACCCATTCACTGAGTAGTCGTACTCACCCCCTCCCTTATATCCCTTACAGGAAATCCCGGAAAGCTTCCCCTTAAATACCGTCAACTAAGATGCATGTAAGAAAGGTATGTAAAGTTTTAAATTTCATACAGTTTTGATTATGCTATTCCAGGATAAAGGTGCAAGTTAAAGGACGCCTTACTCTTTATGGTTTACGATAAGGGGAAACCCTTTAATAAACCGGGAGAGTGGCGGGTTGATCACGGGGATCCGACCAAACTGGGTCGGAGCGTGACACCTATCTTGTAGGTTTAGCTAGCAGAATGTATTTAGGTAGGTTTTTCCCTCGATTACCTAAAGAGAGGGGCTGAGTTCGACAAATTAGTGAATGGGTGTTTGAAAAATGAGTTTTTATAAGATAGTTTTGAATTGAAGTGTGCCAAACTCATTATTGTCTTTAAAATCATTCCTTCCTTGAATTCCCGGTTATTCAAAACTAATTTTCTCATTATCCACAATCGATGTGTTTAATAATCAACACACGTCCTTCATCATGAAGGGATCACACATTCGCAGGGCAGCCCGTCCATTGCACCCACTTGTGGCGTCGGAGCGACTTTATCAGTCACCTAGATAGAAGTCTGTCCACTTCTACCATATGAATAAGTGGATTTTCACGACATCTAACTCTCAAACCTGAAAAGCAACTTCGTGTCCGTATGGGGACAAAGACCTCATCTCAACCTCACCCCAGTCTCATGTGCATGAAGCTACATCAAGCTTCCCTAACTACTGCCACGACAATCTACCCTTATCTCTACCATGTCGTTCAGTTGCCCTTAGGACGCATCACTACCACTCTCACGTGTCTTGATGGTCCCAAACCTCAGTGCATGCACAAACAAAACTTTCCATAAGCCATTAATCTATGGTGCCACTGGTCCAATGGCACCGACCCTCAACTCAATCTGTAGCTATTTGTCTAGACCGGTCCGTCGACCGGGTCTTGTCGCACTGCCGCCAGTCCATCGAGTATGTCAGTCATGTCTTGGTACCATGGCCAAATCACATCATTCATTTATTAAAAGTTTTCATGGCTTATTATCATGTTTGTTTACGACCTCCTGCTTGTGCCAACTGGCCTTGGGCCCACTTTGCAAGATTTTCAAAACCGGACATTTTAGCCCCCAAATTCCAAAATCGAGGCCTCTAGCCTATCTGAGCTATTCGAGCTCTCATCAAGAAGGTCTCCCAAAAGTTTTAAGCATTGGCACACAGTTAGGGGAGAGCACTTCTGACAAAATAACTTTTCACTTGTCAATCACACCAACTAGGTGTGATGACATCTCCGCTTATAACCGGTAAACTCGTTTTATACTTCCTTCCAGGAAGTTCATCATACCAACTGGGTATGATATACTTACAACCGCTAAATAGTTTTTCGCATATTTCTCATATCACTCCAACCAAGTGTGATGTTAAAATTCCACATAGTAGTGGTTTTTCATTTCCAAGGTACTCATCATCTCAACTGGGTATAATGTGAAAAATCACACTCACCTGATAAGTGTAGTGTATTCCCTCTTGATCGTCTTTTTGCTTCCACGTGAGCTTATCTTTGTTGGCGTTCCAGTCCTTCATGTTCCTACATGATTTTGGACATCCTTGTTTATTAACATTTGGCATAATAGCCTTCGTTCATCACGTATGCACAAAATACCCAAACTTTTAATTATTTGCATTTAGGTCCCTAAAGTTCCTTTTCTTTAACTTTAGGTTTCTAATGCTAATTTTTCCTTAAATTAAGCACTGAAACTTCTAAAATTCACTTTGGGTCTGAAATTTATTCAAAATCACTTAAGGGGTTCAAGTTTCCCAAATTTCCAATTTGGCCCCCAACTTTTTAAAAATTATCATTTTGCCCCTACTTGACAAAAATGGCAATTTGACCCTAATAAATTTTAAAAATCAACAAATTGGTCCTCCAACATCTTTTTCATGGCAAATTGGCCCTCAATTTTGGGAAATTGCACTTTAATCCCTCAATTTTACGAAATCCCCAATTTCCCCCAAAAATTTCCCTAATTTTCCCCCTTTCAAACTGTCCGAATTTAATTTCATCAAATTGACCATTCAATCGGGGTTAATTGATCCAATTGAAGGTATGGATTAGTTTCTACACTTCCACACCATTCAATGGAGCTTTTTATCGGATCATTTTGGTCCAAATTGAGCTCAAACGGAGCTTTGTCGGAAAACTGAACTAAGAGAGAGAGAGAGAGAGCTTCGAAAGCTTACCGTCGGGGGTACAGCGGTCTAAGCTTTCGATCAGGGCAGGTAGCTCTAGTGCTAAGGTTTATCTTAGGATCAAGAATTACAACAATTCATGTTGAATTGTGGGAGAATTTGGTCAGTGAAATTTCATTAGTTCTCTCAATAACACTGATTGGAAATTATAGAGTGGAGCCAAATTAGCTTACCTTTCCATTCTAATTCGATCGTATGAGGGTTGTGGACGTGTTGAGAGAGATTGGTTTATCATGAGAAGGGCTCAATTTGGCCATTTTTAGCTCGTCCAAAACAGGGTAGCTTCAGTCCATCGGAGCTGCTTCACTATTTGATTATGTCGGCTCTTCTCTAGCAATCCTTGGATCGAATGGTGACCACCGTCGGGTAGCTGACTTCTCACCGAGTCTAAGGAACCCAACCTCACCTTCTTTGGCTTAGAAAAATGCCCAAGTCAGAGCTCTGGTTTGAGCTTCACCGGAAATTGGAGTAGTAGAGAGAGAGAGAAAGAGGTGTTTTCAGGTGTGAGGAGGATGAATGAGGAGGAGCTCTTTATAAAGGACGCACGGGGACTCCTTGGCCATTTGATTGGCACCTTTATGACAATCATTCATGGTCTCAAATGCCATGAATTGAGACTTTTCATCTTCGCTGGTGCTGCTCACTTTTTCGGCGAGTGAATAGTGCTATCATTTGAAGGAACAAGACGACACTCTTTCGAACCAGACCGAGTTCAATGCTTAAACTAGCCGGTTCAAGCCCGATTCGACTGAATTTTTCAAAATTAAAACTTCTAAATTCATTCTATATCCAATGGTGGCTTAAATTCTAAATTTTGAATTTTCTAAGCCAGCTAGAAAAATAAATTTAGAAACCGGTTCAATAGTGGTTCAAACCGGTTCAGGTCCGGTTCACTTGAACCGGTTTGGTTTTCACTTCCAATTCATCCCAAAGTCCTTTTCCATGACTTTTATGACTTTTTAGGTCACTCAAGATTTGTAAATTTCTTGTTTTGGCCTTTCTCTAAAAGTTGGGGTTCGTGAACCGATTAGATTTTCTCATCCGAGTTGACTGGTTCTTTTCTCGATTTCCTTGTGTTTAAGGGACGGGGTTTACAACTCTCCCCTACTTTTAGGAGTTTTGTCCCCAAAACTTATTCAACATCCTTTGCATAGGAAATTACTTCCTTTGATGTCCACTTGGCGTTTGTTTGACATGCTACCATTCTAGTTATTTTTACTTAGCCCCTTTATAACACGCATCTAAAGGAATTTCCTTTCCCTTCCATTGCTTATTCATTCCATGGAGCTTATCCTAGCTAAGCTTGTCTTACTTGCGAATTTAAGGGTATATCCTTAGGTTCACATCTTCCTCCATTATTTATTTCAACTTTAGTCTAAATTATATTTGACCTTGTCATACTTACTAACTGACCCTTCCTGACTCGAGTCACATTTTCCTTGGATCTATTGGTACTTACATGCCCCTTACAACATGACATGTTCCAAGATTTGTCTCTGTCCATTAGACTTCTACGACACCCCCTTTAGGGTTGTTCCCAACTTTCCAACCTTTCAGAGATTTTATAACTTCATTCCTCTTTTCATCGGGTAGTATTCCTCGTCTACCTTTATTGTTATCTAATCATCCTTCATGCATTGACAAAATGTCTTACACAACCGTGTCAGCTTTCCTTAACCACTTGTCCTTTCCCAACTTCTTTATCGAGTCTTTCTGATGTCAATCATTGGATTTCTTGATGACTTACCGACACGCTGTGATTCTTCCCTTCTTATGTCTTTCTTCATTTTTCGTGACATCCTTTACTCAATAATTTTCCTTTTTCTCTAAACCCACTCTTACTTACTTGTGACCATTTCACGATTCCTTTGTTTGGGGAGTTCTCCTTTAACGATTTTCATTTTCTACTATTTTCTTCAAAGTAGAGATTTCCCCCTTATGCACTATATGTTTGAATTTCTTACTATTCCTTGAAGGTTTTCTTCCTTCGTATTCTTACACCCTTTTGAATTAGGGCTTTTGCCCGCCTTTAATCATTTGTCGACCATAATTTCCCAGTTCACCCTTTACTTTCTTACCCAAGGTATCTCCGATCGTCGGGTCTTATTTTGTGTACTCAACACTATGTCCATCCTATTACCCTTCTTTAGAGTGTAGTCTCCACTACTTCTCGATCCTTCTTAGGGTCTCGTTTATTCTCCTTGACCATCCTGTTGCTACTAGTTGATTCCTTCTGCTAGGTTCATCGAAAATCCCTATTTGGCTTCTTTGCTCTTCCAAAAATAGGTAACACTTAGTCGTCCCGACATACCCTCAACCACTCATGGTTCTTTATGAGGTTTCTTATGTCGGGTTAAGCCATTTATGATCCATCTGGCAGTTCCTTAGCTTTGGAACTTCCCTTTTTAAGGTCTCACTTCCTACTTTTATCCTTTTACTTAGGGACTCTCGTCCTGGTTCAACCTCATTAATGCTTCTTGGAGGCTTTTCCTTCTTTCCTTTCTTACACCCTTCTAAGATCGGTAATGTTGTCTGCTCTTTATCCTTCCCGGTCCTCTGTCTCCTTTTTTTCCTTATCCTCTCTTCGAGGAACTCCTACTGATAGGTTGGTTCCTATCACTCTGTTTTATGTTCAACCATCCACTCCTTGGGCTCTATTAAGCGAGTGTGGGACACGACCAATGTTGATGTTATTGGTTGTTTCCCCTTAACCACTTCCAAATTGGATGGCTTACTTCTTCAAAGTTTTTTAGATGTTCTTTCCTTTATTTCCTTATTATGAGTAGCCCACCCATCTTTACATGTCACATCATCCTTTGATGCTATTATCCTACTTACCCATTCCTTGGGTTTAACTTTCTCCTTGGGTCTTCCTAGTATACTTCCCTAGGTTCTTTTACCTCAGTATGCACTTCATTTCATTATCCTTCATCACTTGGTCCGTTACTTCTCAGTTGGGATATGTACGCCTCCCTAGGGTTTCCTTTCTTAGAAAGGGTTCAGGCACTATTTTCTCCAAGACCTCTTTATGTGAGGCTTACTAAATCCTCCTCAAGACATCCGACATGGGCTAGTGGTGGTTCTGAGGGCTGTTGGATGACCCAAGGAGCATAAGGGCGGTCCGTCGACCAGTATGTCAAGAAGCTCCGGGAGCTTCACGCGCACTAAAACCAAGGTTGGAGGGGAAAGAGGTTTCGTCCCACAATACGAACACGAAGTATGGCTAGGGTTTGAGGGTCGAACAATTGATATTCACTCAGACTCTGGGTAGAGGTCACAGACTTCTATTAGGGTGGACGGTAAAAGTGCTCCGGTCCACAAATGGAATAATTGGAGATTATTCTGCGATCTTGTGATCCCTTTGTATGATAAAAGGGGTGGTTATTGAATGAAACCTTCATGGATCATAAGAAAGGAATATGTACATGACTAATTAATTGCTATGGAAATTTCCTCCTCATTGAGTTGTACACTCACTCCCCTACTTTTACCCCTTTCAGGAAAAAGGGTCGAGTTGAGTAGAATTAAAGTGCGAGTGAAGGCTCGAACCCTCAAGGTAAGTTTTATACCATGAATCCCAAATTTTTAAATTTGTTATGGAAAATATATATCGATATACCTTTACCTTCCTTGAATCATCGAGGTAAGAATACAAGGATGATTCATGGAAGAGTGGCGGGTTGGTCAAAGGACTCCGACCAAACCGGATTAGGTTGTGACATAAAAACTAGATAGACATTTTTTAGTTGTGATAGCATCGAGACCATGAAGGACCCGACAAGCAACTTTTCACTCACTAAGTTGTGAGCTCACCCCCTCCCCTTAAAACATTTCAATAATTTCCAAGGAGATGAGCACAATAACAGGGGTATCCCCTTAAAGCAAAAGACACAAGACAAAGTACTTTGGTCTAAAAATGATGGCCACAACTTGTGTTGTGGTAAGACAAAGTACCTCTTCAATTGCCTAAAGTCTCTTTAGATCATATGCATGAGACCTTACAATGATATCAAAACTCTACTCGTTTGGTTTAAAAATGATAGCCACAACTTGGGTTGAAATTTAATGTCAATTTTGAAATTACTTAATAGATATTCGATATCTAGTATCACATTTATTTACTTGTGTGATATGTATAAGTGTTGCATATAAGTATATATAAATGTTATATGTACTATTAAGTAAATAGTTATATAATATGTATTATTAATTCAATAATACAAATATTTATTTCAAATGGAAGGTGTGACTCTTTTTAACACATTTTTAGGACCATAGAAAGCACTAAGATTTGGTTGCCAAATTTGACTATTCAAGAGTATGAATCATGAGCTCTAAGGCAAATGAATTAGGTATTGAGATTATAGATCAATTTTGAATAAAGAAGTCATTTATTCAATTCAATAAGTATAATATGAAATACAAATGGAAAAAATTCTCTAATAAATCCTAAAAATTTCTCTAAGAAAATAATCATTTTATGAGTAAATTAACTCAACTATATTAGAAACTTGTGAAATATGATTCCCATTCTAATATGAGAATTGAATTCTTGTAGAGTATTATTGATTCGTAGTGGTAGTGTATTAAAAAAGGTCAACATTTTATATTATAAGTTTATTGCCACACTCCTACTCATATCACAGGTTGTTGATGCAAATAACTTATTACATTTTCTCGATTTTATAATTTTAACTTAATTATTTAAAAAAATTCAATCCAATTAAACCAAAAACTCAAGTCAAACTCGAAAATAAAAAATCGAATCCGTTTTTGAATGATCAAACTAGATATGGTATATGTATGAAAATGAGATTTGGATATTTGATAAATTGGTTGATAAAAAAAATATTATAGCAAGGCTATCCATAATAATAATAATAATAAATAAATCAATAAATAATGAGATAAGCAAACTAGAATAAATCTACACCATTCCTATTAAATTAAGTAGATGATATCCCATGCCAAATGGTTGACTAGACTTTTGGAAACATCTATCCAAAAATCAAAATTATAAAAAATAAGAAAGTAAATAGAGGTCGTATACATTATTTATGAGGATTGTTTTCTGATTATATTGAAAATAGAGTCCAATGATGCACTCAAGTACCCATACTAAACAATAACGCATAAGCAAGAAAGTGCAAGACGGATAAGTTTGAAAAGCATATTACCAAGGATATTAACAACTAATATGCCTACCAAATGAAGGAATAGTTTAATGTATAGGGATCACAATCCATGATCGAAATTAGTTTTAGATCGGAAAACTTCACTCGAAAAAGTTTATCTATAAAGTGCATTTGATTAGAATAAATAATTACTCGGGTAGATAAGTATTAGGAACCAAATATAACAAATTCGACGGAGGGCTCAAGAGAAAAAAAATAGGAAATAGGAGGTCAGCTAATAGATCTTTAACTCGAATTTGAATTTCCGATCAAACTATTAACTATAACGGAGTTGAATATGAGTTCCCTCAAGCTCTTTCATTTATATTGCATCTTACAATCCATATAACAATAATAGCATTAACGGGACAACACACGCAAAAATAATGTAAACATACCAACATAAAGAAAACTTCAAAAGCAAGTAAGCTCTTGTTCTTCTACTTATTTCCTTTAGTTTTTCTATACTTTTATTCATTACGACAATTGCTAGGCTGACTATAAGTTGAAGAAAAAATTCCTGCATGTGCGTGTCGACACTCTTTAATCCAACGGGTTAAGCATCAATGACTTCATGTACGTCTCGATTTTTGGTAGACAACCATTCTCGTCATAAGCATACATGAGAGGGACCATTCTAGCTATGTTGAGAGAGGCTTGAGCGATAAGTTTAAAGAACGGCGGTGAAAAGAGGCATTCTCTGTTTAAGTCCTTCCATGCATCGGAAATCATCTCCATCACATGCTTCCTTGCCCCTTCCACCGAGCAATTAGGATTTTCCTTTATATAGTAATCCACAAATGATCCATCGCGCCCTTCTTGATTCTCATCCTGAAGAAAAGAAAACGATCTTAATTTCGGTCAAAACTCATAATATTAATTTGGAAATGTTAATAAATCACACTTCCATTTATCTAATCTAGTACATTTTTTATATTAGTTTGAAATAGACTAAAATTTGACGCCAATTTATCAAATCCCTCATAGCTACCACCAGTATTTTCTATCAAAGAATTTCTTGATTCATTTAGCTTTGCCAATGTTTCATGCCCTGATTTTTTTTTCTCACTTTAAAAAGTTTAAAATAGTCTCGGAGTCTCATTTAGCATTTTTCTTTGTGCTCCAGGACAAAATAGTCTCGGAGTCTGCCATTGGTTCTCACATTTTACACGTATCCAGCGAATCTTAGTTTTGGTGATTGCAACAATTAACATAAGACTGCAGAATGATTCATCAATTCTATATAAGCCTATTTAATAATTTGCTACCATGTTGTTATGTTAATCCAAGTTGGCTAACCTAAAATTGCTGAAACATAATTGAGAAATTTTTTTTAATGAGTTTGTCTTTTCATTAAAATTAATGAAACATAATGAGAAAAAAAATTTAATGAATTTGTCGTTTCATTAAATATATGGTTTTGAACTAAAAGAGTTGGATAATAATATGAAATAATTTTAAATTAATATTTTACAATCATGTTAATATTGTGTTTAAATAAATTATAATTAACACTATTAATTACTATTAAATAACTTTATATTATACATCTACTAGTGATTATGATTAACGCGGTTATAGATCTACAGTTGTTATTCTAATTGCCCTTTCGGGGCGTCCAAATTTGTGGGTGGCGCTGGAGGCCATGGCCCATGGGAGAGTTATGACTTGATTGGTGGGGCAGAGTGGCGCACATGATCCCAAAAAGGAAAAATTGTGCTAGGACTTACCCTCTCCAACTGTCAAATGGAACGCCACTCAATGTCATCCTCTTCCTCCTTCTCTTCTTCCTCCTCTCTCTCTCTCAGACCAATGCTTCTTATTTCAGGCAATGTCCATGGGTCCAATCACCCGGTTGCAGGTAAAGCTAATTTGCCTCATGAAGATGCTCTTCAAATTTCTTATATTTGATGAACGGTTCTCAAGTCAAGAGCCCTATGCTGCTACTATTACTGCTATTGCATGCATATATCCGTGGATATTGCCAAAGGTAGCCTTTGGTACAAGGATTGCACGTTATCACCAATTAGTATGCATCAATTCATCTGAGTACAACATAGCAGAGTTATCTGACAGTGGCACATGCTGTTAGGAGAATCAAAATCTTGAAGGCCACCAATCAATTGGGATATGGATCCCACCCTTGAAGTGCACTTTGCCCCTTTTTACCTTTGTACTGCGCTGCTCCCAGTGTACTGTCCCTCTGATCTACCTATATACACTTGTAATGACATACTTTGCGATTTTATTCCACATAAATTCATCATTAGATGTTGTATGTATGTATATTGATGCCCTAGATCTGATGTGTTATGGCATGGGAGAGCATTTCGAATTATTTACATATAGCCCATAAGTTTTATCAATTTGAAGGGAAATTATTCCATATTCATATGTTTTCTCCTACTATAAAATAAAGTGAAAAGTATAACAAAAATGTGCACTTGTGGAGTCGACAAGAAATCGACCCTTGATTTGCTATGAAGCCATGAACTAAAACTTATTCAGTATCTTTTAGATTCCAATGGAGTTGACTATCTGAAGCCCATCCTGAGCGACTTGGATCGTTGAGCTGTATCTGCCAAGAAGGTAGACTCGTCAAGGGCCCTCCTTTTCCTTGAGATTGGGGCCGGTGCTGGAGAAGCAACAAGGTGGGTGCGCGAGAAGAGATGGGTAATATCGGCCAGAGGTTTCCTTGGCCTCCCTCCGGGGAGGATCAGCTTCTTGTGGGTGGATAACCGCAGGCCGTGGACTCGTTCCTTGTCGGATGAAAATGGAGGGATGTTCTCTTTGTCATCGATGACGACGACTGCGCCCACTTGACCCATGAAAAACAATCTCCAGATAACTTGAGAACCCTCTAGGAGGAGGAGGAAGCCAATTGAGATGGAGGAGGGAAGCATGTCTTCTGGTGTATATATACATATATGTAATGTTGGGGGTGTGAAAATTTTTGGGAGATTGGACAGTGGAAACTTTGTTTTGAATTTGGTGTAGTGTGATGAAGTGGAGGGAAGATGGATTTCATATTTTGTGGGAGAATCAATCTAAGGAGGAAGGAGGAAGGAGGGAAGAGGGAAATGGGTTTGGCAAAAGTAAAAGGGGGAGAGGGAAAGCGTTTCTTCCCGGTTTTATTTGGGCTTTTATTTCACAGCCCTACAAATTAAGGGAAGTTTCATTTTTGGAGGGACATTTTCCACTTGAGTTTACTGGCGGGAAATTTTATTTTAATTTTTTTAAAAAATTGGGATTTATTATTTGTACACTAAAACATTCCACAAAGTCGAGTTTTTTTCGATTTTCTTTTCTTTTTTATTAAAATAATTTGGGACTTGAATAAAAATGATTTGTTTGAGGCAAAAAAAATTAAATGTCCTGAATTCTCTTTATTCTTATGCTCAAAGGAGTCTACTTGGTATCAATGCATACACTTTGAGAATTAATTTGATATAATGTCTGAAATGAAATATTAATTCCATATCATATGCCATAAATTTACAATTAACATGAATTCGGGGTATTATGGTGGCTGGTAGCATAGGATAACATCATCTTCATACTCTACTCCAGTGTTCACATTCTAAAGACTGGTAACATCATCTACTCTACTGGAGTGTTCAAATAATGGTGGCTGATAGAGATAGAGAGGGTATGGATTTGAGAGAGAATTGCAGGATTTGCTCTGGGATACAGCTCTTCAATTCTGTATTGCAGACAGCTCAAGAGTCCATTTCTTCCATTAGTGTCTCTCCCATATTCGAATAATTGAACTGCATATTGGTCGCTTGAAAGACGTGTGTGCTGGCATCGCACTTATCCCAGTACCAATCCAAGTATGAAAAATATTGTAAGTTCTTTTTCTTCTTGCTTAAATATTAGATTCCTAGGCCATAATCCAAGAGGCACGTTAATCCATTTATAGAACAACTTCAAAAAAGTTCATTCTAGGACCCCAAATAGATGATCTACTCAAATCTTTTTATTAGGGTTCGATGAATTTATGAATATAGATCCGTAGGAAAAAAAATATTCTTGAAAGGGATATGCAAGGAAAGGAAATGGGCTTAGCTAGATGGCTCATATCTCGATTAATATTGGACGCTCTAATAGTTTATTTGTATGGTTTCTTGTCAGGCATGCATCATCAAGCAAGTTGCCCTTTGAGAGGATGTTTCCTTGTCAAACTTGGAGATATATAAATAGTAAATCCATCTGGTTCAGGCTTCAATCGTCACAAGCAATAGGCCTTCCGCGGATAGATCAGATACTGCATCTCATCGATCCGTCTAAACATGGCCAGCCCCAGTTTTTGGCTTTGCTTTGTATTACTTCTGTCCGTGGCGGAATCGAGACTGTTATAGCCCATCCGGCTGGAGGGGAGGAATTGAGTGATGGACAAAGGCTTGCTAGTTATGAGGGAACTGCTCGAGCAGAAGTCGGAAGCTCTTAAGGTTGGGCTGAACAAGCAGTAGGTCCCATCAAGCCCTGGAGCCTATGACGGGTCGAAGCGACAGAGTCCCGGTGGCCCCTATCCTCAGCACCATGCCCTAAGCCTCCATTGACCATCGCCTTTTTTTTTCCAGCATTCTTACACGATGAGTTTCCGATAGCCAGGTCTCTCCTCCGTCCAGAAATATAACAGTAAATGCAGCATTTGTTAGTGCAAGAGAAAATACACGCTGGGTTTCTTTTGTTCTGGACGTGCATTTGTATTTGTAATTTACGGTTGTCGTGAGGCAGAGATCGACAGGCAATGTTGTTTTCTTAATCGATCAATGGCCAGTGCTGGTTGTCTGTGGGCATACTGTGAAAGATGTCCCATCATTTTTCGGAACTTCAACCACAATAGTGACACAATAACCACAATATCCAATTGTTGTTGTTGCTGGAAAGTGGCTGCTATAAACAGAAAACTCCAGACTCGGTAAATCTTCCATTTTTATGACAATCTTTTGGAGGTTGTGTTACCGGCAGTGGTGGTGGGGATGGCTGTCTGCCTGTGCTACTTGTGAGTGAGTGCTCCATCACATGCCATTGATGGCAAAAAGTAATGACAAAAGAAATGCCAAAGGGATACGCAGAATCTACTCATGGAGAGCGGTGGTTGGAGACCCTTTTGACTCCAGCAGAGAAAGGGAGACCCTCCTTTAACACCCCCAAAAGAAAGATATCGAGACTCGGAGAACAGATGCCGCGTTTGAAAAACCCCGCAACCGATGATCCTACTGATCGTTTGACAACCATGTCGGCTGGCTTTGACTCCAGTCAGGGCTCTACTTCTCCTGGAGCAAGCTAGCTACGACTACTAGTCAAGATTTTGAGAATATCCTGGTGAAAAAATGGACCCTTTGAACGCGCGGAGAAAACTAAACGTGATCTGATGTGTTGCTGAGTGTGCATATCTCCATATTCCAATGTGCTTTTTGAGCAGATTAAAGAAGTTGCAGATTTTGGTCAAGCAGTGGTGCTGGCAGAGGTCCACACGCTCTTCCATGGACGGCAGCTGACGAGGCCCCTTCCCCTTTACATTATCCATAGTGGATAACTATGGAGGAGACCATCTGGTATTTTATTTATACAAAGGGTATAAATTTTAATATATATATATATATACATTTTATTTTAGTACAAATATTTTATTTATTCAATTAGTACTAAAATTTTAATTTTATTTCTCATAACTAAATATATTATTTATTTTTCAATTTAAACATTATACGTGATTTATGAAATATAATGAATAAATTTAACATTTTAAGTAATTTGAGCTTTGTACTCCAAAAATAAAATTCTAAATTCTTTTAAATCCAAGTTACTAAAATGATGAATTTTGTCTAATAATAAAGTTTGAATTTGTGACCAAATTTACAAATAAAACATATGGATGTTAGAATAACTGTTATCATGGTATAGAATAATAGAATATTTGAAAATATGCAAAAAAAGAAGCCTATCTTTTTGTGGAGAGAATGTCATGCATTGCATGCTTAAAGAATGCTTGGAAAAAGATCACTGCATTTCCACAAGTTGACCTTTTTAATACTAAAGAATTCAATATATTTTGAATTTTTATTGATTTTTATCTCTTCTTATTGTGTTGCTTCCTTCCTTGAAAGTGAATGACAGTGGATGGCCAGCCATTTCTGGTATCCTTTATCCAGCCACAGCCACAGATTGCGAGATACCAGGCAGAAAACAAGAGTCAGAGGTTATATTATGCCCAACAAATATATGCATGAACTTTAGTAGTGGTTCTCTCCTTTAATCATCTTTCCATTTGTCTAATCACTAAGGGTGGATCATAATGGGATTTAGTAGGGCATCTGACTTTTGTTGGTGACAAAGAATTGGTCACTAATCCTTAAAAAAGGGAGACCAATTTAATTGGAATTAGGTGGGAATTCTTATCTGAAACATATAAGTTGATGAAATGTTTTCTCGCAGCATTCCTTGCCCATATCAACCTACAAATTAGTGTAATATAAGGTTGTATCATATTAAAATACATATTTTATTTAATTTAAATTAGGTATTTTTATTAATATTTCGAATATATAAGATTTTGTATTATATTCAAGTAAAATATTTAATTTGATTAAATATAATTTTAATTATATATAAATTTTATTTTTAATTTTATTAAGTGAAAAATATATATAATTTATTTTTTTAATAAAATTACATAACTAATTTAAGTTAAATAAAATATTTATATATGAATTAAGATATCAAGAGATATTAAATTATTTTTAAAGTATATTATATTTTACAATTTGATATATACACACATTTCATTCATTGTAATTTAAATTTTATTTTGAAATTATGTAATTTATTTATAATTATTTTTAAATTGACATTCAATACATGACACACGAGTAAAAAAAGTACATATTTTTTTAAGGGAAGTTAAAATTAGAACAAATATATTTATTTTATAAAAAGTTTGATATAAAATTATACCCTTTTGAAATTTTGATATAAAAATTACATTTATTCCAAATGTTTGGTGTAATCTAGCTTTTTTTTTAAAAGGGTATTGTATTATTATATTAGATACATATTCATAATAGAACAAACAAATTACATCATAGAAAAAGTTTAATAGAATCCATGTGCGTCCATTATCATAAAGCAGAAGAACTGATTGGGCTCTCCTTTGTCTCTCTCTCTATATAGCTATAGGGAGACTTGTGTGAGCTCACATCCATCACAAGTCAATATCTTTCTCTATCAACTGAGGAAATTAGAAAAGAGGAGTGATTTGATATCTCCAATGGGATCTAATGATAATAATAATGCTGCCAATGCACGGGCCAGCTGTTTATTGTTGCTGTTATTTGCTCTTTTGTTGATCTTCATCTCGGGAACGCAGGGACGAGTACTGCAGTCACCAGCCATGCAGATCAGTGGAGGTGCACGGAGCTGCAGCCACCGTCTCGTGAAAGAACTCGGGTCCAGGCTTGGAGATCTGGGTGATCGCCCAAGGTCTCTTATTGCATCTGGTGATAGGGTTGCCCCAGATGGCCCAGACCCTCCCCACCACTCCTGATCACATCTTTCCTACTATCTTCTTCTTCTTCTAATCAATAAGTTCCACTGTCTTGCTACTCACGGAGCATGGCTGACGAAGATCGGACTGTTTATCAAGATTTATCGGCAGTTTCACAAACTCCCTTATTTATTTTCTTTCTTGCAGTACGAGGAAAAGAAAATGCAGTGGAATAACATAAGAAATTATAACTGCATGATTCTTACTCTTTTTTTCCAGATTTCTCAGCAGTTTCTGAATCCTTAAAACAATAAGAATGAGGCTGTGTAACTCATAAAATACTCTTACATCTTTAAAATTGCAAGTTTTAATTATATATAAGTTACATCTGCCATTTAGTAACTATTTTCCGATTTAGTAACGGCAATTATAAATTTTAAATAGAGCTGTAACTTATATAATACCTTCTCACGTACCATCCTAATATGAGTTCACATATTTTACTCGACCCAAAATTAGAAATCCGACTAGTGTGTCTGATTATATAAAAAAAAAACTCGAGAAAATTATTCATTTAATCCGAGATCGGAAGAATAATACTCGACTTAAACCGTTGATAACAGATTTAAAATTTTACGTGATAAGTATATACACATTATGTATAAGTACGAGTCTTGAAAATATTATCCAATATTAGATAAAATAGAGAAGTGTTGTGGGGTTTATAAAATTGGAAAACTTATACTACTTACAAGTTATAACTTTTATGTAAAAATGATATCGGAACAAGTGGTCTCACACCTGCCATTGTTCCCATTTGTTCGAAATCGGAAGAATAATACATAGATTGAATCTAATTGTTGATTGCGATTTTAAAATTTAACTTGGCAAGTGTATATACGTGCTGTGAAATTTAAAAGGTTAAAAATATTGTGCTATTTACAACTGTACTACACTTTATCGGTTAACAATACTTTTTCACCCGTACCTAACTCAAAACTTAAAACATGACTCGTGTTCTACCTTAGTATTAAGGAAAAATACCCAACTCGAGGCCATTATTCCTACTCATTCGAGTCCGGAAGAATCATATCATTTGTTGAGAGCGGGTGTTAATATATAATTTTATATTAGATAAAATATAAAAATATTATAAGTTTATAAACTTGAAAATGTTAATCATAATTTTTAAGTAGAAATATACCAACGATTAATGTTATGAAGTTTAAAATATTAGAAATGTTGTGCTAGTTGCAACAATAATACGTATATTGAATACAATTTCCTATTTTATCTAATTTTAGTATTATATTGTATTAATTACTAAAACTAAATAAGATAAACAAACCTATTTTTTTTTTTGTTGATGTTCTTATAAAATTATTTCTTTTAGTTACATTGTCATTAGTTACACTGGCATGTATGGGAGGTCCGGACCTGCAACCAATATAGTTGGCAAAAAAAAATACTACACGTGCATTCATATTACATATAAAAATTTGGAGTTAATATTTAAATATATAATAAATTAATATAGTTAATCAAGATTAATTATATGAAAAATAGTAAATTAAAAAATAAAATAATTTGGCATATAAAAAATGAAATGATGCAAGTGTAAGAGGTTGAAGTTAAAATTTGTAAGAGAATACTGTCCATTTGATGATTTTAAACTTAAATCATGATCTATACTCCCAACTCACTCTAATGTTGATTTGAGCTTACATTATGTCATAAAATTTTTTAAAACCGACTATATATGAATTGTATGTACTCTATGTTGCATGTCTGATTTTTTGTTTATATAATTTATAATAACTTATAAATTGTGTAACAATTCTAGTTTGTCAAACTACCAATGGATTACCATATAAGTTTCCCAAATAATTGTGATTATAACATACCTTAATTATGGGAATATAACTTATGATATTTTTCTGCCAAAAATGTTTGAAAACTTAGTGGCGTATTATATATATTTTTGTAAACTTTATACTATAATAAACTTTCAATATAATGTAATATTAATAGTATATTCAAGAATACCCATTACCCCAATTATCTTACCATCCTTCCATCTTACACTTCATATTCAATTTTGTTATGTCTAGCAATTTTAATATATTTGTCCAAGCTGAAGATACCAAAATAAATCATAAAGGAATATTGAAGGTACTAAAGAAATAGAAATGAAGCAAGATCAACAGAAGGTACTCATGGATTCAAAGAGTAAGAGTAAGTTGGGATAGAAATTTAATAATTTCAATGGTAGAACTAGAAGAAAATACCGAGGGAAAGAGAATGTGAAGCTCATCAAAGAAAGAAATCTTGGGAAGACATTGGTGTACCAAGGAAAGAAAGTGAAACCAACGAAATAAGTAAGAGGATAACTCCTCAAGAACAATATATGGAAAAGGAAGAATCATGTACAAAGAGAAGGAAATCGTAAAGAAATCAGGGGATAAATCAACCCAAGTGATATATATAAAGGAAGATGACATCAATGGATTCCATACGAGTAAGAAAGGAATTAAACTCAGAATGAATAATATTGGGAGGAACATTGATAAAGGCAAGGATGGAATTGGAAAGAGAAGATATCTTAAGGGGGGAAGGACACTAGTAGGAAGGCAGAAGGAAGTAAAAGAGCAAAAGTTTTAATATGTTAGTAAGTATCGGGAAATTTAAGGATTTGAAGGCGGACTGAACGAATAAAAAAATTTGGAAAAAATGAGATGTACGGAAACCAATACTATCATAAGGACATAAAGTTAACACAACACAAAAAATGTCATGTGATAAGAGGGACAAGTAAATCCAACTAACTCCGAGAAATACGACTTACACAAGGAATGGTCTGAGTAAGACATAACAAAGTCAAGCATAAAAGGTGGTAACTAAGGAATGAGAAAGGACTCCATGTAGGATGAAAAGACAATAAATGCTAGAATCCATAGAAGAAAAATGACCGGGAATTCTAGTTCTAAAATTGTGGGTGAAAGAAGCTTGAGATGTGAAATGGTGCCTTGGGAAAGAAGGACATAACAAAAGAGAATGATCATAGATGTTAAAAGGAAATACTCTAGGCTAAGGTAAATTTCATCGAATGAGAAAAGGATGGAAATGAGATGAGAATCTTAAATACATGATGAAAGAGATGAACGAAAATAACTGAGAAGAATGTAGGACGAAAGAATAGAAAATTTTATAACAATAAAAAGTTTAAGCCAACACACGAATAATGTTAAATAAGTTTTGGGGACAAAACTCCTAAAAGGATGGGAGAGTTGTAAACCCCGCTTCTTGGAGTTAAGGAAAATCAGGAAAAAAATCGGTCTTACTAAGTGAGAAAACCAAACCAGTTCATAAGCCCATTATTGGGAAACGGGCAAGTTGGAGGAATTTTAACTCCCAGGTGACTCAAAGAGGTTCCTAAACATTGGAAAGGAACTTTAGGAAAAATTAAAAGAGAGAAACTAAACCAGTTTAGGTGAACCGTACCCGAACCAGTTTAAGAAACCAAGCCGGTTTATGAACCGAAACCCATAGAGAGGGGACAAACTGGGAAATTTAGGGACCCCGAATGACCTAAGGAGTCATAAAATTCATGAAAAAGAGACTTTAGGATGAGTTAGAGATGAAAACCATACCGGTTTAGGTGAACCAAATCCGAATCGAATTGAACCGGTTTGAACCACTATTGAACTGAATGATAAATTCATTTTTCTAGGTGGCTTAAAAAATTCAAATTTGAGATTTGAGACCACCATTGGATAGAAAATAAATTTAGATGAATTTAGAAATTTTAGATTTGAAAATTTTGGTCGAATCGGGGGTGAACCGGCCAATTTAAGCTTTGAACCCGATTCGGACCGGTCCGGTACAGTTTGGAACAGTGTCGTCTTCTTCCTTCAGATGATAGCACTCTTCACTCTCTGAAAAATTGAAGAGCGCCGACGAAGAAGAAACGTTTTTGTTTAGTACATTTCAGGCCATCAATGTGTGTCATAAAGGTGTCAAACGGACGGTAGACAAGTCCTTGAGCTCCTTATATAAAGAGCCCCTCTTCATTCATCATCTTTCATCGGCGCTCACTCTCTCCCAGTTGCTTAGTTTTTTGGTAAATCTCGAACTAGAGCTCTGATATAGGGTCATTTCTGAGCCAAAGAAGGTCAGGTCAGATTCCTTAGAACTAGGGAGAAGTCAGCTACAAGGTGGTGACATCCACTCGTTCCGAGAGTCACAGGCGAAGCGCCTGTGTGATTGAACAGTGAAGCAACTCCGGTGGACCGAAGCTGCCCTGTTTTGGCCGAGCTGAAATCGGCCAATTAGAGCCCTTCTCCTGCCAAACCAAGCCCTCTCAACACTTCCTCAGCCCTCCCACGGCCGAATTAGGACCAAAAGGTATGCCAATTCGGCTCCCCTCTGCAATTTCCGACTGGTGTTAGAGAGAGAGTCGGTAGAATTTAAATGACAGAATGCTAATCCAATTTGACATCATTTGATGTCATTTTTAATCCTAGGAGGAACCCTATGAGGAGAGCTACCTACCCAGGTAGAAAGCTCAGACCGTCGCACCCTCACAGGTGAGAAATTGAATCTTTCTCTCTTTACAGTATGTTTTCTGGCGAAGCTCCGTTTGAGCTCGTCCCGACGTTAAAACTTATGATTCAAAATGCTATGGAATTGTATGAACATGTAGAAACTCAATTTCAACTTCAATTTCAACAATTAGAAGTGTTTGATTGGTCAATTTGATGAAATCAAATTCGGCTGTGTTAAGGAGTTCAAATTGGGGGAAATTTTGGGGAAAATTGGGGATTTTCAAAATTCGAAGGACCAAAATGCAATTTTATAAAATTGAGGATCAATTGGGCATGATAAGAATGTTAGAGGGCCAATTGAGGAATTTTTGAATTTGTGGGGTAAAATTTACCATTTTTGTTATGGAAATACAAAATGGTAATTTTGGAAAAGTTGGGGGACCAAATTGGAAATTTGGGAAATTAAACCCCTTTTGTGAAATTGAATAAATTGAGGTCCCAAGGGGAATTTTAAAAGTTTTGGGACTCAATTTGAGGAAAAACCTACATTAGGAACTTAAAGTTAAAGAAAAATAACTTTAGGGACCTAATTGTAAATAAATAAAAGTTCGGTTTTCAAATTTATTTGGAATGAATGAAGGCTATTAGGCTGAGGGATAATGAAACCAGGATGTTCATATCGTGTAGGAACACGAAGTACTGAGAACACCAGTAAGGACAAGCTCACATGAAGACAAAGAACCGGTTTAGTGGAATTCACTACATTAATGGGTGAGTGGGATTTTATATCATACCAGTTGGGAATGATAAGTACCTCGAAATGAAAATCCACTATTTAGTAGTATTTTAAATATCACATCTTAGAGAAGTGATGTCAAAATCATGTGGAAAATCTACTTACCGGTTGTAAGTAGATCATACCTGGTTGATATGATAAAACTTCCTCGAAGGAAGCAGAAAACCCGTTCATTGGTTATGAGTGGAGATGTCCTCATACTCAGTCGGTATGATGGACAATTGAAAACATATTTTGTTGGAAGTGCTCTTCCGTGATTGTGTTCCAATGCTTAAATGATTTGGGAGACATTCTTGACGGGAGCTCGAATAGCTCTTATAGGTCGGGGGCCTCAGTTTTGGAACTTGGGGGCTACTATGCCCGGTTTTGAAAATCTCGAATAGTGGGCCATAGGCCAGTGGGCACGAGTAGGAGCTTGTAAACAAATATGAGATATGTGCCATAAAACTATAATAAATGATTTTTTTGGCTATTGTACCAAGAAAACATCGACATATTCAGTCAACTAGTGGTAGTGTGACATGACAAGTCTCCGGACTAGTCATGACAAATAACTACAGGTTGAGTTGAAGGTCAGGGCCGTTGGACCGGTGGCACCACATATTATATAGCATAATGTGAAAATACTAATTGTGCATGCACTATGATTACGGTACCATCAAGATGCCCAAGAGGGGTACTGATGCATCCTAAGGGCCCTGGACAACCTGGTGGGTATTAGAGCAGTTCGTCGTGCCAAGTGACCGTGCGAAATTTGGAGTAGCATCAAGCACATGAGACCGGGGTGGGGACGAGATGAGGTCTCTATCCTCATACGAACACGATGAATTTGTTACGAGGTTGAGGGTCAGATGTCGCGAACATCCACTCATTCCTAGGGTAGAAGTGGGCGTGCTTCTATCTAGGTGGCCGGTAAAGTTGCTCCGACGCCACAAGTGGGTTCAGTGGATGTATTGGCCTGCGAATGTGTGTTTGACCTTTATGATGAAGGATGTGTGTTGAGTGATGACACGCCATAATTAATAAGAAATGGTGATAAAAACTGAAAATTTGAAATAAAAGGATTTTTGAAAGAAAATAAGGAGTCTGGCACACTCCAATACAAATCTTTTTCTTAAAAGTTAATTTTTGAAAACCCATTCACTGAGTTGTAGAAACTCACACCTCTTTTCTATCCCTTTTTCAGGAAAAGAGAAAATGACTAGGAATAACACTTATCCTTACCCTCTGTCAGGTATGCTTAATTTCCCTTAAGTTTGCATTTTATATGATATATGTCTTTCCAAGGAACAAGGTCGAAATTATGCCTCGCTCATCTCGAGTTAAAGTCAGAGGAAACTCCTCTTGAATCGAGAAAGTGGCGGGTTATTCACGGGAATCCAACCAAACCGGGTTGGGGCGTGACAGTCGGATCCTCACTGGTCAGAAATTGAAGCTTTCTCTCTCGAGGATAATTTTTCGGCGAAGCTTCGTTTGAGATCATTTCTGAGCCAAATGAAGTGTTTCAAAGCTTGAAATGATGAGGGAGACATAGGGAAGATGATTCTGATCATGAATGGGGACAATTAACCAATTTTGGATGATCTATTGAATGAAAGTAGATTTCTGGGTCAAATTGCAAATTTTGGAAAAAAATTGGGCAATTTGGGAAATTTGGGGCCAAATTGTAATTTAAGGAAAATTAGAGGATTTTCATGAAATTATCTCCAAATTGAGGTCCATTTAGGCAATTAGATCAAATTGAGGGCCAATTAGCAATTTTTAGAAATTTAAGGACAAATTGGAAATTTTGAATAAATTGAGGACCAATTAGTGATTTTGAAAAATTAAGGACCCGTAAGGGATATTGGAAATCCTACAAACTTGATAGAAATTAATTGAGCATTAGGGGCCTAAAGTCAATGATTATGAACTTTATGAACCTAATTGTAATAAGGAAAAAGTTGGGGCCTAGTTGCAGATACATGGAAATAGGAGGCCTTTCATATAGAACCTATTCTCATGAGAATACTCAAATCGTGTAGGGACAAATTGGACAAAGAACGTGAGTAGGGGAGCACGACAAGGATTTGGGAATGTGACTGGGGACGAACACATCATAGTGATTGGGTGAGTGAGATTTTCTAACATAATACCTAGTTGGGGTGATGAGTACATTCAAATTGAAAAAACCACTATAAGTGGGACTTTTCAAAAATCATACCAGGTTGGGATGATGAGCACCTTTGAAAATTAAAAACCACTATGAGTGGAATTTGTGGTATCATACCCGGTTAGGGTAGTGAATGCCCTCTTAAAACTTGAAAACCATTTTCTAGAAAAATTACCCTTAACTTTGTGCAAATGCTTAAAAATTTTGGAAGACTTTTCTGATGAGTGTTGGGATAGCTCTAATAGGTCAAAGGCAGTTTTTGAACTTATAGGGCTCAAGACCTAGTTTTGAAAAACTCGTGAAGTAGGCACATGGCTAGTGGGCCCGGGCTGGAGCCCGTAAACAAACATGATTATAAGAGAAATGAAAACTTTCATAATTGGCTAATTGTGTGTAAATTGCCACGATACCAAACACGGACTGACAAGACTCGTTGGTCGAGTGACAATGTGCCAAGGCTAGGTCGATGGATCGGTTGGGAAAACAACTATAGAGCCCAAGACGAGAGTCGGGGCCGTTGGCACCAAAGATGATTGATCATAAATCCCAAAACTATTTGTCATGGTGCTAAACCCAGACCGACAAGACTCGATGGACTAGTGGTAGAGCGTCAAGGCCAGGTCGACAGACTGGTCAGGCAAATAACTATAGAGCCCAAGTCGAGAGTCGGAGTCGTTGGCACCAAAGATAATGGCTTATTAATCCCAAAACTATTATTTATGCATGCACCAGGATACAGGACCATCGAGACGCCTAAGAGGGGTAGTGCTGGTTCTAAGGGCTGTTGGACGACCATGATGCAATAAGAGCAGTTTTGCTGTGCCAATGATTCATGAAGCTTAGAGTAGCTTTCTGTGCATAGACCAGGGTAGGGACAGGATGAGGTATCGTCCCACATAGCGGACATGGAGTACATTCGGGTCTGAGGGTGGGATGAGTAACATCCACACAGATTCAGGGTAGAAGTCGAGGACTTCTATTAGAGGGAACAATAAAGATGCTTCGATCCCCAAGTGGGTGCAATCGGAGTACTGCCCTGTGAACGTTTGTACCCTTTATGATAAATGGCGAGCGATTGTTTGCTAAACATCTCCCCGAGAAAGGGGAAGTGTTAAAAGAGCTGAACTCATAGTAACAATGAAGTAAATCAAAATAATGATTTGAAAATTATCTTTTGAAACTCACCCTAACACCCACTCACTAAGTTGTAGAAACTCACTCCCTCCCTTTAAACCTTTTCTAAGAAAGGAGAACACTCTTAAAGAAATTTTGAGAACAAGCCTGAAGACAGGTATGTTAAAGTTTTTAAGCTATTAAGTTTTGTATAATGTTATTACAGGGAATAATGTCGGAAATTACGCCCGACTCCTCACGATATTGGGAAATGGTGACTCTTCTTAGACTAAAGGGAGTGGCAGGTTGTTCACGGGATTCCGATCAAACTGGGTCATGGTGTGACAAAGCGAGAAGCCTACACGTATAAGGTACAAAAAATTTACTACAATAGTTTTGATTACCTTGTTTTGGAAAACTAGCAGGTTGTACGCCTTTACTTTCCTTGTTCTACCCTGGTAGGAATACCCGGATGGAGCAAAGAAAGGTGGCAGGTTGCTCAAAGGGTTCCAACCAAAGTGGGTTGGGGCGTGACAACTAGCTTCCCATCCCAACAATTCTAGTCGTTGTGTCACCATCGGTAAGAAATTGAAGCTTTCACTCTCTATAATAATTTTTCGGTGAAGCTCTAGTCTTTGACATTTCTAGGCCAAATCATTCTGTTCAAAGCTTGGAATGATCATGGGGATATGGGGAAGATGATAAGTATCATGATAGGGTCAAAATTTGGAGGTTTAAACTCAGTTCAATGAAGAACAAGTTTCGGTGACCATTTTATAAATTTAGGAAATGTGAGAACTAAATTGCAAATAAAGATAAGTTTAGGGACCTAAGTTAAAATAAAGGAAAAGTTATGGATCTAAATTAAAGATCTAAAATCTTAGGGACCTAATTGGAAAATAAATAAAACTTAGGGACCTACTTACAACTAAGTAAGAGTACAGGGATGTAAGTGCAAATATTTTGTGAAATAGGACCAATTGTAAATAAGGTCTAGTTTTTAGGAAAAATTCAATAATTTTGAGAAGTTAAGGCACAAGTTGTAAAAAGGGATATCACTAATAGTTCAAGATACTAATGGGATCCTAGGGGTAAAATCATAAATTGTTGAAAGATTACGTGGTAGATGAAATAATACCCTCACGAGTTAAACCAAAGATATTCACAAATATTTGTCAACTTATTGTCGGGAATATAACTACTTGTTCATGCAAGTAGTTGGATCCCTTCATGATGAACAAGTCCATGTAATATTGGTGAGTGTGATTTCTAACATCATGTCTAATTGGACTAGTGATGCGTTTTCTCAAAAACATGAATATTGTTTAGAAAATCTTTTGAAATGATGATAATCTCTATGGGATAAATTTTTGAGAAAATCTTTTATGAAAGATAGGTTTTAGTCCCATCCTTGACATAAAAAATGGGTCAAGCCTATGGTTGATGAAAATGAATCGGACTAATGTTTCATGAAGTGGGTCCAACGCCATCCTTTTTAAAAGAAGTGGGTCATATGCCATGTTTTGAAAACACTCGTGGAAGTGGGCCTTGGCTTTAAATTGAAAGAGATGGGCCATGACCCTAAAGGAAAAGCAAGACTCATCCCATGATATTTTGAAAAACTTGAAACAAGTCATGTACCATAAATAACAATAGTAGAAATGATTGATAATCTAGCATGCCAAATTCTCCTAATAAAACTATTGAAAGGACTATTGGGAACATAATTTTGCTTTGTCATTAATGGAAAACATTAAAACATGTCACGCCCTATAAGGATTTATGTTTATACATCCTAACAAATGAGAATTTAAAAATAGTATTTTTCATGCGCTGACCTGATTCAAGGGTCAGACCAACATAACAACTACCACGTTCTCTCGATGCTATAATAGTGAGCACCTCACTATAGTAGAACTGACAGCCGATAGGCTCAAATAAATCAACTTGCGAAATTCACTTAGAATTTAAACTTTTATAAACAACACTTCAAAATGTAAAACGATTCATAAATCAATCTTGAGAAATGAGTGAATACCTTGAACTTCGAGCACCTCACTATAGTAGAACTGGCAGCTGAAAAGCTCAAATAAATCAACTTGCGAAATCCACTTAGAATTTAAACTTTTATAAACAACACTTCAACAATGCAAAACGATTCATAAATCAATCATGAGAAATGAGTAAATGCCTTGAATCTCTTGTTATTAAACTCAAGTATCTTATATCGAGTTTTCTGCTCTATGAATGTCCTCTTGCCTTGTGCTACTATCCTTTATATAACCATGAAATATATTAGCGAGAGGGGGTGAGTAACACTGAGTGAGTGCGAAAGTTGCTCATCAAGTCATTCATGGCCTCGATTTTGTTGTAACTCAAAATAGCATATACGAAGTTTGATATCTCATTTTCTATGATGGTTCATTACTGAATCTACCTCCATGCATTAGTACAAGTTATCGGCCTATATCATGCACAAAACATTGGACGAGAACTATTATCATAACCAACTAACTGAGTGACGTCTATTGATGTACACTTAGTATTATGCTAAGGTATCTCTCATTGCATAGCACAATCATCCATATTTATATTGGGAACCAATTTAAAATGTTTTATGATTTGTCTTAATGCCCTTATGGGTCTTAAATAAAAAAAACACTTAATGCATACACGTGAGAGAGAGATGAAGTACTAATGCATGTAGCAGTACTTCATATAACTTAGCACCATTGTACATATTAATGTCAAATCACCAAATGTCGATCACTCGAATGTTTATGATGGTAAGTGGGAAATAGAGCACCATCACATGTAGTAGTTCCCCATATGATCAGCATCATCACAGGTAATAGTGCTTCATCATCGAATGTCGATCAATTGATTACTCAAAATGGTGAGTGAGACTTGGAGCACCGTTGTACGTAGTAGAACTCCATATGGTGTAGCACCATCACATGTAGCAATGCTACATATCACACAATCTTTCAATAAAGTAGTTGATGTAAATCCAAATAAAGATACTATGAATTCATAGGTACGGTGAACCGAACTTATAATGTAAATGAATAATTTGTCATAAAATAAGTTGAATGATTAATTGAGACTAGAAAATGGCACAATCACAAAGTTAATAGCTAAAAGATTTAAACAACCATTGTATGGGCTGATGAAATAGATGGTAGAAAACCCAATTGTAAGCCTAATAGATGAGTACAACAAGAGCCCAATAGAGGGTTAATATTCGAATTTGAACGAGAGATTTATTAATATAGTAAATATTCTAGAATATTAAATAATAATATTAAATAATAATATTAAATATTTAATTTACTTAAATATTTCTAAGATAATTAACCAAATTTAGATTTTTTTAAGGCAATTTATAAATATCCTAGATATTTGTATTAGATGAGTACATGTGAACTATAAAATATTATTTTCTTATTTTTATGATATTTAGTTCTAATATACATTATAAAAGGCCCATCCCACATTATTATAAATGATATTTTGAGTAAAATATTAGAAATTTTTGTCTTATTTCTCACTTTGGGTGAACTTTTAAAATTATCAGATTTTTATAACTTATTTGAGAGTTTTTTTATAGAATATGAATGTGTTATCTACTTTCTCTATCTTGTACCTTTATCAACAGTATTTTTTTTTTTACATGTCTCATAAAAGTATTGAGATTTTAACATATCTTGTGTAGAGAGTGTCTTTAATATATTGATGGAACTGGCATCAATTAATATTAAATTACACAATTACATAACAAGTAGTTTTATACTAGTGAAAAATTGAGTAAAACACTACTCAATCATCCTACCATCCACAATGAGTTTTAATGCTCTAATCCAAACTCCAAAATACATGCTATCTTTTTTGAAAGGAAGATGTGATTCACAAGGTTGTGAATCACATAAACACATACAATCTCAATAAACATTATACAAGTTTGTTCATCAATCCATTTTAATATGCCATCAAATACAAAAAATAATGAAAATAATAAAATTAAAAATATATTTAGAGGGGAGAGAATGATATAATTTTATGTGATAATTCAAACTCATTTATATAATAAATATTTATTAAGATGATATAAATTAAATATTTTTAAACTAATCTAAATTAATAAGGTGCTAGTTAAATTTGGAATAATTAGTTAGATTTATAATTACTATAACAATTATATATATATTACTCATATAATCCAAATTAGGAATAATGAATTGAGAACTATTAGATATATATTGATTCGTATAAATATTACTAATTAACATGTAAATCAAAATATATTATCATTTTTCTAAAATTATTACTAATGTAAAATTATCTATAAAAAACGTATTATGCGTAATAAATATAATAAATTTTTATGCGTAAATCACGAGTAAGCAATCAAATTTGTCATCGTAATTTTATGAACTCTTTAAAAATTTTGGGTGTAATATTTAGGGCATTGCTTTTTTCAAAGATAAATTTTGGGTGTAATGTTTATCTCTATAGAGATATTATAATGAATTCTATTCAATTTGTCCTTAAGCAATGTGCATCTCGGGCCATTTTAAACAAATGAAATGATGTAATAATTCTTCATGGTGTTAAGTGATCCCTTATCAAGAATCGACCAACACGAGAATAGTCCAGCCAAAAGAATCCAAACTCACCATAAATAATTCACGGTATATGCAGAAATAGCGCAGTTGTTTCTATGGCTACAAAAACTTCATTCCATGATAGAAAAATCTGGATAACATATGTATGTTCCTTGCCCCCCTTCTCCAAAAACACGGGGGTACTCTACACTTGTGCCTCTCCAGACTAAAAGTACACTTCTCTCAATATTTAGCTCTGATTGGACGCCTCAACTCTGAATATTCAGACCCCAGATTTAGTTTCACAGAACCGTTAAAACCATAACTCATGCTAACACCTGTTCATAGACAAGTGCAAGAAGCGGTTTGTAATTCTTAGTAAGAGGTTTTGGAAAAGTCATTGTTCGGTCTTTGAAGCTGCTTCTTTGAGTTGGTCATGCTGCACTGTGGACATATGTACTCCAAGCCATCCGTCTTAGCATAGTCCTGAAAGAACCATGTGAATAAGATAAGAAATTGGGTTATCATGTGGAATGTGAGGATGTTATACTGCAATTCAAAATTATCAACACATGATCTAGAATGTTTACCTTGAAGGCACCGAGACCTTGTCTTCTGTCACACCCAAAGTGAGCCCACTCTCCACACACCCCACAATTAACCCAGTCACCGGCAGCTCCACTGATTAATAAATCCAATCAATTATAAGCATCATGTGATCTTTGGGTGAAGAACTTGGTTGAATATGTTAGCCCCACAGGGTTAAATTTTTGGAAAAGGAAGAAAAATAAACACTAACCAAGAATGAACAATGGACAATTACCTGTGGCATATCAAACAACATTCTCCATCAACATCATCGTGGGCTAGTTCATATTCAAGAAGGTATGTCTCGTAGTGTCTCTTTAGCGTGTTTCCCACACCCTGCAAAAGGGAAACCCCAAAAAAACGTTTGCTTGAAATTTAATTAAGTAATCATTAAGTCTGCATTGACAAATTATGTTATGACTTACTGTCATCCGATGCGTTGTGGTATAGTTAGACATCTTTGAGAAGACTTGGCCTTTCCAATTAATGCCATTCCCAACATGGAAGCCTCCTCTTGAAACCACCTATGAAGTTTGATGGCTTTCACTCAGATGCTAGTTTGGAGGAACCTTAGAACAGTATGGAGGGACACTTCAATGAATGCATGAGATGGTCCTACCTCTTTGTACAGGTTGTAAAGATCAAGACGTTTGGCATTGAGAATGGCATCAGGAAATTCTGCTTGCCCACCTTGAGGAATCAGGCGGGAATGCCCTCGGATGGTCAGAAAATCCATGACATCCTTAAGAAACTCTTCCTGCAATAGTAATTTAGAAAAATGAAAAATTCAAGGACACTTGAAATACAACTTTAATTTTCCAGCATATCAAATCCTGGTAATCACAAAAGGTCCATGTTTGCACCATTATGAAGATAAGTATAAAACACTTACTGCTTTGAGTCCAATTATTTAGTCATAGAAGCCAATTTCGAAATAACAGCCACAGCAGTAATCCAAGAAAACCAAGCAGCAGTTTCTACTTAAAAACACCAAGATACAGTACTCACCTCAGAGCAAAACTGAATAGAACTTCGGTCACACTCATGTTTCTTGAGAGGTAATGGGTTGAGAGATATAATCTGCTTAGACTGGAATGACTTTGTGGATGATCTCCGGTATGCTAGAGAAGCAGGCCTGATGACCCTCTGTCTCACAGGAGGTGCAGCAGGCCCATCCCTACCTTGCCCCTCATCAAAACCATCTCTATGGGAGTTCCGTGGGAACAGTTTAGTCTTACGAGGACGGATGTGAGGAATTGGCCTCAGAGCAGCAGCATTCAGCCTCTGCTGGCCCCAGACTCTCACCTTGCTCTTCTGGCTGTGGCTGCCTTCCCTATTGTTGCATTTAAATGGATCCTCATCATTGTGATACGGGCTTGAAGGACTATATTCAGGCCTCTTCCTACAGGGAACAGGAAGCCTGAACCATATAGGAGGGTTCCAAGTGGAGAATTCAAAATTGCTTGTGGAAGTCCTGTCCTGGTTATTGGCCGAACAGAAGAAAAGGAGGTGCTCAGCATCATCCTTGTTGAAAGAGGCTACAGCCAATCCCTGGATGCTAGCAACACCAAGAGCAACCAACCCATGGTGAGAAGCATCTAGGGCTAATTGCCTCAAAACCTGGAGCACAATCATTATGTTAGTTTCACAAAGCATCCTAGGAGAGACAATCAAACTTCCCTAAAAACAGTAGATGTTTCCCTTAAAACATTTATCAGATGATATGACAAAAGCTCACAAATTGCAGCTATAAAGAGAACCTGTGAAGTCCATAATGGGACCTTCATGGTAACTTCAAACACTTTAGCCCCACAAGCAACTGAAGCTGATAATCGAGGCTCTGAAATTGGCACAATTTCATCAGGATTTATTATGGCATGAACAATTTGGCTTTTCTCAATAATCTCCTTCTTTATGTGGTTCTCTAGCAGCTGAGTTGAAAGAGAGATAAAGAGACCAAGGGTTAGGATCACCGCAGATATGGAAGCATTGGATGGAATCATAAGATTTAATTCAGAAAATTAAAAATCATCTACAATACCTGATCATCGAAGCATATTTGTGCATTACCCGACAACAAGAGTGAAATATGTGCATAACTGCCGGTTGACATATCACACCGCATGGTCACAACATCACGAGAGAAAGTCTCTGTCTGAAGAAGTGGTTGGATCACACTGGATGTAAAATTATAATAAAACAATAATTAAATTAACAGCATACATTTTATCCCAGAAAGAAGAAAAATAAGTAGATAAAGAATAACTCATCCAAATGATTCACAATGAATAGATACATGAAGCTACTCACCTAAATTTCCCAATAAGTTTGCTCCCACGTATCTGAAACGAATATGATAACAAATGAGTAATGTAATGGGTTCCCAAGGCAATGAAAGATATCAACTCAAATTTATCAAAACTTTCTTCATGCAGCATAAAATTCGCTAATCTCTATACTAAAGGTAAACTGGGCAAAAGGAAAAAAAATAATACACACAATGCAATAGTGTGAAAGAAATCTTTCTTTTTTTTCCATGATGCTTAAACACGAATGAAATAATTGCAGACAAGTCATTCTTTACACTAACCTCGGTTGTCAAGAGGGCATTAAGACCATCCTCCAACGAACTTAATGATTGCTCATCCTGATGTGGAGTCACTTATCTCTTTAGCAATCGATAAGTTTTGAAAGGCTCTTAACTTCCTCCAATAAGAATAATAATAAAAAATAATTAGGGAAATATGAGCAATAAAACTCACCGAAGTACATGGGATTCCACAGACAAGGAACCTTAAATTCACTTGATCGTCATGTATCTTAATTGTAGATAGAGTGTTGAGAGAGCCTTCTTTGTCTTCCTCTGCCTCCAACTCAGGGGTAAAAACTTCAATTTCAGGAGGATTCCCTAGTAGATGAACCCCAATATTATCATCATTGGAAGAGATATTGAGCTTCCGAAGACAGTAGAGCCTGTAGGAAGCAGATGCAAGTTGGAAAGCATCCCATATATGAGCACCTGAACTGCAAAATAATAAAAAAAAGGTCACATGAGAGATGAGAATCCCAGTATTCTGCATTCCAGATATCCATAGAACATACATCCTCAGAGACCAGTTCTTTTCATAAAAAAGGAAAACATACTTTTACTGAAAAATACATCTTCTAAAGGAGAATCTATGTTTTATGCCTTACAAGAAAAGGGGCAGTGAATATGAACTCTAAAATAGGTATCCACAATCAAGCAGATACTAAAATCTAAAATAAACACTGTCAAAGATGGAAATAACAATGATCTATATCTCACTTGAAGAAACATGTTGGTATAATACAAAGGAAAATATAGAACTTGCCTCCTCAAAGATGAGCACAAAGCATAGTAAAAATGGGAGGCTGCAATTATTGGGACAAGATTCTTCCAGTATATCACATAGGGAATCCCCTACAAAGAAAGAATATAGGTCAATATTTCACAAAATTATATGAATGGTAAGGTAGAAATATGTGCAGGAACCATGTGCCTCCTGTTGACCCTGAATCTCTGGAATAAATCATACAGCTAAATTATAAGGAAATATTCAAAACCAATTAACCTTAGATTGCAAAGCTTTAGCTATCTCTCCTCCATTCGGTATTTCCACATAAACCTGCAAAGAATGTCCAGGAATAATTATACTAGAATTTCCAATTGAACCCCTGAGAACAACTTATCAAACTCCAAAAATATAGTACCCCAAAGTAAAAAAAAATAGGTAATATTCAGTAAGCTTCTTATGATGTCATACGCACTATCCTTTTCCTAAGAAAGATGTGCTTTTATCTGAACAATGCTCTCCACATGTAAATCTTAAAACAAAGAAAGCCATTTACCACCTATAATCAACCCACATTTTCACTAATATTTGTTAGACGCTATGCACTCAACACAACATATTCCCGTCCAAAATGCTGGTATAATAAGAGACTGAGGCAAATGGGCATAACACAGTAAAGTAAACTTTAATTTAAACAGGCAGAAGCAGAATTCTGGCGATAATTAAGATGACCAAAATGAAGCATTGTCTTATACATTTGATCAAGAAAATTACGTCGCAATAAGATTTTTAAAGCTAAGAGAACAAAAGAAATATCCACATGACTCACAGTGACAGGTAATGAAGCAGGAAAGAGCTCAGCAACAGCTTCAGGATGGGCATAATCAATCCCACCCAAAATCAAAGATCCAGCTTCATTATCCTCCACATATTCACCTTGCAAGTAGACAATGCTCGGTCTATATGATTCTAGAGCTCTAGAGAATTCATCCTTGCTAGGACTTGTAAGAGTTTGGACCTGCATCACAGTGAAACTGCAATTAAGACCAAAGTTAATACTTCACTGTTGAAAGACGGGTATATATGCGCCAGAAAAAAGTTCACCTCTAAACGCCCTGAAGAGACTTGATCAGGAAAAAAGTATCTTGGCTTATTTTCAAAGACACTCTTCCTTTCGTCTCCCTCAGAGATTTTACAGCACCTAACCGTAAGTAGACAGCAGTGGTCTCTCGAAGATCCTCGGTTATGCAGCATGTTCTAGCTTGAAAAGCTAAAGGCTTGAACCCGGGGCAGCTGAGCAAATTCTGTTCTCTCTCTACCCATGTTAAGATCACCAAGTTAACCACATTAATGCCAGAAAACTCTCAACTTGCAAAACAACAAAGTGCCATCTTCAACACCTCAAGAGAAGGAAACGCTTTCTGCTAATGTATTCACTCAATTAGTAGACACAACCTGCCCAGGAAACCCCTGCAACTCTGCAGCCAGCCCTGGAGGAAGAGATCAAGGCAGCCACAATAAATCAAAACTTTACAATCCAAAACAAGCACACCTAAGTGGTAATAAGCTCCGACTGAAAAAAATTTCAACAACCCGGAAGAGGAAAACGGAAAAAACACCAGAATCATAAGGAAAAGCACGACGATATCGATTGCTTGAACTTGAAAGAGAAAAGAAGAACTCACCGACCCAGAAGATGATTCAAGAAAAGTGGAAAATATCCAGACGATGAAATCGATCGAGAAGCAGAACATCCAACATGGAACAGGAGAAGGGAATCAGATGCAGCAGTAAAGCTGAGCAAAGGATGGGAAACCCTAAATAGAATAATCCCCTTGAAATTCACTCCAAAATTGGTTGCATTATATTATATAAAAAACCCACTATTTATTAGTGTGTGTGGATCAACGACCTGGAAAATCTTTTCATCGTAACAGAAATTTTGACAGTAGAGTACCCATTTAGCTGTAAGAATAATCTTTGATAACGAGGGTCAAACAAGGAGACGACCCAAATTAAAATTAAAAAAACCTTTCTTTTCATCTTTTTCTTTTTCTCCCTCGACAAAATTGATGAGCGGGCATATTAGACAAACTAAATCTCTCCGCCTCATTTGATCCGGAACAAGCCACATCTCCAGACAATCTTCCCATTTTTTTTCTGTTTTTTTTCATTTCCTCTTAACATCTCATATTCTCTCTGGCTCTCGGTTTAAATTAAGATCAAATTTTTTATCTACTTCCCCTGTATCCAATGAATATGATCATATTTGCCCAGGTACCCAAGAAATTATTTTCATCCTCCCTTCCCAAGAACAGCTACCTCAATGCCTCCTCCAAGTTGAGTTACATGCTTTTACCAAATATAATAACTCAAAAAATTGCAAAAAAAAGACATATTTAATGATCTTCTTTATTCTCTCTCTTTAAAAGTTTTTCACTGTGTGTTTTTATTTTGTACAAAAAAATTATTTTTAATTAATTATAACATTTATCGGTCTATAAAATTGAATTAATTCGACCACGATATATTTTAAAGTATCGAGTATTATTTCAAATAATCTCACAAGAGAACTAATCTTACCAGAGAACTAATTTGAAACAATAAGCTTAGATAAAGGCTTAGGTGCTCGATCACAAGTATGCTCAGAAAGCTAGGTAGGAGTGCCCTTAGTTAGGAAGTTTGCATTTTATTGACAAAATGTGTAAGATTTAGCACTTGTAAAGCCCAAGAAGAAGCGATAAGGTAGGTTTGAAAAATGCACCATTTTAAAATGAATAGGCATTTTATTCAATATATTTAAAAATAAATTATAAATTCAAGTAATTGAGAATAATACTTATAGTTTGTCTAATAAAGAGTTTTAACTTGAATGTTGATAAACGGTCCATGTAATGTAACATTTGAAAATATAAAAATAAGTAATTACTCGTATTGTTTAAATAAAAATAATATTAATAAATGAAATTAACTAGATAATAATATAAACATTATTTATAAATTTATTGCTTAAATTATTTATTTTTTTAGGCCTATTTAAGCTAGGAGATTTATTGAGGCAAATTATGAATTATTTATTTTAAGTATTCTAAAACTCATGTAGTTATAATAAGTGATCCAATGTTTATTGACATGTAGTATGTGATGGTTATTGTAATACTAATGTTTCATAAATACACAAGGTTTAAAATAATTTTGATCCGCATTTGTATGGTTAAATAAGTTTATTCTATAATAATGTATGATATTATTTGATAATTCTAAAAAATATTCATATCTTGAAATCTAAGAGCCAATAAACTTGAATTTAAAACGGTACAAAGTTTAAATAGAAGCTAATTGACTTGGTTTATGAAAAATTCGAGAATATAATGTATTGGTAAAAGATAATCCTACTTACTAAGTATCAAATCTCAGGCATTCAATATTCATTTTAGGAAATTAAGCCAAAAAAAAAAGCTTCAATGTGGATTAACTTTTATTTATGATAATTAACTATATATGATTCCCCATATTAATGATAAACTATTTTTCATATGAAAGTTTATATTTTAATATAATTTATGTGGATTTATATTTGAGTCTTTTATCATATTGATCCTATAGTGGTGTGACACCCTTGGGTTAGTTTGTGGGCAACTTATCATACCACACCTAATTCTAGATTCTATAGCAGTAAGATCATTCACCACCACAATATTGACATAATACAATACCCAAAATATAAAATATATCCATTTTTCTATAATAATTTGAACTTTTCATAAATGTGATACACAAGTTTACAAAATATATAAAATTTTAGGGAAAACATATAGTATTAAAAGGAAAACTTTCATGTAATCTCTTCAAGTATGTATACATCGGTCGTAGATGCAATCTGTCTCTCAGGATTCATCTTCCCTTCTTTATTTCTTATCTTTTTTTTTCTAAAATGTGTTGGAGTGGGTGAACAATGCTGAGTGAGTACAAATACTGATCATCGAGTCATTCGTGTAATTGATTTCGTCTCCATTCAAAATGACTAATATAGAGTTATAACTATTTTCTTTCTATTTTTCAAGACTAGTTTAAAGCTAATAACCCCCATGATACGAGGTAGTTTGAAAATGGTAGTTCAAAAATCATTTTCTCAAATGAAATATCATTCATTAATGACTCAATATCATTGGGTTTTCTCATGAAACCCAATTCAAATCACACAAAAATCTAAGCATACATGCTAAGTAAGCACCATGTCTAAGGGATCTCTTTCAAGTCATATAAATTGACTAATTAGGGTTAATGAGGAGTGTATGCATTGGTTGTGCACTTGCAAAGCTTTACAAAAGAGTTGTACTCCTCATCGGGGTCTATGAAAGTTATGTGCACGATGTGCACTTGCAAGGATCTATATAAGAATCACCCCCTCATTAGGTTTTCTCATGAAACCCCAATTCAAATCACACAAATAGCTAAGCAATTACCATGGCTAAGTCATGTCCCTTAACTCACTAAATCGACTAATTGGATTTGATGAGGAGCATGTGCATTTATCGTGCGTACTCGCAACTCTTTATGCAAAATCTATCCTACTCATCGGGATCTATGAGAGGTATGTGTGCGACAAGCACCCGCAAGTCTCTACACAAGAATTGTACCTCTCATAGTGATGTTCGATATAATGCCATCGAACATTTGTATGCCATGATAAAGTCTCACCACCTTTGGGACATAGGTATGTGTGAATCTCATTGTATATTTTCGGTGGTCCCGGGTGATCTGGAAACTAAAATCATCTCTCCATTATTCCTCCACTTCCATTCTACCATAGACGTCGACACTATCCCTTACTAGATGTCCTATCGAGACTCGACTTACTATTTAGCTAGCCTCGCTACTCGTATTTCTTATAGCAATTCATAATAGACCATAAATGTCACATCATGTTATAATGGAAAAGTTTACTATCATGCCCTGACCCGATGGCAACCTGTCACATCCCATTGATACTATTAAGATAGGTACCTTCATCAAATTAATACCGATGAGACCAAAGCTAAGAATATAAAACATATGCCATTTTTTTAGAGGAAATTAAAACTTTTCATAAATGTTACTTTACAGTTTCATAACATTTACAAACCCTCGAAAAGTACATTATACCAAATGGAAAGCTCTCGTACTCTTCTCTTCGAGGATTTATACCTCGATAACACTCTTTTTTGGAGTTGCTTCTCATTTAACGTGATCTTTCTCTCCACCTCTGTTCTTCAATGAGTGCGAGGATTGCTCATCGAGTCATTCATTATTCAATGTTGTCTTTACTAAAAAAGGGCTAAGATAGAGTTTTCACGTTATTTCTCATTTTTATTAGTTTTTTTTTCAAAACTATTTATTAGTTCATACCCCTCTATGGGGTATCTTTTCAAAGATATTCACTATGGTGGCTCCTCTCGAAATCCACCATTAAGGTTCACATAACCCTCATTAGTTGTCTTTAGAGTTTGTAGCATGAGAACTCCTTTCTCGAACCAACTATTTGAGCGACGTCCACATACGTTCACTCATCACAAAGTTCTAGTTTTGACGGATCTCATATCCATTTCAGTTTCATTTACAAAGGATTTCAGTATCCTCTTCGGTCGCATTCATTACGACCAAGTACCCTTAAGAGTCTAGGCTCATATGGTTATTCGTCTAATTGGCCCTAATCTTCGAATCAAGTTGAGTTCCCGATTAGAGTTATGGCTCTCATGGGAACTCAATCACATCACATACATCATGTTCAAATCCTGATTTTCAAGCACCATCCTTATATCATGTCCTCACAAATAACATAAATTCACCCCCTTATCACCATTCTCGATTTATAGGTATTGTAAATCCCGTCCTATCGGACCAAGGAAACTGAAAAAGAGAATTGAAAATTTTTTAGTGAAAAACCGATAATCTACATGAACCAGAATTGGTAAAAAAGGGTCAAAATGGGAATTTGGAAAAATTCCAAATAGCCAATAAATCACAAAAAAAAATCATGGAGAAGAACCATGAAGTGGATTGGATGTTAAAACCGGACCGGTTAAGGGTGAACCAGACCTGAACTAGATTGAATTGGGTTGAACCGTGAAAATCGATTTAAAGATTCATTTTTCTAGGTGAATTAAAAATATCAAATTGGAAAATTGAAGCCACTACCAAATAGAAAATTAATTTAGAAATTTTTAATTTTTGAAAAATCGGTCGAATCGGGCCTGAACAACCCGCTCGAAACGGACCGGTCAATGGTTTAGCTGGTCAACAGACCTATCACGCCCTGACCTAGTTTGGTCAAATCCCCGTGAGCAACCCGCCACTCCCTTAGGTTTAGGAAGAGTTTCACCCTTTTCTAAACTGCAAGTAGTAAGGAGTCCTTTTCCTTATTTTTCATGGAATAAAATTATACAAAACTAAATATATTAAATCTTACATACTTGTCTTTCAGGTTCGACTACAGGAAAGTCTTTAGGTTTGGTTTCTCTTGGTTAAAAGGAGTTCTACAACTTAGTGAATGGGTATTGGGAGTGAGTTTTCATAAAAACAGCTTTAATCATAGTATGTCAAAATCCTTATTTCTTTTAAGAATGATCTTTCCTCAAATTCCGATTTTTCAAAACATCTTTCCATTTGCCATCTGGTGTGTTTAGCAAATAACACACACCCTTCATTAGGAAGGGAACACACATTCGTAGGGCAGCCTGTCCATTGCACCCACTTGTGGCTCAGAGAGTCTTTACCAGCCAGCAAGATAGAAGCCCATACACTTCTTGTAAACCCCGCACATTTGAGTTAAGGAAAACAGGGAAAAGAACCGATCAAACCGAATAAGAAAACCAAACCGGTTTACATTTGGGAATAAGCAATATGAAAATTTACAAATTTTGGTTGATCCAAAGGATTTATTAAACATTGGAAAAGAAACTTAAGACAAACTAGAAAACAAAAATCAAATTGGTTTAGGTGAACTAGATTCCATAATAACTTCAAAGTTAAGCGTGCTTACCTAGGAGTAGTGTGATCATGGGTGACCTCATTAATACATTTATGCGAATGTACGGCTTATCATAAATAGCCATCAATTAATATATATTTAATTATTGAAATTAATACCAATAATTTAATACCTAAATTAAATTATTAGAATTAATACAAATAATTTAATACCGAAATTAAATTATTGGAATTAATACCGAAATTAAATTATTGGAATTAATACCAATAATTTATGGCAATATTAATACTAGTAATAAATCTCCCCATTTAATACACGGGTTTTACGACTATATAAAGAGGTCATCCCCATTTCATTCTCCTCACACTTAACACTTCTCTCTCTCTCTCTACTACTCCATTTCCCGGTAAAGCTCAAACCAGAGCTTCGACTTGAACAAAAGTCGGGCTCTTTAGAACCGGGGAGAAGACAGCTATCTGATAGCAAAGTTCAGTCAATCTGAGAATCGTTGGAGAAGCGCCGACATGATGGAATAGTGAAGCAACTCCGGCGGACCAAAGCTGCCCTATTTCGGCCAAGCTGGAATTGGCCATTTCAAGCCCTCCTCAGGCCAAACCAAGCCCTCCCAACACTTCCTCAGCCTTTCCACGGCCGAATTAGGACCGAAAGGTAAGCCAATTCAGCTCCCCTTTATAATTTTCGATCGATGCTAGAGAGAGAGTCGACCGAATTTCAATGACTAAATTCTAATCCAATTCCGCATCAATTGATACAATACTTGATTTTAGGATGAACCTCAAGATGAGACCTATCTACCCAGATCGAAAGCTCGGACTGTCGTGCCTTCACCGGTGAGTAATCAAAGCTTTCTCTCTCTACAGTCTATTTTCTAGCAAAGCTCCGTTTGAGCTCGTTCCGACGTTAAAATCTGCGATTCAAAGTTTCTTAGAATCGTATGAAGATATAGGAACTCAATTTCAATAATTAGAAGGTTAATTTGATGAAATCAAATTCGGTAGTGTTGAAGAGTTGAAATTGGGGGAAAATTTGGGGATTTTCGAAATTCAAAGGGGCCAAAATACAATTTTATGAAATTGAGGGTCAATTGGGCATGAAAATAATGTTGGAGGACCAATTGAGGAATTTTGGAAAATTTGGGGAAAAACTTACCATTTTTGTGAAAGAAGGGCAAAATGGTAATTTTGGAAAAAAAATTAGGGAACCAAATTGGAAATTTGGAAAAATTAAACCCCTTTTTGGTGAAATTGAATAAATTGAGGTCCCACGATAAATTTTAAAAGTTACGGGACTCAATTTGAGGAAAAAGTTTAGGGACCTAATTGCAAATAACTAAAAGTTTGTGTTTTCTCATTCATTAATGAATGAAGGCTGTTATGCCGAGTAATAATGAACAAGGTTATTCATATCGTGTAGGAACGTTAAATACCGGGAACGCCAGCAAGGACAAGCTCGCGTGAATACAAAGAACCAGTCTAGTGGAATTCACGGCATTAACGGGTGAGTGGGTTTACTAACATTACACCCGGTTGGGGATGATAAGTGTCTCGATATAAAAATCCACTGTTTAGTGGTATTTTAATCATCACTACTTAGAGAAAGTGATGTGAAAGTTATGCGAAAAAACTACTTACGGGTTGTAAGTAGATCATACCCGGTTGGTATGATGAGACTTCCTCGAAGGAAGTTGAAAACCCGTTCATCAGTTATGAACGGAGATGTCCTTATACCAGTCGGTATGATGGACAGTAAAAACCTATTTTTGTCGGAAGTGCTCTCCCCTGACTGTGTGCCAATGCTTAAATAATTTGGGAGACCTTCTTGACGGGAGCTCGAATAGCTTTAATAGGCTGGGGGCCTTGGTTTTGGAACTTGGGGGTTAAATGCCCAAGGCCAGGTGGCATGAGCAGGAGCTCGTAAACGAACATGATATATGTGCCATAAAACTTAATAATTGAATTGTTTGGCCATGGTACCAAGATGGGACTGACATGCTCAGTCAACTAGCGACAGTGCGACATGACAGGTCGACGGACCAGTCAAGACAAACAATTGTGAGTTGAGTTGAGAGTCGGGGCCGTTGGACCAGTGGTACCACAGATTACATGGAAATATAAGAAAACATTGTTTGTGCATGCACTGTGAGTACGAGATCATCAAGACGTCCATGAGGGGTAGTGATGCGTCCTAAGGGCACTGGACGACCTTGTGGCTATAAGGGCAGTTCGTCGTTCCAGGTGTCTGTGCGAAATCTGGAGTAGCACTAAGCGCATGAGACAGGGGTGGGGATAGGATGAGGTCTTTGTCCTCATACGGACACGGAGAAGTGATTTCGGGATTGTGGGTCGGATGTGACGTGCATCCACTCATTCCCAGGGTAGAAGTGGTTGTACTTCTATCCGGGTGGCAGGAAAAGTCGCTCCGAAGCCACTAGCGGGTTCTGTAGTGATACTGACTTGCGAATGTGTGTAACCTTTATGATGAAGGATGTGTGTTGGGTGATGACACACCGTGGTAACTAAGAAATAATGGAAAAATCCAAATTTTTAAATGATGAGATTTTTTAAAACAAAGGAGTCTGGCACAATCCATATAAATATTTTTCTTAAAAGTCAAAAGCTTTTAAAAACCCATTCACTAAGTAGTCGTACTCACCCCCTCCCTTATATCCCTTTCAGGAAATCCCGGAAAGCCTCCGACCCTAAAACAACTCCGTGTCCATATGAGGATAGAGACCTCATCTCGACCTCACCCTAGTCTCATGTGTAATCCTACATTGAGCTTCCTGACTGTTGGCACGACAAACTGCCTTTATCTCCACCATGTCATCCATTAGCCCTTAGGACGCATCACTACCCCTCTTGGCATCTTGATAGTTATGTACCTCAAGTGCATGCATAAAATAATAATTTTCACAATTGGCCATTTATCTTTGGTGCCACTGGTCCAATGGCCCTAACCCTCAACCCGACCTGTAGATGTTTGTCTAAGTGGATCCGTCGACCTGGCCTTGATGCACTGTCGCTAGTCCATCGAGTACTGTCGGTCCTGACTTCGTACCATGGTGAAATCACACATCCATTTCATTAAGAATTTTCATGGCTTTCATATCTTATGTTTGTTTATGAGCTCCTGCTTGAGTCCACTAGCCTTGGGCCCACTCCACGTGATTTTCCAAAACCGGGCTTTCAGCCCCACAAGTTCAAAAACTGAGGTCTCTAGCCTATTCGAGCTATTCTAGCTCCTTTTAAGAAGGTCTCCCAAAGAGTTTAAGCATTGACACACATATAAGGGAGAACAATTCCGATAAAAATAAGTTTTCACTTCATCTCACTAACCGAGTGATGATGATACCTCCACTTATAACTGGAAAGCGAGTTTTTCCTTTCTTCAAGGAAGTCTATCATACCAATCGGGTATGATTTCCTCTACGTATAATCGGTAAGTAGATTTTAGTTCTATTTACCCATCACCCCCAACCGGGTATGATGTCAAAATTCCACTTACAAGTGGTTTTTCTTTTCTAAAGTGCTCATCATCCCAATCGGGTATGATGTACATAAGCCTACTCACACAATAATTGTGACATATTCGTCCTCGGTCGATTTTCAAGTCTACATGAGCTTTATCTTGCTGGCGTTCCAGTCATACTTGTCCCTATACATTTTGGATAGCCTTATCAATTACGACTTGGCATAAAAGCCTAGGCTCACAATTTATCTATAAATTACACTTAGGTCCCTAAAGTTTCTTTTTCTTAACTTTAGGTCCCTAATGCCATTTTTCCTCAATTTGAGTCCCAAGGTTTCCAATAATTCCCTTTGAGTTCTCATTTTACTCAAAATTGTATAAGGGGCTCAAGTTTTTCCAAATATCTAATTTGGTCCCAAACTTTTAAAAATAACATTTTACCCCTACTTGCCAAAAATGGAAATTTGACCCAAATTTTCCCAAAATTGACCAATTGGTCCATCAATATCTTTTTTTTATAGCCAATTGGCCCTCAATTTTGGAAAATTGCAAATAGGTCCCTCAATTTTACGAAATCCCCAATTTCTCCCAAAATTTTCCCCCAATTTCTCCCCTTCAAACTGACTGAATTTGATTTCTTCAAATTGGCCATTCAATCAGGGTTAATTGCTCTAATTAGAGGTATAGATCAATTCCTACAGTTCCATATGATTCAATTGAGCTTTGAACAGCATCATTTGGGTTTGAATTGACCTCAAATGGAGCTTCGCTGGAAAATTATGTGTAGAGAGAGAAAGCTTCGAAAGCTTATTGTCAGAGGTGCAATGATCCGAGCTCTCTATCGAGGAAGGTAGCTCTCTTCCCGAGGTACTTTCTAGGATAAAAAATATCTACAATTGACCTTGAATCGAGGGAGAATTTCATTAGTGAAATTCCGTAGTTTCTCTCTCTAACTCCTACATGCAACGACTGAGTAGGGCTGAATTGACTTACCTTTCAGCTCAGTTAAGGTTGTATGAGGGTTGTGGAGATGTTGAGAGGGCTTGGTTTGGCAGGAGGAGGGCTAAATTTGGTCGATTTCAGCTCGGCTGAAATAGGGCAGCTTTGGTTCTTTGGAGCTGCTTCACTATTTGATTCCGTGGGCGCTTCTTCGACAATCCTCGGATTGAACGGAGGTTGTTGTCAGGTAACTGACTTCCCCCAGAGTCTAAAGAACCCGACCTCATCTTTTGAGGTTGAGAAAACTGCCCAAGTCAGAGCTCTGGTTCAAGCTTCACCGAAGAATGGAGTAGTTGAGAGAGAATGGAGATTTCAGGTATGGGGAGGATAAATGGAGAGGAGCTCTTTATATAGGGAGCTCGGGGACTCTCTGATCGACCGTTTCACATCTTGGTCAAGCTTATCATCACCCTGAAATGCTCTGAATGGAGACGTACTCTCTTCATTAGCACTGTCTGTTCATGCATTGAATGAACAGTGTTGTCATCTGAACGAAGAAGACGACACTATTCCGAACCGGACTGGACCGGTTTGACCAGTACAATGAGTAAATCAGTCAGTTCAGGCCCAATTTGACCGGTTTTCTCAAAATTAAAAATTTCTAAATTCATCTAAATTCATTCTCTATCCAATGGTGGTTTCAATTTTCTAATTTGAATATTTTAAGCCACTTGGAAAAATGAATTTAGAAACTGGTTCAATCTGGTTCAAATCCGGTTCACCTGAATTGGTCTAGTTTTCTTTTCCAATTTGTCCCAAAGTCTTTTCTATGATTTTTATGACTATTTGAGTAACTTGGAGTTTGTAAATTTCTCAATTTACCCTTTCCTTATCGATTGTAGTTTGTGAAGCAGCTTAGTTTTCTCTTTTTAAATGCTCGGTTATTTTCCCAGTTTTATTATATATAAAGGGACGGGGTTTACAACTCTCCCCTCCTTTTAGGGGTTTTGTCCCCAAAATAATTACATGTCAAATAATTGAGGGTACCCATCCCTCAAAACACTCTTGGTTTCCCATATCTCTTCTTGCACGGGTCTGCCACATAGTCAACGCTTGTAAGCATTAACCAATCAGAGTGTGACGCCTATCCTTGGTCAACAGTCAAAGGAGGAAAATCCACATCAACAATTACCGACCAATGGGAGAGTGACAATGTCCCAATCAACAGTCAATGTTGGAAAGGTCTGTCAGAAAAGATTGAATAATGAGGAGTTGACACGTGGCAAGTGTGCCACGTTAGTATCTGACAAGGATGTCGGTAAAATGACTAATCAATCGGAAGTCAACACGTGGCAAAACCACATCGAATGACCTCAGCCAATAGGAGGCTGACACGTGGTAGGGGCACTGTGTGTCAGGAGGGAAATCTAACACATTTAAATCAACCAATCAAAGGACACCACGTGTCACAACTAATGGCTAACCGAACATGGTTAGCAGCCATGTTGGAACAAGCAGCCAATAGGAGGCCACCATGTGTCCAGTCAATGAGTCAAAGGTTGACTAAGTTGTTGAGTAGGAAGCCGCGTCAGCAGAGCTAACTAATCACGAAGCGCCATGTGGCAAATCTGCACATCCAGAGCTCGCTCACATGAAGCAGTGTCATCTTTAACCTTGGACTGGCGGCAGCCTACGAGTGCCAAAAGGAAGACTAGATCTTCTATGCCTAGAAAACCTGCCACTGTTGTCGAAATAGGATGAGTTAGATGCCGAGTCCGACACTGGCCGGTAGCCTTGTCGGTTGCCAAGACCCCTATATAAAGAGTACCCTCCCACTGGGCCTCCCCACCGGTCGGCGACCCTTGAAGACAGACAGTCCATTTTCTTATAAAGTGCAGACCATAGCTTCAATGTTAGGCATTTTCTCAATCAAAGGAGCTCTGGTTGGTGGCAACAGAACTGAAGAGAACTCCTCTGACTAGCTGCACACTTAGTTCGACCTGAGAACTCCCTAAGGAGCACCGAAGTGATTGCATAGTGAAGCTACCCCAACAACTCAAAGCAGCGAACCTCCGACCAACGAAATTCAAGACACCTTCGGCCTCCTACAGCTGAAACCGACCTCCCACGACTCCCCTGAGACACCTTTTGATCCCTTTCCATCTTTAGGTAAGCCATTCCAACTCCAATTTGGCCGGAGCTTACTGACCAAAGTCCCCATGCCTAGGACACCAATTAGGGTGAATTTCAATCCTCAAAAGATCCTCCTGGCTAAGGCTAACTCCACAAATCCAAAGCGTCAACAACCGTACCTCCATCGGTAAGAATTTGAAGCTCTCTCTCTAAGTTTAGCTTTTCGACGAAGCGTCAACAACCGTACCTCTAGAGGCTGACATGTGGCAGTGACACTATGCATCTGGGGAAATCTAACACATTTAAATAAGCCAATCAGAGGGTACCAGATGTCACAATCAACGGTCAACAGAATCCGGTTAGCACGAAGGAGGGAGCAACCAATGGGAGGTTGCCATGTGTCTAGTTAGCAAGTCAAAGGTTGACTAGGTTGTTGAGTAGGAAGCTGCGCCAGCAGAACCAGCCAATTAGAGCATGTCACATGGAAAATTCACATGTTCAAAGCTTGCATGCACAAAACAATGTCGTCTTCAACCTTAGGCTAACATACGACCCATGATGGCCAGAGGAAGACTGGATCTTCTACCTCCAAAAAATTGACCACCGCTGGTGGAATAGGGCGAGTCAGATGCCAAAACTGACGTCGGTCAGTAGCCCTGTCAGTAACTAAGCTCCGTATATAAGGAGAACCCTTCCCCTTAGCCTCCCTACCACTCGAGCGCCCTCTGAAGTCTGACAGCCCATTTTCTGACGAAGTGTAGACCAGAGCTCCGGCGATGGGTCTTTTCTCATCGAAAGGAGCTCTGGTCGGTGGTAACAAAACTAGGGAAAAGTCCTCCAGCTAACCGAACCCTCAACCAGACCTGAAGACTCCCTAAGGAGCGCCAGAGCAATCGCATAGTAAAGCTACTCTGACGGCTCGATGCAGCTAAACTCTGACCTACTGAATTTGAAACATCTCTAGCCTCTTTCAGCTGGAATTGACCTCCCTCAACTCCCCTAAGACACCTTTTGACCACTTCTAGTCCCCATGTAAGCCCTTCCTCCTCAATTCGCCTTAGTCCGACAATCCTAGAGAGAGAAAGTGGTCAGAACTTACTGACTAAATTCCCTTGCCTAGAACATCTATTGAGCTGAGTTCGGATTCTCAGAAGACCCTCTCAGCAAGGGCTAACTTCACGAATTGAAAGCTCTAACAATCGCACTTCCACCGATAAGAGTCTAAAGCTCTCTCTCTCTAAGCATGTTTTTTTTTTCTAACGAAGCTCCGTTGGAGCTTGAAACTCGGTCGATTTTAGAAATTCAAAGTATAGAATAATCATGGGGAGTTGAAGGAAGTGAATAACAACATAAAAGAAAGGAATTAAGGAAGTCTAAGTGGTAAATTGGGACAGTTAAGAAATTGGGGGCCAAGGGAACCATTTAGGGAAGATTGGGGGAAATTTAGGGATTTTCTAAAATTAAGAGGACTTTTATGTAATTTTTTGAAATATGAGGGCCAATTAGCAAAAAGTGAGGAAATTGAGGGCCATTAAGTGATTTTGAGAAATCCTCAGGGCAAATTGATGATTTTCATGAAATAGGGGCACTTTGGTAATTTTGGAAATTTGGGGCATTTTAGTAATTCTTGAAAAATTGGGGCCAATTGGGAAGTTTTAGGAAAGTTACGATAGAATTTCAATTCGTGAATAATTGAAAGCTCGAATCATGTAGGACGAACTGTGTGAGGACCTACGCTGAAGAGCATGCCTCAAAGCAAAACCTAGTCGAGCGAACGCATCATGACTACCAGGTGAGTGGGAATTTATTGCATTGGTCCTGGTTAGGACGATGGTCTTGCTCTTCAATTAAAACCATCTTCTCGAAATTAGCCTCCCCTGACTGGGTGACTCCACTTAATCAATTTGGGAGCTAATTTTGGGACTTGGTCTAAATGATGCAAGTGGGCCCAAGGCTAATGGGCATGAGCACAAGCCCATTGAGAATTAGTGAATAACGAGTCCATTAAGACTTTCAAAAATGAATAATTGTGTGTTACACTTACCGAGATGTGAGTAGGTCATTGGGCTTGTTGGGCCAGACAACTACCAAGCCGAAGCTAGGTTGTTGAACTCATGGACATGGGGGCCGAAGCTGAGCCAACTGCACCCTTAGGACTGGTGGGCCAAAGATAATGGCCATAATGGATAAAACTCCTTGATTGTGCATACATGAGATGTAGAACTATCGAGTCACTTGGTATAGTGTAGTGGTGGTTCCAAGGGCTGTTGGACGACCTAGGGAGCATAAGGGTTATCCGTCGTCCAATATGTTAAGAAGCTCTAGGAGCTTTATGCGCACGGACACCGAGGGCAGAGGGGGAAATAGGTCTTGTCCCACATTGCAGACATGAATGATGACTAGGGTTTAAGGGTTAGACAACTGATGTCCACTCAAACTCTGGGTAAAGGTCACGAACGTCTACCAGGGTGGATGGTAGAGGTGCTCTGGTCCACAAGTAGACCAGTGGGGGACTGGTCTGCGACCGTGTGATCCCCTTTTATGATAAAATGAGTGGTTGATGTGTGAACCCTGCATGGATCATGGGAAAAAGGAAAATAAATAAATTTATAAACTCGATTTCTATAGAGATATTTTCCTCACTAAGTCGTATACTTGTTCCCCTCCTTTCACCCCTTTCAGGAAAACCTAAGAAGGGGGTCGAGACAAGCATAATTGAAGTCCAAGAGAAGGCTTGAACACTCAAGGTAAATTCCATATAATGAGGCCCCATTTTTTTTTAAATTGTTAAGGAAAACTTGTGTTGGTATGCCTTTACCTTCCCTGGATAGGTTGGTCCAGGGAAGGGTGGCAGGTTGGTCAAGAGAATCTTGATCGAACTAGATCAGGATGTGACAACTTTAGTGGTATTAAAGCATAGTTTTCCTAACAAGTCCTTACAAACTATAGACCCTAATCCCAAAACTCTTCCAGAAAATCATGAACGGGGATGCAAACGAAAAATACATTTCCTAGAGGAATGCTATCGAGCAAAGGATAGAAGATGAGGAGAAGTACGTCCCATGGAGGGAGCCCCGAAGGAGGTCCCCTCAATGTTCAGTGGAAGGTGAGACCTCTCCACCCCAAGGCCTCGATCAAACCCAGACTCGAGAAGAAGCAAAAATAAACTTTTGGGAGGCCTATGCTAACTACGTAAGAGTCTTCCATAAGTTGCCCCCAATCCAAGGAGACTTGTGCACAATGAACCACATGCAATGCACTTACGCGTACAAGGCAACTGTCCGAAATAAGTTCGGGGTTGACGTCGCTCACGAAATGAGGGTCAGACGAGTAGCAAGCATGCCATCTTCCTCAGAATATGAGGAACCTAGTATGAACCCTTGTACTAGGTGCGAAAGGTACCACAGAGGCGCCTGCCCACCCATGTTGCAACAACTGGGAAGGATGGAGGTGGACCTGAGGATGGAAAAGCAGGAGAAGTGCTTGTTGGTCAATGTAGTGGTGAGGACTAGTCTAACTAAGTAGATTAAGGCTCAACAAAAGACTAATAAGGAACTTTAGTCTTATTTGGATTTGGTTAATAGAGAAACAAAACTGGACTATCACCTATGAGGTGATGGAGTGCTAACCTACAAGGGTAGGGTATGTGTGCCTCGAGATAAGGGGTTGAAGAGGTTAATTATGGAAGATGCACACAATTCAATGTATGCAATGCATTCGGGAAGTACCAAGATGTACCACACCCTCAAACAAGGATATTAGTGGAAGGAAATGAAGAGAGACATTGCAGAATATGTTGCTCGATGCTTGTCCTGTCAGCAGATTAAAGCTGAGCATCATAAACCATTAGGACTACTACAACCCTTACCAATCCCGTTATGGAAATGGAAGCACATCACTATGGACTTTGTTACAGGACTCCCTATGACCAGGAAGGGTCGAGATGCCATTTGGGTCATCATGGATAGATTGACCAAATTCGCTCATTTCCTTCCTATAAGAGTGACGAACATAGTGGAACAACTAGCCGTCTTATACAAGAGGGAGATAATAAGACTTCCCGGCGTCCCGGTGAGTATAGTATCAAATAGAGACCCAAGATTCACTTCAAGGTTCTGGCCAATCTTACAAAGTGCCATGGGAACCAAGCTCCACATGAGTACAGTGTTTCATCCTTAGACTGATGGATAGTCTGAGCGAACTATTCAAACCTTGGAGGATATGCTAAGAGCATGTGTACTCACCATGAACAAAGGTTGGGAGGAATACTTGTGCCTAATGGAATTTGCTTACAATAATAGCTATCATGCCAATATTCAAATGGCTCCCTATGAAGCCCTTTATGGATGACTATGTCGTACCCCACTATTTTGGGAAGAAGTGGGGGAAAGGAAGCTGGAAAGGGCAGAGCTAATCGAGGATGCTATGGAGAAAATAAAATTAATCAGGAGTCACCTTAAGACCACTCAGGACAGACAAGCGGATAATCGAAGGAAAGATCTGGAGTTTGATGTGAGAGATCAAGTGTTTCTCAAGGTATCATCATGGAGGGGAATACTTAGGTTTCAATAACGGGGAAAGTTGAAACCAAGGTATATCAGTCCATATCCCATTATTCAAAGGATAGGAGCGATGGCCTATAAATTGGAACTACCTCTAGACTTGCAGAGAATACACGTCATATTCTATATCTCAGTACTTCGGAATTACTAGTATGATCCTAGTCATGTGTTGGACTAACCTCGACTAGAGCTGGAAGAGAACTTGACCTATCAAACAAAATTGATACGAATAATCAACCAGAGGGATAAGAATTTAAGGAATAGAGTATTCCTATGGTCAAGGCTCTATGGAAAAATAGACCCATGCAGGAAGAGACATGGGAAACTAAAAGTGTAATGAGGGATAGTTACCCTCAATTATTTGACATGTAATTGTTTTGGGGAAAAAAACCCCTTAAAGGAGGGGAGATTTGTAAACCCCGTCCTTTGATAATAAGAAAACCAGGAAAAGAACTGGACATTTCCAAAAAGAAAACTGATTCGATCTATAAATCGGAACCCATAGAGAAAGGGCAAATCATGAAATTTATGAATCATGGGTGACCTAAAGAGTCACAAAAGTCATGAAAAGGACTTTAGGATGAATAAGAGGTGAAAACCAAACCAGTTCAAGTGAACCAGACTTGAATCGGATTGAACTAGTTTGAACCATTATTGAACTAGTTTCTAAATTCATTTTTCTAGATCGCTTAGAAAATTCAAATTGGAGAATTGAGGCCACCATTTGATAGAGAATGAATTTAGATGAATTTACAAATTTTTAATTTTAAAATAGTTGAATCGGGCCTGAACTGACCGATTTAAGCATTGAACCCGGTTCAGACTTAGTAGTAGGTTTTCATACCCGGTTGAGATGATGAGCACCTCGGAAATGAAAACCCACTACTAAGTGGAATTTTAAACATCACATCTGGATGGAGTGATGTGGAAATTATGCAGAAAAACTACTTATCGGTTGTAAGTAGATCATACTTGGTTGGTATGATGAACTTCCTAGAAGGAAGTAGAAAACCTACTTATCGGTTATAAGCGGAGATGTTCTCACACCCGATTGGTGTGATGTACAGGTGAAAAGAATATTTTGTTGGAAGTGCTCTCCCCTGACTATGTGCCACTGCTTAAACTTTTTGGGAAACCTTCTTTACGGGAGCTGGAATAGCTCAAATAGGTCAGAGACCTCAGTTTTGGAACTTCAGGGCTAATATGCCCTATTTTGAAAATCTCATACAGTGGGCCCAAGGCCAATTGGCACGAGCAGGAGCTCATAAACAAACATGAGTTTAATCCATAAAAAATTTAAATGAATGATATGTTTAGCCATGGTACTAAGACAACACTGACATACTCGATGGATTGGCGGGTAGTGCGACAAGACAAGTCGACGGACCAGTCGAGACAAATAGCTACAGGTCGAGTTATGGGTCATGGCCGTTGGACCTGTGGCACCAAATATTAAATGGCTTATGAGGAAAACTATTTATTTGTGCATGCATTGAGGTTTGGGATCATCAAGATGCCCAAGAGGGTAGTGATGTGTCCTAGGGTCTATTGGACGACATGGTGGAGATAAGGGCAATTTGTCGTGTCAGCAATTATGGAAGCTCGACGTAGCTTCAAGCACATGAGACTGAGGTGGGGTCAGGATGAGGTCTCTATACTCATATGGACATGGAGTTTCTTTACGGGATTGAGGGTCGGATGTCACGTATATCCACTCATTCTTAGGGTAGAAGTGGACAGGCTTCTATCTAGGTGGTCGGTAAAGTCGCTCCGACGCCACAAGAGGGTGTAGTGGACATGCTGCCTTACGAATGTATGTTCTCTTCATGATGAAGGTCATGTGTTGATTGATAAACACATTGTTTGTGGTTGATAATGAGATATGGCTATGAAAACCGAGATTTTGAGGATGAAATATTTTGAAATAAAATAAGTAGTCTAGCACACTCCAATTCAAACTGTTTTCTGAAAGTCCAATTTTAAAACACTCATTCATTGAGTCGTTGAACTCATCCCCTCCCTTATACCCCTTTTTAGGTAATCAAGGGAAAGGCTACCCAAAGACCTCAAGTTAACTACACCTGTAAGACAGGTATGTTAAGTTTAAATTTTCTTGCAGTTTTGATTAACGTTATTTCAAGAAAGGTACAGGTTTAAAGAACGCCTTACTCCTCACAGTTTAAAAAAGGGGAAATCCCTTATTAAACTGGGAGAGTGGAGGGTTGCTCATAGGGATCCGACCAAACCGAGTCGGGGTGTGACAACATAGTTCCTAAGGTGGAAGTCTCTATTTTAACGGATATAGTAGAGAATGAAATCATCAAAAAGGAACTTCCCTGAAGAAAGGATATAGACCGAAAAGGATCAACTTGGAATAAAGAATCGTGAAATGGTCACGGACAAGTAAGAGTGGATTGAAGAAAGGAAAGTACTTGAGTAAAGGACGCCATTAGAAATGAGGAAGGATAGAAGAGAGGAAGAATCCCAAAATGTCGATAAGTCGTCAAGAAATCCGATGGTTAGAACCTAGGAAAACCAATAAGGAAGTTGTTAAGGGATCAATAGATAAGGAAAAACTAACAAAATCATGATGACAGAATGTAAAGGGACAATTGGATAACGCTAAAAGTTGGGAAACACTACCAAGTAACAAAAAAAAAACAAAGCCATACGACTTCTAACGATCGGAAAGGCATGAACCGTTATCGAGAAAAAGGTTCTAGAACTATAATGGACAAAAAAAATTCTAGAACACATCATGTTGTAAGGGACATGTAGGTCCAACAGTCCTAGGAAAATGTGACTCAAGTAAGAAATAGTCTGTTAGTTAAACATGACGAAATCAACCTAAAAACTAGGACTAGAGCTGTAGTAAACAAAAGATGGAGGAGGGATCAAACTAAAGATAAAAAGGGGAATCATATCAAAACCCACATGATTAAGGACAAAAAGTCTGAAAGGATGCTAAGCTAAAGAGCATCAACAACCAAGGAAATAAATGGAAACGAGCACAATCGGATGTTTATGGAACATCCACCCCAATGATCTAGATAAAAATCCTCAAGAAGAAGAGTCTTACCTTAAGTAGAGTAAGAAGTGGACCTAAGGGTGTACCTTTGGACTTGTGGGTAAAACATACCTAATCTAGATACAATCCATGGAGTGAGTAAACAATGGAAAGGGAAAGAAATTCCTTAAGCATGTGGTTTAAAGGGGCTAGGTGAAGAAACAACCAAAGGGGTAGCATGTCAAGCAAACCCCAAGTGGACATTAAGGGAAATTATTCCCAATGTAAAGGATACATAATCAAGTTTTGGGGGCAAAACTCCTAAAAGGAGGGGAAAGTTGTGAAAGCCATCCTCTTGGACCAAGGAAACCGAGAAAAGAACTGGCAACTCTCATGAGAAAATCGAGCCACTAAATAAACCAAAGGTGGTAAAGAAGTTCTAAAATGGAAATTTGGAAAAACTAAAGTGACCAAAAAGTTATAAAAGTAATGGGGAAGAACCATGAAGTAAAATGGATGGGAAAACTGGACCGATTTAGGGTGAACCAGACATGAACCTAATTGAACCGGAATGAACTAGTTTGAACTATACATGAACCAGTTTCTAAATTTATTTTTCTTGGTGGCTTAAAGTGATCAAATTGGAAAATTAAAGCCACCATTGGATAGAAAATGAATTTAGATGAATTTAGAAATTTTTATATTTGAGAAAACTAGTCGAATCGGGCCTGAACCGATTAATTTTTTCCATTTAACCTGGTCGGGCCGATCCGGTTCGGAACATTATCGTCTTCTTCCATAGGATGACAACACTATTCATTGGCTCAAAAACCTTTCCTTTCCGGCAAGAGGAATATTACTCCGATCAAGGAATTTTCGGGCGAGGATAAGCTCGACCAAAATGGAAACTGGTTGGACAGAGGGTCCTCGAGCTCCCTCAATTCATCCTCCACACACCTCAAATCGCCTTTCTCTCTCAAGTGCTCCATTTTTCGATGAAGCTCGAACCAAAGCTCTAACTTGGTTACTTTTCTCAGCCTTAGAAGGCAAGGTCAGATCCTATAGACTTCAGGGGAAGTCAGCTACCTGACAGCAATCTACCTTCAACTCGAGGACAACCGGAGAAGCACCGGCTGAATAAAATAGTGTAGCAGCTCCAACAGACCAAAGCTGCCCTGTTTTGGCTGAGCTGAATTCGGCCAAATTCAGACTCCTTCCGGCCAAACCGAGCCTCCCCAACATCTCCATGACCCTCACATGACCTCCAAAGAGGTGAAAGAAATTCTGATCCTAGAAGGATCCTAGGGACGTGAGCTACCTCCCCAGATCGAGAGCTTGGACTACCGCACCTCTGATAGTAAGCTTTCGAAGCTTTCTTTCTCTATGAATAGTTTTTTGACAAAGCTCCGTTTAAGCTCGTTTCGACCTCAAATTCTATAATTCAAAGCTCAATTTGATTGTATGGAAGTGTAGTAACCGATCCATGCCATCAATTGGAGCAATTAACCCCAATTGAATGGCCAATTTGAAGGAATCAAATTCGATCAAAAAAGGGGAAAGAAATTGGGAAAATTGGAGATTTCAAAAAATTGAGGACCTCCATGCAATTTCTCAAAATTGAAGGTCAATTGACAATGAGAAAGATGTTGGGGGACCAGTTGGTCAATTTTCGATAGAATTAGGTTAATTAACTATTTTTGGAAAGTAGGGACAAAACAATAATTTTTGAAAAATTGGGGACCAAATTGGAAATTTGGAAAACTTGAGCCTCTTACACAATTTTAAGTAAATTAAGGATCCAAGGAGGATATTAGAAGACTTGGGACTCGATTTGGGGGAAAATTTAGCATTAGGGACATGAAGTAAAGAAAAATGAACTTTAGGAACCTAAGTGCAAGAAACCAAGAACATTGGGCCTAGTCGCTCATATGTGAGAAAATGAAGGCTGTCATGTTGAATCCTTATTAACAATGATATCCAAACCGTGTAAGGACACATGAAATTGGAATGCAAGCAAGAGCTAGTGTGGATGGGAAACTAACTAGGGACGAACACATCACAGTCAACGGGTGAGTGGGATTATTTAACGTCATAACCGGTTGGGGTGATGAGCATATTTAAAAGTGAAAAACTAACTTACTGGTTGTGAGTAGGAATAAACAAACATCATATCTGGTTGGTATGATGAGTTTCCTTAAGGAAAGGAGAAAACCGCCTACCAGTTGTAAGGGGATCCATCATCACACTCGGTTGGTGTGGTGCGATAAAAATATAATTTTTGTTAGAAGTATTCTCCCTTGACTATGTGTCAACTGCTTAAAATATTTAGAAGACCTTCTTGACAGGAGCTAGAATAGCTCAAATAGGCCAGAGGCCTCAATTTTGAACTCATAGTGCTCAATGCCAGTTTTGGAAAACATGTGTAGTGGGCACAAGGCCAGTGGGTACGGGCAGAAGTTTGTAAACAAACATGATTAGGAAGAGCCATGCAAACTCTTAATTAAAATGGAATTGTTTGTGTGATGTGTCACGGTTTCAATTCAGGATCAACATTACTCAATGGACTGGCAGTAGTGCGTCAAGGCCTGGTCAAATAGCTGCAGGTCAGATTGAGTATCGGGGTCGTTGGACAGTTGGTACCAAAGAGGATGAATAACTATATGAAAAATTTTGTTTGTGCATGCACTTAAGGATCGGGATCATCAAGACGCCCCAAGGGGTAGTGATGTATCCCAAGGGCTATTAGACGACATAGAGGGTGATAAGGGCAGTTTGTCATGCCAATCAGTCATGAAGCTCTAAGAGCTTCTTGCGCATGAGACTGGGGTGGGGACATGATGAGGTCTTCGTCCTCATACGGATACAAAGTGGCATTTAGGTTTGAGGGTCGAACGTTAGGGACATCCACTCAGACTCAAGGTAGAAGTGGACGATCTTCTATCGGGGTGGACAACAAAGTCACACTGGTCTCCAAGTGGGTGCAGTCTGGGACTGCCCTATGAATGTGTGTACCCTTCTTGATGAAGAGCGTGTGTTTATTTGCTAAATGCCTTTTGAAGCAAGGGGATGTGCTAAGAGAGCTAAACACACATAATATGGAAATGGAAAAGGTTTTGAAAATTGTGTTTGAGGAAATCATTTAAAAAGGAAAATGTTAACCTTGGCATGGTTTTGATTAACTGAAAATATTTTGAAAACTCACTTCCAACACCTCCTCACTGAGTTGTATTACTCACCCCTCTCTTTACCCCTTTTCAGGCAAAAGAGGAAGACCAACTGTAAAGACCCCTCACAGTTGAACTGTAAAGATAGGTATTAAAATTTTAACATATTCAGTTTTGTATAATGCTATTATAGGAAAAATAGGAAAAATGACGCCTAACTTCTCGCAGTTTAGAAAGGGGTGAAACCCCTTATAGATTAAAGGGAGTGGCGGGTTGCTCACGGGGATTTGACCAAACCGGGTCGGGGCATGACACCATACTTGAGATGTTATGAGGAAAGGTTTTTAATGATTTCATCAAATTTGGAGGACGAAATAGAGTCCAAAAGATGGTTTGGACTATTGAACCATGAAGGGACAATTAATTCAAAATGGAGACGAGGTCAATATCCATGACCCTTAGACATGTTATGGGTCAGTATAATCCGAGAAGTGGATTAGACCCTAAGGAAGAAAAGAGGGGCATGAATTGTAAGTGAAACAAATAAAAATGAATTAAGTTAGTAAAAGAGAAGGATTTGGGAAATACCATGGTCACTCGATTATCAATATTGCGTAAGGCCAACAAAAGAAGATAAGATGAGTTAGAGGAGTAAGTATCTTAGCAATAGTACAATTGTGCAAACACATACAACCAAACATGGTATGAACATAATATCTTCGAATACATGAAATCAAACAAGAACTTTTGGAACAAGTATTGTTGATTGACTTGGAGAAGTATGGAAGTTTGCGGTTGTGACAAATAGGTCAGGGAAAGTAGGAAAACAACCAAAATGGCTAAGTACAAAAGAGTACATATGTGAATAAGTTATCCAGATATGCAAAAACTCAATGTGCTGGTGTTAACTAAGGATATCCATAAGAGATTAGAAGGTTATAAATAAAATAGTATCAGGGTAAATACGGGGTGTGATCTGCAATCTAAGATGATTGGAAAGTACCATCGATGATAAGGACTCTAGAAGGAGTCTTGTAGAGAATGGTATGATATTATCGATGGATGTATTTGAAAGAGGGTTACCATTTGCCTAAGATAAAGGATGAGGCTAAATTTAATATGGAAAATTGGACAAAAAGGGAATTGACATATGAATACAAATGGAAGACGAAAGGAATACACAATGGTATTTCAACCATGTGAATTAGAAGAAGGGTGAAATGACCTGAGTAGCCTTTGGGAACCACTCCCCTAGAAAATAAGAGTTTTGAGGACAAAACTCCTAAAAAGGATGGTAGAAGTTGTAACACCATATTTTTGAAAACCAGACTTATGCCGCTTGAACTAGAAACCGAGAATGGAACCCAAGAACAGGACCACGAGTCGAATTAGGTTAAGAAATTAATGTTAAATCAAGAATGGAATCCCAAATAGAGAATGAGAATCGAAACTAGGAATGGAGTACCGAATAGAGAATGCAAACCTAAACCGAGAACAAAACCCCAAGCTTGGAAGGAAACCCGAGTCTAGATTTAAAAGTCAAATTGAATCATAAACCAAATGATGGATATGGAAAGGGAACTCTATGCTGGGAATAGAGATCCGATTGGATTAGGGTTCGGATTCTTGAGCATGAAAATCAAGAGTCTTGGAAAAAGCTAGTTTTCACCCGAATGAGGCCAGGATTTTGGACTAAATTACCTATGGGGCCAAAGAGGGAAAGAAGGTAGTTTGGATTTTTGGAAAGTTTGGAAATGAAGGATTCAACCTGACTTTGGCCAGCCTCACCCGCCTCATGGCGATACAACTCGAATTCACCCCTCTACCTAATCCAGTTAGTTTCTACATATGACGGGTTATGAAAACACATCTAATTGACCCATTTATTCATCAAATTACAAGCAATTAGACCTGACATTGTAATGGAAACCCCTTGAGCAGCCTATAGGAAAAGTTAATTACATTTTCATCCCTTCATTAGATCGAATTTCATCTAAGAAGTTTGAAAAGTTGACTTGAAACTCTCTTTTGACCCTCGATTGTTCCTCTCTAGATTTCTCCCTCACCCGACCATCAAATGAAGTGATATTGGTGTCCTAATATCGCTAAGTTCTCTTGAGTTCTATGGTCGGGTCCCAATCTATTAGTGGTCAGAAAATATCGCACGAGGGTCATTTTGGCAGACTTTGGCTTGGAAGAGAAAATCGTCGTCGCACCACCGCCATTGCGGGTCCAAAATTGGCCACCACTCCGAACGACTCTAGTACCACAATGATCGTTTGCCTCTACTCTATCTCTCTACAGCAAGGGTCGAACTCCAGCAAGGGGAAAATCGACAACCATGAGTCAATTTACATTGGTGGGTCTGTTGGGTTCTATTCGATTGCGATGAGTCGATGACCAAATTCTCCCAACCTCAACAACCACTTGGCCGACCACCACCACATAAAGTTTTGCTTGGAAGTTGGCTACAAAATGCCTAAGGTCTAGCTACCCTTCGACCACCTCCAGTGAGTATTTTTGACAACTCCCTAAGTACCTCAATCGATTTCGCCTAAATTTGGTCAATGTAAGAACCTCCACTCCCCCTATGAGCCATTAGGAGTATAATGAATGTTTTTATGAGGGATTAGAGAAAATTTAACTTGATTTAGTTTATTTTTAAAGTTTGGGAACTAAAGTACAATTTTGAAAAAGTTTGGGGACCAAATTGTAAAAGAAGGAACTTGTGGAAATTGTCCCTAAGGGTAACCTAAGTGTCTAGAAAGTGATTTTTGGGACATATCATAATGTATAAAGTGCTTTCAGAAGTTTAGAAGTCAAATCCTAATTTTTGATAAATTAGGAACAAAAGTGTAATTTTAGCCAAAATGAGGCAAAATAGCTAATTATGCCAAAAATAGGTTAAAGAGTTTACTTTGAACCATAAATGACCAAAGTTTAATTTTTTTTTAAATAAATGAGGTAAAAATAAGATTTTTACAAGTGATAGATAAAATGATAATTTTACTTATTTTAAGTATTTAAGTATAAAGTTATGAATATTGGAGGTATATAAGTAATTTTTAAGAACTTATAGAGCCAATTAAATGTAATGAAAAATTAAGAACCCAAATTAGAGATTTTGAAAATATAGGGTCGAAAATAAGAAAAATTTAATAATTTTATCATTTTTGTGGATAAAATTGTAAGTTTAAAAAAGTTCAATATTAAAATAGAAATATTAGAGAATTTAGCTATTTTGGCAAATAAAATAAAATATAAATATACCTTGAATAGGTATAATGAAACACTAGAATGAAATTAATTAAATCAAATTTATTAATGCGCTAGCTGAACAAACCCCACCCAATTAACAAAACCGTAATTTTTAAAAACAATTAAGAGACCACACTTATAGTTAATCGGGTAAATTAAATCTACTCTTATTAATATAATTTAGAATTTAGAGTAAAAATATCCTCCAAAACAAAAAACTCATGATTGCACGCGATAAGACTACTGAAGGCGTGCGGAAAAAATTCATATAATTTGAATTTTATTTTTTAATATGAGAGAGACTATATACAAATAATGAAGAGTGATCATAAGAATTCTCAAATCAAGAAATTTATTAGAGCAAAAAAAATTAAGAAATTATTGAATTAATAAAATACATTATTTCAAAAAAAATAATATCAATAGAGATAGAAATTAATTTAAATTAAATCAATCTTTTCACTCTCACAAGAATCCCAAAGTTTGTCCATATCTTTGAAGGATAATGATCTTACTCGTTTACAACTTACACAATTTGATTTGATGGTCAAATACATTTTTAGCTAATTAATATTTGAGTTACCCTTACATACACGGTTAAATTCACCGACTAAAAAGGGAAAAATATATTAAGATAGAATATGATAAAAAGTAAAATACAATGAACCAATGAGCACATACTCTACTCCTTATATACACTTTTTATTTTATAAAAAATATAAAAAAAATCAGATTATTAATATTACATAAATATTAACAATGTCCCTTATATAAAAATTCGATAGTAGACCGTAATTAATATTCGTGAAAAAAATACAAGTTCTTTTTGCTAAAAAATAAAATAAAGTTTTAAAATATGAATACACTTGAAGTTTAGGCAATTTTAACTAAAAATAAATAAAATTTAGATTGAAAGTATATGAACAACCGAGCCCATTTGACATAAAAATTTTAAGAGTAGAAAAACATTAATAATAATATATATCTGCTTTCCTTCCTTGTGCCTTCTCGACCTAATTTGTTCACCTCTTTCTCGTAATTCCCAACTCCTTCACAGAGTAACCCTATTATTCAGTTACATCCCCGAGGAAGATTCGGCCATCATCAGTAATCATCGATGTGATTATTGGTACTTCCTCCCCTTTCAGATGCAATATAGCCTACTTCATGTTATTCTTTTTTCCATAAAATCTCCAGGAGATTTTGCATTTTGAATTTGATTGGCGGACTTTGGAGTCCCGAGGAATTACAGGCGCTTTATTGTGGAATCATCTAGGATATTCGAGAACATGATATCCGTTTCTGGTGGTTGATACCTACAAAGTCCTCGGCAATTGGTTGTAATTTTCTGTTGAGTTGGTAGTTATGATCGAGGTGAATGATTTGCCTCTATGATCTATAGATTCGAATTCTGTTCATCCATTTGTGAGCTTAAATATCTTGACTTGCGTTGAGCATGTAGAAGCTTCACAGTCATGCAAATGATGAAGGATGGATCTAGTCTGCTTGACATAAGTAAATTTCTTATTCTAGTCAGTTGATGTGGACTTCCTTTCATGTTTAACTGGATCTGTTCTCCCTTGCAGTTTTATTTGTCATTTGTGGGATACATTAGCTGAGAAAAATGGTGAAGATTACTATGATTGCTCGTGTTACTGATGGTCTTCCACTAGCTGAAGGACTGGATGATGACCGAGATTTGCAAGATGCTGAATTCTACAAGCAGCAAGTCAAATCTCTGTTCAAGAATCTCTCCAAGGGACAAAATGAACCTTCAAGAATGTCAATTGAAACTGGTCCTTATATTTTCCAGTATTCTCCTTGACCTTGTCGTTCTATTCCATAAAACCACGTTTTGAAATTCATATTTGATGCCCCGTTACTAAAATTATATTGTATTTCCATATTATATCGATATATTCTTTTCACCTGCCATGTTTATTGATATTTAGCCAACAAATTGTGCCACATTTGTTTTCTTGTTTATATTTTAATTACGTTTATTGATATGGTCAGTTATATCATCGAAGGACGTGTATGTTACCTGACTATGTGTGATCGTGCTTATCCTAAGAAACTTGCATTCCAGTACCTTGAGGATCTGAAGAATGAGTTTGAGCGTGTTAATGGTGCGCAGATAGAAACTGCTGCCAGACCCTATGCCTTCATTAAATTTGGTACGGTTTGATTTGTTCACTGGTTGTTTGTGTTTATTCCCAGTTGGTTTTGATGATGATGTTTTTTGACTCCCATTGACTTCAGTTTTTTAATGTTTAAGATACCTTTATACAAAAGACCAAGAAACTTTACCAAGATACACGCACCCAGAGGAATATAGCGAAGTTGAATGATGAACTCTATGAGGTCCACCAGATAATGACCCGGAATGTACAGGAGGTTCTCGGTGTTGGAGAGAAGTTGGACCGTAAGATACCCCTTTTTTCTCTACGCATCTTATGATTTTGATCTCATGAATGAAAACTCTCATATGACTACATTTTCAACTATTCTTGTGGAAGATTGCATGACATGAAAGGAATATTCTCGTAAAAGTAGTTCAGCTATTTTGAAGCTGATATGCACTGCAGAGGTAGCTCTTCATAAGTTGTGACTCTAAATACCCTGCTCTTATTGAATTTGCAGAGGTTAGTGAAATGTCTAGTCGATTGACATCAGAATCACGCATCTATGCTGACAAAGCTAGAGACTTAAATCGACAGGTCAGCTCCTTGTCACTACTTTGCTCTATACTTCTAACCATATTTTGTCCAACCTTCTATTGAAATGGTATCAAATTATGTAATTGATGTAAACTGAGTCTTCCTCTGGTAAATTTTAGCTTACACTTTTGTATCTTATATGTTAATTTTGTTACAGTTTTATGAATCACATTTCATTCTTTTTTCTGGAATAGATGGAACCACATCTTTTTTATGATCCAGCTTGAAGTTAATGACAGCTTATTGTAATTCCAAGAGCTGCATATAAACATTTTTTTACTTAAAAGTAGTTTAGATATATCATGGTTGTATTTGCAGCTGTCAGTTGGTTTTATGTTTGGACACATTGTAACCACACAAAAGAACATCATGAAAAAGAATTTATAGAAGTGTGCAGTACACATTGTATTTGGGTGTCATACTATAGAGGGACCAGTTTATATATGCTAGTCTTATTTCATGCCAATCTTCTCTCCCCACACACACATAAAGATGTGCTATATCAGCTTTCAGTTGAAGGATTTAACAAAAAAGGAAAAGCCTTTGGTAGAACAGGAATGATCGACTAAATTGTTAGAAGTAAAAAAGCTCATGTCCTTAAGTTCTAGTGAGTGTCAAGTTTGATGACCAAGGTGTTGTGCACTCATAAATATTTATATTTATGATAGATTCGAATTCAGAATATTGGCTCTATACATCTATGAATTTTCCTGTGATGGGTAATGAGGACATGATGCAGGTTGAACTCTATCTGCTCATAATATATGGGTCTCGCAATTGTATTTTTTGTTTGCAAAATCTTTGTAAAATTACCCTTCCCTTTCCACCCAGATGTATATTTGAAGCTATTGGCATGTAGAGATTCATAATTTACATTTTACTTGCAGGCACTCATTAGAAAATGGGCTCCAGTTGCTGTTGTTTTAGGAATCGTTTTCCTCCTCTTCTGGGTTAAGGCAAAGATATTGTGAGAATACCTTTTGAGCTCCTAAATTTTTCCCACATTTGTTTTTCATTCATCATCCTTGATGCCACCTTCAAATACTTTGAGATCTGGTGCAGAACTGTTGAGCAAGGTCAGGGCTTCCTACTAGTTTTATATCTCTCCCCATTTTCTGTCAGACCATGGTTTCTGTACTCTGAAAGTAGCTTAGGATAATTTTTTTTCTTAGACAGGTTGAGGAACTAATGGATCATGGCCTATATATGAGAATACCTTATATACAAAGTGACCCTACAACCTTCTTAAAGTTTGGGAGACTAGTACCCGTTTATACTCAACCGTGTCATGGCCCAGAAAATTTTTCTCAAGTTTGGAAGACTCGTACTTTTAGCCCATGCAGATAGCAGTTTTGACGGAGATATTGATGATTTGCGCTAAAATCTCAAATATGTTCAAATCATTGTGCTATAACTCAGTTTATGTGCGACTATTTTATTTTAGTTCATGATTTTAGCCATGCTTTGGGTTGGTCATCGGGGATTTAGTTTATACATGATACAAGATCTAATAGCCCGTGTTTATGAATCACTAGAAATCTATCAAAAGGGAAATGTTCAACAGCTTTAATTCTTTTGTTATACGTAATTCCTCTAAGATAAAGTAAGCCATAAATTCAATTATATATAATACCCCATTTTAAGATAATTTGAACTTTTCGATTTTAATCTCAACGGCCAATAGAATGCTCGAAGTCTAAACATCGCTTCCGAATTGTCTAATCCGGTAAATAATGGAACGGGTCACTTTGGAAGAGATCATCAAATTGCCCACCTACTTCTTCTGTGGGATGAACGAGGTGGAACAAGAGATCTTGATCAACCACAATTGCTCTAAAATTTTAAATTTAACCACATTTTCTCATATATTTTTAAATTATAGTATATTTTCTAAAAATTTTATTTGCCCCCAAACTTTTAAAAATTATAATTTAGTTTTTAAACTTTTCTAAAATAAAATTTAGTCTACCTTGTATTATTTTCCTTAATATCCTTGTTTTTGTACTCTTGTCATTGTGAATAGAATAAAAATGACCGTATCTTGACTTCAAGAACCATTCTTTATGTTTACTTATTACAGGCATCTACATTCTCGATCAATAAATATAACAGGGATGGAGGAAGAGGTAACAAGTCTCTCTTGGAAATGTATTTCGACATTCAGAATCCTTTGGAACAGTGGTGCATACTCTGTTTCCGGTGAGAGGCGGACCCCAAAATTTAAACCCCAATTGCATGATAATAATGCACTCTTTGCTTTTGGTTTCGGAAGAACTAACCAAATAAAAAATAAGGAAAAATTTAAGGGCATAAATATAATTTTGAAAAAAATTTAAGGACTAAGTGAAATTTTTTGAGAAATTTTAGAGTACTAAATATAATTGTTGGAAGGTAGGACCTAATAATATATATATAAATATTATGAAAACTATTGTAATTTGGAATAAATAGAGGGAAATGGTTTGTTAATTTGTAAAGAGCTAATAATAATTTAAAGGCAAAATTATAACTTCAAAAAAAATTATGAGACTGTATGAGATAGGTGGATATTACGCCAACCCTAAATACCCATGAGAAATATAAGCATTTATATGTAACTATTGTAGGTTGATATCTAGAGTATCTTGTACCGACTTGAAGATTTAGACAACTTAAACATGACAAACAAATATCGAATGAGTGAGTGAGTTTTATGAAATTAAATTTTATTGGAACAGTTAAGATAATAATCACTACTTTTATAAATGTATTGATTATGACAATGATATATTCCATTGTATCAATATTGCTAATATTGCTAATTAGTCATACTCAAAATTATCATTAGTATTAGATTTCTTATGATCCTACTATGCATGATAAAAAATCTTATATTAAAACTTTCATATTTAGAGATAAAACTATTCTCTATCTCGATAGTATTTATTGTGTATACCTTGCTTCAAACAAAATTATATATTTTAATATTTTTTAACATACTCAAAATTTACCATCAAAATTATTTACAGGGTAATGCCATTTTAATTAGCATTGCACCCAATGTTTTTTTAAAACATTGGCTTTGAACACATTTATCAAAATATGGATTTAACTCATTTTCATCAATCATGAGCTCGACTCATTTCCTATGTATGGATTTAGATCATAACTTTGAAAATGTTTTCACACAACAATTTCGAAAGAAAACTCTTAATAATGATTCATGCTCATAATAAAAATATATCTTAAAAATGGTTTTTAAGTGGTCTTCATACAGTCACAATAATATATTTTTGGAAAAGAGTTTTAAGCGGTTCATACTTTTCAATGCGTAAGTAATATTGTGTCATCGACCCAATCGGACTCGATGCCAAAAATCCCACTCACCCATATTATGTGAGTTGTTGGTCTTAGGGGATTTCCGGGTCTTCCTGTCTTTCCTTGCACATGTAGGTAGGTGATCGATCCCTACAATAAATCACACTATTTTATCCTACAACTTAAGGTAATTACACTTAATACCCTATAGATTTCATCATTTATATATGGGTCCCTAAATTATACATTATTTCCAATTAGGTCCCTAAGATTCTTAAATCATTCCTTTAGGCCCCTAATCTCCCTTTATTTTCATTTGGGTCTACATTTTAGTACTTAAGTTTGGCAAAATTAGCATATTACCACTAATCACTAAAAGTTCATAATTTGGACCCTAAACATTCAAAGTTTCTCATTTAGGTCCAAAAAATTCTTTAAATACATTTAGGCTCAAAAAATGTATCTATTACAATTTGATACCTAAAATGGATAAAATTACCATTTTGTCCCTCATTTGCAAAAAAAAACCCATTTTTGTATATTTATTTTAACAAAATTAACTATATGATATCAATTTGGACATAAATAACCAATTTTCCCTCCATAGTTCAAAATGAACTATATGACATTAATTTTGACATAAATAACCATTTTGCACCTCATTTACAAAAAATTACCGTTTTGCCACCGAACTTCCAAAAATGAATTTAGACATCTCAATTTATCTTAAAATTCTAAGCCACTTAGGCTGCTTGTAAACCCCGCTCTTTGGAGTTAAGGAAACCGAGAAAAGAACCGGTCAAACTGAGTGAGAAAACTGAACCGATTCACAAACTCAATTATTAGGAAACTAACAAATTGGAGAATTTACAACTCCCAAGTGAACCAAAATGGTTCATAAACCTTGGAAAATAACCTTAGGACAAATTGGGAGAGAAAAACTAGACCGGTTCGGGTGAACCAGATCCGAACTGAATTGAACCGATTTATGAACCGAGCTAGTTTATAAACCGGAACCGATAGAGAGAGAGCAAACCAATAAAATTATGGATTTCAAGTGACCTAAAGAGTCACATAAGCTATGAAAAAAGACTTTAGGATGAATGGGGGATGAAAACCAAACCAGTTCAGGTGAACAGGATTGAACTGATTCAGGTAAACCAGATTGAACCGGTTTGAACCACTATTGAACCAGATTCTAAATTCATTTTTCTAGATGGCTTAAAAAATTCAAATTTTAGATTTGAGGCCGCCATTGGATAGAAAATGAATTTTGATAAATTAAGAAATTTTTAGATTTGAAAATTTTGATTGAATTGGGAGTGAACCGACCGGTTTAAGTTTTGAACCTGATTCAGACCGATCCGGTTCGGTTCGGAATAGTGTCGTCTTCTTCCTTCAAATGACAGCACTGTTCACTCATCGAAAAATCGCACAGCGTCGGCGAAGCTAAAAAGTCTCCGTCAAGGGAGTTTTAGGCAATGAATGACCACCATTAAGGTGCCAATCGGACGACCAAGAAGTCCCCAAGCTTCCTATATAAAGAGCCCCTCCTCATTCATCCTCTCCACACCTGAAAACTCCATTATCTCTCAGCTGCTCCATTTTCCGGTGAAGCTCAAACCAGAGCTCTGACTTGGACACTTTTTTGAGCAAAACAAGGCGAGGTCAGATTCTTTAGAACTGGGGAGAAGTCAACTACATATCTGTAGTTTCTATTTGCTCCGAGGGTTGTTAGAGGAATGTCAGCATGATCGAACAGTGAAGCAGCTCTGGCAAACCGAAGCTGCCCTATTTCGAGCCCTTCTCAAGCCAAACCAAGCCCTCCCAACACCTCCACAGCCCTTCTACAACTGAATTAGAGCTGAAAGGTAAGCTAATTCGGCTTCCCTTTGTAATTTTTGACCGGTGCTAGGGAGAGAACCGACAGAACTTCGATGATAAAATTCTCACTCAATTCAGCATCAATTGATGCAATTCTTAATTCTAGGATGAACCTCAGGACAAGAGCTATCTGCCCAAATTGAAAGCTCAGACCGTCGTTGTAAACCCCATCTTTTGATAATGAGAAAACTAGGAAAAGAACCAGTCACTTTCAAATTTTAAAATCGAATTGGTCTACAAGCTCGATTATTAGGAAACAGGCAAATTTGAGAATTTTCAACTCCCATGTGACTCAAATGGTCCATAAATTGGGGAAAAGAACCTTAGGACGAAATGGGGAAGAAAAATCGGATCGGTTCAAGAGAACTAGGTCTGAACCGGTTTAAGGACCGAGTCAGTTTATGAACCGAAATCGATAAAGAGGTGGTAAACTGGGAATTTTATGGACCCTAAAGTGAACTAAGGCATCATAAAAGTCATGGAAATGGACTTGTGAAGGAATTGGTGATGAAAACCAAATCGGTTCAGGTGAACCGGATCCGAACCGATTTGAACCACTATTGAACCAGATCCTAAATTCATTTTTCTAGGTGGCTTAAATAATTCAAATTTGAGATTTTGAGCCACCATTGGATAGAAAATGAATTTAGATAAATTTAGGAATTTTTAGATTTGAAAAACTTGGTCAAATGAGGGGTGAACTGTCCGGTTTAAGCTTCAAACCCAGTTCAGACCGGTTCAGAACAGTGTCATCTTCTTCCTTCATAGGCCAGCACTGTTCACTCACTGGAAAATCAAAGCAGCACCGACGGAGAAGAAAGGTTTCCGTTCAATACGTTTCAGGCCATCAATGTCTGTCATAAAGGTGCCAAACGGACGACCAACAATTCCTTGAGCTCCCTATATAAAGAGTCCCTCTCCATTCATCCTCTCCACACCTGAAAAGCTCACTCTCTCTTAGTTACTTAGTTTTCTGACAAATCTCAAACCAGAGCTTTGATATAAGGTCATTTCTAAGCCAAAGAAGGTGAGGTTGGGTTCATTAGAATCAGGGTGAAGTCAGCTACATGGTGGTGACATCCGTTCGATCCAAGAGTCATTGGAGAAGCGCCGGCATGATCGAACAATGAAGTAGCTCTGGCGGACTGAAGCTGCCCTGTTTCGACTGAGTTGAAATCGGCTGATTTGAGTCCTCCTTAGGTCATACCAAGCCCTCCCAACACTTCCTCAGCCCTCACACGGCCGAATTAGGACTGAAACGTAAGCCAATTCGGCTCCCCTCTACAATTTTTGATTGGTGTTAGAGATAGAGTCGGCTGAATTTCAATGACAAAATTCTAATCCAATTCGACATCAATTGATGTCATTCTTGATCATAGGAGAAACCTTAGGAGGAGAGCTGCCTACCTAGATAGAAAGCTCGGACTACCGTGCCCTCACCAGTGAGTAATCGAAGTTTTCTCTCTCTATAGTTCATTTTTCGGCGAAACTCCATTTGAGCTCGTCCAGGCGTTAAAACTTGCAATTCAAATTGCTAAAGAATTGTATGAACATGTAAAAACTCAATTTCAACTTAAATTTCAACAATTGGAAACGTTTGATAGGTCAATTTGATGAAATCAAATTCAGCTGTGTTAATAAGTTAGAATTGGGGGAAATTTGGGGAATTTAAAAAATTCGAAGGACCAGAATGTAATTTTCTAAAATTGAGGGTCAATTGGACATTATAAAAATGTTAGAGGGCCAATTGAGGAATTTTAGAATTTTTGGGGTAAAATTTAACATTTTTGTAAAGGAAGGGCAAAATGGTAATTTTGGAAAAGTTGGAGGACTAAATTGAAAATTTATTAAATTAAACCTCTCTTTGTGAAATTGAATAAATTTCGGTAGGAACACGAAGCACCAGGAATGCCATCAAGGACAAGCTCACGTGAAATCAAGGAACCGATCTAGTGGAATTCACAGCATTAACAGGTGAGTGAGATTTTCTATCATACCCAGTTGGGGATGATAAGTACCTCGAAATGAAAATCCACTACCAAATGGTATTTTAAACATCACAACTTTGAGGTGTGATGTGAAAATCATGCGAAAAAACTACTTAACGGTTGTAAGTAGATCATACCCGGTTGGTATGATGAAACTTACTCGAAGGAAGTTGAAAACCCATTTATCGGTTATAAGCAGAGATGTCCTTATACCCGGTCGGTATAATTGACAGTTGAAAATATATTTTTTTCGGAAGTGCTCTCCCCTGACTGTATGCCAATGCTTAAACAATTTGGGAGACCTTATCGACGGGAGCTCGAATAGCTCTTATAGGTCGGGGGTCTTTGTTTTGGAACTTGGGGGCTATTATGCCCGATTTTATAAATCTCGAACATGTGAGCCATAGGCCAGTGGGCACGAGCAGGAGCTCATAAAAAAACATGAGATATGGGTCATAAAACTAAATAAATGAATTGTTTGGCCATGGTACCAAGATAGGACTGACATATTCAGTTAACTAGTGGCAATGTGTCATGACAGGTCTTTGGACTAGTCAAGACAAACAGCAGCATGTTGAGTTGAGAGTTAGGGCCATTGGACTAGTGGCACCACATATTATATGGCATGATAAGAAAATACTGTTTATGCATGCACTATGATTACGGGATCATCAAGACGCCCATGAGGGGTAGTGATGCATCCTAAGGGCCCTGGACGACCTGGTGAGTATAAAGGTAGTTTGTCGTACTAGGTGACCGTGCGAAATTTGGAGTAGCACTAAGCGCATTAGACTGGGGTGGAGACAAGATGAGGTCTCTGTCCTCATACGGACATGGAGAATTGATTTCAGGATTGAGGGTCGGATGTCACATACTTCCACTCATTCTCATGGTAGAAGTGGACGTACTTCTATCTAGGCGGCCGATAAAGTTGCTCCGAAGCCACACGTGGATTCAATGGACGTGCTGGCCTACGAACGTGTGTTTAACCTTCATGATGAAGGCTGTGTGTTGAGTGATGACACACCGTGATTAAATAAGGAAATGGTTATAAAACTCAAGATTTTAAATGAAAGGATTTTTTAAAGAAAGGAGTTTGGCACACTCCAATACAAACCTATTTCCGCAAAGTTAACAATTTTAAAAATCCATTCACTGAGTAGTCGTCCTCACCCTCTCCTTTCTGTCCTTTTTTTTTAGGAAAGGAGAAAATAACTAGGAATAATACCGAGTCTTACCCTGTCATGCCCCGACCCGGTTTGGTCGGATCCCCGTGATCAACCCGCCACTCTCCTGGTTTATTAAAGGGTTTCCCCTTATTGTAAACCGTAAAGAGTAAGGCGTTACTTAACCTGCACCTTTTTTTCTGGAATAGCATAATCAAAACTTTATGAAATTTAAAAATTTACATACCTGTCTTATAGGCATCTTAGTTGACAGTCTTTAAGAGCAGGCTTTCTAGGATTTCCTGAAAGGGATATAAGGGAAGGGGTGAGTACGACTACTTAGTGAATAGGTTTTTAAAGGTCTACTTTTAACTTTTAAGAAAAACATTTATATGGAGTGTGCCAGACTCCTTTCTTTTCAAAAATCCATTCATTTAAAAATTTGGGTTTTTCCATTATTTCTTAGTTACCGGTATGTCATCACCCAACACACATCCTTCATCATAAAGGTTACACACATTCGCAAGTCAGTATCACTACTGAACCCGCTAGTGGCTTTGGAGCGACTTTTCCTGCCACCCGGATAGAAGTACGACCACTTCTACCCTGAGAATGAGTGGATGTATGCGACATCCGACCCACAATCCCGAAATCACTTCTTCGTGTCCGTATGAGGACAGAGACCTCATCCTGTCCCCACCCCAGTCTCATACGCTTAGTGCTACTCCAGATTTCGCACATACACTTGGAACGACGAACTACCCTTATAACCACCAGGTCGTTCAGTGCCCTTAGGACGCATCACTACCCCTCATGGGTGTCTTGATGATCCCGTACTCACAGTGCATGCACAAACAATGTTTTCTTATATTGCCATGTAATCTGTGATGCCACTGGTCCAACGGCCCCGACTTTCAACTCAACCCGCAGCTGTTTATCTTGACTAGTTCGTCGACCTGTCATGTCGCACTTTTGCTAGTTGACTGAGCATGCCGGTCCTATCTTGGTACCATGGCCAAATAATTCACTTATTAAGTTTTATGGCACATATATCATATTCGTTTACGAGCTCCTGCTCGTGCCAACTGGCCTTGGGCCCACTGTATGAGATTTTAAAAAAAAACTGGGCATTTTAGCCCTCAAGTTCTAAAATCGAGGCCCCCAGCCTATAAGAGCTATTTGAGCTCCCGTAAAAAAAGTCTCCCAAATAGTTTAAGCATTGGCAAACAGTCAGGGGAGAACACTTCTGACAAAATAAGTTTTCACTGTCCATTATACCAATCGGTATAAGGACATCTTCGTTCATAACCGATGAACAGGTTTTCAACTTGCTTCGAGGAAGTCTCGTCATACCAACCGGGTATGATATACTTACAACCGGTAAGTAGTTTTTTTCACATAATTTTTACATCACTTTCTCTAAGTGGTGATGATTAAAATACCACTAAACAATGGGTTTTTATACCGAGGTACTTATCATCCCCTACCGGGTATGATATAAAATTTCCACTCACAACCCGTAAGTGGTTTTTATCTTTAAGTTGTGCTCATCATTCCAACCGGGTATGATGTTAGTAAACCCACTTACCCATTAATGTCGTGAATTCCACTAGACCGGTTCTTGGTATTCACGTGAGTTTGTTCTTGCTGGCGTTCCCGGTACTTTGTGTTCCTACACGATATGAACATCTTGGTTCATTCTCCTTCGGCCTAATCGCCTTCATTCATTCCAAATGAATGAGAAAGTCAAACTTTCATTTATTTGCAATTGGTCCCTAAAGTTATTTCTCTTTAACTTTAAGTCCCAAATGTCGGTTTTTCCTCAAATTGAGTCTCGAAACTTCTAAAATTTATCATAGGACCTCAATTTATTCCATTTCACAAAAAGGGGTTTAATTTCCCAAATTCCTCAATTGGTTCTCCAACATTATTTTCATGCTCAATTGACCCTCAATTTCATAAAATTTCATTTTGATCCTTTGTATTTCGAAAATCCCCAATTTTCCCCCAATTCCAACTTCTTAACATAGCCAAATTTGATTTTATCAAATTGAACCATCAAACATTTCCAATTGTTGAAATTGAAGTTGAATTTGAGTTTCTACATGTTCATACGATTCTTTAGAAATGTGAATCGCAAGTTTTAATGCCGGAACGAGCTCAAACGGAGCTTCGCCGAAAAATGAACTATAGAGAGAGAAAGCTTCAATTACTCACCGGTGAAGGCACGACGGTCCGAGCTTTCAATGTGGCAGATAGCTCTCATCCTGAGGTTCATCCTAGAATCAAGAATCACATCAATTGATGCAGAATTGGATTAGAATTTCGTCATTGAAATTCGGTCAACCCTCTCTCTAGCACCGATCGAAAATTGCAAAGGGGAGCCGAATTGGCTTACCTTTCAGTCCTAATTCGGCCGTAGAAAGGTTGAGGAAGTGTTAGGAGGGCTTGGTTTGGCCTGAGGAGGGCTTGAAATGGCCAATTTCAGCTTGGCCGAAATAGGGCTGCTTCAGTCCAACGATTCTCGGATTGACTGGAGTTTGCTATCAGATAGTTGTCTTCTTCTCGGTTCTAAAGAGCCCGATCTCTCCTTTCGAGGTTAAGAAAAATGTTGGAGTCGAAGCTCTAGTTTAAGCTTCACCGAGAAATGGAGCAGTAGAGAGAGAGAGAGAAATGTTCAGGTGTGAGGAGAATAAAATGGGGATGACCTCTTTATATAGGCGTAAAACCCGTGTATTAAATGGGCGAGATTTATTACTAGTATTAATATTGCAATAAATTATTGGTATGATTTCCAATAATTTAATTTCGGTATTAATTCCAATAAATTAAATTTCGGTATTAATTATAATAATTAAATATATATTAATTTAAGGTTATTTATGATAAGGCGTACATACAAATTTTTGACCGAAATTTTGGGTTACAAAAAAAATTCATACTTCCCAAGAGGTCACCCATCCTCACACTACTCTTGGGTAAGCAGCTTAATTTTAAAGTTTTTATGGAATGTAGTTCACTTAAACCACTTTGATTTTTATTTTCTAATTTGTTTTAAGTTTCTTTTCCAAGGTTTAATGAACCCTTTGGATCTCCCGAGAGTTGTAAATTCCCAACTTGCTCGTTCAGAAATAATCAAGTTTGTGAACCGATTCTGAATCCTCACTTGGTTTGACCGGTTATTTTCCCGGTTTTCCTTAGCTCAAAAGGGCGGGTTTTACATACCCTCTATCAGGCATGCTTAAATTTTCCTTAAGCATGCATTTTATTTGATATATGTTTTCCTGGGAACAAGGTCGAAATTACGCCTCGCTCATCTCGAGTTAAAGTCGGAGGAAACTCCTCTTGAATCGAGAGAGTGGCAGGTTGTTCATGGGGATCCAACCAAACCGGGTTGGGGCGTGACAGTAGTGTCTCGAACGGTAAGCTTTCGAAGCTTTCTCTCTTTAAGTCCAATTTTCCGGTGGAGCTCCATTTAAGCTCATTCCAGCACCAAATCATGTGATTCAAAGTGCAATTAAATCGTATGAAGGTGTAGAAACTCCAATGTAACTTCAATTTCAACATTTAAACTCATTTGATCGGTCAATTTGATTAAATCAAATTCGGTAAAGTTAGAATGTTGAAATTGGGGGAAATTTGGGAATTTCAAAATTTTGAGGGACTAAAGTGTAATTTCATAAAATTGAGGTCCAATTGGGCATGATAAAGATGTTGGAGGACCAATTGGGCAATTTTTGGGGCAAAACTTACCATTTTTGTAAGGATATCTCCGTTCATAACTGATGAACGGGTTTTCAATTTCCTTTGAGTAAGTCTCATCATACCAATCAGGTATGATCTACTTACAACCGGTAAGTAGTTTTTCCACATAACTTTCACATCACTTTCTCTAAGTAGTGATGATTAAAAATACCACTAAGCAGTGGGTTTTTATACCGAGGTACTAATTATCCCCAACCGGGTATGATATATAATCCCACTTACCCAATAGTGCAGTGAAATTCCACTTAGTCGGGTTCCATCCTTAGCAAGCTGGACCTCGACTGGCGTTCCTGATATCTCATTCTCCTACATGAAATGAAAATAATTGTTCATTATTCTTTGGCTTAATAGCCCTCATTCGTTCCAAATGAATGAGAAAACCCAACTTCACATATATTTACAATTAGGTCCCTAAATTATTTTTCTTTAAGTCCCTAATGCAGGGTTTTTCCTAAATTTGAGTCCTGAAACTTTTAAAATTTATCTTAGTACCTCAAATTATTTAATTTCCCAAATTTCCAATTTGGTCCCTCAATTTTTTCCAAAATTACCATTTTGCCCCTTCTTTAGAAAAATGGTAAATTTTGCCCCAAAAATTCTAAGATTTCTCAATTGGCCCTCTAATATTCTTATCATGACCAATTGACCCTCAATTTTAGAAAATTACATTTTGGTCCTTCGAATTTTCAAAAATCCCCAAATTTCCCCACTTTTCCCCCCAATTTCAACTCTTCAACACTATCGAATTTGATTTCATCAAACTGACCAATCAAACACCTCTAATTGTTGAAATTGGAGTTGAAATTGAGTTCCTAATGTTCATACGATTCTAATGAACTTTGAATCACAAATTTTAACGCCAGAACGAGCTCAAACAGAGCTTCACCGGAAAATAGACTATAGAGAGAGAAAGATTTGATTTTTCAACGATGAGGGTGCGACGGTCGTAGCTTTCTATATGGGTAGGTAGCTCTCCTCCAGAGGTTTTTCCTAAGATTAAGAATGACATCAATTGATGTCGAATTGGATTAGAATTTCTTCATTGAAATTCGGTCGACTCTCTCTAACAATGATCTGAAATTGTAGAGGGGAGCCGAATTAGCTTACCTTTCGGTCCTAATTTGGCCGTGGAAGGGCTAAGGAGGTGTCGGGATAGCTTGATTTGACCTGAAGAGGGCTTGAATTGGCCAATTTCAACTCGACTGAAATAGGGCAGCTTCAGTCCGTCGGAGCTACTTCACTGCTTGATCATGTCAGCGCTTTTCCAACGACTCTCAGGACGAACAGATGCTACCACCGTGTAGCTGACTTCTCCCCGATTCTAATGAACCAAACCTCGCCTTCTTTGGCTTAAAATTGACCCTATATCGGAGCTTTGGTTTGAGCTTCACCAGAAAACTAAGCAACTAAGAGAGAGTGAGCTTTTCAGGTGTGGAGAGGATGAATGGAGAGGAGCTCTTTACATAGGGAGCTCGAGGACCCGTTGGCCATCCGTTTGGCACTGTTTTGATAGGAATTGATGACCTAAAATGTACCAAACCGAGGTGTTTCTTCTTCGCTGGCATTTCTTCAATTTTCCAGTGAGTGAACAGTGTTGTCATCCTGAGGAAGAAGATGACACTGTTCTGAACTGGACCGGACCGGTCCGAACCAAGTTCAAAGCTTAAACCGATTAGTTCACCCCTCATTCAACCAAGTTTTTTAAATCTAAAAATTTCTAAATTCATTCTCTATCCAATGGTGACCTCAAACCTTCAATTTGAATTATTTAAGCCACCTAGAAAAATCAATTTAGGATTCGGTTCATTAGTGGTTCGAATTGGTCCGAACCAGTTTGGATCCAGTTCACCAGAACTGGTTTGGTTTTCATCCTCAATTCCGTCACAAGTTCATTTCCATGTCTTTTCTGACTCCTTGGGTCACTTAGGGTCCATAGGATTCCCAGTTTACCATCTCTTTATCGATTTCAGTTCATAAACTGGCTTGGTCTTTAAACTGGTTCGATCCGGTTCGGGGTTGGTTCACCCGAACTGATCTGATTTTTCTCTCCCACTTTGTTCTAGGGTTCCTTCTCAAGGTTTATAAATTTCTTTGGGGCACAAGGGAGTTGAATTTCTCTGATTTTCCCGTTCTCTATCGGTTCCGGTTCAGGAACCAACTTGGTTCATAAACCGGTTCTATCATGTTCAGACTCTGTTCTCTTGAACCGCTTTGGTCTTTCTTCCTCATATCATCCTAGGGTTCTTTTCCCAAGTTTATGAATATTTTTGAGTCACATGGGAGTTAGAAATTTTCAAATTTGTTCGTCCCCTAATAGTTGGGCTTGTAGACCAATTCGGTTTAAAGATTACATTGACCAGTTCTTTCCTGGTTTTTTCTCATTACTAAAGGATGGGGTTTATAACACTCCCCTCTTTTTAGGGGTTTTGTCATCAAAACAGTTACACGTTAAACAACTAAGGATAATTGTCCCTCACCATAGACTCAGTTTCCCATGTCTCTTCCTACATGGGTCCGTTCTGCCACAATACCTTGACCATTGGAATTTTCTTATTCCTCAAATTCTTGTCTCTTCAGTCGATGATTCATACCGGATCTGTCTGATAAGTCAGGTTCTCTTCCAGTTCCATTGGAGGTCAGTCTAGTACGTGACTAGGATCAGGTTGATATTTTTGAAATACTGAAATGTGGAATACATCATGTATTCTCTGCAGATCAGGAGGCAATTCTAATTTATAATCTACTAGTCCTATCCTTTGAATAATAGGATATGGACTGATATATTTGGGTTTCAACTTTCCTCTTTGATGAAACCTAAGTATTCCTCTACATGGAGATACTTTGAGGAATACCTAATTGCCCACTTCGAACTCCAAATCCTTCCTTCAATTGTCTGCATAACTCTTCTACCTATCATGTGCAGTCTTAAGATGACTCCTTATTAATTTTATCTTCTTTGTGGCATCTTCTATTATCTCGGTTTTCTCTAACTTTCTTTCACCCACTTCTTCCCAAAACAAAGGGGTACGGCAGGGTCGTCCATAAAGGGATTCATAGGGAGCCATCTGGATGTTGGCTTAACTATTATTATACAAAAATTCTATCAGGCATAAGTATTCCTCCTAGCTTTTATTCATGGTGAATACACATGCCCTTAGCATGTCTTCCAAGGTTTGGATGGTTCGCTTAGACTGACCATTTGTCTGAGGGTGAAATGCTGTACTCATGTGGAGTTTGGTTCCCATGGCGTTTTGTAGACTTGGCCAAAACCTAGAAGTAAATCTCAAATCACTATCCGATATTATACACACTAGGACATCGTGTAGTCTTATTATTTCCTTCATGTATAGGATGGCCAGCTGTTCTACTGTGTTCGTTACTCTTATAGGAAGGAAATGAGATGATTTGGTCAATCTATCCATAATTACCCAAATCACATCTCGACCTTTTTTTGTTCACCGGCAGGCCCGTGACAAAATCCATGGTGATGTGTTCCTATTTCTATTCCGAAATTGGTAAGGGTTGTAGTAGCCTTAACGGCTTCTGATGCTCTGCTTTTATCTATTGACAAGACAAGCATCGGGCTACATATTCTACAATGTCCCTCTTCATACCCTTCCACCAGTATCCTTGTTTAAGGGTGCGGTACATTTTAGTACTGTCCGGATGCATAGCATACACTGAATCATGTGCCTCTTCGAATATTAATCTCCGTAACTCCTTGTCTTGAGGCACACATACCCTACCCTTATAGGTCAGTACTCCATCACCTCGCACATCGTAGTCCGGTTTCCTTTCTCTATTAGTTGAATCCAAGTAGGACTGAAATTCTTTATCAATCTTTTGTTGGGACTTTATATTCTCGGTTAGATTGGGCCTTATCATTACATTTGCCACCAGGCATTTTTTTTGTCGGTCCATCCTCATATTCACTTCCATTCTTTCCAATTGTTGCAACAAAGGTAAGTAGCTTGTCTTGACTTGTGTCGCCTCAGTTTGATACTTGCGACTTTAGGCATCTACTACCACATTTGCCTTTCTGGGGTGGTATTCTATCACAAAATCATAGTCCTTCACCAATTCTAGCCATCTCCTCTGACAAAGATTTAACTCCTTCTGAATTAGGAAGTACTTAATGCTCTTGTGATCTGTGTATATCCCGCACTTAACCTCGTAAAGGTAGCGTTGCCATATCTTCAAGGCAAACACTATTGTAGCTAATTCCAAGTTGTGAGTCGGGTAATTTCTCTCATGTATCTTCAATTGTCGCGAGGCATACGCGATAACCTTCCTTATCCCGAGGCATCACTATAGACTGTGTACTCTCCTGTAGTAGGATCAGGTAGGGAGAGTACTGGTGTGGTTGTCAGTCGAGTCTTTAATTCCTGAAAAGACTTTTCACAATCCTCATCCCATTTATACTCAACTCCCTTCCCGATGAGTCGAGTTAGAGGAGTTGCTATTTTAGAAAAGTCTTGCACAAACCGCCTATAGTATCCTGCCAATCCTAAGAAACTTCTAATTTCTGTAGGATTCCTTGGAGCTTTCCATTTTGATATAGCTTCCACCTTGGCTGGATCCATCTTAACTTTGTCCTTAGATACGATGTGCCCTAAGAATCCTACTTCTTGAAACCAGAATTCACACTTGGAAAACTTTGCATATAATTGGTTTTTCTTCAAGATTTCCAATGTAATTGCCAGATGCTCTTTGTGTTCCGACCTGGTTCATGAGTATATAAGGATATCATCTATGAATACTATCATGAACCTATCCAGATGAGGTTGGAACACATGGTTCATTAGGTCCATGAAAGTTGCAGGGGCATTTGTCAATCCGAACGGCATCACTCAAAATTCATAGTGTCCATATCTGGATCGAAATGCCATCTTAGGGATGTCCTCTTCTCTAATCCTTAGTTGGTGGTAGCCTGATCGAAGATCTATTTTTGAGAAGTATGCTGCTCCTTTTAACTGATCAAACAAATCATCTATCCTTGGGAGTGGGTATCGATTCTTGATGGTGACCTAATTCAGCTTCCAATAGTCAATATATAGTCTCATACTCCCGTTCTTTTTCTTCACAAACAAAACAAGAGCACCCCATGGAGACTAACTTGGACGTATGAAATCCTTTTCCAATAATTCGTCTAGTTGTTCCTTTAGTTCTTTCAGTTATACTGGAGCCATACGACATGGGGCTTGGGATATGGGGTTGGTTCCATTCTAATCCAATTCGACATTAATTGATGTCATTCTTGATCCTAGGAAGAACCTTTGGAGGAGAGCTACCTGCCTAAATAGAGAGCTCCAACCGCCGCGCCGTCACCGGTGAGAAATCGAAGCTTTCTCTCTCTATAGTCTATTTTTCGACGAAGCTCCATTTGAGCACATTATGATGTTAAAATCTATGATTCAAAGTTCATTAGAATCGTATGAACATGTAGGAACTCAATTCCAACTCTAATGTCAACAATTAGAGGTGTTTGATCGGTCAATTTGATGAAATCAAATTCGGTAGTGTTGAAGAGTTGAAATTGGGAGAAAAATTGGGGAAATTTGGTGATTTTAAAAATTTGAAGGACCAAAATGTCATGCCCCGACCCAGTTTGGTCGGATCCCCGTGATCAACCCGCCACTCTCCCGGTTTATTAAAGGATTTTCCCTTATTGTAAACCGTAAAGAGTAAGGCGTCCTTTAATCTGCACGTTTTCCTGGAATAGCATAATCGAAACTACATGAAATTTAAAACTTTACATACCTGTCTTACAAGCATCTTAGTTGACGGTCTTTAAGGGGAGGCTTTTCAAGATTTCCTAAAAGGGATATAAGGGAGGGGGTGAGTACGACTACTCAGTGGATGGGTTTTTAAAAACTTTTGACTTTTAAGAAAAACATTTATACGGAGTGTGCTAGACTCCTTTGTTTTCAGAAAATTCTTTCATCTAAAAATTCGGGTTTTTCCACAATTTCTTATTTACCATAGTGTGTCATCACCCAACAAACATCCTTCATCATGAAGGTTACATACATTCGCATGTCAATATCACTACTGAACCCGCTAGTGGCTTCAAAGCGACTTTTCCTGCCACCCGGATAGAAGTACGACCATTTTTATCCTAGGAATGAGTGGATGTACATGACATCTGACCCACAATCCCAAAATCACTTCTTTGTGCTCGTATGAGGACAAAGACCTCATCCCGTCCCCACCCCGGTCTCATGTGCTTGGTGCTACTCCAGATTTCGCCCAGACACCTGGAACAACGAACTGCCCTTATAGCCACCAGGTCGTCCAGTGCCCTTAGGACTCATCACTACCCCTCATGGGCATTTTGATGATCTCGTACTCATAATGCATGCACAAAATAATGTTTTCTTATATTGCCATGTAATTTGTGGTGCCACTGGTCAAATGGCCCCGACTCTCAACTCAACCCGCAGTTGTTTGTCTTGACTGGTTCGTCGACCTGTCATGTCACACTACCGCTAGTTGACTGAGCATGTCGGTCCTATCTTGGTACCATGGCCAAACAATTCACTTATTAAGTTTTATGGCACATATATCATGTTCGTTTATGAGCTCCTGCTCGTGCCAACTAGCCTTGGGCCCACTGTATGAGATTTTCAAAATTGGGCATTTAGCCCCAAGTTCCAAAATCGAGGCCCCCGGCCTATCAGAGCTATTTGAGCCCCCGTCGAGAAGGTCTCCCAAATTGTTTAAGCATTGGCACACAGTCAGGGGAGAGCACTTCTGACAAAACATATGTTTTCTCTATTGATTATACCGCTCGGGTATAAGGACACCTCCGTTCATAACCGATGAACGAGTTTTCAACTTCCTTCGAGGAAGTCTCATCATACCAACTGGGTATGATCTACTTACAATCGGTAAGTAGTTTTTCCGCATGATTTTCAAATCACTTCCTCTAAGTAGCGATGTTTAAAATACCACTTAATAGTGGGTTTTTATACCAAGGTACTTATCATTTCTAACCGGGTATGATAGAAAATTTCCACTCACAACCGGTAAGTGGTTTTTAATTTTAAGTTGTGCTCATCATTACAACCGGGTATGATGTTAGTAAACCCACTCACCCGTTAATGCCGTGAATTCCTCTAGACCGATTCTTGGTATTCACGCGAGCTTGTCCTTGTTGGCGTTCCCGGTACTTCGTGTTCCTACACAATATAAACATCTTGGTTCATTATCCTTTGGCCTAATCGCCTTCATTTATTCCAAATGAATGAGAAAGTCAAACTTTCATTTATTTGCAATTATGTCCCTAAAGTTATTTCTCTTTAACTTTAAGTCCCAAATGCTGGTTTTTCCTCAAATTGAGTCCGGAAACTTTTAAAATTTATCATAGGACCTCAATTTATTCAATTTCACAAAAATGGGTTTAATTTCCCAAATTTCCAATTTGGTCCCCCAACTTTTCCAAAATTACCATTTTGCCCTTCCTTTACAAAAATGGTAAATTTTGCCCCAAAAATTTCAAAATTTCCTCAATTGGTCCTCCAACATTATTTTCATGCCCAATTGACCCTCAATTTCATAAAATTACATTTTGGTCATTTGAATTTCGAAAATCCCCAATTTTCCCCCATTTCCAACTTTTTAACACAACCGAATTTGATTTCATCAAATTGACCCATCAAACGTTTCCAATTGTTGAAATTGAAGTTGAAATTGAGTTTCTAAATGTTCATACGATTCTTTAGAAATGTGATTGGTCAATTGGTGCAGGGTTTACACAAAAAGTAATTTTCTAAAATTGAGGGTTAATTGGTCATGATAAGAATATTAGAGGGCCAATTGAGAAATTTTAGAATTTTTGGGGCAAAATTTACCATTTTTCTAAGGAAGGGGTAAAATGGTAATTTTGGAAAAATTGAAGGACCAAATTGGAAATTTGGGAAATTAAACCCCTTTTGTGTGAAACCAAATGATTTGAGTTACTAAGATAAATTTTAAAAGTTTCGGGACTCGAATTTAGGAAAAACCCGGCAATAGGGACTTAAAGTTAAAGAAAAATAACTTTAGGGACCTAATTGCAAATATATGTAAAGTTGGGTTTTCTCATTTATTTGGAACGAATAAGGGCTATTAGGCCAAAGAATAATGAACAATTATGTTCATTTCGTGTAGGAGAACGAGACATCGGGAATGCCAGTCAAGGTCCAGCTTGCTAAGAAGAGAACCGACTAAGCGAGATTTCACTACACTATCGGGTGAGTGGGTTTACTAACATCATACCCGGTTGGGATGATGAGCACAACTTAAAATTAAAAACCACTTACCGGTTGTGAGTGGGAATTTTATATCATACCCGGTTGGGGATGATAAGTACCTCGGTATGAAAACTCACTATTTAGTGGTATTTTAAACATCACAACTTAAAGGAAGTGATGTGAAAATCATACAGAAAAACTACTTATCGGTTATAAGTAGATCATACCCGGTTGATATAATGAGACTTCCTCGAAGGAAGTTGAAAACCCGTTCATCGGTTATGAACAGAGGTGTCCTTATACCTAGGCTGGATAGAGAAAACATACGTTTTATTAGAAGTGCTCTCCCCTGATTGTGTGCCAATGCTTAAACAATTTGGGAGACCTTCTCGACGAGAGCTCGAATAACTCTGATAGGCCAGGGGCCTTGGTTTTGGAACTTGGGGGCTAAATGCCCGATTTTGAAAATTTCATACAGTGGACCCAAGGCCAGTTGGCACGAGCAGGAGCTCGTAAACGAACATCATATATGTGCCATAAAACTTAATAAGTGAATTGTTTGGCCATGGTACCAAGATAGGACCGACATGCTCAGTCAAGTAGCGGCAGTGCGACGTGACAGGTCAACAGACTAGTCAAGACAAACAACTACGGGTTGAGTTGAGAGTCCGGGCCGTTGGGACAAATGGCACCACATATTACATGGCAATTTAAGAAAACTCTGTTTGTGCATGCACCATGAGTACGGGATCATCAAGACACCCATAAGGGGTAGTGATGTGTCCTAAGGGCCCTGGACGACCTGGTAAGTATAAGAGCAGATCGTCGTTCCAGGTGTCTGTGCGTAATTTGGAGTAGCACCAAGCGCATGAGACCAGGGTGGGGACAGAATGAGGTCTCTGTCCTCATACGGACACGAAGAAGTGATTTTGGGATTGTGGGTCGGATGCCGCATACATTCACTCATTCCGAGGGTAGAAGTGGTCGTACTTCTATCAAAAGAATGTGTGTTGGGTGATGACATATCGGTAACTAAGAAATAATGGAAAAACCCAAATTTTTTTAAATGAAGGGATTTTTGAAAAGAAAGGAGTTTGACACACTCCATATAAATTTTTTTTGTTGAAAGTCAAAAGATTTGAATCTCATTCACTGAGTAGTTGTACTCACCCCCTCCCTTATACCCCTTTCAGGAAGTCCCAGAAAGCCAAACCTTAAAAAACTTGCGCAATTAAACACCTGCAAGACAGGTATGATTAAATTAGATTACTATGTAGTTTTCATTTATGATATTCCTGAAAAAAGGTGCAGGTCTAAAGAACGCCTTATTCTTTATGGTTTATAATATAAGGGGAAACCCTTTGGTAAATCTTGAGAGTGGTGGGTTATTGACGGGGAACTGACCAAACCGGGTCGGGGTGTGACATCGGGCCTTTTAGATGGACTGCCTTTTTCTTTCTTGGGGAGGCCTTGTGCACACCAAGTTCTAGATGAGTGAATGGAGCCTACTGAATGACACCCAAATGTTGGGTTGGACGGGAGTCGTTGGGCTGAAAATCTCCCAATAGGGGTTCTATCATTCCATCGAGCAGAACCTCCATGTGGTGCAATATGTCAATGAGAGCTTGGAAAGAACCTCTATTGTGATTGTCGACCTGCAAAACAAAACGGAGGCATCAAAGCATTGAGAGGAGATTGTGAGAGCTTCGGACAATTATAGTAGCTACAGGAGACTGATGTATGTTGGTAGCTCTTGTGATTCTAGATAGGGGTGCAGACTTTGAATTGATTTCATACTTATGAACGTGACAGGCGTCCTGGGCGAGCATCAATGCCTTTAAGGAGTCCAGAGTAGTAATGTTGAGAATAAAACCCCACATTGATAAAATAGAGAAGTGTTGTGGATTTATAAGGTTGGAAAGTTTTCACTACTTACAAGTCATGACTCTTAAGTAGACATGTGTCCGACCCTTTATCCGTCCACAATACCTTCTCACAAAACCAATTTACAAGTAAGTTTGGTAAAACAAGGATTTACCATAAATAAGTTTAAAGCTTAAATAAAATAGACTTATATTTGACAAGTTTGTAATCTGTTCAATCCATTTGAAAGAACTTATCACTTAGTTTATTCATAACAAGACTTAAAGATTTAGTTTATAAAACTTGAATTCAAAAATCATATCACACATACTTTCTCCCTCACGGAGAAAGTCACACATTCACATAACAAACATCATATCTGTTCCACTTGTGGTTCGGAACGACTTTACCAACCACCTTGACATGAGTCTACAACATCTACCACACTAGTACGATGCTACTACCTTTACCACATTAATACGAGGCTATGACCTCGATCAATCGTTAGTGTGAGCACTATAGCCCAACCACTAGACATTCTCGATAAATATGTCCGCTATTAGATGGATAAGACATTTCACATTCGCCAAGTTTATTGCGCAATGTGACTTCTAGAGCCTCGTGATATACTAGACCAACTATGTTACACGCCGTCCCGATTTGGTCGAGACCCTATGATCAACCTGCCACCCTCTCCTATGCCATAATGGTAATTCAACCAAGATAGCCCAAAAAAGGTAAAGGCTTATCAGTACATATGTTTTCCATAATAAAATTATAAAACTTACAGTTACCTTCTAGTGGAAGTCCTGCCTTGCCCTTCAAGCTTCTGCTCTTCTTGGCGCAAAAATTTCCCCCTAAAAAGGAGTTTAAGGGAGGTATGAGTTTTTATAACTCAGTCAATGGAGTGTCACAAAAATAATTTTACTGGCTTTCCTTTATTCATCTCCCTCCATTTTTCTTAAAGAGTTTCAACATGCAAACAATAGCCCTTTATCACCAAAGGGTTGCACACATTAGTAGAGCAGTCCCCGACTACTCCACTTGTAGTCCGAAGCACCTTTACCGACCACCCTAATAGAAGGTTACACCTTCTACCCTAAGTTTGAGTGAGCCTTACTGCCCAACCCTAAGACTTAATTTCCTTCATGTTCGCTATATTGGGACGAGACCTCTCCCCCTGCTTCCCTAATCTCAATGCACATGAAGCTCTCTAGGCTTCCTGACTTACTGGATGATAAACTTCCCTTATGCTCCATGAATCTTCTAACAACCCATAAAACCAGCACTACCCATACCGGACGCCTCGATGGTTTCATATCTCAACATGCACAAACACAAGTCTTTTTAATTAAGACATTAATCTTTGGTGCTACCAGCCCCCACGAGTTTGTTGATTCGGCTTAGGCTCGATAATTACCAGTCCAACAAGTTCGACGACCCAACTTCGGCTCGGTAACTGCCAGCCTAACATGTTTGGCAACCTTGGCCTTGGCTCAGTAACTATCTCACACAATTTACCATTTATATGAGTTTTTCATAGGCTCATTTCTCATTTATTTGTCTACGAGCTTAAGCTATGCCCATTGGCCTTGGGCTCATGCTTTGAACCACCCTAATTGGCCTAGAGTTAGTGATTGTCGAGAGGGTCCTTCTAGAATCAAGAATCGCTCCAATTAATGCCCTGAGCAAGGAGAATTTGATTAATACAATTCAAACATTTTCTCTCTCTCTCTAAAATTCACAATTTCGATGAGTGGAGATAAAATTGACTTACCTCGAAGGTTCTAGGGGGTCGAGGGTCAGTCAAGGAGGGTTGTAGGAGGATTGGTCTGATCATAGGAGGTCGGAGGTGGCCAAAGTTCGGCTCAAGGAATTCTGCTGTTTTAGGACTGCTAGAGTGGCGGTATTGAGAAAGTTCTCCAGTGCTTCTCCGATAATCCTCGGATTGAAAGGAGGTTGCAGCGAGGTGGGGAACTTCTTCCCGGTACCAAAAAACTCGAATGTGCCTTCTAAGGTTGTGGAAAAGGCTCTCGTCTGAGCTCTGGTTTGTGCCTCACCAGGAAATGGAGCACCTCGTCTTCTTTAATCGTTTTTGGGTTTGAGAGAATGAATGGGGAGAAACTCTTTATATATGGAACTCAGCAACTAATAGGGCTACCGGTCTGCCTAAGACTCGACCTTCTATTTTTTTTCTAAATTCATTTATTTAACCTTGGAACCTAAATTTATCATTTTACTCTTTTTAGCCCCCTATCGGGAAATAAATTCTCGACTCAACCCGATCCAATTTCTCTCTCTCAAGTTCTCGTTTTTTGTGAACATACATTCGAGAACCCAAATCCCCCAATTTCCTTTCAAGGGTATCCATCTGGATTGGCCTAAATTATTTTGGACAAATTTCCACAATCTTTGTTTCATGTCATTTTCCAATTCGATCCGATTTGTGAAGCTCAATTTGATTCATATTCTGTGTTCCCCCTCGATTTCCAATCCAATTGGATTTAAACTTTATTTCTGAAAATTTCGGTATTACACACCTCATAGATCTCATATGATAGATTATATTCATATACATATTTGTACCATAATGATTGCTTGATATGATGTGTTACTTTAACATGTGGTGTTTTCCTTAAATTTTCAAAAGGAAACTCTATATTTTTAAAGCACGATCCTTTCTTTTGAGAAAATGTGTGCATAAAATTTTGAAAATTATCATATGGTAGGGATTGTTAGCTTTTAAATATAGTCATGAAAATAGAAATAAAAAATTTATAAACTTTATATTAACCATTTTAAGTGGAAATTATATCGAAGTTATAAATAATATGATTATTGGTCTTTTTAGAGTGTTTCTCACCAATTCTTAACATGTTTTCCAAAGAAGAGAAAGAAAATAAGTAAGGGAAGAAGATTTCGTGTATCATATCGCTTATTTGACTGAGGTCGCAATAAAGGCATATATGCTTGAAGTATTACATCCTTTTCAATTAGTTTCAAATATTTTATAAATTATATTTATAAAAATATTAAATTTTTACAAAAAAATATGTTAATATTCTAAGTAATACTTTTAGATTGATAAAAGTGATCACTATTATATTATAGGAGGACGGGACAAATTATTATAGAATTATAGGGTTAAAATAGAAAAACGTTAAGATACACAAATATAACTTAACAGTATTCAATACAACTAATTATTTTCAATGATATTATGTTTTATTGTAAATAATATAATTTAAATGGAGAAAAGTTTAAATTTACAGTGAATTTTGAAAATATCTTATTATTATAAGTTATATTTTTGTCAATAGTATAGTATTAGAGCACTTATTATAGCACGGTCAGAACCCCTCGTGTAATGATGGTTCAATCTAATACTAACATTGGAGTGTCCGCGTTAATAATTACAACTACTATATAATGATAAGAAAAAATTATGTTAAAAATAAAAATACTTTAAAAATCATAATTTCACAAGTTATTAACTCTAAAATTAAAATGTTAAAGTAGTTATATTTTTAAAAGTTTATCTTGTATTATTTCAAAATCATTAAATCTGAGTTGAATGATACTAAAAATTTGTCCTCCATTTCACTTCTTTTTGCAAAATAAACTTCATCTTAAATGAGTGCAATATTGTACTTGCACTATAAGTTGCCCAGTCATACAAATCTCAGTAAAATAAGATTGGATACAACGGTAAAAATACTGTTTAACTCATGCAAGATTTTACTAATCTACTAAAGCGATTCATTTTAATGCTTGGTAATAGTTTCTTCAATGCTCATAATAGGAGATAAATCTACTACAACCCCTCATCTTCTTTGGAATATAGTTTATTCTAAGGCTTATAATAGAAGACAAATCTACTAGAACCCATCATCTTCTTTAAAGGGTTTGTCATAATTAATTTTAATTATACATCTGATGCTTTTTTACATTACATTTTTGGTGTAGGCAACTTAGTCCTATGTCTTTCATTCATAAATAACAATGATATTTAGTTATTATAGGATTAATGTTACCTTATCAAATAAAGTCCTATTACATGCAATATTATCTAAGTTGTATATTTAATGTTATATATATTTAGCATCTTCATTATAAACATCTTAATTAAGGAAATTTCCACTTCCCATTCCTATTCTTACCCAATTATTCCTTGCATCACTATGCAAATTAGGTGTTAAACTAAATGTAATTGCAAGGATAGTTATGAACATGAAACCATAGTGTCTCCCTTTTTTTCTTAAATATATAGATACATAGATATATAGAAGATATAATATTATGTATTATATAACACAAAACTTCACTTCTAAAAAAATACGACACTTATGTTCTGAAAAAATATATATATATATATATCAGATTAGTAAAAAAAAACTAAAATTACATTTCAACTCGATTATTTAAAAATAAATAATTGAATAGAAAGAAATTTATTTAGATTAATATGGCCCGTCAGTAGAAAAAAAGCCAATTTTTATTAGTTATAAAAAAGTCAATACTTTTAAGCATTTGAATTAGTTAAAAATTTTGTAATTTAAACATTATTTTTAATAAAAATATATGAAATAAATTTACTTAAATAACCTTTGGTTTTAATTAACTGAACTTCATTAAATATAATGTAGATATTTTATCTAAATAACTAATAAAAATAAAATAAAATCCACTTTCGAACATTATTGGGTTCTGTTACGAGATTAGCCTAAATTTTGTTACAAGAGGCCCATTAAGTTTTCATCCATTGGGCCCGGTAACAGAATCGAATCGAGCACATCGGGGATTGACTGATTATAAGACCGATCCCCGTACGCAGTATCATTGTTCGACATCGACGGTCTTTGTTTCTCGCTCCTCGTCTGCGCAGCTATGAGCCCTTTCCCCGCCATGGCCGCTAACTTGCAAGCGTCGCCCCACCTCTTCGCCGCCCCTAGTAGCAGGGACCCCTCCCGGAATAGCAGCCGCAGCACCGGCGCTGTCCCTCACTCGAAGCACAATCTATTCTTCAGGGCCTTTGCCTATCAGAGTAGACCCGAATCGCCCCTAATCCTGCGCCACAGTCAAACTCGTACTTCTCTTTGCTCATCTATACCTGATATTGAGACGTGTCTTCCACATTACAATATTTTGGGCTTTCGCTATTTTTTACTAGTTTGGGTTTTATTGCAAGGGGACATGAGTTGTCCAGCTTAATTTATTGACTCGGGTGCAAAATTTCTCAATACCTGCTTCTCGGTATTGCGATTTGAATGTTCAAATGCTCGTGCAATATGCTTCATAAATTTGAAAATATCATTTTCAGCTTCTTGTTCTGAATTGTGACTTTGAGACGAGTGTTATTATTTGAAAAATGCTATACATTCTTATCAGCCCGTGATAGGCAGTCTGCTAAAGAACTATTTGCAAGAATATCATCTTCCAGAGGCAAGGAAACAACTTCAGTCGGTGCTCCCACGCAACCTGTGTCGCCACCACCATCTTCGATGTAATTTATTTTTGCCCATTCCCTTATTTAGTTTGTAATCTTGGCCAAGTAGTTTCTGCTATTATATATGACTGTTGATAACCTATAAATGGTGAAAGCTGATCAAATTGTTCAAGGGAGTACCCAGACGGAATCTTATTGGTTTATTCTTTCATTTTTTGGAACTATTTTACCCTTTAAGCATCACTTGTAATATATTTCATTCCATTTTATGACTGTATTGACAGAGGGTCACCACTCTTTTGGGTTGGCGTTGGTGTTGGGCTTTCTGCAATTTTCTCATGGGTGAGAAAATAAAATAATTATGAACTTTATGTGGCAAATTATGGCATATCATATCTAATGGACTTGTGTTGATATTGCAGGCGGCAACAAACTTGAAGGTATTTTCTTTGTTGAGGAATATATCTCTATAATCATGTCATTGTGTGATTTCTGTGGCTTTTCTTTTTAGTAATTGGTCAAATAGGTGGTCTTGCAACTTTGCTATCTTGTTTTATATGTTTGAGTCTTTAATATGTGAAAAATACATATTTTTATGAATCTAGAAATATGCGATGCAACAAGCTTTCAAGGCTATGATGGGAGGGATGAATACTCAGAATAGCCCATTCAATACTCCTTCCTTTTCTTCTGTGTCACCTTCACCCTTTGTGATGCCTTCAACACCTCAGCCTCCTACTTCTTCAGCTCCTTCTCCACCTCCTGTCACTGTGGATGTTCCTGTAACCAAAGTAGAACATGCAAAATTTGAGACAGCACCAATATCTGAAATCAAAGATGAACCTACAGTAAAGGAGGAGCCAAAGAAATATGGTATGTAAGTTCTCTGATGTTTTCTGAATGATCAAGTATCATTTACCTCGGAAAAAGGTAGTCTCAAATGTATTTTTTAGCATTTAATTTTACAGAATTGTCTTCCATTTCATATAAAATGGAAGCTCTCTTGTAATTCACAGCTAAAATGTATATTTACTGAAAAAATTGAGACTATTTTTGTGGATTTAAGATATAAACTAATTTTCAATGCATCTTCTTGGAGAGGGGTATTTTTTTGAAGCTTTTATCACTCTATCAGAAGAATAATATCTGTATGATCTGCATAAGCAATATTTTTTGTTTTCTGCCTGCATTTCCTGAGTATGATTCCAAATGCAAAGATCTTGATTTTGAAGGTTATTCTTAATCATTTTAGCTATATCAATCTATCTCAGATAATATTGCATCTTTTCTTTTTAATTTTCAAACTGTTTGATTTATGTACTTCTGATTCTGTATTAGACTATGAAAGAGAACATTGACTTGTTATTTTTGCTTTCCCTGTAAACTCATTTCTCCCACTTCTGTAACTCTTATTGGTGCATCAAGAATTGGTCTTTAAAACTGCAATTTACTCGACATTTCCTGTACTTAAAATAGGTTTTCTTGATTTACTTTTCTTTTGCAGCTTTTGTTGATATATCCCCTGAAGAAACCAAACAAGATAGTCCTTTCAAAAGCTCTGAGGATGTTACAGTGACCACTTCCACGAGCGATGCTCAATCTGCCACCGAGGTAGGTTACCTAGAGGGAGATTGTATACAGAGCTTGCTTGCATTTATACTCACAGAATAATATTATTCAGCACCAATATCTCACTGTCACTGAGTTCTACCATTTCAGGTGTATCAAAATGGGGCTGCTCCTAAGTTTGATATGAGTGCCTTTGAGGGAGCAAAATCAACTGGTATGCTATTGATATGAAACAGCCTTTGAGAGGCAAATTTACAAAAGAAATTTTATCAGGTTCAGTTGCTCCAATATTCTTTTAGTGGTCTATATCTTCAAAAAATCAGAAAGACAGTGTGAACTATGTGATACTCTACAAGATGAAGTGAATGAGAAATGTCAGAAGCTTAAGTTTGGTGAGGCTCTTATACTGCCTCAAAGAATTTTTCCAGGTTGTATCTAGATAATTTGTGTACGGGGTGACTCTTACTGAGATGCTATATGCACATCAGGCCACATCCCTGGCCTTCTATTCCATAGAGATTTGTCTTGATGTTTGGTTTATTTGTTGATGGCCAAAAGAAAAAAGTGTGTTTTACTTGTTCAATGTTCATCTTCTTAAAGTCTAGTTTGAGATATCTAAGTAGGCTTTATTCTTGTTTTGTCAGCAAAAGGTAGTTCTGGTTTATCAGTGGATGCTTTGGAGAAGATGATGGAAGATCCAACAGTGCAAAAGATGGTTTATCCGTACTGTTCCTGTTTCTATGATCTCTATAATGATTTATACTTGATCTGATTCTACCAAATTTCACTATGCTCCCTTATAACGTGTTGGTGTGTGAGTGGTAGCTTTTTGGAGTATGAATGCTGAAATAAAGTGCTGAGCACACTCCATTTATATAGATTACAAAAGTAGGAGGTTGAGATATCTAGATTGGAAGTGACTTGCAAAGCATCAAATTATGTGTATTATCAATGACTAATATTCTTCTACTCGTGATTTAATGCTATATTGTAATTCTTAGATACTATTTTGAATTTCAGATGTTAAGTTCCTTGTTTGCAGTTTCCAAATGATTAATTACTGTTTTATTGTGATTTTTTTATAATATTATCTTTTGGAATTGTGTAAAATTGCTCATACAGCTGACTCAGTGAGATGGTGCTCACATTTATGCAGGTATTTGCCTGAGGAGATGAGGAATCCTGATACTTTCAAATGTTAGTATATCTAAGAATAGTTTAACCATAAAAGCTTTTGACTTATTGTAAGAAATATACAATGCTCTGCATCTTAACTCAAAACATGATGGTCATTCTATTGAAGTCTCTTTGCATATTTTATATAAACATAAAAGTTTTCCTCTGTGGAATCTCAATCTTTGATGTGTTTTGCTCCCCAGGGATGCTACAGAATCCCCAGTACCGTCAACAGTTGGAAGAAATGCTGTAAGTTCAATCATACTGCAACAAATGCATCGTGAAATACTGATCATTATTGGTGGGGCAGAAATTATTGAAAGCAGATATGGACTAACATTAGCTTCATGATATTTGCATAGGACTAACATGGGAGGTAGCAATGAATGGGACAGCAGAATGATGGATTCTCTTAAAAATTTTGATCTTAGCAGTCCTGAGGTGAAGCAGCAATTTGGTAAGTTCCATATAGTGACTCATTCTTATTCTTTACGATGCTTTTATTATGATGTAGTTTAAGTTCCATATAGTGCCGATTATAATTCTTCTGTTTGCAGATCAAATTGGTCTTACACCTGAAGAAGTTATTTCCAAGATAATGGCCAATCCAGAAGTTGCAATGGCATTCCAAAACCCAAGAGTTCAACAAGCCATCATGGATGTAAGTATTGACCATAGTATCAGGACACAATTTGTTAACCCATAGTAACAATGATTATTTCCTTTTCAGTGTTCTCAAAACCCCCTAGCTATTGCCAAATATCAAAATGACAAGGAGGTAATTTGCACACTCTCACTTTTTTTATAGGATTTTATAGTTATTTCAAGTAACACTTGTTTCATTTTTCTGTACCATTCTTATTATACAGGTTATGGATGTGTTTAACAAAATATCAGAACTCTTCCCTGGGGTGACTGGGCCTTGATTGATGTACCTTCAACTCTTTGGTGTTACCAGTGTGATTCTTCTTTCAATAACTATGGTACTGGGGAGTTGTATGCAACAAAGTGAACCAGGTTGCTACCATTATACAAAGAAAGGCGAGCTATCCTATGGAGAGGTGCGACTGAGCTTTTCTTAATCTTGCTGGTCTGTTACTAGCGATCTATCATATCCCTCTTATGGAAAATGAGTGGAGGATCTTTTTGTAACTTGTAGCTTAGACCTGCTATTTTGAAAAGATAGTTCCTATGCGAATCTATTGCCTCTTATTGGACAGATCCTTGTAGTTTTCATTACCTTGTACATAATCGTGCCTGAAATGTCTTTATAACATTTAAAATTTTTGTTTCCTTCTAAATTTGGTCCCATTCATCCAAATGGTTAATGCATTTTTTAAGGACTCTAGGTAGTTTTGAGTTATGGAAGATTTTGAGCAATCTTCCTAATATTGGGTTACCGAGTAAAAATAGGAGCTGACTTTGATATTTTTATCCTTTGTAGCACGAATTGAGTCTTGAGTATACTAATTCCAGGTGAGCAGGTTTTAGGATTGAGATATATGGCCTTCAGAATTCAGGGCTTTATTTTAGGAAAAAAAGGGGTGTTTTGTGACTAGTTAGTTAATTTAGTTCCTCAATAGTTTAAGAAACTTGCCCATACATTTGTGGCCTCTATTGTTATCCCTCTACATCAGTTCATTAAAAAAACATAATGCATAGAAAGGACACTCAACAAATATTTAGTAACAGACACGAGCATCTAAAATTATCTCCATAAACTTTAGATTGAGGGTTCTTGTTTTCTTTATCCTTTGGAGAATTCTTCAAAAATAAAGGTGGGGGTGAGACGAGCATCTACAATTATCTCCATAAACTTTAGATTGAGAATTCTTGTTTTCTTTTTCCTTCGGAGAATTCTTCAAAAATAAAGGTGGGGATAGACGGGTCCATCAGTAAGTTTCTAGGAGCATGAATGATATTATTCTGCTATATATATATATATTATATATATATATATAGTAATTCTGTCCTAAATAATATTTATACTTTTCAAATAAACAATATTTATAAGAATTACTATATATATATATAATATAATATATGTAATACAGAAATATGTATTACAACCTAACCTATACCTGGAATATAATAAAAAAAATTTAAAAATTAAATTGGGTTAAAAATAAGTTGAAACTTAGGTAAACCAATTGAAATAATACCAACATCGATCAAATCGATTAATAGCGATAAAATTCTTAATTTTTAGAAAATATTATATAAATAAAAAAATTAGATAAATAATTATTAAAATTGAAGTTTAATATACTAAAAATTAAAATTGATAAAGTCACTCACCCTTGATATCATGTTCCAACCTTTTTTTTGTTGTAATTTGTGAACAATTCACCCTACCTCCATAGTATAATCGACTCAATACCAAAATTTCTCGAAATTTTTTAATCCTTAGTACATTTCTTGCACACCTAAGTTGATAAATGATCACTACAATATTTTAGAAGATTATATCTCATCATATAAACTAATTTCACTTAAAAAAATATATATATATATATATATTATACGTCTATTTTTCTAAATTATACCTTATTTATAATTAGGTTTTTAAAGTTTTAAATATTTCCTTCAACTCCCTAATATTCTCCTTATTTCCCGTCGATCCATATTTTTATTTTGGTACTCAAACTTTTTAAAAATTACAATTTAGTTTTTTAAACTTTTTTTTATAAAATTAAACTTAAACCTTCCTAATTTGATCATATCATGGTACTAATCATCTTATTTATGTCTCCATGATCATTATAAGTTTTGATTATTTTAATTTGGCCTAAACATGACAGAAAATGAAGTTTTGTGGGAAAATATTTTTAAAGAGAGAACTTCATTTTATTAATGATGAGGGTGTCGCGTTGAAGCTCTTAGTACGAGAAGCTAGCTCTTTGTTGGAGGATCCTTCCAAGATCAAGTGGTGACTCAATTGATGGCTTGGGCTGTCAAAATTCGATTTTGTAAGATTTCAGTAAAATCGTACTAAAATTTGGAAATTTAGCAAATGACTAAGGTGGGTACTTACCATAGCAATGCAAGGAAGATGTGGGCTTAACTAGGAATGGTATGGGAGACTTGGTTCTGCAATGGGTGTTTGTGGGGCAGCTTGATTTTAGCTCAAACTTATCTAGATGTAATCAAACTATTGAGTTGCGGTACTGTGCAAACTTATTAGAGATGCTCCAATCGTTTTCGAGTTGAAAAGAGACTAATATCAGACAAGAGGCTTCTTGAGGATTCAGGGCATGTTAAATTTGTGTTTTGTGGTAGAGAAAAATTCACAAGTCAGAGATCTAGTTTGTGGGTGATCGGAAAATAGAATGGTATAAACTTTTTGAGATTTTGAGGTGTGTAGGGGATGAGGTGTGTAGATAAGAGCTGGGCATCTTATCTATGTCTACATGATCATTCTAACTTTTGATTCTTTTAATTTGGCTTAAAAATGATAGAAAATGGAGTTTAATAGGAAAATATTTCTAGAAAGAGAAAACTTTGTTTTGTTATGGATGAGGGTGTTACCGTTGGAGCTCTTGGTATGAGAAACTAGCTTTACTTTGGGGGATCCTTCCAGGATCAAGTGACGCCTCAAACTCTACTCTAGGGGATCCTTCCAGGATCAAGTGGCGCCTCAATTTATGGACTAAGCTATCAAAATTCAGTTTTGTAAGATTTTAGTAAAATCATACAAAAATTTGGAAATTCGGCGAATGACTATGGTGGGCACTTACCATAACGATGCAAGGAAGATGTAGGCTTGACTAGGAATGATCTGGGAGACTTGGTTTGACAATGGGTATTTATGGGGTAGCTCAATTTTAGCTCGAACTAATCTAGGTGCAATCAGACTATGGAGTTGCGGTATTATGCAAGCTTGTCGAGGTTATTCCAATTGTTCTCGACTAAAAAGAGACTACTATGGGACGAGGGGATTCTTCAGGATTATGGACATGCTAAATTCGTGTTCTATGGTGGAGAAAAATTTCCAAGTCGGAGCTCTAGTTTGTAAGTGATCGAAAAATGGAGTTGCATAGACTTTTTGATCTTTTGAGGTGTGTAGAGGATGAGAGGAGATAACACTTTATATAGGGAGCTCAGGGACCTTTGCCTCTATCCGTTCCACCATCTCGTAATCCTTAACTCCCTAATTAAAGTTGATGTTAGAACAATTTACTGCTCAATGGATTTATTATGATTTTCCATTTCCTCTTCTGTTCAAGTGTTTGAAGATTGATGACAACATTGTACGTATGCATACGAGCTACCACGTGGCACACTATGATTGGTTGGAGCTGTTGATGTAGCATATGACTCATCTTCCAAGTCACTTTTTCACCTCCTAATCTAACACATGGTGACCACACATTGGTTTTTTAATCCATTGTACATATGCATACGAGCTACCACGTGGCATACTATGATTGGTTAGAGTTGTTGATGTAGCATATGACTCATCTTCCAAGTTACTTTTTCACCTCCTAATCTAACACATGGTGACCTCACATTGGTTGTTTAATCCATTGTGATGGTTGATTGAATATGAACGTCCGACGACCGTTAAGATTCTACCACGTGTCATGTCACGCCCTAACCTAGTTTAGTTGGAGTCCTTTGATCAACCTGCCACCATTTCTCATACTAATCTAGTATTTATACCAAATAATCCAAGGAAGATAAAAGTATTGGAGTACCTATATTCCATAACAAAGTTTACAAAACATAAAAGTTACCAGATGGCGGTGCCCTTGGCTTTCTCTCCTAGCCTCGACTAATCGTAGTGAGGTGTTTCTCCTGAAAAAGTTAAATGGGAGGGGGTGAGTTTCTACAACTCAGTGAGCGGGGGTTGGGAAGTGAGTTTTCAAACAATAGTTTTATTGAAACATTTTTATACTTTTATTTTATTTTAATATGAGTTCATCTCTTCTTTAACATTTCTCCTTAACCGGGAGGTGCCTCAACAAACAATCACACGCCTTTTCTATCATAGAAATGGATCACACTTTCGTAGAACAGTCCCCGACCGTTCCACTTGTGGTTTGGTGCATCTCTACCCTGAGTTTGAGTGTACATCAATAGTCCGACCCTCAAACCCTTATCATGTCTGCTTGGTGGGACGAGACCTCATTTCCCCTCCAGCCTCGGTCTCGAGACCTCCTTTCCCCTCCGACCTTGGTCTCAGTACTTCAGCATGTCCTCTTTGTGGGATGAGACCTCATTTCCTCTCCAGCTTTAGTCTCAGTGCACTGGAAGCTATCAGAGCTTCATGACTGACTGACACGACATACCCGCCCTTATTGCATCCTGGTTGTCCAACAGCCCTTGGGACCCATCAACTACCCTATGAGGTGTCTAGATACTTCCGGATTCCTCATGCATGCATACAATAGTTTTGATCCATTAACCAAGCTATTTGGTGCCAACGGTCCAATGATCCCGACACTCGACCTAGCCTACATCTGTTTGCCTTGACTGATCCCATCAACCCGGTCTAGGCACACTGCCACTAGCCCATCGAGCCCTGTCAGTCCTGTCTTGGCCTCGTGGCAAATCACACAACAATTCCAGTTTTTTTGAGAGTTTTCATAGTTCTTGTAATTTACCTTTACCTATGGGTCCAACCCGTGCACATTGGCATTGGGTCCACTTCATGAGTTTTCCAAAACTAGGCCTTCAATGCTATCATTTTCAAATTCGAGGCCTTGAGCCTATCAGAGCGATTCTTGCTCCCATCAAGAATGTCTCCCAAAATATTCAAGCAGTTTCATGTAGTTAAGGGAGACCATTCTTGGAAAAATGATTTTTCAAACTTTAAAACGGTTCTTATCACTCCCAAACGGGCATGATGCTGAAAATCCCACTCACCCGGTACTGTGACGGACTCGTCCCAGCTGGATTTCCAATCTTCAATGTACTCCTTGGCACCCGTATTTGTATGACTCGTGCCTACATGGTTTGAGCATCCATATCAGAAGAATTGACATAAGCGACCTTATACTTTTTGGTATTTACGCGTAGGTACTCACACTATGCCTTAATTGCAGTCATGTCCCTTAAAGTTTACATTTTTGTTCCTGATCTTTATTAATCTCAATTAAGTTCCTTGGACTCCCCATTTTTCCTCACGGGTCCTCAACTTTTCTAAAATTACCAATTGGTCCTCAATTTTCCCAAAATTGCCATTTGTTCCTTAATTTCCCAAAATTATCAATTGGACCTTGAACTTTCAAAAATTGCCAATTAGCCCTCAATTTCATCCAATTGCCCAATTGGAAGTTAATTTCATGTAAATGCCCCTAATTTCCTTAAATTGTAATTTTAACTCCAATTTTCCAGAAATCCCCAAATTGCCCAATTTCTCAAAAATTACAATTTGGTCTCCAAATCACAATTTTGTTCAATTGACTCCCAAAACTTGATTAATTGCCCTCATTATTGATTTGAATCATCTTCTCTATGTTTTTCTCATCATTTCAAGCTTTGAACCGCTCGATTTGGCTCGAAAATGAGCTCAAATGAAGCTTCACTGAAAAATTCAGTCTAGATAGAGAAAGCTTCGATATCTTACGAGTGAGGGTACGACGGCCGAAGCTCTTGCTTTCTTTGAATTGTTCTCCTCCCGTAGATACCCTTTGGATCAAACTGCACCTCAATTGGTGGCCTGAGCAATGTAAATTTCTTAGTTTCATTTCTTACAGAAATGTACCGTGAATAGTATTTTTTGGCGAAGGGGCGTAGAGGGGTTTACCGTGCTAGCTTGCTAGGTTGCAGTTGAGGGGCTTGGTTTGGATGGTATTGGCTTGGGGATGGCTCGAGTTGAGCTTGAGCAGCTCGGGCTGCTAACAATCGAGGAGCAGTGTTACTGTTTGAGCTTCCTCGTTCTTCTACACTAGCTCTTAGGCAGAATGGAGGATGCAACTGTGAGAGGACTTCCTCTTAGTTCTAATGGTACCAAATGTAGCTTCAAAGGTGGAGAAATGTCCCGATGTCGGAGCTTTGGTTTGCTGCTTGTAGGAAAATCAAGCAGTTCGTCTTCTTTTGTTGATTGTGAGATGCTAAGGATGAATGAATGGGTGCTTGACAATTGTTTAGGCTACCGGTCAGTGTAAGACTCAGCCTTCGACTCGGTCACCGGTGACTTGACCGGAGAGATTTTTGAGTCGTCGGAGACTCCAGCTTTTCCAGCCTCTCTCTCTTCTTTCTGTCAGTGGTTGAAGGTTGAAGAAAATGATGTGGCGGGCATGCCACATGGCACATTATGATTGACCAGTTTTTCTAAAGTGGAGGTCCAACTCAGCCGCTACGTCAGTTGTTGACCCGTTGACCGGACACATGGCAGCCTCCCATTGGTTGCCTTGAGTCTGCATGGCATGCTGACTGGTCATCCGTGGACCATTGACCGGACACATGGCAGCCTCCCATTGGCTGCTCGTGCTTGTGTGGCTTCTAACTAAGCACCGTTGACCGTTGACCAGTTCGTTGACCGGTCAGATCTGACTAGGTTCGGTGATCCAAATTCAACTGGCCACTTTAGACCCGATTCAACTGGTTTTTTGAAATTTAAAAATTTAAAAATTCATTTTTTATCTAATGGCGGCCTCAATTTCCCAAATTGACATTTTTAAGCCACCTAGAAAAATGAGTTATTAAACTAGTTTACTACGATTCATCCCGGTTTAGCCTGGTTCGGGTCCGGTTCACCCCGAATCAGTCTGGTTCTCTCATCAATGCCACTTCCCTATTCTTCCTCATGATTTTTATGAATTTTTGGTCATTTGGATTTTCCAATTTCCCATTTTAACCCTTCTTTATCATTTTTGGTTCCTTTTTTGGCTCAGTTTTCTCAAAACTGTCGGTTCTTTCCCCGATTTACTTGGTCTGAGGGACGGGTTTCACAACTCTCCCTTCCTTTTAGGAGTTTTGTCCCAGAAACTTAGTCGTACATCCTTGACATCGGAAATTGATTCTCTGGTGGTCAATTCGGGGTTTGATTTAACACCTTGTCGCTGTGGTTACCCCTTTTTGTTTACTCATTTACTCCCTTAGACTTATTTCTTTTGACTTGCCTTACCCCCGTGTCAAAATAATTTCTTTAGTCTAATGCTCCCCGCTGTTTGAGCTCAGACTTTTCCTCTTGAGGGTGTTGTTTGGAATTGGGAGTTCTAGAATGTCCGATCGTTCCCGGGTCTATTTGTTCCCTTAGTTCGGTGTCCGTTTGAGCGTTTTGTGCTTGTGTTCCCGAGTTTCGGTGTTATCCCCTTCTTGTCCTATGTTGATCCTTTATTCCATTGTTATATCCCTTTCTTGTTTGGTTTCTCCATTTCTACTTATCAGGTTTCCCATCCACTTCTCTACTTACCAACATTCTAGTGGGTTTCTTTCTTTCAGTCCTTACATCCAATGACATGCTTACTCAAGGACTTCCTTTTTTTTTCTCCGACCCACCCTTGCTCGCTCATGACAATTTCACGGTTCTTTTATTCTGAATTAATCTCTTATGGCGTACTTTTCCATTCCTCTATTTCACTCAAAGGAGTTCCATTCATTGGTTTTATCTCCTACTCTCATACCTTGAAGTCAAGATTTCTTTCTATCCTTTGTGTTGCATGTTCATCCTTCTCATCCTTTTTTGAAGGTTTCCCTTAATCACCTTTAGTTGAAGGACACATTTTCTAAGGTCTCTCGGGTATCCTTCCCTAGGTTTCTTCATTATGGGTATTCTACCCATCCCCACTTATTACATCATCATCTGAGGTTATCTTTCTACTACTCATTCCTTTGGCTTTGCTTTGCTCTTTGGGCTTTGGGTACACTCTCTTCAACATCTGTCCTTGGGGTATCAGACCCTTAACCAACTTCGTGACATCCTTTGATGCCGTCCTTTTACTGCTTACCCTTCATTTGTATCCTTTCCTTATTCCTACCAGTTTACTTTGGGGAAAGTCCAAATCCTCTTTGTTTCAATGTCTCTTGATCGCCTCAGAAAGGTTCACTTAGTCATTATTGCCCATCCTATAACCTTCTCTAGAGTGTGGTTATCACCACTTTTTCGGTCCTTCTTAGGGCATCGTTTAGTCTCCTCGGATTATCCCATGGTTACTAGTAGCCTATGTTTGCCAGGTTCCTTTGTAGTCCTTCTCGACTCCTCTACTCTTCCAAAGGAGGTTACACTTTGCTATCATGAATTTCATGTTCCCACTCTAGGAATTTCTGATCTCGACCCTTATCTTGTATACTCCATATTATGCCCCATCATCCGATCCTAGGTTTCTTTAAGTAGGTGGGGTTAGAGACTAGTCTTGAGGTTTATTGCTCTTTAGTTAGTGGAAGTACAACTTCTAAGGTCCTTCTCTCCTTGGAAATTCTTTCCTTTGTTTCCCAACAAATGTTACCTTACCTATCCCAAAAGGGGGTTGTCGTCTCCTTTGTTGTTGTCTCGTTGTTCGTCCGTTCTTCAAGTGTAGCCTTATGCATGGCCCTCTTACATAGGCTTGCCGCTTTCGAGGAGGTCAGAGTACCTTGACCTCTTTTAAAGGTGTCATTTGTCATTGTTAGGTTTGTCCTTCTCGTTCCTTATTTATCCCTGGGCATGAGATTTTGATTGGACTCATTATGAGTCAGGGCAACTGTCACGCCCCAACCCGATTTGGTTGGATTCCCATGAGCAACCCGTCACTCCCTTTAGTCTGTAAAGGGTTTCACCCTTTTTAAATCGCGAGGAGTAAGGTGTCATTATTTCCTATATTTCTTGTAATAGCATTATATAAAACTGAATATCTTAAAGCAGACATACCTATTTTACAAGGAGGTCTTTAAGTTTTCCCTTGGTTACCTGAAAGGGGTAAAATGGAGGGGGTGAGTTCTACAACTCAATGAGTGGGTGTTGGGAGTGAGTTTTCAAAATAACTTTATCCAACCCGTGCCAAGGGTAATATTTTTCTTTTCAAAAGGGTTTTCCTCAAATTTCAATTTCTTTCTTTCCAAAACCTTTTTCCAAGGTTTACCATTCCTTTTTCCAAGGATTCTCAAATCCTTTCCAATGATTTCAAACCTTTTTCTCATTTTCATATTGGGTGTGTTTCACAAACAACACACGCCCTTCATCAGGAAGGGTACACACATTCCTAAGATACAGTTACACCGACTGCACCCACTTGTGGATCAGAGAGTATTTACCATCCACCCTAATAGAAGTTCCTGATTTCTACTCGAAGTCTAAGTGAACATCTCAAGTGTTCAATCCTCAGACCCAAAAATACTTCGTGTCCTTATGAGCACAAATACTTCACCCTGACCCCACCCCAGTCTCATGCATAAGAAGCTACGTCGGGCTTTTTGACTACTGGCTTGACAAACTACCCTTATCTCCATCATGTCGTCTAGTAGCTCTTAAAACACATCACTACCCCTCTTGGGCATCTTAATGGTCTTGTACCTCAAGTGCATGCACAGACAATAGTTTTTCCACAAAGCCAATTATCTTTGGTGCCACTAGTCCAATGACCCTGACCCTCAACTCGACCTGCAACTGTTTGTCTAGGCCAATCCGTCGACCTGATCCTGACGCACTACCACTAGTCGATCGAGTATGTCGGTCCTGTCTTGGTACCATGTCAAAATCACATAATCCATTCATTAAGGATTTTCATAACTTTAATATATCATGTTTGTTTAAGAGCTCCTGCTTATGCCAACTGGCCTTGGGTCCACTGTACATGATTTTCCACAATCGGGCATTTAGCCTCACAAGTTTCGAAATCGAGGCCTCTGGCCTATGTGAGTTGTTTTAGCTCTCATCAAGAAGGTCTCCCATAATTTTTAAGCATTGGCACATAGTCAGGGGAGAACACTTTTGACAAAATGATCTTTCAATTCATCACACCAACCGGGTGTGATAATACCTCCGCTTACAACCGGCAAGCGGGTTTTCTCCTTCCTTCAAAGAAGTCCTTCATACCAATCGGATATGATTTTCTCTACTTACAACCAGTAAATAGGTTTCTGCTTATTTCTCACAACACTCCAACCAGGTAAGATGTTAAAATCCCACATATAAGTGATTTTTCATTTCCGAGGTGCTCATCATCCCAATCGGGTATGATGTGAATAAACCCACTCACCCGTTAACCATGACGTATACGTCCTCGGTTAGTTTTCCAAGTTGGCATGAGCTTCTATTGCTGGCTCCAATCACACTTGTCCCTACACTAATTAGGCAACCTTTTCATTTAAGGTTTGGTGTAATAGACTAGACTCACAATTTATCTATAAATTGCATTTAGCTCCCTAGAGTTTATTTATGTTAACTTTAGGTCCCTAATGCAAACCTTTGCCCAATTTGACTCCCAAAATTTCCAAAATTCCCTTTGGGTCATTATTTTACTAAAAAATATATAAGGGGCTCAGGTTTCCCAAATTTTCAATTTGGTCCCCAACTTTTCAAAAATTACATTTTGCCCCTACTTTCCAAAAATGGCAATTTGACACCAAATGTTCCAAAAATTGTCCAATTGATCCTTTAACATCTTTTCCATGGTCAATTAGCCCTTAATTTTAGGAAATTTCAAAATGGTCCCTAAATTTTACGAAATCCCCAAATTTCTCCCTTTCAAACTGGTTGAATTTGATTTTATCAAATTAACCATTCAATCGGGGTTAATGGCTCCAATTGAAGGTACAAATCAGTTCCTACACTTCCATACTATTCAATTTAGCTTTGAACCTCATCATTTGAGTCTGAATTGAGCTCAAATGGAGCTTCGCTGGAAAATTGAGCGTAGAGAGAAACATATAAAAGCTTATCGTCAGAGGTGCGGTGGTCCGAACTCTTTATCTAGACATGTAGCTCTCGTCTTGAGGTTTCTCCTATGATAAAAAATCGATACAATTCACCTCGAATTGAGGGAGAGTTATGTCAGTGAAGTTTTACAATTTCTCTCTCTAACGCCGACATAAAATGACAAAGAGGGGTCGAATTGGCTTACCTTTCAGATCTGTTATGGTTGTGTGAGGCTGTGGGAGTGTTAGGAGGGCTTGGTTTGACCAATTTCAGCATGGCCGAAATAGGACAACTTCAGTACGTCAGAGTTGCTTAATTGTTTGATTCCGCTGGCGCTTCTCCAGCAGTCCTCGCATCGAACATAGGTTGCTATCAGATAGCTGATTTCCCCCGAAGTTTAAAGAACCCGACCTCGCCTTCTGAGGTTTAGAAAACTTCCCAAGTCGGAGCTCTGGTTCGAGCTTCACTGGAAAATGGAGCACTTGAGAGAATGGAGTTTTTAGGTGTGAGGAGGATGAATGGAGAGGAGCACTTTACATAGGGTGCTCGGGGAATCTCTACCCGACCGTTTGTCATCTTGTTGGCACTCATTCATGACTTGAAATGCCCTTAACGGAGACGATTCATCTTCACCAGCGCTGTTTGTTCTTCGGGTGAATGAATAGTGTCGTCATCTAAAGGAAGAAGACGACACTATTCCGAACCGGACCAGACCGACCGAATTGAATGCTTAAACCATTTGGTTCAGGCCCAATTCAACCGAGTTTTTTAAAATTAAAAATTTCTAAATTAATTCTCTATCCAATGGTAGCTTCAATTATCTAATTTGAATATTTTAAGCCACATAGAAAAATAAATTTAGCCACCGATTCAATGATGGTTCAAACCGGTTCAATCCAATTCAGATCCGGTTCACCTGAATCGGTCTGGTTTTCTCTTCCAATTTATCCCAAAGTCCTTTTCCATGATTTTTATGACTCTGTAGGTCACTCGGGATTTGTAAATTTCCTATTTTTCCCTTTCTCTATCGGTTATGGTTCATGAACTGGTTCAGTTTTCTCTCTTGAGTTGACCGGTACTTCCTCTGGTTTTCTTATCTTTAAGGGACGGGGTTTACAACAACAAAATTTTATGAGAATCTAAAATCTTATTTCTTGGGAATTGAATATAGTACACTTGGGGACCTCTTCCTTCTAAGGAAGATGGTTAAAGGAGAGGTCGGGAAGCTCTATGCTAGAATTTTGAGGAACTCTCTTTGGGGTGGGTTTGAAATCCTCATTTGGAGTTGTGGCTTCTGGGGTGGCCTCCTGTCTTCCATCCTCTTGGGCTCTTATAGTTGGGAAGGTATTATTCTTAAGAGGCATTGCCATCCATCCTGGTGGCGTGGGATATTTCCTTATCATGTGTCCTACTCGTCCACACATATAACATGTTATCTCGATACTGGCTCCTATGTGGATCCTTCGGTATGTACGTGGTGGAGAGGCTTCCTCTACTCTCTTTTCCTTTCTCTTCCTTTCTTCATGGCCTTCCCTTCCCATTGAGGTAGTGCTTCCAGGAGTGGGTACCACATTCCTTCGTGGTATTGGGCACTTCCATGCAGAGTGTCCCTTCTGTCCACAATTGTAGCAAGTTACTTCCCTGTGTGTGCCTTTATAGCTTCTTCTCCATCTCGGGCTTCGGGAAGCTTCTTCAAGTGCTCGTTGGGGGCTTCCATGTGTCACCATCCTCGGGTGCATACTTCCTACGGAACGATCCTCATTCCTAAGCGCGAAGCAAGGTTCACCGAATACCTTGAGGAATTCTTCGTAGAGTCTCCTTGGCTCAAGAGACATTCTTGATCTTATGGGTTGGGTCCTCCTAGGCTCTTAAGTTCCCAAGCTAATTCCCTCGCATGGGCATGATTTCTGTTTGGTTCTCAGGTGGCTGCAGTAGCATGAGTCTGTTTGGTTTCTATAGGGGTGGTCATATATGTTAGACAGAAGTTTACCGTGGATTAGGGTTCTAGGGCTTTTAGTTTTTGAACTTTGTTTGGAAAACCTTGCTATGATACCTCTTAAGTTGTCACACCCCGACCCAATTTGGTCGGAGTCCTATGATCAACCCACCACCCTTCCTCGTACTAATCTAGTATTTCTACCAAATAGTCAAAGGAAGGTAAAGGCATTGGAGTAGCTGTTTTCCATAATAAAGTTTACAAAACATAAAAGTTACTTGATGAAGGTGCCCTTGGCTTTCTCTCCCAGCCACGACTCTTCATATCGAGGTATTTCTCTTGAAAAAGTTAAATGGGAGGGGGTTAGTTTCTACAACCTAGTGAGCGGGGGTTGGGAAGTGAGTTTTTAAATAAATAGTTTTATCGAAACATTTTTATACTTTTAGTTTATTGTAATATGAGTTCATCTCTTTTTTAACATTTTCCCTTGCTCAAGAGGTGCCTCAACAAACAATCACACGCCCTTTCTATCATAGAAAGGGATCACACATTTGTAGAACAGTCCCTGACCGTTCCACTTGTGGTTCGGTGCGTCTTTACCGTCCATCCGAATAGAGGTGCACTACATCTACCCTGAGTTTGAGTGTACATCAATAATCCGACCCTCAAACCCTTATTATGTCCGCTTGGTGGGACGAGACCTCATTTCTACTCCGACCTCGATCTCCAGACCTCCTTTACCCTCAAGCCTCGGTCTCAGTACTTCATCATGTCCGTTTTGTGGGATGAGATGTAAACCATGTCCTTTAAAGATAAGAAAACTAGGAAAAGAACTGGTCATTTCAAAAGAGAAAACCAAGCCGATTCATACACCATAACAGATAAAGATAGGGCAAATTGGGAAATTGGAAAATCCCAAATAACTTAAAGAGTCCTAAAAATCATGTAAAGGAACCTTGGATCAAATGGGAGGAGAAAACTAGGCCAGTTCAGGGTGAATCGGACCTGAACCCGATTAAATCGGTTTGAACCATACTTGAACAGATTTCTATATTCATTTTTCTTGGTGGCTTAAAATATTAAAATTGGGAAATTGAAGCCACCATTTAATAGAGAATGAATTTAGAAAATTTTAATTTTGAGAAAACCGGTTGAATTGGGCCTGAACCGACCGATTTTCGCCATTAAACCGGTCGGACCGATCCGGTCCGGTTCGGAACAGTGTCATCTTCTTCCTCAGGATGACAACACTATTCATAAATGTAGAAAATTTCCTTCTTCAGTGAAGATGTAACCGCTTTGATCAGGCCATTTTTGGGCGAGGATAAGCTCGACCAAAATAGAAAGTAGTCAAGCAGAGGGTCCCCTCGCTCCTTATGTAAAAAGCTACTTTCCATTCATTCTCCACACACCTCAAATCACCATTCTCTCTCAAGTGCTCCATTTTCCGGTGAAGCTCAAACCAAATCTCCAACTTGGGTAGTTTTCTGGGCCTTAGAAGGCAAGTTCATGTCCTACAAACTCCGGGGGAAGTCAGCTACCTAATAACAACTTCCTTTCGACCCAAGGACCGCCCAAGAAGAGCCGACGGAATCAAACATTGAAGCAGTTCCGACGGACCAAAGATTCCCTATTTTGGACGAGCTAAATTCAGCCAAATTCAGTCCTTCTTGGGCCAAACCAAGCCTCCCCGACACCCCCATGACCCTCACATGACCTCAACAGAGCTGAAAGGTCAATTTGGCCCTCCTCTGTCGTTGCGGGTTGGCATTAGAGAGAGAAAGTGTTAAATTATATTGATAAAATTCACCCTCAATTATATATCAATTGTAACAATTCTTGATGCTAGAAGGAACCTCATGACAAGGGCTAACTCCCTAGATTGAGAGCTCAGACTGCCGCACCTCCGATGGTAAGCTTTTGAGGCTTTCTCTCTCTACAAACAGTTTTTCGATGAACCTCCATTTGAGCTTGTTTCATACCCAAATCATGCAATTCAAAGCTTAATTAAATCATATGGAAGTGTAGAAACTTATCCATATCATCAATTGGAGTAATTGACCTCGATTGAATGGCCAATTTGAAGAAATCAAATTCGTTTAGTTTAAAGAGGAGAAATTGGGGGAAAATTTTGGGAAAAATTAGGGATTTCAAAAAATTGAGGGACCTCTTTAAAATTTCCCAAAATTGAAGGTTAATTGGCCATGAGAAAGATGTTGAGAGACCAAATTGGTCAATTTTTAGAACATTTGGGGTCAAATTACCATTTTTAAAATTGTAATTTTTAAAAAATTGGGGACCAAATTGGAAATTTGAAAAACTTGAGCCCCTTACACGATTTTGAGTAAATTGAGGACCCAAAGGGAATTTTGGAAGCCTTGGGACTCTGTTTGGGGAAAAGTTAGCATTAGGGACCTAAAGTTAAAGAAAATGAACTTTTGTGTCTTAAGTACAATAAACCAACAATTTTGAGCCTAACCGCTCATACGTGAGAAAACGATAGTTGTTATGCCTTAATTGATAAGGATGCTCAAATCGTGTAGGTACATGAGAGACCAGAATGCGAGCAAGGAAAAAGCTAGCGTGGAAGTGGAAAACCGACTGGGGACAAATACGACACGGTTATTGGGTGAGTGGGATTATCTAACTTCATACCCGGTTGGGATGATGAGTACCATCTTTAACGGAAAAAACCTACTTACTGGTTGTAAGTAGAGATAATCATAACTGGTTGATATGATGAATTTCCTTTAGGAAAGGAGAAACCCACCTACTGGTTGTAAGAGGAGATATCATCGCACTCGGTTAGTGTGCTAAACTTGAAAATGAATTTTGTCAGAAGTGTTCTCCCCTGACTGTGTGCCAATGCTTAAAATATTTGAGAGACTTCTTGACGGGAGCTAAAACAACTCAGATAGGCTAGGGGCTTCGGTTTTTTAACTCATGGGGCTAAATGTCCGATTTTGGAAAAACACGTGCAGTGGGCCCAAGGCCATTGGGCACAAGCAGGAGCTCGTAAACAAACTTGAATTAAGAAAGAGACATGAACATTTCTAATGAAATTGGTTGTATGTTTTCGCCATGGAACCAAGTCAGGACCGACAATGCTTGATGGACTGGCGACAGTGGGTTAGGGTCAGGTCGATGGATCTGTATAGACAAACAGCTGCAGGTCAGGTTAAGCTTCAAGGCCATTAGACCGTTGGCTCCAAAGATAATGGTTATATGTGGAAAACTCTTGTTTGTGTATGTACTCATGGTACGGGACCATCAAGACACCCTAGGAGGTAGTGATGGGTCCCAAAGGCTATTTGACGACATGGAAGGGGGGCGATAATGGCAGTTTGTCCTGCCAGTTAGTCATGAAGCTCTAGGAGCTTCTTGCACATGAGACCGAAGTGGGGTCAGGATGAGGTCTCCGTCCCTATATGGACAAGAAGTGGCATTCGAGTCTGAGGGTCAGACGTTTGCGACATTCCACTCAGACCCATCATAGAAGTGGAAGGGCTTCTATCTTGTTGGATGATAAAAATGCTATGATCCACAAGTGGGTGTAGTAGGCGGGCTACACCTGCAAATGTGTGTACCCTTCCTGATGAAGGGCATGTGTTTGTTTGCTAAATGCCTTCTGAGGTAATGGGATGAGCTAAAAAAGCTAAACACACCTAATATGGTAATGCAAAAAGGTTTTAAAAACCAAAATTTGAGAAAAATCCTTCTTAAAGGAAATGATAACCTTGGCATGGTTTGAATTAAGTTATTTTTCTTGAAAAACTCACTCCCAACACCCACTCACTAAGTTGTATAACTCACTCCCTCCCTTTTATCCCTTTCAGGAAACCAAGGAAACACCAACCTTAAATGCCCTCATAAATTGGAATTGTAAGACAGGTACATTTGTTTCAAAATATTTAGTTTTGTATAATGCTATTCCAGGAAATACAGGTAAAAGGACGCCTTAGTCCTCGTGGTTCAAAAAAGGGGGAAACCCTAAATGGACCAAAGGGAGTTGCAGGTTGCTCAAGGGGATGTGACCAAACTGGTTGGAGCGTGACAACTTGAGTGGTATCAGAGCCCATTTCCTCGAATGCATTATCAAGACTATATAACATAGTAACTAAGAGGAATAAGCTTTAAAATTTATAGATGGCTCCCAAGAGATGAACCAAAAGAACAAGTGTCACAATTACTAACACTGCCCAACAACCCCTCCCCATGGAAACTCCTTGAGAATCCCAAACAGTTCCACCTAAACTAAGCTTAGAACATTAGAGACTGTATGAGGAGTTCACCTGAGTGTTTGGATGACCTAACCTCACCCCTGAGGTGGACACCAACTCTCGAGCTGAGCTCGAGAAAGTACAATCCCATTTGCTCCTATTAATAATCCCCCTTTAGTTGACATTCCTAAATACATCAAAACTCTCCATCAACTGGGATGTAAGCCTTTCCTAGTAGAGAAGGAAGCTGGAGCTACTATGGACTGGCTGGCCAGCATTAAGAAACTCATGGGGATAGTTAGGATTTCATGAGAGGACATGGTAATCCTGGTAGAGTTTTCCTGGAAGCCAATGCGAAAAGGTGGTAGGACAACGTCAGAAGCTTGCATACCACCATCCCCACCTTGGAACAATTTGAGGTTAGGTATAAGGAGGAATAACTAGCTGCACATATGATCAATGAGAAGAAGCAAGACTTCCTCTGACTCTGACAAGGGCTTAACTCTATCTCGGAGTATGAAACTAAGTTTAACGAGTTAAGAACTTTTGCCCATGACCTAGCCAGACTTGTAGATATTTGCCAACGGTTCATGGACGGTCTTAACATGTACATACGAGACTGGATGGGAGTGCTAGGATGCCCCATGGATCTGGCAGCCATAATTAGTATAGCCCACGAATGTGAGCATCTGGTACAAACTCAACACCACCGAATGGAGCAAGCCAATCGAAAGGAGGATAAAAGCCAAGGTTGTCACGGAGGATGAAAGGAGCAAAATGGCCCAAATTGGGGAAATAGGGTGGGTTTCCAAAGAAGGAAGGGCGTGCAACCACCTCAAAGGGAGATGATTCCCACAATACTACCAAGGAGCCCTCGTTGTCCTAGATGCCAGAGATACCACGAGGGAGCTTGCTCATCCTGTTTCGGATGTGGACAAGTGGGGCACTTTGTAAGGGAATGCCCCACTCTTAGGGAGAATAAGCAACGAAACACGCTTAGACCAGCCTAAAGGAATCCAAGGACTCCAAGGCAGGACACCATGACAAGGGTACCAGCTAGGGTATACAACCTCACCCAAGAGTAGGCTAGAAAATACCTTAGTACCATAGCGAGTACTTTCTAAAACCTCTCTAACCAAAATTGAGACAAAACTTGTAGTTTGATTCTATACAATAAAGAATTGAGATTTTCCTTCTAAAACATGTGTTTCTTCAATCAGGGTACATACACTTGTGGGGAAGAAAAGTCTACGCCCTCTTTGACTCGGGAGTAGAGAGATCCTTCACCTAGAACTTACCTCCCTAGAAAAAAAACTCTCAACATCCTCACCCCCTTAGGAGAAGGACTTAATAGGGACAAACAATTAAAGGGATGTGAGATCATGATTGGAGGAGTTAAACTAGAGGCATATTTGATCTCATTACTTCTAAGAGAGGTAGAAATAATACTGGGAATGGATTGGTTAAGTATCCATCAAGCCAAGGTGAACTGTGGGAAGAAGGTAATAACTTTCCATACTCCTGAGACACTCAGATTGTGTTTCCAAGGAGACAAGAGGAAGGGAGAAGTGCATTTGGTGTCCCACATAAAGGCTCAAAAGATGATACAGAAGGGTTGTAGGGCTTTTCTCGCAATGGTCATCAACGAGAAGTCGAAGGAGAAAGGACCAGAAGGCATCCCGGTGGTTAAAGATTACCCGGACGTATTCTCTAAGGAACTACCCGGATTACCTCCAAGCCGACAACTAGAATTTACTATAGAGGTAATGTAAACCCCATCCTCAAAGTTAAGGAAACACCGGGAAAGAACCAGTCAAACCAAGTGAGAAAACCAAATCGATTCACAAACCTCGATCACTAGAGAATGGGTAAATTGGGAAATTTACAACTCCCGATGACCCAAAGAGTCATAAAAACCTTGGAAAGGGACTTTAAGACAATTTGAGAAAGAAAACCAAACGAGTTTAGGTGAACTGGGTCCGAACAGGATTGAACCAGATGCTAAATTCATTTTTCTAGGTGACTTAGAAAATTCAAAATGGAGAATTGAGGCCACCATTTGATAGAGAATGGATTTAGATGAATTTAAAAATTTTTAATTTTGAAAAATTCAGTTGAATCGGGCCTGAATCATTCGGTTTAAGCGTTGAACCTGGTTCGGACTAGTACAGTTCAGAATAGTGTCGTCTTCTTCCTACAAATGATAGCACTGTTCACTCGCTAGAAAATCAAGTAGCGTCGGCGAAGATGAAAAGTCTTTGGCCAAGGAGTTTCAAGAAATGAATGAACACCATTAAGATGCCAATTGGATGGCCAAGAAGTCCCTGAGCTTCCTATATAAAGAGCCCCTCCTCATTCATCCTCATTACACCTGAAAACTCCACTCTCTCCCTACTGCTCCATTTTCTGGTGAAGCTCGAATCCTTGGGCATTTTTCTATGCCAAAAAAGGTGAGGTCAGGTGTCCATTTGCTTTGGGGAGAAGTTAGCTACACGATAGTAGTCTCCATTTGCTTTGAGGATTGTCAGAGAAACGCCCGCGTGATAGAACAATAATGCAGCTCTAGTGGACCGAAGCTGCCCTATTTTGGCCGAGCTGAAAATGGCCAATTCGAGCCCTTCTCAAGCCAAACCAAGCCCTCCCAACACTTCCACAGCCCTCATACAGCTGAATTTGATTGGAAAGGTAAGCTAATTTGGCTACTCTCTATAAATTACGATCAGTGTTAGAGAGAGAACCGATGAAACTTCACTGACCAAATTCTCCATCAATTCGACATAAATTGATGTGATTCTTGATCTTAGGAAGAACCTCAAGACAAGAGCTATCTACCAAATAGAAAGCTCGGATTGTCGCACCCTTGATGGTAAGCTTTCAAAGCTTTCTCTCTCTACGTCTAGTTTTCCGTCGAAACTCCGTTTGAGCTCGTTCTGACGTCAATTCATGCGATTCAAAGTGCAATTGAATTGTATAGATGTGTAGAAACTCAAATCCACCTTCAATTTCAACAATTAACTTCGATTGATCGGTCAATTTGATGAAATCAAATCCAGTTAGGTTGAAATTGAGAAAACAATTAGAGAAAATTTAGGAATTTCAAAAATTCGAGGGACTAAAGTGAAATTTCCCAAAATTGAGGGGCAATTGGGCATGGAAAATATGTTGGAGGACCAATTGGTTGATTTTTGGAATTTTTGGGGTGAAATTTACCATTTTTTGTAAAATAGGGGCAAAATGATAATTTTAGAAAAGTTGGGGACCAAATTGGGAATTTGGGAAACTTGAACCCCTTTTTGTAATTTTGAATAAATTGAGTTCCCAAAGTAAAGTTTTGAGGTTTCGGGACTCAATTTGGGGAAAATCGGCATGAGGAACCTAAAGTTAAAGAAAAAGAATTTTAGGGACCTAATTGCAATTTATCGAAAAGTTTGGGTATTTTATTCATTCGTGATGAATGAAGGCTATCAAGCCAAAGGATAATGAACAAGGATGTTCATATCATGTAGGAATATGAGGTACCAGGAACGCCACCTAACATATGCTCACGAGGAGACAAAAAGTCGGTTAAGAAGGATTCACGACATTCATGGGTGAGTGAGAATTTCCATATCATACCCAGTTGGGATAATGAGCACCTCGATAATGAAAACCCGCTACTATATGTGATTCATCACACCTGGATGGGTGATGTGAGAAAACACACGTAAAAATTACTTACCGATTGTAAATAGATCATACCCGGTTGGTATGATGGACTTCCTAGAAGGAAATGAAAAACCCACTTACCAGTTGTAAGCGGAGATGTCATCACACCCGGTTGGTGTGATACACAAATGAAAAGATTATCTTTGTCGGAAGTTGTAAACCCCGCCCTTTTGAGTTAAGGAAAACCAGGAAAAGAACCGGTCAAATCGAGTAAGAAAACTGAATCGGTTCACAAACCCGATCATTTGGGAATGACCAATTTGGAAATTTACAACTCCCGCGTGATCCAAATGGTTCATAAAACCTTGGAAAAGAACCGTAGGACAAATTGAAAGAGAAAAACCAAACCGGTTTAGATGAACCAGATCCAACTAGATTGAATCGGTTTATGAACCGATAGAGAAAGGGCAAATCGGGAAATTTATGGATCCCAAGTGACCCAAAGAGTCCCAAAAGTCATGGAAATGGACTTGAGAATGAATTGGAGATGAAAACCAAACCGGTTCAGGTGAAACAGATCTGAACCGGATTGAATTGATTTGAACCACTATTGAACCAGATTCTAAATTCACTTTTTTAGGTGCATTAAAAATTTATAATTTGAGATTTGAGGCCACCAAACCGGTGAACTAGATTTGACGAATGAAGGGGTGTTATTTATATAGGGAGCTCGGCAACTGTTCAATCTACCGGCCGACGTAAGTCTCAGCTGCCGAAGACCTGACCGAAGAGATTTCCGAGTCGCTAGAGACTCTAGCTTTTCTAGCATCTCTCTCTTCTCTCTTCTTTCTATTAGCGGCTGGATGTTGAAGACGATGACATGGAAGGCATGCCATGTGGCACATTGTGATTGGCTAATTTTTCTGACGTGGAGCTCCAACTTAGTTGCTATGTTGGTCATTAACTCGTTGATCGAACACGTGGTAGCCTCGCATTGGTTGCACATGTCTGCATGGCATGTTAACTCATTATTCGTGGATCATTGACCGGACACGTGGCAGCCTCCCATTGGTTGCATGTGCTTGCGTGGCTGCTGACTAGACACCATTGATAGGTGACCGTTGACTGTTAACCAGTTCGGTCCGACCAGGTTCGATGACTTGAATTTCAAATTTGGTCAGTTTGGACCCAATTCGATCGATTTTCTAAAATTTAAAATTTTCTAAATTTATATAAATTCATTTTCTATCTTATGATGGCCTCAATTTTCCAAATTAACATTTTTAAGCCATCTAGAAAAATGAATTATTGAACCGATTTACTTTGATTCATCCCAGTTCAGTCCGGTTCAAGTCCAGTTCACCCCGAAACCGGTTTGGTTCTCTCATCAATTCCACTTCTCGGTTCTTCCTCATGAGTTTTATGAATTTTTTATCATTTGAGATTTTCCAATTTCCCATTTTAATCCTTCTTTATCATTTTTTGTTCCTTTTTTGGCTCACTTTTCTCAAAACCGTCAGTTCTTTCCCCAATTTACTTAGTTTAGGGGACGGGTTTCACATGTCATCCTCTAACTCGTTGATTTAAATAAGTCAGATTTTTCATTTGATGGCCTGTGCTAATGCCACATGTTCTTTTAGGATTTTTTGTGCATTTGTGACGTGACTTCGCCATGTGTCATTCACTGATTGGTTAGTTCCTCTCACACATCTTAATTATATACTCATATGACGTACTTTCCATGTGTCGTCTTTTAATTGATAAACCCAACTGATGTGGAATTCTTTATGTTGACAATTGACAACCAATACATGTTGCTCTCTGATTGGTCATTTTAGCTAATGTGAAATTTCTTCATTTTGACCATTGACGATAGACACATGTCACTCTCTGATTGGTCGGTGCTTCAAGACGTTGATCTAGCGAGTGACGGGTTGCGTTCACCACGCGACGCGTGTTGATTGGTCATGTATGCTGACGGGGCACTGACTTGGCAGTCGGTATGTTGACTTGATTTGATCATTGACCAGTTAAATTGAATTAGGTTTTTTAACTCAAAACATTAAATCGGTCAGTTCAAGGCTTATTCGGCTGGTTTTCTACAAATTAAAAAAATTAATTCATCTAAATTCATTTTTTTCATGGTGATTACCTCAATTTACCAATTTTCCATTTTTGAGCCACCCCGAAAAAAGAATCTTCAAACTAGTTTCTCTTAATTTGATTTAGTTCAACTCCGATTTACCTTAATCAGGTCCAATTCTGACCTCAAATTTACAATTGGATCAATTTCCCTTGAAGTTTGGCATTTTAAACCTCACTTTGGATTACTTTAAATCTCATATTGATTTCTCTTCATGATCTTGATTTAATTTGAAACTTGATTTTTCCTTAAAATTTTTTGCTTCTCACTTCCAATTATCTTGTTTGGGTAAATAAGGTTTACAACAACTGTAAACCTCATTTCTCAAAACAAGAAAAACCAAAATGGAAAACAAAAATTTTTTGAAAGAAAACTAAGATTAAAAGCTAATCGAAATTGATGTGGATAAATTAAAATGAGAATTTAAATGATCCAAAGTGATCAATAAAAATCCAAAAATCAAGTAAAATAATCAAATTACAAATTGGATCTAAGAATCGGACTAGTTTATGGTGAACCAAAATTGAACTGGGTTGAACCAAATTGAACCGGGAAGAATCAATTCAAAGATTCAATTTTAGAGATGACTTAAAAATGTCAATTAGGGAAATTGAATTCACCAATATTTAGAAAATAAATTTAGATAAATTTAGAAAATTTTTAATTTTTAGTAAATCGGTCGAATCGGTCTTGAACCAACCAATTTTCAATTTCGGGTCATCGAACCCGATCCAACCGAATCAGTCAATGGTCCAGCTAGTCAATGGACCACATGTCAGGTTAGTGCCAACATGACATGTGGTGAAGCGCGCCATGTGAGCCGCTAGATCAGCATCTAAATGTGCTTAACAATTAGAGTGTGACACATCCTTGTTTAATGGTTACGAAAAGTCACATCATCAAAAATTGATCAATGGGACCATGACACTTGTCCTTAGTCAATGGTCAACTGAGGAAACTCCCCATCAATATGGCTGACCAATGAGAGGCTGACAAGTGGCAAGGATGCCAGGTTAGCTACCAACTAGGATGCCTAAGAAAGGTCGACCAATAAGAAGTCGACACGTGGCAAGGCCACGTTGGATGACCATAACCAATCAAAGGAGGACATGTGACAATTGGCACATGCCGAGTTGGAGCACGTTGGGCTAACAACACAAATAGAAAGGTATTAATTCAAAAATACTATTGTATCTGATTACAATCATTTGCGAAACCAAGGAAACACCCGGTATGGAGTAGCGTTGGTTTTAAGGGCTATTGGGCAGTAAGGTTGGGAAAAAATAAGTTATCGTTAGTCTAGTATGTCACGGGGTTTTGGGAGTCCGTATGCGCATTGAGACGAATGAGAAGTAGAATATATTTTGTCCCTCTATAGCGGACAATTTTATTAAAAAAAATGTCTAGTGGTTAAACAATGGTGGTAGATATTATATACTCTCATTAAGGTAGACAGTAAACACACTTTGAGCCACAAGTGGGATAAATCGAGCTTTTAATCTCATGTGGTATGTTTTGCAAATAATTAATCATTTTTATGTGAAAAATTGTGTTTAATTGTTTGTTTTGTACAAACTCACAAAGCTAAAAAAATGGTGAAATTTAAAAATTTTTCAATTTATCTCTTGAAAGTTTGTACTTTAAATTAAGCTTTGTTAGTGGTTGAACTCACCCAATTTATTTAAAACCTTTAAAGAAATTATGAAAAATAATTTTATTAGATTTACTTTCGCATTGTAGAATACTTTTATAAAAATACTTTATTTAAAATTATATTAAAATATTTTTGTATTAGTACTAACTCGTATAGAGCTATGAAAAAATTTATAATTATTATATTTGAAATAGTGGAGGATTGTTTACAAGTTTCGACAATTAAAAATGAGTCGAGAGTAGTATTTTATCAAATGTCGAAAAAATCACAAAAAAAATATATAAGGAGATGAAATGCGCAATCAACTTAAAAATTATGCGAAAAATTGCCCTATAAATGGAACATGCGTGAGCACCAATGGCACAACTTTTCACTCTTTGAACAAATGCACCTATATATTCTGAATTTATAAAATAATACCAAAATTTCTTAAAATACTTTTTAATCCCTAACATATCAAATCATTTTAAAATTAGTCTTAAGTTTTGAAAAAAATGATGAAATACCCTCCCTAACATCCATCATTTCCAAACTCATTTCTGAAATTATTACTAAAAAATTCAATCTAAAATTAACTTTTAAATAATTATATCTCTATGTTTTAAAGATGTTTGAATAATAAAATTATAATATTTTTTACAAAAAAAAACTAATAGTAACCAACTGAATCTAGGGCTATGACTAGTGATCGGTTAGCCTTATCCATTGATAACTCACATATTTAGGTTATTTTTTTACAGAAAAATTAACATAAGTTTATACTTTGTTTAGATTGATAAGTTTTAATGGATTTGAAGTGAGCCGAAGTGAAATGTTTGGAGAGAACAGGTATTAATGAAAAATTAATAAATTTAATTGAGTTTAATAATTTATTAAGTAATATATATTATATTATATGTATTATATAATAAAATAAAAATAAGTAGATAAACTATTTATATATAAATATATTATATATATATATATCGCATTTTATTATATAAAAAATAATATATATCCAAATAATAATCTATATTATATATATCATATATATAATATTTTTATTATATAATTATATTATATCATTTTATATAAAATAATATAAATATATAAATATATTTAAAAATAAAAATAAAAATAATTATATTTAAATAATATTATAGTTATTTAAAATAAAAAATAATAACTCTTCAAATCACAAAAAATGAATAAATTATAGTGGTTTAAAAGTGAATGCTCCTTTAAGCAAAAAAAAAAAAAGGTGAGCTCCAAAAGTGGGATTTCTCAACCCATACAATGGTGCGCAGAAAAAATACAATACACTCCAAATTCCTCTCTCCAAAGATAGTGTCAGTGTGCGTACCGGTTCGGGTCTGCGGGAGGCCCATATGGATGACCAGTTTATCAAATCCCTGCTAGCTTTCCAGATACTTGCCCACATTTGTACGCCACCCTTTCCACTTGGCCACAAATAGGAAGAACAGATAATTCGAAGAGAAGAGTCGTGGTCTTCCAGGGTCGGCTCCTGGAGCAATCCCTGACGCCTCTTGTTAACTCTGCTCCGTTGCGGTAATCTCCCATCTGTATCCATCTCTTCCCCTTTAATCCTCTCCGATTCTGGTAGATCAAGATGAAGACTCGGGTTTTAAGTTCGTTTCTGTTACAATTAATTACTTGTAGTTAAAGTGGTCGGACATAATCGTTTCTTCTTCAATTCACTTTGGATTTTTATGGATGAACTCCATCATTATAGGGTTCGGATTCGCTTGGTTCGAAAGTCGAAATTTGTCGAAATTTTTGGTGGTTTTACTTTTAATCTTCGCTTATGATGGATTAAAAATTTTATCTTATGGGATATTGATGATTTTGGTCTCCTAGAAACTGGTTTAACGATAAATTGGATATTGATTGGGCTAACACTTTATGCGATGAACTAGGATTTTGCTTTTATTTTCTAACAATTTCATGATCGACATTGCATTCTACCTTGTGCTAATGTCATTCTGTCATGGCACAGTATGTGAAATTCACATGTCATTCATGTATTTGGCCCATGCAAGATGGAACCGTGGTAGACAAATGCAATGTTGAGGCCAGAAGTGTTAGAAAATAGAAATGAAGTCCTAACTATTTGTCATTACAATATTTAGGGTAAAATTGGCTCTCTACTCTTATATTATGCTTCTAGATTTTAATAATAGATACCCTTGGTCTATGCTCCCGTTAAACATGCGGATCTTATTTTGAGCTCTACGACTTGATTGCTTACTCTCTGTGATTGATGAGTTTATCAATAAAGGATAACTAACGAGCATTGATCATGTGTTCATAGTCCTAGGGCTATATCCAGAAGTCATATTTGATTAATTTACCAAAAATTTGATCAATCATCTTGATTTATTAAGAATAATTATAATTTATGACTAAGTAGACATACATTTGGAAGCCTCCTCAACACCCTCTTACCCTCAAACCCTGAGGATATGATCTCCATCATAAATTCTGTCCCATGTCTGTGTAATTAAGCATAAAATTATTTTTTTGAAATAAGAGGAAAAAGGTAACCATTGCATGTTATTAGAGTAGAAAAGGAAATGATAATACAATAGAAATTATAACCTCCACAGGAGTCTATGATTTCCTGTAAAGTAAATAAATGCATTAGTTTCAGAACATGAAACATCATACGGAGGAAGATGATAATAGATGGAAATAAGCGTGCATTCAATTTCTCTGTATGATGGACTACAAATGAATAATAATTTATTTTATAATTGTAAATACCATGTAGTAAATTTCTCATGTTCTCATTCGTGTAAATAGGAGCAGCTATAGAAGCTTCTCACCTTCTGTTTGTCTTGTTTTGCACAAATCAAACACAGAAGCAAGGACAGAATCATGGGAGTGACCAAGGAGATGGTTGAGTCCTCATTGACTTTGAAAATGAACCCTTCACACCTGGTAAGTTTTGTTGCCTCAATACTATTGGGATTGATTAATAATTTTACGTTTTCTTTGATTCACTCAACCATAGGATAAGCACATTTTGGTCTTTTTTACTCCTTAATATGAAAATCACTCATTTGTACCAAACTCTAGGAATTGATTGTGAGCAACCATCATATTTGGTCATTGTCTTATAATTTAATTGATAGTGTCTACAAGACTTGAAACAACACAGATTTATATTATATATAGTTTTTATATATAAATAATTTATATTATGTGTACATAGTTGATATACTGTTATTTTTCTTAATATGATATTTGAAATATGGTATGATGAAATTACATTTGAAGGGACTGTGGAGGCACTGCATGCAATTTACAGTGCTTGTAGGGTTCTTTTTTCTATCTTACCATTTATACTGTTTGGAGAATTGCTTGTTTCTTGCATTTCATTATTTCAATTTGGGCACAAATGTTTCTTTCAAATTTTGATTTTTTTTGCACAATTTCAAATTTTAGATTTTAATTGCAAAAGTTCACATTACTAGCTAGATAACTTAATATCTAATGATGTCATGTTTGTCAAAGTAGTTTATCTACAAAGGTGATTTTTTTCGTGAACAAAGAAGAAATTTGATGAATAATTTTTTGGTAGATGATATGGAGGGGAACTTACAAATAATACTCTGTTGTTTATACTATCTTACACATGTTTCCATCTCCTATGTCTGCCTCAAATACATCTAATTTTGAAACTAATGCATTACATTTCTTGCAGGAAGTCATAGACACCTCCGGAGGGTATTACCTACCTTCTTTTATCTTATGTTCCAAGATTTAATTGTCATTTTTTTGCCTTATATTTAAGATAAATATATTCATGATGAATTAATTACTCAGATGTGGGGCGAGTTTTGTGGTTGAGATCGTATCCCCACAGTTTGAGGGTAAAAGGTTGTTGGAGAGGCATCGAATGGTGAATGCTGCTTTGGAGAATGAGATGAAGCAGATCCATGCTCTCTCCATTCGGAAGGCTCTGACCCCAGAGCAGTGGACGCAACAGCGTGAGTCTCAAAATCCTAAATCAACAACTGCCTAGAGATTTATATTAACTATCATACTCACTAGAATCTGAACTCCGTACTTGCAATGGATGGGCCAATAAGCCTGGGAAAAACTGGATGCTACTAATTGCTTACTCATTATTCTAGTAACTGAGCCTTGCAGGTCTAATGGAAACGTGCCTTCTATCTCAAACTGGTGCCTGTTCTTCCCCTCATTTGTGGGTTTTATTTATGAAAATCATGTCTTATGAATCGACTTCATTAACAATGCTGAAATTTCAACGATAAGAATTAAATCAGTCTCTTAGAACATGTTTACTATAAATTGATTGCAAATAAGGCTCAATATTTGACCGTAGTTTTTATTTTGTTCTTTTATTTTATTCTATAATCCTACACTCTTTGCAAGTGTCAATTGCAAAAAAAAAAGTGTGTTTTTCTTTTTGGCCAAAAAAATTATATATCAATTTATGTATATATAAGAATAATTTATTATGAATATAAATTAAGTTGTTATTGTTACAAATTATAGTACATATATAAAAATTATAAATTTATTTAAAATAATTTATTAATTCTGATTTGTAAAAAAATAAGTTATATAAATAATTAATATATCCATATACATAGAAAAGTAACTTATGTTAATAATTTGTTTACATATATAAATCATGGCTCAAAAATAAAAATAAATTTATGGATGATATTATATACTACATGCATCGTTTTTATTTTACATATAATAATTCACAACTTTTATTTTTATATACATTTATAAAATATTATGTATATAAATAAAAACCTTATATGTAAATTAAAATATAATTTATAAATTTATCTTATATTCATTTAATATTATTTTTATTGTACATAAATCATTTATATGTATATTTTGTATTTATAAGAATTCATGAATTATTTAATTTAAGTTAATTTTTTTAGGTACATAAATCTATTAATTTTATATTTTATATTCATTAAATATTATTTTTATATGTACATAAATCATTGATATGTATAAGTTTTTGTATTAACATGAATTCATGAATTATTTAATTTATTTTTTATGTACATAAATATACTAATTTTAATTTTATAAATGTATACAAGTATAAAATAATTTATAAATTCTTATATATAAAAAAATGTGTATGTTAATAATTTTTGTACATACATATAAAAATTTAAATTCATAAATAAAAATAAATTTATGAGTGATATTATATATTACATAAATCATTTTTGTTTTTACATATTCAAAGAAATTATAAATATAATTTTAGATAAATATATGATTTCTTGTATGGATATAAAATAAAAAAAATCATATATACAGATTACGGGTAATTCATAAATTTATTTTAGGTACATAGAAACATTATATATAAATTGTCTAACATATATGTAGGGTTCTCAATTTTTTTTCTTATTTTTTTAGTATTTGAAGGAAAATTTTCCTCAGTAAAATTTAATATCTAAACATTCATTAATTTAAAATACTTATTATTGAAATTAACCAGTACTAATATTATCCGTTTAATTGAATTATATATTATAATCTCAATTATATTATTTTGAAATCTTATTATCCCAATAACTCGTTGGTCGTGAGAGTTTCTTATTTGTCCAGATTGTCATCCTCTCAACCATTTCGTATTCCTGTATACTTACTACTCCCGAATTTGAGAACCAATTCTCATTTATTATAATTAAATATATAAAGGAAATTAAATTCTCTCTTTTCTCACCCTCATTTTCCAGTTGAGTCTATAGCCAATTCCATAAAAGTCAAAACCTAAGTTTTTAAAGTTTACCGTCCCAACTCTATTTATATTTTGAACCCCATTCTCTTAAATCTCCCAAATGAATCTAATTACCAATTTGACTTTAAGGCCACCGTCTCTTTAAATAAGATCAATATTTTTAAGGCCCAAATAAAAATAACTCAAAAATTCCATTTAAAATTATAATTAACACACAATCTAACCATTTAAAGAAAAACAATTAACAACTCAACTAAAACTCTAAATCCTAAAATATAATTTCGGTCCAAAAGTCTAATTTACATTAAAATTCCCAATTCGGCCTAACCCAAAAAAACCCAAACTTATTATTTTTTTTCAACAGAACTCATTTAAAATTCAAGTCAGTTCCATGTATATTTTTTTAAATTAAGCCCAAATTCAATCCAATTCAAAACCCAATTCAAATAATCCAATTAAACACTTCAACCCAATCCAAAAATATCAATCCACTAAGCCTTTCCCTTTCCAACCTAATTATACTCAATCCATTTTCATCCGAAACTTAATTCAATCTAAAAACAAATTTTAACTAATAGGTTGTGAGAGATGATGTTGATTGTTCAGTTAGTGAGACCGAGGTCGAGACATAGTAGAGGTCGAGATTCAATGAAAGTGCAATGCTCAGCCTTGTCTAGGTTGTGATAGTGGGTTTGGGGTTGTCACAGCCCAATCGTAAAACAATATTGGCCATTCAAGGTGGTCATCACCATCTCTCGGTAGTGCCGAGATCACTGGTGTTTAACTTGCTCGAGGACAATCTCGTAGTGTTAGATTTCGGGCCTAGATAAAGTGATCTAAGGGGAGTTGTAGTATTAAACCCTAATCCAATTTATTCAGCTTACATATAAATAATTTGTCACACCTTCCGATCTTAATATAATAGGTACATTTATTATTGTAGTCGGACAGAAATAATACTTTTATAACATTAATACAAGTTTATTAAAATGTTCATAGAAAAATATATCATAATATAATATTATAACATCAATCTGCAATAGGAAAGAAGTGTGCTCATCTTTTAGGTCGACTTTTTAACTTCTTTTCATCATATCTATTACCTAAAATGGTTTATTGTAAAGGTGTAAGTTTATAACTAATTGAGTAAGATTTTTCTAATAATAAAATATTATTACTATGACTCAACACATGGGTCTCAAGCGTTTAGATAACTCTATGAATATAGAATGGATTGAGATAGGAGTCAAGTGGCTAAATAAAATAAATAGCTGAATAAAATAAATGTGAAATGAAATTTTTTTGTAAATTGATAATAAATGATCTCAGACAAGAGTTTTAAGGGGCCGAATAAAACCTTGTGAGATAACAGGTTTTGTAAATTGAAAATGAATGGCCTGAGTTGGTGTCTCGAAGGCCTGAGTAGAACAATGGGGAATAGAGATTTTGATAACTCGAAAATGAATATACATGTTCAAAAATTTTATGAGAGGTCTGAAGTGGCTTAACATCATTACCTCATTCACTAAGTTGTGAGTTCACTCACTCCCTCAAAACTATTTTAGGTAAAATCCGAGGAAACTGAAGGCAAGAATGGGGAGCATGTAAACCCTGTACCTTAAAGATAAGGAAACCGAGGAAAGATCCGGTCAACCCGGATGAGAAAATCAAACCAGTTCACGAACCCCAACTGTTAGAGAAAGTGTAAAACGAGAAATTTACAAATTTCGAGTGACGTAAAAAAGTCATGGAAAAGGACTTTGAGATGAATTGGACATGAAAACCAGATCGGTGAATCGGACCTGAATTGGATTGAACCGGTTTGAACTAATATTGAACCGGTTTCTAAAATCATTTTTCTAGGTGGATTAAAATATTCAAATTAGGGAATAGAAGCCACCATTGGATAAAGAATGAATTTAGAAATCTTTAATTTTCAAAAACTCGGTGGAATTGGACCTCAACTGACCGGTTTAAGCAATGAACCTGATTCGTATTGTTCTGGTTCGGTTCAAAACAATGTCGTCTTCTTCCTCTATATGACAACACTATTCACTCGCCGAAAAAATGAACAGCGCCGACAAAGCTGAAAAGTCTCCATTTAGGGCGTCTCAAGCCATGAATGATTGCCATAAAGGCATCAATCGAACGACCAAAGAATCCCCGAGCTCCCTATATAAAGAGCTCCTCCCCAATCATCCTTCTTACACCTACAAACTCCCCCTCTCTCTCTCTGATGCTCCATTTTCTAATGAACCTCGAACCAGAGCTCCGACTTGGGCATTTTTCTGAGCCTTAGAAGGCAAGATCGAGTTCCATAGATTCAGGGAGAAGTCAGCTACCCGACAATAGTCTTCATTCGATCCGATGATCGTCGGAGAAGCACTGACGTAATAAAAAAGTGAAGCAGCTTTGGCGGACCAAAGCTGCCCTATTTCAGTCGAGCTGAAAATGACTGAATTGAACCCTCCTCTGGCCAAACCAAGCTCTCACAACATCCCCACAGCCCTTAGACGACCTCAATTGAGCTGAAAGGTAAGCCAATTCAGCCCTTCTCAATTGTTGTAGGTCGGAGTTAGAGAGAGAAACTACAGAATTTCACTAACGAAATACTCCCTCAATTCGAAGTCAATTGTAGGAATTATTGATCCTAGAAGATACCTCGGGAAGAGAGCTATCTTCCTCGATAGAGAGATCGGATTGTCGCACCTTCGACTGTAAGCTTTTGAAGCTTTCTCTCTCTAAGTTCAGTTTTTCGGCGAAGCTTCGTTTTAGCTCAATTCGGACCCAAATGACGTGGTTCAAAGCTCAATTGAATCATATGAAAGTGTAGGAACTTATCCATACCTTCAATTGGAGCAATTAACTCTGATTGAATGGTCAATTTGATGAAATCAAATTCGACCAATTTGAAAGAGGGAAAATTTTGGGGAAATTTGGGGATTTCGTAAAATCGAGGGACCAAATTATAATTTCCCAAAATTGAGGGTCAATTGGCCATGAAAATGATGTTGGAGGACCAATTGGTCGATTTTTTAAAATAATTGGGGTCAAATTGCCATTTTTGTAAAATAGGGGCAAAATGATAATTTTTGAAAAGTTGGTGACCAAATTGAAAATTTGGGAAACTTAAACCCCTTAAGTGATTTTGACTAAATTGAGGACCCAAAGTGAATTTTGGAAGTTTCAGGACTCAATTTGGGGAAAAGTTTACATTAGGAACCTAAAGTCAAGGAAAATGAACTTTAGGGATCTAAGTGCAATTAATTGAAAGTTTTGATTTTAGTTGTTCATATGTGAGGAACGATGGCTGTTATGCCAAGTACTAATAATAGATAAGGTTGTCCAAATCGTGTAGGAGTCCAAAGGACTGAAATGCAAGCAAGAGAAGCTCGCGCCGACTTAAGAAAATCAATCGAGGACGAACACGTCATGGTTAACGGGTGAGTGGGTTTATTCACATCATAATAGGTTAGGATGATGAGCACATCGAAAATGAAAAACCACTTCTATGTGGAATTTTGACATCACACCTGATTGGAGTGATGTGAGAACTGCGCGAAAAAACTACTTACCAGTTTTAAGTAGATCATACCCGGTTGGTATGATGGACTTCCTAGAAAGAAGTAGAAAACCCACTTATCGGTTGTAAGCGTAGATGTCATCACACCTGGTTGGTGTAATGGATGAAAAGTTTTATTTTTGTCAGAAGTGTTCTCCCCTAATTGTGTGCCAATGCTTAAAAATTTTGGGAGACCTTCTTGACAAGAGCTAGAATAGCTCAAATAGGTAAGATGCCTTGGTTTTTGAACTTGAGGGCTAAAATGTCCGGTTTTGGAAAATCACGTACAATGAGCTCAAGTCCAGTGGGTATGAGCAGGAGCTCGTAAACAAACATGTGATATTTATTCCATGAAAATTCTAAATGAATGGAATGAGTGATTTCGCTATGGTACCAAGACAGTATTGACATACTCGATGGATTGGAGGCAATGCATCAAGGCCAGGTCGACAGACCAGTCTAGACAAACAACTGCAGGTTGAATTGAGGGTCGGGGCCACTGGACCAGTGGCACCAAAGATAAATAGCATTGTGGAAAAATTATTATTTGTGCATGCACTTGAGGTTCGAGACCATCAAGAAGCCCTAGAGGGGTAGTGATGCGTCCTAGGGTCTATTGGATGACATGGTGGACATAAGGGCAGTTTGTCATGCTAGCAGTCAGGGAAGCTCGATGTAGCTTCATGTGCATGAGACCGGGGTGGGGTCGGGATGAGGTCCCTATCCTCATATGGACATGAACTATTTTTGGGTCTAAGGGTTGAGCATCAGAGATGTTCACTCAGACTCCGGGTAGAAGTTAGGGACTTCTATCAGGATGGATGGTAAAAATGCTCCGATCCATAAGTGGGTGCTGTCGGTGTAACTCCATCTCACGAATATGTGTGTGTACCCTTCCTGATGAAGGGCGTGTGTTGTTTGTGAAACACACCTAATATGGAAATGGGAAAGAGGTTTTGAAAACCTTGGAAAGGATTTGAGAATCCTTGGAAAAAAATTGGTAAACCTTGGAAAAAGGTTTTGAAAACCGGAATTTGAAGAAAAGAATATTTTTAAAGAAAATAAGGAGTTTGACACACTTCAATTAAAGTTATTTTTGTGAAAACTCTCACCCAACACTCATTCACTGAGTTGTTGAATTCACCTCCTCCATTTTCCCCTTTTCAGGTAACCAAGGGAAAACAAACCCAAAGATTTTCTTGTAGCCGAACCTGAGAGACAGGTATGTAAGATTTAATATATTTAGTTTTGATTAATGCTATTCCATGAAAGATACAGATGAAAGGACGCCTTACTCCTCGCGGTTTAGAGAAGGGGAAACTCTTAATAAATCGTGTGAGTCGGGTTGCTCTCGGGGATTCGACCAAACTGGGTCGGGGCGTGACAAAGCACCTCCACACGAATGCAACTCGAGGTAAACCTCCTGACTAGCAAACAAATGTTGTAATTTACTACTTACCAACTTATATATTCCTGCATTGTTGTTAAACCATTTTGGCGCACTAAACTTTAAAGAAAAGTTTCAAATTTTCGCTAAAAACAGAAAAGGCTTTTATGTTATAAGCCTTAGTCTCTTCGGTTTTATTTTGGTGAATGATCCACCACTATAAAATTGAGGGGATTGACAAGTTGCACAGGACCACTGGCAATTAATCGGGTTGGATCATGATAGTGGGTCTTAGCCCTTTTCCATAAAGAGTGTGTGTAACACCAGAACTTTATGTACCTGGATTAAGCCCAAGTGGACGGGAAACCAAGTGTGACCGAAAAAATGGGACCTCGAATTAAAAAATAAGAACAAAAATCTAGGAATGAAATTCTAAACCCAAGATGGGATCGGAAATTGGGAATGAAATCCCAAAGTAGAGACAAAAGAAAAAATTGAGAATGGGACCCCGAGTTGGTCATGGAACTCGAGGTGAGATTTGGAAAGTCAAATTTGGATCATAACCCAATGACGAAAATGGGATAGGAAACCTGATACTGGGACTAGGGATCTTGTCACGCCCCAACCCAGTTTGGTCGGATCCCCGTGATCAACCCATTGCTCGCTTGGTTCAAGAGGGCTTTTCCCTTCTTAATTCAAGAGGGCTAGGCATAAATTCAAATCTTGTTTCCTAGAATAGCATAAATCAATCTAAATCAAGCTTAAAAGAAACTTTAAGCATACCTGATGGAGGGTACATCTTCATGCTCTCGCTTAATTGATCTCCTTACTCCTGAAAAGGGGTAAAGAGAGGGAGTGAGTTTCTATAACTCAATGAGTGGGTGTTGGGAGTGAGTTTTAAAATATTTAGTTTATTTTATTTATCAAAACCATGCCAAAGTTAACATTTCCTTTTTAAAGGAATTGCTCAAACTCAAATGTCCAAAACATTTTTCCCATTTTCAAATTGGGTGTGTTTAGAAAATCCCCTTGCCATGGGAGGTGTTTAGCAAACAAACACATGCCCTTCATCAGGAAGGGTACACATATTCACAAGGTAGTCCTAGACTGCACCCAGTTGGGGATCAACGCGACTTTGCTCTCCACCCAGATAAAAGTCCCAAACTTCTACCTTGACTTTGAGTAGATATTTCAGATGTTCGACCCTTAGACCCGAATGCCACTGTTCATATGAGGATGGAGACCTCATCCTATCCCCACCCCGATCTCATGTGCAAGAAGCTCCCAGAACTTCATGGCTGACTATTACTACAATCTGCCCTTATCGGCCCCCATGTCATCAAACGGCCCTTGGGACCCATCACTACTCCCTGGGGCATCTTGATGGTCTCGTACCTTAAATGCATACACAAACAAAAGTTTTCATGATTAAGCCATCCTGTTTAGTACCAACGGTCCAACGGCCTCGACACTCAACCCAATCTGCATCTGTTTGTCTTGGCCGATTCGTCGACCTGGCCCTGATGCACTGCCGCCAGTCCATCGAGCATTGTTGGTCTTAACTCGATTCCATGGTGAATCACACAATCATTATCCAGTTTAATTAGGAGTTTTCATGGCTCTTCCTAAGCATGTTTGTTTACGGGCTCCAGCTCATGCCCATTGGTCTTAGGTCCACTGCATGTGTTTTCCAAAATCGGGTCTTGAGCCCTATGAGTTCAAAAATCGAGCCCCCTAGCCTATTAGAGCTATTCTAGCTCTCGTCAACAAGGTCTCCTAAATAGTTTAAGCAATTGTCACACAGTAAGGGGAGAGCACTTCTCACAAAATTACTTTTTATCTCATCAAACCAACCGAGTGTGATGATGGGTTCGCTTACAACATACCAACCAAGTATGATGTTTGTTCATGCCTACTCACAACTGGTAAGTAGGTTTTATCTATTAAAAACAGTGCTCATCATCCCATCTAGTATTATAAACCCCACCCGTTTAAGGTAAAAAAACTAGGGAAAAAATCAGTCAACCCAAGAGAGAGAACCGAACCGGTTCATAAACCACAATCGATAGAAAAATGGTAAATTGGGAAATTTACAAATCTCGAGTGACCCAAAGAGTCATAAAAATCATGGAAATGTACTTTGAGACAAATTGGAAGAGAAAACTAGACTTGTTCAGATGAACCAGACCTGAACCAAATCGAACCGATTTGAACCACCATTGAATCGGTTTCTAAATTCATTTTTCTAAGTGGCTTAAAATATTCAAATTGAGGAATTGAAGCCACCATGGGATATAAAATAAATTTAGATGAATTTAGAAAATTTTAAATTTGAAAAACTCGATCGAATTGGGCTTGAACCGGCTGGTTTAAGCATTGAACCTGGTACGGACTGGTACGATCCAGTTCGGAACAATGTCGTCTTCTTCCTTTAGATGAAAACATTGTTCACTCGCCAAAAAAATGAACAGCATCGGCAAAGGTGAAAAGTCTCCATTCAGGGCATTTCAGGCCATGAATGAGCACCATAAAGGCACCAATCGGATGGCCATAGAGTGCTTGAGCTCCCTATATAAAGAGCTCCTCTCCTTTCCTTCTCCTTACACTTGAAAACTCCACTCTCTCTCAACTACTCCATTTTTCGGTGAAGTTGGAACTAGAGCTCTGACATCGATGTTTTTTTGAGCCTTAGAAGGTGAGGTCAAGTTCCTTAGATTCGGGGAGATGTCAGCTACCCAACGATAGTCTCCATTAGATCTGAGGACCGTCGGAGAAGCGCCAACATAATCAAACAGTGAAGTAGCTCCGATGGACTAAAGCTGCCCTATTTCGACTTAGCTGAAATTGACCGAATTCAGCCCTCCTCAGGCCAAACCAAGATCTCCCAACATCCCCACAGCCCTTAGACGACCTCAACTGAGCGGAAAGGAAACCCAATTCAGCCCTCCTCAATCATTGTAGGTCGAAGTTAGAGAGAGAAACTACAAAATTTAATTGACAAAATTCTCCCTCAATTCGAGGTGGAAGAGAGCTATCTTCCCTAATAGAGAGATCGGACCGCCGCACCTCTGACGGTAAGCTTTCGAAGCTTTTTCTCTCAACATTCACTTTTCCGGCAAATCTCCGTTTGAGCTCAATTCAAACCCAAATGATGTGGTTCAAAGCTCAATTGAATCATATGGAATGTAGGAACTGATCCATACCTTCAATTGGAGCAAATAACCCCGATTGAATGGTCAATTTGATGAAATCAAATTTGGCCAGTTTGAAAAGGGGAAATTTAGGGATTTCTTAAAATTGATGGACTAAATTACAATTTCCAAAAATTGAGGGCTAATTGGCCATGGAAAGGATATTGGAGGACTAATTGATTGATTTTTGGAATTTATTGGGGACAAATTGCCATTTTGTAAACTAGGGGCAAAATGGTAATTTTTGAAAAGTTGGGGACCAAGTTGGAAATTAGGAAAACTTAATTCCCTTTAATAATTTTCAGTAAATTGAGAGCCCAAATAAAAATTTGGAAGTTTTGAGACTCAATTTGCAGAAAAGTTTGCATTATGGACCTAAAAGTCAAGGAAAATGAATTTTAGAAACTTAAGTGCAATTAACTGAAAATTTTGACTTTAGTTGTTCATACATGAGGAACGAAGGCTGTTGTGCCTAGTATTAATAGATAAGGTTGTCCAAATAGTCTAGGAGCACGAAGGACCAGAACGCTAGCAAGAGAAGCTTGCGTCGACTTGGAAAAATCAACCAAGGACGAACACGTCACAATTATTGGGTGAGTGAGCAAATTTACACTTCATAACCGGTTGGGATGATAAGCTCCTTTTCTATATTAGAAGCCACCATAATGGGGTATTCACATCATACCCGGTTGGGATGACGAGTACTTCAAAAATGAAAAACCACTTCTATATGGAATTTTGACATCACACCCGATTGAAGTGATGTGAGTACTATGCAGAAAAACTAGTTATCGATTGTAAGTAGATCATACCCGATTGGTATGATGGACTTCATGGAAGAAAGGAGAAAACCCGCTTACCGGTTGTAAGTGGAAATATCATCACACCCGGTTGGTGTGATGAATGGAAAGTTTATTTTGTCAGAAGTGTTCTCCCCTGACTATGTGCCAATTCTTAAAAATTTTGGGAGACCTTCTTAACGAGAGCTTTAACAGCTCAGATAGGCCAGAGGCCTCGATTTTTGAACTTGAGGGCTAAAATGCCCAATTTTGGAAAATCAAATATAGTGGGCTCAATGCTAATCGGCACGAGTAGGAGCTCGTAAATAAACATGATCTATTTATGCCAAAAAAATTCTAAATGAATGGAATGTGTGATTTCGCCATAGTACCAAGACAAGTCTAACATACCCAATGGACTAGCGGTAGTGCGTTATGGCCAATTTGACGGACCAGCCTAGACAAATAGCTACAGGTCAGGTTGAGGGTCGGGGCCATTAGACCAGTGACACTAAAGATAAATGGCATTGTGAAAACTTATTGTTTGTGAATGCACTTGAGGTTCGAAACCATCAAGATGCCCAAGAGGGGTAGTGATGTTATCCTAGGGGCTACTGGACCACATGGTGGAGATAAGGGCAGTTTGTTGTGCCAGCAGTCTGGGAAGCTCGACATAGCTTCATGCGTAAGAGACCGGGGTGGGGTCAAGATGAGGTATCTGTCCTCATATGGACCCGGAGTTGATTTTCGGGTTTGAGGGTCGGATGTCGCAAACATCCACTCATACCCAGGGTAGAGGTGGACATACTTCTATCTTGGTGGCCGGTAAAGTCGCTCCGACGCCACAAGTGAGTGCAGTGGATGGGCTGCAAATGTGTGATTCCCTTCCTGATGAATGACATATGTTGATTGTTAAACACACCTGATATGGAAATGAGGAAAAATTATTTTGATGAACCGGGAATTTAAGGAAAGAATATTTTTGAAAGAAATAAGGAGCTTGGCTCACTCCGATTAAAGATGTTTTAATTATGAACACTCTCTCCGAACACCCATTCATTGAGTAGTCGAACACACTCCCTCCCTTTACCCCATTTCAAGTAATCAAGGGAAAACCCACTTAAAAACTTTTAGATAGCTGAACCTACAAGACAGGTATGTAAGGTTTATATATTCAGTTTTGATTAATGTTATTCCATGAAAGATACAGATGAAAAGGACATCTTACTCCTCACGGTTTAGAGAAGGGGAAAACCCTTAATACATCGGGAGAGTGGCGGGTTGCTCATGGGGATCTGACCAAACCGGGTCGGGGCGTGACAACTTGAGTGGTATTTGAGCCTGTTTTACTCGAATATATTATTAAGACTATATAACATAGTAACTAAGAGAAAGTTTTACAAATTTTCAGATGGCTCCCAAGAGAGGAACCAATAAAATAGGGTTGACGTCATTAACATCACCCAACACTCTATCCTCATAGGAAGACAACCCTAGAAGCTCCCCAATGCTCGAGGCATAGTAGAAGTCCCAAAGGACCAAATGGGGAAGTATCCAGAACCATCAAGAAATATGGTGCCAGGATATGTTAAGTTCACGACATTGAGTACGAAGGGAGCCAAGCCTGAAGCCAGAAACGCCAGCAAGGTCGTATAACCTTACCTAGGAGGATGCTTATCAAGAACACCATAGCTCCCTATCTATTTTGTGACCACTTTTTGTAATACGGCTAAAACTCCAATATATTATACTCCTTTATTAATGAAGTAATCCAAATTCCTAAAAACCTTATCTCTCAAAGGATGTGGTCTTGCTAGGAAGATGGCCCCAAGAAAAGTAACAAAACAAACCTATGCTACCATAGAAACTAGGGAGAATCCCATCCCAGTTAAGGAAACTAAATTAGAGAATCAAGAAATCTAGGAGGACTCTTAGAGTGATCCGTTGGAAAAAAAGACTCCACAAGAAAACTCTCAAGGTATCCAAACTCAAGGACGACGAAACACCAAAAACTAGCAATTCCCTAGAAAGATCCTAGAAGTAACCACTTAGGTCCACGCAATTACAAGTATGAACGATAGGGACACTATGTGAAGAAGTGCCCAACCCTACTAAGGCCAGGTATCAAGTTAACTTGTTGGGGAATAATACAAGTAATGAAGGATTGTCCCAAACCCCATAGATTTAGGGCAATACCTCCCGAGAAACATGTTGACTACCAAAAATCCAAAGTTACAAAAGGCAGGAAGGACCAAAGGTAGGACATCGATAAACCACAAACAAAATATAATATAGATTAAGGGAATCTTCCCTTATAAAAAGCTATAAGCCATCTAGGAGCAAAGAAGGAAGCACCTTCACCAGAGAAGACAAGACTTGAATGTTGATAGACAAATAGGATGTCTCGGGATAGCAAGGAGTAACCTGCTATGGAAAAGCAGAGGAGCCAAGAAGAATCTAGCGAAAAGATGTAACTAGTAATTGTGGAAGGAGATGCCCTAAGAAGGACCATAAAGTAGTAAAGACTACACTAAAAAAGGGGCAATAGGATAGGTGCCAAGGACAAGTGAACTTGAGGGACAACTAACCCAAGACAAGTAAACAAGGAAAGTAGTAGGGACCAGACAGTTAATGAACTGACCCTCGTAGGAATTATGGATTTAAACCTAGGCGAAGAAGAGAGAAGTGGAAAGGCCAAATGTTGGAAAAGAAGAATGAAGTAAATCCTTAAAGGAATTTAAGGCCGAAAATGGAATGGGGACCATACTCAAGCCATGAGGAGGATTAAGTAAGCCTCGCACAAAGAGTTCGGACAAAGATACAAGTAGAATTAAGGAAAGGGTATAAGGATGTACCGCCAGATTTCTCAAGAAGGGTACACGGGAAGGACGGCATCAAAGGATGTCATTTGATGGTTAAATACTACCAAGGACGAATGAAAAAGGAACTCCGGGAGAAAGGGGAAGAATCCTACCAAGGAAGGAAGCCCCAAAAAGGCATATGTATCCCAACTGAGAAGTAATGGACCAAGTGAAGAAGGATGAGGAGATGACGTGCATATTAAGGTGAAAGAACCAAGGGAAGCATAATAGGAAGATCCAAGGAGTAAGTTAAACCCAAGGAACGGGTAAGTAGGAAGATGGCATTAAAGGACACCATGAAAAGTAAGAATGGTGGACTACCCATAATAAGGAAATAAAGGAAAGAAGGAAGAGCCTCCAAGGAGCATTAGGGAGGTTGAATCGGGACATGAGTCCCTAAGTAGAAGGATAAAGGTAGGAAGTGAGACCTTAAAAGGAAAATTCCCAAGATAAGGAACCGATAGATGGATGATAAGAGGCTTAACCCAAAATAAGGAACCTAATAAAGAAGCATAAGTTGATGAGGGTATATCGGGATGATCAAGTGTGACTTGTTTAGGAAGAGCAAAGAAGCCAAATAAGGATTTTAGACGAACCTAGCGAAAGGAAGAAACTAGTAACAATGGGATGATCAAGGATGCCCTAAGAAGGATCGGGAAGTAGTAGAGACTACACTCTAAGAAGGGTAATAGGATAGGCATAGTGTGGAGTACACAAAATAAGACCCGGCGATTAGAGACACCTCAGATAGGAAAGTACAGGGTGAACTAGGAAATTATGGTTGGTGAAGGATTAAAGGGAGGAAAAAGCTCTAATTCAAAAAGGGTGTAAGAATGCGAAGGAAGGAAACCTTCAAGGAATAGTAAGAAATTCAAACACACAGCGCCTAAAGGGGGGAGTCTATACTTGAAGGACATAGAAGAGATTGAAAAATTGTTTAAGGAGAACTCCCCAAATAAAGGAATCATGAAATGGTCACTAACAAGCAAGAGTGGATTAAGGAAAAAGGAAAATCCTTGAGTTAAGGACGCTACCATAAATGAGTAATGACGTAAGAAGGGAAAAATCCCAGTGTGTTGGTAAGTCATGAGAAAAATGAGAAAACTCAATGATTGGCACTAGAAATACCCAATAAGGAAGTTGGAAAAGGACGAGTGGGTAAGGAAAACCAACACGGTTATGTAAAACATGATGGCAAAGGCATGAAGGATGATTGAATAATGGTAAGGGTAAAAAGAGGGATGGAGTTATACGATCCCTGAAAGTTTAGAAAGTTGAGAACAATCCTAAAGGATGTATTCTAGAATCCTAATGGACAAAGACATGTTCTAGAATATGTTATGATGTAAGGGATGTGTAAGCCCAACAATCCCAGGAAAAAAATGTGACTCATGTAAGAAAGAGTAAGTTAGTAAGCATGACGAGGTCAAACATAATTTGGACCGAAGTTGTAATAAATAACAAAATAGGACGAAGGGGTGATAATACTAAAACCCATGAAAAAAAAGTACGTAATGCTCAAAAGAACACCGAGTAAGGGTTTCAACGACCAAGAGAATAACTAGACACATGAACGATTGGGCATTTATGAACTCTCAATCCTAAAGTCTTAGGCAAGAACTTCAAGAGGAAGCATTTTGCCCTAAGTAGAGGAGGAAGTGGACCTAAGGATATACCTTTGGACTAATGGGCGAGACTTGCCTCATTATGATAAACTCCATGAAAGGAGTAAGTAATGTAAAGGAAAAGAAATTCCTTAAATGCATCATTTATAAGAGCTAAATGAAAGAACAATCGAAGTGTTGGCATGTCAAGCAAACCCCAAGTTGACATTAAGGAAAATTATTCCCAATGTGGAATATACTGACTAAGTTTTGGGGACAAAACACCTAAAAGGAGGGGAGAGTTGTAAACCCCACTCCTTCAAGGTAAGAAAATCGGGTAAAGAACCAGTCAACACAAGAGAGAGAACCAAATCAGTTCACAAACCACAACCAATAGAGAAAGGGAAAATTGGGAAATTTACAAATCTCGAGTGACCCAAAGAGTCATAAAAACCATGGAAAGAAACTTTGGGACAAATTGGAAGAGAAAACTAGACTAGTTCAGGTGAACCAAACCTGAACCAAATTGAATCAATTTGAACCACCATTGAACCGATTTATAAATTCATTTTTTTAGGTGGCTTAAAATATTCAAATTGAGGAATTGAAGCCACCACTGGAATTAAAATAAATTTAGATTAATTTAGAAATTCTTAATTTTGAAAAACACAATCGAATTGGGCATGAACCGGCTGGTTTAAGCATTGAACCCGGTTCAGACAGGTACGGAGCAGTGTCGTCTTCTTCCTTTAGATGATAGCATTGTTCATTTACCGAAAAAATGAAAAATGTCGATAAAGGTGAAAAATCTTTGTTCAGGGCATTTTGAGGCCATGAATGAGCACCATAAATGTGCCAATTGGACGGCTAGAGAGTCCCTGATCTCCCAATATAAAGAGCTCCTCTCCTTTCATTCTCCTCACACCTAAAAACTCCATTCTCTCTCAATTACTCCATTTTCTAGTGAAGCTCGAATGAGAGCTCAGACATTGAGGTTTTTTTGAGCCTTAGAAGGAGGGGTCAAGTTTGTAAACCTTGCTCTTTGGAGTTGAGGAAAACCCGGAAAAGAACCGATCAAACTAGTGAGAAAACCGAATGGTTCATAAACCCAATTATTAGGAAACGGGAAAATTGGAGAATTTACAACTCCTGAGTGACTCAAAAGGGTTCATAAACCTTGGAAAAGAACATTAGGACAATTTGGGAGAGAAAAACCAGACTGGTTCGGGTGAACCGGATCCGAACCAGATTGAATCGGTTTATGAACCAAGCTAGTTTATGAACTAGAACTGATAGAGAAAGGGCAAACTGGGAAAATTATGTATCCTGAGTAACCCAAAGAGTCACCAAAGTCATGAAAAATGACTTTAGGATGAATTGGAGATGAAAACCAAATCGGTTTAGGTGAACCGAACCCAAACCGGATTGAACCGGTTTGGACTAGTTTCAACCACTATTGAACCATATGCTAAATTCATTTTTCAAGGTGGCTTAAAAAATTCAAATTTGAGATTTAGGCCACCATTGGAAAGAAAATGAATTTAGATTTGAAAAATTCGGTCATATTGGATGTGAACCGGCCGGTTTAAGCTTTGAACCCGGTTCGGACTGGTATGGTCCGGTTCGAAACAATGTTGTTTTCTTCCTTTAGATGACAACACTGTTCACTTGCTGGAAAATTGAACAGTGTCGATGAAGCTGAAAAGTCTTCGACCAAAGAGTTTCAGGCAATGAATGACCACCATTAAGATGCATATTGAACAACCAAGAAGTCCCCAAGCTTCCTATATAAAGACCCCTCCTCTTTCATCCTCTCTACACCTGAAAACTCCCTTCTCTCTCAACTGCTCCTATTTCCGGTGAAGCTCAAACCAGAGCTCCGACTTGGGCACTTTTCTGAGACAAACAAGGCGAGGTCGGGTTCTTTAGAACTGTGGAGAAGTCAGCTACATGCTTGTAGTCTCCATTGCTTCGAGAGTCGTGCCAAAGAAGCGTCGACGTGATTGAATAGTGAAGCAGCTCTGGCGGACCGAAGCTGCCCTATTTCAGTCGAGCTGAAATTGGCCAATTCGAGCCCTTCTTAGGCCAAACCAAGCTCTCCCAACACCTCAAAAACTCTCCTACAGCTGAATTAGAGCTGAAAGGTAAGCCAATTTGGCTCTCCTCTATAAATTTCGATTGATGCTAGAGAGAGAACCGATAGAACTTCAATGACTAAATTCTCCCTCAATTCAACTTCAATTGATGCAATTCTTGATCTTAGGTGGAACCTTAGGACGACAGCTATCTGCCTAGATCAAAAGCTCGCACTGTCGTGCCCCCGGTGGAACATGAAGTACCGGGAACACCAGTAATGACAAGCTCGCGTGAATACAAATAACCGATCAAGAGGAATTCACTACATTAACAGGTGAGTGGGATTTTTATATTATACCCAGTTGGGATGATAAGCACCTCGAAAATGAAAACCCACTACTAAGTTGTATTTTAAACATCACACCTAAGAGGAGTGATGTGAAAATCACATAGAAAAAACTACTTATCAGTTATAAGTAGATCATACCCGGTTGATATGACGAAACTTGCTCGAAAGAAGTGGAAAATCCGTTCATCGGTTATGAGCGGAGACATTCTCATACTCGTTTAGTATGGTGGACAATTGAAAAATATATTTTGTTGGAAGTGCTCTCCCCCGACTGTGTGCCACTGCTTAAACAATTTGGGAGACCTTTTTGACGGGAGCTCGTATAGCTCTATTAGGTCAGAGGCCTCAGTTTTGGAACTTGGGGGTTAATATGCCCAATTTTGAAAATCTTGAACAATGGGCCCTAGGCCGGTTGGCACGAGCAGGAGCTCGTAAATAAACATGAATTATATGCCATGAAAACTTAAGTAATTGAATTGTTTGGCCATGGTACCTGAATTATATGCCATGAAAACTTAAGTAATTGAATTGTTTGGCCATGGTACCAAGACAAGACCGACATACTCAATCAACTAGCGGCAGTGCGGCATGATAGGTATCTAGACTAGTCACAACAAACAGCTGCAGGTTGAGTTGAGGGTCAGAGTCGTTAGACCAATGACACCACAAATTATATGGAATCATGTGAAAAATGTTGATTGTGCATGCACTGTGTTTACGGGACCTTCAAGATGCCCAATAGGGGTAGTGATGCATCCCAGGGCCCTGGACGACCTGGTGGATATAAGGGCAGTTATTCATACCGAAGTCTTACAAAGCTCGATGTAACTTCAAGTGCATGAGATCAGGGTGGGGTTAGGATGATGTCTCTATCCTCATTTGGACATGGAGAATTGTTACGGGATTGAGGGTTAGATGTCATGAACATCCACTTATTTTCAGGGTAGAAGTGGACATACTTTTATTTAGGTGTCCGGTAAAGTCTCTCCGATGCCACAAGTGGGTTCATTGGATGGGTTGGCCTACGATTGTTTGTTTGACCTTCATGATGAAGGATGTGTGTTGGGTGATGACACACCATGGTTAATAAGAAATGGTGATAAAAACCAAAATTTGAAATGAAAAGTTTTTAAAAGAGAATAAGGAGTCTGGCACACTCTGAATCAAACATTTTTCCTAAAAGATAAATTTTGAAAAGCCATTCACTCAGTTGTTATACTCACCCCTCCCTTATATCCCTTTTAAGTAACCCTGAAAAGCCTACCCTAAACACCACCAGTTAATACGCCTGTAAGATAAGAATGATTAGTTTAAAATTTTATGCAATTTTGATTTATGTTATTCCAGGAAAGGTATAGGTTTAAGGATGCCTTACTCTTGACAGTTTATAAACAAGGGGCAACCCTTAGTAAATCGGGAAAGTGGTGGATTGATCACAGGGATCAAACCAAATCAGATTGGGTTGTGACAAGGTTCCTTAGATTCGGGGAGAAGTCAGCTACCAAACGCCAGTCTCCATTCGATCCGAGGACTGTTGGAGAAGCGCCAATGTAATCAAGCACTGAAGTAGCTCTGGCGGACCGAAGCTGCCCTATTTCAGCCGAGCTAAATTTGGCCGAATTTAGCCCTTCTCAGGCCAAACCAAGCTCTCCCAACATCCCCACAGCCCTTAATCGACCTCAAATGGGCGGAAAGGTAAGCCAATTCGGCCCTCCTCAATCGTTGCAAGTTGGAGTTAGAGAGAGAAACTACAAAAATTCACTGACGAAATTCTCCCTCAATTCGAGGTCAATTGTAGGAATTCTTGATCCTAGAAGATACCTTAGGAAAAGAGCTATCTTTTTCAATAGAGAGATCAGACTGCCACACCTCCGACTATAAGCTTTCGAAGCTTTCTCTCTCTACGTTCACTTTTCCGGCGAAGCTCCATTTGAGCTCACTTTGGACCCAAATGATGCGGTTCATTGGTCAATTTGATGAAATCAAATTTGGCCAGTTTGAAAAGGGGAAAATTTAGGGATTTCGTAAAATTGAGTTACTAAATTGCAATTTTCCAAAATTGAGGGCCAATTGGCCATGTAAAGGATATTGAATGACCAATTGGTTAATTTTTGGAATTTATTGGGGTCAAATTGCCATTTTTGTAAACTAGGGGCAAAATGGTCATTTTTGAAAAGTTGGGGACCAAATTGGAAATTAGGAAAACTTGAGCCCCTTTAACAATTTTCAGTAAATTGAGGACCTAAAGAGAATTTTGGAAGTTTCAAGATTCAATTTGTGAAAAAGTTTGCATTAGGGACCTAAAAGTTAAGGAAAATGAACTTTAGGAACCTATGTGCAATTAACTGGAAATTTTGAGTTTAGTCGTTCATACATGAGGAACGAAGGTTGTTATGCCTAGTATTAATAGATAAGTTTGTCCAAATCGTATAATAGCATAAAGGACCGGAATGCTACCAAGAGAAGCTCGCCTGACTGGTTGATTACGCTTAAACATTTTGGGAGATGGTTATGATGAGATCATGAACCATGAAATAATAGATTAGAAGTGCTAAAGTGGGCCCAAGGCCAATGGGCATGGGCTCAGCTCCGTTTACAAGTTAAGATTTATATACCGGAACACTATCACAAATCAATAATGGTGTGTGTGTGCCGCTACGATACTGAAGTCGGATGGACGAACTCGTTGGGCTAGTAACCACTGAGCTGAAGTCGGGCGACGGGCAGTCATAAAGCCGAAGCCGAGTTGTCAGGCTCGTTGGGCCAATAGCCACAAAGATGATAAATATAATTAACAAAACTATTGTTTGTGCATGCAACAAGTTCATAGCTATTAAGGCACTAGTTGTGGGGTAGTGGTGGCTCCAAGGGCTGCCGGATGACCCAGGGAGTCTAAGGGAAGTCTGTCTTTCAATATGTCGAGAAGCTCCGGGAGCTTCATGCTCATTGAGACTGAGGTCAGAGGGGGAGAGGTCTCATCCCACCTTTAAGGACATAGAGTATGATATGGGTCTGAGGGTCGGGCAACTGATGTCCACTTAAACTCAAGGTAGAAGTCACAAACTTCTATTTGGATGGACGATAAAGGTGCTTTGGTCCACAAGTGGAGTAGTCAAAGACTGCTATATGAATGTGTGAACCCTTTATGATAAAGGGCTATTGAGCTGTGTGCGAAACCAAAAAAATGGCTAAATTTCAAATTTAAACGCTAAAATCTATTGATAGCTAGCCCCTCACTAAGTATCGAAACACACCCACTTCAGTTAGTCGGACTGGATCAGTCAATAGTCCAGCTGGTCAACGGACCACTACTAGGCTAGTGCAGGATCGACCAATCAGCTTACGACACATCATGCCCTAATCTTGTTTGGTCGGATCCCCATGAGCAACCTACCACTTCCTTTAGTTTAAGAAGGATTTCTCTTCCTTCTAAATCGTAGGGAGTCGTGTGTCCTTTTACCCACTTTTCCTATAATAACATTATACAAAACTTAATGCGTTAACAACTTTACATACTTGTCATATAGGTTTGGCTTTGAGGTATTCCTTAAGGGTTTGTCTTCCTTCTTGAAAAGGGGCTAAAGTGAGGGAGTGATTTTCTACAACTCAGTGAGCGAGTGTTGGGGAAATGAGTTCCAAAAATACTTAGTTTATCGAAATCTTTAGCACACTATTCTTTAAAACATTTCATCCTTTTTAAGCCTTTGTGTGTTTAGCTCTTTTAGCATATCCCCTTGCCTCAGGAGGCATTTAGCAAAAAAACACATGCCCTTTATAAAAAAGGGTCCACATGTTCGTCGGTGCAGCACACCGACTGCACCCACTAGTGGATCGGAGCGTCTTTATCATCCACAATGATAGAATTCCATGACATCTACCCTATGTCTAAGTGTACGTCCTAGACATTCGACCCTCAGACCCACAAGTACTTCGTGTCCGTATGCGTACGAGGCCTCATCATACATCCTCCTAGTCTCAGTGCACAAGAAGCCCCTAGAGCTTCATAATTAACTGGCCCGAGCATCTTTATCTCGACCATGTCATCCAGTAGCCCTAGTGTAAACCACGTTTCTTGAAAATAAGGAAAAGTGAGGAAAGAACCGGTAAACTCGAGTGAGAAAATCGAACCTGTTAACGAACCCCAATCGTTAGCTACGGACAAAATGGGAAATTTACACATCCTGAGTGATCCAAAGAGTCATAAAAACTATGGAAAGGGACTTTAGGACAATTTGGGAGAGAAAATCAGACCAGTTCAAGTGAACCGGATTGAACCAGTTTGGACCGGTTTGAACCATCATTGAACTGAATGCTAAATTCTTTTTTCTAGGTGGCTTAAAATATTCAATTTGGAGAATTGAAGCCACCAATGGATAGAGAATGATTTTATAAATTTTTAATTTTGAAAAACTCGGTCGAATCGGGGCTGAACCAACCGATTTAAGCTTTGAACTTGGTTCAGATTGGTCCGATTTGGTTCGGAACAGTGTCATCTTCTTTCTTCAAATAACAAAACTGTTCACTCACTGAAAAAATGAACAGCGTCGGTGAAAATGAAACTTTTCCATTCAAGACGTTTCAGTCTATCAATAAGCACTATTAAGGTTCCAAACGGACGGCTAGAGAGTCCCCAAGCTTACTATATAAAGAGCTCCTCTCCATCTATTCTCCTCACACCTGAAAACTCCACTCTCTCTCAACTATTCAATTTTTCGACGAATCTTGAACCAAAGCTCTGACATAGGGGTTTTTTTGAGCCAAAGAAGGCGAGTTCAGATTCCTTAGACTTGGGGAGAAGTCAACTACTCGATGGTGGTCACCATTCGATCCAAGGATCGCCACAGAAGCGTTGGCATGATCGAACAATGAAGCAGCTCTAACGGACCGAAGTTGCCCTATTTTGACCAAGCTGATGGCCAAATTGAGCATTCTTAAGGCAAAATCAAGCTCTCCCAACACCCCTACAGTCCTCATACATATGAAATATAACTGAAAGATAAGCGAACTCGGCTCTGCTCTGTAATTTTAGATCAGCGTTAGAGAGAGAAATGGTGAAACTTTACTTACTAAATTCTCACTCAATTCGACATGAATTGTTGCAATTCTTGATACTAAGGGAAACCTCAAGATGAGAGCTATCTATCTCGATCAAAAGCTCAAACTACCGTACCTCCGATGGTAAGCTTTCGAAGCTTTCTCTCTTTACGCCCAGTTTTTCCAGCGAAGCTCTGTTTGAGCTCGTTTTGGCCTCAATTCATGTGATTCAAAGCTCAATTGAATCGTATGGATGTGTAGGAACTCAATTATACCTTCAATTTCAACAATTAACCTCGATTAAATGGTCAATTTGATGAAATCAAATTCAGTCAGCTTGAAAGGGGGAAATTGGGGAAAATAATTGGGGGAAATTGGGGATTTCATAAAATTGAGGGACCAAAGTGCAATTTCCCAAAATTGAGGGCCAATTGGCCATGAAAATGATGTTGGAGGACCAATTGGTCAATTTTTGAAAATAATTGGGGTCAAATTGCCATTTTTGTATGGTAGGGGTAAAATGGAAATTGCTAAAGCATAAAGCATTTAAGGAAAATGACTAAGGATAACACCCAGACCTACCTTTTGTCAGGTATGCTTAAAATTTTATTTTTTTGCTTGCATTATTATTGATTTATGTTATTCCATGAAACAAGGTTGAAATTTACGCCTGGCTCCTCTTGATCAAAGAAATGGGAAAATCCCTCTTAAACTAAGGGTGTGACGGGATCACGGGGATCTGACCAAACTGGGTCGGGGCGTGACAACTTGAGTGGTATTAGAGCCAAGTTTCCCTAGAAACAGTATCAATACTATGCCCTAACACTAATGAAAACTTAATTACCGTGTAGGAAGGAGAACCCCTAGGAAGTTTACCGTGAAATCCAATCCTCCACACCTGACCTAGAAAAAGACACCTACCCCTAGGGAGACAACTATTCAACGATTCCTGAAGGGCGAGAAAAGAGTGCCCAAAGATATGGTGGAGGATTATTAAAAACTCATGGGAGACTTACTAGAACTAGAGGGCATTACATACCCTCATCCAAGGCAAGAGGAACCTACTCCTTCCCCTAGGAGCCCAACACCTCCTCCAGCCCCACAATAACTAGAGAGAAATTCCACTAAGAAGGAGTCTTGGGACAACTACTGGGATGCTTATGCCACCTTCATAAAAGTCCACCAAGTATCCCCACCTACTCAGTCTAACTTCAATCCTTCTCAATGGATGAGGTGGATATATGAGTGTGAGATTGAGGTATTAAGGTGGTACGGACTGGAGGCCATACATGAAGTTCATCCCATAAGGGAATATGGATGGACTTCAACCAGTTCCTCAGAGCCATCAGATCATGAATCCCACAATCGTTCCAAGGCTAATTCCCAATCTATGACCCCAAGGGACTAGGGGGTAGAAAATCTTTGTAATGAGCCAAGTATGGCGAGAAACTATTTCCTGAATGAATAAAAATCCTATTTTTCCTTGAGTAAAAATTTTTTAGTCTCCTTGATAGTACAATTAACAAAAATAAGAGAATGCCAATAAAGGTCGAAGTAACGGGTGAAGAAGAGATCATCTAAGGAAGGAAAACTACGGGTCACTACTAGTTAACCCAACCTTTAAAGTAGCCAAGAAAGTTTTTCCATCCAGAGAATGGAAAAACAAGACAATAAGACTTGGAAAGAAATTCTAGAAAATTCTACTAGAGTTCACCAAGGGAGACAAATCCTAACTAAAGGAAGGAAGAAGAAGTCTATTGCAAAGGAAGGGTACATGAGTAGTGGAAGTTTAAAGAGTTAAGGAAAGACTCTATGGATAAATGTAAGGAAACAAGAAGGATTAGACTATTACAAGGGAAACCAATGGAATGGAAGCTGACCAGAAAGAAAGTAAGAAAGATATGGGAGCATTGAATATGTTAAGTCAATACGAGATAAGACAAGGAGGAAGGAGAAAGGAAAGATCTATGGTAGGGAGAAAACCACATGAATAATACAAGTACCCTTAAAGGAATTTTTTATAGGTAAGACACAACTCATGAGGAACTCAATAATAATCAAAAGCTTATCAAAGGAAGGATTTTGGAAGGCAAGGAAGCATCAAGAGAAAATAACCATAATGATGATAGAATGGTGTAAGAAGAGAAGATGGGTAAAACTTTCAAGATATTGTTAAGAGGGTAGAACATGAAATTCCCAGAGAGGAAGTCCGTAGAAAAAGAATAGGATAGGAAGTGGGGCTATGGAAGGAAAAGTCCCATGATAAATGACCGATAGATAAACCATCAGGAGTCAAAACCAAAATAAGGTCCTCATTAGAAGGCATTGACGATTAAGAATGTACCAGGATGACCAAGTGTGATCTACTATAGAAAGGAAGAAAAACCAAATAGGGATTTTAGACGAACTTAGTTGAAGGAAATAACCAATAACAACAGAGTAATAGGAGAAATAAATGACACCCTAATATGGACAGGGAAGTAGTGAGGACTATGCCCTAAAAGGGAAATGAGATGGACATTAAGAACAAGAAGACTCAAGAGACAACGACCTCAGGATCACTTGACAGGCAGAATGATAAGATTGAGACAATTAATGAATGGACCTTTGTGACGGTCAATAATCTAATTGAGAAGGGAGAGGTAGAAAGGCTAAAATCATTTGGGAAAAGAGGATAAAGGAAGGCTTTAAAGGGATTAATGGCTGAGACGAGGGTAACAATCAAAAGCCATGGGAATGATAAGCAAAGCCTCCTATAGGACGATCTAGAGATTGTAAAACCAAGAAGATGTGAAATCCACTTAAAGGAAGTAGATGGGTGCTAAGAATGAGTGAAAAGGAAGATGTGGTATACAAGAAGTACATGTAAGGTTTCAATAGCAATAGGAAGCTGGAGCAAATGGCATCAAAGAAGGTCATTTAAGGTCAGATATTTCAATGGCAAAACTGGAAGAGAAACCGTGAGAAAAGAGTATAAACTACCAAGGAAGGAAATCTTGAAAAAGACATAAATATCCCAATTGAGGAATGATGGGATCAACAGATGTAGAGACAAGATAAACTCATTCAAGATATTTTGGTTGAGATGCGAGGATCATGTATAAAGGAAAAAGTATTCAGAAGGACATGGGGAATAAGTTAAGTCAAAGTAATGTGTAAGTAGGAAAACAATATCAAAAGATCTCGTGCCAGTAAGAAAGGGTGGACTGCCCATAAAAGAGGAAACATTGGAAAGCACACTAAGAAACTGTGGAAAAGTAAACCCTCCAATTACGAAGTGATTAATGTAGGTGATCACTGACATCAAGATTTGGTGGTGGTCAAACACTCAATTGATGGAGTTTAAGGAGAGGACGACTAGACATAGTATGGAGTACAAGGAATAAGACCGAGAATTGGAAGTGTTCCAAGTAACGAAATAAGGGAGCTTTCACAAACAAGTAGTTGACACTTAAGACCGAAAGAGAATAACTCATAATAAGAATCGTGAAGTGATCACAATAAAGTAAGAGTTGACTAAAAGAAAAGAAAGTCCTTGAGCAAAGGATGCAACTGAAACTAAGAAAGGACATAAGAAAGGTCAAAACTGGATAAAAGAAGTTAACATTGAAAATCGATGAAAGCGAGTAAGCAACACTCGAGAAGACACCAAGCTAAGGGTTTTAACGATCAAGGAAGTAACTACACATACGAATGATTAGGTATTATGGATCTCCAAATCCTGAAACCCTGAGTAAATAACCTCAAGGGGAAGAGTCCTGCTCTAAACAAAGGACTATGTGAATCTAACACTGATCGAAAATTACAGAGGGGAGCCAAATTGGTTCACTAGTGGTTCAAACCGGTTCAGATTTGGTTCACCTGAACCGGTTTGGTTTTCACCTCCAATTCATCATAAAGTCCTTTTCATGACATTTGTGACTCTTTAGATTACTCGGGATTTATAAATTTTATTTTTTTCCCTTTCTCTAATGGTTGGGGTTCGTGAACCGATTCAATTTTCTCACTTGGATTGACCTGTTTTTTCCCCAGTTTCCTTGTCTTTAAGGGACAGGGTTTACAACTCTACCCTCCTTTTTGGAGTTTTGTCCCCAAAACTTAATACACATCATTTGCACAGGAAATAATTTCCCTCGATGTAAATTTGAAGTTTATTTTCATACAACCAATTCTGTTATTTTCACTTAGCCCCTTTATAACACACACTTGAAGAAGTGTTACCTAGCTAAGCATACCTTACTTAAGAGTTTCAAGGGTATATCCTTAGATTCACATCTTTCTTTACTTAAAGCAAAATTCTTTTCCTTGAGGTTCTTTACTTAGGATTTCAGGATTGGGAGTTCTAAGATGCCCAATCATTCGTGTCTAGTTATTCTCTTTATCATTGAAACCCTTAGCTCGATGTTCTTTCGAGCATTTCTACTTGTTTTCAAAGGTTTTGGAGGTATTACCCCTTCATCCTATTTTGACCCTTCCTTCATCCGTCATTTATTATAACTCCGATCAAAATTATGTCTGATCTCGTCATGCTTTCCAACTAACTCTTCCTTACTCGAGTCACATTTTCCCTCGAGACTGTTGGGCTTGCATGCCCTTTACATCATAACATACTCTAGGACATGTCTTTGACCATTTAAAATTTTTAGAACACTTCCATAATGGTTGTTCTTAACTTTCCAAACTTTCAGGGACAGTATAACTTCATCCCTCTTGTCGTTTGATAGTATTCCTCAACTATCTTTGCATTATCCAATCAACTTACATAACCATGTCGGTTTTTCCTTACCCACTCATCCTTTCCTAACTTCCTTATTGGGTATTTTTTGTTCAAATTATTGGGTTTCTAGATGATTTACCGACACGCTAGGATTCTTCCTTTCTTAGGTCTTTCCTCATTCCAAGTGGCACCCTCTACTTTTCCAAAGTAGGTCACACCTTGTTATCTAGAGACATTTCATCGTTAGAGGCTTGTCTTCTATGGAGGAGGTGCTTCCTTCTTTGCTCCTAGGTGTCTTGTAACACTCCTAAAGGGAAATTCTCTTTTATCCACATTCTGCTATGTCTTGGTTTTCTTAAGGTCCTATTCTTGGACTTCTTCCCGTGATCCTTCCTCATGTAATTAAGGCACACTATCTTATTATTGAGGGACAAAAAATCCTTTCAGGAACTCAAAATCTTATTAATTATTAAAGTAAGAATACAATTTGGGGTTTTAACATCTCTTAAGGGAGATTATTAGAATGACGGTTTGGGAAGTACTTAGAACTATGCTATGGTCTAGAAAGATTTCTTCTTGAGTGAGAATGGGATCCCTAGCCAGGATTGTGATCCCTGTAATGTTATCCCTTTGGGCTTTTGTAGGGGTGGAGGTATCCTTGTTGGAAGGTATCACTTTGATTCCTTGCGATGTGGGACAGTCCTTTTGCCATGCCCGACCCGGTTTGGTCAGATCCCCGTGAACAACCTGTCACTCTCCCAGTTTAATAAGGGTTTTCGCCTCCTCTAAACCACAAGGAGTAAAGCATCCTTCTTACCTGTACCTTTTCTAGAATAACATTAATCAAAACTGAATATATATTTTTCATACCTGTCTTAAGGTTCAGCTACCGACAGATATTTAAGGTTGGTTTCCCTTGGTTTCCTAAAAAGGGTAAAGGGAGAGGGTGAGTTTGAAAACTCAGTGAATGGGTGTTGGGAGAGAGTTTTCACAAAAAACAACTTTAATCGGAGTGTGCCAAACTCCTTATTTTCTTAAAAAACATTCTTTACTCAATTTCTGATTTTCAAAACCTTTTTCCAAGGTTTACCAATTATTTTCCAAGGATTCTCAAATCCTTTTCCAAAGTTTTAATAACCTTTTTCCCATTTCCATATTAGGTGTGTTTCACATATAACACATGCCCTTCATCAGGAAGGTTATAGACATATTTGCGAGATGTAGTTACGCTGATTGCACCCACTTATGGATCAGAGTGTCTTTACCATCCACATTGATAGAAGTCTCTAACTTCTACCTAAAGTCAGAGTGAATGTCTCTGATGTTCTACCCTTAGACCAAAAATACTTCGTGTCCATATGAGGACAAAGTCCTCATCCCGACCCCACCCCGGTCTCATGCGCATGAAGCTATGTCGAGCTTCCTTAACTGCTAGCATGACAAACTGCCCTTATCTCCACCATGTCATCTAGTAGCCCCTAGGACGCATCACTATCCCTCTTGGGCGTCTTGGTGGCCCTGAACCTTAGTGCATGCACAAAACAATACTTTTCCACATAATCCATTTAATCATTGGTGCCACTAGTCCAACGATCCCGACCCTCAACTTGACCTGCAACAGTTTATCTAGACTGGTCCATTGACCAGTCTTGTCGCATTGGCGCCAATCCATAGAGTATGTCGGTCATATCTTGGTACCATGGCTAAATTACATCATTCATTAAAGTTTTCATTTCTTAACATAATGATTGTTTAAGATCTCCAGCTCGTGCCAACTGGCCTTGAGCCCACTGTATGAGATTTTCAAAAGCAGGCATTCTAGCCCCCAAGTTCCAAAACTGAGGCATCTGGCCTATATAAGCTATTCGAGATCCCGTCAAGAAGGTTTCCCAAAATGTTTAAGTAGTGGCACATAGTCAGGGGAGAGCACTTCTGACAAAAATAACTTTTCATCTGTTCATCACACCAACCGAGTGTGAGGACATCTCCGCTCTTAATCGATTAGTAGGTTTTCTACTTCCTTCCAGGAAGTTCATCATACCAACTAGGTATGATCTACTTATAACCGTTAATTAGTTTTTCCCCGTAGTTTTCACATCACTCCAACAAGGTGTGACATTAAAATTCCACTTAGTAGTGATTTTTCATTCGGAGGTACTCATCATCCCAACTAGGTATGATGTGAAAATTTTCACTCACCCGATAAGTGTAGTGTATTTTTCCTCTTAATCGGCGCTTTACCTCATGCGAGCTTATCCTTGCCGGCGTTCCTGATATTTCGTGTACCTACACGATATGAACATCCATGTTCATTAACCTTTGGCCTAATAGCCTTCATTTATCACGAATGAATAAAATGCCCAAACTTTTAATTATTTGCATTTAGGTCCCTAAAGTTCTTTTCCTATAACTTTAGTTCCCAAATGCCAATTTTTCCTCAAATTGAGTCCTGAAACTTTTAAAATTCACTTTGGAACCTCAATTTATTCAATATCACAAAAAGGGGTTCAAGTTTCCGAAATTTTCAATTTGGTCCCCAACTTTTCAAAAATTACCATTTTGCCCCTACTTTACAAAAATGGCAATTTGGCATCAATAATTCCAAAAATTGACCAATTGGTCCTCCAACAACATTTTTATGGCCAATTGGCCCTCAATTTTGGGAAATTGCACTTTAGTTCCTCTAATTTTTGAAATCCCCAAACCTTTCCCCTAATTTCCCTCTTTCATATTGGCCGAATTTGATTTCATATAAAATTGATCGGTCAATCAAGGTTAATTGTTGAAATTGAATGTAAAATTGAGTTCCTACACTTCCACATGATTCAATGGAACTTTGAATCGCATCATTTAGATTCGAATTGAGCTCAAACGGAGCTTTGTCAAAAAACTATACTTAGAGAGAGAAAGCTTCAAAAACTTACTATTAGGGGTGCGGCGTCCGAGCTTTCGATCTAGGCAGATAGCTCTTGTCATGAGGTTCCTCTTAGGATCATGAATCACATCAATTCATGCTGAATCGAGGGAGAATTTGGTTAGTGAAGTTTCGTTGGTTCTCTCTCTAACACTGATAAGAAATTACCGAGGGAATCCAAATTAGCTTACCTTTCAGCTCTAATTTAGTGGTATGAGGGTTGTGGAAGTGTTGGGGGAGCTTGGTTTGGCTTGAGAAGGGCTCGAATTGGTTCTTTTCAACTTGACCAAAATATGGAAGCTTCGATTCGTCGGAGTTGCTTCACTATTCGATCATACTGGCGTTTCTCTGACAATTCTCAGAGCAAATGAAGATTACTGTCGGGTAGCAGACTTCTCCCCAAATCTAAAGAACCCGACCTTGCCTTTTTTGGCTCAAAAAAATGCCCAAGTCGGAGCTCTAGTTCGAGCTTTATCAGAAAATGGAGCAGTAGGTAGAGAGAGGAGTTTTCATGTGTGAGGAGGATGAATGCGGATGAGCTCTTTATATAGGAAGCTCAGTAACTTCTTGGCCATCTGATTGGCACCTTTATGACGGTCATTCATTGCGTGATACTCCCTGATCAGAGACTTTTCATTTTCGCCGGCACTGCTCAATTTTCCAGCGAGTGAATAGTGCTGTCATATGAAGGAAGAAGACGACGCTGTTCCAAACCAGACCAGACCGGTCAGAACCGGGTTCAACGCTTAAACCGATCAGTTCAGGCCCAATTTGACCGAGTTTTTCAAAATTAAAAATTTCTAAATTCATTCTCTATCAAATGGTGGCCTCAATTCTCTAATTTGAATTTTCTAAGCCACCTAGAAAAATGAATTTAGCATTCGATTTAATAGTTGTTCAAACCGGTTCAATTTGGTTCGGATCCGGTTCAGCTAAACCGGTCTAGTTTTCTCTCCCAAATTGTCCTAAGGTACCTTTCCATGGTTTTTATGACTCTTTGGGTCACTCGGGAGTTGTCAATTTCCAATTTGCCTATTCTCTAGTGGTCGGGGTTCGTAAACTAGTTCAGTTTTCTCACTCGGGTTGACCGGTTCTCTCCTGATATTCCTTAATTCCAAAGGATAGTGTTTATAACTCTCCCCTCCTTTTAAAAGTTTTGTCCCCAAAACTTATTTAACATCCTTAGTATTGAAAAGAACTTCCTTTGATTTCAACTTGTCGTTTATTGACAAACAACCTTCTCGGTTATTTCCATATATCCCCTTATATAATGTACACTTAAGATTTTCTTTTCCTTCCCATCACTCTCTCATTCCATGGAGCTTACTTTATCTAAGCGTATCTCACTGGAAGGTTTACTGTCATATCCTTAAATTCACATCCTTCATTCCTTAAAGTACGATTTCTCCACCCCGAGATTTGTTACTTCAAATTTCAGGATTTGGAGTTCTAACATGCCCAATCATTCTTGTATCCAGTTATTCTCTTTATTGTTTACCTCCTTAGCTTAATGTCCATTCAAGCACTACGTACATACTTCTACAGGTGTTAGTGTTATCACCTTTTCATCCTATATTGATTCATCCCTCATTTGTTGGTTATTTCAACTTCGTTCCAAATTTAATGTCTGACCTTGTCAAGCTTAACAAACAAGTTCTTCCTTACTTGAGTCATATTTCCCTAGGACTGTTGGGCTTACAAGTCCCTCACAACACGATATTTTCTAGAACCCATCTTTAACCTTTAAATTTTAGAACACTTCAATAATGGTCGTTCTCAACCTTCCAACCTTTCAGGGATTGTATAGCTTCGTCTCTCTTTTCGTATGGTAGTATTTCTCGATTACCTCTATCGTTATCCTCTCATCCATCTTGCCTTTGACGTCATGTCTTACATATCCATGTCGATCTCCTTACCCACTCTTGTTTGTCAATGACCTTTTCACGATTCAGATCTCCTTTAAAGGTTTTCTTTCTCTACTATGTCCTTCAAGTCAAGACTTCCTCTTGAAGGTTCCCTTCCTACGCATTCTTACACCCTTTAGAGCTTTTGTGCACCTTTAATCATTCGTCAACCTTAATTTCTTAGTTCACCCTTTACTTTCCTATCCGAGGTATCGCCGATCATCCGATCTTATTTTGTGTACTCCTCACCATGCACATCCTATTGCCCTTCTTAGATTGTAATCTCTACTACTCCCTGATCCTTCTTAGGACATCCTTGATCATCCCATTGTTACTAGCTTCTCCCTTCAACTAGATTCGTCTAAAATCCTTATTTAGCTTCTTCACTCTTCCTAAACAGGTCACAATTGACAGTCCTGGTATACCCCCATCCACTTATGCTTCTTTATTAGGTTCCTTAGCTTGGGAATTTCCTTTTTAAGGTATTCCTTCCTACCTTTATCCTTCTACCTAGGGACTCATATCCCAGTTCAACCTCCCTAACGCTCCTTGGAGGCTTTTTCTTTATTTCCTTATTATGGGTAGTCCACTTGTCACGACGTTCTTTGATGCCATCTTCCTACTTACCCGTTCCTTGGGTTTAGCTTACTCCTTGGGTCTTCCTAGTATGCTTCCTTTGATTCTTTCACCTCAGTAGGCATGTCATCTCCTCATCCTACGTCACTTGGTCCATTACTTCTTAGTTGAGATATGTATGCTTCCTCAGGATTTCCTTCTTTTGGAGAATCCTTTCCCTTCTTTCCCAAAATTCCTTTCTATTCGTCCTTGAGGGTATCTAACCTTAACTTTCCTAATATCATTGTGCAAAAAAAAAAACTTTCGTGATATCCTCGGATGCCATCCTTCCGGCATCACCTTTCTTTAGAGGTTTGGTGGGTACGTCCTTAGTATTCTCTTTTACTTGTATTTTATCATAAGTTTTATAAGAAATGGAACTTTTATTATAATGATGATGAACTACAGGGTTTTTGGTTATATTGATCTAAGGGAGCTATAGTAAGTACTAGCTATAGTACTAGGTTCATCTCGTGCTTCCTTCTGGTTGAGGTTGTATACTTGGGTTGGTACCCTCAACATAGTGGCTATGTCTTGTCCTCCGTCTAGTGCCCTTGGGTTTTCTTGAGGTGGTTGATGGCCACTTCGTTGTGTATTACCTTGAAGGGTTGGACAACTCTCTGCAAAGTGTTCGAGTTGTCCACATTCGAAGCATGCTCGACATGACCCTTCATGGCTTTTCCGGCACCTAGGGTAATAGGGGTGTCTCCTTTGTGGGGTTGTACTTGTCTCCCTTTGGGCATGGTAACCGTCATTTCTCTTAAAAGGCCCCATTCTTGTCCCCCATTTTTGCCCACTAGACTCCTTTTGACCTCTCTAGTTATTCTGTCCTTCCTCTTCCTTCTGGCCAGCTTGCTCATTCGACGAAATCTTGTTTGTACCAGACATTCACACTCATGGGCCATGCTGATGATGATAGCCAAATCCGTGAGGCGTCCTAGTACTCCCATCTAGTCTCTTATATCCATGTTGAGACCATCCACGAACCGTTGGCTCTATCTGTCGGTCCAACTAAGTTTGGAGCAAAAGGCCTTAACTCATTAAATTTAGTCTCATACTCCGATATAGAGTTAAGCCCTTGTCGAAGTCGAAGGAAATCCTACTTCTTCTCATTGATTAGATGAGGGGCTAGGTACTTCTCCGCGTACCTCTCCTCAAACTGCTCCCAGGAGGGTGTGGAGATATGCAGGCTCCGGACATTCTCCCATCATCTTTTGGTACTACCCTCTAGGAAATATTCTGTTAGGATCACCATATCCTCTGGTGATATCATAACTATTCCCATTAGTTTCTTGATGTTAGCCAGCCAATCCATGGCGGCTTCCACATCTTTCTCTCTGAGAAAAGGCTTACACCCTAGTTGACGGAGAGTCTTGATATACTTGGGAATATCAACCGAAGGGGGATGATTAACATGAGTATGATGAGATTTTACTTCCTCCAGTTCAACCCAAGAGTTAGTGCTTGCCTTAAGGACGAGGTTAGGTTGCCCAAATACTCGAGTGAACTTCTCATACAATCTTTGGTGTTTTGAGCTTAGTCCCAGTGGAACTGTTTGGGTTTCTTGGGGAGTTTCTACAAGAAGGGGTTGTTGGGCAGTGTAAGAAACTGTCACTCTTATTCTCTTGGTTCATCTCTTGTGAGCCATTTGAAAATTTTAAAATTATCCCTATTAGTTACTATGTTATATAGTTTTGATAATGTTTTCAAGTAAATAGGCCATGATACCACTCAAGTTGTCACGCCCCGACCTAGTTTGGTCGGATCTCCGTGAACAACCTGTACTCTCTCGGATTATTAAGGGTTTTCCCCTCCTCTAAACCATGAGTAGTAAGACGTTCTTCTTACCTATACCTTTCCTGTAATAACATTAATTAAAATTGAATATATATTTTTCATAAATGTCTTAAGGTTTAGCTAGCGATAGATCTTTAAGGTTGGTTTCCCTCGGTTTCTTGAAAAGGGTAAAGGGAGGGGGTGAGTTTGACAACTCAGTGAATGGGTGTTGGGTGAGAATTTTCACAAAAACAACTTTAATTGGAGTGTGGCAAACTCCTTATTTTCTTAAAAAAATATGATTTCCTCAATTTTTAGGTTTTAAAACCTTTTTCCAAGGTTTACCAATTTTTTTCCAAGGATTCTCAAATCCTTTGCAAGGTTTTCATAACATTTTTTCCCATTTCCATATTAGGTGTGTTTCACATATAACACATGCCATTCACCAAGAAGGGTAAACACATATTCGGGAGATGCAGTTACGCTAACTGCACCCACTTGTGGATCGAAGCGTCTTTACCATCCGCCTTGATAGAAGTATCTAACATCTACCCGAAGTATGAGTGAACATCTCTAACATCCTACCCACATACCAAAAATACTTTGTGTCCATATGAGGACAGAGACCTCATCCCAACCCCACCCCGGTCTCATGCGCATGAAGCTACGTCGAGCTTCCCTGACTATTGGCACGACAAACTGCCCTTATCTCCACCATGTCGTCCAGCAGCCCGAAGGACGCATCACTACCCCTCTTGGGAGTCTTGATGTTCCCGAACCTCAGTATAACATACGGACTATATTTTTAGCTATTATCAATGAAGGTAATATAATATATTTTCTAAGAAAGGATTGGCTTACTAATGCGGAACCTCTTATTACTTGCGTAAATAGAAAGGTATCCCAAGCTTCTGCTATTTCTATTCGTATTTTCTCTTGTATTTTGTATTCTTCTTTTTTTTGTTCTTCTTTTTTTTTTTTCATTTTCTTGTGTCTCTTCTTCTGTATAATCCGAAATTTGTAAATTTTCCACAAATCCATTTAATCTTTGGTGCCATTGGTCCAATGACCTCGTCCCTCAACTCGACCTGCAGCAGTTTGTCTAGACTAGTCTTTCAACCTGTCTTGTCAAACTGCTGCCAGTCCATCGATTATGTCTGTCATGTCTTGGTACCATGGCTAAATCACATAATTCACTAAAGTTTTCATGGCTTAACCTAATGTTTGTTTACGAGCTCCTGCTCGTGCCAATTGGCATTGGGCCCACTGTACGAGATTTTCAAAACCAAGCATTCTAGCTCCCAAGTTCCAAAACTAAGGTCCCCTGCCTATCTGAGCTATTTGAGCTCCCGTCAAGAAGGTCTCCCAAAATGTTTAAAGAGTGGCACACAATTAGGGGGGAGCACTTCTGACAAAAATAACTTTTCATCTATCCATCACAAAAATCGAGTGTGAGGACATCTCCGCTGTCATGCCTCGACCCAGTTTGGTCAGATCCCCATGAGCAAGCCGCCACTCTCCCGATTTATTTAGGGTTTTCCCCTCTTTCAACCATGAGGAGTAAGGCATCCTTTAAACCTGTACCCTTCCTGGAATAATATTAATCAAAATTGCATGAAATTTTGAACTTACATACCTATCTTGCAGGTGTAGCTAACTGGAGGTCTTTAAGATAGGCTTTTCCCTTAGTCACCTGAAAAGGGGTATAATGGAGGGAGTGAGTTCAACGACTCAATGAATGAGTATTTAAGACTTGACTTTTAGAAAAATAGTTTGAATTGGAGTGTGCCAGACTCCTAATTTTTTCTTAAAACCATTTTTTCAATTTCTCGATTTTTAAAACCATCATTTCCTCATTAACCATAGTTGGTGTGTTTAACAATCAACACATGCCCTTCATCATGAAGGGATCACACATTAACAGAGCAACACGTCCACTACACCTAATTGTGGCGTCGAAGCGACTTTATCGGCCACCAAGATAGAAGCCTATCCACTTCTACTCTGAGAATGAGTGGATGTACATGACATATGACCCTCAATCCTGTAAAGAAACTCTGTGTTCGTATGAGGACAAAGACCTCATCCCGACCCCACCCCAATCTCATGCGTATGAAGTTACATCGAGCATCCTTGACTGCTGGCATGAAAATCTGCTCTTATCTCCACCATGTCGTCTAGTAGACCCTAGGACATATCACTACCCCTCTTGGTTGTCTTGAAGGTCCCGTACCTCAGTGCATGCTCAAAACAATTCTATTCCTCATAAGCCATTTAATCTTTAGTACCACTAGTCCATTGGCCCCGATCCTCAACTCGACCTGTAGCCGTTTATCTCGACTGGACCATCGACCTGTCTTGTTGCATTATCACTAATCCATCGAGTACGTCAATCCTGTCTTTATACCATGGCCAAACACATCATTCATTTAAAATTTGCATGGCTTAAACTCATGTCTGTTTATGAGCTCCTGCTCGTGCCAACTGGCCTTAGACCCACTGTATGAGATTTTCAAAAAACCGGGCATTTAGCCCCCAAGTTCGAAAATTGAGGCATTTGGCCTATCTGAGCTATTCGAGCTCTCGTTAAGAAGGTCTCCCAAAAAGTTTAAGTAGTGGCATACAATTAGGGGAGATCACTTCCAAAAAAATATTCTTTTCATCTATCCATTGCACCAACCGAGTGTGAGGACATCTCCACTTATAACCGATAAGCGAGTTTTCTACTTCCTTCCAGGAAGTTCATAATACCAACCAGGTATGATCTACTTAAAATCAATAAGTAGTTTTTTTCTGCGTAATTTTCACATCACTCCATTCAGGTGTGATGTTTAGAATTCCACTTAGTAGTGGATTTTCATTATCAAGGTGATCATCATCCCAATCAGGTATGACGTTAAAATCCCACTCACTCGTTAATGTAGTCAATTCCTCTTAACCAGCTTTTGGCCTCCACGCGAGCTTGTCTTGGCTGGCATTCCTATTACTTCGTGCTCATACATGATATAAACATCCTTGTTCATTATCCATTGGCCTAATAGCCTTTATTCATCACGTATGAATAAAATACCCAAACTTTTCAATTATTGGCAATTAGGTCCCTAAAGTTCTTTTTCTTTAACTTTAGGTCCCTAATGCCAAAATTTCCCCAAATTGAATCCCGAAACTTCTAAAATTCACTTTGGGACCATAATTTATTCAAAATCACGAAAAGGGGTTCAAGATTCCCAAATTCCCAATTTGGTCCCCAACTTTTCCAAAATTATAGTTTTGCCCCTACTTTACAAAAATGGTAAATTTCACCCCAATAATTCCAAAAATTGACCAATTGGTCCTCCAACTTCTTTTCCATGCCCAATTGGCTCTCAATTTTGGAAAATTGCACTTTAGTCCCTTGAATTTTTGAAATCCCCAATTTCCCCCTTTCAACTTGGCCGAATTTGATTTCATCTAATTGACCGATCAATCGAGGTTAATTGTTGAATTTGAAGGTAAAATTGAGTTCCTAGCCTTCCACATAATTCAATGGAACTTTGAATCACGTCATTTGGATTCGAATTGAGCTCAAAAGTAGTTTCGTCGAAAAACTGAGCTTAGAGAAAGAAAGCTTCAAAAGCTTACCTTTGGAGGTGCGGCGGTCTGAGCTTTCAATCTGGGTATATAGCACTCATCCCGAGGTTCCTCCTAGGATCAAGAATCACATTAATTAATACCAAATTGAGAGAGAATTTGGTCAATGAAGTTACATAGGGGAGCCAAATTGGCTTACCTTTCAGCTCTAATTCAGTTGTATGAGGGCTATGAAAGTGTTGGGGGAGCTTGGTTTGGCCTGAGAAGGGCTCAAATTGGCCATTTTTAGCTCGATCGAAATAGGGCAGCTTAGGTCCTCCAGAGCTACTTCACTATTTTATCACGTCGGCGTTTCTCTGACGATCCTTAGAGCAAATGAAGACTACCGTCATGTAGCTTACTTCTCCCTGAATCTAAAGAATCTGACCTCACCTTCTTTATCTCAACAAAATGCCTATGTCGAAGCTCTAGTTCGAGCTTCACTGGAAAATGGAGCAGTAGGGACAAAGTGGAGTTTTCAAGTGTGAGGAGGATGAATGAGGAGGGGCTCTTTATATAGGAAGCTTGATAACTTCTTGGCTGTCTGATTGGCGCCTTTATGGTGGTCATTCATTACCTGGAACTCCCTGGCCGGAGACTTTTCATCTTCACCAGCGCTGCTCAATTTTCCAGCGAGTGAACAATGATGTCATCTGAATGAAGAAGATGACACTGTTCCGAACCGAACCGGACCGGTCTAAGCCGGGTTAAACGCTTAAACTGGTTGGTTGAGACCCGATTCGACTGAGTTTTTCAAAATTAAAAATTTTTAAATTCATCTAAATTCATTCTCTATTGGCCTCAATTCTCCAATTTAAATTTTCTAAGCCACCTAAAAAAATGAATTTAGTGTCCGGTTCAATAGTGGTTTAAACCGGTCCAAGGTGGTTCAATCTGGTTTGGATCCGATTCACCTGAACCGGTCGGGATTTTTTTCCAAAATTGTCCTAAAGTCCCTTTCCAAGGTTTTTATGACTCTTTGGGTCACTCAGAGTGGTAAATTTCCCGATTTGCCCATTCTCTAGTGGTCGGGGTTCGTGAACTGGTTTAGTTTCCTCACTCAGGTTGACCGATTCTTTTCCTGATTTTCCTTAACTCAAAAGGGCGGGGTTTACAACTCTCCCCTCCTTTTAAAAGTTTTGTCCCTAAAACGTATCCAATATCCTTCATAATGGAAAGGGCTTCCCTTGATATAAACTTGTTGTTTATTGATATACAACCTGCTCGGTTATTTCTATATAGTCCTGGTATAACACACCCATATAACTTTCTTTTCCTTCTCATTATCCATTCCCTGGAGCTCACTTAGGCTAGGCATACTTTACTTGAGGATTTAAGGCTATATCCTTAATTTTGTGTCCGTCTATCCTTAAAGCATAATTCTTTTTCTTGAGGTTCTTTACTTAAAATTTCAAAATTGGGAGTTCCAAGATATCTAATCATTCCCTTGTCTAGTTATTCTCTTGGTTGTTGAAACCCTTAGCTAAGTGTTCTTTCGAGCATTACGTACTTGTTTTCACGAGTCTCTATGTTATCATTTTTTGTCTTATTTTGACCCTTCTCTCATCCGTTATTTATTACATCTTTGGTCCAAATTCGATGTTGACCTTATTATGCTTATCTAATTAACTCTTCCTTAGTTGAGTCATATCTTTCCCTAGGTTATTGGGCTTGTGTATCCCTTATAACACAACAATGCTCCAGAATTTATCTTTGCCATTAAAATTTAAGAACACTTCCTTACTGGGTGTTCCCAACCTTCCCACCTTTCAGGGATTGTTTAACTTCATCCCTCTTTTCATCGAGTAGTATTCCTCAACTACCTTTACAACTATCCAATCATCCTTCATGCCTTGACAAAATGTCTTATATAACTGTGTTGGTTTTCCTTACCCACTTGTCCTTTCCCAACTTCTTTATTGGGTGTTTCTGGTGTCAATCATTGAATTTCTTGATGACTTACCGACACGCTAGGATTTTTCCCTTCTTACATCTTTCTTTATTTCTGGTGACGTCGTTTACTCAAGGATTTTTCTTTCCCTTAAACCCACTCTTACTTGCTTGTGACCATTTCACGATTCCATTATTTGGGGAGTTAACCTTTAACGATTTTCATTCTCTACTATGTCCTTCAAAGTAAAGATTTCCCTTTTAGATGCTATATGTTCAAATTTCTTATTACTGCTTGAAGATTTTCTTCCTTCACATTCTTACACCCTTTTGAATTAGGGCTTTTGCCCACCTTTAATCATTTGTTGATCATAATCTCCTAGTTCACTTTCTACTTTCCTACTCAAGGTATTTTCGATCTTCGGGTCTTATTCCGTGTACTCAATATTATGCCCACTCTATTACACTTCTTTAGAGTGTCGTCTCCACTACTTCTCAGTCCTTCTTAGGGGTCTCGTTTATTCTCCTTGACCATCATGATTCTACTAGTTGCTTCCATCTGCCAAGTTCGTTGAAAATCCCTAATTGGCTTCTTTGCTCTTCCAAAACAGGTAACACTTGGACATCCCGATATACCCTCAACCATTTATGGTTCTTTATGAGGTTCCATATGTTGGGTTAAACCTCTTAGGATCCATCTGGCAGTTCCTTAGCTTCGAAACTTCCCTTTTCAAGGTTTCACTTCCATCTCTTAAGCTTTTACCTAGGGACTCTCGTTCTGGTTCAATCTCCTTAACGCTCCTTGGAGGCTTTTCCTTCTTTCCTTTCTTACACCCTTCTGAGATCGGTTTTATCCTTCACTATCCTCCATTTCCTTTTTGTCCCTTATCCTCTCTTGAGGAACTCCTACTAATAAGTTGGTTCCTAACACTCTATTTTATGTCCAGCCGTCCACTCCTTGGGCTCTATTAAGCGAGTGTGGGCCACGATCAGTCTTGATGTCATTGGTTGTTTTCCCTTAACCACTTCTGAATTGGAGGGCTTACTTCTCCAAGGCTTTTCAGGTGTTCTTTCCTTTATTTCCTTATTATAATTAGCTCACCCATTATTACTTGTCACAACATCCTTTGATGTTATTTCCTACTTACCTGTTCCATGGGTTTAACTTTCTCCTTGGGTTCTTCTAGTATGCTTCCCTTTCCTTGTTGGTGTTTAGATTTATGACCTTCTCGAGGGTCAATTCATTGACTGTCTCATACCCAACTATTCTCCTAGTTCACTTGTCTCGGAACGGTTTTCCTTCGATTTTACTCATCCTTGATGCATATTCCATCGTCCTTTTGATGGTGTAATCCTTACTATTTTCCGGTTCTTCCTAGGGCGTCTTCTCCCAAAGTTTTTAGTTACGCCTTTTCACTAGGTTAGTCTACCACCTTATGTGGTTCCTCTATTTTTTTTTCAAAGTAGGTCACACCTTGCTATCTCGAGACATTCTAGTTGTCTTTCATCATTCAGGCTTGTCTTTTATGGAGGAGGTATTTCCTTCTTTGCTCCTAGGTGGCTTGTAGTGCTCCTTAAGGGAAAATTCCCTTTATCTACATTTTGCTATATATGGGTTTTCTTATGGTCATACACTTAATCTTCCTCCTATGTTCCTTCCTCATGTAATTGAGGCATACAATCATATTACTCGCGATTTTATTCATTGAAGTAAGAATACAATTTTGGGGATTTTAACATCTCTTGAGGGAGATTGTTACAATGACGGTTTGTGAAGTACTCATTACTATGCTAGGGTATAGAAGGATTTCTTTCTGAGTGAAATTGGGATCCCTAGACAGAATTGTGGTTCTTGTAGTGTTATCCCTTCGAGCTTCTATAGAGGTGAGGGTGTCCTTATTGGAAGGTATCGCTTTGATTCCTTGCGGTGTGGGACAATCCTTTGCTATGTGTCCCACCCTCCTACATGTATAACAGATCCTCTCGGGTCTTATCCCCCAAAATATTGGGCATCTTCTTATGTAGTGTCCCCAATTGCCCACATCTATAACAGGTCATCTCCTTGCGTGGACCTTTGTGGTTCCTCCAATAATTTGAGTATTGTGGAGGCCTTTCTAAGGAATTTTAGGTGGTTCAGTGTTTTGTCGTCCTTGAGCTAGAACACCTTGGAGGTTGTCTTGTCGAGTCCTCTTTGACCCAGAATTACTCCAAGAGTCCTCTTATACTATTGGTTCATTTCCTCCTTTAAGATGGGGTTCTTCTTAGTTTTCGGGGTCGCTAAGGTAGCACAGGTCTGTTTGGCTACTTTTCTTGGGGCCATCTAATTTTTTTTAAATTATCCCTATTATTTACTATATTATATAGTCATAATAATGTATTAGAGGAAACAGACTCTCATACCACTCAAGTTGTCACGCCCTAACTCAGTTTGGTCGGATCCCCGTGAGTAACCCACCACTCTCCCGGTTTATTTAGGGTTTTCTCCTCTTTCAACCGTGAGGAGTAAGGCGTCCTTTAAACCTGTACCTTTCCTGAAATAACATTAATCAAAACTGCATGAAATTTTAAACTTACATACCAGTCTTGTAGGTGTAGCTATATGGAGGTCATTAAGGTAGGCTTTTCCCTTGGTTACCTAAAAAGGGGTATTAGGGAGGGGGTGAGTTCAATGAGATCGTGGTGGAGTTTGGTCGGGTAACATGATTAACTCCACCACGATCTCATGAAAAGGTCATTTCATATTTTTTTTTCGAGCTCCTCCTAGTGCCAATTGGCCTTGGGCCCACAATACATGATTTTCAAAAACAAGGCATTTTAACCCCCAAGTTCCAAAATTGAGGCCTCTAGCCTATCTGAGCTATTCAAGCTCCTATCAAGAAGGTCTCCAAAAAGTTTAAGCAGTGGCACACAGTCACGGGAGAGCACTTCTAACAAAATATTCTTTTTATCTGTTCATCACACTAACCGGGTGTGAGGACATCTCTGCTTATAACCGATAAGCGGGTTTTCTACTTTCTTCTAGTAAGTTCATCATACCAACTATGTATGATCTACTTACAACCAGTAATTAGTTTTTTTCCACGTAATTTCCACATCACTCCATTCAGGTGTGATGTTTAAAATTCCACTTAGTAGTGGGCTTTCAATATCGAGGTGTTGATCATCCCAACGCGTGGAGGCAAAAAACCCCACTCACTCGTTAATATACTGAATTCCTCTTAACCGGCTTTTTGCCTCCACACGAGCTTGTCTTGGTTGGCGTTCCCAGTACTTTATGTTCCTACACAATATGAACATCATTGTTCATTATCCATTGGCCTAATAGCCTTCATTCATCACGAATAAATAAAATACCCAAACTTTTCAATTATTTGCAATTAGGTCTATAAAGTTCTTTATCCTTAACTTTAGGCCTCTAAAGCCAATATTTCCCCAAATTTAGTCCTGATATTTCTAAAATTCACTTTGGGACCTCAATTTATTCAAAATCATGAAAAGGGGTTCAATTTTCCTGAATTCCCAAATTGGTCCCCAACTTTTCCAAAATTACCATTTTGCCCCTAATTTACAAAAATGGTAAATTTCATGCCAATAATTCCAAAAATTGACCAATTGGTCATCGAATATCTTTTCCCTACCCAATTAGCTCTCAATTTTTGAAAATTACACTTTAGTCCCTTGAATTTTTGAAATCCCCAATTTCCCCCAAAAGTTTCCCCCAATTTCCCTCTTTCAACCTTGTTGAATTTGATTTCATCAAATTGACCGATCAACTGAGGTTAATTGTTAAAGTTGAAGCTAAAATTGAGTTCCTACACATCCACATGATTCAATGGAACTTTGAATCGCGTCATTTGGATTTAAATTGAGCTCAAATGAAGCTTTGTCGAAAAACTAAACTTAGAGAGAGAAAGCTTCGAAAGCTTACCGTTGGAGCTGCGGTGGTACGAGCTTTTGATCTATGCAAATAGTTCTTGTCTTAAGGTTCCTTCTAGGATCAAGAATCACATCAATTCATGCCTAATTGAGGGAGAATTTGGTTAGTGATGTTTCACCAATTCTCTCTAACACTGATCGAAAACTACGTAGGGGAGCCAAATTAGCTTACCTTTCAGCTCTAATTCAGTCGTATGAGAGTTGTGGAAGTGTTGGGGGAGCTTAGTTAGGCCTAAGAAGGTTTCAAATTGGCTGTTTTTAGCTCAGTCAAAATAGGGCAGCTTGGGTCCGCTGGAGCTGCTTCACTGTTCTATCACGCCGGTGTCTCTTGGCCATCCTTGGAGCAAATGGAGACTACCGTCGGGTAGCTGACTTCTCTCCGAATCTAAAGAACTCAACCTCGCCTTCTTTGGCTTAGAAAAATGCCTAAGTCAGAGCTTTGGTTTGAGCTTCATTGAAAAATGGAGCAATAGGGAGAGAGTGAATGGGATGAATGAGGAGGGGCTCTTTATATAGGAAACTCGGGGACTTCTTACCCGTTCGATTGACACCTTTATGGCGGTCATTCATTACCTAAAACTCCCTGGCCGAAGACTTTTCATCTTCTCTAGCGCTGCCCAATTTTTCGACAAGTGTACAATGATGTCATCTGAAGGAATTAGATGACACTGTTTCGAACTGTACCAGACCGATCCGAACCGGGTTCAACACTTAAACTGGCTAGTTCAAGCCCGATTTGACTGAGTTTTTCAAAATTAAAAATTTGTAAATTCATCTAAATTCATTCTCTATCCAATGGTTGCCTCAATTCTCTAATTTGAATTTTCAAAGTCACCTAGAAAAATAAATTTAGCGTCTAGTTCAATAGCGGTTCAAACCGGTCCAAATCGGTTCAATCCAGTTCGGATTCGGTTCACCTAAACTAATCTAATTTTCTTTCCCAAATTGTCCTAAAGTCCCTTTCCAAGGTTTTTATGACTCTTTGGGTCACTCGAAAGTTGTAAATTTCCCAATTTTCCCATTCTCTAGTGGTCGGGGTTCGTGAATCGGTTCGGTTTTCTCACTCAGGTTGACCAGTTCTTTCCCGCATTTCATTAACTCAAAACGGAGGGGTTTACATCCGCTCTTAATCGATAAGCGAGTTTTCTACTTCTTTCCAGGAAGTTTATCAGAGAACCAGGTATGATCTACTTAAAATCGGTAAGTAATTTTTCCGCGTAGTTTCCACATCACTCCAACCAGGTGTGATGTTAAAATTCCACTTAGTATTGGTTTTTCATTCCGAGGTACTCATCATCCCAACTGGATATGATGTGAATAACATAAATCAAAACTGCATAAAATTTTAAACTAATCATACTTGTCTCACAAGTGTATTAGTTGATGGTCCTTGCGGCAGATATTTTTGGAATTTCCTGAAATGGATATAAGGGAGGGGGTGAGTACAACGACTCAGTTAATGGGTTTTCAAAATTTTAAGTTTTAGGAAAAATGTTGGTTTTGGAGTGTGCCAAACTCCTTATTTTCCTTTAAAAACCTTTCATTTCAAACTTTAGTTTTTATCATAATTTCTTATTAATCACGGGTGTCATCACTCAATACACATCCTTTATCATGAAGATAAATCACACAATCGCAGGCCAGCCCGTCCACTGAACCTACTTGTGGCATCGGAGCGACTTTACCGGCCACCTAGATAGAAGCACCTCCACTTCTACCCTGAGAATGAGTGGATGTATGCGACATCCGACCCTCAATCCCGAAATCAATTCTCCATGTCCGTATGAGGACAGAGACCTCATCCTGACCCCACCTCGGTCTCATGCGCTTGAAGTTATGTCGAGCTCCGTAAGGTCATTTGGTCCGACGAGCTACCCTTATAGCAACCAGGTCGTCCAAGGCCCTAGGATACATCACTACCCCTCTTGGGCATCTTGAATGTCCCGTACACACAGTGCATGCACAATTAGTATTTTCACATCATGCCATATAATTTGTGGTGCCACTGGTCCAACGGCCCTGACCCTCAACTCAACCTGCAGCTATTTTTCTTGACTGGTCTGTCGACCTATCATGTCGCACTACCACTATTGGATTGAATATGTCGGTCTTGTCTTGGTAACATGGTCAAATAATTCATTTATTTAAAGTTTTATGGCATATAATTCATATTTGTTAGCGAGCTCCTGGTCGTGCCAACTGGCCTATGGCCTACCATTTGAGATTTTCAAAATTGGGCATATTAGTCCTCAAGTTCCAAAACCAAGGCCCCCAACCTATCAGAGGTAATCGAGCTCCCGTTGAGAAGGTCTCCCAAATCGTTTAAGTAGTGGCACACAGTCAAGGGAGAGCACTTCCAACAACATTATATTTTTAACTATCCATCATACCAATCGAGTATGAAGATATCTCTGCTCATAAACGATGAACGGGTTTTCCACTTCCTCCGAGAAAGTTTCGTCATACCAACTAGGTATGATCTACTTACGATCAGTAAGTAGTTTTTCTGTGTCATTTTCACATCACTCCTCTAAGTTGTGATGTTTAAAATACCACTAAGTTGTGGGTTTTCATTTCCGAGGTACTTATCATCCCAACCGGGTATCATATATAAATCCCACTCACCCGATAGTGTAGTGAAATTCCTCTTAGCCGACTTGTTGTCCTTACTCAAACTCGTTTTAGCTAGTGTTCTTGGTACTTTGTGTTCTTACACGATATGAACATTCTTGTTAATTATTCTATGGCCTAATAGCCCTCATTCATCCCAAATGAATAAGAAAACCAACTTTTCCTTTATTTAAAATTAGGTCTCTAAAGTTATTTTTCATTAAGTTCCAAATGTCGGTTTTTCCTCAAATTGAGTACTGGAACTTTTAAAATTTATCTTAGGACCTACATTTATTCAATTTCACAAAAAGGGGTTTAATATCCAAAATTTCCAATTTCGTCCCCCAACTTTTCCAAAATTATTATTTTGCCCATACTTTACAAAAATGGTAAGTTTTACCGCAAAAATTCCAAAATTGCCCAATTGGTCCTCCAACAACTTTATCATACCCAATTGGCCCTCAATTTTATGAAATTGAATTTTGGTCGATCGAATTTTCAAAAATCGCCAAAATTTTCCCAATTTTCCCCCAATTTGGACTTCCTAACACAGCCGAATTTGATTTCATCAAATTGACCAATCAAACACTTCTAATTGTTGAAATGGAAGTTAGATTGGAGTTTCTACAACTTCATACAATTTAATTACAATTTTAATCGCACAATTTGGTGCTAGAATGAGCTCAAATGAAGCTCCGCCGAAAAATTGGACTTAGAGAGAGAAAGCATTGAAAGCTTACCGTCAGGGGCACGGCGGTCTGAGCTTTCAATCTGGGTAGATAGTTCTTATCCTGTGGTTCATCCTAGGATTAAGAATTGCATCAATTGATGCCAAATTGAGTTAGAATTTCATCATCGAAGTTCTACCGGTTCTCTCTCTAGCACCGATCGGAAATTGCAAAGGGGAGTCGAATTGGCTTACCTTTCAGCTCTAATTTAGCTGTAGTAGGGATGTGGAGGTGTTGGGAAGGCTTGTTTTGGCCTGAGTACGGCTCAAATTGGCCAAGTTCAACTCGGTCGAAACAAGTCAACTTCGGTCCACCGGAGCCGCTTCACTGTCCAATCACGTTAACGTTCCTCTGATGACCCTTGGAGCAAATGGAGACTACAGGCGTGTAGCTGACTTCTCCCTAGTTCTAAAGAACCCAACCACACCTTGTTTGTCTTAGAAAAGGCCCTATATCGAAGCTCTGGTTTGAGCTTCACTGAAAATTGGAGCAGCTTAGATAGAATGGAGTTTTTAAGTGTGGCGAGGATGAATGGGGAGGGGCTCATTATATAAGAAGATCGGGGACTTTTTGGCCATCTAATTGGTGCTTTAAAAGTAGTCATTCATTGCCTGAAACTTCCTCACCAATGACTTTTCAGCTACATTGGCGTTGTGTGATATTTCGGCGAGTGAAATGTGTTGTCATCTGAAGGAAGAAGACGACACTATTCCGAACCGGACCGGACCGATCCGAACTGAATTCAAAGCTTAAACCGGCCAATTACCCCAATGATTCGACAGAATTTATCAAATCTAAAAATTTTCTAAATTTATTTTCTATCCAATGGTGACCTCAAATCTCAAATTTGAATTTTTTTAAGCCACCTAGAAAAATGAATTTAGAATCCGGTTCAATAGTGGCTTAAACTAGTCCAAATCGGTTTAATTCGGTTCGGATCCGGTTCACGTAAACCGGTTTAGTTTTCATCTCCAATTCATTCTCAAGACCATTTCCATGACTTTTGGGACTCTTTGGGTCACTTGGGATCCATAAATTTCCCAATTTGCCTTTCCTCTATCGGTTCCGGTTCATGAACTGACTTAGTTCAGAAACTGGTTCAATCCAGTTGTATCCGGTTCATCTAAACCGGTTTGGTTTTTCTCTTCCAAATTGTCCTAAGGTTCTTTTCCAAGGTTTTATGAACCATTTGAATCACACAAGAGTTGTAAATTTCCTAGTTGCCCATTCTCGAATGACCGGGTTTGTGAACCGATTCGGTGTTTCTCACTCCATTTGACCGGTTCTTTTCCTGGTTTTCCTTAACTCAAAAGAGTGGGGTTTACAACTCTCCCCTCATTTTGGGAGTTTTGTCCCTAAAACTTAATCCGCATATTTCACATCTAGATTAATTTCCTTTAATGTCCACTTCCTCCTCTACTTAGGACAAGATTTTTCCTCTTGAGTGTTCTTGCCCAGGATTTCAAGATTGGGAGTTCCAAAATACCCAACCATTCCCATGTATAATTATTCTCTTGGTAGTTGAAACCCTTAACTCGTTGTTCTTTCGAGTATTACGTACTTGTTTTCACGGTTTTCTTTGTTATCACCTTTTTGTCCTATTTTGATCCTTCCTCTATTTGTTGTTTATTATAAATTCGGTCAAAATTTGTATATTCGACCTTGTCATGCTTACTAGCTGACTCTTGCTTACTTTGAGTCATATTCTCCTCGGGACTGTTGGGCTTACATGCCCCTTATAGCATGGCATTTTCTAGTACCTATCTCTGTCCATTAGATTTCTAGAACATCTCCTTGAGGGTCTCTCTTAGCTTTCCAAACTTTCAAGTATGATATAACTTCATCCTTCTTTCTTTTGATAGCATTCCTCGACTACCTTTTACTGTTATCCTCTCATCCATCATGCCTTTGAAGTCATGTCTCACATAATTGTATCAATTTCTCTTACCTACCCATCCTTTCCCAACTTCTTTATTGGGTCTCTTCGATTCCAACCATTTTGTTCCCTGATGACTTATTGACATACGGGGATTTTTCTCTTCTTCTGTCTTTTCTCTTCTTTAGTAGCATCCTTTATTCAAGGACTTTCCTTTTTCCTTAATCCACTCTTACTTACTCGGGACCATTTCATGATTCATTATTTCGAGCTGACCCCTTTTGGTCTATGATTACTTTGTTTGGGGAGTTCCCTTCTAATGGATTCATTCTCTACTATATCCCTCAAAGTAGAGATTTTTAACCTTAAGAGCTACATTCTCAACCTTCTTACCATTCCTTGAATATTTCTTTCTTCCTTTCTTCAGATTCCTTTTTATATTAGGTATTTTCCCACCATTAATCCTCCATTGTCTTAAAATTTTCCATTTCTTAACTGGAGGACTTACCTCTCCAAGATTTCTTATATGCGCTTTACTTTATTCTTTTATTATGGGCAGTCCGCCCATTTCGTACTCATATGACATCTTTTGATGTTATCTTCCGACTTACCATTTTCTTAAGTTTAACTTACTCCTTAGATTCTCTTAATATGCTTCCCTAGTTTCTTTTCACCTTAGCATGCATTTTATTTGCAAATTCATCATCATCACTTGGTTTTGTTTCCTCTTTATTAGATCATGTATCCTTTCTCAGGGTTTCCTTATTTGGGAGGATTCTTACCCTTTTTTTCCCAAAATTTCTGCTTTCATTCACCTTTGAAGGCACCTAACTTTAAATGATGTCCCTTGATGCCATTCTTTCATGCTTACCCATACTCTTGAGATCCTACGGGTACGTCCTTCGTATTCCATCCTCATTATCACTTGTACCCTAGTACATGACTATTTCTTTCTGGGGATAGCTCATATTCACCTAGTTTCAAAATCTCTTAATCATCATTCGTGAGGCTCACTTAACTATCTCAAAACTTCTAATTGTAAATCCAGTCTTGGCCATTGATTTCTTTGAGGATTTTTCTTCATCCTTCTTTTCCAATGTTTTGGTCTTTACACTTCTCCCTTCTTTGTCATGGTTTAAATCGATGGTTCTCCCAAAGGCCAGTTCGTTAATTGCCTCCTTTCTACTAGGTTCTCCTAGAATTGTTATTCGACTCTTCTATTTTCTCCAAGCATGTCATGCTGGATCATCTTTATGCATCCTTCCTTGGAAATTTTCGTAATTAAGGGTGGGTTCCTTGCACTCCACGTCATGACCATCCACCCATCAATGATCCCTTCAAGGGGTACTTAGTCGTACGCATCCTTCCAAAGTTCCCTTTTCATAGTGCATTTCTTCTCTTCTTCAATATGTCCTACCTTGGAGTTTCTGGAGGACATTTTCTGTGTTTGTCCCTCTTGAGGGGATTCTTGGTGTATTTTCAATGTACATTACCTCTATTCTTGTGATATCCCTCTTCGTTTGATCTTCTTAAGAAGGAATTTAAATTTTTGCTTTACCTCACCATTTCTTGACCTCTTTATGCAACGTTAACCTGTCTCATGGTTTTAGTCACCAGTCCTTCCTGTCTTTCATAACTTTTCAAAAAGTATTACCCTAAATCTGTGAGGTGGAGGACTGTCCTTCTTTACTTGTCCTATCTCCCCTACACCTATACCAGATTGTCTTGATGTTTGTGCTTAGTAGGGTTGGGCAATTCTTCACGTAGTGCCCCCATTTTTCACATATGAAATGTTTATTCTCAGGTGTGAATCGTTGTGGTTCCTCCTTTCCTTCCAGTATTGCAGGGCCTTTCTAGGGTTGCTGATGGTTTGAGTCTGAATACCTTAATAGCATTCTTGTCGAGTCTCCTTTGTTAAAGGGTTATTCTAAGAGTCCTTAATTTCCTGATTCAATTTCCTTAACTGAAATGAAACTTTTCTCTAGTTTCTATTGTAGTGTGGGTTTGTTTGGTTACTTTCTTAGAGCCATCTTCCTAGCAAGATCACATCCTTTGAGAGACAGGGTTTTTAGGAATTGGAAGTAATTCATTAATAGAGGAGTACAAAAATGTTAGGGGTTTTAGCCCTATTACAGAAAGTGGACACAAAATAAATAGGGAGCTACGAGATTCTTGATAAGCATCCTCCTAAATAAGGTTAAACACCATTTGTTGGCATTTATAGCTTCATGTTAGGCTTCCTTCGTACTTAGAGTTGTGCCCTCAATAGGTCCTAGCACCATCCTCCTAGATACTTTCCCATTTGATCTTTTGAGATTTCTAGCATGCTTCAGGCATAGGGAAGCTTCTAGGGTTGTATTTCTATGAGGACAAGGTATTGAGTAGAGTTATTCCTAGTTTTCTTGGTTCCTATCCTGGGAGCCATCTGAAAATTTGAAGATCAATCCTATTAGTTACTATATTTTCTAGTCTTGATTATGTATTCGAGGAAAAAGGCTCTAATACCACTCAAGTTATTACAACTCGACCCAATTTGGTCGGATCCTCGTGATTAACCCGCCACTCTACCGGTTTATTAAGGGTTTCTCCTTTTTTATAAACCGTAAAGAGTAAGGCATCCTTTAAACCTACACCTTTCCTGGAATAACATAAATCAAAACTGCATAAAATTTTAAACTAATCATACCTGTCTCATAGGTGTATTAGTTGATGGTCCTTGGGTAGGTTTTTCCAGAATTTCCTGAAAGGGATATAAAGGAGGGGGTGAGTATAATGACTCAGTGAATGAGTTTTCAAAAATTTAAGTTCTAGGAAAAATGTTGATTTTGGAGTGTGCCAAACTCCTTATTTTCCTTTAAAAGCCTTTCATTTCAAACTTTAGTTTTTATCATAATTTCTTATTAATCACGGTGTGTCATCACCCAACACACATCCTTCATCATGAAGGTCAATCACACAATCGCAGGCCAGCCAGTCCACTGAACCCACTTGTGGCATCATAGCAATTTTATCGACCAACTAGATAGAAGCACGTCCACTTCTACCCTCAGAATGAGTGAATATATACAACATCTGATCCTCAATCCGAAAATCAATTCTCTATGTCCGTATGGGGACAGAGAGCTCATCCCGACCCCTCCCCAATCATGTGCGCTTGAAGCTACGTAGAGCTTCGCAAGGTCACCAGGTCCGACGAACTACCCTTGTTATACCTATCAAGTCGTCTAGGGTCCTAGGACACATCACTACCTCTCTTAGGTGTCTTGAAGGTCCCGTACACACAGTGCATTCACAATCAATATTTTTTCATCATGCCATATAATCTGTGGTGCCACTGGTCCAATGGCCTTAACCCTCAACTCAACCCGCAGTTGTTTGTCTTGACTAGTTCGTCGACCTGTCATATCGCACTGCCACTAGTTGATTGAATATCTTGGTCTTGTCTTGGTACCATGGCCAAACAATTCATTTATTTAAAGTTTTATGGCATATAATTCATATTTGTTTATGAGCTTCTGCTCGTGCCAACTGGCCTATGGCCCACTGTTTGAGATTTTCAAAATTGGGCATATTAGCCCTCAAGTTCCAAAACTGAGGCCCCCAGCCTATCATATGTAATCGAGCTCCCATCGAGAAGGTCTCCCAAATCGTTTAAGTAGTGGCACACAGTCAAGGGAGAGCACTTCTAACAACATTATATTTTTAACTATCCAACATACCAATCGGGTAAGAGGATATCTCCGCTCATAAACGATGAACGGGTTTTCCATTTCCTCCGAGAAAGTTTCGTCATACCAACCAGGTATGATCTACTTACGATCAGTAAGTAGTTTTTCTGTGTCATTTTCACATCACTCCTCTAAGTTATGATGTTTAAAATACCACTAAGTTGTGGGTTTTCATTTCCGAGGTACTTATCATCCCAACCGAGTATGATATATAAATCCCACTCACCCGATAGTACAGTAAAATTCCTCTTAGCCAGCTTGTTGTCCTTACTCGAACTCGTTTTAGCTAGTGTTCATGGTACTTTGTGTTCTTACACGATATGAACATTCTTGTTAATTATTCTTTGGCCTAATAGCCCTCATTCATCCCAAATGAATGAGAAAACCAACTTTTTCTTTATTTACAATTATGTCTCTAAAGTTATTTTTCATTAAGTCCCAACTGTCGGTAAGTTTTCCAAAATTACCATTTTGCCCCTACTTGACAAAAATGGTAAGTTTTGCCCCAAAAATTTCAAAATTCCCAATTGGTCCTCCAACATCTTTATCATGCCCAATTGGCCCTCAATTTTATGAAATTGCATTATGGTCCTTCGAATTTTCAAAAATCCCCAAATTTTCCCCTAATTTCAACTTCATAACATAGTCGAATTTGATTTCATCAAATTGACCAATCAAACACTTCTAATTTTTGGAATTGAAGTTAGATTGGAGTTCCTACACCTTCATACAATTCAATTGCACTTTGAATCGCACAATTTGGTGATGGAATGAGCTCAAATGGAGCTCTGCCAAAAAACTGGACTTGGAGAGAGAAAGCATCGAAAGCTTACTGTTGGGGGCACGACGGTCTGTGCTTTCGATCTGGGCAAATAGCTGACATCCTATTGTTCATCCTAAGATTAAGAATTGCATCAATTGATGCTGTATTGAGTTAGAATTTCATCATCGAAGTTCTATCGGTGCTCTCTCTAGCACTGGTCGAAAATTAAGAGAGGAGTCGAATTGGCTTACCTTTCAGCTCTAATTCAACTATAGGAGGGCAATGGAGGTGTTGGGAAGGCTTTCTTTGGCCTAAGGAGGGCTCGAATTGGCCAATTTCAGCTCGATCGAAATAGGGCAGCTTTGGTCCGTCGGAGGTGCTTCACTATCCAATCTCATCGGCGTTCCTCCGATGACACTCGTAGCAAATGAAGACTACAGGCGTGTAGTTGACTTCTCCCTAGTTCTAAAGAACCTGACCACACCTTCTTTGGCTCAGAAAAGACCCTATATACAAGCTCTGGTTCGAGCTTCACTAAAAATTGGAGCAGCTGAGAGAGAATGGAGTTTTCTGGAGTGGAGAGGATGAATAGGAAGGGGCTCTTTATATTAGTAGCTCGGGGACTTCTTGGTCATTTGATTGGTGCCTTAATGGTGGTCATTCATTGCCTAAAACTCCCTGATTGGAGACTTTTCAGCTTCATTCGCGCTGTGCGATTTTCAGTGAACAGTGCTATCATTTGAAGGAAGAAGACAACGTTGTTCCAAACCGGGTTCAAAGCTTAAACCAGTCGGTTCACCCCTAATTCGACCGAATTTTTCAAATATAAAAATTTCTAAATTCATTTTCTATCCAATAGTGATCTCCAATCTCAAATTTAAATATTTTAATCAACCTAGAAAAATGAATTTAAAATCTGGTTCAATAGTGGTTCAAACCGGTCCAAACTGGTTCAATTCAGTTCAGATCCAATTCACCTAAATTGGTTTGGTTTTCATCTCCAATTCATTCTAAAGTCTATTTTCATGACTTTTGGGACTCTTTGTGTCACTCGAGATCCATAAATTTCCTGATTTGCCCATTCTCTGTCGGTTCTAGTTCATGAACTTATTTGGTTCATAAACTGTTTTAATCTAGTTGGATCCGGTTCATCTGAACTGGTTTGATTTTTCTCTTCCAATTTGTCCTAAGGTTCCTTTCCAAGATTTTATGAATCATTTGGATCACCCGGGAGTTATAAATTTCCTAATTGCATGTTCTATAATGATCGGGTTTGTGAACCGGATCGGTATTGCTCACTCGGTTTGACCGATTCTTTTCTCATTTTTCCTTAACACAAAAGAGCGGGGTTTACATCAATTCTCCAATTTGAATTTTATAAGACACCTAGAAAAATGAATTTAGTATCTAGTTCAATAGTGGTTCAAACCAGTCCAAATCGGTTTAATCTAGTTCGGATCTGGTTTACCTGAACTGGTCTAGTTTTCTCTCCCAAATTGTCCTAAGGTCTCTTTCCATAATTTTTATGACTCTTTGGGTCACTTGGGAGTTGTAAATTTCTCAATTTTCCCATTCTCTAGTGGTTGGGGTTTGTGAACTAGTTTAGTTTTCTCACTCAGGTTGACCGGTTCTCTCCCTATTTTCCATAATTCCAAAGGATGGGGTTTACAACTTTACTATGTGTCCCACCCTCCTACACACATAACAGATCCTCTCGGGTCTTGTCCTCCATAATGTTGGGCATCTTCTTATGTAGTACCCCCATTGCCCACATCTATAACAGGTCCTCTACTTGTGTGGAACTTTGTGGTTCCTCCAATAATTTGAGCATTGTGGGGTCTTTCTAAGTGATTCCTTGAGCCTAAACACCTTGGAGTTTGTCTTGTTGAGTCCTTTTTGACCCATGATTACTCCAAGAGTCCTCCTATACTTTTGGTTCATTTCCTCCTTTGGGATGGGGTTCTCTCTAGTTTTCGGTGTGGCTAAGGTAGTGCAAGTTTGTTTGGCTACTTTTCTTGGGGCCATCTGAAATATTTTTAAAATTATTCATATTTGTTACTATGTTATATAGTCTTGATAATGTATTCAAGGAAACATGCTCTGATACCACTCAAGTTGTCACGGCCCGACCCGGTTTGGTTGGATCCCCGTGAGCAACCCGCCACTCTCCCGATTTATTAAGGATTTTCCCCTTCTTTAAACCCTAAGGAGTAAGGCATCCTTTAAACCTATACCTTTCTTGGAATAACATTAATCAAAACTGCATAAAATTTGAAACTTACGTACTTGTCTTGTAGGTTTAGCTAGCTGAAGGTCTTTAGGTCAGTTTTTCCTTCGGTTTCCTGAAAAGGGGTAAAGGGAGTGGGTTAGTTTAACAGCTCAATGAATGGGTGTTTGAAATATGAGATTCAGAAAAATAGTTTGAATTGGAGTGTGCCAAACTCCTTATTTTCTTTAAAACCATTTCTTCTTTAATTTCTCGGTATTCAAAACCATTATTCATCATTAACCACAGTAGGTGTGTTTAACAATCAACACATGCCCTTCATCATGAAGGAATCACACATTCGTGGGGCAGCCCATCCACTGCACCCACTTGTGACGCCGGAGTGACTTTACCAGCCACCTAGATAGAAGCCCATCCACTTCTTCCCTGGGAATGAGTGGTTGTATGCGACATCTGATCCTCAAACCCGAAAAGAAACTTTGTGTCCGTATGAAGACAGAGACCTCATCTCGACCCCACCATGGTCTCATGTGCATGAAGCTACGTCGAGCTTCCCTGACTGTTGGCAAGAAAAACTATCATTATCTCAACCATGTCGTGCAGAAGACCCTAGGATACATCACTACCCTTCTTGGGTGTCTTGATGGTCCTGAACCTTAGTGCATGCACAAAATAATAATTTTCCTCATAAACCATTTAATCTTTGGTACCACTGGTCCAATGGCCTCAACCCTCAACTCAACATGCGGCTGTTTGTCTCGACTGGTTAATCGACCTGTCTTGTCGCATTACTGCCAGTCTATCAAGTATGTCGGTCATGTCTTGGTACCATGGCCAAACACATCATTCATTAAAGTTTTCACGGCTTAATCTCATGTTTGTTTATGAGCACCTACTCGTGCCAACTGGCCTTGGGCCCACTGTACGAAATTTTCAAAATCAGGCATTTTAGCCTCCAAGAACTAAAACTAAAGCCACCGGCCTATCTAAGCTATTCAAGCTCACGTCAAAAAGGTCTCTCAGAAGGTTTAAGTAGTGGCACACATTCAGAAGAGAGCACTTCTGACAAAAATAACTTTTCAGCTGTCCATCACACCAATCGAGTGTGAGGACATCTTCGCTCATAACCAATAAGTGGGTTTTCTACTTCCTTCCAAGAAGTTCAACTTACCAACCTGGTATGATCTACTTATAACCGATAAGTAGTCTTTTTGCATGTTTAATCACATCACCCCATCCAGATGTGATGTTAAAATGCCACTTTAGTAGTAGTTTTTAAATTTCGAGGTACTCATCATCCTAACCGGGTATGATGTGAAATTTCCCACTCACTCGATAGTGCAGTAAATTCCTCTTATGTGGCTCCTTGCCTCCACACGAGCTTATCTTTGCTGGAGTTCCCGATATTCCATGTTCCAACATGATATGAGCATTCTTGTTCATTATCCTTTAGCCTAATAGCCTTCATTCATCACAAATAAGTAAAATGCCCAAACTTTTAGTTATTTGCATTTAGGCCACTAAAGTTATTTTTCCTTAACTTTAGGTCCCAAATGCCAATTTCCCCCCAAATTGAGTCCCGGAACTTCTAAAATTTACTTTGGTACCTCAATTTATTCATAATCACAAAAAGGGGTTCAAGTTTTCTTCAATTCATGTCGCAATGATGGAGAATTTTGTCAATGAAGTTTTGTGGGTTCTCTCGCTAACACTGATCGGAAATTACAGAGGGGAGCCAAATTCGCTTACCTTTCCACTCTAATTCGGTTGTAGGAGGGCTGTGGAAGTGTTGGGGAAGCTTGGTTTGGCTTGAGAAGTGCTTGAATTGGCCATTTTTAGCTCGACAGAAACAAGTCAACTACGGTCCGCTAGAGCTTCTTTACTATTCGATCACGCCGGAATTTCTCCGGTAACCCTCGGAGCCAATGGAGACTACCGTTGGATAGCTGACTTCTCCCCAAATCCAATGAACCCAACCTCACCTTATTTGGCTCAAAAAAATGCTCAAGTCGGAGCTTTGGTTCGAGCTTCACCGAACAATGGAATAGTAGGGAGAGAGAGGAGTTTTTAGGTGTGAGGAGGATGAATGAGGAGGGGCTCTTTATATAGGAAGCTCAGGGGCTCCTTGGCCATCCGATTGCCACATTTATGGAGGTCATTCATTGCCTGAAACTCCATGAATGGAGACTTTTCATCTTCGTCAGCACTGCTCGATTTTTCGGCGAGTGAATAGTGCTGTCATCTGAAGGAAGAAGATGACACTGTTCCGAACGAGACCGGACCGGTCTGAACCGGGTTTAATACTTAAACCGGCTGGGTCAGGCTCGATTCGACCAAGTTTTTCATAATTAAAATTTTCTAAATTCATCTAAATTTATTCTCTATCCAATGGTGGCTTCAATTCTCCAATTTTAATTTTCTATGCCACTTAGAAAAATTAATTTAGAAACCTGTTCAATAGTGGTTCAAACTAGTTCACTTGAACCGGTTTGGTTTTCTCTTCCAATTCATCCCAAAGTCCCTTTTCATGACATTTATGACTCATTAGGTCACTCAAGATTTGTAAATTTCTTCTTTTACCCTTTCCTTATTGGTTGTGGTTTGTGAACCAACTCGGTTTTCTCACCCGAGTTGATCGGTTCTTTCCCCAGTTTTCTTACCTTTAAAGGACGGGGTTTACCACTCTCCCCTCCTTTTAGAAGTTTTGTCCCCAAAACTAAATTAACATCCTTTGCCAAAGGAATAATTTCCCTTAATGTTCACTTGTGTTTTCTTGACATGCTAACATTTCGTTTGTTCTTTCACTTAGCCCCTTTTAAACACACGCCTAAGGAACTTCTTTTCCTTTGAACTATTTACTCTTTCCACGGAGTTCATTATAACTAGACAAGTCTTATCCACTATTCCAAAGGCACATCTTTATGTTCACTTCTCCCTCTACTTAAGGTAAGATTCTTCCTCTTGGGGTTCTTGCCCAGGTCTTCAGGATTGGGAATTCCAAAATACCCAATCGTTTATATGTCTAGTTATTATCTTGATCGTTGAAACCCTTAGCTCAGGGTTCTTTTGAGCATTTCGTACTTTTTTTCACGGGTTTTGATGTTATCCCCCTTCGTCCTATTTCGACCTTTACTCCATCTGTTATTTATTACAACTTCGGTCCCACTTAGTTTGACCTCGTCATGCTTACTAACTGACTCTTCCTTACTTAAGTCACATTTTTTCTCGGGACTGTTAGGCATATGTGTCCCTTATAGCAAGACTTGTTCTAACATCTATCTCTATCCATCAAATTTCTATAGCACCTTCTTTAAGGTCGTTCTCAACTTTCCAACCTTTTAGGGATCGTATAACTTCATACCTCTTTTCGTTTGGTAGTATTCCTCGACTACCCTTACAATTATCCAATCATCCTTCATGCCCTTGACGTAATGCCTTGCATAACCGTGTCAGTTTTCTTACCCACTCGTCCTTTCACATCTTCCTTATTGTGTTTTTCGGTTCCTATCATTTGGATTCTCCAATGACTTACCGACACGTTGGGATTCTTCCTTTCTTATGTCCTTCCTCATCTCTAATGGCGTCCTTTATTCAAGGACTTTTCTTTTCCTTAATCCACTTTTACTTACTCATGACCATTTCATTATTCATTATTCCAGGTTGATCCCTTTTGGTATATGTGTCTATTGTTTTGTTTGGGGAGTTCCCTTCTTACGGTTTCATTCTTTACTATGTCCATCAAAGTAGAGACTTTCATCTTAGGAGCTACATGCTCAACCTTCTTACCATTTCTTGAAGGTTTCTTCCTTCATTTCCTTACACCTCTTTCTATATTGAGGCATTTATACGCTTTGAATCCTTCCTCATCTTAAATTTCATTTCATCCCTTATTCCTTATCTGAGAAACTTCAGATTTTTAGTCTTATTTCTTGTATTCCACCCTATGCTCAGCCATCCACTCTTTATGCGAGTATGGACCACAACCCGTCTTGATATTAGTGGTTGTTCTCACCCTCAATCACTTCTTATTTGGAGGGCTTACTTAACCTTCTCATAACTTGAGTTTGGTCTTTAATCCGTTCTTGGCCATTAATCTTTTTTTAAGGATATCCTTCATTCTTCTTTTCCAATATTTGGCATTTTCACTTCTCTTTTCTTTATGAAGGTTTAAATCCAAGGTTCTCCCTAAGGCCAGATCATTAACTGCCTCGTTCCTACTATTTTTCTTGTCCAACTATCTAAGTAGTCGTATCTAGAATTCACCTGTCCTTCATGCGCATCTTATTGTCCTTCATAGAGTGTAGTCTTTACTACTTCCCAGCCCTTCTTAGGGCATTGTTTACTCTCATTGACCATCCCATTGTTACTATATGCTTCTTTCTACTAGGTTCTATTATAATTGTTATTTGGCTCTTTTGCTCTTCCAAAACAGGTCACACTTGGCCATTCTGATACATCCTTCCTTCGAGAAGTTCCTAATGATAGCTTGGTTCCTTGCACTCCACGTTATGTCTATCCACACATGAATGATCCCTTCAAGGGGTACTTAGTCATATGCATCTCTCTAGAGTTCCTTTTCATAGCGCATTTCTTCTCTTCTTCATTCTTACTGTGACCTACCCTGGAATTTTCAAAAGACGTTTTCCGTGTTTGCCCCTTTCTGAGGGGTTCTAGGTGTACCTTCCATGTACCTTACCTATATTCTTGTGGTATTCCTCTCTGCTTGACCTTCTTAAGAAGAAGTTTAAATTCCACTTTACCTCACCATTTTTTGACCTCTTTGCTAACCGCTTATTTAACCTACTCCATAGATTTGGTCACCAGTCCTTCCTATCTTTTGTGACTTTTTAGGAGGTATTGCCCTAAATCTATGGGGTGTGGGGCAGTCCTTCTTTACCTTTCCTATCCCCCTATACCTATAAGACGTTATCTTGGTACTTGTCTTTAGTAAGGTTAGGTACTTCTTCACGTAGTGTCCCCATCGTTCACACTTGTAATAGGTTATTCCCTAGCATGGACTGTTGTGGTTCCTCCTTTACTTCGAGCATTGCAGAGCCTTTCTAGGGTTGCAGGTGGTTTGGTGCTTCACTGTCCTTGAGTCTAAATGCCTTGAGAATTTTCTTGTTGAGTCTTCTTTGCAGAAAGGATCATTTTAAGAGTCCTCCTAGATTTCTTAATTCCCTGATTCAGTTTCCTTAACTCGAATGGGATTTTCCCTAGTTTCCATGGTAGTGCGGTTTTGTTTAGTTACTTTCCTTGGGGCCATATTCCTAGCAAGATCACATTATTTATGAGATAGGATTTTAGGAATTTTGAGTACTTCATTAATAGAGGGCTACAAAATGTTGGGGTTTTAGCCACATTACAAAAAGTGGTCACATAATAGCTAGGGAGCTATAGGGTTCTTGGTAAGCATCCTCCTTGGTAAGGTTATATGCCCTTGCTGGCCTTCTTGGCTTCATGCTTGGCTCCCTTTGTATTCATTACGCGAACTTGTCTTAGCTGGCGTTCCTGGTACTTCGTGTTCCTGCACGATATGAACATCCTTGTTCATTATCTTTTGGCCTAATAGCCTTCATTCATCCCAAATGAATGACAAAACCAAACTTTTCATTCATTTACAATTAGGTCACTAAAGTTATTTTTCTTTAACATTAAGTCCCAAATGCAGTTTTTCTCAAATTAAGTCCCAAACCATTTAAAATTCACCTTGTAACCTCAATTTATTCAAATTCACAAAAATGGGTTCAATTTCCCAAATTTCCAATTTGGTCCCCAAATTTTCCAAACTTACCATTTGGCCCCTACTTTACAAAAATGGTAAATTTTGCCCGAAAAATTCCAAAATTTGCCTAACCCTCAATTTTATGAAATTGCACTTTAGTCCCTCAAAATTTTGAAATTCCCAAATTTTTCCCAATTTCATCCTTCTAACTCAGCCGAATTTGATTTCATTAAATTGACCGAGCAAATGAGTTTAATTATTGAAATTGGAGTTAGATTGGAGTTTCTACACCTTCGCATGATTCAATTGCACTTTGAATCGCACGATTAGATGTCGGAATGAGCTCAAATGGAGCTTCGCCAAAAAACTAAACTTAGAGAGAGAAATCTTTGAAAGCTTACCGTCAAAGGCGCGGCGGTCCAAGCATTCGATCTAGGCAGATAGCTCTCATCCTAAGGTTCCTACTAGGATAAAAAATTACATCAATTGATGCCGAAGTGAATGAGAATTTAGTCATCAAATTTCTGATGGTTCTCTCTCTAGCACTGATTGAAATTTATAGAGGGGAGCCAAATTGGCTTACCTTTCAGCTCTAATTCAACAGTAGGAGGATTGTGGAGGTGTTAGGAGGGCTTGGTTTGGCCTGATTAGGGCTCAAATTGGCCAATTTTAGCTTGGCCCAAATAGGGCAGCTTCGGTCTGTCGGAGCTACTTCACTATTCGATCACGTCAATGCTTCTCCGGCGACCCTCGGAGCAAATGGAGGCTATAGGCATGTAGTTGACTTCTCCCCAAATCCAAAATACCTAACCATGTCTTCTTTGGCTCAGAAAAGACCATATATCGGTGCTCTGGTTTGAGCTTCGCCAGAAATTGGAGCAGTTGAGAGACAATGGAGTTTTCAGGTGTGGAGAGGATGAATAAGGAGGGGCTCTTTATATAGGAAGCTCGGGGACTTCTTGGTCGTCCGATTGGAACCTTAATGGCAGTCATTCATTGCCTGAAACTCCCTGGCCGTAGGCTTTTCAGCTTCGCCAGCGTTGCTCATTTTTCCGGCGAGTGAACAGTGTTATCATCTGAAAGAAGAAGACCACACTGTTCCGAACCAGACCAGACTGGTTCGAACCAGGTTCAAAGCTTAAACCGGTCGGTTCATGCCCAACTCGACCAAGTTTTTCAAAATTAAAAATTTCTAAATTCATTCTCTATCCAATGGTGGCCTCAAATCTCAAATTTGAATTTTCTAAGCCACCTAGAAAAATGAATTTAGTATCCGGTTCAATAGTTGTTCAAACCCATCCAAATCAGTTCAGTCCGGTTTGGATCTGGTTCATCTGAACCGGTTTGGTTTTCATCTCCATTTCATTCTAAAGTCCCTTTTTATTAATTTTGCGACTCCTTAGGTCACTCGGGATCCATAAATTTCTCGGTTTGACCTTTCTCTATCGGTTCCGGTTCATGAACTGACTTGGTTCATAAACTGGTTCAATCCAATCTAGATTCGGTTCTCTTGAACAGGTCTGATTTTTCTCTCCCAAATTGTCCTAAGGTCTTTTTCTAAGGTTTTATGAAGCCTTTGGGTCACTCAGGAGTTGTAAATTCCCCAAATTGCGCATTATTTGATGATCAGGTTTGTGAACCGGTTCGATGTTTCTCACTTGGTTTGACCTGTTCTTTTCCCGATTTTCCTTAACTCCAAAGGGCGGGGTTTACATAATTGCTCATTTCGTAGTACTTCCAGCACTAATAGCAGGTGTACCTCATGGTCCGCTTTAGTTTGAGCTTCTTGCATCTTGCACATAATGGGGCCACACTCCCCATGCCGGAGTTGCTCTTGACGCTACTAGCTTGGGAGGGTCCATTACCTTCCGTAGAGAATCTCCCTACAATCGATCTCCTCCTCTTATGTCGTGAGTAGTGATTGTTGATGCTCGGGGTAGGGCTCCCAGAGTAGGACATTGCGGTCCTAGAGTGCTTCCATGGAGGAGTAGTAGAAGGGAAGAACTCTTTGTGCTTCTCCACAATGCTTGTTTGGATTTGGCGCGCATGCAAGACGCCCACACATTCGTAGGGAGAGTTGATCATAGCGGCCAGCTTGGTAGGGAACCCCACACTCCCCATAAAACACCAGATGTTGGAGTCCAATCCATCTAAGAACTGTTGATAGATGTTAGCGAAATTCACATGGTCTAGGGCAAAGGCCCAAATAGCATTGAAATGGTTCTCATACCAAGTCACCGTTCCCTGACCCTACCAGAGTTTTAGAAACTTCTGCTTCTTCTCGCTCATGAGGTAGGCAGATAGGTACTCCTCAGGAAACTTTTCTTCGAAAGCCTCCCATCCTAGAGGTGTCATTGATGTGGCCTGCAGGTTGAGTCACCACCTGTCGGTGTTTCACTCTATGAAAAAAATCAAGGGGTCGCCCTCTCAGCTTTAGGGATCTTTACCATGGCCATGAACTTCATGGTTAAAACACCTTCATGAGCAAGGTATGAGATTATCTTAAGCAGTGCGCACCTTAGGAAGATCCTTCCCCTTACTTCCTCGCGCCTCCTAAGCTTAACCTGCAATTTCTTTAGGCTAGTGGAGTAAGCTCATAGCTTATTAAATGAGGCACTCACATCGGGCCACTACATGGCTTAAGACTCGCACATTCCTCACAAACCGCCTAATAACATGACTCTCTATATCATTAATCATATGTAAGGATCTTGAGTCACATGGTTTACTTTGCCCCTTTGAGACCTCTTTCTCGGGCCATCCAACTCATAGTCTACCCTACGGTCGAGTTATTCTCAATCTCCCTCCATTGGTTTCATATGAATAGAAGTAAGTACATGTATCATTAAAATATGCACACATCAGGAACTCAAGTATCGCACACACGTATGGCAAACACCCGATCCATACTTTCGGGCTACTCACGACTTGTGCCTCATCCCGGGCTACTCGGACCCACAAACATGGGCTACTCAGACCCACACACAATGGGTTGTTTAGGTCCTAAACACAATGGGCTACTCAAATCCTAAAAATAATGGGCTACTTAGGCCTTAAACACATAACACATCCCAAAGTGTATCATCTCATGGGCTGTCACGCCCCAACCCGGTTTGGTCAGATCCCCATGAACAACTCGTTGCTCTCCTAGTTCAAGAGGAGCATCCCCCTTCTTTAACTCAAGAGGAGCACGATGTACTTTTAACCTTGTTCCCATGAAAGACATATATCTAATAAAATGCAAAATTAAGAGAATTTAAGCATACATGATAGAGGGTAAGGCTTAGTGTTATCCCTAGTCATTTTCTCTATTTACTAAAAAGAGATAAAAAGACGGGTTAGTTTATACAACTTAGTGAATGGGTATTTTAAAAAAAATAAAGTTTTAATAAAAATAGTTTTCAAATTGGAGTGTGCTAGACTCCTTAATTCTTTTAATTTTCTCATTTCCAAATCCCAGTTTTCAAAATTAATTCTTATTACCACAGTGTGTCATCACCCAACATACATTCTTCATCATAAAGGTAAAACACACAATCACTGGCCAGCCCATCCACTAAACTCACTTGTGGCGTCGGAGCGACTTTACCGACCACCTAGATAGAAGCATGTCCACTTCTACCCTGAGAATGAGTGGATGTTCATGACATCCGACCCTCAATCCTGTAACAAATCTCCATGTCTATATGAGGATAGAGATCTCATCCTGTCCCCACACCAGTCTCATGCGCTTGAAGCTACTCCGAGCTTCGCAAGACTTTTGGTACGACTAACTGCCCTTATATCCACCAGGTCGTCTAGAGCCCTTGGACACATCACTACCCTACTTGGGGGTTTTGAAGGTCCCTTAACACAATGCATGCACAATCAACAGTTTTTCACATAATGCCATATAATTTGTGGTGCCACAAGTCCAATGGCCCCGATCCTCAACTCGACCTGCAGCTATTTGTCTTGACTAGTCTAGAGACCTGTCATGTCGCTAGTTGACTGAGTATGTCGGTCTTGTCTTGGTACCATGGCCAAACAACTCATTTACTTAAGTTTTCATGGCATATTAATCATGTTTGTTTATGAGTTCCTATTCATGCCAACTGTCCTAGGGCCCACTATTCGAGATTTTCAAAATCGAGCACATTAGCCCTCAAGTTCTAAAACCAAGGCATCCGGCCTAACAGAGCTATTCGAGCTCCCATCAAGAATGTCTCCCAAATATTTTAAGCAGTGGCACATAGTCAGGAGAGAGCACTTTCAACAAAAATACTTTTCAACTATCCATCATACCAACCGAGTATGAGGACATCTCTGCTCATAACTGATGAACGGATTTTCCACTTCCTTCAAAAAAGTTTCATCATACCAACCGGGTATGATCTACTTACAACTGGTAATTAGTTTTTTCACTTGATTTCCACATCACTCCTCTTAGGTGTGATGATTAAAATATCACTTAGCAGTGGATTTTCATTTTTGAGGTGCTTATCATCCCAACCGGATATGATATTAAATTCCCACTCACCCAATTGTGCAGTGTACTTCCTCTAATTCGACTTTTGTCATTTGCAAGTCTTGCCTCAACTGGCATTTCCGATGTCTCATGTTCCTACACAGTATGAACATCTTTTTTTATTATCATCTAGCTTGATAGCCTTCATTCATTATGAATGACTAAAATATCCAACTTTTCAAATATTTGCAATTTGGTCCCTAAAGTTATTTTTTCTTTACTTTAGGCCCCAAATTGCCAGTTTTTCTCCGAATTGAGTCTTAAAACTTTTAAAAATCCCCTTGGGACCTCAATTTATTCAATTTAATAAAAAGGGTTCAAGTTTCCCAAATTCCCAATTTGTCCCCCCCCCCCCCCCCATTTTTCCAAAATTACTATTTTGCCCTTCCTTTACAAAAATGGTAAGGTTTAACCCAAAATTTTTTAAATATGCTCCATTGGTCCTCTAACACTCTTATCATGCCCAATTAGCCATAAATTTTATAAAATTGCATTTTGGTCCCTCAAATTTTCAAAAATCCCCAATTTTCCCCAATTTCAACTTTTCAGCATAGCTGAATTTGATTTCATCAAATTGATCGATCAAACAAGTTTAATTGTTGAAATTGAAGTTAAATTAGAGTCTCTACATCTTCATACAATTCAATTACACTTTGAATCGTAAGTTTTGATATTGGAATGAGCTCAAATGGAGCTTCACCGAAAAATAGAACGTAGAGAGAGAAAGCTACAATTGTTCACCATCGGGGGCGCGGCGGTCCAAGCTTCCAATCTGTACAGATAGCTCTATTCCCGAGGTTCATCCTAGAATCAAGAATTGCATCAATTGATGCCAAATTGGATGAGAATTTTATCATCAAAATTATGTCGATTCTCTCTCTAGCACCGGTCGAAAATTACATAGGGCTGAGGATGTGTTGGGAGGGCTGAGGAGGTGTTGGTAGAGTTTGGTTTGGCCGAAGTAGGGTTCGAATTGGCCAATTACATCTCAGCCAAAATAGGGCAGCTTCGGTCTGCCAGAGCTGCTTCACTGTTCGATCACACCAGCGCTTCTTTGGCGACTCTTAGAGTGAATGGATACTACCACCGTGTAGCTGACTTCTCCCCGGTTCTAAGGAACCTGACCATACCTTCTTTAACTTAGAAAAGACCTTATATCGGAGCTCTAGTTCGAGCTTCACCGAAAAACTAAGTAGCTGAGAGAGAGTGAGGTTTTCAGGTGTTGAGAGGATGAATGGAGAGGGGCTCTTTATATAGGGAGCTCCGGGACTCGTCAGTCATCCTTTTGACACCTTTATTACAGTTATTGATGGCCTAAAATATACTAAACGGAAATGTTTCCTCTTCGCTGGTGCTGCTTTGATTTTTCGGCGAGTGAATAGTGTTGTCATCTGAAGAAAGAAGATGACATTGTTCTGAACCGGACTGGGCCGGTCCGAACCGTGTTCAATGCTTAAACTGGCCTGTTCAGGCCCAATTCAACCGAATTTTTTAAAATTAAAGATTTCTAAATTCATTATCTATCAAATGGTGGCCTCAATTCTCAAATTGGAATTTTCTAAGCCACCTAGAAAAATAAATTTAGCATATGGTTCAATAGTAGTTTAAACCGGTTCAGATCCTATTCACCTGAATCGGTTTGGTTTTCGTCTCCCATTCATCCTAAAGTCCTTTTTCATGACTTGTGTGATTCTTTATGTCATTTGGGATCCATAATTTTTCTGGTTACCCTCTCTCTATCATTCCGGTTCAGATACAGTTCACTCGAATTGGTCTGGTTTTTCTCTCCCAATTGGTTATAAAGTTCTTTTCCAAGGTCTATGAACTTTTTTGGATCACTTGGGAGTTGTAATTTCTCCAATTTTCCCATCCCTCAATAATCAGGTTTGTGAATCTGATCGATTTTCTCACTCGGTTTGACCGGTTCTTTCCTGGTTTTCCTTAACTCCAAAGAGCAAGGTTTACAAGGGAAATACTAAGTCCTGGAAAACTGGAGTGTGGGAGCCGCGTGCCACTCTACCATAATTGACACTTCTCGAGTGTCGTCTCTCACTTGGGTATCTCGGCACCCCGGGGTCATGTTTGCACTGTCCCAACTCGCCAACACATGCCCCTTACACATGTGACTCAATCCCGCCTCTTCTAGTTGTAGCGGTGTAATAGGATGGTACTCGTACATCAACTGGGTGTCCTGGGAAATATGGAAGTATTTCACAATAACTCTCCAAACTCCTTTCCATTTCCCTTGGACGATGGTACAACTTCATCAGGCATCATTTCATTGCCTTCCTCTCCTATACTCGTATCACAATGAAAACACATAACACAATCATAATCATGACACTCATGGCCTTAATATTGTAATGGTGCACACATAATCTCATTATCGAGAGCTTGGTGTGTCACTCGCCTAACTCCTCAATCACACTCAATTAGGCATCGTAGATCAAGAATGCATATAAAATAGAATACATAGGAGACCAGTCCATCATTCAACTAACTCCCCACACAATATAAAAATCTCGGGATCCCAGCATGTCACTCGGTCGCCTCCCCACATCATATGGTTGGGCACCTTGCCCTATAATTGAGTCTCATTGCATAATCCATACCCCGATCATTCAATCAGCACATAACACAGCAATAACATTTCTTACGAGCCTATCATGTCACTGAGTCTCCTCAATAAAACAAAATGGCCCATGGCCCAAAAATTCCCAATCCCATTGGACCATGGCTACACAACACACATCGGTCTTATGACGGTTCCTTACTTTAGCCTTTAAAATCATATTTGCTTTAGTAGGAATGTAGTTATTCATTTTTTGCTTCTTATCTGAGTTCTAAGTTTAGTTTTCTATTATTTTCACACAATCAATCAAACATTTCCTTTAGTGCTTTGGTCAGTCCAATCAAACACGTCATCAATACAACCACTCACCTTCTTTCACTGAACTTGTTTGTTTTGCGAGGTTCCTGGAAATCCCGCTCTCAATTCCACTAGAGTGTCCCTTAAGTTCTCTACAAGGTTTAGCAATAATGGGGTCAATTTCACTTTTGATCATTCTATAATTCAACCTACCGTACATTTCCTATGATTTTACGGTTTAGCCCTCACTGGTCTCGGTTACTCGACTCATTAGTTGGAAAAATGACCCGCATCCTAACCTTCTCCTAAGGTTAATCCCTCAGGCTTAAGTTCATTCTCTTTTTACTTAGCACTCATTGAAGTGTTCATATTTCATTTATTTACCCCCTAGGGGTCAAACTTTCCCCAAATTATCATTTGGTTCTTTACTTAGGCAAAATTTCTATTTTGCCCCATATACTTTACAACTTCTTCTTTTCAGACCTTAAACTTTCCCAAATCTTTCAATTGGATCACTCAAGGTTCCTTGAGTCCCATTATGGTCCGAAATAGGCATTGAAACACGTCCAAGCCCTATTTCTCATTAATTGTCGAATGACCCCTAAGTTTTGGTAAAATTACCATTTTGCCCATCTTCTTTATAACTTAGGCTGTGTGATTCATTTAACCCTTAATTTTCTCATTTAGGTCCTTAAACTTCCTTTAATTAAGTTTAGGTCCTTGTACTATCCAAATGTGCCATATGGCCACACAAATACTCTTATTTGCACTTAAGTCCTTAAAATTATTTTTATTACAAATAGGTCCCTAAACATTTCAAAATAGGCAAACCTAGTCCCTAAACTTCACCAAACATTTCAATTAGCCCCAAAACTTTATTTAGCCCCTTAGAAAAACCCTATAGAAAGCTCAATTACAATTGGGTCCCCTAACATTAAAGTATTTACATTTTAGTTCCCAACCTTTGACTCATAACCAAAGTATCTCTAAAAATTATCAAACTAAGTGTGAAGGTCCCCCTTGCCTCCCTCTATGTCGTCGTAAACTTGGTTTGGTCGGAATCGACCGAAATTGCTCTGATTGGACTTGATCAGAAACTTGCAACTTCTTTTTTACTTAGGCAAAATTATTATTTGGTTCTTGATCAAACTTTAATGTTTGGTTCTTTACTCAGGCAAAATTTCTATTTTGCCCCATATACTTTACAACTTCTTCTTTTCAGATCTTAAACTTTCTCAAATCTTTCAATTGGATCACTCAAGGTTCCTTGAGTCCCATTATGGTCCGAAATAGGCATTGAAACACGTCCAAGCCCTATTTCTCATTAATTGTCCAATGACCCCTAAGTTTTGGTAAAATTACCATTTTACCCATCTTCTTTATAACTTAGGCTTTGTGATTCATTTAACCCCCAATTTTCTCATTTAGGTCCTTAAACTTTCTTTAATTAAGTTTAGGTCCTTGGACTATCCAAATGATGCCATATGGCCACACAAATACTCTTATTTACACTTTAGTATTTAAAATTATCTTTATTACAAATAGGTCCCTAAACATTTCAAAATAGGCAAACCTAGTCCCTAAACTTCACCAAACATTTCAATTAGCCCCAAAACTTTATTTAGCACCTTAGAAAGACCCTATAGAAAGCTCAATTACAATTGGATCCCCTAACATTAAAGTATTTACATTTTAGTCCCCAACCTTTGACCCATAACCAAAGTCTCTCTAAAAATTATCAAACTAAGTGTGAAGGTCCCCCTTGCCTCCCTCTATGTCATCGTAAACTTGGTTTGGTCGGAGTCGACCGGAATTGCTCCGATTGGACTTGATAAAAAAAACTTACAACTTCTTCTTTACTCAGGCAAAATTATCATTTGGTTCTTGATCAGACTTTTATGTTTGGTTCTTTACTCAAGCAAAATTTCTATTTTGCCCCCATATACTTTACAACTTCTTCTTTTCAGACCTTAAACTTTCTCAAATCTTTCAATTGGATTACTTAAGGTTTCTTGAGTCCCATTATGGTCCGAAATAAGCATTGAAACACGTTCAAGCCCTATTTCTCATCAATTGTCGAATGACCCCTAATTTTTGGTAAAATTACCATTTTGTCCATTTTCTTTATAACTTAGGCTTTGTGATTCATTTAACCCCCAATTTTCTCATTTAGGTCCTTAAACTTCCTTTAATTAAGTTTAGGTCCTTGTACTATCCAAATGTGCCATATGGCCACACAAGTACTCTTATTTGCACTTTAGTCCTTAAAATTATCTTTATTACAAATGGGTCCCTAAACCTTTCAAAATAGGCAAACCTAGTCCCTAAACTTTACCAAACATTTTAATTAGTCCCAAAACTTTATTTAGCCCCTTAGAAAGACCCTATAAAAAGCTCAATTACAATTGGATCCCCTAACATTAACGTATTTATATTTTAGCCCCCAACCTTTGACCCATAACCACAGTAACTCTAAAAATTATCAAACTACGTGTCAAGGTCCCCCTTACCTCCTTTTATGCCATTGTAAACTTGGTATTCACAAACCCCATCTGAGCCTAAACTCGATTCAAACGAGTTCTCTCCCAATTTTCTCTCAATCTTTGACCTCATATTCTGAGATACTACTAAGGGTCTCTCATGACTCTTCTCACCCCTTTTAGCCTCTCAATCGATCCCATCATTTATTTCGGTTTAATTTCACTTTCAATTCACTCTCATTTTCTAGTTCAATTCGATTCAATTATTAAATTGAGATTTTTCGATATTACAAATTCAATGGAGCCAGTTGTAGTCTTTGGTCAATGTCCAACCCATGGAGAGTTTGTCGGGCCTTGTTCCCGCTCGTGATTTTCAAAGAAGACAGTAGGGTGAAGTTGGGTTGGCTTTAGTATTTTACCATTATAGACTAGTGGAGACTAGGCCATAGCTTGAGCACGAGTCCATGCCCTAGCATGAAGATTGGAAAACCCAAGCCCAAGTAAGGAGATTGGCAACACGAGTCCAAGCAACTTTCAAAGGCTTAATGTTCATTCCACTAAATCTCTTGCGGGAGGCCCAATTTATATTATATCCCCTTAATTTTCTTTTAAACTTTTTAGGAAGGCAGTGTATGTGGATTGATGTTACTTTAACCAGCCCGCCATTTTTTATATGATATATAACCAAATTTATGTAAAGTAAGGATTTAATAACGAGATCTTTTCCGGTTTGATTTTATATAGATTAGAATAAAATTAAATTTAATCTAATTTAATTATTTTAAAATAAATTTTCATATTTTTTCACAATTGAATATATCAACTTAATTCCTTGATTTTTTTATCATTATGTGTAATGTTATTGTAAATTGATTACTTATTTAATTTATTTTTATTTCCGGTTTAAATCTCAATCTAATTTAGGTTCTAAAGTTATGGGGTTATAGGGAGATTGTCATGGGGCAAATATTTCAACATGAAATCTTTATCATGAGTAAGATTGCGGTCTAGAATTGCATAATATAATATCAAAGTTAAAGGCAAAATGCAATATGAATAGTGAGATGATGGGCAATACATTAGCACGTATGACCTTTCTTATGGGCTGTGTGATAGACTTGCCATTGCATATTGGTGAAGACCTTCCATTTGAAGAGAGTTCTAATTAGTTTATTGAAGACATACCATACTGGACATTAACCACTTTCCATAATGGGAGTTAAACTTATGGGGACAAGAAATCTTACCAAATGGAGACCAAGATAGAGAGGTGAGTCTCTCATTTAACTCGCAAGAAATCTCGAGAATTCCAATACTTCAAAAGTGAGGAATAGTAGACACATAGACTCATATTTTATCCGAGAAAGTAGGCCAATGAAAGAGTACTTTGAAGATATTTCCAATGCTAGGTCAATTTTTATAACTTCAATGGTAGCATTTTTTATTTAGACTCCTTCCCATTTCTTCCTTTTCATAGTGTAAAATAAAAAATAATAATAACCAAATATAACGTTCAAATGATACAAAACTTGGTTGGATATGCATGTGATAATTATAAATATAATAATTTGAATATTTTATATGGTAAAGTGAATACTTTGTAAAATAATTGTATTCTTAGATAATAAATAAATATAACCATCCCTAATAAATGTATGTATGAAATATGGGTGAAACTAATAAATAAAGTGACAAATTTAATTCCAATCTGTAAATATATTATGTTTCTAAAAAAAAAATTTTATGTTCAAATTTCAATATTTGAAAGACAGAAGAGCGGGAAATGGAAGTTTTCTTTGCCCGAGGTGAGCACAGTGGCCAAGATTTGACTTTGTATACGAAAGTACTATATTACCCTCACCCATCGCACGGAAGGTTAGGTAAATGATCATGGAAATATAAATGGAGAATCGGAAAAAATAGGAAGTAAAATTTAAAATTAATTAGAATTATTAATTATTAAATTATTTTAATATAACACCAATTTCTATCCCATTTTGTTTAAATATATAGATGATTCTGCATTTCAGTTGATTATATTAAACATTAAATTCATATAATATGATTAATGCATATTTTAGCAGAAAAATGAAAGTTATAATTGTCCTTTTGAATTAATATTTATTAATTCGCCAAAAAAATAATATTTTAACAAACTTTACTTGTACTTATCAAAAAGAGAAATCTGCTCAAACACTCAGTTGCGCATAACGGAATATTTTCCAAATCTATCTTATTATTAATATATATATATTATATTGATAAAAATATATTATTAAATGCCATAAAATTGTGAAATAATATACTATTTTATCTAATTATTTATTTATAAATTATATTAATTATTACTTATTTTATATAAATTTAAAAATACTTATTTTATTAAGATATATTTTTTATTCTTTAACACTGAAATACGAAGGAGAATCATTTTGTAATATTGGCCATCAGACTGATTGATTATTCTTGAAATTACACAGATCTATAGGGGCATTACAGTCCTTTCACTGACAAATAAAAGGCAACCAGGACAGTGCTTCCTATGGGTGAGGATAGCGGCGGGATATGTCAAGTATGAAAATTTTGAATTTCCTTTACCTGCAAGTGTACTAATTAAATATTTTTTTTTGGTGTAAATGTTTTTGGTATAACTAATTTAATTAATAAATAAAAACATAGAATGTTAAAACTTGAATACGGCTTTTATTGGGTACAAAATCTTGGAAACTAATTAATTATTGATTAAATTAAATCACTTTAATAACATAAATTAGTTTAAATTAAATACAATTTTCTCTTAAAAAACTCGTATCCAAATATAAATGTTTTTGTGAATAGAACAAATTAAATCACTGCAATAGAAAAAACAATTTTGAAGAAAAAAAACTCTCTGTGACTGCCTCGCTTCTTCCTTCGTCTCTCCGTCTCTTATATATCAATCGACTCTGCACTTAGTAGAGCATCCTGAAAAAGGGAAACTTGGGCAGTGCCCACCACCAAGTCTCGCCTGACTATACTGGAGAGCTCTGAACCCAGACCCGTCCTGATTCCTCGGCTCGTGCTCATTTCCCTGCCTGGCTCGTTCACCTAGCAGTATCTACTGTTAATGGTGGGCAGCCTTTTCCCTTCTGATCAGTACTGGAACCGCATGCGCTTTTTTATACTTCCATACCGATTTCGCCGTTCCTGTTAAGTCCGAGCATCTGGGTAGATTTAAAGCTCGGCCCAGGATCTGATAGAAGCCAGAAAAAAGGAGGATCTTGAAGAAGGCGAGCTTTTATCTGTCAGAGGTAGGTTTCCTTCTCCTCGATTTCTTCTAAAGCTAGATGGCTTTTTGTGTCTTAGTTGGTAGTTTTCATTAATCAGTGGTGCCCATGTTATGAGAAGAACTGCAGTCAGTATGCATTTGTCATTATTTTAGACTGGGTCTAGATCTTGATTATTGTATTCTGGTTAAGATCTTGTCTCAGATTTTTCCTTTTAAATTTCCCTTTAGGTTGTATATGGGTCGGAATCTGAACCCTATCCTGCGTAGGCAGCTGGCTAATTTGGATAAGGACATGGATAGTCGTAGATCGGCCATGAAAGTCCTGAAGTCGTATGTGAAGGACTTGGATTCCAAGGCCATTCCTTTGTTTCTTGAGCAAGTTTCTGAGACCAAAGAGACTGGGTCTTTGTCAGGAGAGTACACTATTTCCCTCTATGAGGTGCTTGCTCGTGTTCATGGCGTAAACATAGTCCCTCAGATAGACAGCATTATGTCTACTGTGATAAAAACCTTAGCATCGAGTGCTGGCTCGTTTCCTCTTCAACAGGCATGCTCTAAGGTGGTGCCTGCAATTGCAAGGTATGGGTTGGACCCGACCACCCCTGAGAACCAGAAGAGTTACATTATCGACTCACTGTGTCGGCCCCTCTCGGAATCCCTCATGGGTTCACAGGAGAGCTTAACATCGGGCGCTGCCCTCTGTTTGAGAGCTCTTGTAGAGTCGGATAATTGGCGGTTTGCCTCTGATGACATGGTAAACCAAGTGTGCCATAATGTGGCTGCAGCTTTGGAGGAGAAGTCAACTCAGACTAACTCACATATGGGACTTGTCATGGCTTTAGCAAAGCACAATTCTGCCATAGTGGAGGCTTACTCTAGGCTTTTGATTCAATCGGGATTGAGGATCCTACAGCTGGGGGAATCAAATTCTCAGAAGCGTCTATCTGCGATTCAGATGGTGAATTTCTTGATGAAGTGCTTGGATTCAAGGAGTATATGCTCGGAGCTCAAGCTGATAACTGAAGAGATGGAGAAGGCTCAGTCTGACCAGATGGCCTTTGTGAGAGGAGCTGCATTTGAAGCTTTGCAAACTGCTAGGAGAATCATGACAGAGAAAAGAATCAAGTTTGACAAAGACTCTAGCCCCTTCACCGCATCAAATTTTAGCAGGAGGATTGGTAACAGAAATGGAAACCAGTCACCTGAATCACATACCCTTGATTCCTTTGTGGACTATGATTATCCTACTGAGAGCCCTCTTTCATCAAGGCCAGTTTCTCCACCCTCTTGTTTTGATCAGCGGAGTGTGAACAGGAGGCTTTGGAGGTATGATAATGGAGGGGTTGATGTGTCACTGAAGGACGGTTTGTTCTTGAAGTCAGACCCTGAAAATAAAATTTCTTGCTCCGATTATGAGCATACCAGGGAATTCGATTGCAATGATAATGGCCATCGTCATGCAGATGATTTCATTGGATTCCAACAGTCTACACTCCGAAGTTCAAGTCCCATTCGGGAAAGGAGCGTTACACCTACTCCCCAGGTAATCTCAGAATCTGTTATGTGAGCTTCTGTAGATTCATGAGAATTTTAGAGTAATGTTTTCAGTTTTCTGATGAAAAACACCAGACAGAGCTTTGACTAGCATTAGTCTTTGTTGTCCCTTTCTCTTTGTTTAAGAATGACAGAAAACTTGAATACTAACAAATGGGCATGAGTGCAGTAATAGGAGTTACAGTAGCTAATTTAAACTTCTACACTATCAATGATTTTATTGCCAATATTCATACACTAATTTTATTTCATGTTGGTTTTGGCTTTTTTGCTCGTCTCTACCACTTCAACAGATACAACACTCCCAAATTAATGTTGACAACATCAGGATATTCACCTCCCCAAGGAAGCTACTGCACTCCCTTCAGGATCCCAGTGTTACTAGCTCGGGATCGTCTGAAAAGAGCCTAGGAGGGTTTAGGATTCCATCATCAAGCATTTCAGACTGGAGCCCTCTGAGCAAGTATGATGAAAACGGCTCCCTGTATGACACGACTGACGAGAATAAAGAGATGGGAAGCTCAAATAATGGAGGAATTAGGCATGTTCCTGTGCAGACTGAATCCATGTCTTTAACAGAGGACTGTCTTCCTCGTGAAGAGAACCATAAAATAGCAAAGACAGACGAGAATGCATTTGACATGGCAGAGGTGTTCATCTCTAAAAATACGGCAAAGAGGTTATCTGTTCGTCTCGTTTGCAGCTTCTTTGTACTGTTGTTTGCCTTCATTGCATCATTGATGTGGATTGATGGGCACCATGATGGATCCCATCTTGTTCCTACTTGAAAATTTTGTTAAAATATCAGTAATTCTCAGGTTTATAACTTTGTAGACCTTGGTAACAGTAGTTAAGATGCTCTATTTGATTCAAAGAAATTTGAAGATCTTTCTTTCCCATTTTTGGTGGTTTCTGTTTTAAGAAAGAATGCTGTGAAAACTGATGCGAGAACAGAAAGAAGACGCAGGAAAGTACTGTTCTTGATATTCTTAAGATTCTGCTTAAAAACATATAGATCTCATCCAGTAACATTGATGCCCTTGAACAGAAACATTAGGAAATGCAGCAGCAGCCAAAGCAATAGATAAAATGTAACTCTACTAGTATGATTGCGATGGGTCCCAGAAAGACTTATCCAGCCTGCGAGATGTGTACTGCCTGGTTTTCTTTTCCAACATCTTCTTTTCACGGTCCTCATAGAACTTGAAATCATCTAGGATGGAAGACTTCCCTTGGACATCTTTGAAAATTTTAAGGATTTGAATCCCTTGTTCCATCTCAACCTGTCAGCATGGCAACAAAACGGTTGACATTATCCTGTGGCAAGAAATAGGTCAAAGGCAGTTGTAAAGCAATGACAGAAAGTTACTTCTTGAGTGTCCCTACTATTGGTTACTGGTTTATTCTCATTGTTTGCAAGTTTAACGTGCCTCAGCGAACTATTCTGGACATCCTTGATGAGATGCCACTTAACAGGAAAGCATCCCTTCCACTTATCCTGCTGCCAGTACTCCACTGTATGATCAAAATCGACAGTGCCAACCATTTCAGCCACTCCAATGAATTGCCCGCTGGTATTGACCTAAAAATAGGTTAATGGTGAATTGGAATTCCAATAAATAAGGACATAATGCTGAAACAAGACATCCAATAAATGCTACCAGAAATCTTACCGAGAAAAATAAGAATACAGGGCATCCAGTGAGATTCTCCTGGGCTTCCCTATAAGCTGCATCCAGCTTCTTATTGCCAGTAGCTGTGCTTGCCCATATACCATATTTAATGCTCTTGTGGACATCATCCTCGCTGTAGGATTTAATTATGAAGAACTTTGCATCATGATATTCATCAGGAAAATCTTCCCGGTTATACTCATCTTTTCCAAGGATAATGGAAAAGGCATCATTATTCTTGTCCGAGTGAATATTTTGCGCTTTGACCCTTGGTCCTCTATTCAGTTCATTTAGACCATCCCTATTCTCGATCACATACCTTGATTTGTACTTGCTAGCCTCCAATGGTTTGCTATTGAAAGACATCTGATCATAGCCAAAAGGCTTGGTACCAGAAGAATACAAGTTTCCATACTGACCATATAGTGAAGCATTTGGATAAGTTTGATTAAATAAGACAGCATAATTGTTGAAGCCAGTTGGTGATATCGTATGTGAAGCCTACATAATAGAAGAAAGAACAAATAATAATTCTGACTTCTCGCAACCCAAAATGCATTCAAGTAACATATGGAAAAATTGGAGAGTTTCTCGGGAACAGAATCTCATTCACATACCTTATTGTGCCAACAAATTACAGATGACTGAAAAGAGAGATGCAAACATACCGTAAGGTTTGGGGCAGAATGAATACTGCCAGTAGGCGGTGATATGGCAGTAGTGCTGCCACTCATTTCTCTGTTGGGCCAGTGATCAGAAAAGGTGGATGCATCAACCACAGATAACGGCGAATACATCCCTTGATGTCTATAATATGCATTAGATTTTGAGGGAGAGTACTCAGAGTTTGATCCACTATTTTGCTTGCCCTGGGAAGCACCAACTTGACTAGAAGCATACAGACCATTTCCCATATCCTGATATGGGTAATAAGGACTGGAATAAGTGTAATGATGGAGTTCTGGTCCAACAGTTCCATATGGCACATAACTGTAACCTTGATGGTATATAGGGGAACCACCCTAACATCAATGACAAATCCATCAAAATCCTAAAATTTTTAGTTCCACACAGATCATGAAAATATTTATACAAGGTGTGGACAAACTTACTTGGGATGAGTGAAATGCTTCATCAGTGAAATATAAAGAGGGGCCGTTTAACTGATTACCACGTCTATGAACTGCAGGCAACAACCAGCAACCAATAAAACAGAGTAGATTGAATCATATTTGAAAAAACAAAAATAGCAGTTACCATCAAAGCCATATGAATAAGCAATAGGTAAATAACTGTTAGAAAAGAAACCGGAGATGTATCTATACAAGGCGGATTCTTGGATTTCTGCTCCCAACTAGTAGCACCTTTTGCAGAAGTCGAAACTCCAGAAGAAGCCTATACAAGGCCAATACCTTGACCAATTTGTCAGAAAACACACAGACTGTTCTTAACCTGCAGCCAAGTATGATCGGAAATCTTACCTCATCAGAACGCTTGGGGTCTGTCTCGTCGCTCGACTCCATCGTTAGCTTCTGTAATAAACCTACAGCTTCTATAATTACGGCAGTGAAAGAAAACCCACAACCATGCGTAGCTCATGCAGAAGAACAGGACAGAACGACACCAAACAAACATCAAGTCAGCACTTCTCAATCACCAAAACAAAAATCTATGCAAGATAAATTTGCACTAGAAGCTATAATTATGTGCAAGATAAACAGATGCACAATCGAATATGAAACGTTATGTGCAAACTCTTTCCTATACACTGAAAGAACCAATACGAGCTTATAAAAGCTGAGAACAGAAATTTGATGTTAGATAGGGAACGGAAAGTGGTGAATATCAGTGGAGGATACGGTCAGAGGGAGATGCAACAGCCTCCATGGTGACAACCTCAGGTATTGCTGTAACAGGAAAAGCAGGGAACTTTATGAGATACAGGAAGAGGCAGTGGCGCCACAAACGCAACGAAATGAAAGGTTTTGCTTAGCGGTTAAGGGAATGGAGAAAGAGAAAGGCGGTGACGGTGAAATTTTGTAGTGGAAAAAAAGGTATTTCTTTGGTGGATAAATACTCAGCACACACGCAGACAGACTCTGTGACCTGTCTATCCATTTATTAAATGCGGATATTCATTTTTTTGCTCAGCAGATATTCAGTTAGGTAAGAAGGAAGATTACATTATTATAATTAATTTCAATTTGAAATATAAAACATTGGTTAAAAAACTATGAAAATACAAAAACTCATAAAATCTGATTTCAAGTTTTGCTAAATACCTTGTCCGTTTCAATAATAATTAATAATAATTTAAATACGAACTTGAACAAAAAAGATTTTTACTTTGCTCCTAATAACCCCTAAAATAAGTAAATGTAATTGATAAACATGATAACATTCTAAATTAGGCTAGTCCCGGCTGAATGAAAACAAAATTAAAGACTCCAGCCCAAACATCTCTTGTCCACCTATATCCCTTTACAGGTAAATCTTAGATATTTTTATTTTTTTTCAAGAAGTGATCGAACAAATAATAAAATAGTTAAAAAATGGTTAAGTCGGTTGAAAAATTAGCAAAAAATTAGTTCGCTACACTGCCAAATTGATTAGATGGGACATCGGGTACACTCGTGTGTTGCACACACTCACGCTTGTATTATTTTTCTCACCCGATAGCTTAATCATATTCCCCGGTTTTTACCCGATAACTCATCCATACAATCCGAATCCACTAGTTGGGGAAATTAATCAATTAAAAAGTATTCGAACTATTAAATGAAGAAAAAAGCATATGGCTATATTGCCACGTGCACTCGGTTTAGATCACTTCCATATAAATTAAGACTGCTCCCTAATCGGAATATGGTCAAAATCCTCTCCATTGTCCAACCACCTATAACTACGTGCTTGATACCTCTGAAAAGCTGATAACCTCAGCTTTCCATCATCACATCTCTCGACCCTCAACTCTTACTCTACTGTTGCTGGCGAGATCGCATATTACCCGATTTTTGATGACCCGAAACATAGCAACTCTTTCAGAAGCTAATTCCGATGGTCACGACAACACTCGTGAGATGAAAAAAATTTGATGAGTCGTTTAGGCATCTATCTTTTCATAGCCTCCAACTTTGCTCGATTTGAGTATGAATTAAATTATCCAAGTTTTAAATCATTGGTCTAGGGCCCGAGTTGACTAAAACATGAATTGTAGGATCTACATACCATCATTTAAGGTTATTCAAGTTACTAAAGGTTCTTGGAAGAGTCATCTTTCTAACCCTATTAGCCTCGATGATGGACGTGCCACCTTCGGTAAGATCCTAGTTTCGACCGGACTCTAACTCATATGCATGTAAGTTTCTGATCATGCCTAATTGGAGTGCCTCCTGCCACCCCAAACAAACTAATTTTACGATAGCCTAGAGGGTGGCAGGGGGGATCTCTCAACTTAGTTTGGTAATTTTTGGAGATGGTTTAGTTTTGGGTCAACGGTCGGGGGCCAAAATGTAAATATTTGAAAGTTAGGGGGTCCAAAATACAATTAAGATTTTTATGGGGTCTTCCTAAGGGGCAAAATAAAGTTTTGGGGCTAGTAGAAAAGTTTGGTGAAGGTTAGAGACCGGAGTTGCCTAAGGAGGAAAGACTAGGGACCTATTTGTAATAAATGTAAAGTTATGGACCTAAGTGCAAGAATATGATTTTTCATGGCTAAAAGGCAACCTTTGGAAACCTAAGGACCCAAACATGACTTGAAAGAGTTTGGGGACCTAAATGAGGAATTTGGGGGTTAGAGGAACACCAAAACCTAAGTTTGAAGGATGAAGGGCAAAAGTGTAATTTTGCTAAAACTTTAAGTGGATGACCAAATGGTAATTTTGTGAAAATAAAACCACTAGGTGATCAGCGAAATAAAATGTGATTCTTAATAAAGTGCTCAATAGAATGAACCTAAGTATGAGCCAAGGAGGTTCCGAAGAGAAGACTCGGCCAACAAGTGGGTCATCGGTTATCGAACCAGATAATTGGAACCTTGGGAAGAACCCAAACCGTAAGACCATAAAGGGGAATATGGTAGGCTAAGTGTTTGTGGTCAAAAGTGGATCTGACCTTATTGTACTACCCTTGCAGATAAAGAAGAGCCATCAAGCGGGATCTAAAGCGGGATTACAGAATATCCCATGGGATGAACGTGTTTCGTGAATCGGGTGAGTGTGTGTGTTTTGACAGCGCGTCCTATTGGAATGCTCGAGTTTCGAACACTTTGTATTAGTGTGACCTTGTGTGCTAAGATAGTAAGCCGTAGGGCCTCCCACACTCCAGCTCCCGGTCTGGGATTGCACGAGTGGTGATCCATTCCGGGTGGACTTTTGAATGTATATTTAGGGCCATGAGTTGCCCTTATTTTTGTATTGGTTGCCTAAGTTGTCAGATTGGGGTATGAGTCATGTGTAACCTGGAAGCGCCACCCGAGGGTAGGCCATGTTGTGGTATGAGACCATGTCCCTTGTTTGAAATCAATGAAATTAAGGCATGAATAACCAAAAAGGGGGAGACCGAGGATAAACTAACCGTAGGATAGAGACGAGCTGGAAGGCCCTGGACTATGTCTCAAAGGGCATAAATAACCACAGGGCTCGTATGGGCAATAAAAGTGATTAGAGTAAACTCTGTTGCTAGGTGGTTTAGGTCGTAAGCCATGTATTGGCACAATGTTAGTATCCCACTCACTGAGCTATGAGCCCACCCCTCCCCTAAACCATGTTGTGGGTAAGCTTAAGCGGTCTGAGGCGAGGATGTAGGAGCATACACACGAGGCACCCTAATACCCCAAATAACCTCGTAACCTGCACATGAAGTATAGACTTATCATTTTGCTATCATTCCTATGGTTTTTATGGTAAAATTGCTAATGACCTCACATGGCAATTCTTATATGAAAAAGGCTCAAAATTTCTATTGTTTTCTTATAAGGGGTTCATAGAGATAAGCATGGATTTCGTCGATTTTACATTGGCGAACGATCTCGCCTTTGTAACATCGAGAGGATCGGTTGCGCGCACGGGTCTCATATTGAAAGATATAGGGCCAAGACGTGACAACCCTTCGGTGGTATTACAGCCCGAGTCTCAGCCAATTTCCTAGTATGGGGAATTTGAAACAAATTGGTTTTGGGAGGAATGGAACTTAGGAAATTGGCTCGTACTAGCCAATTTCACCCTTGGCGGAGGTCTACCCTAGCCATGGAGGGGTAGAGGGGAGGTAGACAGTCACTTTGCACCGGTGGCCGCCGAATGAAGGAGAATTTGGCCCCAAAATGCCATCAGTGGTAGTTGAAATTTCTATCCATGATAAGGGCGATCAAAACGACCCTCGTGGGGCATTTTCCAGCCACTAGTAAGTTAAGACCCAATCATGGAACTCAAGAGGAGTCCATTATCAATATTTTTACACCAAGATCACCTCTCATGGTGATCAGACTAGAGAGAGTTACTCATTTGAGTGACCAGAGGTTGGGGAGCTATTCGAGATTGGAAAATTTGACTTTGAATTATAAATTCAAGTTATCCAGGAAGAGCTAATACAATTTGCATAGGGGGACCGGTAGCTCAATTCCTAGCTGATATATTCAATTTACAACACTCAATTTGATCAACAATTGAGTAAATTCGATTGACATCTATGGTGGCACAACATAAATGTGGGTCGGTGGATGGTGACTCGCGGGTGGGCCGGGTCGACTTGACTCGGTCCTATCCAACCTAGCACCCTTTTTTTTCTTTTTATTTTGAACTTTAAATTACCATTTTTCCATTTTTGTGTCATTTTGGTAATTAAATTCAAAATCTCGAACCTATTTTGGAAAAAATCTATTTTCCCCAAAAACCTCAATTTTCATGCCTTGTAACATGATCCCAAATCCGATCAGATCTGTCACGCCCCGACCTGGTTTGGTTGGATCCCCGTGATCAACCCATCACTCCCTTGGTTTAAGAGGGGTTTCCCCCTTTCAAACTTAAGAGTAGCCAGACGTAATTTAACCTTGTTCCCTTGAATAACATAAATCAATAAAAATGCGAGTTTAAAATAACTTTAAGCATACCTAACAGAGGGTAGATCCGAGTGTTATCCTTAATCATTTGTTCTACTCTTGAAAAGGGATATGAAAGAGTGGTGAGTTTCTACAATTCAATGAATGGGTGTTGGGAGTGAGTTTTATAAATAAAACAGTTTTAATCGGAGTGTGTCGGACTCTTTATTTCCTTTAAGAATCAAATTCCGGTTTTCAAAACACATTTTTCTCATTTTTCACCTTAGGTGTGTTTAATAGTCAACACACACCATTCATTAGGAAGGGAATAATACATTCACAGGGAAGCCCGTCCACTGCACCCACTTGTGGCTCAGAGCGACTTTACTAACCACCAATATAGAAGCCCGTCCACTTCTACCCTGGGTATGAGTGGATGTTCGTGACATTCGACCCTCAAACCCAAAATCAACCCTATGTTTATATGAGGATATAGACCTTATCCCGACCCCACCCTAGCCTCATGCGAATGAAGCTATGTTGAGCTTCCCTAACTGCTGGCACGACAAACTACCCTTATCTCCACCATGTCATCCAATAGCCCTTAGGACGCATCACTACCCCTCTTGGGTGTCTTAATAGTTCCAAACCTCAAGTGCATGCACAAATAATAGTTTTTCCACAAAGCTATTTATCTTTGGTGCTAATGCTCCAACGACCCTGATCCTCAACTCGACCTATAGCTGTTTGTCTAGGCCGATCCGTCGACCTGACCTTGACGCACTACCGCCAGTCTATCGAGTATGTCGGTCCTTTCTTGGTACCATGGCGAAATCACATAATCTATTCATTAAGAATTTTCATGTCTTTAATACATCATGTTTTTCTACGAGCTCCTACTATGCCAATGGGCCTTGGGCCCACTGCACGTGATTTTTCAAAACCGGGCATTTAGCCCTACAAGTTCCAAAATCGAGGCATCTGGCCTATCTGAGCTGTTCTAGCTCTCGTAAAAAGGGTTTCCCAAAAATTTTAAGCATTGGCACACAGTTAGGGGAGAACACTTCTAATAAAAATTATCTTTCAATTCATCACACCAACCAGGTGTGATAATACCTCCCCTTACAACCGACAAGCGGGTTTTCTCCTTCCTTCAAGGAAGTCCTTCATACCAACCGAGTATGATTTTCTCTACTTACAACCGATAAGTAGGTTTCTACTTAGTTCTCACATCACTCCAATCAGGTGTGATGTTAAAATCCCATATATAAGTGGTTTTACATTTTTGAGGTGCTCATCATCCCAACCAGGTATGATTTGAATAAACCCACTCACCTGATAACTGAAGTGTATCCTTCTCCAGTCAGTTTTCGCTTCCACGCTAGGTTATCCCTACTGGGGTTCTGATCTCTCATGTTCCTACACGATTTGGACATCCTTATTTGTTAATATTTAGCATAACAACCTTCGTTTCTCATGTATGAATGACTAGGCTCAAAATTTTCAGTTAATTGTAATTAGGTCCCTAAAGTTCATTTTTCTTGACTTTAGGTCCATAATGCTAACTTTTCCCTAATTGAGTTTCGAAACTTCCAAATTTCCAATTTGGTCCCTAACTTTTCAAAAATTACCATTTTGCCGCTACTTTTCAAAAATGGCAATTTGGCTCCAATTATTTCAAAAATTGACCAATTGGTCCTCCAATACCCTTTTCATGGCCAATTGACCCTCAATTTTGGGAAATTACAATTTGGTCCCTCAATTTTATGAAATCCCCAAATTTCCCCAAAATTTTCCCCCAATTTCCACCTTTCAAATTGACTATTCAATTGGGGTTAATTGCTTCAATTAGAGTTGTAATTCAATTTCTACACATCCATATGATTCAATTGAGCTTTGAATTACATGGATTGAGGCCGAAATGAGCTCAAATAGAGCTTCACCAGAAAATTGTGCATAGAGAGAGAAAGCTTACCGTCGAAGATGCGGTGGTCCGATCTTTCTATCTAAGCAGGTAGCTCTTGTCCATAGGTTCCTCCTAGGATCAAGAATTGATACAATTCATATCGAATCGAGGGAGAATTTGGTTAGTGAAGTTTTCATAGTTTCTTTCTCTAACGTCGATCGAAAATAATAGGGGAGGGAATTGGCTTACCTTTCAGCTCTATTACGGTCATGTGAGGGCTATGGGAGTGTCGGGAGGGCATGGTTTGGCATGAGGAGGGCTGAATTAGACCAATTTCAGCTCGACTGAAATAAGGCAGCTTTGGTTCATTAGAGCTACTTCATTGTTTGATTCCGCCAGCGCTTCTCCACCGGTCCTCGGATCGAACGATGATTGTCGTTAGGTAGCTGACTCCTCCCGAAATCTAAAGAACCTGACCTCACATCTAATTCTCAGAAAAACCCTAATGTCGGAGCTTTGGTTCGAGCTTCATCAGAATACTGAGTAGTTGAGAGATAATGGAGTTTTCAGGTGTGAGGAGGATGAATGGAGAGGAGCTATTTTTACAGGGAGCTCAAAGACTCTTTGCCAGACTATTTGGCATCTTAATGGTGCTCATTCATGACCTAAAACGCCCTGAATGGAGGTATTTTATCTTCACTGATGCTTTTCCGTTCATCTTTGAATGAACAGTGTCATCATCTGAAGGAAGAAGACGACACTATTCCAAACCGGGTTCAATGCATAAACCGACCGGTTCATGCCCGATTTGACCGAGTTTTTCTAAATTAAAAATTTCTAAATTCATGTAAATTCATTATCTATCTAATGGTGGCTTCAATTTCCCAATTTTGATATTTTAAGCCACCTAGAAAAATGAATTTATGAACTGGTTCAATGATGGTTCAAACTGGTTCAATCCGATTCAGATTTGGTTCATATGAACCAGTCTAGTTTTCTCTTTCAATTTGTCCCAAAGTCCCTTTCCATGGTTTTTATGACCCTTAGAGTCACTCAGGATTTGTGAATTTCCCAATTTTCCCTTTCTCTAAAGGTTGGGGTTCATGAACCAGTTCGATTTTCTCACTTGGGTTGGCTGGTTCTTTCCCTAGTTTCCTTAACTTTAGGGGATAGGGTTCACAACTCTCCCCTCCTTTTTAGGAGTTTTATCCCCAAAACTTATTCAACATCCTTAGCATAGGAAATAACTTCTCTTGATGTCAACTTGGAGTTTGTTTGACATGCTAACACTTCCATTATTTTCAATTAGCCCTTTTATAATACGCACTTAAGGAATTTCTTTTACTTTCCATTGCTTACTCATTCCATGGAGTTTATCCTAGCTAAGCATGTCTTACCTGTGAATTCACAGGTATATCCTTAGGTTCACATCTTTCCTTGCTTAGGGTAAGATTATTCCCCTTGAGGTTCTTACTCAAGGTTTCAGGATTGGGAGTTCCAATATGCCCAATCGTTCCTATGTCTAGTAATTCTCTTTATCGTTGAAACCTTTAGCTCGATGTCCTTTTGAGCGTTATGTACTTACTTTCACAAGTTTCGGTAATATCACCTTTTTGTTTGATTTTGATCCTTCCCTCATTCGTTGTTTATTACAACTTCGATCCAAATTTAATATTTGACCATTTAAAAATTTAGGACACTTCCATAATGGTTGTTCTCAACTTTCCAACCTTTTAGGGATAGTATAACTTCGTCCCTTTTTTCATCTGGTAGTATTTCTCGACTACCTTTACTATTATTCAATCACCCATCTTGCCTTCGATGTCATATCTTACATAACTCTATCGGTTTTTCTTACCTATCCGTCTTTACCCAACTTTTTTATTGGGTCTTTTCGATTCCAATCATTGGGTTTCTTGATGACTTACCGACATGCTGTAATTCTTCCATTCTTATATCCTTCCTCATTTCCAATGGCGTCATTTCCTCAAGGACTTTCCCTTTTCTTAACCGACTCGTACTCGCTCATGATTATTTCATGATTCTTTATTCCTAGTTATTCCCTTTCGGTCTATGTGTTGATTACTTTGTTTAGGGAAATTCACTTCTTACAGTTTTGTTCTCTACTATGTCCCTCACAGTAGAGACTTCCACCTTAGGAGCAACATGCTCAATCTTCTTGCCATTCCTTTAAGATTTCTTTCTTCATTTTCTCACATCCCTTTCTATATTAGGGCATTTTCCCACTTTGAATCCTTCTCTATCTAAAATTTATGTTTCATTCCTTATTTCTTACTTGAGACACTTCCGATTGTCGGTCTTATTCTGTGTACTCCACACTATGCCCAACCGTCCTCTCTTTAGGCTCCATTAATTGAGCATATATCACCACCAGTCTTGATGTCAGTGATCATTTACTTTAATCACTTCTTAACTGAAAGGTTTACTTTTCCAAGGGTTCTTAGATGTTTTTTCCTCTGTTTTCTTTTAGTTTAACTTATTGCTTGGACCCTCATGAGTACTTTTCCTTTGTACTTAATCTTTCCATCTCAACTAGCATATTTTTGATGAGCTTATCTTCTTTCCAATTCTATTGGTTCCATTACCTCTTAATTGGGACACATATGTCTTTCCAAGGTTTCCTTCCTTAGTAGGGTTATACTCTTTTCTCTTGGAATTCTCTTCTAGTTTTGCCATTGAGGACATCTAACCTTAAATGACAATCTTTGATGCCATCTTCTACTACTTATCTTCCCTCATGAAACCTTACGTGTACTTCATTTATACCTCGTCTTCATTCTCACTTGTTCTCGATACCCATCTATTTCTTTTAGGGAGAGCTCACATCCTCTTTGTTTTTAAGATCTCTTGATTATCCTGTGAGAGGCTTTCTTAACTTTCTCATGACTTTTGGTCGTTACTCCTGTCTTAGCCATTGATCTCTTTAAGGCTTTCCTTCATCCTTATTTCCCAAAGGTTTTAGCCTTTCCACCTCTACCTTCTTTACTAGAGTTCTGACCTTCACAAGGGTCAGTTCGTTAACTGCTTCGTTCTTACTATTCTCCTTGTTTAATTATTTTGAGATAGTTGTCTCTCGAGTTGTCATGCCCTGACCCGGTTTGGTCGGATCCCCGTGAGCAACCCGCCACTCTACCAGTTTATTAAGGCATCCTTTATTCCTGTATCTTTCCTGGAATAACATTAATCAAAATTGAAATAATTTAAATTTGCATAACTGTCTTGCATGTTAAGCTAGTGGGATGTCAGTAGGTGGGCTTTTCCCTCGGTTACCTAAAAAAGGGGTAATGGGTATTTGAAACATGAGTTTTAGAAAAAATAGTTTGAATTGGAGTATGCTAGACTCCTTATTTTCTTTAAAACCATTTCTTCCTGAGTTTTCTCCGTTTTCAAAATAGTTAATCATCATTAACCACAAACGGTGTGTTTAGCAACTGATACACGCCCTTCATCATGAAGGGATCACACATTCACAGGGCAGCCCATCCATTGCACCCACTTGTGGTGTTAAAGTGACTTTATTAGCCATCTAAATAGAAGCCCATCCACTTCTACCATGGGAATGAGTGTATGTACACGACATCGACCCTCAAACTCAAAGAGAAACCTTGTGTCCGTATGAGGACAGAGACCTCATCCCGACCCCACCCTGATCTTGTGAGCAATGAAGCTACGTTGAGCTTCCCTGGCTATTTGCACAACAAACTACCTTTATCTCCACCATGTTGTCGAGTAGCCCCTAGGATGCATCACTACCCCTCTTGGGTGTCTTGATGGTCCCGAACCTCAGTGCATGCACAAAACAATAATTTTTCTTATAAGCTATTTAATCTCTAGTGCCACTAGTTCAATGACCCCAACCCTCAACTCGACCAGCAGCTGTTTGTCTCGACTGGTTTGTCGACCTGTCTTGTCGCACTGTCGCCAGTCCATCAAGTATGTCAGTCCTATCTTGGTACCATGGCAAAATCACATCATTCATTAAAGTTTTCATGGCTTAACATCATGTTTGTTTACGAACTCCTGCTCATGCCAACTGGCCTTGGGCCTAAAACTGAGGCCTCCAGCCTATCTGAGCTATTCGAGCTCCCGTTTATAAGGTCTCCCAAAATGTTTAAGCATTGGCACACAATCATGGTAGATCACTTCTGATAAAAAATAACTTTTCACCTATCCATCACACCAACCTGGTGTGAGAACATCTCTGCTAATAATCAATAAATGGGTTTTCTACTTAATTCTAGGAAGTTCATCATACCAACTGGTGTGATCTGATTACAATTGGTAAGTTATTTTTCTGCATTTTTCTCACATCATCCCATCCAGGTGTGATGTTAAAATTTCCACATAATAGTGGATTTTTAATTCCGAGGTACTCATAATCCCAATTGGGTATGATGTAAAAATTCCCACTCATCTGATCGTGTAGTGAATTCCTCTTATTTGGCTCTTTGCCTCCATGCGAGCTTGTACTTGCTAGCGTTCCCGGTACTTCGTGTTCCTAAACAATATGAACATCCTTGTTTATTATCCTTTAGCCTAATAGCATTCTTTCACAACAATGGATAAAATTCCCAAACTTTTAGTTATTTACATTTAGGTCCCTAAAGTTCTTTTCCTTTTAACTTTAGGTCTGTAATTCCAATTTTTCCCAAATTGAGTCCCAAAACTTCTAAAATTCACTTTGGCACCTCAATTTATTCAATATCACAAAAAGGGGTTCAAGTTTCCCAAATTTCCAATTTGGTCCCCAACTTTTAAAAATTACCATTTTGCCCCTACGTTATAAAAATGACAAATTTGACCCCAATAATTCCAGAAACTGACCAATTGGTCCTCCAACCTCTTTTTCACGGCTAATTGGCCATAAATTTTGGGAAATTGCATTTTAGTCCCTCAAATTTTTGAAATCCCCAATTTCCCCCAAAAGTTTCCCCCAATTTCCCTCTTTCATACTGGCCGAATTTGATTTTATCAAATTGACCGATCAATCAAGGTTAATTGTTGAAATTGAAGGTAAAATTGAGTTCCCACACTTCCACACGATTCAATGGAACTTTGAATCGCATCATTTGGATCCGAATTTAGCTCAAACGGAGCTTTGTCGAAAAACTCGACTTAGAGAGAGAAAGCTTTGAAAGCTTACTGTGGGGGATACAACGTTAAAAGCTTTCGATCTGGGCTGATAGCTTTCATCCTGAGGTTCCCCATATGATTAAGAATCACATCAATTCATGCTGAAATGAGGGTGAATTTGGTCAGTGAAGTTTCACCGATTCTCTCTCTAACACTAATTAGAAATTATAGAGTGGAGCCAAATTAGCTTACCTTTTAGCTCTAATTCCATCGTATGATGGTTATGGAAGTGTTGTGAGAGCTTGGTTTGGCCTGAGAAGGCTTGAATTGGCTATTTTTAGCTCGATCAAAATAGGGCAGGTTTAGTCCGTCGAAGCTGGTTCACTGTTCGATCACGTCAGCGTTTCTCCGACATTCCTTAGAGCAAATGGAGAATACCGCCAGGTAGCTGACTTCTCTCCGAATCTAAAGAACCTGACCACACCTTCTTTAGCTTAGAAAAACCCCCAATGTCAGAGCTTTGGTTCAAGATTCACCAAAAAATGTAGCAGTAGGGAGAGAGAGGAGTTTTCAAGTGTGAGGAGGATTAATGAGGAGGAGCTCTTTATATAGGAAGCTCGGGGACTTCTTAGCCATCCGATTGGTTCCTTTATGGTGGTCATTAATTGCCTGAAACTCCATTGCTAGAGACTTTTCATCTTTGTCGGCGCTGCTTGATTTTTTAGAGAGTGAACAGTATTGTCATATGAAGGAAGAAGATGACACAATTTCGAACCGGACCGGGCCGGTACGAACCTGGTTCAATGCTTAAACCGGTCGGTTCAGGCCCGATTCGACCAAGTTTTTTAAAATTAAAAATTTATAAATTCATCTAAATTCATTCTCTATCCAATGGTGGCATCAATTCTCCAAATTGAATTTTCTAAGTCACATAGAAAAATGAATATATAAACCGATTCAATAGTGTTTCAAACCGGTTCAATCCAGTTTAGGTCTGGTTCACTTAAACCGGTTTGGTTTTTACTTCCAATTCATCCTAAAGTCTTTTCTCATGTCTTTTGTGACTCTTTAGGTCACTCGGGATTTATAAATTTCTCGCTTTGCCATTTCTCTATTGGTCACGGTTTATAAACCGACTCAATTTTCTCTTTGGAAATGATTGATTCTTTTCCCGATTTTTCTTATTATCAAAGGATGGGGTTTACACGAGTCTTCTTGTCCTTAATGTCCATCCCATTGTCCTATTTAGGGTGTAGTCCTTACTACTTGCTGATCCTTCTTAGGATGTAGTTTATTCTCCTTGACTATCCTATTGTTACTCGTTGTTCCCTTTTGCTAGGTTTGTCTAAAATCCCTATTTGGCTTCTCCGCTCTTCCAGTGCAGGTTACACTTGGCCATCTCGGTACATCCTTAACCAAATATGCCCTTTAATGGGGTTTCTTATTTCGATTCAAGTCTCTTATGGTTCATCTGTCGGTTACTTAGCTTGGGAATTTCTCTTCCATGGTCCCAACTCCTATCTTTATCCTTGTGTGATGTGCTCTTGATTGTTAGTGAGTTTCTAATAGTTATGTCTTGCCTATCATTGACTCTTTCAAGGATACTTGTACATTCCTTCGGGTTCTCTTCCTATCATACTTCTTTTCCTCTTCCCTCTCTCCGTGTCTTATCCTAAAGTGGCTCAGCACCTTCTACACTCCTACTTTTTCCTTACTTTCCTCTTGATCAACTTCCACTGTTTTCCCTTGGGGCAACCCAATTCTTCTCGGTTTCCTAACTTTTATATATAGGGGTTCTTCCTTAACTCCCTATGGTCCTTAGGCTTTTACTACTCTTGCACCTTTTGATGCTTACTTCTTTTACACCGAATTTCACACTTTTTCCTTCCCTTAGTTAGGGTATATCCTTCCTGGTAAACTCTAGGCAGACTCTTCTAGGATTTCTTTCCCAGTCTTGTTTCGTTGTTACTCCATACTCTTGGTTTTTATAAGGGAACTTCTTTGGCTATCCTTTGGGTTAACTAGAGGTGACCCGTTGTTTTCTTCCTTAGGTGATCTTTTCTCTATCTACTACCCCGATCATTATTGGTATACCTTCATTTCTATTAATTGCACTTGTTATTATGAGGTAAAATTTTGATTAAGGAAAATTTGAACTTTCATTAATTTCAAGAGATAGTTTTCTTGCCGTACTTGGCTTATTACAGGAATTCACTACTTCCTAGTCCCTTGGGGTCATAGGTCGGGAGATTACCTCTGAACGGTTGTGGGATTCATGGTCTGAAGGCTCCAATGAACTGGTTGAAGTTTATCCATATTCCCTTTGAATTTCCATTATAGGGTGAACTTCATGTATGGCCTCAAATCCGTACCTTCTCAACACCTCTGCCTCGCACTCGTATGTCCACCTCATCCATTGAGAAGGATTGAAGTTGAAATGAGTAGGTGGGGGTACTTGGTGGTCTTTCATGAAAGTGATGTAGGCATCCCAATAGTTGTCGCAAGCCTCCTTCTTAGTGGGAGTCCTCTCTGGTTGTTGTGGGGCTGAAGGAGGTTTTGGGCTCCTTGGAGGAGGGATAGGTTATTCCTATCTTGGAGGAGGATAGGTAATGCCTTCTGGCTCTAGTAGGGCTCCTACGTGTTTCCTATAATACTCGACCATATCATTGGGCACTCTCTTCTTGCCCTCCAAGAATCATTGAACAATCATCTCTCTAGGGGTAGACGTCTTTTTCATGGTCATGCGTGGGGGATTGGATTTCATAGCGAATTCTCTAGGAACTCTCCTTCCTTTATGGTAATTAAGTTTTCATTAGTACCAGGGCATAGTATTGATAATGCTTCAAGGGAACTTGGCTCTGATACCACTCAAGTTGTCACGCCCTGATCCATTTTAGTCGAATCCCCATGATCAACTTACCACTCCCTTGGTTTAAGAGGGGTTTCCCCCTTTCAAACTCAAAAGGAGTCAGGCGTAATTTAACCTTATTCTCTGTAATAATATAAATCAATAAAAATGTGAGTTTAAAATAACTTTTAAGCATACCTAATAGAGGGTAGATCCAGGTGTTATCCTTAATCATTTGTTCTACTCCTGAAAAGGGAAATGAAAGAGGGGTGAGTTTCTACAACTCAGTGAAAGGGTGTTGGGAGTGAGTTTTATAAACAAAACAATTTTAATCGGAGTTTCCTAGACTCCTTATTTCCTTTAAGAATCAAATTCCGATTTTCAAAACACCTTTTCCTCATTTTACACCTGAGGTGTGTTTAACAGTCAACACACGCCCTTCATCAAGAAGAAAATCACACATTCGCAGGGCAGCCCGTCTACTGCACCCACTTGTGGCTCGAAGCGACTTTAGCGGCCACCAAGATAGAAGCCCGTCCACTTCTACCGTGAGTCTGAGTGGATGTTCGTGACATCTGACCCTCAAACCCGAAATCAACACTATGTTAGTATGAGGACAGAGACCTCATCTCAACCCCACCCTATCCTCATGCGCATGAAGCTATGTCGAGCTTCCCTAACTGTTGGCACAACAAACTGCCCTTATCTCCACCATGTCGTCCAGTAGCACTTAGGATGCATCACTACCCGTCTTGGGCATCTTATTGGTCACGAACCTCAAGTGCATGCACAGACAATTATTTTTCCATAAAGCCATTTATCTTTGGTGCCACTAGTCCAACGACCCCGACCCTCAACTCGACCTGCAACTATTTGTCTAGGCCAGTCCGTCAACCTGACCTTGACACACTACCGCCAATCCATCGAATATGTCGGTCCTTTCTTGGTACCATGGTGAAATCACATAATCCATTCATTAATAATTTTCATGGCTTTAATATATCATGTTTGTTTACAAGCTCTTGCTCGTGCCAATTGGCCTTAGGCCCACTACACGTAATTTTCCAAAAATGGGCATTTAACCCCACAAGTTCCAAAACCGAGTCCTCTGGCCTATTTGAGTTGTTCTAGCTCTTGTAAAAAAGGTCTCCCAAAAATTTTAAGCATTGGCATAACACTTCTGACAAAAATTATATTTTAATTTATCATACCAACCAGATGTCGTAATGCCTCCGCTTACAACCGATAAACGAGTTTTCTCCTTCCTTCAAGGAAGTCCGTCATTCCAACAGGGTATGATTTTCTCTACTTATAATGGGTAGGTAGGTTTTTGCTTATTTCTCACATCACTCCAACTATGTGTGATGTTAAAATCCCACATATAAGTGGTTTTTCATTTCTGAGGTGCTCACCATCCCAATTGGGTATTATGTGAATAAACCCACTCACCCGATAACTGAAGTTTATCCTTCTCCAGTCAGTTTTCGCTTCCACGCTAGCTTATCCCTGTTGGCATTCCGGTCCCTCGTGTTCATACATGATTTGGACATCCTTATCTATTAATATTTAGCATAACAACTTTCGTTTCTCACTTATTAACGATTAGGCTCAAAATTTTTAGTTAATTACACTTAGGTCCCGAAAGTTCATTTTCCTTGACTTTACGTCCATAATGCTAACTTTTCCCCAATTGAGTCCCGAATCTTCCAAAAATGAACTTTGGGTTCTCAATTTACTCAAAATTGTTTAAGGGGCTCAAGTTTTCCAAATGTCCAATTTGGTCCACAACTTTTCAAAAATTACCATTTTGCCCATACTTTCTAAAAATGGCAATTTGGCCCCAATTATTTCAAAGATTGACCAATTGGTCCTTCAACAACCTTTTCACGGCCAATTGGCTCTCAATTTTGGGAAAGTTCAATTTGGTTCCTCAATTTTACGAAATCCCCAAATTTCCCTCGAATTTCCTCCTTTTAAACTGGTCGAATATGATTTCATCAAATTGACCATTCAATTGGAGTTAAGTGCTTCAATTGGAGATACAATTTAGTTCCTACACATCCATACGAGTCAATTGAGCTTTGAATCACATGAATTGAGGCTGAAACGAGCTTAAACGGAGCTTTCCCAGAAAACTGTGCGTAGAGAGAGAAAGCTTCGAAAGCTTACTGTTGGAGGTGCAGCGGTCTAAGCTTTCTATCTAGGCAAGTAGCTCTTATCCTGAGGTTACTCTTAGAATTAAGAATCGATACAATTCATATCTAATTTGGGGAGAATTTGGTTAGTGAAGTTTTCATAGTTTCTCTCTAACGACAATCGAAGATGATAGAGAGAGGCCGAATTGGCTTACCTTTCAACTCTATTACGGTCGTGTGAGGGCTGTGAGAGTGTCAAGAGGGCTTGGTTTGGCCTAAGGAGGGCTGATTTCGTCCAATTTGAGCTCGGCTAAAATAGGGCATCTTTGGTCTGTCGGAGCTGCTTGATTATTTGATTCCATTGGCGCTTCTCCGGCGGTCCTTAGATAGAATGGAGATTGTTGTTAGGTAGCTAATTTATCTAGGAATCTAAAGAACCCAACGTCGCTTTCTAAGGCTTATAAAAACCCCAATGCCGGAGCATTGGTTCGAGCTTCGCTAGAAAACTGAGTAGTTGAGAGAGAATGTAGTTTTTAGGTGCGAGGATGAGGAATGGAGAGGATCTCTTTATATAGGGAGCTCGAGGACTCTCTGCCCGACTGTCTGGCATCTTAATGGCGCTCATTCATGACCTAAAATACCCTGAATGGAGGCATTTAATCTTCACCAGTGCTTTTCCATTCATCCTTGAATGAACAATGTCGTCATCTGAAGGAAGAAAACAACATTGTTCCGAATCGGACCGGACAGGTTCGAACCAGGTTCAATGCTTAAACTAGTCGGTTCATGCCCGATTCAACTAAGTTTTTCAAAATTAAAAATTTTTAAATTATTCTAAATTCATTCTCTATCTAATGGTGGCTTCAATTCCCCAATTTTAATATTTTAAGCCAACTAGAAAAATGAATTTAACAACTGGTTCAATGATAGTTCAAACCGGTCCAAACTGGTTTAGATCTAGTTCACCTTAACCGGTCTAGTTTTCTCTTCCAATTTGTGCCAAAGCCCATTTCCATGATTTTTATGACCCTTAGGGTTACTCGGGATTTGTGAATTTTCCAATTTTCCCTTTCTTTAATAGTTGGGGTTCGTGAACCGGTTCTATTTTATCACTTGGGTTGATCAGTTCTTTCCGTGGTTTCCTTATCTTTACAGGATGGGGTTTACATGATCCCTATTCCCGACATTGATTTTCCTATCCCATTTCCAACATGGGGTTTTGATCATAACTTAAATTTCCAAATCCCGACTCAAGTTCCATTCCCGGTTTGGGGTTCTATCTTAGTCTCAGTATTTGTCTCTAGTTCAGGATTTCATTCCTGATCTCATACCCCATCCTTGGCTTTAGATTCCATTCTTAGTTTTTGGTTCTTATTCTCAATTTGGGATCCCATTTCTTGGTTTATGGTGCTATTCTCAATTTGGAATTCTCTTCCTAGTCCACCCTCGTTTTTTGGTCCACTTGGGCTTAATTAATTTTTTAGTGTTACAATTGATCCACTCCTTTTAAGAGTTTTATCCTCAAAATTCAATCACTTACTAAGGAGGGATTTTCACCTCTTATCTCACTTGGTCTTTCCATTTACAGTTCATATAATCTTAATACCATTGGGTATTTTTATCGTCCTCTATTCTCATTCTTATGCAAACCGTTCTTTTTGTTCAATCTCTTTATTCCACTTACCATCGTCATTTATCTCAGCTTGGGGTAACCTCTTTTCCTATGTTATTTGGGAACATCATTCCCTATAAGACTCCTTCTATAGTCATTATCATTAGAGATTCCAGCTAATCAACTTAGATTGTTGATCACCCCCTCGGTTACTCATGTACTCTATCGCTCATGACATTCTAATATCTGTGGAGAATCCCAATATCCTAGGTAATTGTGTAAATTTGCAACTTACTACTCTAAGTACCTATTTCACACTTAACCATTATGGGGGTTTCCCCTTTTTCTTTGTCTCCCTGTCACATTTGTACATCTCAGTACTTGTTCCTCAAGTGTCTGTTGGAGATCTCGTGCTTGAGGGTATAACTTAATTAAATTTGTGTTTATTGGTATGAGTCTACGGTTATACCAGCGCAAAGACGCTTACACCTTTAATGCATCTTTTCCTCCTTGCACTGATATTAGTCACCAATAAACAAATGAGTTACCGTGGTCTTTCCCATGCCCTTCTCTTTCACCCACTTAATTCCTTGCAAAATTTCATTCAAAACTTCAGGCATCACTTACTCTTCCTTGAGGGTTTAATCCACCACATGGATTATAATATCTCATAATGTCACACCCCAGCCCGAAATCCTCGGTCGAGGACTTGTGAACTCCTTGCCAATCCCTCCAATGTTACAGAGGTGGGTACCATCACCAAAGTAACATCAGCATGACCAAGGCTTAGAATTATGTAACCATAAAAGCAATAGCAAAAATTTCAAACTTTTTGAAATAAGTCCCTTGTGGGGGTTCCAGGAAAACACATGGTTTAAAATCACGGGAATAGTAGAGTCATGACATGATAGGGAATTCAAACCTTTATAATAAAGGTGTGCTCAACTCATGGTAAGTGGTCTAAGTGTTGAATTTCCCCTTCTCCTTTTTTCGGGCTTCCTTGGCTTATCTACATAATTGTTGGGGGAGGGGTGAGCTTACAGCTTAGTTAGTGGGATGCTGACGTTGCGTCACTACATGGCTTATGACACAGATCTTTCCCATAAATCACCTATAATATAAGGTCTACTCTAATTGCCCGTACCACCTATACGAGCCCCGTGATTTACTTCCTCCCCTTTGAGACATAGTGTCGAGTCATCCGGATCGCCTATATCTTATGGTCGGGATATTCTCGGTCTCTACCTTATCGAGTATTCGTAAAATAAATTTACTTATTTCAAACATGGGATGCGGTCCTGCACAATCATATGACTTATGCTCGGACGACGCTTCCAGGTTATCACGACCTGTGCCCTAACTTAACAACATAGGATAATAACATGAAATAAAAGGGCACTCATGGATCTAAACACACAAACACTATCCACCCTGAATTGATGGCCATTTGACTAGTCCTAGAACGGGAACTGGAGTGTGGGAGGCCCCCGGGGCTCTCATCCTCACAATTGGCACCTCACATGTGGCGCCTTCCAGCTTGGTGCCTTGACACCCCGGGGTCTTGGTAGTCTTGCAAATGCTCCCCCACACAATGTGACACTTAGGCCTACACAAAACTCCTGGCTACACGGGCCCCACATAACATAACAACTCCCAAGAATGCACCACCCTCTCGATATGGTACTCGACAAGGAACATGAGTGAAGGGGTTGTGAACCTTCTCCGCACTCATAGCTCGTGTCTCTACACCTGGGCCATAGCTGCATTTCCACCACTCTTCGAGCTATGGCCCCTACACTCACAACTCATCCTACTATCTACCCATCGCAAAGATGTTTTGGGATGGTACCCATACGTATTCCAGCTGTCCCAGGAAAACATGGAAGCATCACATTGTACCTCCTCCGTTCTCCTTTCCATTTTCCCTCAGATGATGGAACAACCTTAAGTGTCCCTCCATCACCCCCATCTGCCATAACGGTATTCATAAATTAAATGATATGACACACATTCATAAGGTGGCACTCATGGCCATTAAATGACACACACAACGTTACAAGGAGCTCGGTGTAACACATGCTATCTCGCAATAACACTACATACCAGATGCATAACACAATTTGTATGCTAAAAATATGGTTAAACGTGAGAGGCCAGACCTCACCGACCATCTCCCCCCTTTTGGATGAATGCGCAAACACTAGAAGCGTGACTCTACATGAGCCGACTGTCCTTTTGAAGCAACTGGCCCAACGACCCCGAGCTCGAGTTTCACTGCATAACTTGGCTCGATCATTATAACAACAAATAAAAGCACATATTTCGAGAGTCTGACCCTCTCCTAAATTCTCACATGGCACTATGCCAAACATACAATTTTTCATCGGTTTCTCAAATACCAACATTCATCCAACATCGTGGTTCTCACGACCAGTTCTTTCTTGCACTTGTAAAATGATCTTTGATTTAGTGGGTATGATTTTACCAATTTACACTTCTTATATAAGTTCTCAAAGTACAGCTTACTAGTTAGCACACAGGTCATGTATAATCAGTTAACCGAGCTCAGTTGGTCCAATAGGACGTGTCATCAATGATAGAACACAAACCCACTCACCTAGTTCATAGAACTTGTTCATTCCATGAGGCATTGGGAATCTGCTCTGATTCTAGTTCGATGATCCTTGTATTCTCTGCAAAGTATAATAAACCAAGGTAAGGCTCTCTACCGATCCCTTATATTCCTTCCGACAGTACTCTTCCTACAATCCTTACACCTTTTAAGGTTGATCTTTTGAGACCTAAGTCCTTTCTTAAGTCTTTCCAATTGGTCCTTAAAGTTCCTTTGGATCCCATTTATGTCCTAATAGGCATTGAAAATGATCCCAAACCTTATTTCCCTTTTAATGCTAACATACCCTAAGTTTTGGAAAAATTACAATTTTCCCCCTCAACTTGTGGACTTAGAATATTTTATCCATTTGACACCCAAATTTTCCCACATGGATCCCTAAGCTTATTTTTACTAAGTTTAGATACTTGGACTGCCCAAACATCCACTTTGACCATGAAAAAGTCCATATTTGCACTACCATGAAAAAGTTCATATCTGCACTTAGGCCCCAATCTTTGCCTTTATAGCAAAAAGGTCCATAAACCTTTCCCAATAGGAAAAATTGGTCCCCAAACATCCCAAAAATTGGTAACCACTAGAACCAACTCATTTGATGGTATGTAGCTCTTATAATTAATGTTTTAGTTAGCTGGGTCACTTTGCTCATGATATGATACCTCAAAGATTTAATTTGGATCCATTTTTGGATCAATTCGAGCAAAATAAGAGGCTATGGAAAGCTGGTGGTGTAAGGTACTCACCCAAATTTTCTCAGCTTGAAAGAGCAGTCGAGCCCATTAGAATTGGCCTTGAAAGCTGATGCTCTAGCTCAATTCACTAGAGATAAGTCACTGTTTGATCTCGCCAGCACCGATAGAGGAAGAGCTGGGGTCGAAAGGGGTGGCGATGGAAAATTGGGGTCCTTAACTTTCTAGGTATTCTATGAACATCGTCATAGGTGGTCAGATGATGGGGATATCATCTCTGGTAGCTGGGTCTCTAGAAAGCTAAGTAGTCGGTGGTTGAGGGGATTCTAATCAATTGTCGGCGAGGTTGCAACACCAATTTATATGGTCGTGTCATTAACCTCTATGGCAATCTATCCATAGCTTCCTTTCATTAATTTATAGTTTGTGGTCCGCGACATGGAAGGCGTCCTTTTACCTGTCATTCTTGAAATAGTGTTATACAAAATTGAATATTTTAAAACGCGCGTACCTGTCTTATAATTCCTAGTACAGGAGAGTCTTTAGGTTGAATGTTTTTCCTCAGTTACCTAAAAGGGGTAAATGGAGGGGGGAGGGGGGGGGGGGTGAGTTTTATAACTTAGTGAGTGGGTGTTGGGACAAAGTATTCAAAAAAGCTTTATCTAGACTTTGCCAAGGTTATCATTTCCTTTAAACTAGATTTTTCTTCAACTTTGGTTTTTAAAACCTTTTTCCAAACACATGCCTATCATTAGGAAGGGTACACACATTCGCTGGTGCATCCCATCCACAACACACACTTGTGGATAGAAGCGTCTTTACCATCCAGTTCTACCATGGGTTTGAGTGGAACGTCCTAGACATCCAATCCTCAGATCTGAATGTCACTTCATGTTTGTACGAGGATGGAGACCTCATCCTGTCCCCACCTCGGTCTCATGTGTAAGAAGCTTCCAGAGCTTCATGACTGACTGACACAACAAACTGCCCTTTTCGCCCCCTTCTCCCTCCCCCCTCCCTCCATGTCATCCAACAGCCCTTAGGACCCATCACTACCCCCTAGGGCATCTTGATGGTCCCATACAATAAGTGCATGCACAAGTAAGAGTTTTCACATAATAGCCATTATCTTTGGTGCCAACGGTCCCGACACTCAACTTGACATGTAGCTGTTTGTCTAGTTTGGTTTGTCGACTTGATCTTGACGCACTACCGCTAGTCCATCGAGTACTGTCGGTCCTAACTTGTATCATGGCGAAATCACACAATCAATTTTATTAGAAATTTTCATTTCTCTTCATAATCAAATTTGTTCATGTGCTCCTGCTCGTGCCCATTGGCCTAGGGCCCACTGTACGTGTTTTTCCAAAACTGGGTGTTTAGCCCCATGAGTTCAAAAACTGAGGCCCCTGGCCTATCTAAGCTATTCCAGCTCCCTTAAAGAAGGTCTCCCAAATATTTTAAGCATTGGCACACAGTCAGGGGAGAACACTCCTGACAAAAATTCATTTTTCATCTCAATAAACCAACTGAGTGTGATGATATCTTCGCTTAGGTAGGCGGGTTTCTCCTTTTCTCATGGAAACTCATCATACCAACCAGGTATGATTATCTCTACTTACAACTAGTAAGTAGGTTTTATCCATTAAAGAAAGTGCTCATTATCCCAACTAGGTATGAAATTAGATAATCCCACTCACCCAATGACTGTGATGTGTTCGTCCCCAGTTGATTTCCAAGACCACGCTAGCTTTTCCTTGTCGGCATTCCGATCTCTCGTGTCCATACACGATTTGAGCATCCTTATCAATTAAGGTTTGGCATGACAGATATTGTTTTCTCATGTATGAGCGACTAGGCTCAAAATTGTTGGTTTATTGCACTTAGGTCCCTAAAGTTTATTTTCCTTAACTTTAGGTACTTAATGCTAACTTTTCTCCAAATTGAGTTTCGATACTTCCAAAATTCTCTTTTGTCCTCAATTTACTCAAAATTGTGTAAGGGGCTCAAGTTTTCCAAATTTCTAATTTGGTCCCTAGCTTTTCAAAAGTTACAATTTTGCCCATAGTTTCCAAAAATGGCAATTTGGCCCCAAATGTTCCAAAAATTTCCCAATTGGTCCCTCAACATCTTTCTCATTGCCAATTTGCCTTTAATTTTGGGAAATTGCATAGAGGTCTCTCAATTTTATGAAATCCCCAATTTTTCCCAAAATTTCCCCAATTTCTCCCCTTCAAACTAAACAAATTTGATTTCTTCAAATTGGCCATTCAATCGGGGATAATTGCTCCAATTGAAGGTATGGACCAGTTTCTACACTTCCATATAATTCAATTAAGCTTTGAACCACTGCATTTAAGACCAAATTGAGCTTAAACGAATTTTCACTGAAAAACTATTCGTAGAGAGAGAAAGCTTAGATCACTTACCATTGGAAGTGCGGAAATCTGAGCTCTCGATCTAGGGAGATAGCTCTCATACTAAGGTTCCTTATAGGATCAAGAATTGCTACAATTGATACCCAATTGAGGGTGAATTTTATCAGTAAATTCAGCACATTCTCTCTCTAACACCGACATGCAACGATAGAGGAGGGCCGAATTAGCTTACCTTTCCGCTCTGTTGAGGCTGTGTGAGGGCCTTGAAGGTGTCGGGGAGGCTTGATTTGGCCGAAGGAGGGATGAATTTGGCCAAATTCAGCTCAGCCAAAACAGGGCAGCTTCAGTCCGTCGGAGCTGCTTCATTGTTTGATTTCGTCAATGATTCTCCAACAATCCTCGGGTCAAAAGGAAGTTTCTATCATGTAACTGACTTCCCCCATAGTCTGTAGGACTTGACCATGCCTTTTGATGCTATGAAAACTGCCCAAGTCGGAGCTTTGGTTTGAGCTTCAACAGAAAAATGGAGCAGTGGAGGGAGAATGGCGATTTGAATTGTAAACCCCCTCCTTTAGTAATGAGAGAACTGGGGAAAGAACCAGTCAAATTGAATCTTTAAACCGAATTGGTCTAAAAACCCGATTGTTAGGGACGAGCAAATTTGAAAATTTCTAACTCCTATGTGACTCAAAAAGGTTCATAAACTTGGGCAAAAGAACCCTAGGACAGAATGAGGAAGAAAGACCGAGGCAGTTTAATAGAACCGGGTTTGAACAGGATAGAACCGGTTTATGAACCGAGTTGATTCATTGAACTGGAACCGATAGAGAATGGTTAAACCAAGACGCTTATGGATCCCTTGTGATTCAAAGAGGTTCATAATACCTGGGAAGGAACCTTAGAACAATGTGGCAGAGAAAAACCAGATCGGTTCGAGTGAACCGGACTCGAACTAGATTAAACCAGTTTAAGAATTGAGATGGTTTATGAACCAGAATCGATTAAGAGATGGTAAACCGGGAATTGTATGGATCCTAAGTGACCTAAGGAGTCACAAAAGACATGGAAATGGGCTTGTGAAGGAATTGGGGATGAAAACCAAACCAGTTCAGGTGAACCGGATTCGAACCGGTTCGGACCAGTTTGAACCACTATTGAATCGGATCCTAAATTCAGTTTTTAGATGGCTTAAATAATTCAAATTTGACATTTGAGGCCACCCTTGGATAAAAAATGAATTTAGAAATTTTACATTTGAAAAACTCGGTCGAATGAGGGGTGAACCGATTGGTTTAAGCTTTGAACCCTATTTAGACCGACCCAGTCCGGTTCAGAACAGTGTCATCTTCTTCCTCAAGATGACAGCACTGTTCACTCGCCGAAAAATTGAAGTAGCACCGGCGGAAAAGAATGTTTCCGTTTGGTATGTTTTAGGTCTTTAATGCCTGTCATAAAGATGCTAAACGGCCGGCCAATGGGTCCCCGAGCTCCCTATATAAAGAGCCCCTCTCCATTCGTCCTATCTACACTTGAAAAGCTCACTCTCTCTCTCAGTTGCTTAGTTTTCTGGCGAAGCTCAAACCAGAGCTCTGATATAGGGTCAATTCTAAGCCAAAGAAGGCGAGGTCTGGTTCATTAGAACTGAGGGGGAAGTTAGCTACACGGTTGTGACATCCGTTCGTTTCGAGGGTCAATTGAGAAGCATCGGCATGATCGAACAGTGAAACAACTCCAGTGGGCTGAAGCTGCCCTGTTTTGGCCAAGTTTAAATAGGCTAATTCAAGCCCTCCTTAGGCCAAACCAAGCTCTCCCGACACATCCTCAGCCCTTTCGAGGCCGAATTAGGACCGAAAGGTAAGCCAATTCGGCTCCCCTTTACAATTTTAGATTAGTGTTAGAGAGAGAGTCAGTCGAATTTCAATGATGAAATTCTAATCCAATTCAACATCAATTAATGTCATTCTTTATCCTAAGAAGAACCACTGGAGGAGAGCTACTTGCCGAGATAGAAAGCTTGGACCGCCGTGTTGTAAAACCCACCCTTTTGAGCTAAGGAAAATCGGGAAAAGAACCGGTCAAACTGAGTGAGAAAAATCGAACCAGTTCACAAAATTGATCATTTAGGAATAAGCAATTTGGAAGTTTACAACTCCCAGGTGATCCAAAGGGTTATAATACTATGGAGAAGAACCTTAGGACAAATTGGAAGAGGAAAATTAGACCGGTTTTCTATGAACTGGGTCCAACAAGAGTGAACCGGTTTATGAACTAAATCGATTCATGAACTGAAACCGATAGAGATCGGGCAAAACAAAGGAATTCAACTCCATATTACTACAAATAAAATCATAAACCTTGGGAAGGAACCTTAGAACAAAGTGGGAGAGAAAAACCAGATCGGTTCGGGTGAACAGGACTCGAACCGGTTTAAGGACCGAGTCAGTTTATGAACCAGAATCGATAAAGGAATGGTAAACTGGGAATGTTATGGACCCTAAGTGACCTAAGTAGTCACAAAAGTTAGGGGAATGGACTTGTGAAGGAATTGGGGATGGAAACCAAATTGGTTCAGGTGAACCAGATTCAAACCGGTTTGAACCATTATTGAACCGAACTCTAAATTTATTTTTCTAGGTGGCTTAAATAATTCAAATTGAAGATTTGAGGCCGTCATTGGATAGAAAATGAATTTAGAAATTTTTAGATTTGAAAAACTCGGTCGAATGAGGGATGAACCGACCGGTTTAAGCTTTGAACCCGATTTGGACCGGTCCGGTCCGGTTCGGAACAGTGTCATCTTCTTCCTCAGGATGACAACACTGTTCACTCACCGAGAAATTAAAGAAACGCTGGGTAAGAAGAAAAACTTCTGTTTGGGGCATTTCAGGTCTTCAATGTCAGTCATAACAGTGCCAAACGGATGGCCAACGGGTCCCCGAGCTCACTATATAAAGAACCCCTCCCCATTCATCCTCTCCGCATTATCTCTCAACTGCTCCATTTTTCGGTGAAGCTCGAACCAAAGCTCTGACATGGGGTCTTTTTTGAGCCAAATAAGGTGAGGTTGGGTTCTTTAGAACTGGGGAGAAGTCAGCTACACGTCTGTAGTCTCCGTTCACTCCGAGGGTCGCCGACGTGATGAAACAGTGAAGCAACTCTGGTGGATCGAAGCTGCCCTATTTCGGTTGAGTTGAAATCGGCCATTTCAAGCCCTCCTCAAGCCAAACCAAGCCTTCCCAACACTTCCCCAGCCCTCCCACGGCCAAATTAGGACTGAAAGGTAAGCAAATTTGACTCCCCTCTACAATTTTCAGCCGGTGCTATAGAGAGAACCAGCAGAATTTCAATGATGAAATTCTAACTCAATTTGGCATCAATTGATGCGATTCTTTATTCTAGGATGAACCTCAGGATGAGAGCTATCTACCCAGATCGAAAGCTCGGACCGACGTGCCCTCACTGGTGAGTAATCTAAGCTTTTCCTCTCTACAGTCCATTTTCCGACAAAGCTCCGTTTGAGCTTGTTTCAGTGTCAAAACTTGCGATTCAAAGTGGATGGAGGAACTCAATTTTAACATCAATTTCAACAATTAGAGGTGTTTGATTGGTCAATTTGATAAAATCAAATTCGGCTGTGCTAAGGAGTTGAAATTGGGGAAAATTGGGGATTTTTGAAATTTAAAGGACCAAAATGCAATTTTATGAAATTGAGGGTCAACTGGGCATGAAAATAATGTTGGAGGACCAATTGAGGAATTTTGGAATTTTCAGTGCAAAACTTACCATTTTTGTAAAGGAATGGCAAAATGGTAATTTTGGAAAAGTTGGGTGACCAAATTGGACATTTGGGAAATTAAACCCCTTTTTGGTGAAATTGAATAAATTGAGGTCCCAAGATAAATTTTAAAAGTTTCGAGACTGGATTTGAGGAAAAACCGATATTAGGGACTTAAAGTTAAAGAGAAATAACTTTAGGGACCTAATTGTAAATAAATAAAAGGTTTGGGTTTTCTCATTCATTTGAAATAAATGAAGGCTATTATGTCGAGTAATAATGAACAAGGATGTTCATATCGTGTAGGAACGTGAAGTACCGGGAACGCCAGCATGGACGAGCTCGCGTGAATACAAAGAATCGGTCTAGTGGAATTCACTGTATTAACGGGGGAGTGAGAAGTTTTTTATCATACCTGGTTGGGGATGATAAGTAACTCGGTATGAAATCCCACTATTAAGTGGTATTTTAAACATCACAACTTAGAGGAAGTGATGTGAAAATCATGCGGAAAAACTACTTACCGATTGTAAGTAGATCATATCCGGTTGGTATGATGAGACTTCCTTGAAGGAAGTTGAAAACCTGTTCATCGGTTATGAACGGAGGTGTCCTTATACCCGGATGGTGTAATGGATAGAGAAAATGTGTTTTGTTGGAAGTGCTCTCCCCTGACTATGTGCCAATGCTTAAACAATTTGGAAGACCTTCTCGACGGGAGCTCGAATAGCTTTGATAGGCTGGGGGCCTCGATTTTGGAACTTGGGGGCTAAATGCCCGATTTTGAAAATCTCGTACAGTGGGCCCAAGGCCAGTTGGCATGAGCAGGAGCTCATAAACGAACATGATATATGTGCCATAAAACTTAATAAGTGAATTGTTAGGCCATGGTACCAAGATAGGATCGACATGCTCAGTCAACTAGCGGTAGTGCGACATTACAGGTCGACGGACCGGTCAAGACAAACAATTGCGGGTTGAGTTGAGAGTTAGGGCCGTTGGACTAGTGACACCAAAGATTATATGAAATAATGAGAAAATATTGATTGTGCATGCACTATGAGTACGAGATCATCAAGACGACCAAGAGGGCTAGTGGTACGTCCTAAGGGCCTTGGACGACCCGGTGAGTATAAGGGCAGTTTGTCGATCCAGGTGTCTGTGCAAAATTTGGAGTAGCACCAGGCGCATGAGATGAGGTGGGGACGGAATAGATCTTTGTTCTCATAACGGACACAGATTTTATTCCGAGAATGAGGGTCGGATGTCGTGAACATCCACTCATTTTCAGGGTAGAAGTGGAAGTACTTCTATCTGGGTGGCCGGTAATATCGTTCCGAAGCCACAAGTGGGTTCAGTGGTCGTGCTGACCTGCGAATATGTGTAACCTTCATGATGAAGGATGTGTGTTGGGTGATAACACACCGTGATTAAAAAGAAATGGTGATAAACATGAGAATTTGAATGAAATAATTTTTTTATAAAGAAAAGAGTCTGAGATATTCCAATTATAAATGTTTTCTTAAAGTCTAAACTTTTGAAAACCCATTCACTGGGTAGTCGTACTCACCCCCTCCCTTATATTCCTTTCAGGAGATTTCAGAAAGCCTACCTTTAAAGACCATCAACTAAGATGCCTGTGATACATGTATGTTAAATCTAAATTATTATGCAGTTTTGTTTATGTTATTCCTAGAAAAGGTGTAGGTTTAAAGGACGCCTTACTCTTTATTGTCTATAGTAAGGGGAAACCCTTTAATAAACCAGGAGAGTGGCGGGTTGTTCACGGGGATCCGTACAAATAGGGTTGGGGCATGACAACTAGAGAAAGGAGTCTGACACACTCCATATAAATGTTTTTCTTAAAAGTTAAAAGTAGACCTTTGAAAACCCATTCACTAAGTAGTCGTACTCACCCCCATCCTTATATCCCTTTTAGGAAATCGCGGGAAGCCTACCCTTAAAGACCATAAACTAAGATGCCTGTAAGACAGGTATGTAAAGTTTAAAATTTTATGCAGTTTTGATTATGCTATTCCAGGAAATGGTGTAGGTTTAAGGGATGCCTTACTCTTTACGGTTTATAATAAGGGTAAACCCTTTAATAAACCGGGAGAATGGCAGGTTGATCACGGGGATCCGACCAAACCGGGTCGGGGTGTGACACGCGCCCTCACCCGTGAGAAATCGAAGCTTTCTCTCTCTATAGTCTATTTTCCGACGAAGCTCCATTTGAGCTCATTCCGAAGTTAAAACTTGCGATTCAAGGTTATTTAGAATCGTATGAACGTGTAGAAACTCAATTTTAACTTCAATTTCAACGAATAGAGGTGTTTGTTCGGTTAATTTGATAAAGTTAAATTCAATTGTGTTAAAGAGTTGAAATTGGTGGAAAAATTGGAGAAATTTGGGGATTTTCGAAAATTCGAAGGACCAAAATGTTATTTTCTAAAATTGAGGGTCAATTGTAATGATAGGAATATTAGAGGGCCAATTGAGAAATTTTAGAATTTTTGGGGCAAAATTTACCATTTTTGTAAAGGAAGGGAAAATGGTAATTTTGGAAAAATTGAGGGGCCAAATTGAAAAATTGGGAAATTAAACCCCTTTTCACAAAATTTAATAAATTGAGGTCACAAGATAAATTTTAAAAGTTTTGGGACTCAATAGGAAAAACCTGACAATAGGGACTTAAAGTTGAAGAAAAATAACTTTAAGGATCTAATTGCAAATATACATAAAGTTGGGTTTTCTCATTCATTGGAACGAATGAGGGCTATTAGGCCAAAGAATAATGAACAACTATTTTCATTTCATGGAGGAGAATGAGACATCGAGAATGCCAGTTGGGGTACAGCGTGCAAGGGACGGAACTCGACTAAGTGGAACTTCACTGCACGATCGGGTGAGTGGGATTTTAGATCATACCCGGTTAGGGATGATAAGCACATCAAAATGAAAACCACTACTATGTGGTATTTTAAACATCACGACTTAGAGTTTTGATGTGAAAACCATGTGAAAAATCTACTTACCGGTTGTAAGTTGATGATGCCCGGTTGGTATGATGAAACTTCCTCGAAGGATGTTGAAAACCCGTTCATCAGTTATGAATGGAGATGTCCTTATATCGGGTCGGTATAATGGACAGTGAAAACATATTTTTTTCGGAAGTGTTCTTCCCTGACTGTGTGCCAATGCTTAAATAATTTGGGAGACCTTCTCGACGGGAGCTCAAATAGCTCTTATAGGCCAAGAGGCCTTGGTTTTTGGAACTTGGGGGCTAATATGCCCAATTTTTAAAAATCTTGAACAGTGGGCCATAGGCCAATGGGCATGAGCGGAAGCTCTTATACGAACATGATATATGTACATAAAACTTTAATAACTAAATTGTATGGTCATGATACCAAGGCTAGTCCGACATTCTCAATCAACTAGCAGCTGTGCGACATGATCGGTCTCCAGACCAGTCTAGACAAACAGCTGCATGTTGAGTTGAAAGTCGGGACCATTGGACTAATGACACCACATATTACATGGCATATTAAGAAAATATTTTTTGTGCATGCACTATGAGTACGAGATCATCAAGACGCCCATGAGGGGTAGTGATGCGTCCTAAGGGCCCTAGACGACCCGGTGAGTATAAAGGTAGTTGTCGTTCCAGGCGACCATGCGAAATTTGGAGTAGCACCAAGCGCATGAGACCTGCGTGGAGACGGGATGAGGTCTCTGTCCTCTTACGAACATGAAGCAATGATTTCGAGATTGAGGGTCGGATTTCATGTACATCCACTCATTTTCAGGATGGAAGTGGTCGTACTTCTATCTAGGTGGTCGGTAAAGTCGCTCCAAAGCCACAAGTGGGTTCAATGGTTGTGCTGACTTGCGAATGTATGTAACCTTCATGATGAAGGATGTGTATTGGGTGATGACACACCGTGATAATAAGAAATGGTGAAAACCCTGAATTTTTAAATGAAAGGATTTTTGAAAAGTGAGGAGTGTGGCACACTCCAATACAAAAGTTTTTCTAAAAGTTAAAAGTAGACTTTTGAAAAACCCATTCACTAAGTTGTAGAAACTCACCCCTCTTTTCTACCCCTTTTCAGGAAAAGAGAAAATGATTAGAAGTAACACCGAGCCTTACCCTTTATCAGGTATGTTTAATTTTTCCTTAAGCTTGCATTTTATTTGATATATGTCTTCTAGGGAACAAGATTGAAATTTCACCTGGCTCCTTTCGAGTAAAACAAGGAGGAAACTCCACTTGAACCGAGAAAGACCGGCGGGTTGTTCATGGGGATCCAACCAAACCGGGTTGGGGCGTGACATGAGGTGTGTGGAGGATTAATGGAGAGGAGCTATTTATATTGGGAGCTCGGGGACCCTCTACCCGACCACTTTCTATTTTGGTCGACCATATCCTCGCCCAAAAATGGCCTGATCAGAGTGGTTACATCTTCATCGGAGAAGGAAGTTTTCTACATTTATGAAAAATGTTGTCATCCACAGGAAGAAGGTGACAATATTCCGAACTGGACCAGATTGGTTCGACTGGGTTCAATGGGAAAAATCGGTCGGTTCATGCCCAATTCAACCAATTTTCTCAAAATTAAAATTTTATAAATTAATCTAAATTCATTCTCTATCAAATGGTTACTTTGATTTCCTAATTTAAATATTTTAAGCCACCACAAAAAATTAATTTAGAAACTGGTTCAAGTATGGTTCAAATCGTTTCAATCCGGTTCAAGTCCGGTTCACCCTGAACCAGTCTAGTTTTCTCTTCCCATTTGTCCCAAGGTTCTTTTCCATGATTTTTATGACTCTTTGAGTCACTTGGTATTTATCAATTTTCTCACTTTGCCCTTTCTTTTTCGGTTATGGTTCGTTAACCAGTTCGATTTTCTCTTTTGAAACGACCGGTTCATTTCCCGGTTTTCTTATCTATAAAGGGACGGAGTTTACATGCATACACCTAGCTTTTCTGCTAACTAGCTCAGCTTTGTAGCGAATTGGTGACCGGTGAATTTCTCGGTCGGTTCATCGATTTTTAGCTTTGTTCACCCTATTCTCGACCCGTTCATGAGAAAATAAAAATACCTAAAACTTCTATATTAAATTTCTTATTGAATGGACTGATGAACCAATAAATTTGGATTTTTTTGACCAATTAAAAATTTAGGGGTTTTGTGACTCCATCGAGATCAAATACGATTCAAACTAATTTCCTCCTAGTTTTCTCCCAATCCTTGATTCTGAGTCCCACAACACTCCTAAGGGTTTATCTTGCTCCTTTTTCATCACTCATAGCCTCTAATTGACCTCTTTCATACTTTTGGTTCAAGTTACTCCTAGTCATCCATGAGTTCCCGGTTTGATCCCATTTCCCGGTTCGGTTTAGCCCGGTTATGATGTCAAGATTTTGCTTGGTCTTACAACCATTCCCTCCTTTTTAGGAGTTTTGTACTCGAAACTTGACTTTTCATTTCTACTAGTAAAAATACACTTTAAATACACAATGTTATTTACACTTATGGTTTAAGGGAGGGTCCGAACAACCTCAGATATTTTTCCCTCATTCATGCCTCGGGTTCCCATGTTTCCTCTTCTCTTTGACTATTTCCCCATACGACATTTACTATGGGAATTCTCTTGTTCTAGAGATTATTCTCCTATTGGTCTAGTAGGCACACCAGTTCTACTGGGTAGGTTAGAGTTTCTTCTAACTCTGGGAGTGGTCGGTCCAACATGTGTCTTAGATCTTGTTCGTATTTCCTCAACATGGACATGTGAAAGACATCATGGATGTGGTCCAATTTTGGAAGAAGCAACAAATTGTACACCATGTGTGAAATCTGTCACTTCGGATCAAGGAAAGCGGGAAAGAATCGATCAATTTAATGAGAAAATCAAACCACTTAATGAATCGAGAATGATAAATAAGGGTTGGAATGGAAAATTGGAAAATCCAAAGTGACCAAGATGTCACCAAAATCATGTGGAAGGGTCATGAAGGAAATTGAATGAGAAAATCAGACGGTTCACGGTGAACCGGACTTGAACTGGGTTGAACCATACATGAACCGGTCTCTTAATTCATTTTTCTAGGTGGCTTAAAAAGATCAATTTGGGAAATTAAGGCCAGATAGGAATTTGGACAAATTTTAAAATTTTTAATTTTGGGAAAACCGATTGAATCAGTCTTGAATCGATCAATTTTCAATTTTTGGTCACTGGACCTGGTCAGATAGGACCGGACAACGATCCAATTGGTCAACAGACTGCTAATCAGTCAGTGCCCAATCAGCATGTGCATGACCAATTAGAGTGCGATGCATGGCAAGGAGCGCTCTGTCAGTTGGTCAATGGTTAACGGTCAACGGGTGCCCAATCAGCAGCAACACAGAGACGACCAATCAATGAGAGACTGCCACATGTCTGGTCAACCGGTCAATGACTGACGTGGCGGCTGAGTCGGATCGCCATGTTAGCTAGACTAACCAATCACGTGCTGCCATGTGGCCGGTCCGTATGTGCGGTGTTCGCACGTGCAGAACAATGTCATCTTCCTCCTCCGTTTGATGACAATGTTCATCAAGGAAAGATTTATCTTTCCTTTTCTAGTTAAGGAAATTTTCTATGATTTGGGCTATTTCTGATTAGGATGAGCGCGACCAGTATGGAAACTAGTCGGGTAGAGGGTCTCCGAGCTCGCTATATAAAGAGCTCCCCTCTGTTCATCTTCTACACACCTCAATTCCTCTCTCTCTAAAGTGCTTTGTTTTCCGATGAAGCTCAAACTAGAGCTTTAACTTGGGCACTTCCTTTAGCCTAAGAAGACAAATTTGAGTCCTACAGACTCAGGAGGAAGTCAGCTACTTGATGCCTACCTCCAACTAACCCAAGGATCATCGGAGAAGCGCCGACGAGCTTGAATAGTAAAGCAACTCTAGCAGACTGAAGCTGCTCTATTTTGGTCGATCGAAATTCGACCAATTCAGACCTTCTGTGGCTGAATTGAGTCCTCCCATAGCCCCCACGACCATCACATGACCTCTCCAGAGGTGAAAGTTAAGCTAATTTGGCCCTCCTCTACCTTTATAGTTCGATTCTAGAGAGAGAAGGTGACAGAGTTCATTGATCAAATTCCCATTGATCCTGACATTGATTGCCACGATTCTTGATCCTAGGACCCTGAGGACAAGAGCTAACTTCCCCAATCAAGAACTCGGATCGCCACGCTTCCAACAGTAAGCTTTCAATGCTTTCTCTCTCTATGTCCAATTTTTTGGTGAAGCTCCATTTGAGCTCGTTTTAGACTTAAATCCTGCAATTCAAAATGCAATTGAATTGTATGGAAGTATAGAAACTGATTCATAACTCCAATTTGAGAAAATAACCCCATTTGAGTGGCCAATTTGAAGAAATCAAATTCGATCCGTAAAGAGGGGTAGGAAAATTGGAGGAAATTTGGGGATTTTAGAAAATTGAGGAACCTCCATGCAATTTTGCAAAATTGAATGTCAATTGGTAATGAGAAAGATATTGGAGGACCAACTAGTCAGTTTTCGAAAGAATTGGGGCCAATTGGCCATTTTTGGAAAGTAGGGGCAAAACGATAATTTTAGAAAAATTGGGGACCGAATTAGAAATTTGGAAAATATGAGCCGTATTTATAATTTTAAGTAAACTAAGCACCCATGTAGGGACACTTGAGACTAGAACGCAAGCAAGAGAGCCAAACTCAGACATGGAAAACTGGTTGGGGACAAACGGGTCAGAGTCACCGGGTGAGTAGTGGGATATTTAACGTCATACCAGATTGGGGGTAATGAACACCTTTATTAACTAAAAACCTACTTACCGGTTGTAAGTAGGAATTTTTATACATCATATCCGGTGGGGATGATGGGCACTCTTAAAAAAGGAAAAACCTGCTTATCGGTGGTAAGTAGACCTACCTCTATCATCACACCTGATTAGTGTGATGAGTACCTTAAGCTAAAAAGAGATTTTTGTCAGAAGTGTTCTCTCCTGACTGTGTGCCATTACTTAAACTATTTGTGAGACCTTCTTGACAAGAGCTAGAACAGCTCTAACAGGCTAGGGGCCTCGAATTTGAACTCATAGGGCTCAATGCCCAATTTTTGAAAAATGCATGAAGTGAGCCCAAGGTTAGTGGGCACGGGCTGAAGCCCCTAAATAAACATGAATAGGAAGAGCCATGAAAACTCTCATTTAAAATGGAAATAATTGTGTGATTTGCCATGGTACCAAGTTAGGATCGACAATGCATGATGGTCTAGCAGCAGCGCATCAGGGCCAGGTCAACGGATTGGCCAAACAAACAGCTGCATGCCGGGTTGAGTGTTAGTGCCATTGGACCATAGACACCAAAGAGAATGGCTAAATTTATGAAATACTATTATTTGTGCATGCACTTTTGGATTCAAGAATATCAAGACACCTAAAAGGGGTTGTGATGGGTTCCAAGGACTGTTGGACGACCTGGTGGCGATAAAGGAAGTTTGTCGAGCCAATTAGTCATAAAGCTCTAGGAGCTTCTTGTGCATTGAGACTGGGGTGGAAGCGGGATGAGGTGTCCATTCTCATACAGCCACGAAGTTATGTGGAGTCTGAGGACCTGGTACCTAGGGTGTCCCTCAAACTTAAGGTAGAAGTCTGGGACTTCTATCATGGTGGACGGTAAAGATGCTACGATCCACAAATGGGTGCAATAGGCATGTTGCACTGTCGAACATGTGTACCCTTTAGGATAAAGGGTATGTGTTTATTTTTTGTATGCCTCCTGAGGTAAGGGGATGTGTTAAAAGAAACTAGAGGCACAAAGGCTTATAAGGGAAAAAAAGTTTTTAAAAGAACAAGTGTGAAAACTATGTATATTTTTTAAACTCATTTCCGCAACACCCGCTCACTGAGTTGTAGAAATTCACCCCTCCCTTTTTCTCTTTTTAGGAAAGAGGTAACCTAACCAAGTGAACCCACGACGATGAATACCAAGTCAAGTATGCTTAAAGTCCTTTAAGGTTTTCTTTAGTTTTAATTTATGCTTTTCTAGGGAATAAGTCCGGAAATTTCTCCTTGCTCCTCTCATTTTCAAGAAAAGGGAAACCCTTCTTGAACCGAGGGAGTGGCGGGTTGATCATGGGGATCTGACCAAACCAAGTTGGGGCATGACAACTAGAGTGGTATCAGAGTTGTGTTCCCTTAAAAGCATTGTCAAAACTATGACCTGACACTAATATGTTTTAATTACCCTCTAGGAAGAAGAGTCCCTAGAAAATTCATCATTTGAACATGCCCCACTCACGGACCCATGAAAAATGCCCCTACCTCAAGCATGACAAGTAGCCAAAGATTGACTGAATTCAAAAAGAGAGTATAGAAGGAGATGGTTGCAGACTATAGGTGTAAACCCCTTTCCTTTAAGGATAAGAAAACCGGGAAAAGAATCGGTCAATTCAAAAGAGAAAATCAAACCACTAAATGAACCAAAGATGGTAAATAAGGGCTAAAATGGGAATTTGTACAATCCCAAATGAACAAAAAGTCATAAAAGTCATGGAGAAGAACCATGAAGTAAAATGGATGGGAAAACTAGACCAGTTTAGGGTGAACCAGACCTGAACCAGATTGAACTGGTTTGAACTATACTTGAACCAATTTCTAAATTAATTTTTCTTGGTGGCTTAAAATGATCGAATTGGGAAATTGAAGCCACCATTAGATGAGAAAATAATTTATATATTTTTAGATTTGAGAAAATTGGTCGAATGGGGCCTGAATCAGTCGATTTTTGCCATTGAACCTTGTTAGACCGGCTCGGTGCGTAATAGTGACGTCTTCTTACTCAGGATGATAACACTGTTCATTGGTTCAAAAACGTTCCTTCTTTGGTGAAGGAATATTCTCTCCGATTTGGGCATTTTCCAAAGAGGATAAGCCTGACCAATATGGAAATTGGCCAGACGGAGGGTCCCCGAGCTCCCTATATAAAGAGCTCCCCTCCATTCATCCTCCACACACCTCAAATCGCCTTTCTCTCTCAAGTGCTCAATTTTCTGGTGAAGCTCAAACCAAAGCTCTAACTTGGGGCACTTTTCTCAGCCTCAGAAGGCAAGGTCAGGTTGTACAGACTTTAGTGGAAGTCAACTACGTGACATCAATCACCCTTTGACCAGAGGATCGTTGGAGAAGCATCGACGGAATCAAACAGTGAAGTGGCTTCGAGGGATCGAAGCTACCCTGTTTTGGCCGAGCTAAATTCAGCCAAATTCAAACCCCCTCCAGAAAAACCTAGCCTCCCCCACGGCCCTCACACGACCTCCACAGAGGTGAAAGGTAAGCCAATTTGGCCCTTCTCCGTCATTGCAAATCGGTGTTAGAGAGAGAAATTGCCAAATTTCACTAACAAATTTCACACTTGTATAGACTTCAATTGTAGTAATTCTTGATCATAGAAGGATCCTAAGGACGAGAGCTACCTCCCCTGATCAAGAGCTCGGATCATCGCACCTCCATTTTGAAGCTTTCTCTCTCTACGAACAGTTTTCTGGCGAAGCTCTGTTTGAGCTCATTTTGAACTAAAATTCTGCAATTCAAAGCTCCATTTGATCGTATGGAAGTGTATAAATCGATTCATGCCATCAATTGGAGTAATTAACTGTAATTTAACGACTAATTTGAAGGAATCAAATTTGATTAGAAAAGGGGGAAGAAATTGGGGAAACATTTTGGGGAAAATTGGGGATTTTGAAAAATTGAGGAACCTCCATGAAAATTTTTAAAATTGAAGGTCAATTGGTAATGAGAATGATCTTGGGGGACCAATTGGTCAATTTTCGAAAGATTTGGGGCCAATTGGCTATTTTTGGAAAGTAGAGGCAAAACCAAAATTTTTGGAATTTTGGGGACCAAATTGGAAATTTGGAAAACTTGAGCCCCTTACACAATTTTGAGTAAATTGAGGATCCAAAGAGGATATTGGAAACCTTGGGGTTCAATTTGGGGGAAAATTTAGCAATAGGGACCTAAAGTAAAGGAAAATGAACTTTAGGGACCTAAGTGTAATAAACCAAGAACTTTGGGCCTAGTCACTAATATGTGAGAAAACAAAGGCTATTATGCTGAATCATTATTGATAATGATACCCAAATCATGTAGAGACATGTGAGACCAGAATGCAAGCAAGGGAAAGCTAGCGTGGACTGAAAACTAACTAGGGACGAACACGTCATAGTCAACGAGTGAGTGAGCTAATTTACACTTCATACCCAGTTGAGATAATGAGCACATTTTCTAAATTGGAAGCCATTGTGAGTGGGCTTACTAATGTCATACCTGGTTGGGGTGATGAGCATGTTTTAATTGAAAAGAAAGACCACTGTGAGTGGAACTTTTATACATCATCTCGGTTGGGATGATGAGCACTGTTTTTAACGGATAAAATCTACTTACCAGTTGTGAGTTGGAATAAACAAATATCATAACTGGTTGGTATGATGAGTTTATTTAAGGAAAGGAGAAAACTACCTACCAATTGTAAGCGGATCCACCATCACACCCAATTGGTGTGATGAGATAAAAAGTAATTTTTGTCAGAAGTGTTCTCCCCAACTGTTTGACTATTGCTTAAACTATTTGGTAGATCTTCTTGACGGGAGCTAGAACAGCTTTAATAGGTCATGTGCCTTAGTTTTTGAACTCATAGTGCTCAAGGCGTAGTTTTGGAAAACACATGCAGTGGGCCTAAGGCTAGTGGGCACGAGCTGAAGCTCGTAAACAAACATGATTAGGAAGAGCCATGAAAACTCCTAATTAAAATGGAATTGTTTGTGTGATGTGCCACTGTATCGAGACAAGACCGACAATGCTAGATGGACTGGCGATAGTGCGTCAGGGCGAGGTCGATGGACCATCCTAGACAAAAAGCTACAAACCGGGTTGAGTGTCAGGTCGTTGGACCGTTGACACCAAAGAGGATGGATAAATATATGAAAACTTTTGTTTGTGCATGCACTTAAGGATCAGGACCATCAAGACACCCCAAAAGGTAGTGATGGATCCCAAGGGCTGTTGGACGATATGGTGATAATGGTAGTTTGTCATGCTAGTCTATCATGCCCCAACCCTTTTTGGTCGGATCCCCATGATCAACCCACCACTCTCTCGGTTTATTTAAGGGTTTCCCCTTATTATAACACGTAAAGAGTAAGACGTCTTATAACATGCACCTTTCTTGGAATAACATAAATCAAAACTGCATAAAATTTTAAATTTATCATACCTATCTCACAAGCGCATTAGTTGGTGATCCTTGAGGATAGGATTTCCAGAAAAGGTATATGAGGGAGGGGGTGAGTACAACGACTCAGTGAATGGGTTTTCAAAATTTGACTTTTAGGAAAAAGATTTGTTTGGAGTGTGCCAGACTCCTTATTTCCTTTTCAAAAAACCTTTCATTTCCAATTTTTTTATCACCATTTGTTATTAATCACTGTGTGTCATCACTAACACACATCCTTCATCATGAAGGTCAATCACACAATCGCAGGCCAACACGTCTACTAAACCCACTTGTGGCGTCAGAGCAACTTTACCGGCCACCTAGATAGAAGCACGTCCACTTCTACCCTGAGAATGAGTGGATGTACGCGACATCTGACCCTCAATCCCGAAATCAATTCTCCATGTCCGTATGAGGATAGAGACCTCATCCCAACCTCATCCCAGTCTCATGCGCTTGAAGTTACGTCGATCTTCGCAAGGTCACCTGGTCTGACAAACTACCATTATACCCACCAGGTCGTCCAGGGCCCTAGAACACATCACTACACCTCTTGGGCATTTTGAAGGTCTTGTAATCACAATGCATGCACAATCAACATTTTCACATCATGCCATATAATCTGTGGTGCAATTGGTCCAACGGCCCTGACCCTCAACTCAAATTGCAACTATTTGTCTTAACTGGTCCGTCGACCTATCATGTCGCACTGCCACTAGTTGATTGAATATGTCGGTCCTGTCTTGGTACCATGGACAAAAAATTCATTTATTTAAGGTTTTATGGCCTATGGCCCACTGTTCGAGATTTTCAAAATTGGGCATATTAGCACCCAAGTTCCAAAACCGAGGCCTCCGGCCTAACAGAGCTATTCAAGCTCCCATCAAGAAGGTCTCCCAAATTGTTTAAGCAGTGGCACATAATCAGGGGAGAGTACTTCTAACAAAAAGATATTTTTAACTATCCATCATACTAACCGAATATGAGGATATCTCTGCTCATAACTGATGAATGGGTTTTCCATTTCCTCCGAGGAAGTTTCATCATACCAACCGAGTATGATTTACTTACAACTAGTAAATAGTTTTTCTGCGTTATTTTCACATCACTCCTCTAAGTTGTGATGTTTAAAATACCACTAAATAGTGGGTTTTCATTTCGAGGTGCTTATCATCCCAACCGGGTATGATATAAAAATCCCACTCACTCGATCATGTAGTGAATTCCTCTTGACCGGTTCTTGGTATTCACGCGAGTTTGTCATTACTGGTGTTTCTGGTAACTCGTGTTCCTACACGATATGTGTCATGGCTCGACCAAGTTTGGTTGGATCCCCATGATCAACCCGCCACTCTCTCGATTTATTAAAGGGTTTCCCCTTATTATAGATTGCAAAGAGTAAGGCGTCCTTTAAACCTGCACATTTTCCATGAATAACATAAACAAAACTGCATAAGAATTTAGATTTATCATACCTGTATCACAGGTGTCTTAGTTGATGGTCCTTAAGGGTAGGCTTTTCCAGTATTTCCTAAAAAGGGATATAGGGGAGGGGTGAGTACAACTACTCAGTGAATGAGTTTTTCAAAAGTTTTTTACTTTTAAGAAAAACATTTATCATTGGAGTGTGCCAAACTACTTTCTTTCAAAAATCCCTTGATTAAAAAATTTTGGTTTTTCCACCATTTCATATTTAACCACGGTGTGTCATCACCCAACACACATCCTTAATCATGAAGGTTACACACATTCGTAAGTCAGCATGATCACTGAACCCACTAGTGGCTTCGGAGCGACTTTACCAGCCACCCGGATAGAAGCACGACCACTTCTACCCTAGGAATGAGTGGATGTATGTAATATCCGACCATCAATCCTGAAATTGGTTCTTTGTGTTTGTATGAGGATAGAGACCTCATCCTGTCCCCACCCCAGTCTCATGCGCTTGGTGCTACTCCAAATTTCACACAGACACTTAGAACGATGAACTGCCCTTATACTCACCGGGACGTCCAGGGCCCTTAGGATGCATCACTACCCCTCATGGGCGTCTTGATGATCCCATACTCATAGTGCATGTACAAACAGAGTTTTCTTAAATTGCCATGTAATATGTGGTGCCATTTGTCCCAATGGCCCCGACTCACAACTCAACCTGCAGTTGTTTGTCTTGACTGGTCCATCGACCTATCATGTCGCACTACTGCTAGTTGATTGAGCATGTCGGTCCTATCTTGGTACCATGACCAACCAATTCACTTATTAAGTTTTATGGCACATATATCATCTTCATTTACGAGCTCCTGCTCGTGCCCACTGGCCTTGGGCCCATTGTGTGAGATTTTCAAAATTGGGCATTTAGTCCCTAAGTTCCAAAACCGAGGCCCCTTGCCTATCAGAGCTATTCGAGCTCTCGTCGAGAAGGTCTCCCAAATTGTTTAAGCATTGGCACACAGTCAGGGGAGAGCACTTCCAATAAAATGTATGTTTTCTCTATCCATTATACCGCCCGGGTATAAGGACACCTCCGTTCATAATCGATTAATGGGTTTTCAACTTCCTTCAAGGAAGTCTCATCATACCAACCAGGTATGATCTACTTACAAACGGTAAGTAGTTTTTCCGTATAATTTTCACATCACTTCCTTTAAGTTGTGATATTTAAAATACCACTAAATAGTGGGTTTTCATACCAAGGTACTTATCAACCCCAACCAGGTATGATATAAAATTCTCACTCACCCGATAGTGCAATGAAATTCCATTTAGTCGGGTTCCGTCCTTAGCAAGCTAAACCTCGACTAGTGTTCCCGATTTATCGTTCTCCCACACGAAATGAACATAATTGTTCATTATTCTTTGGCCTAATACCACTAAATAGTGGGTTTTCATACCGAGGTACTTATCAACCCCAACCAAGTATGATATAAAATTCCCACTCACCCGAGAGTGCAATGAAATTCCATTTAGTCGGGTTCCATCCTTAGCAAGCTGAACCTCGACTAGTGTTCCCAATTTATCGTTCTCCCACACGAAATGAACATAATTTTTCATTATTCTTTAGCCTAATATACCTTATTCATTCCAAATGAATGAGAAAACCCAACTTTACATTTATTTGCAATTAGGTCCCTAAAGTTATTTTTCTTTAACTTTAAGTCTCTATTGCCGGGTTTTTCCTAAATTTGAGTCTCAAAACTTTTAAAATTTATCTTAGTACCTCAAATTATTTAATTTTGCACAAAGGGGTTTAATTTCTCAATTTTCCAATTTGGTCCTCCAACTTTTCCAAAATTACCATTTTGCCCTTCCCTTACAAAAATGGTAAGTTTTGCCCCAAAGATACCAAAATTTCTCAATTGGTCCTCCAACATTATTTTCATGCCCAATTGACCCTCATTTTCATAAAATTGTATTTTGGTCCTTTGAATTTCAAAAATCCCCAATTTTCCCCCAATTTCAACTCTTCAACACTACCTTTCAGTCCTAATTCGGCCGCAATAGGGTTGAGAAAGTGTTGGGAAGGCTTGGTTTGGCCTGAGGAGGGCTCGAAATGGCCAATTTCAACTCGGCCGAAATAGGGCAGCTTTGGTCCGCAGGAGCTGCTTCACTATTCCATCATGTCGGCGCTTCTCTAGTGATTCTTAGATTGACTGGAGTTTGCTATCAGATAACTGACTTCTCGCCAATTCTAAAGAGCCTGACCTCTCCTTCCAAGGTTAAGAAAAATGTTCAAGTCGAAGCTCTAGTTTAAGATTCACGGGGAAATGGAGCAGTAGATAGAGAGAAAGAGAGAGAAGTGTTCGTGTGTTAGGAGAATGAATGGGGATGACCACTTTATATAGGGGTAAATGGGAGAGATTTATTATTAGTATTGATATTGCCATAAATTATTGGTATTAATTCCAATAATTTAATTTCAGTATTTAAATTATTTGTATTAATTAAAATAATTTAATTTAGGTTTTAAATTATTGGTATAAATTACATTAATTAAATATATATTAATTTATGGCTATTTATGATAAGGCGTACTTTCGCATATAAATTTTTTATCAAAATTTCGGGTTATAAAAAAATCATACTTCCCAGGAGGTCACCCATCGTCACACTACTCTCGTTCACCTAAACCAATTTGGTTTTTCTATTCTATTTTATTTTAAGTTTCTTTTCCAAGGTTTAATGAACCCTTTGTATCACCCGGAAGTTGTAAATTTTCAACTTGCTTGTTCCCAAATGACCGGGTTTGTAAACCAGCTCGATTTTCTTACTTAGTTTGACCTGTTCTTTTCGCGGTTTTCCTTAACTCAAAAGTGTGGGATTTACAATATGAACATTCTTGTTCATTTTCTCTTGGCCTAATAGCCTTCATTCATTCCAATGAATAAGAAAACCAAACTTTTTATTTATTTGCAATTAGGACCCTAAAGTTTCTTTCTTTAACTTTAAATCCCAAATGCTTGTTTTTCCACAAATTGAGTCCCGAAACTTTTAAAATTCATCTTGGAACCTCAATTTATTCAAACTCACAAATGGGCTCAAGTTTCCCAAATTCCCAATTTGGCCCCCAAAATTTCCAAAATTATCATTTTTCCCTTCTTTTACAAAAATGGTAAGTTTCACCCTGAAAATTCTAAAATTTCTCAATTGGCCCTCTAACATTCTTATCATTCCTAATTGACCCTCAATTTTATAAAATTTCATTTTGGTCCATCGAATTTTCGAAAATCCCCAATTTCCCTAAAATTTTCCCCCAATTTCATCTTACTAATACAACCGAGTTTGATTTCATCAAATTGAATGATTAAACACTTCTAATTGCTGAAATTAAAGTTAAAATTGAGTTCCTACATCTTCATATGATTCAATAGCACTTTGAATCGCAAGTTTTGATGTCGGAACGTCCTCAAATGGAGCTTTGCCAGAAAATAGACTATAGAGAGAGAAAGCTTCAATTGCTTACCATCGGGGGCATGACGGTCCGAGCTTTCGATCTAGGCAGATAGCTCTTATCCTGATGTTCATCCTAGAATCATGAATTGCATCAATTGATGCCAAATTGAATGAGATTTTTATGATCAAATTTCTATCGGTTCTCTCTCTAGCACCCATCGGAAATTGCAGAGGGGAACCAAATTGGCTTACCTTTCAGCTCTAATTCAACTATAGGAGGGTTGTGGAGTGTTGGAAGGGCTTGGTTTGGCCTGAAAAGGGCTTGAATTGGCCGATTTCAGCTCGGCCAAAACACGGCAGCTTCGGTCTGTCAGAGCTGCTTCACTGTTCCATCACGCCAGCATTTCTCCGATGTCTCTCAGAGCAAACGGAGACTACAGGCGTGTAGCTGACTTCTCCCCGGTTCTAAGGAACCTGACCTCGCCTTCTTTGGATTATAAATGAATCTATATCAGAGCTCTAGTTTGAGCTTTGCCAGAAAACTAAGCAACTGAGAGAGAATAGAGTTTTCAAGTGTGGAGAGGATGAATGAGGAGGGGGTCTTTATATAGGAAGCTCGGGGACTTCTTGGTCGTCCGATTAGCACCTTAATGGCAATTATTAATTGCCTGAAACTCTCTAGCCGGAGATTTTTCAGCTTCACTGGTGCTGCGCAATTTTTCAACAAGTAAATAGTGCTGATATTTAAAGGAAAAAGATGACACTATTCCAAACTGGACCGGACCGGTCCGAACCGGGTTCAAGGCTTAAACCGGTTGGTTCACCCCCCCCCCCCCCCCCATTGAACCGAATTTTTTAAAATCTAAAAATTTTTAAATTTTTCTAAATTCATTTTTTATCCAATGGTGTCATCAAATCTCAAATTTGAATTTTTTTAAGCCACCTAGAAAAATGAATTTAAAATCTAGTTCAATAGTGGTTCAAACCGGTTCAATCTGGTTCGGATCTGGTTCACCTGAACTAGTTTGGTTTTCATCTCCAATTCACTCTCAAGTGCATTTCCATGACTTATGGGACTCTTTGGGTCACTTGGGGTCCATAAATTTCTCAGTTTGCCCTTTCTATATTGGTTCTGGTTCATGAACCGACTCGGTTCATAAACTGGTTCAATCCAGTTGGATTGTGGCATTCGGGTCTGACGCTTGGGATGTCCACTCAGACTCAGGGTATAAGTGGACGAGCTTATATTAGGGTGGATAGCAAAGTCGCGTTGATCCCTAAGTGGGTGCAATCTGGGACTGCCCTGCAAATGTGTGTACCCTTCCTGATGAAGAGCGTGTGTTTGTTTGCTAAACGCCTCTCGAGGCAAGGGGATGGGCTAAGAGAGTTAAACACACCCAATTTGAAAATGGGAAAAATGTTTTGGAAATTTGAGTTGATGGAAATACTTTAAAAAGGGAATGTTAACCTTGGTATGGTTTTGATAAACTAAAAATATTTTGAAAAGTCACTCCCAACACCTGCTCACTGAGTTGTAGAAACTCACCCACTCCCTTTACCCCTTTTTAGACAAAAGAGGAAGACCAACCGTAAAGACCCCTCACAGTTGAACAGTAAAGACATGTACAAAAATTTTAATATATTTAGTTTTATATAATGATTTTCCAGGAAAAACAAGAAAAAGGACGCCTAACTTCTTGCGATTTAAAAAGGGGGTGAAACCCTCTTGAACAAAAAGGAGTAGCGAGTTGCTCACGGGGATCCGACCAAACCAGGTCGGGACATGACAACTTGAGTGGTATCAGAGCATGTTTCCTCGAATACATTATCAAGACTAAATAACAAAAGAATTAAGGGAAAAGTTTTAAAATTTTCAAATGGCTCTCAAAAGAGGAACCAAGAAAACTAGTATTGATGTCACCAACACCACCCAACACTCTATCCTCATAGGAAGACAACCCTAGGAGCTCTCCAATGCCCGAGGTATAGTAGAAGTCATAGGGGGACCAAGAGACATTATGGGGAAGTATCCAATGCCACCAAGGAATGTGGTGCCAACTTTTGTTGAGGTCACATCCACTAGTAGGAGGAGAGCCAAGGACACCTCAAGGAACTCATAACCAAGAAGGATGCTTACTAAGAACCTAGTATAGTAGCTCCACAAGCTGAAACTACTTCTTGTAATAGGATTAAGCCCTAAATGTATTGTACCCCTTATTAATAAAAAAATTCTAATTTTTCCTAAAAACTCTATCACTCAAATAAAGTCGCATCCTCATACCTCAACAATATGAGGAGGGGTCATGGAAGATAAGTAGGACCAAAGGAAGGAAACACAAACGAAGCATAATATAGAGGAAAGGAAATTTTCCTTAAGGAGAGTTACAAGACATCTAGGAGTAAGGAATGAAATGCCTTCACAAGAGAAGACAAGCCCACATGATGGATGACAAATAGGATGTCTCGGGATGGCAAGTGTGACCTACTTTGGAAAAGCGGAGGAGCCAAGTAGGAAGCAACTAATAACAATGGGATAGTCAAGGAGAATAAACGATGTCCTAAGGAGGACTGGGAAGTAGTGATGACTACACCCTAAAAAGGGCGATAGAATGGGTATCAAGGACGAGTGAATTCTAGAGACAACTATTTCAAAACAATTGGACAATGAGAGCAGTAATGATGAGATAGTTAGTAAACTGACCCTCATAACAATCATGGATGTAAAAACCTAAGCGATGAAGGGAGACGTGAAAAGGGGCCAAATGTCAGAAAATAAGGATGAAGGAAATACTTAAAGAAATCAATGGCCGAAAATGGATTAATTACTAAACTCAAGCCATGAGAAGGATTAAGTAAGCCTCTCGCAAGGTGATTAAGAGACCTTAAAACAAGGAGGATTTCAAACTCTCCCTAAATAAATAAACTGGTACTAAGATACAAGTGGGAATGAGGATAGGGTACAAAAGACGTGCCCTCAAGATTTCAAGAGTAGGGGTAAGTAGGAGAGGATGACATCAAATGATGTCATTTAAGGTTAGATACTCTAGATGATGAATGAAAAAGGAATTCTAGGAGAAAGGGAAAGAATCCTACCAAGGAAGGAAGTTCTGGAAAGGCAGACATATCCCAACTAAGAGGTAATGAAACCAATTGAAGTGGATAGGAAGATAAGCTTGCAAATGAAGTACATGTTGAGGTTACTATGACGGCCCAAGGAGTAAGTTAAACCCAAGGAACAGGTAAATAGGAAGATAGCATCAAAAGATTCCGTAACAAGTAAGAATGGGTGGACTACCCATAATAAGGAAATAAAGGAAAGAACATCTGAGAAACCTTGAAGAAGTAAGCCGTTCAATTAAGAAATGATTCAGGGAAACAACCACATACATCAAGACTAGTTGTGGTCCACACTCGTTAATGGAGCCTAAAGATTGGAAAGCTAGGCATAGTGTGGAGTACATGAAATAAGACCTGATAGTTGGAAGTTCTTTAGATATGGGAAAAGGGACGGAATGGGAATTTTAAGACAATAAAGGATTAAAAGCGAGCGAATGCCCCAATATAAAAAGGGTGTAAGGAGATAAAGAAAGGAAACCTTCAAGGAATGGTAAGATGGTTGAACGTTTAACTCCTAAGGTGGAAGTCTCTACTTTGAAGGATATAGTAGAGAATGAAATCATAAAAAGGGAACTCCCCAAACAAAGAAATTGACACGTAGACCGAAAGGGGTCAACTCGGAATTGTTAAATAGTCACAAGTGAGTAAGAGTGGATTGAAGAAAGGAAAGTCCTTGAGTAAAGGATGGCATTGGGAATTAGGAAGGTCATAAGAATGGAAAAATCCCAAGCATGTCAGTAAGTCAAGTAGAAATTAGGAAATCGATGGTTGGAATCGAGAAAACCCAATGAGGATGTTGGGAAGGGACGAATAGATAAGGAAAACTGACACAATTATGAAAGACACGACATCAAAAGTAGAAAGGATGATGGGATAATGGTGAAGGTGGTCAAGTAATACTACCCAATGAAAGGAAGGGACGAAATTATACAATCCTCGAAAGGTTGAAAAGTCGAGAACAACTAGCAATAAAATGTTCTAGAATTATAATGGACAAAGACAATTTCTTGAACATATCATGATGTAAGGGACATGTAGGTCCAATAGTCCCGGGAAAATGTAACTCAAGTAAGAAAGAGTCAGTTAGTTAAGCATGAAAAAATCAAACATATATATTTGGACCGAAATTGTAAATTAAGGATGGAGGAAGGACTGGTATAGGACGAAAAGGGGATAACATCGAAGCTCATGAAAAACAAGTACGAAATGCTCGAAAGAACATCAAGGCAAGGGTTTCTAGGATCAAGAGAATAACTGGACATGGGAACAATTTGGGTATTTTGGAACTCCCATTCTTGGAATTTTGGACATAAACTCTCAATAGTAAGGATCTTACCCCTAAAATGACAAGAAGCATTGGATCTAAGAAAGTACTTGGACACATGGGTAAGACAAACCAAAGGGACTGTTTCCAAAGGAGTAAATAAATGATCAAAAGGGGAGGAAGTCCTCAAGTATGTTGCATGTGGTATGAAGTGAAAGGAGTACCCAAAGCGGTAACATGTCAAGGCAAACCTAAAGATGACATCCAGGGAAATTATCCCCGATATAAAGGATACGTAATTTAGTTTTGTGGACAAAACTCCTAAAAGGAGGAGAGAGTTATAAACCCCATTCCTTTAAGGATAAGAAAACCGGAAAAAGAACCGATTTATTCAAAAGAGAAAATTGAAGATGGTAAAGAAGGGCTAAAATGGGAATTTGGAAAATCCAAAGTGACCAAAAAGTCATAAAAGTCATGGGGAAGAACCATGAAGTAAAATGGATGGGAAAATTGGATTGGTTCAGGGTGAACCGGGCTTGAATCAGTTTGAACTATACTTGAACTGGTTTCTATATTCATTTTTCTTGGTAGCTTAAAATGATCAAATTGGGAAATTGAAGCGACCATTGGATGGGAAATGAATTTAGAAATTTTTAGATTTGAGAAAACTAGTCGAATCGAGCCTAAACCGACTGATTTTTGCCATTGAACCTAGTCGGATCGGGTCGGTGCGGTTCGGAACAATGTCGTCTTCTTCCTCAAGATGACAACACTGTTCATCGGTTCAAAAACTTTCATTCTCCAGTGAAGGAATATTCTCTTTGATTTGGGCTTTTTTTTGAAGAGGATAAGCTTGACCAATATGGAAACTGGTCGGGCAGAGGGTCCCCGAGCTCCCTATATAAAAAGCTCCCCTCCATTCATCCTCCAGACACCTCAAATCATCTTTCTCTCTCAAGTACTCCATTTTTCAGTGAAGCATAGACCAAACTCCCACTTGGGCACTTTTCTTAGCCTCAAAAGGCAAGGTTGGGTCCTACAGACTCCGAGGGGAGTTAGCTAGATGAGAGTAATTTCCCTTAAATCCGAGGACTACCAAAGAAGTGCCGGCGGAATCAAACAGTGAATCAGCTCTGACGAACCGAAGCTGCCCTATTTTGGTCGAGCTGAATTCTGCCAAATTCAGACGCCCTCCAACCAAATCAAGCCTCCCCAACGTCCTCATGACCCTCACATGACCTCCATAGAGGTGAAAGGTAAGCCAATTTAGCCCTACTCCATTGTTGCAGATTAGTGTTAGAGAGAGAAAGTGCTGAATTTCACTAACAAAATTCAATTATAGCAATTATTGATCCTAGAAGGATCCTAAGGATGAGAGCTACCTCCCCATATCGAAAGCTCATACCACCGCACCTCCGATGGGACCAAAATGCAAGTAAGGAGAGCTAGCGTGGACTGGAAATCGAATAGGGACAAACACATCATAGTCAATGGGTGAGTGGGCTAATTTATACTTCATAACAGGTTGGGATGATGAGCATATTTTCTAAATTGGAAGCCACCATGAGTGGGCTTACTAACGTCATACCCGATTGGGATGATGTGCATATTTTAACTCCCGGGTGACCCAAAGAGTCATAAAAACCTTGGAAAAGGACCTTAGGACAATTTGGGAAAGAAAACTAGACCAGTTCAGATGAACCAGATCCAAACTAGTTTGGACTTGTTTGAACCACTATTGAACCATATGCTAAATTCATTTTTATAGGTGGCTTAGAAAATTTAAATTTGAGAATTGAGGTCAGCATTTGATATAGAATGAATTTATATCAATTTACAAATTTTTAATTTTGAAAAACTTGGTCGAATCGGTCATGAATTGACCGTTTTAAGCATTGAACCCGGTTTGGACCAATCCAGTCTGATTTGGAACAGTGTCGTGTTCTTCTGTCAGATGACAGCATTGTTCACTCGCCAGAAAATTTAACAGCATCAGCAAAGAAACAACATTTATGTTCAGTACATTTTAGGCCATCGATGATGGTTGTTAAGGTTCCAAACCGAAGGTCGAAGAGTCCCCGAGCTCCCTATATAGAGAGCCCTTCTTCATTCATCCTTCACACACCTGAAAACCTCACTCTCTCTCAACTAATCAGTTTTTCGATGAAGCTCTAACTAGATCACTGATATAGGGTCTTTTCTAAGCCAAAGAAGGTGTGGTTGGGTTCCTTAGATTTAATGAGAAGTCAGCTACACTGTGGTAGTCTCCCATTGCTTCGAGGGTCGCTGGAGAAGCACCAACGTGATCGAACAGTGAAGCAACTCCGACGGACTGAAGCCAACCTTTTTCTATCGAGCTGAAATCAACCAATTTTAGCCCTACTTAGGCCAAACCAAGCTCTCCTAACACCTCCTCAGCCCTCCTACAATTGAATTAGAGTGGAAAGGTAAGCCAATTTGGATCCCCTCTATGAATTCTGATTGGTGCTACAGAAAGAAATAACAAGTCTTTACTAACCAAATTTTCCCTCAATTCAACAAGAATTGAGGTGATTATTGATTCTAGGAGGAACCTCAGGACGAGAGCTATCTGCCCAGATTGAAAGCTCGAACCGCTGAGCCCTTGATGGTAATCTATCGAAGCTTTTTCTCTCTGCGTTCAGTTTTCTAGCGAATCTCCATTTGAGCACGTTCCGATGCCAAATCGTGCGATTCAAAGTGCAATTGAATAGTATGGAGGTGTAGGAACTTAAATCTAACTTAAATTTCAAAAATTAAACTCATTTGATGGGTCAATTTGATAAAATCAAATTTGGCAAAGTTGAAAGGTTGAAATTGAGGAAAAATTTGGGGCAAGTTTGGGGATTATGAAAATTCGATGGACTAAAGTGCAATTTCCTAAAATTGAGGTTCAAGTGGGCATGATAAAGATGTTGGAGGGCTAATTGTTCAATTTTTTGAATTTTTGGGGTGAAATTTACCATTTTTGTAAAGTAGGGGCAAAATGGTAATTTTGGAAAAAATTGGTGACCATATTGGGAATTTGGGAAACTTGAACCCCTTTATAAAATTTTGAATAAATTGAGGTTTCAATGTAAAATTTTTGAAAGTTCCAAGACTCAATATAAGGAAAATTTGGCATTAGGGACCTAAAGTTAAAGAGAAAGACCTTTAGGGGCCTAATTGCAAATATTTAAAAAGTTGGGCATTTTATTCATTCATAATGAATGAAGGCTATCAAGCCAAAAGATAATGAACAAGGATGTTCATACTGTGTAGGAACACGAAGTATTGGGAATGCTAGCTAAGACAAAGCTCGTGAGGAGACGAAAGCCAGTTAAGAAGGATTCATGGCATTAATGGGTGAGTGGGATTTTTTTATCATACCATGTTGGGATGATAAGCACCTCAGAAATGAAAACCTGCTAAAATTTGGGATTTTAACATCACAATTGGATGGGGTGATGTGAGAAAACACAGAAAAACTACTTACCGGTTTTAAGTAGATCATACTTGATTGGTATGATGAACTTCCTGAAAGGAAGTAGAAAACCCCTTCATCGATTATGAGTGGAGATGTCCTTACACCCGATTGGTGTGATGGATGGCTGGAAAATTATTTTGTTGGAAGTGCGCTCCCCTGATTGTGTGCCACTGCTTAAAATTTTTGGGAAACCTTCTTAATGAGAGCTCGAATAGCTCAGATAGGTTGAAGGCCTCGGTTTTTGGAACTTGGGGGCTAATATGCCCAATTTTGAAAATCTCGTATAGTGGGCCTAAGGCCAGTTGGCACGAGTAGGAGCTCATAAACAAACATGAGTTTAAGCCATGAAAACTTTAAATGAATGCTATGTTTGGCCATGATACCAAGACAGGACCAACATATTTGATGGACTGGCGGCAATGCGACATGATAGGTTGATGGACCAGTTGAGACAAATAGTTGTAGGTCGAGTTGAGTGTTAGGGCCGTTGGACCAGTGGCTCCAAAGATTAAATGGCTTATGAGGAAAACTGTTGTTTTGTGCATGCTGTGGGTACGAGACCTTCAAGATGCCCAAGAGGGGTAGTGATGCGTCCTAGGGGTTACTAGACGACATGGTGGAGATAAGGACATATTGTCATGCCAGCAGTCAGGGAAGCTCGACGTAGCTTCATGCACATGAGACTAGGGTTACGTCGGGATGAGGACTCTATCCTCATACGGACACGGAGTTTTCTTTATGGGATTGAGGTTTGGATGTCACGTACATCCACTCATTCTCAGGGTGGAAGTGGACAAGGTTATATCTAGGTGGCCGGTAAAGTCTCTCCGATGCCACAAGAGGGTGCAGTGGACGTGCTGCCTTGCAAATGTGTGTTCCCTTCATGATAAAGGGCATGTGTTGGATGATAAACACACCATTTGTGGTTAATGATGAGAAATGGCTTTGAAAACAAGATTTTGAGGATAAAATATCTTAAAGGAAATAAGGAGTTTGACACACTCCAATTTAAAGAAATATTTTACTGAAAATTTATTTTATTTTTAAAATTTCCCATTCACTGAGTTGTAGAAACTCACCCACCCTTTTTTCCCTTTTCAGAAAATAAAAAATGACTAGGGATAATACTAGGCCTTACCCTTTGTGAGGTATGCTTAATTATTTTAAGTTGCATTTTTATTGATATATGTTATTTCAGGGAACAAGGTTGAGAATTACGCCTGGCTACTTTTGAGTTAAAGAAGGGGAAACCCCTCTCAAACCAAGAGAGCTACAGGTTGTTCACAGGAATCTGACCAAACTGGGTCGGGGCATGACAACTTGAGTGGTATCAGAGCCAAGTTCCCTTGAAACATTATCAATATTATACCCTGACATTAATCTAACTTTAACTCTCGTGTAGGGAGGAGAATGCCTAGGAAATTCGTAGTGAAATCCAATCCTCCACCCATATCCCTGAAAAAGACACCTACCCTAAGGGAGGCAGCCGTTCAAAGATTTCTAAAAGGTGAGAAAAGAGTACCCAAGGACATGGTGGAAGATTACTGTAAACTAGTGGGAGCCTTATTGGAACTAGAAGGCATCACATACCCTCCTCCAAGACAAGAGGAACCTGTACCTCCTCCTAGGAGCCCAACCCCTCCTCTAGCCCCACAACAACTGGAGAGGAATCTAACCAAGAATGCCACCTTTATGAAGGTCCACCATGTACCCTCGCACACTCAACCCAACTTCAATCCCTCCCAATGGATGAAGTGGACTTCCGAGTCTGAGGTAGAGGTACTAAAGCGGTACAGATTGGAGGCCATATATGAAATTCGTCCCATAAGGGAATACGAGTGGACCACAACTAGTTCCTTAGAGCCTTCTGATCAAGAATTCTACAACCGTTTTAAGGCTAACTCTCGACCTATGACCCTGAGGGATTAGGGGGTAGAAAATTTCTATAATAAGCCAAGTATGGCAAGAAAAATTTCTTGAATGAATGAAGTTAAATTCTTCTTAATAAAACTTCTAAGTTTCCTTGATAAATTCAAATAATGAGTGTATGGTAATAAGAATCAACATTAAAGGATAGAAAATCACCCAAGGAAGGAAAAACAGGTTATTTCAAGTTAACCTTAACCTTTAAAATTTTCCTCAAAAGTACAATGAAATTTGACAAGAAAGAAACTTTTAGAGTTCCCCTCAAGGAAGACAAATCCCAACTAAGGGAAGAAAGAAGGAAGGTTAGGGGGAGCACTGAAGATGTTAAGACAAGTAAGATAGGATAGGGAAAAGAGAAGGGAAAGATGTACGATAAAAAGAAACCCCGGGAATAATACCAATACTGGAAAGGAGTTAGGACACACATCCTTAGGAATTGATAGTAATAAGGAACTTTGTCTGGAGATAAGGATGTGAAATAAAAAGTAATAGATGATAGGGGAGAAACCCAGAGTGAATCACCTTACAAATGTTGGGAAGTATAAGAAAGGAATAAAGGGAGAACTTTCAAGGAGTAGTAGGGAAAATGAATGTGAAAATCCCAGTATGGGAGTCCCTAGAAGAAGAATGAAGATAGGAAGTGGAATTGTGGAAACGAAGAAGTTCCAAGCTAAGGTAATCAATAGATGAGATATCATAAACTGGAGCAGGAACCAGGACCTCATTAAAGGACATAGGCGATTAAGTAAATACCTTGAAGGTCAAGTATGATCTACTTGCAAGAGAACAAGGAAACAAATAGGGATTTTATACGAATCCAATTGAAGGAAATAATACATAATAACTAGATCCTCCAAAAAATAAACTACACTCCAAGAAGGATGGAAAAGTAGTAAGGATCATACCCAAAACAAGCCAAAGGGATGGATACCAAGGGCACAAAGATTTGAGAGACAAGCATTTAAAAACAATTAAACTAAGAGGATAATATGAGTGGAGGCAGTTAACGAACTGACCCTTGTGAAAGTCATAATTCCAATAAAGAAGGAAATGATGGAAAGACCAAAACCTTTGGGAAATAAGGGAAGAGGAAAGCCTTAAAGAGATCAATGGCTTAAACCGAAGTAATGACCCAAAAGCTATGAAAATGTTAAATAGATTTTCTGCAGGATGAACGAGAGATTTTGAAACAAAGGGGATGTGAACTTCACCTCAATGGAATAGATGAGTACTAGGACCAAGTGGGAACGAGGTGAGATAGACGAGAAGTACTCGTAGGATCTCAAGGGTAAAGGTAAGCAGGAGAAGATGACACAAAGGAATCTCATTCAAGGTTGGATATTCGCAATGGTAAAACTAGAAGGAAATTATGGGACAAAAGAAGGGTAAAACTTACCAAGGAAAGGAACCTTGGAAAAACATATGTGCTCCAATTAGGAGGAAATAGAACCAACAAAATTGGAAGGAAGATAGGCTCCTCAAAGAGAAGCTGTTAGAGATGAAAGGATCGAGTGCAAAGAGAAAAAAATCGTGAAGGTCCAAGGGATAAGTTAAACCCAAGTAATGGGTAAGTAAGAAGATAACATCGAAGGATGTTGTATGAGTAAGAAAGAAACTAAGTTGGAAAGGAGAATCGTGAAATCATCATGAGTGAGTAAGAAGGGATTAAGAAAGAGAAGAGTCCTTAAAGTAAAGGATGCCATTGAGAATGAGGAATGATGTAAGAAAGAAAGAGTTTCAGCATGACAGTAAATTATCGGGAAACTCAAAGACTTGAAGGTTGAAGGACCTAATAAAGAAGGTTGAAACACGAGGAAGTGAGAAAACCAATACAATTATAATGGATATGACATCAAAAGGCAAAATGGACGATTAGAAAACAATGATGAAAGTAAAGAAATACCACCAGACAAAAAGAGGGATGAAGTTATACCATCCTTGTAAGATAGAGAGATTGGGAATAGTCATTTGGAAGTGCTTTAAAACATCATATGGTCAAAGACAAGTTCCAAAGAACGTCATGCCGTGAGGGACATGTAAACCCAACTGTCCCAGGGAAATATGACTTAGGTAAGGAAGAATCCATGATTTGAGCATGACAAGGTCAAGCGTTAAAAGGTGGAACAAAGTTGTAATAACCAATGAATGAGGAAAGGATCAATGTAGGATGAGAAGGTGATAAACATCAAAACCTGTAGAAGTATGTACGTGGTCTTTGAACGGAGGCTGAGCTAAGGAGGTCAACAATAAGAAGAATGACTGGATGCAGAAAGGATTGGGTATTTTAGAACTCCCAATCCTGAAATCTTAAATTAAATGACCTTGGAATGGAGAAATAATGCTTAAAGGAATGAATGATGTAAATTTAAGGATATGACCTTAAACCTTCCCACGAGATATGATTAGCTAAAATAAGCTCCATGGAATGAGAAAGTGATGTGAATGAAAAGAAAATCTTAAGTATGTGATATAAGGGATAAACGAAAACAGCCAAAAAGGTTGTATGTCAATAAACTACAAATTTACGTCAATGAAGATTCATTCCAATACAAAGGGTGTGAAATAAGTTTTGGGGACAAAACTCCTAAAAGGAGGGGAGAGTTGTAAACCCCATCCTTTAGAGTTAAGGAAAACTGGGGAAAGAACCGATCTAATTGAGTGAGAAAAACTGATTCGGTTCACAAACCACGATAATAGAGAATGGACAAATTGGAAAATTTACAACTCCCGAGTGACCCAAAGAGTCATAAAAACCTTGGAAAGGGACCTTAGGACAATTTGGGAAAAAAAAAACCAGACTAGTTCAGGTGAACCGGATCCAAATCGGATTGAACCATTTTGGACTGGTTTGAACCACTATTGAACCAGATGCTAAATTCATTTTTCTCGGTGGCTTAGAAAATTCAAAATTGAGAATTAAGGCCACCATTTGATAGAAAATAAATTTAGATGAATTTAAAAATGTTTAATTTTGAAAAACTCGGTCGAATCAAACCCGAACCAACTGTTTAAGCATTGAACTCGATTCGGACTGGTCCGGTCTAGTTTGGAATAGTGTCGTCTTCTTCCTTTAGATGACATCACTATTCACTCGTTAGAAAATTCAACAGCGCCAACAAAGAAGAAACGTTTCCGTTTAGTACATTTCAGACCATTAATGACTGTCATTAAGGTGTCAAACGGACAATCGGAAAGTCCCCGAGCTCTCAATATAAATAGCCCCCCTCCATTCATCCTCCACACACATGAAAACCTCACTCACTCTCAGCTACTCAGTTTTTCGACAAAGCTTGAACCAATGCTATAATATAAGGTCTTTTCTGAGCCAAAGAAGGCGTGGTCGGGTTCCTTAGACTCAGGGAGAAGTGAGCTACACAGTGGTAGTCTCCAATTGCTCCGAGGGTCACCGGAGAAGCGTCGGCGTGATCGAATAGTGAAGCAGCTCCATCGGACTGAATCTGTCCTATTTTTGTTGAGCTGAAATCATCCAATTCAAGCCCTCCTTAGGCCAAACCAAGTTCTTCCAACATCTACTTAGTTCTCCTACGACCGAATTAGAGCGAAAAGATAAGCCAATTTGGCTCCCCTCTGTAAATTCTGATCGATGCTAGAGAGAGTACTAGTAGGTATTTACTAACAAAATTCTCCCTCAATTCGACATGAATTGAGGTGATTCTTGATTCTAGGAGTAACCTTAGGATGAGAGCTATCTGCCCAGAACAAAAGGTCAGATAATCGCACCCGCGACGATAAGCTTTCGCAGTTTTTTGTCTCTACATTCAATTTTCTGGTGAAGCTCCATTTGAGCTTGTTCCGACGTCGAATCATGTGATTCAAAGTGCAACTGAATCGTATGGAGGTGTAGGAAGTTGGAAAGTTGAAAAGTTGATTTTTCAACTCATTTGATCTGTCAATTTGATAAAATCAAATTCAACCAAGTTGAAAAGTTGAAATTGGAAAAATTTTGGGGATTTCAAAAATTGGAGAGACTAAAGTGCAATTTCCTAAAATCGAGGGTCAAATGTGCATGCTAAAGATGTTGGAGGACTAATTGGTCAATTTTTGGAATTTTGGGGGTGAAATTTACAATATTTGTAAAGTAGGGGCAAAATGGTAATTTTGGAAAAAAAATTGGGGACCAAATTGGGAATTTGGGAAACTTGAACCACTTTATGAAATTTTGAATAAATTGAGATCTCAAAGTAAATTTTTGAAAGCTTCGGTACTCAATTTAAGGAAAAATTGGCATTAAGGACCTAAATTTAAAGAAAAAGAACTTTAGAGACCTAATTGCAAATATTTGAAAAGTTGGGTATTTTAGTCATTCATAATGAATGAAGACTATCAAGCCAAAAGACAATGAACAAGGATATTTATACTGTTTAAGAACACGAAGTATCAAGAACGCAAGTTAAGACAAAGCTCGAGAGAAAATGTAAGTCGATTAAGAAGTATTCAAGACATTCACGGATGAGTGGGATTTTTATATCATACCTGGTTAGGATGATAAGCACCTTCGAAATGAAAGCCCACTAAAATGTGGGATTTTAACATCACACCTGGATGGGGTGATGTGAGAAAACATAGAAAAACTAAACGGTTGTAATAGATCATAATCGATTGGTATGATGAACTACCTAAAATGAAGTAGAAAACCCGTTCATCGATTATGAGCGGAGATGTCCTCACACCCAGTTGGTGTGATGGATAGTTGAAAAATTATTTTGTCGGAAGTGCTTTCCCCTGACTGTGTGCCACTTCTTAAATGGGAGACCTTCTCGATGGGAGCTCGAATAGCTTAGATAGACCGGAGGCCTCGGTTATTGGAACTTGGGGGCTAATATGCCCGATTTTGAAAATCTTGTATAGTGGGCCCAAGGCTAGTTGCACGAGCAGGAACTCGTAAACAAACACGAGTTTGAGCCATAAAAACTTTAAATGAATGATATGTTTGGCCATGGTACCAAGACATGACTGATATACTCGATGGACTGGCAGCAATGTGTCATGACAGGTCGACGGACCAATCGTGACAAATAGCTGCAAGTCGAGTTGAGGTTTGGGGCCATTGGACTAGCGGCACCATAAATTAAATGGCTTAAGAGGAAAATTGTTGTTTTGTGCATGCACTAAGGTACGAGACCTTCAAGATGCCCAAGAGGGGAAGTGATGCGTCCTAGGGGCTACTAGGCGACATGGTGGAGATAAATGGTAGATTGTTGTGCTAGTAGTCAAGGAAGCTCGACGTAGCTTTATGCACATGAGACTAGGATGGGGTCAGGATGAAGTCTCTGTTCTCATACGGACACGAAGTTTTCTTTATGGGATTGAGGGTTGGATGTCTCAAACATCCACTCATTCTCATGATAGAAGTGAATGAACTTCTATCTAGGTGGCCGGTAAAGTCGCTCCGATGCCACAAGTGGGTGCAGTAGATGTGTTGCCCTACGAATGTCTGTTCCCTTCATGATTAAGGGCGTGTGTTGGTTGATAAACACACCATTTGTGGTTAATGATGAGAAATGGCTTTGAAAACCAAAATTTTAAGGATGAAATATCTTAAAGGAAATAAGGAGTTTGGCACACACCAATTAAAAAAAATGATTTCACTAAAACTTTATTTTTTTTTTAATTTCCCATTCACTGAGTTGTGATAACACTAGGTTTTACCCTTTGTTGCATTTTTGTTGATATATGTTATTCCAGGGAACAAGGTTGAGAATTATGCATGGCTCCTCTTGAGTTAAAGAAGAGGAAAACCCCTCTCAAACCAAGAGAGCAACGGGTTGTTCATGGGGATTTGACTAAACCATGTTAGTGTGTGACATATAGACACAAGAAACTTTGAAAGAGACCAAAGCTTTAACTAAGTAGGAAAGAACCAAAGAGGAGTACAAAGAAAGGAGGGCACCAAGGATGATCTTCAAGATAAGTAAAAAGAGGGCGACAAATTCATGGGTTAGACAAGATCCAGAAAGGCAAGGTATCTACCAAGAAATGGAATTGAGGAAAGAACACATCCCAACCAAGAAGCACAGGACCTGACTGAAGATGAATTCACAGATAGTGTAGTGGAAGAAGGAAAAACACAAGGGAAACATGTTCTCAAGGTTCAAGAGGCAAGATAAAACCAAAGAGAAGGTAAGTAAGAGGAATGTCTAGGATAAGAAATGTAAAGGAGGGACTAGTGACCAAACCTCAAACAGTGGAACGAGTTAGGTAAGCCGTTCGCAAAGAGGTCAAGAAATAGTGAGGTAGGGAAAATCCAAACTTTTCCTTAAGGAGGTCAACTAGAAAAGAATATAACTGAGAGTAAAAATAAGGTACATATGAAGTACACCTAGGATCCCCTCATAATGGGGCTGATGCAGAAAACATCTTCCAGTAGCTCTAGGATAGGAAATAGTAAAAGTGAAGGCAAGAGGAAAAGTGCTAAAAAGAGGAGTCCTGGAAGGATATATACAGCTAAAGACCACTTGAAAGGACCAAAGATGGACGTCTGAACATAATGTGGAGTACAAGGAACAAATCCCATAATCAGGAACTCCTCAAAGGGAGGATAAGGGACAAAAAGGGGAATTGGAGGAAAATGAAGGATTAAGGGCAGACAACCATGCCAATATCAGAAGGGTGTAAGAAAGGGAAAGGAAAAGCCTACAAGGAGTGTTAGGGAGGTTGAACATGAAACTTCTAGGACAGAAGTCTCTATGTAGAAGGATAAAGATAAGAAGTGAGACCATAAGAAGGGAAATTCCCAAACTAAGGAACCGACAGATGGATCATAAGAGGCTTAACCCAAAATAAGGAACCTCAAAAGGGACATAAGTGGTTAAGGATGTACTAGAAGGAGGGAAGTCCTCGAGCAAGGATACCACTAGAGATAAGGAAGGAAACAGAAGGGAGAGAAAACCGCAAGTAAGTCATTAAGCTCAAAAGTGGATAGGAAACACAATGGTCAGAATCGGGAAACAAAATAAGGGAGATAAGGAAGGATGAGTAAATAAGGAGAACCAAACGCTCCCAAAAAGCATAACGTCAGGGAAAAAGGACGACTATATAATACTGAGAGCAATCAAGAAACACTACTGGACGACAAGGATGAGCGAAGGATAGTAACTTCGAGAAGATTGGAAAGGAATGAACTACCATAAAGGGCCGACCTAGGATTGTAAGGGAAAGGGTAAATTTTTTAACATGTTTCACTACAAGGGATATACGAGTCCAATAATCCCAAGTGAAAATGTGGCCCACATAAGCATGAATCCGTTAGTTAAACATAACAAAGACAAATATAAAGCTGGGTGAAGTGAAATTGTAATATGGAAAGGATGGAAGAAGAACCAAAAATAAGAAAGAGATAGTATCAAGTCACGAGAGTGTAGGATGAAGAGCCCAAAAGGGGCACCGAGCTAAGGAGCCCAACGACCATGGAAAGTAGATAAAAATGGGGACGGTCGGACGATTATGGAACGGTCAACCCAAAGACATGGATGAAAACCTTCAAGAGGAAGGGCCTTACCCTAAGAAAAATAGGAAGTGGACCTAAAGGTATACTTTTGGACTGGTGGGTAAGACATACCAAATTAGGATACCCTCCATAGAGTGAGTGATTTATGGAATGGAAGAGAAATTCCTTTAGTGTGTGGTTTGAAAAGGGCTAAGTAAAGGAACAACCAAGGGGTAACATGTCAAGTAAACCCCAATTTGACATCAATGGAGATTATTTCCAATGTAAAAGGGATGCATAATTTAGTTTTGTGGACAAAACTCCTAAAAGAAGGGGAGAGTTGTGAAATTCATCACCTCGGATCAAGGAAATCGGGAAAGAACTGGTCAATTTAAGGAGAAAACTTAACCACTTAGTGAATCGAGAATGATAAAGAAGAGTTGGAATGGGAAATTGGAAAATTTCAAGTGACCAATATGTCACAAAAATCATGGGGAAGGGTCATGGAGGAAATTAGATGAGAAAATCAGACCAGTTTAGGGTGAATTGAACCTGAACCAGATTGAACTGGGTTGAACCATACATGAACCAGTCTCTTAATTCATTTTTCTAGATGGCTTAAAAACATCAATTTGGGAAATTGAGGCCACCATTGAATAGAAAATGAATTTAGACAAATTTAGAAATTTTTAATTTTGGGAAAATCGGTCGAATCGGGCCTGAACCAGCTGATTTTCATTTTCTAGTCACTAGATCCGGTCAGACTAGACAGGTCAATGGTCTAGCCAATCAACGGATCGCTAACGGGTCAGTGCCTAGTCAACATGCATGCGAGCAATCAGAGTGTGATGTATGGCAATGAGTGCTCTGTCAGTTGATCAATGGTCAACATATAGCGGATGCCTAGTTAGTAGCCATGCAAACACGACCGGCCAATGAGAAACTGCCACATGTCCAGTCAACCAATCAATGGATGACGTGGCGGGTGATTCGGATCGCCATGTCAGCTGGACCAACCAAACACATGCTGCCACATGGCAGGTTTGCACATGCGAAGCTCACACGTGTGGAACAATGTCATCTTCCTCCTCTGTCCAATGACACTGTTCATCGAGGATCTTTCCTTTTCCGGTGAAGGAAATTTGCTCCGATCTAGGCAATTTTTTTATTAGGATGAGTGTGACTAGTATGGAAACTACTTGGACAGAGGGTCCCCAAGCTACCAATATAAAGAGCTCCCCTCCGTTCATCCATCACACACCTCAATTCCTCTCTCTCTCTGAAGTGCTCTGTTTTTCAGCAAAGCTCGAACCATAGCTCCGACTTAGGCACTTCCTTTAGCATAAGAAGAGGAATTTGGGTCCAACAGACTCGATAGGAAGTCAGCTACCAGATTCCTACCTCCAACCGACCCAAGGATCGCCAAAGAAGTGCCAGCGAGCTTGAACGGTAAAGCTGCTCTGTTTCAGTCAATCAGAATTAGACCAATTCAGACCTCCTGTAGTTGAATTGAGTCCTCTCATAGCCCCACGGCCATCACACGACCTCTCTAGAGGCAAAAGGTAAGCCAATTCGACCCTCCTCCATCGTTACAGATCTGTTCTAGAGAGAGAAAGTGATCCTAGAAGGATCCTGAGGACAAGAGCTAACTTCCCCAATTAAGAACTCGGATCGTCGCCCCTCTAAAAGTAAGCTTTCAAAGCTTTCTCTCTTTACATCCAATTTTCTAGCGAAGCTCCGTTTGAGCTCGTTTCAAACCTAAATCCTACAATTCAAAGTGCAATTGAATTTTATGGAAGTATAGAAACTAATTCATAATACCAATTTGAAAAAATAACCCCAATTGAACAACCAATTTGAAGAAATCAAATTCGGTCATTAAAGATGAGTAGCAATTGGGGAAAAATTGAAAGAAATTTGGGGATTTCAGAAAATTGAGAGAGCTCCATGTAATTTCTCAAAATTAAAGGTTAATTGGTAACGAGAAAGATATTGGAGGACCAATTGGTCAGTTTTCAAAAGAATTATGGCCAATTGGCCATTTTTTGAAAGTAGGGGTAAAACGGTAATTTTAGAAAAATTAGGGACTGAATAGGAAATTTGGAAAATTTGAGCCCTGTTTACAATTTTAAGTCAATTAAGGACCAAGGAGGACATTGGGAGTCCTTGGGACTCAATTGGGGAAAGATTGAACACTAGGGACCTAAAGTCAAGAATTATGAACTTTAGGGACCTAAGTGCAATACACTAAAAACTTGGGCCTAGTGGCCAATACTTGAAAAGATAGACGGCTCTCACACTAAAACCTAACTTATAAGAATGGGTAAACCATGTAGGGACACTTAAGACCGGAACACGAGTGAGAGAGCCAAACTCATACATGGAAAACTGGCTAGGGATGAACATCTCCTAACTCATTGGAATTTAACCGAAATTCAGTCTAAAATTCAACCGAAATTCAACCAAAATTCTCTCTAGAACACATACATCTCCTAACTCAAGTGATCCGACTTGTAGAGAGCCTAGCTCCACCGTCCAACCACCTCAGAAGGAGATCTTAGTGTCCCTTGAACACTGAGGAAGTTAGCATTCCATGTTGAAGGTTACTCTACATGAATTAAAGTTACATAACCTTGGTCAAACGATCAGATTTAGTTCACCTTGGTATCTATCATATCATCCTGGAATTCCCAAAAGAATATAATTTTGTACTCTGGGATTGATTCGATTGATTTGTCCATCAATGAACCCCTTTATACTACCCCTTATCTAATTATTCATAAATCCAAGGCATTCCCAATAATTTCTCATATTTACCCTATGCCCTTATGTAAACCCTCGTTCTCTCATAATAAGAAAGGAAAATTTGAGAATCAAAATATTTCGAGAGAAAATCGAGATTCAAAGTGAACTAGGATTGGTAAAGAGAAGCAAAAAATGGGAAATTGGAAAATCCAAATTGTTCAATGAAGATCCAAAATAATGAAAATGGATCATGAACCAAATTTGATGTGAGAATTGGACGGTTTAGGGTGAATCAGACCTGAACCGGGTTGAACTAGGATGAACAAAAAATAACTGGTTCAAAGAATCATTTTTCTACATTACTTAAAAATATAATTTTAGTTAATTGAAGTCACCAATGTGTAGAAAATGAATTTAGATAAATTTAGAAATTTCTAATTTTGAGAAAATCGATCGAATAGGGTCTAAACTAGACGATTTTCTATTTCGAGTTATCGAACTTAGTGTGACTGAATCGGTCAACGATGTAGTTGATCAACAAACTGCTCGCCAGGTCAGCACTCAATTATCACACACAACCAATGAGCGTGCAACACGTGGAAAAGTGCGTCTAGTCAGCCACCCGGTCAGCGTTTAAAAGCATTAGACAATCAGAGTGTGACAAGCGTACTCGGTCAATGGTCACACAAGAAAAATCCACATTATCAAAAATTAACCAATAGGAGAGTGATACGTGTTCTCAATCAACGGTCAACTAAGAAGGAGCCTTGTCAGTAGGGTTGACCAATGAGAGGCTTACACGTGACAAAGGTGTCAGGTCAACGACTGACTAAGATGCTAGAGAACGGCAACCAATAAGAGGTCGACACGTAGCAAAGCCGTGTAGGATGTTCATGGCCAATCATAGGTTGATACGTGGCAATGACACATTATGTTAAGTGAAAAAACTAACGAATTTAAATAATCTAATCAAAGGACGCCACATGTCACAATCAACTAATGATCAGAATTGGTCAGCGGGCATGTTGGAGTAGTGACCAATGAGACGTCGCCATGTGGCCTATCAATGAGTCAACGGGTGACTTAGATGCTAAGAAAGATGTCTCATCAGTGATACTAGTTAATCTTTGCACGCCATGTGGCAGCACCCACGTGCAAAGCTCACACGCACGTGCACGGTGTGGTCTTCAAACTCTAATTAGTTGAGAAGAGGGAGAGTCAAAAGGACACCTTAACTCTGACGACCAATAAATCTCTCCAATAAGGGAGTAAATCAGAGAGTTAATGGTCGGCCGATGGATTGATGGATAGGAACGGAACTCTTTGAGCTCCATATATAAAGAGCTCCCATCCATTCATCATCCTATCCCTGCAAAGCTCGAAGAAGACGAGTTGCTCCCAATTTCGTCCATCCATGAACTAAAGCTCCAACGTCGACCTTTTACTTCACCTCAGAACACAAAGTTGGGTTCTATGGAATCTTGAGGAAGTTCTCTACCTTCATGTATTCTCTATTTAGCTCGAGGATTAATGGAGAAGCTTTGGTGAGCTTGCATATTACAGACACTCTTACGGTCAAATTTAGGCAAAGGTTTTTGAACCAAATTTTGACCACCTTAAATCGCCTCAGAGTGGAACGACCCCCCATGACTCTCCACGGCCAAGCCTCATCCTACCCGGGTCTTTTTGGTAAGCAATTATCGCCACCCTTCGCCGAAATAGTAAATTTATAGAGAGAAAACGAGGAAAAATTTACTGATTAAAATTTCCTTGCTCAGTCCACCAATTGTGATGAAGATTGACCCTAAGAGGATCCTCTCGACAAGAGTTATTTCTCCATAATAAGAGCTCCGGCAACCGTGCACTCGCCCGTAAGAAATCAAAAATTTTTCTCTATAGAAAAGATTTCCTATGATACTTCGTTTAAGCTGAATTCTAGGCCAAAATGGACAATTTAAAGCTTGGAATGATTGTGGAGAGATAGGTGAGATTATTAGTGGCATGATATGAGGTAATTAACCGAGTTTAAGTGGTTAATTTGATTAATTAAAGATTTGGGGCAAAAGTATAATTTTGAGGAAATTAGGTAAACTAGGGATTTTTGGAAATTTGGGGATTTTTATTAAATTGATATCAATTGAGGATCAATTTGTAAATAATAAGATTTGGGGATTTGATTGCAATTACAAATAATTATAAGATTTTATTTGTAATTTTAATTAATTTTATTTTTATAAAACTATATAGGGGTAAAATTGCAAATAAAGTAAACTTAGAAATTAATGGTAATTAATTGGGAAATTATTGCCAATAAAATAAACTTTGGGACTACTATGTCAAAGAAAAAAATCATAGGGATCTAAGTATAAATTCGTATAATTGACGGGATCATTATCCGTAACAATGTAGGTGTTGAGAGAAGACCCTTGACCTACAAACTATGACACCGTCTAGAGACATTATAAATCTATTCAGGATGAACAAGTCACGGATTTTAGGTTAGTGGAATTTTTTATATCAAGCTTGCTTGGACTGATGAACGCCTATTTAAATCCTATAAACCTCTTTTCCATAAATAATCTCCATTAATTATGTGACACTACTCAAAATACTTTTTAGGAGATGATTTCTTTGAAGCATGAAGCATGAATCCTATAGATTCTATTTTTGAGAAATCTTTTTTATCCTATTGGGCCCAAGGCCACAGTTTTGAAAAGAGAAATGAGCCCAATGCCGCCTTTTTGAAAACTCATATAGTGGGCCCAATGCCAATAGAAACGAGCCTAGTCCCGTAGATAAAAACTTGGGTTTTCATCCTCATAAAATTATCTCAATTAGATAATGTGTGATTAAGCTACAAAGCCAAGAGTCAGGTCGGAGCCCGTTGGGTTGGCAGACTAAGAGAAAGGATCTAAATCCAAAACTACCTTTGTGTGTGATTGCAATCTTTTACAGAACCAAAGAGATGACTGATATGGGATGGTGTTGGTTATAAGGGCTATTGGATAGCAAGGTTGGGAAAAGGGAAGTTATCACTGGTCCAATATGTCATGGGACTCTAGGAGTCCCTATGCGCAATTGAGATCGAGGTGAAGCAGGAGAGGTCTCATCCCTCTATAGCAGACACTTTTATTTGAATAATGTCTGGGGTTGGGCAATTGTACTCACACAAATAGATGGTCGAGGTTGTAGCCTCACACCAAAGTGGTAGAGGTTGTAGCCTCTCACCATGGTGGACGGTAAAGGCACTCTTGGCCACAAGTGGGACAGATCGAAGTTGTAGCCTCACAAGGTTTGTTTTGCGAATGTTTGATCCCTTTATGAGAAAAGGGTGTTTGATTTGTTGTTTGTCTAATACAAACCAATGGTAACTCAACCATAAGCAAATAATGAGAAATTCATCTAGTTATGATGGAATCTATTTGAACTTATAAGATACAAGTAGTGGATTAAATTGAGAAATCCTTTTTAATACTAAACAAGAATTAGCTTGTTTAATTGGTAAATTAAGCCTTTTTTTTTACTTAGGATATACAAGTAAAGGATTTAATTGAGAAATCTCTTTCTAATGAGAATTCAAGTTGTAGCTTTTTCAAACCCTTCACTTTAAGAAAAGGAAAACTATATGTACTTTTAAGTATGTTTAGAATTGTGGATAGAAAGGCATGATGTCAGTAGGACCCCTCACTAAGTTGTAAACTCATCCCCCTGGTTACTTCTTTCAGGTATTAAATATGTCGAGAAGGACATTAGAAGATAAAATATCAAATGGGTACATTATTAATTTTACAAGTTTATGCACAACATTGAATATTCTGACATATTTTGGAAAACATGATCTAATGTACAGATTTCCTATTATCTTACGTCGTGCTCCTGCCAGTATTATGATTACAAAGGTAATATCTATTATAGTACTAGGAGGAGTGATGAGTTGTTCACAGGTTTCCGACCAAGCTGAGTCGGGGTGTGACACCCTAAATCTATAAACTTTTAACTTATACAATGAACTTTCCTAAAATTTAGATTTTAGTCCCTAAATTTATAACGATTACTATTATGCCATTTTCTTACAAACTCCTCCATCCAGTTCCCTAAATGTTTAAATTTTCCATTTAATTCCTTACATTGTGTCTTGGTTTGATTTGGGTCCAAAATTCCTAGAAATCACATTTTTTTGGCTCAAACTTAACATTATTTACTATTTTGACACTAAAATTTTCCAAACTTTTATTTAGGTCCCAAAGCTTTCTAAAACCCTCTTTTCATGCCCCTAGACTTCTACCAAGTTTCATTTATGTCTCCATTTGTCCAAAATAGTGTTTTGACTCCCATACTTTCTAAAAATTATATTTTAGCACCCCATCTTTCTCTTCCACCAAACATTGATAATTTGAGTCAAAATTCCTGACATGACCCTAAACAGGTTTCCCAAGCTCACACGATCATCTTATGGTCTATTCTGTTTGAAATAGTGTTATTTTTGGCCTCGTATGGGCCCTTTCTGAAAAATAATACAGAGTTAGGTTTCCTATAATAGCTCACTAGAGATAGGGCACCAATAGTCATTAGAGATGAGGCTGGAGAGTTGATTCCCTTGTGCATCCTTTGCTACTTGGATCACCCCCAAATGGTGGTTGAAGTTATCTACAATTCACTATTTACAAAGCTTGGCTGATAACAAAGTGTTATTGGAGCTTACACGACAAAATAAAACAACGAGACTTACCTTTGGCTTAGATGGCCGATTGGGTTTGGTTGACTAAGTTGGGAGGACTTTGTGGAAAGTTTTTGGTAATTTTAGGCCATTAGGAGGTGCAAATTTGACCTTGATAAGTGTGGGTCACATCTCAAGGTGTCGTAGTTGGTTATTATGCGAGCTCGCTCGCACCGGTAGAGGATCTGATAGCATAGGACAAATGTGGGGTAAGGAAGTCAACTTTCATGTCCATATAATAAAACTAAAATCACTAATCTTAGTGGTTGGAGAATGGAGTATTGTTACTCGAAAGGATCAATTGTGAGAGGTCACTAGAAGATCTCTCTTGACTTTTAGAGTAAATTCAAACTTTTGAGGTGATAAAAAACAAAATTGCTCATAATAGGAGGTAGATCGATAAGTTTCTAGTTCAATAATTTTTTTGTGTGGGATTTCTAAAAAATTGAGGTTTAAGTAATTTCCTTTTGTGTGTCACATGTGCAAAATTTATCAAACATAGGGTAGATGGGCAAACAATGTCGAGTTAGATTTCTTGGTTGTGGACTCTTGTGACACATATGATGTGTGGTTTGTTCACACTATAGTGGATTAATTTCCAATGATTAAATCGGTTGGTTCAACTAATTTTTTTTTCTTTCCTTGGTTGGTTCACCACTAATTCAACTAGTTATTAGCCCATTTCATTTTTCTAAAAATTCTTTAATTGATTCCTTGTAATCTCATACCAAGAATTTCTAATTTTCCATTTGTAGACCCCTTGGAAAAATCATACAGTTTTTTTACCCAAGTCAATTCAATACCAATTCAACCTGGTTCTAAATCGACACTTATGGATCATTGATTTGTGTTAAAGATGTCCCTTGGGAGGGGTCAAAATCTCTTGACCAAAATTTTAAATCTTTGATTCAAAACGACTTTCTTTCTTGGGTCTAGTTTTTCCTTCTCGGTTAAACCTAAGTTTTTAGTTTGATTGAGTGACAAATAATAGTTGAGTGAGATTTTCAACTTCATGTCTGATTAAACCAATGTAGTCAATATTTCTTGTTTTATAAAAAGTTGGTGTGCATGCTTTGGAAATATTTTGAAAAAGTATATAGAAAAGCTAATAGAGAGACTTTTATGAAAAGGCGAGAGATATCCCTAGTAATTTTGAAAAGCGGTGTGAGACCCGATATCCTATAATATAGAAGTCTGAACCCAAACATTTTAAAATGTGTGATAACCTGACCATTTACAATGTTTATGGAAAAAGGGTTAAGGCTCACGTTTATGAAAGACAATAAAGCTCATGTTTATGAAAAAGTGGTTAGGCCAATATTTATGAAAGAGGAATACGACCCATTGATTGTTAATGAGGATAAGACCCATGTTTATAAAGTGGATTAGAAATATATTTATGAAAGATTCATATGGCTCATTGATTATGAAAGGGGCTAAGGCCAATGTTTATAAAGGGGTTTAAGCCAATATTTATGAAAGAGATATATGACCCATTAATTATAAAAGAGGCTAAGAGCTAGTCTTATGAAAAAGGCTTAGGGCAATATTTATTAAAGGGACATATTACCCATTATTTATAAAAGGGGCTAAGGCCCAAGTTTATGCAAAGCTCTTAGGCTAATATCTATGAAAGTGGCATAGGGATCATTATTTTTTTAAAAGGGGCTAAGTTGAGGTTTATAAAAGGGGCTTAGTCCAATAATTATGAAAGGGCATATGACCCAATACTTATAAAAGAGGCTAAATCACATGCTTATAACGCGACTTAAGCCAATATTTATGAAAGAGCATATTGCTCGTTATTTAAGAAAGAGGCTAAGGCACATATACAACCATTATAAAGAAGAAAGGGTTAAGCCTCATTTTTTTTTGTTTATAAAAAAGGGAGTAGGACTCATATTATTTATAAGGAATGGGGTCTAAGTCCCATGTTGTTTAAATAAAAGTGGGCTAAGGCCCAAAGTGATTTACAAGTAAGGTGTGAAGTCACTTATGAAACATGAGTAGTGGAAATGACCAGTTAACAAACTAAACATCGAGTAATTAGAATCTATGATGTTTTGTAGAATTATTGTGTTTCATATATATATATATATATATATATATATATCATGATTATTGCTTAGGAGGACGATGTGGACGATTGACAGGACACCTATAAACCCTATTTTCTCATAATAAGAAAATTGAAAATGAGAACTGACAAATTTCATGAAAAAATTGTGTTTCAAAGTGAACTAGAACTGGTCAAAAGAAACTAAAACAAGAATTTTAATGATCCCAAGTGATAAATGAATATTAAAAAAATAATGAAAATGGGTAATGAAGTAAATTGGATATGAGAATCGAACCGATTAAGGGTGAATTAGGAAGAATCGATTCAAAGATTCATTTTTCTAGGTGACTTAAAAATATCAACTTGGGAAATTGAAGTCACTAATGTGTAGAAAATAAATTTGGATAAACTTAGAAAATTTTAATTTTGTGACAACTAGTTGAATTGAGCTTGAACCAAACAATTTTCTATTTTGGGTCACTAAAGCTGGTTCGACCGAACCAATCAACGGTCCAGCTGGTCAATGGACTACCTGCTAGGTCAGTGCCCAGTCAGCACGTGCAACCAATTAGCATCTGAAAACGTTGGCTAATAAGACGAAGAAAAAGTCACGTGGCCCTAGTCAACTGTCAGACAAAGAAAAAGTCATGTCATTGGAAACTGACCAATGGGAGCATGAAACATGTCTTTAATTAATGGTCAGCCGAAGATGATCTCCATCAGCTGGGCTGACCAATGAGAGGCTGAAAGATGGCAAAGGTGCTAGATCAACGACTGACTAGGATGTCAGAGAATGATAGACTAATCAGAAGTTGACACGTGGAAAAGCCACGTTAGATGGCTATAACCAATCAGAGTCTGATATGTGGCAATGGCATAGGGTGTTAGGTGGGAAAATAAACAAATTTAAATTAGCCAATCAAGGAACGCCATGTATCATGATCAACTGACGATCAGATCCGATGAAGCACCATGTCGGGAAAAGCGACCAATGGGAGGTCATAACGTGTCTAATCAATGAGTCAATAGATGACTTGGACATTGAGTAAGACACCGCGTCAGTGAAGCTAGCTAAGCACGGTGCGTACTTGCATGTGCAAAACTATCATGCGCACGCACAATGTTGTCTTCTTTCTTCAGATAATTGAATAGTGGGGTAGGCAGAAAGTCACCATAACTCCAGCACCATTAAATCTCTTCGACAAGGGAGTAAATAAGAGAGTTAGTGGTTGGTTGATGGATGGTTAGATAGGAACGGAAGTCCCCAAGCTCCCTATATAAAGAGCTCCTCTCCATTTATCATTTTCATCCCTCGAAAGCCTGAATAAGATTAACTACTCCATTTTCCAATAATCCTTGAACCAAAGCTTTGATATGGACCCAAATCTCCATCTCTGAATCCAAATTTAGGTTCCCTAGAACTGGGAGGAAGAACCTTGCTACATTCTCCCTTTAGCTCGAGGATAATGGAAGAAGCACTAGTGAGCCTGCACAATACAGTCGCTCCAACTGCCAAGTTTTAACAGGAGTTTTTTAGGTGAATTCAGGTCACTGTCAAACCTCCCAAGGCCAGGCCAACCCTCCCATGACTCTCCACGACCGAGTTGTGTCCTCCTTGAGCCTTTGAGGTAAGAAATTGTCATCGCCTTTCTCCAAAATAGAGAAATTTCATAGAGAAAATTATGAAAATTTTGTTGATCGAATTCTCCTTGTTCATGGAACAAATTGAGGTGAAATTTGTTCCTAAGAGGTTCTTCTCCACGAGAGCTAGCTCTCCATTTCCAAAAAAAATTGCTCTAGCAACCGCATCCTTGCTGGTAAGAAATTGAAGTTTTCTTTCTCTAGAAATATTTTCCGGTGAAGCTTTGTTTGAGCTCGATTCTAGGCCAAATTTAATGATTCAAAGCTTGAAATGATCGTGGAGAAGTAAGGCAGATGATTAGTTATATGATATGAGGTAATTAACTGAGTTTAATCGATCAATTTGATGAATTGACATTTCGGGGGGCCAAAGTGCAATTTTGGAGAAATTGTATTATTTTGGAAATTTAGGGATTTTTTTGCAATTGACCTAAAGTGAGGGTTAATTGAGGATTTAAATGAAATTGGAGGCTTAATTTCAATTAAAATGATTTTTGGGGAATTTAATTGTAAATAAAAATGAATAAAATGCTTTATTTGTAATTTTGAATAATTTTATATTAAATAAAATTATTTAGGGCTAAAATTGCTAATAAAGTAAATTGAGGAAATTATGGCATATAATTTGTAGTTTATTTGTCAAGAAAATAAACTTAGGGACTTATGTGTAACAAAAGAAAAAATTTGGACCTAAGTGTAATTAACGAATAATTGATGGATATGTTATATATGATCATGTAGGTATGAAAGGAAGGCCTTTACCTATAACCAAGAATCCAACCTAAGGTATCGGAATCCTATCCAGGATGAATAAGTCATGAATCTCAGGTGAGTGAGATTACTGGTATCGAGTCGAGTTGGACTGATGATGCATACTTGCAAGCATGCGTTATTTTGAAATTAGATTTTCAGAAGTATAATCCTCTGACTATGTGAAACTGCTTAAATCTTTTGGGATTATACTTTTGAAGAAAACATGAAGTATGATAATAGGACAACCATTGGACAGTGTATGGATACACTTCAAGGGATATGGTCTAGTTCCGACCGTCGATGCAGGAAATAGACGAGGTCCAATGTGAAACCCGTCACCTTGGATCAAGGAAATTGGAAAAGAACTGGTCAATTTAAGGAGAAAACCAAACCTCTTAATGAACCGAGAACAATAAAGAAAGGTTGAAATGGGAAATTGAAAAATCCCAAGTGACCAAGATGTCACAAAAATCATGGGGAAGGGTCATGAAGGAAATTGGATGAGAAAACTGGACCGGTTCAGGGTGAACTGGACCTGAACCAGACTGAAATGGATTGAACCGGGTTGAACTATACATGAACTAGTCTCCTAATTAATTTTTCTAGGTGGCTAAAAAATATCAATTTGGGAAATTGATGCCACCATTGAATAGAAAATGAATTTAGACAAACTTAGAAATTTATAAGTTTGAGAAAACCGGTTGGACCAGACCGGTCAATGGTCCCTAGACTATTTTCATTTTCTGGTCACTAGACCCGATCGGTCAAGGGTTAATGGGTGCCTAATTAGCACCCACGCAAACACAACTAACCAATGAGAGGTTGCCATGTGTCCGGTCAACCGGTCAATGGTTGATGTGGTGGCTGAGTCGGGTGGCCATGTTAGCAGGATAAACCAATCATGTGTTGCCATGTGGTTGGCTCGCATGTGCGAGCTTTGCATGTGCAGAACAGTGTTATCTTCCTCCTCTGTCCGATGACACTATTCATTAAGGAAAGATTTTTCTTTCCTTTTTCGACGAAGGAAATTTGCTCCGATTTGGGAAATTTCTAATCATGTTGAGTGCCACTAGTATGGAAACTAGTCGGGCAGAGGATCCCCAAGCTCCCTATATAAAGAGCTCCCCTCTGTTCATTCTCCACACACCTCAATTCCTCTCTCTCTAAAATGTTCTATTTTTCGGTGAAGCTCGAACTAGAGCTCCAACTTGGGCACTTCTTCTAACCTCAGAAGATGAATTCGGGTCCTACAAACTCGGGAGGAAGTCAGCTACCTGACACATACCTCCAACCGATCTAAGGATTGCCGGAGAAGCGTCACGAACTTGAACACTAAAGTAGCTCCAACGGACCGAAGCTGCTCTATTTCGGTCTATCAGAATTCGACCAATTCCGACCTCCTCTGGCCGAATTGAGTCATCCCACAGCCCCCATGACCTCTCCATATGTGAAAGGTAAGCCAATTCGGCCCTCCTCCGTCGTTATAGTCTGATTCTAGAGAGAGAAAGTGATAGAGTTCAATGATCGAATTCCCACTAATCATGATAGGAATTGCCTCAATTCTTGATCTTGAGAGGACCCTGAGGACAATAGCTAACTTCCTCGATCAAGAACTCGGATCGTGGCACCTCTAACGGTAAGCTTTCGAAACTTTCTCTCTCTACATCCAATTTTCCGGTGAAGCTCCATTTGAGCTCATTTCGGACCCAAATCCTACAATTCAAAGTGCAATTGAATTGTATGAAATTTTAGAAACCAATTTGTGTCATCAACTTGAGAAAATAACTCCAATTGAATAACCAATTTGAAGAAATCAAATTTTGTCAATAGAGAGGGGTAGAAATTGGTGGAAAATTGCGAGAAATTTGGGAATTTCAAAAAATTGATGGACCTCCATGCAATTTCTCAAAATTGAAGGCCGATTTGTAATGAGAAAGATGTTGGAGGACCAATTTGTCTGTTTTCGAAAAGAATTGGGGTCAATTGGCTATTTTGGAAAGTAGGGGCAAAATAGTAATTGTAGAAAAATTGGGGACCAAATTGGGAATTTAGAAAGCAGGAGCCCTGTTCACAATTTTAATTAAATTAAGGATCCAAGGAGGACATTGGAAACCCTTGAGATTTGATTTGGGAAAATTCAACACTATGGACCTAAGGTTAAGAAATTTAAACTTTAGTGATCTAAGTGCAATAAACGAAAAATTTTTGTCATAAGTGTTTTCCCCTCAATGTGTGTCATTGCTTAAACTTTTTGGGAGACCTTTTTGACAAGAGATAGAATAGCTCTAATAGGCCAAGGGCCTCGAATATGAACTCATAGTGCTTAATGCCCAGTTTTTTAAAAACACTTGCAGTGGGCCCATGGCCAGTGGGCACGGGCTGACACCCGTAAATAAACATGAATAGGAAGAGCCATGAAAACTCTGATTAAAAGAGAATTTAATTGTGTGATTTTCCAAGGTACCAAGTCAGGACCAAGAATGCTCAATGGGATGGTGACAATGCGTCAGGGCCAGGTCGACGGACCAGCAGATAAACAGCTACATGTCAGGGCCATTGGACTGTCAGCACCAAAGAGAATGGCTAAATTATGAAAACTATTGTTTGTGCATGCACTTTTGATTTGGGACCATCAAGACACCCTAGGGGGTAGTGATGGGTTCCAAGGGCTACAAGACGACATGTTGGTGATAAGGGAAGTTAGGAGCTACTGTGTTGGGGCTTCCTTATCATGCTAGTTAGTCATGAAGCTACTATGTTTGAGATTCTTGCACATTGAGACTAGGGAGGGTGTGGGATGAGGTCTCGTCCTCATATGAACATGAAGTTATGTGGAGTCTGAGGGCATGATGCCTGGGGCATCACTCAGATTCAAAGTAGAAGTTTGGGACTTCTCTCATGGTGGGCGGTAAATACGTTCTGATCCACAAGTGGGTGTAGTGGGCATGCTGCACTGGTGAACATGTGTACCCTTTATGATAAAGGGCATGTGTTTCTTTACTAAATGCCTCTCAAGGCAAGGGGATGTGCTGAAAGAGCTAGACACATCAAGGCATCAAAGAAGATTTGTGAAATGGTTATTACTTAACTAAGTATTTTTAAAACTCACTCCCAACACCTGCTCACTGAGGTGGAGAAACTCACCCTCCCCCCATCCCTTTTTCAAGAAAAATGAGATCTAATAGAGAGAACTCGAGAAGATGAATTCTAAGTCAGGTACGCTTAAAGTTCTTTTAAGCTTTGCTTTAGTTTTGATTAATGTTATTCCAGGGAACAAGATCATAAATTACGCCTAGCTCCTCTTGTCTAAAAGAAGGAGAAACCTTCTTGAACCAAGGGAGTGGCAGGTTGCTCACGGGGATCTGACCAAACCGGGTCAGGCCATGACATCCATGATCGACAAAAGGTTGGCTATATCTAGTTCTATTAAAAGTGGGCCTAAGGCCACGGTTTCTAAAAAGTGAAGTGGGCCCAAGGACGTGTTTTGAAAGCTTGTATGAGTGGGCCCAAGGCCAATGGAAACATGCCAAACTCATAAATACGTTCTAATTTAAGAGATTGATAAAATTATCACAAATTAAATGTTTATTGATGTTGTTGAGTTAGAATCAGGTTAGAGCCCATTCAGCTAGCAGCATAATGATAAAGGTCTGAAATCAAAAGATTTATGTATGTGATTGCAATCATTTGGAACCAAAGAGACGTCCGGTATGGGGTAATGTTGGTTCTAAGAGCTACTGGACAACAAAGTTGGTACAAGTGAAGTTGTGTTGTTCTGGTATGTCTTGAAACTTTGGGAGCTTCATGCGTACTAAGACCGATGGGATAGAAGAGTGAGGTCTCACCCTCTCCATATGGGGATCGAAGAATTGATAAGTCTGGGGGTTGGGCCAAGGTGCTCACACAGACGATGTGGTGGAGGTTGCAACCTCTCACTAGGGTGGATGGTAAAAATTCTTTGAGCCAATAGTAGAACAAATCGAGATTGTAGTCTTTAAGGGTCTGTTCTGTGATTGTTTGATCCCTTTATTAAAAAATTATGTTTGTGTGTTTGTATGATGCAAAACATGGTAGGTCTGCATAATTAAATCCCTCTGACATGGAAGAAACCTACCTTAAGCTTGTAAGAACAAGCAGTGAACTTAAAAAGTCATTTCCTAAAAGATAAGACAAGTAGTGACTTGTTTATTGTATTTCATTGCTTTTAAAAGAAACGAAAATATTTTGTTTGAATATATGCTAGATCGTGGACAGGAAGTCACGATGTCACTTAATCTATTTATTGAGTTACAAACTCATCCCTTCTCCCTAAACCCTTTTCAAGAAAGCCGTCACTTTAAAAGATTAGAGAATTCCACGAGCGGAACAACCTTTCAAGAAGAAAGGTACCTTTATTGTTACGCCTTGACCCGATTTGGTCGGATCCTCGTGAGCAACCCGCCACTTTCCTAGTTTATTCAAGGTTTTTCCCTTCTTTAATCCGGGAGGAATAAAGTGTCCTTTAAACCTGCACATTTTCTAGAATAACATAAATTAAAACTGCATAAAATTTAAACTTATCATACACATCTCACAAGTGTAGTTTAACTAGTAGTCTTTAGGTAGGCTTTCCCTGGATTACCTGAAAAGGGTATAAGGGAGGGGATGAGTTTAACGACTCTGTGAATGGGTATTTAAAGTATGACTTTCAGAAATTAGTTTGAATTGTAGTGTGTCAGACTACTTATTTTCCTTATAAATATTTCATTCTCAAATCTCATTTTTCATAGCCATTTCTCATCACGACTATCCGTTCTCTCTCTAGCACCAATCAGAATTTACAGAGGGGAGCCAAATTGGCTTACCTTTCCACTCTAATTCAACTGTAGGAAGGTTATGGAGGTGTTGGGAGGGCTTGGTTTGGCCTAAGGAGGGCTTGAATTGGCCGTTTTTAGCTGAGACAAAATAGGGCAGCTTCGATTCGCCGGAGCTACTTCCATGTTCTATCACGTCGACATTTCTCCGGCGACCCTTGGAGTAAATGGAGACTGCAGCGTGTAGCTGACTTCTCCTCAAATCCAAAGAACCCAACCACACCTTCTTTGGCTCATAAAAATGCTCAAGTCAGAGTTCTAGTTTGAGCTTCACCGAAAAATGGAGCAGTAGGGAGAGAGTGGAGTTGTCAGGTGTGAGTAGGATGAATGGGGAGGGGCTCTTTATATAGGAAGCTCGTGGACTTCTTGGTCGTCCGATTGGAGCCTTAATGGCGGTTATTCATTGCGTGAAACTCCCTGGCTAGAGACTCTTCATCTTAGCCGACGTTGCTCAATTTTCCGGCGAGTGAACAATGTTGTCAACTGAAGGAAGAAGACGACACTATTCCAAACCGGACCGGACCAGTCCGAACCGGGTTCAACACTTAAACCGGCTAGTTCGAGCCCGATTTGACCGAGTTTTTCAAAATTAAAAATTTGTAAATTCATCTAAATTCATTCTCTATCCAATGGTGGCTTGAATTCTCAAATTTGAATTTTCTAAGCCACATAAAAAAATTTATAAAATGATTCAATAGTGGTTCAAACCGGTTCAATCTAGTTTAGGTCACCTGAGACCCGAGGGAGGCATATGACGGGGGTCTGCACATATTATTGTCAAGGGTGATGAAATATGGTCATATTATGCAAATGTTCGATTGGTATTGCATCGAATATTTCGATGAGGGGATAGTAATTCTGTAGAGTCGAGTGAGTGCACATACCCTTATAGATCTCGATCGAGGGGGATAGTATTTGTGTAGAGTTGAATTAGTGTATACAAGCAGCGCATATTCCCCCTCATTGAACTTGAATGGTTGATTGAGTAATACTTGGTGTCATTGAGGAGCTATGTTATTTGTTGTTGGTATTTGTTGCCTCATTGTATTGCAATGTGAAATTGGGGTTTGATGATGAAATTCAATTATGTAAAACTTTAAAAGAATAACATTTCATTTAGAGAATTATTTGTGGATATTGTTTAAAAGAAATACCCCATAGTGAGTGATGGTTGATCTTTAAGTTAGTTTTAAAAATAAAAAAATATTTATAAAATTTATATTAGCCAATTTGAGTATAGATAATATCGAGAGTTATGAACTACCTGATAAATAGTATTTGCACTCATTTAGTATTACTCACCCACCTCACCTCATTCAGTACATTTCAGAAAAAATTTTAGTATTACTCACCCACCTCAATACATTTCAGGAAAAAAAATTGAAGAGAAGAAAATTTGAGGAATATTTCGAGTATCAAATCATGACTACATTAGAAATTGAGTTTAATTTGTACATAGTTGAAGAGAATGCATAAAATTTTTTTATTAATTACTAAATTTTTTTCAGGGTTTTTAATGTGTTGTAAATTATATGTTACATTTATGAAAATTTTAAAAATTTTAGTTAAAATTAAATATATTTTATATTCATAATTCAGTATCCTATTGATATTCTAGATGTTAATGATATTACTACCATAGAATGAATACTAATACAGTAAGTTACTCATAGCTTAATTAAAGAATCAGGTTGTTATGGTACAAGAGAGTAAATTAATATGAATGTACAATATTTTATAGATGATTTTTTTTTAGATGTAACGTAATATTAGAAAAAAGAATAGATAACTACTATTCTGCTGTAGTGTAAATTTTCTTTTAATATGTTGTAATAGCACTAAATTGCCTCACAATTATTAAAATTATATTCAAATTTGAGGTTTAACATATTGGCTAATGCGTTGAATTCACATTAGCCCAAAAATATTAGTGGTTCATGCTACCCATGTAGTAATTAATGGTAAGGTTGCTATTAAATATTCTTGTATTTTTGTATTTGATAAAAATTTTGGAGTGAACAAGCGTTGTAATTCCTTGTTTCATCATAGTGTACTATCGAGTCTATGAAAATTGTGTTCCTAAAGTAGAAAAAAACTTGTCATCAGCGTGTTAACGTAAATGGTTGTGATTTGAAAGTGGCCCATAAGCTAATTCAATAGGAGAACGATAAGGGAAGCAAGTGAAATCCGTAACGTTAGTATTTTAAAAATAAATTGTGATGCTACATTTCATCGTAATAGCAAGGTAGCTTAGATATAAGTAGTGGTTATAATCATGATTTATAAAAGGAGACATGGGGTTGAATTATGAGTTAACCTTTTTCCATGAATTGGATATTATTCTTGAAATAGACTAAAAAATATTGTAAATAAAACAAGTTAATTGTGTTGCAATCATATATAAAAACGAAACCATATTAAAAGAACACTAACTGAAATGAATATTAAATTATATATGAATGAAAAGAGAAAAATCTAATCCAATCGATTGTGAAGGACGAGAAGATGTGCGAGAAGGGCTCTTCCCCTGTCCACAGCTCCAAACTTTAAGCAGACTCATTTGGCAATGGCGATGGCGTGCTTACTTAATTCATCCATCTGTTGCCTTTCCAACCCCATAAGCTTCGCCTTTGCTAGTCCCCAATCAGCCCGTGGCTTCTCATTCAGCTTCTCCGACTGTTCATCCTTAGCAAGGAAGAAGAATCATGGGCTTTTTCTGAAATCTGGCGGCGGTAGAACCAGGTCAACGCTGGATGAGAAAGACCAGAGCACAACTTCTGCAGTTGTTCTTGAACAAGAGAAGCTTGGACCGGTAAGATTCTATCAATTTCTATTCCATTTATTTTGTTTGAATCGATGTTTTGGCTACAGAAAATGGATATTGAAAGGGTAGACTGTTGTAATTTCTAGCATCGACACTTGCAGCAGTATGAGATGTATTATTTTTTGTCTAATCGCGAAAGTTAGGCTCGGAGAATGTTTTTTAAGGTTGTCAGATGTGTACGAGATATTCATATGACTACAAGTGAAATTTTGAAAGCACATATATTAACTTTTCAATGGTCTTGCACAATGAAGTCCTTATATGATACGTACTGAATGTGAACTCGTTTGGAGACTGATCCTCTGCCTTCTCTTTTTGTTGTACTGAGTGTATGTGGTGATTGTGAATGATTTGCGCTAATAATGCTTTCTTGATCTCTTTTCCTGCTTAAGAATGTTGTGAAGAGCATAGAGTTGCTCAAGAGTGCTGCCAAGACGAGAAAGGTTGCCTCTGAGGAGATCCTCTCGGCTCTCTCGGTGATTGAAAAGGCAAAAATAGATCCTTCGGGCTTTTTTGACACACTTGGTGGAACAAAATCACCAGGAAGGACATGGATGCTTATTTACACTGCAGAGGTCCCTACTCTTCTTCACCCTTTTGATCTACAAATTGAGTTGTAGGCCTCACATCTTAGAATCACTTTATATCCTTGAATACATTTTACAATCACTAATTTGCACTTGTTGATGCATCGGTTAAATTGCAGAAAAAGCTAGAGAAAGGCCGGTACTTTCCATTGACGGCTGTTCAGAGGTTTGATGCAGCTGTAAGCATTGTCTTCTCTGATTCATTACACTGTTGGCTTGAAAAATTGGAGCCTTTGCTGCTAGGGAACATATATAAAATATGGAGTGGCAGGTCCAAGTTCTCCAATTCTAAATCCACCTCAATAAAAGGAAGGTTTAATATCAACTTTTCTTGTGAAATATTGATTGGAGGGAATAGAAGAATTCTGATTCTGCAAGTTACATGTTACATAATATTTTGAAGGTGCTTACTAGACCTGCAAAGCTTAACATTTGATTACTGCATATTTTAAACTCAAATCGCATTTCTTGCAATTGTTGGGACCTTGAAGCATTTCTGTGTCAGGCATTCATAGAAGTTACACTGAAAGCTCCTTTTAGACATGAGATCATATCTTCATCCCACACCCAAAATGATCTATTGGTTATCGTGTTAGAGTAAGCCCATAGTTTAGTTCACATGTTTGACAGAATGTACTGTTTACTTCCTCATATTTGAAAAAAAAAAACAGCTGTTTAGTCTTTCTTACTTAAAAACCAGTGTTAAACAACTTGTCAATAAATTAGTCTATCAGTTAAAACTCTCTCAATTTTGCTTGTGTGTGTGGCAGGTAAACTGACAAGATTGACAACTTGATTTAAACAAAATATGATATCACTAGTAATTGAACATAAAACTTTACATTTTGTTCTGTCTTTGTGCTAAATTTGGAGAATATGACCAAAATTTCTGTATCACAATATGACTAAAACTTGCATATAGATTTCCCTCGTATGAGAGCAAATAAAAAACTAAAAGCTATGTTAGAAAATCTCTCATCTCAGCTATTTACATAAGAAAAATTGAAGGAATTTTAATGGTAAACTAACATGTATGCAAGTCCAAGTTTTGAGTAATATTGTTGGTTTTAAAACAATAGGGACTACAATGTTTGTTTAATCAAAACATAATGGATCAAAATGTATCTCTACTCTGTTTTCCGTTTATTTCTCCTGTTGGATATGTTTTCTGTTTCTTTCTTGGGGGATCCTGTGAGAATTTAAGTACCCTACCATAGAGTTGTTAACAGTATGAAGTTCTGACTTGGATTACCAGGGCAAGAGGATTGAGAATGGAGTCTTTCTGGGTGCTATCGGGTTTTTAACCTTCGAAGGCAGACTTTCATGGAAGAAGAGGATACTAGCTTTCGTCTTTGAGAGGATTTGTATAAAACTTGGCCCTTTCAACCCTTTGGAAATTGGTCTAGGGCAAACTGGTGACAGAGAACCGAGCACAAAGGATCCTTTCTTTTTATGGTTATATATTGATGAGGAAATAGCCGTTGCTCGAGGCAAAAGTGGAGGGACTGCCTTCTGGTGCCGGTGCTGTCGTATGGCTAATACATGACACTCTTATGATTCAATACCACACTTGCATTCCCTACACTTCTCTGTCCTTTATCCATTCTTCTTGTAAATTCATAACCCACTTCTAAGTATCTAAACATAGATTTTGCATATAATGTGACATTCTGAGCTAATCTTCATGTTCAGGCTCATGGGGGAAAGAATTTTTATTTTGTACCTAATAGCAGATTCTCCAGCAACCTACATCATATACATCCTAGCCATTGTTACTCTCAACAGTCACGTGTAGGATTATATTTGCACAGATTAAATAGGCAGCATTTAATTGGTGTTATTACAATTACAATTACATTTATTACGCATTTTGAATTTTGACAGTATAATTTAAACAACACATCGATCAAACGACCCTTTTCTTACTCTATTCAGATTACACTACCTCTCACACAAGAGCAGATCTAGCTTTAAAGCTTTAGTCCCAATTTGTAGCGCCTTAAACAAGGTAACTCCTATAAGTCTTTCTCTTAACTCTAACACTCTTCACTTTGACGAATTTGCATGTAATTGGCATTAATACATAAGCAACTTAGTGGAACAAATTCAAAACGATATTTTCATCATAGATCCTATTTAAGAAGGATCTACTTGATTATGAATGACCACATATCCACAAAGGGAATCAGTTCTGTATCTAACCAACATTGGTTCGTTGGTTACGAGCTATGCCAAAACTGATGTCACGATCATGGAGCAAATCCTTGAAGGCTTGGGATCGGAATGTGAGTTTGTCAAGATCACATTCTCTATCTTATTCGTAGTTGTAATATCCCGATTTTAGAAAATTTGATTAAACTCAATTGCATTGAATATTAGGGTTGAATCAGAAAAATAATCTGGATTTGAAAAATTAATTTAGATTTGGGATTGATTCAAAAAATAAATTTAGATATTTGGTAAAGTCATCTGAATTATTACCGAATAATCTTTTTTATTGAAAATCAAATATAATAAAACAGTCGATTGAGAATTAGTTCGAATTAAAATTAAACCTACTTAAATCGAAAACTTCAAAATTTTTCTAAAATTTTCAAAAATTAAAAAATAGAAATTATTAGTTCAAATAATACAAAATTTACCAAGGTGTTTTTAGAAAAATAAATTAGGGGTAAGAACCGATCCAATTGAAAATGAATTGGCCAATAAACGACCAAAATTAGTGAAATTATATGAAATATTTATGAGAAAATTAATTTGTAATAGTGTCGTACTAAACAAATTTGGCCGAAGGATGCCGTCACGACCACACGTCATACATGTCATCCCCTCAAGCTAATAAAAGATCCAAAATCAGATCTTATCTCTTCCACAAACTTAATTCTTGTTATTTGACGTAAATTAATTATTACATGTATAAGTGGGTAATGAATGGAAAAGGAGAAACTATGTTAGGTACCTTTAAGGTCTAAAAAACGGTCATATAAGACTTGGCCCCTTTTTATCATTGGCTCACTAAAATTCTTTTTGATATTGAGTTTGCTCTATTTTTTAGTGATCCAACTTGTAGAGAAGATAGCATTAGTTTTTTTTTACCACCAAATTAATTGATTCAAGTCCTATTAGAACCCTTCTTAAGTCAACTTTGCAATTTCACCTTAGTTGGGCACAATCGACAACCCTACAAGCGCAAGCATGATGCAACCATAACCATACTCTAACGACAAAAAATAGAGAATTCTCTTCTTAGGTCATTTTTGTCACCCTTGATGGCCAAGCACGACTAACAAAAATTCCGCAAATACATTTTAGATCCAACTTTCAAACTCCATTGGCCTTTTAATCTTTGGGCAAATTTAAGGTCAAATGAATTTAAAAAAATCCCGACTAGTATTCAATCATGATAAAGTAGAGTAAAAGGATATTTGTAGGCTATCCGACTTTTGTTTGAGAGTGATTCAAGTATCTACAAACTTTGCTGGGAGTCAACTTTCCAATCACACTAGTGTCACCGACTGACTCGTCGTTTTTGTTGAGATCCCAACCTTGAGTTGATTTCTTCACTGTCACGCCCCAACCCAGTTTGGTTGGATCCCTGTGATCAACCCGCCTCTCCTTTGATTTAAGAGAAGTTTCCTCCTTCCTTTAATCAAGAGGAGCCAGTCGTAATTTAAATCTTGTTCCCTGGAATAGCATAAATTAATAAAATGCAAGTATAAAAAAACTTTTAAACATACCTGACTGAGGGTAGATCCTAGTATTTTCTTTAGTCATGCTTTTCTCCTACTTTTGAAAATAGATATAAAAGAGGGGGTGAGTTCTATAACTCAGTGAGTGGGGGTTGGAAGTAAATTTTCAAAACAAATAGTTTTAACTAAATTGTGCAATGATTGTTGTTTTCTTTCAAAGAAAGTTTTTCTCATGTTCCGGTTTTCAAAACCTTTTTTCTCATTTCCACATTAGGTGTGTTTAATAGACAATACACGACCTTCATCAGGAAGGGAACACACATTCATAGGTGCAACCCCTCTAATGCACCCACTTGTGGCTTAGAGTATCTTTACCGACCACCAAGATAGAAGCTCGTCCACTTCTACCATGGGTCTAAGTGGATGTTCGTGACATCCGACCCTCAGAACTGAATGCCACTTTGTGTCTGTATGAGGATAGAGACCTCATCCCGACCCCACCCTTGTCTCATGTGCAAGAAGCTACTTTGAGCTTCCTGACTACTAGCATGATGGACTGCCCTTATCTACACCATGTCATCCAGTAGCCCTTAGGACTCATTGCTACCCCTCTTGGACATCTTGATGGTCTTGTAGCTCAAGTGCATGCATAAAACAATAATTTTCACAATTGGCCATTTATCTTTGGTGCCACTAGTTCAACGGCCTTGACCTTCCACCTGACCTACAGCTGTTTATCTAGGCCTGTCGGTCGACCTGGCCCTAACACACTACCGCCAGTCCATCGAGTACTGTCAGTCCTGTCTTGGTACAATGGAGAAATCACACATCCATTTCATTAGAAATTTCATGGCTTTATATAACTCATTTTTGTTTATGAGCATCTTCTCGTGCCCACTAGCCTTGGGTCCACTACACGTGATTTTCCAAAACTAGGCATCTAGCCCCACCAGTTCAAAAGTCGAGACCTTTAGCCTATCTGAGCCATTCTAGCTCTTATTAAGAAGGTCTTCCAAAAAGTTTAAACATTGGAACACAGTCAGAGGAGAACACTTCTGACAAAAACATATTTCACTTCATATCACTAACTGTGTGTGATGATATCTCCGCTTACAACCAGTAAACGAGTTTTTCCTTCAGTCCAAGAAGACCATCATACCAACTAGGTATGGTTTCCTCTACTTATGATCGGTAAGTAGGTTTTAGCCTAAATCACCCATCACCCCACCTGGGTATGATGTTAATATCCCACTTACAATTGGTTTTTCGTTTTGAAAGTGCTCACCATCACAACCAGTTATGATGTAAATAAGCCCACTCACCTGATAACTATGACGTGTTCATCCTTGGTTGATTTTCCAATATTACCCGAGCTTTCTCTTGCTTGCATTCGGTCACACTTGTCCCTACATGATTTGGGTAACCTTATAAATTTCGGTTTAACATAAAATCCTAGGTTCACAATTTATCTATAAATTGCATTTAAGTACCTAAAGTTTATTTTTCTTAACTTTAGGTCCCTAATGGCAACTTTTCCCCAATTTTGAGTCTCAAGATTTCCAAAATCCCTTTGAGTCCTCATTTTACTCATAACTGCATAAGGGGCTCAAGTTTCCAAATTTCCAATTTGGTCCTCATCTTTTCAAAAATGACCATTTTGCCCCTACTTTTGAAAAATGGTAATTTGACTCCCAAATGTTTCAAAAATTGACCAATTGGTCCTCTAACATCTTTTTCATTTTCAATTTACCCACAATTTTGGGAAATTGCAAAAAGATCCCTCAATTTTTTGAAATCCCTAATTTTTCCCTTTCAAATTGATCGAATTTGATTTCTTCAAATTGACCATTCAATAGGGGTTAATTGCCTCAATTGGAGGTATAAATCAATTCCTACACTTCCATACGACTCAATTGAGCTTTGAATCGCATGAATTGAGGCCGAAATGAGCTCAAACAATGCTTCGCTAGAAAACTATGCGTACAGAGAGAAGGCTTCGAAAGCTTACCGTTAGAGGTGCGGCGGTCCAAGCTCTCTATGTGGGAAGGTAGCTCTCGTCCTAAGGTTATTCCTGTAATAAAAAATCACTACAATTAACATCGAATCAAGGCAGAATTCTATTAGTGAAATTTCACACTTTCTCTCTCTAACTTCGACCGAAAATGACAGAGTAGGGCTAAATTGGCTTACCTTTCAGCTCTGTTACGATCGTGTGAGGGCTGTGGGGGTGTTGGGAGGGCTTGGTTTGGACGGAGGAGGGTTGAATTTGACCGAATTCAGCTCGACCAAAATAGGGCAGCTTTGGTCCTTCAAAGCTGATTGACTATTTGATTCTGTTGGCACTTCTCCAACAATCCTCGGATCGAATGAAGGTTGCTGTCAAGTAGTTGACTTCCCCTGAAATCTAAAGAACCCGACCTCACCTTCTGAAACTGAGAAAAATGCCTATGTAAGAGATCTAGTTTGAGCTTCACTAGAAACTAGAGCAGTTGAGAGAGAATGAATATTTGAGGTGTGTGGAGGATGAATGGAGATGAGCTCTTTATATAGGGAGCTCGAGGACCCTCTGTTTGACAACTTTCCTTTTTGGTCGAGCTTATCCTCACCCTGAAATGGCTTGATTGGAGCCGTTTTTCCTTCACCGGCGTTGTCCATTTCTACATTGAATGAATGGTGTTGACATCTGAAGGAAGAAGATGACAATGTTTTAAACCAGACCAGACTGGTATGACCGGTTCAATGTGTAAATCGACCAGACTGGTATGACTCAGTCCTACTCGAGTCACCTTGCTTGGAACTGTTGTCACCACTTGTTCCTCATAGTATGATTTGTTCTGGAATTATCTTTCCCCCTTATGTTTTCCAGAATGTGTATGATAGATAATGGTTTATGCCCTTCCATCTATTCAGGAGTCGTAGGGCTTTGTTCCTTCCTTCTATTCAGTAGTGTTTCCTATATACTTCTTATGTAATTCCAATTATTCTTTAATTTTCTCGAATTGTGTCGATTCCATTTATCTACTCATTCCTTACCAACTTTCCTAGGGATTTTCCCCTAGTTCCCACCATCAATTTTCCTAATAGCTCATTGACACATTAGGATCCTTTCTCACTTATGTCCTTTACATCAACATCTTTCACTCAAGGGCTTCCTTTCCTCCATCTTTTATTGCTCACTTATGACCATTCACCAACTCCTTATTCTGAGTTGACTCCTTTTCTTATCTACATAACGTTTCCTTGTTTAGGGAATGTCTCCCTTTTAAGGTTTCTTTTCTCTAATATGTCCTTCAAGGTAAAGCTCTTCACTTTAAGGCTATACCTCCGATCTCTTTACTTATTCCTTGAAGCTTCCTTCCCTTAACCTCCCTACACTCTCTTTATTTTGGAGCATTCACCCACTTTTAATTTCTCCTTTGTCTTAAAATTACCATTCCATCCCTTATTTCCTATCTAATGAACTTCGGGTTATCGGGTATTATTTCTTGTATTCCACACTTTTCCCAACCGTCATCCTTTAAGCTCCATTAGGTGAACGTGGACCATGATAAGTCTTAATGTCGGTGGTCATTTCAATTATCCACTTCTTAATGGAAGGCTTATTTATCCCAAGGTTTCTCAGGTAGTTTTTCCTCTATGTCCTCATTAGGGGCAGTCCACCCCTTTCTCGCTTATACGACATCTTTCGATGCTATCTCCCTCTCTACCCGTTCTGTTACGCCCCGACCCGGTTTGGTCGGATCCCCGTGATCAACCCGCCACTCTCCCGGTTTATTAAAGGATTTCCCCATATCGTAAACCGTAAAGAGTAAGGCGTCCTTTAACTTGCACCTTTTTCCTGGAATAGCATAATCAAAACTGTATGAAATTTAAAACTTTACATACCTGTCTTACAGGCATCTTAGTTGACGGTCTTTAAGGGGAGGCTTTTCGGGATTTCCTGAAAGGGATATAAGGGAGGGGGTGAGTACGACTACTCAGTGAATGGGTTTTTAAAAGCTTTTGACTTTTAAAAAAAACATTTATATGGAGTGTGCCAGACTCCTTTGTTTTAAAAAATCCCATCATTTGAAAATTTGGATTTTTCCATTATTTCTTAGTTACCACGATGTGTCATCACCCAACACACATCCTTCATCATGAAGGTTACACACATTCGCAAGTCAGTATCACTACTGAACCCGCTAGTGGCTTCGGAGCGACTTTTCCTGCCACCCGGATAGAAGTACGACCACTTCTACCCTGGGAATGAGTGGATGTACGAAACATCCGACCCACAATCCCGAAATCACTTCTTCGTGTCCGTATGAAGACAAAGACCTCATCCTGTCCCCACCCCGGTCTCATGCGCTTAGTGCTACTCCAGATTTCGCACAGACACCTGGAACAACGAACTGCCCTTATAGCCACCAGGTCGTCCAGTGCCCTTAGGATGCATCACTACCCCTCATGGGCGTCTTGATGATCCCGTACTCACAGTGCATGCACAAACAATGTTTTCTTATATTGCCATGTAATATGTGGTGCCATTAGTCCAACGGCCCCGACTCTCAACTCAACCCGCAGCTGTTTGTCTTGACTAGTCCGTCGACCTGTCATGTCGCACTGCCGCTAGTTGACTGAGCATGTCGGTCCTATCTTGGTACCATGGCCAAACAATTCACTTATTAAGTTTTATGGCACATATATCATGTTCGTTTACGAGCTCCTGCTCGTGCCAACTGGCCTTGGGCCCACTGTATGAGATTTTCAAAATCGGGCCTTTCGCCCCCAAGTTCCAAAACCGAGGCCCTTGGCCTATTAGAGCTATTCGAGCTCCCGTCGAGAAGGTCTCCCAAATAGTTTAAGCATTGGCACACAGTCAGGGGAGAACACTTCCGACAAAAATAGGTTTTTACTATCCATCATACCGACCGGTATAAGGACATCCCCGTTCATAACCGATGAACGGGTTTTCAACTTCCTTCCAGGAAGTCTCATCATACCAACTGGGTATGATCTACTTACAACCCGTAAGTAGTTTTTCCGCATAACTTTCACATCACTTTCTTTAAGTAGTGATGATTAAAATACCACTAAACAGTGGGTTTTTATATCGAGGTACTTATCATCCCCAACCGGGTATGATGTTAGTAAACCCACTCACAACCGGTAAGTGGTTTTTAACTTTATAAGGTGTGCTCATCATCCCAATCAGGTATGATGTTTGTAAACCCACTCACAACTGGTAAGTGGTTTTTAACTTTTAAGTTGTGCTCATCATCCCAACCGGGTATGATGTTAGTAAACCCACTCACAACCGGTAAGTGGTTTTTAACTTTTAAGTTGTACTCATCATCCCAACCGGGTATGATGTTAGTAAACCCACTCACCCGTTAATGCCGTGAATTCCACTAGACCGGTTCTTGGTATTCACGCGAGCTTGTCCTTGCTGGCGTTCCCGGTACTTCGTGTTCCGGTGAAGGCACGGCGGTCCGAGCTTTCGATCTGGGCAGATAGGTCTCATCCTGAGGTTCATCCTTTCGGTCCTAATTCGGTCGTGGAAAGGCTGAGAAAGTGTTGGGAGGGCTTGAAATGGCCGATTTCAGCTTGACCGAAATAGGGCAGCTTCGGTCCGCCGGAGTTGCTTCACTATTCCATCATGTCGGCGTTTCTCCAACGATACTCGGATTGATTGAAGTTTGCTATCAGATAGCTGTCTTCCCCCCGGTTCTAAAGAGCCCGACCTTTGTTCAAGTCGAAGCTCTCGTTCGAGCTTTACCGGGAAATGGAGCAGTAGAGAGAGAGAGAGAGAAGTGTTCAGGTGTGAGGAGAATGAAATGGGGATGAACTCTTTATATAGTTGTAAAACCCGTGTATTAAATGGGCGAGATTTATTACTGGTATTAATATTGCCATAAATTATTGGTATTAATTCCAATAATTTAATTTTGGTATTAATTCTAATAAATTAAATTTCAGTATTAATTCTAATAATTTAATTTCGGTATTAAATTATTTGTATTAATTCTAATAATTTAATTTAGGTATTAAATTATTGCTATTAATTATATATTAATTTATCATAAGGCGTACATACAAATTTTTTACCGAAATTTCGGGTTACAAAAAAAATTCATACTTCCTAGGAGGTCACCCATCCTCACATTACTCTCATGTAAGCACGCTTAACTTTAATGTTCTGATGGAATCTAGTTCACTTGAACCACTTTGGTTTTTATTTTCTAATTTGTCTTAAGTTTCTTTTCCAAGGTTTAATGAACCCTTTGGATCACCCGAGAGTTGTAAATTCCCAACTTGCCCGTTCAGAAATAATCGGGTTTGTGAACCGGTTCTACATCCTCACTTGGTTGGACCGGTTCTTTTCCTGGTTTTCCTTAGCTCAAAAGGGCGGGTTTTACACTTGTAGTCTCCATTTGCTCCGAGGGTTACTGGAGAAACGCCGGTGTGATGAAACAGTGAAGTAGCTCCAGCGGACCAAAGCTGCCCTATTTCGGCTGAGTTGAAATAGGCCATTTCGAGCCCTCTTCAGTCCAAACAAAGCCTTCCCAAGACTTAATCAGCCCTCCCACGGCCGAATTAGGACTGAAAGGTAAGCCAATTTGGCTTCCCTTTGCAATTTCCAGCTGGTGCTAGAGAGAGAACCGACAAAATTTCAATGATGAAATTCTAACTCAATTCGACATCAATTGATACAATTCTTGATTATAGGATGAACCTCAGGACAAGAGCTATTTGCCCAGATCGAAAGCTCAGACTGTTGTGCCCTTACCAGTGAGTAATCGAAGCTTTCTCTCTCTATAGTATGTTTTTCAGCGAAGCTCCGTTTAAGCTTGTTCCAGCTTTAAAACTCACGATTCAAAGTTCTATGGAATCATATGAACATGAAGAAACTAATTTCAACTTCAATTTCAACAATTAGAGGTGTTTGATTGATCAATTTGATGAAATCAAATTTGGCTGTGTTGAAGAGTTGGAATTGAGGAGAAAATTGGGGATTTTCAAAAATTTGAGGGACCGAAATGAAATTTCCTAAAATTGAGGGTCAACTGGGCATGATAACAATGTTAGAGGGCCAATTGAGGAATTTTGGAATTTTTGGGGTGAAACTTACCATTTTTGTAAAAGAAGGGCAAAATGGTAATATTTGAAAAGTTGGAGGACCAAATTGGAAAATTTGAAAATTAATCCCCTTTTTGTGAAATAGAATAAATTGAGGTTCTATGATAAATTTTAAAAGTTTCGGGACTCAATTTGAGGAAAATCTGGTATTAGGGACTTAAAGTTAAAGAGAAATAACTTTAGGGACCTAATTGCAAATAAATGAAAGTTTGACTTTCTCATTCCTTTGGAATGAATTAAGGCTATTAGGCCAAAGGATAATGAACCGAGATGTTCATATCATGTAGGAACACGAAGTACCGGGAACGCCAACAAGGACAAGTGGTGGTGGGTTTACTAACACGGTATTAACGGGTAAGTGGGTTTACTAAAATCATATCCGGTTGGGATGATTAGCACAACTTAAAGTTAAAAACCACTTATCGTTTGTGAGTGGAATTTTATATCATATCCGGTTGGGATGATTAGCACAACTTAAAGTTAAAAACCACTTATCGTTTGTGAGTGGAATTTTATATCATACCCGGTTGGGAATGATAAAGAGATTGGAATGAAAACCCACTACTATGTGGCATTTTAAACACCACAACTTAGAGTAGTAATGTGAAAAACATGCGGAAAAACTACTTACCGGTTGTAAGTAGATCATACCTGATTGGTATGATGAAACTTCCTCAAGGGAAGATGAAAACCCATTCATCGGTTATGAGCGGAGATGTCCTTATACCCAATCAGTATAATGGACAGTTGAAAATATAATTTTGTCGGAAGTGCTCACCCTTGAGTGTGTGCCAATGCTTAAACTATTTGGGAGACCTTCTTGATGGGAGCTCGAATAGCTCTAATATGTTGGGGGCCTCGGTTTTAGAACTTGGGGGCTAATATGCCCAATTTTGAAAATCTCGTATAGTGTACCCAAGGCCAGTTGACACAAGTAGGAGCTCGTAAACAAACATGAATTATATGCCATAAAACTTTAAATAAAGGAGTTGTTTGGCCATGATACCAAGATACGATGGACATACTCAGTCAGCTAGCGGCCGTGCGACATGATAGGTTGACGGACCAGTCAAGACAAATAATTGCAGGTTGAGTTGAGAGTCAGGGCCGTTGGACCAGTGGTACCACAGATTACATGGCTTGATAAGAAAACATTGTTTGTGCATGCACTATGAGTACGTGATCATTAAGATGCCCATGAGGGGTAGTGATGCATCCTAAGGGCCTTGGACGACCCGGTGAGTATATGGGCAGTTTGTCGTTCCAAGTGACCGTGTGAAATTTGGAGTAGCACCAAGCGCATGAGACCGGGTGGGGATGGGATGAGGTCTCTGTCCTCATATTGACACGAAGGATAGATTTTGGGATTGAGGGTTGGATGTCACGTATATCCACTCATTCTCAGGGTAGAAGTGGACGTACTTCTATCCGGGTGGCCGGTAAAGTCGTTCTGAAGCCACAACTGGGTTTAGTGGACGTACTGACCTGTGAATGTGTGTTTAACCTTCATGATGAAGGATGTGTGTTGGGTGATGACACACCGTGATTAAATAAGGAAATGGTGATAAAACCCGAGATTTTGAATGAAATGATTTTTGAATGGCACACTCCAATACAAATCTTTTTCATAAAAGTAAAAGTATTAAAAAATCCATTCACTGAGTAGTCGTACTCACCCCCTCCCTTATACCCCTTTTAGGAGATCCCGGAAAGCCTACCCTTAAAGACCATACACTAAGATGCTTATAAGACAGGTATGTAAAGTTTATAATTTCATGCAGTTTTGATTATGCTATTCTAGGAAATGGTGTAGGTTTAAAGGATGTCTTACTCTTTACAGTTTATAATAAGGGAAAACCCTTTAATAAAACGGGAGAGTGGCGGGTTTATCACAGGGATCTGACCAAACTGGGTCAGGGCGTGACATTCGATCCTTCAAAGCTGCTTCATTATTTGATTCCACTAGCGCTACTCCGATGGTCCTCAAATTGAACGGAGGTTGCTATCAGGTAGCTGACTTCTCCTGGAATCTAAAGAATCTGACCTCAACTTCTAAGACTAAGAAAAATGCCTATGTCAGTGCTCTAGTTCAAGCTTCATTGGAAACTAGGGCAATTGAGAGAGAATGAAGATTTGAGGTGTGTGGAGGATGAATGAAGAGTAGCTCTTTATATAGGGAGCTTGGGGACCCTCTACTCGGTAACTTTCTTTTTTGGTTGAGCTTATCCTCACCCTGAAATAGCCTGATCAGAGCCATTTTTCCTTCACCGACGTCGTCCGTTTCTACATTGAATGATCAGTGCTGTCATCTGAAAGAAGAAGATAACACTGTTTCGAACCGAATCGGACCAGTCCAACCAATTCAATGCATAAATAGGTTTATGCCTGATTCAACCGATTTTCTCAAAATTAAAAATTTTAAATTCATATAAATTCATTCTCTATCCAATGATGTCTTCAATTCCCCAATTTGAATATTTTAAGCCACCTAGAAAAATGAATTTAACAACCAGTTCAATCATGGTTCAAATCAGTTTAGGTTTGGTTCACCTGAACCGGTCTAGTTTTCTCTTCCTATTTGTCCCAAAGTCTTTTTCCTTGATTTTTATGACTCTTTGACTCACTTGTGGTTTGTCGATTTCCCATTTTTCCCTTTCTCTATCGATTAAGGTTCATGAACCAGTTCGACTTTCTATCTTGAGTTGACCAGTTCTTTCCCTGATTTTCTTATCTTTAAGGGGCGGGGTTTACATTCACTATTCCAATGGTCTATAAAAATGACCCTAAAATGTATTATTTCAGCTTGCCTCGATCGAGAAGTGGTCATGGTGGCATAGTGGAAGCCCTTAGGGACTTCATATAAGTCGTTCATAATTTTTTTTATATATATTTATTGAGGAACAAAGATTGGTAAAGTTAAAGGACCCATTCAAGAATGAGAAATCTTGTGGGTCTCTTAAAAGGTATATGGACAAATGAGAAAGAATGAAAAAAAAAATATGAGACTCAAATGATGAGGTTTGGATGCTTAAAAACTTAAATGGAACCTTATGAATAGTTTTGGAAAAAAAGTGTATATAGTGAAAGTTGGGGCCCAAAAAGTGATTTTTGGGAACTAAGGGACTCAAATGAGATTAGAGGAAGTCTTAGTAGCTAAAAGGAAGATTTGAGAAGTCTGAAGTCTCACAATAAAGAGTATGAGAGCATAAAAAAATGGTAATTTTGCCCATATTAATTACTAAGTAAATTTGAAAACGTTAAGTATATAAATAGAAAACTTAGTAATGTTTTGTCATTTTGGAAAATGTGGGAATAATCTTACACATTTGAAAAATATTATATAAGCGGTTAGTATGAACGGGTTCACCAACACAAGTCGAGTGAATCGAGCATGATGAGTAAAATCGTAATTTTTAGAAAATTATAGGATGGTACGAGAGTACCCAAGAAAAAATATATATGGCCCCATGTTATATGATGTGATTTATGTACAGTAACCCGACACACTATCATAAGGGGATTGATCACAAATCTCAAGACAAGTAGAATACATTGGGAAGAAGAAGTCCTAATTAAAATAATGAGTGCAATTATAGACATCATGTCTAATTAAATTGACTACTGCAATTTATTGCTTTTTTGAAATCCATGAATATATGTGTATGTTCTTTTGAAAAGTTTTATGAAAAGTATAGGGAAACTACATGGATTAATGCTCAAATAAGAAAGGGGATAAACAACGTTGTTTATTCAAAAGAATGGATAAAAATCCATGAGAATGATAGTTATGAAATAAGACTATGAATTGAGGTCACGAATACCATAAGTAACATGAATAATTGTGTCGATTAGTAGAGAGCAGAACTATGAAGTGTAGGAATTCTCTGAAGTCAAAGTATTGTAGTTGTAAACCGACTCAATTATTCATTTTAAGAGTTTTGTCCTAAAACTCCATCAACTATGTCTGGCTGACGAGGCATTGGAAAGCTAATCCAAGTAGTAATTCAATGGCACTTGAAGTACATAATTTTGTGGTCAAAAAATAAAGTTATGACCTCGACAAGTTGGATTACCAAAAGGTTAAGTGATCTCATTTCTAAAGAGTATTCCGGTGAGTCGTCGATGAGAGTGTGACCATGCCTTATTTGGTCGTGTTATAAACTTAATGAGTTATTTGACCATAAATTCCTTTCATCAAATCATAGTCCAATTATTACTACAAGAATTAATTTCCCTTAGTGGTGTGTTTTTTTTCATTGCACCAAAGAATTAGGATCAATTTCCATGTTGTCGGACTTCTCATTGAGCAAAGGGGACAACATGTATTCTCATGCGTGTGACGCTTGTCTCGATTCGTTTGACTAGTTCGACACTATTCCAAATTAATTTCCAACCAATTTCTCAACTAATTCGACCAATATTTTACCTTTCCTTACTTGGTTCACCTCCAATTTCACTAGTTCTTGATGCAATTTATTTTTCTAAAAATATCTTGTCCAATTCCATACCAATTGTACTCAAGAATTTTCATTTTCTAATTTATGTAACTTCTTGTAAAAATCATGGAGTTTTCAGGCCAAGTTGGTTCGAATTTGATCTAAATGAGTTATAAAAATTGACCATTTCAAATCTTTGATCCTTAATCAATGAGGTCCTTTTGGGACAATCAATAAAATTTTATCATATCTCAAAATTTCACATTTACCGATACCAAATTCAGCTTGATCTTCCAAACTAGATTTAGTTTTCCAATCTCTTGATTCAACCATGTTTTCCAATCTAATTAGTAGTATTAGATTTTATGAAATAGCAATGTTACAACTATCCCCCTTTTTAGGAGTGTTGTCCTCTAAACTTAATCCTTTATTCATTTTTAAGAGATCCACACTTGTACATAAGTATTTATAACAAATATAGGCATGTCACACCCCAACCCGGTTTAGTCATAACCCTGTGAACAACCCGCCACTATTCCCGGTATTTAAAAAGAATAACCATCATCGTGGTACCGACAAGTGTCCGACATAACCTAGAAGGGTTTAAGTGAGTGGTTGAGTTCGACAAATTGGTGAGTAGGTATTAAGGTGATTTGCTCAAGTATAAAAAAGATGGTTCCATTTATCAACTTATATCACCATTCTCAATTTTTTTTTTAAACAACTACATGCCTTCTATCATTAAAAGATATATTTTTGCCATTCTCCTTCATGAGTTTTGTTTATCAATTAATCACACACCCTTTATCATCATAGGGATCATACTTTCACAGAATAGTCCCCGACTATTCCACTTGTGGACCTAAGAGACTTTACCGTCTACCATGTTAAGAGGCTACAACCTCTACCACAAGTATGTGTGAGCACCATTGCCCAACCCCTAAACTTTATCCGAAACTTCGAGTCCCCTATTGTGGAACGAGACCTCTCCCCCTTCTTCCTTGGTCTCAATTCGCACGAAGCTCCAGAGCTTCTTGACATACAAGAACGACAAAGTTTCCCTTATGCTCCCCGAGCCGTCCAGTAGCCCTTAGAACCAACACTATCCCATACCGGGTGCCTCGATGGTTTTGTATCTTAACATGCACAATGAATAGTCTCTTTAGTTAAGACCTTTATTTTTGGTGCTACCAGCCCAACGAGTTCAATGACCCAACTTTGACTCGATCGCAAAATCACACAATTCACCCATTTATGAAAATTTTCATAAGGCTTATAAATCAAAATTTGTCTACAGGTCTAGGCCCATTTACATTGCCATTGGGCCCACTTCACAAGTTTGTCAAACCATGAACTTGTGCCCACTTTAGTTCAAAACCAAGGCATTGGGCCCACTGAAGCAATTCTAGCACTTATAAGATACGTGCTTCATGCTCTCTATAGAAATATCTCCCAAAATTTTTATGTAGTTTCTTAGAGTCATGGTAGACTATTTCTAGAAAATATTTTGACTTTTGGCAATATGAAAGTACGTGCATCATCCCAAATGGATATGATACCGAAAATTCCACTCACCCGTATTTCGTAACTTCTTCATCCTATATTGATTTCTGATGTCTTTGGATCGTGTGGCGGTTGTAGGTAGAAATCTCATTTTTATACCTATATTATCACCTATAATGAATTATTCAATATCTTAATCTTTTCACTTAACTCCCTAGGTTTTCTCCTAATTACATATAAGTCCCTATATTTATTTTATATCAATTAATTCTCAATTAATTACCAAAAATTCCAAAGTTCACATTATTTGTAATTTCACCCTTTATATAATTTTATCAAAATAAAATTATTTAAATTGAAAATAAATCCTTATAAATATTTTAATTACAATTAAATTCCCAAAATTAATTTTAATAGCAATTAGTCTCTAAATTCTTCTTAATTACAAATTGACCCTTAATTGATGTCAATTTTACAAAAATTCCCAAATTTCCGAAAATACTCAAATTGCCCAATTTCGTCAAAAATTGCATTTTAGCCAACGAATCTTCAATTCATCAAATTGATTATCTAAACCATGTTAATTTCATCATCTAATGCTTCTAATCATCTTCTTCATCTCCCTACGAGTGTCACACCATGTCTTTAGTAACCCGAAATTTCAATCGGATAATTTTCTGTTGAATTTAAGTGAAAATTAAATATTAAATACATAATTGTTAATTGTTTATATATATATATATATATATGTTGAAGAGATGTTTACATATAATGGTATATATATGTAGTAATAAATCTTCCCCATTTAAAAATAATTTTTACATCTATATAAAAAGTTTCTCCCCATTTATCCTCCTCACACTTGAAAACTTCTCTCTCACTCCCTCTACTACTCCATTTTTTTGGTGAAGCTCGAACCAAAGCTCCGATTTGGGCATTTTTTTTCTCAACCTTAAAAGGCGAGGTTGGACTCTTTAGACTTTGGGGAAGTCGGCTATTTGATAACAACCTCCATTCGATCCGAGGATTGCCAAAGAAGCACCAGCATAATCAAACAGTGAAGCAACTCCGATGAACAGAAGCTGCCCTATTTTGGTCGAGCTAAAATCGGTCAAAACCAGCCCTCCTCCTGCCAAACCAAGCTCTCCCAACACTTCCATAGCCCTCATACGACTGAATTAGAGTGAAAAGGTAAGCCAATTTGGTTCCACTCTACAATTTCTAACCAATGTTAGAGAGAACCGACAAAACTTCATTGACCAAATTCTCCCTTAATTCGACATGAATTGATGTAATTCTTGATCATAGGAGAGGAACCGTAGGATGAGAGCTACCTGCCCCGATCGAAAGCTCGGACCGCCGCACCCCTGAAGGTAAGCTTTTGAAGCTTTCCCTCTCTAAATTCAGTTTTTTGACAAAGTTCCTTTTGGTCTCAATTTAGACCCAAATTACGCGATTCAAAACTCCATTGAATTGTGCATGGAAGTGTAGGAATTGATCCATACCTTCAATTAGATCAATTAACCTCGATTGAATGGTTAATTTGATGAAATCATGACTTGTAAGGGGTCGGGAGGACACAATGGCCTTGAGTTGGGTATTGTGGACCAATAAGGGGTCGGGCTCATGTTTACTTAAAAGTCATGACTTGTAAGTAATGGTACCCTTCCAACCTTATAAACCCACAACACTTCTCTATTTTATCCAATGTGGGATCTATTTTCAACAAAGGGGGGGAATTGGGGAAAATTTTGGGTGAAATTGGGGATTTCATAAAATTGATGAACCAAAGTACATATTCCCAAAATTGAGGGCCAATTGGCCATGAAAAGGATGTTGGAGGACCAATTGGTCAATTTTTGGTATTTATTGGGGTCAAATTGCCATTTTTGTAAACTAGGGGCAAAATGGTAATTTTAAAAACTTTGGGACCAAATAGGAAATTTGGGAAACTTGAATCCCTTAAGTGATTTTGAATAAATTGAGGATCCAAAGTAAAATTTAGAAGTTTTGGCACTCAATTTAGGGTAAATTTTGTATTAGGGACCTAAAGTTAAGGAAAAATAACTTTAGGGACCTAAATGTAAATAATTGAAAAGTTTGGGCATTTTGTTCATACGTGAAGAATGAAGGCTATTATGCTAAATGTTAAAAAACAAGATTGTCCAAATCATGTAGGAACACGAAAGACCGGAATGCCAGCAAGAATAAGCTCGCGCGGAGGCAAAAAAGCCGATTTAGAGGAAATATACTGCAAATATCGAGTAAGTGGGCTAATTTACACTTCATACCCGATTGGGATGATAAATAACTTTTCTAAATTAGAAGCCACTATGTGTGGAATTTTCACATCATACCCGGTTGGGATGATGAGTACCTTGGAAATGAAAACCTACTACTATGTGGGATTTTAGCATCACACATGGTTGGACTAGTTGTAAGTAGATCATACCCAGTTGGTATGATGAAATTCCTAAAAGGAAGTAGAAAACCCATGTATCGATTAAGAGGGGAGGTGTCCTTACACCCGCTTGGTGTGATGGATAGGTGAAAAGTTATTTTTTGTTAGAAGTGCTCTCCCCTGACTGTGTGCCACTGCTTAAACATTTTTGGAGACCTTCTTAACGAGAGCTCCAATAGCTCAAATAGGCCGAAGGCCTTGATTTTGGAACTTGGGGCTAGAATGTCTGATTTTGAAAAATCTCGTACAGTGGGCCCAAGGCCAGTTGGCACGAGTAGAAGCTTGTAAATAAACATGATGTTAAGCCATGAAAACCTTAATTAATGATGTAATTTGGCCATGGTACTAAGATAGGACATATATACTCGATGGACTGACAATAGTGTGATAAGACAAGTCAACGAACCAGTCAAGACAAATAGCTACAGGTCGAGTTGAGGGTTGGGGCCATTGGACTAGTGGCACCAAATATTAAATGGCTTATGTGGAAAATTATTGTTTTGTGCATGCAATGAGGTTCGGGACCATCAAGACACCCAAGAGGGGTAGTGATTCGTCCCAAGGGCTACTGGACGACATGGTGGAGATAAGGAAAGTTTGTCATGCCAGCAGTTAGAGAAGCTCGACGTAGCTTCATGCACATGAGACCAGGGTGGGGTCGGGATGAGGTCTCCATCCTCATATGGACGCAAAAAAGTATTTTGGGTCTGAGTGTAAGACGTCGGAGACATTCACTCAGACTTCGGGTAGAAGTCAAAGACATCTATCAGGGTGGATGGTAAAGACGCTCTGATCTACAAGTGAGTGCAGTCGGCATAACTGCATCTCACGAATGTATGTGAACCTTTCCTAATGAAGGGCATGTGTTGTTTGTGAAACACATCTAATATGGAAATGGGAAAGAGGTTATGAAAACTGTGGAAAGGATTTGATAATCCTTGGAAATGAATTGGTAAACCTTGGAAAAAGGTTTTGATAAACTGCAATTTTAAGAAAAGCATTTTTAATGAAATGAGGAGTGTAACATACTCCGATTAAAATTGACTTTGTGATAACTCTCACCCAACACCCATTCACCGAGTTGTCGAACTCACCCCCTCCCATTACCCCCTTTCCAAGTAACCAAGGGAAAACTCACCTAAAGTTGAACCTGCGAGACATGTATGTAAGGTTAATATATTCAATTTTGATTAATGTTATTCCAGGAAAGGTACAAGTAAAAAAGGACGCCTTGCACCCCACGGCTTAGAGAAGGGGAAAACCCTTAATAAACCGGGAGAGCGGTAGGTCGTTCATGGGGATCTAACCAAATTGGGTTGGGGCATGACAACTCGAGTGGTATCAGAGCCTGTTTCCTCGAATACATTATCAAAACTATATAACATAGTAACTAATAGGGATAATTTTAAAAATTTTAGATGGCTCCCAAGAGAGAAACCAAGAAAACAAAAGCCGCAGTTTCTAACACTGCCCAACAACCCCTTCGAGTAGTAACTCCCCGAGAAACCCAAACAATTCTACCTGGACTAAGCTCAGAACACCAGAGGTTGTACAAGAAGTTCACTCGATTATTTGGGCAACCTAACCTCATCCCTGAGGTAGGCACCAACTCTCGAGCTGAACAAGAGGAAGTACATTCTCATCCTACTCATGTTAATCATCCCCCTCCAGTTGATATTCCCAAGTATCTCAAGAATCCCCGTCAACTAGGGTGTAAGCCTTTTCTCGGAGAGAAAGATGCGGGAGCCGCCATGGACTGGCTAGCTAACATCAAGAAGCTGTTGGGAATAGTAAGGATATCACCAGAGGATATGGTGATCCTAACAGAATATTTCCAAGAGGGTAGTGTCAAAAGATGGTGGGACAATGTCCGGAGCCTGCATAACTCCACACCCTCCTAGGAGTAATTTAAGGAGAGGTACACAGAGGAGTTCCTGACCCCTTATCTAATTAATGAGAAGAAGCAAGATTTCCTCCAACTCCGACAAGGGCTTAACTCTATATCAAAGTATGAGACTAAATTTAATGAGCTAAGGCCTTTTGCTCCAGACTTAGCCGAACCGGCAGATATCTATCAACGGTTCGTTGACGGTATCAACATGGATATAAGAGACCGGATGGGAGTACTACGATGCCCCACAGATTTGGCTACCATCATCAGCATGGCCCATGAGTGTGAACATCTGGTACAAACAAGACGTCGTTAAATAGAGCCAGTTGAACAGAAGGAAGAGGAAGGACAAAACAACTAGAGAGGTTAAAAGGAGCCTCGTGGGCAATAATGGAGGACAAGAATAGGGCCTTTTTTATTAGAAATGATGGTTACCATGCCCAAAGGGAGACAAGTACAACCCAACAAAGGAGAAACCCCTCTTGCCCTAAGTGCCAAAAAAGTCATGAAGGGTCGTGTCCAGCCTACTTCGAATGCGGATAGCTCGGACACTTTGCAAAGAGGTGTACAACCCTTCAAGGTAATACCTAACGAAGTGACCATCAACCATCTCAAGGAAACCAAGGGCACTAGAGGGAGGATAAGACATAGCCACTACGTCAAGGGTACCAACCTGAGTATACAATCTCAACTAGAAGGAAGCACAGGTTGAACCTAGTACTATAGCTAGTACTTACCATAGCTCCCCTATACCAATATAACCAAAAACCCTATAATTCATTATCATTATAATAAAAGTTCAATTTTTTAAACCTTGTGATGAAATACGAGTAAAAGAAAATCCTAAGGACATACCCACCAAACCTCCAAAGAAAGTTGAAGCAGGAAGGATGGCATCTAAGGATATCAGGAAAGTTAAGGTTGGATACCCTCAAGGACAAATAAAAAAGGAATTCCGAAAAAAAAAGGGAAAGGATTCTCCTAAAGAAGGAAACCCCGAGGAAGCATACATATCTCAACTAAGAAGTAATGAATTAAGTGACGTAGAATGAGGAGATGACATGCATACTAAGGTGAAAGAATCAAAGGAGGCATCCTAGGAAGACTCAAGTAGTAAGCTAAACCCAAGGAACGGGTAAGTAGGAAGATGGCATCAAAGGACGCCGTGACAAGTGGACTACCGATAATAAGGAAATAAAGAAAAAAGTCTCCAAGGAGCATTAGGGAGGTTGAACTGGGACAAGAGTCCCTAGGTATAAGGATAATGGTAGGAAGGAAGACCTTAAAAAGGGAAACTCCCAAGCTAAGGACCTAATAAAGAAGCCCAAGTCGATGAGGGTATACCGGGATGGTCAATTGTGACCTATTTAGGAAGAGTGAAGAAGCCAAATAGGGACTTCAGATGAACCTAGCAGAAGGGAGAAGCTAGTAACAACGGGACGATCAAGGATGTCCTAAGAAGGATTAGGGAGTAGTAGAGACTACACTCAAAGAAGGACAAGAGGATGGACTTGGTGAGGAGTACATGAAATAAGACCCGATGATCGGGGATACCTCAGATAGGAAAGTAAAGGATGAACTGAAAAATTAGGGTTGGCGAATGATTAATGGTGCACAAAAGCTCTAAAGGGTGTAAGAATGCGTAGGAAGGGAACCTTCAAGAGGGAGTCTTAACTCAAAGAACATAGTAGAGAAAGAAAACCGTTAAAGGAGAGCTCCCCAAATAAGGGAATCATGAAATGGTCACAAATAAACAAGAGTGGGTAAGGAGATCCACACGGTTATGTAAGACATGACGTCAAAGGCAAGATGGATGAGAGGATAACGGTAAAGGTAGTCGATAAATACTACCATATGATGAGAGAGACAAAGCTATATGATCCCTAAAAGGTTGGAAGGTTGAAGACAACCATTATAGAAGTGTTCTAAAATTTAAATGGTCAAAGATATATTTTAGAGTATGTCATGTTGTAAGGGACATGTAAGCCCAATAGTCCCGAGAAAGAAAAAAAAATGTGACTCAAGTAAGGAAGAATGAGTTGGTAAGCATGACGAGGTCATACCTAATTTGGATCAAAGTTGAAATAAATAATGGATGGAGGAAGGGTTAAAATAGGATGAAGGTGTAATATCACCAAAATTTATGAAAACAAGTATGTAATGCTCGGAAAAACACTGAGCTAAGGGTAATGATAAAGAGAATAAATAGACACAGGAACGATTGGGTTTCTTGAAACTCCTAATCCTGAAATTTTGAGTTAGAACCTAAAGGGGAAGATGTGAACCTAAGTATATATCCTAGAACTCGCAAGTAAGACATGCTTATCTAGGATAAACTCCAGGGAATGAGTAAGCAATGGATAGGAAAAGAAATTCCTTAAGTGCGTGAAAATAACCTAAGTGTTAGCATGTCAAACAAACTCCAAGTTTACATTAAGGGAAGTTATTTCCAATGAAAAGGATGCTGAATAAGTTTTGGGGACAAAACTCCTAAAAAGGTGGGGAGTAGTTTCACACTATGTTTATAGTAACCCGAAATTTCGGTCGAAAAATTTTTCATTGAATTTAAGCAGAAATTAAGTATTATATACATAATTGTTAATTATTATATATAGGTTAAAGAGATATTTACATATAAGGGTATATATATATACCTATACAAAATTAATTTCCAAACAAATATAAAGGAGAAAGGGATTTTGAGGAATTAATACCATTATTAAATAAATACCCATAAGTTAATACCTACATTCAATTATTGGAATTAATACCCATCAATTTCCCAATTTAATGAGAATAAATACCCATAAATACCCATAATGTAGTAATAAATCTTACCATTTAAAAAATTTTTTTTACAGCTATATAAAGAGTGTCACCCCATTCATATTCCTCACACCTGAAAACTACTCTCTCACTCTCTCTACTGCTCCATTTTTTAGTGAAGCTCAAACCATAGCTCCGATTTGGGCATTTTTTCTCAACCTTAGAAGGCAAGGTTGGGCTCTTTGGACTTCAAGGGAAGTTAGCTATTTGATAACAATCTCCATTCGATTCGAGGATTGTCGGAGAAGTGCCGACATAATCAAACAGTGAAGTAACTCTGACGGACCGAAGCTACCCTATTTTGGTCGAGCTGAAATTGGCCGAATTCAGCCCTCTTCTAGCCAAACCAAGCTCTCCCAACACTTCCACAACCCTCATACGACCGAATTAGAGCAAAAAGGTAAGCCAATTTGGCTCTCCTCTACAATTTCCAATCAATGTTAGAGAGAGAACCGATGAAACTTCATTGACCAATTTCTCCCTCAATTGAATATGTTAGTCGAGTATGTCTTGGAGCTTTGGGAGCTTCGTGCTCATTGAGACTGATGTAGAAGGGGGAGATGTCTCGCCCCACAATAGTGAACAAATTCATTTGAAAATGTCTAGGGTTAGGTAATGGTGCTTACACAGATGATTTCTCGAGGTTGTAGCCTCTTACCAATGTGATAGAGATTGTAGCCTCTCATCACACAGATGGTAAATGCGCTCCGTGACATAAGTGAGGCAGATTGAGGTTGTAGTTTCATAAGGTTTATTCTGTGAATGATTGACCCTTTAATGGAAAAGGATTTTTTATTTATTTGTTTGTTTGATACAAACCTATAGAAAAGTTTACCATACACAAATTATGAAAATTTCTTTTGGGTAGGAAGAAACCTATTTTTAAAGTTTATAAGAAACAATCAATCGATTTAACTAAGAAATCATATTTTAGCGACAAGACAAGTTGTGGCTTGTTTATTTGGTAACTCAAACATTTTGATTTAAGGAAGAGAAAACCTTGTTTCTTTTGATTGTGTGCTGAATCGTGGACAGTAAGTCATGATGTCAGTATGACACCTCACTAAGTTGTAGACTCACCCCTCCCATATCCCTTTAAGATCTTAAGAATGTCAAGAAGGACATTAGAAGACATACTACCAAATTGGTATGTCATTTTCTCTTAAAGAGTTAGGTAAAGTACTTATATTCCGACGTACTTTTGAGCCTTGCTTAATTTTGAGCTAATCCATTAGAAGGACATTAGAAGACATTCACCAATAAACTAATGCATTATTTTTCGTTAATTTTGAGCCTTGCTTCTATCAATACTAGAGTGAGGATTGTGGTTTCGACTATAGTATTGGGAGAAGCGGTGGGTTGTTTACACAGTTCCAACCAAACCTGCTCAGGGTATGAGAACTTAAGTGTTATCTGAGCATAAGTTTTTCATACTTGAAATTATAGAAGTAAAATTAGTTTTGAAAATTGAAAATCTTAGGAAAATATTTTTTAACAAATGCTAGAAATAATTGCTGCATAAATTTTTTAAATCTCCAAACTAAGGGGAAAACACCATTCATGTAGGATAATTTCCAATAGGAGAACTCCACCAAAGGCAATTGGGGATGAGATACCTCCACCAAAACCAAGGAACCAACCAAACTTGGGAATTGAAACTCCTAACCCAACATTTCCTCATATGGAGGCTGAGGAAAATTTATGGGAAGCTTATGCCAATTATGTGAGGGTATGTAAAATGCCTCCATCTATTCATACCAACCAAGAATCTGGACCCGCAACTCTTCTAAAACAAGCCTATGAGTGCGAAACCATAGTAATGAGGAGATATGGAGTCTTGGTAACAAGGAGGGCCAAACATCCAAATTCCCATAATGAAACCTCTTCCTCGGTGTATGAAAAATCCAATATGAATAGTTATACCTAGTGTGGTAAATACCGTGGAGGACCATGTCCCCTAAAGGAACCATCACCAACTCCTAAACCTTCAGAGGAAGAATCTCGCTATATACCAATGATAAAATCTGAGTCAATCAACATGCATGGCCAAAGTAAGAGATAGTGATAAAAGTTGGTGTAATTTTTTTAGCTATGTACTAAGCCATATTTATTGCTAATGAAATCTATAAAATAAAACTTTATGCTCAAAGTTTTATGATTCCATATCTTAACCAAAAAACTCATAAATTTATGTAAAGGATAAACCTTTAGTAAAAAGATTGAAATAGTTGAAACACTAGGAAAAGATGGATGAAGTAAATCATTGGGGCAACTAAAGTCAAAAGAATTGATGAGTAAAGAGTCAATTATCTTAATGGCTAATACCAAAGTATTCAGGAAAAAAATAAAACTCCCCACTACAAAGATTTTAAGAGAAATCAATCTTTGCTTACAAGTTTAAAACTTAAGGATGTATAAGTAAGCACTATGATGCTCTTGACAAGTAAGTCAAGAAATATGGGAGCAAATACTTGAAACCTTTCCCTTAAAGAGTAAACTTGTAAATAGAATACAAGTGGAGATAAAAATTGGATATAAAGGGAAAGAAGGTGTATTTATGACATTCCAAAAAGGAACTAACCCCAAAGATTGGGCAAATATGGAAGTAGACATCAAAAGATGTCAGAAAACTTTGGATGGGACAAATACACATAAAGAAAAATTAAATCAAGAGATTTTCGTGGATGCAAAATGAGAGGAACTGAGGAAGGGAATCCCGGAGAAAATGCGTACTCCAACAAAGGAGTTATTTTGATCCACTAAATATACGATGGACATACAGGAGGGTTGATAAAATTCCACCTCCACCTTAAAGAACTTAATTTGGACTATGGGGCATATTATGGAGAATACAAAATAAAAGCCCTCTAACATGAATTACTTGAATAAGGAGTCAAGTACGATGGATAAATCAAAATGTAATGATGGAATGGCCATAGGAAAATTCACCTGAAATAAAAAAAATTGTAAGTATGAGGAGTAAGGAGGATTTTTAGGAAAGAAAGTCCCGACATGCCAGAAGAAAGAATATGATGATGGATGATAAGAGCCAATGAGACAAATTAATGCATTTGTGGTGTGGTAAACAGAAAAAAAAAGGTATTACAATGTCCATGGATGGAGATTCCATAGGACGGAGTGGGAGAAGAAGACAAATGATGGGCACATTAAGAATTGGTGAATGATGTGCTATGATCGTCCATGATCTTCATTAGTCAAGATGGTATTAGATGAAAATATTCCTAAAGGAATAATCTAACTCATTTGAGGGGACAAACGAGAATTGTGAAGAGAATTCTTTAACAGTTGAGGAAATTCTTGGAACCCTAACAGTCATGAAGAGCATGACATTTAAGTAAAGGAAAATGTGTAAGGACGGTCTGCTACCAAGAGAGATTTAGTTATGACCACCCGAACTTAAAGAGACAATTGGTATCTCAGTAATGCACACCACATACGAAATTGTGTGATGAGAAAGTTATAAGAAATAATGAGGAGAACGAAAGTAGAAGGAATCTACATTGTTCTCATTAGACTAAGTAAACAATAACCCCTAAGGAAGGGAAATGGTGGACCAAATTACAATTAACAAAAAGTTACGGGTTGTAAATGTAAATACCTTATTGTTATTTGGGACCTAATTGCCCAATTAGTTGTAGGAATCGATCACCAACATGTACGTATGAAGGAAAGGCATGCCAAGCTCAGAAATCCACTCGGACGAACAAGTCTCGGACTATAGGTAAGTGAGATTTCTAGCATTAAGTTCGATTGGACAGTTGATGCATCATTACTCGCAAGTTTAAAAACCTCTTTTTCCACAAATAGAATCCCATTATGATGTAAAACTGCTTAAACTATTTAGGGATTTATTTTTATTGCAAGCATGAAGCATATTAATAGGACTACCCTTGAACAGTGTAAGGATACACTTCAAGTGGATAATCTAATTCATATATCGATGTAGGATATGTGATGAACCCATAATCGACAAATAGTTGATTAGATTTAGTTATGTAAAAGTGGGCTCAATGCCATAATTTTTGAAAGAGAATTAGGCTTAAGACGAATGAAAATAGGTCAAATTCCGTAAATAAGTTGTAATTTAAAAGCATATTAAAAATTATCACTAATTAATAATGTTTGTTTAAGTTACTGTGCCGGATCCGGGTTGGAGCCCATTGGGATAGCATGGTAAAGAGAATTATCACATGATCATAGGAAATATCGAATAGGCATGGATAAATTGAAATATTAGTTACTCAACCTAACATCTCTTATATAGTGAATCTGGTGAGCCAGTTTATGTTAGCATCACCTACTACTTACTAGTATGCCACACTTATGATTCTTAGCTATCTTAAGGGCTTCTCATGAAAAGTATTCATATATTCATAGTACACACATGATAAGGTAATTGAATTTTATATTTTATTTGATGGTAATATTATTTAATGAAAAAAAATAAGAAATAAACAATTATTTCTCGTTCTAGTGCTCAATTAGAATATCGTGCAATAACAAATAATGAGTGTGATCTAATATAGATAAAGCGTTTTCTCTGAGAATTGAGTGTGTGACATGATGAATTAATGTGATTATATTATGACAATTAAGCAATAATACATGTAGACAAGAATCAAGAATTTCATGAGCGAATCAAACATATTAAGATAAATTGACATATTATACAAGATATTATTATTGTAAATAATATTCATTGTTCATCCATTTAATTAGCTCATATTTGATCTCCAATTTTTGGATTCACTTAACAAATCACTCCCAAAATACGCATTGGTAATATATGTAACAAGTTGGGCATAATTGATGTATATACTCAAACTTCAAACTAGAGTAGTAGTGTTGATATATTATTATTATTATTATTATTATATTATTTTAATTAGAATATTTGATATAATTATAATATTATATAGTAATATTATTTGTTTATATTTTTATATTATTATAAGCTTAAAAATAATTTTTTTATTTAATTTGAACATTACTTGTTAATTTAATTCAACACTATCTAATATGTTTTCTAACCTTATTTCCCACATCGACCATAACTTAAATATTCTGATGCATCACAATTCCCCCTTGCTCTCTACACTATAATTTTGATTGAAACAACTGTATTATATATATAACAAAAGGCTTAAATTAAATTTATTAGTTTATAATTCAACAAATAAATGGGGTATTATACACTTTATAATTACAAAACATTATCCCATAACTACTCTTTGAATTCTTTGATGAATCTTTACAAGATGTATTCGAAAAAAAAATGTAACAAATATTTGTAAATGGTACTGCAACACATGATGTATTTAATAGGGAAGTATATTGATATTGAGCAATCGTAGACTAAATCTCAATCCAACTTCTGTATAGTTTTAAAACATGAAAAAACTCCTTCTAATTTAGTAACACACTTTAATATTCTTATAACGTATAAAAAATTTATTTTCTCTTAAATATTTTTGAAAAACTAAATGGCTCACATTTATAAACATTTTAGAGATAATATCTTCCACAAACATTAAATCTATATAAATTGGAGAAGTAACAAAAAAATCTAATCGTGTTCGTCCATCCAATATCCTATCCCCTCTTTGAGTTGTGATAATTTGTTTTGATCCAGTTTGATAATTACACTTTCGTGGAAACTTTTGGTAATTTTGTCCCTCTAGCTTGTTATTTAATCAGAGCCCTGCTAAAATAATTTTCCCCTTTCCATGCATTATTCAACTAGATTAAGATTTTCTTACATTGGACTTGGGCACTAGGCATTATCTAAGGGAACTCATTCACTTTAAGGGCTTGAATGAGGCAATAAGAGTGAGGGGTATTAGTTTGACTCCATGGAGACATTTATTTCTATAGTCGTTTTAGTTTTTTCTAATCATTAATGATAAAACTCTCATATATTGTCACGTAACAATTCTCTTGTAAAGTCTATTTATCTTTGAATCTGAATTATTTAGCTAACTTGGTTGATTTGATACAATTTTTAATGAAATATGGTGAGAACCTATCCAATCCCTATAAATTACTAGAGTGTAAGAGAAAATGGACCGCCAATTTGTAGATTATATCACCCTATCCAACCTTTTCATAACAAGGTTTGATGGGTCCCTCTTGTTAGAATAAGTGCACAAATATCATTTGAAGCCTACAACTAGTGTATATATATATATATATAAAATATTATGTAACAGTCTACATAAAATTTGTATACTATTAGCATGCTTCGGTCCTCCACCATTTGTTTCAGCTTGGGAGGTGATAGCATTAATAAAACACGACAACAAGACACAAGAATTTTCTATGGTCAATTAGTTGTTGAATAATCAGTCGTTGACTTTATTGTTCTCTATAGTTACACAAGCTCTAAATCCAGATGATAAACACATAGGCTTGCTTGTTTGAGCAGGTATCCACCATAAAAGAGTAGGAGTGTAGAAGCTCACCCTTGTCCATAATGTTGAGCAAAAAACCTTGTCCACATTCCACCATAAAGATAGGCCTACACTGAGTCTAATTGGAGTTATATTGATCCCATCAAGAAATTGAACTTCCCTTCTGATTTTTCTTAATTTGCTTCATGATTCTTTGTTTCCGTTAGAATGAGGATATTATGCATCTTCTCCCTAACTAAGTTCTCTATTGCTTGGTGCAGAAGTTTACCACATCTAAAATAGAAATTCAAATGTCGCTCATACTTTAATTACAATAAGATATTTTTCCTTTTTGTGTTGACAGACCATACCCTCAAGCCAAAAATTTCTCTGATCAACTAAAAAGACTGTTATTTGCCTCTTGCTAGGGTCAACAACACTAATTATAGTTCTAGCATACTTCCTAATTTTCCACCAATGGCTCGTAATAGGCATTTATTTGAGTTTTAAATCAATAATACTTTCTTCAAATCTCACACACTTAGAAACAAATTGTTCCCTTCAATAAACATTGGACTACCCTTTAATGTTTCAGGTGTCATGCTAGCAATGTTGAACTCAAGCAAATAAAAATTTACCCTAATAGCTTCTATTTTTAGTTTATCTACTTCAGGCCTTGTTGATGTTAAAACACACATAAGCATTCTCCAACTAATCATATGGTATGCAGATATTTTCCACACTAACATAGACTAACTACTAGGAACACAAGGTGTAGAGTCCATATTAGTTAAATGGGCCACTTTGCCTGGTCCATTGGGACGTCGAGAGGGGCATGCCTTGCTCGACAGGGTCAATGATGAGTTCCGACTTGGTGGTTTCCTACCAAACAAATGATAAATGAGTGAATTCTTACAAGATAAGAAAAACGTGTAGTAAAGGTGGAGAAGGGTGTAAACCCCATACTTTAAAGATAACAAAATTGAGAAAAGAACCGGTCAATTCATAATAGAAAACTAAGCTAGTCCATGAACCATAACCGAGAAAAAAAGGGTAAAATGAGACATTTACAAATCCCAAGTGACTCAAAGAGTAATAAAAATCATGGAAAAGAACCTTGGGGCAAATGGGAAGAGAAAACCAGACCGGTTCAGGGTGAACTAGATCTGAACCGGATTGAACTGATTTTAACCATATTTGAACCGGTTTCTAAATTCATTTTTCTTGGTGGCTTAAAATATTCAACCTGGGAAATTAAAGCCACCATTTGATAGAGAATAAATTTAGATTGATTTAAAAATTTTTAATTTTGAGAAAATCGGTCGAATCGGGCATGAATCGACCGATTTTCGCCATTAAACCCGGTCAGACCGGTCCGGTTCAAAACAATGTTATTTTCTTCCTTAGGATGACAACACTGTTCATTAATGCATAAAACTTCCTTCTCCGATGAAGGTGTAATCGCTCCGATCATGGCATTTTCGGGCGAGAATAAGCTTGACCAAAATGGAAAGCGGTCGGACAGAGGGTCCCCGAGCTCTCAAGATAAAGAGTTACTCTCCATTTATCCTTCATACACCTCAAATCGCCATTCTCTCTAAAATGCTTCATTTTCCAATGAAGCTCAAACCAGAGCTCCAACTTGGGTAGTTTCCCTAACTTGAGAAGGTAAGGTCATGTCCTACAAACTCTGGGGGAAGTCAGTTGCCTGACAGTAACCTCCTTTCGACTTGAGGACCTATGGAGAAGTGCCGACGGAATCAAAGAGTGAAGCAGCTCCGATGCACCGAAGCTACTCTATTTTGGCCAAGCTAAATTTGTCCAAATTCAGCCCTCCTCCAGCCATACCAAGCCTCCTCGACACCCCATGACCCTCACACGGCCTCAACAGAGCTAAAAGGTAAGCTAATTCAGCACTCCTCCATCGTTACATATCAGTGTTATAGAGAGAAAGTGCCAAATTTTACTAACCAAATTCACCCTCATTCAAACTTCAATATTAGCAATTTTTAATCCTACAAGGAACCTTAGGATGAGAGCTACCACCCCAAATCAAGAGCTCAAACTGCCACGCCTCCGAAGGTAAGCTTTTGAAGTTTCTCTCTCTACAAATAGTTTCAAACGAAGCTCTGTTTGAGCTCGTTTCAAACTCAAATCATGCAATTCAAAACTCAATTGAATCTTATGGAAGTGTAGGAACTGATGTATACCTTTAATTGAAACAATTAACCTCAATTAGATGACCAATTTGAAGAAATCAAATTTGGTTAGTTTGAAGGGGAGAAATTGGGGATTTCAAAAAATTGAGGGACCTCTTTGCAATTTCCCAAAATTGAAAGCCAATTGGCCATGAGAAAGATGATGGGGGATCAATTGGGCAATTTTCGGAACAATTGGGGCCAAATTGCCATTTTTGGAAAGTAGGGGCAAAATTGTAATTTTTGAAAAGTTGGGGACCAAATTGGAAATTTGGAAAATTTGAGCCCCTTGCACAATTTTGAGTAAATTGAGGTCCCAAAAGGAATTTTGGAAGCCTTGGGACTCAATTTGAGGGAAAGTTAGCCTTAGGGACTTAAAGTGAAGGAAAATGAACTTTAGGGACCAAAGTGCAATAAGCCAACAATTTTGAGATTAGTCGCTCATACATGAGAAAATGATGGCTATAATGTCAAACCTTAATTAATAAGGATGCCCAAATTATGTAGGGACATGAGAGACCGGAACGCTAGCAAGGAAAAGCTAGCGAGGAATTGGAAATCTGACTAGGGACGAACACATCACGGTCATCGGGTGAGTGGGATTATCTAACTTCATACCCAGTTGGAATGAATAGTATTATCTTTAATTGATAAAACCTACTTACTGGTTGTAAGTAGAGATAATCATACCTGGTTGGTATGATGAGTTTCCTTGAGGAAAGGAGAAATCCGCTTATAAGTTGTAAGTGGAGATTTCATCACAACCGGTTGGTGTGATGAAGTTGAAAATAATTTTTCACTGTTCACTCGCCAAAAAATCGAAACAGCGCCAGTGGAGAAGAAATGTTTCTGTTCGATACATTTTAGAACATCAATTTCTGTCATAAAGGTGACAAACGGATGGCCACAAGTCCCCGAGCTCCCTATATAAAGAGCCCCTCTCCATTCATCCTCTCCACACCTGAAAAGCTCACTCTCTCTCACTTAGTTTTTTGACAAATCTCGAACCAGAGCTCCAATATAAGGTCATTTTTTAGCCAAAGAAGGCGAGGTTGGGTTCATTAGAACCGGGGAGAAATCAGCTACACGGTGGTGACATTCGTTCATTCCAAAAGTCATTGGAGAAGCACCGGCGTGATTCAACAGTGAAGTAGCACCAGCGGACCAAAGCTGCCCTATTTTGGCCGAGTTGAAATTGGCCAATTCGAGCCCTCCTCAGGCCAAACCTTGCCCTCCCAACACTTCCTCAGCCCTCCCACAGCCGAATAAGGATGGATAGGTAAGCCAATTCAACTCCCCTCTACAATTTCTGATCGGTGTTAAAGAGAGAGTCGGTTGAACTTCTATTACAAAATTCTAATCGAATTTGACATCAATTGATGCCATTCTTGATCCTAGGAAGAACCCCAAGAGGAGGACTACCAATCTAGATAGAAAGCTCGGACTGTCGTTCCCTCACCAGTGAGTAATCAAAGCTTTCTCTCTCTAAGTTCATTTTTTGACGAATCTCCGTTTGAGCTCATTTTAGCGTTAAAACTTGCGATTCAAATTGCTAAGGAATCGTATGAACATATAGAAACTCAATTTCAACTTTAATTTCAACAATTGGAAATGTTTGATCAATCAATTTGATGAAATCAAATTCGGTTGTGTTAAGAAGTTGGAATTGGGGGAAATTTTGGTTAATTTAAAAAATTTGAAGGACCAAAATGCAATTTTCTAAAATTGAGGGTCAATTGAGCATTATAAAAATGTTAGAGAGTTAATTGAGGAATTTTAGAATTTTTTGGGTAAAATTTACCATTTTTGTAAAGAAAGGGCAAAATGGTAATTTTGGAAAAGTTTGGGGACCAAATTGGAAATTTGGGAAATTAAACCCCTTTTTGTGAAATTGAATAAATTGAGGTCCCAAGGGAAATTTTAAAAGTTTTGGGACTCAATTGGAGGAAAAATTGACATTAGGAACTTAAAGTTAAAGAAAATTAATTTTAGGGAACTAATTGCAAATGAATAAAACTTTGATTTTTCTCATTCATTTGGAATGAATGAAGGCTATTACGCCAATAGATAATTAATCGAGATGTTCATATCGTGTAGGAATATGAAGCACCGAGAACGCTAGCAAGGACAAGCTCGCGTGAAAACAAGGGTCCGGTCTAGTGGAATTCACTACATTGACGGGCGAGTGAGATTTTATATCATACCCGGTTAGGGATGATAAGTACCTCGAAATGAAAACCCACTATCAAGTAGTATTTTAAACATCACAACTTAGAGGAGTGATATGAAAATCATGCGGAAAAACTATTTACCGGTTGTAAGTAGATTATACTCGGTTGGTATGATGAAGCTTCCTCGAAGTAAGTTGAAAACCCGTTCATCGGTTATGAATGGAGATCTCCTTATACACAGTCGGTATAATGGACAGTTGAAAATATATTTTTGTTAGAAGTGCTCTCCTATGACTGTGTGCCAATGCTTAAACGATTTGGGAGACCTTCTTGATGGGAGCTCGAATAGCTCTTATAGGCCGGGGGCCTCGATTTTTTGAACTTGGGAGCTAATATGCCCGATTTTGAAAATCTCATATAGTGGGCCCAAGGCCAATTGGCATGAGCAGGAGCTTATAAAAAAACATGAGTTATATGCCATAAAACTTTAAATAAAGAAATTGTTTGGCCATGGTACCAAGACAGGACCGACACACTTTGTCAACTAGCGGTAGTGCGACATGATAGGTCGACGGACCAGACAAGGCAAACAACTGTGGGTTGAGTTGAGGGTCGGGGTTGTTGGACCAGTGGCACCACATATTATATGGCATGATAAGAAAATACTATTTGTTCATGCACTGTGATTACAGGACCATCAATATGCCCAAGAGGGGTAGTGATGCGTCTCAAGGGCACTGGACGACCTGGTGGGTGTCAAGGCAGTTCGTCGTACCTAGTGACCGTGCAAAATTTGGAGTAGCACTAAGCACATGAGACCGGGGTGGGGATGGGATGAGGTCTCGGTACTCATACGGACACGGAGAATTGATTTTGGGATTGAGGGTCGGATGTTGCGTACATCCACTCATTCTCAAGGTAGAAGTAGATGTACTTCTATCTAAGTGGTCGGTAAAGTCGCTCCAAAGCCACAAGTGGGTTTAATGGTCGTGCTGGCTTGCAAATGTGTGTTTGACCTTCATGATGAAGGATGTGTGTTGGGTGATGTCACACCGTGATTAATATGGAAATGGTGGTAAAAACCAAGATTTGAATTGAAAGAATTTTTGAAAGAAAGGAATCTGGGAACAATTTGAGGAGAGTTATTCAGAGGAGTATATGGCACCCGACCTAATAAATGAGAAGAAACAAGTGTTCATCCGACTTTGACAAGGGCTTAACTCCATATCAAAGTTTGAAACAAAATTCAACGAGTTAAGACCCTTTGCTCCTGACCTAGCTGGGCCAGCTAACATATGCTAGAGGTTTGTGGACGATCTCAACATGAACATTAGGGACCGTATGGAAGTACTAGGACGCGCCATAGATTTGGCAGCTGTAATCAGTATGGCTTATGAACATGAACAACTAGTAGAAACCCAACGCCATCGAGTGAAGCAGACAACTAGAAAGGGGGATAAGGATCCAAATCATCAAGGAGGACAGAAAGAACATACCGGTCCAAGAGGAGGAAACAAAATGGTATTCCAACGGAGTAGGGGCATGCCACCATCTTCCCCCAGAATAGTCCCTACTTTATCCCAAGGAAACCCTCGCTGCCCAAAGTGCCAAAGAAACCATGAGGGAGCATGACATACCTATTTCACATGTAGACGAGTAGGACACTTCATAAAGTATTGTCCCACCCTTAGGGAGAATAGATAGGGGAATACTCTTGGACTACCACAAGGGAATCCCAGAAACCCAAACTAGAATCTACAAGAAGAGTACCAGTGAAAGTATATAACCTCACTTAGGAGGAGGCTAGAGGAGACCCCAGCATTGTAGCGGGTACATCCCAAAACTCTACAAATTTGTCCAAAGAAGTCATGTAAATTAAATATCTTATAATTTAATAAAATAGAATTCCTTCTAAACCATATGTTTCTTAAATCAGGGTATATACAGCTATGAGAACAACCAATCTATGCCCTCTTTGACTCTGGAGCAGAGAGATTATTTATCGAGGACGAGTTGGTTTCAAAAATACCCCTAGAGCTCACTCCACTAGTACAAAGCCTTAACATCCTTACCCATTTAGGAGAAGGTTTATACAGGAATAAACAATTAAAGGGATGTGAGATAAGAATTGGAGGAATCAAACTTGAAGTTGACTTGATCCCATTACCCCTAAGGGAGGTTGAAGTAATTATGGGAATGGATTGGCAGAGTAATCATCAAGTAAGGATGGACTGTAGAAGGAAGACGGTAACTTTCCACACTTCCAAAATGAAAGGACTAAAGTTCCAAGGAGATAGAAGGAAAGGTGAAGTACAACTGGTGTCCCACCTGAAAGCTCAAAGGATGATACAGAAAGGATGTATAGCCATTTTGGCCATGGTATCGGTGAGAAGTCTAAAGAAAAGGAACTAAAAGACATCCCGGTAGTCAAACATTATCTAGAGGTTTTTCTAGAAGAGCTACCTGGACTACCTCCAAGTCAACAAGTGGAGTTCACTATAGAAATAACCCCAGGAGCAAACCCCATATCCCAGGCCTCGTATCGCATGGCTCCAGCAGAGCTGAATGAATTAAAGGAACAGCTGGACAAATTATTGGAAAAGAATTTTATATGTCCAAGCCAGTCTCCATGGGGTGCTCCTATTCTATTTGTAAAGAAAAAGGATGGAAGCATGAGATTGTGCATCGACTATAGAAAGTTAAACCAGGTCACCATCAAGAATCGATACCCACTCCCAAGGATAGACAATTTGTTTGACTAATTAAAGGTAGCAGCTTACATCTCTAAAATAGACCTTTGGTCGGGCTATCACCAACTTAGGATTAGAGAAGAGGACATCCCTAAGACGACATTTAGATCCAGATATGGACACTATAAGTTCAGAGTGATGTCGTTTGGATTGACAAATGCCCCTGCAGCCTTCATGGACTTAATGAACTGCATGTTCCAACCTCATTTGGACAAGTTCATGATAGTATTCATAGATGACATCCTTATATACTCACGAACCAGGTCAGAGCATGACGAGTATTTGGAAACTACATTGGAAATATTGAAGGAAAACCAATTATATGCAAATTTTTCCAAGTGTAAGTTCTGGCTGCGGGAGGTAGGGTTCTTAGGGCACATCGTATCTAAGGACAAAGTTAAAGTGGATTCGGCTAAGGTGGAAGCCATATCAAATTGGAAAGCTCCAAGGAATCCTACAGAAATAAGAAGTTTCTTAGGATTGGCAAGATACTATAGGCAGTTTGTGCAAGATTTTTCTAAAATAGCAACTTCGCTAACTCGACTCACCGAGAAGGGAGTTTAGTATAAATGGGATGAATGTTGTGAGAAGTCTTTCCAAGAGTTAAAGACTTGACTAACAACTGCACCCGTACTCTCCTTACTTGATCCTAATGCAGGAGAGTACACAGTCTATAGTGATGCCTCTAAACAAGGGCTTGGTTGTGTCCTAATGCAGTAGGGGAAGGTTATCGCATATGTCTCGCAACAGCTGAAGGTACATGAGAGAAATTACCTGACTCATGACTTGGAATTAGCGACAATAGTGTTTGCCCTAAAGATATGGTGATACTACCTCTACGGGGTTAAGTGCATGATATACACATATCACAAGAGCCTTAAAAACTTTCTGACTCAGAAGGAGTTAAATCTTCATCAGAGGAGATGGCTGGAATTGGTGAAGGATTATGATCTTGCGATAGAATAACACCCCGGAAAGGCTAATGTGGTAGCAGATGCCTTAAGTTGCAAGTATCAAACTGAGGCGGCACAAGTAAAGACAAGTTATCTACCCTTGTTACAACAATTGGGAAGGATGGAGGTGAATCTGAGGATAGACAAGCAAGAAAAATGCTTGGTGGCGAATGTGGAAGTAAGACACAGTCTAACCGAGCATATTAAGGCTCAACAAAGGACTGATAAAGAATTTCAGCCTTATTTGGATTTGGTAAACAGAGAAAGGAAACCAGACTATGATATACAAGGTGACGGAGTACTAACCTATAAGGTAGGGTATGTGTGCCTCAAAATAAGGAGATGAAAAGATTAATTCTAGAAGAGGCACACGATTTGATGTATGCTATGCATCTGAGCAGTACTAAGATGTATCGCACCCTTAAACAAGGATACTGGTGTAAGGGTATGAAGAGGAACATTGTGGAATATGTAGCTTGATGTTTGTCTTGTCAACAAATAAAAGCATAACATCAGACTCCGTCAGGACTACGACAACCCTTACCAATTCCGAAGTGGAAATGGAAGCACATCTCCATGGACTTCGTCACGGGCTTACCGGTGACCAAACGGGGCCGAGATGCGATTTGGGTCATAGTGGATAGATTGACCAAATCAGCACATTTCCTTCCTATAAAAGTCACGGACACGATAGAATAGCTGGTCGTCCTATACATGAAGGAAATCATGAGACTCCATAATGTCTCATGAGTATAGTATCAGATAGAGATTTGAGATTTACCTTCAGGTTTTGGCCAAGTTTACAAAATGCCATGGGGACTAAACTTCACATGAGCACGGCATTTCACCCACAGATAGATGGTCAGTCAGAGTAAACCATCCAAACCTTAGAAGACATGCTGAGAGCATGCATACTCACCATAAATAAAAACTAGGAGGAATACTTGTGTCTGATGGAATTCACTTACAACAATAGTTATCAGGCCAGTATTCAGATGGCTCCTTATGAAGCTCTTTATGGACGACCATATCATACTCCTCTATTTTGGGAAGAAGTGGGAGAAAGGAAAATAGAAAGGGCAGAATTAATTGAGGATGCCACTGAGAAGATAAAATTAATAAGGAGTTGTCTTAAGACCGCTCAGGATAGGCAAAAGAGTTATGCAGACAATCGAAAGAAAGATTTGGAGTTTGAGGTAGGAGATCAAGTGTTCCTCAAAGTGTCCCCCTAGAGGGGAATACTTAGGTTCTAGCAAAGAGGAAAATTGAAACCAAGGTATTTCAATCCATATCCCATCATTCAAAGGATAGGACCGGTAGCTTATAAATTGGAACTACCTCCTGACCTGTAGAGAATACACAATATATTCTATATCTTAGTACTTCAAAAATATCAGCCTGATTCTAGTCATGTATTGGACTAACCTCTAATGGAACTAGAAGAGAACCTGACCTATCAGGCAAAGCTGGTACGAATCATCGACCAGAGAGACAAGAATTTGAGGAACAAGAAAATTCCTATGGTCAACGTGTTGTGGCAGAACAGACCCATGCAAGAAGAGACATGAGAAACCGAGTCTATGATGAATGATAGTTACCCTTAATTATTTAACGTGTAAATATTTTGGGAACAAAACCCTTAATAGGAGGGGAGACTTATAAACCCCATCCATTGATAATGAGAAAACCGAGAAAAGAATCGGTCAGTTTTGAAATTTTAAATTGAGTCGGTCTACAAGCTCGATTATTAAGAAATGAGAAAATTGAGAATTTACAACTTCCATGTGACTAAAAATGGTTCATAAATCTTGGAAAGGAACCTTAGGATGAATTGGGGAAGAAAAACTAGACTAGTTCAAGTGAACCAGATCCGAACCGGATAGAACCGATTTATGAATCGAATCGACTCATGAACCAGAATCGATAGAGAAAGGGTAGGCCGGAAAATTTATGGATCCCAAGTGACCCAAAGAGTCCTAAAAGTCATGGAAATGGACTTGAGAAGGAATTGGAGATGAAAACCAAACCGGTTCAGGTGAATCAGATCCGAACCGGTTTGGACAGGTTTGAACTACTATTGAACCGAATCATAAATTCATTTTTCTATGTAGCTTAAAGAATTCAAATTCTAGATTTGAAGCCACATTAGATATAAAATGAATTTAGATGAATTTAGGAATTTTTAGATTTGAAAAATTCAGTCAAATGAGGGGTGAACCGACCAGTTTAAGCTGTGAAGCCGGTTTGGACTAATCCGGTCTGGTTCAAAACAATGTCGTCTTCTTCCTTCAGATGATAGCACTATTCACTCACCAGAAAATCGAAGCAGCACCAGTGGAAAAGAAACATTTTCGTTCAATACGTTTCAAGCCATCAATGTCTGTCATAAAGGTGCCAAACGAACGGCCAATGAGTCCCTGAGCCCCCTATATAAAGAGCCCCTCTCCATTCATCCTCACCACACCTGAAAAGCTCACTCTCTCTCAGTTGCTTAGTTTTCCGGTGAAGCTTGAATTAGACCACCGATATAAGGTCATTTCTCAGCCAAAGAAGGTGAGGTTGTGTTCATTAGAACCGGGGAGAAGTCAGCTACACGGTAGTGACATCCGTTCGTTCCAAGAGTCGCCGGAGAAGCGATGGCATGTTCGAACAGTGAAGTAGCTCCGGTGGACCGAAGCGGTGCCCTGTTTCGGCCGAGCTGAAATCGGCCAATTCGAGCCCTCCTCATCCCAAACCAAGCCCTCCCAACACTTCCTCAGCCCTCCCACGGCCGAATTAAGATGGAAAGGTAAGCCAATTCAGCTCCCCTCTACAATTTTCGATCGGTGTTAAAGAGAGAGTCGGTTGAACTTCTATTACAAAATTCTAATTCAATTTGACATCAATTGATATCATTCTTGATCCTAGGAAGAACTCAAGAGGAGGACTACCTGCCCAGATAGAAAGCTCGAACCGTCGTGCCCTCACTGGTGAGTAATCGAAGCTTTCTCTCTCTAAGTTCATTTTACGGCGAATCTCAGTTTGAGCACGTTATGAAGTTAAAACTTGCGATTCAAATTTCTAAATAATCATATGAACATGTAGAAACTCAATTTCAACTTCAATTTCAACAATTGGAAATGTTTGATCAGCCAATTTGATAAAATCAAATTCTGCTGTTTTAACAAGTTAACATTGGGGGAAAATTGGGAAAAATTGGGGAATTTTGAAAATTAGAAGGACCAAAATGTAATTTTCAAAAATTGAGGGACAATTGGGCATTATAAAAATGTTAAAGGGCCAATTATGGAACTTTAGAATTTTTGGGGTAAATTTTACCATTTTTGTAAATAAAGGGCAAAATGATAATTTTGGAAAAGTTTGGGGACCAAATTGGAAATTTGGGAAATTAAACCCCTTTTTGTGAAATATAATAAATTGAGGACCTAAGGGGAATTTTAAAAGTTTTGGGACTCAATTGGATGAAAAATCGGCATTAGGAACTTAAAGTTAAAGAAAAATAACTTAAGGGACCAAATTACAAATAAATAAAAGTTTGGTTTTTCTCATTCATTTGGAACGAATGAAGGCTATTAGGCCGATAGATAATGAACCGAGATGTTCATATCGTGTAGGAATACGAAGAACCGGGAATGCCAGCAAGAACAAGCTCGTGTGAAAACAAGGGACCCGTCTAGTGGAATTCACTACATTGATGGGTGAATGAGATTTTATATCATACTCAGTTGGGGATAATAAGTACGTCGAAATGAAAACCCACTACCAAGTGGTATTTTAAACATCACAACTTAGAGGTGTGATTTGAAATCATGCGGAAAAAATACTAATCGGTTGGTATGTTAAAACTTACTCGAAGGAAGTTGAAAACCCATTTATCGGTTATAAGCAAAGATGTCCTTATACCCTGTTGGTATAATGTACAGTTGAAAATATATTTTTGTTAGAAGTACTTTCCCCTGACTATTTGCCAATGCTTAAATGATTTGGGAGACCTTCTTGATGGGAGCTCGAATAGCTCTTATAGTTTGGGGGCCTCGGTTTTGGAACTTGGGGGCTAATATGCCTGATTTTAAAAATCTCGTACAGTGGGCACAAGGCCAGTTGGCACGAGCAGGAGCTCGTAAACAAACATGAGTTATATGCCATAAAACTTTAAATAAAGGAACTGTTTGGCCATGGTACCAAGATAGGACCAATACACTCAGTCAACTAGCGGTAGTGCGACATGACAAGTCGACGGACTAGTCAAGATAAACAACTGCTGGTTGAGTTGAGGGTCAGGATTGTTGTATCAGTGGAACCACATATTATATGGCATGATAAGAAAATATTGTTTGTAAATGCACTGTGATTACGGGGTTATCAAGACACCCAAGAGGTGTAGTGATGTGTCCTAAGGGTACTAGACGACCTGGTAGGTATAAAGGCAGTTCGTCATACTAGGTAACCGTGCAAAATTTGGAGTAGCACTAAGCGCATGCGACCGGGGTGGGGACGGGATGAGGTCTCTGTCCTCATACGAACACGGAGAATTGATTTCGAGATTGAGGGTCGGATGTCACGTACATCCACTCATTCTCACGGTAGAAGTGGATGTACTTCTATCTAGGTGACCAATAAAGTCGCTCCGAAGCCACAAGTGGGTTCAATAGTCGTGCTGACCTGCAAATGTGTGTTTGACCTTCATGATAAAGGATGTGTGTTGGGTGATGACACACCGTGATTAATATGGAAATGGTGGTAAAAACCAAGATTTGAATTGAAAGGATTTTTGAAAGAAAGGATTTTGGCACACTCCGATACAAATCTTTTTTATAAAAGTAAAAGTTTTGAAAAACCCATTCATTGAGTAGTCGTACTCACACCTCCCTTATATCCCTTTTAAGAAATTTCGAAAAGCCTACGCTTAAAGACCATCTACTAAGACTCCTGTAAGATAGGTATGATAAATTTAAAATATTATGCAGTTTTGATTTATGTTATTCCAGGAAAAAGTGCAGGTTGAAAGGACGCCTTGCTCTTTACAGTTTATAATAAGGGAAAACCCTTTAATGAATCGGGAGAGTGGCAGGTTGATCATGGGAATCTGACCAAATTGGGTTGGGGTGTTATAAAAACTGTAAGAAGGTAACTTCCCCAAACTAAGTAATCAACACATAGACCAAAAGGAATTAACTCATAATAAATAATCATGAAATGATCACGAGGGAGTAAGAGTGAACTAAGAAAAAGGAAAGTTCTTGAGGAAAGGACGCCATTGGAAATGAGAAATGACATAAGAAGAGAAAAATTCCAGTGTGTTAGTAAGATATTGGGAAACCCAAAGATTTGAAACTGGAGAGACCCAATAAAGAATTGGGAAAAGATGAGTAGGTAGGGAAAACCGATACGATTATATAGGATATGACGTCAAAGGTAAGATGGACGATTGGATAACAACAAAGATAGTCATGAAATACAATCAGACAAAAAGAGGGATGAAGTTATACTATCCCTAAAAGGTAGGAAGGTTGAGAACAAACATTATGTAAGTCTTTTTAAAATTTTAATTGGTCAAATACAAGTTCTCGAATATGTAGTGCTGCTATAAGGGACATTTAAGCCCAACAGTACCAAGGAAAATATGACTCAAGTAAGGAAGGTTCAGTTAGTTAAGCATGACAAGGTTAAGCATTAAATTTGGACATAAGTTGAAATAAACAACGAATGAGGGAAGGGACAAGACCAGACAAAAAGGGTGACAACACCGAAACTTGTGAAAGAAAGTATGTAATGCTCAAAAGGACACTGAACTAAGGGTTTGATGATTAAAAGAATGACTAGACATAGGAATGATTGGGCATCTGGTAACTCCCAATCCTGAAATTTTGAGTAAGAACCTCAAGGGGAAGAATCTTACCCTAAGCAAAGGAAGATGTGAACCTAAGGATATACCCTTGAACTAGCAGGTATGACATGCTTAGCTAGGATAAGTATGCAATGGAAAGGAAAGGAAATTTCTTAAGTGCGTGTTATAAAAGTGGGCTAAGTGAAAATAACTGAAGTGTTAGCATGTAAAACAAACTCCAAGTTGACATCAAGGGAAGTTATTTCCAATGCAAAGGATGTTGAAAGATTTGGGGACAAAACTCCTAAAAGGAGGGGAGAGTTGTAAATGTCGTCCCTTAAAGATAAGGAAATTAAGAAAAGAACCGGTCAACCTGGATGAGAAAACTGAACTGGTTCACGAACCCCAACCATTAGAAAAAGGGCAAATTGGGAAATTTACAAATCCCAAGTGACCTAAAGAGTCGTAAAAACCATGGAAAGGGACTTTGGAACAAATTGGAAGAGAAAACCAAACCGATTCAAGTGAATCATATCTGAACCAGATTGAACCGATCGCTAAATTCATTTTTCTAGGTGGCTTAAAATATTCAAATTGGGGAATTGAAGCTACCATTTGTTAGAGAATGAATTTAGAAATTTTTAATTTTGAAAAACTATGTCAAATCGAGCCTGAATTGGCTGATTTGAACATTGAACCCGGTTCGTATCGGTCTGGTCCAGTTCGGAACAGTGTCGTCTTCTTCCTCTTGATGATGATATTGTTCATTAGCTAGAAGAACAAACAGCGCTGGCAAAGATGAAACATTTCTGTTCAAGGAATTTCAAGCCATGAATGAGCGCTATTAAGAGCCAAATGGCCTGGCAGAGAGTTCTCGGCCTTCATATATAAAGAGCCCCTCACCACTCATCCTCCACACACCTGAAAACTTCACTCTTTCTCAACTACTCAGTTTTCCGATAAAACTCGAACCAGACCTCTGACGCAGGGGTTTTTCTGAGCCAAAGAAGGTGAGGTCAGTTTCCTTAGATTCGGGGAGAAATCATACCCGACATGGTTACCATTCAATCTGAGGATCATCGTAGAAGTGCTGTCGTAATCAAACAGTGAAGCAGCTTCGGCGGACCGAAGCTTCCCCATTTTGAACGAGCTAAAAATGACCAAATCGAGCCTTCTTAGGCCAAACCAAGCACTCCCAACACTCCATCAGCTCTCATACAACCGAATTAGAGCGGAAAGGTAAGACAATTTGGCTCCCCACTATAATTTTTTATTAGTGTTAGAGAGAGAACCGACAAAACTTTACTAACCCAAATCTCCCTCAATTCAACATGAATTGATGTGATTCTCGATCCTAGGAGGAACATCAAGATGAGAGCTACCTGCTCTGATCAAAAGCTCAAACTGTTGGACCATCGCACCCCTGACGGTAATCTTTCGAAGCTTTCTCTCTTTAAGTTCAGTTTCCCAACAAAGCTCCGTTTGAGCTCAATTCTCCAAATGATGCCATTCAAAGCTCCATTGAATCATGTGAAAGTGTAGAAACTCAATTTTACCATAAATTTCAACAATTAAACCCGATTTAATGGTCAATTTTATAAAATCATATTCGGCCAGTTTGAAAGGGGGAAATTGGGGAACATTTTGGGAAAATTTGGGGATTTCTTAAAATTGAGGGACCAAAATGCAATTTCCCAAAATTGAGGGCCAATTAGCCATGAAAAAGATGTTGGAGGACCAATTGGTAAATTTTTAAATTTATTGGGGCCAAATTGCCATTTTTGTAAAGTAGGGGAAAATGGTAATTTTTGAAAAGTTAGGGACCAAATTGGAAATTTGGGAAACATGAACCCTTTTTTTGTAGTTTCGAATAAATTGAGGTCCCAAGGTGAATTTTAGAAGTTTCAGTACTCAATTGGGAAAAAAATGGCATTAGGGACCTAAATTTAAAAAAAAAATTTAGGAACCTAAATGCAAATAATTAAAAGTTGGGTATTTTGTTCATCCATGAGCAACAAAGACTATTAGGTCAAATGTTAATAAATAAGGATGTCCAAAATCATGTAGGAACCTAAAGGATTGGAATGCCATCAAGGATAAGCTCGTGTGGAGGCAAAAAGTCGATTAAGAGGAATACACTACACTTATTGGGTGAGTGGGTTTTTTCACATTATACCCAGTTAGGATGATGAGTACCTCGTAAATGAAAAACCACTACTATGTGGAATTTTAACATCACTCATATTTGGGGTGATGTGAGAACTACACAAGAAAATTATTTATCAGTTGTAAGTAGATCATACCCGGTTGGTATGACGAACTTCCTGAAAGAAAGTAGAAAACCTACTTACCGGTTGTAAACGGAGATGTCATCACACCCGGTTGGTGTGAGGAACGAGTTGAAATTTATTTTATTAGAAGTGTTCTCCCCTGACTATGTGCCAATGCTTAAAATATTTTGGGAGACCTTGACAAGAGATCGAGTAGCTCATGTAGGCCAGAGGCCTCGATTTCGGAACTTGGGGGTTAAAATACCTGGCTTTGGAAAATCACATACAGTGGGCCCAAGGCTAGTTGGCACGAGCAATAGCTTATAAACAAACATGATGATAAGCCATGAAAACTTTTAGTGAATGATTATGTGATTTGGTAATGGTACCAAGACAGGATTGACATACTCGATGGGCTGGTGGCAGTGCAACATGACCAGGTCGACGGACAAGTCTAGACAAACAGCTATAGGTCGAGTTGAGGGTCGAAGCCATTAGACCAGCTGTGTTGATTGTTAAACACACTGATTTTGGATAATGAGGAAATATGGTTTTGAAAACCGAGAATTTGAGAAAGAATATTTTTGAAAGAAATAAGAAGTCTGGCACACTCCAATTGAAAAATATTTTTTTATAAGAATTCCTTTTAAACCACCCATTCACTGAGTTGTAGAAACTCACCTACCTTTTTTTAATCCCTTTCAAGATTTAAGGAAAATGACTAGAGATAATACCAGGATCTATCCTCTATTAGGTATGCTTAAAAGTATTTATTTTAAAGCTTAAATTTTTATTGATACATGTTATTCCATGGAACAAGGTTGAAATTTCGCCTAGCTCCTCTTGATTTAAGGAAGGGGGAAACCCCTCTTGAACCCTGGGAGCGGCAGGTTGATCATGGGGATCTAACCAAACCGGGTCAGGGTATGACAACTTGAGTGGTATCAAAGCTAAGTTCCCTTGAAACATTATCAATACTATGCCCTGACACTAATAAAATTTTAACTACCGTGTAGGAAGGAGAATTCCTAGAAAGTTCGCCATGAAATCCAATCCTCCACACCTGACCTTGAAAAAAATGCCTACCCCTAGGGAGGCAGTTGTTCAATAGCTCCTAAAGGGCGAGAAGAGAGTGCCCAAAGATATGGTGGAGGATTATTGGAAACTCGTGGGAGCCTTACTAGAACCAGAAGGCATTACATACCCTCCTCCAAGGCAAGAGGAGCTTATTCCTTCCCCCAGGAACCCAACACCTCCTCCAGCCCCACAATAATTGGAGAGAAATCCCACTAAGAAGGAGGCTTGGGACAACTACTAGGATGCTTATGCCACCTTCATGAAAGTCCACCAAGTAAAGGTGAACCACAATGAGCTTCAATCCCTCTCAATGGATGAAGTGGACATATATATGAGTGTGAGGCTTAGGTATTGAGGCGGTACGTACTAGAGGCCATACATGAAGTTCGTCCCATAAAGGAATATGGATGAACTTAAACCAGTTCCTCAGAGCCATCTGATCATGAATCCCACAATAGCTCTAAGGCTAACTCCCAGCCTATGACCCCAAGGGACTAGGGTGTATAAAATCTCTATAATAAGCCAAGTATGACAAGAAACTATTTCTTGAATGAATGAAAATCCAATTTTTTCTGATAATAATTTTTGGGTCTCTTTGATGAATTTAAGCAATGAGAGTATGCCAATATGGATTAAAGTAACGGGTACGAAAGAGATCACCTAAGGAAGGAAAAACAACGGTCATTAGTAGTTAACCCAAACCTTTAAAGTAAGTTTACCATCGAGAGAAGGGAAAAACAAGACAATAAGACTTGGCAAAGAAGAGACTACTAGAGTTCACCCAAGGAAGACAAATCCTAACTAAGGAAAGGAAGAAGAAGTCTGGAGCAAGGGAAGTAAGCACCAAAGAGTATAGGACTAGTAGAAGTCTAAGGAGCTAAGGAAAGACTTTATGGATAAAAGTAAGGAAACAAGAAGGATTAGACTATTCCAAGGAAAACCAATGGAATGGAAGATGACTAGGAAGAAAGTAAGAAATATATGGGAACACAGAAGATGTTAAGTCAATTGAGATAAGACAAGGAGAGAGGAGAAAGGAAAGAAGTACTATAGGAAGAAAACCCCAGGATTAATACCAGTACTTGGAAAGAGTTAGGACACAAATTCTTATGAACTCAATAATAATGGGAGTTTTTGAAGCAAGGATATGGAACAAAAAGGAATAGAAGATAGGAAAGAAATCCAGAGTGAATAACCATACAAAGGTCAGAAAGTATAAGAAAAGGATAAAGGAAGTACTTTCAAGGAGCGTTAGGGAGATTGAATGTGAAAATCCCATAAGGGAATTTCCTAGAAGAAGGATAAGGATAGGAAGTGGAATCGTGGAAAGAGAAAGTTTCAAGCTAAGGTAACCAATAAATGAACCATCATAAATTAGAGCTGAAATAAGGACCTCATTAAAGGATATATGTGGCTAAAGAAATACCTAGGTGGCTAGGAGTGATCTACTTTCAAGAGAGCAGAGAAACTAAATAAGGATTTCAGACAAAACTAGTTCAAAGAAGTAACTCATAACAACAAGATAATCTGGGAGTATAAATGACACCCTAAGATGGACCAGGAAGTGGTGAGGACTACATCCTAAAAAGGGAAAGGAGATGGATAATAAAAAAACAAGAAGACTTAAGAGATGATGACCTTAGGATCGCTTGACAGGGAAAATGATAATATTGATATAGTTAATCAGTGGACCCTTTTGAAGGTCAATACTCTAATTAAGAAAGGAGAGGTTGAGATGCTAAAAACACTTGTGGAAAAGACGATGAAGGAAAGCCTTGAAGGGATTAATGGTTGAGAGGGGAGTAACGATTAAAAGCCATGAGAATGCAAAGTGAAGCCTCCTAAAGGATGATCAAGAGATTGTAAAACTAAGAAATAGGTGAAATCCACCTAAAAGAAATGGATGGGTACTAGGAATGAGTGAGAAGGAAGAAGAGGTACACGTAAAGCTTCAAGAGCAATGGGAAGCAGGAGTAAATGGCATCAAAGAATGTCATTTAAAGGATTGATGTTTTCAATAGCAAAGATTTAAGAGAATTTAGAATAAAGGAGTATAAATTCTATGAAGGGAGGAAGCCTTAAATGGGCATACATGTTCCGACCAAGAAGTAATTAAACCAACCGAAGTGGGAAAGAAGATGAGATCAGGAATGATCTGCCGATGGAGGTAGAAAGATTAAGTACAAAGGAAAGATACTCAAGACGACCCAAGGGAGTAAGCAAAGCCCAAGTAAAGTATAAGTAGGAAAACAACATCAAAAGTTGTTGTGCAAGTAAGAAAGGGGCAAACTGCCATAAAAGAGGAAAAAGAGGAAAACACATCTAAGAACCCTTGGAAAGGTTAACCCCCAGTTAGGAAGGGATTAAAGTAAAAAGATCACTGACATCATGATTAGTAATGATCTACGCTCAAATTGATAAAGTCTAAAGAGAGAATGACTAGACATAGTGTGAAGTACAAGGAATGAGATCGATAATTAGAAATGTCTCAAGTAAAGAATAAGGGAAGAGACTGGAATTTCAGTTAGAGATGGATTCAAAAGGACAAATACCCTATTATAGAAAGGGGTATGAGGAAAAGAAGGAATGAAATCTTCAAATAAATGATAAGAAGGTTGAACCTATAGTTACTAAGGTGAATGTCTCTACTGTAATGGACATGGTAGAGTGCAAAATAGAAATAAGGAAGATATCATAAATAAGTAATCAACACTTAAGACCGAAGGAGTTTAACTCTTATAAAAAATTTTGAAGTGATGACGAGAGAATAAGAGTTGACTAAAAGAAAGGAAAGTTCTTGAGAAAAAGAACACCACTGAAACTAAGGGAGGACATAAGAAGGGTCAAAACTGGATAAAAGAGGTTAACACCAAAATCTATGAAGTGAGTAGGTAGTGCTTGAGGGGACCCTGAGCTAAGGGTTTTAATGACAAAGGAAGTGACTACACACGAGAATGAGTGGGTATCTTGGAACTCCCAATCCTGAAATCCTGAGTAAAGAACCTTAAGGGGAGGAATCTTGCTCTAAGCAAAGGAGGATGTGAATAGAAAGGAATACCCTTGAACTCTCATGTACGATATGCTTAGCTAGAATAAGCTACATGAAAAGAGTATGCAAGGGAAAGGAAAAGAAATTCCTTAGGTGAATGATATAAATAGTGCTAACTGAAAGAACAGTCGAAGAGTTAGCATGTCAAGCAAACCACAAGTGGACACCAAATGAAATTATTCATGATGCAAAGGTTGCTAATTAAGTTTTGGGGGAAAACTCCTAAAATGAGGGGAGAGTTGTAAACCCTGTCCCTTAAAGACAAGGAAACCGGGGAAAGAACCTATCAACCTAGGTAAGAAAACCAAACTGGTTCACGAACCCCAACCGTTAGAGAATGAGAAAAAAGAGAAATTTACACATCCCGAGTGACCCAAAGAGGCATAAAAATCATGGAAAGGGACTTTAGGACAATTTGGGAGAGAAAACTAGACTAGTTTAGGTGAATCGGATTGAACTAGTTTGAACCATCATTAAACCAGATGTTAAATTCATTTTTCTAGATGGCTTAAAATATTCAAATTGGAGAGTTGAAGCCACCAATGGATAGAAAATGAATTTATATGAATTTAGAAATTTTTAATTTTGAAAAACTCGGTCAAATCGTGCATGAACTGGCTGGTTTAAGCATTGAACCCGGTTCGGACCGATCTAATCCAGTTCGGAATAGTGTCATCTTCTTCCTTCAGATGATAGCACTATTCACTCGCCAAAAACAATGAGCAGCACTGGCGGAAAGGAAACATTTATGTTTAGTACGTTTCAGGCCGGCAATGAGCACCATTAAGGTGCCAAACAGATGGCCAAAGAGTCTTCGATCTCCATATATAAAGAGCCCATCACCATTCATCCTCTACACACCTGAAAACTTCATTCTCTCTCAACTACTTAATTTTTCGACAAAACTCGAACCAAAGCTCCAACATAGGGATTTTTCGTAGCCAAAGAAGATGAGCTCAGGTTCCTTAGAGTCGAGGATAAGTCAGCTACTCGATGGTGGTCACCATTCGATTTGAGGATCGCCAGAGAAGCGCCGGTGTAATCAAACAATGAAGCAGCTCCAGCGAACCGAAGCTGCCATGTTTCGACTAGGCTGAAAATGGCCAAATCGAGCCCTCCTAAGGCCAAACAAGCTCTCTCAACACTCCATCAGCCCTCATACAACCGAATTAGAGCGGAAAGGTAAGCCAATTTGGCTCCCCTCTATAATTTTCGATCAGTATTAGAGAGAGAATCAGCGAAACTTCACTAATCAAGTTCTCCCTCAATTTGACATGAATTAATGAGATTCTTGATCCTAGGAAGAACCTTAGGATGAGAGCTACCTGCTTCGTTCGAAAGCTTGAACCGCTGTACCCCCAATTATAAGCTTTCTCTCTCTAATTTCAGCTTTCCCATGAAGCTCCGTTTGAGCTCAATTCGGATCCAAATGACGTGATCCAAAGCTCCATTGAATCGTGTGGAAGTTTAGAAACTCAATTTTACCTTCAATTTCAACAATTAAACCCGATTGAATGGTCAATTTGATGAAATCAAATACGACCAGATTGAAAGGGCAAATTGGGGGGAAAATTAGGGATTTCGTAAAATTGAGGGCCAATTGGGCATGAAAAAGATGTCGGAGGACCAATTGGTCAATTTTTGAAATTTATTGGGGTCAAATTGCCATTTTTGTAATGTAAGGGTAAAATGGTAATTTTTGAAAAGTTAGGGACCAAATTGGAAATTTGGGAAACATTAACCCCTTTTGTGATTTTGAATAAATTGAGGTCCCAAGGTGAATTTTAGAAGTTTCGGGACACAATTGTGAAAAAATTTGCATTAGGAACCTAAAGTTAAAGAAAAAGAAATTTAGGGACCTAAATGCAAATAATTAAAAGTTGGGCATTTTGTTCATATGTGAGGAACAAAGACTATTAGGTCAAATGTTAATAAACAAGGATGTCCAAAATCGTGTAGGAACACGAAGGACGGGAACGCCGGCAAGGATAAGCTCGTGTGGAGGTAAAAAGCCAATTAAGATGAATACACTACACTTAACGGGTGAGTGAGTACATCAGAAATGAAAAACCACTATTATGTGGGATTTTTACATCACACTTGGTTGGGGTGATGTGAGAACTACGCGGAAAAACTACTTACCAGTTATAAGTAGATCATACCAAGTTGGTATGATGAACTTCATGAAAGGAAGTAGAAAATCTGTTTACCAGTTATAAGCGGAGATGTCATCACATCCAGTTGGTGTGAGGGATGAGTTGAAATTTATTTTGTCAAAAGTGTTCTCCCCTGACTATGTGCCAATACTTAAAAATATTTTGGAGACCTTCTTGACGAGAGCTTGAGTAGCTCATATAGGCTAGAGGACTCAGTTTAGGAACTTGGGTGGTAAAATGCCCATTTTGGAAAATCACGTACAATGAGCCCAAGGCCAGTTGGCACGAGCAGTAGCACGTAAAAAAACATGATGATAAGCCATGAAAACTTTTAATGAATGATTATGTGATTTGTCCATGGTACCAAGACAGGACTAACATACTCGATGGACTAGCGGCAGTGCAACAGGACTAGGTCGACGGACCGGTCTAGACAAACAGCTACAGGTCGAGTTAAGGATCGGGGCCGTTGGACAAGTGGCACCAAAGATTAATGGCTTTATGAAAAACTTTATTTGTGCATGCACTTGAGGTATGGGACCATCAAGATGCCCAAGAGGGGTAGTGATGCATCCTAGGGGCTGCTTGACAACATGGTGGAGATAAGGATAATTTGTCATGCCAGCAGTCAAAGAAGCTCGACGTAGCTTCATACGCATGAGACCGGGGTGGGGTCGGGATGAGGTCTCTGTCCTCATACGGACATGGAGTTGCTTTTCGAGTTTGAGGTTCTGATATCACGTACATCCACTCATTCTCAGGGTAGAAGTGGATGAGTTTCTATTTAGGTGGCCAGTAAAGTCGCTTTAACGCCACAAGTGGGTGCAGTGGACGGGCTAGCCTGCGAATGTGTGATCCCTTCATGATGAAGTCCGTGTGTTAATTGTTGAACACACCGATTTTGGATAATGAGGAAATATGGTTTTGAAAACCGAGAATTTGAGGAAGAATATTTTTGAAAGAAATAAGGAGTCTAGCACACTCCAATTGAAAATTATTTTTTATAAGAATTCCTTTTAAACCATCCATTCACTAAGTTGTAGAAACTCACCCACTTTTTTTATCCATTTCCGAATTTAAGGAAAATGACTAGAGATAATATCAGGATCTACCCTCTCTCAATTACACTTAAAAATATTTCTTTTAAAGCTTGCATTTTTATTTATACAAGTTATTCCAAGGAATAAGGTTGAAATTTCGCATGGCTTCTCTTGATTTAAGGAAGGGGGAAACCCCTCTTGAACCAAGGGAGTGGAGGGTTGATCACAAGGATCCGACCAAACAGGGTCGGGGTGTGACAGTACCATTCCTTATGAAGGATTTGTTTGATTGCTATATTCCTCCGAAGGCAAGGAGATGAGCTAAAAGAGATAAACACACCTAGAATTGGTGGAAAAACCTTTTGAAAGGAAATGATCATCTTGGCACACTTTGAATAAAGTTGTTTTTCTTGAAAACTCACTCCCAACCCCCGCTCACTGAGTTGTAGAACTCACCCCTCCCATTTACCCCTTTCAAGGAACCAATGAAACACCCTTCATAAAGACCCTCCTAATTTGGAACAGTAAGAAGACAAGTATGTCTGTTTTAAAATACTTAGTTTTGTATAATTTTATTCTAGGAAAGATAAGTAAAAAGGATGTCTTACTCCTTGTTATTTAGAAAGGGCTAAAAACCTTAATGGGCTAAAGGGAGTGGCGGGTTACTCACGAGGATCCGATAAAATAGGGTCAGGGCATGACATGAGGTGAGTAGAGGGAATCTATATCGTCTTCATTAGTCCAAGTAAAGAATAATCCTGATGGAAAAGAACTAGTGAGGATTCAGTACTGAAAAAGTCTGAATTATAAGAAATGGAGATTTACAAGGTAAGTTAGAGATGACTAAATCATAGAGGTGGATATATTGAATATTTGGATAAGGTTCAAGGTATTTGATGAATACTACCAAAATATAAGTTAGGCTTGAAAAGATCCTAGGAAGGATCTCACGAAATCATAAAATAAATTTTCAAGGGAAAAGGGGTAGGGAACAATCCCCAAGGAAATGATTTCAAATGGCAAAGGTATGCTCACATGGTGGCTAGAATGTGGGAAGAAAATGAGGAGACACAAATGGGGTGGAAGAGGAAAGTATTCCCCATTTAATCAATTTATAACGAGTTTTGGAGACAAAACTCCTTAAAAGGTGGGGAGTAGTTGTAAATCTCATTCTCTCATAATAAGAAGCTAGAAAGGAGAACCGAAAATTTTTGAGAAAAAATCGAGGGTCAAAGTGATCCAAAATTGGTAAAGAAGGGTCAAAACAAGAATTTGGACAATCCCAAGTGGTCAATGAACATCCCAAATCCATAAAAAAAAAACCATGAAGTGAATTGGAGGTGAAAATCGGACCAGTTCAGGGTAAACCGGACCTAAATCGGATTGAACCGTGAAGAACCAGTTCAAAAATTCATTTTTCTATGTGACTTAAAAACATCAATTTGGGAAATTGAAGTCACCATTGGATAGAAAATGAATTTAGAAATTTTAAAAATTTAGAAAACTAGTCGAATCGGGCTTGAATCGGTCGATTTTTTATTTCAGGTCACCGAACATGGTCTGACCGAACCAATCAATAGTCCAACTAGTCAACGGACTGCCTACTAGGTCAACGTCCAGTCAGTACACGATGCATGGTGAAGCACACCCAATAATCTGCTCAGTCAATGCCTGGAAGCACTAACCAATTAGAGCATGACGTATGTCCTTGGTCAACGGTCAAAGAAAGAAAATCTATGTCATCGACAATCGACTAATAAGAGAGCGGCACGTGTCCTTAGTCAACGGTCAACTAAGGAGAAGTCTCGCTAGTCAGGCTGGCCAATGAGGAGCTGACACGTGGCAAAGATGTCATGTCAGTGATCAACTATGATATCCGAGAAACGGTCAACCAATTAGAGGTCGACATGTGGCAAAGCCATATCAGATGGTCCTAGCCAATCAGAGGTTGGCACATGGCAATGACATAGTGCATTGGGAGGGAAACCTCACTTATTTAAATCAGTCAATCAGAAGACGCCACATGTCTCAGTCAACGGCTGGTCGAATAAGATCAGTGACCACGTTGGAATGAGCAATCAATGGGAGGCCGCCACGTGGTGGATCAATGAGTCAAATGATGACTTTGATGCTAAGTGGGAAGCTGTGTTAATGAAGCTAGCCAATCATAGTGTGCCACGTGGTAGCTCACATGCGCACGCACTGTGTCAACTTCAACCTCTAAACTGGGCAGATAAGAATAACGAGATGACTGCATCTACTTTGGCGACTGAAAAATCCTCCCGATATGATTGTGAATGAGAGAGATTGAGGCTGAGTGATGAAAATAATTTAGTGAAAATTATTTAGTGGCAGATTGTTAAGGTTGGGATGTTACACAAATAGAGTGTTCAAATTCAAATTTTGAGGGGAAATTTATTAATGTAATAAATTTTTTAAAATGTTAAATGATAATGTTATATATTTAATTTTTTTAAAATATTTTAAGATAATATACTAAATTCAAAATCTTTTTCCAATTATATCAAAAGAGTAATGATTAATTTGCATACAAATTATAAGATATTATTTTCTTATTTTTAAGATATTTACTTGTCATATTTTTCTATAAAATACATATTTAATCTTGTTAGAATGTATTGTGTACGAATAAGGGATCAGACTCACATCTACTTAAAAGTCATCACTTGTAGGTAGTGTAACCTTTTCAATCTTATAAACTCATAACACTTATATTTTATCTAATGTGGGATTATATTCTCAACACATCCTCACATGCAAAGTGTATATACTTGTCACGTCACATACAATTTTAAACCCAGCTAGGTATTATTATTTTGGTCTCGGATGATGGGAAAAAATGGACTCGAGTTTAGTATTTTTCCTCCATAATTGGATAGACTACGAGCAGGGTTTTCCGTATTGGGTCGGCACGAGTGTCAACCCACTAGTTCTAATACCATATAAGGAGATATTTTGTACTAATAAGTACTCGAACCCATATATATTAAAAGTTATATTTTGTAAGTAATTGAATATTTTAAATCTTATAAACCCATAACACTTCTCTATTTTATCTAATTTTCTATCATATTCTCAACAAAACTAAAAAATAATTTATCTATTTTTCTATATTTTTATTTAAATTAAAATATAATTTATCTAAAGTATTTGGAAATATTATAGTTTTTTACTTAAAATTACATTAATACTCTTTTATGAATATTAATTTTTTTTCTTTCTCGTACAAAAATATTAATTTTTTTCTTCCATGGTATTTTCCTTCTTTTATTTGCAAGAAACAACCAAACATTTTATTCTTTATTCAGAAGTTGTATAACCATTACATAAATTTCATCAAAATGAAATAAACTTTTAAGCTAATAAGTTAATAATGTACATTAATAAAAATAACTATTTAAGCACTAATTTATTTATAATTGTGTTTAATTAAATTTTTTTGCACATATTGTGAGTAATTATATCAACACAAAAATTTGTTAAATAGTTAACTAAATTATCCTTTACATTATAAACTTGTGTCCATCCTCTACAAAATTCATTCATGTGTGATTGGATTTACCATCTCCATACTTTTTGTCTTTTAAGGTTACGAAGACGTCCAGCAAAAAAAGGTTGTGAAGACAATTTGTGAGTCCATCGCAATAGTAACATCATTCCTCTAAAAAGTTTCACTATCTTGATACCTTGTACTAGCACAATGGCTTCCACTTTGATAGCCTTGTGAGACGTAAAATGCATACTTCATCATGCTATAAGTTTACCCTTATTTTTGTACGTCAAAAAGTATTAACAATTAATTTTAATTGTACATCCATTTTTTGGGATATGATTGATGGCTCTAAGCTTCTGTGTGGAGAAAAACTCAATTTGTTGTATGTGTGCATAATTTTCTAATACATTCAACGATAGTTTTATGACCCAAATAACCCAAAAATTGGACCATTCATTTCCTTTCAAATTGTCCAATAATATTTTTGCATGATTCCACCCATGGCAAGAACTTACTACTGCAACACATGAACTGGTAATTCACAACAAACAAATTAAACCCGCCTAGGACAAGATCATCTAGTTGGATATTTTTTTCTCACTTTGGGAAGGCATTTTATTGGCCCAAACTGTCCATACCTCTTTTGGAATGTTGGAGGAGGCAATTGAGTCCCTATTTGCCTTACATTTCTTTGTAACAAATGGATAAGCTTACTTATAATGTTAATAAATTTTAATATATTTTTATTTTTACATTTTTAAATAAATTTATATATTAATGATATTACATATAGATTTATATTATATGATAAAAATATTATACTATATATAGTAAATAATAAATTTTATCATATAAATATTATTTTTCTTGTTATTATTATAGAGTATATATTATATATTAATTTTTTTATTATTATACAATATTTATATATAAATAATTAATAATTTAATTTAATTCAATTATATCTAAACTCGTTTGATATAATATAACTTCCTTATATTCATATTACCCTTCAATCCATGTGCAAAAAAAAATCCTACAAAATCCTAAGAGAATTACTTTTAGTCCATTCCGACCCACTAGAGTCCATCACCCTTCAAATGAAAGAAAGACAAAGGAAAAATGAAAAACTAACACCGATGCCATAAAGGGCGACGTTATTCCTTTCGTGATCAGATTATTATTTCCCATCTTCTCATCTTCTCCGGCAAGTAAGCTTCCGCCGAGATCCATGACCGACTCCTCCATAGTCCGCCTCAACATCGGTCGGTACTAGCTTCCCACACTTTTCTTTTCTCTGTTCACTATCCACGCATCCCTTTACAGCTCAGAATTTGCGATCTATAGTTTCTTCGCGTGATTGTTTCAGCTCTAAATCAGTGCTTTTATGTATAGGCTTGGATTCTGAATATCATTTGGTATCTGTAATTTATGGTAACCTAGAATGTGATCTCGATTTTATTTCCTTTTCAACCGACCAAATGACTGAGATTGCAAAATTACAGCGCATTTATTTAGGAATCTAGCTTTAGTGAGCCTGCCGCTGAGTTCCATTTTCTTAATTGAACTTATCATGAATCAGTTGAATTTCTGACTCTCTTCCTATCTTCTAGTTTCTAGCAAAATTGGGTTCAGCTGTGAATCTCAGTTAGTTGATATTCTTCTTGCTTTATATAGGTCTTTGGCATTAGTAGCTACTCGGTTATTTTCTTTTACTTGTTTCATACAATTAAGTATTTGTGCTGGTTTAAACCTGCATAGTAATGGAGTATAGAATTTTGATCAACAGGAGGTAAAAGATTCTGCACAACTACCGATACACTTACCCAGCGTGAGCCTGATTCAATGCTTGCAGCTATGTTTAGTGGCCGCCATACTGTGTGCCATGATCCAGAGACGGTAGTAAAGCCTTGATTGTAATGTTTATTCTGGCAAGTTTTTAGGTTTATTGTTTCCTCCAGTGATTTATTCTGTCTTGGCACTTCGGTTTGCTTGGAAGAAAATTTTCCTTCTGATGTGACAGTTGTATGGTAATGTGAACTTGCATTTGACCCATTGCTTTGGGTGGTGATATTCCAAGCTTATTGAATCATTTGTATATTTCACATGTGCTAGAGTTGTTTAGTGTCCAGCTTACAATATAATCTAATGGCTTGGAAAACTTAGAATGATCATTAATCAGTTGAATACATTCTTGCTGCTGGATACTGACTCACAGCTGGGTTCCCTTACTGGAAAAAATTTTGGAGAAAATTTACTCCATCTTGTGATAGTTGTACAATCGGGCATGTGAACTTATGTGTGAGCTGTTGCTTTTGAGTGATGATATTCCAAGCTTATAGTTTTGCTAATATATGTTTACACAAAGTAGAGTGATTTATAGCCCACCCTACCATATAATATAATGGCTAGGAAGACTTAGAATAATCATCAGTCAATTGAATGCTTTCTTGCTACTGGTTACTGACTTTCATCTGAGTAATATTCTCTTATTGGAAAAATTTTGGAGAAATTGAAGTCTCATTTCTTATTTTTTATGTTATAGATAAATATCAGATAAAATTAATGGTATGAAGTTGGATGATGATTTATTGTAGATGGACGGCTGTTGGATTAGTCATCTCTTATTGGCACTCTGTGGTGAAATTGAAGTTTTGCTTGTCCTATCCAAGTGATATCTGTTGTATTTCCATAAAGTTTTCCAATATCATTGCCCTGCTACTTCTCCCATTTTTGTCTCTCATATTGTTAATTGTAGTATGCTTGTCTAGGGTATGCTAATTACTTGGAACGTAAGAATTGGCAATAATGTGGAATGGTAGCTTGCAAATTTTTTTCCTTATAAATTCATGGGGAAATTACCTAAAAATTTATGAGGTGTTCTGAAATCCCTCAAAATATATATGGCCCTTATCAATCATTTAGAAAAGCTTGACGTTTGTTATTTATTTCACAAAATATACATCCGTACATATGATTTTATTTTCAAAAGTGGATACACATATTTTGTGAACTAAATAAGAAAGGTCATACTTTTCTAGGTGATTAATAAATATCATGCATATTTTGGAGAATTTCAGAAAATATCATTTTTTTTCTAGGAAATTTACCCTAAATTCATGCATAGCTTTAAACATGATTGAACAAATTATGATACATAAAGGGACATGCTGGAAAAAAATGTATGGATAGAGAGAAGCTGTGGAATGGGTACTGGATCATCGTGAACCATGTTGCATCCTGGGCACTTCTCTTAAATTTATGAAGTAAACAAACCTATTGGATCTTATGAACTTGACAGGGTTTTATTTTTGTTGATCGCGATGGAAAGCATTTTCGGCATATCCTAAACTGGTTAAGGGATGGTGTTATTCCTACACTCTCAGATGCTAACTACTCAGAGCTCCTTCGAGAGGCAGAATACTATCAATTGCTTGTAAGGAACACTACTTATTTATATGTCTTGGTTGTTTTTTTGGCAGGATCTTTTGTTTCTTCACACTTTTGCATTTCTCTGACAAGTGATTCTTCAATGGAGTTGCATAAAAATTGATATTGGTTTTTGCTTCTACTAGATGGATATATATTCAGTGACCTCGTTGAAATAGTATTGTTTTTTCCTAGGGCTTTACAACTTCTCATGAATTCTTACATAGTTGAGAATATGTTAAAAAAATGAAGCAAACTAACTGGTAGGTAGTAATTTATCCGAGATTGCATTTTGGACAGAGCAAACAGCAGATCATGCTCAAGTAAGAACATTCTGAGTATGGTGAAGGGAATGATGATTCCTCAAGGCATGCATGTCTTACTATCATTAGTCTCCATTTACAATGCTTTGTTTAATCTTGTTGGCATGATTTTCCATTCAACTCTTTTTTTTGAAGAGTAAAACTTTGGACCATTTCTCATTTTCCATTCAACTTTTATCACACTGACTTCATATATATCGGTACATTTTTAAAATACAGGGATTAATTGAGGGAATAAATTCTGCTCCAAGTAAAAGGAAGGAAGATGGATCAGATACCGATCTGACACGAAATGATATTATCAAATGTATACAGTCTGAAAAAGTCAGATTTCGTGGAGTTAATCTTTCTGGCCTTGATCTTTCCAAACTGGTAATAATGTCTTTAATCTGAAATTTATTTGTAAAAATGATCTATTAGCTCAATGGTTATTCAGACTTTTGTAAAAAAAAGGCAATGACCTCTAGGGTTTACTGCTGCATTTATGCACAACTTGGTTGTATATTTCAGAAGGGATTGTGAGGAATTGTTTGAGTTCTTTAGTGTCTATCTTTCATATTTTAATGTAATACAAGCCCCTAGTTACAGGTTATGGATGTAGCGCCTTCAAGACAATGCACTTTGTGATGTCCGTGCATTTCTGTATACTCCTGCAGGACCTATCCTCTGTGGACTTCAGCTATGCATGTCTAAAAAATGTTTTCTTTTCACGTGCAAACCTTCAGTGTGCAAATTTTCGGGTAGGTGCAGACTTTCCAGGAAGCATGCTAAATTTTATATATCTATAAAATTGCTTCTGATTGCATTTGATGTTTAAATGATTTGGTTTTACCTCATCCTGCATTTTGTAATTTTTACATGGATTGGCTGTCACTGAATCACTTAAAATTATTTTCTCTACAATATTGATTGTAGGATGTTGATGCTGAAGGTTCCAACTTCCATAATGCCACTTTGCGTGAGTAAGACTCCTACATAAATAGTAAACTTTGGATGTCGTATGTGGATTTGGTATGTGCTTCTTGATGTCCCTCTTATTGCCTAGGGAAGATGTGAATTTACTGGTGCAAATCTTCGTGGAGCTTTACTAACTGGTGCTAATCTTCAGAGTGCAAATTTACAAGGTAATTTTCACTAATTTCTAGAGGACTTTCAACATGATTGGTGACCAATCTATAAACAAGGAATCACTTTTTAAGCTTACTATTCTTGATCTTTTGAGCTCAAGTGTTTTCAAAAGAGATGCTTATATCATCATCTTGCAGATGCTTGTTTGATAGATTGCATCTTCTGTGGAGCAGATCTGCGATCTGCACACTTGCAGGTGGTATCTCTTCATTTAGTTTTGTTCTGTTCTTGGATACAGTTTTCTGCTGTGGAATCTTATCTTACAGTTCAATTGCTTGCTTCACATTTATGCATCTTATAACCTATTTCATTGGCATCATGGCCTGTGATTCTATTTTTCAATTTACTGAAATCCATCCATTTGAATTTCTTTTTTTTCAGACTGCTGATTTAACTAATGCCAACTTGGAGAGAGCTAATCTAGAAGGAGTCAATCTAAAGGTAAATGTTCCTTTTGTTAGAAGATTTATTGTGAATTAGTTCAGTAGGAGGGGTGACAGAAAATCTTGGCCATTTAACTTGATTGATGAAGCTTCTTTTGCCTATTATTATTATGATCTCATCAGGGGGCTACATTGACTAATGCCAATTTGAAGGGGGCAAACCTTCAACGAGCTTATTTGCGACATGTTAATCTCCGAGATACAGTAAGTAATGAAATATAAATTTAGATATCATATCCGTTTTCTATTACATGGCATCAAGTGCTAGTATATAAGATTAGATTGTAGCCTCAACAATAATATTCAACCTCTAAGCCAAACAGCTATTGGTTAACTTATTTGTAATATCCTTGTTTCCTTTTTATATGTATCAGAAAGCCAGCTTAAACCTCTCCTTTTTAGGGATCCCAGCCCCTCACCTTTATACCAAATAACACTCCCTTTGGCAAGATGCTTACTAGATCTTCTTCCTTTTGTGCAAGTTATCTGTCATACAATTGAAAAGTAACATCAGTACTCTTTGGATTTTCGTATAATAGATTGTCCTACCACATTTTCATTCAATTTGAGGCCTTGAAATTGATATTAGCTCACTACTTCAGTTGCCTTTTCTGTGTTTTCCCAGCATTTGGAAGGCGCGAGACTTGATGGTGCCAACTTGCTAGGAGCAATCAGATGATGCTGAATTGCGAGTTAATACTTCTACGGAATTACCAGATTGCTGCCCCCTTTCATGCATTCTCACTGTTGTTCATTAGCTTTTGGTTTCAATTGTTGTGGGGGCATAAGCTGTTCATCTTGCATTGACTATTCAAGGTGTTAGTATGGAGAACACTGAACTAGTCTTGTGTACTTGAACATATGCTTTGTCCTGCAAAATATGTTGAGTAGAGGACCAGTTTCTGCTTAATTTGATCCAATTCTTCTTGGATGCTATTGGAGGATCAGTTTCTGTCACCACCCCCGTGGTATCATATGCATGTACATTATACATGTTATATGGAGTCGACTCTCTGAAGGGTTTGGTGCAATCTGAACAATGCTGACGTTCCCAAGGAAAATTACCGTTTAACAGCAGTTAACAGTAGGAACATCGGGGTCAATGATCTCTCTGCCTCTCTATGCTAGTTTCCATTATTTGAAATCCTCCGGAATTGCTCTCTATGGCGAGTGGTTGCAACTTGGTCATCCATAAGTGTCAAGGCAACCTTATGCTAGTGTTAATTCATGAAGGTGTACACAAAATTTTCACTTTCCTCATCGTAGTAATTATACTTTCAGTGCATCATGCAATTCCGAGGTTTATTACAAGTTCTAGACGTTTATCTCAAGCGGTAGCGGAATGATCATCAATTATTATATGTAGTTGGAACAACTTTTTGTCCTGCGAAATGATGCATGCTGTAGTAGATACAATTCAATGTTTTAGATCAGAAAAAAAATAAAGAGATACAATTCGTTGCATGAAATTTATGTCAAAGATCTGTAAGATCCGTTCATTCAGTTGTTCATTTCTTCAGCTTGGTGCAAACATCGTCTTTGAGCCAATGCTGGGATGCCAAACAAGTTCCGACCCCAATTGCCACTGCAGTGACCAAAACGGAGGAGACTTGCAGGACCCTCCCCCAGTCAATGGACCTCAGCCTCCAAAGGAACCCCTTCCCCATGTCGGAACATGGAGTAAGAGGGCTGACATATTTTCTGGGAACTGTTATGTTAAGGACGCCATTCGCAAGCTTCGCATGGATGCAGTTGAGACAGTGTTGGTCAGCGAGCTTGAATTCCCTGACGAATCGGCTCCATCCGGATCCCCTATCCGCCAATTGTCGCTCGCCGATGATCCGTAGAATCCCGGCGCTGCATATTTCGACCCGGAGCTCCGACTTCCTGAATTCTACAAAATACAAGGACCAAATCAAAATTTGAGCTACAAGTTCCTTCTTTTTTGCAATCATATCCTCTAACTCACTTTGAAGGCCACCGTCTACATGGTCCCATTGTTTTTGACAATCATCCATGATCTTCCTACTAATAGAAACTCAAGACGTGAAACAATTTGTCACTCCAAAAGCAAAGGAAGCTGCACTCATATTACCTTGAACATGGATCTCAATGGTGTCATTCTCCCCCCTCATGTTTTGCTTGAAGACGGGCTCGAAATCAACGCATATCTTCTTCGATTGCATCGTGGGATCGGTCTTTTGTCTCTCCGTACGTGTATTCCCAAGATCAGTTATCTAATAGCATTCCCTGATCCTATTCAATCAAACCATCGTGCCTTTTATATACATTTCCAGGGGTGGAATACATTATTCCTTGTTTTGTACTTGAGAATAGGCTTCGTATATCCATTGTTTGTAGAGGATATCCTTTTTGTCTTTCTTTATCGGGCAGACGATATCCTTTGTTCGGAAATGTTGTTTTCCTGTGAACGGGATAACTACCTTCGCTACTAATGCACACCTTGATTGCCTTTTTTTGAAGGAAACGTGTAGAAAATTATGAGGGCCATTCACTTGGTACTAGATAATAACAGGGTTATGCTAAAGTATTCAATCTTCAATAATATGGGCAGTTTCATTTCTAATTATTTCATAATTCAAGTGATCAATGTTCATCAATCATGTTATAAGTGAACATTTGTTATGATAGTAATTTGCTTGATGAATCTTTATTCCAAATTAAAGGGGTAAACAATTGTCATAGACTTTCGGCACAAAATAAGAAATTTACATGATCATATGAAAAAACATTTTTAGTTGGGGTTTTGGAGGTTCCCCTCGAGCATTACTCCTCAGGCCACCAACTATTGCAGTGTACCCTCTGGGAAAGCTCCCTATGTTGTGGGGCGAGGGACAAATGTTGCAGTTGTCCAATGAGGAAAATTATATACGGGTAGTTTTATGGATGATTTGATTGGGTTTCCACTCTTACAGGAAGTGGTTATGCAACATGTTCCTTCATGTGACCTTTGATAGACAAATCATCTAGGATCATCACTCACTCCTTACCCATAGATTGCTTCCTAGCACACTCCACATTGTCGTTTGCACTTGTACAACATCCATATAACCTCTATCAAGTTTGTCCTGTGGATCATCCTAGACTTTCCATAGGATCCTTTATGTAAATGTTAAGTTCCTTCACAAGTGTGTTCTTCTCTCATCCAAAAGTCTGATAAAACAACTCTAGAAGGGACTTTAGACACTTGTTGATGTCAAAATAAGTTCCTTCGGGCCATGTACCGATCATACTTCCCTTGGATGGATGTGTGTGGGAGGGGTACCCTACAAGTTATAAGCCTATTATAATGGACGAATAACCCTATGAGTATGAAAGGTGTTTTTGTGGGGTTGGTCTTCTTAGCGTGGGGTATACTACTCTTCTAGGTCTATTCATACCAAGGTAACATCCATTACTTTTACTATTTCCACCATTTTTTATTATTGTTATTTTTTTTTTGTTGTAGAGTGATCAAATTAATATTTATAGGGTTTTAAAATTTTTTTCATAAAGTATTATATTTTAAAAGAAATCATTACCACTTAAGTTATCACACCCGATATGATCCACAAATTGGATCGATATAACAACTATCACATAATCTCGATACTACCATAGCAGATATCACACCCGATCTGGAAAACCCGTCATTTGGGATTAGAGAGAATCAAGATAAAAACCAGCCAATTTTTATGCAAAAAATGAGCCAATATATAAACAAAAAATAGTAAATAAGAGTTAACATGGGAGATTCGAAAATCCCAAGTGACAAAAAATTCACGAAAATCATGAAGAACTGTGAATTGAGTTGGGTGAGAAAATCAGACCGGTTCGGGGTGAATTAGGCCCAAATCGTATCGAACGAACCATAGTGAACCAGTTAAATGATTCATTTTTCTAGTTGACTTAAAAATGTCAATTTGGGAAATTATTTTTTTAAATTTTAGAAAATCGATCGAATCGGGTTTGAACCGACAAATTTTTGAATTCGAGTCATCGAACTCGGTCGGACCAGACTGGTCAACAGACTAGACCGATCAATGGTCAACGATGCCCAGTCAACATCCACGCAGACACGGGCAACCAATGGGAGATTGCCACGTGTCTAGTCAATGTTCAGCGGATGACCTGTCAGCTTTGCCACGCAGATATGAGCAGCCAATGGGAGAATGCCACGTGTCCGGTCAACCAGTCAATGACTGATGCGGTGGCTGAGTTGGATCACCATGTCAGAAAAACTTGTTAATCATAGCGCACCACGTGGCATGCTCACCATGTCATCATCTTCAACCTTAGTCTGCTGACAGAAAGGAGAGAGAGCGAGGGAAGGAGAGTCTCCGGTGACTCGAAAATTTCTCCGCTCAGGTCGCTAGCGAGCGGGGCGGGGGCCAGGTCTCACGCCGGCCGGTAGCCTAAATAGTTGCCCAGCTCCCTATATAAAGAGTACCACTCCATTCTTCTCAGCATCCCACAATCGAGCGAAGAAGAAGAAGTGTACTTGTTCCCGATGAGCAGCAAACCAGAGCTCCGGCGATGGGACTTTTCTCGACATCCGATGCCATATTTGGTGTCTTTGGAACCGGGAGGAAGTTCTCTACCTAGCTACACCCTCCTTTCAGCCTAAGGACTACTGAGGAGGAGCAAGGGAGCTCAAAAAGTGCTGTCACTCCTTGGCTAGGCAGCTGCCCAAACTGTGGAAGCTCAAGTCGAGCTTTTCCCTGACTAATTCTAGCCAAACAAGACCCTCCAAACTCCACCTAAAGGTGCCCTGACCTTCCTCCGAGCTAAGAAGGTAAGTTCCCTCTGCAGCCTTTCGCTGAAAAATACTATTCATAGCATAATTCTGCAAAAACTTGAGCTAAGAAATTCACCCTGCTCAAGTCACCAATTGAGGCATGGTTTGATTTAGGGAGGATCCCCACGAAAAGAGCAACACAGTGATAGCCAAAGCTCCGGTCACCAGACCCTCATTGGTAAGATATCGAATCTTTTTCTCTCTAGACTACATTTTCTGGCGAAGCTCCGTTTGAGCTCGTTTCTGAGTCAAATGAAGTAATTCGGGGCTTGAAATGATAAGAAAAATATAGGAAAGATGATTCCAATCAAGAACGAAGGCAATTAACTAAGTTTTGGGGGTCAATTGAATGAAGTTGTGATTCAAGAACCAACTTGCAATTTTTGAAAAAATGGGCAATTTGGGGATTTTTAGAAAATTGGGGGTTGAATGGTAAATTATGAAATTAAGGATATTTTCATGAATTTCACTCCCAATTGAGGTCCAATTGGGCAATTTGGATAAAATGAAAGGCCAATTTGAAAATTTTGAGAAATTAAAGGGCCAATTAGCAATTATAGGGAAATTTGGAGTCTAATGGCAATTTTGAAAAAATTGAGGGTCAATTGGCGATTTTGGTAGAATTGAAGACCCAAGAAGGATAATTGGAAATACCAGGGCCTTATTTGAAATAAAAGGGCAAGTAGGGATCCAAATGAAAAAGGATAAACTTTAGGAACCCAAAACGTAATTAAGGCATAATGTGATGTTCCATTCGCAGATACTAAAAAATATACAACCCTTGGGCAAAACATCCTGATATCGATATTTGTACTGTGTAGGAGCAGGCAACCCAAGCACCAACTTCAGGAAGCATGCCGCGAAGTGAGACTTCACCGGGATAGCCCCGTCGAGACTACCGGGTGAGTGGGAATCCTATAAGGTCAATTCTAGTTAGAATGACGACTTGCCCTGAAAATGATTTTCTTAGAATTAGCCTTCCCTGACTGGGTGACTCTGCTTAAAATATTTGGGAGCTAATTCCGGGCTTAGACTCAGTAATACAAGTGGGCCCAAGACCGATGGACACGGGTATTGTAACGACCTGACCTGGTTTGATCGGATCCCCGTGATCAACTTGTCGCTCCCTTTGTTTAAGAGGGGTTTCCCCCTTCTTTTATTCAAGAAGAGCCATGTCATGCCCCGACCCGGTTTGGTTGGATCCCCGCGAGGAACCTGCCACTCTCCTAGTTTATTAAGGGTTTTCCCCTTCTTTTAAACCGTGAGGAGTAAGGCATCCTTTATACATGCACTTTTCCTGGAATATCATTAATAAAACTAAATAATTTAAACTTTACATACCTGTCTTGCTAGTGTAGTTATCTGGGGTATTTGGGTAGGTTTTCGTTGGTTTACCTGAAAAGGGAATATAAGAGAGGGGATGAGCACAATGACTTAGTAAATGAGTTTTTATTATTTACTTTTAGGAAAAATGTTTGGATCGGAGTGTGCCAGACTCCTTATTTTTTTAAAATGTTTCATTCTCAATTTTGGTTTTTATAACCATTTCTTATTACCATGGTGTGTCATCACCCAACACACATCCTTTATCATGAAGGTAAAACACACAATCACAGGCCAGCCCGTCCATTGAACCCACTTGTGGCGTCGGAGTGACTTTACCGGCCACCTAGATAGAAGCACATCCACTTCTACCCTAAAAATGAGTGAATGTTCACGACATTCGACCTTCAATCCCATAACAAATCTCTGTGTCCGTATGAGGACAGAGACCTGATCCTGTCCCCACCCCAATCTCATGCGCTTGAAGCTACATCGAGCTTCGCAAGACTTCTGGTATGACTAACTGCCCTTATATCCACTAGGTCGTCCAGAGCCCTAGGATGCATCACTATCCCTCTTAGGCGTCTTGAAGGTCCCGTGACATAGTGCATGCACAATAAAAAGTTTTTCACATAAGCCATATAATCTGTGGTGCCACTGGTCCAATGGCCCTAACCCTCAACTAAACCTACAACTATTTGACTTGACTAGTCCGAAGACTTGTCATGTCGCACTACCACTAGTCCATCGAGTATGTCGGTCTTGTCTAGGTACCATGGCCAAATAACTCATTTATTTAAGTTTTCATGGCATATTAATCATATTTGTTTATAAGCTCCTGCTCGTGTCAACTGGCCTAGGGTCCATTGTTCGAGATTTTCAAAATTGGGCATATTAGCCCCCAATTTCTAAAACCGAGGCCTCCGGCCTATATGAGCTATTTGAGCTCTCGTTAAAAAGGTCTCCCAAAAATTTTAAGTAGTGGTACACAGTCAGGGGAGAACACTTCCGACAAAATAAACTTTTCAACTGCCCATCACACCAAATAGGTATGAGGACATCTCCGCTTATAACCGATAAGCAGGTTTTCCACTTCCTTCCAGGAATTTTTATCAAACCAACCGGGTATGATCTACTTACAACCGGTAAGTAGTTTTTCTATGAGATTTCCCCATCACTCTTCTTAGATGTGATGATTAAAATACCACTTAGTAGTGAGTTTTCTTTTCCGAGGTGCTTATCATCCCAACCGGGTATGATATTAAATTCCCATTCACCCGATAGTGTAGTGAATATCCTCTTTGTTGGCTTGTTGTCCTTACTCGAACTTATCTTAGCTGGCGTTCTCGGTACTTCGTATTCCTACATGATATGAACACTCTTGTTCATTATCCTTTGGCCTAATAGCCCTCATTCATCACAAATAAATGAGAAAACTAAACTTTTCCTTCATTTACAATTAGATCCCTAAAGTTATTTTTCTTTAACTTTAAGTCCACAATGTCGGTTTTTCCTCAAATTGAGTCCTGAAACTTTTAAAATTCACCTTGGGACCTCAATTTATTCAAATTCACAAGAAGGGGTTCAATTTCCCAAATTTCCAATTTGGTCCCAAACTTTTCCAAAATTACCATTTTGCCCCCATTACAAAAATGGTAAGTTTTGCCCCAAAATTCTACAAAATTGTCCAATTAGTCCTCAAACATCTTTATCATGCCCAATTGGCTCTCAATTTTATGAAATTGCACTTTAGTCCCTCAAATTTTTGAAATCCCCCAATTTCCCCACAATTTCAACCTTCTAACTCAGTCGAATTTAATTTTATCAAATTGACCGATCAAATGAGTGTAATTGTTGAAATTGAAGTTAGATTGGAGTACCTACAGCTTCATATGATTCAATTGTACTTTGAATCGCACGATTTGATGCTGGAATGAGCTCAAACGGAGCTTCACTGGAAAATTGGACTTAGAAAGAGAAAGCTTCGAAAGCTTACTGTCGGGGGCACGGTGGTCTGAGCTTTCAATCTGGGCACATAGCTCTTATCCTAAGGTTACTACTAAGATCATGAATTGCATCAATTGATGCCGAATTGAGTCATCAAAGTTCTGTCAGTTCTCTCTCTAGCACCGATCGGAATTTACAAAAGGTAGCCAAATTGGCTTACCTTTCAACTCTAGTTCAACTGTAGGAGGATTATGGAGGTGTTGGGAGGGCTTAGTTTGGCCTGAGAAGGGCTCAAATTGGCCGATTTCAGCTCAACCAAAACAGGGCAGCTTCAGTCCGCCGGAGCTGCTTCACTATTCAATCATGCCGATGCTTCACCGGTGACCCTCGGAGAAAATGGAGACAACAAATATGTAGCTGACTTCTCCCCGAATCCAAAGAACCTGACCACGCCTTCTTTGGCTCATAAAAGACCCTATATTGGAGCTCTGGTTTGAGCTTCATCAAAAATTGGAGTAGTTGAGAGAGAATGGAGTTTTCACATGTGGAGAGAATGAATGAGGAGGGGCTCTTTATATAGAAAGCTCGGAAACTTCTTGGTCGTTTGATTGGCACCTTAATGGTGGTAATTCATTTGCTTCATCAATGTCTGCTTGATTTTTTGGAAAGTGAACAGTGTTGTCTTCTAAAGGAAGAAGATGACATTGTTCTGAATCGGACTGGTTCATACCGAGTTCAAAGCTTAAACTAGCTGGTTCAGCCCCGATTCGACCGAGTTTTTCAAAATTAAAAATTTCTAAATTTATCTAAATTCACTCTCTATCCAATGGTGGCCTCAAATCTCAAATTTAAAAATTTTAAGCCAAATAAAAAAATGAATTTAGCATCCAGTTCAATAGTGGTTCAAGCCGATCTAAACCGGTTCAATTTGATTCGGATCTGGTTCACTTGAACCAGTTTGGTTTTCATCTCCAATTCATCGTAAAGTCCTTTTTCTTGACTTTTGTGACTCTTTAGGTCACTCGAGATCCATAAATTTCCCAGTTTGCCCTTTCTCTATCAGTTTCGGTTCATGAACTGACTTGGTTCATTAACTGGTTCAATCCTGTTGGATTCGGTTCATCTGAACCGGTCTAGTTTTTCTCTTCCAATTTGTCCTATGTTTCTTTTCCAAGGTTTTATGAACCCTTTAGGTCACTCGAGAATTATAAATTTCCCAAATTTCCCATTCTTTGATCATTGGGTTTATGAATCAGTTTAGTGTTTCTCACTCGATTTTTAAACCCCGCACTTTTGAGTTAAGGAAAACTAGAAAAATAACTAGTTAAACCGAGTGAGAAACAGCGAACCAGTTCACAAACCCGTTTATTGGGGAACGGGTAATTTTGGAAATGTACAACTCCCAAGTGATTCAAATGGTTCATTAAACCTTGGAAAAGAACCTTAGGACAAATTGGAAGAGAAAAACCAAACCGGTTTAGATGAACTAGATCCAATTGGATTGAACCAATTTGTGAACCAAGTAGGTTCATGAACCAGAACCGATAGAGAAAAGGTAAACGGGCAAATTTATGGATACCGAGTGACCCAAAGAGTCCCAAAAGTCATGGAAATGGACTTGAGAATGAATTGGAGATGAAAACCAAACCGGTTCAGGTGAACCGAATCTGAACCGAATTGAACCGGTTGGACTGGTTTGAACCACTATTGAACCGGATTCTAAAATTTTTTTTCTAAGTGGCTTAAAAAAATTCAAATTTAAGATTTGAGGCCACCATTGGATAGAAAATGAATTTTGAAATTTTTATATTTGAAAAACTCGGTCGAATGGGGGGTGAACCAGCCGGTTTAAGCTTTAAACTCGGTACGGAATAGTGTCATCTTCTTCCTTCAGATGATAGCACTGTTCACTCGCCAGAAAATTGCGCAGCACCGACAAAGCTGAAAAGTCTCTGGCCAGGGAGTTTCAATTAATGAATGACCACCATTAAGGTGCCAATCGAACGGCTAAGAAGTCCTTCAGCTTCCTATATAAAGACCCCCTCCCCATTCATCCTCTCCACACCTGAAAAGCTCACTCTATTTCAGTTGCTTAGTTTTCCGATGAAGCTTGAACTAGAGCTCTGATATAGGGTCATTTCTGAGCCAAAGAAGGTGAGGTCAGGTTCTTTAGAACTAGGGAGAAGTCAGCTACATGCCTGTAGTCTCTATTTGCTTCGAGGGTCATCTGAGATGCACCAGCGTGATGGAACAGTGAAGCTGCTCCGGCGGACTGAAGCTGTCCTATTTCGGTCGAGCTGAAATTGGCCATTTCAAGCCCACCTCATGCCAAACCAAGCTCTCCCAACACTTTCTTAGCCTTTCCATGGTCGATTTTGGACTGAAAGATAAGCCAATTTGGCTCCACTCTATAATTTCTGGCCGGTGTTAGAGAGAGAACTGACAAAATTTCGATGATGAAATTCTAACTCAATTCGGCATCAATTGATGCAATTCTTGATTCTAGGTCAGATCGACAACTATCTGTCCAAATAGAAAGCTCAGACCACCATGCCATCACCGGTGAGAATTCGAAGCTTTCTTTCTCTATAGTATGTTTTCTGGCGAAGCTCCATTTGAGCTCATTTCGACGTTAGAACTTGTGATTTAAAGTGCTATTGAATCGTATGAAGATGTAGGATGTCAATTTTAACTTCAATTTCAAAAATTAGATGTGTTTGGTTGGTCAATTTGATAAAATCAAATTCGGCTGTATTATGGAGTTAAAATTGGGGGGAAATTAGGGATTTTTGAAATTTGAAGGACCAAAATGCAATTTTATGAAATCAATTGGGTATGATAAAAATGTTAGAGGGCCAATTGAGGGATTTTAGAATTTTGGGGTGAAACTTACCATTTTTGTAAAGGAATGACAAATGGTAATTTTGGAAAAATTGGGGGATCAATATGGAAATTTGTGAAATTAACTCCCTTTTTGTGAATTCGAATAACTTGAGGTCATAAGATAAAATTTAAAAGTTTTGGGACTCAATTTGAGGAAAAACCAGCATTAAGGACTTAAAGATAAAGAAAAACAATTGTAGGGACCTAATTGCAAATAAATAAAAGTTTGGTTTTCTCATTCATTTGGAATAAAGGAAGGCTATTAGGCCGAGGGATAATGAACCGAGATGATCATATCGTATAGGAACACGAGGTACCGGGAATGCCAGCAAGGACAAGCTCGCATGAATAGAAAGAAACAATTTAGTGGAATTCCCTACATTAACAGGTGAGTGAGATTTTATATCATAACTGGTTGGGGATAATAAGTATCTCGAAATGAAAAACCCACTATTTAGTGGTATTTTAAACATCACAACTTAGACAAGTGATGTGAAAATCATACGAAAAAACTATTTACCAGTTGTAAGTAGATCATACTCAGTTGGTATGATGAAACTTCCTTGAAGGAAGTGGAAAACCCATTCATCGGTTATGAGTGGAGATGTCCTCATATTTGGTTGGTATGATGGACAGTTGAAAACATATTTTATCGGAAGTGTTCTGCCATGACTGTGTGCTAATGCTTAAATGATTTGGGAGACCTTATTGACGGGAGCTCGAATAGCTCTTATAGGCCAGAGGCCTCGGTTTTGGAACTTTGGGGCTATTATGCCCGGTTTTGAAAATCTCGAATAGTGGGCCATAGGCTAGTGGGCACGAGCAGGAGCTTGTAAACAAATATGAGATATGTTCCATAAAACTTTAATAAATGAATTATTGGGCTATGGTACCAAGACAGAACCAACATATTCATTCAACTAGAGGCAGTGCGACATGACAGGTCTTTGGACCAATCAAGACAAACAACTACAGTTGTTGGACTAATAGCACAACTTATTATTATGATAAGAAAATACTGATTGTGCATGCACTGTGATTACGGGACCATCAAGACACCCAAGACGGGGGTAGTGATGCATCCTAAGGGCCCTGGGCGACCTGGTGAGTATAAAGGCAGTTCGCCGTACCAGGTGACCGTGCGAAATTTGGAGTAGCACCAAGTGCATGAGATCGAGGTGGGGACGAGATGAGGTCTCTATCCTCATACGGACATAGAGAATTGATTTCAGGATTGAGGGTCGGATGTCGCGTACATCCACTCATTCTCAGGGTAAAAGTAGACGTGCTTCTATCTAGGTGGCCTGTAAAGTCACTCCAACGCCACAAGTGGGTTCAGTAAACGTACTGGCCTACGAATGTGTGTTTGACCTTCATGATGAAGGACATGTGTTGGGTGATGACACACCGTGATTAATAAGAAATGGTGGTAGAAACCGAGATTTGAAATAAAAGGATTTTTTGAAAGAAAGTAGTCTGACACACTCCAATACAATTCTTTTTCTTAAAGGTTAAAAATTTTTGAAAACCCATTTACTGAGTCGTTGTACTCACCCCCTCCCTTATATCTCTTTCAGGAAATTCTAGAAAGTCTACCCTTAAAAGACCATCAACTAAGATGGTTGTGAGACAGGTATGATAAATTTAAAATATTATGTAGTTTTGATTTATGTTATTCCAAGACAAGGTGCAGGTTTAAAAGACGCCTTACTCTTTACGGTCTATAATAAGGAGAAACCTTTTAATAAACCGGGAGAGTGGCAGATTGATCATGGGGATCGGACCAAACCGGGTCAGGGCGTGACAACTTGAGTGGTATCAAGGACTATTTCCTCAAATACATAATTAAGACTAGAAAATATAGTAACTAATAGGATTGATCTTAAAATTTTCAGATGGATTCCGGGAGAGAAACCAAGAAAACTAGTAATGACTCTATTCAATACCTTGTCATCGTAGGAAGACAACCCTAGAAGCTTTCCAATGCCTGAGGTTTGGTAGAAGTCTCAAAAATCAAATGAGGAAGTATCCAAGAGGATGGTGCTAGGACCTATTGAGGTCACAGCTCAAAGTATGAAGGAAGCCAAGCATGAAGCCATAAACGCCAGCAAAGGGCATATAACCTTACATAGGAGGATGCTTAACAAGAATCTCACAACTCCCTAGTTATTTTGTGATCATTTTCTGTAATAGGGCCAAAACACCCAATATACTGTACTCCTCTATTAATGAAGTACTCCAAATTCCTAAAAACCCTATCCCTCAAAGGATGTGATCTTTAAGGAAGATGGCCCTAAAGAAAGTGACCAAATAAGCCTATACTACTATAGAAACTAGGGAGAATCCCATCCAAGTTAAGAAAATTGAATTACGAAATTGAGAAATCTAGGAGGACTCTTAGTGATCAATTGACAATGAAGAGTCCACAAGAAAAACTCTCAAGGTATCTAGACTCAAGGACAAAGGAGCACCAAAACTAACAATTTCCTAGAAAAATGCTAGGAGGAACCATTATGTTCACATAATTACAAGTATGAACAATAGGGACACTTCGTGGAGAAGTGCCCAACCCTACTAAGGATAGGAATCAAGTTAACCTATAGGGGAATAGGACACGAAGTAAAAAATACTGTCCCACACTGCAAGGAGTCAGAACAATATTTTCCAAGAATAATGCCACCACAGCTATAGGAAACCTGAAGGGATACCATCCTTAGAAATACAACTCTTACTCGGAACTTCAATTACATCCAAGAGTAAGCTCTTCAAGATTCTAGCATTATGGTAGGAAGAAAAAAAAGGGGGGACTAAATGTAGGACCTCGATAAACCACAAATAGAACAAAGAGAACTCTTCCTTAAAAGAAGAAAATTATAAATATTAGGAGTAAAGAAGGGAGAACAATCACAAGAGAAGACAAGACGAACATTTGATGACAAACGGGATGTATTGGGATTACAGGAATGAATCACCTTGGAAAAAGCAATGAAGCCAAATAGGAATTTTGGACCAAAATGACAAAAGAAAGCAAGTCGTTACAACAAGATAGTCAAAGAGAATAAATGACACCCTAAGGAAGACCGGGAGGTAGAAAGGACTACACCCAAAAAAGGTCAGTGAGATGGATGTTAAGGATAGGAGGACATGAGAAACAACTGCCATAGGAAACTTAGATCAAAGGAATGTTGGAAGTGAGACAGTTAATGAACTAATACACATGAAAGCCATAATTTGAGTTCCAACAAAGAAGAGAGAGGCGGAAAGGCCAAATACTCGGGAAAAGAAGGATGAAAGAAATCCTTAAAAGGACCAAAGGCCAAATTAATGACTAAACTCAAGCCAAGAAAGGAATAGGAAAGCCTCTCACATAATGGTCAAGAAATCTTGAAACAAGGAAGATTTGAATGCTCCATAAAGAAATAGATAGGTACTGGGTACAAATGAGGATGTAGATAGAGTATAAAAGAGGTGCCTGTAAGATTTGAGGAGTAAAGGTAAACAAGAGAAGACGAAATCAAGAGATGTCATTTTGGGGTAGATATTATTCCTTAGAACAAATGAAAAAAAATTTGGAAGAAAGGGAAGGAGTCCTACCGAGAAAGGAAACCTTGGAGGGATGCATATGACTAAGTACCCTTGAAGGAATCATTGGTTGGCAGATGGATATAATGTAGAATGGAAGGAACCAACCCTTAATCAGAAAACGTTTCAAAGGAAGGAGGTATCGTTATGGCCCAGTGTGACCTATTTGGAGAGAGCAGAAGAACAAAATAATAATTACAGGAGAACCAAGTAGAAAGAAGAAACTAGTAGCAACAGAACGACCAAAGAGAATAAACAAAACCCTAAGAAAAGCTGAGTTGTAGTAAAGACTACACTCTATGAAGGACAATAGGATGGGCATGAAGGACGAGTGATATAGCTGCCCAAACGATTGGACTAGAAAAATAGTGAGAACGAGGCAGTTAATGAACTAAGCTTCGGGAGAACCATGGATTTAAACCATGACAAGGAAGGGAGATATGAAAAGGCTAAAATGTTGAAAAAAATGGAGAAAGGAAATCCTTAAAGAAATCAATGACCAAGACTGAATTTACTATCAAAAGGCCATGAGATGGTTAAGTGAGCCTCTCAAAAGATGATCAGGTGATTTTGAAACTAGGTGGATGTGAGCTCTCCCTAGAAAGAAATAGACATGTACTGGGTTACAAGTGAGAATGAGGATGGAGTACGAAAGACGTACCCGTAGGATCTCAAGAGTAAAGGTAAGCATGAAAGAATAGCATCAAGGGACGTCATTTAAAGTTAGGTGTCTTCAAGATGAATGAAAAAGAAATTACAGGAGAAAAGGGTAAGAATCCTCCCAAGTAAGGAAATCTTGAGAAAGGATACATGACCTAATAAAGAAGAAATGGAATCAGGTGACGAGAGGTGAAGAGACAAATTTGCAAATAGAATGTATGCTAAGGCAAAAGAAATCCAAGGAAGCATATTAAGAGAATCTAAGGAGTAGTTAAACTTAAGAAAATGGTAAGTAAGAAGTTAGCATCAAGAGATGATGTGATAAGTAAGAATGAATGAACTATCCATAATAAGGTAATGAAGGAAAGAACGACCGAGACACGTTGGGAAAGTGAACCCTCCAAATAAGATGTTGTTAAGGAGGAATAACCACAATTGTAAAGACAGGTCATAGTCCACACATGCATACGAAGCTTAAAGAGTGGACGGCTGAGCACAGTGTGAAGTGTACAGAATAAGACTGAAAATAAAAAAATATCTCTAGTAAGGAATAAGGGATGAAATATAAGTGATGGATAAAGAAGGATCCAATACGGGAAAATGCCCTGACATAGATAGGGGTGCGAAGAAAGGGAGAAAGAACCCTACAATGAATGATAAGGAGGTTGAGCATGTAACTCCTAAGATGAAAATCTCTATTGTGAGGGACATAGTAGAGAATGAAACGGGATGGAGGGAACCTTCCCAAGCAAAGGAATCGACACATAGATCGAAAGTGATTATTGTAGAATGAAGAATCATGAAGTGATTACGAGTAAGTAAAAGTGGATTAAGGAAAAAGGAAAAAATCCTTGAATAAGGAATGTCAAGGACTTAAGATGGAAAGAATCCCACTTTGTTTGTAAACTATCAGGGAACTAAATAATTGGCACCAGAAAGACCCAATAAAGAAGTTAGGAAATGATGAGTGGGTAAGGAAAATTGACATGGTTATGTAAGACATGTTGCCAAGATACGAAGAATAATTAGATAACAGTAAAGGTAGTTAAGGAAAACTACCCAATGAAAGGAGGGATGAAATTATACAGTTCCTGGAAGGCTAGAAAGTTGGAAACAACCCTAAAAGAGGTGTTGTAGAAGTCTGATGGACAGAGACAGGTTCAGAACTATGCCATGCTGTAAGGGACATATAAGCACCAACAGTCTCGAGGAAAATGTAACTCGAGTAAGAAGGAGTCAGTTAGTAAACATAAGGAGGTCAAACATAAATTTGACCAAAGTTGTAATCAATGACGAATGAAGGATGGATCAAATTGGGATGAAAGAATAATAACACAGAAATCTGTGAAAATAAGTACGTAATGCTCGAAAGAACGTTGAGCTAGGGGTTTCAATGATGAAGAGAATAACTAGACAAATGAACGATTGTGCACCTTAGAACTCCCAATTTGGAAATATTGAGTAAGAACCCCAAAAGGAAGAACCTTACCCTAAATAAAGGGAGATGTGAACCTAAGAATATACATTTGGATTAATGAGCTAGACATGCCTCATTATTATAACTCCTTGGAAGGAGTAAGTATGATAAATGAAAAGAAATTCCTTAGATGAATGATTACGGGGACTAAGCGAAAGAGCAATCGAAGTGTTATCATGTCAAGAAAATCCAAGTTCACATTAAGGGAAATTATTCCCGATGTGGAATATATTGGTTAAGTTTTGGGGACAAAACTCATAAAAGGAGGGGAGAGTTGTAAACCCCGCCCTTTTGAGTTAAGGAAAACTAGGAAAAGAACTAGTCAAACTAAGTGAGAAACACCGAACCGGTTTGCAAACCCATTTATTGGAGAATGGAAAATTTTGGAAATTTACAACTCCCAGGTGATCCAAATGGTTCATAAAATCTTGTAAAAGAACCTTAGGACAAATTGAAAGAGAAAAACCAGACCGGTTTAGATGAACCAGATCCAACTAGATTGAACCGGTTTATGAACCAAGTTGGTTCATAAACGCTAACCAATAGAGAAAGGGTAAACCAGAAAATTTATGGATCCCGAGTGATCCAAAGAGTCCCAAAAATCATGGAAATGGACTTGAGAATGAATTGGAGATGAAAGCCAAACCAGTTCAAGTGAACTGGATCCGAACTGGATCGAACTTTTGATATGGGTAGGTAGCTCTCGTCCTTAGGTTCCTTCTAGGATCAAGAACTGCTACAATTGAAGTCATACAAGGGTAAATTTGATTAGTGAAAGTCAACACTTTCTATCTCTAACACCGATATACAATGATGGAGTAGGGTCGAATTGGCTTATCTTTTAGCTCTGTTGAGGTTGTGTGAGGGCCGTGAGGGGTGTCGGGGAGGCTGGGTTTGGTCGGAGGAGGTCTGAATTTGGCCGAATATACTCATCCAAAACAGGGCTGCTTCGGTTCGTCGAAGCTGCTTGACTATTTGATACCGTTGGCGCTTCTCCGGCGGTCCTCGGATCGGAAGGAGGTTGCTGTCAGGTAGCTAACTTCCCCCAAAGTTTGTAGGACTCGACCTTGCCTTCTTAGACTGAGAAAAAATGTCCAAGTCGGAGCTCTGGTTCAAACTTCATTGAAAAATGGAGTAGTTGAGAGAGAATGGTGATTTGAGGTTTGTGGAGGATGAATGGCGAGTAGCTCTTCATATAGGGAGCTCGGGGACCCTCTACCCGACCACTTTCCATTTTGGTTGAGCTTATCCTCGCCTGAAAATGCCTTGATTGGAGCGAATATTCCTTCACTGGAGAAGGAAAGTTCCTACATTGATGAACAGTGTCGTCATCTTGAGGAAGAACATGACACTATTCGAAACTGGACCAGTCCAGTCCGACCGGATTTGATGACGAAAATTAGCTAGTTCAAGCACAATTTGACCGATTTTCTCAAATGTAAAAATTTCTAAATTCATCTACATTCGTTTTCTATCCATTGGTGGCTTCAATTTCCCAATTTGATCACTTTAAGCTACCACAAAAAAATTATTTAGAATCTGGTTCATGTATGGTTCACACCGGTTCAGATCCGGTTCACTCTGAACCGGTTTGGTTTTCTCTTCCCATTTGTTTCAAGGTTCTTTTCCATGATTAACTCTTTGAGTCACTTGGGATTTTCCAATTTCCCATTTTTACCCTTTCTTTACCGGTTTGGGTTCGTTAACGGGCTCAGTTTCTCTTTTGAATTGACCGGTTCTGTTCCCGATTTTCTTATCTTTAAAGCACAGGGTTTATAGGTATGGACCCGTCTAGAATTAGCATGTGATAAATGCTGCTAAAATATCAAATTAATGTGTAATTGTGTGTGATACCCACCAAGCCAAGTCTGGGATGTTGGGCTTGTTGGGCCAAACCGCTGCTAAGCCAAAGCTAGGTCATCTAACTTGTTGGGCTAGTACGCGTGGGCCTAAGCCAATCCAATAGATCCTTCCACTAGAGGGCCAAAGATAATGACTATAAATGAAAAAGTCTCTTAATTGTGCATGCACTGAGATACGGGTCCATTAGAACACTTGGTATGGGGTTATGATGGATCACAATGGTTTCTAGATGACCTAGGATGCATAAGGGCCGTTTAGCGTCTAGTATGTCGAGAAGGTCAGGGAGCTTCCTGCGAACTGAGACCGAGGCAGTAGGGGAAAGGAGGTCTCATCCCACAAAGAGGTCACCATGAAGAGATTAGGGTTTGAGGGTCGAATGAGCAAGGTCCACTCAAACTCAGGGTAAAGGCTATGGACCTCTATCAGGGTGGATGGTAAATGCACTTCAGTACACAAGTGGAGCGGTCGGGGACTGCTCTACGAATGTGTGATTCCCCCCTATGGTAGGAAGGGCATATGATTGTGTGTGAACCCAAGAATTGGTTGAACGTGAAAAAGCTATAATACATGATTAAATTCATCCCTAAGATTTCTCCCACTCTCTTAGTCGTGGAACTCACCCCTCCCTCTAAACATTTTAAAGGAAGGAACGAGAACTACACAAATCTCTTCTTCACCAGGACTTGCACCACGTACAAAAATTTAAATTCCAGTTTTGTTTAATGTTATCTTGGAAAAACATAATATATATTATGCCTAACTCTCCTTAATCTCATGGGGGAAACCCTCTTCGAGGTCCGAGAGAGTGGTGGGTTGATCATGGGATCTCGATCGATTTGGGTCAGGGCATGACAACTTGAATAGTATCAGAGCCATGTTTTCCCAGATACATTATAAAAAATTTACAACCTAAATACTAATAACAAATCTTAAACTAGCTATGGCACCAAGATGAGAAACCAAGTGAACAAGGATGGCAAATGCAAATTCCGCCAGAAACCCCCTCCAAGAAGTAGAATTCCCAGGGGCACAGCCAACCCCACAAGGTCTCAGCTCTGAACACCAAAGGCTGTATGGAGAATTTACAAGGGTGTTCGAGGAACCCCATCTCAGCTACAAGCCCCACCCGGACTCGAGTCCTAGACCCAACCCGAAGAAGTTTAATCCCAACCCACTTTTGCCCCTGCCACACCCCTCTTCGACATCCCCAAGTACCTGAAGACACTTCGACAACTCGGGTGTAAGCCCCTCTAGGGAGAGAAGGACGTCGAGGCGGCCATGGATTGGCTGGCCAGCCTCAAGAAATTCATGGGGATCATAAGGACGCCCTCGAGAGAAATAATGATGCTAATAGAGTTCTTTTTGGAGTCTAGTGCAAAAAGATGGTGGGACAACGTGAGGAGTCTCTCTCCTGTCACCCCCACCTGGGAGGAGATCGAAGGGAGGTACTTAGAGGTGTATCTCCCCACCCGATCAACAAGAATAAGGTGGAATTCTTTCGACTCCGATAAGGAGGAAGCACTGTCTCGAAGTATGAGACCAGATTAATGAATTGAGGCCCTTCGCCCTCGACTTGGCAAGCCCAATATACATCTGCCAAAAGTTTATCGATGGTTTCAATATGGACGTAAGAGACTGAATGAGGGTTTTGGGACACCCCACTGACTTGGCTGCCATCATCAGCATGGCCCACGAGTGTGAGCGGTTGGTTTAGACAAGGCGTCATAGGGTTGAGCAGAGCGAGCAAAGGGAGGAAAGGGGTCAAAGCAGTAGAGGAGGCCCGAGGGAGTAAGGGAGGCCACACTAGGGGAACCGATCAATGTTCCCACAACGGGAGGAGGTCTACCAAGCCCAAAGGGAGGGGAACGCACCCCCTCCGAGGAGAGGCCCCTACTACCCCAAGTGCTGGAAAAACCATGAAGAGGCATGTGCAACGTGCTATGGGTGTGTGCAGCATGAGCATTACATAAGGAATTGCCTAACGCCATGGGACAACACCTTGCGAAACACTCTCCAACCACCGTCGAAATTTAGAGAGCACCCAACAGGTGAAGGGAGGTACCCACTCGAGTTTTGGCACAAGTTTACAACTTGACCTAAGATGAAGCTTGGAAGGACCCCAACGTAGTAGCTGGTACGTTCCAACCTCCCCTATGAATCGAGTCTATAGTTATAAGTCATGTAGTCCCCTTTTTCAATTTAATAAAATGTGTTCCCTCATAGATTCCATTAACTCTCCCTCAAGTTTCGTACAAATGTTTGGAAAAGAAAAGTACGCCCTCTTCGACTCAGGGGCGGAGCAATCCTTCATCAAGGAAGCCCTAGTTCCAGACCTACCTAAGGAACTCTCTCATCTCACACCACCCCTCAACATCCTTACACCACTAGGAGAGACACTAGAGTGACAAGAGGTCGTCAAGGCATGCAGAGTATAGATAGGAGGAATAACCTTAGAAGCTAACTTGATTCCCCTTCCGCTAAGGGAAGTAGAGGTCATCTTGGGAATGGACTAGCTAAGCACACATCAAAACTAGGTAGACTGTGGAAATAAGAGGATAACCTTCCATGCTCCTAGGAAAGAAGAGGCTATGTTTGAAGGGGACAAAGGAAGAGCTGGAATACACCTAGTATGCTACATGAGGGCGCAGGACTTATTGCAAAAATGATGTAAGGTATTCCTCGCCCAGATCACTTGTAGGGATTCGCTAGAGAAAGGGCTAGAAGAAATCTTGATAGTCAACCGTTACCTCGATGTTTTCCCAGAAGAGCTATATAGCCTACCCCCAGATTGCCAGCTGGAGTTCATAATTGAAGTAGTGCCAAGAATCCACCCCATATCACAAGCCCCCTACCATATGGCGCCTGCCAAACTTAAGGAGCTGAAGGACCAATTGGACAAACTACTAGAGAAGAGCGTCATACGCTCGAGCCAATCCTTGTGGGGTACATCAGTCCTATTCATCATAAATAAGGATAACAACATGAGACTTTGCATTAACTACCAAAAGCTGAACCAGGTGACCATTAAGAATAAGTACCCTCTCCCCCAAATAGATGACCTATTCAACCAGCTACGGGGGGTAGCTTACTTCTCCAAGATCGACCTGCGATTCGATTACCACCAGTTGAAGATTCGGGAGGAGGATATATAGAAAACCGCATTTCAATCACGATATGGGCATTATGAGTTTAAAGTAATGCCTTTCGGGCTGACGAATGCACCGATAGCCTTCATGGATCGGATGAACCGGGTGTTCTAGCTATACTTGGACAAGTTTGTGATCGTATTTATAGATAATATCCTCATATACTCCTGCACCGAGGAGGAACACTGGGTGCACCTAGAGACCACACTAAGTACCTTGCGGGAAAATCGACCATCTCCAATTGGAAAGCACCCACCAACCCAACTGAAGTGCATAGTTTCCTCGGCCTTGCCGGATACTACCAGAAGTTTATGGAGGACTTTTAAAAATTGCAGCTCCATTAACTCGCCTCACCAGGAAGGAAGTGAATTATAAGTGGGATGCTAAGTGTGAGGAGTCCATCTAGGAGCTCAAGTCCCGATTGACGATGACCCCAATGCTATCCTTACCCGACTCAAAGGCCGGGGAGTATACAGTGTACATTGATGCATTCAGACAAGGACTATCATGTGTCCTAATGCTGTAGGGGAGGGTCATTGCCTATTCCTCATGACAGGTAAAGCCCCACGAGAAGAACTACCCTACCCATGACCTCGAGATGACGACAATAGTGTACGCCCTCAAGATTTGGCGTCACCATTTGTATGAGGTAAAATGTTGCATATACAACAACCAGAAGAGCCTAAAAGACTTTCTAACCCAAAAGGAACTCAACTCATGACAATGAATGTCACGCCCCAACCCAGTTTTTTTAGATCCCCGTGATCAACCTGCCACTCCCTTTGGTCCATGAAGGGTTTCACCCTTTTCTAAATGGCGAGTAGTAAGGCATCCTTTTTCCTGTATTTCCTGGAATAGCATTATATAAAACTAAATGTCTTAAAACAGACTTACCTATCTTACAATTCAAATAAATGAGATCTTTAAGTTTGGTTCTTCCTCAGTTTCCTAAAAAGGGTAAAAGGGAGGGGGTGAGTTCTACAACTCAATGAGCGGGTGTTGGGAGTGAGTTTTTTTTTAAGAAAAACAGCTTCATTCAAACCATGCTACGGTTATCATTTCCTTAAAAAAAAGATTTTTCCTCAAATTCGGTTTTCAAAAATTTTTTCCAAGGTTTACCATTCTTTTTCCAAGGTTTCTCAAATCTTGAAACCTTTTTCCCATTTCCATAATAGGTGTGTTTAACTTTCTTAGCCCATCCCCTTGCCTCGAGAGGCGTTTAGCAAATAACACACACCTTTTATTAGAAAGGGTACACACATTCGTGAGATGCAGTTATGACGTCTGCACCCACTTGTGGATTGGAGCATCTTTACCATCCATCCTAATAGAAGTCCTTGACTTCTGCTCGGAGTCTGAGTGAGCGTCCCAGACGTCCTACCCTCAGACCCAAAATACTTCGTATCTATATGAGGACGAAGACCTCATCCTGTCCCCACCCTAGTCTCATGCACAAGAAACTCCCAGAGTTTCATGACTGACTGGCATGACAAACTACCCTTATCACCCCCATGTCGTCCAATAGACCTTAGGACCCATCACTACCCCCTAGGGTGTCTTGATGGTCCCGTACCATAAGTGCATACACAAACAACAGTTTTTAACATAAAGCCAATATCTTTGGTGCAAACGATCCAATGGCCCCGATGCTCAACCTGACCTACAGCTGTTTGTCTAGGCTGATCCATTGACCTGGCCCTGACGCACTGACACCATTCAATCAAACATTGTTGGTCCTGACTTGGTACAATGGAGAAATCACACATCAATCACACATAAATTGCATAGAGGTGCCTCAATTTTTTGAAATCCCCAATTTCTCCCCTTCAAACTGACCGAATTTGATTTCTTTAAATTAGCCATTCAATCGGGGTTAATTGCTCCAATTGAAGGTATGGATCAGTTCCTACACTTCCATACAATTCAATTGAGATTTGAGCTGCAACATTTGGGTCCGAATTGAGCTCAAATGGAGCTTCGCTGAAAAACTATTCGTAGAGAGAGAAAGCTTCGAAAGCTTGCAATTAGAGGTGCGGTAGTTTGAGTTATTGATCTGGGGAGGTAGCTCTCGTTCTAAGGTTACTTCTAGGATCAAGAATTGCTACCATTGATGTCCAATTGAGGGTGAATTTTATCAGTAAAGTTTAACACACTCTCTCTAACTCCAACCGACAATGATGGAGGAGGGCTGGATTGGCTTACCTTTCAGCTCTATTGAGGTCGTGTGAGGGCTGTGGGGGTGTCAAGGATGCTTGATTTAGCTGGAGGAGGGCTGAATTTGGTTGAATTCAACTCAGCCAAAACAGGGCAGCTTCAGTCCGTCGGAGCTACTTCACTGTTTGATTCTGTCGGTGCTTCTCCAGCGGTCCTCGGGTCAAAAGGAAGTTTCTATCAGGTAGCTGACTTCCCCCAGAGTTTGTAGGACCCGACCTTGCCTTCTAAGGCTAAGAAATCTGCCCAAGTCAGAGCACTGGTTTGAGCTTCACTGGAAAATGGAGCAGTTGAGAGAGAATGGCGATTTGAGGCGTGTGAAGGATGAATGGAGAGGAGCTCTTTTTATAGGGAGCTTGGGGACCCTCTGCCCGACCACTTTCCATTTTGGTCAAGCTTATCCTCGCCTGAAATGGCCTGATCAATGCAGTTACATCTTCACTGGAGATATATGTTTTCTGCATTAATGAACATTGCTGTCATCTTGAGGAAGAAGATGACACTGTTCCGAACCGGACAGGAACTGTCCAACCGAGTTTAATGGGGAAAATCAACTGGTTCAGGCATGATTCGACTGATTTTCTCTAAATTAAAATTTTCTAAATTAATCTAAATTCATTTTCTATCTAATGGTGACTTCAATTTCCAATTTGAACATTTTAAGCTAACAAGAAAAATGAATTTAGAAACCGGTTCAAGTATGGTTCAAATCGGTTCAATCTGGTTCGCCCTAAACCGGTCTGGTTTTCTCTTCCCATTTGTCCCAATGTTCTTTTCCATGATTTGTATGATTCTTTGAGTCACTTGGGATTTGTCAATTTCCCATTTTACCCTTTTTTTATCGGTTATGGTTCGTGAACCGGTTCGATTTCCTCTTCTGAAACGACCGGTTCTTTTCCTAGTTTTCTTATCTTTAAAGGACAGGATTTACAACTCTCCCCTCCTTTTAGGGGATTTGTCCCCAAAACTAAGTCAACAATTTTTTGCCCAGGAGTAACTTCCCTTGATGTCCTCTTAGAGTTTGCTTGGCATGTTATCACTTTGGTTATTTCCTTCACTTAGTCATTTAGCCACATACTTAAGAAGTCTTTCTCCCTTTCTATCTTCCACTCACTCCACGGAGTGTATCTTGATTAGTCATGTCCAAACTACCCATCCCAAAGTACCTCCTTAGCTCTACTTCTTACTCTACTTAGGGTAAGATTCTTCTTCTTAAGGTTCTTATTCATGTCATTGGGTTGGACGTTCCATATATATCCAATTATCTCCGTTTCCAATCATTCCCCTAGTTATTGATACTCTTAGTTTAGCATTCCTTAGGACTTTTTGTCCTTAACCCCGTGGGTTTTGATATAATTTCTTCCATATCTTATTTTGGTCCTTTCTCCATTTTTAGTTTACTACGACTCCAATTCCATTTCTTAGGTTTGACTAATGGACTTGGTCTTACTTGGGTCACCTTTCCTTGGGACTGTTGGAACTACATGTCCTTTACATCATAACCTATTCTAGAAATGTCTTTGTCCATTATAGTTCCAAAATGTGTGTCCTTGATAACGATTCATGCCTTTCCATTCGTTCAGGAGTTGTATGGCTTCATTCCTTCCTATTACCCGGTAGTGTTACCCAACTACCTTCGATGTTGTTCAATTGTCCTTTAAATTTTGACATCGGGATCATGTCGGTTTCTCCTTATCTACTCATTCTTTACCAACTTTTCTATGGGTTTTCACCCGGTTCCAACCCTTGGGTTTCTCGATAGCTTATTGACACATTGGGATCCTTTCTCACTTATGTCCTTCCTCATTTATAATGGTGTCTTTTACTCAAGAGCTTCCTTTCTTCCATCCATTCTTGCTCGCTTATGACCATTACACCATTCTTTATTCCGAGTTGGCCCCCTTTTTTTTGGTCTACGTATTGATTCCTTGTTTGGGGAGTTCCCCTTTTACAGTTTTTATTCTCTACTAGGTCCTTCAAAGTAGAGAATTCTATTTGATGGGCTATACCTTCGATCTCCTTACCATTCCTTGAAGGTTTCCTTCCTTGACATTCTTACACCCTTTTTGAATTTGAGCTTTCATCCACCTTTAATTGCTTACCGACCTTAATTTTTCCTATTTCACCCCTTTACTTCCTATTAGAGGAATTTCTTATTATCGGGTCTTATTTTGTGTACTCCACACTATGCCCAACCATCCACTCTTTAGGTTCCATTAAGTGAGTGTGGACCACAACCAGTCTTGATGTTAGTGGTTATTCTCCATAACCACTTCTTAATTAGAGGGCTTATGTCACTGCTCAACCTAGTTTGGTCAGATCCTCGTGATCAACCTGCCACTCTCCTAGTTTATTAAAAGGTTTCCCCTTATTATAAACTGTCAAGAGTAAGGCGTCCTTTAAACCTGCACCTTTCCTAGAATAAAATAAATCAAAACTGCATTATATTTTAAATTTATCATACATGTTCCACAAGCTTCTTAGTTGATGGTCTTTAAGGGTAGACTTTTTGAAATTTCCTAAAAGGGGTATAAGGGAGGGGGTGAGTATGGCTACTTAGTGAATGGGTTTTCAAAATTTAACTTTTTAGGAAAAAGATTTGTATTGGAGTGTGCCAGACTCCTTTCTTTCAAAAAATCCTTTCATTTCAAATCTCGATTTTTATCACCATTTCTTATTAATCATGGTGTGTCATCACCCAACACACATCCTTCATCATGAAGGTCAAATACACATTCGCAGGCCAATACATCCACTGAACCCACTTGTGACGTCAAAGCAACTTTTCTGGCCACCTAAATAGAAGTACGTTCACTTCTACCCTGAGAATGAGTGGATGTTCGCGACATACGACCCTCAATCCCGTAACAATTCTCTGTGTCTGTATGAGGACAGAGACCTCATCTCATCCCCACCCTAGTCTCATGCACTTGATGCTACTCCAAATTTTGCATGGTCACTTGGTACGACGAACTACCCTTATACCCACCATGTCATCCAAGGCCCTTAGGACACATCACTACCCCTCTTGACCATCTTGATGGTCCTATAATCACAGTGCATGCACAATTAGTATTTTCTTATCATGTCATATAATCTGTGGTGCCACTGTTCCAACGACCCCAACCCTCAACTCAACATACAGCTGTTTGTCTTGTTTGGTCCGTTGACCTATCATGTCGCACTACCGCTAGTTGACTGAGTATGTCAATCCTGTTTTGGTACCAAGGCCAAACAATTCATTTATTAAAGTTTTATGACACATATCTCATGTTTTTTTACGAGCTCCTGCTCGTGCCCACTGGCCTATGGCCCACTATTCGAGATTTTCAAAATTGGGCATAATAGCCCCCAAGTTACAAAACAGAGGCCCTTGACCTATAAGAGCTATTTGAGCTCTCGTCAAGAAGATCTCACAAATAGTTTAAGCTATGACACACAGTCAGGGGAGAGCACTACCGACAACAATATGTTTTCAACTTTTCATCATACCAACTGAGTATGAGGACATCTTCGCTCATAACCGATGAACGGGTTTTCCACTTCCTTCGAGGAAGTTTCATCATACTAACCGGGTATGATCTACTTAGAACCGGTAAGTAGTTTTTCCGTGTGATTTTCACATCACTTCTCTAAGTTGTGATGTTTAAAATACCACTAAATAGTGGGTTTTCATTTCGAGGTACTTATCATTCCCAAACCAGGTATGATATAAAATCCCACTCACCCATTAATGTAGTGAATTCCCCTCGACCGATTCCTTGTATTCACACAAGCTTGTCTTTGCTAGCGTTCCTAGTATTTCATATTCCTACATGATATGATCATCCTTGTTCATTATCACTCGACCTAATAGCCTTCATTCATTCCAAATGAATAAGAAAACCAAACTTTCTATTTATTTGCAATTAGGTCCTAAAAGTTAATTTTCTTTAACTTTAAGTCCGTAATGTCGATTTTTCCTCAAATTGAGTCCCAAAACTTTTAAAATATTATCTTAGGACCTTAATTTATTCAAATTCTCAAAAAGGGGTTTAATTTCCCAATTTCCAATTTGGTCCCACCAACTTTTCCAAAATCACCACTTTGCCCTTCCTTTACAAAAATGGCAAGTTTCACCCCAAAAATTCTAAAATTCCTCAATTGGCCCTCTAACATTCTTATCATGCCCAATTGACCCTCAATTTTATAAAATTGCATCTTGGTCCTTCAAATTTTTGAAAACCCCCAATTTTCCCCCAATTTCAACTTTCTAACACAGTTAAATTTGATTTCAACAAATTGACTGATTAAACACTTCTAATTGTTAAAATTGAAGTTAAAATTGAGTTCCTACATCTTCATATGATTCAATAGCACTTTGAATCACAAGTTTTGACGCTGGAACGAGCTCAAATGGAGCTTTGTCGGAAAATAGACTGTAGAGAGAGAAAGCTTCAATTACTCACCGTCGAGGGCACGACAGTCTGAGCTTTTGATCTAGATAGATAGCTCTCATCCCGAGATTCATCCTAAAATCAAGAATTATATCAATTGATGTCAAATAGAATTAGAATTTCATCATCGAAATTCTGCCGGTTCTCTCTCTATCACCGGTCGAAAATGCTTACCTTTCAATCCTAATTAGCCCATGATAGGACTGAGGAAGTGTTGGAAGGGCTTGGTTTGTCCTGAGGAGGGCTCGAATTGGCCGATTTCGGCTTGGCCGAAATGGGGCAGCTTCAGTCCGCTAGAGCTCTAGCTGGCGCTTCTTCGACGACCCTTAGAGAAAACGGAGACTACAGGCGTGTAGCTGAATTCTCCGCAATTCTTAAGAACCCGACCTTGCCTTATTTGGCTAAAAAAAGTGCCCATGTTGGAGCTCTGGTTCGAGCTTCACCGGAAAATGGAGCTATTGAGAGAGAGTGGAGTTTTCAGGTGTGAAGAGGATGAAATGGGGAGGGGCTCTTTATATAGGGAGCTCGACGACTCGTTAGCCGTCCGTTTGGCACCTTTATGACAGACATTGATGGCTAAAACATACTGAATGAAAATGTTTCTTTTTCGCCGGCACTACTTCGATTTTCTAGCGAGTGAATAGTGCTATCATTTGAAGGAAGAAGACGACACTATTCCGAACCGGGTTCATAGCTTAAATTGGTCAGTTCACCCCCCATTCGATCGAGTTTTTTAAATCTAAAAATTACTAAATTCATCTAAATTTATTTTCTATCCAATTGTGGCCTCAAATCTCAAATTTGAATGATTTAGAATCTGGTTCCATAGTGGTTCAAACCGGTCCAAACCGGTTCAATCTGGTTCGAATACGATTCACCTGAACTGGTATGGTATTCACCTCCAATTCATTCTCAAGTCCATTTCCATGTCTTTTGGGACTCTTTGCTTCACTCAGGATCCATAATTTCTCGGTTTTCCCTTTCTCTATCGGTTCCAGTTCATGAACCAACTCGGTTCGTAAACCGATTCAATCCATTTGGATTCGGTTCATCTAAACCGCTCTGGTTTTTCTCTTCCAATTTGTCCTAAGGTTCTTTTCTAGGGTTTTATGAACCCTTTGGATCACTCGGGAGTTGTAAATTTCCAAATTGCCCATTCCCAAATGATCGGGTTTGTGAACTGGTTCAATTTTCTCATTCGGTTTGACCAGTTCTTTTCCCAGTTTCCCTTAACTTAAAAGGGAGGGGCTTACAACTTACTTCTCCAAGGTTTCTCGAATGTTCTTTCCTTTATTTCCTTATTATGCATAGTCCTTCCATTCTTACTTGTCATAGTGTCTTCTAATGCTATCTTCCTACTTACCCATTCCTTGGGTTTAACTTACTACTTGGGTCCTCCTAGTAAGCTTCCATTGGTTCTTTCACCTCAACATGCATTTCATCTCCTCATCCCTCATCACTTGGTTCCATTAGCTCTTAGTTGGGACATGTATGCCTCCCCAGGATTTCCTTCCTTCGAAGGATTCTTCCCCTTCTCTCCCAGAATTCCTTTTCATTCGCCCTTGAGGGCATCTAACCTTAAATCTACTTCATGACATCCTTGGATGCCATCCTTCCTATTTTCCTTTCTTTGGAAATTTGGTGGGTATGTCCTTTGGATTTTCTCCTACTTTTCTCTCATCACAAGTTTATTTTTGTAGGAAATAGAACTTTTATTTGTTATAATGATAACGAATTATAGGGTTTTGGCTTTGTTTGTCTAGGGGAATTTTGGTAAGTACTATATATGGTACTAGGATCTTTTTGTGCTTCCTCTTGGGTGAGGTTGTATACTCTGGTCGGTACCCTCGACGTAGTGGCTATGTTTTTCCCTCGTCTAGTGCCCTTGGGTTCCCTTGAGGTGGTTGATGGGTACTTCGTTGTGTATTGCCTCGAAGGGCTGGCCAACTCTTTGCTAAGTGTTAGAGTTGTCCGCATTCAAAGCATGCTCGACATGACCCTTCATGGTTCTGACACCTCGAGCAATAAGGGCTTCTCATTTGTGGGGTTGTACTTGCCTCCCTTTGGGCATGATGACCTTCATTTCTCATAAGGAACCCCATTTTTGTCCCCCATCTTTGCCCACCTAGCTCCCTTTGACCTCTCTAGCTGTTCTGGCCTCCTTCCTCCTTCAAGACGACCTACTCTATCCAGCGGTGTCTTGTCTGTACCAAACGCTCACATTCATGGGTCATGATGATTATGGTAGCCAAATCCATGGGATGTCTTAGTACTCCCAACCGGTCTCGTACGCCCATGTTGAGAGCATCCACAAACCTTTGGCTAATATATGCCGCTCCGATTAAATCTGAGCAAAATGCCTTAGTTCATTAAATCTAGTCTCATATTCTGAGATGGCGTGTGATCCTTGTCCGAGTTGGAAGAATTCTTGCTTCTTCTCATTGATCAAATGCAGAGCTATGTATTCCTCTGAATACATCTCCTCGAATTGCTCCTAGGTGGGTGTGGTGGTGTGTAGGCTCCTGACATTGTCCCACCACCTTTTTGTGCTAGTTTCCAGAAAGAATTCTAGCAGGATCACTATTTCTTCTAGTGGGATCTGGATTATTCCCATAAGTTTCTTAATGCTGGCTAGCCAGTCCATAGCAGATCCAACATCCTTCTCCTCTAGAAATGACTTACATCTTAATTGATAAAGGGTCTTGAGGTATTTGGGGATATCAATTAGAGGATGAATGTTAACAGAAGTGGGATGGGAATGTACTTCCTTGGGCTTAGCTCGGGAGTTGGTGTCCACCTCATGAGTGAGGTAGGGCCTTCCAAACATCGGGTGAAGTCTTCATATAGCCTTTGATGTTTCGAGCTTAGTCTAGGTGGACCCTTTGGGGCTTTTCTAGGAGTTTCTATAGGGATGGGGTTTTGGGCAGTGTTAGTGACTATGGCTCTAGTTCTCTTGGTTCATCTCTTATCATACCCTGACCCAGTTTGGTTGTATTCCCGTGATCAACCCACCACTCTCTTTGGTCCATGAAGGGTTTCACCCTTTTCTAAACGACGAGGAGTAAGGTGTCATTTTTCATGTCTTTCCTGGAATAACATTATACAAAACTGAATATCTTAAAACAGACTTACTTATCTTACCGTTCCTATAAAGGAGGTCTTTAAGTTTGGGTCTTCCTCAGTTACCTAAAAGGAGTAAAAGGGAGTGGATGATGGGAGTGAGTTTTTTTTAAGAAAAATAATTTTATTCAAACCATGCTAATGTTATCATTTCCTTTAAAAAAAGATTTTTTCTCAAATTCAGTTTTCAAAACCTTTTTCCAAGGTTTACCATTCTTTTCCCAAGTACTCTCAAATCTCGAAACCTTTTTCCCATTTCCATAATAGGTGTGTTTAGCTTTCTTAGCCCATCCCGTTGCCTCGGGAGGTGTTTAACAAACAACACACACCCTTCATCAGGAAGGGTACACACATTGGCGAGATGCAATCATGACAACTGCAACCACTTGTGGATCAGAGTGTCTTTACCATCCACCCTGATAGAAGTCCCTAACTTCTATCCGGAGTCTAAGTGAACGTCCCAAACGTCCTACTCTCAGACCCAAAATATTTCATGTCCGTATGAGGATGGAGACCTCATCCTATCCCCACCCCAGTCTCATGTACAAGAAGCTCCTAGAGCTTCATGATTGACTGGAACGATAAACTACACTTATCGCCCCCCATGTCATCCAATAGCCCTTGTGACCCATCACTACCCCCTAGGACGTCTTAATGGTCCCGTACCATAAGTGCATGCACAAATAAGAGTTTTCCACATAAAGCCATTATCTTTGGTGCCAACGATCCAATGACCCCAACGCTTAACCCAACCTGAGCTGTTTGTCTAGGCCGATCTGTCGACCTGGCCCTCATGTACTACTACCAATCCATCGAACACTGTCGGTCCTGACTTGGTACCATGGCGAAATCACACAATCAATTTCATTAGAATTTTTCATGGCTCTTTATAATCAATTTGTTTACGAGCTCCTGCTCGTGCCCACTGGCCTTGGGCCCACTGCACGTGTTTTTCCAAAACCGGGCATTTAGCCCCATGAGTTCAAAAATTATGGCCTTTGGCCTATCTAAGCTATTTTAGCTCTCATCAAGAAGGTCTCCCAAATATTTTAAGCATTGACACATAGTCAGGGGAGAACACTTCTGACATAAATCCATTTTCATGTTAATCACACCTACTAGGTGTGATGATATCTCCACTTACAATCGGTAGGCAGGTTTCTCCTTTTCTCAAGGGAAGTTCATCATACTAACCACATATGATTATCTCTACTTACAATTAGTAAGTAGGTTTTATTTATCAAAGATAGCACTCATCATGCCAATCGGTATAATGTGTAAATTAGCCAACTCACCCGATGACCGTGACGTGTTCGTCCCTAATTAGTTTCACAAGTCTATGCTACCTTTTCCTTGTTAGCATTCCAATCCCTTGTGTCCCTACATGATTTGGGCATCCTTATCAATTGAGATTTGGCATGACAGCCATCGTTTTCTCACGTATGAGCGACTAGGCTCAAAATGGTTAGTTTATTGCACTTAGGTCTCTAAAGTTCATTTTCCTTAACTTTAGGTCCCTAATGCTAAATTTTACTCAAATTACACTTGATGACTTCCAATATCCTCTTTGGGCCCTTAATTTACTTTAATTTGTGTAAGGGGCTCAAGTTTCCCAAATATCCACTTTGGTCCCTAATTGTCCAAAAAAATTACGGTTTTGCCCCTACTTTCCAAAATTGGCAATTTGGCCCCAAATAATTTGAAAATTGACCAATTGGTCCCCCAACGTCTTTCTCATTGCTAATTGGCCTTCAATTTTGAGAAATTACATAGAGGTCCCTCAATTTTTTGAAATCCCCAACTTTCCCCCAATTTCTCCCCTTCAAACTGAACGAATTTGATTTCTTCAAATTGGCCATTCAATCGAGGTTAATTGCTCCAATTGAAGATATGGATCAATTCCTACAGTTCCATACGATTCAATTGAGCTTTGAACCGTAACATTTGGTTCTAAATTGAGCTCAAATGGAGCTTCGTCGAAAAATTGTTCGTAGAGAGAGAGCTTCAAAAGCTTTCCGTCAGAGGTGTGGCGGTTTGAGCTCTCGATCTAGAGAGATAGCTCTCGTCCTGAGGTTACTTCTAAGATCAAGAATTGCTGCAATTGATGTCCAATTGAGGGTGAATTTTATTAGTAAAATTTAGCACTCTCTCTAACTCCAATCGGCAACGACGGAGAAGGGTTGAATTGGCTTACCTTTCAGCTTTGTTAATGTCGTGTGAGGGTTGTGGGGGTATCAGGGGTGCTTGATTTGGCTGAAGGAGGGCTGAATTTGGTCGAGTTTAGCTTGGCCAAAATAGGGCAGCTTCGATCCATTGAAGCTGCTTCACTATTTGATTCCGTCGGTACTTCTCTAGTGGTCCTTGGGTCGAAAGGAAGTTGCTATCATGTAGATGACTTTCCCCGGAGTCTGTAAGACCCATCCTTGCCTTCTTAGGCTAAGAAATCTGCCCAAGTCGAAGCTTTGGTTTGAGCTTCACCAAAAAATGGAGCAATTGTGAGAGAATAGTGATTTGAGATGTGTGGAGGATGAATGGAGAAGAGCTCTTTATATAGGGAGCTTAAGGACCCTCTGCCTGACCACTTTCCATTTTGGTCGAGATTATCCTTGCCCAAAAATGGCCTGATTGGAATGGTTACATCTTCGTCAGAGATATATGTTTTCTACATTAATGAACAGTGTTGTCATCCTAAGGAAGAATATGACACTGTTTCGAACCGCACCGGACCGGTCCGACCGGGTTCAATGGCGAAAATTAGCCAGTTCAGGCCTAATTTGACTGGTTTTCTCAAAATTAAAATTTCTAAATTAATCTAAATTCATTTTCTATCTAATGGTTGCTTCATTTTCCTAATTTTAACATTTTAAGCCACCAAGAATAATGAATTTAGAAACTGGTTCAAGTATGGTTCAAACTAGTACAATTCTATTCAGGTTTGGTTCGCCCTGAACCGGTTTGGTTTTCTCTTCCCATTTGTCCCAACGTTCTTTTCCATGATTTTTATTACTATTTGAGCCACTTGGAATTTTTCGATTTCCAATTTTACCCTTTCATTATTGGTTATGGTTAGTGAACTGGTTTGGTTTCCTCTTTTGAAACGACGACTCTTTTCTTGGTTTTCTTATCTTTAAAGGACGGGGTTTACAACGGAGGTAGCCAGAGTTAGTAAAGGACTACGACCTGACAATCGAGTACCACCCTGGTAAGGTCAACATGGTAGTCGACGCACTCAGCTGCAAGTACCACATGGGAGTGGTTACGATGAAGACCAGCTACCTACCCCTGCTAAGCCAGTTGCGCAGCTTGAGAGTGGACCTCAGTCTGAACAAGAACATGGTAACCTAATGGCCAACCTAGTCATACGACCCAACCTAGTGGACCAAATATGGTCCCTGCAAAAGGAGGATGAGGAGTTCCGTCCGCATTGGAACCAGCCTATTGATAACCCAACCCGAGATCTCGTAGTGAGGGATGACAAAATGATGACCTTCAAAGGGAGGGTTTGGGTACCGAACAATTCAGAATTGAAAAAGAGGATACTGGAGGTGGCACATGACTCGATATACGCCATGCATCCTAGCAACACCAAGATGTACCACACCCTAAAACAAGGGTACTGGTGGCATGGGATGAAAAAGGATATCATAGAGTATGTGGCTTGGTGCCTGTCATGTCAACAGATTAAGGCCGAACATTAGAAACCCTTCGGACAACTGCAATCCCTCTTGATTCTCCAATGGAAATGGGAGCATATCACTATGGACTTCGTAACTAGGCTGCTAGTAACAAGAAGAGGTTGAGATGTGATATGGGTCATCGTAGATCGACTAACAAAGTCCACCTACTTCCTACCCATAAGGGTAGAAAGGCTAGCGACCTTGTATGTGGGAGAGATTGTACGACTCCATGGGGTCGCCGTAAGCGTTATGTCAGATTGACACCCAAGATTCACCTCTCGGTTTTGGCCCAGCCTACAAGTTTCCCTTGGGACTAAACTCTACATGAGCACTGCCTTCCACCCCCAAACAGATGGGCAATCCGAAAGAACCATCCAAACCCTAGCCGACATCCTCTAGGCATGCGTCTTAACAATGAATAAAGGCTGGGAACATTATCTATGCCTCATGGAATTCACGTACAATAATAGCTACTGAGCTAGCATCCAGATGGCACCCTACAAGGCCCTCTATGGGCGACCTTGTTGCAGACCCCTAGTCTAGGAAGAGTAGAGGAAAGAAAACTCAAGAAGGTCAAGTTGATAGAAGATGCGACCGAGAAGATTCGGATAATAAGGAGCCGAGTCAAGGCGGCTTAGGATCTGTAGAAGAGTTATGTCGATCACCGAAGGAATAACCTAGAATTTGAGGTAGTGGATCGGGTAATCCTCAAAGTGTCGCCGTGGAAGGGAATACTCAGGTTTCAACATAGGGGAATGTTGAAACCAATGTACATATGTACGTACACCATAATTCAGAGGGTTTGTCCTTGCATTGATTTCTCCTAAATTTTATTGATTTATCCTAAACATTTCATTTCAATGGTTATTCACCATGTACGAGGATCCCCGCTAAGCATCCATGGCTGAATGGAAAAGCACCCAACTCATAATTGGCAATTGTGTAGGTTCAATTCCTACTGGAGTTACCCTTGGACCTACAAAGTATTCATGACGTCTTCCATGTGTCGGTGCTACACAAATATGAACCCAACCCTAGACATGTGTTGGATTAACCACAACCATTGATTGAGGAAAACCTGGTCTACGAGGTGGAGCCGAAACAGATCCTCAACGACGAGATAAAAACCTCTAGAATAAGGAGATTCCCATTGTCACGCCCTGACTCGGTTTGGTTGGATCCCCGTAAGCAACCCGCTACTTCCTTAGGTCCAAGAGGGTTTCACCCCCTTCTAAACTGCGAGTAGTCAGGCGTCCTTTTACCCTATTTTTCCTAGAATAACATTATACAAAACTCAATATATTAAGAATTTACAAACCTGTCTTGTGCGTGTATCTTTAAGGTTAGTTTTCCTTTTTCCTGAAAAGGGTTAAAGGGAGAGGGTAAGTTTTTTACAACTAAGTGAGTAGGTGTTGGGAGTAAGTTTTCAAAATAAAAACATGCTTAGTTTCTCAAAACAATTTCCAAAAATTTACCATTCCTTTTTCAAGAATTTTTCTCAAATCTCAAATCTCATGACTTTTTCCCATTTTCATATTAGGTGTGTTTAGCTCTCTTAGCCCATCCCCTTGCCTCTGGAGGTGTTTAGCAAACAAACACATGCCCTTTATCAGGAAGGGTACAAACATTCGCAAGGCAATCCTAGATAGCACCCACTTGTGGATTAGCGTGACTTTGTTGTCCATCAAGATAGAAGTCCCATACTTCTACCCTAAGTTTGAGTGAACATCCCAAACGTCAGACCCTTAAACCCGAATTCCACTTCGAGTCCATATGAGGATGGAGACCTCATCTTGACCCCACCCTGGTCTCATGTGCAAGAAGCTCCGTGAGCTTCATGACAAACTGGCACGAAAAACTTCCCTTATCTCCACTGTGTCATCCAGCAGCCCTTGGAACCCATCGCTACCCCTAGGGTGTCTTGATGGTCTCGTATCCATGAGTGCATGCATAAACAAGTATTTTTCATGATTAAGACATTCCCTTTAGTGCCAACGATCAAACGACCCTAACACTCAATCCGACCTGCAACTGTTTGTCTAGGCTGGTTCGTCGACCTAACCTTGATGCACTACTGCCAGCCCATCGAGCATTGTCGGTCCTCACTTGATACCATGGAAAATCACACAATCATTTTACATTTTAAATAGGAGTTTTCATGGCTCTTTCATAATCATGTTTGTTTACGGGCTCCAGCCCGTCCCCAATGGCCTTGGGCCCACTACACGTGCTTTTCCAAAACTAGGCGTTAAGCCCTATGAGTTAAGAAACCGAGGCCCCTGGCTTGTTAGAGCTGCTCTAGCACCCGTCAAGAAGGTCTCCCATATTGTTTAAGCAGTTGTCACACAATCTGGGGAGAACACTTCTGACAAAAGTTCTCTTTCAATTCATCACACCAACCAGGTGTGATGAGGGATCCGCTTATCACTAGTATGCGAGGTTTTCCTTTCTTTAAGGAAACTCATCATATCGGTTGGGTATGATGTTTGTTTAATCCTACTAACAACCGGTAAGTAGGTTTTTATCCTTTTAAATAATGCTCATCATCCCAACCGATATGATGTATAAAAGTCCAACTCACCCGTTGACTATGACATGTTCGTCCCTAGTTAGTTTCCAATCTACTCTAGCTCTCTCTTGCTTATGTTTCGGTCCCAAGTGTCCCTACATGATTTGGGTATTATTAACAATAAGGATTTGGCATGATAGCCTTCATTTTCCCTCGTATGAGAGACTAAGCCCAATTCTTGATTTATTACACTTATGTCCATATAGTTCATTTTTCATGACTTTAGGTCCATAATGCTAACCTTTCCCCCAAATCGAGTCCCAAGGCTTCCAATATCCTCCTTGGATCCTCAATTTACTTTAAATTGTATAAGGGGCTCAAGTTTTCCAAATTCCCAATTTGGTCCCCAATTTTTCAAAAAATACGGTTTTGCCCCTACTTTCCAAAAATAGCCAATTGACCCCAATTCTTTCAAAAATTGACCAATTGGTCCCCCAATATCTTTCTCATAGTACCTTCAATTTTGAGAAATTGCATGGCGGTCCCTCAATTTTTGAAATCCCCAATTGCACCCCTTTATACTGACCGAATGTGATTTCTTCAAATTGGCCATTCAATGCAGCTTTTAATTACAAAATGGAGCTTTGAATTACAAAATTTAGGTCTGAAATAAGCTGAAACAGAGCTTCGTCAAAAAACTATTTGTAAAGAGAGAAAGCTTTGAAAGCTTACCGTCGGAGGTGTGGCAGTCCGAGCTCTTAATCTAAGGAGGTAGCTCCCATCATGAGGGTCCTCCTAAGATCAAGAATCGCTACAATTGAGGTCCATACGAATGAGAATTTTGTTAGTGAAATTCAACACTTTCTCTCTCTAGCATCGATGAGCAACGATGGAGTAGGGCCAAATTAGCATACCTTTCTCCTCTGTGGAGGTCGTCGAAGGGTTGTGGGGGCTCTGAATTGGCCGAGCTGAAATCAGCTAACCTCAGAGGCTTGGTTCAGTGATAGGAAGGCTGAATTGGCCGATTTCAGCTCGGCCAAAATAGGGTAGCTTTGAACCAACGGAGTTGCTTCACTATTTGATCCCGCTGGCGCTTCTGCGGCGATCCTCAGGTCGAAGGGAGGTTGCTATCAGGCTTCCCCCGACATTTGTAGGATACGACTTTGCCTTTTGAGGTTGAGAAAAGTGCCCAAATCAAAGATTTAGTTTGAGCTTTGCCAAAAAATAGAGCACTTAGGAGATGAGGACGGTTTGAGGTGTGTGATGGATGAATGGAGGGGAGCTCTTTATATAGGGAGCTCGGGGACCCTCTGCTCAACCATTTTCCATTCTAGTCGAGCTTATCATCACCCGAAAATGCTCTAATTGGAGGAATATTCCTCACTAGAAATGGAAAGTTTTTGAATAGATAAACAGTGCTGTCGTCCCAAGGATGAAAATGACACTATTTTGGACTAGATCGGTTTGGTCTGATCGGGTTTAATGGCAAAAATTAGCCAGTTCAGACCTGATTCAACTGATTTTCTCAAACCTAAAAATTTCTAAATTTGTCTAAATTCATTTCCTATCCAATGGTGGCTTCAATTTCCCAATTTGATCATTTTAAGCCACCAATAAAAATGAATTTAAAGATTGGTTCATGTATAGTTCAAACTGATTCAATCCGGTTCAGGTCCGGTTCACCCTGAACTGATTCAATTTTCTCTTTCAATTGGTTACATGGTTATTCCCCATGATTTTTATGACTTTTTTAGACACTTGAGATTTTCCAATTTCCCATTTTACCCTTCTTTACCGATTTTGGTTCGTTAAGTGGCTCAGTTTTCTCTTTTGAATCAACTGGTTCTTTTCCCATTTTTTCTTATCCTTAAAGGAACAGAGTTTAAAACTCTCCCCTCCTTTTAGAAGTTTTGTCCCCAAAACTACATTATGTATCCTTTACATTGAGAATAATTTCCCTTGATTTCATCTTGGGGTTTGCCTTGACATGCTGCCACTTTGGGTACTCCTTTCACTTAATCCTGCATGCAACATACTTGAGGACTTCCTCCCCTTTCGATCATTTATTTACTCCTTTGGAATCAGTCCCTTTGGTTTGTCTTACCCCCTTGTCCAAATACTTTCTTAGATCCAATGCTTCTTGTCGTTTAGGGGTAAGATCCTTACTCTTGATAGTTCTGTCCAAAATTCCAAGATTGGGAGTTCCAAAATGCCCAATTGTTCCCGTGTCTAGTTATTCTCTTGATCATGGAAACCCTTGGCTCGATGTCCTTTTGAGCATTTTGTACTTGTTTTTCACGGGTTTTGGTGTTATCCCCTTTTCGTCCTATATTGGTTCAAATATTTATGTTTGATTTTGTCATGCTTAACTGACTCTTTCTTACTTGAGTCACATTTTCCTGGGACTGTTGGACCTACATATCCCTTACAATATGACATGTTCTAGAAATTGTCTTTGTCGATTATAATTCTAGAACATTTTATTGTTGGTTGTTCTCGACTTTCCAACCTTTCGGGGATCGTATAATTTCGTTCCTTCCTTTCATTAGCTAGTATTACTTGACTACCTTTATCGTTATCCCATCATCCTTTCTACTTTTGACATCATATCTTTCATATCGTGTCAGTTTTTCTTATCTATTTGTCCCTTACCAACTTCCTCATTGGGTTTTCCTGATTCCAACCATTGGTTTCCCGATTTCTTCTTGACTTACCAACATGCTTGGGATTTTTCCCCTCTCATGTCCTTCCTCATTTCCAATGGCGTCCTTTACTCAATGACTTTCCTTTCTTCAATCCACTCTTACTCGCTCGTGACCATTTCACAATTATTTATTCCGAGTTGACCCCTTTCGGTCTGCATGTCAATTCCTCTGTTTGGGGAGTTCCCTTTTGATGGTTTCATTCCCTACTATGTCCTTTAAAGTAGAGACTTCCACCTTAGGAGTTACACATTCAACCTTCTTACCATTCCTTGAGGGTTTCCTTTCTCCATCTCCTTACACCCTTTTTAAATTGGAGCATTTTCCCACTTTTAATCCTTTATTGTCTTAAGATTCCCATTTCCTCCCTTATCCCCTATCCAAATAACTTCCGACTATCGGGTCTTATTAGGCTCCATTAAGCGAGTGTGGACCACAACCAATCTTGATGTCGGTGGTTGTTTCCCTTAATCACTTCTTAATTGAAGGGCTTACTTCTCCAAGGTTTCTCAGATATTCTTTCCTTTATTTCCTTATTATGGGTATTCCACCAATTTTTACTTATTACGACATCTTTTGATACTATCTTCCTACTTACTCGTTCCTTGGTTTTAACTTACTGACTGTGCCCTCATAGTATGCCTCCCTTGGTCTTTTCATCTCAACATGCACTTCATTTGTAAGTTTTTCTTTTTATCCACTTCAATTGGGTTCATTACCTCTTAGTTGGGATAAGTATGCCTCTCCAATGCTTCTTTCCTTGATAAAATTCTTCCTCTTTCTTCCCAAAATTCCTTTTTCATTTGTCCTCGAGAGTATCTAAACTTAAATGACATCTTTTGATGTCGTCCTCTCCTGCTTACTCTTACCTTTGAAATCTTGTGGACACGTCTTTTCTACCCTACCCTCATCCCCACTTGTATCTCAGTACCTGTTTATTTCTTTAGGAAGGGGTTCAAATCCTCCTTGTTTCAAGGTCTATTGATCACCTTGTGAGAGGCTCACTTAATTTGTAAATCCCGCCCTTTGGAGTTAAGGAAAACCAGGAAAATAACTGGTCAAACCGAGTGAGAAACACCGAACCAGTTCACAAATCAGATCATCAAAGAACAAGCAATTTGGAAATTTACAACTCTTGAGTGATCCAAAGGGTTCATAAAACCTTGGAAGAGAACCTTAGGACAAATTTGAAGAGAAAAACCAGACCGGTTTAGATGAACCGGATCAAACTAGATTGAATCGGTTTATAAACCGAGTCGATTCATGAATAGGAACCAATAGAGAAAGGGCAAATCGGTAAATTTATGGATCCCGAGTGACCTAAATAGACACAAAAATCAAGAAAAAGGACTTTAGGATGAATTGGAGATGGAAACCAAATTGGTTCAGTTGAATCGGATTAGAACCTGTTTGGACCGGTTTGAACCACTATTGAACTGGATGCTAAATTCATTTTTCTAGGTAGCTTAGAAAATTTAAATTGGAGAATTGAGGCTGCCATTTAATAGAAAATGAATTTAGAAAATTTTAATTTTGAAATATTCAGTCAAATCGGGCATGAACCGGCTGGTTTAGGCTTTTAACACGATTCAGACCGGTTTGGTCCGGTTCGGAATAGTGTCATCTTCTTCCTTCAAATGATAGCACTGTTCACTCGCTGGAAAATCAAACAGTGACAATGAAGCTGAAAAGTCTCAGGCCAGGGAGTTTCAGGCAATGAAAGACCGCCATTAAAGCGCCAATCTGATGACCAATAAGTCCCCGAGCTTCCTATATAAAGAGCCTCTCCTCAATCATCCACTCTACACCTGAAAACTTCATTCTCTCTCAACTGCTCAAATTTTCAGTGAAGCTCGAACCAGAGCTCCGACTTGGGCATTTTTTTTATCCAAACAAGGCGAGGTTGGGTTCATTGGATTCGGGGTGAAGTTAGCTACACGCATGTAGTCTCCATTTGCTCCGAGGGTCGCAGGGGAAGCTCTGGCAAACTGAAGTTACCCTATTTTGGCTGAGCTAAAATTGGCCAATTCGAGCCCTCCTTAGGCTAAACCAAGCCCTCCCAACACCTCCACAACCATCCTACAGTTGAATTAGAGTGAAAAGGTAAGCCAATTTTGCTCCCCTCTATAAATTCTGATCGGTGCTAGAGAGAGAACCGGTAGAACTTCGATGACTAAATTCTCATTCAATTCGACATCAATTGATGCAATTCTTGATCTTAGGATAAACCTCATGATAAAAGCTATCTGCCCATATCGAAAGCTCGGACCACCGCACCCCTAACGGTAAGCTTTCTCTCTCTAAGTCTAGTTTTCCGGCAAAGCTCCGTTTGAGCTCATTTTGGCACCAAATCTTGCGATTCAAAGTGTAATTGAATCGTATGAAGGTGTAAGAACTCCAACCTAACTTCTATTTCAACAATTAAACTCATTTGATTTGTCAATTTGATGAAATTAATTTTGACTGAGTTAGAAGGTTGAAATTGGGGAAAAATTGAAGGAAATATGGGAATTTTGAAAATTCGATGGACTAAAGTGCAATTTCATAAAATTGAGGGCCAATTAGGCATGATAAAGATGTTGGAAGACCAAGTGGGCAAGTTTTGAAATTTTTGAGGTAAAACTTACCATTTTTGTAAAGTAGGGGCAAAATGGTAATTTTAGAAAAGTTGCGGAACCAAGTTAGAAATTTGAGAAATTGAACCCCTTTTTGTGAAATTGAATAAATTGAGGTCTAAAGGTGAATTTTAAAAGTTTCGAGACTCAATTTGAGGAAAAACCTGCATTAGGGACTTAAAATTTTAAAAAAATAACTTTAGGGATCTAATTTACATAAATAAAAAGTTTAGTTTTTTGATTCATTTGCAATGAATGAAGGCTATTAGGCCAAGGGATAATGAACAAGGATGTTCATATCGTGTAGGAACATGAAGTACCAAGAATGCCAACAAGGACAAGCTCGCGTGAATAAAAAGAATTGGTCGAGAGGAATTCACTACATTAACGGGTGAGTGAGAATTTCATATCATACCCGGTTGGGATGATAAGTAACTTGGAAATGAAAACCCACTACTAAGTGGTATTTTAAACATCACGCCTTTGAGGAGTGATGTGAAAATCATGCGAAAAAACTACTTATCGGTGTAAGTAGATCGTACCCGGTTGGTATGATGAAACTTACTTGAAAGAATTGGAAAACCCGCTTATTGGTTATAAGTGGAGATGTCCTCATACTCGGTTGGTATGATGGAAAGTTGAAAAGTATATTTTATCGGAAGTGCTCTCCCTTGATTGTGTGCTACTACTTAAACATTTTGGGAGACCTTCTTGATAGGAGCTCGAATAGCTCATATAGGCCAGAGGCCTCGATTTTGGAACTTGGGGGCTAATATGACCCGATTTTGAAAATCTCATAGAGTGGGCCCTAAGCCAGTTGGCATAAGCAAGAGCTCATAAACAAACATGATTATTAAGCCATGAAAACTTAAGTAATAAGTTGTTTGGTCATGGTACCGAGACAGGACTGACATACTCGATGGACAAGTGGTAGTGCGACATGATAGGACCTCGGACTACTCAAGACAAATAGCTGCAGGTCTAATTGAGGGTCGGGGCCATTGGACTAGTGGCACCACAGATTATATGACTTATGTGAAAAATTGTTGATTGTGCATGCACTTTGTTACGGGACCTTCAAGATGTAAAAGAGGGGTAGTGATGTGCCTCAAGGCTCTAGACGACCTGGTGGATATAAGGGCAATTAGTCGTACCAAAAGTCTTGCAAAGATCAGAGTAGCTTCAAGCGCATGAGACTGGGTGGGGACAGGATGAGGTCTTTGTCCTCATACAGACACAGAGTTTTGTTACAGGATTGAGGGTCCGATATCACGAACATCCACTCATTTCCAGGGTAGAAGTGGACGTACTTCTATCTAGGTGGCCGGTAAAGTCGCTCCAATTGTTACAGTGGACAGGCTGGCCTACGTTTATATGTTTTACCTTCATGATAAAGAATGTGTGTTGGGTGATGACACACCATGGTAATAAGAAATGGTTATAAAAATCGAAATTGAGAATGAAATATTTTTAAAAGAAAATAAGGAGTCTGGCACACTCCGATTCAAACATTTTTCCTAAAAGTTAAAATTTGAAAACCCATTCACTAAGTCGTTGTATTCACCCCCTCCCTTATATCCCTTTTAGGTAACCCCATAAAGTTTATACAAAGACCACTAGCTAACACACCTATAAGGCAGGTATGAAAGTTTAAAATTTTATGCAGTTTTGATTTATGTTATTCTAAGAAAGGTGCAGGTTTCAAAGGACGCCTTACTCCTCATGGTTTAAAAAGAAGGGGCAACCCTTAGTAAGTCGAGAGAGTGGTGGGTTGATCACGTGGATCTGACCAAATTGGGTTGGGGCTTGACATAATCCTTCTCATGGCTTGAGTTTGGTCATTAATCCATTTTTTACCATTGATTTCTTTAAGGATTACCTTCATCCTTCTTTTCCAATGTTTGGCCTTTTCACTTATCCCTTCTTTGTCTGGGTTTAAATCTATAATTCTTATGAGGGTCAACGCATTAACTGCCTTATCGCTACTACTCTTCTTGTTCACTTGTCTTGGGATAATTGTCCCCCAAGTTCACCCGTCCTTGATTCCTATCTTGTCGCTCTTTTTAGGGTATAGTCTTTTCTACTTTTCGGCCCTTCCTATGGTGTCTTCTTGTTCATCCCATAGTCACTAGTTGTATCTTTTTGCTAGGTTCATCAATAACCTTACTTAGCTCCTTTGTTTTTCCAAAGTAGGTCACACCTTGCTATCCCAAGACATCCTATTTGCCTTTCATCGTTTGGGGCTTGTCTTCTCTAGTGGAGGTGCTTCCTAGATGGCTTGTAGCTCTCCTTAAGGAAAATTTTCCCTTCATCTATATATTCTATTCCGTTTGTGTTTTCTCAAGATCCTACCTTCGGTCCTTCTTACTCATGTACTTGAGGCACACCATCACATCATTATTGAGGAACATAAAATTTTTAGGAATTCAAAATTTTTCTTTATTCATTATCGAAGTAGGAATACAGTTTGGGGCTTTAACTTAAAGGGAGATTGTTACAATAACGGGTTGGGAAGTGCCCACCACTATGCTAGGGTCTCAAAGAATTTTCTCCTAGGTAAGATTGAAATCCCTATTTGGAATCGTGGTTCTTGTGGTTTTATCTCTTCAGAATTCTGTAGGTGAGGAGGTGTTATTATTGGAAGGTATCACTCTAAATCCTTGCAGTGTGAGATAGTCATTTACTATATGTCCTATTCCTCTACACCTATAATAGGTTCTCTTGAGACATGTCCTCAGTAATACTAAGCACCTTCTCATGTAGTGTCCTCATTATCCACACCTGTAATAGGTCATCTCATTCCATGGACCTTTGTGATTCTTCCAATACTTCGAGCATTGGTGGGTCTATGTAGGGGATTGTAGGTGGATCTATGCTTTGCCATCCATGAGCCCGAACACCTTAAAGGTTTTCTTGTCGAGTTTTCTTTGCCTAGTAGTTACTACAAGAGTCCTCATAGACTCCTTAGTCCCATGGTTCATCTCCTTATTTGGGATGGGATTTCCCCCGGTTTCCGTGGTGTCTAGGGTAGCACGATTTTGTTTGGCTACTTTTCATGCGACCATCTTCCTACAAGGTAGGTAGTTTTCATTTAATTCTTATGTTATATAGTCTTGATAATGTATTCGAGAAAATAAGCTCTTATACCACTCAAGTTGTCACGCCTCAACCCGGTTTGGTCGGATCCCCGTGAGCAACCCACCACTCCCTTTGGTCCAAGAGGTTTTCACCCCTTTCTAAATCGCAAGGAGTCAGGCCTCCTTTTACCTTGTTTTCCCTAGTACATTATACAAAACTCAATATATTAAGAATTTACATACATGTCTTGCGAGGGTGTTTTAAGGTTGGTTTTCCTTTTTTCTAAAAAGGGTTAAAGGGTGAGGATGAATTTCTACAACTCAGTGAGTGGATGTTGGAAATGAGTTTTCAAAATAAAAACATGCTTATTTATCAAAAATATTGCCAAGGTTTACCGTTCTTTTTTCAAGAATTTTTCTCAAATCTTAAATCTCAGGACTTTTTCCCATTTTCATATTAGGTTTGTTTAGCTCTCTTATCTCATCCCCTTGCCTCGGGAGACATTTAGAAAATTAACACACGCTCTTCATCAGGAAGGGTACAAACATTTGCAGGGTAGTCCCAGACTGCACCCACTTAGGGATCAACGCGACATTGCTGTCCACCCAGATAGAAGTCTCAGACTTCTACCCTAAGTTTGAGTGGACATCCCAAACGTCTGATGCTCAGACCCAGATTCTACTTCATGTTTATATGAGGACAAAGACCTCATACTAACCCCATCCCAGTCTCATGCGCAAGAAGCTCCCATAGCTTTATGACTAACTGGCACAACGAACTACCCTTATCTCCACCATGTCGTCCAGCAACCCATGGAACCCATCACTACCCCCTAAGGCATCTTGATGGTTCTGTATCCATGAGTGCATGCACAAAAAAGTATTTTTCATGATTAAGCCATTCTCTTTAGTGCCAATGGTCCCGACACTCAACCCGACCTACAAATGTTTGTCTAGGTTGGTCCGTCAACCTGGCCTTGACGCACTACCGCTAGCCTATCGATCATTGTCAGTCCTAACTCAATACTGTGGCAAATCACACAATCATTTTTCATTTAAAATAGGAGTTTTCATGGCTCTTTCCTAATCATGTTTGTTTACGAGCTATAGCTTGTGCCCATTGGCCTTGGGCCCACTACACGTGTTTTTCCAAAACTAGGCTTTAAGCCCTATGAGTTCAAAAACCGAGGCCCCTAGCCTGTTAGAGCTGCTCTAGCTCCCGTCAAGAAAGTCTCTCAGATTATTTAAGCAGTTGTCACATGGTCAGGGGAGAACACTTCTAACAAAAATTATCTTTCAATTCATCACACCAATCGGGTGTGATGATGGGTTTGCTTACCACTGGTATGCGAGTTTTTCCTTTATTTAAGGAAACTAATCATTCCAACCAAGTATGATGTTTGTCTAATCCTACTCATAACAGGTAAATAGGTTTTTATCCTTTAAAATAATGCTCATCATCCCAACCAGTATTATGTATAAAACTCTCACTTATCCATTGAATGTGACATATTATCCATTGAATGTGACATATTTGTCCTCAGTCAATTTTTAGTCCATGCTAGCTCTCTCTTACTTGCATTCCGGTCTCAAGTTTCCCGACACAATTTAGGTATTATTATTAATAACGGTTTGGCATGATAGCCTTCGTTTTTTCATGTATAAGCGACTAGGCCTAATTCTTGATTTATTACACTTAGGTCCCTAAAGTTAATTTTCCTCAACTTTAGGTCCCTAATGCTAATCTTTCCCCTAAATCAAGTCCCAAAGCTTCCCATATCCTCCTTAGATTCTCAATTAACCTAAAATTGTATAAGGGGCTCAAGTTTTCTAAATTCCCAATTTGGTCCCCAATTTTTAAAAAATTATAGTTTTGCCCCTATTTTCCAAAAATAGCCAATTGATGCAAATTTTTTCAAAAATTGACCAATTAGTCCCCCAATATCTTTTTCATTGCCCATTGAACTTCAATTTTGAGAAATTATATGGAGATCGCTCAATTTTTCAAAATCCCCAAAATTTCCTAAAATTTCTACCCCTTTTATTAACTAAATTTGATTTATTTAAATTGGCCATTCAGTTGGAGATTGACCAAATTTGATTTATTTAAATTGGGCCATTCAGTTGGAGTTAATTGCTTCAATCAATCAATTGACCATAATTGTAACCCAAAAAAATCAATTGGAAGTATGATATAAGATGATTTTTTAACTAAATTAGATTAAATAAATTGAATTTAATTTAAATATGATTGAGTTAATTAAGATCAAATCACTTAGATGTGTGAAAGTAGATAATTAAATACATAATATATATACATGGATATATATAATGTACATATATAAATGTGTTTCTAAATTAAATAAAAATGCTTGAAAGAAATAAAATCACACATAAATGAATGCATTTATATAAATATAAATGTACATATCACATACGGCAAAGAAGTAGAGTTGGGCTCGTATTATTCCTAAGAAAACAAAGGGAAATCTTAACTCTATAATGAACCCAACCCAAAATAGAATTCATGACTCATCAAATGAAATAAAAGAAAACCTAACTTAGACAAACCCGTATTACAAGCACCCACCCAAATTAAGCGTTTTAATGTACCTGATAATAGAAGATGCCTTTGAATACATATCACAAGTAAGGTCCATTCACGTAGACTTACTCCATGGCCTTGAGGTAGAGCTGGAAAAATAAGCTTGGTCGAACTCCTTAAAATTTTCTCCAACTCAACGAGCCCAAACAATCATCAGTTATGGGGAGTACCAAACAAATCAACAATCTCCACATGCTAAAACTCCTTTGCAGCAAGCTAAGTTGTCCCCAACTATATGATCACATACAATTAACCTGTAATCGAAACAATACAGTCAATTACAAGGTTTCCTTCCTAATGGTAAATGGATAGAATGTGTAGAAGAGACCATTTAACAATCAACATTTGACTACCTATCTGCAATGGGACAATCAAACAACTAAATTGGTCAAAATATCAGCTAGTTATAATTCATCCAGATTGAGTGTGCAGCATGCATCAAAAGCATCAAGCGAACCCAAAACCCAAACTGCATGGCTAGAGTAAATCTCAATATCCTAATTTAAGGGACAAATGGACTAACATATGTAAAATTACAACACAGTAAAGCAAAGGGAAGAGAATTACATAAAATTCCGAAGCTGAAGTCTAACTGGAGCTGTGAAAATTAATAAAATTTGGGTTGGAGCAAATTAAAATACCCATAAGAATTATCGACGAAGTAAATCAATGGGCTAGGAAAAGGCTAAAACAATGTCTATGAACACTTTATCAAGGGTTTAATTACTAAAGGAGTAAAAGAGTTAATATAACAAGTGGGCTTGAAATGGATTAATTTGTTGGATATAATTCCCAACTTTGATCAAATACGAGTGGAGCTCGAGAGGAGCCCAAGAAAAGTTAGCCCCAATACATTTATCAGACCGTTTCACATGCATAGAAAACCAAAGAGATGATTTAATGAAATAATAAATGAAATAGAAATATAAATGCCTCTTGGTATAAAGGGTATCATGAATGGAAATGATAAACAGTCATTCCCCATTCATGAGAATGAATGCAAGCATACAGAGAAACTTCATTAAACTATAATGGACAAGAACATTAAAGGAAGATATAAAATCACCTCCATGGGACTAAGCAGTTCCCTCATATATAAAAACCTTGATCAGACCTACCCAACACCATCTAATTCTTTCCCTTACAGATAACAAATTCTAGAATGTTAAAGATTCTTGGGATTTCAGTGTGAATGGTTCGAACTAATTGAGAGCTAGTATCTAGTGTACCTTAGGAGTCCTTGATGAATTCAACAGAAGAGGGGAAGTGGCATTTCGGGAATCCACATGCACTGCCAGGATCTCGAGCAATCAAACTACTTCTAATAATCTAAAGCAGAGAAACAATATTAAGTCAAATGATCTACTGACGAGCCTCTGAATTCAAATACGCCTACAAAACAACAATAGCTTCATCAATTGAAAGAGAATGATTCAACTAAACCTCAATAAATGGAAGATAAAGCTACACTATAACCTCATCGAAATTTAGGCAGATCTAAAAATTGAGGTTGAAATCAAGACCAAGAAGCTCCATCTGATTAGGCTAATCCACGAGAGGAAAAAAGGGGCAAACTCAACTTACTAAAGGAGCCTCGGAAACGGGCAGTAGCTGAGGATTGAGACCATGAATTCACTAGATGCGAGTCAAGCTTACATGAAGAAGGACGATTCATTCATTCCATGGCACCAGATAAACTCATTTACACAAGAATCGAAGGATGGTCGAACATCGTTGAACCAAGAGAGAGAGAGATGCAACGAAATGAAGATGATGCAGATCGAACATCATCGAACACCGAAAAGAAGATGATGCAGATCATACAAGCATTGACGGGCGATATCTCGGAATAAAGACGTGAGATCAGAATGGGCGTACTTGCAACGAAATGAAGAAAGTAAGGTGTGACAGATATAGGGCATTCAAAGGCAACATAGAGAGGAGTATCAGTTGAGAGGATCTAAAGTCGTAAATGAGCAAGGGAAATTTGAGACGTCGAGCTTTAGATGTAGTTGAGATACAGTTAAAATGCAGTTGAGAGCAATTGGTTTAAATGACTCAATTGCCCTAAGATAAGAAAAAGATGAAAATACCCCTCTCATTCGGTAAATTTACATTTGTACCATCAAGGGCAAATTATATAAGAATGAAATTATAAATAAATTGAATATAGAAATTTATGGTAAATAATTAGAAAATTATTGCTAATAAAAATAAATTTAAAAATTGATATGTTAAAGATAGAAAACATAGGGAGGCAAGTATAAATTTGGATAATTGATTAGCTTAATATCCTTTATATTATAGGGGTGGGGAGAAAGACCCTTTGCCACGGTTCAACCAAGACAAATAAGTCATGTATTTCAATTGAGTGAGATTTTCGGATTTGGTTAAGGCTACGTAAGGCCAATTAAAACTTATAAACATTTTTTCTAAAAATAATCTCCTTTAATTGTGTTACATTGCTCAAAATACTTTTATTGAGTTATTTTCATTGAAGTATGAAACATGAATCCTATATATTCTATTTTGAGAAATCTTTTTATTCTAGTAGGTCCATGGTCATAATTTTGAAAAGAGAAGTGGGCTCAAAGCCGCCTTTTTGAAAACTCGTACAGTGGTTCTAAGGACAAAATGAAACAGGCTTAGTCCATTAGATAAAATTTGAGTTTTCATCATAATAAAATTATCTCAAATAGATAATGTGTGTTTAAGCTACAAAACCAAGTGTCGGGTCGGAGCCCATTGAGTTGACAACCTAACAAGAAAAGGATCTAAATCTAAAACTAGATTTGTGTGTGATTACAACTTAGAAACTGATAGGTTAAAGATAGAAAACATATGGATCTAAGTATAAATTTGAATAATTGACGAGTTCAATATCCGTGATATTGCAGGTGTAGAGAGAAGACCCCTACATACAATTGCGACACCATCCAAAAACATTGGAAATCCATCCAAGACACATGAGTCATAGATTTCAGGTGATTGAGATTTCCGACATCATGTTTGGTTGGGCCTATTTAAGGTTGATTAAAACTTATAAACCTATTTTTTTAAAAATAATCTCCTTTGACTGTGTGACACTGTTCAAAATACTTTTAGGGAGTTATTTTTGTTGAAGTATGAAGCATTAATCCTATATATTCTATTTTGAAAAATCTCTTTATCCTAGTGGGCCCAAGGCTACGATTTTGAAAAGAGAAGTGGGCTGAAGGTCACATTTTTGAAAACTCTTACAATGGGCCCATGGACAAAATGAAACAGGCCTAGTCTCATAGATATAATTTGAGTTATTATCTTGATAAAATTATCTCAAATGGATAAAGTGTGTTTAAGCTGCAAAGCCAAGTGTCGGGCCGGAGCCCATTGAGCTGGCAACCTAAAGAGAAAATGATTTTAATCTAAAACTAATTTTGTGTGTGATTGCAATCTTTTATGGAACCAAAGAGACTCCCGGTATGGGGTAGTGTTGGTTATAAGGTGTCACACCCCGACCCGGTCTGGTCGGAGTCCTGTGATCAACCCGCCACTCTTCCTCATTCTAACTCGGTATTTCTACCAAATAGACAGAGGAAGGTAAAGGCGTAGAAGTATACATGTTTTCCATAACAAAATTTACAAAGCATTTAAATAACGGTTTAACTGTTCGGGGTACCTTTGGCTTGCTCCCCTAACTTCTACTATTCTTGACGAGATGTTTCTCTTGAAAAGGGTTTAATGGGAGGGAGTGAATTTCTACAACTCAGTTGGTGGGGGTTGGAAAGTGAGTTTTCAAAATAAACAGTTTATCAAAGCGTTTTATCCTTTTAGTTCACTTATGACATAAGTTCATCTCTTTTTTTAGCACTTCCCCTTGCTCGGAAGGTGTTTAGCAAACATTCACACACCCTTTCTATCATAAAAAGAGATCACACATTCGTAGAACAGTGCCTAACTATTCCACTTGAGGTTCTGAGCATCTTTTTCGTTCACCCGAATAGAAGTCCTAGACTTCTACCCTGGATTTGAGTGGACCTTGCTCGTGCGACCCTCAAATCCAAATCATGTTTCGTGTCCGCTTTGTAGGACGAGACCTCATTTCCCCTGTTGTCTTAGTCTCATTGCACAGGAAGCTCCCAAAGCTTCAACAAACGTGTCCTTATTTCATCAAGGTTGTCCAACAACCCTTGGGACCCATCGAATACCCCTCTCAAGCATCTAGATGCTTCCGGATCCTCATGCATGCATAACAGTAGTTTTGAACCATTAACCATAATCTTTGGTGCCAACGGACCAACGACCCTGACACTCGACTTGGCTTGTAGTTGTTTTCCTTGACCGACCCGTTGACCTAGTCTTGGCGCACTGCCACTAGCCCATCGAGCCTTGCTAGTCCTGTCTTGGCTCCATGACAAGTCACACAATATTTCCAGCTTCATGAGATTTTCATGGTTCTTATAATCATGTTTATCTACGGTCTCCTATTCGTGCACATTGGCCTTGGGCCCACTTCACAAGTTTTTTTTTCCAAAACTAGGCCTCCAACCCTATTATTTTCAAATTCGAGGCCTTGAGCCTATTAGAGCAGTACTAACCCCCATCAGGAACGTGTCCCAAAATGTTTTAGTTTCACATAGTTAGAGGAGACTATTCCTGGAAAAATGATTTCTTTTCAAACTTAAAACAGATCTCATCAAACTCAACAGGGTATGATGCTGAAAATCCCATTCACCCGGTAACAGTAATGTGGCCATCTCGGTGAGATCTCGATTCGTGGTGTGCTACTTTGCACCGGTACTTGAACAACCAGCTCCTACATGGTTCGAGTATCCACATTAGGAAAATTGACATAAGGGACCTCGTACTTTCAAGTATTTGTGCATAGGTCCTCACACTATGCCTTAATTGTAGTTAGGTCCCTTAAATTTTATAACTTTACATTTAGGTCCATAATCTTCATTTAACCTTAGTTAAGTCCCTAGTACCTCCAATTTTCCCTCATGGGTCCTTAGGTTTTCCAAAATAACCAATTGGTCCTTAATTTCTTAAAAATTTCCAATTGGTCCTCCATTTCATCCAATTGCCCAATTGGACCTTAATTGGATGTTAATTTCATGAAAATGTCCCAATTTTCCTTAATATATTTCGACTCCCAATTTTCCAAAAATCCCCAAATTACCAAATTTCTCAAAAATTGTAATTTGGTTCCCGAATGACAATTTTATTCAATTGATACTCAAAACTTAGTTAATTGCCCCCATTCGTGATCTGAATCATCTTCCCTATATTTCCCTCGTCATTTCAAGCTTTGGCTTTGAAATTAGCTCAAACGAAACTTAGTCGGAAAACTCAGTCTAGAGATAGAAAGCTTTAATATCTTACTGGTGAGGGTCCAGTGACCAGAGCTCTTACCGTCACTAAATTTCTCTTCTCGTGGGGATCCTTCCTGGATCAAGCCATACCTCAATTGGTGGCATGAGCAGTGTGAATTTCTCAGTTTATTTTTTTTTTTACAGAAACGTACTGTGAATAGTGTTTTTGGGCAAGGGGCAACAGAGGGGACTTACCAACGTAGCTTAGGAAAGGTTGGGGCACATCTAGGTGTGGTCTAGTGTAAACCCCACACTTTTGAGTTAAGAAAAACTGGGAAAAGAACCAGTCAAACCGAGTAAGAAAACCGAGCTGATTTACATTTAAGAACACGTAATATGAAAATTTACAACTTCCGGGTGATCTAAAGGGTTCATTAAACCTTGGAAAAGAAATTTAAGAAACTTTAGAAAATAAAAACCAAATTGGTTTAGGTGAACTAGATTTCATAAGAACTTCAAAGTTAAGCGTGCTTTCTCGAAAGTAGTGTGAGGATGGGTGATCTCCTGGGAAGTATGAATTTTTTTTGTAACCTGAAATTTCGGTCAAAAATTTTTATGTAAGCCTTATCATAAATAACCATAAATTAATATATATTTAATTATTGTAATTAATACCAATAATTTAATACCTAAATTAAATTATTGGAATTAATACAAATAATTTAATACCAAAATTAAATTATTGAAATTAATACCAATAATTTATAGCAATATTAATACTAGTAATAAATCTCGCCCATTTAATAAACGGGTTTTACGCCTATATAAAGAGGTCATCCCCATTTCATTCTCCTCACACCTGAACACTTCTCTCTCTCTCTCTACTGCTTCATTTCCTGGTAAAGCTCGAACCAGAACTTCGACTTGAACAAAGGTCAGGCTCTTTAGAACTGGGAAGAAGACAGCTATCTGATAGCAAACACCAGTCAATCTGAGAATCGTTGGAGAAACGCCGACATGATGGAATAGTGAAGCAACTCCAGCGGACCGAAGTTGCCCTATTTCAGTCAAGCTAAAATCAGCCATTTCAAGCCCTCCTTAGGCCAAACCAAGCCCTCCCAACACTTACTCAGCCTTTCCACGGCCGAATTAGGATCGAAAGGTAAGCCAATTCGACTCACCTTTACATTTTTCAATCGGTGCTAGAGAGAGAGTCGACCGAATTTCAATGACGGAATTCTAATCCAATTCCACATCAATTGATGCAATTCTTGATTCTAGGATAAACCTCAGGATGAGACCTATCTGCCCAGATCGAAAGCTCGGACCGCCGTGCCTTCACCGGTGAGTAATCGAAGCTTTCTCTCTCTACAGTCTATTTTCCGGCAAAGCTCCGTTTGAGCTCGTTTCGGCATTGAAATCTACGATTCAAAGTTTCTTAGAATCGTATGAATATGCAGGAACTCAGTTTCAACTCCAATTTCAATGATTAGAAGAGTTTGATCGGTCAATTTGATGAAATCAAATTCGGTAGTGTTGAAGAGTTGAAATTGAGGGAAAATTTGGAGATTTTCAAAATTCAAAGGGCCAAAATACAATTTTATGAAATTGAGGGTCAATTGGGCATGAAAATAATGTTGGAGGACCAATTGAGGAATTTTGGAATTTTTGGGGCAAAACTTACCATTTTTGTAAAAGAAGGGCAAAATGGTAATTTTAGAAAAATTGGTGGACCAAATTGGAAATTTGGGAAATTAAACCCCTTTTTGGTGAAATTGAATAAATTGAGGTCCCATGATAAATTTTAAAAGTTACGGGACTCAATTTGAGGAAAAACTGACATTAGGGACTTGAAGTTAAAGAGAAATAACTTTAGGGACCTAATTGCAAATAACTAAAAGTTTGGGTTTTCTCATTCATTGGAAATGAATGCAAGCTGTTATGCTGAGTAATAATGAACAAGGTTGTTCATATCGTGTAGGAATGCGAAATACCGGGAACGCCAGCAAGGACAAGCTCGCGTGAATACAAAGAACCAGTCTAGTGGAATTCACGGCATTAACGGGTGAGTGGGTTTACTAACATCATACCCGGTTGGGATGATGAGCACAACTTAAAATTTAAAAACCACTTACCGGTTGTGAGTGGAAATTTTATATCATACCCAGTTGGGGATGATAAGTACCTCGGTATAAAAATCCACTGCTTAGTGGTATTTTTAATCATCACTACTTAGAGAACGTGATGTGAAAGTTATGCGGAAAAACTACTTATAGGTTGTAAGTAGATCATACCCGGTTGGTATGATGAGACTTCCTCGAAGGAAGTTGAAAACCCATTCATCGATTATGAACGGAGATGTCCTTATACCAGTCGGTATGATGGACAGTAAAAACCTATTTTTGTCGGAAGTGCCCTCCCCTGACTATGTGCCAATGCTTAAAAAATTTGGGAGACCTTCTCGACAAGAGCTCGAATAGCTCTGATAGGCCAGGGGCCTCGGTTTTGGAACATGGGGGGCTAAATGCCCAATTTTGAAAATCTCGTAGAGTGGGCCCAAGGCCATTTGGCACGAGCAGGAGCTCATAAACGAACATGACATATGTGCCATAAAACTTAATAAGTGAATTGTTTGGCCATGGTACCAAGATAGGACCGACATACTCCTTATGGATTATAATAAGGGGAAACCCTTTAATAAACCATGAGAGTGGCAGGTTGTTCACGGGGATCCGACCAAACCGGGTTGGGTCGTGACATCTAGGGAGCTTGGTTTGGTTGGAATTGGTATGGGGAGGGCTCGAATGGAGCTCAAGTAGCTTGAGTTGTAGACTACCGAGGAGCAGTGGTATTGTGAGAGCTTCTCGAGTCTTCTCTGGTGGTCCTCAGGCTGAAGGGAGTGTGCAACTGGGTAGAGGACTTCCTTCTGGTTCTAAAGACATGGAATGCAGCTTTAGAAGTTGAGAAAAGTCCTAGTGTCAGAGCTTTGGTTTGCTGCTCGCCAGAAAATTGAGTACTTCACCTTCTTTGCTCGATTGTGGGATGCTGAGAATGAATGAAGGGGTGCTCTTTATATAGAGAGCTCGACAACTGACCAGGCTACCGGTCGGCATCGAACTCGACCTTCGACTCAACCGTTGGTGGTCATATCGGAGCTCTTCCCAGGTCACTGAAGGAATTGTCCTCTCTCTCTCTCTATCCTCTCTATTTGCGGACTGAGGAAGATGATGATGATGTGGCGGGCATGCCACATGGTGCGCTGTGATTGGCCGATTTTTCTAATGCGATGTTCCAACTCAACCACCACGTCAACAATTGATTGGTTGGATGGACACATGGCACCCTCCCATTGGTTGCTCGTGTCTACATGGCAGGCTAATTGGTCATCCGTTGACCCAACACATGGTAGCCTCCCATTGGCTGCTCGTGTCTACGTGGCTGCTATCTGGGTGCCACTGACCGTTGACTGGTCCGATTTGTTCACTGGTTGGACCATTGATCAGTCCGGTCCTTTTACTGGCTAGATCATTGACTGGTTAGGTCCGACCGAGTTAGGTGACCTGAATTCAAAAATTGGTCGGTTTATACTTGATTCAACCAGTTTTCTGAAATTTATAAATTTCAAAATTCATCAAAATTCATTTTCTATCTATTGGCCTCAATTTTCCAAATTGACATTTTGAAGCCACCTAGAAAAATTAATCATTGAACCGGTTCACTATGGTTAAATTTAGTTAAGGTTTGGTTCACCCCAAACCGGTCTGGTTTTACCACCCAATTCACTTCATGGTTCTTCCTTATGATTTTAATGAATTTTTAGTCACTTGGGATTTTCCAATTTTCCATTTAAACCCTTCTTTACTATTTTTGGTTCATTAATCGACTCAATTTTTCTCAAAAATTTTTTTTCGATTCTTTTCCCAGTTTCCTTGGTTCGAGGGGATGGTTTCCACAACTCTCCCCTCCTTTTAGGAGTTTTGTCCCCAAAACTCAATTGTTCACCATCTACATCGAGAATGAATCTCCTTGCGGTCAACTTGGGTTTCGATTTGATACCTTACCTCATTGGTCACCCCTTTCACTCATCCATTCCCTTGGGCTTAGTTATTATGACTTGTTTTGTCCTTTTACTGGCTAAATCATTGATCGGTCCGGTCTGACCAAGTTAGGTGACCCAAATTAGAAAACTGATCAGTTTAGACCTGATTCGACCGGTTTTCTAAAATTTAAAAATTTCTAAATTTATGTAAATTCATTTTCTATCTAATGGTGGCCTCAATTTTCCAAATTGACATTTTTAAGTCACCTAGAAAAATTAATCATTGAATCGGTTCACTATGGTTCAATCCAATTAAGGTTTGGTTCACCCCAAACTGGTATGGTTTTACCACCCAATTCACTTCATGGTTCTTCCCCATGATTTTAATGAATTTTTAGTCACTTGGGATTTTCCAATTTTCCAATTAAACCCTTCTTTACTATTTTTGGTTCATTAATTGACTCAATTTTTCTCAAAAAAATTTGCCGATTCATTCCCCGGTTTCCTTAGTTCGAGGGGACGGTTTCCATAACTCTCCCCTCCTTTTAGGAGTTTTGTCCCTAAAACTCAACTGTTCACCATCTACATCAGGAATGAATCTCCTTGCGGTCGATTTGATACCTTACCTCATTGGTCACCCCTTTCACTCATCCATTTACTCCCTTGGGCTTAGTTATTATGACTTGTCTTGTCGCCCCCTTCCCGTGTCCATGTGTTTTCTTGGATCCAATGCTTCCTGCCATTTGGGGTTAGACCTTTACTCTAGAGGGTTTTGTCTAGAATATGGAGTTCCAACATGTTCGACCATCCCCGGGTCTATTTATTTCCTTGGTCGTTGAACTCCTTAGCTTGTTGTCCCTTCAAACTTTTTGTACTTATTTTGCACTGGAATTTGGAGTTCCATACACCACTTCTTTATTAGGCTTTCTCATCCACTTCTTGACTTATCGACATACCGGTGGGTTTCCTCCTTTCGACCCTTCCTCATGTTCAATGGCATCCTTACTTAAGGACTTCTTTTCTCCCATCCATCCTTACTCGCTCGTGACCATTTCATGAGTTGATCCCTTATGGACTTACTTGTCCATTCTTTGAATTCACTTGAAGGAGTTCCCTTCGTTGGTTTTATCCTCTACTCTCATACCTAGAAGTAAAGAATTTCCATCCTTTGAGTTGCGTGTTCATCCTTCTTATCATTTCTTGAAGGTTTCCTTCCTTCACATCTAGTACACCCTTTTGTATTGGTACTTTTGCTTGCCTTACATCCTTCACCGACTTAAATTTCCATTTTGTCCTTGATTTCCTCTAATCACCGAGTCTAATTTCATGCCCTCTACACCATACTCTAACATCAAATTTTTTTTAGCTCCATTAATTGAGCGTGTACCACCACCCGTCTTGCTGATCGTAGTTGTTTTCTTTAATCACTTCATAATTGAAGGGCTTGCTCTCTAAGGGTTTTCAGATATTCTTTCCTATATTTCCTTATTATGGGTGTTTGACCCATTCTCACTTGTTACAACATCATTTGAGGTTGTCTTCCTACTACCATTCCTTAGGTTTCACTTTACTCCTTGGTCTTTGGGTATGCTTCCCTTGTAATTGATCCTTTTACCCCAACCTACCTTCCATTTGAAATTTTACCTTCCATTCCACTTCAATTCGGGTCTTCTTTGTTGAGATATTTATGTGTCATGTCTTGACCTAATTTGGTCGGATCCCCATGAGCAACTCGTCACTCCCTTTGGTCTATGAAGGATTCTACTTCCTTTTAAATCGTGAGGAGTCAAGCGTCCTTTTTATCTGATTTTCCTAGAATAACATTATACAAATCTGAATATGTTAAAAACTTATATGCCTGTCCTTATTTTAAAAGTTTGGCTCTAAGGTATTCCTTAAGGGTTTGCCTTCCTTCCTGAAAAGGGGTTAAAGGGAGGGGGTGAGTTTCTAAAACTCAATGAGTTCTTTCAAAAAATACTTTTTCTTCACTAAAATCGTGGGGTTTCTCTTTATCTTAGAAAAAAAATCATCCCTTTCAAATTCTTCACTATTATGTGAGTTTACTCTTTTAATACTTTCCCTTGCCTAGAGAAGTGTTTCACATAGTACAACCGTACATGTTTTAAAAACCTTTCATCATTTCACTTATTATGTGTGTTTAGCTCTTTTAGCGCATTCCCTTTCCTTTAGAGGTATTTAGCAAATAAACACATGTCCTTTATAATAAATGGTACAAATGTTCATAGAGCAATCTCAGACTGCACCCACTTGGGGATCAACGTGACTTTGTTGTTCACCCTGATAGAAGTCCCAGAGTTCTACCCTAAGTCTGAGTGGACGTCTCGAACGTTTGACCCTTAGACCCGAAATCCACTTCGTGTCCGTATGAGGATGGAGACCTCATCCTGTTCCTACCCCGATCTCGTGCACATGAAGATCAAACATAGTAGCTTCATGAAGCCCAAACACAATAGCTTCATGGAGCCCAAACATAGTAGCTCCATGACTAACTGGTACGATGAGAAGCCCAAACACAGTAGCTTCTCCTTCCCTTATTGCCACCATGTCGTTCAGTAGTCCTTGGAACCCATCACTACTCCCTTGGGCATCTTGATTATCCCAAATCAAAGTGCATGCAGAAACAATAATTTTCATATACTTAGCTATTATCTTTGGTGTCGATGGTCCAATGGCCCGACACTCAACTCGGCCCATAGTTGTTTGTCTGACCGGTTCGTTGACCTGGCCTTGATCCACTGACACTAGCCCATCGAGCTTTGTCGATCCTAACTTGGAACCATGGAAAATCACACATTTAATTCCACTTTTAATGAGAGCTTTCATGGCGCTTCCTATTTATGTTTGTTTACAGGCTTTAGCTCGTGCCCATAAGCCTTGGTCCCACTACACATGTTTTTCAAACTGGGTCTTACGCCCTATAAGTTCAAAACTAAGGCCCCTAGCCTATTAGAGCTTTTCTAGATCCCGTCAAGAAGGTCTCTCAAATTGTTTAAGTAGTTGTCACACAGTCAAGGGATAACACTTCTAACAAAATCTCTTTTAATTCATCACACCAACCGGGTGTGATGATAGATCTGCTTACAACCAGTATGCAGGTTTTTTCCTTTTCTTAAGGAAGCTCATCATACCAATTGGGTATGATGTTTATCCAATCCTACTCATAACTGGTAGGTAGGTTTTTAGCTTTTAAAATGTGCTTATCATCCCAACTAGGTATGAAATATAAAGTTCCCACTCAAAGTGGCTTCCAATTTAGAAAATGTGCTCATCATCCCAACCGGGTATGAAGTGTAATTTAGCCCACACACCCGTTGACTATAATGTGTTCATCCCTAGTCAGTTCCAAGTCCACGTTAGCTCTCTCTCTTACTTGCGTTCCGGTCCCAAATGTCCCTATACAGTTTGGGTATCATTATTAGTAAGAGTTAGGCATGGTAACCTTGGTTTATTGAACTTAGGTTCCTAAAGTTCTTATTTCTTGACTTTAGGCCCCAAATGCTAAAATTTCCCCCAAATCGAATCCCAAGGCTTCCAATATCCTTCTTGGGTTCTTAATTTACTTAATATTACAAATGGGTCTCAAGTTTTCCAAACTTCCATTTTGGTCCCCAACTTTTCAAAAATTATGGTTTTGCCCCTACTTTCCAAAAATAGCAAATTTATCAAGCCCCGACCTAATTTGGTCTAATCCCAGTGATCAACTCGCCACTCCCTTTGTTTAAGAGGGGTTCCCCCTTTCTTTAATCAAGAGGAGTTAGGCAAAATTTGAACCTTGTTCCCTATAATAACATAAATCAATAAAAATTCAAGGTTAAAATAACTTTTAAGCATTCCTAACAAAGGGTAGATCCAGGTGTTTTCTTTAGTAATGTTTTCTCTACTCCTGAAAAAGGATATAAAAGAGGGGTGAGTTCTACAACTAAGTGAGTGGGGGTTGAAAGTAAGTTTTCACACATATAGTTGTTTGACTAAGTATGCCAAGATTGTTGTTTTTTCTTTCAAAAGAGGTTCTCCAAAGAATTCAATTTTCAAAATCCTTTTTCCTCAATTCCACATTAGGTGTCTTTAGTAGACAACACACGCCCTTTATCAAAAAGGGAACACATAGTAAGTGTAGCCCATCCACTGCACCCACTTATGGCTCGGAGCGTCTTTACCCGCCACCAAGATAGAAGCCCATCCACTTTTACCCCGAGTCTAAGTGAAAGTTCATGACATCTAACCCTCAGACCCGAAAACAACTTTGTGTCCGTATGAGGATAGATATCTCATCCCAACCCTACCCCAGTCTCGTGAATAAGAAGCTACGTTGAGCTTCCTGACTGCTGGCACAAAAAAATGCCATTTTCTCCACCATGTCGTCCAGTAGCCCTTAGGACGCATAACTACCCCTCTTGGGTGTCTTGATGCTCCTAAACCTCATGTGCATGCACAAACAATAGTTTTTCCACATAGCCATTTATCTTTTGTACCACTGACCTAATGGCCCCGACCCTTAACCCGACCTGTAGTTGTTTGTCTATGTTGGTCCGTCGACCTGGCCCTAACGCACTATCGCTAATCCATTGAGTACTGTCAATCCTGACTTGGTACCATGGCGAAATCACATAATCATTTCATTAATAGTTTTCATGGCTTTCATATCTCATGTTTATTTATGAGCTCCTACTCGTGCCCACTGGCCTTGAGCCCACTGCATATGATTTTCCAAAACCGGGCATTTAGCCCCACAATTTCAAAAACTGAGGCCTCTAGCCTATTTGAGCTATTCTAGCTCTCATAAAAATGGTCTCCCAAAAAGTTTAAGAATTGGCACACAGTCAAGGAAGAGCAATTCTAATAAAAATAAAGTTTTACTTCATCGCACCAACCGGGTGTGATGATATCTTCGCTTACAACCGATAATCGGTTTTCTTCTTCCTTTAAGGAAGTCCATCATTCCAACTAGGTATGATTTCCTCTACTTATAATCGGTAAGTAGGTTTTAGCTTAGTTTTCCCGTCATCCCATCTGGGTATGATGTCAAAATCCCACTTACATATGGCTTTTCATTTATAAAGTGTTCATCATCCCAACCGGGTATGAAGTGAATAAGCCCACTCACCCGATGATTGTGGCGATTATTCTTCAGTGGGCTTTTGCCTCCACGCTAGCTTATCCTTGCTAGTGTTCCGGTCCTTTGTGTTCCTACATGATTTGGACATCTTTATCTCTTAAAATTTGGTATAACAGCCTTCGTTTCTCACGTATGAACGACTAGGCTCAAATTTGTCAGTTAAATGCACTTTAGGTCCCTAATGCTAATTTTTCCATAAATTGAGTCCCGAAACTTCCAAAACTTCTCTTTGGGTACTCAAAATTGTTTAAGGTGTTCAAGTTTTTCAAATTTCCAATTTGGTCCCAAACTATTTGAAAATTACCATTTTGCCCATACTTTCCAAAAATGGCAATTTGACCCCAACTATTTCAAAAATTGACCAATTGGTCCTACAATATCTTTGTCATGGCCAATTGGCCCTCAATTTTAGGAAATTGCAAAGAAGACCCTCAATTTTATTAAATCCCCAAAATTTCCCAAAAAATTTGCCTAAATTTCACCTTTCAAACTCGCTGAATTTGATTTCATTAAATTGATCATTCAATTAGGGTTAATTTCTTCAATTGGAGGTGTAAATCAGTTCCTACACTTCCATACAATTTAATTGAGCTTTTAATCGCATGAATTGAGACTGAAACGCTGAAATAGAGCTTCACCAGGAAATTGTGCGTAAAGAGAGAAAACTTCGAAAGCTTACTATCGGAGGTGCGGCGGTCCGGGCTCTCTATCGGGGAAGGTAGCTCTCTTTTTGAGGTAACTTGTAGGATCAAGAATTCCTACAATTCATATCGAATCAAGGGAGAATTCTGTTAGTGAAGTTTCATAGTTTCTCTCTCTAACACCGATCGAAAATGACAAAGGGGGCCGAATTGACTTACCTTTCAACTCTGTTATGGTCATGTGAGAGCGGTGGGAGTGTCGGGAGGGCTTGGTTTTGCTGGAGGAGGCCTGAATTTGGTCGATTTCAGCTCAGCCAAAACAGGGTAGATTCGGTCCTTTGGAGCTACTTCACTATTTGATTCTGTCGGTGCTTCGCCGACGATCCTTGGATCGAACGGAAATTACCGTTGGATAGCTGACTTCCCCTAGAAATTTATAAATTCATTCTCCATCCAATGGTGGCTTCAATTCCCCAATTTGAATATTTTAAGCCATCTAGAAAAATGAATTTAGCGATCGATTCAATGATGGTTCAAACCGGTTCAATTTGGTTCAGGTCCGGTTCACCTGAACCGGTCTAATTTTCTCTTCCAATTTGTCCCAAAGTCCTTTTCCATGATTTTTTTGGACTCTTTATGTCACTCGGGATTTGTAAATTTCCAATTTTGCCCTTTCTCTATCGGTTAAGGTTCATGAATTGGCTTGGTTTTCTATTTGTAAATGATTGCTTCTTTTCCCAATTTTTTTTATCTATAAGAGACGGGGTTTACAACTCTACCCTCCTTTTAGGAATTTTGTCCCAAAACATAATCAACATCCTTTGCATCGAGAAAAATTTCCCTTTATGTCAACTTGGAGTTTGCTTGACATGCTAACATTTCGATTGTTCTTTCACTTAGCCCCTTTTTAAATCATGCACTTAAGAATTTTTTTTCTTTCCACTATTTACTCACTCCATGGAATTTATCTTAACTAAACATGTCTTACCCGCGAGTCCAAAGGTATATCCTTATATTCATATCTTCCTTTGCTTAGGGCAAGTGTCACGCCCTGACCTGGTTTGGTCGGATCCCCGTGACCAACCCACCACTCTCTTGGTTCAAGAGGAGTTTCCCCCTTCTTTAACTCAAGATAAGCCATGCATAATTTCAACCTTGTTCCCTGGAAAAATATATATCAAATAAAATGCAAGCTTAAGAGAAATTAAGCATACCTGACAGAGGGTAAGGCTTGGTGTTATCCCTAGTCATCTTTCTATTTCTTGAAATGGGATAAAAAGGAGGGAGTGAATTTATACAACTTAGTGAATGGGTATTTTTAAAAAAATGAAGTTTCAATAAAATAATTTTTAAATTGGAGTGTACCAGACTCCTGAATTTCTTTAAAATTTATCATTTCTTAAATCCCGATTTTTTATAGCCATTTCTTATCACAACGGTGTGTTTATCAAGTAACACACGCCCATCATCATGAAGGGAACACACATTCGCAGGCCAGGCCATCCACTATACCCACTTGTGGCGTCGAAGCGACTTTACCGACCACCTAGATAGAAGCACATCCACTTCTACCCTAAGAATGAGTGGATGTATACGACATATGACCCTTAATCCCATAACAAAACTCTGTGTCCATATGAGGATAGGGACCTCATCTCGTCCCCACCCCAGTCTCATGCACATGAAGCTACGTCAAGCTTCCTGTCCCCACCCTAGTCTCATGCGCATGAAGCTACGTCGAGCTTCCAAGACTGCTGGCACGACTAACTACCCTTATCTCCACTATGTCGTCCAATAGCCCTAGGATGCATCACTACTCCTCTTGGGCATCTTGAAGCTCTTGTAACACAATGCATGCACAAATCAACAATTTTCAATATAAGCCATTTAATCTGTGGTGCCACTGGTCCAACGACTCCGACCCTCAACTCAACCTGCAATTGTTTGTCTCGACTGGTCCGTCGACCTGTCATGTCACACTACCGCCAATACATTGAGTATATCGGTCCTATCTTGGTACCATGGCCAAACAAATCATTCATTTAAAGTTTTCATGGCTTAATCTCATGTTTGTTTATGAGCTTCTGCTCATGCCAACTGGCCTAGGGGCCACTGTACGAGATTTTCAAAATCGGGCATAATAGCCCCCAAGTTCCAAAACTGAGGCTCTAGCCTATCTGAGCTATTTGAGTTCCCGTCAAGAAGGTCTCCCAAAAATTTTAAACAGTGGCACATAGTCAAGGGAGAGCACTTCTAACAAAAATAAACTTTTAGTTATCGATCACACAAACTGGGTATGGGGACACCTCCACTTATAATCGATAAGCAGGTTTTCTATTTCCTTCTAGAAAGTTTCATCATACCAACCAGGTATGATCTATTTACAACCGATAAGTAGTTTTTTCATGAAATTTCTACATCACTCCTCTCAAGTGTGATGGTTAAAATACCACTTAGTGGTGAGTTTTTCATTTCCGAGATGCTTATCATCCCAACCGGGTATGATATTAAATCTCACTCATCCGATTACACAATGATCTCTTCTTAACCGGTTCTCGTCTCCGTGCAAGCTTTATCTTAGTTGGCATTCCTGATATCTCATGTTCCTACACGGTATAAACATCCTTGTTCATTATCATTTGGCTTGATAGTCTTCATTCATTATGAATGATTAAAAATATCTAACTTTTCAAATGTTTGCAATTTGGTCCCTAAAGTTCTTTTTCTTTTACTTTAGGACCCAAATGCTAGTTTTTCCCCCAAATTGAGTCCCGAAATTTTTAAAATTCATCTTGGGACCTCAATTTATTCAAATTCACAAAAAGGGGTCCAAGTTTCCCTAATTCCCAATTTGGTCCTCAATTTTTCCAAAATTACCATTTTGCCCCTCCTTTACAAAAATGGTAAATTTTACCCCAAAAATTCAAAAAATTGGTCAATTGGTCCTCCAACACCCTTATCATGCCCAATTGACATCAATTTTATGAAATCGCATTTCAATCCCTTGAAATTTTGAAATTCCCAATTTGCCCCAAATTCAACTTCCCAACACAGCCGAATTTGATTTCATCAAATTGACCTATCAAATGAGTTTAATTATTGAAATTGAAGTTAAATTGGAGTCCCTACATCTTCATATGATTCAATCGTACTTTGAATCACACGATTTTACACCGGAACGAGCTGAAACGAAGCTTCCCCGGAAAACTAGACTTAGAAAGAGAAAGCTTCGAATGCTTACCGTTAGGGGTGCGGCGGTCTGAGCTTTCGATTTGGACCGATAGCTCTTGTCCTGAGGTTCCTCCTAGGATCAAGAATTACATCAATTGATGCCAAATTGAATGAGAATTTAGTCATGGAAAATCTGTCAGTTCTCTCTCTAGCACCGAGCAAAATTTACAGAGGGGAGCCGAATTGGCTTACCTTTCAGTTCTCTCTCTAGCACCGAGCGAAATTTACAGAGGGGAGCCAAATTGGCTTACCTTTCAGTTCTAATTCAACTGTAGGAGGGCTGAGGAGGTGTTGGGGAGCTTGGTTTGGACTAAGAAGGGCTTGAATTGGCAGATTTTAGCCCGACAGAAACATGTCGGCGCTTCTCCCATTACCCTCGGAGTAATTGGAGACTATCACTGTGTAGCTGACTTCTCCCTGATTCTAAGGAACCCGACAACGTCTTCTATGGCTTAGAAAAGAGCCTATATCAGAGCTTTGGTTCGAGCTTCATTGGAAAACTGAGTAGTTGAGAGAGAGTGAGGTGTTTAGGTGTGAAGGGGATGAATGGAGAGGGTCTCTTTATATAGGGAGCTCGGGGACTCATCGATCGTCCGCTTGGCACATTTTTGACAATCATTGATGGTCTAAAACGTACTAAATGAAAATGTTTCTTCTTCGTCGGTGTTGGTTCAATTTTTTGGATAGTGAACTATGTTGTCATCTGAAGGAAGAAGATGACATTGTTCCGAATTGGATTGGATTGGACTAAACCGAGTTCAAAGTTTAAATTGGCCAGTTCAGGCCCAATTCGACCAATTTTTTCAAAATTAAAAATTTCTAAATTCATCTAAATTCATTCTCTATCAAATGGTGGCATCAATTCTCCCATTTAAATTTTCTAAGCCATCTAGAAAAATGAATCTAGCATCTGGTTTAATAGTGGTTCAAACCGGTCTAAACTAGTTCAATCCGGTTCACCTGAACTGGTTTGGTTTTCATCCCCCATTCATCCTAAAGTTCTTTTTCATGACTTTTGTGACTCTTTAGGTCACTCAAGATTCATAAATTTCCCAGTTTTCCCTTTCTCTATCGGTTCCGGTTCATAAACTGGTTCAATCTAGCTTGGCTGCGGTTCATTTGAATCGGACTAGTTTTTCTCTTTCAATTTGTCCTAAGGTTCTTATCCAAGGTTTTATGAACTTTTTGGGTCACCTGAGAGTGGTAAATTTCCCAAATTGCACGTTCTCTAATGATCGGGTTTGTGAACCGGTTCAGTTTTCTCACTGAATTTAACTAGTTCTTTTCTCGGTTTTCCTTAACTCCAAAGAGCGGGGTTTACAGCTCTCTCCCTCTTTGAGGAGTTTTGTCCCCAAAATGTATTTCGCACTTTCCCAGTTTTCCTTAACTCCAAAGAGCGGGGTTTATAACTCTCTCCTCCTTTTAGGAGTTTTGTCCCCAAAACTTATTTCACACTTTTTGTGTACTAGAATAAATTTTCATTGATATATATTTTTTTCTACTTTATCGGCCTATAACCTTCTCCATTGTTTCCATTCATCCCTTACATCACATTCCTAAGATTTTTGTCTCATTCCATGGGGCTTACTTTAGCTAAGCATATCTCCCTATAATACTTAGAGTCATATCCTATAGTTACATTCTTCCTTTCCTAAAGCACCATTTCTCCATTCCAAACTCCTTTACCTAAGATTTCAGGACTAGGAGCTCTGGTCATTTTCTTCCATGGGTTTTGGCATTTATCACCTTTTCATCCTGCATGGATCCTTTCCTTATTCTTTGGTTATTACTTCTTCGTTCTACTTTTTAATGCTTGACTTTGTCATGCCTTAATCATAGACCCTTCCTTGCCAAAGTCATATTTTTTCCTAGGACAATTGGGCTTACATGCCCCTTACCGCATGACATTCTTCGGAACTCGTCTTTGACTTCACATCCCTATAACTGTATTGGTTTCCTTACTTACTCATCTTTTTTAGACTTCTTTATTCGGTCATTCAACTTTCAAGTCCTTGAGCTTCCCGATAACTTACTAACATACTAAAACTCTTCATTTCTTACTTAATTCCTCATTCCCACTTACATCCTTCCTTTTTTAGGTCTCTTCTCTTTCTAAATCCATTCTTACTCACATCGTGATCTTTTCACTATCCATTATTCTGGGTTAGTTCCTTTCTTACTCGTATGACATCCTTTGATGTCATCTTCCTACTTACCCGTTACTTGGGTTTGACTTATCTCTTGGATCTTCATGATTATTTTCCTTTTGTACTTGATCCTTCCCTCTCCAGCAGCTTGTTCTTGAGGAGCTTATTTTCTTTCCAATTTCGTTGGTTCCACTTCCTCCTAATTGATACACTTATGTTTTTCTAAGATTCCCTTCTCTAGATAAGTTTCACACTCCTTTTCTCCTGGAATTCCCTTCTAGTTTTATCTTTGTAAATATTCAATCTAGAATGTCCTTCTTTACTATTATCTTCACCAGCTTACCTTTACTCTTGAGATCCTATGAGTACTTTTCGTTTACCTTACCTCATTCTTACTTGCTCCAACATTTGTTTATTTTGTTGAGGTGGACCTCACATCCCTCTTGTGTCAAAATCTTTTGTATCTTCGTGTTCTTAATATTCCTCCCTTCGTCTCTTTTAGGGTGTATTCCTTACTACTCACCAGTTCTTATTAGAGCTTTGTTTACTCTTCTCGACGTTTTGGTCAACATGAGTTATTTTCTTCAATCGGATCCATTTAAAATTCTTATTTGGGTTTCCATGTCTTCTTGCAAGTAGACCTTACTTAACCTCCCCAAACACTCACTTAGCCATTGGTACTTCTTACTCAAGTCCTTATTCGGCTTTGGTTTTGTGACATTTCCTCAGTTGATTTTCTTAACCTGGAGCTTTTTCCTTCCTCGATCCACTTCCTATTCTCATCCTTTTGCTAGTGTCTCTTGTTCGGGGATTTTTATGTTCGATCTTACTACTGTTCCTTAAAGATTCTTTTGTTTGTCTCCACTTATACTTAAGGATCTTATATGGTTCATTCATTTTGACTTTTCTTTCTTTTTGGTTCCATACCTATGCTTTCCACAAGTCTACTTATTTTATGGAGTTCCTAACAAATTGTGTATTAATTCTTTACAAGTAGGTGTTATACCCGGGTTTTCTTGTTATCATATTTTTTTTCATCCTGCTTTAGGGGTCTTGACATCCTTGTTGTTCCCCCACCACTTACATTCCTTTCTTCCTAATCAGTTTCCATTCCTTTGGTTCCCTTTGGAATATTCTACTCCTTATTTTTCCTTACTCTTATTCCTTGAGTCTTTTCCTAACTCCTTGAACTCTCCATAAGTCCATACTCCTTGATGTTCATTTCCATTTGTTCCAACTTCTTCTTCCTTAGTTAAGATCTCTCTTGGATGAATTCTTCCTTATTATACTCCCCAGGGAAAGTCTTAAGGGTTGAGGTTAACTATAAATAACCCATCTTTTCTTCCTTAGGTGATTTCCTACATTTTTACTTTAATCTTTATTATCACACTCTTTTTGCTTTGAATTTATCAAGGAACTTAGAAGTTTTATCAAAAAAGTTTTACTTTCATTCATTCAAGAAAATATTTTCTTGCCATACTTGGTTTATTAAAGGAATTTTCTACCCCCTAATCCCTTGGGGTCATAGGCCGAGAGTTAATTCTAAAGAGATTGTGGGATTCTTGATCAGAAGGTTCTGAGCAACTAGTTGGGGTCCACTCGTATTCCCTTATAGGACGAATCTCATGTATGGCCTCCAATCTGTACCGCCTTAGTACCTCAACCTCACACTCATAGGTCCACTTCACCCATTGGGAAGAATTGAAGCCAGGTTGAGTAGGTTGAGGTACTTGGTGAACCTTCATGAAGGTGGCATACACATCCCAGTAGTTATCCTAGGCCTCCTTCTTGGTTGGATTCTTCTCCAGTTGTTGTGGGCTAGAGGAGGGGTTGCGCTTCTAAGAGGAGATACCGGTTACTCTTGTCTTGGATGAGGGTATGTGATGCCTTATGGTTCCAATAAGGCTCCTACCAGTTTCCGATAGTCTTCCACGTGTCTTTGGGTACTCTTTTCTCACCTTTTAGGAATCTTTGTACGGCTTCCTCCCTTGGGTTGGATGTCTTTTTTAGGGTTATGGGTGGAGGGCTGGATTTCACCACGAACTTCCGAGGGATTCTCCTTCCTACAAGATAGTTTAAAGTTTGATTAATGTCAAGGCATAATATTGATTATGTTTCAAGGGAACTTAGCTCTGATACCACTCAAGTTGTCACGCCCCGACCCGATTTGGTCAGATCCCCTTGAACAACCCGCCACTCTCTTGGTTCAAGAGGGGGTTCCCCCTTCTTTAACTCAAGATAAGCCAAGTGTAATTTCAACCTTGTTCCCTGGAATAACATATATCAAATAAAATGGAAGCTTAAGAGAAATTAAGCGTACCTGACAGAGGGTAAAACTTGGTGTTATCCCTAGTCATCTTTCTATTTCCTGAAAAGGGATAAAAAGGGAAGTGTGAGTTTCTACAACTTAGTGATTGGGTATTTTTAAAAAAAAATGAAGTTTCAATAAAATAATTTTTAAATTGGAGTGTGTCAGACTCCTTAATTTATTTAAAATTTCTCATTTCTCAAATCTCAGTTTTTTATAGCCATTTCTCATCACAATGGTGTGTTTATCAACCAACACATGCCCTTTATCATGAAGGGAACATACATTCGCAGGCTAGCCCGTACACTGTACCCCCTTGTGGCATCAGAGCAACTTTACCGGCCACCTAAATAGAAACACGTCCACTTCTACCCTGAGAATGAGTGGATGTACGCGACTTCTAACCCTCAATCCTATAACAAAACTCCGTGTCTGTATGAGGACATAGACCTCATCCCGTCCCCACCCCGGTCTCATGTGCATGAAGCTACGTCGAGCTTCCAAGACCGCTGGCATGACTAACTGCCCTTATCTCCACCATGTCCTCTATTAGCCCTAAGATGCATCACTACCCCTCTTGGGCATCTTGAAGGTCTCGTAACACAATGCATGCACAAGTTAATAGTTTTCCACATAAGCCATTTAATCTGTGGTGCCACTGGTCCAACAACCCCAACCCTCAACTCGAACTACAGTTGTTTGTCTCAACTGGTCTACCGACCTGTCATGTCGCACTGCCGCCAGTCCATCGAGTATGTTGGTCCTATCTTGGTACCATGGTCAAACAAATCATTCATTTAAAGTTTTCATAGCTTAATCTCATGTTTGTTTACAAGCTCATGCTCGTGCCAACTGGCCTTGGGCCCACTGTACGATATTTTAAAAAATTGGGCATATTAGCTCTCAAGTTCCAAAACCAAGGCCTCTGGCCTATCTGAGCTATTCGAGCACCCGTAAAGAAGGTCTCCCAAAAAGTTTAAGCAGTGGCACATAGTCAGGGGAGAGCACTTCTGACAAAAATAATCTTTTAGTCGTCTATCACACCAATTGTGTGTGAGGACATCTCTGCTCATAATCGATGAACGAGTTTTCTACTTCCTTATAGGAAGTTTATCATACTAACCGAGTATGATCTACTTACAACCGGTAAATAGTTTTTTCACGTAATTTCTACATCACTCCATTCAGGTGTGATATTTAAAATTTCACTTAGTTGTGGGTTTTCATTTCCGAGATGCTTATCATCCCAATTGGGCATGATATAAAAATCCCACTCACATGTGAATGACGTGAATTCTTCTTAATAGGCTTTCATCTCCTCGTGAGCTTTGTCTTAGCTAGCGTTCCTAATACCTCGTGTTCCTACACGGTATGAACATCCTTATTCATTATCCTTTGGCTTGATAGCCTTCATTCAATATAAATGAATAAAATACCCAACTTTCCAAATATTTGCAATTTAGTCCATAAAGTTCTTTTTCTTTTACTTTAGGTCCCTAATGTCGATTTTCCCCCAAATTGAGTCCCAAGTCTTCAAAATTTTACTTTGAGACCTCAATTTATTCAAAATTACATAAAGGGGTTCAAGTTTCCCAAATTCCCAATTTGGTCCCCAATTTTTCCAAAATTACCATTTTGCCCCTACATTACAAAAATGGTAAGTTTCACCCCAAAAATTCCAAAAATTGACCAATTGGTCCTCCAACATCTTTATCATGTCCAATTGGTCCTCAATTTTAGGAAATTACAGTTTGGTCCCTCAAATTTACAAAATCCCCAAAATTGCCCAAAAGTTTCCCCCAATTTCAACCTTTCAACTTTGCTGAATTTGATTTAAACAAATTGACAGATCAAATGAGGTTAATTGTAAAAATTGAAGTTAAATTCAAGTTCCTACACCTCCATACGATTCATTTTCACTTTGAATCGCACGATTTAACATTGGAACAAGCTCAAATGGAGCTTCACCGAAAAACTAAATGTAGAGATTGAAATCTTTGAAAGCTTATCATCGGGGGCGCGACGATCCGAGCTTTTGATCTGGGCAGCAAGATCTGTCGGCTCTCTCTATAGCACCGATCGAAATTCATAGAGGTGAGCCAAATTGGCTTACCTTTCCACACTAATTCGGTCGTAGGAGGGCTGATGAGGTGTTGGGAGAGCTTGGTTTGGCATGAGGAGGGCTCGAATTAGCTAATTTCAACTCGGTAGAAATAGGGCATCTTCTGTCCGACTGAGCTGCTTCATTGTTCGATCACACTGGTGCTTCTCCAGCAACCATCAGAGCACTTGGAGACTACTACCGTGTAGTTGTCTTCTCCCTGAGTCTAAGGAACCTGAACATGCCTTCTTTGGCTTAGAAAAGACCCTATGTCGGAGCTCTGGTTCGAGCTTCGTGGGAAAACTAAGTAGTTGAGAGAGAGTGAGGTTTTCATGTGTGTGGAGGATGAATGGAGAGGGGCTCTTTATATAGGGAGCTCGGGGACTTGTCGATCGTCTGTTTAGTACCTTAATGACAGTCATTGATGGCCTGAAATATATTGAACGGAAATGTTTCTTCTTCGACAGCGCCGTTCGATTTTTCGATGAGTGAATAGTGTTGTCATCTGAAGGAAGAAGACGACACTATTCCAAACCGGACTAGACCAATACGAACTAGGTTCAATGCTTAAACCGACAGGTTCAGGCCCTATTTGACCGAGTTTTTCAAAATTAAAAATTTCTAAATTCATTCTCTATCACATGGGGCCTCAATTCTCCAATTTGAATTTTCTAAGCCATCTAAAAAAATGAATTTAGCATTCAATTCTTTAGTGGATCAAACCGGTTCAATCCGGTTCGGATCCTGTTCACCTGAACCGATTTGGTTTTCTCTCCTAAATTGTCCTAAGGTCCCTTTCCAAGGTTCTTATGACTGTTTGGGTCGCTTAGAAGCTATAAATTTCCCAACTTGCCCAACCTCTATGATCTGGGTTTGTGAACCGGTTTGATTTTTCTCACTCGGTTGGACTGGTTATTTCCTTGGTTTTCCTTAACTTTAAAAGGTGGGGTTTACATGAAGTGTGTAAAACCTGCTCTCTGGAGTTAAGGAAAATTGGTAAAAGAACCTGTCAAATCGAGTGAGAAAACTGAAAAGGTTCACAAATCCGATCATTAGGGAATGAGCAATTTGGGAAATTTACAACTCTTGAGTGACCCAAAGGGTTCATAAAAATTAGGAAAAGGATCTTATGAATATTTGGGAGAGAAAACTAGACTGGTTCAGGTGAACCGGATCCGAGTTAGATGGAACCGATTTATGAATCGAGTCGGTTTATGAATTGGAACCAATAGAGAAAGGGAAAACCTAGAAATTTATGGATCCCATGTGACTTGAAGAGTCACACAAGTCATTGAAAAGGACTTTAGGATGAATTGGAGATGAAAAAAGACCTGATCTAGGTGAATCGGATTCAAACTGGATTGAACTGATTTGGACCAGTTTGAACCACTATTGAACTATATGCTAAATTCATTTTTCTAGGTGGCTTAGAAAATTCAAATTGGAGACTAGAGGCCACCATTAGATAGAGAATGAATTTAGAAATTTCTAATTTTGAAAAATTTGGTCGAATCAGGCCTGAACCAGCTGGTTTATGCTTTGAACCCGGTTCGGACTGGTCTAGTCCGGTTTATAACAGTGTCGTCTTCTTTTTTTAGATGACAGCAATGTTCACTTGCTAGAAAATTAAACAGCACCGGCGAAGATGAAAAGTCTCTAGTCATGGAGTTTCAGGCAATGAATGACTACCAATAAGGGGTCAATCATATGGCAAAGAAGTCCCCGAGCTTCCAATATAAAGAGCCCCTGCTCATTCATCCTCCTCACACCTGAAAACTCCACTCTCTCCCTACTGCTCCATTTTATGGTGAAGCTTGAATCAGAGCTCTGACTTGGCATTTTTCTGAGCCAAAGAAGGCGTGGTTGGGTTCTTTGAATTCAGGGAGAAGTTAGCTATACGCATGTAGTCTCTATTTGCTTCAAGGATTGCCGGAGAGACGCTAGCATGATAAAACAATGAAGTAGCTTCGGCGGACCGAAGCTACCTTGTTTTGGCTGGGCTAAAAATGGCCAATTCAAGCCCTCCTCAAGCCAAACCAACCTCTCCCAACACCTCTACAGCCCTCCTACAGCTAAATTAGAGCGGAAAGGTAAGCCAATTTGGCTTCCCTCTGTAAATTCTAATCGGTGCTAGAGAGAGAACTGATAGATTTTCACTAACTAAACTCTCCCTTAATTCAACATCAATTGATGCAATTATTGATCCTAGGAGGAACCTCGGGATGATAGCTATCTACCCAAATCGAAAGCTTGGACTGCCACACCCCCGACGATAAGCTTTCGAAGCTTTCTCTCTTTACGTTCAGTTTTCTGATTAAGCTATGTTTGAGCTCATTCCGACATCAAATTGTGTGATTCAAAGTGTAATTGAATCGTATGAAGATGCAGGTACTCTAATCTAACTTAAATTTCAACAATTAAACTCATTTGAACGGTCAATTTGATGAGATCAAATTCGACTATGTTAGAAGGTTAAAATTGGGGGGAAATTTTGGAAATTTCAAAAATTTAAGGGACTAAAGCACAATTTCATAAACTTGAGGGCCAATTGAGCATGATAAAGATGTTGGAGGACCAATTGGCCAATTTTTAGAATTTTTAGGGTGAAACTTACCATTTTTTTAAAGTAGGGGCAAAATGGTAATTTTGGAAAAGTTGGGACCAAATTGGAAATTTGGGAAACTTGAATCCCTTTTTGTGATTCTGAATAAATTGAGGTCCTAAGGTGAATTTTAGTGTTTCGAGACTCAATTTGGGGGACAACCGGCATTAGGGACCTAAAGTTAAAGAAAAATAACTTTAGGGAGCTAATTGCAAATAAATGAAAAGGTTGGTTATTTTATTCTTTCGGTATGAATGAAGGCTATTAGGTCAAAGAATAATGAACAAGAATGTTCATATCATGTAGGAACACGAAGTACCGAGAATGATAGCTAAGACAAGTTCACGTGAAGGCAACAAGTCGGTTACGAGGAAATGCACTGCACTATCGGATGAGTGGGATTTAATATTATACCCAGTTGGGATGATAAGCACCTCAAAAATAAAAACCCATTATTAAGTTGTATTTTAACCATCACACCTGAGAGGAGTGATGTGGAAATTACACAGAAAAATTACTTACTGGTTGTAAGTAGATCATACCCAGTTGGTACGATGAACTTCCTGGAAAGAAGTAGAAAACCCGCTTATCGGTTATAAGCAAAGATGTCCTCATACCCTGTTGGTGTGATGGATAGATGAAAAGATTATTTTGTCAGATGTGCTCTCCCATAACATTGTACCACTACTTAAAACTTTTTGGGAGAATTTCTTGACGGGAGCTCGAATAGCTCAGACAAGTTGGAGGCCTTAGTTTTGGAACTTGGGGGCTAATATGCCCGATTTTGAAAATCTCGTACAGTGGGTCCTAGGCCAGTAGGCATGAACAGGAGCTCGTAAACAAACATGAGTTAAGCCATTATTTTCTCCATGGTACCAAGACAGGACCAGCATACTTGATGAACTAGCGGCAGTGCGATATGATATGTCGACGAACCATTCGAGACAAACAATTGTAGGTCGAGTTGAGGGTTAGGGCCATTGGACCAGTGACACCGTAGATTAAATGGCTTATGTGAAAAAACTGTCGATTTGTGCATTCATTGAGTTTACGGGACCTTCAAGATGCCCAAGAAGGGTAGCGATGTGTCCTAGGGCGCTGGACGACAAGGTGGAGATAAGGGCAGTTAGTTGTGCCAGCAGTCTTGGAAGCTCGGCGTAGCTTCATTGCGCATGAGATCGGGGTGGGGACGGGATGAGGTCTCTATCCTCATACGGACATGGAGTTTTTTTTACGAGATTAAGGGTCGGATGTCATGTACATCCACTCATTCTCAAGGTATAAGTGGACGTGCTTCTTTTTAGGTGGTCGGTAAAGTCACTCCGACACTACAAGTAGGTGCAGTGGACGTACTACCCTACGAATGTGTGTTCCCTTCATGATGAAGAATGTGTGTTAAGTGATAAAACACCATTGTGATGACAAATGGCTATAAAAATTGAGATTTGAGGATGAGATATTTTAAAGAAAGATAAGGAGTCTGGCAACCACCAATTCAAACTATTTTCTGAAAGTCATACTTTAAAACACCCATTCACTATGTTGTTGAACTCACCCCCTCCCTTATATCCCTTTCAGGTAACTCGGGAAAAACCTACCCAAAGACCTATGAGTTAAACTACACCTGTAAGACAGGTATGGAAAGTTTAAATTTTATGTAGTTTTGATTTATGTTATTCTAAGAAGGGTGCAGGTTTAAAGGACACCTTACTCCTCCCATATTAAAGAAAGAGGAAACCCTGAATAAATCGAGAGAGTGGCTGGTTGTCATGGGGATCCGATCAAGCTGGGTTGGGGCATGACAAAGTGTTCCCAGTTAGTCTCTCGGTTAGCGTCTGGAAGTGTTTGCCAATCAGAGAGTGACACGTGTCCTCGGTCAATGGTTAGACAAAAGAAAAACCACACGTATGATCGACCAATGGGAGAGCGACACATGTCCTCAATCAACGGTCAACTAAGGATAAGCCTCGTAAGCAAGGCTTGCTAATGAGGTGCTGACATGTGGCAAAGGTGCCATGTCAGTGGCTGACTAGGATGTTGGAGAATGGTCGACCAATCAAAGGTCGACATGTGGTAGAGCCACGTAGGATGGCCACGACCAATCAGAGGCTGACACTTGGCATTGGCATAGTGTGTCACATGGGAAAAATGACAAATTTAAATCGGTTAATCAGAGGACACTACTTGTCATTGTCAAAGGATGGTCAAATGAGGTCAGCAGCCACGTTGGAATGAGTGACCAATGGGAGGTAGCAACATGGTCGGTCAACGAGTTAATGGATGACTATGAAGCTGAGTGGGATGTCGCATTAGCAAAACCAGCCAATCATAGTGTGCCACATGGCAGCTCACACGTGCAAAGCTCGCACGGACATGTACAGTGCCATCTTTAATCTCTAAAGGTAGCAGGTAAGGACGTCGGGCTAGCTGCCATTACTCCGATAATAAAAAAATTCTCCTGACATGGATGTAAGTGGGAGAGATTATGGCTAAGTGATTGATAAATGGATAGACATGTCAGTCCTCGAGCTCCTTATATAAAAAGCTCCTCTTCATTCATTCTTCTCATCCCTCAAATGCCTAAAGAAGAAGAGTGCTCCTTTTCCTGACGAAGCACAAACTAGAACTCCGAGTTTGGCACTTTTCTTCGCCTCCAAAGGTGAATTTGCATTTCCTGGAATCTTGAGAGAGTCGTCTATCTTCCTACATACCTCATTCAGCTTGATGGTCATCGAAGAAGCGCAGGTGAGCTCGCACAGTACCTTCACTCCCTTGGCAGTCTGCAAATAGAGTTGGTCGAGCTCAATTTGAGCCATCCTCAGGCCAACCCTGGCCAAACCAAGCATTCTAGACCTTCCCTAGAATAATAGTCTAGACCTTCCCTAAACTATAGTGGTAAGTCCCCTCTATTGCCCTTTCCCAGAATTTACTGTTCACAGTGTGTTTTGCTCGAATATTAAGTTAAGCAGTTCGCACTGCTCATACCATTAACTAAGGCGTGGTTTGATCCAGAAATGATCCCCAAGTAGAGAGCAACTCAGTGGAAGCTAACGCTGCGATCGTCAAACCCTCACTGGTGAATAATCGAAGTTTTCTCTCTCTATGATGATTTTCCAGCGAAGCTACGTTTAAGCTCATTTCTAGGCAAAATTTAGTATTTTAAGGCTTGAAATGAATCAGGGAACATAGGAAAGATGATTAGTATCATGTTAAGACTAAATTATGAATAAATAATGTCGAATTGATAAAATTCAAGTTAGAGGACTAAATTACAATTTTATAAAGTTTGGGGACTTAATTGCAATTTTTGAAAATGGGTGATTTTCGTTAATTAATGAGAAATTACTTTCCAAAATGGAATATTTGAAAATCTTAGGGACCTAATTGGAATTAAGGTATAGCATAAGGGTCAAATTGTAATATTAGGAAAGTTACGAGTATGAAGTACAATTACCTTATTATGTGGGACCTAATTGCCCAATTTATTGTAGAAACGAATCACCTACAAGTTCATGCAAAGGGAAGGGACGTCCAACATGGAAATCCCTAGGACGACCAAGTCTCAAAATATGGGTGAGTGGGATTTCCAACATCATGCCTGTTTGAGTTAATGAACGTACTTTTATATTACCAAAACCTAAAACCATTTTCTAGAAATAGTCTCTCGTGATTATGTGAAACTGCTTAAAACTTTTGGGAGCTATTTCTGTTGAAAGCATGAAGCATGTATTGCATAGATCTAAAATTTCTCTAGTGGGCCTAAGGCCTCGATTTTTTAACTATAGTGTGTCCAAGGCCATATTTTGGGAAAAAAAACTTGTGAAGTGGGACCAATGCCAATGGGAACGAGCATAAACCTATAGAAAAATTATGATTTATGAGCTTGTGGAAAACATTCATAAAGGGTTAATTTTTATGATTTAGCTACCGAGCCGAAACCGAGATGTCGAATTGTTGGGCTGGTAGCACCAAAGATAATGGTCTTAATTAAAAAGACTTTGATTGTGCATGCTAAGATACGGAATAATCGAGATGTCCAGTATGAGTTAGTGTTGGTTCTAAGGGCTACTGGACGACCCAGGGAGCATAAGGGAAGCTTTGTCGTCCAGTAAGTCAAGAAGATTTGGGAGCTTCATAGCATTGAGATTGAGTAAGAAGGGGGAGAGGTCTCATCCCACAATAGGGGATACAAATTTTCAAATAATGTATAGGGCTGGGAAATGGTTCTCACATAGACTTTTGGTAGAGATTGTGACCTTCAACTATGGTGGATGGTAAAGTCGCTTCAGTCCATAAGTGGAACAGTAATGGACTGTTCTGCAAAAAAAAGAATTATTTTAATAATAAAGGGCATGTAATTGTGTGCTACACCAAACTCAATAATGAAATATCTCTTTTATGATAAAGGGCTTGAGATTAAACCAAAAATTTTTAAATGAGAATGGTAATATATGTTGATGAATAAACTATCATTTACATCATTAAGAAGTCACCTTATTAGCACTCACTGAGTTGTAGAACTCACCTCTCTTACTGAGTTGTACAACTCATCCCTCTCACTTAACCCTTTCAGGAAATTATGAAGAGTAACGCTTGCGAGAATTTAGCTTCTTAGTATGTTCATGCATTAATAATATTATGATATACTTTATGAAAATATATTCTTTTAAATTATTTTGGAAATGTTTTAAGGTTATGTTTGACACCTATCGGTTTCATAGTAGTGGTTATATTTATAAATTTCGGAAGGAGTGACGGTTTGTTTAAAGGGTTCCCACTAAAATAGATACGAGTGTGACAAAATTATTAAGATGTATACATGTAGTAAGTATAACATCATGTCAAGCATTAGTATTGTTATTCAACATGAAATTGTTATTCAACATGAAATTGTTATTCCCTGGAAGTTTTATATTATATTTACAAACCTTGTATTATTTTGAGTATAACATCATGTCAAGTATTAGTATTGTTATTCAACATGAAATTGTTATTCCCTGGAAGTTTTATATTATATTTACAAACCTTGTATTATTTTGAAAAGGAAACTTGGATCATGTATGAAATATTTTGATACTACAAATATTTCGTCCACTTTAATAAGGGTGATGATATTCATCTTTATAATTGCAATTGAACGTGGTAAGCGGACCAAATCGATAATTTAGATTGGTGTGTTATATGACATCCTAATATTAGTGTCATACTCACTAAACATAATAAATCACTACTCTTTCTAACCCATTTAAAGTACAAATCAGAGAAAGTAATAAACTCACAAAAAGGAAACAAAGTTTTTCAAGATGAACCCTTGTTGAAAATTGAAGTAGTCTTCCAAACGGGGGGAATTTTGAAATGATTATATTTGTAAATAAATATTTTAGAAATATTTTAAATTATTATTAAAAATAAGAATATTTTATATTATTTATTTATTAGGACCTCTAAATTCTAAAATAGGGTGGGCTAAATTATTTTAGTTTACTGAATAATTGATGATTGTTAAAAATATAGACGGAGAGCGTTAAAAAAACTTATTAACAAATCATATAAACATTATTTTATCAGTTGACACTTCCAAATAAATAAAGTAGAAATGGAGGAGAAAACTTGACTACACCCTTAACATGTCACCATAGGCTCCCATCACTTGTTGATACTATAATAGAAGATAAACCATTGATAATATATCTCTTATACATCTAGAGATATAATTTTTTTTACGAGAAACTTTATAGTAAAGTATAAAAGCACCCCAAATATCTCGGCTCTATGTTTTTTGGTAGACGACCGATGCATATATTGAAGCGCTAGATATCTTCATACGCAACTATCCTCTATTTTTGCAACAATATTTAGTGATGGTGTCGCGCGGAGAGCATTCTCGATTGGCAACCAAGACATTGCGTTGTTATGCTCAAATAGGATTGTTGTCTGAACATTCTCATGTAAATAACTTGATAAGTGTGAGATATATTTCAACAATAGACAAACACGGGGTGACAAAAGTGTATTTATAAATCGAGTTCATTTAAAGTAATCATAATTTAATAAATATGCGACATATTTCAACAACAATCTAGATCATGGGCGAGGACCTATTGGCAATTGAGCACTCCTAGCTATGGCTCATGCATTAGGCATGGAAAATTGAAGTGGCTAAAGAAAGGAATTGAAGCTAAATCACCCTGAAACGGTCATCCTAATGGTGGCTAGTTCTAACAACTATAATGAAATGCCAAATGGGGAGATTAAGCTGGTGATAAAAGATATTCATGAATACGTAGCTTGTAATTATAGGAGTAGATCAACCCTAAAATGAAAGTATGTGAAAAGATTGGGGTCTGACTGTCCAAAGCAAAAAAGGTAAGATGTAATTTGAGAATAATCCAAATATCAAACTTCTTTAGGTTACTAACAAAAAAGAACATTCAACTTCAAGCCCAAGATAATAGATTTATCATTAACTGTACAAACAATTGGTCATTGATCAAATAAAGTCAAAACGTTTGAATTCGGTATCGTTGAATTCAATTAACACCGAGGGAATCATTACATCATACCTCGATTTCATACATGAAAACCAATGCAAAACATTATTTCAAATATTCAATTAACACTGAGGTTGTATTCTCGTCTAGGGTATTCGTACCGATTTATTCAATACTCTTATATCTTAAATCCATGAATTTTTTGTATAATAAAAAAGTACACTTTTTTGCCCAAAAAAATACATTTATGTCATACTTGAACGGTTTTAATATACTTTTGTCCTTCAAAGAGAGCAAACTTAAAACCCTAAGGATATTGAATAATACATGGCAGTAAATTGCTCTTCTTTTTCCACGCAATTGACCCGTTAGTGCTGATCCATTATACACACAATGGAAGGGTTCAATTCTGATGACAAAGAATTTGAAAAATGGAAAGTCAAATACCAAAAGAGGAGAACCTGACTCGAGATCTAATTGGTGATGACTGCTAATCATATTCAGCTAGAAAAAAGAAGTGCATGATTGTAGAGGAGGTTCATAGCAAGAGAGTAATAAAAAGAACATGAGTCTCATCATGTAAAAGTCAAATATTTTTCTTTATCAATTAAAAAGTCAAATCTTGAATCCAATATAATAAACCATACAATATTCGAAACGTATTACCCTTATAAAAGAAATCTGGAGTAAACCCTTGATAAAATAAATTATTGAATGGAGAAGTAATATTATATATGTGATTTAATTTATATTTAAAATTATAAATATTTTAATTATTAATTAATGAAATCTCCGCATTAAAAAAACTAGAACGAATATGTTCAAATGGATGTTGAAATCCCACCAGAATAAGACATTTTAGCTTCCTTCCTTTAAGGTGATTAGATTTATGCTGATATCATCCATGCGGAAGTTGTTTTTTTCTTTTGCAGCATAAATTATCGGTGCTGATAAACCATTATACTATAACTAATTCAGATTTATCATTGATTTAGTCTATAAAATAAAAAATTTTAATATAATAATTTTATTTATAAATATTAAACTTTAAATCTTATTAAAGAGAAATAGAGGTATAAATTTGAAGTAACTAACTATTATTAGATATATTATTTATAGTGTAGTTTGGTGTTTAGATTTATCCTAGATTGTTTAGTTTTTTTTTGTGCAAACCGTTTGGTGACGCGTAGATTATTTTTTCTGAAGGAAAGTGCCCGCTATTGCCGATAGTTTTGCCTAGTAATCCGAGATCGAAAATTCGACAAGGAATACAGGATATCGAATCGAACAAATTACTCCAAGTTCAACTTATTTATTAGAGAAAATAATCATCGATTGGTATGGGTTACGATTTTTCATTTTCAAGGTTATAGAAATTAAAAAAAAAAACATTTGTAGGGAACAACGTGAGCCATTGGGACACATAAGTGAGTATTAAAAGTTATAATTTAAAGGAAAAGTCTTCTCATTTTTTCATTTGATGATTCTTATATAATATTTTTTAAATATTATAAATATCGTTATGTTTTCATCAGATTCACGTTACTTACGAGTTTATTATATAATATTTTTTAAAATATTATAAATATTATTATGTTTTCATCTGATTCATTTAACTTACCCGTTTAACATAATATCAATAATACGGTGGTGATTAAATCATTAAATTAGAATAAAAATAATTAAATTAGTATAATATTTTAAAATTCATTTATAATTAAAATTTTTATAAAATATTTTAATAGTGAATAATGGATCACAAATAAATATTAGTATAATACTGGAACTTTCGGGACCTGGATTAAGTCCAACTAGTCCCAAAACTGAGTATATAATCCCGAAATAGGAATAAAACACTAAGCTAATAAATGTGACCTCGAAGATAAAATTAGAACAAAAAATCATGAAATAAATTTCAGATCCGGGATTGGATTGAATCTTGATTTAGAGACAAAAGTCAAAATCGGTAATGGGACCACCGTCCGATTAATCAAGTCGGTGCATGACAACTTCCGATGGTATCAGAGTCTGTGTTTTCAAAATATGAGATTTTGAAAATGAAATGTTTTAGGGTGGATGAAAACATGAGAATAATATTGAAAAGTTTTGGTTTATAATATAAAACTTTATTAAGGGAGTAAGTACTCAAAATTTCAAACAACAAAATCGAAAATCTTACTGAAGTGGTTTTAATAGAGTACTCTGAAAAGTACAACTCATGAATGGTAAGATATCCAAGTGGGTTGTGTTGCAGAAATAGGTGGTCACGTGGCTCGAGAAGCTAGTAACAGAGACATGTGGTAGAGTCCGTAAGAAATAAGGTTTTGATTAAGAAAACCCAAAAATAAGAATTTATTTCAACAGTATAAACCTAAGACAGAACTCGAAAAGATGAGAAATAACATATCTAAATGGTTATGACTGTTAAGAGTAGATTTTGATAGTGCATAATGCTTCTCAGAATACCCCGATATGGGATCAGGAGGGAACCTACTTAAAAGTATACATAATTATTCGAGTTCCACCATTAAGAGTGAAATGAATCATTCGGATTATGGAAAGATGAAGTCACAACAACGAATGACTTAAGAAACTAAAAGGGCGAACGAGCATCCTAGGAAAGCTAATGGCCAAAATGGTTAATGTGGATAAATTGCCATAAGAATCATCCAAAGGATAATAGACTTGACTGACCTAAAGTAGCAAGAGAGTATTGGGAAGAAAGAATACTAACCAGACTTAGTGAGAAGTCAGTGAGTACTTAAGGGAAAACGATGGGAATGACACAAGGCCTTAACAAAGGATAGATTATTCTATGATTAAGCAAGCAAGGGATGATACCCATATATGAGAGAGCTATGATGTGGAAACCTTAACCAAATAGTATTGCACTTTGAATGAAACAATGTTTGGGTTTTATACCAGACCCATTGTTTAAGGTTAGTTGGTTAAGACTTAAGAAATGAAAAATACCTATAACCCCTAAATTTAGGGAGGGTTACAACGTAAGTGTATGTATAGACCTAAAAGGCAAAAAGAGCGATATGATACACATCATAATCCTTGTAGTAAGAATGGCTACCTTGAAAAGGAATATAAGTTTATTGCCTCACAAGTTAACGAGCTTAGGAATGAAAGCTCTAAAGTGTACACGAGAGAGTGTACAATACGCATTTAACTAAAAACTATAAGGACAACTTTGAGGAAAACGTAAAACAAATGTATGGTGCGAGGAATAGCTTCCCAAATAAAGTAAAAAAGAAACCAATGGGGAAGGGAAATATCAAAAGTACTCAAAGAGTTAAAGCTAAGGAGGGATGCTAATTTATCCAACACCATGATATAAATGACATGAGGTATCGTGGTCATATAGCGGAGAACACCATAAACTAGAAAATGTGAATTATATTATAGGTGAGTAAGAGAGACTACGCCATAGTGTCAACAAAATGTGGAGCCACCATTGATTGAGAGCTTAAATACTATCGAAGAATGTGACATTGGTATGTTACATTAAAGTATGGACAAACAAACCCGAGCTTAAGGGTCTTAATGAGGATGCTTGAAGGAAAATAAAAATGCAAGCTCTGATAAAGGTCAAAGAATGCCTTGAGTAGCAATCCGAGATGGGACATAATAGGGGAAAATCCCAATGTATAATAAAGAGTGAGAATGGTAGGGCATGACCTACTGCATGAGGAAACGAAGGAAAACTAAGACAAGTCTTCAAGGGAAAAGTGACAAACAAATTGCTAAGATCATGGATGGTTAAGAGAAAAAGGAAACTACTAAACCAAGTGCATGGATGGGGTCTACCAAGTGACATTGAAATGTGTGGTGGTAACAAGCTACACCAGAGAAAGATGTAGTAAGGTATTTTGACATGATGAGCATGTGGCATGAGTTACGAATATGGGAAGTAATGGTTCAAATAGCCTCACCCTAAAAGGAGGGGAGAACCTTGTGAATATGAATATGCGGGAGTAAGGAAATGTTGGGAGATGTATGACTACGAGAAAGGAGACTCGACTCTGGTTGAGGAAAGACCTTAAGGAGAACGAGAAGGATTTGAAATCCTGGTATAAGAAGAATAAAGAATTAATGATACAAATCGACAAAAGCAAGGCCAATAGAGAGAAAGATCAATAGTTGCCAAAGAAATGTGACCTATTGAGGAGGTATGATATTTTACTCATAGTGGGTATGTCACACCCTAGACCAATTTCCCGGACCAGATAAACATGTCAACCTGCCAATCCTCCCAATATTGCCCTAGTGGGTATCATTATTAGGGAAGCATCAATACTACTAAGGCTCAAAATGTAAAACACATTACAATTTGTAGCGGAAATTTAAAACTTTTAAAAGCATCTAATTTTCGAGTAGATTTGTTCAACCATAGGGAAACAATTACTTACTAAATGGAAAATCCTTGTGCCCATCCTCTCGAGGTCCTCCTCCTTGATTATCGGCTCTGTCGGAGCCACTTCATAGTGTACATTATCTTCCTCTCCTCCTTTGTTCTTCCATATCACCTGAAAAAATGGTTTGGGGGAGGGGGTGAGACAACACTCAGAGAGTGAGAGGACCACTCATCGAGTCTTTTCTGGCTCGATGCTGCCTCTACTCAAAACCATAATTAAGGCTTGAATCAACTATGGTGGGGTTCTTTCCCCTTCCGACTCTAGAGGGTTCACCCAGAGACGCAATTTGTGAGGACAGTCTTCCCTTCGGCCTTGCCCTTCTACTTAGGCCTATTTTGTGACTAGAGTCAAGCTCTCCCTAAACTCGTTCATTTCATGTATAAGGCTGTAGCCAAGCCTTTCCTTTTTATTTATTATTTTCTTTATAAACTATCCGAGGTTCGTACCCACTTTGGATCTCATTTCATTTTTCAAAACTCTTATCTAGGGGGTTCCTCCATGGATCCTCCCATTGCATTTTCCTTAGACTTCTTGCAAGGCTTTCGGGTGTGGTTGGTGGAACTTGTTCTCCTATTAACCAACCTTGGGTGCTCGGGATAACCTCATTTCCTTAGTGAATATTCAATGGACTACACATATGTGTCGCCTCTATGTTCGAAGGATTTCACTATTCTCTCCAATTGTGCTTATCACTGTTGAACCTTCTTGATAGACGAGGGTCATAAGGGTATTCTACCCTCCGAACATGACTTCACATGTCAAGCCCGACTTCCAAGCAAAGCCTATGCTCTTTCGGGAACTAGTTCATTTTCATATTAATATCAATTGCAATATAATTAAATTGCAAGATATGCATAGCACAAGAAATTCATTGTTTTTTCCCGATCTTCAAGTGCCTCCCTTATGGCCCATCCCTCACAAACAACACATAATTCTCCCCCTTATAACCTCTCGGTAAAAAGGTCTATCTCTCTTATATCCCACCTGAGTATGCAATGACTCCCCCTTATACCTGCTCTCCTACAAATGCTATGCATGAATGTAGAGTATCACAATTAAGTTATGAGTGGTCCCTTATCGGCCATCCCATCTATGGTTATTATTATTATTATAGGCCTTCATTATCATAGTATTGGTAGAAGAAAGGAATAAAATAATAGAAAATAATGCATCCGACTATATTTTTATTCCAAAATATCTTGGAATATATAATGTTGTACATAAACTTGTAAGGATAAATTACATACCAATTTGGTATTATGTCTTCTAATGTCCTTGTTGATATAATTAAGACCTAAAAGGGGTAAGGGAGGGGGTGAGTTTACAACTCAATGAGTAGGGTTTACTAACTTTGTGACTTCTCCACAATTTAGCTTATACACTAAAATATACAAGGATTTCATTTCCTTCCTAAACCTATGGTTATGGCTAACCAGTTTAAAACAAGCGACGACTTATTTAATCAATGAAAACTTTTCTCATATTTTTCGAAAAGATTTCTCAACTTGTATCCCACAAGCAAAATACTTTTCCTTCCAACTTGGAAGAACTTTCAAGGTTTATAAAACTTCCCAATAGTTTATATATGAAAAACCTCATTAACCTTTTCTTGGTAAAAAGGATTTTCACGGCTTGTGTCTCACAAGTCAAAATAGGTTCCTTCCTTCCTAGAAGAACTTTTCCTTTTCTTTTAGCAAAAAATGGATATAATATGATAAACTAGCTATAACTTATCTTGTCTTTTTAGAAAATGATTCTCATTTAAGTTTTACTTCTTGTTCCCACAAGCTCAAGGTTAGTTTCTTTCCTAGTTGAAAGAATTTTCATAATTCGTTTATGGAAGACCTACCACAATTTGTATCATACAAAACACAACAACCATTTCTTAGTATAGGAGTCAAACGATCATAGAACAGACCCTCTGAGACTACAATCTCGATCTATTACACTAGTAGCTAGAAGCGTCTTTACCATCCACCATCGTGAGAGGCCACAAACCTCCAGCACATTGTCTATGTGAGCACTGTTGCCCAACCCCCAAACATCATCGCTTCTTTTGTCCGCTATTGAGGATGCGACCTCTCTCCCTTCTTCTTTGGTCTTAATGCGCATGAAGCTCCCTGTAAATGACGTCTCTTTGGTTCCGCACAATTGCAATCACATACAATAGTATTTAAATTTAAGACCTTTATCTTTATGCTGCTAGCCTAATAGGCTGTGATCCGGCTTCAACTTAGCAACTTCAGCAAAAAAAAATATCAAATTGTGATAATTTTAATAAGCTTTTAAATCATAACTTATTTACAAGACTAGACCTGTTTTCCATTGGCCTTGGGCCCACTTGTACGAGTTTTCAAAAGGCCTTGGGCTTACTTCACTTTCCAAAATCGTGGTATTGGGCCCACTTACACAGAACTATATCTAGCCCATCATTGTCGACCACGGGCCTTACCCATTTCCATAATCGACAATCAAACTAGATCATATCCTTTGAAGTGTATTCATACACCGTTCAAGGGTTTCCCTATTAATAGACTTCATTCTTTCTTCAAAATTATAATTCCAAAGGGTTTAAGTAGTTTCACACAGTCAAGAGATTATATTTCTATAAATCTGATTTCATGATAAAGCATGCTTCTATCTACGTGCCATCGGTCCAATGGGACTAGATGTTAGAAATCCCACTCACATGAGATCAATGACTTGTTCATCCCAGATAGAATTCTAATAACTTGGGTTGGATTCTCAATTATAGGTCAGGGCCTTCCTTTCGCACCTATATGATCATGAATAACTAATCCATCTATTATCCCATATTTACACTTAAGTTCATATGTTTTCTTTAATGACACTTAAGTCTCTAATTATATTTTTTGACAAATAAACACCAAAATATTTGCCATAATTTCCTCAATTTACTTAATTTGTAATTTTATACTCAAATAATTTTATTTAATATAAAATTATTTAAAATTACAAATAAAGTATTTTAATTATTTTTAATTAAAATTAAATTCCCCAAAATCATTTTAATTGAACAAGGCCTCCAATTTCATTTAAATCCTCAATTGACACAATTTGTGTCAATTGCACAAAAAACCTCAAAATTTCAAAAATCCCTAAATTGCCCAATTTCTCCAAAATTGCACTTTAACTCCCTAAATCTCATTTTATCAAATTGACTGCTTAAACTCGGTTAATTGCCTCCTATCATGCTGCTAACCCCGACCTCTCCACAATCATTTAAAGCTTTGAATAGTTCAATTTGGCCTAGAATTGAGCTCAAACTAATTTTCATTGAAAAATATTTCTAGAGAGAACAAGCCTCGAATTCTTACCAATAAGGATGTGGTTGTTGGAGTTCTTAATTTGGGAAGCTAGCTCTCTTCAAGAAAATCCCTTGGGATCAAATTTTACCTCAATTGGTGCCCTGAACAAAGAGAATTTGATTAGTAGAGTTTAAGTAGTTATCTCTGTGTAATTTAATTATTCTAACGAAGGGCATGACAAAGGCTTACCTCGAAGGCTCAAGGAGGACTAAGATTAGTCATGGAGAGTTGTGGGAGGGTCAGCCTAACCTTAGGAGGTCCGAGGTGGCTAGAATTCAGCTAAAAAATTTATGCTCAAAGTCAACCGCCGAAGCGACTGTATTGTGTGACTCACCAAGGCTTCTCTAATGATCCTCAAGCTAAAAGGAAAGTGTAGCAAGGCAGATGACTTCCACCTGATTCTAGGGAACTCGAGTTCACATTCAGAGGTGGAGAAAAGGGTCGATGTTAGAGCTCAGGTTTAGCAATGGTCGAAAACTAGAGTAGTTCTTCTTATTTGAGCTTTCATGGGATGGAGAGGATGAATGGAGAGAAGCTCTTTATATAGGGAGCTCGGGGACATCAGTTCCTATCCATCCAACCATCGACCATCCATTAACTCTCTGATTTACTCACTTGTTAGAGAGATTTATTAGCCATCAGATATAAGGTAACTTTCGACCTTCCTCAAAATTTAGTTATCTAAGGGAAGAAGATGACAATGTGCGTGTGCATGCGAGCTTCCCTTATGCAAGATGCCACATGGTGCTCTATGATTTGATGGCTTCACTGACGCAATAACTTACTCATCGTCTGACTCATTTGTTGACTCAATGACCAGCCACGTGTCAATCTCTCATTGGTCGCTCTTTCCTACGTGGTCGTTGGATGAATATAATTGTCCATTGATAATGACACATGGTGTCCTCTGATTGGTTGATTTAAATTTGTCAGTTTTCCCACATGATGTACTATGCCACTACCACATGTCATCATCTGATTGGTTGTGGTCATCCTACATGAATTTGCCACATGTCTACTTCTAATTGGTTGACCTATCTCTAACATCCTAATCGACCATTGACTTGGCAGCTTTGCCATGAGTTAGCTTCTCATTGGCCAACCCCACTAAGTAGGAAGCTTTGCCATATGTCAGCCTCTCTTTTGTTAGCCCCGCTGACTAGGCTCCTCCTCAATTGACCATTTACTGAGGATCCGTGTCACTCTCCTATTGGCTAGTTTCTAATGACATAGATTTTACTCGTCTAACCATTGACCGAGTACACGTGTCATGGTTTGATTGGCCAACATTTTCAGACGCTAACCAAGCGGCTGACTAGGTGTGCTTCACCACACATCAAGCACTAATTAGTCGTGCATCCTGACTAGACACTGACCTAGTAGGCAGTCTATTGACCAGCTTGACTGTTGACCAATTCGGTCGGACTGGATTTGGTGACTCAAAATAAAAAATCGGCTAGTGCATGCCCTATTCATCCGTTTTTCTCAAAATTAAAATTGTCTAAATTTATTTAAATTCATTTTCTACACATTAGTGACTTCAATTTCCCAAATTGATATTTTAAAGTCACTTAGAAAAATGAATCTTTGAATCAATTTTTCTTGGTTCAACTTGGTTCAAGTCTGGTTGACCCTGAACCAGTCTGATTCTCACATCCAATTTGGTTCATGACCCATTTCCATCATTTTTGGATCTTCATTAAACAATTGGGATTTTCCAATTTCCTATTTTGGCTTCTCTTTACCAATTCCGGTTCACTTTGAAACACAGTTTTCTCTTGAATTTTTTTCTAGTTTTTATTTTTGCCTTTCTTATTATGAGAGAATGTGATTTACAATTACTTTCCTCCTTTTGAGGACTTTTGTCACCTTGAGTAAACCGGGGTATCATTCCCTATCACAAAGCTTGTTTTCTTCCATAATCTAGCCACTGAGCTAGAATACCACTTCTATTTGAATCTTTTCACTCTCGATCCATGATTCGAACAAGTCCTATCTTAGAGGATGTATTATTATCATCTTTGATCCTTTCGGCTTTAGGTCTCCATCAAACTCCTTATTTATATTTTGGGGATCTTCTTTATCCCCTTCACTTTGCTAGTTATTTAATGGCATTATCTAGTGTAGGGTTCCCTTCCTAGGGCCTTCTTATATCCTCATTCTCTCATGGTCGCATCGAGACCTTCATTGAGACTTGATAAGTGTTTTCCATAAGGGGTATCAATTGCATATCTAGTCCATTTGGAGTTGCATCTTCTTGTCTTAGACCCTCATTCTATTAAAACGTTTGGGATCCTTCCTTTGAAATATTATTTTCTATTGAATTTCATGCCTTATCCAAGTCTAAGGCTTTGGTTATCCAATTGAATAACCTTTATGTGTAATCCTCCTTATTAGAGGGTCCTTCCCTCATGGACCTTTAACTCCACCACTTTACCCGTTTTATCTTCTCACCTCAAGGCATCTCATCTCATTTATAAACATTTAATTCCTCTCAAGACTTTCTTTGGATAGTTTTGATCCGATGAACAAGTTTCTCTTAGATGAATCTAATATTTTCATTTGTTTAGACTTACATTTTGTTTGTAAGGTAAGATGCTTTCTGTAAACCCCGCCCTTTTTAGTTAAGGAAAACCGGAAAAAGAACCGGTCAAATCGAGTAAGAAAACTGAACCGATTAACGTACTCGATCAATTGGGAATGGGCAATTTGGAAATTTACAACTCCCGGGTGATCCATAAAACCTTGGAAAAGAACCTTAGGACAAATTGGAAGAGAAAAACCAGATTGGTTTAGATGAACCGGATTCGATTGGATTGAACCGGTTTATGAACTGAGTTAGTTCATGAACCGAAACTGATAGCGAAAGGGCAAACAAGGAAATTTATGAATCCCTTATGACCTGAAGAGATTTATAAACCTTAGGAAGGAACCTTAGAACAAAGTGGGAGAGAAAAACTAGACTAGTTCGGGTGAATCGGACCCGAACCGAATTAAACCGGTTTAAGAATCAACCTAGTTTATGGACTGGAACCAATAGAGAGATGGTAAACGAGGAAATTTATGGACCCTAAGTGACCTAAGAAGTCACAAAAGTCATGGAAATTGACTTGTGAAGGAATTGGAGATGAAAACCAAACCGATTTAAGTGAACCGGATCCGAACCGGTTTGAACCACTATTGAACCGAATCCTAAATTCTTTTTTCTAGGTGGCTTAAATAATTCAAATTTGAGATTTGAGGCCACCATTGGATAGAAAATGAATTTAGATGAATTTAAAATTTTTTAAATTTGAAAAATTCATTCGAATGAGGGGTGAACCGGCCGGTTTAAGCTTTTAACCAAGTTTGGACCGGTCTAGTGCAATTCAAAATAGTGTCATCTTCTTCCTCCAGATGACAACATTGTTCACTCACCAAAAAATCAAAGCAGCGCTGGCAAAGAAGAAATGTCTCTGTTCAATATGTTTTCGGCCATCAATGCCTGTTATAAAGGCAATAATCGAACGACCAAGGAGTCTTCGAGCTTCTTATGTAAAGAGCACCTCCCCATTCATCCTCTCCACACTTGAAAAGCTCACTCTCTCTTAGTTGCTTAGTTTTCTAGTGAAGCTCAAACCAGAGCTCTGATATAGGGTTTTTTCTAAGCCAAAGAAGGCGGGATCAGTTTCTTTAGAATCAGGGAGAAGTCAGCTACACACCTTTAGTCTCCATTTGCTTCAAGGGTCGCCGGAGAAACGCCGGCGTGATGGAACAATGAAGCAGCTCTAGCGGACCGAAGCTGCCCTATTTCGGCCGAGTTGAAATCTCGGCTATTTCGAGCCCTCCTCAAGCCAAACCAAGCCCTCCCAAACTCAGCCCTCCCACGGCCAAATTAGGACTGAAAGGTAAGCCAATTCGACTCCCCTCTGCAATTTCCGACCGGTGCTAGAGAGAGAATCGACAAAATTTTGATGATGAAATTCTAACTCAATTCGGCATCAATTGATGCAATTCTTGATTCTAGGATGAACCTCAAGATGAGAGCTATCTGCTCAGATCAAAAGCTCAGACCGTCATGCCCTCACTGGTGAGTAATCGAAGCTTTCTTTCTCTACAGTTCATTTTTCGAACAAGCTCTATTTGAGCTCGTTCCAGCATTTAAACTTACGAGTCAAATTGCTAAAGCATCGTATGAACATGTAGAAACTCATTTTCAACATTAATTTCAACAATTAGAAACATTTGATTGGTCAATTTGATTAAATCAAATTCAGAAATGTTAAGGAGTGGAATTTGGGGAGGAAATCGGGGAAAATTGGGGATTTTCAAAAATTCAAAGGACCGAAATACAATTTTCTAATATTGAGGGTCAATTGTGCATAAAAAAATGTTAAGGGCCAATTGAGGAATTTTAGAATTTTTGGGGTAAAATTTACCATTTTTGTAAAGGAAGGGCAAACGGTAATTTTGGAAAACTTGGGGGGACCAAATTGGAAATTTGGAAAATTAAATGCCTTTTTTGTGAAATGGAATAAATTGAGGTCCTATGATAAATATTAAAAGTTTCGAGACTCAATTTGAGGGAAAACTAGCATTAGGGACTTAAAGTTAAAGAGAAATAACTTTAGGGACCTAATTGCAAATAAATGGAAGTTTGATTTTATCATTCATTTGGAATGAATGAAGGTTATTAGGCCGAAGGATAATGAACCAAGATGTTCATATCATGTAGGAACACGAAGTACCAGGAATGCCAGTAAGGACAAGCTCGCGTGAATACAAAGAACTGGTTTAATGGAATTCACTACATTAACGGGTGAATGGGTTTACTAACGTCATACCTGGTTGGAATGATGAGCACAACTTTAAGTTAAAAACCACTTACCGGTTGTGAGTGGGATACATCATACCTGGTTGGGGATGATAAGTACCTCGAAATAAAAATCCACTACTAAGTGGTATTTTAAACATCACAACTTGGAGGAGTGATGTGAAAAACATGCGGAAAAACTACTTACCGGTTGTAAGTAGATCATACCCAGTTGGTATGATGAAACTTTCTCGAAGGAAGTTGAAAACTCATTCATCGGTTATAAGCAGAGATGTCCTTAAACCCGGTCGGTATGATGGACAGTTGAAAACATATTTTTGTCGGAAGTGCTCTCCCCTGACTGTGTGTCGATACTTAAATGATTTGGGAGACCTTCTTGATGGGAGCTCGAATAGCTCTTATAGGCCGGGAGCCTCGCTTTTCGAACTTGGGGGCTAATATGCCCAATTTTGAAAATCTCGTACAGTAGGCCTAAGGCCAGTTGGCATGAGTAGGAGCTCATAAACAAACATGAGTTATATGCCATAAAACTTTAAGTAAAGGAATTGTTTGGCCATGGTACCAAGACATGACCGACATACTTAGTCAACTAGGAGTAGTGCGACATGACAGGTCGATGGACCAGTCAAGACAAACAAATGTGGGTTGAGTTGAGGGTCGGGGCTATGGGACCAGTGGCACCACAGATTATATGGTATGATAAGAAAATATTGATTGTGTATGCACTGTGATTACAGGACCATCAAGACGCCCAAGAGGGGTAGTGATGCGTCCTAAGGGCACTGGACAATGTGGTGGGTATAAGGGCAGTTTGTCGTATCAACTGACCGTCCAAAATTTGGAGTAGCACCAAACGCATGAGACTGGGGTGGGGACGAGATGAGGTCTCTATCCTCATACAGACATGAAGAATTGATTTTGGGATTGAGGGTTGGATGTCGTGAACATCCACTCATTCTCAGGGTAGAAGTGGATGTACTTCTATTTGGGTGGCCGGTAAAGTCGGTTCGAAGCCACAAGTGGGTTTAGTGGACGGGTGATCTTCATGATGAAGGATGTATGTTGGGTGATGACACACTATGATTAATAAGGAAATGGTGGTAAAAACCGAGATTTGAAATGAAAGGTTTTTGAAAGAAAGAAGTCTGGCACACTCCAATACAAATCTTTTTCATAAAAGTAAATATATTGAAAAAATACATTCATTGAGTAGTCATACTCACCCCATCCCCTATATCTCTTTTAGGAAATTCCAGAAGCCTACCCTTAAAGACCATCAACTAAGACGCATGTGAGACAGGTATGTAATCAATTAAAATATTATGAAGTTTTGATTTATGTTATTCCAGTAAAAGGTGCAGGTTTAAAGGATGCCTTACTCTTTACGGTCTATAATAAGGGAAAACCCTTTATTAAACCGGGAGAGTGGCATGTTAATCATGGGGAACCGACCAAATCAAGTCAGGGCGTGACACTTTCACTTGATATACTTCTTCAAAATTTTCCTCCCAAATGTTCTCCTTTCAATCTGTAAGGATCATGAAACTCTATCCCACTTACTATTTGGTATTATCTTTTAATAACCTTCAACATTATCCAAATGTTCAATGCATACATCTCCATTATTTGTTATTCAGACTTTCTCAGTACCGAGTCTTCCCCATTTCATTCCTTAAATGCTATAACCACATAAATTTATCCGATGTTTCAGGCTTGCTCTCCCAAGCCCGTCTTCTTCTTGCTTTTCGATGAATTTATCGGCTAGTTTAGTAGTTTTTAACCCGATTCACCCCTTTTCCAACTGGTTCTTGAGAAAATAAAATTTCTACATTCAATTTTCTATTGAATGGACTCAAGAATTGCCTCATTTGGATTTATTTACCCCCCCTCTAAAATTTGTGGGGTTTTGTCACTCTAAGCCGCTTTGATTGATTTCGGTAATTTAAGGACTGGTTCATCTCCGATTCGACCAGTTATTGGTCCAATCTATTTTTCTAAAAATACTTCTTCTCATTCCACATGTATTGGGATCAATATCCTCCCTTTTTGGAGTTGTCTATATTCCCTTAAAAATTGGGGGCATTTTCAAATAAATTGGTTTGACTCTGATTTGGGCCTATTTTTCCACTCAACCTTTTCCACTCCTCAATTCATGGTCCTTAAGGATCATTTGAATCCATTTCTAGGGGCCTTGCCAACTCCCTTATATCTCTGAGTTTGAACCAGTTTACAGGTTGGTTTCACCTTGACCTTCTATTATTGATTTTCCGGTCTAAACGAACTTAACGCTAGACCCTGAACTTTTGGTGTTACACATGGCGTATATCGAGTCATGTGATTCTTCTAGTGTGGCTCTCTTTAGATCTTCCTTATTTGGCATACACACCCTTCCTTTAAATGTTAACAATTCATCCCCCTTATGGTGAAGTCTTGTCTACTCCATTGGCTATTTGGTCTACCTATGGTTTGATCCCTATATCAAGTTTTTGTTGGGCTCTGATTTGTTCCACCATACTAGGTCTCACAGCGACCTAAGCTAATATGCATTGTCTTTCCAAATCTGAGTTGAGTTCTATCTTTAATTTTCTCATTTGTTCCAATAGAGGTTTATAAGTAGTCTTTATATAGGCTACTCTTGTCCAATATTTCCTACTTTGATCATCTACAACCACATTAGCTTTCCTATGGTTATACTCAATTATTAAGTCGTACTCTTTGACTAATTTCATTCATCTCCTTTGCCTTAGATTGAGATCTTTCTACCTGATAGGATACTTTAAACTTTTATGGTCCATAAATATCATACAAGTGACTCGTTAAAGGTATTATCACCAAATCATAAGGGTGAACACTATAGCAGACAATTCTAAATTATGTGCAGGATACTTTACCTCATCTGTCTCTAGTTGTCTTGACGCATAAGCTATCATTCTCCCATTTTGCATTAAGACGCACTTTACGCCTACTCTAGAGGCATTACTGTATACAATATATTCTCCTTCTATTGGATCAGGTAGTGCTAGTACTGGTGTGATTGTAAGACGTTATATTAATTATTGAAATGTGTTTTCACATTTCTCACCCCATTTATAATTTACCCCCATTCTTGTCAAACATTATAATGGAGCAACATTAATTCATTAGTCTTCCACAAAATTCAGATAATATCCCGCCGGACCTAAGAAACTACGGATCACTTTTGGATTGGTGGGTGGTTTCCACTTTTATATTGCCTTTACTTTAGCGAGATAAACATTAATTCATTCATTGGAAACAACGTGCACTAAGAAACCCACTTCATGCTACAAAAATTCAAACTTCGAGAATTTGGTATAGAGTTAATTCTTCTTCAAGATACTCAATGTGATCTTGAGATGCTCTTCATGCTCTTCCTTTGTTCTTGAGTAGTTGAGTATGTTATCTATTAATAATATAACAAAATTATCTAGATATGGTTGGAATACCCGATTCAACAAATCCATGAAGTTAGCAAGAGAGTTTGTTAATTAGAAGGTCATAACCCTAAATTCATAATGTCCATTATGTGTCCTAAATGTCATCTTCCAAATATTTTCCTCCTAAATCTTGAGTTGGTGGTATCTGGATCGCAAATCTATTTTGGAGAACTAGGCAACTCCTTTTAGTTGATCAAATAGATCACCCACTATAGGTAGTGGATACTTAATCTTGATTCTTAGTTGGTTCAACTTCCGATAGTCTATGCACAACCTCATGCTCCCATCCTTTTTCTTCACAAATAATACTGGAGTGCCCCTTAGAGATTGAATGGACTATATGAAGCCTTTCTCCAATGATTTTTCCATTTGTTCCTTTAGCTCTTTTGACTCTGCAAGAGCCATACAATAGGGTGCTTGATATATGGGATGGGTTTCGAGTATAATCTTGGTGGAGAAATCCAATTGACGATTTAGGGGTAGTCCAGGTAGTTCTTGTGGAAATACATTAGGATAATGATTCACTATCGGCATTTAATCTTGTCCTTTCTTCATATGGATGTCACTTGTCACCATGGCTAGGAAAGACACACATCCTTTTTATAGCACACTTTGATCCTTGAGGTAGGATACTAGGTGTAATCCTTCCATTTTCTTGTTACCATAAAATACCACTCCTTTGGTCTTTGATGAGTGAAGCATAACTAGTTTGTTCTAACAATTCACATTTGCATAGGGTAGTGATAGCTAGTCCATCCCTAGAATCATTTTAACCTCCTTTAATGGTAGGGGAATTAGGTCAGCCTTTAGGTTAGTTCCCATGATTCTCACTTCATAGCCTTTCAAAAATTTATCTCTAACCATCTCTTCTCCCAATGGTATGATGATGGTGATGGATGCTTTGAGTGGAGTTAGCTCCTTGGAAACCTTTTAGATTAGGGCACCCTTGATAAAAGATATATCAACTCCAAAGTCAATAAGGGTGAATGTTTCCCTTTCAAAACATTCAATGTATCTTGTTTGATTGAGATGAAGGCTCCTTATAAGGTGGAAATATAACTATTTTATTATGAAATGGAAAAGTACACTTTATTTGGTAATTTTCATAACTATAAATTCCCATTCAAATGAAACATTTTCATGGAGGGGTTTGGAAGTACCTGCCACTACAGTAGGATTTGTTTGTGCTTCTTCTTGAGCAAGATTGTATAGTCATGCAGGAATTCTCTGGGGTATGGATAGCCCCCTGCTTCCAATGTTGTTGTTCCTCACCTCGATCAGTGGTGGTGGGTTGTCCTTGGTAGTTGACGTAGTGCTTCCCTGGGTTGTTGTCATATTCAGGGGACAACTCCTTGCATAATGTCCCAACTGGCCACGCCTAAAGCATGTTATCTCTTTGCATGCTCCTTCATAGTTCCTTTGGCACTTGGCATAGTGTGGGGCCTTTCTTTGTGGGACATCATTACTCCCCTCCTTACTTAATCTGGAAGGTCACGCCCTCTTACAAGATTTTGGCTTCATTTCCCATTGAGGTGTATTACGGGTTTTGAAAAACATTTTGGGCTCACGATGAATGATCCTTCTATCCTCCTTTTTGCATGAGTGCTCCATCCATCTTCATCTTGCTTGAACTAGGCATTTGCACTCATGTGTGATACTAATAATGACAGCTAGGTCGATGGGTCTTACAAGCACTCCCATTCAGTCTCAAATTTCCAAATCGAGACCATCCATAAATTTTTTACATATATCAATGGGGTTGGCTAGGTTAGGAGCGGAAGTCTCAACTCGTTGAAGCGAGTTTCATAATCGGAGATGGTGTTAGAGCCTTGTCAGAGTGGAAAAAAAACTCTTGCTTCTTCTTATTAATTAAATGAGGGGCAAAATATTCTTGAGAAAATCTCCTTTCAAATTACTCCCATGTTGGCAAGATGGTGGTTAGGCTTCGTATATTTTCCCACAAGCGATTTGCAATTCCTTGCAAAAAGAATTATGTCATTGTGACCATCTCATCTGGCGATTAGCAGTCCCATCCAGTCCCTCTCGAGTAGAGAAATCTTAAGCAAGTTCCCTCACACTCCAAGCTTTCCATAGCCATCGGTAATGCTAGATTTGAGTAAGTTGTGAGAGAGAATTAAATCTTTTAAATTGAGAATCTCAGGTTTAGTTAGCTAAAATCAACCATGCATAAGCTACATACCAACAATCAAGGTGATTTAAGTGGGCACGATGTAAATCCTGTCCTTTGATAATAAGAAAAACCGGGAAAAGAACCGATCATTTCCAAAGAGAAAACCGATCCAGTTTATAAAGCGAAACCGATAAAAAAAGGATAAATTGGAAAATTTATTATGTGGCCTAATGAGTCACAAAAGTCTTGATAAAGGAATTTAGGGTGAATTGAAGATAAAAACCAAACCGGTTCATGTATACCAGATCCGAATATGATTAAAATGGTTTGGACTTGTTTGAACACTATTGAACCGGATACTAAATTTATTTTTTTCTTGAGGAAAGTGTTTGCCATTGCCAATAGTTTTGCCTAGTAATCCGAGATCAAAAATTGGACAAGGAGGACAAGATATGAAATCGAACAAATTACTCCAAGTTCAACTCATTTATTAGAGAAAGTGATCACCGATTGGTATGGGTTATGATTTTTCATTTTCAAGGTTATAGAAATTAAAAAAACATTTGTAGGGAAGAACATGAGCCATTATGACACATTAGTGAGTATTAAAAGGTATAATTTAAAGGAAAAGTCTTCTCATTTTTTCATTAGATGATTCTTATATAATATTTTTTAAAAATATTCTAAATATTGTTATGTTTTCATCTGATTCACGTAACTTACCAGTTTAACATAATATCAATGATATGGTAGTGATTAATTCATTAAATTAGAATAAAAATAATTAAATTAGTATAATATTCCAAAATTCACTTATAATTAAAATTTTTATAAAACATTTTGATAGTGAATGATGGATCACAAATAAATATTGTAATTTGAGTAGGCATCTTCAATCAATTATTATTACATATAGTCACATTATTTTAGATCTCATAATTTAGGGTGATTTTATTTTCTTTATTTAGTTTGTTCAATAGTGGTTCAAACCGTTACAAATCGATTCAATCTGGTTTGGATCCGTATCACCTGAACCGGTTTGGTTTTCACCTATAATTCATCCTAAAGCCCTTTCTCATGACTTTTGTGACTATTTAGGTCACTCGGGATCCATAAATTTCCTAGTTTACCCTTTCTCTATTAGTTGAGGTTCGTGAACCGATTGAGTTTTTCTCACCTAGGTTGATCAGTTCTTTCCCTTATTTTCTCATCCTAAAAGAGCAGGGTTTACAACTCTCCTCTCCTTTTAGGATTTTTGTCCCCAAAACTAAATCAGCATTTTTCACTTCACAATAAACTTCCCTCAATGTCAACTTGGACATGTTAATACTTTGTTCGTTACTTCACTTAGCCCACTTTAAATCATGCACTTAAGGAATTTCTTTTCCTTTATATTCTTTACTCCTTCCATGGAGTTTTATCATAACTAGTAAGTCTTGCCCGCGAGTCCAAAGGTATATTGCCACGCCTCGACCTAGTTTGGTCGGATCCTCGTGTTCAACCCGCCACTCTCCCGGTTAATAAAAGGGTTTCTCCATATTATAGACCATAAAGAGTGAGGCGTCCTTTAAACCTACACCTTTTCCAAGAATAACATAAATCAAAACTGCATAATATTTTAAATTTACCATACCTGTCTCACAAGCATCTTAGTTGATGGTCTTTATGGGTAGGCTTTTTGGAATTTCCTAAAAGGGATATAAGGGAGGGGGTGAGTATAACTACTTAGTGAATGGGTTTTCAAAACTCTTTAACTTTGGGAAAAAGATAAATTTTGGAGTGTGCTAGACTCATTTCTTTCAAAACCATTTTATTTGAAATCTCGGGTTTTATCACCATTTCCTTATTTAATCACGGTGTATCATCACCCAACACACATCTTTCATCATGAAGGTTAAACACACATTCGCAGGCCAGCCCGTCCATTGAACCTACTTGTGGCTTCGAAGCGACTTTACCAGCTATCCACATAGAAGTACGTCCACTTCTACCCTGAGAATGAGTGGATGTTCGCGACTTCCAACCCTCAATCCCGAAATCAATTCTTCATGTTCGTATATAGATAGAGACCTCATCCTATCCCCACCCCAGTCACATGCGCTTAGTGCTACTCCAAATTTCGCACGGTTAGCTGGTACAACGATTATACTCACCAGGTTGTCCAGTGCCCTTAGGACGCATCACTACCCCTCTTAGGCGTCTTGATGGTCCCGTACTCATAGTGCATGCACAATCAATATTTTCTCATTATGCCACATAATCTGTGGTGCCAGTGGTCCAACGGCCCCGACTCTCAACTCAACCCGTAGTTATTTGTCTTGACTGGTCCGTCGACCTATCATGTCGCACTGCCGCTATTTGACTAAGTATGTCGGTCCTATCTTGGTACCATGGCCAAACAATTCCTTTATTTAAAGTTTTATGGCATATAATTCATGTTTTTTTACGAGCTCCTGCTTGTGCCAACTGGCCTTGGGCCCACTGTACAAGATTTTCAAAATCGGGCATATTAGGTCCCAAGTTCCAAAACTAAGGTCCCCGACCTATAAGAGACATTCGAGCTCCCATCAAGAAGGTCTCCCAAATAGTTTAACCATTGGTACACAGTTAGGGGAGAGCAATTCTGACAAAATTATATTTTCAACTGTCCATTATACCGACTAGGTATAAAGACATCTCCGCTCATAACCGATGAACGGGTTTTCAACTTTTCTCGAGGAAGTTTTATCATACCAACCAGGTATGATCTACTTACAACCGATAAGTAGTTTTTCTGCATTATTTTCACATCACTCCTCTAAGTTGTGACCTTTAAAATACCACTTGATAATGGGTTTTCATTTCGAGGTACTTATCATCTCCAACTGGGTATGATATAAAATCCCACTCACAACCGGTAAATAGTTTTTTTTAAACTTTAAGTTGTGTTCATCATCCCAACCGGGTATGACGTTAGTAACCCACTCACCCGTTAATATAGTGAATTCCACTAGACTGATTTTTTGTATTCACACAAGCTTATCCTTGCTGACGTTCTCGGTACTTTATATTCCTACACGATATGAACATCTCGGTTCATCATTGTAAACCTCGCACATTTGAGTTAAGGAAAACCGGGAAAAGAACCGGTCAAACCGAATAAAAAAACAAAACCGGATCACATTTGGGAATAAGCAATATGAAAATTTACAACTTTCGGTTGATCCAAATGATTTATTAAACATTAGAAAAGAAACTTAACACAAACTAAAAAACAAAAACCAAATTGGTTTAGGTGAACTAGATTCCATAAGAAATTTAAAGTTAAGCGTGCTTACCTGAGAGTAGTGTGAGGAAGGATGACCTCCTGAGAAGTATGATTTTTTGTAACCCGAAATTTCGGTCAAAAATTTTTATTCGTCTTATCATAAATAGCCATCAATTAATATATATTTAATTGTTAAAATTAATACAAATAATTTAATACCTAAATTAAATTATTGGAATTAATACAAATAATTTAATAACAAAAATAAATTATTGGAAGTAATACCAATAATTTATGGCAATATTAATACTAGTAATAAATCTCGCCCATTTAATACATGGGTTTTACAACTATATAAATAGGTTATCCCCATTTCATTCTCCTCACACCTGAACACTTCTCTCTCTCTCTCTCTCTACTGCTCCATTTCCCGGTAAAGCTCGAACCAGAGCTTCGACTTGAACAAAGGTCAGGCTCTTTAGAACCGGGGAGAAGACAACTATCTGATAGCAAACTTCAGTCAATCCGAGAATTATTGGAGAAGCGCCGACATGATGGAATAGTGAAGCAACTCCGGCGAACCGAAGCTGCCCTATTTTGGCCAAGCTGGAATCGGCCATTTCAAGCCCTTCTCAAGCCAAACCAAGCCCTCCCAACACCTCCTCAACCTTTCCACGGCTGAATTAGGACTGAAAGGTAAGCCAATTCGGCTCCCCTTTATAATTTTTTATTGGTGCTAGAGAGAGTCGACTGAATTTCAATGACGAAATTCTAATCCAATTCCGCATCAATTTATACAATACTTGATTTTAGGATAAACCTCAGGACGAGACCTATCTGCCCAGATCGAAAGCTCGGACTGTCGTGCCTTCACCAGAATGTTAAATACCGGGAACGCCAGCAAGGACAAGCTCGTGTGAATACAAAGAATCAGTCTAGTGGAATTCACGGCATTAACGGGTGAGTGGGTTTACTAACATCATACCCGGTTGGGGATGATAAGTGCCTCGATATAAAAACCCACTATTTAGTGGTATTTTAATCATCACTACTTAGAGAAAGTGATGTGAAAGTTATGCGGAAAAACTACTTACCGGTTGTAAGTAGATCATACCCGGTTGGTATGATGAGACTTCCTCGAAGCAAGTTGAAAACCCGTTCATCGGTTATGAACGGAGATGTCCTTATACCGGTCGGTATGATGGATAGTAAAAACCTATTTTTGTCGGAAGTACTCTCCCCTGACTGTGTGCCAATGCTTAAACAATTTGGGAGAACTTCTCAACGGGAGCTCGAATAGCTCTAATAGGTCGGGGGCCTCGATTTTGGAATTTGGGGGCTAAATGCCCGATTTTGAAAATCTCGTACAGTGGGCCCAAGGCCAGTTGGCACGAGCAGGAGCTCGTAAATGAACATGATATATGTGCCATAAAACTTAATAAGTGAATTGTTTGGCCATGGTACTAAGATAGGACCGACATGCTCAGTCAACTAGTGATAGTGCGACATGACAGGTCGACGGACTAGTCAAGACAAACAGCTACGGGTTGAGTTGAGAGTCGGGGCCGTTGGACTAGTGGCACCACAGATTACATGGCAATATAAGAAAACATTGTTTGTGCATTCACTATTTGTACGGGATCATCAAGACGCCCATGAGGGGTAGTGATGCGTCCTAAGGGCACTAGACGACCTGGTAGCTATAAGGGCAGTTCATCGTTCCAGGTGTCTGTGCGAAATCTGGAGTAACACGAAGCGCATGAGACCGGGGTGCGGACAGGATGAGGTCTTTGTCCTCATACGGACATGAAGAAGTGATTTCAGGATTGTGGGTAGGATGTCACGTACATCCACTCATTCCTAGGGTAGAAGTGGTCGTACTTCTATCCGGGTGGCAGGAAAAGTCACTCCAAAGCCACTAGCGGGTTCAGTAGTGATATTGACTTGTGAATGTGTGTAACCTTCATGATGAAGGATGTGTGTTGGGTGATGACACACCGTGGTAACTAAGAAATAATGGAAAAATCCAAAATTTTAAATGATGGGATTTTTGAAAACAAAGGAGTCTGGCACACTCCATATAAATATTTTTCTTAAAAGTCAAAAGCTTTTAAAAACCCATTCACTGAGTAGTCGTACTCACCCCCTCCCTTATAGCCCTTTCAGGAAATCTCAGAAAGCCTCTCCTTAAATACCGTCAACTAAGATGCCTGTAAGACAGTTATGTAAAGTTTTAAATTTCATTCAGTTTTGATTATGCTATTCCAGGAAAAAGGTGCAAGTTAAAGGACGCCTTACTCTTTACAATTTACGATAAGGGGAAACCCTTTAATAAACCTAGAGAGTGGCAAGTTGATCACGGGGATCCGACCAAACCGGATTGGGGCTTGACAATTATCCTTTGGCCTAATAGCCTTCATTCATTCCAAATAAATGAGAAAGTCGAACTTTCCTTTATTTGCAATTAGGTCCCTAAAGTTATTTCTCTTTAACTTTAAGTCCCTAATACCGATTTTTCCTCAAATTGAGTCCTGAAACTTTTAAAATTTGTCATAGGACCTTAATTTATTCCATTTCACAAAAAGGTGATTAATTTCCAATTTGGTCCCCCCAACTTTTCCAAAATTACCATTTTTCCCTTCCTTTACAAAAATGGTAAGCTTCACCCCAAAATTCTAAAATTCCTTAATTGGCCCTCTAACATTTTTATCATACCCAATTGACCTGCAATTTTAGGAAATTGCATTTCGGTCCTTCGACTTTTCAAAAATTCCCAAATTTCCCTAATTTTTCCCCTAATTCCAACTTTTTAGCACAGTCGAATTTGATTTTATCAAATTGACCGATCAAACACCTCCAATTGTTGAAATTGAAGTTGAAATTGAGTTTCTTCATGTTCATACGATTCTCCAGCAATTTGAATCGGAAGTTTTAACGCCGAAACAAGCTCAAATGGAGCTTCGCTGAAAAATGAACTATAGTGAGACAAAGCTTCAATTACTCACCGGTGATAGCACGGTGGTCCGACCTTTTGATCTGGGCAGATAGCTCTCGTCCTAAGGTTCACCCTAGAATCAAGAATCGCATCAATTGATGCTGAATTGAGTTAAAATTTCATCATCAAAATTCTGTCGGTTCTCTCTCTAGCATCGGCTAGAAATTGTAGAGGGGAGCCGAATTAGATAACCTTTCAGTTCTAATTCAGTCATGAGAGGGCTGAGGAAGTGTTGGGAGGGCTTGGTTTAGCCTTAGAAGGGATTGAAATGGTTGATTTCAACTCAGCCGAAACAAGGCAGCTTCTATCCGCCGGAGCTGCTTCATTGTTTCATCACATTAGCGTTTTTCTGGTTACCCTCGGAGCAAACGGAGACTACAGGCATGCGACTAACTTCTCCCCAGTTCTAAAGAACTTGACCTCACTTTGTTTGGATCAGAAAAGTGCCCATGATGGAGCTCTAGTTTGAGCTTCACCGGAAAATGGAGCAGTTGAAAGAGAATGGAGTTTTCAGGTGTGGAGAGGATGAATGGGGAGGGGCTCGGGGACTTGTTGGTCGTCCGTTTGGCACCTTTATGACAGACATTGATGGCCTGAAATGTACCGAACAAAAATGTTTCTTCTTCACCGGCGCGGCTTCGATTTTCCGGCGAGTGAACAGTGTTGTCATCTTGAGGAAGAAGATGACACATTTCCGAACCAGACCGGACCGGTCCGAACTAGGTTCAAAGTTTAAACTGGCTGGTTCACCCCCCATTCTACCGAGTTTTTCAAATCTATAAATTTCTAAATTCATTTTCTATCCAATGGTGGTCTCAAATTTCAAATTTGAATTTTTAAAGCCACCTAGAAAAATGAATTTAGAATCCGGTTCAATAGTGGTTCAAACTAGTCCAAACCGATTCAATCCGATTTGGATCTGGTTCACCTGAACTAGTTTGATTTTCAACTCCAATTCACCCTTAAGTCCTTTTTAGTGACTTATATGACTCCTTAGTTCATTTGGGGTCCACAAAATTCTCGGTTTACCATCTCTCTATTGGTTTCGGTTCATAAACCGGCTTGGTTCTTAAACCGGTTTAATCTAGTTCGGGTCCGATTCACCTGAGCCGGTCTGGTTTTTCTCTCACACTTTGTTCTAAGATTCCTTCCCAAGGTTTATAAGTTTCTTTGGGGCACAAGGGAGTTGAATTTCTCTGATTTGCCAGTTCTCTATAGATTTCGATTCATGAACCGACTCGGTTCATAAACCGATTCAATCCAGTTGGATCTAGTTCATCTGAATCAGTCTGGTTTTTCTCTTCCAATTTGCCCTAAGGTTCTTTTCTATTGTACTATGAACCATTTAGATCACCCGGGAGTTGTAAATTCCCAAATTGCCCGTTCACAAATGATCGAATTTGTGAACTGGTTTGGTTTTCTCACTCGGTTTGACTGGTTCTTTTCTTGGTTTTCTTTATCTCAAAAGGACAGAGTTTACATATATCCCTAGGTTCATATCTTCCTTTACTTAGGGCAAGATTCTTCCATTTGAGGTTCTTACTCAAGATTTTAGGATTGGGAGTTCCAAGATGCCCAATCGTTCATTTGTCTAGTTATTCTTTTTATCATTGAAACCCTTAGCTCGGCATTATTTCGAGCATTACGTATAGGTTTCAGTGTTATTATCCATTCTTCCTAATTTGACCTTCCTTCATCTGCCATTGATTATAGCTTCGGTCAAAATTATGTTGACCTTGTCATGCTTACTAACTAACTCTTTCTTACTCATGACACATTTTACTCGGGACTGTTGGTGCTTTAATGTCCCTTACGACATGACATATTCCAAAACCTGTCTCTGTCTGTTAGACTTCTACAACACCTCCTTTTGGGTTATTCCCAACTTTCTAACCTTTTAGGGGTTGTATAACTTCATCCCTCTTTTCATCGGGTAGTATCCCTCGACTACCTTTACCGTTATCCAATCATCCTTTATGCTTGACAACATGTCTTACATAACTGTGTTGGTTTTCCTTACCCACTCATCCTTTCCCAACTTTTTTGTTGGTTCTTTCTGGTGCCAATCATTGAATTTCTTGATGGCTTACCGACATCTTGGGATTTTCCCTTCTTATGTCTTTCTCCATTTCTAGTGACGTCCTTTACTCAAGGATTTTCCTTTCCCCTAAACCCACTCTTACTTGTTTGTGACCATTTCATGATTACGTTGTTTTGGGGAGTTCTCCTTTAATGATTTTCATTCTCTACCATTGCCTTCAAAGTAGAAATTTCCCTTTAGGTGAGAGATGTTTGAATTTCTTACTACTCCTTGAAGGTTTCCTTCCTTTGCATTCTTACACCCTTTTGAATTAGGGCTTTGGTCCACTTTTAATTATTTGCTGATCATAATTTCCCAGTTCACCTTTTACTTTCCTACTTAAGGTATCTCTGATCGTCAGGTCTTATTTTATGTACTTAATACTATGCCCACTCTATTTTCCACTCTATTACCCTTCTTTAGAGTGGTCTCCACTACTTCCCAGTCCTTCTTACGGTCTCGTTTATACTCCTGGACTATCCTGTTGCTACTAGTTGTTTCCTTCTTTTTTTGGTCCGTCAGTAATTTCTAATTGACTTATTTGCTCTTCCAAATCAGGTGATACTTTGGCCATCCTAACATGCCCTTAACCATTTATGGTTATTTATGAGGTTCTTTTTGTCAATTTAAGCCTCTTAGGATCCATTTGGTGGTTTCTTAGCTTTGGAACTTCCCTTTTTAAGGTCTCACTTCCTACTTGTATCCTCTACTGAAGGATTCCAGTCCTAGTTCAACGTCTCTAATGCTTCTTGTAGGCTTTTCCTTCTTTCCTTTCTTACACCCTTTTAAGATCGGTATTGTTGCCCGCTCTTTATCCTTCACTATCCTCCATTTCCTTTTTGTTCCTTATCCTCTTTCCAAAGAGCTCCTGTTGATAGATTGGTTCCTAGCATTCTTTATGTACAGCCATCCACTCCTTGGGCTCTATTAAGCGAGTGTCGGCTACGACCAATCTTGATGTCATTGGTTGTTTTATCCTTTCCCTCTTCCGAATTGGAGGGCTTACTTTTCAAAGGTTTCTCGGATGTTCTTTCCCCTACTTCCTTATGATGGGTCGCCCACCCATTTTCACTTGTCACTACGTCCATTATTGTCATTTCCTACTTACCTGCTCTTTGGGTTTAACTTTCTCCTTGGGTTCTCTTAGTAATACTTCTGTCACGCCCTGACCCGGTTTGGTCGGATCCCTGTGAGCAATCCGCCACTCCCTTTGGTTCATGAAGGGTTTCGCATTTTCATAAACCGTGAGGAGTAAGGAGTTCTTTTTCCTGTATTTCTTGGAATAACATTATAAAAAACTGAAAAATAGACATACCTATCTTTATAGTTCCCATACAGGGAGGCCTTTAAGTTTGGTTTTTCCCTTGGTTACCTGAAAGGGGTAAAAGAGAGGGGGTGAGTTCTACAACTCAGTGAGCGAGTGTTGGGAGTGAGTTTTAAAAATAGCCACACCAAAGTTATCATTTCTCTAAAAAGAATGTTTTTCCTAAAAGTTTGGTTTTAAAAACCTTTACCTTGCCAAGGGTATCATTTCCTTTCAAAAGGATTTTAATTTCTTTTCCAAACATTATTCCAAGGTTTTACCATTTCTTTTTCCAAGGATTCTCAAATCCTTTCCAAGGTCTTCTTAATCTTTTTCTCATTTCCCCATTAGGTTTGTTTAGCAAATAACACATGCCCTTCATTAGGAAGGGTACACACACAATCGCGAGATGAAGTTACGCCGACTACACACACTTGTGGATTAGAGCGTCTTTACCATCCACCCTGATAGAAGTCCCCGACTTCTACCCGGAGTTTGAGTGAACATCTTTGATGTCCTACCCTCATACCCAAAATACATAATGTCCATATGAGGATGGAGACCTTATCTCGATCTCGTGCACATGAAACTCAAACAAAGAAGCTTCAGGAAATCACAAACATAGTAGTTTCTTGGAGTCCAAAGACAGAAACTTAGTGGAGTACAAACACAGAACTCTATAGAGTACAAACACAAAACTCCATGACTAACTAGTATGACGAGAAACCCAAACTTAGTATCTTCTCATTCGCTCATCGCCACCATGTCGTCCAGTAGCCATTAGGACCCATCACTACCCCCCTAGGGCATCTTGATGCTTCCGTATTAGAAGCAAACAATAGTTTTCATTTTCTTATCCATTCTCTTTGGTGTCAATGATCCAACGGCCCCGACACTCAACCCGACTTGTAGTTGTTTATCTAACTGGTCCGTCGACCTAGTCCTGACGCACTGCCGCTAGCCCATCGAGCCATGTTAGTCCTGACTTGGTACCATGGAGAATCACATAATTAATTCAACTTTTAATGAGAGTTTTCATGGCTCTTCCTATTCATGTTTGTTTACAAGTTTCTGCTCGTGTACACTGGCCTTGTGCCCACTGCATGTTGTTTTCCAAAATTGGGCATTTAGCCACACAAGTTCCAAAACCAAGGCATCTGGCCTATCTAAGCTATTCTGGCTCTTATCAAGAAGGTCTCCTAAAAATTTTAAGCATTGGCACACAGTCAGGAGAGAACACTTCTGACAAAATAATCTTTCCATTCATCACACCAACTGGGTGTGATGACATCTCCGCTTACAATCGGCAAACGGGTTTTCTCCTTCCTTCAAGTAAGTCCATCATACCAACCGGATATGATCTCTCTACTTATAACTGGTAAGTAGGTTTTCTTTTAATAAAAGTGCTCATCACCCCAACCAGGTATCATGTAAATAAACCCACTCATGGTGGCTTCTAATTTAGAAAAGGTGCTTATCATCCCAATCAGGTATGAAGTGTAAATTAGCCCACTCACAACCCGTAAGTAGGTTTTCCTTAAATAAAAGTGTTCATCATCCTCACCGGTATGATGTATAAGATTCTCACTCACTCGTTAACTGTGACGTGTTCGTCCTCGGTTGGTTTTCCAAGTTGACACGAGCTTTCTCTTGTTGGCATTCCGATCACACTTGTTCGATCGGATGTGCGACGGTCCGAGCTTTCCATCGGGAAAGGTAGCTCTCTTCCTAAAGTACCTTCTAGGATCAAGATTCCTACAATTGACCTTTCAGCTTTGTTGAGGTCGTATGAGGCTTGTGGGGATGTTGGGAGAGCTTGGTTCGGTCGAAGGAAGGGTAAATTCAGTCGATTTCAACTCTGCCAAAACAGGGCAGCTTCGGTCTGCTAGAGCTACTTCACTGTTTGATTATGTCGGTGCTTCATCGACGATCCTCGGATCGAATGGATGTTGCTATTAGATAGCTAACTTCCCTTGGAGTCTAAAGAGTCTGACCTCGCCTTCTAAGGTTAAAAATAATGCCCAAGTCGGAGGTCTATTTCAAGCTTCACCAGAAAATGGAGAAGTAGAGTGAGAGAAAAGTTTTTTCAAGTGTGAGAAGGATGAATGGGGAGGAGCTCTTTATATATGTGTAAAATTGTTTATTAAATGGGGAAGATTTATTACTACATTATGAGTATTAATTCATATAATTTAATGTTGGTATTAATTTATGGGTATTAATTCCAATAATTAAATGTAGGTACTAATTTATAGGAATTAATTCTAATAATAATAATTGAATGTATATATTAATTTATGTGTATTTATGGTAGTGGCCTAGAACTAATACAAAATATTTTTGTATTAAACCAAATTCACATAATTATCTCATTATTTTCACCTAAATGAATTTACTATATATTTACCCTATTCATTCCATCAAGTTATATATTTCGGTCAAAACAACGCTTTTTATTTTATTTTAAATCAAATTTATTCCAATTATATCAATTAAATTTTAAACTTATAATACAATTCTAGAAAAAATTTTGACCGAAATTTCGGGTTACTAAAAACATGGAGTGACAACTACTCCCTACCTTTTTAGGAATTTTGTCCCCAAAACTCAAGTAACATTTGGCTCTACTTCTTACCTTTTTTTGTGCACTTATGTGGTTTCATTTTCAATAACTTTCTAATACCCCTTAGGAATTGCAGAGCTTTTAGGGTCGTCTTCCTACGGGAATAAATTGTTGGGTAATGTTGATAACATCATTCCTAGTTTTCTTGGTTCCTCTCTTGGGAGCTATCTGAAAATTTTAAAACTTTCTCTTTGTTACTATGTTATATAGTATTGGTAATGTATTCAAGGAAATAGGCTATGATACCACTCAAGTTGTCACGCCCCAATCCGGTTTGGTCAGATCCCTGTGAGTAACCCACCACTCGCTTTATTTAATGAAGGGTTTTGCCATTTTCTAAACTGCAAAGAGTAAAGCGTTCTTTTTCCTGTATTTTCTAGAATAACGTTATACAAAACTGAAAAATAGACATACATGTCTTTCTAGTTCTCATATAGAGAGGTTTTAAGTTTGGTTTTTACCCTTGGTTACCTGAAAGGGGTAAAGGGAAGGGGTGAGTTCTATAACTCAATGAACGACTGTTGGGAGTGAGTTTTAAAAATAACCACACCAAAGTTATCATTTCTTTAAAAAGAAGGTTTTTCTTAAAAGTTAGGTTTTCAAAATATTTACCTTGCCAAGGGTATCATTTCCTTTCAAAAGGATTTTAATTTCTTTTCCAAACATTATTCCAAGGTTTTACCATTTCTTTTTCCAAGGATTCCCAAATCCTTTCCAAGTTTTTCCTAACCTTTTTCTCATTTCCCCATTAGATATGTTTAGCAAACAACACACGCCCTTCATCAGGAAGGGTACACACACATTTGTGAGATGAAGTTACGCTGACTACACCCACTTGTGGATTGGAGCATGTTTACCATCCATCCTGATAGAAGTCCCCGACTTCTACCTGGAGTTTGAGTGAACATCTCTGACGTCCTACCCTCATACCCAAAATACTTAATGTCCATATGAGGATGGAGACCTTATCCCGGTCTCGTGTGCATGAAACTCACACACAGAAGCTTCAAGAAATCCCAAACACATTAGTTTCATAGAGTCCAAACATAGAAACTCAGTGGAGTACAAACACAGAACTCCGTGGAGTACAAACAGAGAACTCCATGACTAACTGGTATGATGAGAAATCCAAACTTAGTAGCTTCTCCTTCCCTTATAGCTACCATGTCATCCAATAGCCCTTAGGACCCATCACTACCCCCTAGGGCATCTTGATGGTTATGTATCACAAGTGCATGAACAAACAATAGTTTTCATTTTCTTAGCCATTCTTTTTAGTGTCGATGATACAATGGCCCCGACACTCAACCGGACTTATAGTTATTTATCTGACTAGTCCGTCGACCTTGTCCTGACGCACTACCGCTAGCCCATCGAGCCTTGTCAGTCCTGAATTGGTACCGTGGCAAATCACATAGTTAATTCAACTTTTAATGAGAGTTTTCATGACTCTTCCTATTCATGTTTCTTTATGAGTTTCTACTTGTGTACACTAGCCTTGGGCCCTCTGCACGTGGTTTTCCAAAATCAGGCATTTAGCCCCACAAGTTCTAAAATCGAGGCATCTGGCCTATTTGAGCGATTGTGGCTCTCGTCAAAAAGGTCTCCCAAAACTTTTAAGCATTGGCACACAATCAAGGGAGAACACTTCTGAAAAAATAATATTTCCATTCATCACACCAACCGAGTGTGATGACATCTCCGCATACAATAGGTAAACGGGTTTTCTCCTTCTTTCAAGGAAGTCCATCATACTAACTGAGTATGATCTCTCTACTTACAACTAGTAAGTAGGTTTTCTTTTGATAAAAGTGCTCATCACACAGCCGGGTATGATGTAAATAAACCCACTCATGGTGGCTTCTAATTTAGAAAAGGTGTTCATCATCCCAATCGGGTATGAAGTGTAAATTAGCCCACTCACAACTCGTAAGTAGGTTTTCCTTAAATAAAAGTACTCATCATCCCAACTGGTATGATGTATAAGATTCCCACTCACTCGTTAATCGTGTCGTGTTTGTCCTTAGTTGGTTTTCCAAGTTGATGCGAGCTTTCTCTTGTTAGCATTCCGATCACACTTGTCCCATCTGACATGAGACGGTCCAAGCTTTCTATAGGGAAAGGTAGCTCTCTTCCTAAAGTACCTTTTAGGATCAAGATTCCTACAATTGACCTTTCAGCTTTGGTGAGGTCATATGAGGGTTGTGGGGATGTTGGCAGAGCTTGGTTTGGCCGAAGCAGGGCTGAATTCGGCCGATTTCAGCTCGGCCAAAACAATGCAGCTTTGGTCTGTCGGAGGTGCTTCACTATGTGATTATGCCGGCGCTTTTTCGGCGATCCTTGGATCGAATAGAGGTAGCTATTAGATAGCTGACTTCCCCTAGAGTCTAAAGAGCCCGACCTCGCCTTCTGAGTTTGAAAACAATGCCCAAGTTGGAGCTCTAGTTTGAGCTTCACCAGAAAATGAAGAAGTACAGAGAGAAAAGTTTTCAAGTGTGAGGAGAATGAATAGGAAGGAGCTCTTTATATAGGTGTAAAATTATTTGTTAAATGGGAAAGATTTATTACTACATTTTAGGTATTAATGTTGCCACTTATTATCATTAAATTGGGAAATTGATGGGTATTTATGGGTATTTATGAGTATTAATTCCAATAATTGAATGTTGTTTTAATTTATAGGTATTAATTCCAATAATTGAATGTAAGTATTAATTTATTCGTATTTATGGTAGGGGTGTAGAACTCATATAAAATAGTTTCCTACTAAACCAAATTCACATAATTATCTTATTATTTTCACCTAAATGAATTTACTAGGTATTTACCCTATCCATTCCATCGAGTAATTTATTTTGGTCAAAACAACACTTTTCATTTTATTTTAAATCAAATTTATTCCAATTATATCAATTGAATTTTAAACTTATAATACAATTCTAGAAAAAAATTTTGACCAAAATTTCGGGTAAAAAAAACACGGTGTGACAACTACTCCCCACCTTTTTAGGAGTTTTGTCCCCAAAACTCATGCAACATTAGTCTCTACTTCTTACCTTTTTTTTTGTGCACTTATGTAGTTTCATTTTCAATAACTTTCTACTACACCTTAGGCATTGGAGAGCTTTTAGGGTGGTCTTCCTATGAGAATAAATTGTTGGATAAAGTTGGCAACATCATTCCTAGTTTTCTTGGTTCCTCTCTTGGGAGCCATCTAAAAATTTTAAAACTTTTTCTTAGTTACTTTGTTATATATTTTTGATAATGTATTCGAGTAAATAGGTTCTCATACCACTCAAGTTGTCATGCCTTGACCTGGTTTAGTCGGATCCCTATGAGCAACCCGCCACTCCCTTTGGTTCATAAAGGGTTTCACCCTTTTCTAAACTACGAGGAGTAAAGCGTTATTTTTCATGTATTTCCTGGAATAACATTATACAAAACTAAAAAATAGACATACCTATCTTTATAGTTTTCATACAGTAAGGTATTTAAGTTTGGTTTTTCCCTTGGTTACCTGAAAGGTGTAAAAGGGAGGGGGTGAGTTCTACAACTCAGTGAGCAGGTGTTGGGAGTGAGTTTTAAAAATAGCCACACCAAAGATATAATTTCTTTAAAAAGAAGATTTTTCCTAAAAGTTTGATTTTCAAAACCTTTACCTTGCCAGGGGTATCATTTCCTTTCAAAAGGATTTTAATTTATTTTCCAAACATTATTCCAAGGTTATACCATTTCTTTTTCCAAGGATAATCAAATCCTTTCCAAGGTTTTCTTAACCTTTTTCTCATTTCCACATTAGGTATGTTTAGTAAACAACACACGCCTTTCATCAAAAAGGGTACACACACATTCACAAGATGAAGTCACGCTAACTGCACCCACTTGTGGATGGAGCGTCTTTACAATCCATCCTAATACAAGTCCCCAACTTCTACCCTGAGTCTGAGTGAACATCTCCAACTTCCTACACTCTAACCCAAAATACTTCATGTCCATATGAGGATGGAGACCTTATCCCAATCTCATGCACATGAAACTCAAATACAAAAGCTTCAGGAAATCCCAAAGACAATAGTTTCGTGGATTCCAAACACAGAAACTCAGTGGAGTACAAACATAGAACTCCATGACTAACTAGTACGATGAGAAACACAAACTTAGAATCTTCTGCTTTGCTTATCACCACCATGTCGTCCATTAGCCCTTAGGACCCATCACTACCCCATATGGCGTCTTGATGATTTTGTATAACAAGTGCATGCACAAATAATAGTTTTCATTTTCTTAGCCATTCTCTTTTGTGCCGATGATCCAATGGCCCCGACACTCAACCCGACTTGCAGTTATTTATATAACTGGTCTGTCGACCTAGTCCTGAAGCACTGCTACTACCCCATCGAGCCTAGTCAGTCCTGAGTTGGTACCATGGCGAATCACACGGTTAATTCAACTTTTAATGAAAGTTTTCATGGCTCTTCCTATTCATGTTTGTTTACGAGTTTCTACTCGTGTACATTAGCCTTGGGTCCACTACACGTGGTTTTCCAAAATCGAGCATTCAGCCCCACAAGTTCCAAAACCAAGGCATCTGGTCTATCTAAGATATTCTGGCTCTCGTCAAGGTCTCCAAAAAATTTTAAGCATTGGCACACAGTTAGGGGAGAACACTTTTGACAAAATAATCTTTCCATTCATCACACCAATCGGGTGTGATGACATCTCCGCTTACAACCAGCAAATGGGTTTTCTCCTTCCTTCCAGATAATCCATCATACGAACCAGGTATGATCTCTCTACTTACCAAAGTGCTCATCACCCCAACCGGGTATGATGTAAATAAACCCACTCATGGTGGCTTCTAATTTAGAAAATGTGCTCATCATCCCAATCGGGTATGAAGTGTAAATTAGTCCACTCACAATCTGTAAGTAGTTTTTCCTTAAATAAAAGTGCTCATCATTCCAATCGGTATGATGTATAAAATTCTCACTCACTCATTAATCGTGATGTGTTCATTCTTAGTTGGTTTTATAAGTTGACACGAGCTTTCTCTTGTTGGTGTTTCGATCACACTTGTCCCATCGGATGTGCGACGTTCCGAGCTTTCTATCGGGAAAGGTAGCTCTCTTCCTATAGTACCTTCTAGGATCAAGATTCCTATAATTGACCTTTTAGCTTTGTTGAGGTCGTATGAGGGTTGTGGGGATGTTGGGAGAGCATGGTTTGGATGAAGGAGGGCTGAATTCGGTTGATTTCAGCTTGGCCAAAGCAGGGTAGTTTCGGTCTGCCGGAGCTATTTCACTATTTCATTACGTCAGCTCTTCTTCGGTGATCCTCAGATCGACCAGAGGTTGCTATTAGATAGTTGACTTCCCTTGGAGTCTAAAGAGTCTGATCTCGCCTTCTGAGATAGAAAACAATTCCCAAGTTAGAGATCTGTTTCGAGTTTCACCAGAAAATGGAGCAGTAGAGAGAGAAAAGTTTTTAAGTGTACGGAGGATGAATGGGGAGGAACTCTTTATATAGGTGTAAAATTTTTTGTTAAATAGGGAAGATTTATTACTATATTATGGGTATTAATATTGCCACTTATTCTCATTAAATTAGGAAATTGATGGATATTTATGGGTATTAATTCCAATAATTGAATGTAGGTATTAATTTATGAGTATTTATGAGTATTAATTCTAATAATTGAATGTAGGTATTAATTTATGGGTATTTATGGGCATTAGTTCCTATAATTGAATGTAGGTATTAATTAATGGGTTTTAATTCCAATAATTGAATGTAAGTTTTAATTTATGGGTATTTATGATAGGGGCGTAGAAGTAATACAAAATAGTTTCGTATTAAACCAAATTCGATCTCATTATTTTCACCTAAATAAATTCATTAGGTATTTACCCTATCAATTATATTGAGTTATTTATTTCGGTCAAAACAACACTTTTAATTTAATTTTAAATTGAATTTATTCCAGTTATATCAATTGAATTTTAAACTTATAATACAATTCTATAAAAAAATTTCAACCAAAATTTTGGGTTACTAAAAGCACGGTGTGACAACTTCCCTCAATTCTTTTGCCTCAGCATGCACTTCATCTCTTCATGCTTTATCACTTGGTCCATTACTTCTTAGTTGGAACGTGTATGCCTTCCCAGGGTCTCCTTCCTTTGGAAAAGCTCAGGTGTTATTTTCCCCAAGACCTATTTATGCGGCACTTACTAAATCCTCCTTATGGCTTAAGTGTGGTCATCATTTCATTTTCGGCCATTTTTTTCTTCAAGGTTTTCCTTCATCCTTCCTTTCCACTATTCTTGCCTTTCCACCTCTCCCTTCCTCGCTAGGTTAGTTTACAACTCTACTTGGCTCCTTTGTTTTTCCAAAGTAGATCATACCTTGCTGTCTCGAGACATCCTAGTGGTCTCTCATTGTTATTCTTGTCCTCTATAGAGGAGGTGTTTCCTTCCTTGTTCCTAGGTGGCTTATAGTACTCCTTAAAGAAAAATTCCCCTTTATCTATATTCTACTATTTCTGGGTTTTCATAAGGTTTTACCCATGATCTTCCTTTTGTGATCCTTCCTTGGGTAATTGAGGCATATAATAGTATTATTAAGTAATAGAGAAATTTTCGGGGAACTCAGAATCTTATTCATCGAAGTAAGAATATAGTTTTGGGCTTTTAACATCTCTTGAGGGAGATTGTTACAATGACGGTTTGGGAAATTCTCAATATTAAACTATGGTCTAGCAGGACTTCCTCTTTGGTGAGATTGGGTTCCCTAACCGCATTTGTGGTTCTTGTAACATTATCCCTTCGAGCTTCTACAGGGATGGAGGTGCCATTGTTGGAAGGTATCACTTGGATTCCTTGCAAGGTGGGATAATTCTTTGCGATGTGTCCCACCCTCCTACACTCATAACAGATCCTCTCGGGTCTTGTCCTCTGAAATGTCGGGCATCTTCTAATGTAGTGTCCCCATTGCCCACATCTATAACAGGTCATCTCCTTATGTGGACTTTTGTGGTTCATCCCATGCTTTTAAGGGATTGTTAATGGTTCGATGCCTTGCCTTCCTTAAGCTTGAACACCTGAGTGGCTTTCTTGTCAAGTCCTCTTTGACCCGGGATTACTCCAAGGGTCCTTCTATATTCCTGGTTCATTTCCTCTCTTGGGATGGGGTTCTCCCTAGCTTCTGGGATGGTTAAGGTAGCACGGGTTTGTTTAGCTACTTCTCTTGAGGCCATCTAAAAATTTTAAAATTAATCCTATTAGTTACTATGTTATCTAATCTTGATAATGTATTCGAGGAAATAGGCTCTGATACCACTCAAGTTGTCACGCCCCGACCCAGTTTGGTCAGATCCCCGTGAGCAACCCACCACTCTCCCGATTTACTAAGGGTTTTCCCCTTCTTTTACTTGGGAGGAATAATGTCACGGCCCGACCCGGTTTGGTTGGATCCATGTGATCAACTGCCGCTCTCTTGGTTCAAGAGGGGTTTCCCCCTGCTTTATTTCAAGAGCAGCTAGTTGTAAATCTCAACCATGTTCCTGGAATAACATATATCAAGTATAATGCAAGCTTAAGAAAATGTAAGCATACCTAACAAAGGGTAAGGCTTAGTGTTATCCCTAGTCATTTCTCTATTTCCTGAAAAGGGATAAAAAAAGGTGGGTGAGTTTCTAAAACTTAGTGAATGGGTATTTTCAAAAAAATGAAGATTTAATAAAATAGTTTTTTTTTAAATTGGAGTGTGTCACGCTCCTTATTTTCTTCAAAATATTTCATTCTCAAAATTTTAGTTTTTATAGCCATTTTTCAATCCTCATTCATAACTGGTGTGTTTATCAACCAACACACGCCCTTAATCATGAAGGGAACACACATTCGTAGGGCAACACGTCCACTACACCCACTTGTGGCGTCAAAGTGATTTTACCGGCCATCTAGATAGAAGCATGTCCACTTCTACCTTGACAATGAGTCGATGTATGCGACATCTGACCCTCAATCCCGTAAATAAAACTATGTGTACATATGAGGACACATACCTCATCCCGACCCCACCCCAGTCTCATGTGCATGAAGCTACGTCGAGCTTCCAAGACTGCTAGCATGACTAATTGCCCTTATCTCCACAATGTCGTCCAATAGCCCTAGGACGCATTATAAACCCTGCTCTTTGGAGTTAAGGAAAACTGGGAAAAAATTGATCAAACCGAGTGAGAAAACCGAACCAGTTCACAAACCTGATTCTCAGAGAATGAGCAATTTGGGAAATTTACAACTCCCAAGTGACCCAAAGGGTTCATAAAACCTTGGAAAAGAATCTTAGGACAAATTGGGAGAGAAAAATCAAAATGGTTTAGGTGAACCGGATCCCGAATTGAACCAGTTTATGAACCGAGTCGGTTTATCAACCAGAACCGATAGAGGAAGGGCAAACCAGGAAATTTATGAATTTCAAGTGACCTAAAGAGTCACAAAAGTCATGAAAAAGGACTTTAGGATGAATGGAGGATGAAAATCACACCTGTTTAGGTAAATCGGATTTGAACCGGATTGAACCGGTTTAGACCACTATTGAACCGGTTTTGACCGATTTGAACCACTATTGAACTGGATGCTAAATTCATTTTTCTAGGTAGCTTAGAAAATTCAAATTGGGGAATTAAGGCCACCATTTGATATAGAATGATTCTAGATAAATTTAGAAATTTTTAATTTTGAAAAACTTAGTTGAATTGGGCCTAAATCAGCCGGTTTAAGCTTTGAACCCTGTTTGGACTGGTTGGGTCCAATTTGGAACAGTGTCACCTTCTTCCTTCATATGACAACACTGTTCACTCGCCGAACAATTGAACCAGTGCCGGCGAAGAGGAAACGTTTCCATTCAATGCATTTCAGGCCATCAATCACTATCATAAAGGTGCCAAACGAATGGCCGATCAATCCACGAGCTACCTATATAAAGAGCCCCCCTCCATTCATCTTTTCCACACCTAAAAACCTCACTCTCTCTCAGCTACTCAATTTTTCGACGAAACTCGTACCAGAGCTCCGATATAGGGTCTCTTATGAGCCAAAGAAGGCGTGGTCAGGTTCCTTAGACTAGGGGAGAAGTTAGCTACACAGTGGTTGTAAAACCCGCCTAAATTGAAAAAAATAATAAAAAATAATAACAATAATAACAACAGAGAATAGAAAGAGAAAGAGGAAGTCGCCGGAAAAGATGGAGTCTTCGACGACTCAAAAATCACTCCGGTCAGGACACCAGAAGCCACGTCAAAAGCCGAGTTTTATGCTAGTGGGTAGCCCGAGCAATTGCCGACCTCCCTGTATAAAGGGCACCCACTCACTCATTCTCATCATCCCACAATCAATCGAAGAAGAAGAATAAGAGTGAGTTTTCCGGTGAGTTTCAAACCAGAGCTCCGACGACGGACAAAACCTCCACCAAAGGAGCTCCGAAGGGTGGCATTGGAACTGGGGAAGAATCCTTTAGCTCCATACCTCCTTAAAACAACTAGGGAGGTGCGAGGGAGATCGCACAGTAAAGTTGCTTTAGAGCTCAAAGCAGCAAGCTCCTACCCGACACCACCTCACCCCAACCGGCCCTTCCACCACCCACCTAAGGTCCTCCCCAACACCCCTACAGGCCCTAGTAAGCTCAATTTCACCTCCCCTAGGGTATCTAGTGGTACTAGAATGCAATTTTTGAAAAGTTTGGGCAAATTGATGATTTTTCAAAAATTGGAGACCAAATGGCGATTTGATAAAATTAAGGGTCTTTTTATGTAATTCCTTTCCAATTGAGGGTCCGTTGGACAAATTGGATGAAATGGATGACCAATTTGTAAAATTTGAAAAGTTGGGGGTCAAATTGTAATTTTTGAAAATTTTGGGGTTAAATGGCAGTTTTAGAAAATAAAAGAAAACCAGGGGTAGTGTTGATAAAATTAAGGAGCCAAAGGGATAATTAGAAAATTTGGGGGTCAAATTAAGAAAACAAACGGTAATTGAGGAGGAAAAGATGAACACAGAAACCTCGGGACTAAAGTGCAATTAAGGCCAAATATGTAGGCTTATTCGCAAATATGCCAAAAAGTACAATTCCTTAGTTCAACGCCCTAACAAGGACATCCATGACATGTAGGGACTGACTATTCGAGCACCTGCTTCCAGAAGAGGAACTGCGAGGCTAGATTCCGCCGGTGCGACCCCGCCAAAATCATCGGGTGAGTGGGAACTGTTATGACGTCCATTCTGCTTGGAATGATGATTTAAGATTTGAAAATTTGTTTTCTCGAAATTAGCCTCCCGTGACTGAGTGACTCTGCTTAAAATATTTGGAAGCTAATTCCAGGCTTATGCTCGAGATGCTAGTGGGCCCAAGGCCAGTGGATACGGGCATGGACCCATCCAAAACATACAGGTGATACATGAGGCTAAAATACCTGAATAATGGGAACTTGTGTGATACCCATCGAGCTAAGCTGAGTTGTCGAGCTTGTTGGGCCGAACCACTGCTCTACCAAAGTCGGGTCATCGAACCTGTTGGGCTAGTACGTGTGGTGGGGTCGAAACTAGGCCGACAGACCGTTGTGCAAGAGGGCCAAAGATAACAGCTATAACTTAAAAAGCTTATTGATTGTGCATGCATCATGAGGTTCAGACCATCAGGACACCTGGCATGAGGTAGTGATGGGACCCAAGGACTGCTGAACGACCCAGGGAACATAAGGGCAGTATCATCGTTCAGTAGGTCGTGAAGTCGAGGGCTTCATGCGCACGGAGACCGAGGCAGTATGGGGAATGAGGTCTCATCCCGTTGAGTGAACATGGTGGAAGAATTTGAGTTTGGGGTCGGATTACTGATATTCGCACAAACTCTTGGTAGAGGCAGCATCCCTCTATCAAGGTGGACGGTAAAGGTGCTCCGATCCACAAGTGGCACGGTCGAGGACCGTTCTATGAACGTATGATCCCTCCTATGATAGGAGGGTGGTTGTTGATTCTATTAATGTATGAAATAATGGAAATAAATTAAATACAAGATAAATTCAAGTAAACCGTTATAATAAGTTTCCCCTCACTAAGTTATCGAGCTCATCCCCCCCCCCCCCTCTAAACATTTTTCGGGAAGGAACACAACTGATTCGGTTTTTCCCCTCAAACCCAAAACTAGGTACACCATTTTAGAAATTTCAGTGTTGTTAAATGTTATCCAGGAAAAGTATGACAGGTAATACACCTGACTCTCTTGACCCCGAGTAGCCTTTCTTGAGGTTCGAGAGAGTGGCGGGTTGTCCATCAGACCCTGGCCAAACCAGGCCGTGGCGTGACAACTTGAGTGATATCAGAGCTTGTACTCCCCAGATACATCATCAAAACTTTATAACCTAAATACTAATTAAAGAAAACTTTAACCCAGCCATGGCCCCCAAACGAGGAGTCAAGAGAACATGACGTGCAACTGCTGATTCCGTCGGAAACCCCACCCCGAAGACAGAATTCCCAAGAACTACCTCTGCTCCACAAGGCATCAGTTCCGAACACCAGCGACTATGTGAGGAATTCACTAAGGTATTCAGAGAACCCCACCTTAGCGACAAACCCCACCTAGATTCCGAGTCCCATACCCATCAGAAGGAAGTAGAATCTCAACCCCCTTCCACACCTATTCCACCCCTCCTCGACATTTCCAAATACTTGAAGACCCTCCAACAACTGGGATGTAAGCCCTTCTATGGGGTGAAAGAGGCCGAGACTGCCATGGACTGGTTGGCAAGCCTCAAGAAGTTCATGGGTATCATCCAGATACCCCTGAGGAGAGGGTGACATTGGCTGAATTTTTCCTGAAGTCCAGCGCGAAAAGATGGTGGGACATTACATGACACCTCTTCTCAACCCCACCTACTTGGGAAGAGTTCGAAGAAAGATACGTGGAAGAATACTTGGCTCCCCACCTCATCAATGAAAAGAAGGTGGAATTCTTCCAACTTCGCCAAGGAGCCCACACGGTCTCGGAATATGAGACTAAGTTCAATGAGCTGCGACCCTTCGCCCCCGACCAAGCAAGACTAGCCGACCTCTACCAAAAGTTTATTGATGGTCTCAATATGGATATAAGAGACCGAATGGGAGTTTTGGGACGCCCCACTGACTTAGCCCCCATAGTCGGAATGGCCCATGAATGTGAACGGCTAGTCCAGACAAGGCGTCGTCAAATGGAAATAGGGGGACATTGAGTAGACGGGTGACAAGGCAGCCGAGGAGGCATGAGGGAACCAGGCCGACCCCGATGGAGGAATCCACCAAGATTCTCCCAGAGGAAGAAGGGTCATTGTGGCCACAAGGAAATAGATGCACTCCCTCCAAAAAGAAGCTCCTATTGCCCACGATGTCAGAGGAACCATGAAGGACCATGTGCCACGTGCCATGGGTGTGAGCAACCCGGGCACTACATCAGGAGTTGCCCGAGGGCTCGGGAGAACGCCCCACGGAACGCCCCACCACCACCACCACCCAAGAACCCGAGATCAAACAATGGGGGATGGGAAGCACCCACGAGAGTTTCAGAAAGGGTCTACAACCTGACCTAGGAAGAAGCCTAGAAGAACCCCAGCATGGCGGTTGGTACGTCCCAACCCTCCAACTCATAAGTTGAGTCTGTAGCCAGAGTCTTGTAGTTCCCTTTTTGGAATCAATAAAATGCATTTATTGAAAAAAATTTCGTCAATTTCCACTCAGGCTACGTCCAAGTATTCAGAAAGGTAAGGTATACCCTCTTTGACTCTAGGGCGGAACGCTGTTTTATCAAGGAAACTCTAGTCACGGAACTCCCTAAGGAAACCTCTCCTCTCTGGCCACCACTCCACATCCTCACCCCATTAGGCGAAACCATGGAAAGACACACGTACATTAAAGCCTGTGAAGTGCAAGTCGGAAGAACAACCCTAGAAGCCAACCTAATTCATCTTCCGCTCCAAGAAGTAGAGATCATTTTAGGGACGGACTAGCTAAGCATGCATCAATCCCAAGTAGATTGTGGGAAAAAGAGGATAACCTTCCATCGCCCAGGAAAAGAAGAAACTACATTTGAAGGAGATAGTAGAGGAGCCGAAATACATTTGGTGTCCTGTATGGAAGCTCAAGGCTTGCTAAAGAAAGGATGTAAGGTCTTCCTAGCATAGATCACTTGCAAGGACCTACTGGAGAAGGGTCTAGTAGAGATCCCAGTGGTCAACTGTTATCTAGAAGTTTTCCTGGAGGAACTACCTAGTATACCCCCAGATCACCAACTGGAATTCGTAATTGAGGTAGTGCCAAGCACCCACCCTATATCCCAAGCACCCTATCGTATGGCACCCACGGAACTCAAGGAGCTGAAAGATTAGTTGGACGAACTTTTAGAGAAAGGGTTTATACGCCCAAGCCAGTCCTCGTGGGGTGCACCCATACTATTTGTCAAGAAGAAAGATGGAAGTATGCGACTTTGCATCGATTACTGGAAACTGAACCAGGTGACGATTAAGAATAAATACCCTCTCCCCAGGATAGATGACTTATTTGACCAACTCAGAGGAGCTGCCTACTTCTCCAAGATCGACCTAAGGTTAGGATATCATCATCTGAAGATTCATGAAGAGGACATACAGAAAACTGCTTTCCGATCACGGTATGTGCATTACGAGTTCAGAGTAATGCCCTTCGAATTGACCAATGCACCCACGACTTTCATGGATCTGATGAATCAAGTGTTCCAACCATATCTAGACAAGTTCGTTATCGTATTCATAGATGATATTCTCATATACTCCCAAACTGAAGAAGAGCATCGGACACACTTGGAGATAATCCTGAGTACCCTAAGAGAAAACCGGTTGTACACCAAATTCTCTAAGTGTGAGTTCTGGCTGCAAGAAGTGGGCTTCCTAGAGTATATAGTATCCAAAGAAGGAGTAAAGGTGGATCCAACAAAAATAGAGACCATATTAAATTGGAAAGCCCCAACTAACCTGACAGAAATTCGTAGCTTCCTCGGCCTCGTCGGATACTACCGGAAATTCGTGGAAGATTTCTCCAGGATAGCAGCTCCCTTAACTTGCCTGACAAGGAAGGGAGTGAACTACAAGTGGGATGCCAAGTGTGAAGAATCCTTCCAAGAGCTCAAAACTTGACTCACCACGGCCCCGGTACTGGCCTTACCCGATGCAGATGCTAGGGAATACACGGTGTATAGCGATGCGTCCAGATAAGGACTAGGATGTGTCCTAATGCAACAAGGAAGAGTCATTGCCTATGCCTCACGATAGTTGAAGCCCCACAAGAAGAATTATCCCACCCACGATCTCGAACTGGGTGTAATAGTGTTCGCTCTAAAAATATGGTGCCACTATTTGTACGGAGTAAAGTGTTGTATCTACACCGATCATAAGAGCCTAAAATACTTCCTAACCCAAAAGGAACTCAACATGTGACAGAGAAGATGGCTAGAGTTAGTAAAGGACTATGATTTGACCATTGAGTATCACCCCGGTAAGGCCAACGTGGTGACAGACGCACTAAGTCGCAAATACCACACGGGAATGGCCTTTGTCTGTTCAAGCTATTTGCCTTTACTAAGCCAGCTGCGAAATTTAGGGGTAGCCCTCCACGTGGACAAGAGCCAAGGTAGCCTAGTAGCCAGCCTAGTAGTACCACCCGGTCTATTAGACCAAATACAGGCTTTACAAAAGGAAGATGAGGAACTCTGTCACTATTGGGAGCCAAACGAGAACAACATAGTGCTAGACATTGTAGTTAAGAACAATGGGGTGATGACCTTCAAAGGGAGAGTGTGGGTACCAAATAGTTAGGAATTAAAGAGGGGGATACTAGAAGAAGTCCACGACTCGATGTACGCTATGCATCCGAGCAGTACAAAAATGTATCGCACCCTAAAACAAGGATATTGGTGGAAGGGAATGAAGAGAGACATCGTAGAGTATGTGGCCAGATGCCTATCATGTCAACAAATTAAGGCCGAACATCAGAAACTCTCTAGTCTACAACAGACTCTCCCGATCCCGGAATGAAAATGGGAGCACATCACCATGGATTTCATGACCGGACTACCAACAACAAGAAGGGGTCGAGATGCCATATGGGTAATCGTGGATCAACTAACCAAATCTTCATATTTCCTACCCATACGGGTGATAGACCCGATAGGAAAGCTCGCCGCCCTATATGTGGGGGAGATCGTACGACTCCACGGAGTACCGGTAAGCATCATATCGGACCGAGAGCCGAGGTTCACCTCCCAATTCTGGCTCAGCCTCCAGGCAGGGCTAGGCACCAGACTCCACATGAGCACAGCTTTTCATCCACAGATAGACAGGCAGTCTAAACGGACTATCCAAACTTTGGAAGATATGATACGGGCATGTGTTCTAACCATGAAGCGAAATTGGGAGGACCATCTGTGCTTCATGGAATTCGGGTACAACAATAACTACTAAGCCAACATCCAAATGGCACCCTACGAAGCCCTCTATGGACGACCCTGTCGCATGCCCTTATTTTTGGAGGAAGTAGGAGAAAGAAAACTCGAAAGGGTAGAATTAATAGAAGACGCATTAGAGAAGATCTAGATCATAAGGAGTCGACTCAAGGCAGCCCAGGATAGGCAAAAAAGTTATGCCGATAACCAGAGAAAGGATCTTGAATTTGAAGTGGGAGATCGAGTATTCTTAAAGGTGTCACCTTGGAAAGGGATACTCAGGTTTCAACAAAGAGGGAAGTTGAAACCCCAATACATTGGCCCATACACCATCATTCGTAGGGTCGGACTTGTAGCCTATCAGTTGGAGTTGCCTCCGGACCTTCAAAGGATCCACAACGTCTTCCACGTGTCCCTACTACGAAAGTACGAACCCAACCCCAGCCACATACTAGATGAGCCGCCATCAAAAATCGAGGAAGACTTGACCTACCGAGTAGAACCTATCCGGATCCTCGACCGGCATGAGACCCCCAGAACAAAATATTCCTATGGTGAGGATAGTCTGGTAGAATGGCCAAGTAACTGAAGAGACATGGGAGATCGAATCAATAATAAGGGACTAGTATCCGCAATTGTTTGATATATAATAGTTTTGAGGATAAAACTCCTAAAAGGAGGGGAGAGTTGTAAAACCCACCTAAATTGAAAAAAATAATAAAATAATAATAACAATAGATAATAGAAAGAGAAAGAGGAAGTCATCAGAAAAGATGGAGTCTCCAGCGACTCAAAAACCGCTCCGGTCAGGTCATCGGGAGCCGCGTTAGAAGCTGAGTTTTACGTCGGTGGGTAGCCCGAGCAATTGTCGACCTCCCTATATAAAGGGCACCCACTCACTTGTTCTCAGCATCCCACAATCAATCAAAAAAGAAGAAGAGTGAGTTTTTCGGTGAGCTTCAAACCAGAGCTCCGACGACGGGCAAAACATTCACCAAAGGAGCTCCGAAGGGTGGCATTAGCACTGGGGAAGAATCCTCTAGCTCCATACCTCCTCAAACAAACCAGAGAGTGCTTAGGGAGGTGTGAGGGAGATCGCACAGTAAAGCTGCTTCAAAGCTTGAAGCAGCGAGCTCCTGCCCGACACCACCTCACCCCAACCGTCCCTTCCACTGTCCACCTTGGCCACCACTAACCGCCTAAGGTCCTCCCCAACACCCCTAAAGGCTCTGGTAAGCTCAATTTCGCCTCCCCTCATCTGAATTTCAGAATTTTAGTGTTGCACCAATGAAACTTCTCTCTTCAAATTATCGTAGTGCAACAACGAATTGCAGCATAACTCAATCCTGCTAGGTTCCCCTTGACTAGCTCTAGCCGCCCCTACCCCAAGCTCCGGCCACTGCCTCTCCGCCAATAAGAAATGCAAGCTTTCTTTCTTTACTGTAACTTTTTTGATGGAGCTCCGACAAGGCACGAAACTTAGCCAAATTCTAAAATTCGAAGTGTAGGATGATCAAGGGGAGCTGTAGGAGGTGATTAGAAGCAAGAATTGAAGAAAACAACGACTTACAGGCCGCCAATTGGACGAGGTAAGATTCGAAGTGTCATATGCTCAAATTGGGGTGGAGGCCAATTTGGGGATTTTGGGGGACTTTTGTGCAATTTTCAAAAATTGGAGGGCTGAATGACAATTTCACAAAGTTGAGGGTATTTTCATGAAATTCACCCTAATTGAGGGTCAATTTGGCAAATTGGAGAAATGGATGACCAATTTGTAAATTTTGAAAAGTTGGGGGTCAAACTATAATTTTTGAAAAATTTGTGCCTAAATGGCAGTTTTAGAAAATTAAAGGAAACCCGAGGCAGTGTTGATAAAATTAAGGAGTCAAAGGGATAATTAGAAAATTTAGGGATCGAATTAAAAAAAATGGTAATTGAGGAGGAAAAGATGAACGCACAAACCTCGAGAACTAAAGTGCAATTAAGGCCAAATATGAAGGCTTATACGCAAATATGCCAAGAAGTACAATTCCTTAGTTCAACGCCCTAACAAGGACATCCATGACATGTAGGGATTGACTATTCAAGAACCTGCTTCCGGAAGAGGAACTGCATGGCTAGATTCCGCCGGTGCGACCCCGCCAAAATCACCGAGTGAGTGGGAACTACTATGACTTCCATTCCCCCTGACTGGGTGACTCTGCTTAAAATATTTAGGAGCTAATTTTGGGCTTATGCTCAAGATGCTAGTGGGCCCAAGGCTGGTGGATACGGGTATGGACCAGTCCAAAACAGACATGTGATACATAAGGCTAAAATACTTGAATAATGGGAACTTGTGTGATACCCATCGAGCCAAGCTGAGTTATCGAGCTTGTTGGACCGAACCACTGCTCTCCCAAAGTCGGGTCATCAAACCTATTGGGCCAGTACACGTGGTGGGGTCGAAGCCAAGCTGACAGACTATTGTGCAAGAGGGCCAAAGATAACAGCTATAACTTAAAAAGCTTATTGATTGTGCATGCACCGTGAGGTTCGGACCATCAGGACACCTGGCATGAGGTAGTGATGGGACCCAAGGACTATTGGACGACCAAGGGAGCATAAGGGCAGTATCGTCGTTTAGTAGGTCGTGAAGCCGAGGGCTTCCTGTGCACGGAGACTGAGGCAGTAGAGGGAATGAGTTCTCGTCCCGTTGAGTGAACATGGTAGAAGAATTTGAGTTTGGGATCGGACTACTAATATCCGCACAAACTCTGGATAGAGGCAGCATCCCTCTATCAGGGTGGATGGTAAAGGCGCTCCGATCCACAAGTGGTGCGGTCGAGTACCGTTTTGCGAACGTGTGATCCCTCCTATGATAGGAGGGAGGTTGTTGATTATGTGAATATGTGAAATAACGGAAATAAATTAAATACAAGATAAATTCAAGTAAATCGTTATAGTAAGTTTCCCCTCACTGAGTTGTCTAGCTCACCCCTCCCTCTAAACATTTTTCAGGAAGGAACACAACTGCTTCGGTTTTTCCCCTCAGACCCAAAACAAAGTACACCATTTCAGAAATTTGAGTTTTGTTTAATGTTATCCAAGGAAAGTATGCCATGTAATATGCCTGACTCTCTTGACCCTGAGGAGCCTTCCTCGAGCTTCAAGAGAGTGGCGGGTTGTCCATTAGACGCTGGCCAAACCGGGTCGGGGCGTGACTGTGGTAGTCTCCAATTGCTCCAAGGGTCGTCAGAGAAGCATCGATGTGATCAAACAGTGAAGCAGCTCCGGCGGACCAAAGCTGCCTTGTTTTTGTTGAGCTAAAATCGGCTAATTCGAGCCCTCGTCAAGCCAAACCAAGCTCTCCCAACACCTCATCAGCCCTCCTACGGCCAAATTAGTGCAGAAAGGTAAGGTAATTTGGCTCCCCTTTGTAAATTTCGATGGGTGCTAGAGATAGAACTGTCAGATTTTCACTTACTAAATTCTCCCTCAATTCAACATCAAATGATGCAATTCTTGATCCTAGGAGGAACCTCAGGACGAGAGCTATCTGCCCAGATCAAAAGCTCGAACTGCCACACCCTTGACGGTAAGCTTTGAAGCTTTCTCTCTCTACGTTCAGTTTTCTGGTGAAACTCCGTTTGTGCTTGTTCTGGTGTCAAATAATGTGATTCAAAGTGCAATTGAATCATATGAAGGTGTAGGAACTCCAATCTAACTTCAATTTCAATAATTAAACTCATTTGATCAATTAATTTGATGAAATCAAATTAGGCTAAGTTAGAAAGTTGAAATTGTGGGAAAATTGGGGAAATTTTGTTGATTTTGAAAATTTGAGGGACTAAAGTGCAATTTCATAAAATTGAAGGCCAATTGGGCATGATAAAGATGTTGGATGACCAATTGGGCAATTTTTCAAAATTTTGGGGTCAAACTTACCATTGTTGTAAAGTAGGGGCAAAATGGAAATTTTGGAAAAATTGGGGGCCAAATTGGAAATTTGGGAAACTTGAACCCCTTTTGTGATTTTGAATAAATTGAGATCCCAAAGTGAATTTTAAAAGTTTTGGCACTCAATTTTGGGAAAAATCGACATTTGGGACCTAAAGTAAAAGAAAAATAACTTTAGGTACCAAATTACAAAATTTTGAAAAGTTGGATATTTTTATTCATTCATAGTAAATGAAGGCCATCGAGCCAAAGGATAATGAACAAGAATGTTCATATTGTGTAGGAATACGAGGTATCGGAAACGCCAGCGAGGATAATCTAGCGTGGAGGCAAAACTAACTAAGAAGGAATGCATTGCGTTTATCGGGTGAGTGGGATTTTTATATCATACCCGGTTGTGATGATAAGCACCTTGGAAATGAAAACTCACTACTAAGTGGTATTTTAACTATCACGCCTAAAAGGAGTGATGTGAAAATTATGCAGAAAAACTACTTAATGATTGTAAGTAGATCATACTCAGTTGGTATGATGAACTTCCTAGAAGGAAGTAGAAAACCTACTTATCGGTTATAAGCGGAGATGTCCTTATACCCAGTTGGTGTGATGGACGGTTAAAAGTTTATTTTTATCGGAAGTGCTCTCCCCTAACGGTGTGCCACTGCTTAAACTTTTTGGGAGACCTTATTGACGAGAGCTCGAATAGCTCACATAGGCCAAAGGCCTCGGTTTTGGAACTTGGGGGCTAACACGTCCGATTTTGAAAATCTCGTATAGTGGGCCCAAGGCTAGTTGGCACGAGTAGAAGTTGGTAAACAAACATGATTTTAAGCCATGAAAACTTTAAATGAATGATTTGTTTGGCCATGGTTCCAAGACAAGACCGGCATACTCAATGGACTAATGGCAGTGCGACATGACAGGTCGACAGACCAGTCGAGTCAAATAGCTACAGGTCAAGTTGAGGGTCGGGGCCGTTAGACCAGTGGCACCACATATTAAATGGCTTATGTGGAAAACTTTTGTTTTGTGCATGCACTGAGGTACGAGACATTCAAGACACCTAAGAGGGATAGTGATGTGTCCTAGGGCTACTAGACGGCATGGTGAAGATAAGGGTTGTTAGTCGTGTCAGCAGTCTTGGAAGCTCGACATAGCTTCATGCGCATGAGACCGGGGTGGAGTCAAGATGAGGTTTCTGTCATCATACAGACATGGAGTTTTATTTACGGGATTGAAGGTCGGATATCACTTAAATCCACTCATTCTTAGGGTAGAAGTGGACGTGCATCTATCTAGGTGACCAGTAAAGTCACTCTGACACTACAAGTAGGTGTAGTGGACATGCGGCCCTGCGAATGTATGTTCACTTCCTGATGAAGGGCATATGTTGGTTGATAAACACACTAGTTATGATTGAGGATTCAGATATGAATATGAAAATCGAGAGTTTGAGAATGAGATATTTTAAAGAAAATAAGTAGTCTCACACACTCTAATTTAAAAACTATTTTATTGAAACTTCATTTTTTTTAATACACATTCATTGAGTTGTAGAAACTCACCCACCATTTTTATCCCTTTTTTAGGAAATAGAGAAATGGCTAGTGATAACACCAAGCCTTACCCTCTGTCAGGTATGCTTAATTTTTCTTAAACTTGCATTTTGATATATGTTATTCCAAAGAACAAGGTTGAGATTATGTCTGGCTCCTCTTAAATCAAGAAAGGGGGAAACCTCTCTTGAACCAAGAGAGCGGTGGATTATTCGCAGGGATCCGACCAAACCGATTCAGGGCGTGACAAAAATTATTTATACTTAAAAAATATGAAAGAAAACTTTTTAAATAACCCCTTCATATAAAACATTTTAATAGGTATTGAAATTGAAAGTTAAATTACATTATTCAATTCATTGAGTGTTAAAGCTCACTTATCTCCCTAAACCGTTTAAGGAAAGTGCAAAATAGAGGAGAGCTCGAGTGGTAAACGTTTTTTTGTTGTCGAAGTCATCTAAGATAATTTACTTGAATATAATGCAAGGAAATTATAAGCAATCCATTTATTTAATCTTACACAATTATTTTTGTAAACAATTATTCATATGAATATATATTTAAATTTTGAGATATTTTTATTCTCTAACTTTTACGTTTGGTTTGTCATGGCAGGGTCACACTATTAGTATGTAACATCTAAGGTTTATATTTATAGTTGTAATCGATAATTACAATTATTTATATCATATTTAATTTCTTGGATATTATTTATAGAGGTATGAAAAAAGGACATCATATTTTATCTCTTGGTTGGACATGAATATGTGATGTGAGCAATCTTAGGCTTTGTAAGTTTAGATTGGTTGTATACATGTTGCCTTTGAGTCACTTACAAAAAAAAAAGTATGGATGATTCCAATGAGCTCCATGTTGTGCGTGGTCATCTTACTAATGGCATGCTAAAGTTTTTAAATATAAGCAACAACATAAAATAGATATGGAAACATTCATGGTATGGCGAGTAAGAGGATGCATACTATTGACTGTGACATTTTGGCGTGTGAAGGATATTTCAACATGGGTAATGTTGCTTCTTTCCTCCTTTTATTTAAAATTTTTAGTTGGATTCATTAACGTGTCATAAATCGTGTACATGTTTCATAAAAAATATGTTAGGGCAACATATATCAATTTCTCAAATGGAGAGATGATAGAGAATGTAGATGTAAGACACCATTTGCAATCATTACAAAAGTTAAATACATTTTTTGGAAATATGGATCCTAAATTTCTATCCACAAGTGATATGAGCTACTCATAGATGGTTAATGAAGGTGTCTATTAAAGGATGATTCATATTCTATTTATAGCCCTCTTAATGTCCCTCTCTAAAACCACATGGGTGGTGTTCTACTATAGCCCACACATATATATATATACAAGTTGAGATAGGTGGAAAGAGGTTTAATCTTGGCAGAAGGTCATCCTTCTTTGCTAGGATCACTTGTATAAGTTTGAATATGAAGGCCAATCATTATCTTCGCTCGTATTAGTTGGCCTTGTTTGAGCATGCTTCTTGATGACTAGTATTTTTCCTTCATTGTCCTAGAATTGGTATATGTGAGTTGTTGAGAGGTTGGCAATAATATGAATGTATATCATTACCTCAATAAGAAGCATTTGATTTAGGACATGTTAACACAAATGATGTCCTAATTTTCTAAAACGCATGCTTTAATGCATGGGTGTGAGAATTTGAAATGCTCATGGAGATATAGAATGATTACATACAACACAAAAGAGAAAACTCACAATGATGCTAGGAGATAACACTCTAGGATTGATTAATGCCCCACCCCTGCAAATGTTGGAATTAATGTGATAATATCACCAAGCTAGCTACCTAGAAAACAAAAAATAAACAAAAGTATGATTTGATAAATTCCTCAAGCTTATTTCAAAAGGGTCATCTTATTTTTGTGAAATTATGGTTCATGAGTTTTGAAAACTATGTTAGCATATGATTATTCTATTACTAAGATTCAACCTCAATTTTATTCATTTTATTTTATCCTAGGTCAAATGGACTTATTAGAGTCATAATGGTAATTATTTAGTATTTGTAACATATTTTAGCATTTTCATTATTAGATAATCAATAGTTTGGTGTCATAATTAAAAATATTGATTGATTGTTTTGAATGCCCCTTTTTATCAAGAAAAAAGTTTTTGAAAATAAAATTATATTTTTATCGCTTTCTAATAATATGATATTAATAAAAAATATTAAAAACCAAAATTGTATGTACATTATCTCCATAAAAATCGCAACTAATTAAATTAGGCTATGGATGTGGGCTTACCATGAGTGAAATTAATGAGGTGAAAATATAAAAGAAATCTTAGAGCCAAATTCTAACCACAAAAATAGAGGTTCAATAGAGACTAGGTTGACTAGGCTTAGGAACCATGATGTTGCATGCATATGTGAACTTTAGACAAATTTGTGGCACTTTATGATACAATGTCTTAATTGTGGCTTATCCTTCCTTTTGCATCTCATATATGGTTGTTCTTTAAATTTGATATCCATACACACTCTAGCATAGTCAAGTGTTTGAGGTTGGCAATACTTTGTTCATGAAGAGTGAAGGGCCAATTATGTCGGATATGCTTAGATTGCAATTGAAATATAGGGTGGGAGCTCATTAAAAAAAAACTTGAATAAGAATTTTCTTTCAATTATATAATCAATATCCTTGAAATGAAAAATGCTCCACCAACTACATCGAGCTACAGTCACACAATGATGCTTATTTAATCAATTTCTTCATTCCTTTAGATTCAATAATGACTAGAAATACATTTCAACTTCTTCTCATTACTCATTTTCTGATGGATGAAATGAATCTAGTTGTTGCTACTAAAAATGACGCTGCAGGAACTTGTCTAGAATCAAGGACAACCCTTCCTGTAAGAAAAAAAAAAGCCATGGATTGTGGTAGTGTTGGACCATTTGGATGATAGATAAAAAGTACTTAAAAAGGTAAAGGAATATATGTTTGAGAACTAATATGGAATGGTAGAATATATTGTACAAGAATGCTAGACAAAGAAGGTATTAACATTGGGTTCTAATTATAATATTAAATTTACTTGCCAAACAAATGTTAAATATATTGATGGGGGCATGATCTACTTGATCTCATTTGCTTATTATGATTTATGATTATGCCGCTCACAAATTGATAAAATGTGATGACGACATCTCCCCAAATGATAAAATGGCCATATGGCATGCCCATCACCCCATTTAATGGTTATTTGATAGATGAATTTAACCTTAAAGGATAGCCAACCGTCAAACAAGGAATAAGATACTTCAAAATACTAGGTATTTAATTATGATATCCATAAAAAGTCAAAATTATTGTAATTTAACCATAACACTTACTATAATTTAAGCCACTTATATCCAAATACAAATCTATATAGAGTGAAACATCAAATAGGAAGGTGGGGAAAGCAAATTACGGCTCGGAGTTCTATGTGGAAGGATCTGCAATATTCTAATGCACAGTTCCATTACTCAAGAACAATCCACGTTTCCAATAAATTAAATTAAAAATATTCCATTTAATTTTGATATCTATAAAATGTTACAATTGTTATCATTTAACCATCAACAATTCTACTGTAATTCAAGCACCTATATCCGAATGCAAATCCATAACGAGTGGATCAAAAGGCAAGGTAGGGAAAAGCAACTTACTGCTAGGAGTTCTATGCGGAAGGAGCTTCTGTATTCTAATGCAATTTGCAGGCAGTTCCATTCCTTCAAGAACAATCCATACTTCTAATAAATTAAATTAAAAATACTCCGTTTCCGTGACAGACAACCTAAGATTTTGAGGTTTTATTGTCGAACTATTGAACTTGTCTATCGATGAACCCTCACCTCACCCACCTCCATGCACAATGCTAGAATGCAACATTTGTTTCTTAAAAATACTTTTTGGTTAATATAACTTAATTAGGCATATCTGTCTATAGGGGGGTAATCGCTCATTTTGCTAGGTTGTGGCTAGAAAGTCATCTCACGGATTAAAATTAGTGCTCCAGGAGTCAAAATCAGCTGCCAGTTCATGAGCTTGATACATCAAGATTCTAATTGCTAATATCTGATGTTCTTTGGCTCCGCTGCCTGTCCTTTAAAATAGGGATGGATTGACCTTTATATCCCCTACAAGTTGAATGGTCGTTGGTGCAGCTCGAACTACTCTTTTGTAAATGAAGTTGTTTGACTATTGAAATTCCAAGCTTTTACTTGTGATCCTGATTCATTTGTAAAATGCCTATATACATAAATATTCTGTAACATTGCAGAATTATTTTCCACATCTGGGCAAACCCTAGAAATATAAAGCCCTAATAGGAAATGAGAAAGAGAGAAAGACTGGAAGGTTAAGAAGGAGACAAAATTAGGCAAGAATATATAAAACAATCATACCATAAATCAATTAGAAGTTTACACCAGATCCACTCCAAATCGTAGGAGATTTCACCCTGTTGAAGGGATCATATTTATGGCAAGTGGGCAAAGTACCATTACCCTAGAAAAGAAAAGAAATCAACATTTGAACGTGTTTCAGTCTCATTGGAGGGGTAGAATGTCATTTTTTCTGGATCAGTGGGCAGATCGAATATACTAGACACACGCTTTCCCTGTATATAGTTGCATATTTCCCTGAAATTCTTCATCGAAGAAGAAAGCTGAAGCGGTCGTACCGGAGAAAAAAAATAGAAGAAAGTCTTAGAATACGCCACCCTCCACCATATATCAGCCAAAAACCCTAAATCTGTATGAAATCACAGTGGGGAAAAGATCAAGAGGAGGAGAAGTAAGAGGAATTCAGAAACAATAAGAGCCCCCTGGGTGATAGAGACGTAAAAAAGGAAGGGAAGATATGAGGATTCCTTCATCTTCAGCTTTGGCCAACAACAAGACCTCGTGTTGCAGCAAAGTGGGGATAAAGAGAGGGCCATGGACAGCCGAGGAAGACGAGATCCTCTCGGACTATGTAAAGAGGGAAGGGGAGGGACGGTGGCGGACTCTCCCCAAACGGGCCGGCCTCCAGCGCTGCGGAAAGAGCTGCCGTCTCCGGTGGATGAACTATCTCCGACCTTCCATCAAGAGAGGCCATATAGGCCCCGATGAGGAGGATCTCATCCTCCGCCTCCACCGTTTGCTTGGAAACAGGTACAGATCACTCCCAATTTGACGAACTTCTCATCCACATGTGATTACTAAGACTAGGGTTTAAATGCATCGATGAAAAGGGCACTGTTGTGCATTGCTTCTTGTGATATAAACGGACAGGTGGTCATTGATTGCGGGGAGGATCCCTGGACGTACAGATAATGAGATTAAGAACTATTGGAATACCTATCTCAGCAAGAAGCTTATCAGCCTGGGGTTGGATCCAAGGACACACAAGCCATTGAACCCGAGCACGGCTTCTTCTACTGCATACATCAATAACTTTGAGCTGACATCATATCAGCCTCCACAGTCGATCCATCCCAATGTTTTAACCCTAGAGAAGGTGGATGGCAGTCAGTGTCAACAGATCCCGGCTATCAAAAATGTTGGAAGGGAAATAGGCCACAAAGAATTGCTGCACAGAGATGTTATCATGACTGAAGATGGCAACTGGAACTTTTACGATGCAGTATCAATGAATTCGCATATTGTTATTAGCCAATTCAATACCGTCAACAAGGAGGATATGCTATCTTCGATTGTCGAAACTCTTATGGATGATAACTATGAAATCCCTCATCAATGGTCTAGCGCTATCATCCCTCCCCCGTTTACCTCAGTGGTCCCTCCGGCTACCAATTTCTACAGCCAAGATGGAATATGGAATGCTGAACTAGTCAAATCAGCCCTGGAGTGTCAATATAATTAGTTTGAGTACAACACCCACCAATAATCACTTTGTATATATGCAATAAAGTTGCATATAATACGTAGTAAATATAGAAATTTCCTAGATATATTTGTATTATGCATTGGTAAGTCAAATTTACACTTCATTCTGATTAATCCATTATTTAGAATAGGATGATAAGTGTGTATTTTTATAACTAGAAAACTCATTAAAATTTCCAGTACAACAACCTGTAATAATGTGAAGGTAGACATATGGCTGCCTGTGTTTGGTGTGTTTTATAAGATGAATTCCCTTTCTAAATTGAGGGGTTCTTTGTATGCTTAGGTTGTGCTTTTGTCTCTCAGATTCTATTATATTGACACGTAATCTGAATTATTATTTGGTTTCTTGGCCAACCTGCACCGAGGACGAGCTTTCCTTTAGAATTTTCCAATTCTTTTCACATTCATGATACATTCTTTATAGGCGTACATAACCTTAAATTTTTAAAAATAAAATAGATAATTATGCCTATTTATAAATTGAAATTATTATATTATTTATAAGTAATTATTTTTTAAGTATATATATTTTCGACCTTTTATTAGTAAATAATATATTATTATATGTTATTAGAGTTAGTTGGCTTATACTACAAGTAACCCGACTACATAATGAAAACTTAATCTGTGTTATGTACAATTAGTAAAAATACACAACCCTAAGTTTATTATTTTCATTTATTCGAAATTAAAAAAATAATATATACCTTATAAATAATTATTTAGTGCGAATTTAAAATCATATATAACAATTATATCTACGTTATACTAGAGGGTTATACTAGAGGATTTTTTAGGGTGGTGTTAAAAATAACATTATAAATTAAATAAAATAGATAATTATTATATTTTTATAAGTTTAAACCGTTATAACTTTTAATTATAAATAAGTTTAATTAATTATAAATGCATAATACTCCACATAAAGAATGATCTACTCGGCATATATATAAGAGGTGGTATGTGTACATACATGCAGGAATACATACCACGTGCACATATGTATATTTCCCCAAACAAGATATCGTGCTATACATGGAATGCAAAATAAAGAATAAGACAACATAATTCTGGTAAGCAGCAGAAGCAAGACCTATAACTAATCTATTAATTCAACTCCGCCCAAGTATAATATTTATCTCTAGTTGAAAAAATAATGGAAATTATCAAATTAAGCGTGAGATGTGAGAAATTATCAATTAAGAGAAGAAAGAGGTCGGTGTCTAATGGGAAAAAAGATGTAGGAAATTATTAAAAATATGAATTAAAATAATAAATAAATAAAATAAGTAGGTAGTTATCAATTGGTGGTAGATTTTTTTTTTGCACATAATTGGTGGAAGATCAAATGACGAAATAATGTACTCTTTTCAGTTGACTAGTTAAACCTTTTAAGTAGACGTATATCATTTTACAAGAAAATGCAAATTCCTTCATTCTTATTCGCTCTAGTTCCATCAAAACTCTCCTTGCTAGGAATAGTCACACCTAACCGGCATGCAACATCAAAAGACAACCTACTTGGATGTCCGACATCTGCATGTACGGCCAATTATTGAACCCAGAAAAGTCAGATACCATACACTCAACCTTAACCAAAAACCCTTTCAATGTGTAAAACGTCAGGCGATCCACTCGACTTATTTGGAATGGCACTGCATAGTATATTCATATTTAAAATCTAAGTATTTTCATTTTATTATGCGCCTGATTCAATCCATACCCTCCTCTTTTAGTATTTTCTTGAGAGATTCACTCCCAAGCTCTATATTGCCTCCCTTCTTCCATTTTGAAGATGCATAATCTGTAACTCTGTTGATCTTCCTATTAAAAGTACTTTCACTCCTTCAAAATGCCCTCCGTCACTCTTGTCATCCTGCAGAACTAGCCACATCTGCGGGCCCTGCAAGAAGCAAGCTAGTTGTAGTCTATCTTGGGATTATTTTCAATGAATACTACTCACCATAATTGTTCCTTTGCCCAACCAACTGTCAACCTCACAACCCGGGCATCTGCAACTACCTAGAAGAGCAACTAACCTTCATCCTCTTCTTAATTCAAACATTCCATTATTGTTAAACTTATTAAACCCTAATTGAAGATAAATCCATTCAGTTAGGGCTTCCTCTAAACCTAGTCTCAATATGATACTCCTTCCTTTAAGAACAACCTCCTTTTTCTTCAATTTCACAAATTATTTCAGAGAATTTTGATTTAGAACTAGTATTTCTAATAAATTTAGCATGTTTTATGATAATTAGAGTAATTATTATTGTGAGAAGGTATTATATACCAATAAGTGGTTAGGTCAATATTGATTTAAACCTACAATACTTTTCTATTTTATCTAATATAATATCGTATTCTCAACACTTATCCTCACGTGCAATTTTAATCCCACTCTCAACAAGGTATTTTTCTTCCGGTATGGGGGAACAATGGTCTCGAGTGAGTATTATTTTTTCTCCATACTCGGGCAGACCCAATCTCGGGTCAGGTACAGTACATGTGTGAGCTCACTCTTTGATATCATGTAAGAAGGTAATATGAACCAATAAGTGGTTGGACAAATGTATTCTTAAAAATTATAATTTATAAGTAGTAAAATGTTTACAACCTTATAAACCCACAACAATTATCTATTTTATGTAATATAAGATCGTATTCTCAACAATTATAAAATCACATTCTCTCGGTGAACTTTAACCTTTGTAGGAATAATTCAACATGAAATAGAGATTTCCTCCAAAATTTGGGACTTTCCTCTAAAATTTGGGACTTCTCTAACTCAACAATGGAAAATGAAATTAAGTTTTATAGATTCATGAAATGAAGAGAACTTGAAGAAAAGTCTCTCTCCATGTAACAATTAATCTACCTTTGTTATTATTAAAAGCATATATGCATACAAAATACATACAAATTTTATACTTAGCACATAACCCAACTTCTCCTAATTACCATTATGTTATGTCCCTCTCCTAAATACTCAATTATATCCTCCCTTAATATCAAATTCAAATTTAATTCAATTTACTAGTATAAATTCTAGTTATATACATTATTTCTCATAGTTTGACTAAAGTTTCTGGATTGACTTCCTCATGATATGCAATTTATTCTTGTATTGAGCAATCCACTAAACATATAGTTCCATGATTTGAAAACTTACATAAGAGGTGAAATCGTACATGTATGTGCTTAGATCTTCCATGCAATATTAGATTTCTCCATAATTTCACAGTTTAATCATTATAACACTATATTGTAGTTGTTTTGCACATGTATCAACATTTGAATTATTTTTCTTAACAAAATTCAATTGATGTTGTTAATAAGGTCATGATAGGTTGTTTTCTTTATGACCATAAAATTTCACTTACTCCTAGAGTTAACACATAATCTAAGGTACTTTTACTATCATTCACATTCACAACGTCACTATTTGTGATACCAACCAAATTTGTTTTATTTGACCTTTTGTATTATAATCCCAAGTCATGTATTTCCACTATGTACCTTATAATTCTTTTCATTACTTGTTAATGCATTTCGGTGTGATTCTTCATATATTTGCTAATAAGAGAAATACAAAACATAAGATAAGGTTAAATAGCACTTAAATACATTAAGCTACTAATCATACTTTTATATTCAATTGTAATCACGAGAATTTAATTTGCTTCATTTGTCAATCATTTCATGAGAATCATAGGAATACGAATAGAAACAAGTTTATAAAATTGTAGTCCAAACATTTGAGTACTTATATTATATATTCGCATTAATGGATAAAAATTTCATTTGAATTTTGGGTTACTTCCACACCATAAATACCACATTCTTACAAGATCATTTAAAACAATCTTTTCATTAACTCATTGAATTCATTTAGTACCAAATCATCACTTACTATAAACATAAGATCATCAACATACAAACACTATTAAAATTTATCCTTCTATAGCTAGTTTCACAAATAATGTGTTCTCAAATTAGTAGTTCTAAAACTTCTCCGTTATGAAAAAAGTCTCAATTTTGTTGTACCAAACTATTGAGGCTTAATAAAGACCATGTAGAAAGTATTTGTCAGGTTGTAGAACTTGTGCTTCCTCATTTTGCACATACCCTTCAAACTAATGTATATACACATCTTCCTTTAATTATCCAAAAAGAAAAATAATCTTAATATCTAGATTATAAAACAACCAGTGATTGTGTGTTACAAAAGCAAATGTACTTTGAATGTTATCCCACCTAGCCACTAGTGTAGACACCTTTTTTTAATTAATTCCAAATTTTGATAGTACACTTTAGTTACTAATTGATCCTTATAGTTACTAACAACTCCATTTTCATAAAGATTTATTTTGAAAATCCACTTTAACCTAATATTCTTTGCTCATTGAGGTATATTTGTTAACATCCAAGTTTTATTACACATAATAGTTTATATTTCAAAATTCGTGGTCTTTCTACAATCTAGAATTGTTCTAGTTTAATCAAAAGTAATAGGTTCCTCAAATATTATACACGAAACCGAGTCATCCATCCATAGAGATTTCTTCTAACTCCTACCTTGATTTTAACTAGAAGATTCTAAACCTACTTTTGTGAGTTCAACTGAAAATTCTGGTGCTATATCTGATGTAGTATTAGAATCTTCTCTCTATTTAAGTACCATGTCAAAATTTACTTGCTGGCCAAATTCATCTTCATTATGTTCATACAAAATTTCTACTTTTGACTTTCCAAACTCAATTCAACTTTCTTTTCATTCCACTTCCATTTTTAATTCTCAGCGAATAATATATCTTAGCTAATAATTATTTTTATGAATCTTGGAATTCAAGATAGTAATCCTAGAAATTCAATCAGATAAAAAATTAGATTGAACAAGGATTATAAATTGAATAAAATTGGGATTCAGAATAAATTTGATCAAATTATGTCACAAATTAATTTCCCAAAAGGAGCTAAACAAGCAAAAATAGAATTTATGGTCAAAAGTGTAAATAGATAAATTTATAACAATTAAAAAATAAAGAAATTTGAAAACCTAATTTTGAAATCAATTCAATTAATTAATCAAATCGGTCAAAGAAAGTCAAACCAAGGTCAAACTTAAACTTATCGAACCAATGAATAGGTCAACATGAGTCAATGCGCAAAGGGGAACACATGTGCCATGTGATTGTCTCATTCCTCACGCAATTTGCAGTGAAATATTGAAGTTGCCTTGTTCTATGGGTGTTTGACCTTTAGATGGAAATTAATGCCATGTTGTTAATTCTGGTAAATGTGGGTCGATCAGGGTAGGTGCATGTCACTCATTGTACCCCTCCCCTCACCGATGATAAGCCAAATTTCCTTTAATATACAATAGTCACGATTTTTTGGTGACCTTGTTTTAGAGCTAAAGTGAGTATTATTCTAACCACATGAGAAGCCACTTTTTAGTTAACAAAGCCCCCATCGACCTCCTCCACACTCCAATTATCCTTTGTCGTGACAGGGGGTGATTGAAGAAGATTTGTCAAGACTAAATAGTAACATTGACTACTAAAACTAAAAATAGAGTATTGATGGTCTATAACCTCCAACCACCTTCAACCACTAAAAATGATTAGAGAAACTCCTTGAGGATTCCCTAGATGTCTCCGACCTCTCTCGTACACCACACAACGTTAATAAGCCAATTAACCTATGATTACATTAAATTTTTTATTTACATTTAGTTTTAAATGAACTCCAACAAGCTAGAAATTCAGATACCTTCAACGACCACACATGGCAATGTTTAATCAGGAAGGGTCCCAAGAACCTCCTTTACCTCCTTCTATCCTCAACTCCAACCAACTCACTATCACTCGTGAGCTTTCATCCATTTTTCAATGTACACGAAATATACCAAAAATAATTTAATATAATCCATTAATGTGTAAAATTAATTGTAAGTTCATGGGAGGATGATTAGGAGCATGTCAGGTCAATTTAAATGTTGAAAACTTGAGTTTAGTATGAATCAAAAGTTTGGACACTAGAATAAAATTTCAAGTTATTTGAGGACAACAATGTAAAATGTGGAAAAGTATGATGATTACAATGGAAATAAGGGTAGTATAAGGTCCTAAATAAAAAAGGTTAAAAGGCTTGTGGTTAAAATGTAAAGAATATGAGTTTAGGGACCTACATGTAATATTGAAAAGTTTAGGCACCTAAGTGTAATTAGAAATAAATTATGTAACTTTGTGAATTTGAGAAAGTTAAAAGTAAAATCGTAAAATATGATTTATTGATTGTTAAATTAAGGGAATTAAGACAAAAATGGCTAAATAATAAACTACAAAAAGTTAAGAAATAGTACAATGAGTAATAATAAAATTCATCATAAAATACACTAGTAAGATATAACCGAGTCATGTGTAACACAACATTTGTGAAATTGAGTTAATCGAATTAGACTAGAACTTAGAGATGAATAGGGATCTAAAATCAAATGAAATCATGAATCGATTTGAACCAAAATCTTAGAAATTTATCAATATTAAGTTGGATTAAACCAAAAAGAACCATTATTTATCAAGAATCCAGGATCAATATTCCATAAACTTGGATTTGGAGTTGGAATTGAAATTGGATTAAATCAAGTCAAATTGGACCAGACTTAATGGGAGTTTAATTTTTTGAGTAGTTCCAAAAAGGAGAAAATGAGAATTAGGGGTTAAAAGTGCAATTAAATAAGTTTATAAAAATTTGTGGAAGTAAAGAAATTAAAAAATCGTTTTAACCGACCCTGAACCTTAAAAAGAAATGTAAAAATTAGCCAAATGTACAATAAAATGGGCTGAATCAAAGAGAAATTACTCAAACCAAGTTTGTAAACCTTGTCCTTTGATAATGAGAAAACTAGAAAAAGAACCGATCACTTTCAAATTTTAAAACCGAATTTATCTACAAGCTCGATTATTAGGAAACAAACAAATTTGAGAATTTTCAACTCCCATTTGACTCAAAATGGTTCATAATCTTGGGAAAAAAAATCTTAGGATGAAATGCAGAAGAAAAATTGAATCGGTTCAAGAGAACCGGGTTTGAACAGAATAGAATCGATTTATGAACTAAGTTAATTCATGAACTGAAACCGATAGAGAATGGGTAAAGCAAGAAATTTATGGATCCCTTGTAATCCAAAGAGATTTATAAAACTTGGGAAGGAACATTAGAACAAAGTGGGAGAGAAAAACCAGATCAGTTCGGGTGTGTAAACCCCGCACATTTGAGTTAAGGAAAACAGGGAAAAGAACCGGTCAAACTGAATAAGAAAACTAAACCGGTTTACATTTGGGAATAAGCAATATGAAAATTTATAACTTTCGGTTGATCCAAAGGATATATTAAACATTGGAAAACAAACTTAAGACAAACTAGAAAATAAAAACAAAATTGGTTTAGGTGAACTCGATTCTATAATAACTTCAAAGTTAAGCGTGCTTATCTGAGAGTAGTATGAGGATGAGTGACCTTCTGGGAAGTATGATTTTTTGTAACCAGAAATTTCGGTCAAAAATTTTTATGCGAACGGCTTATCATGAATAGCCATCAATTAATATATATTTAATTATTGGAATTAATACCAATAATTTAATACCTAAATTAAATTATTAGAATTAATACAAATAATTTAATACCGAAATTAAATTATTAGAATTAATACCAAAATTAAATTATTGGAATTAATACCAATAATTTATGGCAATATTAATACTAGTAATAAATCTCGCCCATTTAATACACGGGTTTTACGACTATATAAATAGGTCATCCCCATTTTATTCTACTCACACCTGAACACTTCTCTCTCTCTCTACTGCTCCATTTCCTGGTAAAGCTCGAACCAGAGCTTCGACTTGAACAAAGGTTGGGCTCTTTAGAACTAGGGAGAAGACAACTATCTGATAGCAAACTCCAGTCAATCCGAGAATCGTTGGAGAAGTGCCGACATGATAGAATAGTGAAGCAACTCTGGCGGACCGAAGCTGCCCTATTTTGGCCAAGCTGAAATCAGCCATTTCAAGCCCTCCTCATGCCAAACCAAGCCCTCCCAACACTTCCTTAGCCTTTCCACGACCGAATTAGGACCAAAAGGTAAACCAATTTGGCTCCCATTTATAATTTTCGATCGGTGCTAGAGAGAGAGAGTTGACCGAATTTCAATGACGAAATTCTAATCCAATTTCATATCAATTGATACAATACTTAATTTTAGGATGAACCTCAGGACGAGACCTATCTGCCCAGATCGAAAGCTCGGACTATCATGCCTTCACCGGTGAGTAATCGAAGCTTTCTCTTTCTACAGTCTATTTTCTAGCAAAGCTCCGTTTGAGATCGTTCCGATGTTAAAATCTACGATTCAAAGTTTCTTAGAATCGTATGAACATACAAGAACTCAATTTCAACTCCAATTTCAATAATTAGAAGTGTTTGATCCGTCAATTTGATGATATCAAATTCGGTAGTGTTGGAAAGTTGAAATTGGGGGAAATTTTGGGGATTTTCGAAATTTAAAGGGGCCAAAATACAATTTTATGAAATTGAGGGTCAATTGGGCATGAAAATAATGTTGGAGGACCAATTGAGGAATTTTGGAAATTTTGGGGAAAAACTTGCCATTTTTGTGAAAGAAGGGCAAAATGGTAATTTTGGTAAAACTGGGGGACCAAATTGGAAATTTGGGAAATTAAACCCCTTTTGGTGAAATTGAATAAATTGAGGTGCCAGGATAAATTTTAAAAGTTACGAGACTCAATTTGAGGAAAAATCGACATTAGGGACTTAAAGTTAATGAGAAATAACTTTAGGGACCTAATTGTAAATAACTAAAAGTTTGGGTTTTCTCATTCATTGGAAATGAATGAAGGTTGTTATGCCGAGTAATAATGAACAAGGTTGTTCATATCGTGTAGGAATGCGAAATACCCGGAACGCCAACAAGGACAAGCTCGCATGAATATAAAGAACCGATCTAGTGGAATTCACGGCATTAACAGGTGAGTGAGTTTACTAACATCATACCCGGTTGGGGATGATAAGTGCCTCGATATAAAAACCCACTGTTTAGTGGTATTTTAATCATCACTACTTAGAGAAAGTGATGTGAAAGTTATGCAAAAAAAAAAAACTACTTACAGGTTGTAAGTAGATCATACCCGGTTGGTATTATGAGACTTCCTCGAAGGAAGTTGAAAACCCGTTCATCGGTTATGAACGGAGATGTCCTTATACCGGTCGATATGATGGACAGTAAAAACCTATTTTTGTCGGAAGTACTCTCCCCTGATTGTGTGCCAATGCTTAAACAATTTGGGAGACCTTCTCGACGGGAGCTCGAATAGCTCTAATAGGCCGGGGGCCTCGATTTTGGAACTTGGGGGGCTAAATGCCCGATTTTGAAAATCTCGTACAGTGGGCCCAAGGCCAGTTGGCACGAGTAGGAGCTCGTAAATGAACATGATATATGTGCCATAAAACTTAGTAAGTGAATTGTTTGGCCATGGTACCAAGATAGGACCGACATGCTCAGTCAACTAAAGGCAGTGCGACATGACAGGTCGACGGACTAGTCAAGACAAACAGCTGCAGGTTGAGTTGAGAGTCGGGGCCATTGGACTAGTGGTGCCACATATTACATGGCAATATAAGAAAATATTGTTTGTGCATGCACTGTGAGTATGGGATCATCAAGACGCGCATGAGGGGTAGTGATGCGTCCTAAGGACACTAGACGACCTGGTGGCTATAAGGGCAGTTCGTCGTTCCAGGTGTCTGTGCGAAATCTTGAGTAGCACGAAGCGCATGAGACTGGAGTGGGGAAAAGATGAGGTCTCTGTCCTCATACGGATATAAAGAAGTGATTTCGGGATTGTGGGTAGGATGTCACGTACATCCACTCATTCCCAGGGTAGAAGTGGTCGTGCTTCTATCCGGGTGGCAGGAAAAGTCGCATCGAAGCCACTAGCGGGTTCAGTAGTGATACTGACTTGCGAATGTGTGTAACCTTTGTGATGAAGGATGTGTGTTGGGTGATGACACACCATGGTAACTAAGAAATAATGGAAAAATCCAAATTTTTAAATGATGGGATTTTTGAAAATAAAGGAGTCTGATACACTTCATATAAATGTTTTTCTTAAAAGTTAAAAGCTTTTAAAAACCCATTCACTGAGTAGTCGTACTCACCCCTCCCTTATATCCCTTTCAGAAAATCCCGGATAGCCTCCCCTTAAAGACCGTCAACTAAGATGCCTATAAGACAGGTATATAAAGTTTTAAATTTCATACAGCTTTGATTATGCTATTTCTGGAAAAAGGTGCAAGTTAAAGGACGCCTTACTCTTTACGGTTTACGATAAGGGGAAACCCTTTAATAAACCAGGAGAGTGGCGGGTTGATCACGAGGATCCGACCAAACCGGGTCGGGGCGTGACAAGGTGAACCAGACCCAAACCAGATTAAACCAGTTTAAGGATTGAGTCGGTTTATGAAATGAAATCGATAAATAGATGGTAAACCAGGAATTTTATGGACCCTAAGTGACTAAGGAGTTATAGAAGTCATGAAAATGGACTGAAGAATGAATTTGAGATGAAAACCAAACTGGTTCAAGTGAACCGAATTGAATCGGTTTGGACTGGTTTAAACCATTATTGAACCGAATTCTAAATTTATTTTTCTAGTTGGTTTAAAGAATTCAAATTTGAGATTTGAGGACACTATTGGATAGAAAATGAATTTAGAAAGTTTTAGATTTGAAAAATTCGGTCAATTGGGGGGGTGAACCGGCCGGTTTAAGCTTTGAACCCGGTTCGGAATAGTGTCATCTTTTTCCTTCAGATAACAACACTGTTCACTCGCTGGAAAATCGAAGCAGCGCTGGTGGAGAAGAAATGTTTTCATTCGATATGTTTTAGGCCATTAATGTCTATCATAAAGGTGTCAAACAGATGGCCAACAAGTCCTTGAGCTCCTTATATAAAGAGCCCCTCTCCATTCATCCTCTTCACACTTGAAAAGCTCACTCTTTCTCAGTTGCTTAGTTTTCCGATGAAGCTTAAACCAGAGCTTCGATATAGGGTCATTTCTGAGCCAAAGAAGGTGAGGTTGGATTCATTAGAATCGGGGAGAAGTCAGCTACACGGTGGTGACATCCATTCGTTCCGAGAGTCGCTAGAGAAGCACCAACGTGATCGAACAGTGAAGCAGCTCTGGCGGACCGAAGCTGCCCTATTTTGGCTGAGTTGAATCAGCCAATTCGAGCCCTTCTCATGCCAAATGAAGCCCTCCCAACACTTCCTCAACTCTCCCACGGCCGAATTAGGACCGAAAGGTAAGCCAATTCGGCTCCGCTCTACAATTTTCAATTGGTGTTAGAGAAAGAGTCGGCCGAATTTAAATGACAAAATTCTAATTCAATTCAACATCAATTGATGCCATACTTGATCCTTGGAGAAACCTAGGAGGAGAGCTGCCTACCCGGATAGAAAGCTCGGACCGCTGTGCCCTCACCGGTGAGTAATCGAAGCTTTCTCTCTATACAGTTCATTTTCCGGTGAAACTCTGTTTGAGCTCATTCCGTCGTTAAAACTTGTGATTCAAATTGCTAAAGAATCGTATGAACATGTAGAAACTCAAATTTAACTTCAATTTCAATAATTGGAAACGTTTGATAGGTCAATTTGATAAAATCAAATTCAGTTGTGTTAATAAGTTGGAATTGGAGGGAAAATTGAGGAAATTTGGGGAATTTCAAAAATTCAAAGGACCAAAATATAATTTTCTAAAATTGAGGTTCAATTGAGCATTATAAAAATATTAGAGGGCCAATTGAGGAATTTTAGAATAATTTACCATTTTTGTAAAGGAAGGGTAAAATGGTAATTTTGGAAAAGTTTGGGGGCAAATTGGAAATTTGGAAAATTAAACCCCTTTTTGTGAAAGTGAATAAATTGTGGTTCCAAGGGGAATTTTAAAAGTTTTGGGACTCAATTGGAGGAAAAACTAGCATTAGGCACTTAAAGCTAAAGAAAAATAACTTTATCAAGCTAATTGCAAATGAATAAAAGTTTGGTTTTTCTCATTCATTTGTAATGAATGAAGGCTATCAGGTCGATAGATAATGAATCGAGATGTTTATATTGTGTAGGAACACAAAGTACCGGGGACGTCAGCAAAGACAAGTTTGTGTGAAAACAAGGGACTGGTCAAGTGGAATTCACTACATTGACAGGTGAGTAGGCTTATTAACGTCATACCCGGTTGGGATGATGAGCACAGTTAAAGTTAAAAACCACTTACTAGTTGTGAGTGAGATTTTATACCATACCTGGTTGGGGATGATAAGTACCTCGAAATGAAAACCCATTACCAAGTGGTATTTTAAATATAACAACTTAGTAGAGTGGTGTGAAAATCATGCGGAAAAACTACTTACCAGTTGTAAATAGATCATACCCGGTTGGTATAATGAAACTTTCTTGAAAGAAGTTGAAAACCCGTTTATCGGTTATACGTAGAGATGTCCTTATACCCGATTGGTATAATAGACAGCTGAAAATATATTTTATCAAAAGTGCTCTCCCCTAACTATGTGCCAATGCTTAAACGATTTGGGAGACCTTCTTGACGGGAGCTCGAATAGCTCTTATAGGCCAATGGCCTCGATTTTGGAACTTGGGTGATATTATGCCCGATTTTAAAAATATCGAACAAGTGGGCCATAGGCCAGTGGGCACGAGTAGGAGCTCGTAAACAAACATGAGATATGTGTCATAAAACTTTAATAAATGAATTGTTTGGCCATTGTACCAAAATAGGACCAACATATTCAATCAACCAGTGGTAGTATGACATGACAGGTCTCTAGACCAGTCAAGACAAATAGTTGCAAGTTGAGTTGAGAGTCAGGGTCGTTGGACCAGTGGCCCCACAAATTATATGGCATGATAAGAAAATACTGTTTGTGCATGCACTATTATTACAGGATCATCAAGACTCCCATGAGGGGTACTGATGTATCCTAGGGCCCCATACGACCCGTTGAGTATAAGGGCAGTTCGTCGTACCAGGTGACCATGCGAAATTTGGAGTAGCACTAAGCGCATGAGATTGGGGTGGGGACAGTATAAGGCATTTGTCCTCATACAAACACAGAAAATTGATTTTGGGATTGAGGATCATATGTCATATACATCCACTTATTCTTAAGGTAGAAGTGGACGCACTTCTATCTAGGTGGCCGGTAAAGTCGCTCCGAACCCACAAGTGGGTTTAGTGGTCGTGCTGGCCTGCGAATGTGTGTTTGACCTTCATGATGAAGAATGTGTGTTGAGTAATGACACACCATGATTAAATAAGGAAATGGTGGAAAAACCCGAGATTTTTTTATATAAAGGGATTTTTGAAAGAAAGGAGTCTAACACACTCTAATACAAATGTTTTCCTAAAAGTTAAAAGTAGACTTTTGAAAACCCATTCACTGAGTTATGAAAAGTCTCCCCTCTTTTTTTATATCTTTTTCAGGAAAATAGAAAATAACTAGGAATAACACCGAACCTTACCTTCTATCAGGTATGCTAAATTTTCCTTAAACTTGCATTGTATTGGATATGTCTTTCCAGGGAACAAGGTTGAAATTATGCCTGGCTCATCTCGAGTTAAAGTCGGAGAAAACTTCTTTTGAACTGAGAGAGTGGCAGGTTGTTCACGATGATCCAACCAAACCGAGTTGGAACGTGATAAAGTTGAACAAATTAAAGAGAAATCAAACCGATCAAATAGTACAGAAAACCAGTTGAGTCGGCTGCAAATAAGTTGGGTTGGCTGAAACCCAATCGAGGGAACCAATCAATAGACTAAAACATGCCAATCCATGTGAAGGTCACATGCATAATGTGTGTGACATGCATAACACCCAAATGCATGTATACATGTGCGTTATTTTTAACCTCGTGCATGTTGCCTTAAAAATGAACTATGAATTTTAGGAAATTTTCCAATAAGGAAAATTTAATTAACAAAGGAATATTATATGTCAATTCGACGTCAACCAAGTATGAATATATAATACATGGACTTCTATAGCTCACTATATAAAAAGTAACGCTTCCCTCTTCCTTCTACCAAAGTACACTCGAAATCTTCTCTAAAAATGTGCCAAAATATTGAAGACCTCACTTTCGAGTGCTCTTGAGCTCCCATTCATTAACGAGAAAATTCCCCCTTAGTTTAAAAGTTTTCCCTCAACCTCCTCTACACATTTGTGCACTTGCCTAAGGCTAACGATAACTATAGAATCATTCATGGGATCAAAATAGTGATCGTGCTGAAGAGTCGAAATAGAGCATCACCATATTGATTCTCTCCAGCTTTCTATGACAAACAAAAAAACGAAAAATAAAGTCTACGTAGGATCCTCCATGTAAGCCCAGAATGCAAAAATTACGATAAAAAATTGAAATAGAAAAGAAATAATGACTTAATTGTATCGAATGAGAAATTCATAATTTTGATTAGAACAACTCTAATTTTATTATTAGATAAGCTGGATAAATACTAAGTAACTAGTCCTGAAAGATTCAATTTAAAATAAATTATTATGAATATATATATATATATAAAAGTAAACTTCACATATAAGATATAAGGGGTTAAAGGTCAAACATTCTATCAGTTACATACAAGATTGACCGCACATATTAAGCCCACCTAAAATAAGCCCTATCATAGCAGGTAAATTTTTTAAGGACCCATTCGAACTTTGACTAATATACTCATTCAGACTTGGGCTGAATGACATAATTGGACTAGGATGGAGGTACCTTAACTACTATAAAAGAAAAAGAAAGCTTAATAGACAATTATTTCTTTTTGGAACACAACCCAACAAATAATTACTAAAGCCTTGCACAAGCTACCTAGTAGAAAAAGCTAAATATGGGTATACACGATAGGAGTGGGCCAATACTGACCCATCAACTTTCTTTTCCTAAAATGGGCATATAACCTAGAGAGCTTGCGGGCCCATCCCACTTATGCTATTATAAAAAATCGGCTTCCCTGAAAATCTAAAGTAGCCCATGGACTCTCCTTTAGTGCATTCGCCTCCTCGGGCAATATCCAGGAGAATTAAGGATATTTAATATCAATTACCAATATCAGAAATTAAAGGGATCAAATATGAACAAAAGCGTGAAAATATACTAAAAAGATTACTTCCAATATTACCACTATACTCTTGTATTGATCACGGAAGAAAATTGAATCTCACTCAAGTTTGAACAGAAGGGATAACCTATTAGAGAAAATATGAAGGACGATTACTAGGAATAGAATCTCACTCAAGTTTGAATAAAAGCTGACTCCCTCATATGCTGGAAAAGGTTGTTGCCTTAATAGTGAAAACATATGGCCCCTACTCCATAATCCAGCTAAATACCCTCCCTTGCAATGGTTGATCAAAATACCTATAGATTAATTAAAACCTTAACTAAATTATCAAGGAAAAATTGTGGATGATCACCTTCAATTATCAGAAAAATAAGGCGGATAACATTTGACCAGGAACCATACCTTACATACTACATTAGACCCGCATATCCATCTCCTTCCTCAAGCAAGTAGCGAAAGTCTCCAAAGGTCTCCAAATCAATCCATTTAGTTGGATACGAATGATCCTCCTCACATCCCACTCTATCAGAATGACTTGCAAGGAAAGGAATCAAAACAATTACTTTTGGTTATTAGAAATTAGGGAAGGAAAATTCCTAGAATTGATCACATGTACATGAAGCACATGAGGTTCCGAAGGCCGAACCCAAAGCCACATTCCCTTCAAACCCCGAATCCAACACTTGCAACTAAAATGGGACAAAGCCCTTAGTTGAACCTACCTTAGACTCCAAATTATAGAAGTTAGTGATTTCGACTGGACTAACTAAATTGAGACTAAAACAATTAGACAGAAGGGAGTGTAGGTTCAACACACATCATGAGCTACAAATAACAGAGAACAACGTGATAGGGGTAAGAACATTTCACATACTTGAGGAGCCCTACTTGAAGCGAAGAACAAGAAACCACAGGACGGACCTTCAGAGGGTTTCGACATACGAGATTGAACAGAGGGGATGAACTCGAAGGACTTTGGTAGGACGAAAAATATTTAGATAACTTGCAACATAAATGAGATCAGTAAATGAAGGAGCTAAATGAAGTAGAAATACTAACTTGAGAACCTCCTCTAGTCAAGTTAAAGGGAATGATGATTTGGACTGCATGATAAGAGGTTACTTATGAAATGGACAGACGAAGAGAAACCTTACCAATGGAAGCTCGGTAGGAGTGACGGCCGATCTCATGAGACAACATAACACTAGGATTGCTAGGTGTAATTTGGATTTTTTAGGGTTTTTTTAGGGTTATGTAATTATAGAAGGAACCAGACATTATCGAATTGAGCGACTTAGGGTTGAGAGAAAATTTTCAAACAATTAATTACATATTTTGGGGGTATCCAGCTGAGGGCATTTGACTGAGGGTGCCAAAAGAGGACAAAAGGCATAATTGCCCTCATATTGAATGATGAATTATGTGTGTGCCATTAGCCCAATAAAATAATGAAAATACACTCAACAATTGGAGGAAATTATAGAAACGCCTAAAGGCGTGTTTGGTAAGCAAGAAATGAGAGTGTAAGGGTGAATTTGGTGCACATAAAATTAGGATGACCTTAGGTCGTGTTTGACTAATTGGAAAGAATGGATAAAATTACAAAAATGCCCTTATACTATAAGATAAATTTGATGCCCACGACCCTAGATTCTCCAAGTATGGGATTTGGATTGGAAGGTATAAAATTTAGAAATGAGATATTTATGTTATTAAGTAAAAAAAAAGAATTAATTATAAGATTATGGTCCATGGGTAAAATTGTAATTTTTGAAATATTATAGTATGGTGTGTAAATGACAAAATTACCTACCTAAAGCATAATTATAGCATTTATGTATGATGTGAAGGGAACAAATCATATATGGTCGTGTAAGAGAAGCATGGAGACATGAGGATCCCTTTAAGAAAAACATGTCCTCAAATAACAATGAGTGAGATTTCTAGAATCATGTTCGATTGAATCGATAATACATTATTGCTCATAAAATTGTTAGCATAAGCCGCTAAAAATTATTTTAAGGAATATATTTCCATGATAGCCTGAAACCCCGATGAAAACCTTTTTGGGGAATATATTCTTGGTGATGATTGAAACTTGTGTGCTGAAAACTGGACCCAAGGCCAATGATTTTAAAAGTAGTGGGCCTAAGGCCATATTTTTTAAAACACTCGTGTGTAGGCCTAAGGACAATGGAAATGAGCATTGTCCTATAGATAACACTAGGGATGAAATATGAGACAAGCCATAAAAGATTTAATAGTTGTTTTGTGTGTGCAATGAGCCATGCCTAGTAATTTCTATCAAGCTAGAGATGGGTCTCACCATGTAAGAGTTGATAAAACAAAGATAATGAATTTATAATAAATATACATGCATGTGATTGTTGAGTGAGATCATTAAACGCCCGATATGAGGTAGTGGTAATTCTCGGGGCTTGTGGAAAGCAATGTTGGTGTAAACCCTGTCTTCCGTAAGGGAACCATGAATTGTGAATAAGAAAATTTCAAAGGAAAACTAATGCCCTAATGGCACCGTGATTACAAAGTAAGAAATGTGGGATGAATATCAACCCAAACACCTTAATCAGTAAAGGAATCAACCATTGGAGGTGAGAACCCGACCAAATCAAGCTAAACTAGATCCAAACCGGATAGAACCATACTGAACCGAGATGAACCAGTTTGAAGATTCATTTTTTGGGGTGTCTCAAGAAGGACAATTTGGTAATTAAGGTCACCACCATGTAGAAAATTAATGTAGATTAATTTAAAAAATTTTAATTTTTAGAAAATAGGTTTAATTGTGCCTGAGTTGGCCAGTCTAAGTCTTGGGTCACTAAAACCGGTTAAATTAGACTGATCAACGGATTGGATGCCATGTGGGTGTTGGGTTAGCCTATGCGACCAATCAGCGAGCGACACATGGCAAGCATGCCCTGTCACTTGGTCAACATCGGGAAGCACTGACTAATCAGGGAGTGACACATGGTAAAAGTCAACGGTGAGACTAGTCAAAACCCACATGAGCAGAACTAACAAATTAGGGAGTGCGCATAGCAAAATTTAATGGTCAAACAGACCAAAACCATGTCAACATAATGAACCAATCTGATGGTGACATGTGGAAGGTGCATCGAATCATCATATGACTAAGACATCTAAGAAGGACCAACCAATTGGAGTATGACACGTGGCAATCTGCAACATAAACTTTCAACCAATTTGGAGAGGCCACGTGGAATAGATGAATATTATAGAGAAAATATTAACATATTTAAATCAACCAATTAGAGGATGCAATGGGGCAAAGCATCAATGATCGAAATTCAATCATCAACCATGCCATCGAGTGTCCAATGGGAGGCCACCAGGTGGAAAGTCAACATGTCAAAGGTTGACGAAGACCATGAGTCAAATACCACGCCAGCTAGCCCAACCAATCACTTTGTGCCATGTGATAGCTCGCACGTCCATCTGTAGTATCATCTCCAACCTTCAAATGATGACACTATTAATCAAAATAAAAATTGAATATTTTCTTTCAATTTCCGGTGAGCCAATATTCACTCCAACAATGGCAATCCTGGAAGGGATAGGCTGGGCAAATTTAGAAATTGGTAGAGTCAAGGGTCCCTAAGCTCCCTATAAAAAGAACTCCTCCCCTCTCATTCTCCTCACACCTTCAATTCCCAAATTCTCTCTACTACTCACTTTTCCGAAAACCTCCATGCCAGATCTCATCCAAGGGCCTTTTTGTTAACAAGAAAGATTGACATCAGTTCGAGTTTATTCTAGAGGAAGTTCTCCATCCAAGTACACCCTCCGTTCGGTCCAATGACAAACGGAGAAGCCCCGGGGTAATCACACAATAAACTAACTCTAACCCTGACTCCGCCCAGACCTAGTCAAGCTAAGTTTTAGCCTCACCATGACCACCAGCAGTCGCACGAAGGTCCCCCACCATCCCTAGTTATGCCCAAGTCCTCCCTACATCTCCTTGGTAAGTCCCTACCCCCTTCATTTGCCAGAAAATTCTAAATTTACAGTCCATTAAACTAAGCGTTATTCCATTCAATTTCAAACTATTCATGCCATTGTCCAAACCCTCAATTGATCCATGAAGGATCCCCAGGATGAGAGCAAGCTTTCCCCTCCCTTAGCTCCAATTGTTGTGCCCTCGTCTATAAGTTACAAAAGCTTTCTCTCTCTAGACTCTATTTTATGGTGAAGCTCCATTTTCAGCCAATTTGGGGCTAGATGAATCAGTTCAAAGCTTAGACTAATCGTAGGTACTAGGGGAAGACAATTAGTGGCATGAGAGGACTAATTTTGGGAGATTTAAACTTGTTTTTGTGAAAATCCAAGTTCGTAGAATAATTTGCTATTTTGGAAACTTATTGAGTAAATTGCAATTTAGTGAAAGTTGATGACTTGAATAGAAATAAGAAAATCTTAGTGACCTAAAGGCAATATTAGAAACCTTAGTGACCTAATTGAAGATAAAGTGGATATTAGGGACCTAAATTAAAGAGTTATAAATTTCAGGGACCTAATTGTAATTAAGGCATAACTTAGGGTCCTATGTGTAAATATATGATAGTATGTGGTCTATTATGCTAATTTCCCTTATATGTATACCCGAACTGTGTAGGAACTATTCATTAATGTACCTATGCAAATGAGCACACTAAGGATCAGAAATCCAATCGGGATGAACACATTACAATTACCAGGCGAGTGAGAGTTTCTAGCATCGAGTCTTATTTTGCCAATGACCCATACCTATGATATCATAAACCCTAAGATAGCATGAACCCCCATAAGAGCATGTACGTTTTATAGCATGAATTGTGTTGGCAGCAATAGTTGCGATGATGCGAGCTATTTGATAGCTTAAACTCGAGGATAACATGAATCATGTTACTAGAATTCTGCTAGTATGCACTTATTATATCCTGATGATCACTGTGGGCCCAAGGCCACCATTTTCTAAAATGAACTAGGCCCAAGGCCGTGTTTTGAAAAGACTCGTCAAGTGGGCACAAAGACAATAGAAATGAGCCTTGTCCCATAAATCACATAATTGTTATGATAAATCCAAACCATAATAAAATCTTATGATATTTGGTTGTGTGAAATGGGTTTTGCCCAATAACTTCTACTGAGCCAAGGCGGGCCTTAACCTGAAGGGCTATTAACAGAAAGATGATGGATTAAATGACCTAAATGGATGCACATATTTATTAAAGCAAGACCACTAGACACCCACTATGTAGTAGTGGTGATTCCAAGGACTACTGGATAGTAAGGTTCATACATAGGAAGATATGATGGTCCAGTATATCAAGGGCTCTAGTTGTCGTATGCGCATCTGACCTTGGTGAAGGGAAAAAGGTCTCGTCCATCAATAGCGAACAAACTTGATACTTGTTTGCAGGCTGGGTAGTGGTGCTCACACAAGCAGTTTGTCATTACAAATAGATGGTTGATAAAGGCACTCCAGACCACAAGTAGAGCAAAAGGGAGTTATGTTATGCGATCGTGTGAAACCTTCATGATGGAGCACAATTTCTATGTTAAATCCTAAATTACTAAAGACAAGAATCCCAACACCTAAACCTCTATGTAATATCTCTTAAATGGAAATCCCTCATGCCTATCATACTGTGCTATTAGTTGGAAACCAAGATGCCTTTCTGCTAGACAAAGCCTACTCACTGTGTTGTGAACTCACCCCCTCCCATAACTCCTTTCAAGTAGTAGACATGAAAAGAGTGAAATGTTATGTTAGCGTGCCAACACAATACATTCCAATCTCTAAAATTTCTTATATTCCAGTGTGATTTTGTGTTTTACTAAAGTTACTTTTTCATTTTGAGCCTTATCCCTACCGAGTCTCTGATGGTAGATCTAATTACTATCATAGGATTGGGAGGAGTGGCGAGTTGTTTGTAGGTCCATCCAGGTAAACCAGGGTGGGGTGTGAGAACTTAAGAGGTATTAGATCCCAAGTTTTCAAAACCTTAAATTTTGAAAACAATTTTCTTTCAAAATAGACCATAATATTTTGCTACCCTACTTAGTTTAACTCAACATACAAACTCTGTTATAGGAAAATAGCAAGTAGGGGAAGGCCCTCTAAAAAGACTAGTGCATTTGTTGCACCTCTCAGACAAGTTCTGAGCAAGGTATTTGATGAACGAACCTAGTTAACACCTACCCATAATTCAGGCTGCATTAGAATAGGACAACTAGGATGATAAGGAAGACACTTAGGGAGGCTCGATGGAAACACATCTAGAAATTCGACAAGCAAAAAGATAGTCTAAGAAGGAAGATGCCCCTAAGGGGACATAAAAAAGGGAATGCTAAATATAATGTGACAAGACAAGAACCTCTACCTAAGTAAACTTGAGTTAGAAAATGGAATGAGCATAGAGAATGCTTGTCATGCCCTGACCCGATTTGGTCGAATCCATGTGAACAACCCGCCACTCCATTTGGTCTTAGAAGGATCACTCCCTCTCAAGGCCGCGAGGAGTCAAACATAACTTTTGACCTTGTTTCCTAGAATAGCATTATGCAAAACTCAATAGCTTAAAACTTTACATACCTGTCTTTAGGCTTGTTCTTGAAATAACTTTATTGGCCTTATCTTTTCCCGAAAAAAGGTTAAAGGGAGAGGGTGAGTTTCTATAACTCATTGATCGGGTGTTTGGAGTGAGTTTTCCAAAATAGACCAATTATCAAATCATTCTTAAAAACATTTCATCCTTTAAAATATTTCATTTTTATATGTGTTTATCTCTTTTTAGCACTTCCCCTATCCCGGGAGGCATTTAGCAAACATACACACGACCTTTATCATAAAGGGTACAAACATTTGCAAGTGCAATACTTCTACTGCACCCACTCGGGGATCAACACGACTTTGTTGTCCAACTTGATAGAAGTTCGACCACTTTTACCTTGAGTCTGAGTGGAAATCATACGTTCGACCCTCAGACCCACAATTACTTCGTGTCCGTATGAGGATGGAGTCCTCATCCTAACCCCGCCCCAGTCTCATGCGTAGGAAGCTACTCCGAGCTTCATGATTGATTAGCATGACAAACCTACCCTTATTGCATTCAAGTCGTCCATCAGCCTTGGGGACCCATTGACTACCCCTCTTGGGCATCTAGATACTCTTGGATTCTCATGCATGCATAACAATAGTCTTAGCATATTAGCCATTATCTTTGGTGCCAATCGATCCAATGACCTTGACACTCGACTTGGCCTATAGTTGTTTGCCTGATTAGCCTGTCGACCTAGTCCTAACGCACTGCCACTAGCCAATCGAGCCTTGTCAGTCCTGACTTGGTACCAAGGCAAATCACACACAAAATTACCAGTTATAAGAGTTTTCATGGCTCTTATAATCATATTTGTCTATGGGTGCCAACTCGTGTCGACTGGCCTTGGGCCCACTTCACGAGCTTTTCAAAATTGGGCATTGAGCCCTATAAGATCAAAATCGAGGCCTTCGGCCTGTTAGAGCTATCCCAGCTCTCATTCAAAAAGTCTCACAAATACTTTAAGCTTTGGCACGTAGTGAGAGGAGAACATTTCTGGAAAATGGTTTATGAACTTAAAAATGTATGCATCATCCAATCGAGCATGATGATAGAAAACTCGTACTCTTGGTGGTTTTTCAGTTCAAATGTGCTTATTACACCAACTGGGCATGATGTTTAAGATGCCCTCATAACCGGTAAGAGGGTTTTTAGCTTAAAATGACTGATCACCCCAAATGGGTATGATGTTAAATAATCCACTCAACCGATGAATGTAACTCGTTCGTCCTAGTCAGACTTCCGGTCCTTGTCATGCTCCCTTGCACACATTCTAGTCCAATGTGTCCCTACAAGGTTCGGACATTCTCATGAGGAAAGGTTTAGCATGAAAGGCCTTCTATTTCCATGTATTTACAATTAGGCCCTTATTTTTACCTTATTGCAATTAGGTCCCTAAAGTTCATAATCTTTGACTTTAGGTCCCTAGTGCTCAATTATCGTAAGTAAAGTCCCTAGGATTTTCAATATCCCTCTCGGGTCCTCAAATTTAAAAAGTCACTAATTGATTCAACTTTTCCAAAATTTCCAATTAGTCCATTAACTTTACAAAATTACCGATTTGCCCTAATTTTTCCAAAAATGTCCAGTTGGTCCCAATTTTTCTAAAATTGACCAATTGTCCCTCCAAGTTCCTCTATTTTGCTAATTGACCTTCAATTTTAGAAAAATTGCACAACGGTCCTTCAATTTTCGAAATCTCCAAAATTTTCCTAAATTTTTACCCAATTTCACCCTTTTCATTGACTCGAATCTGATCACATCAAATTAACCATTCAATTCATGTTAATTGTCCCTCTATCATGGTGCTAATCGATTTACTCACCTCCATATGGTCAGACCAAGCTTTGAATAACCGTTTTTGGGTCCTAAACAAGCTCTAATGGAGCTTCACCGAAAAATTGATGGTAGAGAGAGAAAACTCCGAGAACTTACTGTCGAAGGTGCGATGATCTCAGGTTTTGATTTGGGGAGATCTCTTGTCCCTAGGGTCCTTCTTGGATAAAGAATTGCTACAATTGATATTAGGATCAGTGGAAATTTGGTTAGTGAAATTCAACATTTTCTCTCTAGAACTGAACTACTCCAACAAATAAGAGCCGATTGACTTACCTTTTTTCCTCTAGAAAGGTCGTGTTACAGCTGTAGGAGTTAAGGAAGGGCTTGGTTTGGTCATAGGAGGTTTGAATTGGTCGAATTCCGATTGGTAAAAATAGGGCAGCTTCGGGACCAACGGAGCAACGTCAATATTTGGGCTCGCCGACATTTCTCCAGCAATACTCATGTCGAGTAGAGTCTATAGGACCCGAATTCACCTTCTAAGGTTGAGAGAAGAACCCAAGTTGGAGTTCTAGTTTGAGTTTTGTCGAAAAACTGAGCACTTCTTCTTTGAAGGAGGTTTGAGGTGTGTTGAGGATGATTGGAGGGGAGCTTAGGAACCCTCTACTCTACTAGTTTCCATATTGGTCGAACTTATCCTCATCGGAAAATGCCATTATTGGAGGGAATATTCCCTTGCTGGAAAAGGAAAATAGTTTTGCCTCAATGAACAGTACTGTTGCCGGAAAACCTCTTGATGGGTTTTTAGTTCAAAGGTGCGTATCACACCAACCGGTCATGATGTTTAAGATGTCCTACTCACAATAGGTAAGTAGGTTTTTTTTATTAAAATGGCTCATCACCCCAACTAGTTATGATGTTAAATAACCCACTCACCTAATAAATGTGACTCGTTCGTCCCAGTCATACTTCCAGTCCTTGTCGTGCTCCCTTGCACACATTCTTGTCCAATGTGTCCCTACAGGGTTCGAACATGCTCATGAGGAAAGGATTGGCATGAAAGGCCTTCTATTTCCATGTATTTACAATTAGTCTCTTATTTTTACCTTATTGTAATTAGGTTCCTAAAGTTCATAATTTTTTACTTGAGGTCCCTAATGTTTAATTATCTTAAATCAAGTCCCTCTAATTTCCAATATCCCTCTTAGGACTTCAATTTTTAAAAATCACTAATTAGGATTCAAATTTTTCAAAATTTCCAATTAGTTCCTTAACTTTCCAAAATTACCGATTTGCCACAATTTTTCCAAGAATGTCCAATTGGTCCCAATTTTTCTAAAAATGACCAATTGGCCCTCCAAGTTCCTTTATTTTTCCAATTGACCTTCAAATTTAGAAAAATTGCACAAAGGTCCTTCAATTTTCGAAATTCCCAAAATTTCCCCAAAACTTAACCCAATTTCACCCTTTTCATTGACTCGAATATGCTCACATTAAATTGACCATTCAATTCATGTTAATTGTTCCCTATCATGGTGCTAATCAATTTTCTCACCTCCCTATGATCAGACCAAGCATTGAATCATCATTTTGGGTCCGAAACAAGCTCAAATGGAGATTCACCGGAAAATTGAAGGTAAAGAGAGAAAACTCCAAGAACTTACTATCAAAGATGAGACGGTATGACCTCTTGATTTGGGGAGATAACTCTCATCCCAGGGTTTTTCTAGTATCAAGAATTGCTACAATTCATATAAAGATAAGTGGGAATTTGGTTAGTAAAATTTGACATTTTCTCTCTCTAGAACCGAACTACTCCGATGAAGAAGAGCTGAATTGACTTACCTTTTCCCTCTAGAAAGGTCGTGTGACGGCTGTGGGGGCTAAGAGAGGGCTCGGCTCAGTCACAAGAGGTCTGAATTGGATGAATTCCGATCAGAAAAAATTGGGCAGCTTCGGGACCGACAGAGCAACGTCACTGTTTGGGCTCACCAGTGCTTCTTCGACGATCCTAGGGTCGAGTGGAGGTTGCCGTTAGGTAGCTGACTTCCTCCAGAGTCTGTAGAATATGAATTCACCTTCTAGGGTGAAGAGAAGTGCCCATGTCGAAGCTTTGGTTTGAGCTTCACCAAAAATCTGAGCACTTCTTCTTCGAAGGAGGTTTGAGGTGTGTGGAGGATGAATGGAGTGGAGCTCTTTATATAGGGAGCTCGGGGACCCTCTGTTCTACTAGTTTCCATATTGGTCGAGGTTATCTACATCAAAACATTCCATAATCGAAGGGAATATATCTTCGTCAGAAAAAGAAAGTATTTCTACCTCAATGAATAGTGATGTCATTCTAAGGAAGACGATGACATTGTTCATTAACCAGTCGGATTGTTGATCGGTCTGGTCCAAACAGGTTCGGTGACAAAAATTAGCCGGTTGAGTCTCAATTCGACTAATTTTATAAAAATTAAAATTTTTTAAATTGATCTAAATTTATTTTCTATCTTATGGTGACATCAATTTTCATAATTGACATTTTTAAGCCACTTAGAAAAATGAATTATCGAACCGGTTCACCATGGTTCAAGCTGGTTCAATCCGGTTTGGGTCTAGTTCATCATGAACCAGTCCAGTTTTCTCATGTAATTCACTTCATGGTTCTTCCCCATGATTTTTATAACTTCATGGTTACTTTAGATTTTTCAATTTCCCATTTTTAACCTTTTTTTTTACCATTTTTTGTTCATTAAATGGCTCGATTGTCTCATGAAATTTGGTAGTTCTTTTCCCTGTTTCCTTGGTCCAAGAGGATGGGTTTCACAATGCCAACATGAGACCTAAGCAATAAGAAAACCCTTAGGACAAGGGATAACTTATGGGGGACCGCCTTGAAGGATAATTGCAATGAGGCCGTGAACACACACAATGATGAAAAGTTAAAGAAATTGAGAGAAGGAATCCCTCAAGGAGTGACAAGGAGGTTAAACATGACCCTCTGAGTATATGGGTCTCTACTTTGAAGGATAGGAGTAGAAGAATGGGGCAAGCAAGGAGACCACCTAAAGTAAAGCCCAAGGATATATATCCTTAACATAAGGGATGACATATAAATAAAAAGGGGGATAATCATGAAATTGCCATGGACAAATATAAGTATAATGGGGAATGAAAACCCCTAAGGAAAGATGTCCCAATCAAATGGAGAAGTATGAGGTGAATAAGTAAGAGTATAATCAAAAGTATGCCACTAGGCAAGTCGAGATATAATTAGGAAACTCGATAGTTTGGATGAAAAAGTGATGAATAAGAAAAAATGGTAAAAGATAGGAAAGCAAGGAATGTCTAAATTGTCCGAAGAAAAAAACTTATGAAAGGTACATGATGACCCTCATTAGCTAAGAGGGAATCAAATGAAAATCCCAAAGAGAGTGACTATTACAGCTCGTTAGAAGGAAGCAACAAGTAGTGTAATGGACACTCACTCTTGATCAAGGAAACATTGGAAGCCACCAACCGTTATGAGAGACATGACACCTAAACAAAAAGGGAAGTGGATGGAGCGTACATGGCCAATAAGGATTTGGTCACGATAATTAGAACCCATAAATGCATTTGGTGCATGCATAATGCACACAATGCTCGGAATGGATAAATGAAAATGGACTAACAAGACCAATGATGCCTTTAAGAAACAATGAGGACAAGAGAGGTAGAAGAATCTACACTACCTACTTGAGCTATGTAAGGACAACCCTATGTGAAGGGAAAATGTTGGACCAAATTTTCATTAACCTATGGGAGAGATCAAAACCGTTAAGAAACAAAGAATTATATGTTGGTCGTAAGATGACCAGCATTCTGTTGCAATAAATTGATACATGATTATAGTAAGAGATCCGAGGAAGAGCCAAGCTCATAAATTGGTATAAGACTAAAGGATGGACATAAAGGATACCAAACACAAGTGGTGAGGTGATAAGGGATGATATTTTGTTGTGATAGATGGTAGGAAGACATGCCTACAAGAAATGGTTGTAATGCAAACCCCAAGAATAGATCAATTGAACCATAAGAAATATCCTAACCTTGGATACAATTATAATTGTACAATATATGATTCTAACCATAAAGGGGCATGTAGTTAGGATTCATGAAACCACACCTAGGTAAGTTGGGTAAAAGATGTGACGCTAGACAATCTGCATATGACTTAACTCATACCCAAACATATGAAAATTCAAAGGGAAGCTATATAAGGTTATGCTTCCTAAGAAATTGTCGAGGTACGAGGTACAGAGGCAAGATGCCACCAAATAGTCTAAAGTATTTGACGTTAGAACCCATAATGGTTATAGAGGAATCTTTGTTAACCACCTAGGACACATGATTTTATGATTGGGGGCAAGTCATAAAGCAACCTTAAGTGTGGCATGAATAAATTAACTTGCAAGAGGAAGCATCTGTGGGGCAGTTACTAAATGATAGGTAAACTAGTATCCCTATAAATAATATGTCGACAATGAGTAATGGAACACTCAAGTCGAGATGAACGAAAAAAGGCTTTGAGAAGTAAAGAAAAGAATCCAATTCTAAATAAAAGCCATTTATGGATAGAATGGTGAATGTTTAATACTAAGTAATATCGATGTGACAATGGGAATTGAAGGACGAATCAGTAATATCTTAATGTGAAGGAAGTACTCATTGAATATTTGGATAATGTTCATAACAACCAAGAAAATTCACCCTATCTTAAGGATGGACATGAACCAATGATCCCTACCCATCAATGAAGGAATCTTTAAGGGAAAATGTTCAAAAAGGAGTGTAATGGAAATGCATTCCATCCATACTAGGAACACAAGATGTAGAGGAATGAGCATCATTTAGGTCATGACCATGTCAAACGGAGATATTAATACTGCATGAAAGTTAAGTGAATGACACAAAATGCCTCAATGAAAATACAATAGAGAAAGGGGCAAGGTTGTAAGATAATTGCCACCAAAGGAAAATGTAAACCTCATCTTTTGGTAATAAGAAAAATCGGGGAAAGAACTGGTCATTTCCAAAGAGAAAATCGAGTCAGTTTACAAACCGGAACTGATAAAGAAAGGGCAAACCGAGAAATTTAGGATGAATTGGAGATGAAAACCAAATTGGTTCAGGTGAACCGTATTTGAATCGGATTGAACCGGTTTGGACCAATTTGAACCACTATCGAACTGGATGATAAATTCATTTTTCTAGGTGGGTTAGAAAATTGAAATTGGAGAATTGAGCCCATCATTGGATAGAGAATGAATTTAGAAATTTTTAATTTTGATAAATTTGGTCGAATTGGTGCTGAACTAGCCGGTTAAAGCTTTGAACCTAGTTCGAACCGATCTGGTCCAGTTCGAAATAGTGTCATATTCTTCCTTCAGATGACTGCACTGTTCACTCGTCGAAAAATTGAGCAGCACCTACGAAGATGGAAAGTCTTCGGCCAGGGAGTTTCAGGCAATTTTTGATAGCCATAAAGGTGCCAATCGGATGGCCAAGAAGTCCTCAAGCTTCCTATATAAAGAGCCCCTCCTCATTCATCCTCCTTACACCTGAAAATTTCACTCTCTCCCTACTGCTTCATTTTACGATTAAGCTCGAACCAGAGCTCCCAGATGGACATTTTTCCAAGCCAAAGAATGCGTGGTCAGATTCTTTGGATTTGGAGAAAAGTCAGCTACATGCATGTAGTCTTCATTTGCTTAGAGGATCACTGGTGAAGCACCAGCATGATCGAACAATGAAACAGCTCTGGCGGACCGAAGCTGCCCTATTTCAGTCGAGCTGAAATTGACCAATTAAAGCCCTTCTCAAGCCAAACCAAGCCCTTCCAACACCTTCACAGTCCTCCTACAGCTGAATTAGAGTTGAAAGGTAGCCAATTTGGCTCCCCTCTGTAAATTTCGATTGGTGCTAGAGAGAGAACCGACAGAAATTCGATGACCAAATTCTTAGTCAATTCGGCATCAATTGATACAATTCTTAATCCTAGGAGAAACTTTAGAACAAGTGCTATCTGCCCAGATTGAAAGCTCTGATCGGCGTGCCTCGGCTGTAAGCTTTTGAAACTTTCTCTATCTAAGTCCAGTTTTCTAGTGAAGCTTTGCTTGAGCTCATTACGACATCAAATCATGCGATTCAAAGTGCAATTGAATTGTATGAAGGTGTTGGAAGTCTAATCTAATTTCAATTTCAGCAATTAAACTCATTGGATTGGTCAATTTGATGAAATCAAATTCGATTGAGTTAAAAGGTTGAAATTGGCGGAAAATTTGGGGAAAATTTTGGAATTTCAAAAATTAGAGGGACTAAAGTGCAATTTCATAAAATTGAGGACCAATTGGGATGATAAAGATATTAGAGGTCCAATTGGCCAAATTTTGGAATTTTTGGGATGAAACTTACCATTTTTATAAAGTAGGTACAAAATGGTAATTTTGGAAAAGTTGGGGACCAAATTTGAAAATTTGGAAACTTGAATCCCTTTTAGTGAATTTGAATAGAATGAGGTCCTATGGTAAATTTTAGAGTTTTGGGAAACAATTTGGGGGAAACCGACATTAAGGACCTAAAAGTTAAAGAAAAATAACTTCAGGGACCTAATTACAAATAAATTAAAAGTTTGGTTAATTCATTCATTCAGGATGAATGAAGGTTATTAGGTCAAAGGATAATGAACAAGGATATTTATATCGTGTAGGAACATGAAGTATCAGGAACGCCAACAAGTACATGCTCGCATGGAGGCAAAGAGCCAAATAAGAGGAATTCACTGCACGATCGGGTGAGTGGGATGTTTAATATCATACTCGATTAGGGTGATAAGCACCTCATAAATGAAAACCCACTACTAAGTGGTATTTTAACAATCACTCCGAGTAGGCGTGAAGTGGAAATCACGTGAAAAAACTACTTACCGGTTTTAAGTTGATTATACGTGGTTGGTATGATGAACTTCCTCGAAGGAAGTAGAAAACCCGCTTATCGGTTATAAGCGGAGACATCTTCATACCTGGTAGGTATGATAGACAAAGGAAAGGTTTATTTTGTTGGAAGTGCTCTCCCTTGACTGTGTGCCACTGCTTAAAATTTTTGGGAGACCTTCTTGACGAGAGCTTGAATAGCTCAATTAGGCCGGAGGCCTCAGTTTTGGAACTTGGGGGGCTAATATGCTCGATTTTGAAAATCTCGAATAGTGGGCCCTAGGCCAGTTGGCACGAGTAGGAGCAAATAAATAAACATGATTTAAGCCATGAAAACTTAAGTGAATGAATTGTTTGGCTATGGTTCTGAGATAGGACCGTCATACTCGATGGACTCACGGGAGTGCGACATGACATGTCTTCGGATTAGTCAAGACAAACAGCTGCTGGTCGACTTGAGGGTCATGGCTGTTGGACTAGTGGCACCACATATTATATGGCTTACATGGAAAATTATTGATTTGTGCATGCAATGTGTTATGTCCTAGGGCACCCAAGAGGGTTAGTGATGCGTCCTAGGGCTTGGGTCGACCTGGTGGAGATAAGGGCAGTTTGTCATACCAGAAGTCTTGAGAAGCTTGACGTAGCTTCATCACGCATTAGATCGGGGTGGGGATGGGATGAGGTCTCTGTCCTCATACGGACACATAGTTTGTTACTAGATTGAGGGTCTGATGTTGTGTACATCCACTCATTCTCAGGGTAGAAGTGGACGTGCTTATATATAGATGGCCGGTAAAGTCGCTCCGATGCCATAAGTGGGTATAGTGGATGGGTTGGCTTGCGAATGTGTGTTTTCCTTCATGATGAAGGTCGTGTGTTTAAACACACCGTTATAATGAGAAATGGTTATGACAACTAGATTTGAGAATTAAATGTTTTTAAAAGAAAAATAAGGAGTCTGGCATACTCCAATTCAAACTATTTTTTTGAAAGTCATACCCTAAAACACCCATTTACTAAGTCGTTGAACTCACCCCTCCCTTATATCCCTTTAAGGTAAAACCCGGAAAGCTTACCCAAAGACCACCTGTAAGGCAGTATGATAAGTTTCAAATTTTATGCAGTTTTAATTTTTGTTATTCTAGGAAAGGTGCAGGTTTAAAAGATGCCTTACTCTTCACGATTTATAAAAGAAGGGGCAACCCTTAGTAAGTCAGGGGAGTGGCGGGTTGATCACGGGGATCCAGCCAAACCGGGTCGGGGCATGGCAACTTGAGTGGTATCAAAGCATGTTTCCTCAAATAAATAATCAAGACTAGAAAATATAGTAACTAATAGGATTGATTTTAAAATGGACAGAATGGCTCCCAAGAAAGGAACCATGAGAATTAGGGCTGCAGTCTCCAACACTGCCTAACCACCCCTACCTGTGGAAACTCCCAAGAAAGCCCAGACTACTCCTGGACTTATCACAGAACACCAGAGGCTGTACGAGAAGTTAACCTTGTGTATTTGGGCAACCTAACCTCGTCCTTGAGGCAGGCACCAATTCTCGGGATGAACCAGAGGAAGTACAATCCCATCCTTCACCTGTTAACCATCCCCCTCCAATAGAAATTCCCAGGAATCTCAAGACTCTCTATCAACTAGGGTGTAAACCCTTCCTTGGAGAAAAGGATGCTGGTACCACTATGGATTGGCAGGAAAGTATTAAGAAGCTGATGGGAATCATTAGGATACCACACTAGAGGATATGGTGATCTTGATAGAATTCTTCCTAAAAGGAAGTGCCAAATGATGGTGGGACAATGTTCGAAACCTGCATACTACCATCCCCACTTGGAAACAGTTTGAGGAGAGGTATTCGAAGGAGTACTTGCCACCTCATTTGATAAATGGGAAGAAGCAAGAGTTCATTTGGCTTCGGCAAGGGCTTAACTCCATATCAAAGTATGAAACAAAATTCAACGAGTTAAGACCCTTTGCTCCTAACCTAGTTGGACTGACAGACATATGCTAGAGGTTCGTGGATAGTCTCAATATGGACATTCAAGATCGTATGAGATTACTAGGATGCCACACGGACCTAGCAGTAGTAATTAGTATGGTTCATGAATGTGAGCGACTAGTGCAGACTCGACACCATCGGATGGAGCAGACAACCCGAAAAGAGGATAAGGGTCCAAACCATCAGGGAGGATGAAATGAGCATAACGGTCCAAAATGTGGAAATAGGATGGCATTTCAAAGGAGAAAGGACATGCCACCACCTCCCTAGAGGGTGGTCCCCACCTTACCTCAAGGAAACCCTCGCTACCCAAGGTGTCAAAAAAACCATGAGGGAGCATGCTTTGCATGCAGACAAGTGAGGCACTTTACAAAGGACTGTCCCACTCTCAGGGAGAACAAGAAGAGGAATACCCATGAACCACCTTAAGGGAACCCCGAGAATCCTAGGCCAAATGCTACAACATGAGTATCAACTAGGGTATACAACCTCACCCAAGAAAAGGCTAGAAGAGACCCTAGCACTGTAGCGGGTACATCTCAAAACCCTCCAAACTATATCAAGATAATCTTGTAAACTGAAATATTTTATTTAATAAAGAAAAGCTTTCTTCTAAAATATACGCTTCTTCAATTAGGATATATACAACTATGGGGACAACAAGTCTATGCCCTCTTCGACTCAGGAGCTGAGAGATCCTTCATCAAGCAATTAAAAGGATGTGAGAAAAAGATTGGAGGAATCTAACTTGAAGCTGACTTGATTCCAATACCCTTAAAAGAGGTTTAAATAATCCTTGGGATGGATTAGTTAAGTAACCATCAGGCTAGGATGGAATGTGGAAAGAAGACGGTGACCTTCCACACTCCCGAGACAAATGGATTAAAGTTCCAAGGAGATCAAAGGAAAAGCAAAGTACAGATGGTGTCCCATCTGAAAGCCCAAAAGATGATGCAGAAAGGTTGTACGACTTTCTTGGCTATGGTCGTCGACGTAAAGTTTGAAGAGAAGAGACTTGAAGACATTCCGATAGTTAGGCACTACCCAGAAGTATTTCTAGAAGTGCTACCCAGACTACCTCCAAGTTGGCAAGTGTAATTTACCATAGAAATAATCCCAGGAACAAACACCATATCCCAAGCCCCATATCGTATGGCTCCGGTGGAACTGAAGGAATTAAAGGAATAGTTGGATGAATTATTGGAGAAGGATTTCATACGTCCTAGCCAGTCTCCGTGGGGTGCACCCGTCCTATTTGTAAAGAAAAAGGATGGAAGCATGAGACTATGTATAGACTATAGAAAGTTGAACCAGGTCAAAATTAAGAATAGATACCCACTCCCACGAATTGATGACATGTTCGACCAATTAAAAGGAGCAGCGTACTTTTCCAAAATATACCTTTGATCGGGCTATCATCAACTCAGAATTCGAGAGGAGGATATCCCTAAAATGGCATTCTGATCCCAATATGGACATTACGAATTTAGAGTGATGTCGTTCAGATTAATGAATGCCCCTACAGTTTTCATGGATTTGATGAACCGTATGTTCCAACCACATTTAGGCAGGTTCGTGATAGTATTCATATATGTCATTCTTATATACTCACGAACCAGGTTGGAGCATGAAGAGCATTTGACAATAACCTTGGAGATATTAAAGGAAAATCACTTATATGCAAAATTCTCCAAGTGTGAGTTCTGGTTGCAAGAGGTAGGATTCTTAGGACACATAGTGTCCAAGGATGGAGTCAAAGTATATCTAACCATGGTGGAAGCCATATTAGATTGGAAGGCTCCAAGGAATCCTAAGAGATATAGAGTTTCTTAGGTATGATAGGATACTACAGACAGTTCATGCAAGACTTTTCTAAGATAGCAGCTCCTCTAACTTGACTCACCAGGAAAGGAGTTGTGTATAAATAGGATGAAAGCTGTGAGAAGTCTTTCCTAGAATTAAAGAATCGATTGACAACCACACTGGTACTCTCCCTACTCGACCTTGATGCAAGAGAGTACACTGTCTATAGTGATTCATCCAGACAAGGACTTAGATGTGTTTTGATGCAACAAGGGAAGGTCATCACTTATGCCTCGTGACAACTTAAGGTACATGAAAGAAACTATCCAAATCATGATCTAGAATTAGTTACAATAGTGTTTGCCCTAAATATTTGGCGACACTAGCTTTACGGGGTTAAGCATAGGATATATACAGATCACAAGAGTCTTAAGTACTTCCTAACTCAGAAAGAGTTAAATCTCCACTAGAGGAGATGGCTGGAATTGGTTAATGACTATGACCTTATGATATAATATCACCCCAGAAAGGCAAATGTGGTAGCAGATGCCTTAAGTCTCAAGTACCAAACTGAGGTGACACAATTCAAGACGAGTTACATAAACATGTTGCAACAATTGGGAAGGATGGAGGTAAACCTAAAGATGGATAAGTGAGAAAGATGCTTGGTGGCTAACATGGTAGTGAGGCCCAATCTAACTAAACAGATCCAAGCTCAACAAAAAGTAGATTAGGAGCTCCAACCCTACCTGAATCCGGTCAATAGAGAAACGAAACCAAATTATGATTTGCATAGTGATGGAGTGCTGACCTATAAGGGTAGGGTATGTGTGCCTTAAGGTAAGGAGCTGAAGAGACTAATCTTGGAAGAGGCACACGATTCGGTGTATGCAATGCATCCGAGCAGTACTAAGATGTACCGCACCCTCAAAAAAAGATATTGGTGGAAAGACATGAAGATGGATATTGCGGAATATGTAGCCCGATGCTTATCCTATCAACAGATAAAAGTATAGCACCAAAAACTGTCAGGATTGCTGCAACCCTTATCAATTCCAGAATGGAAATGAGAACACATCACCATGGACTTTGTCACAGGACTACCTATGACAAGAAAGGGTCGAGATGCAATATGGGTCATCGTTGATAGATTGACCAAATCAGCTCATTTTGTCCCTATAAGAGTGACAGATACAGTGGAACAACCGGTCGTCTTATACATGAGGGAGATAGTGAGACTCCATGGCGTTCCGATAAGTATAGTATTAGATAGAGATCCAAGATTTACTTCAAGGTTCTGGCCAAGCTTACAATGTGCCATGGGAACTAAGCTCCACATGAGCACGACGTTTCATCCATGGATTGATGGGCAGTCTAACCAAACCATTCAAACCTTGGAGGATATGTTAAGAGCATGCGTACTCACCATGAACAAAGGTTGGGAAGAATAGTTGTGCCTAATGGAATTTGCTTATAATAATAGCTATCCGGGCAGTATTAAGATGGCTCCCTATGAAGCCCTTTATGGACGACCATGTCGTACCTCTCTATTTTGGGAAGAAGTGGGTAAAGAAGGTTAGAAAGGGCAGAACTAATTGAGAATGCCACTGAGAAAATAAAACTAATCATAAGTCACCTTAAGACCGCACAAGACAAGCAAAAGAGTTATGCAGATCATCGAAGGAAAGATCTGGAGTTTGAGGTAGGGAATCAAGTATTTCTCAAGGTGTCCCCATGGAGGGGAATACTTAGGTTTCAGCAAAGAGAAAAGTTGAAACCGAGGTATATTAGACCATATCCCATCATTCAAAGGATAGGACCGGTGGCCTATAAATTGGAACTACCTCTAGACCTATAGAGAATACATGATGTATTCCATATCTCTGTGCTTCGGAAATATTAGCCTAATCCTAGCCATGTATTGGACCGACCTCCACTAGACTTGGAAGAGAATCTGACCTATCAAACGGAACATGTTTGAATCATCGACCAGAGGGATAAGAACTTAAGGAAGAAGAGGATTCCTATGGTCAAGGTTCTGTGGCAGAACGGACCCATGCTGGAAGAGACATGGGAAACTGAAAGTGTGATGGGGGATAATTATCCTCAATTATTTGACATGTAATTGTTTTGGGGACAAAATCCCTAAAAGTAGGAGAGGGTTGTAAACCCCATCTTTTGGTAATAAGAAAAACTGGGGAAAGAGCCGGTCATTTCCAAAGAGAAAATTGAGTCGGTTTACAAACTGGAACCAATAGATAAAGGGAAAACCGGGGAATTTGTGGATCCCGAGTGACTTAAAGAGTCACAAAAGTCATAAAAAGGATTTTAAGATGAATTGGAGATGAAAACCAAACCGGTTTAGGTAAACTGGATTGAACCGGTTTGTACCGATTTGAACCACTATTGAACTGGATGCTAAATTTATTTTTCTAGGTGGTTTAGAAAATTCAAATTGGAGAATTGAAGTCACCATTGGATAGAGAATAAATTTAGATGATTTTAAAATTTTTTAATTTTGAAAAATTTGGTCGAATCGGTCCTAAACTGGTTGGTTTAAGCTTTGAACCCGGTTCGGACCGGTCCGGTCCGGTTCGGAACAGTGTCGTCTTCTTCCTTCAGATGACGACACTCTTCACTCGCCGAAAAATCAAGCAGTGCCGGCGAAGATGAAAAGTCTCTAGCCAAGGAGTTTCAAGCAATGAATGACCACCATTAAGGCACTAATCGGATGGCCAAGAAGTTCCTGAGCTTCCTATATAAAGAGCCCCTCCTCATTCATCCTCCTCACACCTAAAAACTCCACTTTCTCCCTTCTACTCCATTTTCCGGTGAAGATTGAACTAGAGCTCAGACTTAGGCATTTTTTTGAGCCAAAGAAGATGTGGTCAGGTTCTTTGGATTCAAGGAGAAGTCAGCTACATGCATGTAGTCTTCATTTACTCTGAGGGTCGTCGGAGAAGTGTCGGCTTGATTGAACAGTGAAGCAGCTCCGGCGGACCAAAGCTGGCCTATTTTGGCTGAGCTGTAATCGGCCAATTCAAGCCCTTCTCAGGCCAAACCAAGCCCTCCAAATGGCTCTACATTCCTCCTACAGCTGAAAGGTAAGCCAATTTGGCTCCGCTCTATAAATTCCAATCGGTGCTAGAGAGAGAACCAACAGAACTTTGATGACCAAATTCTCACTCAATTCGGCATCAATTGATGCAATTCTTGATCCTAGGAGTAACCTTAGTACAAGAGCTATCTGTCTAGATTGAAAGCTCGGACCATCGTGCCCCTGATGGTAAGCTTTTGAAGCTTTCTCTCTCTAAGTCCAATTTTCCAGTGAAGCTCTTTTTGAGTTCATTCCGACATCAAATCATGCAATTCAAAGTACAAGTGAATTATATGAAGGTGTAGCAACTCCAATCTAGCTTTAATTTCAACAATTATACTCATTGGATCGATCAATTTGATGAAATCAAATTCGACTGAGTTAGAAGGTTGAAATTGGGGGAAATTTTGGGAATTTTGAAAATTCGAGGGTCTAAAGTACAATTTCATAAAATTGAGGACTAATTGGGCATGATAAAGATGTTAGAGGACCAATTGTTCAAATTTTGGAATTTTTGGTGTGAAACTTACCATTTTTGTAAAGTAGAGGCAAAATGGTAATTTTGGAAAAGTTGGGGACCAAATTGGAAATTTTAGAAACATGAACCCCTTTTGTGAATTTGAATAGATTGAGGTCATATGGTAAATTTTACAGTTTTGGGACTCAATTTGAGGGAAAACTAGCATTAGGGACGTAAAAGTTAAAGAAAAATAACTTTAGGGACCTAACTGCAAATAAATAAAAAGTTTGGCTATTTCATTCATTCGAGATGAATGAAGGCTATTAGGCCAAATGATAATGAACAATTATGTTCATATGATGTAGGAACACGAAGTATCAGGAACACCAGTAAGTACAAGTTTGTGTAGAGGCAAAGAGCCAATTATGAGGAATTCACTAGATGATTGGGTGAGTGAGATATTTAATATCATACCCGGTTGGGATGATAAGCACCTCAGAAAGGAAAACCCACTACTAAGTGGTATTTTAACGGTCACTCCTGGTAGGAGTGATGTGGAAATCACATGGAAAAACTACTTACTGGTTGTAAGTAGATCATACTAGATTGGTTTGATGAACTTCCTAGAATGAAGTAGAAAACCCACTTACTGGTTATAAGCTGAGATGTCTTCATACCTAGTTGGTACGATAGACAAAGGAAAGGTTTATTTTGTCAAAAGTGCTCTCCCCTGATTGTGTGCCATTGTTTAAAATTTTTGGGTGACCTTCTTGACGAGAGCTCGAATAGCTCAGTTAGGCTGGAGGCCTCGATTTTGGAACTTTGGGGCTAATATGCACGATTTTAAAAATCTCAAACAGTGAGCCCTAAGCCAGTTGTCACGAGTAGGAGCTCATAAAAAAACATGATTTAAGTAATGAAAACTTAAGTGAATGAATTGTTTGGTCATGGTATCGAGATAGGACCGACATACTCGATGGATTGGCGGTTGTGCGACATGACAAATCTTTGGACTAGTTAAGACAAACAGCTGTTGGTCAAGTTGAGGGTGGGGGTCGTTGGACCAGTTGCACCACAAATTATATGGCTTATGTGGAAAATTATTGATTTGTGCATGCACTGTGTTATAGGACCTTCAAGATACCCAAGAGGAGTAGTGATGCGTCCTAGGGCTCTTGATGATCTGGTGGAGATAAGGGCAGTTAGTCATACCAAAAGTCTTGAGAAGCTCAACATAGCTTCATCACACATGAGATCGGGGTGGGGACGAGATGAGGTCTCTGTCCTTATATGGACATGGAGTTTGTTACGGGATTAAGGGCTAGATGTCGCATACATCCACTTATTCTCAGGGTAGAAGTGGATGTGATTCTATCTAGGTAGTCAGTAAAGTCACTTTGATGCCACAAGTGGGTACAGTGGACGGGCTGGCCTGCGAATTTGTGTTTTCCTTCATGATGAAGGGTGTGTGTTGGTTGATAAACACACCGTTATAATGAGAAATGGTTATGAAAACCAGATTTGAGAATTGAATGTTTTTAAAAGAAAAATAAGGAGTCTGACACACTCCAATTCAAACTATTTTTTTGAAAGTCATACCTTAAAACACCCATTCCCTGAGTCATTGAACTCACCCCCTCCCTTATATCCCTTTAATGTAAAACCTGGAAATCTTACCCAACGATCTCCTGTAAGGCAGGTATGATAAGTTTCTAATTTTATGTAGTTTTGATTTATTTAATTCCAAGAAAGATACAGGTTTAAAGGACGCCTTACTCCTCACGGTTTATAAAAAAAAGGGCAACCCTTAGTAAGCCGAGGGAGTGATGGGTTGATCACGGGGATCCGACCAAACCGAGTTGGGGCATGATAGAAGAACACCTCAAGGATAAAGACACGAAGTTCCCAAATTTATAAGGTATAACTCGTGATTGACCATAGGAGTGACCGTTCTTTCGAAACGGAAAAAGGGTTAAGATTGTGTTGGATGAATGACTTAAACACCTCTTAAAAGGAATATGATTGATGAGGCACAACATCTTAAGCCAAAGGGGTCCACAAGTATGTAAAGAAACCTAGAGTGATGAAGAATGAGTAACATGGGATAAAAATGAGTTATAATATGTCTCATAGATATGAGCTAGAAAATATGTATAATGGATTATCCATCACCAGTAAATATGGTCAACGATGATAGTTACCATAAATAAGAGATAATAGAGAAATTGAGAATAAAGTAGAACAATGCTAGATATGGAGTAAGTAACCAACTTTTGATACCTATAGTCCCTTATAAGCAATAACATACTTAAAGGGTAATCAAGACCCTACGAGCACGACCAGATAAAATGGAAGGGAAGGATTCCCAACATTGATAAGGGACCAAACAAACAACACAGGGACACCAGTTGGTGAAGGAAAGCCAAGATGGATTAGATCACATGTCACGCCCCGACCCGGTTTGGTCGGATCCTCGTGAACAACCCATCACTCTCCCGGTTTATTAAAGGGTTTCCCCTTATTATAAAGAGTAAGGCGTCATTTAAACCTGTACCATTTCCTGGCATAGTATAATCAAAACTGCATGAAATTTTAAACTTTACATACATGTCTTACAGGCATCTTAGTTGATTGTCTTTCATGATAGGCTTTCCGGGATTTCCTGAAAGGGATATAAGGGAGGGGGTGAGTACGACTACTTAGTGAATGGGTTTTTAAAGGTACACTTTTAACTTTTAAGAAAAACATTTATATGGAGTGTGCCAGACTCCTTTCTTTTCAAAAATCCTTTCATTTAAAAATTTGGGTTTTTCCTTTATTTCTTAGTTACCGGTGTGTCATCACCCAACACACATCCTTTATCATGAAGGTTACACACATTCGTAAGTCAATATCACTACTGAACCCACTAGTGGCTTTGGAGAGACTTTTCCTACCACCTGATAGAAGTACAACCACTTCTACCCTGGGAATGAGTGGATGTACGCGGCATCCGACCCACAATCCTGAAATCACTTCTTCGTATCCGTATGAGGACAGAGACCTCATCCTGTCCCCACCCCAGTCTCATGCGCATGGTGCTACTCCAGATTTTTCACAGACACATGAAACAACGAACTGCCCTTATAGCCACCAGGTCATCCAGTGCCCTTAGGACGCATCACTACCTCTCATGGGCGTCTTGATGATCCCGTACTCACAGTGCATGCACAAACAATATTTTCTCATATTGCCATGTAATTTGTGGTGCCACAGGTCCAATGACCCCGACTCTCAACTCAACCCGCAGTTGTTTGTCTTGACTGGTCCTCGACTTGTCATGTCGCACTGCTGCTAGTTAACTGAGCATGTCAGTCCTATCTTGGTACCATGGTCAAACAATTCACTTATTAAGTTTTATGGCACATATGTCATGTTTGTTGACGAGCTCCTGCTCGTGCCAACTGGCCTTGGGCCCACTGTACGAGATTTTCAAAATTGGGCATTTAGCCCCCAAGTTCCAAAACCGAAGCCCCCAACCTATCAAAGCTATTCGAGCTCCTGTCAAAAAGGTCTACCAAATTTTTTAAGCATTGGCACATGGTCAGGGACAACACTTTCGACAAAAATAGGTTTTTACTATCCATCATACCGACCGGTATAAGTGTCACGCCCCGACCCGGTTTGGTCGGATCCCCGTGATCAACCCGCCACTCTCCCAGTTTATTAAAGGATTTCCCCTTATCGTAAACCGTAAAGGGTAAGGCGTCCTTTAACTTGCACTTTTTCTTGGAATAACATAATCAAAACTGTATGAAATTTAAAACTTTACATACATGTCTTACATGCATCTTAGTTGACGGTCTTTAAGGGGAGGCATTCCGGGATTTCCTGAAAGGGATATAAGGGAGGGGGTGAGTACGACTACTCAGTGAATGGGTTTTTAAAAGCTTTTGACTTTTAAGAAAAACATTTATATGGAGTGTGCCAGACTCCTTTCTTTTCAAAAATCCTTTCATTTAAAAATTTGGGTTTTTCCATTATTTCTTAGTTACCGGTGTGTCATCACCCAAAACACATCCTTCATCATGAAGGTTACACACATTCGCAAGTCAGTATCACTACTGAACACGCTAGTGGCTTTGGAGCGACTTTTCCTGCCACCCGGATAGAAGTACGACCACTTCTACCCTGGGAATGAGTGGATGTACGTGACATCCTACCCACAATCCCGAAATCACTTCTTCATGTCCGTATGAGAACAGAGACCTCATCCTGTCCCCACCCCGGTCTCATGCGCTTTGTGCTACTCCAGATTTCGCACAGACACTTGGAAGGACGAACTGCCCTTATAGCCACCAGGTCGTCCAGTGCCCTTAGGATGCATCACTACCCCTCATGGGCATCTTGATGATCCCGTACTCATAGTGCATGCACAAACAATGTTTTCTTATATTGTCATGTAATCTGTGGTGCCACTAGTCCAATGGCCTCGACTCTCAACTCAACCCGCAGCTGTTTGTCTTGACTAGTACGTCGACCTGTCATGTTGCATTGCCGCTAGTTGACTGAGCATGTCGGTCCTATCTTGGTACCATGGCCAAATAATTCACTTATTAAGTTTTATGGCACATATATCATGTTCATTTACGAGCTCCTGCTCGTGCCAATTGGCCTTGGGCCCACTATACGAGATTTTCAAAATCGGGCATTTAGCCCCCAAGTTCCAAAACCGAGGTCCCTGGCCTATTAGAGCTATTCGAGCTCCCGTCGAGAAGGTCTCCCAAATTGTTTAAGCATTGGCACACAGTTAGGGGAGAGCACTTCCGACAAAAATAGGTTTTTACTGTCCATCATACCGACCGGTATAAGGACATCTTCGTTCATAACCGATGAACGGGTTTTCAACTTCCTTCGAGGAAGTCTCATCATACCAACCGGGTATGATCTACTTACAACCCATAAGTAGTTTTTCCGCATATCTTTCACATCACTTTCTCTAAGTAGTGATGATTAAAATACCACTAAACAGTGGGTTTTTATATCGAGGCACTCACCCGTTAATGCCATGAATTCCACTATACTAGTTCTTTGTATTCACGCGAGCTTGTCCTTGCTGGCGTTCCCGATATTTAACGTTCCGGTGAAGGCATGACAATCCGAGCTTTCGATATGGGCAGATAGGTCTGATCCTGAGGTTCATCCTAAAATCAAGTATTTTATCAATTGATACGAAATTGGATTAGAATTTCGTCATTGAAATTCGGTCGACTCTCTCTCTAGCACCGATCAAAAATTATAAAGGGGAGCTGAATTGGCTTACCTTTCAGTCCTAATTTGGCCGTGGAAAGGCTGAGGAAGTGTTGGGAGGGCTTGGTTTGGCCTGAGGAGGGCTTGAAATGGCTGATTTCAGCTTGGCCAAAATAGGGCAGCTTCGGTCCGCCGGAGTTGCTTTACTATTCGATCATGTTGGCGTTTCTCCAACGATTCTCGGATTGACTGGAGTTTGCTAACAGATAGTTGTCTTCTCCCCGGCTCTAAAGAGCCCGACCTTTGTTCAAGTCAAAGCTCTAGTTCGAGATTTACCGAGAAATGGAGCAGTAGAGAGAGAGAGAAGTATTCAGGTGTGAGGAGAATGAAATGGGGATGACCTCTTTATATAGTTGTAAAACCTGTGTATTAAATGGGCATGATTTATTACTAGTATTAATATTGCCATAAATTATTGGTATTAATTCTAATAATTTAATTTCGGTATTAATTCCAATAATTTAATTTCGGTATTAATTCCAATAATTTAATTTCGGTATTAATTCCAATAATTTAATTTCGGTATTAAATTATTTGTATTAATTCCAATAATTTAATTTCGGTATTAAATTATTTGTATTAATTCCAATAATTTAATTTAGGTATTAAATTATTGGTATTAATTTTAATAATTAAATATATATATTAATTGATGGCTATTTATGATAAGCGGTACGTTCACATAAAAATTTTTGACCGAAATTTCGGGTTACAAAAAAATCATACTTCCTAAGAGATCACCCATCCTCACACTACTCTCAGGTAAGCACGCTTAACTTTGAAGTTCTTATGGAATCTAGTTCACCTGAACCAATTTGGTTTTTATTTTCTAGTTTGTCTTAAGTTTCTTTTCCAATGTTTAATAAATCCTTTGTATCAACCGAAAGTTGTAAATTTTCATATTGCTTATTCCCAAATGTAAACCGATTTGGTTTTCTTATTCAGTTTGACCGGTTCTTTTCCTGGTTTTCCTTAACTCAAATGTGCGGGGTTTACAATAAGGACATCTCCATTCATAACCGATGAACGGGTTTTCAACTTCCTTCGAGGAAGTCTCATCATACCAACCGGATATGATCTACTTACAACCCGTAAGTAGTTTTTCCGCATAACTTTCATATCACTTTCTCTAAGTAGTGATGATTAAAATTACCATTAAGCAGTGGGTTTTTATACCGAGGTACTTATTATCCCCAACCGGGTATGATATAAAATTCCCACTCACAACCGGTAAGTGGTTTTTAAAGGTTCACTTTTAAATTTTAAGAAAAACATTTATATGGAGTGTGCCAGACTCCTTTCTTTTCAAAAATCCTTTCATTTAAAAATTTGGGTTTTTCCATTATTTCTTAGTTACCGGTGTGTCATCACCCAACACACATCCTTCATCATGAAGGTTACACACATTCGCAAGTCAGTATCACTACTGAACCCACTAGTGGCTTTGGAGAGACTTTTCCTACCACCGGATAGAAGTACAACCACTTCTACCCTGGGAATGAGTGGATGTACGCGACATCCGACCCATAATCCTGAAATCACTTCTTCGTGTCCGTATGAGGACAGAGACCTCATCCTGTCCCCACCCCAGTCTCATGCGCTTGGTGCTACTCCAGATTTCGTACAGACACTTGGAATGACGAACTGCCCTTATAGCCACTAGGTCATCCAGTGCCGTTAGGACGCATCACTACCCTTCATGGGCGTCTTGATGATCCTATACTCACAGTGCATGCACAAACAATGTTTTCTCATATTGCCATGTAATCTATGGTGCCACTGGTCCAACGACCCCGACCCTCAACTCAACCCGCAATTGTTTGTCTTGACTGGTCCGTCTACTTGTCATGTCGCATACCGCTAGTTGACTGAGCATGTCAGTCCTATCTTGGTACCATGGCCAAACAATTCACTTATTATGTTTTATGGCACATATGTCATGTTCGTTTACAAGCTCCTGCTCGTGCCAACTGGCCTTGGGCCCACTGTACGAGATTTTCAAAATTGGGCATTTAGCCCCCAAGTTCCAAAACTGAGGCCGCCGACCTATCAGAGCTATTCAAGCTGCCATCGTGAAGGTCTCCTCAATTGTTTAAGCATTGACACATAGTCAGGGGAGAGCACTTCCGACAAAAATAGGTTTTTACTATCTATCATACCGACCGGTATAAGGACATCTCCATTCATAACCGATGAACGGGTTTTCAACTTCCTTCTAGGAAGTCTCATCATACCAACCGGATATGATCTACTTACAACCCGTAAGTAGTTTTTTCCGCATAACTTTCACATCACTTTCTCTAAGTAGTGATGATTAAAAATACCATTAAGCAGTAGGTTTTTATACCGAGGTACTTTTCATCCCCAACCGGATATAATATAAAATTCCCACTCACAACCGATAAGTGGTTTTTAATTTTAAGTTGTGCTCATCATCCCAACCGGGTATGATGTTAGTAAACCCACTCACCCGTTAATGCCGTGAATTCCACTAGACTGGTTCATGGTATTCACGCGAGCTTGTCCTTGCTGGCATTCTCGGTACTTCGTGTTGCTACACGATATGAACATCTTGGTTCATTATCCTTCGGCCTAATCACCTTCATTCATTCCAAATGACTGAGAAAGTCAAACTTTCATTTATTTGCAATTAGGTCCCAAAAGTTATTTCTCTTTAACTTTAAGTCCCAAATGTCAGTTTTTCCTCAAATTGAGTCCCGAAACTTCTAAAATTTATCATAGGACCTCAATTTATTCCATTTCACAAAAAGGGGTTTAATTTCCCAAATTTCCGATTTGGTCCCCCAACTTTTCCAAAATTATCATTTTGCCCTTCCTTTACAAAAATGGTAAATTTTGCCCCAAAAATTTTAAAATTCCTCAATTGGTCCTCTAACATTTTTTCATGCCCAATTGACCCTCAATTTCATAAAATTTGATTTTGATCTTTTGAATTTAAAAAATCCCCAATTTTCCCCTAATTCCAACTTCTTAACATAGCCAAATTTGATTTCATCAAATTGACCCATCAAATGTTTCAAATTGTTGAAATTGTAGTTGAAATTGAGTTTCTACATGTTCATATGATTCTTTAAAAATGTGAATCGCAAGTTTTAACGTCGGGATGAGCTCAAATGGAGCTTCGCTGGAAAATGAACTATAGAGAGAGAAAGCTTCAATTACTCCCTGTGAAGGAACGGCGGTCCGAGCTTTCGATCTGGGCAGATAGCTCTCGTCTTGAGGTTCATCCTAGAATCAAGAATCACATCAATTGATGTGGAATTGGATTAGAATTTCTTCATTGAAATTCGGTCAACCTCTCTCTAGCACCGATCGAAAATTGTAAAGGGGAGCCGACTTAGCTTACCTTTCGGTCCTGATTTGGCCGTGAAAAGGCTGAGGAAGTGCTGGGAGGGCTTGGTTTGGCCTGAGGAGGGCTTGAAATGGCCGATTTCAGCTTGGCTGAAATAGGGCAGCTTCGGTCTGTCGGAGCTGCTTCACTATTTCATCATGCTGGCGCTTCTCCAACGATTCTCGGATTGACTGGAGTTTGCTATCAGATAGTTGTTCTCTCCTTTCAAGGTTAAGAAAAATGTTTAAGTTGAAACTTTGGTTCGAGCTTCACTGGGAAATGGAGCAGTAGAGAGAGAGAGAGAGAGAGAGAGAGAGAGAGAGAGAAGTGTTTAGGTCACCCCTCCTCACACTACTCTTGGGCAAGCACGCTTAACTTCAAAATTCTTGTGGATTCTTATTCACCTGAACCAATTTGGTTTTTCTTTTCTAACTTGTCTTAAGTTTCTTTTCCAAGGTTTAATAAACCCTTTGGATCACCTAGAAGTTGTAAATTTCCAAATTGCTTGTTACCAAATTATCTGGTTTGTAAACCAGCTCGATTTACTTACTCGGGTTGACCGGTTCTTTCTCGGTTTTCCTTAACTCAAAAGTGCGGGGTTTACAACTCTCTCCTCATTTTAGGAGTTTTGTCCCCAAAACTTAATTTGCAACCTTGCATGAGGAACCATTTTCTTTGATGTCCATTTGTTGTTTACTTAACATGCAAACTCTTCTCTTGTTCTTTCAATTAGTCCTTTTTATATCCTTCACTTAAGCAATTTCTTTTCCTTTATATTATATACTCCATCCATGAAGTTTATCATAATGAGACATACCCTACTTCAGGGTATATTCTTAGATTTATATCTTTGTTTGCTTAGAGCACTTTCTTCCCTTTGAGGTTCGATACTCAAGATTGGGAATTCCAAGATACCTAACCATTCTCGTGTCTAGTTAACCCCTTGGTCATTGAAACCTTTAGCTTAATGTTCTTTCAAGCGTTACGTACTTGTTTCCACTATTTTCTTTATTATCACGTTTTCGTCCTATTTTGACCCTTCCTCCATTCGTTGTCTATTATAACTTCGGTCCAAATTTTTATATTTGACCTCGTCATGCTTATTAGCCGACTCTTGCTTACTTTGAGTTATATTCTCCTCGGGATTGTTGGGCTTACATACCTTTTACAGCATGGCATTTTCTAGGACCAGTCTTTGTCCATTAGATTTCTAGAACATCTCCTTAAGGGTCTCTCTTAGCTTTTTTTGACCTTTCAGGGATCATATAACTTCATCTCTCTTTTCTTTTGATAACATTCCTTAACTATCCTTTTTACCGTTATCCTCTCATCCATCATGCCTTTGAAGTTATGTCTCATGTAACCGCATGGATTTCTCTTACCTACTCATCCTTTCCAAACATTTTTATTGGGTCCTTTCAATTCCAATCGGTGGGTTTCCTGATGATTATTGACATACAAGGATCTTTTCCCTTCTTATGTCCTTTCTCTTCTTTAGTGACATCCCTTATTCAATGACTTCCTTTTTCCTTAATCCACTTTTACTTGCTCATAAATCACTTCATGATTCTTTATTATGCATTAATTACTTTCGATCTATGTGTCGATTACTTTGCTTGGGAAGGTTCACTCCTTCCAGTTTTGTTCTCTACTATGACTCTTACAATAGAGATTTCCATCTCAGGAGTTACATGCTCCACCTCCTTATCATTTATTATATGGTTCTTTCTCCCTTTCTTTACACCCTTATCTATGTTAGGGCATCTGTTTGCTTTGAATCCTTCTCTATCCACAACTTTTGTTTTATCCCTTATTCCTTAGATGGGATACTTCTGATTATTGGTTTTATTCCGTGCATTCCACCCTATGCTCGGTCGTCCACTCTTTAAGTTTCACATGCGTGTGTGGACTATGACCCGTCTTACCAATTGTGGTTATTCCTTCTTAGCCATATCTTATTTGGGGGATTTACTTTCACAATGTTTCTTGAACATTCTTTCCATTATTACCTTAGTATGGGTTGTCCACTCATTCATACTTGTCACAGCATCTTTTGGTGCTAATTCGTTAGATTATTTCCGTTTAAGGAGGGTTCACATCCTCCTTGTTCGCCCTTCGTGAGACTCACTTAACCGTCTTAAGTCTATAAACCCGGTTTTGGCCATCGATTGCTTTAAGAATTTTCTTTCGTTCTTCTTTCCCAATGTTTTGGCCTTTTCACTTCTCCCTTCTTTGTTGTGGTTTAAATCGACGGTTCTCTCGAAGACTAGTTCTTTAACTGTCTCTTTCTCTTTATTTTTCTGGTCCTATCGTCTTGGCAACTGTATTCATGCCCGTCCTATTGTCCATCTGCCAATCCAATGATTCCTTCAAGGTACTTAGTTGTATGCATCCCTCCAGAGTTCCCTTTCCCAACGTATTCCTTCTCTTCTTCTCTCTCATTGTGCTCTTCTCTAGAGTATCCAAAGGACGTTTCTCTGTGTTTGCCCCTTGTGAGAAGGTTCTAGATATACTTCCCATGTACCTTATCCCTACTCTTGAGGTATCTTTCTCGGGTTGACCTTCTTAAGAAGAAATTTAAATTTTGCATTTACCTCATCATTTCTTGACCTCTTGGTGAATCGCTTACTTAGCCAGCTCCATGGTTTCGGTCTCCAGTCCTTCGTGGCCTTTGAGGAGTTATTGCCCTGAATTTATGAGGTGTGAAACACCCCTTCTTTCCTTACACCTATAATAGTTTATCTTGGTACTTGTCCTTAGTAGGGTTGGGAACTTTTTTAGGTAATGTCTCAATCGTTCATACTTGTGATAGGTTATTCCTTTACATGGATTGTTGTGGTCCCTTCTTTCCTTCGAGTAGGACATTTCTAGGGTTACTATTGGTTTGGTGCTCTACCGTTCTTTGAGTTTGATCACTTTGACAGTTTTCTTACTGAATCTCCTTTGCTAAAGGGTCATGGTAAGAATCTTCCTAGGTTTCTTAATTCCCTGATTCATCTTCCATAACCGGGATGTAACTTTTCCTTAGCTTCCAGGATAGTGTGGGTTTGCTTTATTTTCCTTAGGCCATATTCCCAACACGATTGCATCATCAGGAGAGAGAGTTTTGACAATTTGAGTATTTTATTAATAGGGGGATACAAAAGATTAGGCTTTCAGCCCTATCATAGGAAATGGTTGCAAAATAACTAAGGAGCTATGGAATTCTTAATAAACGTCTTCCTCCATACTTAGAGTTGTGCCACCAATAGGTCCTAGCACCATTCTAGAGGATACTTCCCCATTTGGTCTTTTGACATTTCAGCCCGGTCTCAAGCATTTGGGAAGCTTCTAGGGTTGTCTCCCCACGGAGTTAGGGTGTTGAGTAGAGCCATTCCAAGTTTTCTTGGTTCCTCTCCTAGGAGCCATCTGAAAATTTTAGGATAAATCCTATTATTTACTATATTTTCTAGTTTTGATTATGTATTCGAGGAAACATTCTCTGATATCACTCTAGTTGTCACGCCTCAACCCGGTTTGGTCAGATCCCCGTGAACAACCTACCACTCTCCCGATTTATTAAAGGGTTTCCCCTTATTATAATTCGTAAAGAGTAAGGTGTGCTTTAAACCTGTACCATTTCCTGGAATAGCATAATCAAAACTGTATGAAATTTTAAACTTTACGTATCTGACTTATAGGCATCTTAGTTGATTGCCTTTCAGGATAGGCTTTCCAGAATATTCTGAAAGGTATATAAGGGAGCAGGTGAGTACGACTACTTAGTGAATAGGTTTTTAAAAGTCCACTTTTAAATTTTAAGAAAAATATTTATATGGAGTGTGCCACACTCCTTTCTTTTCAAAAATCCTTTCATTTAAAAATTTGGGTTTTTCCTTTATTTCTTAGTTACCGGTGTGTCATCACCCAACACACATCCTTTATCATGAAGGTTACACACATTCGCAAGTCAGTATTACTATTGAACCCGCTAGTGGCTTCGGAGCGACTTTTCCTACCACTGGATAGAAATACAACCACTTCTACCCTGGGAATGAGTGGATGTACGTGACATCCGACCCACAATCCTTAAATCACTTCTTCGTGTCCGTATGAGGATAGAGACCTCATCCTGTCCCCACCCCAGTCTCATGCGCATGGTGCTACTCTAGATTTTTCACAAACACATGAAACGACGAACTGCCCTTATAGCCACCAGGTCATCTAGTGCGCTTAGGACGCATCACTACCTCTCATGGGCATCTTGATGATCCTGTACTCACAGTGCATGCACAAACAATGTTTTCTCATATTGCCATGTAATTTGTGGTGCCACAGGTCCAACGATCCCGACTCTCAACTCAACCCACAGTTGTTTATCTTGATTGGTCCTCGACTTGTCATGTCGCACTACCGCTAGTTAACTGAGCCTGTCATTCCTATGTTGGTACCATGGTCAAACAATTCACTTATTAAGTTTTATGGCACATATATCATGTTTGTTTACGAGCTCCTGCTCGTGCCAACTGGCCTTGGGCCCACTGTACGAGATTTTCAAAATTGGGCATTTAGCCCCCAAGTTCCAAAACCGAAGCCCCCGACCTATCAAAGCTATTCGAGCTCCCATCGAAAAGGTCTCCCAAATTGTTGAAGCATTGGCACATGGTCAGGGGACAGCACTTCCGACAAAAATAGATTTTTACTGTCCATCATACCGACCGGTATAAGGACATCTCCATTCATAACCGATGAACGGGTTTTCAACTTCCTTCGAGGAAGTCTCATCATACCAACCAGATATGATCTACTTACAACCCGTAAGTAGTTTTTCCGCATAACTTTCACATCACTTTCTCTAAGTTGTGATGATTAAAAATACCATTAAGCAGTAGGTTTTTATACCGAGGTACTTTTCATCCCCAACCGGATATAATATAAAATTCCCACTCACAACCGATAAGTGGTTTTTAATTTTAAGTTGTGCTAATCATCCCAATCGGGTATGATGTTAGTAAACCCACTCACCTGTTAATGCCATGAATTCCACTAGACCGGTTCTTGGTACTCACGCGAGCTTGTCCTTGCTGGCATTCCCAGTACTTCATGTTGCTACACGATATGAACATCTTGGTTCATTATCCTTCGACCTAATCGCCTTCATTCATTCCAAATGAATGAGAAAGTCAAACTTTCATTTATTTGCAATTAGATCCCTAAAGTTATTTCTCTTTAACTTTAAGTCCCAAATGTCATTTTTTCCTCAAATTGAGTCCCGAAACTTCTAAAATTTATCATAGGACCTCAATTTATTCCATTTCACAAAAAGGGGTTTAATTTCCCAAATTTCCGATTTGGTCCCCCAACTTTTCCAAAATTATCATTTTGCCCTTCCTTTACAAAAATGGTAAAATTTGCCCCAAATTTTTCAAAATTCCTCAATTGGTCCTCCAACATTATTTTCATGCCCAATTGACCCTCAATTTCATAAAATTTCATTTTGATCCTTTGAATTTCAAAAATCCCCAATTTTCCCCCAATTCCAACTTCTTAACACAGCCAAATTTGATTTTATCAAATTAACCCATCAAACATTTCCAATTGTTGAAATTTAGTTTCTACATGTTCATATGATTCTTTAGAAATGTGAATCGCAAGTTTTAACATCGGGACGAGCTCAAACTGAGCTTCGCCGGAAAATGAACTATAGAGAGAGAAAGCTTCGATTACTCACCGGTGAAGGCACGACGGTCTGAGCTTTCAATCTGGGCAGATAGCTCTCGTCTTTTGGTTCATCCTAGAATCAAGAATCGCATCAATTGATGTGGAATTGGATTAGAATTTCTTCATTGAAATTCGGTCGACCCTCTCTCTAGCACCGATCAAAAATTGTAAAGGGGAGCTGAATTGGCTTACCTTTCGGTCCTAATTCGGCCATGGAAAGGCTGAGGAAGTATGGGGAGGGCTTGGTTTGGCCTGAGGAGGGTTTGAAATGGCCGATTTTAGCTTGGCCGAAATAGGGCAACTTTAGTCTGTCGGAGCTGCTTCACTATTCCATCATGCCGGCGCTTCTCCAACGATTCTTGGATTGACTGGAGTTTGCTATCAGATTGTTGTCTTCTCCCCGGTTCTAAAGAGCTCGACCTCTCCTTTCGAGGTTAAGAAAAATATTTAAGTCAAAACTCTGGTTTGAGCTTTACTAGGAAATGGAGTAGTAGAGAGAGAGAGAGAAGTGTTCAGGTGTGAAAATCGTGTATTGGGAGAGATTTATTACTAGTATTAATATTGTCATAAATTATTGGTGTTAATTCTAATAGTTTAATTTCGGTATTAAATTATTTGTATTAATTCCAATAATTTAATTTAGGTATTAAATTATTTGTATTAATTACAATAATTAAATATATATTAATTTATGGCTATTTAAGATAAGGCTTACGTTCCATAAAAAGTTTTGACCGAAATCATCCTCACACTACTCTCGAGCAAGCACGCTTAACTTCAAAGTTCTTATGGATTCTTGTTCACCTGAACCAATTTGGTTTTTCTCTTTTAACTTGTCTTAAGTTTCTTTTCCAAGATTTAATGAACCCTTTGGATCACCCGAAAGTTGTAAATTTCCAAATTGCTTGTTCCCAAATGATTTAGTTTGTAAACTGGCTCGGTTTTCTTACTCGGGTTGACTGGTTCTTTCTCGATTTTCCTTAACTCAAAAGTGCGGGGTTTACATCACATACCATCATGTGGGAGTAACAAGCACCTCCCATGAACAATCCCCAATATGTTAAGGAATGACGAGAGATGCTGATATCTTAGAACAAGATTTTGTGATGATCCAAAGCCACAATCAAGACCCCACTAGGACCATGGGGCTAGGGATTCCCTAGTGTAGCATCCCATGGAATCCTGATTAGACCTAACCCAAGAGATGATGTTGGACAAATACCTAAGAGAAGGTTAATGTAATATGACCATAGAAAAAGAATGGCTTTAACAAAGAAAACACTTGGAAATGTGTTAACTAAATTCGGGAGGAAACAAGGAAAGGGCCAAAATTTAATCCTAAGGACATATAGTATCAACGTGCCAGTTTTGAGGACAAACTCCTAAAAGGAGGGGAGTAGTTGTAAGCCTTGTCTTCCCCAACTAAGAGAACAAGGAATGAGAATTAGAAAATTTCAAAGGAGAATTGATGCCCCGATTGAATCGTGATTACACAAAGTAAGCAATGTGGCATAAAAATGACCCAAACATCTTAATTAGTAAAGGAATCAACCATTGGAGGCGAGAACCAGAGTAAACCAAGGTGAATTGGATCCAAACCGGATTGAACCATATCGAAGCAATTCTAATATTCTTTTTTCTGTGTGACTCAAGAAGGAAAATTTTGTAATTTAGGTCACTATCATGTAGAAAATAAAATTAGATTAATTTAGAAATTTTTAATTTTTAGAAAACTAGTCATATTGGGCCTGAATCGATCGGTTTAAGTCTTGATTTGCTGAAAACTAGTTCAATTGGATCAGTGAACAATCAGACCATGTTAACGAAATGGTTGCCACGTGGGCACCATGTTAGCCTACACGACCAATCCGCGAGGGACGCGTGGTGAGCATGCCCCATCAGCTGCTTGGTTGGCATCTAGAAATGCTAATCAATCAGGTAGTGACACGGGAAGAATGTCAATGAGTAGATAGGTAAAAAAATCCATATCAGTAGAACTGACCAATCATGGAGTCACACATGTACTTCTCTTCTCTAATTTCATGAATCTATCATTTATGAACAAAATTGTTGTCTTGTAGCTCATTTATCAACGTAGTTATGTCATTCAATTCTTTTATTTCACATACAACATAATTGAATATAAATGTCATAGACTTCAATATTTTTTCAACAATAACTTTATAGTCCATATTTATTTCCATACATCTTTACTTTTTCAGTACTCTAAAGTACTTACAAAATAGGCTTCCACTTTTCATTCTCCATCATGGATAAGATATCGAATTCTCATATGAGCATATGTAACTATGCTCATTAAATTTGTAGAGTCACGGTACTTTATTTTCATTGCTTCCGAGATACTCTCAATTGATTATAATGTTTATTATGGTTTGACCAATAACATAAAAGAGATAGTTCTTTATATTGGGGTTCTGATTATAATGTTTATTATGGTTTGACCAATAACATAAAAGAGATAGTTCTTTACATTGGGGTTCTTCAATCTCATATGTATAATGGTTTTAATATCCATATCATTTGCTGCTACATTTTTTGAGATTCCTTGCTCAATTAAACTCCAATAGTTCTTCGATATTAATAAATTTTCCATTAGCATTGATCAATTATCATAATAGACATAAAATTTAGAGATGTATTGTTGAATGAAACTTCCAACTCCATTCGACCTCTTATTGTTTTCTTCATAATTGTTTCACTTCCAAGAAATTGCAAGTTCTTGATTTATTGATCACCAACCTCTTGTACCATTTGTAAAATCATTTTTTTCTTGTTTGATTGGTCTTTAACTTTTGATCAATCAATTGTAGGAATAATGTAACATGAATTAAAATTTTCAATAAAAGATTTAAGGGTTCTCTTCTTTCAACATGAAATAGGATTTTCAAATGAAATTTTGTGAATTCTCACCACCCAATAACCATAACTTCCATAACTAGAATTAAGTTAGGTGGATTCAACAAAAAAAGGTAACTTGAACAAAAATTCAATCCCTCTATACACGACCGAACTTCACCCAACTACATCTAACTAGCATTATGTTACACTCCTTTCCTAAAAATTCAATTTTATTAATCCAAAAAACACATAAAACATTCTAAGAAGTTATGTTATGAACTAATACTTATAATTTAGAATGTAAGAAAAAAATAATGAGTCCACTTATACTCATAAATGATACTTCCATATAATATGTGGGGAGAATAGTTACGAACATATAAAGAAAATAATATGCAAATTCCTATATAAGAGTGCAATGTCTAGTTGATGCTAAATTAAGTAATTAAAATGGCACATACATAAGATTTTTCATTATATATAAAACGAAGAGAAAAATTAATACCACTTATTAGATTAATATATATTTAGAAAACATGTATAAAAACTAATTATAAGTACTGGGTTGGAGGATAGAAGTCGTGATAGTAAAATCTTATAATATAAATTATTAAAGTGACATTATTATTTAAAAATATGTTTATATGCAATATTTATGAAATTTATATGGTAAGCAATTATTAATTATTTTATGAGAAAGTAAATTCCTTACTATTTTACCAAACAAACTCTTAAACTCTTTTTCATCTCAATATTAGATATTGAGGTCATTAGGAGTACTTTTGTATATTAATTTCATATTGGATGTCTTAGAAAATAAGATTTTAAAAAATAATATATTACATAAAAATTAAACAAAATATATTTCCTTACAATTTTCAAACTAGGTAAATCAATAATATAATTCGTTAGAGATTGACACATTACTTTTTGTTAATTAAGATACTCCCATTTATCAATAGTTTTTTTCCTAGAAATTACAATCAATTACATCAAACTTAATGCATCTTTTTCTTATTTATAAATGAAAACAGCATACAATAGTATTATGAATTTTCCTACTTGTGATTTGAAGGAACATTATTGTTTTATGATAATATTTATTAAAAATTCTCCCAAGTTATTGACAAGGATGATCAATACTATTTACCTCATATGTAAAAGGTTAATAGGATGAACTTGGGTTGAATCTTCATGTCCTAAAACCTTTTGGATCAACACTATTTTATTAGAAATAATTTAAGGAGGAAGTGACACTGGAAAAAAATTCCTAGTTTTACATACATTACCAACTCTTATGGTGTGTCAAGTTAAAAAATTACATTTTGATATTTTGTTACATCAAAGTTGCCATTATCACTTACTTTTACATGAGTCCCTCAACACTATCCAACATCAAAAGCATAAACACCACACAAATCCGCTAATTCAAATATCTTTTCATAAAATCTAGGTAAACACATAGATGAATTTGATATTTTACATCAATCCAATGTCCATCTTCGTTCTTGGTTTTCATTTTATTTTTGGCCCAAATTTGTATTGTAGTATGATGAAAAAGTTCACTATTTTTATTTCCTTCATACAAGCAAGAATTTTGTGCAAAAAAATTCAAGTATCTTGATATGGGTGCAAAAGAAACCAATTCCTCACCCATCCAAAACTCATTTATCTCTTTCAAAATTCCTTTTCTCAAATCCATATCATCTCTATAGTTCCTTGTTTATCAAACTCCTTTTATAGTTTTTCAAATCATTTGATGGCTATTAGGAAAAACTCTCCTGCTCCATTATATTAAATCTAAAGTATGTTATACCCTTCTGTGCACAAAATCTACAGGTGCCTACTTCTTTATAAACTAATTTCAATTTTAATTTTTGAAACTCATAGATCAATTGAAAAAGAATAGAACAATACCCATCATGAATAAGGTATTTATTATTATTATTATTATTCAAATAATAATAATAATAAATGCCAAATTTATATAACTATAATTTAATATCTTAATTTAATAATAATAATAATAATAATAATATCTTTAAATATTTTTCTTATAAAAATATTTTTGCTCAGTCTATTCTTAACACTATTCAAAAAAGAATTATCTTAACCATATAAATTCATCACTTTCCTCTCCATTACCCTCACTGCCTCTTCCCTCTTATCACCTCAATTCAAATATATACTAAGAAAACTTGGAATGTGAAATCTCATTGAAAGAAAAATCAGACGCACTGCACTGTTTCTAATGGCTTGTTGGTCCGGAGATCTTTTAGTGTTATGTCAGCTACAACTGGCACGAAATTAAACCCCATGTCTGCTGACCCAATGCATGTATATATGCTATGTTGAAGTTTGAAATATCCATGACAAAAGAAATTGAAAGCGATTGATAAAAAAATGAATTGAAAAGTCTAATACCAACGAATTAGAACATAGATACTGGAGCCATATCTACTTGATTCCATTTAAATTAGTCAAAGGGTGATCAATGATACTTGAAAAGTAGAAGAATGAAGAAAATAAATGAACATGACTCATTAGACATACTAAAGTCTCTCTCTTTTACCAAGTATAATATTAGATTTGAATCTTATTGTCGTTAATGATGATCATTGACCATTTGAATTTCATAGTGTTAATAATTACTTTGACTATAGAAATTACTTAATGGCTCCATAGTCTAACCAATTTATGAATATAAAACTTATTGGATCATTACTTACAAAAGTTGATTTTGCAATCATGCGCAGATTAAAAGTCCAAGTGGACTACCTACTAGAGATTATTAATTCATGATTTAATTTTATTGGTTGCCTGCAGTTTTTCTTCCATATAGTATTTGTATCCTGTCATCAACACGCAAAAGATCTGTTGCCAGCGGAGATTCCTTAAACGGGAATGTTCTTGTCGATCCGTCCTGGTCCATCACCTACATCTAATGTCAAAATGGACAAAGGGATAAACCAACGGGGCAAAGTAGCGCAAATATGTTATTTATTGGAAAGTTGAGTGTGTGAGTATTGCTTGATAAATTATTATATTAATATAAAATATAAAATTATTAATTATATATAATATCACTGGTTCAAATATAATTCTTATTATATGATACAAGTTAATAATAATTAATATGTATATAAGTTTTTTCATTTATAATAGTGAGAACACGTCGTTATCTAAAATTTATAAATTATAATTAGTTTAACCTTTTTAATATTATAAATATATAATATTTTTATATTTTATTTAATTTATTATTATATTCTACATACCCTAATTTTAAATTTTAAATATACATTCAACTATTGTTATGTTAGTCTTATTATATATATATCATACGAATAAAAATAATTACCTCTACCTAGTTATTTTTTTGTCTATATCCACGTGTGAGTGTGCGGTATCTAATTGAATACGAGTGTCCTGATGATAAATAAAAATGACTAGAAAATAAAAAGAGAAAATGAGGGAGATACGAGAAAACTTTGAATTGAAATTTTTAGTTTTTGTATATGAGATTATAAATGTAATAAAATTAATATGAGTGAAGATTAGTAACCCTCCCCCAAAATATATAAAAGTTATGTGAAAGTAATATTCATTTTTGCTGTTCTGGTGTTTATTTTTCATCGAGGGACTATAGGATTATTTGTTATTATGAGAACTCACGTCTCTATGCTATGATGATGTTCTCTTATATGATAGCATCAATTATTGTGGCTGATATAGTATTCTAGGATCTTGGTGTGGCAAGAGAAATGAAAGTAAGAAGCTGCTTATACACTTCTTTATAATGGAATCGGCCGCCATTATGAAATTTGAACACAAAAATAATTTAGTAAAATTTTGTAGAGTACAATGTTATAATGTCATTATACTTGATATTAAGAATTAGCTTTTAGTAGATTATTATTTTGAAGCACATCCAACCAATAAAAAGTGACCATCAAAGAAATCTAGTGGCTTACTAGAAATATTTTTTGTGAAGAGAAATAAAATATTTGTTCCTAAAAATTAATAATGATTAGTTTTTTTGTTGGGTTCTATTTTAATCTTATGGTCGATAGTTAATTAAAAAACATAAACTCAAAATAAAGAATACATAGATTTTTATTTAATAAATGTAAAAAGCAATAATAATATAATTAAATATTAATATACGTACTTCAATATTTATATCTCAAATTCCGCTACTTATATAGTTAATGTTCCGCTCACAAGTTTTTTCCAACTCTCTTTGACCTAAAATTTATTTGGAAAATTGATAAACTCCCAATTTAGTTAATAGGATCACTAACCTTGAACTAGTTTATAAATTCAACCTCATACTTTATTCAAAACGTCTATATATAAAATTATTTTTATAATTATTATATTATATTATTATAATAGTTTCCTAATCCTTATTACTCGATTGCATAGTTTTACATTAACGTATATCCTAATAGAGATTTCGCTCACCAATTTATAACATTCAATTAATTATATATTCACATCAATTTTCCTGTCATTTTCAAACTAAACATACAAAACTCATTTTATGTCGATGTGTCATCAATTATCCGTTTGTCTACTCAGCTACACACTCAAATATATGTATACCTTAATTATTTGGTGTTGTTATGCACTCAGGTTTATTAGGATCTCCTCACTCGAGTTATTGAATAATATAAACACATAACTTAATCCCCTTATTATTTGTCGCTTCTAATTGATCCCTAACATCAACATATCTCATATATATCACATATTATTGTCACAAATGTGTATATACTATCACACAAAATTATATAAGATAGATAATTTATTAGTAGAGTCTCAACTTGCTTTTTAGTCGGTCTTGGTACTCCTATTTCTTGTAAAAATTCACAATAGACCATAAAGTTACAACAATACCCATTTTTTTCTCAAAACAAGGGTGGTACCCCTTTCTAATAATCAATTTGACATTCTCCCATATCTTAAAACACCTAGGTCCTTAGCTCATTTCGTACATATCATACATTTAGCCAATTTCATAAATCTCGTACTCTAGTCCATTTTATAAACATCGACCATTTGAGCATTCATATATTACTTTTAAAAAAACTTGAGCCCTACTATAAAGTATAACTATGTGTCATTTTTCTTCAAATCCATATAATAGTTTTCCAAAAACATGGACACATTCAAGTAGTTCATAGGAAGTCATATATGGCAGTGATCAGTCCAATCAGATTTATCATCAATAATTACACTCACCGTTATAGTCGGAACATGTTAGTCCCAACAAATTTTCATTTGCCTCGGGATGAGTTATACTCGTATGATTGTATCACACATCGACCTAGTTTCTTTGATTGGACATGCAAGTATCCTATCACATCATCTCGGTTCTACAATAGTGAAAGTTAAAAATATCCTATTAGTTTATTTGAAGATGGAATGTAGATTTAAGAAAAAGCACTTTTTATTCGTAATAGTTAGAAATTATGTATAAATTAATAAAGAAAATAAAAAATGCATTAATAAAGCCTTCACTATTGTAGACCTGACATGATTTAAGACTCATAATACAAGTTTAGTTTCTTTATCAAAATAATCATTTTAGAAATAATATAAGAAACATGTGAAATATAATATCATACTAAATAGAAATTTGTACATGATCAAAGTGCGTACCTAATAAGAGTACTAGTTTCTAGATTTCATTTTGCCATTATTTTCCTTAAAGGGGTATAAGAGGGAGGGGTTGATTTCATAAACTTAATGAGTAGGGATGACTAACATGGAGGGGAATACTTAGGTTTCAACAACAGGGAAAGTTGAAACCAAGGTATATTGTTACTTATCCCATCATCCAAATGATAGGACTGGTGGCCCATAAATTAGAACTACCTCCAGACTTGTAGAGAATACACGATGTATTCCATATTTTGGTTCTTCGAAAGTACCAGCCTGATCCTAGCCATGTGTTGGACTGACCTCCACCAGAACTGGAAGAGAACTTGACCTATCAAACAGACTTTGTATAAATCATCGACTAGAGGGATAATAATTTGCGAAATAAGAGAATTCCTATGGTCAAAGTCCTTTGGTAAAACGGACTTGTGCAAGAAGAGACAAGGGAAACCGAGAGTGTAATGAGGGATGGTTACCCTCAATTATTTGACATGTAACTATTTTGGGGACAAAACTCCAAAAAAGAGGAGAGAGTTGTAAACCCCGTACTTTGATAATAGGAAAAACCAGGAAAAAACCGTCATTTCAAAAGAGAAAATTGAGTCGGTTTATAAACTGTAATCGATAGAGAAAGGGCAAACTGGGAAATTTATAAATCCTGAATGACCTAAAGAGTCACAAAAGTCATGAGAAAGGACTTTAGGATGAATTGGAGGTGAAAACTAAACTAGTTCAAGTGAACCGGACCTAAACTAGATTGAACCACTATTGAACTGGTTTCTAAATTCATTTTTCTAGGTGGCATAGAAATTTCAAATTGGAGAATTGAACCTACCATTGGATGAAAAATGAATTTAGATGAATTTAAAAATTTTATTTTGAAAAATCAATTGAATCGGGCCTGAACCAATAGATTTAAGCATTGAACCTGGTTCGTACCGGTCCGGTCTGGTTCGAAACAGTGTCATCTTCTTCCTTTAGATGACAGCACTGTTCACTCGCTGGAAAATTGAGCAGTGCCAACAAAGATGAAAAGTCTCCATTCAGGGAGTTTTAGGCAATGAATGATTGCCATAAAGGCGCCAATCGGACGGCCAAGGAGTCCCCGAGCTCCCAATATAAAGAGCTCGTCCTCATTCATCCTCCTCACACCTGAAAACTTCTCCCTCTCCCCACTGCTCTAGCATTGCAATTTTTCTGAGCCAAAGAAGGCAAGGTCAGGTTTCTTAGATTTCTTGGAGAAGGCAGCTACCCGTCGGTAGTCTCCATTTACTCCTAGGACACCGGAGAAGTGCTGGCATGATCGAATAGAGAAGTAGCGCAGACCAAAGCTGTCCTATTTCGGTCAAGCTGAAAACAACCAAATTGAGCCCTTCTCATACCAAAACAAACTCTCTCAACACTTACACAACCCTCATATGACTAAATTAGAGCAGAAAGATAAGCTAATTTCGCTCCCCTCTTTAATTTCCAATCAATGTTAGAGAGAGAACTACCAAAACTTCATTGATCAAATTCTCCCTCAATTCGAAATGAATTGATGCGATTCTTGATCTTAGGAGGAACCTCAGGACAAGAGCTATCTGTCTAGATCGAAAGCTCGAATCGTCGCACGCTAGACAGCAAGCTTTCCAAGCTTTCTCTCTCTAAGTCCAATTTTCCGATAAAGCTCCGTTTGAGCTCAATTCGGATCCAAATGACACGATTGAAAGTTCCATTGAATCATGTAGAAGTGTAGGAACCCAATTTTACCTTCAATTTCAATAGGTAAACCCGATTGAATGGTCAATTTGATGAAATCAAATTCGGCTAGTTTGAAAGGGGGAAATTTGAGAATTTCATAAAATTGAGGGACCAAAGTGCAATTTCAAAAAGTTGAGAGCTAATGGGCATGACATAGATGTTGGAGGACCAATTGGTCAATTTTTGGGGTCAAATTGCCATTTTTGTAAAGTAGGGGCAAAATGGTAATTTTTGAAAAGTTGGGGACCAAATTGGAAATTTGGGAAACTTGAACCATTTTTAGGATTTTGGATAAATTCAGGACCCATAGTGAATTTTTTAAAGTTTCGGGACTTAATTTGGGGAAAATATTGGCATTAGGGACCTAAAGTTAAAGGAAAAGAAGTTTAGGAACCTAATTGCAAATAATTAAAAGTTTGGGCATTTTTTTTCATTCATGAGGAATGAAGGCTATTAGGCCAAATGATAATGAACAAGTATGTTCAAATCGTATAGGAAGACGAGGAACCTAGAATGTCAGCAGAGGCAAGCTTGCGTGGAGGCATAGAGCCAAATAAGAGGAATACACTGCATTTTCGAGTGAGTGAGAATTTTCACATCCTACCTGTTTGGGATGATGAGTACCTTGGAATGAAAAACCACTACTATGTGAAATTTTAACATCACACCTGTGTGGAGTGATGTGGAAAATACACAGAAAAAATACTTACTGGTTGTAATTAGATCATACCTGGTTGGTATGATGAACTTTATGGAAGGAAGTGGAAAACTCGTTAACCGGTTGTAAGCGAAGATGTTGTCACACCTAGTTGGTGTGATGGATGAGTGAAAAGTGATTTTTGTTGAAAGTGTTCTACCCTGGCTGTGTGCACTACTTAAAGATTTTGGAAAACCTTTTTGACGAGAGCTCTAATGGCTCAGATAGGATGGAGGCCTCGGTTTTGGAACTTGGGGGCTAAAGTACTTGATTTTGAAAATCTTGTACAATGGGCCCAATGCTAGTTGGCACAAGCAAGAGCTCGTAAACAAACATGATGTTAAGCCATGAAATATTTAATTAATGATGTGATTTAGACATGGTACCAAGACAGGACTGACATACTCAATGGACTGGCAACAATGCGACAAGACCAAGTCGTTGGACTTGTCTAGATAAACAATTGTAGGTCGAGTTGAGGATCGGGGCTGTTGGACCAGTGGCACCAAAGATTAATGTCTTATATGGAAAACTTTGTTTGTGCATGCACTTGAGGTTCGAGACCAGTAAAATGCCCAAGAGGGGTACTAATGCCTCCTAAGGGATATTGGACGACATGGTGGAGATAAGGGCAATTTGTCATGCTAGCAGTTAGGGAAGCTTGACGTAGCTTCATGTGCACGAGACGGGGTGGGGTCGGGATGAGGTCTTTGCCTTCATACGGACACAAAGTTTCTTTTTGGGTCTGAGGGTCAGATGTCACGTACACCCACTCATTCCCAGGGTAGAAGTGGATGGGCTTCTCTCTAGGTGGTCGGTAAAATCACTTCAACGCTAAAAGTGGGTGCAGTGGACGAGCTGCCCTACGAATGTGTGATCCCATCATGATGAAGGGCGTGTGTTGATTGTTAAACACAATGATTGTAAGGAAATTGGTTTTGAATAACCAGATATTCAAGGAAACAATGGTTTTAAAGAAAATAAGGATTCTGGCACACTCCAATTCAAAACTATTTTTCAGAAACTCATGTTTCAAAAAACCCATTCACTAAGTTGTCAAACACATCCCCTCTTTTTACCCCTTTTCAAGAAACTGAGGGAAAAGCCTACCTAAAGACCTTCTGCTAGCTAAACATGCAAGACAGGTATGAAAGTTTAAATTTATTCAGTTTTGATTAATGTCATTCCAGGAAAGGTACAGGTATAAAGGACGTCTTACTCCTCACGGTTTAAAGAAGGGGAAACCCTTAATAAATCGGGAGAGTGGCGTGTTGCTCACGAGGATCTGACCAAACTAGGTCAGGGCGTGTGTTGATTGTTATTGATAACATCTCCACTAAAAATGTTTATAAAAAGTTCATGAATGTTCTGTTTTGTATTTTTATCCAAGGCTATTCTTAATTTCCCAAAAATCATCACCTTGTAATAGTTATAAAAGTGGTTCACAACCTTTTTCTCTATGTAAAGATAATTCATCTACCATTTGGTATCATTGTGATTCCTCATGAAATTCAAACTTATTATCACACATACAAACTTAGCAACACAAGCTAAGCACTCATCAAGGTCAACCATCTACATTAAGCTAATGAACACAAGCATACAAACATCATATATACAAGCTAATAGCACATGCATAGCTATACACAAACTAAGTAACATTGCATATGTAAACCCCATCCCCTTAAAGATAAGAAAAATATGGAAAGAATCGGTCAACCTAAAGGAGAAAATCGAATAGGTTCACGAACCCCAATCGTTAGAGAAAGGGCAATTTGGGAAATTTACAAATCCCAAGTGACCCAAAAAATCATAAAAACTATGGAAAGTGACTTTGGGACAAATTGGAAGAGAAAACCAGATTAGTTTAGGTGAACCAAATCTAAACCAGATTGAATTGTTTTGAACCATCATTCAACCGGTTACTAAATTCATTTTTCTAGGTGGCTTAAAATATAAAAATTGGAGAATTGAAACCACCATTGGATAGAGAAAGAATTTAGAAATTTTTAATTTTGAAAAACTTGGTCGAATCGAACCTGAACTGACCTGTTTAAGCATTGAACCTGGTTTGAACTGGTCCGGTCCATTTTGGAACAGTGTCATCTTCTTCCTTTCGATGACATCAATGTTCACTCACCAGAAGAACGGACAGCGCCGACAAAGCTAAATCGTCTTCTTTTAGGGCATTTCAGGCCAGGAATGAGCACCATAAAGGTGCCAAACAAACGGCGAGAGAGTCTTCGAGCTCCCTATATAAATAGCTCCCTCCCCCCCATTCATCCTCCTCACATAAGAAAAATCCTCTCTCTCTCAACTACTCCATTTTTCGGTGAAGCTCGAATCAGAGCTCCAACTTGGGCAGTTTTCTCAACCTTAGAAGGCGATGTTAGGTTCTTTAGACTCCGAGGGATGTAGCTATCTGATAGAAACCTTCGTTCGATACGAAGACTGTTGGAGAAGTGACGGTGTAATCAAACAGTGAAGTAGCTTTGGGGGACCGAAGCGACTCTATTTCGGCCGAGTTGAAAATGGCTGAATTTAGCCCTCATTAGCCCAAACCAAGCTCTCCCATCATCCCCACAGCCCTTAGACGACCTTAACTGAGGTGAAAGGTAAGCCAATTCGGCCCTTCTCAGTCATTGCAGGTTAGAGTTTGTGAGAAAAAGTACAGAATTTCACTGATGAAATTCTCCCTTAATTCAAAGTCAATTGTAGGAATTCTTGATCCTAGAATGTACCTCAGGAAAAGAGCTATTTTTCCCGATAAGAGATCAGACCGCCACACCTTCGACGATAAGCTTTGGAAGCTTTCTCTCTCTATGCTCTATTTTCTGGCGAAGCTCTGTTTGAGCTCAATTCGGACACAAATGATGCGGTTCAAAGCTTAATTGAATTGTATGAAAGTGTAGAAACTGATTGGATGGTCAATTTTATGAAATAAAATTTGGCTAGTTTGAAAGGGGGAAATTGGGGAAATTTGGGGATTTCGAAAATAGAGGGACCAAATTGAAATTTCCCAAAATTGAGGGCCAATTGGCCATGAAAAGGATGTTAGAGGACCAATTGGTCAATTTTTTAAAATAATTGGGGTAAAATTGCCATTTTTGTAAAGTAGGGGCAAAATGGTATTTTTTGAAAAGTTAGGGACCAAATTGGAAATTTGGAAAACTTGAGCCCCTTAAACAATTTTGAGTAAATTGAGGACCCAAAGTAAATTTTTAGATGTTTTGGGACTCAATTTGGGAAAAAGTTAGCATTATGGACTTAAAGTCAAAGAAATGAACTTTAGGGACTCAAGTGCAATTAACTAGAAATTTTGAGCCTATTCGTTTATACGTGGGAAAATGAAGGCGAGTATGCCAAATATTAATAGAAAAAATGTCCAAATCATGTAGGAAAATGAGGGACTGGAACACCAACAAGGATAACCAGCATGGAAGCGGAAACCTTTCCACAAATATTAATAGACCAAATTGGCTTACCTTTCCACTCTAATTTAATTGTAGGAGGGTTGTGCAGGTATTGGGAGGGTTTGGTTTGGCCTGAGAAGGGCTTAAATTGTCCGATTTCAGCTCGACCAAAACAGGGTAGCTTCGATAGGTTGGAGCTGCTTCACTGTTCTAACACGACGATGTTTCTCTAGTAACCCTCGAAGTAAATGGATACTACAGGCGTGTAGCTGACTTCTCCCCAAATCTAAAGAACCTGACCATGCCTTCTTTGGCTCAAACAAATGCCCAAGTCAGAGCTCCGGTTCGGATCACATCATAAACTGGTTCAATCTAGCTTGAATCCGGTTCTCCTGAACCAGTCTGGTTTTCTCTCCCAAATTGTTCTAAGGTCCTTTTCCAAGGTTTTATGAACCCTTTGGATCACTCGGAAGTTGTAAATTTCCCAAATTACCCGTACTTTGATGATCGGGTTTGTGAATTGGTTCAATGTTTCTCACTCGGTTTGACTAGTTCTTTTCCCAATTTTCCTTAACTCCAAAGGGTGGGGTTAACAACTCTACCCTCCTTTTAGAAGTTTTGTCCCCAAAACTAAATCAGCATTTTTCACTCTGAGATAAACTTCCCTTAATGTCAACTTATACATGTTAATACTTTGGTTGTTCACTCACTTAGTCCACCTTAAATCACACACTTAAGGAATTTCTTTTATTTTATATTGTTTACTCCTTCCATAGAGTTTTATCATAACTAGTATGTCTGGCCCGTGAGTCCAAAGCTATATCCCTAAGTTCGCATCTCCCTTTACTAAGGGCAAGATTCTTCCCTTTGGGGTTCTTACTCAAGATTTCAGGATTGAGAGTTACAAGGTGCCCAATCGTTCTTTTGTCTAGTTATTCTCTTTATCATTGAAACCCTTAGCTCGACGTTCTTTCGAGCATTACGTACTTGTTTTCATAGGTTTCGGTATTATTATTCCTTCATCCTAATTTGACCCATCCTTCATCCATTATTGATTACAGCTTTGGTCAAAATTATGTTTGACCTTATTATGCTTACTAACTAACTCTTTCTTACTTGAGTCACATTTTACTCGGGACTGTTGGTGCTTACATGTCCCTTACAACATGACATAGTCTAGAACCTGTCTTCATCCATCAGACTTCTAAAACACCTCCTTTAGGGTTGTTCCCAACTTGCCAACCTTTTAGGGATTGTATAACTTCATCCCTTCTTTCATCAGGTAGTATTCCTTGACTACCTTTACCATTATCCAGTCATCCTTCGTGCCTTGACAACATGTCTTACATAGCCATGTCAGTTTTCCTTACCCACTCATCCTTTCCCAACTTCTTTATTGGGTCTTTCTGGTGTCAATCATTGAATTTCTTGATGACTTACTGACATGTTGGGATTCTTCCCTTCTTTTTTGTTGACGTCCTTTATTCAAGAATTTTCCTTTCCCCTAAATGCACTCTTACTTACTCTTGACCTTTTCACGATTCTGTTGTTTTTATGGAGTTCTCCTTTAATGATTTTTATTCTCTACTGTCCTTCAAAGTAGAGATTTCCCTTTAGGTGTTAGATGTTCGAATTTCTCACTACTCCATGAAGGTTTCCTTCCTTCGCAGTCTTACCCCCTTTTGAATTTGGGCTTTTGTCCACCTTTAATCATTTGTCGATCATTGGGTCTTATTTCGTGTACTCAACACTATGCCCACTCTATTACCCTTCTTTAGAGTGTAGTCTCCACTACTCCCCGGTCCTTCTTATGGTCTCATTTATTCTCCTTGACCATCCTATTGCTACTAGTTACTTCCTTCTTTTCTGGGCCTGTCGGAAATCCCTAATTAGCTTCTTTGCACTAAAAAACAAGTAATACTTTGGCCATGCTAACATACTCTTAACCGCTTATGGTTCTTCATGAGGTTCTTTTTGTCGGTTTAAGCCTCTTAGGATCCATCTGGTGGTTCCTTAGCTTTGGAACTTCCCTTTTTGAGGTCTCACTTCCTACTTGTATCCTCTACCTAAGGATTCCCATCCCGGTTCAACCTCTCTAACGCTTCTTGGAGGCTTTTCGTTCCTTCCTTTCTTACACCCTTCCGAGATCAGTATTATTTCCTACTCTTTATCCTTCACTGTCCTCCATTTCCTTTTTGTTCCTTATCCTCTCTTTGAAGAGCTTTTGCTGATAGATTGGTTCCTAGCACCCTTTATGTCCAGCCATACACTCCTTGGGCTCCATTAAGCGAGTGTGGACCAAGACCAGTCTTGATGTCATTGGTTGTTTTCTCCTTACCCACTTCCGAATTGGAGGACTTACTTTTCCAAGGTTCTTCGGATGTTCTTTCCTTTATTTCCTTATTATGGGTAGCCCACCCATTCTTACTTTTTCACTGTGTCCTTTGATGTTATTTTCCTACTTATCTATTCATTGGATTTAACTTTCTCCTTGGGTCCTCTTAATATTTTTCCCTTGATTCTTTCATTTTGACGTGCACTTCATCTCATCATCCTTCGTCACTTGGTCCATTACTTCTTAGTTGGAACATGTATGCCTTCCCATGGTCTCCTTCCTTGTGAAAGGTTCAGGCACTATTTGCTCCAAGACTTCTTTGTGGGGGACCTACTAAATCCTCCTTATGACTTGCATGTGGTCATCATTTCATTTTCGGCCATTTATTTCTTTAAGGATTTCCTTCATCCTTCCTTTCCACTATTTTGGCCTTTCCACCTCCCCTTCCATACTAGGTTAGTCTACAACCCTACTTGGTTCCTCTATTTTTTCCAAGGTAGATCATACCTTGTTATCTCGAGACATCCCAATTGTCTTTCATTGTTTTTCTTGTCTTCTATGAAGGAGGTGTTTCCTTCTTTGCTCCTAGGTGGCTTGTAGTGCCCCTTAAAGAAAATTCCCTTTGTCTATGTTCTGCTATTTCTGGATTTTCTTAAGGTCCTACCCTTGATCTTCTTTCATGATCCTTCCTTGGGTAATTGAGACATACAATTGTATTATTAAGGGACACATAAATTTTCAGGAATTTAGAATCTTATTCATTGAAGTAAAAATATTATTTTGGGATTTTAACATCTCTTGAGGGAGATTGTTATAATGTCAGTTTAGGGAATACTCTATACCAAGCTATGGTCTAAAAGGATTTCTTCCTAAGTGAGATTGGGTTTCCTAGCCGCAATTGTGGTTCTTGTAATGTTATCCCTTCAGGCTTCCATAGGGGTGGAGGTGTTCTTATTGGAAGGTATCGCTTGGATTCCTTATAGTATGGGACAGTTCCTTGCTATGTGTCCCACCCTCTTACATTCATAACAGATCCTCTTGGGTCTTGTCCTTGGAAATGTTGGGCATCTACTAATGAAGTGTCCCCATAGCCCACATCTATAACAGGTCATCTCCTTATGTGGATCTTTATGGTTCCTCCTATACTTTGAGCAATGTGGGGCCTTTCTAAGGGGTTGCTGATGGTTCGATGCCTTGCCATCCTTGAGCCTAAACACCTTGGAGGCTTTCTTGTTGAGTCCTCTTCAACCCAGGGTTACTCCAAGGATCCTTCTATACTTCTGATTCATTTCCTCCCTTGGGATGGAGTTCTCCCTAGCTTCCGAGGTGGCTTAGGTAGCGTGGGTTTGTTTGGCTACTTTTCTTGGGGCCATCTGAAAATTTTAAAATTATTCCTATCAGTTACTATGTTATCTAGTCTTGATAATATATTCAAGGAAACAGGCTCTGATACCACTCAAGTTGTCACGTCCCGACCTGATTTGGTCGGATCCCTGTGAGCAACTAGCCACTCATCCAGTTTATTAAGGGCTTTCCCCTTCTTTTTAAACCATGAGAAGTAACGCATCCTTTAAACCTATACTTTTCCTAGAATAACATTAATCAAAATTACAAGAAATTTTAAACTTAACATACCTATCTTACAAGTGTGGTTAGCTTGAGGTCTTTGGGTAGGCTTTCCCTTGGTTACTTGAAAAGGGGTATAAGGGATGGGGTGAGTTCAACAACTCAGTGAATAGGTTTTTAAAATTTGACTTTTAGGAAAAGTGTTTGAATCGGAGTGTGCCGGACTCCTTATTTTCTTTTAAAAAATTCATCCTTAAAATCTCATTTTCATAGCCATTGCTCAATCCTCAATCATAACCAATGTGTTTCTCATTCCACACACGCCCTTCATAATGAAGGGAATACACATTCGTAGGGTAGCATGTCCACTGCATCCTCTTGTGGCATTAGAGCGACTTTACCAGCTACCTAGATAGAAGCACATCCACTTCTATCCTGAGAATGAGTGGATATATGCGACATCCAACCCCCAATCCCATAAATAAAACTTTGTGTCCGTATGAGGATAGAGACCTCATCTCAACCCCACCCCGGTCTCATGCACATGAAGCTACATCGAGCTTCCAAGACTGTTGGCATGAGTTCATGCACAAAATAATAGTTTTCAACATAAGCCATTTAATATGTGGTGCCACTAATCTAACGGCCCCAACCCTCAACTTGACCTGCAGTTGTTTGTATCGATTGGTCCGTAGACCTGTCCTATCGCATTGACACCAGTCCATCGAGTATGTCGGTTTTATCTTGGTACCATGGCCAAACAATTCATTCATTTAAAGTTTCATGGCTTAAACTCATATTTCTTTACGAGCTCCAGCTCGTGCCAATTAGCCTAGGGCACACTGTACGAGATTTTCAAAATCGGGCATATTAGCCCCGAAGTTCCAAAACCGACGCCTCCAACCTATCTGAGCTATTCGAGCTCCCGTCAAGAAGGTCTCCCAAAAAGTTTAAGCAGTGGCACACAGTCAGGGGAGAGCACTTCCAACAAAAATAAACTTTTAGTCGTCCATCACACCAAACAGGTATGAGAACATCTCCACTTATAACCGATAAGCAGATTTTCTACTTCCTTCTAGGAAGTTTTATCATACCAACCGGGTATGATCTACTTACAACCAATAAGTAGTTTTTTAGCGTAATTTCTACATCACTCCTCACAGGTGTGATGGTTAAAATACCACTTAGTATTGGGTTTTAAATTTAGAGGTGCTTATCATCCCAACCGAGTATGTATAAAATCTCACTCACCCGATCGTATAGTGAATTCCTCTTATTTGGCTATTTGCCTCCACGCAAGCTTGTACTTGTTGGCATTCTCAATACTTCATTTTCCTACACGATATGAACATCCTTGTTCATTTTCATTTGGCCTATTAGCCTTCATTCACCACGAATTAATAAAATACTCAAACTTTTCGATTTATTGCAATTAGGTCCCTAAAGTTCCTTTTATTTAACTTTAGGTTCCTAATGCCGATTTTCACCCAAATTGAGTTCTGAAACTTCTAAATTTCACCTTAGGACCTCAATTTATTCAAAATCACAAAAAGGGGTTCAAGTTTCCCAAATTTCCAATTTGGTCACCAACTTTTCCAAAATTTCTATTTTGCCTATACTTTACAAATATGGTAAATTTCACCCCCAAAAATTCAAAAAAATGGCAAATGGTCCTCCAACATCTTTATCATGCCCAATTGGCTCTCAATTTTATGAAATTTCACTCTAGTCCCTTGAATTTCCTAAATCCCCAATTTCAACCTTCCAACTCAGTCGGATTTGATTTCATCAAATTGATCAATCAAATGAGTTTAATTGTTCAAATTGAAGTTAGATTAGAGTTCCTACATCGTCATGCAATTAAATTGCACTTTGAATTGTATGATTTGACACCAAAACGAGCTCAAATGGAGCTTCACCAGAAAACTAAACTTACGGAGGGAAAGCTTTGAAAGCTTACCGTCGGGGAAGCGGCGGTCCGAGCTTTTGATCTGGACAGATAGGTCTTGTCCTGAGGTTCCTCCTAGTATCAAGAATTGCATCAATTGATGTTGAATTGAGGGAGAATTTGGTTAGTGAAATTCTATTGCTTCTCTCTCTAGCACTGATCAGAAATTACAGAGAGAGTCAAATTGGCTTATCTTTCTACTCTATTTCAGCTGTAGGAGGGTTGTGGAAGTATTGGGAGGGCTTGGTTTAGCCTGAGAAGGGCTCGAATTGGCTGATTTCAGCTCAATCAAAATCGGGCAGCTTCGGTCCCTGGAGCTGCTTCACTGTTCTATCATGCCAACGTTTCTCTAGCGACCCTCGAACCAAATGGAGACTACATACGTGTAGCTGACTTCTCCCCAAATCCAAAGAACCTGAAAACGCCTTCTTTGGCTCAGAAAAATGCCCAAGTCGGAGCTCTGATTCGAGCTTCACCAAAAAATGGAGTAGTGGGGAGAGAGTGGAGTTTTTAGGTGTGAGGAGGATGAATGAGGAGGGGCTCTTAATATAGGAAGCTTGGGGACTTCTCAGTTGTTCTATTGGCTCCTTAATAGTGGTCTTTCATTGTTTGAAACTCCTAGGCCAGAGACTTTTCATCTTTGCTGGCGCTACTCAATTTTCTAGCGAGTGAACAGTGTTGTCATCTAAAGGAAGAAGATGACACTATTCCGAATCAAACTGGACCAGTCCAAACCTAGTTCAAAGCTTAAACCGGCCAGTTCATGCCCGATTCTACCAAGTTTTTCAAAATTAAAAATTTCTAAATTCATTATCTATCAAATGGTGACCTCAATTCTCCATTTTGAATTTTCTATGCCACCTAGAAAAATGAATTTAGCATCCGGTTCAATAGTGGTTCAAACTAGTCCAAACTAGTTCAATCCGATTCAGATCTGGTTCACCTAAACCGGTTTGGTTTTCATCTCCAATTCATCCTAAAGTCATTTTTCATTACTTTTGCGACTATTTAAGTCACTCGGGATGCATAAATTTCCTAGTTTGCCCTTTCTCTATCGGTTTCGCTTCATGAACCGACTCAGTTTATAAACTAGTTCAATCCAGCTCAGATCCGATTCTCCTGAATTGGTCTGGTTTTCTCTCCCAAATTGTCCTAAGGTCCTTTTCCAAGATTTTATGAACCCTTTGGGTCACTCGGGAGTTGTAAATTTCCCAAATTGCTCGTTCTCTGATGATCGGGTTTGTGAACTGGTTCGGTGTTTCTCACTCGGTTTGACCGGTTCTTTTCCCAATTTTCCTTAACTCTAAAGAGCGGGGTTTACAATATGAACCTAACTCAACTTCATAACCTACTTTGATGTCATCCTCTCTTGCTTTCTCTTTCTTTGGAAATCTTGTGGGCACATCCTTTGTACCCTATCCTTATTCCTATTTGTATCCTATTACAAGTCCACTTCTTTAGGGACGGGTTAAGATCCTTTTTGTTTCAAGATTTCTTGACCTTCTTATGAGAGGCTTACTTAGTCTTTCTCGTGCCTTGAGAGTGGTCACCAATCCTTTTCGGCCATTGGTTTCCTTCATCCTTCCTTCCCAACATTTGGCCTTTCTACTCCTCTCTTCTTTATCTAGATATTAAATTCATGACTCTTATGAGGATCAGTTCATTAACTGACTCGTCCATACTAATCTCCTTGTCAATGGTTTTAAGACAGTTGTCTCTCTAGTTCACTCATTCTTGATGCCCATCCTGTCGCCATTCAGCGTGCATGTAGTTATTACTTCTTCTCTGTCCTTTTTAGGGCATCTTGTTTCCTTCTTGATCATCTAATAGTTACTAGTCACTTCCCACTACTAGGTTCATCTGTAACCCATGTTGGCTCCTCCACTTTTCCAAAGTAGGTCACATCTCGCTAGTCCATGACATTCTATCCGGCGCCTGGCATTCAGAGTTTTTCTTCGCTTGTGGAGGCGCTTCCCTCTATGCTCCTAGATGATTTGTAACTGCCTTTTAAGGAAAATTTTCCCTTTATCAATTCTTTGCTCCGTGGTTTCTCAAGGTCCTACCTTCGGTCCTTCTTGCCTTTTGTGACCCCTCTTCATATAGTTGAGGCACAAGATCACATCATATTTGAGATAGAATTTTTAGGAATTTGGAGTTTTTATTAATTAAGAAGGAGTACAATAAGTTTGGGGCATTATCCCTATTACAAGAGGTAGTCACGTAGTAAGCTTGGAAAGCTACTATACTAGGTTCTTAATGAGTCTCTTCTTGGGTGAGGTCACAAGCCCTTGCTAGTGTCCCTGGCGTTGGGTTGGCTCCCCAAGTGTTGGAACCACATTCCTTGGTGGTACTGGACACTTCCCCACATAATGTCTCTTGGTCCTTTCTAGCTTCTACTATACCTCGGGCAATGGAGAGCTTTTAGGGACTTCTTCCTACGAGAATAGGATTTTGGGCAGTGTTAGAGGCGGCAGTCCTAATTTTCTTGGTTCCTTGTCTAGAAGCCATCTAAAAAATTAGGTTGTCTTTCCCTTAATTATTATGTTATATAGTCTTGATAATGCATTCGAGAGAACATAGCTCTGATACAACTCAAGTTGTCATGCCCCGACTCGGTTTGGTCGGAACCCTATGAACAACCCGCAACTCCATGAGGAGTTAGGCATAATTTCTGACCTTGTTCCTTAGAATAACATTATACAAAACTTAATAGCTTAAAAACTTTAACAAGCATGTCTTTAAGCTTGTTCTCGAAATTTCTTTAAGAGTGTTCTCCTTTCCAGAAAAAGGTTTAAAGGGAGGGGTGAGTTTCTACAACTTATTGAACGGGTGTTGGAGTGAGTTTTTAAAAAATTGATTATCACATCTTTCTTTCTTCACATGATTGCGGGCTTTTCTTTATCTTAGAAAAACATTCCAATGTTTCCCCTTACTCGGGATTAGTGTATAGCTAAACGTGCCCATTTATCAAAAAGGGTTCACACATTTTCCCCTTGCTCAGGATTTTTTTTAACAAACAATCATATGCCCTTTATTATAAAGGGTCCAAGCATTCACGAGATTCAGTTATGAGGACTGCACCCACTTGTGGATCGGCGTATCTTTACCATCCACCCTGATAGAAGTCCTCAAATTCTACCTGGAGTTTGAGTGGATATCAATTGTCTAATCTTCAGACCCAAAGTACTCCATGTTTGCGATGTGGAGACAGAGGCCTCATCCTGACCCTGCCTCAGTCTTAGTGCACAAGAAGCTACTTCAAGATTCATGACTCACCGGCACGACAAAACTACCCTTATCGCATCCTGGTCATCCAACAGCCCTTAGAACCAATACTACCCCTCTTGGGCATCTCGATGGTCCAGTATCATAGTGCATACACAAAAAATAGTCTTAGGATAATTAATAAGCCATTATCTTTAGTGCCAACGGCCCTAACACTCGACTTGGGCTTTGTAGTTGTTTGTTTGATCGTTCTGTCGACTTGGTCCTAGCGCACTACCACTAGCCCATCGAGCATTGTCAGTTCGGATTTGGTACTATGGTGAGTCACTCAAAATTAGCTAGTTATTAGAGTTTTCATGGCTCTTTTCATCATATTTGTCTATAGGCTCCAACCCGTGCCCACTTGCCTTGGGCCCACTTCACGTGTTTTTCAAAACTAGGCCTTAAGCCCTATCAGTTCAAAAACCGAGGCCTCTCGACTCTCATCAGAAATGTCTCCCAAAGTTTTTAAGTAGTTGCACACAGTCAAGGGAGATCATTTTTGGAAAATCAATTCTAAGCTTGAAATGCACTCATCATCCCAATCAGGCATGATGATGGAAAATCCCACTCACGGTAGTTTTTCATTTCAAAAAGTACTCATCATCCTAACCAGATATGATGTTTAAAATGTCTCACTCACCCAATGATTGTGACATATTCATCCCTAGTTGGATTCCTAATCCCTATTGTGCTTTCCTAAACACATCTTCGATCACCCGTTCCTACACAGTTTTAGCATTCTCATGAGGAATGTTTTTGGCATGAAGGCCTCTTATTTTCACGTATTTGCAACTAGGCCCCAACTTTTACCTTATCACAATTGGGTCCATAAAGTTCATAATCATTAACTTTAGGTCCCTAATGCTCGCTTGATTCCAATTAAGTCCCTAGGATTTTCAATATACCTTATGGGTCCTTAATTTTTCCCAAAATCACCAATTGGTCCTTAATTTTCCAAAATTAACAATCGGACCTTAATTTATCCAAAATTGCCAATTGGTCCTTAAATTTCCAAACATTGCCTATTGGCCCTCAATTTAATCCAATTTGGTTTGAGCTTTTTGCCAAGTCGAAGCTCTAGTTTAAGCTTCGTTGGGAGATGGAGCACTTCTTATTTGAGTGCTTGAGGTGTGAGGAGGATGAATGAAAGGGAGCTCTTTATATAGGGAGCTCGAGGACGCTTGCCTCAACTGGTTTCCATATTGGACGAGCTTATACTCTCTAGAAACTATCATTATCAAAGGCAATATTCCCTCACCCGAAATGGATGGCGGAATCCTTCCATGAATAGTGATATCATCTTAAGAAAGGAGATGTCACTGTTCGTTAACTGGTTGGAACGTTGACAGGTCCAACTCGACCGGGTTTGGTGACCCGAAATCATAAATCGCCTGGTTTAGGCACAATTTGACATGTTTTCCAAAAATTGAAAATTTTTAAATTTATCTAAATTCATTTTCTATCTTTTGATGGCCTCAATTTTTCAAATTGACATTTTTAAGCAACATAGAAAAATGAATTATTAAACTAGTTCTTCACGGTTTAATTTGGTTCGGTCTAGTTCACCTTGAACTGGTCTCGTTTTCGTATCCAATCCCATTCATGGTTCTTTTCCATGATTTTTATGATTTTTTGGTTACTTGGGATTTTCCAAATTCCCGTTTTAACCATTCTTTAACAATTTTGGTTCACTTAGATTCTCAGTTTACTCTTAAAAATTTATGATTTCCTTTCTCAGTTTCCTTGGTTAGAAAGGACGGGTTTCACACATACCCTATTTTTAGTCGAGGTAGCAATGGTACTATTTCGTCACACTGATACCAATAAAGGGCACATCCGTGTCAAGGAGATATGCAAATAGAAAGTTGACTTCCGCTCCATTCGAAGGACACCTAAAAGGTTGAGTTTAGTGGTCTAAGGATGAAACAGTAAGCTTTAGTATGGAGGTTCCGAAAAACTAAGGAAGTTAGCTTTCAAAGAGAATTTCGTCCAATCGTTGGCAGGAGGAGGGCCGACACTTATATAGGAAGCTCGAAGGATCAACTCTTTATCAACCCATGTCCATAGTCAACCAGATGGGAATCTCTAAAACTCCCTTTCCATTTAATTTTCTTAGAGCATAAATGCAAAAAATATCGTGACATGTAGGAAGAAGTTATGCATGCGGACATGGTGTGTGGTTGTGTCTCATGCCTCATGCGTGCAGTGCATTTGTTCATGTTATAGTAAACAATTTTTTAGTTAATTAATTGCTCTATCCTTTCCTTGGCTAGTTCATTTCAATTTTGGCTAGTTCTTCCCTATTTATTTTTCCAAAAATTACTCATCCAATTTCCTATAATTTGAGTACAATAATGGCCATTTTCCAATTTGTATAGCCCATCTAAAAATCACGGTTATATTGCTCTAAGCCCATTCAATCGATTTTAGCCATATTTTTGTCTATTTGTCTCTAATACAACTTATTCTTGGCCTAATTCATTTTTCTACAAATTTTTCATCATATTCCATGTTGATTAAGCTCAAGAATTTCCATTTTTCTTTATATAATTACTCTTAAAAATTGGTGGCTTTTTGCCTTTAAGTCTATTTGATCCCAATTCGAATGAGTTTTCACTTGTACTTTTATGATCCTTATATATGATCAAATGTGTTTATTTGAGGCTAATTTCATGGGCATAACCATTGTACAAATTTAGTGTCTAAAATAGTTTTGAATTTGGTATGATTCCAAATTTTGACTTTGAGATTTTTATTCCCATTTCAACATCATTTCTTCCCGGCCAATTGAGCCTTAATCATGGTTTTGGAAATTCCAATGTTACATAAATGCTCCATATCCCTACTATCTTGCATATTTACAATTCCTTCCTACTTTTTTACTTACACATCAAGCTAACTTATTGTTGCTGATATGGTTAATCTAACATTGGGATTTTTTGAATCGGAAATTTTCAATTAGAAATTGAAAATAGAATTTGTGTTAATTTGAAACTCAAATTATTTGATTAATAATATAATATAATTAGAATGGAACTAATTAAGTTATTTGTTGATAATTAATTAGATTGAAATAATTATCTCCAAAGTACAAATTAGATATATGGAGTTATGTTTAATTAAATTTAAGGATAAGCATAGACTTATATATGTGGATATATATATATGTGTATATATTAAGTACGAATTTGTAAATAAGACATGCACAAAGGGTAGTTTAAACTTTTCAGGCAAAGTTATGCTAATTACAATCATGAGCTAAGTGACTTCAAAGGAGAGGGCTAACTCATTTACAAATTCTAGAAACTAAAAACAAAGAAAAAGAAATTATTTAAAAAAAATAATTGAGTAAGGGAATTAAGGTCTAAAATATGGGCATGAACCCAATATATTAAAACCCAAGTGGAAAAAGGGGCCAAATCCATACATTAAACCCAAATGTCGTAAAGGTAAATCCTGAACCAATTTGAGCAAACATACGGCTTCTTAGGAGATTTACGAAGCCCAACCCCTCCCCATAAAGAAGGGACAAATCAAAATATCTCCCTATAATAGAGGACGGTAGAGCCCATCTCTTTGGAGCACGTAAGATCATGGATAATCCCAACAGCCCTAATTCCTTCCAAAGTGTAGAAATACCTGAAAATATAATCATTATAATCAAATTAAGGAAGCATACATTCAAGCTCCTTATACATCAAAAGTAAGTCGGTGCATTTGATCTAATCATAGAAATAAGAAATGAAAAACTAAAAATATGATGAGGACTTCCATGTTGGCTTAGCACATGATCATTAAGGAGTATGAATCATTTGTCCTAACAAGCCAAATAAACATCTAAGTCCTAAGGGATAAGTACCAGCCAAGAGCAGTAAAAGAAAATCTATCAAAGACCAGTAATTGAAGGGAGGTTTGGATTAGACTTAGACCAACTTATGAGGTTTGGAATTGCTAACCTACTCAGTATGACCTAAAGTCAAAGAGTGACATCCTTCATCCATAAGTGGATAAGTGTCATGCCCCAACCTAGTTTGGTCAGATTCCTCGTAATTAACCTGTCACCCTTCCCCTTACTAATTTAGTATTCCTACCAAATAGACCCATGAAGGTAAAGGCGTAGGAGTACTCATGTTTCCCATAACAAAGTTTACAAAATATTTAAATGATGGTTTACCTATTCGTGGTACCTTTGACTTGCCCCTAGCTTATGCTTCTCTTGATAAGAGGATTTTCCTAAAAAGAGTTTAGAGGAGGGGTGGGTTTCTACAACTAAGTGAGTGGGGTTAGGGAGTGAGTTTTCAAAATAAACAATTTATCAAAAAGTTTTATCTTTTAAGTTTATTGTGATATGATTTCATCTCCTTTTAGCACTTCCCCTTGCTCAAGAGGCATTTAGAAAACAATCACATGCCCTTTCTATCATAAAAAGGGATCCTATGTTCATAGAACAAACCTCGACTATTCCACTTGTGGACCGGAGTGTCTTTACCGTCCACCCAAGTAGTGGTTAACAACCCCTACCAAGAGTTTGAATGGAAATTATACGTTTAACCCTCAAACCCTAATCATTATTTGGGTCTGCTTTATGGGACGAGACCTCATTTCCCCCGCTGCCTCGGTCTTAGTGTGCATGAAGCTCCTAGAGCTTCATGATTAGTTGGCATGAAAAACCTACCCTTATTAGATCCAAGTCGTCTAGCAGCCCTTGGGACCCAACAACTACCCATCTCGGGCGTCTAGATGCTCACATATCTTCATGCATGCATACCAATAGTTTTGAATCATTAGCCATAATCTTTGGTGCCAATGGTCCAACAGCCTCGACACTCGACTTGGCTTGTAGTTGTTTGTCGGCCCGCCGACCTAGTTCTGGTGCACTGCCACTAGCCCATCAAGCCTTGTAAGTCATATCTTGGTCATATGGCAAGTCACACAAAATTGACAGTTTTATGAGATTTTTTATGGTTCTTATAATCATGTTTATCTACGGGCTCTAACCTATGCTCACTGGCCTTGGGCCCACTTCATGAATTTTTTTCAAAATTGGGCCTCAAGACCTATCATTTTTTAAATCCGAGACCCCGAGCCTATTAGAGAAATTCTAGCTCCCATCGGGAACGTCTCCCAAAATGTTTAAGCAATTCCAAAAATTGCCAATTGGCCCTCCATTTTGTCTAATTGCCCAATTGGGCCTCAATTGAGTGTTAATTTCATAAAAATGCCCAAATTTTCCTTCCATTACAATTTGGCACCCACTTTTCCAAAAATCCCTAAATTTCCCAATTTTTTTCAAAATTGTAATTTGGTCCCTAAACATCATTTCATTGAATTGATCACCAAAATTTGGTTAATTGTACCCATTCATGATCTAAATCATCTTCCCTATGTCTACCTCGACATTTCAAGCATTGAAACACTTCATTTGGCTCAGAAATGAGCTCAAACGAAGCTTCATCGGAAAACTTAGTATAAAGGAGAAAGCTTCAATATCTTACCGGTGAGGGTCCGACAACTAGAGCTCTTGCTTTCTCTAAATTGCTCTTCTCTTTGGGATCCTTCCTAGATCAAACCATACCTCGATTGGTGGCCTGAGAAGTGCGAATTTCTTAGTTTAAATTTTAGTAAAAACGCATTATGAACAGTATTTTTCAGCGAGGGGCGGCGGAGGGGACTTACCAACTTAGCTTAAGGAAGGTTGTGGCACCTCTATGTGTGGTATAGGGAGCTTGGTTTAGCCAGAATTGATCTGGGATGGCTTGAATTGAGCTTGAGCAGCTCAGGCTATCGACCGCCGAGGAGAGGTGGTACTGTGCAAGCATCCCGACTCTTCTCATGTTGTCTTCGGGCTGAAGGGAGGGTGTAATTGGATAGAGGACTTCCTCCTGGTTCTAAGGACACACAATGCAGCTTTAGAGGTGGAAGAAAATCCCATTGTCGTAGCTCTAGTTTTCTACTTGTCGAAAAATGAATTACTTAACCTTCTTCACTCGTTTGTGGGATGGGGAAGATGAATGGGGGGTGCTCTTTATATAGGGAGCACGGTAACTCACCGGGCTATCGGCTGGCATAGGACTCAGCCTTTGACTCGGCCGCCGGCGATCATACCAGAGCTCTTCCTGGGTCACTAGAGGAATTGCCCTCCCTCCTCTCTCTCCTTTCTGTCAACTAATTGAGGAAGAAGATGATGATGTGGTAGATATGCCATATGGTGCACTGTCATTGGTCAGATTTTCTGACGTGGCATTCCCATTTAGCTATCGCGTCAGTCATTGACCAACTGATCAGACACATGCCAATTCTCCCATTGGATGCTCGTGTATGCATTACAAGTTAACTAGTCATTTGACCATTGATCGGACACATGGCAACCTCCCATGAGCTGCTCATGTTTGCGTGGCTGCTGATCGGGCACCCATTGACCATTGACTGGTCTGGTCCGATAGGGTTTGGTGACCCAAATTCGAAAATTGGTTGGTTCAGGCTCGATTCGACCGATTTTCTAAAAATTTATAATTTCTAAATTCATTTTCTATCTAATGATGGCATCAATTTTCCAAATTGACATTTTTAAGCCACCTAGAAAAATGATTCATTAAACTGGTACACTATGGTTCAATCCGGTCCAATGCGGTTCAAGTCTGGTTCACCTCAAACTGATTCAATTTTCTAATCCAATTCACTTCATGGTTCTTCCTCATGATTTTTATGACTTTTTTGGTCACTTGAGAATTTCCAATTTCCCATTTTAACCATTCTTCACTATTTTCGATTCATTAATTGACTTAGTTTTCTAAAAAAAATCACCGGTTCTTTACCCAGTTTCCTTGGTCCGAGAGCATGGGTTTCACAATCCTCACCTCCTTTTAGAAGTTTTTCCCCAAAACTTCAGTTGTTCACCCTTTACATTGGGAATTAATCATCTTGTGGTCAACTTGGGGTTTGATTTGATACCCTACTGTTTTGGTCACCCCTTCCACTCATTCATTTACTCCCTTGGACTTAGTTACTTTGACTTGTCTTACTCCTCATGTCCAAGTATTTTCTTAGATCCAATGCTTCCTGTCATTTGAGGTTAGACCTTTCCTCTTGATGGTTTTGTCCTGAATTGGGAGTTCCAAAATGTCCAACCGTACTCGAGTCTATTTATTCCCTTGGTCATTGGATCTCCTTAGCTCGTTGTCCCTTCAAGCTTTTCATACTTGTTTTTTAGGGGTTTTGGTGTTATCCCCCTTTTTGGTCCTTTAATTTGTTCTTTCACCACTTCCTTATTGGGCAACCCTGTTTCCCATTATCGGATTACCCATCCACTTCTTTACTTACCGACATACTAGTGGGTTTCCTCCTTTCAGCCATTCCTCATGTCTAATGGGTTACTGACATACTAAGGACTTATTTTCTTAGGTACATCCTTACTCGCTTGTTACATTTCACGGTTCTTTATTCTGATTTGATCCCTTATGGGCTTACTTGTCCATTCCTTGAATTCACCTGAAGGAGTTCCCTTCGTTAGTTTTATCCTCTACTCTCATACCTTGAAGTCGAGATTTTTCCATCTTTTCAATTGCGCGTTAATCCTCCTTATCATTTCTTGAAGGTTTCCTTCTTTCATATCCAGTACACCCTTTTGCATTAGTACTTTTGCTTGCCTCAACTCCTTCACCAACTTAAATTCTCATTTCATCCTACTTAGATGTCGAATTTTAAGCTCTCTACATCATGCTTAGACGTCAAATTCCATGCTACTATTTGAGGAATCTCCAATCACCAAGTCTTATTTCGTGCCCTCTACATCATGCTTAGACGTCAAATTTTAAGCTCTATTAAGTGAGCGTGTACCACAACCAATATTGTTATTCGTGGTTATTTCCTTTAATCACTTCTTAATTAAATGGCATACTCTCTAAGGTTTTTTTCAGATATCCTTTCCTATATTTGGGTATTCTGCCCATTCTCACTTATTATAGCATCATTTGAGGTTATCTTCCTAGTACACATTCCTTAGGTTTCGCTTTACTCCTTGGGCTTTGGGTACGCTTCCCTTGTAATTGATCCTTTATCCAAGCATGCCTTCCATTTGCAAGTTTACCTTCTATTTCACTTCAATTGGGGTCCATTGGCTCTTCGTTGAGATATGTATGCCTCTTCAGGGCTCCCTTCCTTGGTAGGCTTCTTCCTTTTTTTCCCCTGGAATTCCTCTTTGCATTCGTCTTTGATGGTATCAGACCTTTATCAACTTCGTGACATCCTTTGATGTCGTCCTTTTCTACTTACCCTTCCTTTGAAAGTCTTGTAGTCATATCCTTTGTACCCTTTCCTTATTCCTACTTATAATTACTACAAGTTTGCTTTATTTGGGGAAAGTTCAAATCCTCTTGCTAGTCCAGGTCCCGGTGCACTACCACTAGCCCATTGAGCCTTATATACGGGCTCCAACTAGTGCCCATTGGACTTTGGTCCACTTCACAAGTTTTTTTTTTAAATTGGGCCTCAAGCCCTATCGTTTTCAAATATGAGGTCTCGAGCCTATTAGAGCAATTCTAGCTTTCATCAGGAACATCTCCCAAAATGTTTAAGCAGTTTCACCCAGTTATGGGAGATTATTCCAGGAAAAATAATTTTTAAACTTAAAGTGGTTCTCATAAACCCCAATCGAGTATGACGCTAAAATCTCACTTACCTAGTAACAGTGACGTGGTAATCCTGATAAGATCTCGATTCTTGGTGTGCTTCTTTGTACTAGCATTGGACAACCAACTCCAACATGGTTTGAGTATCCACATCACGAGAATTGACATAAGGGACCACATACTTTCAAGTATTCGCACATAGGTCCTCACACTATACATTAATTGCATTTAGGTCCCTTAAAGTTTATAACTTTATATTTAGATCCCTAATCTTTATTTAATCTCAATTAAGTCCTTGGGACTACCAATTATCCCCCATGGGTCCTTATTTTTTTTCAAAAATCACCAATTGGACCTCCATTTTTCCAAAATTGTCAATTGATCCTTAATTTTCCAAAATTTGCCAATTGGTCCTTAAATTTCCTAAAATTGCCAATTGGCCCTCCATTTTGTCCAATTTCCCAATTGGGCCTCAATTGTGAGTTAATTTCATAAAAATACCCAAAATTTTCATTAATTACAATTTGGCCCCCACTTTTCCAAAAATCCCTAAATTGCCCATTTTTCCAAAATTGCAATTTGGTCCATGAACATCATTTCGTTCAATTGATCACCATAACATGGTTAATTGTCCCCATTCATGATCTGAATCATCTTCCCTATGTCTACCTCATCATTTCAAGCTTTGAAACACTTCATTTGCCTTGGAAATGAGCTCAAATGAAGGTTCGCCGAAAAACTTAGTCTAAAGAGAGAAAGCTTCGATATCTTACTGGTGAGGGTCCGATGATCGGAGCTCTTTCTTTCTCTTAATTGCTCTACTCTTGGGGATTCTTCCTAGATCAAACCATGTATCAATTGATGGCCTGAGCAGTGCAAATTTCTCAGTTTAAATTTTAGTAAAAACACACTTTTAATAGTATTTTCCGACGAGGGGCTGCGAAGGAGACTTACCAACTTAGCTCAGGGAAGGTTGGGGCACCCCTATGTGTGGTCTAGGGATAGCTCGAATTGAGCTTGAGCAGCTCAGGTTTCTGACCACCGAGGAGCGGTGGTACTGTGCGAGGTTCCCGGTTGTCATCAAGCTGAAGGGAGGGTGCAGCTAGATAGAGGACTTCCTCCTTGTTCTAAGGACACCTATGCAGCTTTATAGGTGTTAGAAAACCCCACTATCGGAGCTTTGGTTTGTTGCTTGCCGAAAAATGAAGTACTTCACCTTCTTTGCTCATTTGTGGGATGGGGAAGATGAATGGAGGGGTTTTCTTTATATAGGGTGCCTGGCAACTAACCGGGCTACCGGCCGGCGTAGGACTCGACCTTAGACTCAGCCGTCGACGGTCACACCAGAGCTCTTCTTGGGTCACTGGAGGAATCGCCCTCTCTCCTCTCTCTTTTCTAGAAGCAGATTGAGGAAGAAGATGATGACGTGTCAGACATGCCACATGGCGTGTTGTGATTGGTCAGTTTTTCTAATGTGGCATTCCCGCTCAATTATTGCATCGGTCATTGATTGGCTAACCGGACATGTGGCAGCCTCCCATTGGCTACTCATGTCTATGTGGCTATTGATCAAGGCGTCCGCTGACCATTGACATGTCCGGTCTACTAACTAGATGGACCATTGACCAGTCTGGTCCGACAAGGTTCGACGACCCGAATGCTAAAATTGCCCGATTCAGTCCCGATTTGACTAGTTTTCTAAAAATTAAAATTTTTTAAATTTATCTAAATTAAGTTTCTTTCTAGTGGGGCCTTAATTTTCCAAATTTACATTTTTAAGCCATCTAAAAAAATGAATTATTGAACTGGTTCACTATGGTTTAATCTAGTTCAATTTGGTTCAAGTTCGCTTCACCCCAAATCGGTCCGATTTTCTCATCCAGTTCACTTCATGGTTCTTCCCCATGATTTTTATGACTTTTTGGTCATTTGGGATTTTCCAATTTCCCATTGTGACCCTTCACTATTTTTTATTTATTAATTAACTCAGTTTTCTAAAAAAAATCATTAGTTCTTTTCCTAGTTTCCTTGATCCGAGAGAACAGGTTTCACAATATACATGTAAGACAACAACGATTATACATATTATATGAAGTTAATCTCCTACCACACGTGACATATAAGTATTTATGAATTAACCCAAGCAAGTCTTAGAGCAATGGTTAAACAAAAATAGGAAAATTACTCGATCTAGGGATAGACTCGAGTACGAAATTGAATAAGATTATAAACAAGGGACATCCACATTTCCAGTGTCATAATCTAACACCATTCACTACATAGTAACTTAACCACTTAACCAACCGGAACATCCAACCATACATATTTACAAATTTATCCTATCTTATCAAAATTGAATGAATAGGGTAAATATCTAGTAAATTCCTTTAGAAAAATATAATGAGATCATTATATGCATTTTACTTAGAATGAAATTGTCAACACTTTGGAGTAGAGTATTAGTCATATGACCCAACAATAAATACCCATAAATTAATACATACATTCAATTAAGTGAATTTATTAGATAACAATAACTATTTTAAATCATTTTTAAGATATATGGGAAGCAAGAAAAATGAAGGAAATTACTTGAAAGTCTTAGCATATAACAATAACTATTTTAAATAAACTTAAATTAAATTTTCCCACAAAATGAAAGGTTTCTTAAAATTAAAGCCTTTTATGACATGAAATTAATGAAGAATTATAATGTTCACATAAACTCTAAAAATTTTGTATGTTACCATAAGAATCCTAACATGCATTCAAAATAAATAGGGAAACTAATGAACCTACCAGACACACACAAATATTCAGACAAAAAATGAAGAATAAATATTAGAATTTGAACTGGTACCTAAGATGCAAGAAATCAAGGAAGCTTGTCGCCGCCTTCCTTAATTGTATTAGCTTGTTAAACTTCTTCTACACCATATATATATTTCCTGCAAATAAAGGATTAGGCAAATCAATTTTTATTTTCTTATTCCTACAAAGACTAATAGAAATTCTTATTAGTCTATTTAGGGAATTAAACATTTTGTTAGGAGCAGAAGACACAAACCCTTCAATCTTCCATAGGTAATGAAATGATGGAAGAAGGAAAAGAATTCGAGCATATGAAGAATTTCCTTGGGTGAGATTGAGCTATAGGAACTAAATGATTTCATTGGTAGAACTCTGCTAACAAGCTGGAAGATCGTCTCCATTCGTAGAGTTCGAGAGCATAAATGCAAAGATAATGACAAGGGATAAAAGTAACGGTACTCCTAAATTGTTGTATGATACTAGAGATTAACATAAATAGCGGGTACTCCTGAATTGTTGTATGATACTAGAGGTTAACATAAATAACGGGTACTCCTAAATTATTGTATGATACTAGAGATTAACATAAATAGCGGGTACTCTTGAATTGTTGTATGATACTAGAGGTTAACATAAATAACGGGTACTCCTAAATTATTGTATGATACAGAGGTTAACATAAATAACGGGTACTCCTAAATTTTTGTATGATACTAGAGTTTAACATAAATATGAATGCACAAGATTATGGTTGTATTTAAATCCATCAAAAGCATGTATCCACCAAATATGGAATTAAATAAAAATATTAACACAAACATTGTCCATTGGTGACTATTTGAGGCTCCGTTGTAAAGAGATTCCATCAAGAAGTCAAGTGACGAAGCTAACAAGATTCAGAACCAACAAATTGAGCATCTCCATATGTGATCATAAGATGCAAGACAAACAGAAAGGACGAATCTAAATCCCCTGAACGACACATAGACGAGCATTGCAAACAAGAGACCCTTAATAGCTCAAACTAAATCTCAGGACCAATAAAAGGCAGACGCTCGAGAAGGAATAGATAATAGAGCTGGGAAATCAGCAATGAAGGAATGAAAATCATACCTCACTATTGGAGCATTGACGATCAGCATTCGATGGATGACAAATTCGAGCTAAGGATCGTAGACAGGTAGAGAGAAAGGAGAGACTTACTTGCATTATAGGGTGGTCATCGGCACATCGAGGAAGCTCCTATCGCACCACTACTTTACGATAAACTCAAACATAAATTAGGAGGGTAGATATTTCAGATGAAAGGTTGACTTACCATAGCTTCAATTAAGATGAAGATTATTGAAAGAACCACTCTCAACGCCTTTAGAGAACCTGCGGATGGAGAAAGTAATATCGTAAGAAGGAAATCAAGATTTTGGGACCCAAAGGAACCATGGGGATATCAGACAAGGGATTAGAGCTTGAGAGGAAAGCCACAAAAGAATGACAGCGAGATATCAGGATGCCGAGAAGAAGCTACCAAGGAGGGAAAGGGTGAATTTTCCCTGAGACTTCAGATTTATTACACAATGTGTCCTCAGCCGTAAAATGATGAGATTGCCCTTAGTAGTTGGGCAAAATTACTAGATTACTTAAGGAGTTGTTTAGCATATGGAAACTTTTGAGGTTAAGTTGTGTTTGGCCAATGCCTAAATACAAGCCCATATGCCTTGTTTGGCTTCTCAGAAAAATGGGGAAAATATTCTAAAGGAAATAATTCATACACGATTGTGTAGGAGGAACACGAAGAATTGGGAGTATTTTGAGAATAAACATGTGCTCAAATAACGGTGAGTGAGATTTTTTAAATCGGTACCGATTGTACCGATAATGCGATATTACTTGCATTTTTATTCTTTAATAATTAAAAGTGTTTTTGGAATATAATTTCTCTTTACTGCTTAAACCCAGATAAAAATTATTTTTGGGAAATATATTTCTTACACGAATTATGATGCTCCATTGGACCTAAGGTCACAATTTTGAAAAGATAAGTGGGCCCAATGTCATAATTTGAAAATCTCGTGAATTGGGCCCAAGGCCCATGGAAACGAGTCATGTCCCATAAATAACTATTGATATATTTTGTCTATTTAAAATATGTTATAAATTGATAATGTGTGCATAAGACTACAGAGCCAGAGTTAGGTTGTAGCTCGTTAGGCCAGTGGTACAAAGATAAAGGTCTTAAATAATAAGACTATTGCTTGTGATTATTTATGATACCGAACCATGAGACGCCCGATATGGAGGAGTGATTGTTCTAAGGGTTGTTGTATAGTAAGAAAATAACAAGGTAAGTGATCACTGGTCTAGTATATCATGGGACTCTAGGATTCCCATTGCGCAATAAACCTGGCAAAGAAAAAATTCTTGTCACTCTATAGCAGAAACTTTTATCGAAATGTATGGGGGTTGGACAATGGTGCTCACACAGACAAGTGGTCAAGGTTGTACCCTCACACCAATGTGGTAAAGGTTGTAGCCTCACACCAAGGTGGATGGTAAAAATGCTCTGGGCCACAAGTGGGACAGACCGAGGTTGTAGTCTCACAAGATTTGTTTTGCGAATGTTTGATCTCTTTAATGAGAAAGGGTGTATGATTGTTTATCATATACGAATGTAAATTTTTTCTTGAATAAAATTATGAATGTTCTTGTGGGTAGGGAAGAACACTTATGTAAACCCCGCACATTTGAGTTAAGGAAAACCGGAAAAAAAACTGGTCAAACCGAATAAGAAAACCAAGCTGTTTTATATTTGGGAATAAACAATATGGAAATTTACAATTTTCAGGTAATCCAAAAGGTTCATTAAACCTAGGAAAATAAACTTAAAATAAACTAAAAAAAACCAAAGTGGTTCAAGTGAACTAGATTCCATAAAAACTTCAAAATTAAGCTTATCATAAATAGTTATAAATTAATATATATTTAATTATTGTAATTAATACTAAAAATTTAATATTGAAATTAAATTATTGGAATTAATACAAATAATTTAATACTGAAATTAAATTATTGCAATTAATACTATAATTTATGGTAATATTAATACTAATAATAAATCTCACCCAGGCCAAACCAAGCCTTCCCAAAACTTCCTCAAAGCCCTCCCATGGCTGAATTACAACCGAAAGCTAAGTCAATTCGGCTCCCCTCTACAATTTTCGGTCAGTGTTAGAGAGAGAACTGGTAGAATTTTAATAATAAAATTCTAACTCAATTCTGCACCAATTGATGCGATTCTTGATTATAGGATAAACTTCAAGATGAGAGTTATCTTCCTAGATTAAAATCTCGGACCACCGTGCCCTCACCGGTGAGAAATTGAAACTCTCTCTCTCTACAGTCTATTTTCCGGTGAAACTCCGTTTGAGCTCGTTCCAACGTTAAAATTTACGATTCAAAGTTTCTTAGAATCGTATAAACATGCAGGAACTCATTTCAACTCCAATTTCAATAATTAGAAGTGCTTGATCGGTCAATTTGATAAAATCAAATTCGATAGTGTTGAAGAGTTGAAATTGGGGGGAAAATTGGGGATTTTTGAAATTCAAAGGGCCAAAATGCAATTTTATGAAATTGAGGGTCAATTGGGCATGAAAATAATGTTGGAGGACCAATTGAGGAATTTTGGGATTTTTGGGGTAAAACTTACCATTTTTGTAAAAGAAGGGAAAAATGGTAATTTTGGTAAAACTGGGGAACCAAATTGGAAATTTGGGAAATTAAACCCCTTTTGGTGAAATTGAATAAATTGAGGTCCCATGATAAATTTTAAAAGTTACGGGACTCAATTTGAGGAAAAATCGACATTAGGGACTTAAAGTTAATAAGAAATAACTTTAGCGACCTAATTGCAAATAACTAAAAGTTTGGGTTTTCTCATTCATTGGAAATGAATGAAGGTTGTTATGACGAGTAATAATGAACAAGGTTGTTCATATTGTGTAGGAACGCGAAATACCCGGAACGCCAACAAGGACAAGCTCGAATGAATATAAAGAACCGGTCTAGTGGAATTTACGGCATTAACGGGTGAGTGGTTTTACTAACATCATACCCAGTTGGGGATGATAAGTGCCTCGATATAAAAACCCACTGTTTAGTGGTATTTTAATCATCACTACTTAGAGAAAGTGATGTGAAAGTTATGCGGAAAAACTACTTACTGGTTGTAAGTAGATCATACCCAGCTGGTATGATGAAACTTCCTCGAAGGAAGTTGAAAACCCGTTCATCGGTTATGAACGGAGATGTCCTTATACCGGTCGGTATGATGGAGAGTAAAAACCTATTTTTGTCGGAAGTGCTCTCCCCTGACTGTGTGCCAATGCTTAAACAATTTGGGAGACCTTCTCGATGAGAGCTCGAATAGCTCTGATAGGCCAGGGGCCTCGGTTTTGGAACTTGGGGGCTAAATGCCCGATTTTGAAAATCTCGTACAGTGGGCCCAAAGCCAGTTGACACGAGCAGGAGCTCGTAAACGAACATGATATATGTGCCATAAAACTTAAAAAGTGAATTGTTGGGCCATGATACCACGATAAGACCGACATGCTCAGTCAACTAGCGGCAGTGCGACATGATAGGTCGACAGACTAGTCAAGACAAACAGTTGCGGGTTGAGTTGAGAGTCGGAGCCGTTGGACTAGTGGCACCACATATTACATGGCAATATAAGAAAACATTGTTTTTGCATGCACTGTGAGTACGGGATCATCAAGACGCCCATGAGGGGTAGTGATGCGTCCTAAGGGCACTGGACGACCTGGTGGCTATAAGGGCAGTTTGTCGTTCCAGGTGTCTGTGCGAAATCTAGAGTAGCACCAAGCACATGAGACCAGGGTGGGGACAAGATGAGGTCTCTGTCCTCATACGGACACGAAGAAGTGATTTTGGGATTGTGGGTCGGATGTCACGTACATCCACTCATTCCTAGGGTAGAAGTGGTCGTTCTTCTATCTGGGTGGCAGGAAAAGTCACTCCGAAGCCACTAGCGGGTTCAGTAGTAATACTGACTTGCGAATGTGTGTAACCTTCACGATGAAGGATGTGTGTTGGGTGATGACGCACCGTGGTAACTAAGAAATAATGGAAAAATCCAAATTTTTAAATGAAGGGATTTTTGAAAACACAGGAGTCTGGCACACTCCATATAAATATTTTTCTTAAAAGTCAAAAGGTTTTAAAAATTCATTCACTAAGTAGTCGTACTCACCCCCTCCCTTATATCCCTTTCAGGAAATCCTAGAAAGCCTCCCCTTAAAAACCGTCAACTAAGATGCCTGTAAGACAGGTATGTAAAGTTTTAAATTTCATGTAGTTTTGATTATGCTATTCCTGGAAAAAGGTGCATGTTAAAGGACGCCTTACTCTTTACAGTTTACAGTAAGGGGAAACCTTTTAATAAACCGGGAGAGTGGTGGGTTGTTCACGAGGATCTGACCAAACCGGGTTGGGGCGTGACAACTAGAGTGGTATCAGAGCTTGTTTCCTTGAATACATAATCAAGACTATAAAATATTATAACTAATAAGATTTATCCTAAAATTTTCAGATGGATCCCAAGAGAGGAACCAAGAAAACTAGGAATGGCTCTACTGAACACCTTATCTTCGTAAGAAGACAACCCTAGAAGCTTCCCTAATGCCTAAAGCATGGCAGGAATATCAAAAGAGCAAATGAGAAAGTATCCCAAAGAATGGTGATAGGACCTATTGAGGTCACAACTCTAAGTATAAAGGAAGCCAAGTGTAAAGCCATAAAATGGGGCATATAACCTTACATAGGAGGATGCTTATCAAGAATCTCGTAGCTCCCTAGTTATTTGGTGACCATTTTCTGTAATAGGGTCAAAATCCCCAACATATTATACTACTCTATTAATGAAGTACTCCAAATTCCTAAAAACTCTGTCCCTCAAATGATGTGATCTTCAAGGAAGACTCCAAAAAGAAAAAAAAACTCTCGTGGTATCTAGACTTAAGGATGAAGGAGAACTAAAACTAACAATTTCCAAGAAAACGCCAGGAGGAACCACTTATGTTCATGTAATTACAAGCATTAATGATAGGGACACTGCATGGAGAAGTGCCCAACCCTACAAAGGACAGGAATCAAGTTAACCTAGAGGGGAATAGAACACGAAGTGAAAAACTGTCCCACATCGCCAGGAGTCGGGACAATATTTTCCAAGAATAAACACCCCACAACTATAGGAAATTCGAAAGGATACCATCCCAAGAAACGTGACCCCATTTGCAACCACAAATAAGAGGAAACTCTTCAAAATCTTAGCAAAGTGGTAAGAAGGAAAAAGGGGTAAAGGTAGGACCTCAATAAAACCACAAACGGAACAAAGGATAGCTGAAGAGAATTCCCCCTTTAAGAAGAAAATCCAAACCATTTAGGAGCAAAGAAAGGAGTGCATCCACAAGAGAAGACAAGATGAACATTTGATGACAAACGGGACGTATTGGGATTACAGGAATAAATCACCTTGGAAAAAGCAACTATGTCAAATAGGAAGTTCGGACCAAGAGGACAAGAGAAAGTAAGTCGTTACAACAAGATAGTCAGAGGGAACAAATGACACCCTAAGGAAGACCGAGAAGTAGAAGGGACTACACCTAAAAAGGTCGATGAGATAGATGTTAAGGATAGGAGGACTCGAGAAACAACTGCTAAGAAACTTAGACCAAACAAATGGTGGAGGCAAAGCAATTAACGAACAAATACTCGGGAAATCCATAATGTAAGTTCCTACAAAGAAGAGAGAGGCAGAAAGGTCAAATACTCGGGAAAAGAAGGATACAAGAAATCCTTAAAAGGACCAAGGGCCAATTAACGACTAAACTCAAGCCAAGAAAGGAATAGGCAAGCCTCTCCCACAACGATCTTGAAACAAGGAAGATTTATACGCTCCCTAAAGAAATAGACAGGTACTGGGTACAAATAAGGATGCAAATAGAGCATAAAAGATGCGCCTAAAATATTTGAGGAGTAAAGGTAAATAGGAGAAGACGACATCAAGGGATGTCATTTAAGGGTAGAAATCCCCGAGAGCAAATGTAAGAAAAGAATGTCAGGGGAAAGGTAAAGAATCCTACCGAAGAAGGAAGCCCCTGAAAGACATGTGTATCCCAATTAAGAGGAAATGGAACCAACCCTTATTTAGGAAATGTTTTCCAAGGAAGGAAGTATTGTAATGGTCCATTATGACCTGTTTGGAGAGAATAGGAGAACCATGTAAAAAGAGGAAAACTAGTAACGGTGGATAGCCAAAGATAATGAACAAAACTGGATTGAGTGAACCTTCCCAAGCAAAGTAATCGACACATAGATCGAAAGCAATTATTGTAGAATGAAGAATCATGAAGTGATTTATGAGCAAGTAAAAGTGGATTAAGGAAAAAGGAAGTCATTGAATAAGGGATGCCACTAAAGAAGAGAAAGGACATAAGAAGGAAAAAAAAACATCCTCGTATGTCAATAATCATCAAGAAACCCAACGATTGGAATTGAAAGGACCCAATAAAAATGTTTAGAAATGATGAGTAGGTAAGAGAAATCCATGCGGTTATGTGAGACATAACTTCAAAGGCATGATGGATGAGAGGATAACGGTAAAAAGGATAGTTGAGGAATGCTATCAAAAGAAAAGAGGGATGAAGTTATATGATCCCTGAAAGGTAAAAAAAAAATCTAAGAGAGACCCTCAAGGAGATATTCTAGAAATCTAATGGACAAAGACAGGTTCTAGAAAATGCCATGCAATAAGGGGTATATAAGCCCAACAATCCCGTAGAGAATATGACTCAAACTAAGGAAGAGTCGGCTAATAAGCATGACGAGGTCGAATATAAAAATTTGGACTGAAGTTATAATAGACAATGAATGGAGGAAGGGTCAAAATGGGATGAAATAGTGAGAATAAAGAAAACTGTGGCAACCAGTACGTAACACCCAAAAGAACATTGAGCTAAAGGTTTCAACGACCAAGGGGTTAACTAGACACGGGAATGGTTAAGTATCTTGGAATTTCCAATCTTGAGTACAGAACCTCAAAGGGAAGAATGTGCTCTAAGCAAAGAAAGATATAAATCTAAGAATATACCCTGAAGTAAGGTATGTCTCATTATGATAAACTCCATGGAGGGAGTAAATAATATAAAGGAAAAGAAATTCCTTAAGTGAAGGATGTAAAAAGGACTAATTAAAAGAACAAGAGAAGATTTTGCATGTTAAGCAAACACCAAAGGGGCATCAAAGGAAATGATTGCTCATGCAAGAATGTTAACTAAGTTTTGGGGACAAAACTCCTAAAAGGAGGGAAGAGTTGTAAACCCCGCACATTTGAGTTAAGGAAAACCGGGAAAAGAACCGGTCAAACCGAATAAGAAAACCAACTCGGTTTACATTTGGGAATAAGCAATATGAAAATTTACAACTTTCAGGTAATCCAAAGTGTTCATTAAACCTTGGAAAAGAAACTTAAAACAAACTAGAAAACAAAAACTAAATTAGTTTAGATAAACTAGATTCCATAAGAACTTCAAAGTTAAGCGTATTTGCTTGAGAGTAGTGTGAGGATGGGTGACCTCTTGGGAAGTATGATTTTTTGTAACCCGAAATTTCGGTCAAAAATTTTTACGCAAACGTATGGCTTATCATAAATAGCTATAAATTAATATATATTTAATTATTGTAATTAATACCAATAATTTAATACCTAAATTAAATTATCGAAATTAATACAAATAATTTAATATCGAAATTAAATTATTGAAATTAATATCGAAATTAAATTATTGGAATTAATACAATAATTTATGGCAATATTAATACTACTAATAAATCTCGCCCATTGGTTGGTCATCCCCATTTCATTCTCCTCACACCTGAACACTTCTCTCTCTCTCTACTACTCCATTTCTCGGTGAAACTTAAACCAGAGCTTCGACTTCAACATTTTTCTTAACCTCGAAAATAGAGGTCGGGCTCTTTAGAACCAGGAAAAAGTTAGCTATCATATAGCAAACTCCATTCAATCCAAGAATCACTAGAGAAGCGCTGACATAATGGAACAGTGAAGCAGCTCCCGTGAACCGAAGCTGCCTATTTCGGCCAAGTTGAAATTGGCCATTTCGAGCTCTCCTCAGGCCAAACCAAGCCTTCCCAACACTTCCTCAGAGCCCTCCCATGTCCAAATTACAACTGAAAGGTAAGTCAATTTGGCTCCCCTCAACAATTTTCGGTCGGTGTTAGAGAGAGAACCGATAGAATTTTAATAATAAAATTCTAACTCAATTCTGCACCAATTGATGCGATTCTTGATTCTAGGATGAACCTCAAGATGAGAGTTATCTACCTAGATTGAAATCTCGGAACGTCGTGCCCTCACCGGTGAGAAATCGAAACTCCCTCTCTCTACAGTCTGTTTTCCGGTGAAGCTCCGTTTGAGCACATTCCAACGTTAAAATCTACGATTCAAAGTTTCTTAGAATTGTATGAACAAGCAAGAACTCAATTTCAACTCCAATTTCAATAATTAGAAGTTCTTGATCGGTCAATTTGATAAAATTAAATTCAGTAGTGTTGAAGAGTTGAAATTGGGGGGGAAATTGGGGATTTTTGAAATTCAAAGGGCCAAAATGCAATTTTATGAAATTGAGGGTCAATTGGGCATGAAAATAATGTTGGAGGACCAATTGAGGAATTTTGGAATTTTTGGGGTAAAACTTACCATTTTTGTAAAAGAAGGGCAAAATGGTAATTTTGGTAAAACTGGGGGACCAAATTGGAAATTTGGGAAATTAAACCTCTTTTGGTGAAATTGAATAAATTGAGGTGCCAGGATAAATTTTAAAAGTTCCGAGACTTAATTTGAGGAAAAATCGACATTAGGGACTTAAAGTTAATGAGAAATAACTTTAGCGACCTAATTGTAAATCACTAAAAGTTTAGGTTTTCTCATTCATTGGAAATGAATGAAGGTTGTTATGCCGAGTAATAATGAACAAGGTTGTTCATATCGTGTAGGAATGCGAAATACCCGGAACGCCAACAAGGACAAGCTCGCATGAATATAAAGAACCGATCTAGTGGAATTCACGGCATTAACGGGTGAGTGGGTTTAATAACATCATACCCGGTTGGGGATGATAAGTGCCTCGATATAAAAACCCACTGTTTAGTGGTATTTTAATCATCACTACTTAGAGAAAGTGATGTGAAAGTTATGCGGAAAAACTACTTACTGGTTGTAAGTAGATCATACCCAGTTGGTATGATGAGACATCCTCGAAGGAAGTTGAAAACCCGTTCATCGGTTATGAACGGAGATGTCCTTATACCGGTCGGTATGATGGACAATAAAAACCTATTTTTGTCGGATGTGCTCTCCCCTGACTGTGTGCCAATGCTTAAACAATTTGGGAGACCTTCTCGATGAGAGCTCGAATAGCTCTGATAGGCCAGGGGCCTCGGTTTTGGAACTTGGGGGCTAAATGCCCAATTTTGAAAATCTCGTACAGTGGGCCCAAAGCCAGTTGACACGAGCAGGAGCTCGTAAACGAACATGATATATGTGCCATAAAACTTAATAAGTGAATTGTTTGGCCATGGTACCAAGATAGGACCGACATGCTCAGTCAACTAGCGGTAGTGCGGCATGATAGGTTGATGGACTAGTCAAGACAAACAGCTGCGAGTTGAGTTGAGAGTCAGAGCCGTTGGACTAGTGGCACCACAGATTACATGGCAATATAAGAAAACATTGTTTGTGCATACACTATGAGTGCGGCATCATCATGACGCCCATGAGGGGTAGTGATGCGTCCTAAGGGCACTCGACGACCTGGTGGCTATAAGGGCAGTTTGTCGTTCCAGGTGTCTGTGCAAAATCTGAAGTAGCACCAAGCGCATGAGACCGGGGTGGGGACAGGATGAGGCCTCTGTCCTCATACGGACACGAAGAAGTGATTTTGGGATTGTGGGTCGGATGTCATGTACATCCACTCATTCCCAGGGTAGAAGTGGTCGTACTTCTATCCGGGTGGTAGGAAAAGTCACTCCGAAGCCACTAGTAGGTTCAGTAGTAATATTGACTTGCGAATGTGTGTAACCTTCATGATGAAGAATGTGTGTTGGGTGATGACACACCGTGGTAACTAAGAAATAATGGAAAAATCTAAATTTTTAAATGAAGGGATTTTTGAAAACAAAGGAGTCTGGCACACTCCATATAAATGTTTTTCTTAAAAGTCAAAAGCTTTTAAAAACCCATTTACTGAGTAGTCATACTCACCCCCTCCCTTATATCCCTTTCAGGAAATCCCAGAAAGCCTCACCTTAAAGACCGTCAACTAAGATGCCTGTAAGACAAGTATGTAAAGTTTTAAATTTTATACAGTTTTAATTATGCTATTCCAGGAAAAAGGTGCAGGTTAAAGGGCACCTTACTCTTTATAGTTTATAATAAGGGGAAACCCTTTAATAAACCGGGAGAGTGGTGGGTTGTTCACGGGGATCTAACCAAACCGGGTTGGGGCGTGACAACTTATTGGATACATGCATAGAAATTTAACTAAAAACCATGATAAAGTTTTTCTACTGATACAATAAGTAGTAGTTTGTTAAGTTAATATTTTAAAATTAAAGTAAAGGAAACTTTATACATATTCATGTGGGTGAGATATGCCTATTCAAATACAAGTAACTTTTTAAAAACTTATCATAAATGAACCAAATGATAGGTTATTTATGATGGACTAAACAGTTTTCAAACTAGCCATATACAAGTTTATTTATTTATGCTTAAAGCTTAATTATGATGAACACTTGTTTTACCAAACCATATTGATAGAAAACTATTTTATTTTAAATAGAGTATGTGTTGAATTGTGGACTTTACGTCATGATGTAAGCTATCCCATTCACTGAGTTGTTGAACTCATTCCTCTCCAAATACCCCATTCAAGCAAAACAATGTGATAGATGATACACCCAAAGTGGAGAATCAATCTAAAACTAAAGGTATGCCTTATATACAGTACTTGGCCCCGATGTAATTTATAAAGTTTATTTTTAAAATTTTAATAGAATATTTTGGAAAATAATATGAGTTGTTTTATGTTATGCATTACACCCTATCAGGATTACAACAATTAGGTACCTATTATTGTACGGTCGGGAGTATGTGGCAGGTTGTCTATAGGTCAGGATGGGGAAACCATGTCGGGGTGTGACAGTTACTCTTCTTACATTGTTTCGAGAGTGCTATATTTTCATCCCTTATGCATACAAAGTACTTTACCTGTCATGCCCCAACCCAGTTTGGTCGAAATACTCATGAAAAACCCGCCACTCCCTTTAGTCTAAGAAGAGTCACTCCAACTTGCGACCACGAGGAGTCAGGCATAACTTCTGACCTTGTTTCCTAGAATAGCATTATACAAAACTTAATAGCTTAAAACTTACATACCTGACTTAGGGTTTAGCTACGAGAAATCTCCAAGTTCTTGAAAAGGGTTTAAAGGGAGGGGTGAGTTTCTACAAATCAGTGAGCATGTGTGAGTTTTAAAAGCAACGGTTTATCAAAATATTCTATCTTCACATGATTGTGGGTTTTTCTTTATCTTAGAAAAGCATTCTATCATTTTACTCAAAATTCTTTACTGTTATGTGAGTTCAACTCTTTCAACACTCCCTTGCTTGGGAAGTATTTCACGTAGTACAACCATACATGCCCCTTTATCACAAAGGGTTTACACATATTTTTCCAATAACTAGTTTATCAGAAACACCTTTCTCTTTCACAGTCTTTTTATCATTATCATTTATTGTGTGTTTAGCTCTTTTAGAACATCCCCTTTCCTCGTGATGCATTTAGTAAACATACACACGCCATTTATCATAAAGGGTACAAATATTCGTCGATGTAGTACACCGACTACACCCACTTATGAATCGGAGCCTTTTTACTGTCCAACTTGATAGAAGTTCTTCCACTTATACCTTGAGTCTAAGTGATACCCTGAGTACGAGGCCCTCATACTCAAAATCTCTTTGTGTCCGTATGAGGATAGAGACCTCATCATGCCCCCACCCCAGTCTCATGTGCAAGAAGCCCAAACACAGTAGCTTCGGGAAGCCCAAACACAGTAGTTTCATGACTAACTGGTATGACGAGAACCCCAAACATAGTAGCTTCTTGCCCTTATCACCGCCATGTCATCCAGCAATCCTTAGAACCCATCACTACCCCTCTTGGGCATCTTGATAGTCCCAAATTAGAGTGAATGCACAAACAATAGTCTTAGCATATAAGCCATTATCTTTGGTACCGACGGTCCAATCACCTTGACACTCGATGTGGCATGTAGTTGTTTGCTTGACCGATTCGTCGACCTAGTCTCGGCACATTGCCACTAGCCCATCAAGCCTTCTTAGTCCCGACTTGGTACAGTGGCAAATCACACAACATTTCCATTTTAATGAGAGTTTTCATGGCTCTTTTTACCCATGTTATTCTATAGACACCAGCTTGTGCCCACTGGCCATGGGTCCACTTCACGAGTTTTTCAAAAATTGGGCCTTGAGTTCTATAAGTTCAAAATCAAGGTCCCCGGCCTATTAGAGCTATTCTAGCTCTCATCAGGAAAGTATCCCAAAGAGTTTAAGCATTTGCACACATTGAGGGGAGAATATTTCTGACAAAAATTATTTTAGCTCAAATGCATTCATCATACCAAGGTATGATGATAGAGCGTATGTCCACTTACACCCGATAAGTAGATTTTTAGCTTTAAAATGTGCTTAGCAACCCAACTAAGTATGACATATAAAGGTTCCACTCACAAGTGGTTTTTTCATTTTAAAAGGGTGTTCATCATCCAACTAGTATGATGAAAATTTCCACTCACAATAACCCACTCACAAATGGTAAGTGGTTTTTGGGTTTAAACTTGCCCATCACCCCAATTGGGTATGACGTTAAATAGCCCACTCACCTGATGACTATGATGTGTTCGTCCCTAGTAAGCTTTCCAAGTCTTGCTCGAGCCCCTTTACTCATGTCCTTATCCAAATTCATTTTGTCGAAGGCTTGACAATCCGAGTTCTTGATCTATGGAGTTAGATCTTGTCCTCAAGGTCCTTCTATGATCAAGAATTGTTGCAATTCATGTCCTAAGCAACGGGAATTTGGTTAGTGAAATTTGGCACTTTCTCTCTCTAGAACCGAACTGCACCGACGGAGAAGGGCCAAATTGGCTTTCCATTTTCCTTGGGGAGGTCGAGTGTGAGCTATAGAGGCTAAGAGAAGGCTCGGTTTGGCCGTAGGAGGTCTGAATTGGCCGAATTCCAATTGGAAAAAACATGGCAGCTTCGGACCGACGAAGTTGCTTCTCTGTTTGATCTCGCCGGCACTTCTCCGACAATCCTTGGGTCGAGGGGAGGTTTTCGTCAGGTAGCTGTAAAACCCGAGTTTGCCTTTTAAGGCTGAGAAAAGTGCCCAAGTTGGAGATATGGTTTGAGCTTCGCCTGAAAACTGAGCACTTCAGAGCAGGAGAGGATTTGAGGTGTGTGGAGGATGAATGGAGGGGAGCTCTTTATACAGGAAGCTTGGGGACCCTCTGGTCTACTAGTTTCCATATTGGTTGAGCTTATCATCATTGGAAAATACCATAATCGGAGGGAATATTCCCTCACCAGAAAAGGAATCATTGATGAATAGTGATGTCATCCCAAGGAAGGCGATGACACTGTTATGGACTGGACCGGTCCGGTCCGATCAGATTCGGTGACGAAAATTGATCAGTTTAGGTACGATTCGACCGATTTTCCAAAAATTAAAATTTTTCAAATTAATCTAAATTAATTTTCTATCTAATGGTGCCCTCAATTTTCCAAATTGAGATTTTCAAGCCACCTAAAAAATGAATTAAGAAACCGGTTCATCCATGGTTCAACCTAGTTCCATCCAATTTAAGTCTGGTTCACCCTGAACTAGTCTGATTTTCCCATCCAATTTACTTCATGGTTCTTCCCCATGATTTTTATGAATTTTTTGTCACTTGGGATATTTCAATTTCCCATTTTAACCCTTCTATACCATTTTCGATTCTTTAGATGGTTCGGTTTTCACATGAGAGTTGTTGGTTCTTTTCACGGTTTCCTTGGTCCAATAGGACAAGTTTCACAACTCTCTCCTTCTTTTAGGAATTTTTCCCAAAACTTATTCACGTGTCTTTTACATGGGTAATAATTTTCCTTAATATCAACTTAGGGTTTGCTTGACATGCTACCACTTTGGTTGTTCCTTCACTTAGCCCTTCAAACCACGTGCCTAAGGAATTTCTCTTCCTTTCCATTGTCTACTCACTTCGTGGAGTTTATCACAATCAAGCATGTTTTACCCACTAGTCCAAAGGCATATCCTTAGGTCCACTTCTTACTCTGCTTAGGGTAATACTCTTCCCCTTAAGGGTTCTTGTCCAGTATTTCAAGATTGGGAGTTCCCAAATGTCTAACTATTCCCGTGTCTATTTATTCTTTGGATCATTGAAACCCTTAGCTCGGTGTCCTTTCAAGTTTTTTGTACTTATTTTCATAGGTTTCAATGTTATCCACTCTTCGTCCTATATTGTTCCTTCCTCCATCCCTTGTTTATAACAACTTTAGTACAAATTTTATGTTTGACCTTGTCATACTTAACTAACTGACTCTTTCTTACTTGAGTCACATTTTCCTAGGACTGTTGGACCTATATGTCCCTTACAGCATGACATGTTCTAAAATTTTCTTTGTCCATTATAGTTCTAGAACATTTTCTCGATAACGAATAATGCCTTTTCAACCGCTTATGAGTCGTGTGGCTTCGTTCCTTCTTGTTACCTAGTAGTGTTCCCCAACTACCTTCGGTGTTATCCAATTGTCCCTTACCAACTTCCTTATTGGTTTTTCCCTAATTCCAACCATCGGGTTTCCCGATGACTTACCAACATGTTGGGAGTTTTCCTCCCTTATGTCCTTCCCCATTTCCAATTGCATCCTTTACTTAAAGATTTTCCTTTCTTCAATCCACTCTTACTCGCTCGTGACCATTTCACGATTTTTTATTCCAAGTTGATCCCTTTCGGTTTACGTGTCGATTCCTTTGTTTGGGGATCACCCCAACTGGGTATGACGTATAAAGGTCCCACTCACAAGTGGATTTTTCATTTTTAAAGGGCGCTCATCATCCCAACTGGTATGATGAAAATTCTCACTCATAACCGGTAAGTGGTTTTCAGCTTTAAAATTGCTCATCACCCCAACCAAGTATTACATCAAATAACCCATTTTCCTTGGGGAGGTCGAGTGCGAGCTGTAAAGGCTAGGGGAAGGTGGTTTGGCCAAAAGAGGTCTAAATTGGTCGAATTCCGATCGATAAAAATAGGGCAGCTTCGGACCGATGGAGCTGCTTCACTATTTGATCTCATCGACACTTCTCCCACGATCCTTGGGTCGAGGAGGTTGTTGTCAGGTAGCTTACTTCCTCCAAAGTCTGTAGGACATGAGTTTGCCTTCTAGGGCTGAAAAAAGTGCCCAAGTCAGAGCTCTGGTTTGAGCTTCACCGGAAAACTGAGCACTTCGAAAGAGGAGAGAATTTGAGGTATGTGGAGGATGAATGGAGGAGGGCTCTTTATATAGGGAGCTCGAGGACCCTCTACTCTACCAACTTCTATATTGGTTGAGCTTATTCTCATTGGAAAATGCCATAATCACGGGGAATATTCTCTTGCCAGGAAAAGAAAAAAAGGTTTTTATGCCATTAATGAACAGTGTTGTCATCCCAAGGAAGATGATGACACTCTTATGGACCGGACCAGTCCGGTCCGACCGAGTTCCGTGACAAAAATCGGTTGGTTCAGGCCCGATTGAACCAATTTTCCAAATTTTAAAAATTTCTAAATTAATTTTCTATTTAACGGTGATCTCAATTTTTCAAATTGGGATTTTCAAGCGACCTAGAAAAATAATTTAAAAAAAATAATTCAGCCATGGTTCAACCCAGTTCCATCTTATTCAATCTAGTTCAGGTTTGGTTCACCCTAAACCGGTCTAATTTTCTCATCCAATTTACTTAATAGTTTTTCCCTGTGATTTTTATAAATTTTTTGTCATTTGGAATTTTCCAGTTTCTCATTTTAACCCTTATATACCATTTTATGTTCGTTAGATTGTTCGGTTTTCACATGAGAGTTGACGATTTTTTTTTTCCAATTTACTTGGTTCGATAGGACAAATTTCACATTACCACTTACCTTGTTATCTTCGTGCATGCTCCAAATCAAACATACACATTTTATTCAATATTCCAGTAGTTATTATCTGTGGGTATTTTTAACATTTTCACACTAATTTCCTAAAATAGTTACATTTCTGGTGTATCATGGGACATACACATATGTCCATTTTAAATTTATAATTTCCCCTCTTAAGTTTTAGTACACCATTAATTAGTCATCCGTTATCTTGCCTTATGCACTTATTAAAACAAAGTATGCTTTCATTCTTCTTGGCATTGTTCAACAGGTTAGTTTTAATGGTGACCATTGTATTTCAGTGTACATCCGAACTTGTCTTAACTTTATCGAATATTTAGCCTTGACCTATCCTGAGTCAACAAATCTTAATCCTTAAATTGGTTTCAACCACCATTTTACCCACGTTTCAAATTAAACACATCTGGTACATTTTTTGTTATATATCTGGTCGTGGTTACAACAATGACCCGTGGAGCTCACCTGAAAGTTTATTTGAAATCTTACCACTATTTATACTTATATGAGTAACTTCTCATATACAAATATATATATATATCTTCTCGGTTAGTGATGACATAAATCCCTTTCTTATTCTCATAAGGTGAGTCCATGTGGCTCCTCATATACAAATATATATATCTTCTCTGTTAGTGATGACATAAATCACTTTCTTAATCCCTTTCTTATTCTCATAAGCTGAGACCATATGGCTCCTCATATACAAATGTATGTATCTTCTCGGTTAGTGATGACATAAATCCCTTTCTTATTCTCATAAGGTGAGACCATATGGCTCATGATGACTTTCATGATTTTTGTTTGTAATGTGTATGTATTTTCATGTATGGGTTTAATGATGAGACTTTCTAGATGTCAATTGTTTATATCTAATTGCACATACAAATTAGTAAAATGTGTTCACAACCATACCTTATTTCCATCATGGATATCATGTCAATTATATACCTTAGCCCTTTCGTATTTTGTAGTGATCTACCAAATATTTCTATAAAATTATTACATCATCTTATGTAGTTACAAGCCTCTATCACTCTCGTCTTTTTTTTTTTTGCACATTACCATTTTGGTTTCAATGCGGTTCATTATACCCATGTATATTTGAGAAGATTTCTTTATTGGTAAATTCATTTTTTTTCTTTCCATGTTGCATTCCCTACAACTCTTGAGATTAAGTATTGAGTATAATTTTGCACATTCACCTCCATTATCTATTTTACGAATTCCCAAACTAGATAATCCATCAATTACCACATGAAGTTTCTCCAATATTATTATTTATATGTCGAATTATTTTTATAAAAACTATTTTTTTAATAAAAAATTTATTTTCACTTAATACTTCTCATATTAGGTCTTTCTATGTTTTATAGAAGATACAAACATTAATTTCCTATTATTTCTCATTTTCTAAAATTTTTTTTATTTTTCAAAACAACATATTCTTAAAAGTATCGCTCTAATATCACTTAAATGGTTGGTACTTGATTTACATACCAAACTTATAATAACACTATACACTCTCCATTCTCGACAATATGTAATGGTCATATTATTAATAAAACAATATTTTCATTATAATATAAATTTTCACAAATAAATTTCTAAATATTTACAAATATTATAAAATCCTGAAAATTGAATTGCTAAAATGAATCTACAAGCCATAAGTTTACTGATTATGCTTCTTATCGTTTAGTTGTTAAGGATTCATCAATTTTTTCCCTACTTTCTACTTAAAATTTCTCAATATTAAATGAGTTAATTTCATATTCAATGAATAAGATGATTAACATCCAGCCCAACTATGTAATTTAGTGTCTAATAAAAATAATATATGTAGCTAAATATTCTAAAGTGGTTTTCTCCATGTTGCTTTTTCAAATATAAATGAACTTTTAAATCCAAATCTTATTTCAAACCATGCTATAAAAAATATATAATTTTCTCAAAAATTTAACATACCATTCATACCATTATTATGTGGTACACATTTACATAGACATAACTAAATATTTATATAATTTGACCTTTATTTATTTATATTAGAATATGGAAAAGCGCTCACCAACCACTCTTTGGATCATAAAAGTTGGCCCAAATTATTAATACCACCCTAAACATACAATTTTTTTTACTTATAGCAGTTTATGGTCAAGTACATAACAATCGCCAATCATATTAATTCACTATATATATATTCCGAATTTCATTGAATAAAAAACTTATTTCATATTTTATATTAGATTAATCATGTTTATTCACCTCATATTTTACTTAACAATTTCAATGAACCTGAATTTAGTTTTCATTATGGTTAACTCTAGTAAAATATTTTACTTTTACAAAGCCTTATAATTGAATCAAAACTTATTTTACTTGAAAATCTTTTGAAGTCTCAAACCTGATTTCTATCAAAATATTCTCTTTATAGATTTATTTGTATAAAAATATAATATTTAAAACTGACAAATGTTAACATTATTAATCTAATAAAACATAATTTTAGAAATCTCACTTAGTAACTATTTTGTTAGTAGTCTTTGTCGACTCATTTATAAATATGGTGGTTGGTTCATACATAATTTTATTTGGCATAATCGTTTTGATAGGGTTAATATAATTTAGACCAATTCAATAATTAATTTAATTTATTCAATACCAATATCATCAACCATCAACATAAAAAAAAACAACTTTATGAAATCAATTTAGTTGCATTTTATTAGTGAGGTATGTATTTATTCACAACATCCAAGGAATTCTATATATATACAATTTTTTGGTTGCTTAAAGAAAACATAATATAATAAAAGAATTACAAATATTTTACCAAGTAAATTTTATTGGGATATCAAAGTTCATTCTCTCATAATATCTAAGTCTATCTTCTAAATGTCCAATACCATCAACTCAGGTTGTTCAAGCCATTAGTCCTAATATCTAAGTTTATCCCATTCAAATATCCAAATTCATCTAATTAAAACTAATGACTAACTTTTTATAAATCAAAATTCAATACCTTAAATTATAGGCCCAATCCTTTAAATTCAAGCCCAAATAAATAAAAACTCATACAAGTATTTCTCAATTAATTAAAACCAAAATGCAAAAGTCCAACCCAAGAATCAATATTACAGGTCCACTCTTTCACGGCCCGTGTTTAAAATTTATAATCCAATTATAATTAGCCCAACTAAAATTCAAAACCCAAAAATTTAACCATCTATTTGGGCTTATCTTTTAATAATTTCCTCAAGACCCAACATGACAACCCACTAGATTGGATTCCCGGAACACCTGCCGGCCACCCCTGCAGAAGTTGCCCATGCACGTTGTCCGCGTCATCCACTTTGTTTTCGCCGCTGAACGCCAAATGTGGGCAGACACCTTCGTTTCTTGCAATTCTACAGGAAAGTTACCGTTGGAGAATGAGGAGAGGAAATCTGATCGGCATCTCGTTATGGCTCCGTTGATGCTCAGATTTCCAATATGAACAAGTTTATCTCCTAAGCCCATGTTGACGTTCCACGTGCTGCAGCTTCCTGTTGGAGCTCAAGACCATTCAGTCAACTCCTTGCGCGGCACCGATCCGACCTCTGGAGATGCTATTGCCGATATTGTTTGGATAGACACGACGTTTGGGATCATGGCTCGTTTGAAGGATGTTACAGGCGGCGAGTATGGAGACGATAGGGAAAAGGGAAAAGATTGGTAGTTCGGGGCCATACCGAGTGGCTAGACTGATTTAGGGCAAGACTTTGTGATAAACTGCCGTAGGTAGCTTGCGTCGTAGGATTGGTTATCCCCTCGTGGTGTCCCTACTCTTTTTTGTTATTTTTAGATAGAAAGATTTTGTGTGATTTGGAGAATAAATGTTATTATGTATTAGAATGTAAAGTGAATTGATTTGAATGGATAGATTTGGAAGTTTACATTTAGAACTAAAATATTACTAATAAAAAAATTAAAATTAAAATAAAAATTAATTATTTTAATTAAATTAAATAATATATTAAATATTATATATAGTTAAAATTACATTAAATGTATTATATATTAAAATAATATTTTTATAAAATAAAAATAATTAATATATATACCTGCTTTATAATTATAATAAAAAATAATATAAATATATATAATAAATTATATTATATATATGGTACATATTATTTTTTATATATAATATTTTTATTATATAATTTTATATAAAATATTATTAATATATATTTATTTAAAATATATAATAATAAAAATAAATAAGAAAATAAATCATTGATAATATAAATATATAAATTTATAATATTAAATTAATTTAAATAATAAATAACACAATCTCTTAAATCTCCAAAATTTGGATTTAAGTGATTAAATAAATAAAAAAAATGAAGAGTTTATTTATACGGCTTAAAATGGCTCATTAAATGATTTTGATAAAATTAATCTTTCATCTCCATTACAATATTATTATGATTTATATCTCATAATTTTTAAAATATACTTTATTTCTTTCGTCTCCATATAATTACTATATTTTTATAATTTATACTTTATGCTCATAATTCCCAAAATATAGTTTAGTTTTCGTACTTCCAATTAAATATAGCTTATAACATAAATTTAATATTTGAAATAAACCAAATTGGAATCAATTGAAAAATAAGTTTAAATTGGACAAAATAAATATGGACCAAATTAAAATTTAATTTATTGGGAGATCTATTGGTAATAAATTTGTATTTTTTATCATAAAAATAAATAAATAAATTTAACAAATTTTAAAAAATATAATAAATTTTTAAAACATCCGATGGTCATATTCATTGGAAACGTTTGTTCTCAATTGTTAAAGACAAATAAAAAGATGTGGAAATACTTGTAAGAATTGAATGAAGTTGTAGTTAGGATCCCCGATTAAGGGGAGTCACATTTCTTATAATATTTTCCATTGAAATGATGATATTAATTCTTATTAATTTCTTGTTATTTATAAAAATAAATTTTATTATAGAAAAATCTATACTCAACATATTATAACAAAAAATGAGATTAGTTTTAAGTAAAATAAGTTTTACTTAAGACATCTAAGATCTAATATTGTGCAATTGTAAATTAAGTGAAATTTAAACCCAATTGAAATAAAAATTGAGATTTAATTAGTAGCATTGAAATTAAATCAGATTAAATATCAATTTTAATAGAAAATTTAGACATTTTCTAAGTAATAAGGACTACTATCCAATGAACTCTTGATAAAAAATATATGATAACAAAATATTATATTGATAATCGGGTCAAATCGAAATCGAAATAAATCAAACAAAAACTCTACATTTTGTTTAGGGAATATAAAAATACAAAATATAAAATTCTTGTACTCATATCATAGAAAATTGATATAGAATTTTAATACAAATTAATTGGGTTAAGAATCGGTCGAATTATATATAAATCAATAAAAGCAACCAAAATTGATAGAATCATCCCATAAATTTATTGGTAACCGATATAAAACAATCAAATAAATAGATACTGCACCGAATGCACAAGAATGAGGCATGCATACTTTCCCTCCATTCGATTGGAAGTTCAACAACTTGACCTTATGTGACCATATCCTCCACCCAAAGCTTTATCCCGACCTCACATGAAAATTAATTCTTGTAGGCCTATGGGAGCTATGGATGGAAAAGTGCATGCTATGGTGTGGTAGCTCATGAGGTCATTGAGATGGCCATTTAAGCCTTGCCCATATTGTAGGTGACTCATTAGAATTCTCTCTAAAAGTGAGCTCACTCTGTTTTCTAATGACGTAACTTATATATGCCATAACATTCATTACTGAAAAATCAAACAACTAATTCAAGTGACATTAAAGCCCCACTTAAGTCATCTTTTCAACACCACTTATGTTAGACACTAATGACTAATCTAAGATTTTTTCTGTCCCTTAATTTTCGATCGTGGGATGTTTCCCAAGAGCATGACCTTTGTCATCGTATTATGTCTCATTTTCGAACCATATTCCAAAATCGATTCTATTTCAAATCCCAATTTTGGTTTTTTTTCTTCTCGGCTTTGCCTTAGCTTTGCATTTGGTTCGGCTTGGTTTTCGGTTTGGGATTCTCAATGTTACAACTACTCTCCTGCTTTTAGAAGTTTTGTCCCCAAAACTAAATCATGCATTTATTGAATTTTAACCAACATCCCCAACTATATCCAAGCATAGTAGAGAAGTTCAAAACATGTTTAGATACTTTTATCTCATTTTTGCATCGGGTTCTTAGGTCTCTTCTTTGAATTGGTTACTATGCCAAAAGACCTCTACCATGTTGATCTTCTTCTTTTGAAGATTCTTCTCTTATCGTTCTAAAATATGCACATGTTATACTTGATAAGTTGTGATAAATGAAAAGTTAAAAGAATGAGGAATAGAATCATAAATTCAAAACATGAGTTGGGAATTGATAACTAGGGAAAATGTATGTTAAAATAATTGAAGTAAATGTTAGGGTCATAAGACATGTTATGGTTCGATGATAATAAACTCATTCACTAAGTTGTGATCTCACCCCTCCCCAAGACCATTTCAGGTGTTCAAAGGAGCACAAAGTGGCACGAGCCTTAGCTGCATCCAAACTCTCATGCTTGAATCGAGGTTTGGAACTCAAGATACAAGCACAAAGGTTAATATTCTTTATTTATCAGTTGCTATATTCACGGGAAAAATTATATTCCTTTTTGGCTACATTACTTGATTTAAGAAAAATTTTAATTTCTTCTAAAATTTATAAGTATTTTTTATTTTGAGCATTGGTGATGTCGATACTACTTTAATGAAGGTACCCTCCAATGTAGTATTGAAGGGATGTGACAGGTTGTCATTGGACCCCAACGTAGGAAATCAAGTCTAGGCATGATATAAATAGAAGGATTTTCCCTAGCCTAATATAAAGGATGATGTAAACATGAATGAGAAGATAGAACAAAAAGGGAGGAGGCATAGGAATGTACATGAAGGTTGGCGAGAATGCAAGGTGGCATCATGATAGGGCAAAATTAAGGAAAGTGGGAAGACTCGAGTGGGTTATGTGAGGGAATCCTCCTCCCCAATGAGCAAATGTTTTGAGAACAAAACCCCTAAAAAGGAGTAGAGTAGTTGTAACACCAAAATTTCTGAAACAGGGATCTAAACCCAATTAAACTAGAAACTAATAATGAATTGGGCATGAAAACCCAAACCGATATTGGAAATTGGGTCAGATTAAGAATTGATTCAAATGGTAAATTTAGATGATGGATAAGGGTCATAAATTACCCCAAAAGAACCTCATTTGATTGGAAAACAAGGATTGAGAAAAGTTCGATTGAAAACTAGTTCAGATTAGGATCGAACCAACTTGGAGCACAACCCCTCCCCCTCACCCCCATCCCCCAATTTTTTAGAAAGGTTATATAAATTGGAAAATATTAATTCTTGAGCAAAATTAATAATGAATTGGACAAATAAATTTTAGAAATATTGATATGGCTTAATGAATATTTTTTTTCCTGAAATTGGCTATATAAGCCTCGACCCCGCTCCGCTGACTACTGAAATTCTCTCTAAAATTCAATTACCTTTATTTTCCTATGACCTCACATTTAGAAGTGATAACATCCAATTAAAACCACCAAAATTGTTGATTCTAGTGCCTTAAAACTATAGAGAATCCAAACCCTACACCTCTCTAATGCAGACGTGCTCGGCGTAATCAAATAGTAACACTACTCCCTCACCTGAAAATAGAGTAATATCTTCTCGAGCTTACCCTGACCTCTCTAATGGACAACCATGGCTCAAATTAATTCCAGTGACTCCTCTCACTCCTTTCTATCCAACTAAATAGCCACATGAGCTTAATGTAAGTCTTATGACCATGAAAATTCTTATAATCTCTAGTGATAACCCCGTTTTAAAGGTTCTTTGTAAATAACATTTTTAGGAGTCTTAGAATGTGCAAGGGGTCATCTTTGGGGTTGTTCAAGTGGTCATGAATGTGCAAGGGGTCATCTTTGGGGTTGTTCAAGAAGTCATGAATGTGCCAGGGGTCATCTTTCTAACCCACCCATGCCAATGTCCGACTCACCACCTCTAGTGAGTTCCCATCATTTTTCCATGCCATGTCAACTTTCCAGCGATGGCTTGATTATGACTGAAAGGATACTATTTCATCGAGGTTGTCCAAAGAGTGATTGTGGAGACCTAGGGAATAAAATGATGACTTATAAAGTATTTTTGGAAAGTTTATGGAGGTGTTTTAATAGAAAAGAAAGTTGGGGGACTAAAATATACTTTTTGAAAAGTATAGGGGTCAAAACAAAATTTCTAAGTAATGAGGACCAAGATGAGACCCAGTAGAAGTCTAGATATGAAATGAAGCTTGAGAAAACTTAGAGACCTGAAGTGGTAGATTGAAAGAGGCCAGGGACCTAAATAAAAATTTTGGAAAAGTTTAGGGATAAAATGGTAAATATTGTTAAGTTTTGGCCAAAACGATAAATTTTAAGAATTTGAAGAAAAAAAATGAGACCGGAGTAAGTTAGAGGACGTGAAATAATGTTATTAAAGAGTTAGGATTTTTAAAAATGATAAATAAAAGTGTAGGGGAAATATAGTAATTTTAAAATGTTTAAGTACTAAAATACATTAGGAGTATAGTGAAAGACTTGAAATACTTTGGGGCTTGAAAATAAATATGGACAAATAATGGGGGAGTATAGAAATATTGAATAATGTGGAAATGGATTGTGTAAACAGGTTTGTTGACACGCGAATAGAGTGAACCCATCCCAAATGACAAAACCATAATATTTGGAAATTTACGGGACGTTACTAGAATTATTGTTGATAACCAAGTCATATCTCTTAAATATCATTTGGTTATTGTAGTGAAAATTGTTACAAGTTAAACAAGAGACTTGATTTGAGACACTTGGAAAACCCCATGGACGAACATGTCCCATATAAAAGAGTGAGTGTGTTTATAGATGATGAGTTATATTGGAATTATCGTGGTTCTTTACAATCTTTAATGATTATCCATATATAAGATGTAAACCCCGCACTTTTGAGTTAAGGAAAACTAGGAAAAGAACCGGTCAAACCGAGTAAGAAAACCGAGCCAGTTTACAAACCCAATCATATGGGAACAAGCAATTTGAAAATTTACAACTTATAGGTGATCCAAAGGGTTCATTAAACCTTGGAAAAGAATCTTAGGACAAAATAAAAGAGAAAAAATAAATTGGTTCAGGTGAACAAGATCTTATAAGAACTTTGAAGTTAACCGTACTTGCTCAAGAGTAGTGTAAGGATGAGTGACCTCTAACACGAAATTTTGGTAAAAAAATTTTATCCGTATGCCTTATCATAAATTGCCATAAATTTTTATTCGTACGCCTTATCATCCCCATTCATTCAACTCATACCTGAACACTTCTCTCTCTCTCTCTCTACTTCTCCATTTCTCGGTGAAGCTCGAACTAGAGCCTCGACTTGAATACTTTTCTTAACCTCAGAAGGAGAGGTCGGGCTCTTTAGAACCGGGGAGAAGATAGCTATCTGATAGCAAGCTCTAGTCAATCTGACAATAGTTGGAGAAGCGCCGGCATGATGGAACAATGAAGTAGCTCCGGTGGACCGAAGTAGCCCTATTTTGGCTAAGCTAAAATCGAATATTTTGAGCACTCTTCAGACCAAATCAAGCCCTCCCAACACTTTCTCAGCCCTCCCACGGCTGAATTAGGACTGAAAGGTAAGCCAATTTGGCTCCATTCTGCAATTTCCGGCCGGTGCTAGAGAAAGAACCGACAGAATTTCAATGATGAAATTCTAACTCAATTCGGCATTAATTGATGCGATTCTTGATTCTAGGATGATCCTCAAGATGAGAGCTATCCGCCCAAATCTAAAGCTCGGACCGTCGGACCTTCACTGGTGAGTAATCGAAGCTTTCTCTCTCTATAGTTCATTTTTCGGTGAAGCTCCGTTTGAGCTAGTCCCGACATTAAAATGTGCGATTCACATTTCTAAAGAATCATATAAACATGTAGAAACTCAATTTCAACTTCAATTTCAACAATTGGAAATGTTTGATGGGTCAATTTGATGAAATCAAATTCGGTTGTGTCAAGAAGTTGGAATTTGGGGAAAATTAGGGATTTTTGAAATTCAAAGGAGGAAAATGAAATTTTATGAAATTGAGGGTCAATTGGGCATGGAAATAATGTTGGAGGACCAATTGAGCAATTTTGAAAATTTTGGGGCAAAATTTACCATTTTTTAAAGGAAGGGCAAAATGGTAATTTTGGAAAAGTTGGGCGACCAAATTGGAAATTTGGGAAATTAAAGCCCTTTTTGTGAAATGGAATAAATTGAGGTCCTATGATAAATTTTAGAAGTTTCGGGACTTAATTTGAGAAAAAACCGGCATTTGGGACTTAAAGTTAAAGAGAAATAACTTTAGGGATCTAAATGCAAATAAATGAAAGTTTGACTTTCTCATTCATTTGGAATGAATGAAGGCGATTAGACTGAAGGATAATGAACCCAGATGTTCATATCGTGTAGGAACACGAAGTACCGAGAATGCCAGCAAGGACAAGCTCGCGTGAATACCAAGAACCGGTCTAGTGGAATTTATTACATTAATGGGTGAGTGGGTTTACTAACATCATACCCGGTTGGGATGATGAACTCAACTTAAAGTTAAAAACCACTTATCGGTTGTGAGTGGGTTTACTAACATCATACCTGGTTGGGATGATGAGCACAACTTAAAATTAAAAACCACTTACCGGTTGTGAGTGGAAATCTTATATCATACCCGGTTGGGCAATGATAAGTACCTCGGTATTAAAACCCACTATTAAGTGGTATTTTAAACATCACTACTTAGAGGAGGCGATGTGAATATCATGCAGAAAAACTACTTACCAGTTATAAGTAGATCCACCCGGTTGGTATGATGAGACTTCCTTGAAGGAAGTTGAAAACCCGTTCATCGGTTATGAATGGAGGTGTCCTTATACCCGGGCAGTATAATGGATAGAGAAAACATATGTTTTGTCGGAAGTGCTCTCCCCTGACTATGTGCCAATGCTTAAACAATTTGGGAGACCTTCTCGACGGGAGCTCGAATAGCTCTGATAGGCCTGGGGCCTTGGTTTTGGAACTTGGAGGCTAAATGCCCGATTTTAAAAATCTCATACAGTGGGCCCAAGGCTAGTTGACACGAACAAGAGCTCATAAACGAACATGATATATGTGCCATAAAACTTAATAAGTGAATTGTTTGGCCATGGTACCAAGATAGGACCGACATGCTTAGTCAACTAGCGGTAGTGCGGCATGATAGGTTGATGGACCAGTTAAGACAAACAACTGCGGGTTGAGTTGAGAGTTGGGGCCGTTGGACCAGTGACACCACAGATTACATGGAAATATGAGAAAACATTGTTTGTGCATGCACTGTGAGTACGGGATCATCAAGACGCTCATGAGGGGCAGTGATGCATCCTAAGGGCCCTGGATGACTCGATGAGTATAAGGGTAGATCGTCGTTCCAGGTGTCTATGCGAAATCTTGAGTAGCACCAAGTGCATGAGACTAGAATGGGGACAAGATGAGGTCTCTGTCCTCATACAGACACGAAGAAGTGATTTTGGGATTGTGGGTCGGATGTCACGTACATCCACTCATTCCTAGGGTAGAAGTGGTCGTACTTTTATCCGGGTGGCAGGAAAAGTTGCTCCGAAGCCACTAGCGGGTTCAGTAGTGATACTGACTTGCGAATATGTGTAACCTTCATGATGAAGGATATGTGTTGGGTGATGACACATCGGTAACTAAGAAATGGCAGAAAAACCCAAATTTTTTTAAATGAAGGGATTTTTGAAAAAAAAAGGAGTCTGACACACTCCATAGAAATGTTTTTCTTAAAATTCAAAAGCTTTTAGACATCCATTCACTGAGTAGTCGTACTCACCCCCCTCCCTTATATCCCTTTTAAGAAATCCCGGAAAGCCTACCCTTAAAGACTGTCAACTAAGATGCCTGTAAGACAAGTATTTAAAGTTTTAAATTTCATGCAGTTTTGATTATGCTATTCCAGGAAAAAGTACAGGTTAAAGGACGCCTTACTCTTTACGGTTTACAATAAGGGGAAATCCTTTAATAAATCAGGAGAGTGGCGGGTTGATCACGGGGATCCGACCAAACCGGGTTGGGGCGTGACAACTAGAGTGGTATCAAAGCCTATTTCCTCGAATACATATTCAAGACTAGAAAATATAGTAACTTATAGGATTTATCTTATAATTTTCATGTCTCCCAAGAGAGGAACCAAGAAAATTAGGAATGACTCTGCTCAACACCGTGTCCTCATAGAAAAACAACCCTAGAAGCTTCCCAAATGCCTGAGACCTGGCAGAAATGTTGAAAGACCAAATGCGGAAGCATCTTGGAGAATGCTGCTAGGACTTATTGATGGCACAACCCTAAGTATAAAGGAGGATGCTTATCAAGAATTCCATAGCTCCCTAGTTAATTTGTGACCATTTTCTGTGATAGGGCTGAAAGCCCAACCTTTTTGTATCCATATGTTAATAAAAGATTCAAATTCCCCAAAACTCTATCTTCTAAGGATGTGATCTTACTAGGAATATGGCCTAAGGAAAATAAAACAAACCCACACTATCCTAGAAACTAAGGAAGAGTCGTATCCCAGTGGTGGAGGATGAATCAGGAAACCTAGGAGGACTCTTACCATGACCCTTAGCAAAGGTGATTCAGCTAGAAAACTGTCAAAGTGATCAGACTCAAGAACGGTAAAGCACCAAACCAATAGTAACCCTGGGAAAAAGCCCCACTCAAAGGAAAGAAAGAACCACAACAATCCATGTAAGGGACTAACGATGAGACATTACCTGAAGAGATGCCTAACCCTACTAAAGGACAAGTACCAAGTTGAACTATTATAGGTGTAAGGAAAGAAGGGGTGTTCCACACCTCATAGATTCAGGGTAATACTTCCTCAAAGGTCATGAAGGACATGAAGGATTGGAGACCGATACCATGGAGCGGGTTACATAAACGATTCAAAAAGAGGTCAAGAAAAGACGAGGTGAATACAAAAACTTCTTAAGAAGGTCAAACTGAGAAGGATACCTCATGAATAGGGATAAGGTACATGAGAAGCATACTTAGAACCCTCTCATAAGGGGCAAAGACAGACAAATGTCCCCCGAAACTCTAGGGAATGGCACAGTGAGAGTGAAGAAGAGAAGGAATATGCTCTGAAAGGGAATCATTGGTTGGCGGATGTGCAAGGAGCCAACCCCTCATTAGAAACTACTTGAAGGAAGGAAGTATCAGAGGCCAACACTAACCTTCTTTGGAAAAGTGATATAATTTTAAAGTACTACCTCTTTTGGAAAAAGCAGAAAAGTAAAAAATTGAAGTCTCTGACCAACATACCTAAGGAAGACCGAGAAGTAGAAAGGACTACACCCTAAAAAGGTCAGTGAGATGATGTTAAGGACAAGAGTACTCGAGAAGACAACTGCCCTAAGAAGACCAAAACAAAGGGACTGGTGGAGGTGGGGTAGTTAACCAGCTAATACGCGGAAGAACCATGATGTAAGTTCCGACAAGGAAGAGAGGCGCAAAGGTCAAATACTCTGAAAGAGAAGGATGAAAGAAATCCTTAAAGGGACCAAAAGGCCAAATTAACAACCAAACTCAAGCCAAGAAAGAAATAGGCAAGCTTCTCACATAATGATCAAGAAATCTTGAAACAAGGAAGATTTGTACGCTCCCTAAGGAAATAGACAGGTATTGGGTATGAATGAGGATGCGGATAGAGTATAAAAGATGTCCTGCAAGACCTGAGGAATAAAGGTAAATAGGAGAAGACAACATCAAGAGTAGAAATCCCCTAGAGCAAATGTAAAAAGGAATGTCTGGAGAAAGGGAAAGAATTCTACAAAGGAAGGAAGCCCCGAAAAGACATGTGTATCCCAATTGATAGGAAATGGAACCAACCAAAATAGAAGGAACGATAAGCTCACAAATGAAATGTTGGTTGAGATGGAAAAGTCGAGTACCAAGGAAAAATGAGGTCCTAAGAAGGAAATTAAACTAAAGGAATTATTGATGGGCGAATGGACACAATGTGGAGTGAAAGGAACCAACCCTTAATTAGGAAATGTTTCCAAGGAAGGAAGTACCGTAATGGCCCAGGCTGACCTGTTTGGAGGGAAGAGGAGAACCAAGTAGAAAGGGGAAAACTAATAACAACAGACAACCAAATAGAATAAACAAAACCCTAAGAAGGAATGAGATGTAGTAAAGACTACACTCTATGATGGACAATAGGATGGGCATAAAGAACGAATGATACAGCTGCCCAGACGATTGGACCAGAAAAATAAAGAATTGTGAAATGGTTGGAAACAAATCAAAGGGGATTAAGGCCAAAGGAAAACCCTTGAGTAGAGTATATCATTGGGAATGATGATGGATCTAATAAAGGACGAAACCTAGTATGTCGGTAAAACATCTGGGAATTTAATTAATTGTAACCGTAAATACTCAATAAGGAAGTAAAAAAGGAACGAGTGGGTAAAGAGAACCAACACAATTGAGTAAGTGGAGTTAATAATGGTAAAAAAAGGATAGTTGAGGAATACTATCAAAAGAAAAGAGGAATGGAGTTATACGATCCCTGAAAGGTCTAAAAGCTAAGAGAGACACTTCAGGAGATGTTCTAGAAATCAAATGGACAGAGACAGGTCCTAGAAAATGCCATGCTATAAGGTCATGTAAGCCCAGCAACACGAGGAGAATATGACTCAAAGTAAGAAAGAGTCAGCTAATAAGCATGACGAGGTCAAATATAATAATTTGGACTGAAGTTATAATAGACAACGAATGGAGGAAGAGTCGAAATGGGATGAAAAGGTGGTGATAAATAAATCCGTGGAAATAAGTACGAAATGCTCTATAGAACGACGAGCTAAGTGTTTCAATGATCAAGTGGTTAACTAGACACGGAAATGGTTAGTTATCTTGGAATTCCCAATCTTGAGTACAGGACCTCAAGGGGAAGAATGTTGCTCTAAGCAAAGAGAGAGATAAAATCTAAGAACATACCTAGAGGTAAGGTATGTCTAGTTATGACAAGCTCTGTGGAGGGAATAAATATTATTAACAAAAAGGAATTTCTTAAGTGAAGGTTGTAAAAGGGACTAATTTCACGGACGAGAGAAAAGTCTGTATCTTAAGCAAACATCAAAGGAGCATCAAAGGAAATGATTGCTCATGCAATGATGTTAACTAAGTTTTGGGGACAAAACTCCTAAAAGGATGGGAGAGTTGTAAACCCCGCAATTTTGAGTTAAGGAAAACCGAGAAAAGAATCGGTCAAATCGAGTCAGAAAATCGAGCCGGTTTACAAACCCGATCATATGGGAATAAGCAATTTGGAAATTTACAACTTCTGGGTGATACAAAGGGTTCATTAAACCTTGAAAAAAGAATCTTAAGACAAAATAAAAGAGAAAAAATAAATTGGTTCAGATGAATATAAGAACTTTGAAGTTAAGCGTGCTTGCTCAGGAGTAGTGTGAGGATACTATATAAAAAGGTCATCCCCATTCATTCTTCTCACACTTGAACACTTCTCTCTCTCTCTCTCTCTCTCTCTACTTCTCCATTTCCCGGTGAAGCTCAAACCTCAGCTTCGACTTGAATATTTTTCTTTACCTCAGAAGGAGAGGTCGGGCTCTTTAGAACTAGGGAGAAGACAGCTATCTGATAGCAAGCTCTAGTCAATCTGAGAATCATTCGAGAAGCGCCAACATGATGGAACAATGAAGCAGCTCCGGTGGACCGAAGCTGCCCCATTTCGACCAAGCTGAAATCGACTATTTTGAGCCATCCTTAGACCAAATCAAGCCCTCCCAACACTTCCTCAGCCCTCCTACAGTCGAATTAGGACAGAAAGGTAAGCGAATTTGGTTACCCTCTGCAATTTCCGGCCGGTGCTAGAGAGAGAACCGACAGAATTTCAATGATGAAATTCTAACTCAATTCGACATCAATTGATGCGATTCTTGATTCTAGGATGATCCTCAAGATGAGAGCTATCTGCTCAAATTGAAAGCTCGGACTGTCATGCCTTCACTGGTGTGTAATCAAAACTTTCTCTCTCTATAGTTCATTTTCCAGCGAAGCTCCATTTGAGCTCATCCCGACGTTAAAACTTGCGATTCACATTTCTAAAGAATCATATGAACATGTAGAAACTCAATTTCAACAATTGGAAACGTTTGATGGGTCAATTTGATGAAATTAAATTCGGCTGTGTCAAGAAGTTGGAATAGGGGAAAATTGGGAATTTTTGAAATTCAAAGGACCAAAATGAAATTTTATGAAATTGAGGGTCAATTGGGCATGGAAATAATGTTAGAGGACCAATTGAGAAATTTTGAAATTTTTGGGGCAAAATTTACCATTTTTGTAAAGGAAGGGCAAAATGGTAATTTTGGAAAAGTTGGGGGACCAAATTGGAAATTTTGGAAATTAAACCCCTTTTTTGTGAAATGGAATAAATTGAGGTTCTATGATAAATTTTAGAAGTTTTGGGACTCAATTTGAGGAAAAACCGGCATTTGTGACTTAAAGTTAAAGAGAAATAACTTTAGGGACCTAATTGCAAATAATTGAAAGTTTGACTTTCTCATTCATTTGGAATGAATGAAGGCGATTAGGCTGAAGGATAATGAAACAAGATATTCATATTGTGTAGGAATACGAAGTATCGGGAATGCCAGCAAGGACAAGCTCGTGTGAATACCAAGAACCGGTCTAGTGGAATTCACGACATTAACGGGTGAGTGGGTTTACTAACATCATACCCAGTTGGGATGATGAGCACAACTTAAAGTTAAAAACCACTTACTGGTTGTGAGTGGGTTTACTAACATCATACCCGGTTGGGATGATGAGCACAACTTAAAATTAAAGACCACTTACCGGTTATGAGTGGAAATTTTATATCATACCCGGTTGACCAATGATAAGTAACTCGATATGAAAATGTACTATTAAGTGGTAATTTAAACATCACTACTTAGAGGAAGTGATATGAAAATCATGGGAAAAAACTACTTACCAGTTGTAAGTAGATCATACCCGGTTGGTATGATGAGACTTCCTCGAAGGAAGTTGAAAACCCGTTCATCAGTTATGAACGGAGGTGTCCTTATACCCGGGCAGTATAATGGATAGAGAAAACATATGTTTTGTCAGAAGTGCTCTCCCTTTACTGTGTGCCAATGCTTAAACAATTTGGGAGACCTTCCCAACAGGAGCTCGAATAGCTCTAATAGACTGACGACCTCGGTTTTGGAACTTGGGGGCTAAATGCCCGATTTTGAAAATCTCGTACAGTGGGCCCAAGGCCAGTTGGCACAAACAGGAGCTCGTAAATGAATATGATATCTGTGCCATAATTCATAATAAGTGAATTGTTTGGCCATGGTACCAAGATAGGACCGACATGCTCAGTCAACTAGCGGCAGTGCGATATGACAGGTCGACGGACCAGTTAAGACAAACAATTGCGAGTTGAGTTGAGAGTTGGGGCCGTTGGACTAGTGGCACCATAGATTACATGGAAATATGAGAAAATATTGTTTGTGCATGCACTGTGAGTATGGGATCATCAAGACGCCCATGAGGGGTAGTGATGCGTCCTAAGGGCCCTAGACGACCCGGTGAGTATAAGGGCAGATCGTCATTCCAGGTGTCTATACGAAATCTGGAGTAGCACCAAGCGCATGAGACCGGGGTGGGGAAAGCATGAGGTCTATGTCCTCATACGGACACGAAGAAGTGATTTTGGGATTGTGGGTTAGATGTCACGTACATCCACTCATTCCCAGGGTAGAAGTGGTCGTACTTCTATACGAGTGGCAGGAAAAGTTGCTCCGAAGACACTAGCGGGTTCAGTAGTGATACTGACTTATGAATATGTGTAACCTTCATGATGAAGGATGTGTGTTGGGTGATGACACATCGGTAACTAAGAAATGGCGGAAAAACCTGAATTTTTTTTAAACAAAGGGATTTTTGAAAAAAAAAAGACGCTGGCACACTCTATAGAAATGTTTTTCTTAATAGTTAAAAGCATTTAAAAACCCATTTACTGAGTAGTACTTACCCCCTCCTTTATATCCTTTTTAGGAAATCCCAGAAAGGTTACCCTTAAAAACCGTAAACTAAGATGCATGTAAGACAGGTATTTAAAGTTTTAAATTTCATGTAGTTTTGATTATGTTATTCCAAGAAAAAGTGAAGTTTAAAGGATGCCTTACTCTTTACGGTTTACAGTAAGGGGAAATCATTTAATAAACCGGGAGAGTGGCGGGTTGATCACGGGGATCTGACCAAACGGGGTTGGGGCGTGACATAAGAGCATGATTGAAAATCTTTATTAAGAGGCTATGAAGGTAAACCAAATGTAATTACATTATTGTAAAGAAATGGATCAAGAGAAAATAAGGCTAATACATGCGCCATTTTTCATAATGAGAAAGAGGCTTAAGCCACCATTAATCGGAAGGAGAAAAGAGGGTTGATACCCATAAATATTGTTAAATGAAAATGGAATTAAGTCTCACATATTTTATAAACAATGTTCAAGAAATAAGTAATATGAATGGTTATATAGTAACCTTAACCCCCAGAAATCTATGAGTAATATGCAATCTTGAATGAATAAATCTCTTCATGAACATGAGTAGCTATGTTAATTAGTTAGTAAATCAAACCCTCAGGAATTTATTTTTAATATGCATGTTGAATATGAAAAGTTATTCAAGAATATGAGTAACGGGGTCGGTTAGTTAGAAAACCAAACCCCCTTAATCAATGGTCAATATGCTTATTAAACGTGTGAATGCTTGATCAAATACTCATGATTTATTTGATGGGGTGGATGTGTCATTGCGCTGATATGACACCTAGTACCAAATGTAGTATTGGCATATAGGGGAGACTAGAAGTGGAGGTATAAGGGTGAGCGTCATAACATTCAAAATTTTACACAGACCCGTGGAGAGATTTATGGTGGGATCAAGGCGTACTTATGATCGAGTATAGTTGAAATGATTATAATATGTAGGATGTTCAATTACACATTATTGACATCACTATGAGGGGGACAATCATCATATGATGTGCCTTGTGAGCGTGAAACATAGTGTACATATGTCACGCCCCGACCTTGTTTGGTCGGATCCCCATGATCAACCCGCCACTCTCCCAGTTTATTAAAGGGTTTCCCCTTATTATAGACCGTAAAGAGTAAGGCATCATTTAAACCTACACCTTTTCCAAGAATAACATAAACAAAACTACATAATAATTTAGATTTATCATACCTGTATCAGAGGCGTCTTAGTTGATGGTCTTTAAGGGTAGGCTTTCCAAAATCTCCTAAAAGGAATATAAGGGAGTGGGTGAGTACGACTACTCAGTGAATGGGTTTTCAAAAGTGTAGACTTTTAAGAAAACATTTATTATTAGAGTGTGCCAGACTCCTTTCTTTCAAAACCATTTCATTTGAAATCTCGGGTTTATCACCATTTCTTTTTAACCACGGTGTGTCATCACCCAACACACATCCTTCATCATGAAGGTTACACACATTCGCAGGTCAGCACGACCATTGAACCCACTTGTGGCTTTGAAGCGACTTTACCGGTCACCCGGATAGTAGTACATCCACTTCTACCCTGAGAATGAGTGGATGTTCGCGACATCCTACCCTCATTCTCAGAATAAATTCTTTGTGTCCATATGAGGACAGAGACCTCATCCTATCCCCACCCCAGTCTCATGCGCTTAGTGCTACTGCAAATTTCGCACAGTCACCTAGTACGACAAACTGCCCATATACTCACCAGGTCGTCCAGTGCCCTTAGGAAGCATTACTACCCCTCTTGGGCATCTTGATGGTCTCGTACTCACAATGCATGCACAAACAATGTTTTCTTATTAAACCATGTAATCTGTGGTGCCACTAGTTCAACGGCCCCGATTCTCAACTAAACCCGCATTTTTTTGTCTTGACTAGTCCGTCGACCTGTCATGTCGCACTACCGCTAGTTGACTGAGTATGTCGGTCTTATCTTGGTACCATGGCCAAACAATTCCTTTTTTTTTAAAGTTTTATGACATATAACTTATGTTTGTTTACGAGCTCCTGCTCATGCCAACTGGCCTTGGGCCCACTATATGAGATTTTCAAAATCGGGCATATTAGCCCCCAAGTTCCAAAATCGAGGCCCTTGGCCTATAAGAGCTATTCGAGCTTCTATCAAGAAGGTCTTCCAAATAGTTTAAGCACTGGCACATAGTTAGGGGAGAGCACTTCCGACAAAATGGGTTTTCACCTATTTATCATATCGATCGAGTATCAGGACATCTCTGCTTATAACCGATGAATAGGTTTTCAACTTCCTTCGAGGAAGTTTCATCATACCAACAGGGTATGATCTAATTACAACCGGTAAGTAGTTTTTTCGCATGATTTTCACATAACTCCTCTAAGTTGTTATGTTTAAAATACCACTTGTTAGTGAGTTTTCATTTCAAGGTACTTATCATCCCCAACCGGGTATGATATAAAATCCCATTCACAACCAGTGAGTGATTTTTAACTTTAAGTTATGCTCATCATCCCAACCGGGTATGACATTATTAAAACCACTCACAGTGACTTCTATTTTAGAAAAGGTACTTTTCATCCTAATCGGGTATGATGTGAATAACCCACTCACGATGACTTATAATTTAGAAAATGTGCTTATCATCCCAACCGGGTATGATGTGAATAACCCACTCACAACCGGTAAGTGGTTATTAACTTTAAGTTGTGCTCATCATCTCAACCAGGTATGACGTTAGTAAACCCACTCACAACCAGTAAGTGGTTTTAACTTTAAGTTGTGCTCATCATCTCAACTGGGTATGACGTTAGTAAACCCACGCACAACCGGTAAGTGGTTTTTAACTTTAAGTTGTACTCATCATCTCAACCGAGTATGATGTTAGTAAACCCACTCACCCATTAATGCCGTGAATTCCACTAGACTGGTTCTTTGTATTCTCACGAGCTTGTCCTTGCTGGCGTTCCTTTATTCCGTGTTCCTACACGATATGAACATCCCGGTTCATTATCTTTCAGCCTAATAGCCTTTATTCATTCCAAATGAATGAGAAAGTTAAACTTTAATTTATTTACAATTTGGTCCTTAAAGTTATTTCTCTTAAACTTTAAGTCTCTAATGCTGGTTTTTCCTCAAATTGAGTCCCGAAACTTTTAAAATTTATTAAGGGGCCTCAATTTATTCCATTTCACAAAAGGGGATTAATTTCCCAAATTTCCAATTTGGTCCTCCAACTTTTCCAAAATTACCATTTTGCCATTCCTTTACAAAAAAGGTAAAATTTACCCCAAAAATTCTAAATTTCTCAATTGGCCCTCTAACATTTTTGTTATGCCCAATTGACCCTCAATTTTAGGAAATTGCATTTCGATCCTTCAAATTTTCGAAAATCCCCAATTTTTCCCCCAATTCCAACTCTTTAACACAATTGAATTTGATTTCATTAAATTGATCGATCAAACACCTCTAATTATTGAAATTGAAGTTGAAATTGAGTTTCTCCATGTTCATACGATTCCATAGAACTTTGAATCACAAGTTTTAACGTCGGAAGGAGCTCAAACGGAGCTTTGCCGGAAAATAGACTGTAGAGAGAGAAAGCTTCGATTACTCACGGTGAGGATACGCGGTCCAACCTTTTGATCTGGGTAGATAGCTCTCATCCTAAGGTTAATCCTAGAATCAAGAATCGCATCAATTGATGTCAAATTGGATTAGAAATTCGTCATTGAAATTCGATCGACTCTCTCTCTAACACCGATCGAAAATTGTAAAGGGGAGCCGAATTGGCTAACCTTTCTATCCTAATTTGGCTGTGGAAGGGCCGAGGAAGTGTTGGGAGGGCTTGGTTTGGCCTGAGGAGGGCTCGAAATGGCTGGTTTTAGCTTGGCCGAAATTGGGCAGCTTCGGTGGACTGAAGCTGCTTCACTATTTCATCATGCTGGCACTTCTCCAGCGATTCTCGGATTGATTGGAGTTTACTATCAAATAGCTGACTTCTCCCTAGTTCTAAAGGGCCCGACCTCTCCTTCTGAGGTTAAGAAAAATGGTCAAGTCAAAGCTCTATTTTGAGCTTGACCGGGAAATGGAGAAGTAGAGAGAGAGAGAAGTGTTCGGGTGTGAGTAGAATGAATGGGGATAACCTTTTTATATAGGTGTAAAACCGTGTATTAAATGAGAGAGATTTATTAGTAGTATTAATATTGTCATATTAAATTATTGGTATTAATTACAATAATTAAATATATAATAATTTATGGCTATTTATGATAAGGTTCTCATAAAAAGTTTTGACCTAAATTTAGGGTTACAAAAATTAATCATACTTCTAAGGAGGTCACACATCTTCTCACTACTCTCGAGCAACACGCTTTACTTCAAAGTTCTTATGGGATCTCGTTCACCTGAATCAATTTGGTTTTTCTCTTCTATTTCGTCTTAAGTTTCTTTTCCAAGGTTTAATGAACTTTTTAGATCACCCGGATGTTGTAAATTTCCAAATTGCTTGTTCCCAAATGATCGGGTTTGTAAACCAGCTTGGTTTTCTTACTCGGTTTGACCGGTTCTTTTCTCGGTTTTCCTTAACTCAAAAGTGTGGGGTTTACAACATACCACTCGTAGCCTTGAGTTCTCGTGGACATGACTATGTATATGTTGTCGAGATTGAGAATATGATGATATTGTACATTTGTTGCTTGGTTGTCATAAGAAATAAGAAATGAGTTTATGTAGAGAACCTGATAAATATAAAGATTAAATGATGGATTTATCATTGTGGCATTTTACGGATAGTAAATTAATAATATTGAAAATATACATTTTAGATATTTGAGTAAATGTCGTGGATGAATTATAGTAGTTAGTAAATTTATTTATTGAGTTGCGAGTTTACATCTCCCTCAAAACTATTACAGGTGAACGAGTGAGCCCGTGAAATTAAAAGTAAAAAACATTACTCCATCACATGACCAAACTAAGTTATGAATCTCGAAATGCACACACAAATATTTAAATTTATACTTATCAATTGATGTAGTCTCATAAAATTTATATTCATTTTTTGTTACATTATTCTTATGAAAGAAAAATTTTAATTTCTATTAAAAATTGTAATTATTTTCTTTTGATAATTAATAATATTGATACTATTTTGATGAATTTACCTATCATTTTAGTACGAGTGAATGTAGTTAATTATTATTGGACACCAAACTTGAAAATTGGGATATTACATTATAATAATGATTTTGAAAATCCCATATTTCCATTGGAGTGCCCTCTTCTAATCCACATTTGTGTGATATTTATACTTTCAGTAAAGTTCAATTGTCACTGAATTTTATCAACTCTATAATTTGATTTCAAGTCTATGTCATCTTCCTAACTAGTAAAGTTTGGACTATTAAGGTGCATACTAAAAATTAAGAGGTACAATATCCCATCTTCATTAATCCCTTGTATCTATTCTTAACCAGCCAACACGACCATTCTTTCATATCTCTTATAAATTGTTGTAACCTTTATTAGGACTGAGTCTAATTCTATCTTATTCAGTCCAAACTATTTTATCATTTTGTTCATTGGATACCACCTTTGTAAACCTCGCCCTTTTGAGCTAAGGAAAAACGGGAAAAGAATCGGTTAAACCGAGTGAGAAAACTGAACCGGTTCACAAATCCAATCATTTGTGAACATGCAATTTGGAAATTTACAACACTCGGGTGATCCAAAAGGTATATAATACTTTTGAAAAGAACCTTATGATGAACTGGAAGAGAAAAACTAGACCGGTTTGGATGAACCGGATCCAATTGGATTGAATTGGTTTATGAACCGAGTTGGTTCATGAACCAGAACTGATAGAGAAAGGGTAAGCAGGAAATTTATGGATCCATTATGACCCGAAGAGATTTATAAACCATGGGAAGGAACCTTAGAACAAAGTGGGAGAGAAAAACCAGATCAGTTCGGGTTAACTGGACCCGAATCGGATTGAATCGGTTTAAGGATCGAGTCGGTTTACGAACCGAAATCGATAAAAAGATGGTAAACCGAGAATTTTATGGACCCTAAGTGAGCCAATGAGTCACAAAAAGACATGGAAATGGACTTGTGAAGGAATTGGGGATGAAAACCAAACCGGTTCAGGTGAACCGAATCTGAACTAGTTTAGATCGATTTGAACTACTAATGAACCAAATCTTAAATTCATTTTTCTAGGTGGCTTAAATAATTCAAATTGGAGATTTGAGGCCACCATTGGATAGATAATGAATTTAGAAATTTTTAAATTTGAAAAACTCGGTCGAATGGGGGGTGAACCGGTCGGTTTAAGCTTTGAAATCGGTTCGGACCGGTCTGGTCTGGTTCGGAACAGTGTCCTCTTCTTCCTCAAGATGACAGCACTGTTCACTTGCTAGAAAATTGAAGCAGCACTGGTGAAAAAGAAACGTTTCCGTTATGTACGTTTTAGGCCATTAATGGCTGTCATAATGGTGCCAAGTGGACGCCCAACGGGTCCCCAAGCTCCCTATATAAATAGCCACTCCCCATTCATCCCCTCCACACCTAAAAACTTCATTCTCTCTCAACTGCTCCATTTTCCACTGAAACTCGAACAAGAGCTCCAACATGGGCACTTTTCTGATCCAAACAAGGAGAGGTTGGGTTCTTTAGAACCGGGGAGAAGTCAGCTCGATGCAAACCCCGCCAATATATTGACGACACCCTACACCAAATATGACAAAGACCCCAAGACTTTCATGTCGCAAGTGCGAAAAGATGGAATATATCTTGTTTATGTGAGAAACAAGGTATGGGATATGTAGACTCCACACCCAAATCCTCTAAGAAGAACTCTTAGAAAACCTTAGGTGATAAGTCTTGATTGCTTGAACGCCATAGGTAAAAACCTGATAAGTTCAAAAAGCCCTTTCAGGATAGAAAGAAGACAAAACTCACAAGATTGAAATTTCAAAGTGTGTCCCCTCCTGTGGAGTATGCCTTTTATAGGCTTAGAAAACAACTGAATAGCCCACAAAATAAGGAAAAAAAATCTATTATGGTTATAAGCTACCCATATCTGATCTAAATATCTAAGATAGTTTAATGACTAATTTAAAAATCTGAACTACTAATATTATCCTAAGAGATTTATTATATTAATAAATCTCTCCTTATTAATTAAATTTCAATGACGAAATTCTAATCTAATTCGGCATCAATTGATGTGATTCTTGATTCTAGGATGAACCTCAGGACGAGAGCTGTGCCTTCACTGACGAGTAATTGAAGCTTTATCTCCCTACGGTCTGTTTTCTGGCGAAGCTCTGTTTGAGCTCGATCTGACATTAAAACTCGCGATTCAGAGTTCTATGGAATCGTATGAACATGGAGAAACTCAATTTCAACAATTAGAGGTGTTTGATCGGTCAATGTGATAAAATCAAATTCGACTATGTTAAAGAGTTGGAATTGAGGGAAAAATTGGGGATTTTCGAAAATCACTAGGATCAAAATGCAATTTCCTAAAATTGAGGGTCAATTGTGCTTGTTAAAAAGGTTAGAGGGCCAATTGAGGAATTTTAGAATTTTTGGCGTGAAATTTACCATTTTTGTAAAGGAAGGGCAAAATGGTAATTTTGGAAAAGTTAGGGGACCAAATTGCAAATTTGGGAAATTAATCCCCTTTTTGTGAAATGGAATAAATTGATGTCCTATAATAAATTTTAAAAGTTTCGGGACTCAATTTGAGGAAAAACCGACATTTGGGGACTTAAAGTTAAAGAGAAATAACTTTAAGAACCTAATTACAAATAAATGAAAGTTTGACTTTCTCATTCATTTGGAATGAATGAAGGCTATTAGGCCAAAGGATAATGAACCGAGATGTTCATATCATGTAGGGACACAAAGTACCGGGAACTCCAGCAAGGACAAGATCGCGTGAATACAAAGAACCAGTCTAGTGGAATTCATGACATTAACGGGTGAGTGGGTTTACTAATGTCATACCCGGTTGGGATGATTAACACAACTTAAATTTAAAAAACCACTTCCCGGTTGTGAGTGGGATTTTATATGATACCCGATTGGGGATGATAAGCACATCGAAATGAAAACCCACTACTATGTGGTATTTTAAACATCACGACTTAGAGTAGTGATGTGAAAACCATGCGAAAAAACTACTTATGTAAGTAGATCATACCCGGTTGGTATGATGAAACTTCCTCGAAGGAAGTTGAAAACCCATTCATCGGTTATTAACGAAGATATCCTTATATCAGCTCAGTATAATGGAACATAAAAACATCTTTTTGGTGAAAGTGTTCTCCCCCGACTGTGCTAATGCTTAAACAATTTAGGAGACATTCTGGATGGGAGTTCGAATAGCTCTTATAGGTCGGGGGCCTCGGTTTTGGAACTTGAGGGCTAATATGCTCGATTTTTTAAAATCTCGAACAGTGGGCCATAGGCCAATGGGCACGAGCAAGAGCTTGTAAATGAACATAAAATATTTGCCATAAAATTTTAATAAGTAAATTGTATGGTCATGGTGCCAAGGCTGGTCCGACATTCTCAGTCAACTAGCAGCAGTGCGACATGACCAGTCTCCGGACCAGTCAAGACAAATAGATGCAGGTTGAGTTGAAAGTCAGGACTGTTGGACTAATGACACCATAGATTATATGGCATATTAAGAAAACATTGTTTGTGCATGCACTATGAGTACGGGATCATCAAGACGCCCATAAGGGGTAGTGATGCGTCCTAAGGGCCTTGGACGACCCGGTGAGTATAAGGGTAGCTTGTCATTCTAGGTGACCATGCGAAATTTAGAGTAGCACCAAGCGCATGAGACCGGGGTGGGGACGAGATGAGGTCTTTGTCCTCATATGGATACAAAGAATCGATTTCGGGATTGAGGGTTAGATGTCACATGCATCCACTTATTCTCAGGATGGAAGTAGTCGTACTTCTATCTAGGTGGCCGGTAAAGTCGCTCCTAAGCCACTAGTGGATTCAGCAATCGTGTTGGCCTGCGAATGTGTGTAACTTTCATGATGAAGGATGCGTGTTGGGTGATGACACACCATGATAATAAGAAATTATGGAAATACCCGAATTTTTAAATGGGGGGATTTTTGAAAAGTGAGGAGTCTGACACACTTCAATATAAATGTTTTTCCTAAAAGTTAAAAGTAGACTTTTGAAAAACCCATTCACTGAGTTGTAGAAACTCACCCCTCTTTCTATCCCTTTTCAAGAAAAGAGACAATGATTAGGAGTAATACCAAGCCTTACCCTTTATCAGGTATACTTAATTTTTTTTAAGCTTGCATTTTAATTGATATATGTCTTCCAGGGAACAAGCTTGAAATTTCGCCAGGCTCCTCTCGAGTAAAAGGAGGAAACTCCTCTTGAACCAGAAAAGAGCGGCGGGTTGTTCATGGGGATCTAACCAAACCGAGTTGGGGCGTGACAACTAGAATGGTATCAGAGCTTGTTTCCTCGAATACATAATTAAGATTAGAAAATATAGTAACTGATAGGATTTATCTTAAAATTTTCAGATGGCTCTTAGGAGAGTAACCAAGAAAACTAGGAATGTCTCTACTCAACACCCTGTCCTCACAGGAAGACAACTCTAGAAGCTTCCCAAATGCCTGGGGCATGGTAGAAACCCCCAAGGACCCAATGACAAAGTATCCAAGAGGATGATGTTGGACATGTTGAGGTCACACCCCCGAGTACAAAGGGAGCCAAGCCTGAAACCAGGAACACCAGCTAGGGCTTATAACCTTACCATGGAGGATGCTTATCAAACACCCTGTAGCCCTCTATCTATTTCATAACTACCTCTTTGTAATATGGTTAAGACCCTAACATATTGTACTCCTTCTCCATTAATGAAGAATTCCAAGTTCCTGAAACCATGTCTCTAAAAAAAAGATGTAAGCCTACGCCTCAACTATAGGAAGATTGCCTCAAGAAAAGTAACCAAACAAACTGCGGGGACCGAGGAGAATCCCATCTCAAATAAGGAAATGAACCAAAAGACTAAAGAGTCTAGGAGAACTCTTAGGGGAAAACTAGTAGGCAAAGAAGGCTCGACAAGAAAACCAACAAGGAGACTAAGGAGTGAGAACTCTAGTAGTAACTATTGGGCAAGGAAATAACATGTTACAAGGTGAGGACAATAGGAATGCTACTCGAGAAAGTGCTCAACACTACTAAGGACAAGTATCAAGATAACCTTTTATAGGTGTAAGGCAAATGAGGCATGAAGTGAAGGATTGCCCCACATTGCAAGGATTTAGAACAATAGCTTCCAAGAACAATGCCTCTACAACTACATGAATCCGAAAGTATTCCGCCCCATGAAATATGACTCCTGCTCGAAACTTCAACCATACAAGGAGGAAGCTCTTCAAGATCCTAACATAGTGGCGAGTACTTCCCGACCCAATCTCCTTTAAGAAAAGCTAAAGCCCCAAGTTGGTACTCGTATTTTGAAAGTAAATTTTGAGTTCTTAAAACTTTTTATCCCTCAATGATGGTGTAATGGTGTGCCTCAACTAGATGAAGGAGGAAAAGGACTGAAGATAGGACCTCGATCAACCGCAAATAAAACCAAGGGTAGATGAAGAGAATTCTTCCTTAAGAAGAAATTTTCAGCCATCTGGGAGCAAGGAAGGAAGCACCTCTACAAGAGAAGACAAGCCGAGCATTAAACGACAAATGGAATGTTTAGGATGATAAGTACGACTTGCTTTGGAAAAAGTAGAGAAGTCAAGTTTCGGACCAACATAGCAAAAAGAAGCAAATCGTAACAACAAGATAGTTAAAGAGAATAAACGATACCCTAAGGAGGACTCAGAAGTAGTAAGGACTACACCCTAAAAAGGGCAATGGGAGGGGCATTAAGGACAAAAAGGCTTGAGAGACAACTGTCTCAAGATAATTAGACAAGGAGAATAGTAGGGACGAATTAGTTAACGAACGAACCCTCGTGAATGCCATAAATTTAATCTCTAGTAAAGAAGGGAGAGATGAAAAGGCCAAATATTTGGAAAATAAGGATGGAGGAAATCCTTAAAGAAATCAATGGCCAAGAATAGATTGACGAAAAAACTCAAAGCTAGGAGAAGATTAAGTAAGCCTCTTGCAGGATGATTAAGAGATCTGGAAACAAGAAAGAATTGAGCTTTACTTAAAGGAAATAGACGTGTACAGGGGTACAAGTTGGAATGAGGATGGGGTACAAAGGATGTACCCGTAAGACTTCAAGAGTAAAGGTAAATGGAAGGGGATGGCATCAAAGGATGTCATTCAAGGATATATACATACGAAAACGAATGAAGAAAGAATTTCGGGAGAAAGGGAAAGAATCCCACCAAGGAAGGAAACCCTGAGGAGGGATACATATCCCAACTAAGAAGTAATGGGACCAAGTGACGAGGAATGAGGAGATGAACTTGCAAATGAAGTGCATGGTGAGGTGAAAGAATTAAGGGAAACATACTAGGAGAACCTAAGGAGTAAGTTAAACCCAAGGAACGAGTAGGTAGAAAGATAACATCAATAGATGCCATAACAAGTAAGAATGGGTAGACTACCCATAATAAGAAAATAAAGGAAAGAACGTCTGAGAAACCTTGGGAAAGTAAGCTCCCTAAATAAGAAGTGGTTAAGGGGGAACAACCACTAATATCAAGATGGATTGTGGTCCACACTCTCATAATAGAGCCTAAAGAGTGGATGGCTAGGCATAGGGTGGAGTACACGAAATAAGACCGATAATTGGAAGCTACGCAAATAAGAAATAAGGGATGGAATGGAAAATTTAAGAAAATGGAGGACTGAAAGCGAGCAAATGCCCTAATATAGAAAGGGTATAAGGAGATGAAGAAAGGAAACTTTTAAGAAATGGTAAGAAGGTTGAACATATAACTCCTAAGGTGAAAGTCTCTACTTTGAAGGAAATAGTAGAGAATGAAACTGTAAAAAGAGAAACTCCCCAAACCAAGCAAATTGATATGTAGACCGAAAGGAATCAACTCGTTATAAAGAATTGTAAAATGATTACAAACAAGTAAGAGTGGATTAAGGCCAAAGTAAAATCTTTGAGTAAAGGATATCATTGGGAACGAGGATAGACCTAAGAAAGGATGAATCATAGCTTTTTGGTATAGTATTGGAAAACCCAATCAATTGGAACCGAAAAGACCTAATAAAAAAGTTAGGGAAAGATAAGTAGGTAAGAGGAATCCATGTGGATATGTGAGACATAACTTCAAAGGCATGATGGAGGAGAGGATAATGGTAAAAAGGATAGTTGAGGAATGCTATCAAAAGAAAAGAGGGATGAAGTTATACGATCCCTGAAAGGTCGAAAAGCTAAGGGAGACCCTCAATGAGATGTTCTAGAAATCTAATGGACAGAGATAGGTCCTAGAAAATTTCATGCTGCAAGGGCATGTAAGCCCAACAACCCCGAGGAGAATATGACTCAAAGTAAGAAAGAGTCTGCTAATAAGCATGACGAGGTCAAATATAACAATTTGGATCGAAGTTATAATAGACAACAAATGGAGGAAGGGTCAAAATAGGACGAAAAAGTGATAATAAAGAAAATCGTGGAAATAAGTACGTAACGCTCGAAAGAACATTGAGCTAAAGATTTCAATGACCAAGGGGTTAACTAGACAAAAAGATGGTTAGGTATCTTGGAATTCCCAATTTTGAGTACAGAATCTCCAAGGGAAGAATGTACTCCAAGCAAAGAAAAATATGAATCTAAGTATAAACCCTGAAATAAGGTATGTCTAGTTACGATAAACTCTGTGGAGGGAGTAAATCATATAAAGGAAAATGAATTTCTTAAGTGAAGGTTGTAAAAAGGGCTAATTTGAAGGACAAGAGAACAGTTTGCATGTTAAGCAAACACCAAAGGGGCATCAAAGGAAATGATTCCTCATACAAGGCTGATAATTAAGTTTTGAGGACAAAACTACTAAAAGGAGGGAAGAGTTGTAAACCCCGCACTTTTGAGCTAAGGAAAAATTGGGAAAAGAACCGGTCAAACCGAACCGGTTCACAAACCCGATCACTTGTGAATGGGTAATTTGGGAATTTACAACTCTCAGGTGATCCAAAGGGTTTATAATACTAAGGAAAAGAACCTTAGGACGAATTGGAAGAGAAAAAGCAGACTGGTTTGGATGAACCGAATCCAATTGGATTGAACCGAGTTAGAGTTTGTGTGGACATTAGTAGTCCGACTCCAAATTCAAATTCTTCCACCATGTCTGCTCAACGGGATGGGACCTCATTCCCCCTACTGCCTCGGTCTCCGTGCACAGGAAGCCCTCAACTTCATGACCTACTAAATGACAATATTGCCTTTATGCTTCCTAGGCCGTTCAGCAGTCCTTGGGTCCCATCACTACCTCATGCCAGGTGTCTTGATAGCCTAAACATCACGGTGCATGCACAATCAATAAGCTTTTTAAGTTATAGTCATTATCTTTGGCCCTCTTGCACAACGGTCTATTAGCTTGGCATCAGCCCCACCACGCGTACTAGCCCACCAAGTTCGACGACCTAGCTTCAGCAGAGTAGCGGTTCGGCCCAACAAGCTCGACAGCTCAACTTGGCTTGATGGGTATCACACAAGTCCCCATTATTCAGATATTTTAGCCTCATGTATCACATGTCTGTTTTGGACATGTCCATGCCCATATCCACCGGCCTTGGGCCCACTAGCATGTCGAGCCTAAGCCTGGAATTAGCTCCCAAATATTTTAAGCAGAGTCACCTAATCAGGGAAGGCTAATTCCGAGAAAACAAATTTTCAAATCTTAAACCTTCATTCCAATAGGAATGGACGTCATAGCAGTTCCCACTCACCCGGTGATTTTGGTGGGGTTGCACCGGCGGAGTCTAGCCTCGCAGTTCCTCTTCCGGAAGCAGGTGCTCAAATAGTCAGTCCCTCGTCCAATTGGCGGCCTATAAGTCCTTGTTTTCTTCAATTCTTACTTCTAATCACCTCCTACAGCTCCCCTCGATCGTCCTACACTTCGAATTTCAACGGAGAGGCGGTGGCTGAAGCTTGGGGTTGTCTAGAGCTAGTCAAGGGGAACCTAGTGGGATTGAGTTCTACTACAATTCGTTGTGGCATAGGGCCTGTAGGAGTGTTGTAGAGGACCTTAGGCAGTTAGTGGTAGCCAAGGTGGGCGGTGGAAGCGCCAGTTGGGGCAAGGTGGTGTCGGGCAGGAGTTCGCTGCTTCGAGCTCTAAAACAGCTTTACTGTGTGATCTCCCTCACACCTCCCTGAGCACTTCCTGATTGTTTTGAGGAGGTCTAGAGCTAGAGTATTCTTTCCCGGTTCTAATGCCACCCTTCGGAGCTCATTTGGTGGAGGTTCGTCGAAGCTCTAGTTTGAAACTCACCGAAAAACTCACTTTTCTTCTTTTTCGATTGATTGTGGAATGCTGATAACAAATGAGTGGGTGCCCTTTATATAGGGAGGTCTGCAACTGCCCAGGCTACCCGTCGGCGTAAAACTAAACTTGTAACACGACTACCAACGACCTAACTGAAGCAGTTTTTGAGTTATTGTAAACTACAGCTTTTCCGACGACTTACTCTCTATTCTCTGCCATTTTTTTTCGATTTCCCTTTGCTTCCATTGGACGAATTTTACATAGGAGCTCTTATTCTTGTACCAAAATGTTTTATTCTTGATTAGCCTTCCCGTATCCTTCGTATAGTACTGGTTCTTATTACATAATTTACTACACATGAAATAGAAAGATGATAATGTTTAGAGGATTATCTTCACAATTGCTTTTAATATTCCATAGCCTCATATCAAAGGCTAATCATTTTTTAAATTTACTTATAACAAAAATTTACCTGAAAAATTAAGCATATGCAATTAAATTGATAAAAAATTTATTTGGATAAAAATTATTATAATAATATATTGTGTAACTATAATAAGTAAAATTATAATTAAAAGTTATAACGGTTAAATAGTATAATATTTTTAATTTTATAAATTTTATAATAATTCTCTATAATGTATAGTTGTATTTTTAACCTCCGCTCTTAATTTTTTTAAACCGGTACTAAAAAATGTTTACTAGCGAATTATTATTTTTTCACTTTTGTACTAATAGTAACAATTAAATCGAGTTGGGTATTTTTTTCTTAATGTTAAAATAATTACGAGATAGTTTTCGGAATTGAGTTAGTTAAAAGTACTAGCCAATTGATTATAATATTATGTGAAAATTTATTTTAAACCGATAAAATGTTAAACTAATATCTGCCTTATTTATTTTTATTTAATTTTTTATTGTATTATCAATAATAATTATTCAATATAATTAAAAAAATTACCAAAATTATTAAAATAAAAGTCTGAAAGTTCAAATTATCACAATATACTAAATCACTAATTTTTGTTCATATATATAAGCACTCGTAATAAGAATGTTATAATTTAATTAGTTGTTTTAATATTATATTTACTCATAATACTTATTTAATTGTTTATGGTCATGTATTTTTTTTTCTCCTTACCGTCATGTAATTTGATTAGTTATTTTAACATCATAATTTTTTCAATATAACTCGGTGCTTATGGCAACAAAAGAAATTATAGGAGATGGAGAGAGAGAAGAGAGAGAGGGAACGAAAATGCGTCCACCACCCTATTTCTTTCTGTCTATGTTTGTTCTCTTTCCTGGCTGTTCTTTTCCAACTCCCTCTCCTCTAACCCACAATCCCTGCATCCCTTTTACAGTCTCTCTCCTTCCTGGGTTTTTCTTCGGAATACCATAAGACCGGGAATTAAGTCGTTAAGCACCACCTCTTCAAGGCCTGTGAGGACAGCAGATCTCCTTCTCCCGGGACTCCGCAGGCGAGAAGGAGCGTCATCTATTGCCGGATTCCTATAAGCTTGTTTCTCTTCGTCGATCCTCATCTAGTTTTCCCAATGAACGACCTTCTCTCGGTACCTTTTTTGTCCCTCGCCAATGTTGGCCATGAGGTCGATTTTATGAAAGCGCTTTCTTGATGCTTGCTTCTAGGATGCCATCATTCCATTTTCTATTTGATCTGAAGATTAGCAGTGATGCTGCGCTGTATCACAGCTCGTTTCTTGTCCGACGATGATGACTTGTGTTTTTCCTAGAACTTGCTCTTCCACGAACTGGGCTTTTTTTTTTTATGATTGCCTGTGATGACGACCGAGTCGATGGTACTATTGATCATTGTGCATTTCTCCGGTTTCCCCATAGTGCTAAATGCTCCAATATCAGAAATAATTCATCATACATATATAATTAAATCCCATCTTTTACTATAAAATCTGTTTTATGGATCCTCTATGGTTGTGCTGATTCAATGGAAAATTATTTCAACCAGAGATCAGGTTACCTTATATATGCGGGAAACTAGTATTGCATACATTGAAATATTCATGTTGGTGTTGCGCATCTGATATAGTATGGACCCAATCAGTAGTTTGATCACCAGTTGTCCTCCATGGATATTCATTTTTTTTGTCATCCATATGCTTGGAAGCCATTGCCTGTAATACTGGGTAAAATAGCTTCTAGCCTGTCTTTCCAAGATAACAAGTGAAATTAGATGAGGTGCAGTTGGAGTTCAGTCCACCTTTTCAAATTTTGTCTTTTTTTTTTCAAAATTTCTATGTCAGACAAAGAAACTTTGCATGTGGAGAAAACTAAGACTTATTTTGATTTACTTAAATTTTGCAGGGATCATTTGACACCCCTCGGGGTCAAATTTCAATGGGTGGAAATATTGAAATGGGCATGAATGCCCCAATGAACTCAGGGGAGCTTCATTTAGAAAATTTCTTCAAGAAGGTGCACTTAGTTACATTTAATTGTTATAAGTTATTTTCTGCAGAAAATAATGCATAGGAGTGTTGTAGTGCTTGCACAAGCATCTGGCCATGAATTTGAGGAACTAGTGTTAACTTTAGTTACCAATTATACAGTTCTAAAGAAAATAATGCATAGGAGTGTTGTAGTGCTTGCACAAGCATCTGGCCATGAATTTGAGGAACTAGTGTTAACTTTAGTTACCAATTATACAGTTCTAACCTGCGCCAGCATTTGTCTATGCCAGGTCACTGAAATTGAAAAACAGATTGGGAAATTGAATAACCTGCTGAGGAAATTACAGGTATGTGATATTTTCCCTATATGTTTCTCTACCTTCAGGCCCTTGTCTTTTTCTTTTTTTAACAGTGATAATGCGATGAACAATGGAGGGGGTTTCCTTTTGATTGATTTTCACCCAACAAATGTTAATTATAGTATTTGATGAATGCTGAGTGATAATATAACGCTTAAGATGGGCTGTCTAAACCATGTTGGGATATTTTCTGCTGCTTTTATGTTATCAATTAAAGTGGCAGAGCTGTGGTTGAATTATTCTTTTTGTTTTTTAACAGGATGCACATGAGGACTCAAAATCAGTTACTAAAGCTGCTGCCATGAAATGTAATCTCAATCTTTTCGGTTTTTGGTTCTTTACATCCTACTTTATGGAGCTATGGTTTGATAGCAAGTAATTAGCTTCCTAATAGTTTGACATTTATTTTCCTTGCTCCATCAAGGGCTAGAATGTGCATTCTCTGTTTATGATTGACTATAATGAGTCAGAAGTGGCTACTTAATAGAAAAAATGTTTTTAGAGGTTCCCAATCTGGACCCATTCCTGTGGCTATAGGTTGTTGATATATATGTTAATGTACAAGGTAATCTTCGTAGCTAGACTATAAAAGTGTGGCTATCATTTTAATTATGCAATAATTGCATCATCTCAAAACATATCCCAATGATTTTTTGGGGATTATAACATCTTTAGTCCAATCAGATGAGTGATCTGATTGTGTTTCTGAAAGTCGTTGCATACTTACAGTTTTTCTCTGCATGTTCCAATTTCTTTATAATTGCTGCAACAATTGCATCTTCTCTAAATTCAGCCCAATGATTTTTTTAGGGATAAGTGCATCCTTAGTCCAATCAAATGTGTGATCTGATTGTATTATTGAAAGTTGCTGCATTCTTGCAGTTTTTTCTCTGAAAAATCATTCCAAATTCTTTATAGAGACAGAGACGGTTCATTTTTTTATTGGAATGAAGTTCGATTCATAAATTCTTTCACCAATATATGTATAGTATGTGCTTAGCTTTTTCAGAGGTGTAAAACTAGCATCTTTCCTTTTCATGATTTTCTTCAATTTCAAATCTTGAAGGAGAAACTGAGATGATTCTCAATAACTGATGGTAAAGATTAGTTATGTCAACAACAGATCATTCATCTCTTTCTGGGTGAACTTAAGCACATGATTAATATTAGGAGCTTCTGTTGTCCTTATCACCATACTCATTGATCCTGCTGTATGTAGCCATTAAACAACGCATGGACAAAGAAGTTGATGAGGTTGGAAAGGTAGCTCGCTCTATAAAATCTAAAATTGAAGAGCTTGATAGAGAGGTAAGCACATGTTGGCTTGTTGTCCTTGAAAATCGCTATTTTCAAATTATTTATGCAATCTGATTTCTGGCACAGAATTTGACAAATAGGCAGAAACCTGGTTGTGGGAAAGGTACTGCTGTAGATCGATCGAGGACTGCAACAACTGTGTAACTCTCCATTTCTCTCCCTTTGTTCAATGTTTTCATAGCCTACCTAAAATAATATAATGCTTTCAAACAAATACAGCTCTGGATACAGTATATCATATAGTTTTATTCTACTGTAAGTTTTTAGTATTGCAAGTTACTTGTGTTGAAATCCTGTGGATTGTACTAATAACTAAATTCCTGCAGTTCCTTGAAGAAAAAATTCAAGGATAAGATGGCTGAATTTCAGGTTCTCTTCATTTTAACTTTAGTACTCTTGTTTCTCCAATTTGATACCCTATAACAAACCCTAAAGATATAAATGAATATTTGCAGGTTCTTAGGGAAAGCATACACCAAGAGAATCGTGAAGTCGTTGAAAGGCGTGTATTTACAGGTGTGCAAATGGTAACATATGGAATAACATTTGACGATGTACCATGTCCTAGATATTCACTTTGCCATTTTGTTTTTTGCTGTGGCCAGTGACTGGAATGAGACCTGATGAAGAGGTGAGATTTTCCCTGAGCAGATTTGAAAGTTCAACTTATTTATAGATATCTGTGGTTCATGAATTTATACTTCTGATTTGCAGACAATTGATAGACTTATTGACACTGGAAACAGTGAACAAATTTTCCAGAAGGCTATTCAGGAACAAGGGAGAGGCCAGGTCCTTCCTCATTATCTTGTTCCTTGGGACATGTTTATTGGTTAAAATAGAATGATGATCATCAGTTGGCATACTATTATATTTTTAGTTGGCAAGATTGATTTGATATACTGAAGTTTGGCTTTCAGTGTTTTGGGCCTTTTAGTCATATCAGATACATTCAAACTACTGCATCATACAGTCCAGATGATGATAGGATCCTCAAACACTGCATCAACAAACCCGGATGACCATTTTGTGTCTTTTCTTTATATACAAGGCATTTCAAAAGAGGGACTCACAATAAATAGCATGCTTAATATTCTGTTCATTAATGAGCAAACATCAATAGTTATCTAGCTTACTTGTTTTATTCTTGTTATTTTCCTCATTCTTGACTTGTTCTATTGAATTTCTTGTTAAAGTCTTGAATTGTGATGTCTGATGATTGAAAGTCCTTCTGACAGATTATGGATACTGTGGCGGAAATTCAAGAGCGCCATGATGCAGTTAGAGACTTAGAGAGGAAACTTCTTGATTTGCAGCAGGTATGCTGCAAGTATATTTACTCATTTGGATCATACTCATTATCATGCTAAGTCATTTATTTCCTGACTATTCCATAATTCCAAACATACAGAAGACCATACTTTTTGGTTCTGATGTAGATATTTCTTGATATGGCGGTGTTGGTGGATGCTCAAGGGGAGATGATTGACAACATTGAATCTCAGGTATTATCACTTCCAGTAGAATATTGTTTTATTTGGTAGTGCTGAGACAGTTCGGATTCAAATTGTCTGTTTGGGGATACTAATCCCCATACAGATCACTATGGACAGCTTGCCTCAAAGCCCTAGCAGGTCTTGCATAGATGAGAAAGAATGACCATTTTCTTTATTCCTGATAGATGTATCAAATGAAAAACCAGTACTCTAATAGGTAGTTGGAAATATTTTCCAAGTTTCAGGTTTGAGTCTTCTTTGTGGTGAAAATCCACACTAAGTGATCTTTAGATTTTAGTACATCATCATTTCAGTTTAAAACTGGATCAATTGAGATTTGTGTACCTTCTGAAAGGAAACATAATGTCCTGAAAATATTTCTGACCTAACTAAGATAGAATTGTTCGATCTTGTTGTCTTTAAAACAAGGAATTGTTTTGTCTTAAAGATAAAGAATTGATCAAGCTTGTTCTGTCTTTCTGATAAAGATCTATAATATTGGTTACTTTAGGTGTCTAGTGCAGTTGACCATGTACAGAGCGGGAACACTGCCCTTCAAAGGGCAAAGAATCTCCAGAGGAGCTCCAGGAAGTGGATGTGCATAGCAATCATCATCCTTCTCATAATTGTGGTGATCATTGTCTTGGCAGTGCTCAAGCCGTGGAACAACAACAAAGGGGCTTAAACTATGTTCCTCTCTCCGGTCAATTCATAAATGGAAGAGCTGTTTGATTCGGTATTTTATCCTCATCCTCTTGAGTAAACCTTGTGTGGATATCCATCAAAGAGCAGTGTGAACTGATGACTTTTTAATACTGGTGTTTGCTGTCCCTCACTTTTTGAAGACTTGATTCTTTGTTTTATGGTTTGGTTTGTACTCACTCATAAGTGTCTATTTCTGTACCAATGCAAAACTAATTTGGCAATTGTGCAAGCATATTTATTTCCCGGATCAAGAAATTGGAATAAAATTTTCTTAAGGTGAGTTGTAACATTGATTATGATTGCTGAGTCGAATTGTAAGTCGAATTATTGTAAGTCCGCTGGGGCATAAATAAGCACGTATGTACCCCAATACAAGAGAATATGTGGGAGAGAGTATCTGCAATACAAGAGAAAATGTGAATCTTCCGTCAACATGTGAACCCCACTACTTCAAACTTGTATTGGATATTGACCTTCCGCACATTATAACACCAATGGGTGCAATTTCCTATTCCAAAATTTTTTCCCTTTCCTATATTTTTAATTCCCAACTAGCATTAGATCATCTCTAGTTTTTTTAGACTTTTCACACAATTTTTACAATATATTTATATTAAGGTAAATAGATTTGGTGGGAAGATAAATTAGTTATTTGGTAAAATAAAATTGTGGTTAAAATGCAATAACTACAGTTTTTATATATATACCACATATCATTGTAGGAACACGAAGTACTGGAAACGCCAGCAAGGACAAGCTCGTATAGATGGACAAGCTCGCGTGGATACTAAGAACCGGTATAGTGGAATTCACGACATTAACAAGTGGGTGGGTTTACTAACATCGTACCCGGTTGGGATGATAAACACAACTTAAAGATAAAAACCACTTATCGGTTGTGAGTGAGTTTACTAACATCGTACCCGATTGGTATGATGAGCACAACTTAAAGATAAAAACCACTCACCGGTTGTGAGTGGGTTTACTAACATCATACCCGGTTGGGATGATGAACACAACTTAAATATAAAAACCACTCACCAGTTGTGAGTGGGTTTACTAACATCATTTTTATATTTAAGTTGTGCTCATCATCCCAACCGGGTATAATGTTAGTAAACCCACTCACAACCGGTGAGTGGTTTTTATCTTTAAGTTGTGCTCATCATCCCAACCAGGTATGATGTTAGTAAACCCACTCACAACCGATGAGTGGTTTTTATCTTTAAGTTGTGCTCATCATCCCAACCGGGTATGATGTTAGTAAACCCAGTCACAACCGGTAAGTGGTTTTTATCTTTAAGTTGTGAGTGGGTTTACTAACATCATACCCGGTTGGGACGATGAGCACAACTTAAAGATAAAAACCACTTACCGGTTGTGAGTGGGTTTACTAACATCATACCCGGTTGGGATGATGAGCACAACTTAAAGATAAAAACCACTTACCGGTTGTGAGTGGGTTTACTAACATCATACCCGGTTGGGACGATGAGCACGATGAGCACAACTTAAAAATAAAAACCACTTACCGGTTGTGAGTGGGTTTACTAACATCATACTCGGTTGGGACGATGAGATGAGCACAACTTAAAGATAAAAACCACTCACCGGTTGTGAGTGGGTTTACTAATATCATACCTGGTTGGGATGATTAGCACAACTTAAAGATAAAAACCACTCACTAGTTATGAGTGGGTTTACTAACATCATACTCGGTTGGGATGATAAGGACAACTTAAAGATAAAAACCACTTACCGGTTGTGAGTGGGTTTACTAACATCATACCCAGTTGGGACGATGAACACAACTTAAAGATAAAAATCACTTACCGGTTGTGAGTGGGTTTACTAACATTATACTCGGTTGGGATGATGAGCACAACTTAAAATTAAAAACCACTTACCGGTTGTGAGTGGAAATTTTATATCATACCCGGTTGGGAATGATAAGTACCTCGGTATGAAAACCCACTATTAAGTGGTACTTTAAACATTGCTACTTAGAGGAAGTGATGTAAAAATCATACGGAAAAACTACTTACCGATAGTAAGTAGATCATACCCGGTTGGTATGATGAGACTTCCTTGAAGGAAGTTGAAAACCCGTTCATCGGTTATGAACAGAGGTGTTCTTATACCCGGGCGCTATAATGGATAGAGAAAACATATGTTTTGTCAGAAGTGATCTCTCCTAACTATGTGCCAATGCTTAAACAATTTGGGAGACCTTCTCGACGGGAGCTCAAATAGCTCTGATAGGCCGAGGGCCTCGATTTTGGAACTTGGGGGCTAAATGCCCAATTTTGAAAATCTCGTACAATGGGCCCAAGGCCAGTTGGCACGAGCAGGAGCTCGTAAACGAACATGATATATGTGCCATAAAACTTAGTAAGTGAATTGTTTGGCCATGGTGCCAAGATGGGACTGACATGCTCAGTCAACTAGAGGCAATGCGACATGACAGGTCGACGGACCAGTCAAGACAAACAACTACGGGTTGAGTAGAGAGTTGGGGTCGTTGTACCAGTGGCACCACAGATTACATGGCAATATACAAAAACATTGTTTGTGCATGCACTGTGAGTATGAACTCATCAAGAAGCCCATGAGGGGTAGTGATGCATCCTAAGGGCACTAGACGACCTGGTGGCTATAAGGGCAATTCGTCGTTCTAGGTGTCTGTGCAAAATATGGAGTAACACCAAGCGCATGAGACCTGCGAATGTGTGTAACTTTCATGATGAAGGATGTGTGTTGGGTGATGACACACCGTTGTAACTAAGAAATAATGGAAAAACCCAAATTTTGAAATGGATGGATTTTTTAAAAGAAAGGAGTCTGGCACACTCCATATAAATATTTTTTTTAGTTAAAAGATTTGAATCCCATTCACTGAGTAATCATACTCACCCCCTCCCTTATATCCCTTTTAGGAAATCCCAGAAAGCCTACCCTTAAAGACCGTCAACTAAGATGCCTGTAAGACAAGTATGTAAAGTTTTAAATTTGATGCAGTTTTGATTATGCTATTCCAGGAAAAGGTGTAGGTTAAATGACGCCTTACTCTTTACGGTTTACAATAAGGGGAAACCCTTTAATAAACTGACAGAGTGGCGGGTTGATTATGGGGATCCGACCAAATCGGGTCGGGGTGTGACATGGCAGCCTCCCATTGGCTGCCTGTGTCTTTGTGGCTGTTGACTGGGCACCGTTGACCGTTGATAGGTCTGGTCTCTTGACTGGCTGGACCATTAATCGGTCCGGTCCGATCGGGTTCGATGACCCGAATTCAAAAAATTGGTCGGTTCTAATTTGATTCAACCGGTTTTATAAAATTTTAATTTTTTTAAATTCACCTAAATTCATTTTCTATCTAATGGTAGCTTCAATTTCCCAAATTGATATTTTTAAGCTATTTAGAAAAATGAATTATTGAACTGGTTCACTATAGTTCATCGCGGTTTAGTTCGGATTAGGTCCGATTCTCTCATCAAATCCAGTTCCTGGTTCTTCCTCACAATTTTTGTGAATTTTTGGTAATTGGGATATTCTAATTTCCCACGTTAACCCTTCTTTACTCTTTTCTATATATTAAGCTAGCCCAATTTTCAAAAATAGTGTCGGTTCTCCTCTTGGTTTCTTGGTCCGATGGGATGGGTTCCACAAGGTTGAATCGTGAAGAACCGGTTCAAAGATTTATTTTTTTAGGTGGCTTAAGAACATCAAATTGGAAAATTGAACCCACCATCAATTAGAAAATGAATTTAGAAAATTTAAATTTTTGGAAAATTGGTTGATTTATGATTTCGGGTCACTAGACCCGGTCGAACCGGACTGGTCAACAGTCCAAGCGATCAACAGAGTGCTGCCAGGTCAGCGCCTAGTCAGCATGCGACACATTGTGAAGTGCACCCAGTCAATGGTCAATCAACGAGTGACACGTGTCCTTGGTCAACGGTTAGAGGGGAAATCCACGTCAGCGACGACCGACCAATAGGGTAGTGACATATGTCCCAGTCAATGGTCAATGTCGAAAAAGTCACATCAGCAAAGACTGATCAATAGGGAGCTGACACATGGCAAAAGTGCCATGTTAGTGTCCAATTGGGATGTTTGGAAAATGACCGAGGATGTCGGTCCTATCTTGGTACCATGGCCAAACAATTCACTTATTAAGTTTTATGGCACATATATCATGTTCATTTACGAGCTACTGCTCGTGCCAATTGACCTTGGGCCCACTGTACGAGATTTTCAAAATCGGGCATTTAGCCCCCAAGTTCCAAAATCGAGGCCCCTAGCCTGTTAGAGCTATTCGAGCTCCCGTCGAGAAGGTCTCCCAAATTGTTTAAGCATTGGCACACAATCAGGGGAGAGCACTTCCGACAAAAATAGGTTTTTACTGTCCATCATACCGACCGGTATAAGGACATCTCCGTTCATAACCGATGAACGGGTTTTCAACTTCCTTCGAGGAAGTCTCATCATACCAACCGGGTATGATCTACTTACAACTCGTACATAGTTTTTTTCGCATAACTTTCACATCACTTTCTCTAAGTAGTGATGATTAAAATACCACTAAACAGTGAGTTTTTATATCGAGGCATTTATCATCCCCAACTGGGTATGATGTTAGTAAACCCACTCACAACCGGTAAGTGGTTTTTAACTTTAATTTGTGCTCATCATCCCAACCGGGTATAACGTTAGTAAACCCACTCACAACCGGTGAGTGATTTTTAACTTTAAACTGTGCTCATCATCCCAACTGGGTATGATGTGAGTAACCCACTCACCCATTAATGTCGTGATTTCCACTAAACTGGTTCTTTGTATTCACGCGAGCTTGTCCTCGCTGGCGTTCCCGGTATTTAACGTTCCTACACGATATGAACAACCTTGTTCATTATTACTCGGTATAACAGCCTTCATTCATTAATGAATGAGAAAACCCAAACTTTTAGTTATTTGCAATTAGGTCCCTAAAGTTATTTCTCTTTAACTTTAAGTCCCTAATGTCGGTTTTTCCTAAAATTGAGTCTCGTAACTTTTAAAATTTATCGTGGGACCTCAATTTATTCAATTTCACCAAAAAGGGGTTTAATTTTTCAAATTTCCAATTTGGTTCCTCTAATTTTTCCAAAATTACCATTTTGCCCTTCTTTCACAAAAATGGTAAGTTTTTCCCCAAATTTTCCAAAATTCCTCAATTGGTCCTCCAACATTATTTTCATGGCCAATTGACCCTCAATTTCATAAAATTGTATTTTGGCCCTTTGAATTTCGAAAATCCCCAAATTTTCCCCCAATTTCAACTCTTCAACACTCCCGAATTTAATTTCATCAAATTAACTGATCAAACACTTCTAATTATTGAAATTGGAGTTGAAATTGAGTTCCTATATGTTCATACGATTCTAAGAAACTTTGAATCGTAGATTTTAACGTCGGAACGAGCTCAAACGGAGCTTTTTTGGAAAACAGACTGTAGAGAGAGAAAGCTTCGATTACTCACTAGTGAAGGCACGATAGTCCAAGCTTTCGATCTGGGCAGATAGGTCTCGTCCTAAGGTTCATCCTAAAATCAAGTATTGTATCAATTGATGCGGAATTGGATTAGAATTTCGTCATTGAAATTCGGTCAATTCTCTCTCTAGCACCGATCGAAAATTATAAAGTGGAGCCAAATTGGCTTACCTTTCGGTCCTAATTTGGCCGTGGAAAGGTTGAGGAAGTGTTGGGAGGGCTTGGTTTGGCCTGAGGAGGGCTTGAAATGGCCGATTCCAGCTTGGCCGAAAGAGGGCAGTTTCGGTCCGCCGGAGTTGCTTCACTATTCCATCATGTCGACGCTTCTTCAACAATTCTCGTATTGACTGGAGTTTGCTATCAGATAGCCGTCTTCTCCCCAGTTCTAAAGAGCCCAACTTTTGTTCAATTCGAAGCTCTGGTTCGAGCTTTACCGGGAAATGGAGCAGTAGAGAGCGAGAGAGAAGTGTTTAGGTGTGAGGAGAATGAAATGGGGATGACCTCTTTATATAGTTGTAAAACCCGTGTATTAAATGGGCGAAATTTATTACTAGTATTAATATTGCCATAAATTATTGGTATTAATTCCAATAATTTAATTTCGGTATTAATTCTAATAATTTAATTTTAGTATTAAATTATTTGTATTAATTCCAATAATTAAATATATATTAATTGATGGCTATTTATGGTAAGCTGTACGTTCACATAAAAATTTTTTACCGAAATTTCGGGTTACAAAAAATCATACTTCCCAAGAGGTCACCCATCCTCACACTATTCTAAGGTAATCACGCTTAACTTTGATGTTCTTATGTAATCTAGTTCACCTGAACCAATTTGGTTTTTATTTTCTAATTTGTCTTAAGTTTCTTTTCCAATGTTTAATAAATCCTTTGAATCAATCGAAAGTTGTAAATTTTCATATTGCTTATTCCCAAATGTAAATCGGTTTTGTTTTCTTATTCGGTTTGACCGGTTCTTTTCCCGGTTTTCCTTAACTCAAATGTGCGGGGTTTACACAGAGGGCGCCACGTCTCACGGTCAACGAAAACTAGTCAGCAGCCATGTAGGAAGGAGCAGCCAATGGGAGGATGCCATGTGTCCAGTCAGCAAGTCAAAGACTAACTAGGCTGCTGATGAGGATTATATGTCAGTAAAGCCAACCAATCACGATGCGCCACATGGCAAGCCGACATGTGCGAAGCTCACAAGCATGCCACATTGTCGTCTTCCCTAGCTAGTTAATAGGGAGAAGAGGATAAGGGAGAAGGGAAAGTCTCCGGCAACATGGAAAGAACTTCAATCCGGTCATCGACAAAAGCGGCGGGTGCTGAGTCTTACGCTGACAGGTAGTCCAAACACTTGCTGAGCTCTCTATATAAAGAGAATCCCACCCCTTGCATTCCTCATGCCACCAGCCATCGAAGAACTTGAAGAGGTCCATTTTTCGGCGAGACGTAAACCAAAGCTGCGACGAGGGCCTTTTCTCCAATCTCAGAAGGCAAATTCGGGCTCTGTGGAACTGGGAAGAAGTCCCCTACCTCACTACCACCTCCTTTCAGACTAAGGGTCATTAGAAAAGCATCGAGAAGTTGGTATAGTACCATCACTCCGGTGACCCAAAAACAATAGAAAATCTCGAGCTGAATTTCGACCACCTTCGACTTTAGGTGATCAAGCCAAGCTTCCCCCAACTCCCCATGACCAACCTTCGACCTCCAAGAAACTTCGAGGAAAGCCAATTTCGTCCCATTTCGTCGGAATAGTGAAGTTGCAAGAAACAAAACATTGAAATTTCTATCTTCGAATTCTCTATGCTTAGGCAGCCAATTGACCCGAAGTTTATCCTGGGAGACTTCTCTCAAAGAGCACTAGCCACCCCCATCAAGAGCTTAGATCATCATTCCCTCACCGATAAGAAAATCAAGCTCACTCTAGAAATCTTTTCCAATAAAGCATTGTTTTAGCTCATTTCTAAGCCAAATTAAGTGTTTCAAAGCTTGAAATGACGAGGTGGCATAGAGAAGATGATTCCGATCATGAATGGGAGCAATTGCCCATGTTTGGGTGGTCAATTGAAGGAAACAAGTTTTTAGGGTCAAATGACAATTTTGGGAAAAAATGGGTAATTTATGAATTTTAAGAAAATTTACGGCCGAATTGTAATTTAAGGAAAATTGGGGGATTTTTATGAAATTAACTCACAGTTGAGGTCCAATTGAGGAATTGGATTAAATTGAGGACCAATTGAAAATTTTGAACTTTTGGGAGGCCTTTCATGCCGAAACCTTCCTCATGAGCATATATGAATCCTGTAGGGTCATATTGGACCGGAACATGTGCAAGGAAGCACGACTAGGACTAGAAGTCCGGTTAGGACAAACAAGTCACATTCATCGGGTGAGTGGGTTTAACATCACACCTAGTTAGGTGGATGAGTACCGTATTCTTGCATTGAAATTGGTTATCCAACAATGCCCTCCCCTGACCGTTTGGAACAAGCTTAAAACTTTTGGGAGGTTGTCCTGACATTGTATGGAACATGCAATAATCGAGTAATACTGTTCGAGTGGACCCAATGCCAATGGGTACGGACAAGATAATGTTAATGTGCCTGAAAACTCTCATAAGAATCGATGAATTGTGTGTGATTTGGTTACAGTGCTGAAGCCGGACGAACGAACTCGTTGGGTTAGTAGATGTCGAGTCGAAATTGGGTCATCGAACTTGTTGGGCTGGTAGTTACAAAGCCGAAGTTTGGTTGTCAGGTCCGTTGGGCCAATAACACCAAAGACGATGACTATAACAAATGAAAACTGTTAATTTTGCATGCATGAGATTTAGAGAGATCGAGAAGCCCGGTATGGGGTAATGGTGATTCCAAGGGCTGCTGGATGACCCAGGGAGTATAAGGGCAGTCTGTCGTCCAATTTGTGAAGAAGCTCTAGGAGCTTCATGCGCACTAAGACTAGGGTCGAAGGAGGAAGAGGTCTTGTCCCACTTTGCAGACACGAAGTATGGCTCGGGTCTGAGGGTTTGATGATTGATGTCCACTCAAACTCAAGGTAGAAGTTAGGAACTTCTATCAGGGTGGACAGTAAAGGTGCTCTGATCCACAAGTAGTACCATCGGTGACGGGACTATGAACATGTGATCCCTTTTTATGATAAAAAGGGTGTGTGATTGTGTGCCAACCTAGGAGGGGTAATTAACGGAACACTAAATGGAAAGCTCGAACAAGTCTACATGTAAGATTCCCACTCACTGGGTTGTGAAACTCACTCTCTCTCCTTAACATTTTTTAGGAAGGAGAAGATCCCCCAAGGACTTCCCTCGTCAAGCCTCGAAACCCAAGTATGATTTACGCTATCAAGTTTGTATAATGTCATTCCAGGGAACATGACAGGCAATACGCTCTCTTCACAATCTAGGGGGGAGGGAGGGAGGGAGGGGGGGAGGAGAGACTCCTTGAGCTCAAGGAGAGTGACGGTTTAATCATGGGGTTCTGATCAAACTGGGTTACAGTGTGACAGAAGAGGTTGCCGGAGTTGGGGGAATTTGGCACTCGACTAGCTATGATCAAGTGGAACCCGATAGACCCACCAGTGAAAATTAACTCATAGAAACCAATTTTCCCTATTATGGAGGTCAACCCTTGCTATGGACAGGTAGAGGGGTGGTGTATAGTCACTTTGGCACTAGTGGCCACCAGAGTGGTGGTCGTAGGTGGCCAAATTTGGCCCTGCAAGACCATCGACGGTGGAGAGATTTTCTATCCTAGATATGGGTCAGCCAAAATGGCCCTTGTGCAGCATTTTGCGGCCACTAACAAGTGAGGACCCCACCACAAAACTCCAAAGTAGTCCATAAGCAACATTTTGATATTAAGTTCACTCCATTTGATGATTGAATGATAAACAATTTTGCATTCAATCGTCGGGGGTTAGTTAGGGTTCTATTATTTGGATTTCTGATTTTAGATCCAAAATTTGATTTGTTTAAGAGGAGTTAACGCAATTAACTCCTTAGGGGGATCGATAGTTCATTTTTAGCAGATCTCGGTAATTTGTGGTGTGCAGTTTGGTTTAAACTTTAATGAATTGGAGAGATATTTATGATGGTACACGACTAGAATCCACTAGGCAGTAAAGGGAGGTGCAGATGATATGTCGAGTCAACCCGACTTAGGTCCAACTAACCTGACTTCCTTTTTTTAACCTTTTTTTGAAAATTAAATTACCTTTTCCCCTTTTTTGGTCCCCCTAAGTAATTTAATCTAAAATCTTGGTCTAATTTGACAAAAATTAGCTTTTTCTAAGACTCTCGATTTGTGCTCGGGAATTTAATCCCTAATCTTATTGGATCTGTAAACCCCACCCTTTGGAGTTAAGGAAAATCGTGAAAATAACTGGTTAAATCGAGTGAGAAATATCGAACCGGTTTACAAACCCGATCATCAGAGAACAGACAATTTGGGAAATTTACAACTCCCGAATGACCCAAAAGGTTCATAAAGTCTTGGAAAAGAACCTTAGGACAAATTGGAAGAGAAAAATCAAACTGGTTCAGATGAACCGGATCCAACTAGATTGAACCGGTTTATGAATCGAGTTGATTCATGAACTAGAACCGATAGAGAAAGGGTAAACCGAAAAATTTATGGATCTCGAGTGACCTAAAGAGTCACACTAGTCAAGAAAAAGGACTTTATGATGAATTGGAGATGAAAACCAAGCCAGTTTAGGTGAATCGAATCCAAACTAGATTGAATCGGTTTGAACCACTATTGAACTAGATGCTAAATTCATTTTTGTAGTTGGCTTATAAAATTTAAATTTGAGATTTGAGGCCACCATTAGATAGAAAATGAATTTAGAAATTTTTAAATTTGAAAATTTTGGTTGAATCGAGGGCGAACCAATCGGTTTAAGCTTTGAACCCAGTTCAATTTGGAACAGTGTTGTCTTCTCCCTTCAGATGACATCACTATTCACTCCATGGAAAATCGCGCAGTGTCGGCAAAGTTGAAAAGTCTCTGATTAGGGAGTTTCAGGCAATGACTGACCACCATTAAGGCGACAATCGAATGACCAAGAAGTCTTCGAGCTTCCTATAAAGAGCCCCTCCTCATTCATCCTCTCCACACCTAAAAACTCCATTCTCTCTCAGCTGCTCCAATTTTCGGTGAAGCTCGAACCAAAGCTCCGATATAGGGTCTTTTCTAAGCCAAAGAAGGCGTGGTCGGGTTCTTTAGAACTAAGGAGAAGTTAGCTACACGCATGTAGTCTTCATTTGCTCTGAAGGTCGCCGGAGAAGTGCCAGCGTGATCAAACAGTGAAGCAGCTCTGACGAACCGAAGCTGCCCTATTTTGGTTGAGCTAAAATCGACCAATTTGATCCCTTCTCAAGCAAAACTAAGCCCTCCCAACACCTCCAAAATCCTCCTATAGCTGAATTAGAGCTGAAAGGTAAGCCAATTCGTCTCCCCTCTGTAATTTTTTACCAGTGTTAGAGAGAGAATCGACAGAACTTTGATGATAAAATTCTCACTCAATTCAGCATCAATTGATGCAATTCTTAATCCTAGAAGAAATCTCAGGACAAGAGCTACCTGCCAAATTGAAAGCTTGGCCTATCGTACCTCCAACGGTAAGCTTTCAAAGCCTTCTCTCTCTAAGTTCAGTTTTCCAGCAAAGGTCCATTTGAGCTCATTCTGGCACCAAATCGTGCAATTTAAAGTGCAATTAAATTGTATGAAGGTGTAGGAACTCCAATCTAACTTTATTTTCAATAATTAAATTTATTTGATTGGTCAATTTGATGAAATCAAATTCGGCAGAGTTAGAAGGTTGAAATTGGGGGAAATTTGAGAATTACGAAAATTCGTGGGACTAAAGTGCAATTTCATAAAATTGAAAACCAATTAAGCATGATAAAGATGCTGAGGACTAATTGGTCAATTTTGGAATTTTTGGGGCAAAACTTACCATTTTGTAAAGTGTGGGCAAAATGGTAATTTTGGAAAAGTTGGGGGACCAAATTGGAAATTTAGGAAATTGAACCCCTTTTTGTGAAATTGAATAAATTGAGGTCCCAAGGTGAATTTTAAAAGTTTCGGAACTCAATTTGAGAAAAATCGGCATTAGGGACTTAATGTTAAAAAAAATAACCTTAGGGACCTAATTGCAAATAAATGAAAAGTCTAATTTTCTCGTTCATTTGGAATGAATGAAGGCTATTAGGTCGAGGGATAATGAACAAGGATGTTCATATCGTGTAGGAACATGAAGTACTGGGAACACCAGTAAGGACATGCCCGCGTGAATACCAAGAATCGATTGAGAGGAATTCACTGCATTAACGGGTGAGTGGGAATTTAACATCGTACCCAGTTGGAATGATAAGCACCTCAAAAATGAAAACCCACTGCTAAGTGGTATTTTAATCATCACACCTGAGAGGAGTGATGTGAAAATCACGTGGAAAAACTACTTACCAATGTAAGTAGATCATACCCGCTTGGTATGATGAAACTTCCTCGAATGAAGTGGAAAACCCGTTTATCGGTTATGAGTGGAGATGTTTTCATACTCGGCTGGTATGATGGAAAGTTGAAAGGTATATTTTGTCAGAAGTGCTCTCCCCTGACTGGATGCCACTGCTGAAAATATTTGGGAGACCTTCTTTACGGGAGCTCGAATAAATTTGTTAGGCTAGTGGCCTCGGTTTTGGAACTTGGGGGCTAATATGCTCGATTTTGAAAATCTCGAATAGTGGGCCCTAGGCCAGTTGGCACGAGCAGGAGCTCGTAAACAAACATGATTAATATGCCATGAAAACTTATGTAATGAGTTGTTTGGCCATAGTACCAAGACAGGACCGACATACTCAGTCAACTAGCAGCAGTGCGACATGACAGGTCTCCGGACTAGTTAAGACAAACAGCTGTAGGTTGAGTTGAGGGTTGGGGCCATTGGACTAGTGGCACCACAAATTATATAGAATTATGTGAAAAAATGTTGATTGTGCTTGCACCGTGTTTATAGGACCTTCAACACGCTCAAGAGGGGTAGTGATGCATCCCAAGGCTCTGGATGACCTGGTGGAAATAGGGGCAGTTAGTTGTACCAGAAGTCTTGTGAAGCGTAGAGTAGCTTCAAGCGCATGAGACCGGGGTAGGGGATAAGATTAAATCTCTGTCCTCATACGTACACGAAGTATTTTTGGTTTAAGGGTAGGACGTCAGAGACGTTCACTCAAACTTCAGGTAGAAGTTAGAGACTTCTATCAGGGTGGATGGTAAAGACGCTACAATCCACAAGTGAGTGCAGTCAGTGTAGCTGCATCTCGCGAATGTGTGTGATCCCTTCATGTGAAGGGCGTGTTGTTTGTGAAATACATCGAATATGGAAATGGGGAAAAGGTTATGAAAACCTTGGAAAAGATTTGAGAATCCTTGGAAAATAATAGGTAAACCTTTGAAAAATATGTTGAAAACCAAAACTTGAGAAAAGAATGTTTTTAACGAAAATAAGGAGTTTAGAACACTACAATTCAAACTATTTTATAAGAAACTCATTTTTCAAACACTCATTCACTGAGTTGTCAAACTCACCCCATCCCATTACCCCTTTTCAGGTAATCAAGGGAAAAACCTACCTACAAAAATTTCGCTAGCTAAACCTGCAAGTCAAGTATGTAAGTTTAAATTATTCAGTTTTGATTAATGTTATTCCAGGAAAGGTGCTGTTATAAAGGATGCCTTACTCCTCATAGTTTAAAGAAGGGTAAAATCCTTAATAAATTGGGAGAGTGGCGGGTTGCTCATAGGGATCCGACCAAACCGGGTCAGGGCGTGACAGAATCTCTATTTCTAAAAGTAGGTTATGTTTCACATTTCCAACATTGGATTGTGATCCATTTTGATTTTCCAATCCTAACTTGGGTTCCATTACTAGTTCGGGGTTCCATTCTCAGTTTCAGTTTTTTTCCTCGATTTGGAATTCCATTTCTGGTTTTGGTTCTCATTCTTAGTTTAACATCGATTTCTAGTCCAGTTGGGCTTAAGTCCAGTTTCGAAAGTTTCGGTGCTACAACTTTAGTCATCTTTCTAACATCACCCATATTGGCACCGACATGCACTTTATTAATGCCATGATGATCAATCATTGACTGTGCTCGGGTGACTAAAAAATAAAGCATCTCATTATCAGACCATTTCAGAGGGCCCTAAGGGGCAAACATGGCCAAGAAAAAATGTTATAGACTCATCACCTGCTTTCAAACCTCATTGTTTTCATAATCTTTGGCTAAGTATTAAGGTCAAATATATTCATGGAATTTCTAACTAGCTTTTAGTCATAATAGAGTTTAGTAAAATGACATTTTCATGTTACTCATATCTCAGTTTGAGGTGATTCAAGTTACTACAAACTTATTTGGAAGTAACCTTTCCAAACACACCAATTCCTCTAGCTTAGTCACTACCTCTGATGAAATCTCGACTTTGATCCCATTGTTGCTCATTTTCTATGGGCCTTAGATCTATCCCTAAAGCATTATTTTTCCTCCCAGCCCCGGACAAGTAAAGACCATGGCGACCTAGGTGGAGCACATAGGAAAATGTAAACTTTGGAAAAATTAAGTATCTAATTGGGAAACTTAGAGAGATTTAGGTATTTTGGAAAATATGACCAAATATGGGTATACACTTTGATATGTGGAATAAAATAATATAATGGGGTTAGTTAAAGTGGGTTTGTCAGCATGCTAGTCGAGCAAATCGGGCCCAAGAAGCAAAATTGTATTTTTTTGTAAAATTACGAGATGATATATGAATACCAAGTATAAGTCAAAACTAATCTTGGGTTTATGATATGATTCATGTAGAATAACTCAATAGATGTCATTTGGGAATCACACATCCCAAAATAAGAGAAAAAAATATTGGGACAATAGGTCTTGATTATATCTATTAGTAGGAGTATTGATGGTAAGTTCAATTAAACCAGCCACTACACTTATCCATAAAAATTTATAAATGTGTGTGTTATGTGCATTGAAAAGTATTATGAAGAATTGAGGGAATATACATCGATGCATGTTCATGTAAGAAAGATGACATATAATATTGTTTAATGAAAATAAGGTTGATAAATCGTGAAAGTGATAGTCACATGATAGAACTATATGAATTGAGAGCACAAAACCCTAAAAAAACATTGTTTACCATATATAAGGGTTAGAACGACCCATGAAAATATTACTCATAAAACCATGTGTAATGAGGGTATGAAGCCTAAAAAAATATGAGTAGTGGAGTCTGTCAGTAGATAATTGGACTTTGAGGAAGTCTATGTTTGATGTGCAAGCTTCGTTCTTTATACACATGATTATCTATAAGGTTATGTTATTGATATACATGACTACTTGTAAGGCTATGTGAATGGTAAAATATTGATATGTTGTGAATGAGGGTTTCATAAAGACACCTATAGAGATAGTGCCAACGTATAGGATAGAATGGACACAAGGAATAATGAGTAAGTTATGTTTCCCGCCCCAATACCTAATTAAAGGGGTCCAGGTATACTCATGCATGCGTGAGGTAGCAGTGGACAGCCAAGGTATACATATATTTGAGTGCGTAGACTAAGGGGACAACCAAATTATACATATGGATGATAACACATCCCCAACCTTTGAAACATAGCATATATTTGAGTGATTTGTGGGAGTGGACATACAAAGTATACAAATGAATAAGGACACATCATCAATGTCCATATACATTGTGTTGGCTTTGTTTGAAACATGGCGATGTGATGTCATTCCAAAAGGAACACATGATTAATTCATGTGTTAAATGGTGAGTCAGAGCTCTACCTGGTCATACATGAGTGCATAAATAATAAGACATGAGTTGTAAGGACTAATAAATTATGAAAGTAATATAATATATGAATTTTTAAATAATTCTTCATGTATAGACATTTTTAGTAAAATTTGAGTTCGTAAATAATGTAATGACTTAATGTGAGTAACCTTATTCACTAAGTTATGAGCTCACTACTCTCACTAGAACAATTATAGATGAAAGAAGAAGTGAGCAAGACAAAGAATAGAGACACACATTCACAGAATTATGAGTTCACTATCTTCCCCAAAATAATTATAGATAAAATTAGAAGTGAGCGAGACAGATATCACCCATATGAAAAGCACAACTTAAGTTATGTATTTTTTAAGTATGCAAGCTTGGTTATTTTTTTATGTCAATCTCATATGTTAGAGTTCAAGTAAAACCATATTATAACCTCATCAAGGGTTGACTACCACTGAACTTTTGATTTGATAAGAGGTTCGTTTCAAATTTTGCCACAACCCACCCTTTCAAATTTTGCCACAATCCACCCTGGTACTTTAGTGTGATAATTTATCTATAATTTACTTAACAATTAATTATGTCTACATTAAAAATATCACTCGGGCTAGAATATTAAGAATATCAACTCGAGGCTCCTCCACCTCACTCAATGGACTGTAACATTTTGTGTTTCTTACAATAATTGTATAAATATGAGGCTACACTATCACCCCAAGGTCTACCTCACTCATTGGGACTAGAATATGAACTCGAAGCTCCTCCACCATCACACATATCCAAAACCAAACTTGTGTTTGGTAATTTTTGTCTTTCTTGACAATAATTGTATAAATATGTAAAATACAAATTAATACAATCGGAAAGGTCCAGATGGGACTTGTCCATAACCAAAAGTCAAATGTGCAAGATAAAGTAAAGGTGAGCCCAAGAATGAGAAGCAAGCCAGAAAGAAGCAAACATGAAAGGTCCACTATTTGGAGGTAGGTAATGAACGGACCTACATTACTTTACTGGGTTTTCCTAATTTCAAGTAACACATTTAGAAGGAAAAATAAAATATATGAATATATGGATACATTTATAAGATATAGATGCATCTAGGCATCAACACTCTTCATCAAAGACCACAAAATAATTTTATTTTGGGTCTTTGGAAAATGATGCAATATTTCTTTCATAGATAAGGGAAGTATTTTTTTTTTGCCCAAACCATAAGGGAAGTCATATTAAGTAAAGCCTAAATGAGCGAAAAAAAATCTCATACTGGTTTCGTGGTCAAGCCGAACCCGAATGGGAAAAGCGGGTCATAATGGGTATCTCCAACATTCATAGGAAGCTGATCAGCCGTCTTGAACCAAGTTCGAGGAAGCTTCCCTGTAAATCCGTAGTCCCCAAAAAGGACATCTGCGACACCCTGTCCTTCGCTACCCGGTAGCCATGCCGCCACGAAAGCATCGACCAATAGAACGTAAGGCTGAAGGACGACCGGACGTCCTGAGATGACAATGACCACGCACTTCACGCTGCCGCAGACATTCATGATGGTGGCGGTGCCCGAAAGCGGGATGGTCAGGTTCGTATTGTCGCCGAATGTTTCCGCATATGGTAGCTCGCCGACTACAACGATGGCATAAGAGAAATTTCCTGATTTCACATAGTCGGAGCTGGGGTTCTCCTCATAAACAACCTTAGTGGTTGGATCGACTGTGTTCTTGATGGCCGTGAGGATCGTGGTGCCTGTTTTGGGAGAAAGACAATGCAGATAGTAAGTCCCAGACGATAAATACATGAAGATTCAAGTAGAGAAAACTACCATCTGTGAGGTTGTTTCCACTGAGCCCTTGCCACTCGATCGTCCATCCACCACATTGGTAACCAAGGTTATCGGCATGGCTCCCAGCAACGAGTATCTTCGGCGCCTTCTTGGGAAGAGGAAGCACTGGCTCATCGGCATTCTCTCCGTTCTTCAGCAACACTAGAGACTTCCTTACTGCCTCTCTTGCAAGATCCCTGTGCTCCTGTACAGATCCAAAAGGAAAAGCTAAAAAACAAAGTCCATCCTGTTAATCGTGTTCCTGCTGGAGGCTATTAACAAACCCACCTGTCTCCCTAACTCATTGACCAGACTGTAATCGGCCAGTGGATGCTCGAATAGGCCCATGGTGAACTTAACCCGAAGGATTCTTCGAACCGCATCATCAATTCGGCTCATTGAGATGGCCTTATTTTTCACTAGGTAAGTCAATCCATCGATGAAGTCCGTGTAGTTTAGTGGAATCATGATCTGCAAAAAAGCCCAGAGAAACAAACACGAGTAAGTTTATCAATAGTATCAAGCTCATGCAAGTTGCTATTCATTCAATAGTTTCATCAAGGACTAAAATAACAAACCATGTCGACCCCAGCAGAAACAGCTGCTTGAATGGAATAGGTATAGTTAGCATGTGCAGGGCTGGTGATCCTATCGATTCCCTCCCAATCTGATATGACAAATCCCTGCAATTCCATGAAGTATGTCCATCAATTTTGAGTACCCTTGAATCATGAGATAACTTGATGAAAGATTCGTTTTTTACTCTGAATTTTAGGGTTTTCTTCAGGAAACCCGTGATGAGGTCACGATTGGCATGCATCTTTTTCCCATTCAAGCTCGAGTATGAGACCATGACTGTTGATACACCCTTGATGATCGAGTTATAGTACCCGGGCATATGGATGCTAAGCAGACCATGCCAGTCTATGACAGTATTGTTCTCGTTAATGCCACGCGTTGTCCCGCCATCACCCACATAATGTTTAGCACATGCAGCAACATTCTTCCTGAAATAGAGTATGAAAAATAGAGCAAGCAGCTTAATAACAAATTTATTCTCCATGGGAAATTCATTCTTCCTAGTTGCTATTTAGTATAGGCTTATTGATAAGATATTCTCTTTTTCCTTGTTTTGTTTGACTTTGTAGGGCTTGCACATAATAAGGGGTTGAATATATAAAAGAAACGAACCAATTTGGCAGTGAAAAGTGCAAATAACAATGCAAATAGCAAGTGGCCTTACTTCCCCGCCACAAAAGGAACACCCTTAGGAGAATCCGCAGGAATGTCGCCCTGAAGTCCCGGGACAATCTCTGTCATTGCTTGAACTATCTTCGGATCTTCACTATAACTCTCATAGCATCTCCCCCACCTCGGGTCCCTGCAGACCTGCAGATAGTAGGATTGTAAATTGTTACTAATTTGGCAATCTAGACCCTAGCACCTAACAATAAAGACCCGAAACTCGAGTTGATTTCTCTTCCCCCTTACAGCGATACATGGAGCAAAGACGTATTGTATTCCAGTTGCTCTGACTTCAAGAGCTGTTGCAGCTCCAATCCTCTTGACCAGTTGAGGGTCTCTGAGTTCATGAGAATAACCCAAAGATAATCACACAGAAAGTTTAATGCTTTGGTCGTAGTTTTTGAAGATGGGAGTATCCATTTAGTTACCTCGTGGCTCCAAGCCCAACATTGTGAGGGAATATTGTTGCCTTGTACACATTGTTGTGCCCATGTACAGCGTCAATCCCATATATCATGGGAATTCCCAGCCTAGTCGATAAAGAACCCTTCTGAAAGTCATTGACCATATCGATCCAACTCTCAGCAGAAGCCTGCTTAACAGGGACACTCCCTCCCCCACTCAACACACTCCCTGCATCATATGTTTCTTACACTAGTGATTGTGCCTCTCAGCAATATTGACTCATTATGTTGTTTAGTCCTAGGGAGACAATCTACTTCAAATTCCACAATCCACCCAAAAGCCAACACATCAGCCATAGTTTAATATTAACGCAGGGTACTAATCGAGTTTTGGAAGATAAAAAATCAATTACCAATGAAATAATTCTTCATGACCTCTGCTGATGCCACTTTGCGTTCGATCTGGACCATCTGCCCAATCTTCTCATCTAAAGTCATTCGGTTCATCAGATCCTTGATCCTAGCATTCATGGGCTGAGAGGGATCCTTGTACTTCATGTATTCTGCCGCGGAGACACCAGCAGAGCAAAAAAGGTGCAGAAGCAACAGACCCACCACAGAGAAGGGAGCCATGAGACTCGCTATCTTCTCTACTCAGCTCCTCCCAATGGTGCAGATTCTACCGGCGGCGGTCACGAAAGAAAAAGAAATCTCTTCAATGGCAGAGGTGGGCATTGCACTGCCCCTTTTATTCGTCAATATCTATTAATTGGGAAGGAAATCACAGAAGAATATTGGATAAAACTTGAATTATCATCACGGTGGTTAAGTTTTATCTAATGGATATAACTACTTCAAAATATAATCAAAATGGAATATTTGTTTGCCTAAAAGGTGGGAAAGATAAGCATGAATAAATGTGGTGACGTTTTCACACGTTGAAATCTGAAATGCAAATGGAAAGCGTAATAGACACTCTAAATCCATGCATTCTTTCCATCGATGATGCATTGTTTTCTTACATATAGTACGTTTCCATGGACTTTGGTGGAGTAATTTGGAGGAGAAGGCATGGCCTTTGGTGTAGTAATTTGCATTATTAATAAATGATTTTGGTGAACATTTTAGAGAAACTTGGTACAAATATTTGGATCAAAGGGATGATAGAAATTTGTGTGGGAGGGGTTTGGAGCGTATATGTTAAAATAAAGGTGAGTTTGAATGTGTTTAGAGTATAGAATAATTGGTATAAACTTTCCATTTATATTAAAATATAATAATTTTAGAGATTTTAAGAGGTACAACTTTTTTATTTAAATTATGCTAATAATATTTTATTAATTTATATTATTATTTTTTTATATTCTTACTTATTTTATTCTTATATATTTTAAATTAATTTATATATTAACAATATTTTATATAAAATTATATGATATAATTATATAATAAAAAATTACATGTGGTGTATATATATATATTATAGTTTATTATGCATGTATATATTATATTTCTTTTTATAATTAGACAATATTTATATATAACAATTATTATATAATTAAAATTAATTCAATTTTTATTTATAATAATATATTATATATGATTTGATTTTATAATAAAATTTAATACATATAATTTATCATATATATATAATATAATTATATTTTACTATATATTAATATTATATTATATTATATAATATATCCAATATAATTTAATTATATATATAGATATTACTTAATAATTTATTTAAAAAGTGTTTTTTTATTTTTTTATTAATAGACTATCACCACCAACCAAAACATAGATTTAAAATAATTTTATTCTAACCTTCACTCCAAATATCTACAAACTATTACCATTAAATCTTTTTGAGTTACATAGAAATAATTAGATTATTATAAAGATATTTATTAGATTATTATAAAGATATTTTGTAATATAAAAAAGTTAAAAATCATATAAAAAGTTATATGAATTAAAAACTTTGGTACGGTTCTACAGTTTATTTTTATAAATCAAATTAGACATACTTTCAATTTTAGTATTAATTGTGTAAATTAATAAAAATTATGAAAAATAATTATATTACCCAACTTACATTTGATTGAATGGGGTCAACGATAAACAATTTCACATCTTTCCTCGTAGAAAATAAGATACTAAGATCCATGCCCTACCCTTTAATGCTATGTTTGGATGGGAAGTTAATTACTTATTTGAACATTTTTTTGTAGCCCTCCAAACCAATTCAATAAACTAAAAATTAATCAGTAACCTTTTAGGAATTTTGGAGTCTATATACTTTTATTAATTGAAATAATATTAAATAATAGTAATATAATTATATTTTTCATAGTTTCTTTCATAACTATTTTTCTTAAATCATGTAAGTGAAATAACATATCTGAACATCAATTTTATTTTTATGTTTTACATTTTTATTATTTTTTTAAAATATATAATTATAAAAATAAATAAATTATCATTTATTTATGTTATAATTAAAATTACATTCATTTATGTTGTAAAAGTTTTTCGCAAAAAAATTGTGACAAAATATAATATATATATATATATATATATAAACATTATATAAAAATGTACAATAATTATATAATATATTTTATTACATATATTATTATAAAATATTTATATTTAAAAATATTATATTATTTATTTATATACAAAATAATATATATTAATATAATAAAATTTATTTATATATACATGAATTTATATAAATTTAAATATTTACATGGTTGGTAACTTCTCCTCTGATGACATCAAAATGATAAATTTAGTAACCTTTCAAACCCTTAAGTGCACCTTCCATTTAAATTGGTAAATTGAAGTATAGGAAGTGTATGGTCAACTCAAACTAGTAAATTCTTGCTAGTTTGTAGCTCACCTACGAGAGATTTGAAAGGTAAGTGCACCTTCCATTTAAATTGGTAAATTAAAGCATAGGGAAGTGTATGGTTAACTCAAACGGCTCAATTCTTGCTAGTTTATAGCTCACCCACACTTAATAGTTTTTTTTGGAGAGATTTGAAGGGTAGTGGTTTGAAGTGGTAGAGTAATATCTTATTTAGTAACAAAAAAATGGAGAGTTTTGGGATTTGGAGGGTTGGAGTGCCATGCCCCGACCCGGTTTGGTCGGAGTTCAACCCGCCACCCTTCCTTGCGCTATTCAGGTACATCTACTCGAATGAGGCAAGGAAGGTGAAAGCGTGTCCACATTCGAACCCTTACTTAAGTTGGGGGTAGGAAGTGTACTTTGAGGGCTTGAGCGTATCTGGAACTTCCTATCGGGGTAATATCCTGCAGAGGGGTTGAGGGAGGGGGGTGAGCTCAATAACTCAGTGAGGTGAAGCTTACTATAACGGTTTACTTGAATTTATCTTATATTTAATTTATTTCCATTACACACATTCACAGAATCAACAACCGCCCTCCTATCATAGGAGGGATCACATGTTCGCAGAACGGTCCTCGACCGCGCCACTTGTAGACCGGAGCACCTTTACCGTCCACCCTGATAGAGGGATGCTGCCTCTACCTGGAGTTTGTGTGGATATCAGTAGTCCGACCCCAAACTCGAATTCTTCCACCATGTCCGCTCAATGGGACGAGACCTCATTCCCCCTACTGCCTCGGTCTTCGTGCGCAGGAAGCCCTCGGCTTCACGACCTACTGAACGACGATACCGCCCTTATGCTCCCTGAGTCGTCCAGCAGTCCTTGGGTCCCATCACTACGTCGTGCCAGGTGTCCTGATGACCTGAACCTCACAGTGCATGCACAATCAATAAGCTTTTTAAGTTATAGTCGTTATCTTTGGCCCTCTTGCACAACGGTCTGTCAGTTTCGCTTTGGCCCTACCACACGTACTGGCCCAACAGGTTTGATGACCCGACTTTGGCAGAGCAGTGGTTCGACCCAACAAGCTTGACAACTCAGCTTGGCTTGATGGGTATCACACAAGTTCCCATTATTCAGGTATTTTAGCCTTATGTATCACATGTCTGTTTTTGACGGGTCCATGCCCGTATCCACCGGCCTTGGGCCCATTAGCATCTTGAGCATAAGCCCGGAATTAGCTCCCAAATATTTTAAACGGAGTCACCCAGTCAGGGGAGGCTAATTTCGAGAAAACAATTTTTCAAATCTTAAACTGTCATTTCAACCAGAATGGACGTTATAGCAGTTCCTACTCACCCGGTGATTTTGGCGGGGTCGCATCGGCGGAATCTAGCCTCGCAGTTCCTCTTCTGGAAACATGTGCTCGAATAGTCAGTCCATAGATGTCCTTGTTAGGGTGTTGAACTAAGGAATTGTACTTCTTGGCATATTTGCGTATAAGCCTTCATATTTGGCCTTAATTGCACCTTAGTCCCTGAGGTTTGTGCGTTAATCTTTTCCTCCTCAATTACCATTTTTTTTCTTAATCCGACCCCCAAATTTTCTAATTATCCCTTCGACTCCTTAATTTTATCAACACTGCCCCTGGGTTCCTTAAATTTTCTAAAACTATCATTTAGCCCCAAAATTTCCAAAAATTACAATTTGAACCCCAACTTTTCAAATTTTACAAATTGGTCCTCTATTTGATCCAATTTGTCCAACAGACCCTCAATTGGAAGGGAATTCCATAAAAGACCTCCTAATTTTATCAAATCTCCACTTGGTCTCCAATTTTCGAAAAATCCTCAATTTGCCCAAACTTTTCAAAAATTACACTTTGGTCCCCCAACTTTGTAAAATTTTCATTTTACCCCAAATTTGTCCAATTTGCCCAATTGAGCCTCAATTGAGGTGAATTTCATGAAAATACCCTCAATTTTGTGAAATTGTCATTCAGCCCTCCAATTTTTGAAAATTGCATAAAAGTCCCCCAAAATCCCCAAATTGGCCTCCACCTTCTTTCCCAATTTGAGCATATGACACTTCGGATCTTGCCTCGTCAAAATTGGCAGCCTGTAAGTCCTTGTTTTCTTCAATTCTTGCTTCTAATCACCGCCTATAGCTTCCCTCGATCATCCTACACTTCAAATTTCATAATTTGGCTAAGTTTCGTTCCTTGTCGGAGCTCTACCAGAAAAGTTACAGTAGAGAGAGAAAGCTTGCATTTCTTACCGGCGGAGAGGCGGTGGCCGGAGCTTGGGGTAGGAGCAGCTAGAGCTAGTTAAGAAGAACTTAGTAGGATTGAGTTCTACTGCAATTCGTTGTTGCACTACGGGAATTTGAAGAGAGAAGTTTCGTTGGCGCAGCTCTAAAATTCCAAAATTCTAATGAGGGGAGGCGAAATTGAGCTTACTAGGGCCTGTAGGGGTGTTGGGGAGGACCTTAAGTAGTTAGTGGTGGCTAAGGTGGGTGGTGGAAGGGCCGGTTGGGGTGAGGTGGTGTCGAGCAGGAACTTTTGGCTTCGAGGTCTGAAGCAGCTTTACTGTGCGATCTCCCTCACACCTCCCTGAGCATTCCCTAGTTGTTTTGAGGAGGTTTGGAGCTAGAGGATTCTTCCCTGGTTCCAATGCCATCCTTTGGAGCGCCTTTGGTGGAGGTTTTGCCCGTCGTTGGAGCTCTAGTTTGAAGCTCACCAGAAAACTCACTCTTTTTCTTCTTCGATCGATTGTGGGATGTTGAGAACAAATGAGTGGGTGTCCTTTATATAGGGAGGTCGGCAACTGCTCGGGCTACCCACCGGCATAAAACTTGGCTTTTGACGCGACTTCCAGCAACTTGACCAGAGCGGTTTTTGAGTCGCCGGAGACTCGAGCTTTTCCAGCGACTTTCTCTCTATTTCTATTCTCTGCCATTTCTTCTTTCTTCTTCTTCTTTATTTTTTTCTTTTTCTTCTTTTTTTTTTTTCCATTTTCTCTTTCGTCCAATTGGACAGGTTTTACATAGAGAGTCACTTCCAAACTGCTCCATTTATACTAGGACCTAATAACCACACTTTCCCATATTTGGAGTAATGCTGTTATTTATTATTTAAATTATTTTACAATTCTTATTTATTATTTATATTATTATTTATTTTAAACTTATATACTTTAAATAAATTTATATATTAATAATATTTTATATAAAATTATATAATAAAAATATTATACATAAAAAATTACTTTACAAAATATATTTAATGTAATTTAATTATATATATTAGCTAATAAATTATTTAATTTAATTGAAATGGTAAATTTATCTTTTTAATTTTTTATTAATAATATTTATCTCACTATTATTATATCACTTCATTTCCATCCAAACTATAAATTATTAAAATTTTTTAACAATTCCAAATCGATCACTTTAGTTTCTCTTCCAACAACTCCCAAAATTTCACATTTAAATTCCTGCAAATCCCTCAATCCAAACATAGCCTTAGTATGCCCAAATCAAACACAATTTTTACTTATTAATAAAGTAACTAATAAGTAAATATAAATAATCTTCATGCATGACTCTCAAGTTCCATAACTTGGTTGCTTGTGTTTAAGTATTAAGGCTAGTGTAAGTTACTTTATGCTCCTTTGCATACCTGAAAAAAATTTCGGGGAGAGTGTGATCTCACAACTTAGTAAATGTGTTTATTGATATCGAACCACAATATGACTTACTACTCGATTTTTACACAAACTTTCTATTAAAGTTCATTGATTTACTAGTTGTATCTTTTACGAGTTCTTTACTTACTATTCCTTAGATTTGTCTTTTAACTGGTTATATTTATCTAAAAAATTCATTTCCCATTTCATAATTATCATGTTAATGCACATAGATCATCTCATAAGTTCTCACATAAGAGAAATCGAGGTATGGGGGCTATGTGCGTCATAATGCACTTCCAAGGCACATCATTAGATGATCGTTCCCCTTTTATCATTACCGATCATGCATGCACCATCACAACTTCTCACATGATAGCCCTTCTGCCACTGTATCCATTGAGATCTTGTACACGAGCAATTCATGGCTATGAGAGATATGTGCATTATATAATACACTATCAAGGCACACCTTATGATGACCATCCCCCTCATACGATGTTGATAATGTGCCATCCCACATCTTGCATTCTTTGATCCACTATGCCTACTTTAAATCACAAGTAATGCCTGGACCCCTGACCATACACATCAATTCGAGTATGTGGGAAGCTCTTGATGCCATGATTATTCTCTTGTATCCCCCCTTTCAGTTCTCCCTATACGCTCAACATCACCTCTAATATCATGTGCCATGACGACGCTGGCTTCATGTGTATGAGACCGGGGTGGGGTCAGGATAAGGTCTTTGTCCTCATACGGACACGAAGTTTTTTTTTTTTTTTTTTATGGGATTGAGGGTTGAATGTTGCGTACATAAACTCATTCTCAAGATAGAAGTGGATGTGCTTCTATCTAGGTGGCCGATAAAGTCGCTCCGATGCCACAAGTGGGTGCAGTGGATGTGCTGCCCTACGAATGTGTGATCCCTTCATGATGAAGGGTGTGTGTTGGTTGCTAAACACATTGTTTGTGGTTGATGATGAAGAAATGACTTTAAAAATTGAGAAAATAAGGAAGAAATTTTTAAAAAAAAAAAGGAGTCTGATACACTCCAATTTAAAAACCCTTTTATTGAAAGTTTATTTTTTAAAATACCCATTCACTGAGTTGTAGAAACCCACCCACCCACCCGTTTTATCCTTCTTTAGGAAATAGAGAAATGACTAGGGATAATACCAAGTCTTACCCTTTATTAGGTATGCTTAATTTTTCTTAAGCTAGCATTTTATTTGATATATGTTATTCTAGGGAACAAGGTTGAGATTACATCTGGCTTCTCTTGAATTAAAGAATGGGGAAAACCCTCTTGAACCAAGAGAGCGGCAGGTTGTTCATGGGGATCCGACCAAATTGGGTCGGGACGTGACAGATCGGTCTTGTTGATGGGGCCTTTCCGACATTAACCATTGACCGGGGACTCGTGTCACTCTCATATTGGTTGATCATCGCAGAGGTGGATTTTTTTGCCTTTTACCATTGTCTGATGACACATGTCACCTTCTGATTTGCCAGCGCTTCCAGGCGCTGGCTGAGCTGCTGACTAGGCATGCTTCGACACATGTCATGTGCTGATTGGTCACTCCTCCTAATTGGGCACTGACCTGGTAGCGGTCCGTTGACCGGTCCAGTCCGACCGAGTTCGATGACCCAAAATCGAAAATTGGCCGGTTTAGGCCCGATTCAACCATTTTTCCAGAGATTAAAAATTTATAAATTCTTCTAAATTCATTTTCTCTCTAATGGAAGCTTCAATATTCGAATTTGATATTTTTAAGCCACATAGAAAAATCAATCTTTGAACCAATTCTTCACGGTTCAGTCTGATTCAGGTCTGGTTCACTCTGAACCAGTTTGGATTTCACATACAATCCACTTCATGGTTATATTACATGATGTTTAGGCATTTCTTGGCCACTTGAGATTTTCCAAATCCCCATTTTGACCCTTCTTTACCAATTTTGGTTCACTCATTTCCTCGGTTTTCTCTAGAAGATTTTCGGTTCCCTTTTTCGGTTCCTTAGTCTGAGAGGACGGGGTTTACACTAGTAGTCTTACTTCTCAAAATTTTTCATTTGATCCCTAACTTGGCAACATTACCATTTTTCCCTTATGCCTTAAAACTTCCCTATTTGGACATTAGCATTTCCCAAGTCTTTCCAATTGGGTCCCCAAGTTTTTTAGTATCATTCTGGTACCTAATATACTATGAAATTACTCCAAACTCTATTTCTTTCTAATTTCTGAATGGTCTCTAAGTTTGGGAAAAATTGCCATTTCCCCGTCTTCTTTATAACATAGATTTCAGGACTCCTTTGTAATTCATTTTTCTCATTTAGATCCCTAAAATTTCTTTAATTATGTTTAGGCCCTTATACTACCCAAAAGTTACCTTTTAGATACACAAATACCCTTATTTTCACTTTAGTCGTTTACTTTCCCTTTAATATAATTAGGTACCTAGGTGTTCCAAAGCATAACAAACTAATCCCTGAACTTCACCAAATTTATCAATTATCTCTGAAACTTTATGTAGCCTCATAAGAAGATGCCACATAAAGTTTATTCACATTTGGGTTCATTAACTTTTACTTTTTTTTGTCTTTTAGTCCCCCAACCTTTGGCCCTTGGCTAAACCATCCCGAAATACACTCTAATTATGTCATGGGATCCCCCTAGCCTCCATCTAGACCATTGTAAACTCTATTAAGTTAGGGTCAATCGAAATAGTATTGATCAGGCTTAAAAAAACTCAATGAAAATTGAGTAACATTCAGTTCAAAGTCAGGAACTCACCAGAGATGACACGTTTGTCATCGAGGATGGTGCAATTCAAAAGTTGACTCTTCAAGGATTCCATGGACAATTGAATCACATTGATTGGTGATTTATATCTCCTGTAGTGTCCATTATAATCAACTTTGTTACTTCATCCGAAAACTAAGATTTAATGATTTAATTTTCCTTCTATACTTCCTCAAATTGACAAAGGCTCGTGGCTATGGAAAACTAGTGGTGTTAGGGTTTTGCTAAATTTTCGTAAGCATTTGAGGGACGTCGGGAGAATAAAAGTTATCTTCTGTAACATATGCCATATTCCTAGTCACTATATCATGTACTATGCGATCTCGCTGAAAATTGTAGAGGGAGAGTTGAGGGTCGAGAGAGATGGCAATGGAAAGCTAACTTCCTCAACTTTCCACGGATACCAAGATCACCTTTGAAGGTGATCAAACAATGGTGCAAAGCTTTTTGTAAATTGGGTCACTGGAATCGAGAGCTACTCAGCTTCAAAAGAAAATTCCAATCTAAATCTGATAAGAGATCATCCAAGTTTTATATGTTTGAATTTAGGACTTAGGTGACTATATATCCATATGTAGTGTAGCTCTAAGAATGAATTAATTTCTAAGGCAGTGGGTTTCTGGCTATTTGCTAAGGTTTATCGGGTTAAACATTGAAAATTAGGCCAAGATCGGTCGAAGGAGACGACATGTGCGTGTGTGTCTAGTGTGGTGCACCAATCTGTTTGCATTGTATTGAACTAGTTTTTGGTAAATTTCTCGGTTGGTTCAGCAGTTGTTTTGGCCTAATTCACCCATTTTCCCATCACTTCTTGAAAAAAATAAAAATACTGAGAACTTCTACATTCAATTTCCTATTTAATATACTAAAAAGTCACATAATTCTGATTTGTTTAGCACCGTCTAAAATTTTGGAGTTTTTATTGCTCTTGATCATTTCGATCAATTTTGACCACCCTGTGGCCGATTCACCTTTGATTTGACCGGTTCTTTGCTAAATCCATTTTTTTTTAATAATCATCATTCTCATTCTCTCTTGATTGGTCTCAAGATCTTCCCTTTTATTAGTTATTTTGATCCCTTAAAAATCATGGGCATTTTCCCTTAAATCAGTTCGTTCCCATTTTGGGCCAGTTTTCCCTTGGTGCTTTTCTGCCCCATGACTGAGGCCCCTTTAACGTATTTTGAGAGTATTCTAGTAAACTTACCCATTTCCATCATATGTTTTTTTTATCTAAATTCAACTTTCCCAATCTCATCTCGAGTTCCATTCCCGGCTCGAGGTACCGTTCTTAGTTTTGGCTTTTGTCTCTGGTTTAGAATTTCATTCCCAATTTCATATCTCATTATGAGTTTAGAGTTTTATTCTTAGTTAAGGATTCTACTCCCGATTTACACTTAGTTTCTGGTCCACTTGAGCTTAACTTGAGTTTCAGAAGTTTCAATGTAACAACTACTCTCCTCCTTTAGAGAGTTTTGTCCTCAAACCCTTATCATTTGTCGAGGAGGGTTCATCACCTCTTATCTCAACCTTTCTTTCCTAGTGCTTACCATCAGACATTCTTACCATCCTCTATCCTAGTGCTTGTGCAAATCTCCCTCTTGTGCCACCTTTTTTTTCTACTTAGCCAGTCATTTATCTTCGCTTGGGGAAACCTTTTTTCATATGTCCTTTGGGAACATCATTCCTTAAGACACTCATTCTAGATTGATTATCCTTAGCGGCTCCTTTTGATTACTTTATATTGTAAATCATCATCTCGATTACCCGTATACTCTCTTATTCATTACATCATAATATTCATGGATATCTCAGGATAATAATACTAATATCCTAGGTAATTGCATAACCTTGCAACTTACCCACATAAGTACTACTTCGTAATTAACCATAATGGGTGGTCTTTTCTTTTATTCCTCCTTTAGGGTCTAAGCTATCTGGTGGATTATAATTACTCACAAATCGTCATGAATTAGACAATGTTTCCCTTGTCACCCTTTGATATATCTGCCATATCGCAGTCTAGAAATCCAATTCTCTTCTAGTTTATGTTTTGCTTTTCCAACTTGTAATTTTTCTTAAGTACCTTTTCTCATAGTCTCTCAAATACAATGGTACATTCCTTATCACAAATAGTGATTTTTTTCTTTTAGTTTTTCCTCAATTTTTAAGTCCTAGTTGCTTGGAGATCTCACTCAGGGATTGTCTCACTAGTAATCTAGCGGGACCTTTCGGTATTGATCTTTGGATGAAGCCTTTCATTCAACTCATCACTTGTGGATGTCATGTTATATAATGACAATTTTAAAACTTTTAAGGTTTGTGTCTACTACTTCTCTTCTTGTCAAGTCCCATTTATCTATGTGTGGTCCCTTATCCTTTTTCTCATCTTATGACTATTGTACCTTATCTTGTTGGGTATTTATAGTATTTCCATTCATGTTGTGCCACTAGGGCTATCTGCCTTTCTTGCTATTTCTAAGAATTAAGCCAAGTCATTTGCCTGACTAGGTGGGATTTTTCTCAATATCACTTCGACTCCTAGGATGATTCCTTACATCCCCTCTAATACTCGAGATTCCAATCCATGGTAGTTAACATAGTCAAATCTAGTTCCCTTTTGTTTCATGGGATACTTTATACTTCTCGTTGATACCATCCTTCGCATATACCTCTTGATAATGACTTGATCATTTATGGTACCACGACATCCTATTGTATTCTTAGACCAACCTTTGTGATTTTGAGCTGCTTGCTCCTTTCCTTAAACACTTTACTTAATCCTTCCCCTTGTGTAGAACGTTACCAAAACACATTGGTTTAATTTGTTGTTTAAAAAAGGAATACACGACTATTATTCTAATGTACAAGATACCACTTAAGCTAACGTACTCTTCTAATAATATATGAGTGTTTTTGTCATCTTATTACACTAAAAGAAAGATGTCAAAATCATCAATTAGGCTTTGCTACAATGTTATTATAACAACACTTGAGTTAGCTCTGCCTTTTCCTTGCTTTATGTTGTAGACTCTTTGGTGGGATCTCTAAATTCTAGGTGGAGGGAACTTCTGATCCCCCTTTCATTATACCACTACCTGATGCATGATTTGTCTTTGTTTGGAACCCTACGTATAGTGGGCCTTGAGCTATAGAGGACTCAAAAGTACCGATTGAGCACCCATTATTTGGGTAATGACAAGCAAAGTGTCCTAGTTGTTTGCACATGTAAAAAACTATACTATGACAAGAACCTGGGTGAACCTTTCCTCACTTCAAACATTGGGATGCCTTGTTCGCCATATAGTTGTTACTCCTCATTCTCTTCATGGGAAAATACCTGGTACTACCCAATGCTTTTCTGGTCTCCTAGTTATACATCCCTAGAGTGTCCAATGTTACTCCACCCTCCTTTCTCTATCCAACTCCTTTTGTTGTGTCGCGGTTGGTCATTAGGATGTGTTCACACTGATGTGGCAAGTTAATGACTACTGCTAGATCTGTGGGTTGCCCTATGCTCCCCATACAACATTAGATCTCTAGAGATATTCTAGTATGAAACCTCTAACAAATATTAGCCTAACTAGCTAAATCTGATGCAAATAACCAAAGGGTGTTTAATTTGTTCTTGTACTTGGTCATCGATCCCAAGAACAGTAGCAATTGGATGAACTCTCGTTTCTTTTTGTTCACCATGTATGAAGGCAAGTATTCCTCAGTAAACCTAGCCTCAAACTCAATCCAATTTAAGGTTGATGGGGACGTGGCCTATAGGTTTAGCCACTATTTGTTAGCATTTTCTTCCAAGAAGAACTCAATTATGTTTACCCTTGATTTCTTTGACACCTTAACAATATTAATTAGCCTTTTAACATTCATTAGCCAATCCATTTATCCTATTATGTCCTTTGTGCCTGAGAAAGACTTGCATCCCAATTGCCTTAGGACCTTTAGATTCTTGGGAATGTTAAAGTCTTGAACATTATGGTCCTGGTGTGGTTCCACCTAGTGCACCTTCACCTCCGGAAGCTCAATAGGGGTTGATAACCCGGTTAGTCCAAGGTTCGTCCTGAGAAGCTTCATAATGTCTATGTAGGTTTGGACATATTATGGAGTCATGACAGTTGCGGGGAAGTTCTTAGAAGGAATTTCTTTTTTCTCATTTCTTGGTTCTCTAGGGTACAATCCTTCCATCGTTTTATCGTCATGCTCCAACGAGAGTTTCTAAGTATGCGTGAATAAGACAATCCTCAACCTTCTTGTTCAATACAAAAGGTTTGTTATTCATTAGAATTCTTTCATACTCATTTCATTATCCTTTCATAAGGTACTATTATTAAAAAGTTTCTCAAAATACACCTAGCTCTCATCCAAGCCCCCTCCCCCCTTTACTAAGCTCACGTAAAATGGTTGCCATAGCCTTACCATGCTATAAAATAAAAAGTCTTGATTCTACATTTTGGAAGGTTCATAATAGTCTTCCCACTAAATAGACACACATTTAAACCATTCCTAACTTCATTTTTATAAGGTTTCTCTGACATCCCTACCGTACTGGGGTAACCTAACTCCAAACACCACAATGGAACTTTCTTTTTGAATCCTTTGGTGATCTGGGTTCCTTCCATATCTGATTACCCATCACACTCAATGCCAGTCATAGTGATACTTGCGGTTTCAGTTGGGAGTTGCCCTATGGACAATTCTGAACCATGTGATGTAGTTGCCCTCATCCAAAACACATGATAGCTTTTTGCCAGTTTCCCTTTTGACACTATTGATACTTATGGCTTGGTAATGCATTTGTTGTCATGCATGCTTCTTCCTTAATGCCCTTTGCCCTCTCTAGTTGGATTTGGACAACTTTGCAATCTCAAGCCATGTGCCTCAATCATCCACAATTAAAGGACTTGCTCATTCTACAAAGCCCTTGGGGGAACCTATCGCAACATGGGCACCGATGTAGTTTACCGTGGACATTCTCTAGGCTTCCTAGGAAAAGCTTTCTACTTATGTCCATTTGCATACCGATTGTTACCCCCAATACTATCCTTCCCCTCTTAGTTATAAAGGCTATTGACTTCTTCCTCTTGTCCCAATATGCCATAGGTCTACAAACTGACTTTCTTTTAAAAGTCGGTGCTTTTAGCATTCCTTCATCCTTTCAACCATAAGCCCATGAGTACTTAATAGTTGTTTCTTTTGGAGGTAGCCACATACGCTGGTGGTGTGGTTCTCTAGCATGGACCTACCTCTCCTTAGCCCTCCCAGGTCGTTCTTCGGCATCTTTGGGTGGGTAGCAAATAGATTTCTCTGAATTCTATTGCTCTATATGAGATTGGGTGGTTCGTGGTTTACTTCTTATGACCTCTTTCTATAAACACATTTTCTTTTGTTAGTATTCTTGAATACTTCTCTCTCCACATTAGTTAATACATTATAAATGAAGGCCTTATCAATGCTATTCTCATTTTTCCATCCACCCCAAAAGGTTTCATTTCCAAAATTTGAGGGCTCAGATATCACGAGGAGTTTGTCACGCCCCGACCCAATTCATTGATTGGCAGTCCCGTGCAAACTCGCTAATCCTCCACGAAGTTATAGTGTTGTGATCTTTCAAGAAAGTAAAACTGACGGGACTACGACTAATAACAGAAAATACATCTCTATTTTTCAGTAGAAATTTGAAACTTTTCATTATTTATGGTGCCCAAAATTAGTTTAACAACAACGTAGGAATATACTTGTTGATAAGTAGTATATTAAATCCTTCGTGTGTAAGATAAGAGGACTATCTTGGATGGTGAGTGGCTTGGGGATGTTCTCCAGCCTTTGGCCTTAATCTCCTTGGCTCTTATCTGCAATTGTTTGGGTGAGGAGGTGAGCTCATAGCTTAGTGAATGAGGTATTGACGTTGAGTCACTTCATGGCTTACAAATTTAGACATCTCATGATATTTCCTAACAAGGATATTTATTTGTGGGTTTTCAAAAACCCCATTCCATACGGTTCCACTCGCTCCTCGAGACCATAGTCTTGGTTCGTTCATTTTCGGTTTACTAAACATGTTATCTCACAGTATTTTATTTGGCCCCTTGAGACTCTTGCCACATGCCATTTCTTATCGGTTTATTAAAACATTCTTATCCCCTAGTTTCATTTCGCCCCTCGAGACCATTGTCTCGGGATGCCCGTAACTGTAGTCTAGCCTATGGTCGAGTAACTCTCGTTCTGCTTAGTTATTCCCACATGAAACATAATAATATCAAAGTGGTAAATCACACATCAGGAACTCATGTCCCATAAACATGCTTGGCCAACTTAGGGTGTGCACCTCAGGACAACTCACGACCCGTGCAACACATGGGCTACTCATGGCCCACATAGGTGGGATACTCATGGCCCCCTTTTTTCTTTCATAAATCATGAGTGGATGTTGATGATGCATCCTTCACCATGCATATACTCTGATTGTCCCCTCCAACCATACACTCAAGTATACGTATAGCTCAAATGTCCTTTATTGCCACGCATGTAAGTATACATAGAACTTGGAAAATTAGGAAGCATCACTTATATCCTCCTTACCGCACTTTCAGTCTTACCGTAGGCATCGTTACTACCTCGCTAGGCATTTTGATGACGCATGTATTCACAAATTACAAGCATATACCAATTCAACAATAATGTACACAACATAACAACATAGTGAACATACACGGGCCATTCTCGGCTGCCAATCAATATCATATATATGGGCCATTCTAAGCTCCCAGTCACTATCATATATATGTGGGACTCTCAGCCCCCAATTAATATCATATTGAGAATGGTCTTATTCCGACCATCTCTAAAACATACCACACAACACATTATTCTCGAAAGTCTAGTCTATCATTCGATCCATCTCCCAAATTCAGCGAAGTAGGTACATGGCACCAAAGTCTTGGTCCAATGAACCTCAATCAAACGATACACACTAGTCACACGATCGTTCCTTTCTTTTGGACTTTAAAGAATCATTTGTTTAAGTGAACTACACTTAGTCATTTTTCACTTCTTATACGATTTATATGGATCAACTTTCTCTTAATTTTAAGCACTCAGTCAATCACATAATATTTTGGTTCGATCGGTCCAATCAAACTCACCATCAATACAAACACTCAGCTCTAGTCTTAGAACTTGTTCATTATGAGGGTTTTGGAGATCCCGCTTGATTGGCCTTTGCCATTTTCTAAAATGTTTATCAAATAGAGGGGTCATTTTCCTCCTAGTATTCCTTAAAGGAATGCACTATAATTCATTCATGAATTTATGATTTTGCCCTCACGGGTTGTGTCCTACCCGACCTATGTGTCAGTGAGTCGACTCTTATCCAAATATTGTCTAAGGCTAGTCCATCAGGCTTAAGATCATTTTCTTTCCACTTTGCCCTTGTTGGAGCACTAATCACGTCTTATTTTTACCCCTAGTGGTCTTACTTCTCCAAATTGACCACTTGGTCCCTAACTTGAGTAAAATTACCATTTTTCCCTTATACCTTAAAACTTCTCTCTTTGGACCTTAGACTTTTCCAAGTCTTTCCAATTGGGTCCCCAAGTTTCCTTGAGTCCCATTATGGTCCACAATATGCCCTGAAATAACTCCAAGCTCTATTTCATAATATTTACTGAATAGTCTATAAATTTGGGCAAAATTACCATTTTGCCCATTTTCTTTACAACATAGCTTTTAGGATTCCTTTGTCATTCATTTTTCTTATTAAGGCCCCTCAACTTTGTTTAATTATGTTTAGGTTCTTGTACTACATAAAATTCATATTTTGGTCCCACAAATTCCCTTATTTGAGCTTTAATCTTTTACTTTTCCTTTATTGAAATTAGGTACCTAGTCATTACAAAGCATGCCAACTTAATCCCCGAACTTCACCAAACTTTCCATTTTGCCACAAAATTTTTATTGGCCTTCTAAGAAGACCCTAGAGAAAGCTTATTCACTTTTTGGTCTGGTCCCATTTTGGGTCAGTTTTCCCTTAGTGCTTTTCCGCCCCTTGACTCATGGTCCTTCGAGGTATTTTGAGAGTATTCTAGTAGAATTAACTATTTAATCAAAGGTTTATGATTCGAATGAAACTTTTCAATTACCGGCTCGGGTTCCATTCCCCATCAGGCTCCCGTTCTCAATTTAGGATTTTGTCTCTGGTTAGGAAGTTTATTCACGTTTTCATATCCCATAATGGATTTATATTTTTTTTCTTAGCTCAAAATTCTATTCCTAGTTCATACTTTGTTTACAATCCACTTGATCTTAACTCGAGTTTTGTAAGTTTTGATGTTACAAGGTCGATGTCTTAATGTTGAGAAACTTAAGCAAACAATATGACTATTAACCAGCCATCGCCTCGTGAAGTTAGACCAATTTCTTATACCTTCTTGCTCTAATGTACTAGAAATTAATCTTCCATCTTTATTTGATCTACGTTTCCGGTAGCCCTCGATCACCAACACTAACTCTTTTAAGGTGACTTTTTGTTCCCAGCATAAACAATGACAAATAATCAACACAATAATAAAAATAATAATTAAAAAATTATTGTTCGTGCATATCATTATTCAATTATTTTCTTATGAAATATTTTATTTAAATCATGATGTCTTAACACCTTTTTCAAATAATTTTGTTTCAAAATCATTTTGAAGATTTTAAGTTAATTGCCAAGATTCTTTAATTTGAGATCACATAATAACAATTATTTTTAATGAAAATTTATTTTGTAAGTTTTCATTTTCATATACAATTTTCTAAACATCACAAACAATTTCACAAAGTGGTCAATATAAATATTATCGATTTAAACCCACTCACATATCCAGTGATCTTACTATCCTCCCTATTTGTGAAGTAATTTAGAACGAGTAAATGATTAATGTAGTTTGGTCAACTCTATCATGTTAAAACATTTTCCATGTAGTCAACTATAATTTAGCCCTTGAGATAAGCCCAATTCTATTGTATTTTATGGGTGGGAATTGAGATTATTTGTTGGCCAAGCAAAAAGTATATATTGTATAGATACATATATACATATTATACCCATCATTTTAAATGAAATAAAAGTCTCCTAAAGCGTCTAATTTCAATTCCTTGGGTGTCAGAACCACTCCTTCAGAATTCACCGTCATAGCACTTGAAGCCTAAATCCAAATACATTCAAGCTCAAATCTTGAAAGTGTCCAAGCTCTTAAAATTTCAAATCCTAAATCTTAAAAATAAATGACTAACTCCTAAAAGACAAGCCCAAAAGATCTATAATGTCAAAGCTAAACATTTTAAATTAATTAACTAGGGCCCAATTTAAGAATGCCTAAAGTTTCTAAAACAAAATATAACCTTTCATCTAAACATGCCTAACCCCAAATCTAAATATAAATTAGCCTAACTAAATGATCTTTTGGAGTTGTGCAAAAACAAAGTAATCTTTTGGAATAGGTATATAACACACCAAGTGATTCTTATGTTAGTTACATATCATAATTACTTTTATATTTCAATAATATAATAGTGAGTATATTTACAAGAAATTAAATCTCAAACAATACCAAAACCTTCACATTTCATAAATAATTTAAATATTTATGTAAAAAAAACTAACAAAATAGTATATATATCTCGAAAACTTTTGTTGCTTGTAACTCATTGTATTATATTATAGAAAATTTACCTTGAAAATTTTCTCAATTAGTTTTACTTCAATCTAAGAATATCTTAAGAGAATCTTAAGGAAATCTATTAGTATAAGAAGAATTTCATATTTTTTTAGTAGAAACCGTTTGATCTTGTATCTCTAGATTTGTGTGGACTCGTGTATTGTGATTACAATATGATTTATTATCTATTAAAAACTAATGAAAGTCGTTGAGAGACTCTCAAAAGATTAAAGTGTCTTAGAATTCCTGAGTAACAGAGAGGTACCCCTCTCCATGCCCATGATTAGAAGTCATATGACCCAAATCAAGTTCCTCATGGTGATAGAGATGTACTTTAGCTTGATGAACATCTAACTTTGCTCCAACTTGTCGATATACACGTTAGATAGGTTGCATCCCTAAATCTATCACTCATGATCTGTAAAGCCAAGAAAAATCCCGACTTCACATCCAGACCAAACCGAATTGAGAAGTGGGATCGTATGGGGAACCAAATGGTAACTGGGTTGTAGATTGAACCGGAAGAAGGAAAAAGATTGATGAGAGGCCATGATGGATGAATAAGGGTCAGGATAAACCCTTAAGATGGTAGTGAGACTTAGAATCAATGATTGAGAGAAAACCGAGAGAGAATCAGTTCGAATGGGATTCAAGCGGGATAGAAACATAAAACTCCTTGAATTTTTAAATAGTCAAAACAAATCCAAATTTAGCAGTTTTTAATCCATTTAATAGGAAAATGAATGTATAATTTTTGGATATTTTATTTTCTTAATAACTAGTTCGTAAGAGGGTAAACTAGGCCAAAAATCATTGACCCACTAAGAAATTTACCGAAAACGGGTTCGCTAGAGTGCTGAATTGGTCTGTAGGGATGTTGGGTGCACATACGTGTTGCATGCGTGGAGCGCGGGGCACACATATGTGCGACCATGATCGCGCATTTCATTTTCTCTGCTTAATAACTGACCTAGATTGCTTTGTTTCGCCCGACACCTCATCTATTGACCCACAGACTCCACTGCTTGAGAAATTAATTCATTGTCATCTCTACATGCTATGCATTTATGAATGAAAATTATGGATTGATTGCCAAGGAGGTCTAGAACAGAACCATATAAATTGGGGCAGCTCCATCCCTGGGATCTGTTTAGCTATCCCAACCACCGACTACTCACTTTTTCGGCGACCCGACTACCATAAATGATATCTCTATCATCCGACCACCTCTGACAATGTTCTTGGCTAAGGACCCTAGCTTTCCATCGCCAACCCTTGCGACCCTCAACTCTTCCTCTACCGGCATCAGCGATCTCGCAAAATGACTGATCTCTAGTGAACCAAAACAAAGCATATTTTTTCAGGGCCAATTCCGACAATCTCGGCCGCTCTTTCGAGTTGATAAAATTTAGGTGAGTTACACCACCAGCTTTCCACAGCCTCTGACATTACCCAAATTGATCCATGAATTAATCTAAATTAAATCTGGAAGTATCATGTCATGGGCAAAGTGACCCAGTTGACAAAAATGTTAATTGTAGGAGCTACATACCACTAATTGAATCGGTTCAAGTGGTAGTAGACTCCTGGGAGTGTGATCAACTTAGGTTTATGTTGTGAAACCCGAGTTCAGAGCCATTAGGCTAGTTGCTTGAAAAGAGAAGCTGACTAACGTAGAATCAAGCCCTCAATATTTATGCATACTTGGTTGGATCCCCATGATCAACCCGCCACTCTCCCGGTCTATTAAGTGTTGCCCCTTGTTTATAAACCATGAAGAGTAAGGCGTCCTTTAAACCTGCACCTTTCCTAGAATATCATAAATTAAAACTACATAAAATTTTAAACTGATCATACCTGTCTCACAGGCGTATTAGTTGATGGTCCTTGAGGTAAGCTTTACAGGATTTCCTAAAAGGGATATAAGGGAAAGGATGAGTATAACGACATAGTGAATGGGTTTTCAAAATTTAATTTTTATGAAAAATTTTTGATTTTGAGTGTGCCAGACTCGTTAATTTCTTTTTAAAAACCATTAATTTCAAATTTCAATTTTTATCACAATTTCTGATTAACCATGGTGTGTTATCACCCAACACATCTTTTATCATGAAGGTCAAACACACAATCGTAGGCCAGTACATCCATTGAACCCACTTGTGGCGTCAGAGCCACATTATCAGCCACCTAGATAGAAGCACATCCACTTCTACCCTAAGAATGAGTGGATGTTCATGACATCCAACCATCAATCTTGTAACAATTCTCTATGTCCGTATGAGGATAGAGAACTCATCTCGACCCTCCCTAGTCTCATGCACTTAAAACTATGTTGAGCTTCACAAGGCTTCTGGTACGACTACTGCCCTTATATCCACCAGGTCGTCCAGGGCCCTAGGACACATCATTACACCTCTTGGGTGTCTTAAAGGTCCCATCAACACAGTGCATGCACAATCAATATTTTCACATAATGCCATATAATCTGTGGTGCTACTAGTCGAACATCTCCAACTCTCAAGTCAACTTGTAGCTGTTTGTTTTGACAAGTCCAGGGACCTGTCATGTCGCATTGCCACTAGTTGACTGAGTATGTCGGTTCTGTCTTGGTGCCATGGCAAAAAAATTCAATTTCTTAAGTTTTCATGGCATATAAATCATGTTTGTTTACGAACTCCTATTTGTGCCAACCGACCTAGGGCCCACTGTTTGAGATTTTCAAAATTGGGCATAATAGCCCTCAAGTTCCAAAATTGAGGCCTTCGGCTTAACAGAGCTATTCGAGCTCTCCTCAAGAAGGTCTCCCAAATTATTTAAGCAGTGACACACAGTGAGGGGAAAACACTTCCAACAAAAATGTATTTTCAACTGTCCATCATACCAATCGAGTATGAGTACATCTTTGCTCATAACTGATAAATGGGTTTTTCACTTCCTTCGAGAAAGTTTTATTATACCAACCGGGTATGATCTACTTACAACCGATAAATAGTTTTTCCGCGTCATTTTCACATCACTTCTCTCAGGTGTGATTTTTAAAATACCACTTAGTAGTGGGTTTTCATTTTTTGAGGTACTTATCATCCTAACCGGGTATGATATAAACATCCCACTCACTCGATAGTGCAGTGAAATTCCTCTTAGCTGGCTTGTTGTCCTTACTCAAACTCATCTTAGCTGTCGTTCTCGATACTTCATGTATCTACACGATATGAATATTCTTGTTCATTATTCTTTGGCCTAATAGCCCTCATTTATCCCAAATGAATGAGAAAACTAACTTTTCCTTTATTTGCAATTAGGTCTCTAAAGTTATTTTTCATTAACTTTAAGTCCCAAATGCCGATTTTTCCTCAAATTGAGTGCCAAAACTTTTAAAATTTATCTTAGGACCTCAATTTATTCAAATTCACAAAAAGATATTTAATTTCTGAAATTTCCAATTTGGTTCCCCAACTTTTCCAAAATTACCATTTTGCCCCTACTTTACAAAAATGGTAAGTTTTAGCCCAAGAATTCCAAAAATTGCCCAATTGATCCTCCAACATCTTCGTCTTGCCCATTTGGTCCTCAATTTTATTAAATTGCACTTTAGTCCCTCTTATTTTTGAAATTCCCAAAATTTATCCAAATTTCAACCTTCTAACACCGCCGAATTTGATTTCATCAAATTGACCAATCAAATGAGTTTAATTGTTGAAATTGAAGTTAAATTAGAGTTTCTACACCTTTATACGATTAAATTGCACTTTGAACGCAAGATTTGGTGCTGAAATGAACTCAAACGGAGCTTTGCCAGAAAACTTAGAGAGAGAAAGCTTCGAAAGCTTATCGTCGGGGGTGCGACAATCCGAGCTTTCGATTTGGGCTGATAGCTTGTGTCCTGAGATTCTTTCTAGGATCAGGAATTGCATTAATTGATACCGAAATGATTGAGAATTTCATCATTGATTTTCGGCCAGTTCTCTCTCTAGCACCAATCAGAAATTACAGAGGGGAGCCGAATCTGCTTACCTTTAAACTCTAATTCAGCTGTAGTAGGGCTGTGGAGATATTGAGAGGGCTCGATTTGGCCTGAGGAAGGTTCGATTTGGTCGATTTCAGCTCGGCCAAAACTGGGCAGCTTCGGTCCGTCAAAGTTGCTTCATTGTTCTTTCATGCCGACATTTCTCCGGTGACTCTCGGAGCAAATAGAGACTACATGCATATAGCTGACTTCTCCCTGATTTTAAAGAACCCGACCTTGCCTTATTTGGCTTAGAAAAATGCCTAAGTTGGAGCTCTGGTTCGAGCTTCGCCGGAAATTGGAGTAGTTGAGAGAGAATGGAGTTTTTAGGTGTGGAGAGGATGAATGAGGATGTGCTGTTTATATAGAAAGCTCAAGGACTTCCTGGCCATCCAATTGATGCCTTAATGGCGGTCATTCATTGTCTGAAACTTCACTGGCTGGAGGCTTTTCAACTTAGACGACAATGCGCGATTTTTCGGCAAGTGAACGGTGCTGTCATCTAAAGGGGGAAGACGACACTGATCCGAACTAGATTGGACCGGTCCAAACTGGGTTCAAAGCTTAAACTTGCTGGTTCACCCCCAATTTGATCGAATTTTTCAAATCTAAAAATTTTTAAATCCATCAAATTTTTTTTCTATCCATTGGGGGCCTCAAATCTCAAATTTGAATTTTTTAAGCCAACTAGACAAATGAATTTATAATCCGGTTCAATAGTGGTTCAAACCGGTCCAAACCGACTCACCTGAATCAATTTGGTTTTCATCTCCAATTCATTCTTAAGTCTATTTCCATGACTTTTGGGACTCTTTGGGTCACTTGGGATCCATAAATTTTCCATTTTACTCTTTCTTTATTGGTTTCGGTTTGTAGACCGAGTTAGTATTCAATTTGAAAATGGCCGTTCTTTCCCCAGTTTTCTTATTATCCAAGGACAGGGTTTACAACTCTCGCTTCCTTTTAGGAGTTTTGTTCCCAAAATAGTTACATGTTAAATAATTGAGGGTCTCTATCCCTCATCACACTCTCTGTTTCCCATGTCTCTTCTTGCACGAGTCTATTCTGCCACAGAACCATGACCATAGGAATTCTCTTATTTCTTAATTTTTTGTCCCTTCGATTGATGTTTCGTACCGATTTTGTTTGATAGGTCAGGTTCTCTTTCAGTTCTAATGGAGGTAGGTCCAATACATGACTAGGATCGGACTGATATTTTTGAAGCATCGAGATGTGGAATACATCATGTATTCTTTGCAGGTTTGGAGGTAGTTCCAATATGTAGGCCATCGGTTCTATCCTTTGGATGATGGGATATGGACCGATATACCTTGGTTTCAACTTTCTTCTTTGCTGAAACCTAAGTATTCCCCTCCATGGGGACACTTTGAGAAATACTTGATCTCCCACCTCAAACTCCAGATCTTTCATTCGATTGTCCGCATAACTCTTTTGCCTGTCCTGTGCATTCTTAAGGCAACTCCTGATTAATTTTATCTTTTTTGGGGCATCCTCGATTAATTCTCCCTTTTCTAGCCTTGTTTCCCCCAGTTCCTCCCAAAATAGAGGAGTACGACATGGTCGTCCATAAAAGGCTTCATAGGGAGCCATCTGAATACTAGCTTGATAACTATTATTGTAAACAAATTTCATCAGCCACAAGCATTCCTCCCAACTTTTGTTCATGGTGAGTATGCACGCTCTCATCATGTCTTACAAGGTTTGGATGGTTTGCTTAGACTGTCCATCTGTCTAAGGGTGGAATGTCGTGCTCATGTGAAGCTTGGTTCCCATTGCATTTTGTAAACTTGGCCAAAACCTTGAAGTAAATATCGGATCTCTATCTGATATAGTACTCACCAGAACACCATGGAGTCTTATGATTTTCTTCATGTATAATACGACTAGTTGTTCCATTGTGTCTGCCACTCTTATAGGAAGGAAATGAGCTGATTTGGTCAATCTATCCATGATGACCCAAATCGCATCTTGACTCTTTCTTGTCACCGGTAGTCTCGTGACAAAGTCCATGGTGATGTGCTCCTATTTCCACTCTGGAATTGATAAAGGTTGTAGAAGTCCTGATAGTTTCAAATGCTCTGTTTTTATCTACTGACAGGACAAGCATCGGGCTACATACTCCGCAATATCCCTCTTCATACCTTTCCACCAATATCCTTGTTTGAGGGCACGGTACATTTTAGTACTACCCGGATGCATAGCATACACTGAATTGTGTGCCTCCTCCAAAATTAATCTCTTAAGTTCCTTACTTTGAGGCACACATACCCTACTCTTATAGGTCAATAGCCCGTCACTACGCAGGTTGTAGTCCAATTTAATTTCCCTATTAACCGGATCTAGATAGGGTTGATGCTCCTTATCTACTTTTGTTGAGTCTGGATCTGCTCAGTGAGACTGGGTCTTACTACTGCATTTGCCACCAGGCACCCTTCCCGCTCGTCCATTTTTAGGTCCACCTCCATTCTTCCCAATTGTTGCAACAGGGGTATGTAATTTGTCTTTACTTGCGTCACCTTAGTTTGGTACTTGTGACTCAAAGCATCTGCTACCACATTTGCCTTTCCATGGTGATATTCTATCACAAGGTCATGATCCTTAACCAATTCTAGCCATCTCCTTTGACGGAGATTCAACTCTCTCTAAGTTAGGAAATACTTGAGACTCTTGTGATCTATGTATATCCTACACTTAACCTCGTAAAGGTAGTGTCACCATATCTTTAGGGCAAACACTATTGCAGCTAATTCCAGGTCGTGAGTTGGGTAGTTTCTTTCATGTACCTTTAGTTGTCACGAGGCATAAGCAATAACCTTCCCTTGTTGTATCAAGACACATCCAAGTCCTTGTCTGAATGCATCGCGATAGACATTGTACTCTCCCGCATTAGAGTTAGGTAAGGAGAGTATAGATGCAGTTGTTAGTCAAGTCTTTAACTCTTAAAAAGGCTTCTCATAGCTCTCATCCCACTTATACTCAAATCCTTTCGTTGTGAATCGAGTTGGAGGAGCTACTATCTTAGAAAAATCTTGCACAAATCGTCTATAGTATCCTGCCAGACCTACGAAACTTCTTTTTTCTGTAGGATTCCTTGGAGACTTCCAATCTGATATGGCTTCCACCTTGGCTAGATCTACCTTAACTCCATCCTTGGACACTATGTGTCCTAAGAACCCTACTTCTTGCAACTAGAACTCACACTTGGAGGATTTTGCATATAATTGATTTTCATTTAATATTCCCAAGGTGATTGCCAGATACTCTTCATGTTCCGACCTGGTTTGTGATTATATGGAGATGTCATCTATGAATACTATCACGAACCTGTCCAAATGGGGTTGGAACATACAGTTCATCAGGTCCATGAAATCTGCAGGGGCATTCATCAATCCATACGACATCTTTCTAAACTCATAATGTCCATATTTGGATCAGAATGCCATCTTAGGGATGTCCTCTTCTCGAATCCTGAGTTGATGATAGCCCAACCGAAGATCTATTTTAGAGAAGTAAGCTGCTCCTTTTAATTGATCAAATAGATCATCTATTGTCACGCCCCGACCCAGTTTGGTCAGATCCCCGTGATCAACCTACCACTCTCCCGGTTTATTAAAGGGTTTCCCTTTATTGTAAACTGTAAAGAGTAAGGCGTCCTTTAACCTGCACCTTTTTCCTGGAATAGCATAATCAAAACTGCATGAAATTTAAAACTTTACATACCTATCTTACAAGCATCTTAGTTGACGGTCTTTAAGGGGAGGCTTCCCAGGATTTCCTGAAAGGGATATAAGGGAGGGGGTGAGTACGACTACTCAGTGAATGGGTTTTTAAAAGATTTTGACTTTTAAGAAAAACATTTATATGGAGTGTGCCAGACTCCTTTGTTTTCAAAAATCCCTTCATTTAAAAATTCAGATTTTTCCGTTATTTCTTAGTTACCACGGTGTGTCATTACCCAACACACATCCTTCATCATGAAGATTACACACATTCGCAAGTCAGTATCACTACTAAACTTGCTAGTGGCTTCAGAGCGACTTTTCCTACCACCGGGATAGAAGTACGACCACTTCTACCCTAGGAATGAGTGGATGTACGCGACATCCGACCCACAATCCCGAAATTGCTTCTTCGTGTCCATATGAGGACAGAGACCTCATCCTGTCCCCACCCTGGTCTCATGCGCTTGGTGCTACTCCAGATTTCGTACAGACACCTGGAACAACGAACTGCCCTTATAGCCAGCAGGTCGTCCAGTGCCCTTAGAACGCATCACTACTCCTCATGGGTGTCTTGATGATCCCGTACTCACAGTGCATGCACAAACAATATTTTCTTATATTGCCATGTAATCTGTGGTGCCACTAGTCCAACGGCCCTGACTCTCAAGTCAACCCGCAGCTGTTTGTCTTGACTAGTCCGTCGACCTATCATGTCACACTATCGCTAGTTGACTGAGCATGTCGGTCCTATCTTGGTACCATGGCCAAACAATTCACTTATTAAGTTTTATGGCACATATATAATGTTTGTTTACGAGCTCCTGCTCGTGCCAACTGGCCTTGGGCCCACTGTATGAGATTTTCAAAATTGGGCATTTAGCCCCCAAGTTCCAAAACTGAGGCCCCTGGCCTATTAGAGCTATTCGAGCTCCCGTCGATAAGGTCTCCCAAATAGTTTAAGCATTGGCACACAGTCAGGGGAGAACACTTCTAGCAAAATAGGTTTTCACTATCCATTATACCAACAGCTATAAGGACATCTTCGTTCATAACCGATGAATGGGTTTTCAACTTCATTCGAGGAAGTCTCATCATACCAACCGGGTATGATCTACTTACAACCGGTAAGTAGTTTTTTTCGCACAATTTTCTTATCACTTTCTCTAAGTGGTGATGATTAAAATACCACTAAACAGTGGGTTTTTATACCGAGGTACTTATCATCCCTTACCGGGTATGATATAAAATTTCCACTCACAACCGGTAAGTGGTTTTTATCTTTAAGTTGTGCTCATCATCCCAACCGAGTATGAGGTTAGTAAACCCACTCACTCGTTAATGTCGTGAATTCCACTAGACTGGTTCTTGGTATTCACGCGAGCTTGTCCTTGCTGGCATTCCCGGTACTTCGTGTTCCTACACGATATGAACATCCTTGTTCATTATTATTCAGCATAACAGCTTCCATTCATTTCCAATGAATGAGAAAACTCAAACTTTTAGTTATTTGCAATTAGGTCACTAAAGTTATTTCTCTTTAACTTTAAGTCCCTAATGTCGGTTTTTCCTTAAATTGAGTCCCGTAACTTTTAAAATTTATCCTAGGACCTCAATTTATTCAATTTCACCAAAAAGGGGTTTAATTTCCCAAATTTCTAATCTGGTCCCCCAATTTTTCCAAAATTACCATTTTGCCCTTCTTTTACAAAAATGGTAAGTTTTGACCCAAAAATTCCAAAATTCCTCAATTGGTCCTCCAACATTATTTTCATGCCTAATTGACCCTCAATTTCATAAAATTGTATTTTAGCCCTTTGAATTTCGAAAATCCCCAAAATTTTCCTCCAATTTCAATTCTTCAACACTACCGAATTTGATTTCTTCAAATTGATCGATCAAACACTTCTAATTATTGAAATTGGAGTTGAAATTGAGTTCCTGCGTGTTCATACGATTCTAGAAAACTTTGAATTGCAGATTTTATCGCTAGAACGAGCTCAAACCGAGCTTCGCCGGAAAACAGAATGTAGAGAGAGAAAGCTTCGATTACTCACCGATGAAGGCACGACAGTCCGAGCTTTCGATCTGGGCAGATAGGTCTCATCTTGAGGTTCATCCTTTTAGTCCTAATTCGGCCGTGGAAAGGCTAAGGAAGTGTTGGGAGGGCTTGGTTTGGCTTGAGGAGGGCTTGAAATGGCCGATTTCAACTTGGCCAAAATAGGGCAGCTTCGGTCCGTCGGAGTTGCTTCACTATTCCATCATGTCGACGCTTCTTCAACAATTCTTGGATTGACTGTAGTTTGCTATCAGATAGCTGTCTTCTCCTCGATTCTAAGGAGCCCGACCTTTGTTCAAGTCGAAGCTCTGGTTCGAGCTTTATCGGGAAATGGAGCAGTAGAGAGAGAGAAGTGTTAAGGTGTGAGGAGAATGAAATGGGGATAACATCTTTATATAGGCGTAAAACCCGTGTATTAAATGGGCGAGATTTATTACTAGTATTAATATTGCTATAAATTCCAATAATTTAATTTCGATATTAAATTATTTGTATTAATTCTAATAATTTAATTTAGGTATAAATTATTAGTATTAATTACAATAATTAAATATATATTAATTTATGGCTATTGTGAAGAGGTCACCTATCCTCACACTACTCTCAGGCAAGCACGCTTAACTTTAAAGTTCTTATGGAATCTAGTTCACCTGTACCAATTTAATTTTTGTTTTCTAGTTTGTTTTAAGTTTTTTTTCCAAGGTTTAATAAACTCTTTGGATCACCCGAAAGTTGTAAATTTCCATATTGCTTATTCCCAAATGTAAACCGGCTTGGTTTTCTTATTCGGTTTGACTGGTTCTTTTCCCGGTTTTCCTTAACTCAAATATGCGGGGTTTACATCTATCCTTGGAAGTGGGTATCGATTCTTGATGGTGACCTGTAGTCGATGCATAAACTTATGCTTTCATCCTTTTTATTTACCAATAGAATAGGAGCACCCCACATAAACTGACATGGACGTATGAAATCATTCTCTAGTAATTCATCCAGTTGTTCTTTCAACTCTGTCAAACTATGCGATATGGGGCTTGGAATATGGGGTTTGTTCTTGGGATTATTTCTATGGTGAATTCCACTTGCCGACTTAGAGGTAGTCCAGGTAGTTCTTTTGGAAATACCTTTGGGTAGTGTCTAACTATCGGAATGTCTTCTAGCCTCTTCTCTTTAGACCTTTCATCTATGACCATGGCCAGGAAAGCTGCACAACCTTTCTATATCATCTTTTGAGCTTTCAGATGGGACACCATTTGTACCTCACTTTTTCTTCTATCTCCTTGGAACTTTAATCCTTTCATCTTGAGAGTGTGGAAGGTTACCATCTTCTTTCCATAGTCCATCCTCGCTTGATGGTTACTCAACCAATCCATCCCCAAAATTACTTCAACCTCCTTTAATGGTAATGGGATCAAGTCAGCTTCAAGTTGGATTACTCCAATCTTTATCCATATCCCTTTAATTGTTTATTCCTGTTAAAACCTTCTCCTAAAGATGTAAGGATATTAAGGCTTTGTTCTAGTGGAGTGAGTTCTAAGGGTACTCTTGAAACCAATTCTTACTTGATGAAGGATCTCTCAGCTCCAGAGTCAAAGAGGGCATAGACTTGTTGTCCCCATAGTTGTATATACCGTGATTGACGAAACTTATTATTTAGAAAAAAATTTTCTTTATTAAATTAAAAAGATCATCAATTTACATGACTCTCTTGAACTAATTTGGAGGGTTTTGGCATATACCCATTACAGTGCTTAGGTCTCTTCTAGCCTCCTCCTAGATGAGGTTGTATACCCTAGCTGGTACTCTTGTTGTAGCATCTGGCCTAGGGTTTCTAGGATTCCCTTGAGGTGGTCCAAGAGTATTCCTCGGTCTATTCTCCCTGAGGGTGGGACAATCCTTTGCAAAGTGACCCACTTGCCCACATGTAAAGTCGGTAAGGCATGCTCCCTTGTGGTTCCTTTGACACTTTGGACAACGAGGGTTTCCTTGGGGGAAAGGTGGGGACTACTCTAGGAGGAGGAGGTGGATTTTCCTTCTCCTTTGGAATGCCAATATGTTTCCCCATCTTGGACTGTTATGCTCCTTCTATCCACCCTGACGGTTTGGACCCTTATCCTCCTTTTTGGCCCTTTGCTCCATTTGACGATGTCAGGTTTACACCCGTTGCTCACATTCGTGAGCCATACTGATTACGGTTGCTAGGTCCATGGGCCATCCTAGTACTCCCATACGATCTCGAATGTTCATATTGAGACCATCCACAAACCTTTGACATATGTTTGCAGGCCCAACTAGGTCAGGAGTAAAGGGTCTTAACTCATTGAATTTTGTCTCATACTCTGATATGGAGTTAAGCCCATGTCGAAGTTAGATGAACTCTTGCTTCTTCTCGTTTATTAGATGGGGTGCCAAGTACTCCTTTGAGTACCTCTGCTTGAATTGTTCCCAAGTGGGGATGATGGTATGTAGGTTTCTGGCATGGTCCCACCACTGTTTAGCGCTTCCCTCCAAGAAGAATTATGTTAGAATCACCATATCCTTTGGTGGTATCCTAATGATTCCCATCATCTTCTTGATGTTGGTCACCCAATCCTTGGCGGCTCTAGCATCCTTTTCTTTAAGGAAAGGTTTACATCCTAGTTGTTAGAAGTCTTGAGGTTTCTGGGAATGTACATTGGAGTGGGATGGTTAATAGGGGGATGATGGGATTGCACTTCCTCCGGTTCAATCCAAGAATTGGTGCCTGCCTCAGTGATGAGGTTAGTTGCCCAAATACACGGGTGAACTACTCGTACAATCTTTGGTGCTCCTTACTGAGTCAAGGAGCAGTTGTCTGGGCTTCTCTAGGAGTTTCTACAGGTAGGGGTGGTTGGGCAGTGTTGGAGACTACAACCCTAGTGATCTTGGTTCCTTTCTTTAGAGCCATTCTAAAAATTTTAAAATCAATCCTATTAGTTACTACATTTTCTAGTCTTGATTATGTATTTGAGGAAATAGGCTTTGATACTACTCAAGTTGTCACGCCTCGACCCGGTTTGGTTGGATCCCCGTGATCAACCCGCTACTCTCCCGGTCTATTAAGGGTCACCCCTTGTTTATAAATCATGAAGAGTAAGGCGTCCTTTAAACCTGCACCTTTCTTGAAATATCATAAATCAAAACTGCATAAAATTTTAAATTGGTCATACTTGTATCACAGTCGTATTAGTTTATGGTCCTTGGGGTAGGCTTTTCAGGATTTCCTGAAAGGGATATAGGGGAGGGGATGAGTGCAACAACTTAGTGAATGGGTTTTCAAAATTTAATTTTTAGGAAAAATGTTTGATTTGGAGTGTGCTAGACTACTAAATTTCTTTTTAAAAACCTTTCATTTCAAATTTCAGTTTTTATCACCATTTCTTGTTAACAATGGTGTGTCATAACCCAACACACATCCTTCATCATGGAGGTCAAACACACAATCGTAGGCTAGTATGTCCACTGAACCCACTTGTGGCATCGGAGTGACTTTACCAGCCACATAGATAGAAGCATGTCCACTTCTACCCTGTGAATAAGTGAATATTAGTGACATTCGACCCTCAATCCTATAATACTTCTCTGTGTCCGTATGAGGACAGAGATCTATCCCGACCCCACCCAGTCTCATGCGCTTGAAGCTACATCAAGCTTCGCAAGGCTTCTGGTACGACTAACTGCCCTTATATCCACCAGGTCGTCCAGGGCCCTAGGATACATCACAGCTCCTCTTGGATGTGTTGAAGGTCCCATAAACACAGTGCATACACAATCAATATTTTCACATAATGCCATATAATCTATGGTGCCACTGGTTCAACGGCCTCGACCCTCAACTCAACCTGCAGCTGTTTGTCTTGACTAGTCCGGAGACCTATAATATTGCACTACCACTAGTTGACTGAGTACGTCGGTCCTGTTGTGGTACCATGGCCAAATAATTCAATTTCTTAAGTTTTAATGGCATATAAATCTTTTTTTTTACGAGCTCCTGCTCGTGCCAACCGGCCTAGGGCCCATTGTTCGAGATTTTCAAAATTGGGCATAATAACTCCCAAGTTCCAAAATGAGGCCTCTGGCCTAATAGAGCTATTCAAGTTCTCATCAAGAAGGTCTTCCAAATTGTTTAAGCAATGACACACAGTCAGGGGAGAATACTTTCAACAAAAATGTATTTTCAACTGTCAATCATACCAACCGAGTATGAGTACATCTCCACTCATAACTGAAGTACGGATTTTCCACTTCCTTCGAGGAAGTTTCATCATACCAACCAGGTATGATCTACTTACAACTGTTAAATAGTTTTTCCGCGTCATTTTCACATCACTCCTCTCAGGTGTGATGTTTAAAATACCACTTAGCAGTGAATTTTCATATTTCGAGGTACTTATCATCCCAACCGGGTATGATATAAAAATCCCACTCATCCGATAGTGCAGTGAAATTCCTCTTAGCTGGCTTGTTGTCCTTACTTGAACTCGTCTTAGTTGACATTCTCGGTACTTCATGTACCTACATGATATGAACATTCTTGTAAATTATTCTTTGGCTTAATAGCCCTCATTCATCCTAAATGAATGAGAAAACTAACTTTTCCTTTATTTGAAATTAGGTCCCTAAAGTTAATTTTCTTTAACTTTAAGTCCCTAATGCCGGTTTTTCCTCAAATTGAGCCCCAAAACTTTTAAAATTTATCTTAGGACCTCAATTTATTCAAATTCACAAAAAGAGATTTAATTTCCCAAATTTCCAATTTGGTCCCCCATCTTTTCCAAAATTACCATTTTGCCCCTACTTTACAAAAATGGTAAGTTTTGGCCCAAGAATTCCTAAAATTGCCCAATTGATCCTCCAACATCTTTGTCATGCCGTTTTGGTCCTCAATTTTATGAAATTGTACTTTAGTTCCTCTAATTTTTGAAATTCCCAAATTTTAGCTCAATTTCAACATTCTAACTCTGCCAAATTTAATTTAATCAAATCGATCAATCAGGTGAGTTTAATTGTTGAAATTGAAGTTAAATTGGAGTTCCTACACCTTCGTACGATTCAATTGCACTTTGAATCGTACGATTTGGTATTGTAATGAGCTCAAACGGAGCTTCGCTAGAAAACTAAACTTAGAGAGAGATTGTAAACCCCGCCCTTTTGAGCTAAGAAAAATTGGGAAGAGAACCGGTCAAACCGAGTGAGAAAACCGAACCGGTTCACAAACCCGATTATCAAAAAATGGGAAATTTGGAAATTTACATCTCTCGGAGATCCAAAGGGTTCATAAAACCTTGGAAAAGAACCTTTGGACAAATTGGATGAGAAAAACTAAACCCGTTTAGATGAACCGTATCCAATTGGATTGAATTGGTTTATGTACCGAGTTGGTTCATGAACTGAAACCGATAGAAAAGGGGCAAATAGGGAATTTTATGGATTCCTTGTGACCCAAAGAGATTTATAAACCTTGGGAAGGAGCCTTAGAACAAAGTGGGAGAGAAAAACCAGACTAATTCGGGTGAAGCAGGACCCAAATCGGATTAAACCGATTTAAGAACCGAGCCGGTTTATGAACCGGAACCGATAAAGAGATGGTAAACCGGAAAATTTATGGATTCTAAGTGACCTAAGGAGCCATAGAAGTCATGGAAATGGACATGTGAAGGAATTGGAGATGAAAACCAAACCAGTTCAGGTGAACCAGATCTGAACCGGTTTGGACCAATTTGAACCACAATTGAACCGAATCCTAAATTAATTTTTCTAGTAGCTTAAATAAATCAAATTTGAGATTTGAGGCCACCATTGGATAGAAAATGATTTTAGATGAATTAAGGAATTTTTAGATTTGAAAAACTCGGTCGAATGAGGGGTGAACGGGCTAGTTTAAGCTTCGAACCAGGTTCGGACCGGTCCGGTCCGGTTCGGAACAGTGTCGTCTTCTTCCTTCAGATGATAGCACTGTTCACTCACCGGAAAATCGAAGCAGCGCCGGTGGAGAAGAAACATTTTCATTCGATACGTTTCAGGCCATGAATGTCTCTCTATAAAAGAGCCAAACGAGTCTCCGAGCTTCCTATATAAAGACCTCCTCCCCATTCATCCTCTCTACACTTGAAAAGCTCACTCTCCCTCAGTTGCTTAGTTTTCCAGTGAAGCTCAAACCAGAGCTCTAATATAGGGTCTTTTCTGAGCCCAAGAAGGCAAGGTCGAGTTCTTTAGAACTGGGGAGAAGTCAGCTACACGCCTGTAGTCTCCGTTTGCTCCGAGGGTCGTCGGAGAAGCGCCGGCGTGATGGAACAGTGAAGCGGCTCGGGTGGACTGAAGCTGCCCTATTTTGGCCGAGTTGAAATCTGCCATTTTGAGCCCTCCTTAGGCCAAAACAAGCCCTCCCAACACTTCCTCAACTCTCCCACGGTCGAATTAGGACTGAAAGGTAAGCCAATTCAGCTCCCCTTTGCAATTTCCAACCGGTGCTAAAGAGAGAATTGGCAGAATTTTGATGATGAAATTCTAACTCAATTCGGCATCAAATGATGTGATTCTTAATTCTAGGATGAACCTCAAGACGAGAACTATCTGCCTAGATAGAAAGCTCCGGCTGTCGTGCCCTCACCAGTGAGTAATCAAAGCTTTCTCTCTCTACCGTCCATTTTCCAGTGAAGCTCCATTTGAGCTCGTTCCGACGTTAAAACTTGTGAATCAAATTGCTAAAGAAACGTATTAACATGTAGAAACTCAATTTCAACTTCAATTTCAACAATTGGAAACGTTTGATTGGTCAATTTGATGAAATTAGATTCAGTTGTGTTTAAAAGTTGGAATTAGGGGAAAATTGGGGATTTTCAAAAATTTGAAGGACTGAAATGCAATTTCCTAAAATTGAGGGTCAATCTTGCATGATAAAAATGTTAGAAGGCCAATTGAGGAATTTTAGAATTTTTGGGGTAAAATTTACCATTTTTGTTAAGGAAGGGCAAAATGGTAATTTTAGAAAAGTTGGGGGACCAAATTGGAAATTTGGGAAATTAAACCCCTTTTTGTGAAATGGAATAAATTGAGGTCCTATGATAAATTTTAAAAGTTTCAGAACTCAATTTGAGGAAAAAAATTACGCATTAGGGACTTAAAATTAAATAGAAATAACTTTAGGGACCTAATTGCAAATAAATGAAAGTTTGACTTTCTCATTCATTTGGAATGAATGAAGACTATTAGGCCAAATGATAATGAATCGAAATTTTTATATTGTGTAGGAACATGAAGTACCAAGAATGCCAGGAAGGACAAGCTCGCGTGAATACAAAGAACCGGTCTAGTGAAATTCACTACATTAACGGGTGAGTGGGTTTACTAACGTCATACCCAGTTGGGATGATGAGCACAACTTAAAGTTGAAAACCACTTATCAGTTGTCAGTGGGATTTATATCATACCTGGTTGGGGATGATAAGTACCTTGATATCAGTGGAGCAGTAGAGGATTTATATCATGCCGTATAAGGGGAAACCCTTTAATAAACCAAAAGAGTGGCGGGTTGATCACGAGGATCTGCCCAAACTGGGTCGGGGTGTGACACCCTAGCCGAAGGCTTTTAAGCTTTGCTGGCGCTGCATTATTTTTCGGCGAGTGAACAGAGCTGTCATCTGAAGGAAGAAGATGACACTATTTTGGACTGGTCAAAGTCGAGTTCGAAGCTTAAATTGGTCGGTTCACCCCCAATTCAACTGAATATTTCAAATCTAAAAATTTCTAAATTCATCTTAATTTATTTTTTATCCAATGGTGGCCTCAAATCTCAAATTTGAATTTTTAAAGCCACCTAGAAAAATGAATTTATAATGTGGTTCAATAGTGGTTCAAACCGGTCCAAACCAATTCAATCCGATTCAGATCTGTTTCACCTGAACGTGTTTGATTTTCATCGCCAATTCATTCTTAACCCCATTTCCATTACTTTTGGGACTCTTTGGGTCACTTGAGATCCTTAAATTTCCCGATTTACCCTTTCTCTATTGGTTCCTATTTATAGACCGACTCGGTTTTCAATTTGAAAATGTACGGTTCTTTCCCCAGTTTTCTTTTTATCCAAGGACGGGGTTTACATAACCTATGGGGTTCGATCTCTTGCATTTAGCCATGTTTTATTAGCATGAAAGTTGTGAGATGCATTCTTTGTAAACCTTGCCCTTTGTTGTTAAGGAAAGCCGAGAAAAGAACTGGTCAAAGCTAGTGAGAAACGTTGAACCGGTTCACAAACCCGATCATTAGAGAATAGGCAATTTGGGAAATTTACAACTCTCGAGTGATCCAAAGAGTTCATAAAACCTTGGAAAAGAATTTTAGGACAAATTGGAATAGAAAAACTAGACTAGTTCAGATGAACTGGATCCAACTGGATTGAACCGGTTTATGAACCGAGCTGGTTCATGAATTGAAATCGATAGAAAAAGGGCAAACCGAGGAATTTATGGATCCCGAGTGACCTAGAGAGTTACAAAAGTTAAGAAAAAGGACTTTAGTATGAATTAGAGATAAAAACCAATCCGGTTCAGGTGAACTAGATCTGAACTATTTTGGATCAGTTTGAACCACTATTAAACCAGATTCTAAATTCATTTTTCTAGGAGGCTGATAAAATTTAAATTTGAGATTTGAGGCCAGCATTGATAGAGAATGAATTTAGAAATTTTTAATTTTGAAAATCTCGATCAAATCGGTCATGAACCGGCTGGTTTCAACTTTGAACCCAGCTCGGACCGCAACGGTCCGGTTCAGAATAGTGTTGTCTTCTTCCTTCAGATGAAAACACTGTTTACTCGCCGGAAAATCGAGCAGCACCGATGAAGCTGAAAAGCATTCAGCCAGGGAGTTTTAGGCAATGAATGACTGACATTAAGGAGCCAATCGGACGACCAAGGAGTTCTCGAGCATCCTATATAAAGAGCCCCTCCTCATTCATCCTCCACACACCTAAAAACTCTACTCTCTCCCCACTGCTCCATTTTCCGGTGAAGCTCGAACCAGAGCTCTAACTTGGGCATTTTTCTGAGCCAAAGAAGGCATGGTTAGGTTCTTTGGATTTAGGGAGAAGTTAGCTATATGCTTGTAGTCTCCATTTGCTCCGAGGATCGCCGAAGAAATGCTGACGTAATAGAACATTGAAGCAGCTCGGTAGACCGAAGCTGCCCTATTTCGGTCAAGCTAAAATTGGCCAATTCGAGCCCTTTTCAGGCTAAACCAAGTCCTCCCAACACCTCCACAGTCATCCTACAGCTGAATTAGAGCTGAAAGTTAAGCCAATTTTGCTCCCCTTAGTAAATTCTGATCAATGCTAGAGAGAGAATTGATAGAACTTCAATGACTAAATTCTCACTCAATTCGGCATCAATTGATGCAATTCTTGATCCTAGGAGAAACCTCAGGACAAGAGCTATTTGCCCAGATTGAAAACTCAGACCACTGTGCCCTCGACGGTAAGCTTTCGAAGCTTTCTTTCTCTAAGTCCAATTTTTTGGCGAAGCTCCATTTGAGCTCATTCCGACATCAAATCTTGTGATTCAAAGTGCAATTGAATCGTATGAAGTTGTAAGAACTCCAATCTAATTTCAATTTCTACAATCAAACTCATTTGATTGGTCAATTTGATAAAATCAAATTCGACTGAGTTAGAAGGTTGAAATTGGGAGAAATTTGGGAATTTAAAAAATTCGAGGGAAAAAAGTGAAATTTCATAAAATTGAGGGCTAATTGGGAATGATAAAGATGTTGGAGGACCTATTGGGCAAATTTTGGAATTTTTGGGCAAAACTTACCATTTTTGTAAAGTTAGGGCCAAATGGTAATTTTGGAAAAGTTGGGGACCAAATTGGAAATTTGGGAAATTGAACCCCTTTTTGTGAAATTGAATAAATTGAGGTATTAAGGTGAATTTTAAAAGTTTTGGGACTTAATTTGAGGAAAAACTGACATTAGAGACTTAAAGAAAAATAACTTTAGGGACCTAATTGTAAATAATTGAAAAGTTTGGTTTTCTCAGTCATTTGGGATGAATGAAGGCTATTAGACCAAATGATAATGAATGAAAAGTTCATGTAAAGACAACAAGCTGGCTAAGAGGAAATTCAATGCATTATTGGGTGAGTGGGATATTTAATATCGTACCCACTTTGGATTATAAAGAGCTCAAAATGAAAACCCACTACCAAGTGGAATTTTAAACATCACACCTGAGAAGAGTGATGTGAAAATCACGCGAAAAAAAATACTTACCAGTTGTAAGTAGATCATACCCGATTGGTATAATGAAACTTTTTCGAAGGAAGTGGAAAACTCAATTGGTGTGATGGACGATTGAAAAGTTTATTTTGTTAGAAGTGCTCTCCCCTAATTGTGTGCCACTACTAAAAGTGTTTGGGAGACCTTCTTGATAGGAGCTCGAATAGCTCATATAGGCAAGAGGCCTCGGTTTTGGAACTTGGGGGCTAATATGCCCAAATTTTAAAATCTCGAATAGTGGGCCCTATGCCAGTTGGCACGAGCAAGAGCTTATAAATAAACATGACTATTAAGCCATTAAAACTTATGTAAATGAGTTGTTTGAGCATGGTATCGAGATAGGATTGGCATACTCATTGGACTAGCAATAGTGTGACATGACAGGTCTACAGATTAGTCAAGACAAATAGCTGCAGGTCGAGTTGAGAGTTGGGGCCGTTGGACTAGTGGCACAACAGATTATATGGCTTATGTGCAAAATTGTTGATTGTGAATGCATTATGTTACGGGACCTTCAAGACGCTCAAGAGGGGTAGTGATTAGTCCTAGGGCTCTGGACAACATGGTAGAGATAAGGGTAGTTGGTCGTTCCAGAAGTCTTGAGAAACTTGATGTAGCTTCATTGTGCATGAGACCGGCGTGGGGACAAGATGAGGTCTCTGTCCTCATATTATGTTTGGTTTGGGGGTAGTACGTCAAAGACATTCATCTATAAGGGTGGATGGTAAAGACGCTCCAATCCACAAGTGGGTATAGTCGGCGTAACTGCATCAAGCAAATGTGTGTGATCCCTTCATGATGAAGGATGTGTGTTGTATGTTAAACACACTAAATATAGAAATGGGAAAGAGGTTATGAAAACCATGGAAAAGATTTGAGAATCCTTGTAAATGAATTGGGAAACCTTGGAAAAAGGTTTTGATAAACCAAAATTGAAGAAAAGTATTTTTTTATGAAATAAGGTGTAAACCTTGCTCTTTGGAGTTAAGGAAAATCGGGAAAGAACAAGTCAAATCGAGTGAGAAAACTGAACCGGTTCATAAACCTATTTATTGGAGAACGGGCAAATTGGAGAAATTTTCAACTTCCAAGTGACCCAAAAAGGTTCATAACTCTTGGAAAAGAAATTTAGGACAAATTGAGAGAGAAAAACCAGACTAGTTTGCATGAACTAGACCTGAAATGGAATAAACCGGTTTAAGAACCGAGGCAGTTTATGAACCGAAACCAATAGAGAGTGGGCAAACTGGGAAATTTGTAGACCCTAAGTGACCTAAGGAGTCATAAATGTGATTAAAAAGGACTTTAGGATGAATTGAAAATGAAAACCAAACCGGTTCAGGTGAACTGGATCCGAACAGAATTGAACTGGTTTGGACCGGTTTGAACCACTATTGAACCGAATGCTAAATTCATTTTACTGGGTGGCTTAATAAATTTTAATTTTAGATTTAAGGCCTCCGTTGGATAAAAAATAAATTTAGATGAATTTAGAAATTTTTAGATTTGAAAAATTCAGTCGAATCGGTGGTGAACCAGCTGATTTAAGCTTTGAACCCGGTCCGTACTAGTTCGGTCGGGTTCGGAACTGTGTTGTTTTCTTCCTTCAAATGACAACACTATTTGCTCGCCGAAAAATTGAAGCAGCATCAGCAAAGAAGAAACTTTTCCATTCAGTATGTTTCAGACCATCAATAACAGTTATAAAGGTGCCAAACGGACGGTCGACGAGTCCCCAAGCTCCCTATATAATTAATCCCTCTCCATTCATCCTCTCCACACCTTAAAATCTCACTCTCTCTTAGCTGCTTAGTTTTCTGATGAAGCTCTAACCAGAGCTCTCATATAGGGTCATTTCTGAGCGAAAGAAGGCTTGGTCGGGTTCCTTAGAATCGGGGAGAAGTCAGCTACACCGTGTAGCATCCATTCGCTCCGAAGGTCACTGGAGAAACATCGGCATGATCGAATAGTGAAGCATCTCCGGTGGACCGAAGCTGACCTATTTCGGCCGAGTTGAAATTGTTCAATTCAAGCCCTCCTCAGACCAAACCAAGCTCTCCCAACACCTCCTCAGCCCTCCAACGGCCGAATTAGGATTGAAAGGTAAGCCAATTCAGCTCCCCTCAGCAATTTTTGACAGGTGCTAGAGAGAGAACCGATAGAACTTCGATGATAGAATTCTAATCCAATTTGGCATCAATTGATGCCATTCTTGATCCTAGAAGTAACCCTAGGAGGATAGCTATCTACCCCGACTGGAAGCTCGGACCGCCGCGCCCCCAATGGTGAGTTATTGAAGCTTTCTCTCTCTAAATTCTATTTTGCAGTGAAGCTCCGTTTGAGCTCGTTCTACCGTCAAAACATGCGATTCAAAGTGCAATTGAATCGTATGAAGATGTAGACACTCAAATTTAACTTCAATTTCTACAATTAGAAGTGTTTGATTAGTCAATTTGAGAAAATTAAATTTGGCTGTGTTAGGAAGTTGAAATTGGGGAAAAATTGGGGAAAATTAGGGATTTTCAAAAATTCGATGGACCAAAATAAAATTTTATAAAATTGAGGGTCAATTGGGCATGATAAGAATGTTAGAGGATGAATTGAGCAATTTTAGAATTTTTGGGGTAAAACTTACCATTTTTGTAAAGGAAGGGTAAAATGGTTATTTTGGAAAATTTGGGGGTCAAATTGGGAATTTGGGAAACTTGAACCCCTTTTTATGAAATTGAGTAAATTGAGATCCTAATAGGAATTTTAAAAGTTTCGGGACTCAATTTGGGGGAAAAATCGGCAATTGGTGCCTAAAGAAAAAGGAAAAATAACTTTAGGGACTAATTTGCAAATATTGGAAAAGTTGTGAATTTAGTCATTCATACTAAATGAGGTGATCAAAGCCAGATGATAATGAACAACGATGTTCATTTTGTGTAGGAATACGAGACATCGGGAACGGCAACTGAGGTTAAGCTCGCAAGGGATGAAAATCGACTAAGTAGAATTTCACTGCACGATCGGGTGAGTGGGATTTTTATATCATACCCGGTTGAGATGGTAAGTACATTGAAAATAAAAACCCACTACTAAGGGTTATTTTAAACATCACAACTTAGAGGAGTGACGTGAAAATGACGCGAAAGAAACTACTTTCCGGTTGTAAGTAAATCATACTCGGTTGGTATGATGAAAATTTCCTCAGAGGAAGTGGAAAACCCATTCATCAGTTATGAGCGGAGATGTTCTCATACTCGGTTGGTATGATGGACAGTTGAAAATATGTTTTTGTTGGAAGTGCTCTCCTCTAACTCTGTGCCATTGCTTAAACCATTTGGGAGACCTTCTTGATGGTAGCTCGAATAGCTTTGTTAGGTCGGAGGCCCTAGTTTTGGAACTTGGGGGCTATTTGCCCAATTTTGAAAATCTTGAATAGTGGGCCCTAGGCCAATTGGCACGAGCTGGACCTCATAATCAAACATGAATTATATGCTATGAAAACTTGAGTAATTGAATTGTTTGGCCATGGTACCAAAATAGGACCGACATACTCAATCATCTAGCGGTAGTGCGACATGACAAGTCTCCGTACTAGTCAAGACAAACAGCTACAGGTTGAGTTGAGGGTCGGGGCCGTTGGACCAGTGGCCCCACAGATTATATGACATGATGTGAAAATTTGGATTGTGCATGCACTATGTTTATGGGACCTTCAAGACGCCCAAGAGGGGTAGTGATGTGTCTTAGGGCCCTGGATGACCTGGTGGATATAAGGGCAGTTACTGTAACAGGAAGCCTTGCGAAGCTCAATGTAGCTTCAAGCATATGTGACCGGGGTGGGGTTGGGTTGAGGCCTCTGTCTTCATATAGACACAGACAATTGTTACGGGATTGAGGGTTGGATATTGCGAACATCCACTCATTCTGAGGGTAGAAGTGGACGTGCTTCTATATAGGTGACTGATAAAGTCACTCCGACGCCACAAGTGCATTCAGTGGACGTACTGGCCTACGATTATGTGATTGACCTTTATGATGAAGGATATGTTTTTTTTGTAAACTGAGATTTTAAAAGAAAAGAAAATTTAAAGGAATTAAGGAGTTTGGCACACTCCAACTTGAAAACATTTTTTTAAAACTCCTATTTTAACAATACCCATTCACTGAGTTGTAGGAATTCACACCTCCTTTCTATCACTTTTCAGGAAAAAGAAAATGACTAGAAATAACACGGAGCCTTACCCTGTATCAGGTATGTTTAATTTCTCTTAAGCTTGCATTTGATTTGATATATGTCTTTCCAGGGATCAAGGTCGAAAATACATCTAGCGGGAGGAAACTCCTCTTGAACCGGGAGAGCGGCGGATTGTTCACGGGGATCCGACCAAACCGGGTTGAGGCATGACAACTATAGTGGTATCAGTGCCTAGTTCCCTTGAAACATTATCAATATTATGCTCTAACGTTAACTCAACTCTAAACTATCATGTAGGAAGGTGAGTCCCTAAGAAATTCACAGTGAAATCCAGTCCTCCACCTATAACCATAAAAAAGACATCCAACCCAAGGGAGGAATCCGTACAAAGGTTTCTAAAGGGCGAGAAAAGGGTACCCAAGGACATGGTGGAAGACTATCAGAAACTAATAGGAGCCTTACTGGACCTAGAAGGCATCATATACCCTACTCCCAAACAAGAGGAACCAGCAGCATCTCCTAAAAGTCCAACCCCTCCTCCTCCAATCCCACAACAACTGGAAGGGAATTCCACCAAGAAAGAGGCCTGGGATAATTATTTGGAAGTGTATGCCACCTTTATGTAGGTCCACCAAGTACCTCAACCCATTCAACCTAGCTTCAATCCCTCCCAATGGGTGAAGTGGACTTATGAGTGTGAGGTTGAAGTACTAAGGCGGTACGGATTGGAAGCCATACATGAAATTTGTCCTATTAGGGAGAGCGAATGGACCCCAATTAGTTCCTCAGAGCCTTCTGATCAAGAGTCTCATAATCGTTCTAGGGTTAACTCTAGTCCTATGACCCCAAGGGATTAGGAGGTAGAGAATTCCTTTAATAAGCCAAATTATGGCAAGAAAAATATTTATTGAATGAAGGAAAGTAAAGTTTTATTAAAACTTTTGAGCTATTTAAAAGAAAAGAGTATGATAATAAAAATCTAAGTAGGAAATCATCTAAGGAAAAAAAATACAACTAAATCTCAACCCTTAGGATTTACCCTTAGAATACGATAAAGAAGAATCCATCTAAGAAAGATCTTAAGAAAAAAAAAGAGGAGGAAAACAATCATCAAGGAGTACGGGATCTTGAAAAGTTCAAGGAGTTAAATAAGCTTAGAGAATAAGGAGTAAAGAAAAATAAGGGGGAGTAGAACATTCCAAAAGGAACCACAAGATTATCAAAAAGAAAAAGAAATAGAGATCACCAAGAAAAGATGAGAAGAAAATAAGAATAACAGGAAGGCCCAGGTATAAAAACTACATAATATATTAAGGTACAATTCCTTAGGAACTTCGTAAGAGAGAAAGAATTGGGTAAGGCAAAGGTATGAATCAAAAGAGGAAGAGAAACATGAGTGCTTAAGTCATACAAGACCCTTAAGTCAGGAGAAGATTTAGAGTAATGAATTTCAAAAGAATGGTAAGATGATTAAACAAAAAGGAAATCCCATAATGGAAGATACAAGGAGGATAAAAAAAGGAAGTTGGGGCGAGGAAGGAGGAAGCTTCAGGTAAAGACAATTAATCGAGGGAATGTTGTAAAACTAGAGATGAAATACGGTCCTCAGTAAGAAGTACGAGTGGCTAGGTGAGAGTATTGAGAGGTTGAGCGTGATCTACTACAAGAAGATTTGGAAACTCAAAATGGAAACTTTAGATGGATTCGATTTAAGGAAATAACTTGAGGTTGAGCGTGATCTACTACAAGAAGATTTGGAAACTCAAAATGGAAACTTTAGATGGATTCGATTTAAGGAAATAACTTATATGGACCAAATCATTCGGAGGAGTAGACGAAGTCTAATAAGTGATGGGGAGTAGTAAAAGAATACAACCTAACCAAGACAAAAGGGGAATACCAAGGACATGAAGGTACGAAAGGTTTGGACACAATAAGGATGAGAGGTCCACCTCAAAGGAATAAACAAATACTGAAGCAAGTGGGAATGAAGCAGAATCAACATAAGGTACTCATAAATCCAAAGAGTAAGAGTAAGTTGGTGAAAATATCGACAAAAGATACTCCAGAATTTAATGATTTCAATGGTCGAAATAGAAGGAAATACTGAGGGAAAGAGAATGTGAAGTTGACCAGAGAAAGAAATCTTGGGAAGACATGGGTGTACCAATGAATAGAAAATGTAACCAACAGAATAAGAAAGAGAATAAACTCCTCAAAAACAAGATGTTGGAAAATAAAGGATCATGTACAAGGAGAAGGAAATCGTAAAGAATCAAGGGATAAGTCAAACCCAGGTAATGTATAGGTAGGAAGATGACATCAAAAGATGTCATACGAGTAAGAAAGGAACTAAACTCATAATGAATAATAGTGGGAGGAACATTGTAAGAGCAAGGATGGATTTAGAAAGAGAAGAGATCTTAAGGAGTGAGGACACCAGTGGGAATGAGGAATTAAGTAAAAGATTAGAAATTTTAAAATGTCAGTAAGTATCGAGAAATTCAAGGATTTGAAGGTTGAATGACAGAATAAAGAAATTTGAAAAAAGATGAGAAGTATGAAAACCAATATTGTTATACGGAAGTAAAGTTAAAGACATCACAAAGAATGTCATGCAGTAAAGAGGCATGTAAATCCAACTGACTTAGAGAAATACGACTTAGGCAAGGAATGGTCTATGAGTAAGGCATAATGAAGTCAAGCATAAAGGTGATAACCAAAGAATGAGGAAGGAATCCATGCAAGATGAAAAGGTAATAAACGCCAAAATCCATTGAAGAAAAATGACTAGAACTAATAGTTTTGAAATTTTGGGTAAAATAAGCTTGGGATGGGAAATAGTGCCTTGGGAAAGAAGGACATAACTAAAGGAAATGATCATAGATCTTCAAGGGAAATATTCTAGGCTAAGGTAAGTTCCATGGAATGAGGAAAGGATGAGAATGAGATGAGAAATATTAGATATGTGATGAAAGGGATGAACGAAAATAACCAAGAAGGTTGTAGGATGATAAAATAGAAAATTTCATAACAATAAAAAGTTTAAGCCAACACCCGAACAATGTGAAATAAGTTTTGGGGACAAAACTCCTAAAAGGAGGGGAGAGTTGTAAACCCTACTCTTTGGAGTTAAGGAAAGCCGAGAAAGAACCAATCAAACTGAGTGACAAAACTGAACCGGTTTTCAAACCCATTTATTGGTGAACGGGCAAATTGGAGAAATTTTCAACTCCCAAGTGATCCAAAAAGGTTCATAACCCTTGGAAAAGAAATTTAGGACTAATTGAGAGAGACAAACCAGAATAATTTGGGTGAACCGGACCCAAACCAAATTGAACTAGTTTAAGAACTAAATCGGTTTATGAACCGGAACCGATAGAGAGAGTGGGAATCGGGAAATTTGTAGACCCTAAGTGACCTATGAAGTCATAAAAGTCATGAAAAAGAACTTTAGGATGAATTGGAAATGAAAACCAAACCAGTTCAGGTGAACTGGATCCGTACCAGATTGAACTAGTTTAGACTGGTTTGAACCACTATTGAACCAGATGCTAAATTCATTTTTCTAGGTGGTTTAAAAAATTCAAATTTTAGATTTGAGGCCACCATTGGATAGAAAATGAATTTAGAAAATTTTATATTTGAAAAATTCGGTCAAATTAGGGGTGAACCAATCGATTTAAACTTTGAACCTAGTTCGGACCGGTCCGGTCTAGTTCAGAACAGTGTCGTCTTCATCCTTCAGATGACATCATTGTTCGCTCGCTGAAAAAGTGAAGCAGTGACACCAAAGAAGAAATGTTTCTGTTTAGTACGTTTCAAGCCATGAATGACAGTCATAAAGGTGACAAACAGACGACCGATGAGTCCCCGAACTCCCTATATAAAGAGACCCTCTCCATTCATTCTCTCAACACCTGAAAATCTCACTCTCTCTCAACTGCTTAGTTTTTTGGTGAAACTCAAACTAGAGCTCCGATATAGGATCATTTATGAGCCAAAGAAGGTGTGGTCGGATTCCTTAGAACCGAGGAGAAGTTAGCTACACTATGGTAATATCCATTCGCTCCAAGGATCGCTAGAGAAGCGCCGGTGTGATAGAATAGTGAAGCAACTCTAGTGAATTGTAGCTGCCCTATTTCGGCCGAGCTAAAATTGGCCAATCCGAGTCCTCCTCAAACAAAACCAAGCTCTTCCAACACCTCCTCAGCCCATCCACGACCAAATTAGATTGAAAGGTAAGCCAATTCAGCTCCCCTCTGCAATTTCCGACTGATGCTAGAGAGAGAATTGACAAAATTTTAATGATAGAATTCTAATCCAATTTGGCATCAATTGATGCCATTCTTGATCCTAGGAGGAACCTTAGGAGGAGAGCTATCTGTCCCGATTAGAAGCTCGGACTACTGCGCCCCCGACAGTGAGTAATTGAAGCTTTCTCTCTTTACATTCTGTTTTCTGGCGAAGCTCTATTTGAGCTCATTCCGACATCAAAACATGCAATTCAAAGTGCAATTGAATCGTATGAAGATGTAGAAACTCAAATTTAACTTCAATTTAAACAATTATAAGTGTTTGATTGGTCAATTTGATGAAATCAAATTCGACTGTGTTAGGTTGTTGAAATTGGGTATTTTCAAAAATTTGAGGGACCAAAATGCAATTTTTTAAAATTGACAGTCAATTGGACATGATAAGAATGTTAGAGGACCAATTGAGTAATTTTAGATTTTTAGGGTAAAACTTACCATTTTTGTAAAGGAAGGGCAAAATGGTAATTTCAGAAAATTGGGGGGTCAAATTGGAAATTTGGGAAACTTGAACCCCTTTTTATGAAATTGAGTAAATTGAGGTTCCAAGAGGAATTTTAAAAGTTTCAGTACTCAATTTGGGGAAAAACTGACAATTGGGGCATAAAGTAAAAGGAAAAATAACTTTAGGGAGCAATTTGAAAATATTGAAAATGTTGTAAATTTACTCATTCATACTGAATGAGGTGATCAAGCCAGATGATAATGAACAACAATGTTCATTTCATGTAAGAACATGAGACATCGAGAATGCCAACTGAGCTTAATCTCATAGGGGACGAAAACTGACTAAGTGGAATTTCACTATACGATCGGGTGAGTGAGATTTTTATATCATACTTGGTTGGGATGATAAGTACCTCGGAAATAAAAATCCACTACTAAGTGGTATTTTAAACATCACAACTTAGAGGAGTGATATGAAAATGATGCTAAAAAAACTACTTACCAGTTGTAAGTAGATCATACTTGGTTGGTATGATGAAAACTTCCTCGGAGGAAGTGGAAAACTCGTTCATCGGTTATGAGCGGAGATGTTCTCATATTCGATTGGTATGATGGACAGTTGATAATATGTTTTTGTTAGAAGTGCTCTCCCCTGACTGTGTGCCACTTCTTAAACCATTTGGGAGACCTTCTTGATAGGAGCTCAAATAGCTCTATTAGGCCGGAGGCCTTAGTTTTGGAGCAAGGGGGCTATTATACCCAATTTTGAAAATCTCGAATAGTGGGCCCTAGGCTAGTTGGCACGAGCAGGAGCTAATAAACAAACATGAATTATATGCCATGAAAACATGAGTAATTGAATTGTTTGGCCATGGTACCAAGATAGGACCGACATACTCAGTCAACTAGCGGCAGTGCGTTATGACAGGTCTTTGGACTAGTTAAGACAAACAACTGCAGGTTGAGTTAAGGGTCGGCGCCGTTGGACTAGTGGCACCACAGGTTATATGGCATGATGTGAAAATTTTGATTGTGCATGCATCGAGTTTATAGGACCTTCAAGAAGCCCAAGAGGGGTAGTGATGTGTCCTAGGGCCCTGGACAACCTGATGGATATAAGGGTAATTAGTCATACTAGGAAGCCTTGCAAATCTCAACATAGCTTCAAGCGCATAATACTTGGGTGGGGTAGGGTTGAGGTCTCTATCCTCTTACGAGCATGGAGAATTGTTACGTGATTAAGGGTCAGATGTTGCGAACATCCACTCATTCTCAGAGTAGAAGTGGACATGCTTCTATCTAGGTGGCCGGTAAAGTCGCTCTCATGCCACAAGTGGGTTGAGTGGACATGCTGGCCTACGATTATGTGATTGACCTTCATGATGAAGGATGTTTTTTTTATAAAATCGAGATTTTAAAAGCCAACAAAATTTAAAGGAATTACGGAGTTTGGAACACTCCAACTTGAAAACATTTTTTTTAAAACTCCATTTTTAAAAATAACCATTCGCTGAGTTGTAGGAACTCACCCCTCCTTTCCATCCCTTTTTAGTTAAAAGAAAATGGCTAGGAATAACACCGAGCCTTACCCTCTATCAGGTATACTGAATTTCTCTTAAGCTTTCATTTTATTTGACATATGTGTTTCTAGAGAACAAGGTTGAAAATACGCCTAACTCCTCTCGAGTTAAAGAAGTAGGAAACTCCTCTTGAACTGAGAGAGCGGCGAGTTGTTCACGGGGATCTGACCAAACCAGGTTGAGGCATGACATAAGGAATTTGGCACACTCTGATTAAAGAAATTGATTTTTGTGAAAACTCTCACCCAACACCCATTCACTAAGTTGTCGAACTCACCCCCTCCCTTTACCCTTTTTCAGGAAACCAAGGAAAAACCAACTAGAAAGATTTATGAGTAGTTGAATCTTAAGGCATGTATGTAAAATTTAGTTTTAGTTTTGATTAATGTCATTCCATGAAAGGTACAGGTAAGATGGATACTTTACTCCCCATGGTTTAGAAGAGGGGAAAACACTGAATAAACTGATAGAGTGACGGGTTGTTCATGGAGATTCAACCAAATTGGGTCCGGGCATGACAATCTTTGTGTAAAGTGATGGGGAGTCATGCATGTGTTGCACTGAGCTCCCGGTAATGTCGTGCGTGTGGAACCATTATGAGAAATGGTCGTGGGTGCCACCTTATGACTGTGAGTCATGTTATTTAAATTGAAAATATCGGTATGGGAGATGGGGGTGATAAAGGGTCATCTAAGATGTTGTGCTGTAATCCTAGGGAAAATGGAAAGAAGATGGGGGGAGGTACAATGTGATACTTCCATGTATTCTTAAGACACCCAATATGTGTACGGGTACTATCCAAGTACACCTCTACGATAGGTAGATGGCAGGATGAGTCGTAAGCGTAGGGGCCATAGGTCAGTGAGTGGCGGTAATGTGATTATGACCCGAGTGTTGAGACACGAGCTATGAGTACATAGAAGGTTCACAAACCATTTACTCTAGTTCCCTATCCGGTGGCATCCTGAGAGGGCGGTGCATTATGAGGAGGTTGTTATGTTTATGTGGGGTCTGAGTAGCCTAAAATCATTGTGTTGGCTTAAGTGCCATGTTGTGTGGGAGAGCGGCTACAAGGTTGCCAGTACTCCGAGTTGATAAGGCACTAAGTTGGGAGACAACATATGTGATGTGCTTGTTTTGGAGATGAGAGGCCCAGAGCATCCCACACTCTAGCTCCCAGTTTGGGATTTGTTGAATGGCTATCCATTCCAAATGGAGTTATGTTTGTGTGTTTAGGTCCATGAGTGTCCCTTGTTTTATGTTGTTTGCCTAAGTTGTCACGCTGGGGCACAGGTCATGATAACTTGGGAGTGTCGCTTGAGCATATGCATGTGATTGTGCGGGACCAAGTCGCATGTTTGAGATATGTAAATCGAATACACAAATACCCCAAAAGGGAAAGATTGAGAACAACCTGCTATAAGGTAGAGATGAGTCGGACAACCTGAGACTATGTTTGAAGGGAATAGAAATAAACCACAAGACTTGCATAGGGGATGCGGATGATTAGAGTAGACCTTGTATGCTATGTGGTTTATTGGAAAGGCTTGGGTTGTAAGCCATGTAGTGGCACGATGTGAGCATCTCATTCACTAAGTTGTGAGCTCACCTATCCCCTAACAATTTTGAAGATAAGTCGAGGAAGCCCAACAAGAGGAGAAGGGGAAAGACAAAGCCGAGACCCCTTACCATGAGGTGAGCACACCTCTATTACAAAGGTTTGAATTCCCTATCATATCAAGACTCTTCTATTTCCATGATTGTTAGACAAGTATTTTCATGAGGCCCACCAGGCTTACTACAAAAAGTTTAAACTTTCTACTGCATTTTTCATGAGTTATATGGTTCTGAGCCTTAGTCCTGCTAGTGTAACCTTGGTGAAGGTACTCGCCTTTGTAACGTCAGGGGGAATGACAAGGGGTTCACGGGTCCTCGGCTGGGGAAAATGGTTAGGGATGTGGCAGCCCCTTCGAGTGGTATAAGAGTGTGAGTTTTCAAAAACCAAAAGTTTGAAAACCAGATCATTTTAAAGAAATGCAAACAGGAATAGTCATGATATGGCCTTCGTTGAAAATATTACAAATGAGAGAATGCTTGTATACTACTACAAAACTTTACCTTTCCCTAGAAATAGAGCACACCAAAGAGTCAGTGGGTGGACCCAACTGAGGATACCTTGGGGAAGAGTCAGCAGGAGTTCCATCTAGGAACTCAAACACCGAGGCACGAACTTTGACATACTTGTGGGCCTTTCAAGACTTTGTAAGAGAGTACAACGTGGACATGGTGTCGTCAGAAGTCCCAATTCTCGTAGCTGCTCTAGTTGTGGAAGAACCATAGTTAGCACCACCTCTGACAGGAGCACCACCTCTAGTTAGAGAACCTTAGAGGTTTGACATATCCGGCAACCTCAAAGCCTTAAGTCATTTAGGGTGTGCCACCTTCGTGGGAGAAAGGGACGTTGTCACAGCCATGGATTGACTAAGGATAACCAAAAAATACCTAGCCATGGTCAAACACTCGGATGATTCCAAGGTAACCATGGTAGAGTTCTTTCTAGGAGGAAACACCAACTAGTGGTGGCTAAATTTGCAAGCCACGATGCCAACACCCCTTAGTTGGTTGATCTTTGAGAAGAAGTTTCATGAGGAGTATATGTCTCCCTACCTCATGAATGAGAAGAAGTGAGAGTTTCTGATACTTCGATAAGGCCAAGGAACGATGATACAATATCAATATCATTTCAATGCCATGAGGGCCTTTGCACCAAATTTAGTGAGCCCTGCTGACATTTGTCAACAATTCTTGGATGGGCTGGACCCCAACGTGTGATACTACATGGGGAGTTTGGGGCATATCCGAGTTCAGTAATGTGGTCATTTCTGCTTATGAATGCGAGCGGGTTTTGTGCAGCCGCAAGCTTTAGAAGTGTGCTAGGGAGAAGTGCAAGGAGAAGTACTCTTTGGCAACACCTCCATGGAAGGCTACTAGGATCACGACGTCCTACTCCGGAGGTCCCTCATAGAGCATTAAGGAGGGGACTGTTTACCAAAAGGTACCTGACAAACAGTGTTAGCCCCTCCCGAACCAATAGCGTCGGGAGTAATATAGGTGGCGCTAGGAGTGTGGCCCCATACTACAATCATTGTAGAAGGTCCCACCAAGGACCTTACTTTCTAATACGCTGATGCATGTGTGACCAAGTGGGACACAAGGCAAGGGATTACCAACTGACCAATAGTCGGTCAACCTCAAGGGGAAACAACGTAAGGTGTCGTCCACCCTATCCAATAGCACCTACTCGAGCTGGTAATGATTAGGGTGCGAGATAAGGGAATCACATGGTGGAAGGGCCTAAGAACCAGGATCGAGTTTTTGGGTTTATAACATGATCTGTGAGAAGGCTAGAACAGACCCGAGTATCATTGCGGGTACCTCTATTAACCCTTGAACCTCTCGGTCACTAGAAAACTTTTTGGAAATGGTACTAACGGATGTACCATGTACATAGGGGGACATGAGCCTCGTAGGGTCACAACACTAAATCTATAAGACAATAGATATTAATAAAATGTTTTGGTATTATCTCAGGACTCATACACGTAAATGGAATTGAGGTCTTTCCTCTTATAGTTTTAGGAGCAAATAGGTTATATGCATGAGAAGGACTGATGCCCAAGATTCCAATACATCATTGGGCGAAGTGATCCTTAGGGACATAACACTAAGGGGATGTGAGGTTTTCGTGGAAGAGTGAGTCCTTAATGCCAATTTAATACCCATAAGTGTGATCGGAGTAGAGCTTATCCTCGGGATGGATTGGTTATCCACCCACCAAGCCAGGCTATATTCCAATGACAAAATTGTGACACATTGGGTCAGGGATGCCAAAGAAGGGGTATTCGAGGGGGAGAATAGCCCGACTAAGCCACACCTAATATCCAGTTTCCATGCCTAGAGGATGATGCAAAAAGGGTGTGAGGTATTCTTGGCATAGTTAATGATTGCACAAAAAAGGATAACCCTTCCAAAGGACACACCGATAGTGTGGGATTACTTGGACGTATTCCGAGAAGATTTGTCTGGATTGCCCCCATATAGATAGTTCGACTTTGTGATCTATGTCATCCTTAGGACTAGTCTGATATCGCAAGCACAGTATCGAATGGCACTAGTAGAACTCAAGGAGCTAAAGGAACAACTAGAAGAGTTGTTGGAAAAGGGGGTTCATAAGACCCAGTTACTCTTTTGTTCGTAAAGAAGAAAGATGGGAGCATGAGGCTTTGCATCAACTATCATCGATTAAACCAGGCAACAGTCAAGAACCATTACCCACTCTTGAGGATCAACAACGTATTAGATGAACTGACAAGGACATCACACTTCTACAAGAATGACCTTAGATTTGAGTATCACTAGTTGAGAGTCAAGGAGGAGGATATACAAAAGACTGCCTTTCAGACAAGGTATGCACATTATGAGTTTAGGGTCATACGTTTTGGACTTACAAATGCCTCGACAACATTCATGGACTTAATGACTAATATAATAGTTTGACCCACCCTGGTGGACCAAATCAGAGTCAAATAGAAAATAGACCCTGTCATGAAAAGGTACGTAGACATGATAATGGAGGACAACCCCACAAAATAATGCTTTCGGACAGATGAATTGCTAGCTTACAAGGGCCAGATGGTGGTCCCCAAGGACATCAAGCTCAAGAATGTCATACTTGAGGAGGTGCATGACTCCGTATATGCATTGCACCCCGATAGTACCAAAAGTATAGGACGTTAAAGGAAGGGTAATGGTGGCAGGGCATGAAAAGAGAAATCGTGGAGTACATGGCCCGATGTCTCTGTTGTCAACAGATTAAGGTTGAGCATCAGAATCCGACAGGACTCCTCCAACTGCTACCCATTCTAGTGTGGAAATTGGAGAATATCATGATGGACTATGTGATGGGATTACCCATGTCAGTCCAAGGACATGACTGCATATGGGTCATATTAGACCGACTCACAAAGATCACCCACTTCATGCCCATGAAGTTGACCGACCCCATAGAGAAGCTAGTGAGACTATACATCTCATATATAGTACATCCGCACGGGGTCCTAGAATCAATAGTATCCGATAGAGACTCGAGGTTTACCTCAAGATTCTGGCTAAGTCTACAAAAGTCTCTCAGAACAAGTTTCCAAATGAGCATTACGTTCCATCTTGTCACACCCCAACCCAATTTGGTTGGATCCCCATGAACAACCCACCGCTCTCTTGGTTCAAGAGGAGTTTCCTCCGACTTTAACTCGAGATGAGCCAGACGTAATTTTGAACTTGTTCCCTAGAAAGACATATATCCAATAAATGCAAGCTTTAGGAAATTTTAAGCATACTTGACATAGGGTAGGGCTCGGTATTATTCTTTGTCATTTTTCCTTTTCCTGAAAAAGGGATAGAAAAGAGGGGGTGAGTACGACTACTCAGTGAATGAGTTTTCAAAAATTCAATTTGAGGAAAAGAATTGTATTAGGGAGTGCCATACTCCTTTTTTTTTCAAAAATCCTTCCATTTAAAATCTCGGATTTTATCACCATTTTCTTTATTTAATAACGGTGTGTCATCACCCAACACACAACCTTCATCATGAAGGTCAAACACACATTCGCAGGCCAACACGACCACTGAACCTACTTGTGGCTTCAGAGCGACTTTACCGACAACTTAGATAGAAGTATGTTCACTTCTACCCTGAGAATGAGTGGATGTACGTGACATTTGACCCTCAATTCCAAAATAAATTCTTCGTGTCTATATGAGGACAAAGACCTCATTCTGTCCCCACCCCGGTCTCATGCGCTTAGTGCTACTCCAAATTTCGCACGGTCACCTGGTACGACGAGCTGCCCTTATACTCATTGGGTCGTCCAGGGCACTTAGGATACATCACTACCCCTCATGGGCGTCTTGATGATCCTATAATTATAGTGTATGTAAAAATAGTATTTTCTTATCATGCCATATATATTTGTGGTGCCATTGGTCCAATGGCCCCGACCCTCAACTCAACCTGCAGCTGTTTGTCTTGGCTGGTCCGGAGATCTGTCATGTCGCACTGCCACTAGTTGATAGAATATGTCAATCCTATCTTTGTACCATGGCCAAAAAATTCATTTATTAAAGTTCTTTGGCACATATCTCATGTTTGTTTACGAGCTCCTGCTCATGCCCACTGGCCTATGGCCCACTTGTTCGAGATTTTCAATATCGAGCATAATAGCCCCCAAGTTCCAAAATTGAGGCCCTCGGCCTATAAGAGCTATTCGAGCTCCCGTCAAGAACGTATCCTAAATTGTTTAAGCATTGGCACACAATTAGGGGAGAGCACTTCCAACAAAAAAATATTTTCAACTGTCCATTATACCGATCGGGTATAAGGACATCTCCGCTCATAACCGATGAACGGGTTTTCAACTTCCTTCGAGGAAGTTTCATCATACCAACCAGGTATGATCTACTTACAACTGGTAGTAGTTTTTCCGCATGATTTTCACATCACTCCTATAAGTTGTGATGTTTAAAATACCACGTGGTAGTGGGTTTTCATTTCGAGGTACTTATCATCCCAAACCGGGTATGATAGAAAATCTCACTCACCTGTTAATTCCGTGAATTCCTCTAGACCGGTTTCCTCGATTTCACGTGAGCATGTCCTTGCTGGTGTTCCTAGTGCTTTATGTTCCTACACGATATGAACATCTCGGCCTAATAGCCTTCATCCATTCCAAATGAATGAGAAAAACCAAACTTTTATTTACTTGTAATTAGGTCCCTAAAGTTAATTTTCTAGAACTTTAAGTCCCTATTGCTGGTTTTTCCTCAAATTGAGTCCCAAAACTTTTAAAATTTTCCTTGGGATGTCAATTTATTCAATTTCACAAAAAGGGTTTAAATTTCCCAAATTTCCAATTTAGTCCCCAAACTTTTCCAAAATTACCAGTTTGCCCTTTCTTTACAAAAATGGTAAATTTTGCCCAAAAAATTCTAAAATTTCTCAATTAGCCCTCTAACATTTTATAATGTCCAATTGACTCTCAATATTTATAAAATTACATTTTTGTCCTTTGAATTTTTGAAATTCCCTAAATTTTCCCAAAATTTCCCCCAATTCCAACTTGTTAACACAACCGAATTTGATTTCATCAAATTTACCGATCAAACATTTCCAATTGTTGAAATTGAGTTTTTACATGTTCATACGATTCTTTAGCAATTTGAATCACAAGTTTTAACACCAGAACGAGCTCAAACGGAGCTTCGCCGAAAAATGAACTGTAGAGAGAGAAAGCTTCGATTACTCACCAGTGAGGACAAGGCGGTTCGAGCTTTCTATCTGGGCAGGCAGCTCTCCTCCTGAGGTTCTTCATAGGATCAAGAATGATATCAATTGTTGTTGAATTGGATTAGAATTTTGTCATTGAAATTTGGCCGACTCTCTCTCTAACACCAATCGGAAATTACAAAGGAGAGCCCAATTGGCTTACCTTTCGATCCTAATTCGGCCATGGGAGGGCTAAGGAAGTGTTTGGGAGGGCTTGGTTTAGCCCGAGGTGGGCTCAAATCAGCCAATTTCAACTCGGTCCAAACAGGGCAGCTTCGGTCCGTCGGAGATGCTTCACTGTTCGATCATGCTGGCGCGTCTTCGACGACTCTTGGATCGAATGGATGTCACCACCGTGTAGTTGACTTCTCCCCTATTCTAATGAACTTGACCTCACCTCCTTTGGCTCAGAAATGACCCTATATTAGAGCTCTTATTCAAGCTTCATTGAAAAACTAAGCAACTGAGAGAGAGTGAGCTTTTTAGGTGTGGAGATGATGAATGGAGAGGGGTTCTTTATATAGGGAGTTCAGGGACTCGTTCGCTGTCCGTTTGGCACTTTATGACAGACATTGATGGCCTGAAACATATCGAACGGAAATGTTTATTCTCCACCAGCGCTGCTTCGATTTTTCGGCGAGTGAACAGTGCTGTCATTTGAAGGAAGAAGACGACATCGTCCCGAACTGAATTGGACTGGTACGAATTGGGTTCGGAGCTTAAACTGGGCGGTTCACCCCTCATTCGATCGAGTTTTTAAAATCTAAAAATTTTTAAATTCATCTAAATTAATTTTCTATCCAATGATTGCCTCAAATATCAAATTTGAATTAATTAAGACACCTAGAAAAATGAATTTATGATCCGGTTCAATAGTGGTTCAAACCGGTCCAAACCAGTTCAGACCCGATTCACCTGAACCGGTTTGGTTTTCATCCCCAATTCCTTCATAGGTCTATTTCCATGACTTTTGTGACTCCGTAGGTCACCTAGGGTTCATAAAATTCCCAGTTTACCATCTTTTTATCGATTCTGGTTCATAAACCGACTCGGTCCTTAAATCGGTTCAATTCGGTTCGGGTCCGGTTCACCCAAACCGATTTGGTTTTTCTCTCCCCCTTTGTTCTAATCTTCCTTCCCAAGGTTTATAAATCTCTTTGGATCACAAGGGATCCATGAATTTCTTGGTTTACCCATTCTCTATTAGTTTCGATTCACAAATTAACTTGGTTCATAAACCGGTTCTATCCGGTTTGGACTCGGTTCTCTTGAACCGATCTGATTTTTCTTCCCCATTTCGTCCTAAGGTTCTTTTCCCAAGTTTATGGACCATTTGAATCACATGGGAGTTGAAAATTCTCAAATTTTCCCATTTCCTAATAATCAACCTTGTAGACCAATTCAATTTTAAAATTTGAAAGTGACCGGTTCTTTTCCCGATTTTCTCATTATCAAAAGACGGGGTTTACACATCCCCAGATGGATGGGCAGTTTGAAAGGATGATCCAAATGTTGGAAGACATGCTTCGAGCATGCGACATGAACTTTGGAAAAAGGTGAGAAGACTATCTTTGCCTTATAGAGTTTGCTTACAACAATCAATATCAACCCAACATCCAAATGGCTCCGTATGAAGATCTATATGACAAAAAGTGTCGGAGTCCATTATATTGAAATGAAGTGGGGGAACGTAGGTTGGAGAGGGTTGAGCTGATTGATGAAGCAACAAACAAGATCCACATCATTTGCAATTGGATCAAGGTGGTGCAAGATCAACAGAAGAGCTATGTCAACAACCGACATCGATAGTTAAATTATGAGGTAGGGGAACAAGTGTGCCTAAAGGTGTCTCCACGGAAATGGGTCAATCAGGTTCCAAAATTGGGGTAAACTGAACTCGACTGGATCCACTGCATCTTTTACGTGTCCGTGTTGAGGAAATATGAACTAGATCATAGACATGCGCTAAACCAACCTCCTCCAAAGTTATAAAAAACTCTTACCTACCCATAGAACTAGTGCGCCTACTAGACCGTCAGGAGAAGTGTCTTGAATAAGAGGATCCCCATGGTGAAGGTCCCTTGGAAAAATAGTCAAATATAAGAGGAGACATGGGAACCCGAAACAAGGATGAGGGAAAAATATTCGAGATTGATCGCACCCTCCCTTGACCTAGAAGAGTGAATAACATTGTCTATATAAAATATGGTTTTATCAGTAGAAATGAAAAGTCATATTTTGAGGACAAAACTCCTAAAAATGAAAGGATGGTTGTAAAACAAAGGAAAATCATGAGTTCACATTAGGACCAAACAGAATCGTGAAGTGGGATTATACCGAGAACCAAAGGGTAATCTAGGATTGGATTGAACTAGAAGGAGGAAAGAGATTGATGAGGGGCCATGAGGGATTAATAAGGGATAATAGAAACCCTTAGGATGGTTGTGGAACCCATCCTCTTGGACCAAGGAAACCAGGAAAAGAACCGACAAATTTCATGAGAAAACCGAGCCATTTAATGAACTAAGAATGGTAAAGAAGGGTTAAAATGGAAAATTGGAAAATCCCAAGTAACCGCAAAGTCATAAAAATCAAGGGGAAGAACCATGAAGTAAATTGGATGGGAAAACTTGACCGATTAAGGGTGAATCGGACCTAAAACGGATTGAACCGGGTTGAACCATAGTGAACCGGTTGAATAATTCATTTTTTAGATGGATTAAAAATTTCAATTTGTGGAATTGAGGCCACCACTAAATAGAAAATAAATTTAGATTAATTTGGAAAATTTTAATTTTTAGAAAATTGGTCGAATCGAACCTGAACCGGCCAATTTTCATCAACAAACTCGGTGGGACTGGACTGGTCAACGGTCCCACCGGTCAATGAATAGTATTATCATCTTCCTTAGGATGACAACATTGTTCATCAATGGGAGAAAAACTTTCCTTTTCTAGTGAGGGAATATTCCCTCTAATTTGGGCATTTTCTAATGAGGATAAGCTTGACCAGTAAGAAAAATAGTTGAGCAAAGGCTCCCCGAGCTCCCTATATAAAGAGCTCCCCTCCATTCATCCACCATACAACTCAAATCTCCTCCTCCTCCTCTGAAGTACTCATTTTTCTGGTGAAACTCAAATGTGAGCTTTGACTTGGGCACTTTTCTCAGCCTTAGAAGATGAACTTGAGTCCTACAGACTTTAGGATCGCCAGAGAAGCTCCGACAAGAATAGTGACACAGCTCCATTGGTCCCGAAGCTGCCCTATTTTTGCCTATCTAAATTCGGCCAATTAAAACCTCATGCGACCAAATCAAGTCCTCCCATAGCCCTCACAACCATCACACGACCTTCCCAGAGGGAAAAGCTAAGCCAATTCGCCTCTTCTTCATCGGAGCAGTTCAGTTCTACAGAGAGGAAGTGTTGGATTTCATTGATTAAATTCCCAATGATCTTGATATCAATTGTAAAAATTCTTGATCCTAGAAGGACCCTGAGGACGAGGGCTATCTTCCCCGATCAAAATCTTAGATCGCCGCACCTTCGACAATGAGTTCTCAAAGCTCTCTCTATACTCAATTTTTCGACAAAGCTCCGTTTGAGCTCATTTTGGACCCAAAAACGGTGATTAAAAGCTTGGTCTGGTCGTAGAGAGATGAGGAAATTAGTTAGCACCATGATAGTGGGCAATTAACAGGAATTAAATGGTCAATTTGGTGTGATCAGATTTTGGACAATAAAAAGGGTGAAATTGGGGATTTCAAAAAATTGGTGGACCTTAGTGCAATTTTTCCAAATTTAAGGTCAATTGGTAAAAAGGAAGATGTTGAAGGAACAATTGGTCATTTTTGAAAGAATTGGGACCAATTGGCTATTTTTTGAAAGTTTGGGTCCAATCGATAATATTTAAAAATTGAGGGACCTATTGGAAATTTTGTAAAAGATTGAGCCCGATTTCAATTCTGAGGAAAATTAAAGACCTAAGGATGATATTGGAAACCCAAGGGACTTGATTGAAAATAATTAAGCATTCGAGACTTAAATTCAAAGATTGTGAACTTTAGGTACCTAATTGCAATAAGGCACAAATAAGGGCCTAGTGTAAATACATGGAAACAATAGGGTTCTCATGCCAAACCTTTCCTTATAAGTATACTCAAACCGTGTAGGAATGAATTCGGATATGAACGTGAGCGAAGGAACTCGAACAGGACTGGAAAGTCGATTGGGAACGAACACGTCACAATCATCAGGTGAGTGGGCTTACTAACGTCATACCTGGTTGGAATAATGAGCACGTTTTAAATTGAAAAACCACTTTAAGTGGGAAATTTTATACATCATTCTCAGTTGGTGTGGTGAACACTATTTTGAAATGGAAAACCACTTACCAGTTATGAGTGGACATATCTCTATCATCATACCTGGTTGGCAAGATGAATACATTTGAGCTAAAAACCATTTTGTCGTTAATGATCTCCCTTGACTATGTGTCAAGGCTTAAAACATTTGGGAGAATCTTCTGACGAGTGCTAAAAAAACTCTAATAGGTCGGAGGCCTCATTTTTTAGCTTATAGGGCTTAATGCTCAGTTTTGAAAAACTCGTGAAGTGGGACTAAAGCTAGTAGGCACGGGTTAGAGCTCGTAGACAAACATGAGTAAAAGAGTAATAGAAACTTTTATTAATTGAAAATTTTGTGTGATTTGCCATAGTACCAAGTTAGGACTGACAAGGCTCTATGGGCTAATGGTAGTACGCTAGGACTATGTTGATGGACCGGTCAGGCTAACAACTATCGGCTAAGTCGAGTGTCGGCGCTGTTGGACCGTCGACACCAAAGATGATAGCTACTATGTGAAAACTATTGTTTGTGCATGCACTCTTATTCGAGACAATCGAGATGCCCATGAAGGGTAGTGATGGATTCTAAGGGCTGTTGGATGACCTGGTTGTGATAAGGGCAGGTTTGTCGTGCCAATTAGTCATGAAGCTGGTCGGAGCTTCTTGCGCATGAGACTGGGGCGAGTGGGCAGGATGAGGTCTTCGTCCTCATACGGATACGAAGTGGGCGCCTAGGGCATCACTCAAAGTTAGGGTAGAAGTGGTCGGACTTTTATTAAGGTGGACAGCAAAGTCGCGCTGATCCCCAAGTGGGTGCAGTTTGGGACGGTCCTACAAACGTGTGTACCCTTTATGAGAAATGGCATGTGTTTATTTGTTAAACACTTTCCGAGCAAGGGGATGTGCTAAAAGAGCTAAACACACATAATAGTAAAGGATTTTTAAAAGGATGAAATGCTTTGAAGAATAATTTGATAAACTATATTTTTGAAAGACTCACTCCCAACACCCGCTCACTGAGTTGTAGAAAGTCACCCCTTCCTTTAACCCCTTTTGAAGAAAGGAGACAAAACCCTTAGAGAATTCATTGATGCCGAACTCTAAGTCAAGTATGCCAAAATAATCCTTATTAATTACTCATGTTTTGTATAATAATATTCCAAGAAACCAAGCTAGAAGGACGTCTGACTTCTCACGGTCTAAAAGGAGGAGAAATCCTTCTTAGACCAAAAGGAGTGATTGGTTGCTCATGGGGTTCTGACCAAACTAGGTCGGGAATTGACAACTTTAGTGGTATTAGAGCCTATTTACTTGAATAAATTATCAAGACTATATAATAAAAAAATTAAACGATACTAAGAATACAATGAGTTCAAGGATCTAGGAGGACTCCACCCACTATACCAAGAATAATTCTTGAGCAAAGGGAGCTCTACACGGGGTTCATCAGGGTGTTCGGGGAACTTTACCCTCCACTGAGGAAGGACCATCACCTTAAAAGAAGTACACAGACACTAGATGATAAAGTACAAACCCATAAGCTACCCTTTGGATGGTTGGTACAAACAAGGCATCCCGAGGCACAAAACATACACAATAGTAGAAACCACAGTGACCCTACTAACAAAGAGAGGACAAGAAGGAAAGAGGAAACTTTCCGATGTCGTAAGTGTTGAAAAAACCACAAAAAGGTACGTAAAGCAACCTGTTACAGGTGTGGACAGCTAGGACATATTGAAAGAAGCTATCAAACACCTCGAGGATGTAGGGCAACACTTCCTGATAATAAACCACTAAGGAAGATTTCTCAATACCCAAGTTGTCTCGAAGGTACATACACAGAAGTAATTTGCTATAGGTGTGGACAAGTAGGACATATGGTGATGAACTGTCCCACCCCCCCATGGATTTAGGGCAATACCTCCTAAGAACCACATCGACTACTAGGGTCCAAAGGGATGGAATGCAGAATGACACCCCAAGAACCACAAACCCAACTAGAGATTTCAACCTCACCAAGGAGAAGGCTCGTCAAGGTCTTAATATAGTAGAGAGTACTTACCGACCGTTCAATTGTAACTATCTCCCTCTTTGGGGACAAAGCCCCAAACGTATTGTACTCTTTATCATTTAATAATAAATTCTAACTTCCTAAAACTCTACATCTGAAATAATGATACGATCACGTGCCTCATCTATATGAGGAGGGATCATGGAAGGCAAGAAGGACGAAAGGTAGGTCCTTGAGAAACCGTAAATGAAGCAGAAGGGAATTTTCACTTAAGGAGAGTTACAAGTCATCTAGGAGCAAAGAAGGAAACACCTCCACAAGAGAAAGACAAGCCCCAAATGTTGGACGACAAACAAGATGTCTCGAGATGGAAAAGTGTGACCTACTTTGGAAAAGTAGAGGAGCCAGATAGGGTTACAGACTAACCTAGTGGAAGGAAGCAACTAGTAACTATGGGATGATCAAGGAGACGCCCTAAGAAGGACTGGGAAGTAGTAAAGACTACACCCTAAAAATGGCAATAGGATGAATATCAAGGACAAGTAGGCTCGAGAGACAATTGGACAAGGAGAGTAGTAGGGATGAGGCAGTTAACGAATTAACCCTCGTAAGAAGCATGGATTTAAACCCCTATGAAGAAGGGAGAAGTGAAAAGGCCAAACATCGGGAAAAGATGGATGAAGGAAATCCTTAAATCAGTCAATGGCCAAAAATGGATTGGCAACCAAACTCAAACCACGGGAAGGATTAGGTAAGCATCTTAGAAGGAGGTTAAGAAATCTTGAAACAAAAAGGGATCGAAACTCATCCCTAATGAAGAAAAATTATAGTGATCACAAGTAGGAATAAAGTTAATGTACAAAGGATGTGCCAACAAGATTCCCAAAGTAAAGGTAAGCAGGAGAGTATGGCATCAAAGGATGCCATTAAGTCAATTTAAGGTTAGAAACCCTCGAAGACGAATGCAAAGGGAAATTCCAAGAAATAGAGGAAGAAGCCTACCAAGGAAGGGAGTCCTAGAGAAGCATATATATCCCAACGAAGAAGTAATGGGCCCAATTGAAGTGGAATAGAAGGTAAACTTGCAAATGGAAGGCAGGTTGGGATAAATGATCAATTACAAGGGAAGTGTACCCGAAGTCCATGGAGTAAAGTTAAATCTAAGAGTTGTGGTAAGATAACCTCAAATGATGTCGTAACGAGTGAGAATGGGTGGAATACCATAATAAGGAAATAAAGGAAAGGATATACGAGAATCCTTGGAGAAGTAAGCCCTTCAATTAAAGTAATTAAGGGGCACAACTATGGACATCAAGATTGGTTGTGGTCCAACCCCAATCGATCAATGGACCGCTGCCAAGTCAATGCCTAGTAAAAAAGGGCGACCAATCAACATGCGATGCGTGGAAAAGTGCGCCTAGTCAGTGCACAATTAGCGCTGAGCAATAGGGAAGCGACACATGTCCCCGATCAACGGTCAATGTTGGAGAAGCCTAGTCAGTTGGACCGACCAATGAGAAGTGGACATGTGATAAAGGTGCCACGTAAGCGTGTGACTGGGATATCTGAGAAAAGGTTGACCAATTAGAGGTTGACACGTGGCAGAGTCATGTTGGATACCATCAACCAACTGGAGGTTAAAACATGGCAGTGGTATTGTGCATTAGGAGGGTAATATGACATATTTAAATGGACCAATCATAGGACACCACATGTCACTATCAATGATCAATGGAGATACAATTAGTAGGCATGTAGGAATGAGTGGCCAATATGAGGCCGCTAAGTGTTCGATTAGCGAGTCAAAGGCTGACTAGGCTGCTACGTAGGATGTTGCATTAGCAAAGCTAGGCAATCACGACATGCCACATGGCAAGCCCGCACATGCGAAGCTCGCACATGCGACATAATGTCATATTCTTCCTTTTAGTGGATGACAGAGAAGGGGACAAGAAGGAGGTCAGTCTCCAGTGACCCAAGAAAATCTCCGGTATGATCGCTGGTGGCCAAATCTAGAGCAGAGTCCTATGTTGGTCGGTAGCTTGGATAGTTGTTGAGCTCTCTATATAAAGAGCACCCCTCCCCTTGCATTCCTCATTCTACTAGTCAGCTAAGAAGGAGAAGAGGTCAGGTTTTTGACAAAGCTGGACCATCAGGACACTTGGTACGAGGTAGTGGTGGTCCTAAGGGCTGCTGGACAACCTAGGGAGCATAAGGGCGGTCTATCATCAAGTATGTTGAGAAGCTGTAGGAGCTTCCTGTGCACTAAGACCAATGTAACAAGGGGAAAGAGGTCTTGTCCCATAAAGCGGACACAAAGTATGATTGAGGTTTGAGGGTCGAATGAGCAAGGTCCACTCAAACTCGGGGTAGATACTGTTAACCCTTATAAGGGTGGATGGCAAAGGCGCTTTGTTCCACAAGTGGAACGGCCAGGGATTGTTCTGTGAACGTGATATCCCTTTCTATGATAGAAAAAGTGTGTGATTGTGTGCCAACCTGAGAAGGGGTAGAAAGTGAAATACTATAAATCTGATGACACATAATTAAAAAAAAACCCCCTAAGATTTCTCCCACTCACTAAGTTGTGGAACTCACCCCCTCCTCTGAATATTTTTCAGGAAAAGAGAAACTGCACGTAAACCTTCCTTCGCTAAGACCCCAACCAGGTATGAATTAGATTCCCAATCTTGTTTAACGTTATTCAGGGAAAACATAGCAATTAATATGCTTGACTCTTCGTGATCAAGGGGACGAACCCCTCCTCGAGGTTTGGGAGAGTGGCGGATTGGTTACGAAGTTCCAACCAAACTAGGTCGAGGTGTGACAGTTGTCATCCTAAGGAAGAAGATGACACTGTTCATTTGATCTATCAGACCATTGACCGATCCGGTCCGACCGGGTTCGATGATGAAAATCAGCCGGTTTAGGCCCAATTCTACTAGTTTTTAAAAAATTAAAAATTTCTAAATTAATTTAAATTTAATTTACATCCAATGGTGGCCTCAATTTTCTAAATTGTAATTTTTAAGCTACCTAGAAAAATGAATTAAGAAACTGGTTCATCAATGGTTCAATTCAGTTCAAGTCTGGTTAACCCTGAATCGGTCAAGTTTTCTCATCCAATTTCCTTTATGGTTCTTACTCATGACTTTTCTGACTTTTTGGTCACTTTGGATTTTCCAATTTCCCATTTTAACCCTTTTTTTTTTATCATCTGTGGTTCCTTTAAATGGCTCAATTTTCTCATGAAAATGGCTGGTTTTTTTTCCTGTTTGCCTTGGTTTGAGAGGATGGGTTTCACATATACCCCCTAAAGAGAATCTAAGATATGAAGTGGCGTAGCAAATAACAATTGAAAATGGCACGAAATATTGACAATCTCAAGTTTAATGGTCGTAATGAAACCATTGATAATCACCAAGGATACGTGGTTAGGTAATAAGAGTAATGGGGTCATGAGGAAGTCTTTAAAGAATTTTCATGTTCAATGTAAACAGTGACCTCATAGGAGGATGAGCTTAAATGCTAGGGTGATAAGAAGAAATGAAAACAATATCTCCATAAGAATTGTCTTGACAAAAAGTGAGCAATGGAATTCATTAATTGAATGAGGAAAAGAGCTTGGAGGAGCAGGCATGTGGCCTTTCACAAAGCTCTGTGGAAGTACCATGTAATGGATTATATGGTGAGGATTTAGTTTCAAGGAAATTGAAAGAAACAAAATGGGGATTTATAATCAAGTCTGAAAGTACTAAGCAATAAAGAAGTCATCATTAAATATTTGGGTGATGTTCAAAATAATTAAGGACTTTTACCAAATGTTAAAAATTGGTGGGGTTACATGATCCCATACCGATTAGAAATTTGATGTTTGACAAGAAAATGCTCTCGAAAGATATCATGCTAAAGCAGCATACTATGCTTAGGACACTTAAATCCAAACAACGGAAATGATATGACTCGTGGGAGGAAAGGTCATTTATCAGAGAATGATATTGTCAAAAGAAAAGTCTTGAGAAGACCCAAATACCATAAGTGAGCTAAGCTGCCTTGTAGCTAGGAAGTTAAAACCGGGCCAGCTGATCAAAATAATTAAGGACTTTTACCAAATGTTAAAAATTGGTGGGGTCACATGATCCCATACCAATTAGAAATTTGATGTTTGACAAGAAAATGCTCCCGAAAGATATCATGCTAAAGCAGCATACTATGCTTAGGACACTTAAATCCAAACAACGGAAATGATATGACTCGTGGGAGGAAAGGTCATTTATCAGAGAATGATATTGTCAAAAGAAAAGTCTTGAGAAGACCCAAATACCATAAGTGAGCTAAGCTGCCTTGTAGCTAGGAAGTTAAAACCGGGCCAACTGATCAAAATAATTAAGGACTTTTACCAAATGTTAAAAATTGGTGGGGTTACATGATCCCATACCGAATAGAAATTTGATGTTTGACAAGAAAATGCTCTCGAAAGATATCATGCTAAAGCAGCATACTATGCTTAGGACACTTAAATCCAAACAACGGAAATGATATGACTCGTGGGAGGAAAGGTCATTTATCAGAGAATGATATTGTCAAAAGAAAAGTCTTGAGAAGACCCAAATACCATAAGTGAGATAAGCTGCCTTGTAGCTAGGAAGTTAAAAACGGGCTAGCTGATCAAAATAATTAAGGACTTTTACCAAATGTTAAAAATTGGTGGGGTCACATGATCCCATACCGATTAGAAATTTGATGTTTGACAAGAAAATGCTCCCGAAAGATATCATCCTAAAGCAGCATACTATGCTTAGGACACTTAAATCCAAACAACGGAAATGATATGACTCATGGGAGGAAAGGTCATTTATCAGAGAGTGATATTGTCAAAAGAAAAGTCTTGAGAAGACCCAAATACCATAAGTGAGATAAGCTGCCTTGTAGCTAGGAAGTTAAAAACGGGCCAGCTGATATGTTTAGAGTCCCCGAAGGAAGGGCACTTGAATAAAAGGATTAAAAATATGGATTATTCGAGTTTGATGAGAAAAGCCTTAAATGGTTATAAGGTATTAAGGTCGAGAGTAAATAAGATCTTACTCACATCAGATGGGTAAAAATGGAAGGGAAAGATCCCAATATTAATCAAGGATTATGTCATCAGAATGATAGTACAAGTTAATGGGATGCGATTCTAGATGTATTAGACACATGGAAATACCGTTCGAATCATAAGGAAAGATCTAGACGTGACCATGAGAAAAAATGGTATGAGGAGAACCTATGAATTAATTGCATGATTTGCAAATACCTTAAAATAACTCCCATGAGAAGTGGATAAAGAAAACCCTCAAGTTATAAATGAGGATTTTGATAATGAATTAAGGTCAAAAAGATAAGATTGAGATAAAAATATATCTTATGAAGGAAAGCATATCTGAATCATCAATCGATAGGAGGAGAATCCTAAGAATAGAAAGATACCAATGGTAATATTATTATGGAAAAGATAAGAAAAATCAAAACGAAAGTTTAAGTGATCCCAAGGGAAAGGATCAGATTAAAAATTGTAAGTGAGAACTGGACCAATTCAGGGCAAATTGGAGACGAACTAGAATGAACCAGGAAGAACGAGTACAAAGATTCATTTTTAAAGGTGACTGAAAAATATCAATTTGGGAAATTGAAGTCACCACTATGTAGAAAATAAAATTAGACGATTTTAGAAGTTTATAATTTTTAGAAAACTGCTCGAATCGGGCTTGAACAGTTTGATTTTTTATTTTTTATCACCGAATATGGTCCAATTGAATCGGTCAATGGTCCAACTAGGTCAATTAATCACTTGCTAGGTTAGCACCCCATTAGCATGCATGACCAAGCAGCACATGACACATGGCGAAGTGCATCTTGTTGCTAGATCAAGGTCTGAAAGCACTGACCAATCAAAGCATGACACATGTCCTTGGTCGATGAAGAAAAACCATGTCATCAGAAACTGATCAATGGGAGCGTGACACATGTGTGACGAGGATTAGTTGACCAATGAGAGGCTGACACGTGGCCATGATGCCACATCATTAAACAAATATGACGTACAAGAAAGGTTGACCAATCATAAGTTGACACGAGGCAAAGCCATGTCGGATGGCCACAACCAATTATAGGAGGACACGTGGCAATGGCACAATGCATCAAGTGGGAAACTAATAAATTTAAATTAGCCAATTAGAGAATGCCACATGGCTTGGTCATCAGATAAACAAATTCAGTCAAATACCACATAGGATAGAGCGACCAATGGCAGGTCACCACGTGTCTAGTAAATGGGTCAACGGACGACCCATACATTAGTAGGATGTTTGTTACATTAGCAACACTAGCCAATCACAACACATCACATGTCATTCCACATATGTGATGCTCACACGCGCACAGTGTCATCTTCAATCTCTGATCAGTCAGGAAAAGGAAGGGCCGAACAGACAGCTCAACTCTGATGACCAATAAATCTCTCTGACAAGGCCTTAAATAGAAGATTTAATGGTTGATCGATGGATTTATGGATAGACATGTCAGTCCCTGAGCTTTCTATAAATAGAGCCCCTCTCCATTTATCTTCTCCATCCCCCAAATGTTCGAATAAAATGAACTGCTCCTTTTTCTGGTCACGTTTGAACTAGAGCTCCAACTTGGGCACTTTTCGTCACATTTGAAGGTGAATTCAGGTTCCTTGGATCCCTACAGAAGTTTTGTCAAGCCCTAACCTGATTTGGTTGGAACCCTAGGATCAACCCACCACCCTTTCATGTACTAAATTGGTATTTCTACCAAAATAGATCAGGAAAGGTAAAGGCTTGTATTCACATATGTTTTCCATAGCAAAATTAACAAAACAACTTAATAAAATTTTACCTTCTCATGGTAACTCTAACTTGTTCCTCTAGCATTCACTCTTCTTGGTGTAAAAGGTTCCCTGAAAAGGGGATTTAGGAGAGAGGGTGAGTTCTACAACCTAGTGAGTAGGGTTTACAAGACATCAAGACTTCATGTCCCCAATTTAGTACGCGCTTAAACAGAGTTTCTTTCTTAAAAAGTATATGTGATAAGCAAGCCACTACTTGCTTTATCTTTCATAAAAAGATTGTCATCTAGTTCGTTGTTGTTTTAATTAACTTGGAGTAGGCTCCTTCCTATTTAGAGGGATTTAATTTAATAAACCTATTAGGGTTTGTTTCAAACACAACCACACAAATACCATTTATCCATAAAGGGATCAAATAGTCACATAATAGACTCGTAGAGGCTACAACCTCGATCTGTTCCACTTGTGGCCCGGAGTGCCTTTACCATCCACCTTGGTGAGAGGCCATAACCTCCACCACAAGTCAGTGTGAGCACTATTACTCTTCCCACAGACTTATTGATACTTTTATCCCAAAATTGTTTGGGGGTGAGACCTCACTCTTCTATCCCCTCGGTCTCATTGCGCATGAAGCTCCAAGAGCTTCAAGACATATTGGAATAGTATTTTTGCCCTTGTGCTAACCATGCTGTCCAACAGCCCTTAGAATCAACACTACCTCGTACCGGTCGTCTCTTGCTTCCATATCTTATCATGCACAATCAAGAGTCTTTCTAATTAAGACTTTTATCTTTGGTGCTACCATCCCAACGAGTTCGACAACTCAGCTCGACTCGGCAACTAAGTCACACAAATTAACCACTTATGAAAGTTATCCTCATGTTCATAAATCTTAATTTGTCTATGGGTTTAAGCGAGTTACCATTGGCCTTGGTACCACTTGTATGAGTTTTCAAAACATGGCATTGGGCCAACTTTGCACAAGACTAGATTTAGCCCACCATTGTTAATCATGGGCCCCACCCATATCCAACATCGACGGTCAAAGTAGACTACACCCTTAAGGTGTATCCATACACCATCCATGGTTTGTCCTAATAAGATGCTTTATGCTTTCATCAAAAATGTAATCCCAAAATGTTTAAGTAGTTTCACACAATCAAGGGATAATATTTCTAGAAATCCATTTTCAAAGTAAAGCATGATCCTATGTAATGTGCATAATTGGTCTAATCGGTCTTGATGTCAAAAATCCCACTCACCTATATTTCATGACTCCTTTGTCCTGGGTGAATGTCCGATGTTTCTAGATCGTGTTGCGATTGTAGGTAGATGTCTCCTTTTCGTATCAACATTATCTCGGATAATGAATTATTCAATTATACGAATCTTTTCACTTAGGTCCCTAGGTTCTCACCTAATTACATAGAAGTCCCTAGATTTATTCAATTGAAAATTAACTCCTAATTAATTACCCAAATACCTAAGTTTACTTTATTTGCAATTTCACCCATTATATAATTTTATCAAAATAAATTTATTTAATTTACAAATAAATCCTAATAAATAGTTTTAATTGCAATTAAATTCCTCAAAATTATTTTTAGTAGCAATTAACTCCCTAATTTCTTCTTAATCACCAAATTGACCTTCAATTGCTATTAATTTCACAAAAATCCCCAAATTTTGGAAAATCCCCAGTTTGCCCATTTTTGTCAAACTTTCATTTTGGACCTGAATTATTGATTCATCAAATTGAGAATTGAAATCCTATTAATTTTCTCCTAGCATGCTACTAATTGTCTCCCCTATCTTCCTACAACCATCCTAAGCTTTGAATGACTTCAATTGACCCAAAATTGAGCTCAAACGAAGCTTCGTTGTAAAACTTTTCTAGAGAGAAAGATTTATGTACTTGCTAACAAAGGGATGATTGTCGAAACTCTTAATATTGGTAGCTAGTGCTCGTCGAGGGGATCCTCCTAGGATTAAATTGTGCAAAAATTAGTAGTCTGAGCAATGGGATTTTCATTAGAGAAGTTTTCACGTTCTATGTTCTATAACTCAACTATTCAAGTGAAAGGAGGTGGAATTAGCTTACCTCAAGGGTTCAGGGAGGTCAAGGGTTGGTCAAGGAGAGCCCCATGGGAGGGTCGACCTAGTCTCAGGAGGTCGGGGTGACGGGAATTCAACTCGCACTTTACAGCTTGGATTTCATTGACACAGCGGGTGTATTGTGTGGGCTTGCCAGAGCTTCTCCGGTGACCTTCGAGCTGAACAGAGTGTGCCACAAGGTAGAGGAATCTCTCAAGATTCTAGGGAACCTAAATTCATCTTCGGAGGTGGAGGAAAGTGCCCAAGTCAGAGATCTGGTTCGGGCTTGGCCAAAAAGATGAGCTCATCATCTTATTTAGTTATTTAAGGGATGAGGATGATGAATAAGGAGGAGCTTTTTATATAGGGAGCTTAGGGACCCTCGGCTCTACCGGTTTAGAAATTGGTTAAGCCTATCTTCTCCGAAATTGCCATTATCGGAGCAGATATTCCCTCGCCAAAAATGGAAAGTGGAATTATTCCATTTTCCATTCATGAACAATGCTATCATTTGAAGGTTGAAGATGACATTGTGCGTGTGCATGGGAGCTTCACACATACGATTTTCCATGTGTGACACTATGATTGGCTATTGTCGCTGACATGGGATCTCACCCAGCATCTGAGTCACTCATTGACTATACATGTGGCGGCCTCATGTTGGTCGCCAACATCGATGTAGCCATTGACCAACTTTGACTGATAGTTGACCAAGACATGTGGCATCCTCTAATTGGCCGATTTAAATTAGTCAATTTTCCCTCCTAACGCACTGTGCCAATGCTACGTGACAACCTTTGATTGTCTTGGATTGTTCGACATGGCTCTACCACGTGCCAGCATCAAATTGGTTGATCGTTTCTCTAACATCCTAGTTGGCTGCTAACGTGGTACATGTCACTCCCTAATTGGTCAGTCGTCAATGATATGATTCTTGTCCATTTGACCGTTGACCAGAAACATGTGTCACGCTCTAATTGGTTAGCACTTCAAAATGCTAACCGAGCAACTGAATGGGCAAACTTCACCACGCACTGCGTGCTGATTGGTCGTGCGTGCTGACCTAGTTGGCGGTCCATTGACCGGCTAGACCATTGAATAGTTTAGTTGGATCGGGTTTGGTGATCCGAAATCGAAAATTGGTCGGTTCAAGCCTGATTCAACCAATCTTCTAAGATTTAAAAATTTTTAAATTTGCCTAAATTTATTTTCTATCCAATTGTGGCTTAAATTTCCCAAATTTATATTTTTAAGTCACCTAGAAAAATGAATCTTTGAACCGATTCTTCACGATTCAATCTAGTTTAATCCAATTCAAGTCTAGTTCACCCTGAACAGATCAAGTTTCTTCATCCAATTCCATTCATGACTCCTTTCAATGATTTTTCAATCTTCATTGACCACTTGGAATTTTTAAATCCTAGTTTTGGATTCTCCATACCAATTTTGGTTCACTTTAACCTTGGTTTTCACTCAAACTTTTCTAGTTCCCAATTTCGGCTTCCTTATTATTGGAAACGAGGTTTATAAGTTCTCTACACGACTGCACTCTCCAATTGCATTGAGGATCACCGGAGAAAGGCCTGCAAGCTCACATAGTACCGTTGATCCCACGGTCGTCTGCAACAAGAGAAACATGAGCTAAATTCAAGCCACTATTGGGCCAACCACAACCAAACCAAGCCCTCCATACCTTCCCTAGTAGAGTCCACACCTTCCCTACACTATCTGAAAGTCCCCACCACCACCCTTTGCCATAAATTACTATTCATGGTGCATTTTATCTGAAAATATAATTGATGAATTCACATTGCTCTTGCCATCAATTGAGGCATGATTTGATCTAGAGAGGATCCCTAGGATGAGAGCAATCCTTTGGCAGAGAGATGCGACCACCGAGCCCTCACCGGTAAGCAATCAAAGCTTTCTCTCTTTAGGATAATTTGAATCATGTTAGGAATCAATTGGGAAGGTTTAAGATTGAATTGATGATAAACAAAGTTGGATGACCAAATTTCAATTTTTGAAAGTTTGGGGACTAGATTACAATTTTCAAAAATTGGGGATTTATTACAATTAGTGAGAAATTAAGTACTCAATTGGAAATAATGAGAAATTAGGGACCCAAAAGGTAAGATTTGAGAATCTTAGAGACCTAATTTGAAATAAGGTATAACATAAGGACCAAATCATAACTAATGGAAATTTACGAGATTTAAGTGTAAATACCTTATTATTTGGAACTTAATTTCCCAACTTGTTGTAGTAACTAATCACCTACAAGTTTGTGTGAAGGAAAGGCACGCCAAGCTCGAAAATCTTCTCAAACTAACAAGTCTCGGATACTCGCAAGAATTTAAAACATATTTTTCCAAAAATAAAATTCCATAAATATGTGAAATTGCTTAAATTATTTTAGGATTTATTTCTATTATGAGCATTAATCATGTTAATAAGACTACCCTTGAAAGGTGTGAGTGAATGCACCTCAAGGGGATGATCTAATTCAACTAATGTAGGATATGGGTGGAACCCATGATTGACAAAGAGTTTATTAGATATAGTTCTATGAAAATTGGGCCTAAGGCCACGGTTTTGAAAAAAAGAAGTGGACCCAAGGTCATATTTTCAAAACTCATACAAGTGGGTCGAAGGGCAATGGAAATGGGCCCAAATCCCATAAATAAGATTTTGAATTAACAAACTGGAAAAATTTGTCACCAATTGATAATGTTTGCTTAAGTTGTTGAGTCGAGATCGAGTTGGTGCTCGTTGGGGCTAGGAGTGCAAATAGAAAGGTCTTAAATCAAAATAGTCTTTATTGTGATTGCAATCATTTAGAACCAAGGAGATGCTTTATATGGGGTAATTTTGATTCTAAGGGCTGCTGGAAAGAAATGTTAGAGCAAGGGAAGTTATCGTTGGTCCAGTATGTCATAGGGCTCTTAGTGTTCCAATGCGCATTGCAACCGAGGGAAAGTAGGAGAGGTCTCATCCCTCAATAGCGGACAAATCTCATATCGGAAAGTCTGTAGGTTGGGAAATAGTACTCACATAGAAAAATGGTCAAGATTGTAGCCTCGCACTAATGTGATAGAGGTTGTAGCCTCTCACCAAGGTGGACAGTAAATCCGCTCCAGACCACAAGTGGAACAAATCGAATGCATATCCCTTTAATGAGAAAGGGTGTTTGATTTGTTGTTTGTCTAATATAAACTTATGGAAAACTTACCACAAGCAAATCATGGAGAATTTTTCTGGGTAGGAAGGAACCTATTTTGAACTTGTAAGATACAAGTAATGGATTTAATTGAAAAAACTTTTTTTAATGATAAGACAAGTTCTAGCCTTGTTTATTTGATCACTCATGTTGTCAGTAAACCCCTCTCACTGAGTTTTGATAAGACAAGTTTTGATTATGTAATGAATCATGGAAGTCATGTTGTCAGTAAACCCCTCTCACTGAGTTGTAGATTCACACCTTCCCCACCCCCCCCCCCCCCCCCACCCCTCCCCCTCCTCCTTACCCCTTTCAAGCATAAAATGTCAAAGAAAACATTAAAACCAAACTACCGAAGTAGTACGTTATTTACAAATTATGCACAACGTTATATATTCTTGTATATCTTAAAAGAATAAACTTATGCACTATTTCTTGTAATTTTAAGCCATGCTCATGTCTATACTATAATAGTGGTTGTGGCTACTATTATATTCTTGGGAGAAGTGGCGGGTTGTTCACTAGGGTCCGACCAAACCAAATCATGGTGTGACAGGTGGCCAAACCTTAGGTGTTTTTTTAGCCAAAGTTCATGCAAAATTAGTCATGGTGGTCAACCAAGTGGTTGCCAGAGTTAGGAAAAATTAGTCGTCAACTAGTCGTGATCGCACCGAACTACACAAAAGCACTAGCGGAGATTAGCTCCTACCGGCTGATATTTCCATTACTGGAGGTCTACCCTAGCCATGTAGGTGTAGAGGGGAGGCATACCGACAATTTGACTCTGGTGGTTGTCAGAGTGGTGGCCGGAGGACAGAGAATTGGCCCTAGAAAGGGAAACCGGAGGCAGCCGATCCTACAGTTTGGAATCGGGGTGGGCCAATATGACCATCTTTCGGCCTTTTCCCACCACTACAAGTAAAGGCCATGGATCTCTAGGGGACTCAATTACAAATAATTTGACACCAAGATTAACTCATTTTGTGAACAGATGAGATATAAGCTCATTTTACTGATCGAAGGTCGGGGAATAGTCCTAGGACGAGATTTCTCATTTTGAATGATAAATCTAAGAATGAACTTTTTGTGATAGCATGAATCATGCTGGTAGCGATAGTGTGATGATGCGAGATAAGTGATAGCGTAAATCGGTGTTACTGTGAAGCATGTTATGAGAGTACTGCTAGACTACCTACATTTTATCTAGATATTGCAGTGGACCCAAGGCCATGTTTTGAAACTACTCGACAAGTGGGCCTAAGGCTAATGGAGATGAGCATTGTCCCATTAATAATACAATTATTATGTTAGAGACAAAGATTGATAAAAGACATGATAATTGGTTGTATGAAATGGGCATCGCCCAATAACTGTTACTGAGCCAAGGTGAGCCTTAACCAGGAGGGCTGGTAGAACACATACAATGGATTAAAGACCTAAATACATGCATGCGTTTGTTGAGAGGGATTGCTAGATGTCCGGTAAGGGGTACTGGTGATTCCAAGTGCAGCTGGACAACACGACTAGTACAAGGGAAGAATTGCTTGTCTAGTATAGCAAGGGCTCCTAGAGTCCTATGCACACTAGGCCTTAGCAAAGAGGAAAATGTCTCATCCCTCAATAGAGGACAAACTCAATTATTGTTTGTGGGCTGGTTAGTGGTTCTCACTTAAGCAATTTGTCATTATAGACATTTGGCTGGTAAAGGCACTCCATGCCATAAGTGGAATACAAGGGAGTTATGTTTTACCAACGTGTGAACCCTCCATGATGGAGCGGAGTTTCTGTGCTAAACCTTAAATTACTAAAGACAACAATCCCATCACAAAACTCTATGAAATACTTCCTTAAATGGAAATCCCTCATGCATATCATATTGTACAGTCAATTGAAATCCATGATACCTTGTTGCTTGACAATGCCTACTCTTTAAGTTGTGTACTCACCCCCTCCCCTAAACCCTGAAGCTAAGATTGAAGTAGAAGGGATTGCTAAAGACCCAAGCCTAGCAAGTACACCTTTATATGATTTTGTGCAGTTACATAACCAGATTTATTTATAAGTGTCTTTTGAAATTTTGCAAGTACTTATTTTGAGTCTTATTCTTGTTGGTGCTATGATGGTGAGAGTCACCCTCATAGAACTAGGAGGTGCAACATGTTGTTCACAAGTCTTGCCAGGAAACTGGGCTGAGGTTTGACACCTTACCTTAGTTAAGGTCCTAAGTCATTTCCGTGGTTTATTTTGTGTTCATACTAACTTCTCACTAAGTCAAGCCATATCTCTTTCTTCCAAGTACTCTTTTTGCTAGTTGGGGTCACTTAAGCAAATTATCTTTTGGACTACAGCCTTAAACTTTGCTATGGTTCTTATAGAAAATTAACCATATTGAACTATTTTGGTCACTAACTTTCCTAGGATGCTCATTCATCCTTTTGGTTTATTGAGCTATTCGTTGTAGTAACAACATCCTCTTATTATTTGAAGAATTTATAGTCCCAACTTAACGGTGGACTGTACATACTTAGGTATATTTTAAGTAGTTTCCCTCCCAATCTCATATTGGGATATCCTTAGAGGCAGTATGCACACTTAGCATATCCTCTTAATGGTTCTAATCATTTAGACATGTTATTCCCCATCTCTTTGGGGTATGTCTTAGGTTCATATTATTGAGGTATATTCTTATCGTTGGGTTTCCTTAACTGAAACCTCTTTTCTTAGTGGCTCTACCACTTGTCCCTATCCATGGCTTCTCAAGCCATGTTGTCATTGATTTTTACGGTGTGAGCCACTATGATATCTAACCATTCTCCAGTTGTACCTCTCATGGTACTCTCTTAATACTACTTTTGTAAAACTTTCACATTCATTGTTTCTATTTTTTAGTACTTCCTTCCTTAAGAAAGTTTTATGTTTTAAAAGAAGGCCTTATCAATGATATGCCCATTTTCTCATCCACCCCAAAATGTTTTGTTTCCAAAAGGCCCTATTTTAAAAACATGAGCTCTAATACCACCAAAAGATATCACGCCCCTATCCGATTCATTGATCGGTGGTCTTGTGCAACTCGTCAATCCCCCCGATGTTACTACAGTGAGATCTTTCACCAAAGTAAAATTGAAGGGACTAATGCTCATAACAATAAATCCTTCTCTATTGTTCTGTGCAAATTTAAAACTTTTCATTTGAGTATAGTGTGCCAAAATGATTTAACAGTAACCCGAGAATATAGCAGTTGATAAGCAGTAAATTACAAACTTTGTACGTCAGTCAAGAGATCTACCTCGAGTTGCATTCGTGTGGAGGTGCTCCCCCGTTCTTACTCAAGTTTCCTCGGCTATTACCTATAATGGATTTGGGGGAGAGACTATGCTCACAGATCAGTGAATAAGGTACAAATGTCGAGCCACTTTATGGCTTATGACTTCAAACATCTCATGAATTTTCCTAACATGGATATTCATTATCAGGTTATTAAAATCCTCATTCCACATTACTCGGCCCCTCAAGACCCCGATCTCAGGTCGTTCATTTTTAGTTAACAAAACCTGTTATCTCACAATATTTTATTTGGCCCCTTGAAACACTTGTCTTGGGCTATTTATTATCAGTTTACATAAACCTTCATTTCACTTTTGGTTTATTTAGCCTCATGAGACTCCTATATTAGGCCATTCTATATTCATTGAGTTATCTGGCCCCTTGAGACTCCTGTCTTAGGCCACCTAGAATCCTTAAATCCACATTATGTCGGGTCCAAATCTCTTTTCCCTAAACAACAATAAAATGCATGCAATACCCAATGCATCATAAACCTGGGCACACATGGCCCCCTTTTTCTTTCATTTTCATTTTTTCTTTCTCTTTCGTTTATGTCCAGAGGGTATGTCATAATACCAATGAGGTGATTCGTGCTCGGAGGGTATTTCATAATACCCATCGGGTCCTCTAAGAGTGTGGGAGTCACGTTTACTCTTCCACAACCGATACCTCATCGGGTTAGTCTCTCACTAGGATGACTTTGCATTCAAGGTCATTGATAACATACCCACTAACAATCTTGCACATGCCCCTTTTACACATGAGACTCAATCTCGCATCCTCGTTATAATAGTGTAACTAGGACATTACACGTATGCCAGTCGAGTGTCCCAAGAAAACAAGAAGCATAGTTTAATCTCCACTTATCCTCACTTTTCAATTTCCCTCGACGTCGACACTACCTCAAATGGTGTCATGTCGATGCCCACACTTCATATCGAAATCTCATATTCATAAGTAAGAAACTTAAACATATTTACACACTATATCTAGGAAAATCAATTTCCTAGAGTATGGTCCTTATTCTAATCATCTCTATGAAAGCACATGCATAATTCATGTGAGGAGTTTGGTCCATCTCTCGACAAACCATTAATAATTATAAGGCATTTCAATGCACATCGGGAGTTTGTTCCTTCACTTGATGAACTCCCATCAACAAACAATAAGCAACTTAATGCATATTGGGAGTTTGGTCCTCCACTCAACCAACTCCACTCAACAAACAAAATGCAACTTAATGCACATTAGGAGTTTGGTCATTCACTCGACCAACTCCCCTCCACAAACAAAATGCAATTTAATGCACATTGGGAGTTGGTCTATTTATCGACTAACTCCCTTAAGCAGATATGACATGCATGAAGCCCCAATTCCATTCCATAGCCCTAGCAGGTGACTATTATTCATGTATCCCAGTTTCTAAGACCCTTACCACGTTTCTTAACCTTTAAAGGGTATTTCTTTAATGGACATACAATTATGCCATTTTACACTTCATATACGAATTTCAAAATCAGCCTAGCATTTATTTCAAAGCAAAGTCCAAAAATTGTAATTACTTCGGTTGGTACAATTAGACTCACCATCATTACTCCTCTCATTGTTTTCATCATGACTTGTTTGTCTTGATTATTATTTTTTGTATCTCTCATTGTGCGATCCTCGTGTAATTCGTTATAGGATTCATTATACATGAATAAAATTTCACAATTGGGTTAGTTTAAATATCTACTAAATATTTATAACTATTATGCAGTAATTTCCCACAAATTACAGTTTTAACACTCGGACTTTGTTCTCTTGACTAACGTGTCGATTAACCTCTACAATCACTAACCCCACCTATGATTTCCTTCCAAATCAAAATTAAACCAAATTAGGTCTTATTTACCAAAAGACCCAAAAAATTCTAAATCCCTTACTTAGATAATCCAACTTTTCCAAAATTTACATTTTTGTATTTAAGTTGGGTAAAATTACAATTTTGCCCTTACTCATTAAAGTTCCCAAATTTAGACCCTAGACATCCCAAGTCTCTTATTTGAATCCTCACAACTACTTTAAATAGACTTGGACCCTAAAAATGTATTAATGATATTTTTGCTCCTAAAATGGACAAAATTACTATTTTTCCCTTGACTTACAAAAATATCTATTTTGCATATTTACTTTGGCAATATTACCATTTTTCTATCCATAGTTCAAAATGTACTATTTAATATCTCTTTGGGTATAATTGACCATTTTACCCATAATTAGGCAAAATTACCATTTTACTTCTCCTTTACAAAATATTTATGATTTTGCCCCAAATTCCCAAAAATGACTTTAGGAATCCACATATGTCTTAAAATCACTTATAAGCCCTTTTGGCTACTATTGGGGACATTTTCCACAATTTTTCCGTATTTGCAATTTGATCCTCAAACTTTTGAGAATTGCATTTGAGTCCCTAAACTTTTGAACTCAATTCAAATGAACTTCTAAATTCACAATATACCCCAAATTGATCTTATCATATCCCTAATGGCTCATGGAAGGAGTGGGGGGGAGCTTACCTCAACCAACCATGACAGAATTTGACCATTTTCCAAAACTGGCTAAAATTGAGCAACTAAGGGGGTTGTAGGAAATTTTCACTCGAGATGGCCAGAGAGGTGGTCGGAGCTTACCATTATTTAACCAAGATCTTAGCAAAGCTTTTATGTGGTGGTGGTCGGCCTGGTTGTCGAAGTTGGGTGAATTTGGTCGTCAACTGGTCGCGATTAAGCTGAACTTGACAGACCTACCGGCGTAGACTGGATCTGTCGGTCAATTCTACCCTTTGGTCAACCTTGGCTATGGAATGGTAGATGGGAGGAAAACTGTCACTTTGGCACTGGTGGCCACGTGAGTGGTGACCGGAGGAGGGAGCATTTAGCCCCAAAAGGCCATCGGCGATGACTGAACTTTCTATCCGAGATTGGGGTCATCCAAAATGACCCACATGAAGCATTGTCCAACCACAATCAAGTTGTGACCCAGTCATAGAACTTAAGAGGAATTATCGATATTTTGACACTAATATCACTCTCATTTAGTGATAAGATGAGAGAGAATTGTTTGTTTGAGTTATCAAAGGTCGAAGAGCTATCCAAGATCGAGAATTTCATCTTTGAATGCCAAATTTGAGTTATCTAGGAGGTGTTGATCCAATTAACTCCATAGGGAGACCCATAGCTCAGTTCCTAGTAGATCTCTACAATTTGTAGCACTTGATTTTAGAAAAAAATCGAGTCAATTATAGTGGCATTTGAAGTGGTGCATTATAAATCATGTCGGGCGGTGGTGAGGTGGACCATAGGCGAGTTGGGAATGAAAGATATATAGATGTGGTAGATCATATGCATAAACCACATGAACGTGTGTTTATTAATAAATAAATTAATAAATTATATATAAGCGTGCATATTTATAGAATGATAATAAAATAAAGATAAAAATAAATAATATTATAATATAATGACATAATCTTAATTAATAAAATTATATCATATATTATAATTTACTAAAATAATATAATAATAATAATATACTATAATATATAAATAAATATAATGATATGGCATTAAGATGGAGAATGTAAGGTTATGTTCAAATTTACTTACGTACACAAAAATTGTGAAACCCGTCATCTCGTATCAAGGAAAAATGAGAAATAACTGGTCAATTTAATGGGAAAACCAAACCACTTAAGGAACCGATAATGATAAAGAGGGGTTAAAATGAGTAATTGGATAATCGCAAGTGACCCAAAATTTATGAAAATCATGGGGAAGGACCATTAAGTAAATTGGATGGAAAAACCGGACGGTTCAAGATGAACTGAACCTAAACTAGATTGAACTGGTATGAACCATACATAAACCAGTTTCTAAATTCATTTTTCTTGGTGGCTTAAAATTTTCAAATTGGAAAATTGAAGCCACCATTAGGTAGAAAATTAATTTAGATTAATTTAAAAATTTTTAATTTTGAGAAACCGGTTGAATTGGACTTGAACCGACTAATTTTCGACATTGAACCTGGTCGAACTAGTCTAGTCCGATTCAGAACAATGTCATGTTCTTCCTTAGGAGGATATCACTATTCATCAGTTCAGAAATTTTCCTTCTCCAGCGAAGGAATATTCACTCAGATTAGGGTATTTTCGGGCAAGGATAAGCTTGACCAAAATGGAAAGTGGTCGAGTAGAGGGTTCGTGAGCTCCCTATATAAAGAGCTCCTCTCCATTCATCCTCTACACACTCAAATCGCCATTCTCTCTCAATAGCTCCATTTTCTGGTGAAGTTCGAACCAAAGCTCCGACTTGGGCATTTTTCTTAGCCCTAGAAGGCAAGGTCAGGTCCTACTGACTCCAAGGGAAGTCAGCTACCTAACAGCATCCTCCTTTCGACTCAAGGACCACCGAAGAAGTGCTAGCAGAATCAAACAACAGTGAAGCAACTCCGATAGACTGAAGCTGCCCTATGTTTGGCCGAGCTGAATTTGGCCCAATTGAGACCCCATCCGGCCAAACCAAGCCTCCCCAATGCCCTCACGACTCTCACACGACCTTAACAAAGCTGAAAGGTAAGCCAATTCGACCCTGCTACATCGTTGTAGAATGATGTTAGAGAGAGAAAGTGTCGAATTTCACTAATAAAATTCACACTCAATTGGACTTCAATTGTGGCAATTCTTGATCCTAGAAGAAACCTCAAGATTAGAGCTACCTCCCTAGATTGAGAGCTCAGACCGCCGCACCTCCGATGATAAGCTTTCGAAGTTGTCTCTCTCTACGAACAGTTTTCCGGTGAAGCTCTATTTGAGCTTATTCCAGACCCAAATGCTGTTATTCAAAGCTGAATTGAATCGTATGGAAGTGTCGAAACTGATCCATATGATCAATTGGAGCAATTAACCCCGATTAAATAACCAATTTGAAGAAATCAAATTCAATCAATATAAAGGAAAGAAATTGGGGGAAATTTTTTGGGAAATTGGGGATTTTGAAAAATTGAGGTGACCTCAATGCAATTTCTCAAAATTGAAGGTCAATTGGCAATGAGAAAGATTTGGGGGGACCAATTGGTCAATTTTTGAAAGATTTAGGGCCAAATTCCTATTTTTGGAAAGTAGGGGCAAAACCGTAATTTATGAAAAATTGGTGACCAAATTGGAAATTTGGAAAACTTGAGCCCCTTACACAATTTTGAGTAAATTGAGGATCCAAGGAGGATATTGGGAAACCTTGGGACTCAATTTAGGGAAAAGATAGCATTAGGGACCTAAAGTTAAGAAAAATTAACTTTAGGGACCTAAGTGCAATAAACCAACAATTTTGAGCCTAGTCGCTCATACATGAGAAAACGATGGTTGTCATGACAAACCTTAATTGATAAGGATACCCAAATCGTGTAGGTACACCAAAGATCGAACTGCAAGCAAGGAAAAGCTAGCGTGGACTTAGAAGCTGACTAGGGATGAACGCATCACGGTCACTGAGTGAGTGGGCTTAATAACATCATACATGGTTGCGGTGGTGAGCACCATTTTGAAATGAAAAACCATGTGAGAGTGGACTTAATAACATCGTACCTAGTTGGGGTAGTGAGCACCATTTTGAATTGAAAAACCACGTGTGAATGGGCTTAATAATATCATACCAGGTTGGGGTGGTGAGCACCATTTTGAAATGAAAAACCACGTGTGAGTGGGCTTAATAACATCATACCTGGTTGGGGTGGTGAGCACCATTTTGAAATGAAAAACCACGTGTGAGTGGGCTTACTAATGTCATACCTGGTTGGGGTGATGAGCACGTTTTAATTGAAAAGAAAGACCATCGTGAGTGGGAATTTTCTAACACCATACTCGGTTGGGGTGATGAGCACTTTATTAAATGAAAACCTACTTACTAGGAATAAATGAACATCATATTGGTTGGTATGATGAGTTTTCTTAAGGAAAGGAGAAACCCGCCTACCGGTTTTAAGCGGAGTTATCATCACACCGGTTGATGTGATGAGTTAAAAAGTGAATTTTGTCAGAAGTGTTCTCCACTGACTGTGTGCCAATGCTTAAAACATTTGGGAGACCTTCGTGATGGGAGCTTAAACAACTCTGATAGGCTAGGGGTCTCGATTTTGAACTGTTAGGGCTAAATGCCTAGTTTTGGAAAACACGTGTAATGGACCCAAGGCTAGTGGGCACGAGTAGAAGCTCGTAAACAAAATTGATTAGGAAGAGTCATGAAAATTCCTAATGAAATTGATTGTGTGTACACCACAGTACCGAGTAAGGACCGACAGTGCTCGATAGACTAGCAGTAGTGCATCAGGGCTAGGTCGACAAACCAGCCTAGACAAATAGTTGTAGGTCGGGTTGAGTGTTGGGGTCATTGGACCGTTGCCACCAAAGATGAAGGCTATTATGTGAAAACTCTTGTTTGTGCATGCACTTGTCGTACGAGACCGTCAAGACGCCCTAGGGGGTAGTGATGAGTACCAAGGGCTGTTGGACGACATGGGGAGCAATAAGGGCAGTTTGTCGTGCTAGTCAGTCATGAAGCTCTTGGAGCTTCTTGCGCATGAGACCGGGATGGATTCAAGATGAGGTCTCCATTTGAATACGGACACGATGTGGCATTCGAATTCGAGGGTTGGGCGTCTAGGACGTCCAATCAAATTCAGGGTAGATGTCACACCCCAACCCGGTTTGGTCGAATCCCCATGAGCAACCCGCCACTCTCTCAATTTATTAAGGGTTTTCCCCTTCTTTTAAACCATGAGAAGTAAGCCATCCTTTAAACCTGTACCATTCCTGGAATAACATAAATCAAAACTGCATGAAATTTTAAACTTTACATACCTGTCTTGCAAGTGTAATTAACTGGGGTCTTTGGGTAGGTTTTCCCTAGGTTACCTGAAAAGGGATGTAAGGGAGGGGGTGAGAACAATTACTTAGTGAATGGGTTTTTAAAGTTTGACTTTTAGGAAAAATGTTTGAATCGGAGTGTGCCATACTCCTTATTTTCTTTTAAAACCATTCATCCTTAAAAAACAATCTTGGTTTTCATTGCCATTTCTCATTACCACGGTGTGTTTATCAACTAACACACGCCCTTCATCATGAAGGATAACACACTTTAGTTTCTCGAATTTTTAAAATCCCCAAATTTTTCTAAATTTTTTTGCACGATAATTTCCTCCAATTATTTTCCCCAATTTCAACCATCTAACTCAACCGAATTTGATTTCATCAAATTGAAAAATCAAATGAGTTTAATTGTTGAAATTGAAGTTAGATTGGAGTTTATACACCTTTATACGATTCAATTGCACTTTGAATCGCACGATTTGATGTCGTAATGAGCTCAAATGGAGCTTCACCGAAAAACTGGACTTATAGAGAGAAAGCTTTGAAGGCTTACCGTCGGGGGCGCGACGGTCCGAGCTTTCAATCTAGGCAGATAACTCTTGTCCTGAGGTTCCTCCTAAGATCAAGAATTGCATCAATTGATGCCAAATTGAGTGAGAATTTAGTTATCGAAGTTCTATCGGTTCTCTCTCTAGCACCGATCGAAATTTATAGAGGCGAGGCAAATTGGCTTACCTTTCAGCTCTAATTTAGCTGTAGTAGGACTTTGGGGGTGTTGGGAGGGCTTGGTTTGGCCTAAGAAGGGTCAAATTGATAGATTTCAGCTCGGTTAAAACAGGCCAACTTCGGTCTGCCGAAGCTACTTCACTGTTCGATCATGTCAGCGCTTCTCCGGCGACCCTCAAAGCAAATAGAGACTATAAGCGTATAGCTGACTTCTCCCCGAATCCAAAGAACCCATCCACGCCTTCTTTGGCTTAGAAAAATGCACAAGTCGTAGCTCTAGTTTGAGCTTCACCATAAAATGGAGCAGTTGGGAGAGAGTGGAGTTTTCATGTGTGTGGAGGATGAATGAGGATGGGCTCTTTATATAGGAAGCTCGGGGACTTCTTAGCCATCTGATTGGCGCCTTAATGGCAGTCATTCATTGCTTGAAACTCCCTGGACGAAGACTTTTCATCTTCATGGGCGTTACTCGATTTTCTAGCAAGTTGATAGTGTTGTCATCAGAATGAAGAAGACTACATTATTCTAAATCGGACCGGTTCGGTCCGAACTGGGTTCAAAGCTTAAACCGACTGGTTCAGGCCCAATTCGACCAAGTTTTTCAAAATTAAAAATTTCTAAATTAATCTAAATTCATTATCTATCAAATGGTGGCCTCAATTCTCCATTTTAGATTTTCTAAGCCACCTATAAAAATTAATTTAGCATCCGGTTCATACCAGTCCAAACCGATTAAATCCGGTTCGGATCCGGTTCACTTGAACCAGTTTGGTTTTCATCTCTAATTCATCCTAAGGTCCTTTTCCAAGGTTTTATGAACCCTTTGGGTCACTTGAGAGTTGTAATTTCCCAAATTGTCCGTTCTCTGATGATCAGGTTTGTGAACCAGTTTGGTGTTTCTCGCTCGGTTTGACTGATTCTTTTCCCAATTTTCCTTAACTCAAAAGGGCGGGGTTTACAGTAGAAGTGGATGGACTTCTATCTTGGCGAACGGTAAAAATGCTCCGATCCACAGGTGGGTTCAGTGGACGAGCTGCACCTATGAATGTGTGTGCCCTTCCTTATGAAGGGAGTGTGTTTGTTTGCTAAACGCCTCTCGTGTTAAGGGGATGGGCTAAGAAAGCTAAGCACACCTAATATGAAAATGGGAAAAAGGTTTTGAAAAATTGAATTTGAAGAAATCCTCTTGAAAGGAAAATGTTAATCTTGATGGTAAACTAAAGATGTTTTGAAAAAAAATAAAAAATAAGAACTCACTCCTAACACACTCTCACTGAGTTATAGAACTCACCCTCTCCCTTTACCCATTTTTAGGTAACAGAGAAAAACCCACCTTAAAGACCCTCTTGTAATGGAACTATAAGACAAGTATGGTCATTTTAATGTATTCCAATTTTGTATAATGCTATTTCTGGAAAAACAGGAAAGATGGCGCTTTATTCCTCTCGGTTTAGAAGAGAGTGAAACCCTTCATAAACCGAAGTGAGTAGTGGGTTGCTCACAGGGATCCGACCAAACCGGGTCGAGGCATGACAAAAATAAACCCATTGGTTGTATCCCTCTTATATGGTACCTAAATATGTTTGGACCAAAATTTGGCAATACCAACCATGGTTAGGAGTTTGAGATCAAATTAGTAGAAGTGTTTGATGAGTAATTATTATGACTACTCATGAGGTAAAAAGTGTAGAACATTCATTAAATTGCCCTTAGATTAGACATTTATGGTTTAAAAGTTGTATTAGGTGGTTTGATACAAGTTTGCTCAAATGTGAGAAGTGAATGGTTGGGAGGAAACAAGACATGCAAATGTGTAATTTTGGACCTTATTTAAGAGAATACCTCAAATGAACGAAGAGTAAACGAAGATATAAAAAAAAAAAGAGTAGTTAAAAATATACATGGTTCAATCATTCAAGGATGTTAAAAGGCGGAATAATGGGGATAGAGGAGTTAGAGCGGAATGTAAGGAAGGATGGTGCTTACAATCCCATTGAGAGAATTGAAGAAGGGAGAATTGAAGAATTTCTAAATTAGTGGATGTATCCCCATTGAGAGCAGAAGTCATGAACAGGTTAAGATCAATTTCCCTTGACCGGATCACGTGTAAATACAATCAAACTAAATATCAACAGTTAACATACCATTACTCCAAACCCCATCACTTAAATCACTACCTTTGACAAGTACACGGCCGTCTCTTAGTCACAAGTCCCACAGACAGTCAATGTTGGCGATGTTATCCTCCAAGGTTGATATCTTCAAGCGTTGTTGGTTCGAATATGATTTCTCTGCGGTCTGGTCGATATCGCTGGTTAGGCTAGTGTCCTGCGAGAGGCTAACCGTCGACTCCCGATGAGGATCTGAACACTGCTCCTCCTTGCAGTGCAGATGGCTTCGTTTTTTAGGGTACAATATCTTGGGACTAATCGATCCCAATGCTTCAATGGACGCTGAAGAAAGTGGATCTAAAAATGGGCTAATTTGGTTCGTCGTCATCACATTCATCATACGGGAATAGCCGCTATTGTTACGTATTACCATCTGATCATGCAATTCGCTGCTTCCGGATGGGAAATAGAAGTATTTACCATCTGATGATTTCGGTATAAACAGTGATGATGATGACAGATCCAGATCCATATAGTTGTCGACTCCCTTTGTCAACTTGAATTCGTTATCTTCAACAGCGCCATTGAAAGCCGAGCTGGTAGGCTCAGTCAAGCAAGGTAGGCCGATCAGAGGTGGGGTCGAAGAGAAAGGATGATCCAACTGATCATCATCTACGAAAGAGTCGAATTGTCTTAATTGTGCTCCTCCTAGAATAGTTGGAGCTGGTTTCTTCACCCCAGTGATATTCTTATGAAGAACCCTACAGACAACCCAGTCATCCTGCCACAGGGGAAGGACAACTCTATGGATCAGTTCATTGTTTCTTCCTCATACGCATATAGAACCGATATTCCGTGTCATTGGTCTCATTAATTAACGAATTGTGAAAAATGGTTCATTCAGTAGAAAAAAATAAAAGATTAAATCAGCAATATTACCTTTGATGCCCTATGGAGGTCGTAGTGGAGCTTGCCCTCAAGCCGGAACTCGTGCATCACCCAGTCGGTCTTCTCACCTCTAGGTGCCCTCCCGTGGTAGAACACAAGCGTCTTCTTCATCCCCACTAGCCGGTCTTTTCCGTGGAAGATCTCTTTGTCCTTCCCCGTGGCCTTCCAATAACCGGACTCCGTCGCTCGATTTGTCCTCGTGCCTGTTGGGTACTTCCGGTCCCTATGGCAGAAGAAGTACCACTCCTTTTCTCCCATCTTCGCTTTCCCTGCACATAAAACCAACCGAAGAATGAGAATATTAGATACATACAATCCTAAGTTGTTCAAATAAAGATCAATTATAATGCTTATGGAATACAACAAATCCAATGCACATGAATCCCAATGGTAAAATATCCATCCCTAGCTGGCCGAAGATGATAAGATAGGAGAAGCAAATATTCAGAAAAAGAAAGAGGGAGAGCTTACTGGGCATGTCCCAGGGTTCGCACTTGTTCATATCCACCTCACCGATCACAATAGAGCTGAAGTTGCGGTCGATGGCCTTCGGGGAGAGATAGTAAGTTATGATCTCCTCATCGGTAGGGTGGAATCGGAATCCAGGAGGCAGATCGACCGGGCCATCATCCTTGTTTACCTCGTTTGGCTCATCCATTTCAGATTCTGCTATATCTCTTTCCAAGGTTCAAGAGAGTTGAGTCCAAGAAACCCACCACCGGTTTCGAAAACAACCCCAAACTAAACTAACAATTATGATGTAGATTATAAACTGGCAGCTAGAAAGAGGATATATGGTGACCAAAGCGAGAGACAAAGGGAGGGATTGTTCTTTGTTTCTGGAGGGATAGAAGGGGAGAAAGAGAGGAAAGCTGCAAGAAAGTAGTTTAAACGGGCAAAGAGAAGCTTAAATAGAGGCAGGCGCTTCCTCGAATCCATCATTGTAATCCGTGTGCCTCATTTCCCTATTATATTGATATGACTTAAATATACAATTTCAAATATTCATTTAATTTATTTATACCAATTTTGGGATAAGATTATCACGGATTTCCAAAGCAACAAAGGTTGTAACTGAGGTTTTCTTTGCAAGGGATACAGCTTAAATAATGTGTTGGTGGGGTGGGTACAATGGAGATCCTTAGACAGGAAGGTGCTTACTGAAGAAACTTCTCAGCTGAGGTTGTGAAAACTCATTTCTTTCGTCCTTTTGCACATAGCTATATTCTCCCGGTTATTCATTTCTACATCAAATCAACCATAATCTATAACCCAACTATAATCTTGGTCCAAAACTGAACTATTGTCCTTCTATTAAATATGATGGGAACACGTGAATGATATGAATTCAACACCTACAATATAAGTAATATGATAAAAAAAATATGGGTTTGACATGTTTGTTTCCCCCCTCTCATTGCCCCTCTCTTTGGATATGGATTTGACTTATTTGTTTCCCCTCTCATGCCCACGTCTTTAACATGTGTGTTGCGCATAATTCTCTTACTACATTCAATGTTTGCTCAATCAATTTTCCTACATTTGTTAGTGTTTGTCTTATACACATCCTTAGTTTCTTTATTTCCTGATAGCCCTACAAGAAGATGCAATCCTTCCTAACTTACATATTTTGAATTGTTTATCATGATGATATAGCCTTAACCATTCCTTAAATCACACAACAAAAAATGAGTACAAATACTCTCCATATTCCATTTATATCGAACCAAATAAGGTTAGTCCATAAACAATTGAGTAACATTTGTTCCACCAAAACTTTAACAATTATTGCATTTACTAATATCTCACAATACAATTAGAACAAACTCGCCAAGTAAAATTACTTATCTTAGTGATACATTAAAGCTGTCAAATACTCTCTAAACACACTTGGACACAAGGCACTTTCATAATTATGTATCTTAGCTGATCACACTCAGGAAGACATACATTGACTTAAATGTTATTATACATGATTTTCCATTGGTCAAATCATTGTAGATATCTCTTAGTACTAGTGCTATTGGGTTGCTTGTGATTTTTTAAACCTCTTGTGATGATACATGCTAATGTATGAGGCAAATATTACATCTACCTATTTGGCTACTAATTAGTGAGCACACGGTAACATGTTTTATGTCTTCCTTTGTGGTTAGGGTACTTAATATATGACCTTCCACTTAGGGTACCTATCTATTGCCCTAAACATATGTACTCGTCCTCCATTAACTATTTGCAACACTAGGCATTCCTTTAAGTCTTTCCTTTCAGACACAAATGCTCCTTTATAAAGAAGGTTGCGACCCTACATAAGTAGACATTCAGTCAATTTTATACAAATATCTACCTTTTTAAGACTATGGCCAAATGATATGTAACATTCTCCATGCATTTTTTTTTATTAGGAGGGCTTGATTGAATGTTGAAGTTCTTTCATGCCCATGCCACTTTCCTTTAGGTCTACCAGCCTTGTTAAGGTGACCTAATGCAATTTTCCTTTATATTCATCTTTTCCCACCAAAAGCTTAAGTTTATAGCAATTATTTCATTGCACCAACCCTACAACAAAAGAAGAAACTCATGATATAGTTGAGAATGGTACTAATAATAGATTCTATTAATACTTCTCTTCCACTTCCACTTCATGACAGTTAGTTAGTTTACCATCATGGTAGTCTATGTGTAATCCTTTCATGGTAGTCTATGTGTAATCCTTTCTATCAAGAAACATATTGTTCATGTCATGTTTCTTCTCCTTTTGATAGGTACACCGAGATACTTGATTGTGTTTTGCCTCGTTCCCATGTGCAAAAATATACAAGATTGTGCTTTATACAAGATTGGTGTTAAAACGAGAGTTAATTCTTGATTTATGAATACTTGGACAATCGTATAGTTGATTGTGAATGGGTCAACTTGTATGATATACATGTGTTTCAGGTTCATATTGATTAGTGATATGATTTTGGTTAGATTGCAAGTTAATCCTTAATTTATGAATTCATAGACAATTGTATAGTTGATTGTGAATGGGTCAACTTGTATGATATACATGTGTTTCAGGGTCGGGGTACAAAAACAACCCACTAAATCCGCTCGATACTACAATGGTGTCTACTTTTAATAAAGTAATATCGATTGGGTCACAACTAAGAATAAAATGCATATACATATTTAGAGGAAATTTAAACATTTCTTTCATAAATATTATGCCCAAAAATATATACAAAATTATTCAGAATACAACACTAATAAGCATGAAATTAAAAATGTGTGTACACATGTTTTGAAATTAATATCTCAATTCGTGATTGTGATATAGACGATATCCCAACTCTATGTGTAACATAAGGAATTTCCCGATGCATAAACCGGGAAGAGATGAATCGAGAGGCAGAATGCCAACCAGGGAACAAAATTGACCTAGAATGGAAGAGAGAGATCGATAGAGGAGCCAAGACGGGTAAAGTAGATCTCGAGAGACACTTGAGGGTGCCTCAGAACCCAAGGAAAATGATTTGAAAGAAATCGGAAGAAAACTAGCTCAGACCGGGTTCGGGCTGAGGGAAGTCATAAAACCCCAGAATTTTTAAGGGCTTAAAACAAATCCAAATGGAACGAGTATTGTAAACCCTGCCCTTTTGAATTAAGGAAAATTGAGAAAAGAACCGATCAAACTGAGTGAGAAACACCGAATCGGTTCACAAACCCGATCATAGGGGAACGGGCAAATTAGGGAATTTACAACTCCTGAGTGACCCAAAAAAAGTTCATAAACTTTCGAAAAGAACAATAAGACAAATTGGGAGAGAAAAACCAAACCAGTTCGGATGAACCGGATCCGAACTAGATTGAACCGGTAAATTTATGGATCCCGAGTAATCTAAGAAGTCACAAACCGATTGAAAACCAAACCAGTTCAGGTGAACCGAATCCAAATCGGATTGAACCAATTTGGACCGATTTGAACCACTATTGAACCGTAAGCTAAATTCATTTTTCTAGTTTGCTTAAAAAAGTTCAAATTTGAGATTTGAGGCCACCATTGAATAGAAAATGAATTTAGAAATTTTTAGATTTGAAAATTTTGGTCGAATTAGGGGTTAACCGGTCGGTTTAAGCTTTGAACCCAATTCGGACCGGTCAAGTCCGGTACAGAACAGTGTCGTCTTCTTCCTTCAAATGACAACACTATTCACTCGCCGAAAAATCGAGCCGACGCTGACAAAGCTGAAAAGTCTCCTACCAAGGAGTTTTATGCAATAAATGATCACCATTAAGGCACAAATCAGACGACCAAAAAGTCTCCGAGCTTCCTATATAAAGAGCCCCTCCTCATTCATCATCTTTACACCAGAAAACTCCATTCTCTCTCAACTTCTCCAATTTTCGGTGAAGCTCGAACCAGAGCTCTGACTTGGGCACTTTTCTAAGCCAAACAAGGTGAGGTCAGGTTCTTTAGAACTATGGAGAAGACAGCTACACGTTTGTAGTCTCCATTTGCTCTGAGAGTCAACGGAGAAATGCCAGCGTGATCAAATAGTGAAGCAGCTTCTGCGGACCAAAGCTGCCCTGTTTTGGCTGAGCTGAAATTGACCAATTTGAGCCGTTCTTAGGCCAAACCGAGCCCTCCCAACACCTCCATAACACTCCTACAACAGAATTAGAGCTAAAAGGTAAGCTAATTCGACTCTCTTCTATAATTTCTAACAGGTGCTAGAGAGAGAACTGACAAAACTTTGATGATGAAATTCTCACTCAATTTGATATCAATTGATGCAATTATTGATTCTAGGAGGAACCTCAGGATACGAGCTATCTTTCTATATCAAAACCTCGGACCATCGTGACCCTAATAGTAAGCTTTTGAAGCTTTCTCTCTTTAAGTCTAGTTTTGCGGCGAAGCTCCGTTTAAGCTCATTTCAGCACCAAATCGTCCGATTCAAAGTGTAATTGAATCATATGAAGGTGTAGGAACTCCAATTTAACTTCAATTTCAACAATTAAACTCATTTGATTGATGAATTTGATGAAATCAAATTTGACAAATTTAGAAGGTTGAAATTGGAGGAAAAATTGGGGGAAATTCAGGAATTTTGAAAATTAGAGGGACTAAAGTCCAATTTCATAAAATTGAGGACCAATTGGGCATGATAAAGATGTTGGAGGACTAATTGGGCAATTTTTAGAATTTTTGGGGCAAAACTTACCATTTATGTAAAGTAGGGGGGCCAAATGGTAATTTTGGAAAAGTTGGGGGACCAAATTGGAAATTTGGGAAATTAAACCACTTTTTGTGAATTTGAATAAATTGAGATCCTAAGATGAATTTTAAAAGTTTTGAGACTCAATTTGAGGAAAAACTAACATTTGGGGACTTAAAGTTAAAGAACAATAACTTCAGGGACCTAATTGCAAATGAAGGAAAAGTTAGGTTTCTCATTAATTTAGTATGAATGAGGGCTATTAGGCCAAAGAAAAATGAACAAGAATGTTCATGTCGTGTAGAACACGAAGTACTGAGAACACCAGCTTAGACAAGTTTGAGTAAGGACAACAAGCCGGGTATGAGGAATTTCACTACATGATCTGGTGAGTGGGATTTTTATATCATACCCGATTAGGATTATAAGTATCTCAAAAATGGAAACCAACTGCTAAGTGGAATTTTAAACATCACCTCTAAGAGGAGTGATGTGAAAATCACACAGAAAAACTAGTTACCGGTTATAAGTAGATCATACCCGGTTGTTATGATTAAACTTCATTGAAGGAAGTCAAAAACCCATTCATCGATTACGAGCGGAGATGTCCTCATACTCGGTTGGTATGATGGACAGTTGAAAAATATATTTTTGTCGGAAGTGATCTCCCCTTACTGTGTGCCACTGCTTAAACAATTTGGGAGACCTTCTTGATGGGTGCTCAAATAGCTCTATTAGGCCAGGAGGCCTCGATTTTGGAACTTGGGGGCTAATATGCCCAATTTTGAAAATCTCGAATAGTGGGCCCTAGGCCAGTTGCCATGTGTAGGAGCTCGTAAATAAATATGATTTATATGCCGTGAAAACTTCAGTAAATGAATTGTTTGACCATGGTACTAAGACATGACCGACATACTCAGTCAACTAGTGGCAGTGCGACATGACAGGTCTCCGGACTAGTCAAGACAAACAGTTGCAGGTCGAGTTGAGTGTCGGGGCCGTTGGACCAGTGGCACCATAGATTATATGGCATCATGTGAAAAATGTTGATTGTGCATGCATTGTGTTTAGGGGACCTTCAAGATGCCCAAGAGGGGTAGTGATGCATCACATGGCTCTGGATGACCTGGTGGATACAAAAGCATTTTCTCGTACCAGAAGTCTTACGAAGCTCGACGTAGCTTCAAGCGCATGAGACCGGGGTAGGGTCAGGATGAGGTCTCTGTCCTCATACGAACATGGAGATTTTTTACTGGATTGAGAGTCAGATGTCATGAACACCCACTCATTCTGAGGGTAGAAGTGGACATGCTTCTATTTAGGTGGCCGTTAAAGTTGCTCCGACGCCACAAGTGGCTTCAATGGATGGGCTGGCCTGTGATTGTGTGTTTTACCTTCATAATGAAGAATGTGTGTTGGGTGATGACACACCATGCTTAATAAGAAATGGTGATAAAAATCGAAATTTGAAATGAAAAGTTTTTTTTTAAAAGAGAGTAAGGAGTCTAGCACACTCCGAATTAAACATTTTTCCTCTAAGATAAATTTTGAAAACCCATTCACTAAGTCGTTGTACTCACCCCCTCTCTTATATCCCTTTCAGGTAGCCCTAAAAAGTTTATCCTAAAGACCACCAATTAATACGTCTATGAGACAGGTATGATGAGTTTAAAATTTTATGCAGTTTTGATATATGTTATTCTAGGAAAGGTACAAATTTAAAGGGCACCTTACTCATCACGGTCTATAAACAAGGGGCAACCCTTAGTAAACTAGGAGAGTGGTGGGTTGATCACAGGGATCCGACCAGATCGGGTCGGGGCATGACAACTTGAGTGATATTAGAGCATGTTTCCTCGAATATACTATCAAGACTAGATAACATTGTAACTGATAGGAATACTTTTAAAATTTTCAGATGGCCCCAAGAAAAGTAGCCAAACAAACCCGCGCTACCTTAGCCACCCCGAAAACCAGAGAGAACCCCATCCCAAGGGAGGAAATGAACCAAGAGTATAGAAGGACCCTTAGAGTAACCTCGGGACGAAGAGGACTCAACAGGAAAGCCTCCAAGGTGTTCAAGCTCAAGGACAGAAAGGCATCAAACCATCAACAAACCCTTAGAAAGGCCCCACAATGCTCAAAGTGTGGGAAAAACCATAAAGATCCACACAAGGAAATGACTTGTTATAAATGTGGGCAATGGGGACACTTCAATAGAAGATGCCTGACATTGCGAAGGACAAGACTCGTGATGATATGTTATGAGTATAGAAAAGTGGGACATATAGCAAAGAATTGTCCCACACTGCGAGGAAACCAAGTGATACCTTCTAATATGGACACCTCCACCCCTACAGAAGTTCGAAGGGATAACATTACACAAACCACAATTGCGACTAAGGAACCAAATCTCACCCAAGAAGAAATCTCCCTGGACTATAGTTTAGTAGTGAGTACTCCCGATCCCATCGTTGTAACAATCTCCCTCAAGAGATGTTAAGACCAAAAACTGTGTTCTTACTTCAATAAAGAAAATTCTAAACATCTGAAAATTTCTTTGTTCCTTAATGATACGAAAGCATGTCTTAATTGCCTGAGAAAGAATCACGAAAAGAAGATTAAGGGTAGTACCTTAATAAAACCCAAAGATAATAGAATATGGATAAAGGGAATTTTCCCTTAAGGAGCACTACAAACCACCTAGGAGCAAAGAAGGAAACACCTACTTCATAGAAGACAAGCTGAACGATGACAGATAACTAGAAAGCCTCGAGATAGTAAAGTATGATCTACTTTGGAAAAATAGAGAAGCCAAGAAGGGTTGTAGACTAACCTAGCGAGGAAGGGAGAAGTGGAAAGGCCAAAATAATGGAATGGAAGGATGAAGAAAACCCTAGAAGAAATAAATAGCCGAAAGGAAATGAAGACAACACTCAAGCCATAAATATGACTTAGTAAGTCCCGCACAAAGAGGTCTTGGAGCAAATAAATGCTTGAACATTCCCAAGAAAGGGGACCCTAGGAAGGCATACGTATTCCTACAGAGAAATAATGGACCAAGTGACGAAGGATGAGGAGATGAAGTGCATGCTGATGTGAAAGAACATCCAGAAAATCTAGGAAAAGTAAGCCCTTCAATTCGGAAGGAGGTAAGGAGAAAGTAACCAATGATATCTAGACTGGACGTGGCCCACACTCACTTAATAGAGCCCAAGGAGTGTATGGCTAGACATAAAGGGTGCTAGGAATCAATCTATTAGTAGGAGTTCTTTGAAGAGAGGATAAGGAACAAAAAGGAAATGGAGGACGATGAAGGACAAAGAACGGGAAACAATACCGACCTCAGAAGGGTGTAAGGAAAGAAAAAAAATCCTTCAAGAGGCGTTAAGAAGTTGAAATAGGATGAGAATCGATGGTCAAAGAGAATAAACGAGACCATAGGAAAGACCGAGGAATAGTGGAGACAACACACTAAAGAAAGGACGAATGGGCATAGTGTGGAATACACAAAATAAGACTAATAATTGAAAGATTCTCAGGTAAAGTATAAGGGACGAAATGGAATTTTAAATGAAGAAGGATTCAAAGTAGGCAAATTCCCCAGTATAGAAGGAAAGGTAAGGAAAAGGAGGAAGAAACCTTCAAAGAATGGTAAGAAAGTTGAGCTTGTAGCTCCTAAGATGAAAGTCCCTACCTTGATGGACATAGTAGAGAATGAAACCATAAGAAGGGAACTCCCTAAATAAAACAATCAACACATAGACCAAAAATGGATCAACTCGAAATAATGAATTGTGAAATGGTCACGAGCATGAAAGTGTAGATTAAGGAAAAAGGAGAACCCTTCAGTAAAGGATGTCACTGGGAATGAGGAAGGACATAAGCAAAGGAAGATGCGAACCTAGAGAAATATCTTTGAACTCGGGGGGCAAGACATACTAGTTATCATAAACTACATGAAAGGAGTAAACAATATGAAAGAAAGGAACTTCCTTAAGCAAGAGATTTAAAGTGGCCTAAGTGAAAGAATGACTGAAGAGTTAACATGTTTAACATTAAGGGAAGTTTATCCTGGAGTAAAAAGTGTTGATATAGTTTTGAGGACAAAACTCCTAAAAGGAGGGGAGAGTTGTAAACCCCACCCTTTTAAATTAAGGAAAACCAGGAAAAGAACCGGTCAAACAAAGTGAGAAACACCGAACCGGTTCACAAACTTGACAATAGGGGAACATGCAAATTAGGGAATTTACAACTCCTGAGTGACCCAAAAAGAGTTCATAAACCTTGGAAAAGAACCATAGGACAAATTGGGAGAGAAAAACCAGACCGGTTCGGGTGAACCATATTCGAATCGGATTGAACCAGTTTATAAACCATAACACAAAGAGAGAGGGCAAACAGGGAAATTTATGGATCCCGAGTGACCTAAGGAGTCACAAAAATCATGAAAAAGGGCTTTAGGATGAATTGGAGATGAAAACCAAACCGGTTCAGGTGAACCAAATCCGAATCAGATTGAACCGGTTTGGACTGATTTGAACCACTATTGAACCAGATGCTAAATTCATTTTTCTAGGTGGCTTAAAAAATTCAAATTTGAGATTTGAGGCCACCATTGGATAGAAAATAAAATTTTAAATTAGAAAAATTCAGTTGAATTATGGATGAACCGGCCGGTTTAAGTTTTGAACCCGGTTCGGACCAGTCCAGTCTAGTTCGGAACAGTATCATCTTCTTCCTTCAAATGACAGCACTGTTCACTCGCCGAAAAATTGAGGAGATGCCGGCAAAGATGAAAAGTCTCCAATCAGGGTGTTTTAGTCAATGAATGACCACCATTAAGGTGCCAATGGATGTTCAAGAATTCCCCAAGCTTCCTATATAAAGAGCCTCTCCTCATTCATCCTCTCCACACTTGAAAACTCCATTCTCTCTCAACTGCTCCAATTTCTGGTGAACCTCTAACCAGAGCTCTGACATGGGCACTTTTCTAAGCCAAACAAGGTGAGGTCAGGTTCTTTAGAACTGTGGAGAAGTCAGCTACACGCCTGGAGTCCCCATTTGCTCCAAGAGTCATCGGAGAAGCACCAGTGTGATCGAACAATGAAGTAGCTCTGGTGGACCGAAGTTGCCCTGTTTTGGATGAGCTGAAATCGACCAATTCGAGCCCTTCTTAGGTTAAACCGAGCCCTCACAACACCTCCACAATCCACTTACAACTGAATTAGTGCTAAAAGGTAAGCCAATTCGGCTCCCCTCTGTAATTTCTAACCGGTGCTAGAGAGAGAACCGGCAGAACTTCGATGATGAAATTCTCACTCAATTCAGCATTAATTAATGCAATTCTTGATCCTAGGAGGAACCTTAGGAACGAGATATCTTCCCAGCTCCAAAGCTCAGACCATTGTGCCCCGATGGTAAGCTTTCGAATCTTTCTCTCTCTAAGTCCGGTTTTCCGGCGAAGCTTCATTTGAGCTCATTCTAGCACCAAATCGTGCGATTCAAAGTGCAATTGAATCGTACGAAGGTGTAGGAACTCCAATTTAACTTCAATTTTAAAAATTAAACTCATTTGATCAGTCAATTTGATGAAATCAAATTCAACAGAATTAGAAGGTTGAATTTGGGAGAAAAATTAGAGGAAATTTGGGAATTTCAAAAAATTTCATAAAATTGAGGAACAATTCGGCATTATAAAGTTGTTGGGGGGACCAATTGCGCAATTTTTGGAATTTTTGGGGCAAAACTTACCATTTTTGTAAAGTAGGGGAAAATGGTAATTTTGGAAAAGTTAGGCGACCAAAATGGAAATTAGGGAAATTAAACCCCTTTTGTGAATTTGAATAAATTGAGATACTAAGATGAATTTTAAAATATTCGGGACTTTACTTGAGGAAAAACCAACATTTGGGGACTTAAAATTAAAGAAAAATAACTTTAGGGACCTAATTGCAAATGAAGAAAAAGTTGAGTTTCTCATTCATTTGGAATGAATGAGGGCTATTAGGCCAAAGAATAATGAACAAGAATGTTCATGTCGTGTAGGAACACGAAGTACCAAGAATGCCAGCTAAGACGAGTTCGAGTAAAGACAACAAGCTGGCTAAGAGAAATTTCACTACATGATCAGGTGAGTGGGATTTTTATATCATACCCGGTTGGGATGATAAGTATCTCGAAAATGAAAACCCACTACTAAGTGGAATTTTAAACATCACCCCTAAGAGGAGTGATGTTAAAATTACGCGGAAAAACTATTTACTGGTTGTAAGTAGATCATACCCGGTTGTTATAATGAAACTTTCTTGAAAGAAGCCGAAAACCCATTCATCGATTATGAGCATAGATGTCCTCATACTCAGTTGGTATGATGGACAGTTGAAAAATATATTTTTGTCGGAAGTGCTCTCCCCTGACTGTGTGCCACTGCTTAAACAATTTGGGAGACCTTCTTGATGAGAGCTTGAATAGCTCTATTAGGCCAGGAGGCCTTGGTTTTGTAACTTGGGGGCTAATATGCGTAATTTTGAAAATCTCAAATAGTGGGCCATAGGCCGGTTGGCATGAGCAAGTGCTTATAAACAAACATGATTTATATGCCATGAAAACTTAAGTAAATGAATTGTTTGGCCATGGTACCAAGATAGGACCGACATACTCAGTCAACTAGTGGTAGTGCGACATGACAAGTCTCCAGACTAGTCAACACAAATAGTTGCAGGTCGAGTTGAGTGTCGGGGCCGTTGGACCAGTGGAACCACAGATTATAGGCATCATGTAAAAAATGTTGATTGTGCATGCATTATGTTTACGAGACCTTCAAGAGGCCCAATAAGGGTAGTGATGCGTCCTAGGGCTCTAGACGACCTAGTTGATATAAGTGCATTTTCTCATACTAGAAGTCTTGCGAAGCTCGACGTAGCTTCAAGCGCATGAGACCAAGGTGGGGTCAGGATGAGGTCTTTGTCCTCATACGAACATGGATATTTTTTTATGGGATTGAGGGTTTGATGTCGCGAACATCCACTCATTTTGAGGGTAGAAATGGACGTGTTTCTATCTAGGAGGCCGGTAAAGTCACTCCGATGTCACAAGTGGGTTCAGTGGATGGGTTGGCCTATGATTGTATGTTTTACCTTTATGAGAAAATATGTGTGTTGGGTGATGATACACCGTGGTTAATAAGAAATGGTGATAAAAACCAGAATTTGAAATGAAATGTTTTTAAAAGAGAATAAGGAGTTTGGCACACTCCAAATCAAACATTTTTCCTAAAAGATAAATTTTGAAAACCCATTCACCGAGTCATTGTACTCACCCCCTCCCTTATATCCCTTTCCAATAACTGTGAAAAGCCTACCCTAAATACCACCATCTAATACGCTTGTAAGATAGATATGATTATTTTTAAATTGTATGCAGTTTTGATTTATGTTATTCCAGGAAAGGTGCAGGTTTAAAAGACGCATTACTCTTCACAGTTTATAAACAAGGGGCAACCCTTAGTAAATCGGGAGAGTGGCAGGTTGATCATGGGGATCTGACCAAACTAGGTTGGGGAGTGACAAGTATTGAGTCTATTCAATAGAAAATTTAATGTAGAATTTTTAGATATTTTTATTTTCTCAAGAACTGGTTGGGAAGAGGGTGAACTAGGCAAAAAACCACTAAACCGACCGAGAAATTCATCAAAAATTGGTTTGCTACAGTGCATAATTGATCAGTTGGGATGTCAGGTGCACATACGTAATGGATGCGTGAAGTGCGGGGCACACAGACGCATGGCCACGCGCACGTGTGTCATCTTCCTCGCTTGAGAATTTACTTGGATTCCCTTATTTTTACTCGATAGCTCACCCTTGCAACCCAAATCCATTGTTTTGGGAAATTAATCAACTCCCAAGACCTCATACTATAAAATGAAGAAAGAATCCTATGGCTAGATTGCCATAGAGGTCTAAATCATCTCCATATAAAATGGGGTCGCTCCCTTGCTAGAATGAGCTCAGAATTATCTCCCAACCACCGACTACTCCCTTTTCCAGTGACCTACATTCTAGAGAGAATTTCTTTGTTGTCTGACCACCTTTGATGACGTTCTTGGTATCCTTGAAAAGATGAGGACCTCAACTTTCCATCACCATCCTTTCGACCCTCGACTCTTCCTTTGATGTCACCGGCGATATAGCACACTACCCGATCTCTAATGACCCAAAATAGAGTAGCTATTTTTTGGGCTAATTTTGATGGCCACAATGGCTCTCATGAGATGAGAAAAGTTAGGTGAGATCCTTGAACCTCTAGATTTCCATAGCCTTTGATATTTCCCAATTTGAGTCAGATTTAAGGATGAATTAAATCATCCAATTTCAAATCATGGGTTTGAGAGTTGAGTTGAATGAAACATGGATTGTATGAGCTACATACCACCATTTAAGGACATTCAAGCTGCTAGAGGTTTTTGAGAGAGTCAACTTTCCAACCCCATAGGCCTCGGCGACCGACGTGCCATCTCCGGTAAGATCCCAACTCCGACCTAACTCCACTACATCTGCATGCAAACTTCTCATCATGTCTGATCGGAGTATCTTCCGCCAACCCTAGCCAAAACAATCTTGGTATAAAGCCCTTATTTTGAGTTACTTTTGATAATGTTAATCTAGTGAAACTGAGGAGAATGGATTACGCTTGGCTCTCATTGGTGATTGAATGGAGAGCATCCTTCTACACCAAGAAGAGTGACATGTTAATCACAGGGATCCAACCAAATCGAGTTGGGGCATGACACGTGTGGTCAATAATGTAACTTCAAACTACATTTGGTTGGTAATGTAACTTTGAGCCATGAGTGGATGGTAACATAATTCCACCCCTCACTTGTATGTTATTTGTTATGATAACTTTTATAAGATGTTTAAATATTAAAAGATTAAACACATGAGTTTGAATAAAAGATGTCCAATCTTAAATATGAGATTTGGGAAAACTTAAATAAATGTCAAAGAGCTTGAAACTTGAGACTTTGTAAAAGTTAGAGGAAAGTCAAAGATCTTATTTTACAAAGATAATTAAGTATATATGTATAGACATTTTGACTATGTACTTACTCAAGTACATGATATCTTCGTGTCAGTTACTCCTACTCATTGTGCTCAAATGCTCACTCTCATAAAAAAATCTCCTTTTACATAAAAAGGAAAGGAGAGTAATGTTTACAGGGTTAGGAGACAATAACTTTGCAAGGTAATGACCTTTAAAACCTAAAGTTCTTTTCAATGTGATCTTATATTCTATCATGTTTTCTTGAAGTGATTTTCTTATGAGTTATCATTTTAATTTGAAGAAAATATTGATATTTAAGTTAGAAACATATTACAAGCCTTAAATCATGTCGATCACACAGTGATGAATGTAGCCACTATTGTAGCATCGAGAGGATTTCACAGGTTGGTTGCAGTCTCGATCGGGGAAACAGATCGAGGTCTCACATAGACAATTAAGGACAAATCACTGATAGAAGAATTTATTTCATATTTTTTTTGTAAAATAATGGAGAATAGCCCATATTTCATCAACAATGGATAGTGGCATATTTTTCATAAACATTAGGCCATAGCATGTCTTTCATAAACATTGGATTGTAGTTATTCTTTCCTAAGCATTAGATCATAGTCTATCTTTTAAATATTGTGTCATGTCCCATTGTTTCTAAAACATTGGGTTATAGTGCATTTATTCTTAAACATTGGATCGCAACCTTTATTTCTAAAATATTGGGTCATAGCTCTTTCTTTCTAAAATATTGGGTCATAGCTCTTTCTTTCTAAAATATTGGGCTGTTAACCTTCTTTTCTTATATGTTGGGTAATAGCCTCTTATTTCTTAAATATCAAGTCATCAACCTTCTTTTCTTAAACATTGGGACATAGCCCTTTATTTCATAAATGTTTGTCATTAGCCCTTTTTTTCTTAAATATCATGAAGTTGCCCTTCTTTTCATAAACGTTAGGTCGTAGCACCTTCTTCCTTAAATATAAGATCATTACCCTTCATTTCCTAAATGTTGGATCGTAGTGATTTTTACCTTAATCATTGTGTCATAACCCTTATTTTCCTAAGCATTGGCATATAGTAATTTATTTCTTAAACGTTGGGTTGTAACCCTTTCTTTTTTAAATATCAAGTTCTAGCCCTTCTTTTCTTAAAAGTTGGGTCATAGCCATTTCTTTCTGAAATGTTGGTTGGGTTGTGGTCCATTTTTCATAAATGTTCGGGTTATATCCCATTATTAGGTAAATTTTCTTTGTATCATTTTTCATATATTTTCAATGAAATTTTTATGCAAACATACATACACACAATATATAAAACTAGAAAGTATTAATGTCATCAGTCCAATCATATGTGCTTGCAAGAAATCTCACTCATGTTGACTTCAACTCCTACCTAATTAGTGTTTGTCAAATATCTTTATTTGTACAAACACATAACTCCTCAACCTACAAACATTCCATGTATCCAGATATATCCTATTCAGATACTATATAATTGGATTAAATCGATATGAATTATTTCATTCATTACATTTTTGTAATTATAGTTTTGTCATTAATGCTTGGTTTATAACACTGAAATTTTTGAAATCGTGATTTAAACACAATTAGACCAAAAGTTGATGTTGAAACGGGAATGAGAACACATAACGAGACGTCGAAATAAAAAAAATGGAATTCGAGTGGATATAAAAAAAAACTAGATGGTGGAATTACTATAAAAAAACTCTCCTTAATCGAAAATCAAGGACCGAGAAAAGTCCAAGTGAAAATTGGTTTGAATCGGGATCAAACCGACTTGAAGAAAAAGTCCCTCAGTTTTAAGAAGGGTTATATAAACTGAAAATAACAACTCTTTAGCCCAATTAATATGGAACTAGACATGGAATTAAAAAATATATTGGGCTAACAACTAGTCAAATCATAGGTGAATCGACCAAAAGACGGTCTAAATCCATTGAATTGACTCAGAGTAGTAAAACCCCCAACTTTTTAGAAGGTGCTAGATGAATAAGAAGAAAAGAAGTTCTTGAATCCAATTTGTATTGAATTGAATAAGAAATTTTTGGAAAAATAAATTGGGCCAAAAACCGATCGAATTGAAGGTGAATCGACCAAAAAAATGTCAAAATTATATGAACCAACTGATTTATCCGGTAGAGACCAATTCACTATAATGTGAGCTGGTCATCGTGTTACGCCATGCGCACCCACGTGCACGAGTGTAAATTCTCTTTGACTGACTTCTCACTCGGAATCTGACTTGGATCCGCACAGTAACATGATTTTAAACAATTTCTAGCATCTTGTCCTAGAGAATTATTAAATGAAAAGTGGGTTTTATGGGGTCTAATCTGACCAACTATGGACATGGGGTGGATATATGGTCTTCCAAGCTCTCCATAGAAGCCTCAACCCCTCCTACATCAGCTAGTGGCTAAAATTCTCTCTACAACCTAACTTACTCAATTTTTTCATGACCACAATCCAAAGCTAAAAACTTCCATTCTCAACCAAACATGGCCATCCTAATGGCATTAGAACATCGTGAAAGTCAGCTTTCAAACTCCACCTATTCTCGACACTGGCATTCCCTCTACTGACATCAATGTGATCAAATAAAAACATTGATCCCTCTATCAAAAATAAAGCATTGCCTTCCTATGCCTTCTGTGATGGCCAACCATGACCTAAAACAATTCTAGAGACTCCCATCTAGCCAACACCACTTGTTGATCGAATTATAGGTAAGCCTCATGGCCGTGAAAATTCTTAGAATTTTGACACCCCTATTTTAAACATTCACTATAAATCCATTTTCAGGAGACTCTGACCACCATTTGGAGGGGGTTTAAGAGGCCATTAACGCATAAGAGGGTCATGTTTCCAACCCTACCCACGTAGATAATTGACATGCCCTCTCTAGTGAGTTCCAATTTTTCTTATTTGTGTTAATTTTACGGAAAAGGCTCGATTGCGGCCAAAATGAAACTATTTCAGCCAATGTAAGCAAAAAGTGATAGTGGGTGCCTGGGGAATAATATGAGGGACTTATAAAGTATTTTTAGAAAGTTTATGGAGGTGTTTTAAAAGAAGATAAAGGGTTACTAAAATGTAATTTTTGAAAAGTACATAGATCAAAACGAGATTTTTGAGAAATTGCAACCCAAATGAGATTTTGTATATGTGTAGGGACCTAAAATAAAGTTTTAGAAAACTTAGGGAGCTAAAATGATAACTTAAAATAAGCTACAGACTTAAGTGGAACTCCTAGAAAATATTAGGGGCCAAATAGTAATTATTGTAATATTTTGGTCAAAAAATGAAATTTCTAAGAGTTTGAGGACCCAAATGAACTCATAGGAAGTTAAGGGACCTGAAATAAAGATGTGTAAGAGCTTAGGGTTTCCAAATTGATAAGTGGAAAAAGTAAGGACCACATTGTAATTTTTAAAAGTTTGACTAATGTAAAGAAAATGAAAATTTATTGGTCTAATTTTTTTGCACTCATTAAGTGTCTAATGAAAGACTTGAAATGTAGTAGGTCCTTAGAATAAATATGGCCAAATCATGGGTGGAAAGTATAAAAAGGTTGAATATCATGGAAAGGGATGGTATATTAGGTTTGTCGATGTGGTAATAGTAAGAACCTAGCCTAAGGGAAAAATCATAATTTTTGGAAAGTTATGGGAGAATACTAGAATTACCATTTAGTTAGCAAATCGAGCCCCAAACATTTATTAGTATTACACATGTGAATTGAGAAAGGTGTTTAAGAACAAGAGTAGTTGGGTCTGTCAGTTAGCAAGCGAAATCCAAGAAATTTAAGAATAATGGACATATGATTTGAGAAAGTTGTTTAAGAACATGAGTATTAGGGTCGGTCAATTCGGAAAATGAACCCCAAGAATTTCTCAATATTACACATGTGATTTGAGAAAGGTGTTTAAAAACATGAGTAGTGGGGTTCGTCAATTAGTAAACCAAATCCCAAGGAATTTATGAAAAATGTATGACCGAAAAATCCCAACTCAGTAACCAGGTCAGGTTGAACCAGGAAGTGGGATCGAATTGGGAATATATGTTTGAACTAAAAAGAAGGATGGATCGAATGAGAGGCCAAGAGCAGTGAGAAAAGGTAATGAGAAACCCTTATTAATGTTTTGGGGCACGGAGTCATGGATTGGGAGAAAATAAGGAGAGAACTGGGATTAAGCAGGGTGGTTTAGTCAATTCAATAGGAAATTGAATGTATAATTTTTTTAGTATTTTTATTTTCTTAAGAACTGGAGAGGAAAGGGGTGAATTGGGCCAAAAACCGCTAAACCACACAATAAATTTGCTAGAAATCGGTTCACTATAATTCCAAACCGATCTACCGAGACGTCGGGTGCATGCACGCAATGCACATGCAGTTTGCATGGCCAAAAACCGCTAAACCACACAATAAATTTGCTAGAAATCGGTTCACTATAATTCCAAACCGATCTACCAAGATGTCAGGTGCATGCACGCAATGCACACGCAGTTTGCATGGCACATGCATGCGTGCATGTCGTCTTATTCGACAGACTGCACACCTGAATTTTCCCAATTTTACTCGACACATCACTGTTGACTCACTGAATCCACCACTTGGGGAAATTAATTCATTGCTATCACCACAAGCAATGAATTAATGAAAGGAAACTATGGAGAAATTTCATGAAGGTGAGATCACCTCCATATAAATTAGGGATGCTCCATCATTGGAATATGCTCAAAATCCTCTCTCAACCACCAACTGCTCCCAACTCCTGCGACCCGACTACTAGAGAGAATATCTTCATCATTCAACCACCTCTAATGACGTTCTTGCTACCCCTAGAAAGCTGAGGAGCTCATTTTTCCATTGCCACCTCTCTCAACCCTCCACCTCTATCATCATCGGCATGATCACACACTACTCAATCTCCAACGACCCAAGATAGAGAAGTTATTTTATGGCTCAATCTGAATGGCCATGATATCCCACGAGAGCTACGAAAAATTGGCTAAGTTCAATGCACCAAAAGCTTTACATAGACTTCAGCCTTGCCCAATTTGAGTAAGAATTGGATCTGAATTAAAGTATCTAAATCTCATATCACAAGTAAAGTGATCAAGCTAACTAAAACGTTAATTGAAGTAGCTATATACCACTATTTGAGCAAATTTAAGTATCCACAAACTCCTAAGAGAGTCAGCTATCCAGTCCCTCAAGCTTCGACAGCTGACGTACCACCTCTAGTAAGTTTACAACTTTAACCCGACTTAAATTGTACTATGTCGATATTTCTGATCGAACTCGATCTAAGAAATTCTAATATATTCCTTCCAAACCAAGTTTATGATGAGCTACAGGAGGATATGGGGACCTCTTCACTTAATTTGATAATTTTTAGAGACACTTTAGTTTTGGGTCAAAGGTCAAGGGCCAAAATGTAATAATTTGAAAGTTAGGGAAGCCAAATGCAATTAAGCTTTATGCGGTGTCTTCTTAAGTGGTAAAATAAAGTTCTAGGGCTAGATGGGTCGTTGGAAAAGTTTAGGGACCATTTTGGGCTATTGGGAAAGGTCTAGGGATATTTTTGCAATAAAGTTAAAGTTAGGGACTAAAATGTAAATATGAGTGTTTGCATAGCCAAAGGAGGACATTTGGGTTGTCCAAGGAACTAAACTCAAATTTAAGAAGTTTAGGGACCCAAATGAAAAGCTTGAGGTCAAATGAATACTGAAGCCCAAGTTCTCCCGAGGAGGGGTAAAATATAATTTTGCCAAAACTTATGGGCTTGTCGGGAATTCATGAGAAGTAAGGCTTAGAATTGTTCCAATGTCTAGTTGGGAGGCTTGTGACAGCTCCTCTTCCTCGATTTTTTCTCTTGTGAATGTCATTTCTTGGAGGTGTTACCACATTCCTTGGTGGTCTATGTCCTATGACGTCTCATTTGTGCTAATCGTCCAAGTGGTGGTCTATGTTTGTACCTCATCCTCCTTGAGGTGTGTACTTTTCGTAAGGTAATTGCCCTCTATTTTTGGAAGGTTTGGTTCCCTGAACATTTTGAAAAATTCCTCCTAGAGTTTCTTTTGTTGGGGAGTTACTCCAAGCATAGTGGGTTGAGTTCTCCTAAACTCATGTGCTCCCAAGCTAATTCTCCCATTTGGAATAATGTTTTCCACGTGTCCACTGGTAGTTGCAGCAGCGCTGGTCTATTGATTCCTTTTTTAGGGGCCATTTTTACAAAAGGGGTGGTTATTATTTGCTATGTTTCTAAGGTTAGTTTTGAAATCATTTTTTGGAAAACTTTGCTTTGATACCACTTAAGTTATCACGTCCCAACCCATTTTGGTTGGATTCCTATGATCAACCTGCCACCCCTTGATGTACTATAATGGTATTTCTACCAAGATAGACCAGAAAAGGTAAATGCTTACAAACGTATATATTTTCCATATCAAACTAAACAAAACAACATAATAAAATTATCTCCTTGTGGAAATCCCATCTTGCTTTTCGGACTTTAACTCTACTTGATGTAGAAGCTTCCCTGAAAGGTGTTTAAGTGAGTGGGTGAGTTTGACAACTCAATGAGTGGGTAGTAAAGGAAATAAGGGTAAGGGATTATTCAAGTTCCACATTTTATCTACATACTCATTATTGGGTAATTAAACTTCCTCATTTCCCTTAATCATTAAAAGAGATAGTTTAAACTTTTTTCTTTAGGTATTTAGTTTAACAATCAAATACTTTCCCTTTATCATCAAAGGGATCATACATTTGTAGAATAGCCCCGACTATTCCACTTGTGGACCGGAGTGACTTTATCGTCTACTCTTGCCTTGAGGTTATGCCTTCTACCACAGGTCTGTGTGAGCATCAATTGCCTAGTCCCCAGACTTAGATTGAAACTTTGTATCCACTATTGTAGGATGAGACCCCTCCCTCTTTTTCCTCTGTCTTAATGCGCATAAAGCTCTGATAGCTTCTTGACATACTGGCATAACAAAGCTTCTCTTATGCTCCTTGGACCGTCTAGTAGCCCTTAGAACTAACATTACCCTAGGGTGGGTGCCTCAATGGTTCCGTATCTTAGCATGTACAAGCAAAAGTCTTTTTAATTTAGACCTTTATCTTTAGCTCTACCAGCTCAACGAGTTTGATGACTCGGCTTTGGCTCAGTAACTATCAGTCTGTTCGTTGAACTAACTTCGACTCAGTAGCTACCAGCACAATGAGTTTGACAACCTGACTTCAGCTCGGTAGCTATATCACGCAAATTAGCCATTTATGAAAGTGTTCCATAGTCTTATAATTTTGCCTACATGTTTATGCCCATTCCCATTGGCTTTGGGCCCACTTCATGAACATGTTTAATTAGTGTCACGCAGTCAAGGTAGACTATTTCTGGAAAATTGTTACCAATTCAGGAACATGTTCATCATCCTAACCGGGTATTATGTTGAATATCCCACTCACCCGTATTCCAAGGCTTGGTCATCACCGCGAAGTTTCCAAGCTTGGTGTACCTTTCATTTGCACGATCTTGTAGGCAACTCGTTCCTAGGACATATTTGGGCAATTTAGTCCCTGTTAATAAAGTAATTATACTTAAGACCTGTAACCTTCTAATAATCATATTTTAATCCTTAAGTATACTTTATTTCCAATTCGGTCCCTAAGATTATCAAATATTTTTTTAGTCCTTAATTTCCTCAAATTTCAAATTGGGTACCATAATTCTCATAATTACAGAAAATCACCAATTTTTTGAAAATTACAATTAAGTCCCCTAACTTTCCAAAAATTGTAATTTAGTCCTCCGACATGAATTTCATCAATTCGACCTTAATTCTTCCCAATTGAGTCCTAACATAATATTAATCATCTGCCTTATGTCCCCTGATTCATTTCAAGCTTTGAAACACGTAATTTGGCTTTAAAATAAGCTCAAACGGAGGTTTGCGGAAAATCATCCTAGAGAGAGAAAGTTTTAATTACTCACTGGTCAAGATCCAGCAATTGGAGCTTTTGCTTCCACTGAATTGCACTCTTATTGGGATCCTTCCTGAACCAAACTGCACCTTGATTGATGGCATGAGAAGTGTGAATTGATACTTTATTTTTCGGGCAAAACACACTATGAATAGTAAATTCCAATGAAGGACGATAGAGTGGACTTACCAAGATGGTTTAGGGTAGGTATGCAGTGATTGGTTTGGTCATGGTTGGCTCGAGAGTTGCCTGAATTTGGCTCGACCGATTCTGGTTGCAGATGGTCGAGGGAGAAAGGTCATTGTGCGAGCTCGCCGACACTTCTCCGTTAATCCTCGAGCTAAAAGGAGGTTGCAGCAAGGTAGAGTACTTCTTCCCGATTTCAAGGAAACCAAATTTGCCTTCAGAGGTTGAGGAAAATGCCCAAGTCAAAGCTCTGGTTTGTACTTCACCGAGAAATGGAGTTGTTCTTCTTCTTTGGTCGTTTGAGGGATGAGGAGGATGAATGAAGAGGAGCTCTTAATATAGGGAGCTTGACAACTAACAGGTCTTCTCTGTCATCCCTAACTCGGCCCTAAACTTGCTCGTCCTTGGTTAGAATGGAGGATTTTTCAGTAACTGGAGACCAAGCAGTCCACCATCGTTCCTCTCTCTACCAGCTTTCCAAGGTTGAAGATGACAATGTGCACGCATGTGTGAGTTGCCACATGGCACATTGTGATTGGCTGGCTTTGCTAATGTGGCTTTCCACTTAACGTCCTAGTCACCCTTTAACTCGTTGACTAACCATGTGGCGGCCTCCCATTGGTCGCTCAATCTAACATGGCCACTGATTATATCTGATTATAAATTTGACTATGACACATGGCATACTCTGATTGGCTAATTTAAATACTTCATATTTCCACCCTAACTTACTGTGCTACTAACACGTGTTAGCTTCTAATTCGCTTGAACCATTCGACGTGGCTTTACCACGTGTCAACCTCTATTGGTCGACCATTTCTCTTATGTCCTAGTTGGTTGCTAACGTGGCAACCTTTCCAAATACCAGTTCCTCATTGGATAGACAGGTTGATGAGACTTCTCCTCAGTTGACCATTGACTATGGACATGTGTTGCTCTCCTATTGGTCGGTCATTGGTGACATGGATTTTCTTTCTTTGACTGTTGATCAAGGACACGCGTCATGCTCTGATTGGTCAGCGCTTCAAGGCACTAACCGAGAGGTTGATTGGGTGTGCTTCACCACATGTCACTCACTGATTGGTCGTGTCCGCTAACTGGACACTAACCTAGTAGGCGGTCCCTTGACTGACTGGACTGTTGACCAGTTCAGTCAGACTGTGATATGAATCAAATTGGGTACATTGTGATTTACAAGTTAAGGGCCAAAACATTTGAAAAAGCATTGAATGGACTAATTGGAGCAATTGAAGAAACCCAAGTGGAAGCCCAAAGGAAGAGTCCAATAAGATGTCAAGCTCGAAGAAAGAGCCCAATAAGATCTCAAGCCCAAAAGAAGAGCCCAATAAAGATCTCAAGAAGATAATTCAAATTTGAATTTAAAGCGGGAGATTTATCATAAATATTCTAGAAGATTAAATTAGGAAACAATATATGTTCTAGATATGATCAAGAAATATATTAGCAATATTTTATATATGGTTGGCATGTCAACCCCAATATATTGTTTCCTTATTTAGATAATTGTTAATATTCTCAAGTGCCTATAAAAGGCTAACTTTAGACTATTGTAAAAACAGATCTTTGATTTTAATTTTATTGTGAGGCTTATGCCTTCTTTCTCTTTTGAGAGAACTTTTGAACTTATCAAGATTTTACTTGTGGCATTCAAGCAATCAGACTTATCACTAGGGTTTTCTAGGAGCTCTTCTTAGAGGTGTTTGGTGTGGCGTCTACTTCTATCCATACCTTGTTTTCTCAACCAAACAAGATATATTCCATTCTTTTTACTTGCGTTGTGAAAGTCTTGGGGTCTATTCCATATTTGGTGTAAGGTGTCGTTAGTATATAGGCACGGCTCGCATCAGATTGGGTTTGATGACCCCAAATAGAAAATCAGTCGGTTCATGCCTGATTCAACAAGTTTTCTAAAATCTAAAGCTTTCTAAATTCAATTTCTATCCAATGGTGACTTCAATTTCCCAAATTGATATTTTTAAATCATCAAAAAATGAATTTTTGAACGGTTCTTCATGGTTCAATCATGTTTGGGTCCAGTTCACCCTAAACCGATTCAGTTTCCTCATCCAATTTTATTCATGGTTTCTTTCCATGAGTTTTGGGTCTTTATTGGCTACTTGAGATTTTCTAAATTCCCATTTTATCTCTTATTTACCAATTTCAATACACTTCGATCATCGATTTTCCTTCGAAATTTATCCCTTCCCCTTTTTGTTCCTTATTCAAAGAGAATAGGGTTTACACCAATTCTCAATCTAGTATTGGTTGAGTGGCAATACATTTTGGGCGTGTGATTGTTTGCTTTAGGGCCATGAGTTTCCCCAACTTTTATTATGGCATAAGTTGTTAGGTCTAGGCTCAAGTTTTGAATAGTCTAAATGTGTCGCCCGAGCGTAGGTCATGATTGTGTACGAGATTAAGTCACGATGCTTGTATATAACATGCTAGAGGCATGAAATAGAAAGGGGAGAGTGAGAATAACCTGACCTTAGCTTAAACTATGAGTTGGATGGATTGAGACTCTAGTCTCCAAGGGCAAAAGTAAACGACAAGACTCGTAGGGGGATTATGAGCAAAAGATATAGGATTCCATGCTATGTGGCATGGAATCCAGGGGGATTATGAGCAAAAGATATAGCATTCGATGCTATGTGGTTTATGTTAAAGATCTGGGTTATGAGCCATGTAGTAACATGACGTCAGTATTTTATTTATTGAGTTGTGAGCTCACCCCCTCCCCTAAACATTTGTGCAAATAAGCTCAAAAAGCATTGTAAAAAGGAGAAATTTATACCTAAGCCACACCCCTGCTCAAGGTAGCATCACTCCCTGCTTACGAAGGTTCAATTCAACCTATCATGCTATAGTTATTCTCATGATTTTTGAGAAACTGATTTCAGGGGCTCCCACGAGGGAGTTTGAAATAAAAGTTTGAAATTTCGTTGCATTTTAACAGATGTTTCACAGTTCTGAGACTTGGTCTCGCCAAATTTACCATGGCGAAGGTACCCTCAAATGTAACATTGGGGGGATTGGCAAGTTGCACGGGACTGTTAACCAAAGAATTTGACTGGGGCATGACAAATAATGTGCTTGTTGAATGAGAAAAGCGTTTTAGAAGATGAGTAGTGGTTGCTTATATAGAAAATCGAACTCTCAAAATAAATGGTCATTATGCTTTTTGATCAAGTACTCTTGATTTGGGTGATTAAGTGAATGTGTATTGCATCAGCATGACACCTAGTACTAGAGGTTGTGTCAATGTATAGGGGAGACTAGAAGTGGTGTTATGAGGGGGAGAGTGATTGCTTCCAAATCTTTCCCCAGGCTCATAGAGAGGTGTATGGTGTGGTCTAGGTGTACTTATGATCATTCATGGTTGAAATGATCATAAGTATGCAGAATGTTCGATGACACATTATCAATATCACTATGAGGGGGATAATCATCATAGGATGTGCCTTGGGAGTGTGTAACACAATACACATACCCCTCATAGCCATAAGTTCTCGTGTGTGAGACATTAGTGGACATGGAGATGGATATGCTGTATAATGTAAAGTTAGGATAATTTTGTGTGTGTATTGATTAGTGATATAAGGAATGTGAAACTCATCACATTTCTTTAACATTTTTCAGAAAGGAAAGGATCATCCAAGAACTTCCCTCGTCAAGTCTTGAAACTCAGGTACGACATACGCTATCAGTTTTGTATAATGTCATTCTAGGGAACATGGTAGGCAATACACATGACTCTTCACAATCTAGGGGAGGAGCGACTCCTTGAGATCAAGGAGAGTGGTGGGTTGATCATGGAATTCCCACCAAACCGGGTTGGGGCGTGACACACCCAATTCTATGGGCTCAATCAACTGAAGGATCAATTAGATGAATTTTTATAAAAGTGTTTTATACGCCCAAGTCACTCTCCCTCGGGTGCCCATGTGTTATTTGTGAATAAGAAAGACATAAGCATGAGATTGTGTGTGAACTATTGACGATTGAATCAGGAAACAATGAAGAACAAATATCACTATTCGAGAATAGATGACCTATTTGACTAGATATTGGAGGCCTAATATTTTTCCAAGATTTATTTTCACTTAGAGTATTATTAGTTATTAATAAGAGAAGAGTACATCTAGAAAATAGCTTTTCGAACTCGTTGTGCACATTATGAGTTCCGATGATGCCTTTTAGATGAACTAATGCCCCGACGCCTTCATACATCTTATGAATAGGATATGTAAGCCATGCTTCTTTTAAATAAAGAATTGGAAATAATAACTGAAATTTTTCAAAAGGAAAACCGAGATCTAAATTGAACTATGGTTGTCCAAAGTAACCGATGTGGAATAAAAAGCAACCCAAAAATATCAATAAGCAAGGAAACCAATCAATGGAGTTAAGAACCGGACAAAAATTGAAGTGAACTTTATTAAACTGTACTGAACCGAGAGAAACTAGTTCAAACTTTTATTTTTCGGGATGACCCAAAAAGGGTAATTTGGTAAATTGATGTCAACCACTAAGTAGTAAATGAATTTAGATTAATTTAGAAATTTAAGTAAATTTAAATTGAGGTCACCACCAAGTAAATGGTGTTTACAACCTAGTTTAATTCTAACCCTTTGTTCTCGGGTCTCCATTCATGGTTCAATATTGGTTTTTTTTAATCTAAGTGGGCTTAACACTAAATCCAGAATTTCTAGTGTTACACGTTGTTTATGAAAGTGACAAAGACTTGATTTCTATGAAAAAGGCTAGGACCTATTGAAAATGCTAAGACCCAATATTTATGAAAGGGATAATACTCGATGTTTATAAAAGGGGTCTATGCTCAGATGTTTATAAATTAGTTCAAAATAACTTTTAGATAACGCTAAAAGTGTGTGTTTTTGAAACAAGGGCAATGACACAATATTTACAAGAAACAAAGATTCATGTGTTATTTTATGACCTTCATGGTCAAATTGATAATGATATCAATAGTGGAGATGGCCAGTTAGTATGCCATCATCAATACATGAATGCTTGTATAATGACTTGGTTGTTTCATGTATTAGTTCCCATTCAAGAGGTCAATTATTATTTGACATGTATGCATCTCATGGCAGATGTGTTCAATCAGTAGTATGACAAATGCCTACTTGAGGTTGTGTCAAGTACTAAGGTTAATTGGAAAATTGAGCAAATAAGTGGGAGTGTAATTTGATTTTCCAGTTTACTAGGACTCGAGAGTTTTTAGGTGAGGTTTGTAAGTTTGATTAGGAATTGGTGGGAATGTGAACACCTAGATAATCGATGGTGGGACATCAACATTCACCTGAGTGGGCCAATCTATTGAAAGAATGTGTGAGATGTAGCACGACTATGTGCAATGGTGCTCTAGTCCTCACTCACTATTTGATGATGAGACACTACTTTGTGTAATGGTGATATATTATATGAAGCGCTACTTGGTATGATGGTGCTCTATACCCACTCTTCATCCCAATAGTCGATTAATTCAATAGCCAGTGATAAGGAATGACTTGTGTGAGAGTGATAAAACAATCCTAAAGAGTTAGTTGATTCGATAGTTGATGATGAGTCATTACTTTGTGTGAAGATACTAGATCATGCAAGATACTACTTTGTGCGATGGTGTCTCTTTCTCATGTGTGTGTATTGAGTGTTTGATTTGAGACCCATAACAAGCATTATAATAAATCATAAAATAATTTAAATTGGTCCTCATCATGAGTATGGAAGATTCTACTCGAGGGTGAGTGATACCCTAGGGCAATATTGAGTGTACATTAAGGGATGTCACTTAATTAATTAGTTTAGATGAAACTTCCCATCCAATATTTTTAAATTGGTTCCTATGATGAATATGGAAGATTGTGCTAAGGAAATACCCTAGTATAATATTCAGTGTGCGTCAATAGACATTACTTATTTAGTTAGTTCGGATGATTATTTGTGTTCAACATTTTATGCTGAGTATAAGATCATAATTTGTATTAATGCATGAATGGTGGGTTTTATGATGAACCACCATCGAAAATGAAATAACAAGCTACGTATAAGCTATTTTGAGTTGTTGCAACATCAAGGCCATGAACAACACGATTAGCTACCTTTGACTCAATGAGTGTTGCCCATCCCCTCCCCTTAACACATTTTAGGGACATATGAAGTAGTGGGGCACAAGGGAAAAAGACCCCTATGGAGAAAGAAATGCAAGATAAGTACTTGTATTAATAACTAGGTGTCCAAGACACCTATTCATTTCTCGAAAATTATTTTTATGATCCATTGTGCAAATTGAAAAATGTTTTGTAAAAGTTTTAATTTTAGTGAATTTTGGAATGATGTATTTAATTTGAGCCTTTTGGCAAGTTGGTTCTACTCTAGTGAGATAATCACTACTATAGCATTGAGAGCACGTGTCGGTTGTTATGTCGATCCGACCCGTGAATCAAGCTGAGGTGTGACAAGTATGCAAAGAGTCCTAGTGGTATGATGCGCATAAAGATTTCTAGCGGTGGATATTCTCGTCCCTCATCAGTAGATAATATCTTTACATCTGTGATAAGACATTGGTTAGTCTAGCATGATAAATTTGATTTCTATATATCATTGTTTGTAGATAAGTCTATGTACTAGGGTAGTTGGTAAAGTCGCTCTAAACCACAAATTACAATGGTAACAAATATACATTCTATGACCGCGTGATTCTTCAATGATGAAAGAATGTGTTTGTGATGGGTAAAATGGCCATGCAGACTTTTGTGTGCATCTAAACACTTTAAAACATGCATATGAAATGTTAAAGCCTAAGTTTAACAAATTTAAACCAAAACTTTATGAAGTTTATATCCCATGTGGTCATTTTGAATATTTGTTGAATCGTGGATATGATTATATGTTGTTAGCTCATCTTAATCACTAGGCCTCACAGCTCACCCCGCGAAGAGATACAATGATATTAAGAGAATTCGGGATGGGTTAAATTAAATTTACTCTTATTTTATGAAAGTTCAATACTTATATTCCCAATATTATTTATAGAAATTATATTTTATGTTATGCAGAGTATATTTTAAAAAGGTTGAAATAATATAATTTATTATAAATCTTAAATCATGATGATACTACAATGGTGAAAGCGTCAAATATCATAGTATTGAAAGGATAACGGGATATTTGTAGGTCTGACTCGAAATCGAGTTTAGTTGTGACACTCTAACCCAAGATGCGTTAATTTTTAGGAAAATTTGGAAGTGTTTAGGAATTGAATAAAATGATGATTGAAAGTCGTACCTAATTAGAAGAAAATTATTAAGAATTGAATGAATTTATTCTTATGATTTTCTGATCTTAATTACTAATTTGAGAAAAATTTAAATGTTTGTGTGTACTCGATATCAAATTTAACCCATTTTGAAAATATGAAAATATGAGTAATAAGTTTCAAAATTTTTAAAATTCTAATTTGTAGACTTTTAAAAGTTTAAGAATCAAAATATAAATTCTAAAAAATATGGATTGTTATCGAAATCAAAGAAGAATGTGATTATATTCAAGTTTTTTACAGTAAAGATTGATTTGTGAAAATAATATTTTTTTGGATTAAAGACAAAAAATAAGATTTGAAGCACACATTTTAAAATTTTATAAGTTTAGGTATTAAAATAAAATTTCTAAAAATTTGAAGTTGTTTTATAAAAATATAAATTTTTAGGAACAAATGATTAATAATAAGTATTTGGTATATCCAACTCTTGTTTTAGTGAACATCGTATTATTAAAAATGTTATTTGTTAAGTTGTGAATTATATTAAATGGAATTAGCGTGTGAGTAAAGTAATCTTTATTGTTTATAAACTCAATATTGGTTAAACTAAAAATTCAAGAGTTTATAAATAATTAAATAAACTAATATTTATAGAATAAAATGTAATACTCATGTAAAGTTGAGTTATTTTATCGTTTAAATTTAATATTTTCAAAAAATATATATTTCACATATAGTTTAACAAATAATTTGTATACACAATGACATGTTTTAGACGGTATGCATTTTTATGGTAGATTTTTGGAGTAGAGCCAAATTAGTATATGCAAGCATTTACTTTGAGAGGATAGGATATGATGCAAAAACTATTATAAGACATGTCGTCATTGACATTTCTTCCCAAGTTTTTAGTATCAATAAATCTCAAAATTGAGAACCCCAAGCATTACCAAATCATTGGCTACAATCTACTCTTGTCCTTCCTTAGGAGTGGCGTCTCCTCCCTTCCCAACCTTAAACCCTAATCTCCTTAGCCATTATAAAATTGATAAATCTCCGGATACAAGTGGGTCCGGAAGATATTCTTTAATGGAAGATAGACATACGGAAGATAGACAACTGCTGAATGTACAAAGTATTTCCTACGTAGAATTAACAAACCCATATGTCTGATTGTTCATAAGGGGCGAGGGAGTCCCTCTATGTCACTATCGTTTCCCATAGTCATGGCTAAGGATGATCCATTCATGCAAGTCATTACGATTAATGCGCTAAATTTCCTTCATAAAATATGAACACTTTGTTAATATCCTCTCCCTTGGATAAAGTTTTGGTAGAATAGCACAGCAACTTTCCTAACAATATGGACCAAAGGAAAGGAAATGCAACCAACTAATTATTATGACCTCATTTTTATGTAATGCATAATTTTTTCAGAAAACTGATTCGGAAATATCATAATTATGCTTTTAAAAGATAATTTTTCTAGATATGCAAAAGTCAATAAAAGTAGAGATATTTCATTTTTTCGTCCATATATTTTATCCTATTGTAATATCCATCAATGGCTAGGGTTTAGACGGAGGGGTAAAACGGTAAAAAATGATATTTTTCACAATTATGACACTAGTTGACCATTTAGAGTTGATGATGCAGTTGACCATTTAGAGATGTTTGAAGTTGAAGAACATAATATTGCCAGCAAAGCCTCATATATAACCCACATCCTAATTCAGTTCCGTTGACAAGTTGAATGCAACTATGATTGTCACATACTTCATAGACAAATATTCAAACATAGACAAATGGTTTTAACATATGTACACTATTTCACATGTCCAAATGAACTGTATCTATCAACTTTTATATTTAAATATCATGGCATCTCTTGTTTTAAAATCATAAACAATTGAGATGCCAAATCATCTAGCTTTATCAGCTTAATTCAGCTTGGGAACGGCATGCATGTCCTGAGGATACTATTGTACAGAAGCCATATCTATATGGATGGGTTTATTATATTTGCAATCCCGTCATGCGTCATTCTCTTTCCAAAGCACGAAGGTGATTGAGAATGTATATGGTAGATGTTGTAGGCTAAACTAGATATTAATGGATGAATATACAAATGAAGCCCTATTGTGCCATACAGCAAGGATTGCTTAAAGAGGAGGCAAATGAAATCCCACTTGTATAAAAATGCTTGCAGAAACATTTGTCAAAGGATACACAGATACACAACATGTGTGCGCCTCTGTCCATCAGTGTCTGACATGTATTGTCATTATGCAGGAACGAGAATCCTTTTGTGACATGGTGGGACTTTGAGTCTTGATGAATCTTCTGCTTTGCTGTCCCGTGCGAAGATCCTCCAAGGGCTATGCAAGGTGGCAAGGGTTGCATAGCCCTCTTTCCCATGCGCTGGATTTGATCTTTAGAAACTCCGGACAATGGTAACCGATTCACGTTCGAGTTAAAGTAAACATCTCTTCTATTCACAATGATCAACAGAGAGTAAATATTAGTCAAGGAAAAGACATGCCCAACCATGGATGCAATCGGTAACAATGGACCCCTCTTATCGAGGAAGAGTGTGAATGTGGTAATCTCGTCTACTGCGCCTCGCCTCATTGACTGTTGACAAAAAAACAATGGCAATGATTGATCTTGCAATAATTGCATCTAAATGATTGAGGGTTTCAGAATCTTTTTCTCTATTTGAGTCCAAGAAGGCATTGACCCATCTAGAGGACATACAATCACCATATCTGCTTCTCTAGATTTCTTTGCAGTAATTGCGCGTCAAATGTTGGATTAACTTGAAGAATATAGACGGAACACTACTACAATTTACAGCTTGACCTGTAAATGTGCCACATCAACACCCTTAAGGTATTTCGCACCTTAATGGCGGTTTAATGGAAGCACTTAACGTTCTCAAAGAACCAAATATCTAAGACGTATTGGCAATTTGGGCTAGTTCAAGTTTATTGGACTTTACCGGTCCGACCTCGTCCCATACTGAGATGGGCCAACCCAGCACGATTAAAAGCTTATATACGGGTCATCCATTATCCATCTTTTGTAAGACAATGCAATGGAATTTATTGGAAAATTTGCAAATACATACACTGCGAAATTGTTTCTAATTATGTGAGAAGGTACTTTTTGCTTCTGGAGGAAATCAATTTGCTTATAAGCAACTTTTGGGGGCTGGGTACTGCAGGAAACACATATCTTAAGTATTCCCCAAAACTTCTCTCATATCCAAATTCAGTGTTGGGAGACTTATAAAATTATCTCGGAGTTGGTACTTTACCCTCATTAGTCTGGGGAACTATATACCCAAGGAAAAACTCTTGAAAAATGGTCTCACTTGGCATAATAGATTGAGGTAAAATATTCGTATGTTCTCGTAAATGGATCCCAACTAAGAAAAACGAGAATAGAAACTCCACCCATGAATAACGATTGTATTTGAGGGTTTGTTCACTAATTAATCAAAATTTAAGGAACTCGTGTATGGAATCCATCAAAAACAATTTTACCGAAAAAAAGGTTGACGCAATCCAGCAATTCCCATCCCCGAGCTAGGTTGTGAACATAAATTCAGTTGACAATGGAAAAATCTCTCTTCATAACAATTAGATCTGTGTAAACTTTTTTATACTAGAGAAATCACAGTATAATTGTCCTAACTATGGGCAACTCTACCAAAGATATCTAGGATGGTTGTCTTCCAAATATTAGCAATTTTATTTGGAGAGCTTTCTATACTAATTAATTGTTATCTATACATTATTTAAAAGAAAGTTTGTATGTCCATTATAATGTGCATGTTAAATATTATCTCATATGATGTTTGATAATATATGTATTAAAAATATATGGTTGTATTTTTGGGGAATGCAAAATATAAGAAAAAATATTACAAATTGTTTTATGGTTTGAACAACTACTAATTGTAATACTCCATTTTTACATAAAGGTAAATTGCGGGTCAAACTAGTCATAAATCATAGTTAAATCGATATTTAATGTGACACGTGATAAAAAAAAATTATAATGAATTGAGAAATCGGATTAAGTTAGATTATGAGATATTATGAATTTAACATTAAATAAAGCCTAAATTAACTCATTTATTAAGAGGGTCAAGTATAAGAAAATATTTGATTGAGAATCAAATAAATTGGGTCAAACTAGTTTGAACAAAATATTTCATGAAAATATTTAAAAAATTTTGAAAATGATAAAAGAGTGATTTTTTACTATACACTCAAATAAATTAGTTAAAAAATGTTTAAAAAATAAAATTAATCAATAATTGATTAAATTGTGGATAAATCAACTAAGAAAGTGTCAAAATTAACCAAAATGAATGAAAATGTCACTTAAAACTAATTTGTTATAGTAACGAATCACCCAAATGAATCGACACCTGGTGCAGACATGGACGTGTGGCATGGTCACAAGCCACACGCACGTCGCCCCCTTCACTTGAAATTTGACTTGGTTTCCCTGTATAACCCAAGTTCCTCCCCCGTCAAAATCTCCAACCCTAGCATGATGAAAAATAAATGCATGCACAACAATAAGACCCATAATTAGACTAAAGTAATCCTTGGACTAGTGTCCTTGAAGTCGTGAAGATTTTCATTAAGGCTAACTGCTCTTGTCATGCCCTGACTAAATTTCTCGGGATGTGGTCTAATAACAACCCGCTACGTCCACTCGATATTACTATGGTGGTTAACTCCACCAAAATAGAACCCATAGTACAAAAACTAAAAATAAAATCTTTATAAAATTTAGTAAAAATTTAAAAAGTTCTTTCATAAAAAAAATACTTAACAAGTTCATAAATATTTAAATAATGGGGAATGCTTATTATACCAAGTGGAAAGATTTTGTGCACTTCTTTTCAAGAATCTCTAGCTCAATAATGCTCTCAGACTGAGTTGCATTGTAAACCCTGCACTTTTGAGTTAAGAAAAACTAGGAAAAGAACCGGTCGAACAGAGTAAGAAAACTGAGTCGGTTTACAAACTCAATCATTTGGTAAGAAGTAATTTGAAAATTTATAACTTTCGAGTGATCCAAAAGTTTTATTAAACCTTGAAAAAAAACTTAAGACAAATTTGAAGAGAAAAACCAAATTGGTTTAGGTGAACAAAATTTCATAAGAACTTTGAAGTTAAGTGTACTTACTTGAGAGTAGTGTCCCCCTGGGAAGTAAGAGTTTTTTTTGTAACCCGAAATTTCGGTAAAAACTTTTTATACGAACGTAAGTCTTATCATAGATAGCCATAAATTAATATATATTTAATTATTATAATTAATACCAATAATTTAATACCCAAATTAAATTATTAGAATTAATACAAATAATTTAATACTAAAATTAAATTATTGGAATTAATACCAATAATTTATGGCAATATTAATACTAGTAATAAATCTCTCCCATTTAATACACAATTTTACAATTATATAAAGAGGTCATCCCCATTTATTCTACTCACACTTGAACACTATTCCAGTTAATCATGATAGAACAGTGAAGTATCTCCGGCGGACCGAAGCTGTCCTATTTCGACCAAGCTAAAATCGGCCATTTCGAGCTCTCGTCAAATGAAACCAAGCCCTCCCAACACATCCTCAGTCCTTCCTCAGCCGAATTACAATGCCAATTCGGCTCCCCTTTACAATTTCAGATCGTTGTTAGAGAGAGAGTCGACTGAATTTCAATGAAGAAATTCTAATCCAATTCAACATCAATTGATGTTATTCTTGATCATAGGAAGAACCTCTGGAGAAGAGCTACCTACCCAGATAGAAAGCTTCGACCGTCGCGCCCTCACAGATGAGAAATCGAAGCTTTCTCTCTCTACATTATATTTTTCGGCGAAGCTCCGTTTGAGCTCGTTCCTGCGTTAAAATCTATGATTCAAAATTCCTTATAATCATATGAACATGTAGGAACTTAATTTCAACTCCACTTTCAACAATTAGAGGTGTTTGATCGATCAATTTGATGAAATCAAATTCGACAGTGTTGAAGAGTTGAAAATGGGGAAATTTGGGGATTTTCAAAAATTCGAAGGACCAAAATGTAATTTTCTAAAATTGAGGGTCAATTGGTCATGATAAGAATATTAGAGGGCCAATTGAGAAATTTTAGAATTTTTGGGGCAAAATTTACCCTTTTTCTAAATAAGGAGCAAAATGGTAATTTTGGAAAAGTTGGGGGACCAAATTGGAAATTTGGGAAATTAAACGCCTTTGTGCAAAATTAAATAATTTGAGTTCCTAAGATAAATTTTAAATGCTTCGAGACTTAAATTTAGGAAAAACCTGGCAATAGGGACTTAAAGTTAAAGAAAAATAACTTTAGGGACCTAATTGCAAATATATGTAAAGTTAGGTTTTCTCATTCATTTGGAACGAATGAGGGCTATTAGGCCAAAGAATAATGAACAATTATGTTTATTTCATGTAGGAGAATGAGACATCGGGAACACCAGTCGAGGTCCAGCTTGCTAAGGACGGAACCCGACTAAGTGGAATTTCATTGCACTATCAGGTGAGTGAGAATTTTATATCATACCTGGTTGAGGATGATAAGTACCTCGGTATGAAAACCCATTATTTAGTGGTATTTTAAACATTACAACTTATAGGAAGTGATGTGAAAATTATATGGAAAAACTACTTACCGATTGTAAGTAGATCATACTTGGTTGGTATGATGAGACTTTCTCGAAGGAAGTTGAAAACCCATTCATCGGTTATGAACGGAGGTGTTCTTATACCTGGGCGGTATAATGGATAGAGAAAACATACATTTTATCGAAAGTGCTCTCCCTCGACTCTGTGCCAATGCTTAAACAATTTGGGAGACCTTCTTGATGAGAGCTCAAATAGCTCTCATAGGCCAGGGGCCTCGATTTTGGAACTTGGGGGCTAAATGCCTGATTTTGAAAATTTTGTACAGTGGGCCCAAGGCTAATTGGCATGAACAGGAGCTCATAAACGAACATGATATATGTGCCATAAAACTTAATAAGTGAATTGTTTGGCCATGGTACCATGACAGGACCGACATGCTCAGTCAACTAGCGATAGTGTGACATGACAGGTCGATGGACCAGTCAAGACAAACAACTGCGGGTTGAGTTGAGAGTCAGGGCCTTGATATAAATGGCACTACATATTACATGGCAATTTAAGAAAACTCTGTTTGTGCATGCACTATGAGTACAGAATCATCAAGATGCCCATAAGGGGTAGCGATGCGTCCCAAGGAAAACCGGGAAAAGAACCGGTCAAACTAAGTAAGAAAACATAGCCGGTTTACAAACCCGATCATTTGGGAACAAGCAATTTGGAAATTTACAACTTCCAGATGATCCAAATGATTCATTAAACCTTGGAAAAGAAACTTAAGACAAATTAGAAGAGAAAAACCAAATTGATTCAGGTGAACAAGATTCCATAAGAACTTTGAAGTTAAGCATGCTTTCTCGAGAGTAGTGTGAGGATGGGAAGTATGATTTTTTTTGTAACCCAAAATTTTGGTAAAAAATTTTTATGCGAACGTACGCCTTATCATAAATAGCTATAAATTAATATATATTTAATTATTATAATTAATACCAATAATTTAATACCTAAATTAAATTATTGGTATTAATACAAATAATTTAATACTAAAATTAAATTATTGGAATTAATACTAGTAATAAATCTCTCCCATTTAATACACAATTTTATACCTATATAAAGAGGTCATCCCCATTCATTCTCCTCACACCTGAACACGTCTCTCTCTCTCTACTGCTCCATTTCCCAGTGAAGCTTGAACCAGAGCTACGACTTGAACATTTTCTTAACCTCAGAAGGAGAGGTCAGGCTCTTTAAAACCGGGAGAAGATAACTATCTAATAGCAAACTTCTATCAATACTAGAATCGTTGGAGAAGCGCCGACAAGATGGAATAGTGAAGTAGCTTCGGCAGACCGAAACTGCCCTATTTTGGCAAGCTGAAATCAGCCATTTTGAGCCCTCCTCAAATCAAACCAAGCCCTCCCAAAACCTCCTCAGTCCTTCCTCGGCCAAATTAGGACCAAAAGGTAAGCCAATTCAGCTCCCCTTTACAATTTTAGATCGTTGTTAGGGAGAGAGTCGATCTAATTTCAATGAAGAAATTCTAATCCAATTCGACATCAATTGATGTCATTCTTAATCCTAGGTAGAACCTCTAGAGGAGAGCTACCTGTCCAGATTGAAATCTCCGACCGTCGCGCCCTCACCGGTGAGAAATTGAAGCTTTCTCTCTCTACAGTCTATTTTCGGGCGAAGCTCCGTTTGAGCTCGTTCTGGCATTAAAATCTACGATTTAAAGTTCCTTAGAATCGTATGAACATGTAGGAACTCAATTTCAATAATTTGAGGTGTTTGATTGGTCAATTTGATGAAATCAAATTCAGCAGTTTTGAAGAGTTGAAATTGGGGTAAATTTGGGGAAATTGAAGATTTTTGAAAATTTGAACGACCAAAATGTAATTATCTAAAATTGAGGGTCAACTAGTCATGATAAGAATATTAGAGGGCCAATTTAGAAATTTTAGAATTTTTGGGGCAAAAATTTACCATTTTTTTAAAGAAGGGGCAAAATGGTAATTTTGGGAAAATTGAAGGACCAAATTGGAAAATTGGAAAATTAAACCCCTTTGTGTGAAATTAAATAATTTGAGGTCCTTAGATAAATTTTAAAGGTTTCATGACTCGAATTTAAGAAAAAGCCGGCAATAGGAACTTAAAGTTAAAGAAAAATAACTTTAGGGATCTAATTGCAAATATATCTAATGTTGGGTTTTCTCATTTATTTGGAACGAATGAGGGCTATTAGGCCAAAGAATAATGAACAATTATGTTCATCTCATGTAGGAGAATGAGACATCAGGAACGCCAATCGAGGTCTAGCTTGCTAAGGACGAAACCTGACTAAGTGGAATTTCACTGCACTATCGGGTGAGTGGGATTATGTATCATACCTGGTAGGGGATGATAAGTACCTCGGTATAAAAACCCACAGGTTAGTGGTATTTTAAATCATCACTACTCAGAGAAAGTGATGTGAAAGTTATGCGAAAAAAACTACTTACGAGTTGTAAGTAGATCATACTCGGTTGGTATGATGAGACTTCCTCGATGGAGGTTGACAATCCGTTCATCGATTATGAACGGAGATATCCTTATACCGGTCAGTATAATAGACAATAAAAACCTATTTTATCGGAAGTGTTCTCCCCTGACTGTGTGCCAATGCTTAAACTATTTGGAAGACCTTCTTCACGGGAGCTCGAATAGCTCTTATAGGCTGGGGCCTCGGTTTTCAAACTTGAGGGCTAAAATGCCAGTTTTTGAAAAACTCGAACAATGTTCCGTAGGCCAGTGGACACGAGCAGGAGCTCGTAAAAGAACATGATAGATATATATGTGCCCTTAAAACTTAATAAGTGAATTGTTTGGCCATGGTACCAAGGCAGGTCCGACATAATCTGTGAACTAGTAGTAGTGCGACATGACAGGTCTCTGGACTAGTCGAGACAAACAGCTACATATTGACTTGAAGGTTGGGACCGTTGGGACAAATGGCACCACATATTATATGGAAAATTTAAGAAAAGTTTACTTGTGCATGCATTATGAGTACAAGATCATCAAGACGCCCATGAGGGGTAGTGATGCATCCTAAGGGTACTGGACGACCTGGTAGCTCTTAGGGTAGTTCGTCGTTCCAACTGTCTGTGCAAAATCTGGAGTAGCACAAAGCGCATGAGACCGGGGTGAGGATGGGATGAGGTCTCTATCCTCATACGGATATGAAGACATGATTTCAGGATTGTGGGTCGGATGTCGCGTACATCCACTTATTCCTAGGGTAGAAGTGGTCGTACTTCTATTCGGGTGGCAGGAAAAGTTGCTTTGAAGCCATTAGCGGGTTCAGTAGTGATACTAACTTGTGAATGTGTGTAACCTTCATTATAAAGGATGTGTGTTTGGTGATGACACACCGGTTACTAAGAAATAATGGAAAAACCCGAATTTTTTTTAAATGAAGGGGTTTTTGAAAAGAAATGAGTCTGGCACACTCCATATAAATGTTTTTCTTGAAATTCAAAAGATTTGAATCCAATTCACTGAGTAGCTGTACTCACCCCCTCCCTTATAACGCTTTACGGAAGTCCTGGAAAGCGAACCTTAAAAGACTTGTGCAATTAAACACCTGCAAGATAGGTATTATTAATTTAAATTCTATACAGTTTTGATTTATGATATTCCTGGAAAAAGGTGTAGGTCTAAAGAACGCCTTACTTTTTACGGTTTATAATATAAGCCAAAACCCTTTAGTAAAATGGGAGAGTGGCAGGTTGATCACGGGGATCCAACCAAACCGGGTTGGGGCATGACAAAGATAAGAGGAAACTCTTCAAAATCTTAGCAAAGTGGTAAGAAGGAAAAAGGGGTAAAGGTAGGACCTCAATAAAACAACAAACGGAACAAAGGATAGCTGAAGAGAATTCATCCTTTAAGAAGAAAATCCAAACAATTTAGGAGCAAAGAAAGGAGTGCATCCACAAGAGAAGACAAGACGAACATTTGATAACAAATGGGATATATTGGTATTACAGGAATAAATCACCTTGGAAAAAGCAATTATGCCAAATAGGAAGTTCGGACCAACAGGACAAGAGAAAGAGTGTCATTACAACAAGATAGTTAGAGGGAACAAATGACACCCTAAGGAAGACCAGAAAGTAGAAGGGGCTACATCCTAAAAAGATTAGTGAGATGGACGTTAAGGACATGAGTACTCGAGAAACAACTACCCTAAGAAACTTATTAGATCAAAGGAATGGTGGAGGCGAGGCAGTTAATGAACTAATACACGGGAAAAGCTTAATTTGAGTTCCAACAAAGAAGAAAGGGGCGGAATGGCCAAATACTCGGGAAAAGAAGGATGAACAACTAAACTCAAGCCAAGAAAAGAATAGGCAAGCCTCTCACATAATTATTAAGAAATCTTGAAACAAGGAAGATTTGAACTCTCCATAAAGAAATACACTATGAAAGTAAACTTTGGAGGGATGCATACGACTATCTACCCTTGAAGAAATTTTGATGGGCGGATGGACATAATGTGGAGTGCAAGAAACCAGCTCTTAATTGGCAAATGTTTTAAAGGAAGGAAGTATCGTGATGGCCGAGTGTGACCTGCTTGGAGAGAGCAGTAGAATCAAACAATAATTTCAGGAGAACCAAGTAGAATGAAGAAATGAGTAACAACGGGACGGCCAAAGAGAATAAACAAAACTCTAAGAAAGGCTAAGATGTAGTAAAGACTACACTCTATGAAGGACAAAGGATGGGCATGAAGGACGAGTGATACAGTTGCCCAGATGATTGGATCATAAAAAAAATGGAGAGGAGGAGACAGTTGAAGAATTGGTCTTCGAGAGAACCCTGGATTTAAACTAGGACAAAGAAGGGAGAAGTGAAAAGGCCAAAACATTGGAAAAAGAAGAATGACGGAAAATCCTTAAAGAAATTAATGTCCAAAACTGAATTTCTAGTTTAAAGTCTTGAGATGGTTAAGTGAGCTTCACGAAGGATGAACAAGAGATTTTGAAACAAGGAGGATGTGGACCCTTCTTAAACGAAATTAAGTTAACGGGTTAGCATAAAAAAGATGTTGTGATAAGTATGAATGACTGGACAACCCATACTTAGGTAATAAAGTAAAGAATGTTCAAGAAAAAATGGGAAAGTAAGTCCTCCAAATAAGATGTGGCTAAGGAGGAATAATCGCAATTGGTAAGATGGGTCATAGTCCACACGCGCATATGAAGCTTAAAGAGTGGACAACCGAGCATAGGGTGGAATGCACGGAATAAAACCAATAATCAGAAGTATCCCATATAAGGAATAAGGGATAAAACAAAAGTTGTGGATAGAGAAGGATCCAAAGGAAACAGATGCCCTAACATAGATAAGGGTACAAAGAAAGGGAGAAAGAACCATATAGTGAATGATAAGGAGGTTGAGCATGTAACTCCTAAGATGGAAATCTCTATTGTAAGGGACATAGTAGAGAACAAAACTGGAAGGAGGGAACCTTCCCAAGCAAAGGAATCGACACATAGATCGAAAGCAATTTTTGTAGAATGAAGAATCATGAAGTGATTTATGAGAAGCAAAAGTGGATTAAGGAAAAAGGAAAAAACCTTGAATAAGGAATGCCAAGGACTTAAGAAGGAAAGAATCCCAATTTGTTGGTAAACTATTGGGAAACCAAATAATTGGCACAAGAAAGACCCAATAAAGAAGTTGGGAAAGGACGAGTGGGTAAGGAAAATTGACACGGTTATGTAAGACATGTTGTCAAGATACGAATGATAATTGGGTAACAATAAAGGTAGTTGAGGAATATTACCTGATGAAAGGAGGGATAAATTATACAGTCCCTGGAAGGCTAGAAAGTTTGAAACAGCCCTAAAAGAGTTGTTGTAGGAGTCTGATGGACTAAGACAGGTTAAGAACTATGTCATGTCGTAAGGGACATATAAGCACCAACAATCCCGAGTAAAATGTGACTCGAGTAAGAAGGAGTTAGTTGGTAAACATAATAAGGTCAAACATAAATTTGACCAAAGTTGTAATCAATGACAGATGAAGGATGGGTCAAATTGGGACGAAAGAATAATAACACAAAAGCCTGCGAAAACAAGTATGTACTGATTGAAAGAACCTTGAGCTAAGGTTTTCAACAATGAAGAGAATAACTAGACAAAGAAACGATTGGGCACCTTGGAACTCCCAATCCTGAAATCTTGAATAAAATCCCCAAAAGGAAGAACCTTACCCTAAATAAAGGGAGATGTGAACCTAAGAATATACATTAGGATTAATGAGCCATACATGCCTCGTTATTATAACTGCATGGAAGGAGTAAGCATGATAAATGAAAATAAATTCCTTAGATGAATGATTACGGGGACTAAGCGAAACAACAATTGAAGTGTTAACATGTCAAGAAAACCCAAGTTGACATTAAGGGAAATTATTCCCAATATTGAATATATTGGTTATGTTTTGGAGACAAAACTCCTAAAAGGAGGGGAGAGTTATAAACCCCGCACTTTTGAGTTAAGGAAAACCGGGAAAAGAACCGGTCAAACCGAGTAAGAAAATTGAGCCGGTATACAAACCCGATCATTTGGGAACAAGCAATTTGGAAATTTTCAACTTCCGGTGATCCAAAGGGTTCATTAAACCTTGGAAAAGAAACTAAAGACAAATTAGAAGAGAAAAACCAAATTGGTTTAGGTGAACGAGATTCCATAAGAACTTTGAAGTAAAGTGTGCCTGCTCGAGAGCAGTGTCCTCTTGGGAAGTAAGATTTTTTTTTGTAACCCGAAATTTTAGTAAAAAACTTTTTTGCGAACGTATGAATTATCATAAATATCCATAAATTAATATATATATATATTTAATCATTGTAATTAATACCAATAATTTAATACCTAAATTAAATTATTGGAATTAATACAAATAATTTAATACTGAAAATAAATTATTGGAATTAATACCAATAATTTATGGCAATATTAATACTAGTAATAAATCTATTCCATTTAATACACGAACACTATTCTAGTCAATCTTAGAATCGTTGGAGAAGCGCCGGTATGATGGAACAATGAAGCAACTCCGGCAGACCGAAGCTGCCCTATTTTGTCCAAGCTGAAATCGGCCATTTCGATTTTTGAATATGAAATGGTGATGACACACCGTTGTTAAATATGAAATGGTGGAAAAATGAAAATTTTTGAATCAAGGGATTTTTGAAAGAAAGGAGTCTAGCACACTCCAATGATAAATATTTTTCTTAAAAAGTTAAAACTTTTGAAAAACCCATTCACTGAGTAGTTGTGCTCACCCCTCCCTTATATCCCTTTTTAGGAAATTTTGGAAAAGCCTACCCTTAAGGACCATCAACTAAGATGCCTGTGATACCGGTATGATAAAATCTAAATTCTTATGTAGTTTTGTTTATGTTATTTCTGGAAAAGGTGCAGGTTTAAAGGACACCTTACTCTTTATGGTCTATAATAATAGGAAACCTTTTAATAAACTGTGGTGGGTTGATCATGAGGATTTGACCAAACCGGGTCGGGGCATAACATGCTTCCCGATGTACGAGGCCTTTCAATTTGCCTCTGTTCTTCTCTAATACCTGAAAATATGTTAGGAAGGGGGTAGGAAATGCTCATTGGGTGTGAGGTCCGAGCATTGAGTCGTTCATGGCTCGATGACGTCTCTACAAAAAAATGGCTAACATGAAGTTTTATACTATTTTCCTTTCTCTTAGCTTATTTTCAAAATCATTTATAAGTTTCATACCCCACGAAGAGGTATCTTTCAAAAGCCATTATACACGGTGGTTCATCTCATAACCCACCATAAACGATTCCCTTAACCATCAATTTATGTTTTTAGAGTATCGTTGGATGGAAACTCTTTTCCTGAACCAACTAACCGAGTGGCATCCATGGACAACCACTGGTTACCTCATTCTAGTTTCGTAGGATTTCATATCCATTTCATTTTCATTTATAGAGGATCTCACTATCCTATTTGGTAACATTCATTCTGAGCTAATACCCTTAAGAGGCGAGCCACATATGGGTATTCATCCCATCAACCCTGATCATCAAATTAGGTAGAGTTCCCGAGTAGAGGCGTAACTCTCATGGTAACTAAATCAACAACACAACACAATATTTAAATCTCGATCTTCAGGTGTCATCCTTATATCTCGTCCTCACTAGAAACATAAATTCCCCCCTTATCACCATCCTCGGTTTATAGGTATCATCTCTCCCATGTAATCGCTATTCGGTATGCAATATTATTCTCCCCTTGTACCTCATTCGATGTAAATGCTATGCATATGATATTATGCATTATATCATAAACATTTAAGGATAAAAAGAAAATACAACTCATGATAAACCAACAAGCCCTGCTTCATCATTCACATAAAACAAATGTATGTTGTATTTCACAAAATATTTAGTTATGTTTCCTCTTTAACATTCTAGAAGGACTTATCCGAGTATTCATGACTTCCATGGACTACCGTCCATTCTCACATTTAGACCATGTTTTAATCATTGGTCTTGGGTCTTAACTTATACCGTATAAGTTACTTTGGGCCTTTGCCCTACCACCTAGATCCGTGGTTTCAATAAATTTTTTTTATCTTACCGTACCCTCTTTCATGTTTAACTCAGACCCTAGCCCTGTCTTGATAAATAGTGGAATAGGTCATTTTATAAACCATCCTTCATAATCCCATTCATGCATATCGAGTCTTATACCCATTTCATAACTACTGCCAATAACAAATTTATAATTGTGCATATCGAGCCTTATACACATAGCTCCCTTACAAAAGTGTTTCATTTCAACCTGTTACAAAAACTTAAATTTCCAAAAGGACTTTAGAGAGTTTCCATTATTACTATTGATCCCTTCATCTATCCCAAAATGCCTTGTTGGAGCCTTTTTCTTAGGTGCTTGGTGAAGCTTTTTCTCCAACATGCTACCCCTTAAAACCATTGCTCATTTCAATGGCCTTTCCTTTTCGAAGGTCTCATTATTCTAGGGAGTGAGAGGTAGGTATCATCCTCCTATTTGGCTCGGAGTTTTCCTAAAAATAATTTTAGGAAATGTGCCCTAACTGGACACACACATAACAAGTCACAACGCATTGACAAGGTCCTCAATGATACTTTATCACTTGGGACATGTGCCCTTAATGCTTGTTTGACCCTTGGTGCCATTATTGAGGGCAAGTCTCTCATCCCTGGTCTCTTGCCTTCAAGAGTTATGGCCGTTGTTCCAAACGATAGAGGCTCAGTCAATCCTCTTGACACGAGGCTCCTTGAAGGGTTCATTGTCTTTTGCTAAAGCACCATTTAATCCTCGGACTAGACTTCTCTCTCCTTCCATTTCTCAGAATGACTTTGTCTTACTTCATTTATGTGTTCGCATTTGTATGTATTACTTATCACAAGTGCTAAATTTGTCGGTCATCCTAGACATCCTATGTCACGCCCTGACCCGGTTTGGTCAAGATCCTATGATCATCCCGCCACCCTTTCCTGCCTCATCTGAGTACTCTTACACTAATGATACATGGAAGGAAAAGGCATGTCTACATTCAAACGCTTACTATAAGTTGGGGGTAGGAAACGTACCTTGAGGGTCCAAGCTCATCTGGGAACTTTCCGTCTTGGTTCTAGACCTGAAAAGGGTGAAAGGAGGGGAATGAGTATATAATACTCTGAGGGAAACTACTATAACATTCACTTTAATTCATTTCCTTGGCCATTAATTATTCATTTGTCATTTTTCATATATTAACTATGTCACGCCCTGACCCGATTTGGTCGGATCCCCATGATCAATCCGCCACTCTCCCAGTTTATTAAAGGATTTCCCCTTATTGTAAACCGTAGAGAGTAAGTCATCCTTTAAACTGCACCTTTTCCTAGAATAGCATAATCAAAACTGCATAAAATTTAAAACTTTACATACATGTCTTACATGCATCTTACTCGACGGTCTTTAAGCGGAGGCTTTCCGGGATTTCCTGAGAGGGATATAAGGGAGGGGGTGAGTACAACTACTCAGTAAATGGGTTTTTAAAAGTCTACTTTTAACTTTTAAGAAAAACATTTATATGGAGTGTGCCAGACTCCTTTGTTTTCACAAATCTCTTCATTTAAAAATTTGGATTTTTCCACCATTTCTTATTTACCACGGTGTTTCATCACCCAACACACATCCTTCATCATTAAGGTTACACACATTCACAAGTCAGTATCACTACTGAACCTACTAGTGGTTTCAGAGCGACTTTTCCTACCACCCGGATAGAAGTACGACCACTTCTACCCTGGGAATGAGTGGATGTACGTGACATTCGAATCATAATCCCGAAATCATTTCTTCGTGTCCGTATGAGGACAGAGACCTCATCCTGTCCCCACCCCGGTCTCATGCGCTTGGTGCTACTCCAGATTTCGTATAGACACCTGGAACGACGAACTGCCCTTATAGCCACCAGGTCGTCCAGTGCCCTTAGGACGCATCATTACCCCTCATGGGCATCTTGATGATCCCGTATTCACAGTGCATGCACAAACAATGTTTTCTTATATTGCCATGTAATATGTGGTGCCACTGGTCCAACGGCTTCGACTCTCAACTCAACCTGCAATTGTTTGTTTTGACTGGTCCGTCGACCTTTCATGTCGCACTACCGCTAATTGACTGAGCATGTTGGTCCCATCTTGGTACCATGGCCAAAAAATTCACTTATTAAGTTTTATGGCACATATATCATGCTCGTTTACGAGCTCCTACTCGTGCCAACTGGCCTTGGGCCCACTGTACGAGATTTTCAAAATTGGGCATTTAGCCCCCAAGTTCCAAAACCGAGGCCCCCGACCTATCAGAGCTATTCGAGCTCCCGTCGAGAAGGTCTCCCAAATTGTTTAAGCATTGGCACACAGTCAGGGGAGAGCACTTCTGAAAAACATATGTTTTCTCTATCCATTATAGCACCCAGGTATAAGGACACCTCCGTTCATAACCGATGAACGGGTTTTCAACTTCCTTTGAGGAAGTCTCATCATACCAACCGGGTATGATCTACTTACAACCGGTAAGTAGTTTTTCCGCATAATTTTCACATCACTTTCTCTAAGTGGTGATGATTAAAATACCACTAAACAGTGGGTTTTTATACCGAGGTACTTATCATCCCCTACCGGGTATGATATAAAATTTTCATTCACATCCTGTAAGTGGTTTCTATCTTAAAGTTGTGCTCATCATCACAATTGGGTATTATGTTAGTAAACCCACTCACAACCGGTAAGCGGTTTTTAACTTTAAGTTGTGCTCATTATCCCAACTGGGTATGATATTAGTAAACCCACTCACCCGTTAATGCCGTGAATTCTACTAGACCGGTTCTTTGTATTCACACGTGCTTGTCCTTACTAGCGTTCCCTGTATTTTGCGTTTCTACACGATATGAACAACCTTGTTCATTATTACTCGGCATAACAGCCTTCATTCATTTCTAATGAATGAGAAAACCCAAACTTTTAGTTATTTGCAATTAGGTCCCTAAAGTTATTTCTCTTTAACTTTAAGTCCCTAATGTCGGTTTTTCCTCAAATTAAGTCCCGTAACTTTTAAAATTTATCTTGGGACCTCAATTTATTCAATTTCACCAAAAAGGGATTTAATTTCCTAAATTTCCAATTTGGTCCCCCAATTTTTCCAAAATTACCATTTTGCCCTTCTTTTACAAAAATGGTAAGTTTTTCCCCAAAAATTCCAAAATTCCTCAATTGGTCCTCCAACATTATTTTCATGCCCAATTGACCCTCAATTTCATAAAATTGCATTTTGGACCTGTGAATTTTGAAAATTCCCAATTTTCCCCCAATTTCAACTCTTCAACACTACTGAATTTGATTTCATAAAATTGACCTATCAAACATTTCTAATTATTGAAATTGGAGTTTAAATTAAGTTCCTGCATGTTCATACGATTCTAAGAAACTTTGAATCGCATATTTTAACGCCGGAACGAGCTCAAACGGAGCTTCGCCGGAAAACATACTGTAGAGAGAGAAAACTTCGATTTCTCACCGGTGAGGGCATGGCAGTCCAAGCTTTCAATCTGGGCAGATAGCTCTCATCTTGAAGATAATCCTAGAATCAAGAATCGCATCAATTGATGTTGAATTGAGTTAGAATTTCATCATTGAAATTCCGTCGATTCTCTCTCTAGCACTGGACGGAAATTGTAGTGTGAGTCAAATTGGCTTACCTTTTAGTCCTAATTTGGCCGTGGGAGGGCTGAGGAAGTGTTGGGAGGGCTCAAAATGGCCAATTTCAGCTTGGCTGAAATAGGGCAGCTTCAGTTCGCTGGAGTTGCTTCACTGTTCCATCATGTCGGCGCTTCTCTAGTGATTCTCGGATTGACTGAAGTTTGCTATCCGATAGCTAACTTCTCTTCGGTTCTAAAGAGCCTGACCTCTCCTTCTGAGGTGAAGAAAAATGTTCAAGTTGAAGCTCTAATTTAAGCTTCACCGGGAAATGGAGGAGTAGAGAGAGAGAGAGAGAAGTGTTCGGGTGTGAGGAGAATGAATGGGGATGACCTCTTTATATAGGTGTAAAACAGTGTATTAAATGGGAGATATTTATTACTAGTATCAATGTTGCCATAAATTACTAGTATTAATACTTCCCAGGAGGGGACCCATCCTCACACTACTCTCAGGTATGCACGCTTAACTTTAATGTTCTTATGGAATCTAGTTCACCTAAACCAATTTGATTTTTATTTTCTAGTTTGTCTTAAGTTTCTTTTTCAAGGTTTAATGAACCCTTTGGATCACCCGAAAGTTGTAAATTTCCATATTGCTAGTTCCCAAATGTAAACCGGCTTGATTTTCTTATTCGGTTTGACCGGTTCTTTTCCCGGTTTTCCATAACTCAAAAGTGCGGGGTTTACAAACTATGCATCAACCGCCCTCCTATCATAAGAGGAACCACACATTCGCAGAACGATCCTCGACCGTTCTCACTTGTGGATTGAAGTGCTTTTATCGTCCACCCTAAAAGAGGTGCACTGCCTCTACCCTGAGTTTGAGTGGACATCAATAGTCCAACCCTGAAACCCTAATCACTTCATCAGGTCCACTTAGTGTGATGAGACCACCTTTCCCCTATTGCCTCAGTCTTAGTGCATAGGAAGCTCCTCGAGCTTTACAACCTACTGGATGACATACCGCCATTTATGCACCCTGGGTCGTCTAGCAGTCCTTGGGCTCCATCACTACCTAATGCCAGGTGTCTTGATGGTTTGAATCTCATAGTGCATGCACAATCAACAGTCTTTTAAGTTATAGCCTTTATCTTTGGGCCTCTAGCACAATGGTCTGTCGGCTTGGCTTCCGCCCACGAGTACTAGCCTAACAGGTTTGACGAACTAACTTTAATAGAGCAGTAGTTTGGCCCAACAAGCTCAACAACTTAGACGGGGCTCGGTGGGTATCACACATAATTTCCCATTAATAGGATCTTTTAGCATTTACTTATAATATGCTAGTTCTAGATGGGTCCCGGTTCATTGAACTATTCACTATGGTTCATCCCGATTCAGTCCGGTTTGGGTCTGGTTCACCTCGAACCGGTCCGGCTCTCTCCCCAATTCCCCTTCCCAATTCCCCTTCCCAATTCTTCCTCACAATTATTGTGAATTTTTCGTCACTTGGATTTCCCAATTATCCACGTTAACCCTTCTTCACTATTGTCTATTGATTAAATTGGCCTAGTTTTCGACAATAGTGTTAGTTCTCCTCTTGGTTTTCCTTGGTTCGAGGGGACGTGTTCCACAACTCTCCCCTCTTTTTAGGAGTTTTGTTGTCACGCCCCAACCCGATTTGGTTGGATCCCCGTGAACAACCTGCCGCTCTTTCTCGATTTAAGAGGAGTTTCTTACTCGCTTAACTTGAGAGGAGCCAGGCGAAATTTCTACCTTGTTCCTTGGAAGACATAAATAAATTATAATGCAAGCTAAAGGAAAATTAAGCGTACCTGATAAAGGATAAGGCACAATGTTACTCCTAGCCATTTTCCCATTTTCCTGAAAGGGATAAAAAAGAGGGGTGAGTTTCTACAACTCAGTGAATGGGTTTTTTCAAAAGTCTACTTTTAACTTTTAGGGAAAAATACTTGTATTAGAGTGTGCTAGACTCCTCTCTTTTCAAAAATCCCTTATGCTCACTAGGTCGTCCAGGGCCCTTAGGATGCATCACTACTTCTCATGGGCATCTTGATGATCCCGTACTCATAGTGCATGCACAAACAATGTTTTCTTATTATGCCATGTAATTTGTGGTGTCATTAGTCCAACGGTCCCGACCTTCATCTCAACCTGCAACTGTTTGTCTTGACTGGTCCGGAGACCGGTCATGTTGCACTACCGCTAATTGATTGAGAATGTGGGACCAGCCTTGATACCATGACCATACAATTTACTTATTAAAGTTTTATGGCACATATATCATGTTCGTTTATGAGCTTCTGCTCGTGGCCATTGGCCTATGATGGCCCACTGTTCGAGATTTTCAAAACTGGGCATATTAGCCCCCAAGTTCCAAAACCGAGGCCCCCGACCTATAAGAGCTATCCGAGCTCCCGTCAAGAAAGTCTCCCAAATTGTTTAAGCATTGGCACATAGTCAGGGGAGAACACTTCCGACAAAATATGTTTTCACTATCCCTTATAATGCCCGGGTACAAGGACATCTCTGTACATAACCGATGAACGGGTTTTCAACATCCTTCGAGGAAGTTTCATCACACGAACCGAGTATGATCTACTTACAATTGGTAAGTAGTTTTTCCGCATGGTTTTCACATCACTACTCTAAGTCATGATGTTTAAAATATCACATAGTAAAGGGTTTTCATTTCAATGTGCTTATCATCCCCAACTGGGTATGATATAAAATCTCACTCACCCGATTGTGTAGTGAAATTCCACTTAGTCGAGTTCCGTCCCTAGTAAGCTGGACCTTTATTGGCTTTCCCGATGTCTCATTCTCCTACAAGAAATGAACATAGTTGTTTATTATTCTTTGTCCTAATAACCCTCATTCATTCCAAATGAATGAGAAAATCTAACTTTATATATATTTGTAATTTGGTCCCTAAAGTTATTTTTATTTAACTTTGAGTACGAAACTTTTAAAATTTACCTTAAAACCTCAATTTATTAAATTTTTCAAAAATGGTTTTAATTTCCCAAATTTCCAATTTTGTCCCTCAAATTTTCCAATGTTACCATTTTGCCCTTCCGTTACAAAAATTGTAAATTTTGCCCCAAAAATTCTAAAATTTCTTAGTTAGCCCTCTAATATTCTTATCATAACCAATTTACCCTTAATTTTAGAAAATTTCATTTTGGTCACTCAAATTTTTGAAAATCCCCAATTTTCCACCCAATTTCAACTCTTTAACACAACTGAATTTGATTTCATAAAATTTACTAATCAAACACCTCTAATTGTTGAAATTGAAGTTGAAATTGAGTTTCTACATGTTCATACAATTCTATAGAACTTTTAATCTCAGGTTTTAACGACAGAACGAGCTCAAATGAAACTTTACCAAAAAATAGACTCTAAAGAGAGAAAACTTTGATTTCTCACTGGTGAGGGTGCGACGGTTTGAGCTTTCTATTTGGGCAGTTAGCTCTCCTCTAGAGGTTATTCCAAGGATCAAGAATGACATCAATTTATATCAAATTGGATTAGAATTTCGTTATTGAAATTTGACTGACTCTCTCTCTAACACTGATCAGAAATTGTCAAGGGGAGCAGAATTGGCTTACCTTTTAGTCCTAATTCGGCCATGGAAGGGCTAAAGAGGTGTCAGGAGAACTTGGTTTGGCCTGAGAAGGGCTTGAATATGCCGATTTCAACTTGGCCGAAATAGGGTAGTTTTGGTCCGCTAGAGCTACTTCACCATTCGATCATGCCAACGCTTCTCTATTGACTATTGGAACGAATGGATGTCACCATCATGTAGCTGACTTCTCCCTGGTTCTAATGAACCCTACCTCACCTTCTTTGGCATAGAATTGACCCTATATTGGAGCTCTGGTTCGAGCTTCGCTGAAAAACTAAGCAACTGAGAGAGAGTGAGCTTTTCAGGTGTGGAGAGGACGAATGGAGAGGGGCTCTTTATATAAGGAGCTCAAGGACCCATTGGCCATCCATTTGGCACCGTTATGATAGGCATTGAAGACCTGAAACGTACCGAACAGAAGCGTTTCTTCTTCACCAGCACTGCTTAAATTTTTTCGGAGAGTGAACAGTGTTGTTATCCTAAGGAAGAAGATGACATTGTTCCGAATCGGGTTCAAAGCTTAAACCAGCCGGTTCACCCCCCCATTCGACCGAGTTTTTCAAATCTAAAAATTTATAAATTTATCTCAAATTTTTAATTTTTAAGCCACCTAGAAAAATTTATTTAGCATCCGGTTCAATAGTGATTCAAATCGATCCAAACTAGTTCAATCTGGTTCACCTAAACCAGTTTGGTTTTCATCTCCAATTCATTCTCTAGTCCATTTTCATGACTCCTCTGACTCCTTAGGTCATTTAGGATCCATAAAATTCCTAATTTACCATCTCTTAATCGATTACGGTTCATAAACCGGCTCAGTTCTTAAACCGGTTTAATCTGGTTCAGGCTCGGTTCTCTACTTGATTTTTCTCTCCCACTTTATCCTAAGGTTCTTTCCCAAGGTTTATAATCTTTTCGAATCACAATGGATCCATAAACTTCTTGACTTACCCATTCTCTATCAGTTCCGGTTAGTGAATCAACTTGGTTCATAAACCAGTTCTATCCGGTTCAGACCCGGTTGTCTTGAATCGCTTCGGTGTTTCTTCCTCATTTCATCCTAAGGTTCTTTTCCAAGATTTTTGAACCAATTTGAGTCACATGGAAGTTGTAAATTGTCAATTTGCCTCGTTTCCAATTAATCAAGTTTGTAGACCGTCTCGGTTTAAAATTCAACATTGACCGATTCTTTCCCCAGTTTTCTTATTATCAAAAGAAGGTGTTTACAACTCTCCCCTCCTTTTAAGGCTTTTGTCCCCAAAATAGTTTTCACGTTAAATAATTGAGGGTAACTATCCCTCATCATAAACTTGATTTCCCATGTCTCTTCCTGCACGGGTCTGTTCTGCCACAACACCTTGACTATAGGAATTTTCTTGTTTCTCAAATTCTTGTCTCTTCGGTCCATGATTCATACCAGCTTTGTCTGATAAGTCAGGTTCTGTTCTAGTTCCATTGGAGGTTAGTCCAGTACGTGGCTAGGATTAGGCTAATATTTTCGAAGCACTAAAATGTGAAATACATCATGTATTCTCTGCAAATCATGAGGAAGTTCTAATTTATAGGCTACCGGTCCTATCCTTTGAATAATGGGATATGGACTAATATATCTTGCTTTCAGCTTTTCTCTTTGCTAAAACCTAAGTATTCATCTCCATGGAGATACTTTGAGGAATACCTGATCTCCCACTTCGAATTCCAGATCTTTCCTTCGATTGTCCGCTTAACTCTTTTGCCTATCCTGTGCAGTCTTAAGACGACTCCTTATTAATTTTATCTTCTCTGTGGCATCCTCTATTATTTCTATCCTTTCTAACTTTCTTTCCCCCACATCTTCCCAAAATAAAGGGGTACAACAAGGTCATCCATAAAGGGCTTCATAGGGAGCTATCTGAATACTGGTCTGATAACTGTTATTGTAAGAACTTTCCAATAGACAGAATTATTCCTCCCAACTTTTATTCATGGTGAGTACGCATGCCCCCAGCATATCTTCCAATGTTGGATAGTTTGTTCATACTGCCCGTCTGTCTGAGGGTGAAATGTTGTGTTCATATGAAATTTAGTTTCCAAAGCATTTGAAAGCTTGGCCAAAACCTGGAAGTAAATCTTGGATCCCTATTCGATACTATACTCACTAGGACACCATGGGGTCTTATAGTTTCCTTCATGTATAGGACAACCAGCTGTTCTCCAATTTGTCCCTCAACTATCTATGGTCACTGATAGGCCCGTGACAAAGTACACGGTGATGTGCTCTCATTTCCTCTTGGGAATTGGTAAGGGTTGTAGTAGTCCTAACGGTTTCTGAGGCTCTACTTTTATCTATTGATATGAGAAACATCGGGCTACATATTCTGTGATGTTCCTCTTCATACCCCTCCACTCATATCTTGGTTGGAGGGTGTGGTACATCTTAATACTATTCAACTGCCTAGTATGCATTGAATCATGTACCTCTTCCAGAATTACTCTCTTTAATTTCTTATCTTAAGGCACTCATACCCTACCCTTATAAGATAGTACTCCCTCACCTCACACGTCATGGTAAGGTTTCCTTCCTTTGATTACTTGGTCCAAATAATATTGGAGTTCTTTATTGGTCCTTTATTGAGTCTTAATATGCTCGATTAATTTGGGTCTTACCACCGCCTTAGCCACCAAGCATTTTTCTACTTGTTTTCCCTCAAATTCGCCTCTATCCTTCCCAATTGTTGTAGCAAGCTATGTAACTTGTCTTTACTCATGTCGTCTCAATTTGATACTTGTGATTTAAAGCACCTACTACTACATTAGCCTTTCTTGGGTGGTATTCTATTGTAAAATCATAATCCTTCACCAATTTCAGTCATCTCTTCTGACGGAGGTTTAATTCCTTTTTGAATTCGGAAGTAAGTAAAGCTCTTGTGATTTGTGTATATCCCACACTTAATCCCATAAGGGTAGGAGCGCCATATTCTTAGGGCAAACACCATGCCAACAATTTTTAAGTCATGAGTCGGGAAATTTCTTTCTCTTTGTACATGATTCTTCTCATTCTCCTTCCCTCCGTATACTTCTTTCTAATTCTACTATTGAATTCCTTGAATTTCTGGAGTATATCTTTCTAATATTTTTAGCAACTTATTCTTATTCTTGGATTCATGAATACCTTATGTCAGCCTTGCTTCATTTCCACTCGCTTCAATATTCGCCTATTCCTTTGAGGTGGGTCTCTTATCCTTATCGTGTTCAAACCTTCCATACCTTTACATCCCCGATGCTTCCCTTTTTGTCTTGGTTGAGGTGTATTCTTCCCACTATTCCCCATCTCTGGGCAGTCTTCGTTTACTCCTCCAATTGATTTGGTTCAAATAAGTTATTTCCTTATGTATTATTTCTTTGACTTCCAAATTTGAGTTTTCTTGGCCTCCTTGTAGTAGATCATGCTCCACCTCCCAATACTCTTACCTAACCACTCGTAGTTTCTGGTGTTTGATCGCCTTATCCTTTGGATATTTTTCTACTAAACTTTAGGGACCTAGTACACTTCTTCTATATCTTGTTTTTCTTCTTTACTCGACTCACACCTTACCTTCCATATGTATCTTTATCCTTTGGAATTTCTATGGAATTTGTTACACTTGGGACTTCCTGTCTTTGTACTTTCTCTTCATCTTTACTGGGTGGACTCTAAATCTCTTTTCCTTATCAATCAACTTCTATTCTTGTGGTTCTTTCCGGGATGTTATACTTCCTCTTGAGTTTTTCTTAAAACTTCTTGATCTCTCAAAAGTTATGTACTCTTGGATGGTTGTCCCTCCAACTTCCTTTTCTTTTCCTTAGGATCTCTATCAAATGAAATTTTTTTATACACTTAAATTTTCTTCAGAAACTCAGGATTTTAATAAACTTCTAATTCATTCAGGAGATATTTTCTTGCCACAAATTTGGCTTATTACATGACTTCTCTACCCCCTAATCCCTTGTGGTCATAGGGCTATAGTTAACTCTAGAACGATTATGGGACTCTTAGTCAGAAGGCTATGAGTAATTGATTGGGGTCCATTCGTGCTCCACAATAGGACGAATTTCATGTATGGCCTCCAACCCGTACCGCCTTAGTACTTCCGCCTCACACTCATATGCCCATTTCATCCATCGAGACGCATTGAAGTCAGGTTGAGTGGGTGGAGGTACTTGGTGGACCTTCATGAAGGTGGCATAAGCATCCCAATAATTATCTCAGGCCTCCTTCTTGGTAGGGTTCCTCTTCTGTTGTTGTGGTTTTGGAGGAGGGGTTGGACTTCTAGGAGGTGATGATGGTTCCTCTTGTCTGGGAGGAGGGTATATGATGCCTTCTGGTTCTAGTAGAGCTCTAACTAGTTTTCGGTAGTCCTCCACCAAGTCCTTAGGTACTCGTTTTTCACCTTTTAGGAACCTTTGAATGGCTTCCTCCCGTGGGTTGGATGTCTTTATCACTCTTATAGGGGGAGGACTAGATTTCTTTGTGAATATCCTAGGGATTCTAAATCCTACAAGATATTTTAGAGTTGGGTTAACATCAGGGCATACTATTGATAATGTTTCAAGGGAACTAGGCTCTAATACCACTCTAGTTGTCATGCCCCAACCTGGTTTGGATGGATCATCGTGAACAACCCGCCACTCTTTCTCCGTTTAAGAGGAGCTTCCCCCTTGCTTAACTTGAGAGGAGCCATGCAAAATTTCAACCTTGTTCCCTGCAAGACATATATCAATTATAATGCAAGTTTAAGGAAAATTAAGCACACCTGATAAAGGGTAAGGCTCGGTGTTACTTTTAGTCATTTTCCCTTTTTCCAGAGAGGGATAGAAAAAGAGAGGCGAGTTTCTACAACTCAGTGAATGGGTTTTTCAAAAGCCTACTTTTAACTTTTAGGGAAAAATACTTGTATTGGAGTGTGCCAGACTCATCTCTTTTAAAAAATCCATTCATTTAAAAAAAATTGGTTTTTACCACCATTTCTCATTTATCTTGGTGTGTTATCACCCAATACACATCCTTTATCATAAAGGTTACACACATTCGCAGGTCAGCACTACCACTGAACTCACTTGTGGCTTCGAAGCGACTTTACCGACCACCTAGATAGAAGCACGTCCACTTCTACCCTGAGAATGAGTGGATGTACACGATATCCGACCCTCAATCCTGAAATTGATTCTATGTGTCCTTATGAGAATAGAGACCTCATCCCGTCCCCACCCTGGTCTCATGCGCTTGCTGCTACTCCAAATTTTGCACGATCACCTGGAATGACGAACTGCCCTTATGCTCACCGGGTCGACAAGGGCCCTTAAGATGCATCACTACGCCTCATGGGCGTCTCGATGATCCTGCACTCATAGTGCCTGCACAAATAATGTTTTCTTATTATGCCATGTAATTTGTGGTGTCATTAGTCCAACGGTCCCGACCTTCATCTCAACCTGCAGCTATTTGTCTTGACCGGTCTGGAGACTAGTCATGTCGCACTATTGCTATTTGATTGAGAATGTCCGACTAGCCTTGGTCCATACCAATCGGGTATGATCTACTTACAACTGGTAAGTAGTTTTTCCGTATGGTTTTCACATCACTACTCTAAGTCGTGATATTTAAAATACCACATAGTAGTGGGTTTTCATTTCGATGTGTTTATCATCCCCAACCGAGTATGATATCAAATTCCACTCACCCAATCATGTAGTGAAATTCCACTTAGTCGAGTTCCGTCCCTAGCAAGCTAGACCTCGACTGGCGTTCCCGATGTCTTGTTTTCCTACACGAAATGAATATATTTGTTCATTATTCTTTGGACTAATAGCCCTCATTCATTCCAAATGAATGAGAAAACCCAACTTTATATATATTTGCAATTAGGTCCCTAAAGTTATTTTTCTTTAACTTTAAGTCCATATTGCTGGGTTTTTCCTCAAATTGTCTCCCGAAACTTTTAAAATTTATCTTAGGAGCTTAATTTATTAAATTTCGTGAAAAAGGTTTTAATTTCCCAAATTGCAAATTTTGTCACTCAAAATTTTTAAAATTACTATTTTTCCCTTCCTTTAAAAAAAATAGTAAAATTTACCCCAAAAATTCTAAAATTTCTCAATTTACCCTCTAATATTCTTATCATTACTAAAAGTCCGACTACGAATTTTCCAACAAGCCTTACAAGGGGCTTTAGGAACTTTGAATAGTTGTTTGAACAACGAGTTACATTTATGTGCCATCAGTGCTAATATTGGATTGTTTGGGGCGACGAAAGAAATAACCGATTAGTACTTCTACTGTAGGCATTATTTAAAAATATAATAATAATAATAATAATAATAATAATAATAATAATAATAATAATAATAATAATAATAATAATAATTAAGAAATACTCTTGACTCTCAATTTTAGAAAATTTCATTTTTGTCCCTCAAATTTTTGAAAATCCCCAATTTTCCCCCCGATATCAACTCTTTAACACAACCGAATTTGATTTTATCAAATTTACTGATCAAAAACCTCTGATTGTTGAAATTGAATTTAAAATTGAGTTTCTACATGTTCATACGATTTTATAGAACTTTGAATCACAAGTTTTAATGCCTAAACGAGCTCAAACGAAGTTTCGCCGAAAAATAGACTGTAGAGAGAGAAAGCTTGAGCTTTCTATTTAGATAGGTAACTCTCCTCCCAAGGTTCTTCCAAGGATCAAGAATGACATCAATTGATGTCTAATTGGATTAGAATTTTGTAATTGAAATTCAGCTGACTCTCTCTAAGACTAATTAGAAATTACCAAGGGGAGTCGAATTGGCTTACCTTTCAGTCCTAATTTGGCCGTGGAAGGGCTGAGGAGGTGTCAGGAGAGCTTGGTTTGGCCTGAGGAGGGCTCGAATTGGCTAGTTTCAACTCGGCCAAAATAGAGCAGCTTCGGTCCACTAGAGCTGCTTCACTATTCGATCACGCCGACGCTTCTTTAGTGACTCTCAGAACAAATGGATGTCACCATCGTGTAGCTAACTTCTTCCCAGTTCTAATGAACCTGAACTCACCTTCTTTGGCTTAGAATTGACCCTATATCGGAGCTCTAGTTCGAGCTTCCCTGAAAAACTAAGCAATTGAGAGAGAGTGAGCTTTTCAAGTGTGGAGATGACGAATGGAGAAGAGCTCTTTATAGAGGGAGCTCGGGGACCTGTTGGCCGCATGTTTGGCACCTTTATAACAACCATTGATGACCTAAAACGTACCGAACGGAAACGTTTCTTCTTCGTCGACGCTGCTTCAATTTTTCGACGAGTGAACAGTCCTATCATCCTAAGGAAGAAGATGACACTGTTCCGAACAGGACTGGACCGGGTTCAAAGTTTAAATCGGCCGGTTCACCCCCCATTCGACTGAGTTTTTCAAATCTAAAAATTTCTAAATTCATCTAAATTAATTTTCTATCCAATGGTGGTCTCAAATCTCAAATTTGAAATTTTAAGCCACCTAGAAAAATGAATTTAGCATCCAGTTCAATAGTGATTCAAACTGGTCCAAACTAGTTCAATCCGAAATATTAGCCAATAGTGAAATTTCCAATGCTCGTGCCTATTGGCCTATGGCCCACTGTTCGAGATTTTAAAAAATTGGGCATATTAGCCCCCAAGTTCCAAAACCGAGGCCCCCGACCTATAAGAGCTATTCGAGCTCCTGTCGAGAAGGTCTCCCAAATTGTTTAAGCATTGGCACATATTCAGGGGAGAACACTTCCGATAAAAAGATATTTTTACTGTCCATTATACCGACCCGATATAAGGAAATCTCTGTTCATAACCGATGAACGGGATTTCAACTTCCTTCGAGGAAGTTTCATCATACCAACCGAGTAAGATCTACTTACCACCGGTAAGTAGTTTTTCTGCATGGTTTTACCATCACAACTCTATGTTTTTATGTTTAAAATACCACATATTAGTGGGTTTCTATTTCGATGTGTTTATCTTCCCTAACCGGGTATGTTATAAAATCCCACTCACCCGATTGTGTAGTGAAATTCCACTTAGTCGAGTTTCGTTCTATGCACACTAGACCTCAACTGGTGTTCCTGATGTCTCATTCTCCTACACGAAATGAACATAGTTGTTCATTATACTTTGGCCTAATAGCCCTCAATCATTCTAATGAATGAGAAAACCCAACTTTATATGTATTTGCAATTAAATCCCTAAAGTTATTTTTCTTTAACTTTAAGTCCCTATTGATGGGTTTTTCCTCAAATTGAGTCCCGAAACTTTTAAATTTATCTTAGGACCTCAATTTATTAAATTCCATGAAAAGGGGTTTAATTTCCCAAATTTTCAATTTGGTCCCTCAATTTTCCTAAAATTACCATTTTTCCCTTCCTTTTAAAAAATGGTAAATTTTGCCCCAAAAATTCTAAAATTTCTCAATTGGCCCTCTAATATTCTTATCATGACTAATTGACCCTCAATTTTAGAAAATTACATTTTAGTCCTTCGAATTTTCAAAAATCCCCAAATTTCCCCCCAATTTCAACTCTTTAACACAGCCGAATTTGATTTCATCAAATTGACTGATCAAGCACCTCTATTCATTGAAATTGAAGTTGAAATTGAGTTTCTACATGTTCATACAATTCTAAGGAACTTTGAATCACAGGTTTTAATGTTGGAAAGAGCTCAAACAAAGCTTCGCTAGAAAACAGACTCTAGAGAGAGAATGCTTCGATTTCTCACTGGTGAGGGCACGACAGTCTGAGCTTTCTTTCTAGGCAGGTAGCTCTCCTTCAGAGGTTCTTCCTAGGATCAAGAATGACATTAATTGATGTCGTATTGAATTACAATTTCATCATTGAAATTCAGCTGACTCTCTCTCTCTAACACTGATCGGAAATTGTAAAGGGGAGTCAAATTGACTTACCTTTCGGTCCTAATTCGGCCGTGGAAGGGCTGTGTAGGTGTCGGGAGAGCATGGTTTGGCCAAAGGAGGGCTCGAATGGGCCGATTTCAACTCGGCCGAAATAGGGCAGCTTTAGCCCGCCAGAGCTGCTTCACTGTTCAATCACGCCAGCGCTTCTCCGGCGACTCTCGGAATGAACGGATGTCACCACCAAGTAGCTGACTTCCCTCCGGTTCTAATAAACCCAACCTCGCCTTCTTTGGCTCAGAATTGACCCTATATCAGAGCTCTAGTTTGAGCTTAACCGAAAAACTAAGCAACTGAGAGAGTGTGAGCTTTTCAGGTGTGGAGAAGACGAATGGAGAGGGGCTCTTTATATAGGGAGCTCGGGGACCCGTTGTCCATCTGTTTGGCACCTTTATGACAGGCATTAAAGACCTGAAATGTACTGAACGAAAATGTTTCTTTTTCACCGGCGCTACTTCGATTTTCCAGTGAGTAAACAATGTTGTCATCTTGAGGTGAACAATGCTACTTCAATTTTTCACCCCTCATTCGACCGAGTTTTTCAAATATAAAAATTTCTAAATTCATCTAAATTCATTTTCTATCCAATGGTGGCCTCAAATCTCAAATTTGAATTATTTAAGCCAACTAGAAAAATGAATTTAGGATTCGGTTCAATAGTGGTTCAAATCCATTTCCATTTGGTTTTTATCCCCAATTCCTTCACAAGTCCATTTCCATGTCTTTTGTGACTCCTTGCGTCACTTAGGGTCCATAACATTCCTAGTTTACCATCTCTTAATCGATTCTAGTTCATAAACTTGATCGGTTCTTAAATCGGTGTTTGAGTCCAGTTCACCTGAACCGATTTGGTTTTTCTCTCCCACATTGTTCTAAGGTTCCTTCCCAAGGATTATAAACCTCTTTGAATCACAAGGGATCCATAAGCGTCTTTGTTTACACATTCTCTATCAGTTCCAGTTCAATGAATTAACTCAGTTTATAAACTGGTTCTATCCAGTTCAGCCCCAGTTCTATTGAACTGTTTCGGTCTTTGTTCCTCATTCTATCCTAGGGTTCTTTTGCCCAAGTTTATGAACCTTTTTTAGTCACATGGGAGTTAGAAATTTTCAAATTTGCTCATCCCCTAACGATTGGGTTTTTAGACAAATTTATTTTAAATATTCAAATTGACCGGTTCTTCTCCCTGGTTTTCTCATTGCTAAAGGACGGGGTTTACATGACTAGTTCGTCGACCTAGTCCTGTCACACTCCACTAGCCCATCGAGCATTGTCAGTCCTGATTTGGTACCGTGGTGAGTCACACATCAATTTGCCATTTAGGAAACTTTTCATGGCTCTTATCATCATGTTTATATATGGGCTATAGCCCGGGCCCACTAGCATTGGGCCCACTTCACGAGTTTTTCAAAATTGGACATTAGGCCCTATAAAATTGAAAAGGAGGCCTCTGGCCTGTTGGAGCTGTTCTAGCTCTTGTCAGAAAGGTCTCGTAAATGTTTTAAGCATTGGCACATAGTTAGGGGAAAACCCTAAAAAAAAAGGTTTTTAAGCTCAAAATTCACCCATCATACAAATCGGGTATGATGATAGAAATTCCCACTATCACTGGCCTTTCCTTTCAGTAAAGGAGTTCATCATAGCAACTAAGTATGATGTTAAATAATCTCACTCACAACCGGTAAGTAGGTTTTTAATTTAATAAAAGTGCTCAGCACCCCAACCGATTATGTTATATAATTAAGCCCGCTCATCCGATGACTGTGATGTGTTCGTCCCCAGTCAACTTTCTAAGTCCAACTCTTGATCCCCTTTGCTCACGTTTTGGTTTAAAGTGTCCCTACACGATTTGAGTATCCTTATAAGGAAGGGTTCGACATGAAAGCCTTCTCGTTCTAACATATTGGCAACTAGGCCCAAATACTTGGTTTTATTGCACCTATGTCCATAAAGTTCGTACTCCTTAACTTTAGGTCCTTAATGCTAACATTTCTTCCATTAAGTCTCTAGGATTTCCAATATCCTCCTTGGGTCCTTAATTTCCTCAAATTTGTAATCGGGACTCAATATTTTCCAAATTTCCAATATGTCCCTCAAATTTTCAAAAATTACCAATTGGCCCCAAAATTTTCAAAAATGGCCAAGTGGTCCCGATTCTTTCAACAATGACCAATTGGTCCTCCAATACCTTCTTCTTTGCCAATTGACCCTCAATTTTGGAAAAATTGCACTAGGGTCCTTCAATTTTTCGAAATCCCCAATTTTCCCAAAATACTCACCCAATTTCACCCCAATTCATGGTGTCAATCGGTCCCTTCACTTCTATACGATCTGTTTGAGCTTTGAATTGTGGTTTTTAGGTTTGAAACAAGCTCAAATGGAGATTTGCCGGAAAACTAAAGGTAGAGAGAGCTCCGAGAACTTACTATCGGAGGTGCGACGATTTGATCTCTTGATTTGGGATGGTAGCTCTCGTCCCTAGGGTTCTTCTTGGATCAAGAATTGCTACAATTCATGTCAAGATCAATGGGAAGTTGGTTAGTGAAATTCAACATTTTCTCTTTTTAGAACCAAACTACTCCGACAAAGAAGAGCCAAATTGACTTACCTTTTCCCTTTGGGAAGGTCGTGTGATGGATTTGTGGGCTAAGGGAGGGCTTGGTTCAATCACAAGAGGTCTGAATTGGCCAAACGTAGATCGGACAAAATAGGGCAGCTTCAGGATCGACAGAGCTGCATCACTATTCAGGCTCGTCAGCGCTTCTTTGGTGGTCCTCAGGTTGAATGGAGATTGTCGTCAGGTAGCTGACTTCCTCCAGATTCTTTAGGACCTGAATTTGCCTTCGGAAGTTGAGAGAAATGCTCAAGTCAGAGCTTTGGTTTGAGCGTCATCAGAAAACCAGGCACTTCTTCTTCTTTGGAGGTTTGAGGTGTGTGGAGGAGGAGTGGAGGGGAGCTCGAGTACCATCTGCTCTACCAGTTTCCATACTGGTCGAGCTTATCCTCATTGGAAATTTTCTAAATCGAAGGGAATATTCCCTCATCGAAAAAGGAAAGAAAAATATTGCCTCGAAGAAAAATGTCATTAGACAGAGGAGGAAGACGACATTGTTCTACATGTGTGAGCTTTGCACATGCGAACCGGCCACGTGGCAGCACATGATTGACTATGTCATGCCCCGACCTGGTTTGGTTGAATCCCCGTGAGCATCCCATCACTGCCTTTGGTTCGTAAAGGGTTTTACCCTTATTAAACCGCAGGGAGTAAGGCATCCTTCTTTCTTGTCTTTCCTAGAATAGCATTATACAAAATTGAATATCTTAAAACAGACATACATGTCTTACAATGAGGCCTTTAAGTTTTGGTTTCCCCTTGGTTACCTAAAAGGGGAAAAAGGGAGGGGGTGAGTTCTACAACTCAGTGAGTAGGTGTTGGGAATAAGTTTTAAAAATGGTCACACCAAGGTTATCATTTCTTTAAACATAAGGTTTTTCCTCAAAGTTCGGTATTCAAAACCTTTGCCCTACTTAGGGCGACCTTTTCTTTTAAAAAGGGTTTTTCCTCAATTTTCAATCTCTTTTTCAATAACCTTTTTCCAAGCTTTACCAATACATTTTCCAAGAATTCTAAAATCCTTTCCAAGGTTTCCAAAACCTTTTTCCCATTTCCATATTGGTTGTGTTTTACAAACAACACTCGCCCTCCATCACAAAGGGTACACATTCGCGAGATGCAGTTATGCTGACTACACCCACTTGTGGATCGGAGCGTATTTACCACCCACCTTGATAGAAGTCCCTAACTTCTACCAAGAGTCTAAGTGAACATCTTAGATGTTCAACCCTCAAACCCAAAAATAGTTTGTGTCCATATGAGGACGAAGACCTCATCCCACCCCACCAAGGTCTCATGCACAAGAAGCTACTCTGAGTTTCATGATTGATTGGCACGACAAACTACCCTTATCTCCACCATGTCGTACAAATCACTCCCCATCTTGGGCATCTTGATGGTCATGTACCATAGGTTCATGCATAATATAATAGTTTTCACATAGCCATTTATCTTTGGTGCCACTGGTCTAATGGATCTGACCCTCAATCCGACCTACAGCTGTTTGTCTATGTCAGTCCGCCAACCTGGCTCTGACACACCATCGCAAGTCCATTGAATGTTGTCAGTCCTAACTCGGTGCCATGGAAAATTTACATAACCATTTCATCAAGAATTTTCATGGCATTCATAACTCATGTTTTTTTACGAGCTCCTGCTCATGCCCACTAGCCTTGGGTCCACTATATGTGATTTTCCAAAATCGGGCATTTATCCTCACAAGTTCAAAAACCGAGGCCTCTTGCTTCCATCAAGAAGGTCACCTAAAGAAATTAAGCATTGGCACAAAGTTAGGGGAGAACACTTTTGACAAAAAGTATCCATCACACCAACTGTGTATGATGATATCTCCGATTACAACCAACAAGTGGGCTTTCCTCTTCCTTCAAGGAAGTCCATCATACCAACTGGGTATGATTTCCTCTATTTAAAACTGGGCATGATGTTAAAATTCCACTTACAAGTGGTTTTTCGTTTCTAAGGTGCTCATCATCCCAATCGGGTATGATGTGAATAAGCCCACTTACCCGATAACCATGACGTGTTCATCCTCGATTGGTTTTCCATGTTAACGTGAGCTTTCTTTTGATTGCATTCTGATCACACTTTTCCCTACACAATTTGGGTAGCCTTATCACTTATGGCTTGGCATAAAAGCCTAGGCACACAATTTATCAAAATATTACATTTTATTCCCTAATGCAAACTTTTACCCAATTTGAGTCCCAAAATTTTCTTTGAGTCCTCATTTTACTCAAAATTGCATACGGGTTCAAGTTTTCCAAATTTCCAATTTGGTCCCCCCAACTCTTCAAGAATTACCATTTTGCCCCTACTTTCCAAAAATGGCACTTTGACCCCAATGTTTCCAAAAATTAACGAATTAGACCTCCAACATCTTTTCCATGGCCAATTGGTCATCAATTTTTGGAAATTGTAAAGAAGTCCCTCAATTTTACAAAATCTCCAATTTTCACAAAAAATTTCCCTCAATTTCTCCCCATCAAACTGAACGAATTTGATTTCTTCAAATTGGCCTTTCAATCAGGGTTAATTGATCCAATGGAAGGTATGGATCAGTTCCTACACTTCCATATGATTCAATTGAGCTTTGAATCACGCCATTAATGTTCGAATTGATCTCAAACGAAGATTCACCAGAAAATTGTGTGTAGAGAGAGAAAGCTTTGAAAGCTTACCAACGGAGGTGCAACGATCCGAGCTCACTATCGGGGAAGGTATTTCTCTTCATGAAGTACCTTCTTGGATCATGAATTCCTACAATTTACCCTGAATCGAGGGAGAATTTTGTTAGTGAAATTTCATAATTTCTCTCTCTAACTCCGACCAATAATGATTGAGGAAGGCCGAATTGGCTTACCTTTCAGCTCAGTTGAGGTCGTATGAGGGTTGTGGGGATGTTGACAGGGCTTGATTTGGGTGGAGGAGGGCTGGATTTGGCTAACTTAAGCTCGGTCGAAACAGAGTAGCTTCGATCCTTCGGAGCTGCTTCACTATTTGATTCTGCCGATGCATCTCTGACGGTCCTTGGATCGAACGGAGGTTGCTATCAGATAGCTAACTTCCCTCGAAGTCTAAAGAACTCGACCTCGCCTTTCGAGGTTAAGAAAAGTTCCCAAGTTGGAGCTCTGGTTTGAGCTTAACTAGAAAATGGAGCAGTTGAGAGAGAATGAAGATTTCAAGTGTGAGGAGGATGAATGGAAAGGAGCTCTTTATATAGGGAGCTCGGGGACTCTCTGCCCGACTGTTTCACACCTTGGTCAAGCTTATCCTTGCCCTGAACGGAGACATTCTCTCTTCATCGGCGCTGTCCGTTCATGCATTGAATGAACAGTGTCGTCATCTGAAGGAAGAAGACGACACTATTCCGAACTAGACCGGACCAGTCCAACCGGGTTCAATGCTTAAACTGGCCGGTTCAGGCACAATTCGACCGATTTTCTCAAAATTAAAAATTTATAAATTTATTATCTATCCAATGGTAGCTTCAACTCCCCAATATGAATATTTTAAATCACCTAAAAAATGAATTTAGCAATCAATTTAATGATGGTTCAACTGGTTCAATCCAATTCAGGTCCAGTTCACCTTAACCAGTCTAGTTTTCTCTTCTAATATGTCCAAAGGTTCAATTCCATGGTTTTTATGACTCTTTGGATCACTCGAGGTTTGTAAATTTCTCAATTTACCCTTTCCTTATCGGTTATGGTTTTTGAACTGACTCGATTTTCTCTTTTGAAATGACTGGTTCTTTCCCAATTTTCTTATTTCTAAAGTGACAGGGTTTACAATTGTCCCCTTCTTTTAGGAGTTTTCCCCCCAAAACTAAATTAGCATCCTTTGCCTCGGGAATAATTTCCGTTGTTGTCCACTTGGGGTTTGCTTGACATGCTAACACTGTGGTTGTTTTTTCACTTACCCCCTTTATAACATGCACTTAAGGAATTTCTTTTCCTTTCCATTATTTATTTATTCCATGAAGTTTATCATAACTAGGCATGTCTTACCCTGTATTCCAAAGGCACATCCTTAGGTTCACTTTTTCCTCTGCTTAGGGCAAGATTCTTCCTCTTGGGGTTCTTGCCCAAGACTTCAGGATTGGGAGTTCCAAAATGTCCAATCATTCCCGTGTCTAGTTATTCTCTTGATCGTTGAAACCTTTAGCTCAATGTTCTTTTGAACATTACGTACTTGTTTTCATGGGTTTCAGTGTTATCACCACTTCGTCCTATTTTGAATCTTCTTCCATCCATTATTTATTACAACTTTGGTCCAAATTATGTTTGACGTCATCATGCTTACTAACTGAATCTTCCTTACTTGAGTCATATTTTCCTTGGGACTGTTGACTTACATGTCCCTTACATTATGACATGTTCCAGAACCTATCTCTATCCATTAGATTTTTTATGCCAATCATTAAGTTTCCTAATGACTTACCGACATGTTGGGATTCTTCCCTTCTTATTTTCGTCCTCATTTTTGGTGGCGTCATTTACACAAGGATTTTCCTTTTTCCTTAACCCACTCTTACTTGCTTGTGACCATTTCATGATTCCTTTGTTTGGGGAGTTCTCATTTAACGATTTTCATTCTCTACTATGTTCTTCAAAGTAGGGACTTCCCCCTTAGGCGCTCTACGTTCGAATTTCTTACTATTACTTGAAGGTTTCCTTCCTTTGCATTCTTACACCCTTTTGAATTAGAGCTTTTGCCCACCTTTAATCATTCATCGACCTTAATTTCCCAGTTCACCCTTTACTTTCCTATTTGAGTTATATCCGATTGTTGGGTCTTATTCTGTGTACTCCACACTATGCCCATCCTATTGCCCTTCTTTGACTGTAGTCTCTACTACTTCTCGGTCCTTCTTAGGGCATTGTTTATTCTCATTGACCATCCTATTATTACTAGTTGCTTCCTTCCGCTAGGTTTGTCTGAAATCCTTATTTGGCTTCTTTGTTCTTACAAAACAGGCCACACTTAGCCATCCCAATATATCCTCAACCACTTATGCTTCTTTATGAGGTTCCTTATTTTAGGTTACGCCTCTTATAATCCATCTGTCGGATCCTTAGCTTGGAAATTTCCCTTTTAAGGTCTCACTTCCTACCTTTATCCTTCTACCTAGGGTCTCCCATCTCGGTTCAACCTCCATAATGCTCCTCGGAGGCTTTTCCTTCTTTCCTTTCTTACACCCTTCTAATCAGTGTGGTTGTTTGGTCTTTATCCTTCCCTACCCTCCAACTTGCTTTTGTTCCTTATCCTCCATTCGAGGAACTCCTATTGATAGGTTGGTTCCAAGCACTCTATTTTATGTCCAACTATCCACTCATTGGGCTCTATTAAGTGAGTGTGGACCACGACCAGCCTTGATGTTAGTGGTTGTTCCCCTTAACCACTTCCGAATTGGATGGCTTACTTCTCCAAGGTTTCTCGGATGTTCTTTCCTTTATTTCCTCATTATAGGTAGCCCACCCATTCTTACTTGTCACGACGTCCTTTGATGCTATCTTCTTACTTACCGTTCCTTGGGTTTAACTTACTCCTTGGGTCCTCCTAGTATGCTTCCCTTGGTTCTTTCACCTCAACATGCACTTCATCTCCTCATCCTTCATCACTTGGTCCATTACTTCTTAGTTGGAACATGTATGCCTCCCCAAGGTTTCCTTCCTTGGGAGAATCCTTCCCCTTATTTCCTAGAATTCCTGTTTATTCACCCTTGAGGGCATCTAACCTTCAATTTACTTTCTTGACATCCTCGGATGCCATCCTTCATGTTACCTTTCTTTGGAGATTTGGTGGGTATGTCCTTAGGATTTTCTTTTATTTGTATCGCATCACATGTTTATTTTTGTAGGAAATGGAACTTTTATTTATTAAAATGATAACGAATTATAGGGTTTTGGCAATATTTGTCTAGGGGAGCTTTGGTAAGTATTAGCTATGGTACTAGGATCATTATGTGCTTCCTCATGGGTGAGGTTGTATACTCTGGTTGGTACCCTCGACGTAGTAGCTATGTCTTGTTCTCCGCCTAGTGCACTTGGTTTACCTTGAGGTGGTTGATGGTTACTTCATTGTGTATTACCTTGAAGGGCTAGACAACTCTTTGGAAAGTGTCTAAGCTGTCCACATTCGAAGCATTCTTAATACGACCCTTCATGGCTTTTCCGACACCTGGGGAAATAGGAATTTTTCCTTTATGGTGTTGTACTTGCCTCTCTTTGGGCATGATAACTTTCATTTCTCCTAAAGGACCCCGTTCTTGTCCCCCATCTCTGCCCACCAGGCTCCTTTTGACCTCTATGGTTGTTCTATCCTCCTCCTTCCTTCTGGTCGGCCTGCTCTTTTCGGCGGCATCTTTTCTGTACCAGACGCTCACACTCATGGGCCATGCTGATGATGGCAGCCAAATCCGTGGTCCTAGTACTCCCATTCGATCTTGTATATTTGTCGGTCCAACTAAGTCTAGGGCAAAAGGTCTTAGCTCATTAAATCTAGTCTCATACTCCGAGATGGTGTGGGATTCTTATCGGAGTCGGGAGAATTCTTGCTTCTTCTCGTTAATCAGATGCGGAGCTAAGTATTCCTCTGAATACCTCTCCTCAAATTGCTCCCAAGTGGGTGTGGTGGTGTGCAGACTCACAAAAAGTATCTATCACACCAACCGAGTGTGATTATATCTTCGCTTACAACCTACAAGCGGGTTTTACTCTTCCTTCAAGGAAGTCCATCATACCAACCGGGTATGATTTCCTCAACTTACAATCGGTAAGTAGGTTTTTGCTTAATTCGCCCATCACCCATTCCAGGTATGATGTCAAAATTCCACTTACAAGTGGTTTTTCGTTTCTAAGGTGCTCATCATCCCAAACGGGTATGATGTGAATAAGCCCACTCACCCGATAACCGTGACGTGTTCGTCCTCAGTTGGTTTTTCATGTCAACGCGAACTTTCTCTTGCTTGCATTCTGATCACACTTGTCCGTCCCTACACAATTTGTGCAGCCTTATCACTTACGGCTTGACATAAAAGCCTAGACTCACAATCTATCGATATATATTGCATTTAGGTCCTTAATGCCAACTTTTGCCTAATTTGAGTCCCAAAATTTCAAAATTTTCTTTTAAATCTTCATTTTACTCAAAATTGCATAAGGGGCTCAAGTTTTCCAAATTTCCAATTTGGTCCCCCAACTTTTTAAAAGTTACCATTTTGCCCTACTTACTAAAAATGGCAATTTGGCCCCAATTTTTCCAAAAATCAACCAATTGGTCCTCCAACATCTTTTCCATGGTGAATTGGCCCTCAATTTTTGGAAATTGTAAAGAAGTTGCTCAATTTTACAAAATCCCCAAATTTCCCCAAAATTTTTCCCCAATTTCTCCCTTTTAAACTGACCAAATTTGATTTCTTCAAATTGGCTATTCAATCGGGTTTAATTGCTCCAATTGAAGGTATGGATCAATTGCAACACTTTCAAATGATTCAATTGAGCTTTAAACTGCATCATTTGTGTCCAAATTGAGCTCAAACGAATTTTCGCCAGAAAACTGTGCGTAGAGAGAGAAAGCTTCAAAAGCTTACTTTTGGAGATGCGACGATCTGATCTCTCTATCAGGAAAGGTAGCTCTCTTCCCGAGATACCTTCTTGGATCATGAATTCCAACAATTCACCCCGAATCGAGTGAGAATTTCATCGGTAAAATTTCACAGATTCTCTCTAACTCCAACTTGCAACGATTGAGTAGGTCTAAATTGGCTTACCTTTCAGCTCAGTTGAGGTCGTATGAGGGCTATGGGGATGTTGGGAGGGCTTGGTTTGGTAGGAAGAGGGCTGAATTTGGCTGATTTCATCTCAACCGAAACATGGCAGCTTCGGTCCTTCAGAGCTGCTTCATTGTTTGATTCCGTCGGCACTTCTCCGGTGGTCCTTAGATCAAATGGAGGTTACTATCGGATAGCTAACTTCACTCGGAGTCTAAAGAACCCAACCTCGCCTTCTAAGGTTAAGAAAACTGGTCAAGTCAGAGCTCTGGTTCAAGCTTCACCAAAAAATGGAGCAGTTGAGAGAGAACAGAGATTTTAGTGTGAGGAGGATGAATGGAGAGAAGTTCTTTATATAGGGAGCTCGAGGACTCTCTGCCCCAACCGTTTCACACATTGGTCAAGCTTATCCTCACCTTGAAACGCCCTGAATGGAGACATTCTCTCTACACCGGTGTTGTTGTTCATGCATTGAATGAACAGTGTCGTCATCTAAAGGAAGAAGATGACACTGTTCTATTCCGGACCGGATTGGTCTGACTAGGTTCAATGCTTAAACTGACCGGTTCAAGCTCGATTTGACCAATTTTCTCAAAATTAAAAATTTCTAAATTCCTTCTCTATCCAATGGTTTAATGATGGTTCAAACCAATTCAATTTGGTTCAGGTCCGGTTCACCTGAACCAATCTGGTTTTCTCTTCCAATTTGTCCCAAGGTTCCTTTCCATGGTTTTTATGACTCTTTGGGTCACTCAAGATTTGTAAATTTCTCAATTTACCCTTTGCTTATCGGTTATAGTTCATGAACTGGCTTGGTTTTCTTTTATGAAATGACCAGTTCTTTACCGGTTTTCTTATCTATAAAGGGACGGTGTTTACAGGTTGGTTCAACTGACAAGGTGATCCAACTCAGCCGACATGTCAGTTGTTGATAGGACACGTGGCATGTAAACCTCGTTCTTTAAAGATAAGAAAAAATTGAGAAAAGAACCCGTCATTTCAAAAGAAGAAACCAAGTTGGTTCACAAACCATAACCGATAAGGAAGGGGTAAATTGGGGAATTGACAAATCTCGAGTGACTCAAGGATTCATAAAAATCATGGAAAATAAATTTGGGACAAATGGGAAGAGAAAACTAGATCAGTTTAGGGTGAACCACACATGAACCTAATTGAACTGGTTTGGAGAAAACTAAAACATTGTCATCTTCTTCCTTAGGATGACAACACAATTCATTAATGCAAAAAACGTATAACTCCCATGAAGATGAAACTGCTCCGTTCAAGCCACTTTAGGGTGAGGATAAGCTTAACCAAAATGGAAACTGGTCATGGGGAGGGTGCCCAAGCCCCCTATATAAAGAGGTCATCTCCATTCATCCTCCACACACCTCAAATCTCCATTCTCTCTCAACTGCTCCATTTTCCAGTGAAGCGCGAACCAGAGCTTTGACATAGGCCTTTTTTTTAGCCTTAGAAGGCCAGGTCGGGTTCTATAGACTTTGGGGAAAGTCAGCTACCTGACAACAACTTCCTTTCGACCCGAGGACCATCGGAGAAGCGCTGATGGAATCAAATAGTGAAGCAGCTCTGATAGACTGAAGCTACCTTATTTTGGTCAAGCTGTATTCAACCAAATTCTACCCTCCCCCGGCAAAACCAAGCCTCCCTGACACCCCACGGTGCTCACTCGACCACAATAGAGCTGGAAGGTAAACCAATTCGGCCCTCCTTCGTCAATACAATTTAGTTCTAGAGAGAGAAAGTAACAAAGTTTATTGATCAAATTTTCGCTGATCCTCATAGCAATTGTCCCAATTCATGATCCTAGAAGGAACGTCAGGATGAGAGCAACCTCCCCAGATCATGAGTTCGGACTGTCACATTGTTGACGGTAAGCTTTCGAAACTTTCTCTCTCTACGAACGATTTTATGGCAAAGCTCCATTTGAGCTCGTTTCAGACTTCAATCATGTGATTCAAAGCTCAATATAATTATATGAAAGTGTAGGAATTGATTCATACCTTCAATTGAAACAATTAACACCGATGAAATGGCCAATTTAAAGAAATCAAATTTTATCTATTTGAAGGGGATAAATTGGGGATTTTAGAAAATTGAGGGACCTATTTGCAATTTTCAAAAACTTAATGCCAATTGGCCATGATAAAGATGTTGGAGGACCAATTGGTCAATATTTGGAAAGTACGGGCAAATTGTAATTTTTGAAAAGTTAGGGAACAAAGTGGAAATTTGGAAAACTTGAGCCCCTTATACAATTTTGAGTAACTTGAGAACTCAAAGGGAATTTTGGAAACCATAGGACTCAATTTGGGGAAAAGTTGGCATTAGTGACATAAAGTTAAGAAAAATGAACTTTAGGGACCTAAGTGCTATTAATCAACATTTTTTTAGCCTAGTCGCTCATCTGTGAGAATACGGTGGCAATTATGCCAAACCTTAATTGATAAGGATGCCTAAATCGTGTAGGGACGTGAGAGATCGGAACGCCAGCAAGGAAAAGCTAGCGTGGATTCGGAAACTAACTAGAAACGAACACGTCACAGTCATTGAGTGAGTGGGATTATCTAACTTCATACCCAGTTGGGATGAAGAGTACCATCTTTAACTGATAAAACCTACTTACTAGTCATAAGTAGAGATAATCATACCCAATTGGTATGATGAACTTCCTTGAGGAAAGGAGAAACCCACTTTCCGGTTGTAAGAGGAGATATCATTACATTTGGTTGGTGTGATAAAGTTGAAAATAAAATTTTTGTCAGAAGTGTTCTCCCCTGGTTGTATGCCAATGCTTAAAAGATTTGGAAGACTTGATAGGAGCTAGAACAGCTTAGATAGGCTAGAGGCCTCAATTTTTTCAAGTAATGGGACTAAATGCCCGATTTTGGAAAAACACGTGTAGTGGGTCCAAGGCTATTGGGCACGAGCAAGAGCTCATAAACAAACTTGATTAAAGAAAGCTATGAAAATTTCTAATGAAATTGGTTGTGTGATTTCGCCATGGTACCGAGTTAGAATCAACAATACCTGATGGACTGGCTGCAGTGCGATAGGGCTAGGTCGACGGTCCAACCTAGACAAATAGCTGCAGGTCAGATTGAGGGTCAGGGTCATTGGACCATTGGCCCCAACTATAATGGTCATATGTGAAAAAAGTTGCTTGTGCATGCACTTGTGGTACAGTACCATCAAGACGCCCTATGGTGGTAGTGATGGGTCCTAAGGGCTATTAGATGACATGGTGGAGATAAGGGCAGTTTGTTGTGCCAATCAGTCAGGAAGCTCGGAGTAGCTTCTTGTGCAAGAGACCAGGGTGGGGTCATGATGAGGTCATTGTCCTCATACAGACATGGAGTGGCATTCAGTTCTGAGGGTTGGATGTTGAGAATACCCACTCAGACCTAGGGTAAAAGTGGACGAGCTTCTATCTTGGTGGATGGTAAAGACGTTGTGTGCAATGGATGGGTTGCACCTATGAATGTGTGTACCCTTCCTGATGAAGGGCGTGTGTTTGCTTGCTATATGCCTCCCGAGGCAAGGGGATGGGCTAAAAAGAGCTAAACACACCTAATATGGTTTGAAATTATGCCCCGCTCCTCTTGATTGAAAGAAGGGGAAACCCCTCTTAAACCAAGAGAGCGGCGGGTTAACCATGAGGATCCAACCAAACTAGGTCGGGTCGTGAAGACTTGAGTGGTATCAGAGACAAGTTCCCTTAAAAGTGTTATCAATACTATGCCTTGACACTAACAAAAACTAAACTACCTTGTAGGAAGAAAAGTCCCTAGGAAGTTCGCTGTGTGAACCAAACCCATGCATGAAATTGTTGAAAAGACTCCTACCTCCAGAGAGACAGTTGTCCAAAGGTTTGTAGAGGTCAAGAAGAGAGTGCCCAAAGATATGGTTAAGTACTATAGGAAACTGGTTGGAGCATTGTTAGAGCTAGATGGTATAATGTATCCTCCTCCAAGGCAGGAAGAACCTACCCCTCCTTCAAGGAGCCCAACACCCCCTCCAGCCCCGCGATAGCCAAAAAAGACTCCAACTAAGAAGGAGTCCTAGGATAACTATTGGGATGCCCACACAACCTTTATGAAAGTCTACCAAGCACCCCCACCATCTCTATACAACTTTAGCCCTTCCTAATGGATGAAGTGGACCTATGAGTGCAAGGCTAAGGTGCTAAGAAGGTAAGGACTCAAGGTATTCCATGAAGTTCATCCTAGCATGGAAGCTTGACGGAAGTATGGATGGATGTCAACCAGTTCATCAGAGCCCTCAGACCACGAATACTGAAACCATTCGGAGGCTAACTCCCAGCCTATGACTCCAAGGGACTAGGAAGTAGTGAGAAAATTCCTGTTATAAGCTGAGTACAATATGAAATACCACCTTGAATGAATAAAGACAATTTTTCTTTATTTAAAAGAGAGTCTCCCTGTTAATGATAAGTACAATTAATAGATTGTAGTATACCAAACACAACCCGGGTAATAAATGGAGAGAATGCCACCTAAGAAGGAAGACTACCTATAGTTAACACTAACTGACAACCCTAAGATAGCCAACCTGGAGTTGAATAGTCCCTTACAAGCACTAGGAAAAAATGCAAAGTAACAAGGCAACAAGATGAGACAAAAGATTAAGAAGGAAGTTCCAAGAAGGAACAAAGAGCCTACCTAGAAAGGGAGTCTTCGGAAAGGACATGCCAAGAGCTAAGGGAACCAACTGAAACATGGAAAGGAAAGAGTGAGATAAAAAAGTTGTTGAGTGTAAGTGAAGTAATACTTCTACTAGGTCAAAGAATAGGATAAACTTGGGGGGAAGGAAAAAGGAGAAGATGGCATCAAGAGATGTAATAGGAGTGGGAGGATTAATACTAGAAAGAAAACCTAAGCACCGACAAAGGATTAAGCAAGCCCTCGTAGCGGAGGTAAGAAATCTCTGAACAAAGGGGAAACTGAGTTTGCCTCTAAGAGGGATAAGTTGAAAGAAAGAATACTACGACTAAGACATACCCACAGGATGTCCCTAGAAAGACATAAACCTGGGAAACAACACTTAGAGGTTCTAGGATCGGTAGTTGCAAGAACAAGGAGGGGAAAATAAATATCAATGGAAGAAAGCCTAGAAAGGGTATGTATGACTCAAAGGGAGTCATAACGGCCCGAACTGAACAAATTATAGAATGTACAAAAGGGATCCAATGCTCAGGGTCCATTGAAGGAGGAAGGAAGGACTGGGAAGTACTTGTAACTGCACCCTACAAAGGAGTGATGGGATGGACATTGAGGATAAGAGTACTCGAGGGATGGTGGTCCGAGCATATTGAACAAGGAGAGTGGTAGGGATGGGACAGTTAACGAATTGATCCTTGTAAGAATTATGGAGTTAAACCCAAATGCATAAGGGAGAAGTAAAACATCGATGAAGGAAAAACTTTAAGGAAATTGATGGCCGAAAATGGATTAACAATAAAACTCAAACCATGAGAGGGATTAAGTAGCCTCTCGTAAGGTAATCAAAAGACCTTGAAAGAAGAAGGATTTGAACACCTTCCTAAAGGAGATAAAATAGGTACTATGATGCAAGTCAGAAGGATGATGGAGTACAAAGGACGTGTCACAAGATTTCAAAAGAGTGGGTAAGCAGAAGAGGACGATATCAAGAGATGTCATAAAGTTGCTCTAAGGTCGGATACTTGTAAGGGCATAGAAGGATGAAAACAATCTAGGAGAGAAGTCCTTGGGAAGTACATGCCCCAACGGTGAAGCAATGGACCTAATCAAAGTGGGAAGATAAGGTAAGCTCACAAATGCAATGCTAGTTGAGATGGGAAGATCAAACACAAAGGAAAAGTACTTATGAGGGCCCAAAGAGTAAGTTAAACCAAGGAGCGGGTAAGTAGGAAGATAGCATCAAAAGATGTCGTACAAGTAAGTAGCCTTATAAGGAAATAGAGGAAAGCACATCTAAGAAACCTTGGAAAAGTGAACCCTCTAGTTAAGGAGTGATTAAAAGAAATGACCTCTTACATCAAGACTGGTCGTGGATCGCACCCCCTTAATAGGAACCTACAGTACGTGAAATAAGACTGATAATTGGAAGTTCTCAAATAAGGAATAAGGGATGGAACAGAAACTTCAAGACGGTGAAAGATTAAAAGCAAGCAAATGCCCCAATATAGAGAAGAGCATAAGGAGGTAGAGGGAAGGAACCTTTAGGGAATGGTAAAGGTATAGCCCTAAGATGGAAGTCTTTACCTTAAAGGCCATAGTAGAGAATGAAAACCATATAAGGGAGACCTCCTCAAACAAGGAATCAATACGTAGACCAAAAGGGGGTCAACTCGGAATAAGGAATGGTATAATGGTCACAAGCAAGCAAGGATGGATGGAAGAAAGGAAAGCTCTCAAGTAAAAGACGTCATTATAAATGAGGAAGGACATAAGTGAGAAAAGATCCCAATGTATCGAGAAACCCGATGGTTGGAATCGGGGGAAAACCCATAGAAAAGTTGGTAAAGAATGAGTAGATAAGGAGAAAATGACACAATCCTAATGTCAAAACTTAAAGGACAATTGGATGACATTGAGGGTAGTTGGGAAACACTATTGGGTAATAGGAAGGAACGAAGCCATACGACTCCTAAACGGATGGAAAAGCATGAACCGCTAACAAGGACCCACATTCTGGAATTATAATGGTAGAGATATTTCCAGAACATGTCACACTGTAAAGTACATGTAGTTCCAATAGTTCTAAGAAAGGCGACCCAAGTAAAACTGAGTCCGTTAGTCAAATCTAAAAAATGGAACTAGAGTCATAGTAAACCAAAAATGGAGAAATGACCAAAATAAGATAAGGAAGAAATTATATCAAAACCCATGGGGCTAAGGACAAAAAGTCCTAAAGGATGCTAAACTAAGAGTATCAACAATCTAGGAAATGATTGGAAACGAATACGATCGGATATATATGGAATGTACAACCCAATGACATGAATAAGAACCCTTAAGAAAAAGAGTCTTACCCTAAAAAGCAAGAAGTAGACCTAAGGAGGTACCTTGGGATGAGTAGTTTGGGCATGACTGATCGTGATACACTCTATGGAGTGAGTGGAAAATAGAAAGGGAAAAAGACTTCTCAAGTACGTGGTTAATGGACTAAGTGAAAGGAATAACCAAAGTGATAACATACCAAGCAAACCCTAGGAGGACGTCAAAGAAAGTCACTCCCGGTGCAAATGATTGCTGACTTAGTTTAGGGGACAAAACCCCTAAAAGGAAGGGAGAGTTGTAAACACCGTCCTTTAAAGATAAGAAAAAATCGAGAAAAGAACTAGTTATTTCAAAAGAGCAAACTGAGTCGATTCATAAACTATAACCAATAAAGAAAGGGTAAATTGGGGAATTGACAAATCTCGAGTGACTAAAGGAGTCATAAAAGTCATGGGAAAGAACTTTGGGACAAATGGGAAGATAAAACTAGACTAGTTCAGGGCAATATGAACCGGATTAAACTGGTTTGAACCATACTTGAACTTTCTAAATTCATTTTTCTAAAGTCACCATTAGATAGAAAATGAATTTAGATTAATTTAGAAAATTTAATTTGGAGAAAACCTGTCGAATCGGGCCTAAACCGGCTAATTTTCACCATTGAACCCTATCGGATTGGTCCGGTTTGGTTCGAAATAGTGTCATCTTCTTCCTCAGGATGACAACACTGTTCATTAAGGCAGAAAATGTATAACTCCGGTGAAGATGAAACCACTCCGTTCAAGCCATTTGAAGGCAAGGATAACCTAAACCAAAATGGAAAGTGGTTGGGCTGAGGGTCCCCAAGCTCCCTATATAAAGAGCTCCTCTCCATTCATTCTCCATACAACTCAAATCTCCATTCCCTCTCAACTGCTCTATTTTTTGGTGAAGCTCAAACTAGAGCTTCGACATAGGCTTTTTTCTCAGCCTTAGAAGGAAAGATCAGATCCTATAGACTCCTGGGAAGTCAGCTACCTGAGAGCAACTTCCTTTCAACTCAAGGACCACCAAAGAAGCGTCGGTGGAATCAAATAGTGAAGGAGCTCCGATGAACCGAAGCTACCCTATTTTGGCCGAGCTGAATTCAGACAAATTCAGCCCTCCCCCGGCCAAACCAAGCCTCCCCGACACCTCTACAGCCCACACACGGCCACAACAGAGTTGAAAGGTAAGCCAATTCGGCGCTCCTCCATCAGTACAGTTCAGTTCTAGAGAGAGAAAGTAAAAGATTTTTTTGATAAAATTTCCCCTAATCCTGAGAGCAATTTTCCCAATTCTTGATCCTAGAAGGAACCTCAAGATGAGAGCCACCTCCCCAGATTGAGAGCTCGGAGCGCCGCACCTCCGACAATAAGCTTTCAAAGCTTTCTCTCTCTACAAATGATTTTTCGGCGAAGCTCCATTTAAGCTTGTTCCGGACTCAAATCATGTGATTCAAAGCTCAATTAAATTTTATGGAAGTGTAGGAACTAATTCATACCTTCAATTGACCAAATTAACCCCGATTGAATAGTCAATTTGAATAAATCAAACTTGGTCAGTTTGAAGGGGAGAAATTAGGGAAACTTTTGGGGAAATTTTGGGGATTTCGGAAAATTGAGGGACCTCTTTGTAATTTCCCAAAATTAAAGGCCAATTAGCCATGAGAAAGATGTTAGAGGACCAATTGGTCAATTTTAGGAACATTTGGGGTCAAATTGCCATTTTTGAAAAGTAGGGGCAAATTGTAATTATTGAAAAGTTGGGGACCAAATTGTAAATTTGGAAAACCTGAGCCCCTTATACAATTTTGATTAAATTGAGGACTTAAAGGGAATTTTGGAAACCTTGGGACTCAATTTGGGGAAAATTTGGCATTATGGATCAAAAGTTAAGAAAAATGAACTTTAGGGATCTAAGTGCAATTAATCTACATTTTTTAGCCTAGTCACTCATACATGAGAATACGGTGGCTATTATGCAAAACCTTAATTGATAAGGATGCCCAAATCGTGTAGGGACGTGAGAGTCTATAATGCCAGCAAGGAAAAGCTAGTGTGGACTCAGAAACCGACTAGAGACGAACATGTCATGGTCATCGGGTGAGTGGGATTATCTAACTTCATACCCGGTTGGGATGAAGAGTACCATCTTTAACGGATAAAACCTACTTACTGGTCATAAGTAGAGATAGTCATACTCGGTTAGTATGATGAACTTCCTTGAGAAAAGGAGAAACCTGCTTATCGGTTGAGAAAAGTTACTATATTTTCTAGTCTTGATTATGTATTTGAGAAAACCGGCTCTGATACCACCCTAGTTATCATGCCTCGACACGGTTTGGTCAGATCCTCGTGATCAACCTGCCACTCTCTTGGTTTATTAAAGGGTTTCCCCTTATTATAAACCGTACAGAGTAAGGCGTCCTTTAAACTTGCACCTTTTCTTGGAATAACATAAATCAAAATTGCATCAAATTGACCGATCAAACACAACCGAATTTGATTTCATCAAATTGGCTGATCAAACACTTCCCATTGTTGAAATTGAAGTTGAAATTTAGTTTCTACATGTTCATACGATTCCATAGAACTTTGAATCGCGAGTTTTAACACTGAAACGAGCTCAAACGGAGCTTTGCCGGAAAATGAACTATAGAGAGAGAAAGCTTCGATTATTCACCGGTGATGGCATGGCGGTTCGAGCTTTCAATCTGGCAGATAGCTCTCGTCCTAAGGTTCTTCCTAGAATTAAGAATCGCATCAATTAATGTCGAATTGAGTTAGAATTTCATCATTGAAATTCTGCCGATTCTCTCTCTAGCATCGACCGAAAATTGCAGAGTGGAGACAAATTGGCTTACCTTTTAGTCCTAATTCAGCCATGGGAGGGCTAAGGAAGTGTTAGGAGGGCTTGGTTTAGCCTGAGGAGGGCTCGAAATGGCCAATTTCAGCTTGGTCGAAATAGGGCAGCTTCAGTCTGCCGGAGCTGCTTCACTATTCCATCATGCCAACGCTTCTCTAGCGATTTTCGGATTGACTGGAGTTTGCTATCAGATAGTTGACTTCTCCCCTGGTTCTAAAGAGCCTGACCTCTCCTTCCAAGGTTAAGAAAAATGTTCAAATCAAAGCTTTGGTTCGAGTTTCACCGGGAAATGGAGCAGTAGAGAAAGAAGTGTTCGAGTGTGACGAGAATAAATGTGACTGACCTCTTTATGTAGGTGTAAAATTGTGTATTAAATGGGAGACAATTATTACTAGTATTAATATTGCCATAAATTATTTGTATTAATTCCAATAATTTAATTTAAGTATTAAATTATTGGTATTAATTACAACAATTAAATATATATTAATTTATGGCTATTTATGATAAGGTCACCCATCCTTACACTACTCTCGAGTAAGCACGCTTGACTTCAGAGTTCTTATGGGATCTCGTTCACCTGAACCAATTTGGTTTTTCTCTTCTAATTTGTCTTAAGTTTCTTTTCCAAAGTTTAATGAACCCTTTGAATCATCTGGAAGTTGTAAATTTTCAAATTGCTTGTTCCCAAATGATCGGGATTGTAAACCGGCTTGATTTTCTTACTTGGTTTGACCAGTTCTTTTTCCCAATTTTCCTTAACTCAAAAGTACGGGGTTTACAAAGATGTCCTTTAAACCTGCACTTTTTCCTAGAATAACATAAATCAAAATTGTATAATATTTTAAATTTATCATACCTGTCTCACAAGCATCTTAGTTGATGATCTTTAAGGGTAGGCTTTTTGAAATTTCCTCAAAGAGATATGGGAGGGGTGAGTACGACTACTTAGTGAATGGATTTTTGAAAACTTTTACTTTTAGGAAAAAGATTTGTATTAGAGTGTGATAGACTCCTTTCTTTCAAAAAACCTTTTAATTCAAATCTCGGTTTTTACCACCATTTCCATATTAATCACCTTCATTCTTTATCATGAAGGTCAAACACACATTCGTAGGCCAACACGACCACTGAACTCACTTGTGGCTTCGGAGCGACTTTATCGGCCACCCAAATAGAAGTACGTCCACTTCTACCCAGAGAATGAGTGGATATACACGACATCCAATCCTCAATTCCAAAATCAATTCTCCATGTCCGTATGAAGACAGAGACCTCATCTCGTCCCCACCCCGGTCTCATGCACTTAGTGCTACTCCAAATTTTGCACGGTCACCTGGTACGACGAACTACCCTTATACCCACCAGGTCGCCTAATGCCCTAAGGACGCATCACTACCCCTCTTGGGTGTTTTGATGGTCCCATAATCACATTGCATGCACAAATAGAATTTTCTTATCATGCCATATAATCTATGGTGTCACTGGTCCAACAACCCCGACCCTCACCTCAACCCGTAGTTGTTTGTCTTGACTGGTCCGTCGCCTAGTCATGTCACACTACCGCTAGTTGATTAAGTGTGTCGGTCCTATCTTAGTACCATGGCCAAACAAATCCTTTATTTAAAGTTTTATGACATATAACTCATGTTTGTTTACAAGCTCCTGCTCGTGCCAACTGGCCTTGGGCCTACTGTACGAGATTTTTAAAATTGGACATATTAGCCCCCAAGTTCCAAAATTGAGGCCCCCGTCCTATAAGAGCTATTCGAGCTCCCGTTAAGAAGGTCTCCCAAATCATTTAAACATTGGCACACAGTCAGGGGAGAGCACTTCCGACAAAAATATATTTTCAACTGTCCATTATACCGACCGGGTATAAGGACATCTACGCTCATAACCGATGAAAGGGTTTTCAACTTCATTTGAGTAAGTTTCATCATACCACCCGGGTATGATCTACTTACAACCGGTAAGCAGTTTTTTCGCATGATTTTCACATCACTCCACTAGATTGTGATGTTTAAAATACCACTTGGTAGTGGGTTTTCATTTCGAGGTACTTATCATCCCCAACCAGGTATGATATAAAATCCCACTCACCCCTTAATGCAGTAAATTCTACTAGACTGGTTCTTTGTATTCACGCGAACTTGTCCTTGTTGACGTTCTCGATACTTCGTGTTCCTACACGATTTGAACATCTCGGTTCATTACCTTCAGCCTAATAGCCTTCATTCATTCCAAATGAATGAGAAAATCAAACTTTCATTTATTTGCAATTAAGTCCCTAATGCTGGTTTATCCTCAAATTGAGCCCTAGAACTTTTAAAATTTATCATAGGACCTTAATTTATTCCATTTCACAAAAGGGGTTTAATTTACCAAATTTCCAATTTGGTCCCCTAACTTTTCCAAAATTACCATTTTGCCACCTCTACAAAAATGGTAAATTTTACCCCAAAAATTCTAAAATTCCTCAATTGGCCCTCTAACATTTTTACCATGCCCAATTGATCCTCAATTTTAGGAAATTGCATTTCAGTTCTTCGAATTTTTGAAAATCCCCAATTTTTCCCCTAATTCCAACTTCTTAACACAGTCGAATTTGATTTCATCAAATTGACCAATCAAACACTTCCCTTTGTAGAAATTGAAATTGAAATTGAGTTTCTACATGTTCATACGATTCTCCAGCAATTTGAATTGCAAGTTTTAATGTCGAAACAAGCTCAAACAGAGCTTCGTCGGAAAATGGACTATAGAGAGATAAAGCTTCGAAAGCTTACCGTCAGGGGCACGACGGTCCGAGCTTTTAATCTGGGCAGATAGCTCTTGTCCTGAGGTTTATCCTAGAATCATGAATTGCATCAATTGATGTCGAATTTAGTTAGAATTTCATCATCAAAATTCTACCGATTCTCTCTCTAGCACCGTCTAGAAATTGTAGAAGGAAGCCGAATTGGCTCACCTTTCAGTCCTAATTCGGCTGTGGGAAGGCTGGGAAAGTGTTGGGAGGGCTTGGTTTAGCTTGAGGAGGGCTCGAAATGGCCAATTTCAACTCAGCCAAAATAGGGCAGCTTCAGTCTGCCCAAGCTACTTCACTGTTCCATCACGCCGGCGCTCCTCCTGCAACCCTCGGAGCAAATAGAGGCTACAGGCGCCTAGCTTACTTCTCCCCTGTTCTAAAGATCCCGACCACGCCTTGTTTGGCTTAGAAAAGTACCCACGTCGGAGCTCTGGTTTGCGCTTTGCTAGAAAAATAAGTAAATGAGAGAGAGTGAGCTTTTCAGATGTGGAGAGGATGAATGGGAAGGGGCTCTTTATATAGGGAGCTCGGGGATTCATTGGTCGTCCGTTTGGCACCTTTATGACAGACATTGATGGCTTGAAATGTACAGAATGGAAATGTTTCTTCTTCATTGGTAGTGCTTTGATTTTCTGGCGAGTGAACAGTGTTGTCATCTGGAGGAAGAAGACAATATTCCGAACCGAACTGGATCGGTCCGAACTGAGTTCGAAGCTTAAACTAGCCGGTTCACCCCTCATTCGAATGAGTTTTTCAAATCTAAAAATATTTATATTCATCTAAATTCATTTTCTATCCAATGGTAGCCTCAAATCTCAAATTTGAATTATTTAAGCCACCTAGAAAAATGAATTTAGGATCTGGTTCAATAGTTGTTCAAACCGGTCCAAACCGGTTCTGATCCGGTTCACCTGAACCGGTTTGGTTTTCATCTCCAATTCCTTCACAAGTTATTTCCATGACTATTGTGACTCCTTAGGTCACTTAGGGTCCATAAATTTTCCGATTTAGCATTTCTCTATCGATTTCGGTTCATCAACTGGCTCGGTTCTTAAACCGGTTTAATTCGGTTTGGGTCCGGTTCACCCAAAGCAGTCTAGTTTTTCTCTCCCACTATGTTCCAAGGTTCCTTCCTAAGGTTTATAAATCTCTTTGGATCACAAGAAATCCATAAATTTCCCTATTTTCCCTTTCTCTATCGGTTCCGGATGATGAACCGACTCGATTCATAAATCGGTTCAATCCAATTGGATCCAATTCAACTAAACCGGTCTGGTTTTTCTCTTCCAATTTGTCCTAAGGTTTTTTTCCAAGGTTTTATGAACTCTTTGATTCACCCGAGAGTTGTAAATTTCAAAATTGCCCATTTATTGATAATCGGGTTTGTGAACCGGTTCAGTTTTCTTACTCGGTTTGACCGGTTCTTTTCCTAGTTTTTTCCCCAACTCAAAAAGGCGGGGTTAACAGAAGTGTTCTCCCCTGACTGTGTGCCAATTATTAAAAGATTTGGGAGACCATCTTGACAAGAGCTAGAGCAACTTAGATAGGCTAGAGGGAAGCTAGGAATAGCTGAGGGTCAGATGTCAAGAACACCCACTCAGACCCAGGGTATAAGTGGATGGACTTATCTTGGTGGATAGTAAAGACGTTCCACAAGGGGATGTAGTGGATGGGCTGCACATGCAAATGTGTGTACCCTTCCTGATGAACTGGCTGGTTAAGGGTCGAATTGAACCATGATGAACTGGTCATTGGATCTAATGGTGGCCTGATTTATCCAAATTAATATTTTTAAACCACTTAGAAAAATGAATTAAGGAACCAGTTCAATCTGGTTCGATCCAGTTCGGGTCTGGTTCACCCTTATTTCTCATCCCATTCAATTCATGGTTCTTTCCTTTAATTTTTTATGACTTCTTGGTCACTTGGGATTTTCCAATTTCCCATTTTAACAATTATTTATCATTTTCAGTTCAATAACTACCTCAGTTTTTCACATGGAAATTACCAGTTCTTTACCCTGGTTTCCTTGGTCCAAGAGAACGGGTTTCACAAAACCTCTCCCCCTTTTTCCTCAGTCTCAATGCTTATGAAGCTGCCAGAGCATCTTGACTTATTGGACCACAAAGCTTCCCTTATGCTCCTTGGGTCATTGAGTAGCCCTTAGAAACAACACTACACCATACTGAGAGCCTCGATGATTTTGTATCTCATATTGCACAAGCAAAAGTCTTTTTTATTAAAACCATTATCATTGGTGCTACCAGCCCAATGGGTCCGACGACCCGACATCGGCTCGGTAGCTAAATCACACAATTAATTCATTTATGTATGTTTTCCACAAGCTCATAAAAATAAATTTATCTACGGGTTTAAGCCCATTTTTCATGCCCCGACCCGGTCTAGTTGGAGTCCTATGATCAACCCGCCACCCTTCCTCTTACTAATTTAGTATTTCTACCAAATAGTCCAAGGAAGGTAAAGGTAATGAAGTGTACATGTTTTCCATAATAATGTTTACAAAATAACTAAATAAAAGTTATCTGCTTACGATACCTTTGGCTTCCTCGTCTAGCCTCGGCTAGTCGTGGCAAGGTGGTTTTCCTAAAAAAAGGTTTAATGGGAGAGGGTGAGTTTATACAACTCAGCGAGTGGGAGTTGGGAAGTGAGTTTTCAAAACAATCAGTGTATCAAAACATTTTATACTTTTAGTTTATTGTAATATGAGTTTCATCCCTCTTGAGCCCTTCCCCTTGCTCGGGAGACATTTCAGTAAGCATTCACACGCCCTTTCTATCATAGAAAGGGATCCCATATTCGTAGAATAGTCCCTTACTATTCCACTTATGGACCATAGCGCCTTTACCGTCCACCCTAATAGAGGTACACTACCTCTACCCGGAGTTTGAGTGGACATCAATAGTGTGAAACCCATCATCTCGGATCAAGGAAAACTCGGAAAGAACTAATCAATTAAATGAGAAAACTGAACACTTAAAGAACAGAGAATGATAAAGAGGGGTAAAAATGTGAAATTAGAAAATTCCAAGGGACCAAGAAGTCGTGAAAATCATGTGGAAGAACCATGAAGTAAATTGGATGGGAAAAGTCGGACAGGTTCAGGGTGAACCAGACCTAAACTAGATTGAATGGGTTTGAACTATACATGAACCGATCTCTAAATTCATTTTTCTTGATGGCTTAAAAATCTCAATTTGGAAATTTGAGGCCACCATTAGATAGAAAATGAATTCAGATTAATTTAAAAAAATATTTTGAGAAAATCGGTCGAATCGAGCCTGAACTGACCAATTTTTGCTTTGAACTCGGTCGAACTGGTCTGGTCTGATTCAGAACAGGGTCGTCTTCTTCCATGGGATGATAGCACTATTCATATGGCAGAAAAACTTTCCCTCTCTAGCGAAGGAATATTCTCTTCAATTTGGGTATTTTCTGAGGAGGATAAGCTTAATCAATATGGAAACTAGTAGGCCAGAGGGTCCTTGAGCTCACTATATAAAGATATCCCCTCCATTCATCCTCCACACACCTCAAATCCTCTCCTACTCCAAAGTGCTCCATTTTTCGGTGAAACTCAAACTAGAGATATGACTTGGGCAGTTTTCTCAGCCTCAGAAGGTAAGGTTAGGTCCTACATACTCCAAGGGAAGTCAACTACCTAACAGTAACCTCCGTTCGACTCGAGGATCGCTAGAGAAGCACCAGTAGAATCAAACAGTGAAGCGGCTTCAACGTATCGAAGCTGCCCTGTTTTGGTCGAGCTGAATTCGGCCAAATTAAGACCCCCTTCGGCCAAACTGAGCCTCCTCAACATCCCCACACCCCTAACATGACCTCCATAGAGGTGAAAGGAAAGCCAATTTGGCCCTCCTCCGTTGTTGGTAGATCATTGACCAAAGATTTGGGGCCAAATGGTTATTTCTGCAAAGTAGAGGCAAAACTGTAATTTTTAGAAAAAATTGGGAACCAAAATGGAAATTTTTAAAATTTGAGCCCCTTACACAATTTTGAGTAAATTGAGGATCCAAAGAGGATATTGAAAACCTTGGGATTTGATTTGGGGGAATTTAGCATTAGGGACCTAAAGTCAAGGAAAATGAACTTTAGGGACCTAAGTCCAAATAAACCGAGAATTTGAGCCTAATCGCTCATAAGTGAGAAAACGAAGGTTGTTATGCCGAACCCTTATTGATAATGATATCCAAACCATGTAGGGACATGTGTGATCAGAACACAAGCAAGAGAGAGCTAGCATGGACTGGAAACTAATTGGGGATGAACACGTTAAAGTCAACGGGTGAGTGGAACTTTATATATCACACCGGTTGGGATGATGAGCACCCTTTAAATTGAAAGACCACTATGAGTGGGATTTTTGTACATCATAGCGGTTGGGATGATGAACATTATTTTTAAAGGAAAAAAACTTACTTACCGGTTGTGAGTAGGAATAAACAAACATCATACTCGGTTGGTATGATGAGTTTCCTTAAGGAAAGTAGAAAATTGTCTACCGGTTGTAAGTTGATCTATTATCACACCAGGTTGGTGTGGTGAGATAAAAATATATTTTTTGTCAGAAGTGTTCTGCCCTGACTATGTGACAACTGCTTAAAATATTTAGGAGACCTTATTGACAGGAGCTAGAACAAGTCAAATAGGCTAGGGGCCTTGGTTTTTGAACTCACAGGGCTCAAGGCCTAGTTTTGGAAAACACGTGTAGTGGGCCCAAGGCTAGTGGGCACGGGCAGAAGCTCATAAACAAACATGATTAGGAAGAGCCATGAAAACTCCTAATTAAAATGGAATTGTTTGTTTGATGCACCACGGTAGTGATGGATCCCAAGGGCTGTTGGATGACATGGAGGGTGATAAGGGCAGTTTGAAGTGCCAGTCAGTCATGAAGCTCTAGGAGCTTCCTGCACATGAGACCAAGGTGGGGACATGATGAGGTCTCATCCTCATACGAGAACGGAGTGGCATTTGGGTCTGAGGGTCAGACGTCTAGGACATCTACTCAGACTCAGGGTAGAAGTGGACAGGCTTTTATCGGGGTCGACAGCAAAGTTGTGTTGGTCCCCAAGTGGGTGCAGTTTGGGACTCCCTATGAATGTGTGTACCCTTCCTAATGAAGGGCGTGTGTTTGTTTCCTAAATGCTTCCCTCGACAAGGGGATGGGTTAAACACACCTAATAATATGGTAATGGAAAAAGGTTTTGGAGATTCGAATTTGAGGAAATCCTTTAAAAAGGATTTATTAACCTTAGTCTAGTTTTAATTAACTAAAATTATTTTGAACTCACTCCCAATACTCACTCACTGAGTTATAGAAACTCACCGCCTCTCTTTACCTCTTTTGAAGAGTAAGGAGATTAATTAAAAGAGAGTGTGAAGATGTACCTTCCGTCAGATATTCTTAAAGTTTTTTAAGCTTTCTTTATATTGATTTATGCTATTCTAGGGAACAAGATTTTAATTTATGTCTGGATCCTCTTGAATAAATAAAGGGAAACCCTCTTAAACCAAGGGAGAGGCGGATTGATCATGGGGATCCGATCAAACCGGGTTGGGGCGTGACAACTTGAGTGGTATGAGAGTCTGTTTTCTCGAATACATTATAAAGATTATATAACATAAAAATTAAAAGGAAAGTTTTAAAATTTTTAGATGGCTCCCAAGAGAGGAACTAAGAAAACTAGAACTGGTGTCACCAACACCACCCAACACTCTATCCTCGTAGGAAGACAACTCTAAAAGCTCTCCAATGCCTAAGGTATAGTTGAAGTCCCAAAGAACCAAGAGACAAGAGGGGGGAAGTATCCTAGAGGATGGTGCTAGGACCTGTTGAGGTCACAACCCCGAGTACGAAGGGAGCCAAGCCTGAAGTTAGGAACGCTAGCAAGGGCTTATAATATTACCATAGAGGATGCTTATCAAGAATCTCGTAGCTCCCTATCTATTTCGTAACCACCTTTTTGTAACAGGGTTAAAACCCTAACATATTGTAATCCTTCTCCATTAATGAAGAACTCCAAGTTCCTAAAACTATATCTCTAAAAAATATGTGATCTTACGCCTCAGTTGTAGGAAGATTGCCCCAAGGAAAGTAACCAAACAAACTCGCGTTACCCTATACACCACGAAGACAAAAGAGACTCCAATCCCAAATAAGGAAATGGACTAGGAGACTAAGAAGTTTAGGGGAACTATTAGGCAAAGAAGGCACACCAAGAAAATGTTAAGGTAATTAAGTTGTCTAGGAGAATTCTTGGAGTAACTACTGGGCAAAGAAATGACTTGTTACAAGGTGTGGACAATAGGAACACTACTTGAGAAAGTGCCCAATACTACTAAGAACAGGTATCAAGATAACATGTTATAGGTATAAGGGAAATGGGGCATGAAGTGAAGGACTGTCCCACACTGCAAGGATTTAGAGCAATACCATCCAAGAATGACGCCTCCTCAGCTACAGGAGTCTGAAAGGATACCACCCCAAGAAACACGACTCTTGCTTGGAATTTCAACCACATCAAGAAGGAAGCTCTTGGCGGGTACTTCCTAACCCGCCATTGTAACAATCTCCCTTTAAGAAAAGCTAAAGTCCCAAGTTTGTAATCCTACTTCATAAATAAATTTTGGGTTCCTAAATCTTTTTTGTCCCCGAATTATGATGTGATGGTGTGCCTCAACTACATGAGGAAGGGAAAAGGACTGAAGGTAGGACCTTGATAAACCGCAAACATAACAGAGTCTAAATGAAGAGAATTCTTCTTTAAGAAGAAATTTCCAACCATCCATGAGCAAGGAAGGAAGCACCCTCACAAGAGAAGACAATCCCCGAGCATTAGATAATAAATGGGATGTCTCATGATGGCAAGTGTGACCTACTTTGGAAAAAGCAGAGAAGCCAAATAGGAGTTTCGGACAAACATAGCAGAAGGAAGTAAATTGTAACAATGAGATAGTAAAGGAGAATAAACGACACCCTAAGAAGGATCAGGAAGTAGTGAAGACTACACCCTAAAAAAGGGGGGCAATAGGATGAGCATTAAGAACAAGTAAACTCAAGAGACAACTATCTCAAGACAACCAGACAAGGAGAGTAGTAGGGATGAGGCAGTTAATGAAATGACCCTCGTAGGAATCATAGACTCAAACCCCAACAAAGAAGGGAGAAGTGGAAAGGCCAAATGTTGGAAAAGAAGGATGAAGGAAATCCTTAAATAAATCTATGGAAAAAAATGGAATGGGGACCACACTCAAGCCTTGAGTAGGATTAAGTAAGCCTCGTACAAAGAGGTCTTGGAACAAATAGTGTGTGAACCCTTCCCAAGGAAGAAAACTTGTACGGGATACAAGTAGGATTAAGAAAAGGGTACAAGGACATACCACAAGATTTCAAAGGAAGGGTAATGGACCTAATTAAATTGAGAAGAGAAGATAAGTTCGCAGATGCAATGCAGGGTTAGGTGAAAAGATCAACTACAAAGGAAACGTACTCATGAGGACCCAAGGAGTAAGTTAAACCCAAGGAATCGGTAAGTGGTAAAATTGCATCAAATGATGTAGTAATAAGCAGGAATGGGCGGTATACCCCAAATAAAAGAACAATGGAATGAATTATGGAGGAAGTAAAGTTTTGGGAAAGGACGTACTCCAATCAAAATGTGATTTAAAGGAATCACGATGGATACTAGGACTAATTTTGGTCCACGCCCATGGAGCTTAAGATTGATTGTCGAGGCCTAATGTAAAGGACACAGAATAAGACTCGACAATCAGAGATAACTCAGATAGGGAGTAAAGGGCAAATTGGGAATTTTAAGATAATGAAGGATTAAAAGTGAGAAAATGCCCTAATATAAAAAGGGTGTAAGGAGATGAAGAAAGGAAACCTACAAGGAATGGTAGTAAGGTTGAATGTGTAGTTCCTAAGGTGGAAGTCTCTACTTTGAAGGACACAGTAGAGAATGAAACCATCAAAAGGGAACTTCCCAAATAAAGGAAATCGATGCGTAGACTGAATGGGAACAACTTGGAATAAAGAATCATGAAATGGTAATAAACAAGTAAGAGTGGATTAAATAAAGGAAAGTCCTTGAGTAAAGGATGCCATTGGAAATGAGGAAGGATAGAAGAGAGGAAGAATCCCAACATGTCGGCAAGTTGTCGGGAAACCCAATGGTTGGAATCGAGGGGAACCAATAAGGAAGTTGGTAAGGAATGAGTAGCCAAGGAAAAACCGACAAGATCACGATGTAAAAAAGTAAATGGACGATTGGATAAAGGTAAACGTAGTCGAGTAATACTACCAAATAAAAAGAAGGGGCAAAGTTATGTGATCCCCGAAAGGTGGGAAAGTTGAGAACAACCATCAAGGAAATGCTCTAGAACTATAATGGACAAAGAAAATTCTAGAACACATCATGTTGTAAGGTACATGTAGGTCCAATAGTCCCAAGAAAATGTGACTCAAGTAATTAAGGATTTGTTAGTTAAACATGACGAAGTCAAACCTAAAAACTGGGACCGAAGCTGTAGTAAACAAAAGATGGAGGAATGACCAAAATAAGATAAAAATGGAATCTTATCAAAACCCATGGGGTTGAGGACGAAAGTTTCAAAAGGATGCTGAGCTAAAGAGCATCAATGACCAAGGAAGTAAATGGAAATGGGAACGATCGGACGTTTATGGAACATCCATCCCAATGACCTAAGTAAAAAGCCCCAAGAAGAAGAGTCTTACCCTAAGCAAACTAAGAAATGGACCTAAGGGTGTACCTTTGAACTTGTGGGTAAAACATACCTAATCTGGATACACTCCATGGAGTGTGTAAACAATGGAAAGGAAAAGAAATTCCTTAAGCACGTGGTTCAAAGGGCTAAGTGATGGAACAACCAAAGCGAGAGCATGTCAAAGCAAACCCCAAGTGACATCAAGGGAAATTATTACCAATATAAAGGATACATAATTTAGTTTTGGGGACAAAACTCCTAAAAGGAGGGGAGAGTTGTGAAACCCGTCATTCGGATCAAGGAAAACTAGGAAAGAATCGGTCAATTAAATGACAAAACTGAACCACTTAAGGAAATGAGAATGATAAAGAGGGGTAAAAATGGGAAATTGGAAAATCCCAAGGGACAAAGAAGTCATGAAAATCATGTGAAAGAACCATGAAGTAAATTGGATGGGAAAACTGGACCAGTTCAGGGTGAATCGGTTTGAACTATACATGAGCCAATCTCTAAATTCATTTTTCTTGGTGGCTTAAAAATCTCAATTTAGAAAATTGAGGCCACCATTAGATAGAAAATGAATTAATATTAATTTAAAATTTTTTAATTTTGAGAAAACTAGTCGAACCGAGCCTGAATTGGCCAATTTTTGCCATTGAACCCAGTCTGATCTAGTTCAGAACAGTGTTGTCTTCTTCCTTGGGATGACAACATTGTTCATATGGTAGAAAAACTTTCATCCACCAACGAAGGAATATGCTCTCCGATTTGGGCAATTTCTAAAGAGGATAAGCTCGACTAATATGGAAACTGGTAGGGTAGAGGGTCCTTGAGCTCCATATATAAAGAGCTCCCCTCCATTCATTCTCCACACACCTCAAATCCTCTCCTCCTCCGAAGTGCTCCATTTTCCAATGGAGCTCAAACTAGAGCTCCGACTTGGGCACTTTTCTCAGCCTTACAAGACAAGGTCGGGTCCTACAGACTTTGGGTGAACTCAGCTACCTGGCAACAATCTCCCTTCAACCCGAGGATCGTCAGAAAAGTGCTAATGGAATCCAATAGTGAAGCATCTCCGATGGACCAAAGCTGCCCTATTTTGGTCTAGCTGAATTCAGCCAAATTCAGACCTTCTCCAGCAAAACCAACCTCCCTAACATCCCCATGGCCCCTACAAGACCTCCACAGAGGTAAAAGATAAGCCAATTTGACCCTCCTTTTCGGGTGCTAGAGAGAGAAAGCGTCAAATTTCACTAACAAAATTCACCATCATATGGACTTCAATTGTAGCAATTCTTGAACCTAGAACAATCCTAAGGACAAGAGCTACCTCCCCAGATCGAGAGCTCGGACCGCCTCACCTCCGGCGGTAAGCTTTCGAAGGTTTCTCTCTATATGAATAGTTTTTCAGAGAAGCTCCGTTTGAGCTCGTTTCGGACTCATTATGCAATTCAAAGCTCCATTGGATCCTATGGAAGTGTAGGAACAAATCCATGCCATCAATTGGAGCAATTAACCTCAATTGAACAGCCAATTTGAAGAAATCAAATTCGGTTAGAAATGGTGGAAGAAATTGGGCAAAAATTTGGGGGAAAATTGGGGATTTCAAAAAATTGAGGGACCTCCATGTAATTTCTCAAAATTGAAGGTTAATTGGCAATGAGAAAGATGTTGGGGGGACCAATTGGTCAATTTTTGAAAGATTTGGGGCAAATGGTTATTTTTGGAAAGTAGGGGAAAAATCGTAATATTTAGAAAATTGGCGACCAAATTTGAAATTTGGAAAACTTGAGCCCCTTACACAATTTTGAGTAAATTGAGTATTCAAAGAGGATGTTGGAAAACTTGAGATTCAATTTGGGGGAAAAGTTAGCATTAGGGACCTAAAGTCAAGGAAAATGAACTTTAGGGAGCTAAGTGCAAATAAACCGAGAATTTGGGCCTATGCTCATAAGTGAGAAAACGAACGCCGCTATACCAAACCCTTATTGATAATGATAACCAAACTAGGTAGGGACACGTGAGACTAGAACGCAAGTAAGAGAGAGATAGCATGGACTGGAAACTAACTGAGGACAAACACATCATAGTCAACGAGTGAGTTGGACTTTTATACATCATACCGGTTGGGATGATGAGTACTATTTTTAACGGATAAAAGCTACTTACCGGTTGTGAGTAGGCATGAACAAAGATCATACACAGTTGGTATGAAGAGTTTCCTTAACAAAAGGAGAAAATTGCCTACCGGTTGTAAGCGGATCCATCATCACACCTAGTTGGTGTGATGAGATAAAAGAAATTTTGTCAAAAGTGTTCTCCCCTGACTGTATGACAACTGCTTAAAATATTTGGAAGACCTTCTTATCGAAGCTAGAACAGCTCTAATAGGCCAAGGGCATCTGTTTTTGAACTCAAGACCCAAGGCCTAGTTTTGTAAAACATGTGCAGTGGGCCTAAGACTAGTGGGCACGGGCTAGAGCCCATAAACAAACATGATTAAGAAGAGCCATGAAAACTCCTAATTAAAATGGATAATGATTGTTAGATTTGCCACGGTATCTAGTCAGGTTCGACAATGTTCGATGGACTGGCAGTAGTGCGTCAAGGCCAGGTCAATGAACCAGCCTACACAAATAGCTGCATGTCAGTTTGAGAATCAAGGCCGTTGGACCATTGACACCAAAGAGGATGGTTAAGTATATGAAAACTTTTGTTTGTGCATGCACTTAAGGATCAAGACCATGAAGATGCCTCAGTGGGTAGTGATGGGTCCCAAGGGCTGTTGGACGACATGGGGAGAGATAAGGGAAGTTTGTCGTGCAAGTTACTCATGAAGCTCTAGGAGCTTCTTACCCATGAGACCAAGGTGGGGACAGGATGAGGTCTCCATCCTCATACGAACATGAAGTATTTTGGGTCTGAGGGTCAAATGTCTAGGGCGTCCACTCAAACTCTGGGTAGAAGTCAGGGACTTCTATCAAGGTGAATGGTAAAGGCGCTATGATCCATAAGTGGGTGCAATCATTGTAACTGCATCTCACGAATGTGTGTACCCTTCCTGATGAAGGGAGTGTGTTTGTTTGCTAAACGTGTCATACCTTGACCCAGTTTGGTCAGATTCCCGTGAACAGCTCGCCACTCTTCAAGTTTATTAAGGGTTTTTCCCTTCTCTAAGCTGTGAGGAGTAAGGGGTCCTTTTTCACCTGTACCTTTCCTGTAATATCATTAATCAAAACTAATTATATTAACCTTACATACCTGTCTTGCAAGTTCAACATTAGTGGGTTTTCCCTTGGTTACATGAAAAGGGGTAAAGGGAGGGGGTGAATTCAAAAACTCAGTGAATGGGTGTTAGGTGAGAATTTTCTAGATATTGACCTCTGCAATGATAGAGATGGGGAGAGGGACTGAGGAGACCTTCTTTTGGAGGTAATGGAGGATTAGCTCTTCGTCTGTCGGGTGGAACCTAAAACCCGGTGGCAAAGTTGGCTGCGAATTCTTCATGGGTTACACTGCAGAGTGTTTATACTTATCAAAGGGATATAAAGCAATCCAAATTTTATAAGCGAGCTCTTCTTGAGTTGAGCAGAAACCAACCAATTACAACAGCACAAGAACCAGTGGTGATGAAAGGTCCTAGTTTGCAGGTAAGAGGACGAGGAGGAAGAGGGAATAGAAATGAAATTTCTTGTAGCCAATTTATGCTAAAGGAATGTGTCGTTTTGTGGGTAAAGAAACTTGGAAGATTATAAAATGGAGGTGAGAAGAAGCATTGAATCTTGAAGAAGATGACAAAGGGAAAGCCAATTTTGGGGACCCACCTTTGGAATTTTTTACCCAACTTGAAACCCAGCTAGTGCAATCATGTTATTGAAGGGTCAGCGTCATGTTTTTTTTTGTACTTTGGAAAAGGAATAGCCGCTGCTAGGTCATGTGAGATTATGAAACTAACGTGACGTGGGAGGCAATTCTTATATATTTATAAAGAATCATATTTATTGGTTACATTAAAAAGTATAGAAAATTGGTGTGTAAAATAAATTGAAGAATTGTGGCAAAGAGACTCATGTCACCTCTACCTCTCGATCAGGATAAAATTCCCATTTATATGTAATGAAAAAAATAGTTATTCCTCTATATTAGTTCAAATGGGCTGATTGTAGTTTTAATTTTAAATTTAATTTTTATTAATGGCGAGAACATATTGTATTAATTGACATATATAATTAAAAGTTATAATTTATAAATAGTAAAATTTTTTCTATTTTATCTAATTTGTAATAATATTATCAACAAATGTATTTACGTGAATAAATATGGATACGCTTTTCACTTGCAATTTTAAATACACACTTAACAACTATTTACAATTTGGGTATTTTTCTTCAAACGAGTGGGAACAATAATATCGAGTGCAGTATTTTTTTCTTTATACTTGAGCAGACCACTATCTTAATTTCCAATATTGGGTCGAGTAATAATGCAAATAATACTGACTCTAATACTATGTTATAAGATATTGTGTATCGATAATTAATAGGGCCCGGGTCTACTTAATATTGGATTAAGGGGTTTAGAGTAATTTGGAGATGAAGTGTTAAAAGTTGTTAGTAGGGGAACTAAAGTAATAGATTTTAAGATATTAAAATTTTTTAATAATTCGTTTAGATGAAATTGAAGTGATTTAAATGATTATTAATAAAAAAAATTAGAAATATAAATTTATTATTTTAATTAAATTAAATAATTTATTAACTATTATATAAAATTAAATTATATTAAAAATATTTTTATAATACTTTTTTATTTATAATATTTGTATTATATATTTATATTATATAATTTTATATAAAATATTATTAATATATAAATCTATTTAAAGTATTAAGAATAAAAACAAATAAATAAATAATAAATAAGGGTATTAAATAATTTAAAACATAATCCATTCAAATAAGTCAACTTTTGTAGTGATTGTGTCCTAATGTAAGGTAAATGGAGGGATGGGAGGGGTTAGCAGTGATTTTTCACCCCATTTTTTACTAAATAAGTAATTTTTCCACCAATTAAAATCCTAAAAGTTATCTTAGAAAATTGTGTGAACCTATAAGGGATCGAACATATATATACTTAAAAATTATTACTGTTAAGTAGTAAAATATTTCTAAATTTATAAAAATATACCACACTTCTCTATTTTATCAAATTTGTGGTCGTATTCTCAATACTCACCCTCAAGTGCAATGTAGATATATTTGCCACATACAATTTTAAAACCATCCTTAACAATTGCTTACAAGCCGTGTATTATTATTACGGTATTAGACAAGTAATAATAATGGTCTCGAGTTAGGTATTTTTCTCTACTCGAGCAGACCACGAGCCGAGTTTCCAGTTTTAGGTTGGGTACGGATGTGAATCCACTGGTTTTAATACCATGTGAGTAAATATTGTGGATCCATAAGTGGTGAGGCCATATCTACTTAAAAGTTATCTAAAAAGGTTTTATGGACCAATAAAGGGTCAAACACATTACTAATTAAAATTCATAACTTTTAAATAGTGTAACATTTCTAAATTTATAAAAATTTACAACAGTTTTTTATTTTATCTAATGTGAGATCGTATTCTCAACACTCGTCCTCACGTGCAATATGCATACACTTGTCACGTGCAATTTTAAACCTGCCCTAAACCACTATCTATGAACCAGATATTATTCTTATGGTCTCAAACGAGGGGGAATAATGACCTCAAGTTAAGTATTCTTCTCGATACTCGTGCAGAACATGAATTGGATTTTTAGTTTCAAGTCGAGTACAGGTGTGAGCTCACTGGCTCTAATACCATGTGAGAAGATATTGGAGATTAATAATGGATCATACACATACATACTTAAAAATTATTAATTATAATTAGTGAAATATTTCCTAATTTATAAATATAATAATTATATATTTTATCCATCATATTCTAAACAAAACTTAATTTTTATAAATTCAAAATTTCTTTAATTTTAATTATTATATTCATTTTAGCCAACCATTTAATTTTCCCTTTTAACTTTTGCTATGTGGAGTGTTAAATGTGGACAGATTCTTTACTTTGCATCATCGTACATGGTAGTAATATAAAATTATGAAAAAAATCAATTAAATAAAAAAGAGGAGACGAGTCCCACTAAATCAAATGGTGCCCTATTGAGTTCAACCTTAATATAAGTGAGGATAGTGAGTTTTAGTTGATGAGAGACATTTTACCTCTAAAATTCTTTCCAAATTAATTATTTATAAATATAATAAACTAATGTCTGAATGTAAACATGAAAAGACTTAGGTAACTAAAAGTATTTTGAAATTCTAGTATTAGAACATAAAATGAAATAGTTAAATTATTTTAAAATAATATTATAATAAACAAATAACAATTAAAGAATTAAAATAGTAAGTAGGCAGTACATCATAAATATTCAATGTTTGGCCAATCCGGCACAAATGATTGAAGAAATATTCAAGTCTTGTATAAGAAAAGCTAATCCTCACGGTTGATCAAGTCATTTAAAGAAGAGCAATGAAGCAAGAGTCTCTAAAGCTAGTGTGTAGCATTGGTGTTTGGATTATAGCTATGATAAAGAATGAAGCCTAAAAGATATTGTACTGACTATAAAATAGTATATAATGTAATTATGATATTAAGGTAGGGATTAAGAGGAGAATATGTTCTTGGTTTGAGATGATTGACAAGTTAGAATTAACTATATGAACATAGAATTTAACTTTCATGTTGATAGAATTGCTTGCACATAATGAATAGGAGGGGCTCAATTAAATGTATTTGTATGATGCATGATAATATTATCGCTCTAGTTATATGACATTCAAGATACTCATAATTGTCTCTAAATTATATATGTAGCTTTGAGCACCCCATTTATTATATATTTCTTATCGGTGAAAAAAAAATAACATTTCATCCCTAATTGTTTCTACCATTAAGTCACTCAACCAAAATGAATTTTATAATTCTAATTATTAATTTGGTTGACTTTTTAATAGTTTTATCATTTAAACTTGATATATCATATGATAAATCTCATATATTATTATTTTTTATGAATCGTTACTTGTTTTTTATTTTTTAAAATTATTATGAGATAATACTCATCATATATTGATTATAATTTTCACTTTTAAAAATAATTGGATCATATCTCTTTACTTTCAAAATATGTACTAGGTCCGCTTAACAGTTACAATCTACTATAATTTTGACTTATTTCTTAAGTAGAGTATCAGATTAAACTCATATTTAAATAAAAAAATTATTTAAAACTTATCTTATATTTATTTTTTTTATCTTTTTCTAAGATTTTATAAAGTGATACACAAATTTAATAAATTACAAGTAATAACGTATAATTTATATAATGAGAGATAATGCTAGAAATCCTACTAATTAATTATTAAAAAACATGTTTGTACCGAAGAGATTTTCGAGTGTTCATACTTTTAATTGCATGAATAAGTAGGGTAAGCCTACAATAATTTAATAAATAGTTGTGAATAATATGTGTTTGACTTCTAAAAGTATATTTTAAAAATATATCATAATTTTTTAATAATTATAATTTTACAAATTGGGTCGAGTTAGTTTGATTAAATCATTTATGACACCCATTTACTCTACTCAGCCATAAGTTCTTGTAAATATTGAATTTTTCCCAAAAATATACCATATTTGAAATTAGGTCCTATTTAACAAATTATTTGTACTTATTCTATACTTTCCTTTATTTATATATAGGTTCATAAGGTTTATTTATTTTTCAATTGAGTCCCAACTCTTTTAGACCTTTCCTTAATACCCATAAAATTTATTTATTTTCATTTTAGGCCCTAAACCATTTTTTAATTAAAATTGAGTTCCTAAACTTTCCAAAATTTATAAAATAATTCACAAATATAGTTCTTTATGAACCGAGCTTAAACCTTAAAATTTTGTCTTTAATAAGATTCTAATTGTCTTCTCCATGTCGACACAATCATTCCATGCTTTAAATTGAACGTTTTGGCCTAGAAAAAATATAGAATGAAGGTTCACAGGGAAACGTTTCTAGAGAGAAAATAGGAGTTGAGGGTGTGGGTTGTTAACTCTCCACCTTAGGGATCTTCTAGATTCTAGTAATGCTTCAATTGATTGTCGAGGGTGTTTATTGGTGCTTTCATTTGCAGCTCATTCAAATACTGAGCAGTAGAGAAGTTAAAAGTATTTGAGGTGGGTTGGCATGAAGAGGAGATGTAACAATAGGATTTTTCTAGACCAAAAGCTCCAAACTAGGAGATCCAAACCAAGAGTCTAATGGAATCCAAATATAACACCCAAACTAGTTTTGACCTCGAATGTAAATAAAAAATCTCTAGGATGACACACATCAATAAAACAAAATGGGGATTGAGGTAAGTTAGTGCAAGAACCATGATCAAACTAGCTTGGTCCTCGAGACACCAAGAGCTTTCTAGAGGATCTTTGAAATAAAAAAATTGAAATTCTTGGCACTAGATTAAATAAAATTGATCAAATAAGTTTTATAAAAATAAATTGGAACAAGAATTGGTCGAATTTGGGGTGAATCGGGCATGCAAAGGCTGAAATTAGACGAAATAGTAGATTTAATTGTTGAAAATCGATCTAGCATAGTGCGAACCAGCTGCATAGTGCACGTGGCACACACACACGTGCGCTCCGCTTCCCGACTGAATAGATCTAGTCCCAACTGACCAACCCGGTTCCTACTTCATCATTTTCTCCATTGACAGCTTTTACCCCTACCACACGTGATAGAAAAATTCACTGAAACCATGTCATTCGATCGATTCTCATGCTACAAAAGTTAATGTTAGATGACATCCCATCCCTCTTTCAATCCATAGGCTTTAATTGAACTCTCATTGCTTCAAATGAGAGAATTTCACTCTAAAATCCCACAATGAGGTTTTCTAGTGAGCCTCTAACATCGAACACTTTGGAGAACAAAAGTTTTCCTTCCTTGACAACCAAACATAATGAATTTGGTGTCCCTGAAATCGTGCTGAAGCCTTCTTTTGTCTTGCACTAAAGACCTGTGCTGAAGACCTCTCTATCGACATCAGTGAAGCAAACAAATAACCTCCCCTATTTTATTCAGCAAAGTCAACACTTTTTGATGGGGAATTCACCGTCGACGACCCCCATTTCTACCAAATTGACCGGGGAAGGTAAAGTCTTAGAATTACACATGTTTTTCATAACAAAACAACTGAATAAGAGTTTACCTTTTCGCGGTACCTCTTACTTGCTCCCCTAGATTCCACTTTTCTTGATCAGAGGTTTTTCCTAGAAAAAGGTTTAGGGGAGGGGATGAGTTCTACAACTTAATGAGTCGGTGATAGGGTGACTTTTTGTAAAAGTAAAAAAGATTTATAAATACTACCCTTCTTGTTTCAAGGTTTTATGGGTTTAACTCCTTATTAGAAAAATATTTTACCATTACCTCTACTCAGGTTCAGTTTAGCATACAATCACACACACCGTTTTCATAAAAGGGTTCAAAGATTCGTAGAGGAGTCCTAGACTGCTTCGCTTGTACCCCAGAACGACTTTACTGACCACCCTAGTAGAAATATATACCTTCTACCCCAAGTTTGTGTGAGCATCAATTGCTTAATCCCCATACTTGAATTCTTACTTGTGTCTACAATGTGGGACGAGACCTCTCCCCCTCCCACCTTGGTCTCAATGCACGTGAAGCTTATTCGAGCTTTGAGACTTACTCAATGACAAAACTTCCCTTATGCACCACATTAGAAATGAGTGGATGTTCGCGACATTTGACAAGCAAATCCGTGTCCGTATGAGGACAAAGACCTCATCATGACCTCACCCCGGTCTCGTGCACATGAAGCTACGTTGAGCTTCCCTAACTACTTGCACGATAATCTGCCCTTATCTCCACCATGTCATCTAGTAGCCCTTAGGACATATCACTACACCTCTTGGGCATCTTGATGGTCCTAAGCCACAGTGCATGCATAAATAAAGTTCTCCATATATGCCATTAATCTTTGGTGCCACTAGTCCAACGGCCTTGACCATTAACTCGACTTGTAGCTATTTGTCCAGACTAGTATGTCAACCAAGTCTTGTCGCATTGCCACTAGTCCATAGGGTATGTCGTCCTGTCTTGGTACCATGGCCAAATCACATCATTCATTAAAATTTTCATGGCTTATAATCATGATTGTTTACGAGCTTTTGCTCGTGCTAACTAGCTTTTGGCCTAATGTACGAGATTTTCAAAATCGGGTATTTTTGCACCCAAGTTCCGAAATCGATGCCTCTGGTCTATCTGAGCTATTCGAGCTCTCGTCAAGAAGGTTTCCCAAATTTTTTAAGAATTGGCACATAGTCAGAAGAGAACACTTCTGACAAAATAAATTTCAACTCATTCCTCACACCAACCGGGTGTGATGACATCTCCACTTATAATCGGTAAGCAGGTTTTCTACTTCCTTCTAGGTAGTTCATCATACTAACCGGGTATGCTCAACTTACAATCGGTAAGTAGTTTTCCACGTAGTTCTCACATCAACCCAACTAGGTATGATGTTAAAATTCTACATAGTAGTGTTTTTCATTTTCGAGATACTCATCATCTCAACTGGGTATGATGTGAAAATTCTCACTTACCTAATATTCGAAGTGTACTTTCTTCTAACTTGGCTCTTTGCCTTCACGCAAGCTTATCCTTGTTGGCATTCCTGGTCATTCGTGTTCCTACACGATTTGAACATTCTTGTTCATTAACCTTTGGCATAATAGCCTTCATTCCTTACGAATGAACAAAATGCCCAAAATTTTAATTATTTGCATGTTGGTCCCTAAAGTTCTTTTTCCTTAACTTTAGGTCCCTAATGCAAACTTTTCCCCAAATTGAGTCTTGAAACTTCTAAAATTCACTTTTTAATATCAATTTATTCAAAATCGCAAAAAGGGTTCAAATTTCCAATTTAGTCCCCACCATTTCAAAAATTACCATTTTGCCTGTACTTTACAAAAATGGCAATTTAACCCCAATAAATTTAAAAAATCGACCAATTGGTCCTCCAACATCTTTTTTAGTTCCAATTAGCCCTCAATGTTTGAAAATTGCACTTTGGCCCCTCAATTTTACGAAATCCCCAATTTCCTCCAAAATTTTTCCCCAATTCCCCCTTTCAAATTGGCCGAATTTGATTCGATCAAATTGACCAATGAATCAAGGTTTATTATTGAAATTAAAGGTAAAATTGAGTTTCTACACATCTATACGATTTAATTGAGCTTTGAATCGCATGAATTGACGCCGGAACGACCTCAAACGGAGCTTCGCCAGAAAACTAGACTTAGAGTGAGAAAGCTTACCGTCGGGGGTGCGGCGGTCCGAGCGTTCGATCGGGGCAGGTCACTCTCGTCCTGAGGTTACTCCTAGGATGAAGAGTCACATCAATTTATGTCAAATTGAGGGAGAATTTGGTCAGTAAAGTTCCACCGATTCTCTCTCTAACACTGATTGGAAATTAAAGAGGGGAGCCAAATTGGCTTACCTTTCTTCTCTAATTCGGTCATATGAGGACTGAGGGAGTGTTGGGAGAGCTTGGTTTGGCCTGAGAAGGGCTCAAATTGGTCATTTGTAGCTAATCCGAAATAAGGCAGCTTCAATTCGTCGGAGCTACTTCATTGTTCAATCATGCCGACTCTTCTCCGATGACCCTCGGAGTAAACGAAGACTACCGTTGGGTAGCTGACTTCTCCCCGTATCTAAGGAACCTGACCTTGCCTTATTTGGCATAGAAAAAATGCCCAAGTCAGAGCTCTAGTTTGAGCTTCACCAGAAATTAGAGCAGCTGAGAGAGAGTGAAGTTTTTAGGTGTGTGGAGGATGAATGGAGAGAGGCTCTTTATATAGAAAGCTCGGGGACTCCTTGGCAGTCCGATTAGTGCCTTTATGGTGATAATTCATTGCCTAAAACTTCTTAAACCGAAACTTTTCATCTTTTTCAGTGCTGCTCGATTTTTCGGCGAGTGAATAGTGCTATCATTTGAAGGAAGAAGACAACATTGTTCCAAACCGGGCCGGACTGATCTGAACCGGGTTCAATGCTTAAACTGCCCAGTTCAGGCCCGATTTAACTGAATTTTTAAAAATTAAAAATTTCTAAATTCATTGTATATACAATGGTGGCCTCAATTCTCCAATTTGAATATTTTAACCTAACTAGAAAAATGAATTTAGCATCTGACTCAATGATTGTTGAAACCGGTCCAAACCAATTCAATCTGGTTCACCTGAACCGGTCTAGTTTTCTCTCCCAAATTGTCTTAATGTCCTTTTCCAAGGTTGTTATGATTCTTTGGATCACTTGGGAGTTGTAAATTTTCCAATTTACTCGCTCTCTCATGGTAGGGGTTCGTGAACTGGTTCAATTTTCTCACTTGAGTTGACCGGTTCTTTCCCAATTTTCCTTAACTCCAAACGATGGGGTTTACAACTCTCGCCTCCTTTTAGGAGTTTTGTCCCCAAAACTTATTCAACATCCCTCGCACTGGAAATAACTTCCCTTTATAATAACTTGTAGTTTATTAACATACAACCATTTCAGTTATTTCCACTTAGCCACTTTATAACACACACTGAAAAATTTTATTTTCCTTCCCATTACTTACTCATTCAATGGAGCTTACTTTAGTTAAGCATAACTTGTTTGAAAGTTTAAGGTTATATCCTTAAATTCTCGTCCTTCTTTCCTTAAAGCATAATTTTTTCTCTTAAGGTTCTTTACTCAGGATTTTAGGATTGGAAGTTCCAAGATACTCACTCATTCCTATGTGTAGTAACTTCCTTTGTCATTAAAACCCTTAGCTAGAGACTTTTAGCTTAGAGACTACATTCTTAACCTTATTTTCGTTCCTTAAAGGTTTCTTTCCTTCCCTTCTTCATGTTCCTTTCTATATTGGAATATTTGCTCATTTAATTGAAATTTCGGTTTTATCCCTTACTCTTTACTTAGGACACTTCAGATTCTCGATCCTATTCCTTGTATTCCACACTTTGTCTCGTCGTCATCTCTTTAGGCTCTATCAATTTGAGTGTTGATCACTACCGGTCCTGATGTTTGTGATCCCTTACTTAAATCCCTTCCTAACTGAGGGGTTAACTTTTCCAAGGGTTCTTAGATGTGTTTTCCTATGTTTCCTCTTTTATGGGCATTCCATCGCATCCTTACTCACACGACCTCCTTTGATGTGTTTTCCTACTTACACATTACTTAGACTTAACTTGCTCCTTGGGTCCTCCTAAGTACCTTTCATTTGTACTTGATCTTTCCATCTCGACCAGCATATCTTGGACGAATTTATCTCGTCTCCATTTCTATTGATCCCATTACCTTTTAATTGGGACACTTTTGTCCCGACAAGGTTTCCTTCCTTGGTAGTTTATACTCTTTTCTCTCGAGTTCTCCTCCTGTTTTGCCATTTAGAATATCAAATCTTAAAAGGTATTCCCTAATGCCATCCTTTCCTACTTACATTACTCTTGAGAACTTACAAGTATCTCATCTTCATTCTCCTTTCTTTCCTGTATCCATCTATTACTTTTAGATAGGATTCATATCTTCTTTACTTTAAGATCTCTTGTTCATCCTATTAGAGGCTTACTTAATTTTGTCCTATCTTAAGTTTAGTCATTAATCCGGTCTTGGCAGTTGATCTCTTTAAAGAGTTTGCCTTCATCTTTAATAACAAAGGTTTGACCTTTCCATCTCTTCCTTCTTTACTAGAGTTTAAATTTATAATCCTCCTAAGGGTCAATTCAATAATTAACTCAATCTTATCATTCTCCTTGTCATATGATCTTGAGACTATCGTCTCTTGAGTTGTATTTTCCTAAATACACATCTCATTCTATTTTTAGGGTGTAGTCCTCACTACTTTTCTGTCCATCCTAGAGCGTCATTTATTCTCCTGGATGATCTATTCGTTATGAGTTATTTTCTTCAACTAGGTCTATCTAAAATCCCTATTTCGTTTCTCTACTTTCTTGTGAGTAGATCACACTAGGCCCTCTAGGTATTTACTTAGCCACCTATGTCTTTTGACAGGGTCCTTATATTAGCATTAGTTTATGATGTTTCATCTATTAATTAACTTAGCTTGAACTTTCTCCTTCCAAAATCCCATTTCCTATCGTTATCTTTCTTCTAGGAACTTCCATTATGAGATTTCACATTCAATCTCCCAACTACTCCTTGAAAGTTCTTTCTTTGCTCTTTTCTTCCTTTGTTCTTTTCTTATACTTTCTAACCTTTGTATGCTTATTCACTCTGGATTTCTTCCCTATCTTCTATTCCTTTTTGTTCCATATCCTTGCTTCAAAAGTCCCATTATTATTATTGAGTTCCTAAGAATGATGTCCTCACTCTTCCAAGTACCGGTATTATTCCTAGGTTTTTCATCCTATTGTACTTCTTTCCTTTCTCCTTCCTCCTTGTCTTATCTCAATTGACTTAGGGCTTCCATTTCATCCTTAATGGTCAGCTTCCATTCCATTGGTTTTTCTTGGGATATTCCAATCCTTCTTGTTTCCTTACTTTTATCTTATAGAGTTTCTCCTTAACTCCTTCCACTAGTTTCGTACTCTTTGATACTGACTTTCCTTACTCCAGACTTCTTCTTCCTTCCCTTAGTTAATATATGTCTTCCTTGGTGAACTTTAGTAGACACTTTTAGGATTCCTTGCCAAGTCTTATTGTCTTTTGTTGGCCCTCTCTAGGTGGAAAACTTACTTGGCCACCTTAGTGGTCTGGTTAACTCAGAGTTTTTCTTACTCATTACTTCGATCTTTATCGGCATACTCCTATTTCCATTAATTATATTTATCAAGAGACTAAAATTTATGGAAAATCGTACTTTTATTCATTCAGGAAATAGTTTCTTGTCATTCTTAGCTTATTACAGAGATTTTCTACCCCCTAGTCCCTTGGGATCATAGGTCGAGAGTTAGCCTTGGAACGATTGTGGGATTCATGATTAGATGGCTTTGAGGAACTAGTTGGAGTCCATCCATATTCCCTTATGGGATGAACTTCATGTATGGCCTCCAGTCCATACCGCCTCAATACCTCAACCTCACACTCATATGTCCACTTCATCCATTGAGAGGGATTGAAGCTAGACTGAGTAGGTGAGGGTACTTGGTGGACTTTCATGAAGGTGGCATACGTATCCTAGTAGTTGTCTTAAGCCTCTTTTTTAGTGGGACTTCTCTTCGGTTGTTGTGGGGCTGAAGGAGGTCTTGGGCTTTTGGAGGAAGGAACAGGTTCCTCTTGCCTGGGAGGAGGGTATGTAATGCCCTCTGGTAGTAAGGCTCCGACGAGTTTTCAGTAATCTCCACCATATCTTTGGCACTCTCTTCTCGCCCTTTTGGAACCGTTGAACAGTTGTCTCCCTAGGGGCAGGCATCTTTTTGAGGGTCAAGTGTGGGGGATTGGATTTTATGGCAAACTTTCTAGGGATTCTCCTTCCTACATGGTAGTTAAAGTTTTATTAGTGTAAGATCATAGTATTGATAATATTTCAAGGGAACTTAGCTATGATACCACTCAAGTTGTCACGCTCCAACTCGGTTTGGTCAGATCCCCATTATCAACCCGCCACTCGATTGGTTCAAGAAGGGTTTCCCCAATTCTTTAATCAAGATGAGCCATGCAAAATTTACAACTGTGTTCCCTATAATAACATATATCAATAAAAATGCAAGCTTAAAAAGAAATTTAAACATACTTGACATAGGGTAAATCCTAGTGTTATCCCTAGTCATTTCTCTCCTCCTGAAAAGTGATAGAAAAGGTGGGTGAGTTTCTTCAACTTAGTGAATGGGTGTTTGGAAATGAGTTTCAATAAAATAGTTTTAAATTAGAGTGTGTCAGGCTCCTTATTTTTCCTTAAAACCATTTCTTCCTTAAATTTCCAGTTATTCAAAACCATAATTCCTTATTATCCACAATTGGTGTGTTTAACAATCAACACATGCCGTTCATCATAAAGGGATCACACATTCGCAGGGCAGCTCGTCCATTGCACCTACTTGTGTCATTAGAGAGACTTTACCAGCCACCTAGATAGAAGCCCGTCCACTTCTACCATAGGAATGAGTGGATGTTCGCGACATCTGACCCTCAAGCCCGAAAAGCAACTCCGTGTTCGTATGAGGATAGAGACCACATCCCAACCCCACCCTAGTCTTGTGTGCATGAAGCTACGTCGAGCTTTCCTGAGTGGCACGACAATCTGCACTTATCTCCACCATGTCATCCAATTGCCCTTAGGATGCATCAATACACCTCTTAGGCATCTTGATGGTCCCGAACCTCAATGCATACACAAACAAAGTTTTCCATATAAGCCATTAATGTTTGGTGCCACTGGTCCAATGGCCCCGACCCTCAACTCGACTTGTATCTGTTTGTCTAGACTAGTATGTCGACCTGGTCTTGTCGCAGTGCCGCTAGTCCATCCATTTTGTCGGTCCTGTCTTGGTACCATGGCCAAATCACATCATTCATTAAAAGTTTCATGGCTTATCATCATGTTTGTTTACGAGCTCTTGCTTTTTCCAACTGGCCTTGGGCCCACTATACGAGATTTTCAAAATCGGGCATTTTAGCCCCAAGTTCCAAAACCGAGGCCTCTAGCCTATCTGAGCTATTCGAGCTCTTGTTAAGAAGGTTTCCCAAAATTTTTAACCATTGGCACACAGTCAAGTGAGAACACTTCTGAAAAAATAAATTTCAACTCGTCCCACACACCAACCGGGTGTGATGACATCTTTGCTTATAACCGGTAAGCGGATTTTCTACTTCTTTTTAGGAAGTTCATCATACCAACTGGGTATGATCTACTTACAACCAATAAGTAGTTTTTCTCGTAATTCTTACATCACCCCAACAAGATGTGATGTTAAAATTTCACATAGTAGTGGTTTTTCATTTACAAGGTACTCATCATCCCAACCGGGTATGATGTGAAAATTCCCACTCACCCAATATTTGCAGTGTACTTTCTTCTTAATTGGCTTTTTGCCTTCACAGGAGCTTATCCTTGTTGGCGTTCCTATTCCTTCATGTTCCTACACGATTTGAACATCCTTGTTCATTAACCTTTGGCCTAATAGCCTTCATTCCTCACGAATGAACAAAATGCCCAAAATATTAATTAATTGCATTTAGGTCCCTAAAGTTCTTTTTCCTTAACTTTAGGTCCCTAATGCAAACTTTTCACCAAATTGAATCCCGAAACTTCTAAAATTCACTTTGGAACCTCTATTTATTCAAAATCACAAAAAAGGTTCAAGTTTCCCAAATTTCAAATTTAGTCCCCACCTTTTCAAAAATTATCATTTTGCTCCTACTTTACAAAAATGGCAATTTAACCCCAATAAGTTTCAAAAATTGACCAATTGGTCCTCCAACATCTTTTTCATGGCTAATTAGCCTTGATTTTGGGAAATTGCACTTTGGTCCCTCAATTTTATGAAATCCACAATTTCCCCCAAACTTTTCCCCCAATTTCCCCCTTTGAAATAGGCCAAATTTTATTTTACCAAATTGACCGATCAATCGAAGTTAATTATTGAAATTAAAGGTAAAATTGAGTTCCTACACATCCATAGGATTCAATTGAGCTTTGAATCGCATGAATTGACGTCAGAACGAGCTCAAATGGAGATTCACTGAAAAACTTAACTTAGAGAGAGAAAGCTTCGAAAGCTTTCCGTCGGGGGTGCGACGGTCTGAGCTTTCGATCGAGGCAGCTAGCTCTTGTCCTGAATTTCCTCCTATAATCAAGAATCATCTCAATTCATGTCAAATTGAGGGAGAATTGAATCAGTAAAATTCCACCGGTTCTCTCTCTAACACTAATCGAAAATTACAAAGGGTAGCCAAATTGGCTTACCTTTCCGCTCTAATTCGTTCGTATGAGGGCTGAGGGAGTGTTGGGAGAGCATGGTTTGGCGTAAGAAGGGCTCAAATTGGCCATTTTTAGCTCAGCCATAACAAGGAAGCTTCAGTCCGCTGGAGCTGCTTCACTATTGGATCATACTGGTGCTTCTTCGGTGACCCTCGAAGCAAGTAGAGACTACCGTCTGGTAGCTGACTTCTCCTCGAATCTAAGGAACCCAAACTTGCCTTATTTGGCTCAGAAAAATGCCCAAGTCAAAGATCTGGTTCAAGCTTCACCAGAAATTGGAGCAACTAAGAGAGTCTGAAGTTTTCAGGTGTGTGAAGGATGATTGGGGAGGGGCTCTTTTTATAGGAAGCTTGGGAACTCCTTGGTCGTTCGATTGGCGTCTTTATAGCGATCATTCAATTCCAGAAACTCCCTAAATGGAGACTTTTCATCTTCACCGATGCTGGATGATTTACCGGTGAATGAACAGTGTTGTCATCTGAAGGAAGAAGATGAAACTATTCTGAACTGGACCGAATTGGGTTTAATGCTTAAACCAGCCGGTTCAGGCCCGAATCGATCGAGTTTTTCAAAATTAGAAATTTCTAAATTAATCTAAATTCAATCTCTATCCAATGGTGGCCTCAATTCTCCAATTTGAATTTAAGCCACCTAGAAAAATGAATTTAGCATTCGGTTTAATGATGATTCCAACCGGATCAATCCGGTTTGGATCCAGTTCACCTGAACCGGTCTTGTTTTCTCTTCCAAATTGTCCTAAAGTCCTTTTCCAAGGTTTTTATGACTCTTTGGGTCATTCAAAAGTTGTAAATTTCCCAATTTACATGCTCTCTCACGGTCAGGGTTCGTAAACTAGTTCGGTTTTCTCAATCGGGTTGACCAGTTCTTTCCCAGTTTTCCTTAACTCCAAAGGACGGTGTTTACAACTCTCACCTTATTTTGGGAATTTTATTCCCAAAACTTATTCAACATCCCTCACACTGGAAATAACTTCCCTTGATATTAACTTGTAGTTTATTAACATACAACCATTTCGGTTATTTCCACTTAGCCCCTTTATAAAACACACTAAAAAATTTTCATTTCCTTCTCGTTACTTACTCATTCCATGGCGATTACTTTAGTTAAGCATACCTTATTTGAAAGTTTAAGGTTATATCATTAAATTCTCGTCCTTCTTTCCTTACATCATAATTCTTTCTCTTAAAGTTCTTTACTCAAGATTTCAGGATAGGGAGTTCCAAGATACCCACTCATTCCTTTGTGTAGTCACTTCCTTTGTCATTAAAACCCATAGCTCGAGGTCCTCTCGAGCACCGCCTACTCACTTCATAGATTTCGGTATTAACTTCTTTTATTAAGTTTGGACCCTTCTTATGTCCTTTCTTAGTTTCAATGGTGTCTTTTTCTCAAGGACTTCCTTTTCTTTTAGTCAACTCTTATTCACTCGCGATCACTTAACGTTTCTTTTTCCGAGGTAATCTCTTTTTTGTCTTAAATGTCGATTACTTGTTTGGGAAAACACCCATATTTCAATTATGTTTTCTACTATGTCCCTCATAATAGAGATTTCATCTTACGGACTACATTCTCAACCATATTATCATTCCTTAAAGGTTTCTTTCCTTCCCTTCTTCATGTTCCCTTCTATATTGGAATATTTGCTCATTTAACTGAAATTTCAGTTTTATCCCTTACTCTTTACTTGGGACACTTCCGATTCTCGGTCCTATTCCTTGTATTCCACACTTTTGTCTAGTTGTCATCTCTTTAGGCTCCATCAATTTGAGCATTAATCACTACCGGTCCTAACGTTAGTGACCCCTTACTTAAATCCCTTCCTAACTGAGGGGTTAACTTTTCCATGGGTTCTTGGATGTGTTTTCCTATGTTTCCTCTTTTATGGGCAATCCACCCCATCCTTACTCGCAAGACCTCCTTTGATGTGCTTTCTTACTTACAGATTACTTGGACTTAACTTGGTCATTGGGTCCTCCTGAGTACCTTTCCTTTGTACTTGATCTTTCCATCTCGACTAGCATATCTTGGACGAATTTATCTCGTCTCCATTTTTGTTGATCCCATTACCTTTTAATTGGGACACTTTTGTCCTTCCAAGGTTTCCTTCCTTGGCACTTTATACTCTTTTCTCTCAGGTTCTCCTCCTGTTTGACATTTAGAATATCAAATCTTAAAAGGCATTCCCTAATGCCATCCTTTCCTACTTACATTACTCTTGAGAACTTACATGTATCTCATCTCCATTCTCCTTTGTTTACTGTATCCATCTATTTGTTTTAGATAGGATTCACATCTTCTTTACTTTAAGATCTCATGTTCATCCTATGAGAGGCTTACTTAATTTTCTCCTGTCTTGAGTTTGGTCATTAATCCTGTCTTGGCCGTTGATCTCTTTAAAGATTTTTCCTTCATCTTTAATACCAAATGTTTGACCTTTTCATCTCTCCCTTCTTTACAAGAGTTTAAATTTATAATCCTCCCAATAGTCAGTTCAATAATTACCTCGATCTTATCATTCTCCTTGTCATATGATCTTGAGACCGTCATCTCTTGAGTTGTATTGTTCTTAATACCCATCTCATTCCCCTTTTTAGGGTGTAGTCCTCAGTGCTTTCCGGTCCATCCTAGGGTGGCATTTATTATCCCAGATGATCTGGTTGTTATGAGTTATTTTCTTCAATTAGGTCTATCTAAAACCCCTATTTGGCTTCTTTGCTTTCTTGTGAGTAAATCACACTTGGCCCTCCAGGTATTTACTTAGCCACCTATGTCTTTTATTGGTGTCCTTATTTCAGCTCCAATTTATGATGTTTCATCAATTGATTAACTTAGCTTGGAACTTTCTCCTTCCACAATCCCATTTCCTATCCTTATCTTTCTTCTGGGAACTTCCATTCTAAGATTTCACATTCAATCTCCCTACTGCTCCTTGCAAGTTCTTCATTTGTTTTTTTGTTAAAATTTTTTACTTTTGTATGGTTATTCACTTTGGATTTCTTTCTTATCTTCTATTCCTTTTTGTTCCATATCCTTGATTCAAAAGTCCCCTTATTATTATTGAGTACCTAAGAATGGTGTCCTCACTCTTCCACGTACAAGTATTATTCCTGGGGTTTTCTTCCTGTTGTACTTCTTTCCTTTCTCCTTTCTCCTTGTCTTATCTCAATTGACTTAGGGCTCCCATTTCTTCATGACTAGTCAGCTTCTATTCCATTGGTTTTCCTTGGGATATTCCAATTCTTCTTGTTTCCATACTTTTATCTTATAGAGTTTCTCCTTAACTCCTTCTACTAGTCCCGTACTCTTTGATGCTGACCTTCCTTACTCCGGACTTCTTCTTCCTTCCCTTAGTTAAGATCTGTCTTCCTTGGTGAACTTTAGTAGACGCTTTTAGGATTCCTTGCCAAGTCTTATTGTCTTGTGTTTGCCTTCTTTGGGTGGAAAACTTACTTGGCGACCTTAGAGGTTGGGTTAACTCATAGTTTTCCCTTACCATTACTTCGATCTTTATCAACATACTCCTATTTCCGTTAATTGTATTTATCAAGAGACTAAAATTTAAGGAAAAATCATACTATTATTCATTCAGGAAATAGTTTCTTGTCATTCTTGGCTTATTACAGAGATTTTCTACCCCCTAGTCCCTTGGGGTCATAGGCTGATAGTTAGCCTTGGAACGGTTGTGGGATTCATGATCAGATGGCTCTGAGGAACTAGTTGGAGTCCATCCGTATTCCCTTATGGGATGAACTTCATGTATGGCATCTAGTCTGTACCACCTCAATACCTCGGCCTTACACTCATATATCTACTTCATCTACTTGGTGAACTTTCATGAAGGTGGCATATGTGTCACACCCCGACCCGATTTGGTCGGATCCCCGTGATCAACCCGCCACTCTCTCGGTTTATTAAAGGGTTTCCCCTTATTATAGACTGTAAAGAGTACGGTGTCCTTTAAACCTACACCTTTTTCTAGGAATAACATAAACAAAATTACATAATAATTTAGATTTATCATACCTGTATCACAAGCGTCTTAGTTGATGGTCTTTAAGGGTAGGCTTTCCGAAATCTCCTAAAAGTGATATAAGGGAGAGGGTGAGTACGACTAATCAGTGAAAGGGTTTTCAAAGGTCTACTTTTAATTTTTAAGAAAAACATTTATATAGAGTGTGCCAGACTCCTTTCTTTTTCAAAAATCCCTTCATTTAAAAATTCGGGTCTTTCCATCATTTCTTAGTTACCACGGTGTGTCATCACCCAACACACATCCTTCATCATGAAGGTTACATACATTCGCAACTCAGTATCACTACTGAACCCGCTAGTGGCTTTGGAGCGACTTTTCCTGCCACTTGGATAGAAGCACGACCACTTCTACCCTGAGAATGAGTGGATGTTCGCGACATCCAACCATCAATCCCGAAATCACTTCTTCGTGTCCATATGAGAATAGAGACCTCATCCTGTCCCCACCCCAGTCTCATGCGCTTGGTGCTACTCCAAATTTCGCACAGACACCTGGAATGACGACCTACCCATATACTCATTGGGTCGTCCAGGGACCTTAGGACGTATCACTACCCCTCATGGGCGTCTTGATGATCCCGTACTCACAGTGCATGCACAAACAATATTTTCTCATATTTCCATGTAATCTGTGGCGCCACTAGTCCAACGGCCTCGACTCTCAATTCATCCCGCAATTGTTTGTCTTGATTGGTCCTTCGACCTGTCTTGTCGTACTGCCGCTTGTTGACTGAGCATGTCGGTCCTATCTTGGTACCATAGCCAAACAATTCACTTATTAAGTTTTATGGCACATATATCATGTTCATTTATGAGCTCCTGCTCATGCCAACTAGCCTTGGGCCCATAGTACGAGCCCCCAAGTTCCAAAATCGAGGTCGCCGGCCTATCAGAGCTATTCTAGCTCCTGTCGAGAAGGTCTCCCAAATTGTTTAAGCATTGGCACATAGTCAGGGGAGAGCACTTCTGACAAAATATATGTTTTCTCTATCCATTATACCGCTCGGGTATAAGGACACCTCCGTTCATAACTGATGAATGGGTTTTCAACTTCCTTCGAGGAAGTCTCATCATACCAACCGGGTATGATCTACTTACAACCGGTAAGTAGTTTTTTCGTGTGATTTTTACATCACTTCCTTTAAGTTGTGATGTTTAAAATACCACTTAATAGTGGGTATTCATACTGAGGTACTTATCATTCCCAACTAGGTATGATATAAAATTTACACTCACATCCGGTAAGTGGTTTCTAAATTTTAAGTTGTACTCATCATCCTAACCAGGTATGATGTTAGTAAACCCACTCACCCGTTAATGCCATGAATTCCACTAGACCGGTTCTTTATCTTTCAACCTAATCGCCTTAGTTCATTCCAAATGAATGAGAAAGTCAAACTTTCATTTATTTGTAATTAGGTCCCTAAAGTTATTTCTCTTTAACTTTAAGTCCCTAATGCCAGTTTTTCCTCAAATTGAGTCTTGGAACTTCTAAAATGTATCATAGGACCTCAATTTATTCCATTTCATAAAAAGGGAATTAATTTCCCAAATTTCCAATTTGGTCCTCCAACTTTTCCAAAATTACCATTTTGCCCTTCCTTTACAAAAATGGTAAGTTTTGACCCAAAAATTCCAAAATTCCTCAATTGGTCCTCCAACATTATTTTCATGCCCAATTGACCCTCAATTTCATAAAATTGCATTTTGGTCCTTTGAATTTAAAAAATCCCCAATTTCAACTCTTCAACACTGCCGAATTTGATTTCATCAAATTGATAGATCAAACACCTCTAATTGTTGAAATTAGGGTTGAAATTGAGTTACTACATGTTCATACGATTCTAAGGAACTTTGAATCGCAGATTTTAACGTCGGAACAAGCTCAAATGGAGCTTCACCGGAAAATAGACTGTAGAGAGAGAAAGCTTCGATTTCTCACTAGTGAGGGCATGGCGGTCCAAGCTTTCGATCTGGGTAGATAGCTTTCATCTTGAGATTCATTCTAAAATCAAGAATTGCATCAATTGATGTCGAATTAAGTTAGAATTTCATCATTGAAATTCTATCGATTCTCTCTGTAGCACCGGCCAGAAATTGCAGAAGGGAGCCGAATTGGCTTACTTTCAGTCCTAATTTGGCCATGAGAGGGCTGAAGAAGTGTTGGGAAGGCTTGGTTTGTCTTGAGGAGGACTTGAAATGGCCGATTTCAACTCCGCTGAAACAGGGCAGCTTTGGTCCGCCGGAGCTGCTTCACTGTTTCATCACGGATGCTACCACAGTGTAGCTGACTTCTCCCTGGTTCTAATTCGAAGCTTTCTCTCTCTACAGTCTGTTTTCCAAAAAAGCTCCGTTTGAGCTCGTTCTGACGTTAAAATCTGCGATTCAAAGTTTCTTAGAATCGTATGAACATAGAGGAACTCAATTTCAACTCCAATTTCAATAATTAGAAGTGTTTGATCGGTTAATTTGATGAAATCAAATTTGGGAGTGTTGAAGAGTTGAAATTGGGGGAAAATTTGGGGATTTTCGAAATTCAAAGGGCCAAAATACAATTTTATGAAATTGAGGGTCAATTGGGCATGACAATAATGTTGGAGGACCAATTGAGGAATTTTGGAAAATTTGGGGAAAAACTTACCATTTTTGTGAAAGAAGGGCAAAATGGTAATTTTGGAAAAATTAGAGGAACCAAATTGGAAATTTGAAAAATTAAACCCCTTTTTGGTGAAATTGAATAAATTGAGGTCCCACAATAAATTTTAAAAGTTACGGGACTCAATTTTAGGAAAAACCGACATTAGGGACTTAAAGTTAAAGAGAAATAACTTTAGGGACCTAATTGCAAAAAACTAAAAGTTTGGGTTTTCTCATTCATTAATGAATGAAGACTGTTATGTCGAGTAATAATGAACAAGGTTGTTCATATCGTGTAGGAACGTTAAATACCGGGAACGCCAGCGAGGACAAGCTCACGTGAATACAGAGAACCAGTTTAGTGGAAATCACGACATTAATGGGTGAGTGGGTTACTCACATCATACCCAGTTGGGATGATGAGCACAGTTTAAAGTTAAAAATCACTCACCGGTTCTTTGGCTCAGAATTGACCCTATATCAGAGATCTAGTTCAAGCTTCACTGAAAAACTAAGCAACTGAGAGAGGAAACTTTTCAGGTATGGAGAGGATGAATGGGGAGTGGCTCTTTATATAGGGAGTTTGGAAACCCGTTGGTCATCCGTTTGTTATCATTATTGCTAACATTGATGACCTAAAACGCCCCAAACAGAAGCATTCCTTCTTCGCCGACATTTCTTCAGTTTCCCGGTAAGCGAACAGTGCTGTCATCTTGAGGAAGAAGATGATATTGTTCCAAACCGGACCAGACCAGTCCGAATCGGGTTCAAAGCTTAAACCGGCCGGTTCACCCCCTATTCAATAAAGTTTTTTAAATCTAAAAATTTCTAAATTCATCTCAATTCATTCTCTATCCAATGGTGGCCTCAAATCTCCAATTTTAATTATTTAAGCCACCTAGAAAAATGAATTTAGGATTCGGTTCAATAGTGGTTCAAACCAGTCTAAAGCAGTTCGGATCCGGTTCACTTGAACCGGTTTGGTTTTCATCCCCAATTCCTTTACAAGTCAATTTCCATGTCTTTTGTGACTCTTTGGGTCACTTAGGGTCCATGAAATTCCTGGTTTACCATCTATTTATCAATTCTGGTTATAAAATAACTCGGTCCTTAAACCGGTTCAATCCGATTCGGGTCCGGTTCACCCGAACCGGTCTGGTTTTTCTCTCCCACTTTGTTCTAAGGTTCCTTCCCAAGGTTTATGAATTTCTTTGGAGTACAATGGAGTTGAATTCATTTGTTTTGTCTGATATCTATCGGTTCTAGTTCATGAACCGAATCGATTCATAAACTGGTTCAATCCTATTGGACCTAGTTCATCCAAACCAGTCCAATTTTCCTCTTCCAATTCATCCTAAGGTTCTTTTCCATAGTATTTTGAACCCTTTGGATCACCTGGGAGTTGTAAATTCCTAAATTGTCCATTCACAATTATCGGGTTTATGAACCGATTCAGTTTTCTCACTTGCTTTGACCGATTCTCTTCCCAATTTTCCTTAGCTCAAAAGGGCATGGTTTACAATATGCATCCCAGTAGTTGTCCCAAGCTTCTTTCTTAGTGGGGCTTCTCTCCAGTTGTTATGGGGCTCGAGGAGGTGTTGGGTTCTTGGAGGAAGGAATAGGTTCCTCTTGCTTGAGAGGAGAGTATATAATGCCCTCTAGTTTTATTAAGGCTCCCACGAGTTTTCGATAATCCTTCACCATATCTTTGGACACTCTCTTCTCGTCCTTTAGGAACCATTGAATAGCTGCCTCCCTGGCGGTAGGCATCTTTTTCAAGGTCAAGTGTGGAGGATTGTATTTCATGGTGAACTTTCTAGGATTCTCCTTCCTACATGGTAGTTAAAGTTTTCTTAGTGTAAGGTCATCCCGACCCCACCCCAATATCGTTTGCATGAAGCTACATTGAACTTCCCTAACTGGTGGCATGACAATCTGCCCTTATCTCCACCATGTCGTCTAGTAGCCCTTAGGATGCATCACTACCCCTATTGAGTGTCTTGATGGTTCCGAACCTCAATGCATGCACAAAACAATAGTTTTCTTGAAAAGCCATTTAATCTTTGGTACCACTAGTCTAACGGCCCCGATCCTCAACTCGACCTACAGTTGTTTGTCTAGACCGGTCTGTCGACCTGGTCTTGTCGCACTGCCGCCAGTCCATCGAGTATGTCGGTCCTATCTTGGTACCGTGGCCAACTGACATCATTCATTAAATGTTTCATGGCTTATCATCATATTTGTTTACAAGATTTTCAAAACCTGGCATTTTACCCCCATGTTCCAAAACTGAGGCCTCTGGCCTATCTGAGCAATTCGAGCTCTTGTCAAGAAGGTTTCCCAAAATTTTTAAGCATTAGTACATAGTCAGGGAAGAACACTTCTAACAAAATAAATTTCAACTCATCCGTCACACCAACCGGGTTTAATGACATCTCTGTTTATATCCGGTATGCGGGTTTTTTATTCCCTTCTAGGAAGTTCATCATACCAACCAAGTATGATTTACTTACAACCGGTAAGTAGTTTTCCGCGTAGTTCTCACATCACCCCAACCAGGTGTTATTAATTAGTCAAATTTAGATTTTAAGAGAATTTATTAAAATATCCTAGATATTTTCATTAGATGAGAAGTGATATGGTTGGCATGTAACCATAAGATATTTTTTTCCTTATTTTTAGGCTATTCATTTGTTATTTGTTCCTATAAAAGGCACACTCCACAACATTGGAGTGCACACTTTTGGAATTCAATTTTGTGAGGTTTTGTCTTCTTTCTCTCTTGAAAGAACTTTTGAACTTATCAGGTTTTTACCTGTGGCATTCAAGCAATCATGCTTATCACCATGGTTTTCTAAGAGTTCTTCTTATAGGATTTGGGTATGGCATCTACATATCTCATCCCTTGTTTCTCACAAAAACAAGGTATATTTTCATATTTTCATACTTGCGTCGTGAAAGTCTTGCGGTGTTTACCATATTTAGTGTTGGGAGTCGTCAACATATTAACAAGGTTCGCATCACAATGGGACAACCCAAAATATGATATAGGACTAAAGAAACGAGAATCTAAAACAGGGAGATTTACAGCTGTAAGAATGCACTATAAGATGATAGCTGAGTCAAAATGATAAAAAGTGTATGACTGATTTGATTATATTGGAAAATAACCTCCCAAAGTGCATAAAAGTTTTGAGTAGAAAATTACTAAAAAGGAGTAGAGTAGTTATAACACCAGAATGTAAAAAAAAGATAAAATTTTAACTCAATTGGAACAAAAATCAACATTGGATCTTGAATGAGAATAAGAACCGTGAGACTTTAATCCGACCATAACGGATGGAAAATCATTTTTTGAATAAGAAATTGTGATTTTTTGAAAGCCAATTTAAATTACTAGGGATCGGAGGGGGACATGATGTAAATTACTAAGGGGACTCGAATAAGGCAAAAAGGAAATTTTGTAAAATGTGAAATTATAAAAAAGCGCCATTGGGTCAGGTCTTCAAATCCAACTCACTCCTCAAATCAACCAGAGCGGTCACTTCCCCTCCACCCACACCACTATTTGTTTTTGTCTCATGCCCCTAAATTGGGAACACTCCAATTTGTCTCATTTTTTTTTTCAAATTACACCCAATAAAAAGTGTGAATTTGTTGAAAACTCCCATATTGGTCGACATATGATGTTGATTGAGTTATATCTTCCTCATAATATCATATTTCTCTCCCAAAGTTTGAAAACTCATCCATGGATATATTCTTGATACTCCAAGGATAGATCGAGAAATTCACCATCACCCACCACCAAAGGAGGTGATATTTGTTTAAAAATGCCACTAAGGGACTCCGTTTAAGTTTTGTGGTCTAGTCTCGAGTCAAAAGTAGGTGGAAATCATTACACGACGGTCGTTTTCCCCATCCAGATTTTTGGACAAAAAATCTATGCCTCATTGATGCACCTTTCAGGGCCAAATCCGAACACAACCGATTGATAGCAATGTCAAAAGAACCCATGCCGCTTCTCTACCAACCAAAAGCCTTGGATGACCTCAAGAAATGGGACTTTTGGCTGCCATAAACCATTTTGCTCTGATGAATCTATTAAGAAACTTTTAGTTACAATCGTTTGATAGCTCTAACACCTCTAACGGCCCCTTAGGAGGTAAATGAAAGTATTTGAGATGGATTTATGAAATTTTAAGTTAGTTGGAGTTGTTTTCAAAGTTGGAGAAATAAAGTGAAAACTTTTAGAAGTTTGGGGGCTAGTTTTTAAAAAGGGAAAAACTTGGGAAATAGTCCCTAAAGGAAACCTAAGTGGTTAGTAGGTGATTTTGGGACAAATGGAGATGTCAAGTATAATTTTCTAAAGATTAGGGGCAAAACAACTATTTTTGCTAAATGAAGGGTAAAGTGGTCATTTTGCACTATTAGGTGTAGAATGGTCAATCTTGAAAACTTATTGGTGAAAATAATGAATATGGAAAAATAAAGGGGAAAATAGAAGTTTTGCATGAAATGGCAAAATGGTAATTTTATAAGAAAATTGTAAAATAGTAATTTTACAATTATAAGGGTTTTAATGTGATTATTGGGGAAAATGACCAAATGGTAATTTGAATAAGTTTTGTTAAAATTATTCTAACTGAATAAGATCAAGTAGATGTTATTGAAAAGGGTTTAATGATATCAAATCGGGTGAATCGTGCCTTAAGGGCAATTTGTAATTAAGGGAAGGTACGAGGCAATATATGATATACCAATATATGATCACTCTAAAGAGTTTTTATTAATATAATAATTTTTATATATTGTTTGTAGGACTCATATACACTTACGTAATGAACGTGCATGCGAAGCACGCAGATTTTGAGTACTTTTAGGTTAAATGAGTCACAAATAACGAGTGAGTGTGATTTTTTATTTCGTATATGATTGCATCGATATAGTCAATACTTACAATTTTGTAAAATGATGGTGTGCATGTTTTAGAAGATTTTATAATAAATAGAATAAAACTATGTGGATAATCTAATAAAATGTTAGGAGATATCCCAGGAAACATTGAAAAATGGATCGATACCCGAACATCTAGAAACCGCAGGTGTGAACCTAAGGTTTGAAAAAGGGGGAGAATCCGATCCTTTATAATATTTAGGAAAAGTGTTAGAGGCTCATATCTACGAAAAGGGTGAAACCTAATTTTTTATAAGTAAAGGGTCAAATACCAAATTGTTTATTAAAAAATTGGTCAATGCCCAATTGTTTATATGAAATGGGCGAAGGCCCAATTGTTTATAACTAAAGGATTAAACATCAATTTGTTTATAAGAAATAGACTAAGGCCAAAATATTTATATAAAAGGTGATAAGGGACAATTGTTTATAAGTAGAGGGTTAAAGCCGAAATTAATTATAAGAGATTTGATAAAACCCAATTGGTTATATGAAAGGGGGATAATGTTGAATTATTTATATGTAAATGGTTAAAGAACAAATTGGTTATAAGAAATGGGCAATGTCATGCCTCAACCTAAATTCCCGAGTAGCAATGCCCATGATAACTACCACATATTCTCGACGCTAAAATGTTGGCTACATTTACATAAGTAGAGCTGGCAGGATATAAGGCTCGAAACAAAAACATGTAAGTTTTTCATTGAAACTTAAACTTTTATAAACTATACAATTTAACCTTCATGCACGCCCTTTGAATCTTGTGCCTCATTAGGGTGTTTTGGGAAGTTGAAGCCGGTGTAAACTCCTTGGTGCACCCTTGCATGTACTAGAAATGTTTTAGGGGAGTTGTGAGCTCACAACCCATTGAGTGTGTCTACCAAGGCCGAGCCACTACATGTCTTACCACCCGGTCTTTAATAAATTTTCTTATTAAGGTTTTTCTTGCATTCATAATATAATATTCAGGTATTAGATTATCTCATATTTTATCTCTTAGATCACATGTAATTCATCATAGCAATTAACACATCCCTCGAGGTCGCCCAAATAAACCCTAGAGAAGAAGGGATAATTGTGCACACATATTACATCACTTCATGTCATCGTTGATGGAATTCATGCCATACTGAAGTCACATCCAGTGGCCCAACCACGATATCCACTAAGAGCTCTCACATGAGTAACTCAATGGCATGAGGGTTTTGTGCGTTATATAACAGCACTCACTTGGAACATCCATGTTGAACCATCTCTCTCATATGAATGTTGATAATGTGTCATCCAACATTCTGCATCCCTTTGATCCACTCAACCTGCAACTGGATGGCATGAGATGCCTGAACCCCCAAACATAAGCTTCCCTAGGTCCTAGGAATTTACGGAAGCCACTTTCCCTTGTATCACCCATTCTGTTATTCCCTATACGCCGACACCAGCTTTTATTACAAGTATCATGTCAACATCATAACTCATCCACTCAAACAAGCATATCACACACACATGCAACAATGACAATAATAGCATTTTCTTATGCAAGCATCACATTCAACACATTGAATAATTTTAATCAATGAGGTTCGATAAGCTATCTAATGACCCCACTACTCATGTTCTCATAACATTTGTTCGAGTACTTTATCATTATGTTCATTCTATACTTAATTGATAAACTTGGAGCCTATCTCACTTTTTTCCTTTAGGAAAATTTCGACATATTAGCCTTATTTAGAAAATCAACCGTGGACCATAGTCCTGGTTTTTCTCTTGTGCATCATGGTCATTATTCTAATTCATGTCATAACATGCACATTTCATATAACTACTTTTCTTAGGTGAGTCTTATCATGCTTTCTAATTGATGTAATATTTAATAATAAAACAAGTGAAGTGCCACAGTTGGTACAATAGGACTTGTCATCTATAAACCCACTCGCCTCGATTTCCGAGACTTGATCATCAAAGAAGATTTTTCATACTATCTTGGGATGTGTGTACTCCCACATTGTTTTGGGCGATGGTGTCACTACAAAGTCAAGTCACACAAACAAGGTCATATTTGGTTTTCTCGGGTGACAATAGCATCAACCCGTAATTTTTCTAAAATTATGGTTTTACCCCTTGGGTTGGGATTGCTCGACTAGCACATCGATTAACCCAATTTAACTAAACCCCCATCTGTGGTTTCATTCCACCTATAGAAGGTATATTCATATTTGGACTTATTATCTAACATGCCTAAAGTTTCCAATATTCACACTAGGTTACTCAACTTTTCCAAAGTTGTATTTCCAAAGTTATTCATATTTGGTGTCACTACAAAGTCAAGTCACACAAACAAGGTCATATTTGGTTTTCTCGGGTGACAATAGCATCAACCCGTAATTTTTCTAAAATTATGGTTTTACCCCTTGGGTTGGGATTGCTCGACTAGCACATCGATTAACCCAATTTAACTAAACCCCCATCTGTGGTTTCATTCCACCTATAGAAGGTATATTCATATTTGGACTTATTATCTAACATGCCCAAAGTTTCCAATATTCACACTAGGTTACTCAACTTTTCCAAAGTTGTATTTTGATCCACAAGCACAGAAAACTTACCATTTTGCCCTTACTTGTCCAAGTTCTCTCACTTTTGACACTAGACTTGCCTAGTCTCCCATTTGGGTGCTCAACTTCCAATTACACTTATTGGGTCATTAATTTCTCAAAGATTACTTATGGACCCCCAAGATTCATGACATTACACTTGAGTGCCTAAAATTGGAAAAATTACCATTTTGCCCTTCACTTCCAAATGTCCCATTTTTGCATCATTTACTTTGAAAAATTCCACTTTGCACACCATGGTTCAAAATGAACTATTGTAACCTAGTTTGAGCATAATTGACTATTTTACCCCCCTTTTAGGCAAAATTACACTTTTGCCCAAAATTTACTAAAATTTAGGATTTGACCCCCAAACATCCTAAATAACTTTAATCATCCTTGTTTGTCCTCAAGCTCACTTCCTAGGCCAGTAGGCTACCCTTCTGGACCATTTCCACTAGTTTCCCCATTTTGCAAATCAGCCCCCAAACTTTTAAGAAATTGCACATTAGTCCCCAAACATTAAAGATGGACTAAACCAAGTGTCATTTTCAATAATCCATCCCAAAAACCTTCATTATGCACCTAATGGCTCATAGAGGGTGTGAGGGTTCTTACCTATGCTGAACTTAGCAAAAAACAACCAGGTTTCAAAATTGTCCAAAATTGAGTTACTTAGGGAGTTGTTAGAAATTCTCACCAGAGGTGGCCAAAGGGGTGACTGGAGCTTAGGTATTTTGTAGTCAACTTCTAGGCAATAAGTTTTGTGTTGGTGGTTGTCCATGTGGTCACTAGAGTTGGGAGAATTTGGACATCGACTAGTCGCGATCAAATGGAACCCGATTTACCCAGTGGAGGAAATCAACTCGTGGTTTTTTATTTTCCCTTTGTTAGGTCAGCTGTAAAACCTGCCCTTTTGAGCTAAGGAAAACCAAGAAAAGAACCGGTCAAACCAAGTGAGGATTTAGAACCGGTTCACAAACCCGATCATTTCTGAATGGGCAAGTTGGGAATTTACAGCTCTCGGGTGATCCAAAGAGTTCATTAAACCTTGGAAAAGAAACTTAAGACCAAATTGGTTCAGGTGAACTAGATTTCATAAGAACTTTAAAGTAAAGTGTGCTTGCCCGAGAGTAGTGTGAAGATGGGTGACCTCTTGGAAAGTATGAATTTTTTTGTTTTACACCTATATAAAGAGGTCATCCCCATTCATTCTCCTCACACCCGAACACTTCTCTCTCTCTCTCTACTTCTCCATTTTCCGATGAAGCTCGAACTAGAGCTTCGACTTGAGCAAAGGTCGGGCTCTTTAGAACCGGGGAGAAGACAGCTATCTGGTAGCAAACTCCAATTAATCTGAGAATCGTTGGAGAAGCACCAGCATGATGGAATAGTGAAGTAGCTCCAACGGACCAAAGCTACCCTATTTCGGTCAAGCTGAAATCGGCCATTTCAAACCCTCCTCAGGCCAAACCAAGACTTCCTCAGCCTTTCCACGGCAGAATTAGGACCGAAAGGTAAGCCAATTCGGCTCCCCTTTACAATTTTCTATCGGTGCTAGAGAGAGAATCAACCGAATTTCAATGATGAAATTCTTATCCAATTCCGCATCAATTGATGCGATTCTTGATTCTAGGATGAACCTCAGGATGAGAGCTATCTGCCCAAATTGAAAGCTCGAACCGTTGTGCCTTCACCGGTGAGTAATCGAAGCTTTCTCTCTCTATAGTTCATTGTCCGGCAAAGCTTCGTTTGAGCTCATCTTGGCATTAAAACTTACAATTCACATTTCTGAAGAATCGTATGAACATGTAGAAACTCAATTTCAACAATTGGAAACGTTTGATGGGTCAATTTGATGAAATCAAATTCAGATGTGTTAAGTTGGAATTGGGGGAAAATTGGGGATTTTCGAAATTCAAAGGACCAAAATGAAATTTTATGAAATTGAGGGTCAATTGGGCATGAAAATAATGTTGGAGGACCAATTGAGAAATTTTGAAATTTTTGGGGCAAAATTTACCATTTTTGTAAAAGAAGGGCAAAATGGTAATTTTGGAAAAGTTGGGGGACCAAATCAGAAATTTGGGAAATTAAACCCCTTTTTGTGAAATGGAATAAATTGAGGTCCTATGATAAATTTTAGAAGTTTCGGGACTCAATTTGAGGAAAAATTGGCATTTGGGACTTAAACTTAAAGAGAAATAACTTTAGGCACCTAATTGAAAATAAATTAAAGGTTGACTTTCTCATTCATTTGGAATGAATGAAGGCGACTAGGCCGAAGGATAATGAACCAAGATGTTCATATCGTGTAGGAACATGAAGTACCGGGAACGCCAGCAAGGACAAGCTCGCGTGAATACCAAGAAACGGTCTAGTGGAATTCACGGCATTAACGGGTGTGTGGGTTTACTAACATCATACCCAATTGGGATGATGAGCATAACTTAAAGATAAAAACCACTTACCGGTTGTGAGTGGGTTTACTAACATCATACTCGACTGGGATGATGAGCACAACTTAAAATTTAAAAACCACTTACAGGTTGTGAGTGGGAATTTTATATCATACCCGGTTGGGGATGATAAGTACCTCGGTATAAAAATCCACTACTTAGTGGTATTTTTAATCATCACTACTTAGAGAATGTGATGTGAAAGTTATGCGAAAAAACTACTTACGGGTTGTAAGTAGATCATACCCAGTTGGTATGATGAGACTTCCTCGAAGGAAGTTGAAAACTCGTTCATTGATTATGAACGGAGATGTCCTTATATTGGTCGGTATGATGGACAGCGAAAACCTATTTTTGTCGGAAGTGCTCTCCCCTGACTTTGTGCCAATGCTTAAACAATTTGGGAGACCTTCTCGATGGGAGCTCGAATAGCTCTGATAGGCCAGGGGCCTCGATTTTGGAACTTGGGGGCTAAATGCCCAATTTTGAAAATCTCGTATAGTGGGCCCAAGGCCAATTGGCACGAGCAGGAACTTATAAACGAACATGACATATGTTCCATAAAACTTAATAAGTGAATTGTTTGGCCATGGTACCCAGATAGGACTGACATGCTCAGTCAACTAGCAGCAATGAGACATGATAGGTCGACGGACTAGTCAAGACAAACAGCTGCGGGTTGAGTTGAGGGTCAGGGCCGTTGGACTAGTGGCACCACAGATTACATGGCAATATGAGAAAAACATTGTTTGTGCATGCACTATGAGTACGGGATCATCAAGACGCCCATGAGGGGTAGTAATGTGTCCAAAGGGCCTTGGACGACTCGGTGAGTATAAGGGCAGATCGTCGTTCCAGGTGTCTGTGCAAAATCTAGAGTAGCACCAAGTGCATGAGACCAAGGTGGGGACAGGAAGAGGTCTTTGTCCTCATACGGACACGAAAAAGTGATTTTGGGATTGTGGGTCGGATGTCGTGTACATCCACTCATTCCCAGGGTAGAAGTGGTCGTGCTTCTATCCAGGTGGCAGGAAAAGTCGCTCCGAAGCCACTAGCGGGTTCAGTAGTGATACTGACTTTGCAAATGTAACTTTCATGATGAAGGATGTGTGTTAGGTGATGACACACCATGGTAACTAAGAAATAATGGAAAAACCCAAATTTTGAAATGAAGGGATTTTTGAAAAGAAAGGAGTCTGGCACACTCCATATAAATATTTTTTTAGTAAAAAGATTTGAATCGCATTCACTAAGTAGTTGTACTCACTCCCTCCCTTATATCCCTTTTAGGAAATCCCGGAAAGCCTACCCTTAAAGACCATCAACTAAGATGCCTATATGACAGGTATGTAAATTTTTAAACTTCATGCAGTTTTGATTATGCTATTCCAGGAAAAGGTGCAGGTTAAACGACGCCTTACTCTTTATGGTTTACAATAAGGGAAAACCCTTTAATAAACTGGGAGAGTGGCGGGTTGATAACAGAGATCCGACCAAACTAGGTCAGGGCGTGACATCAGCTCTTGCCACAAAGAGGTAGAGGATAGGCAAGTAGTCATTCTGGCACTGGTGTTGGTCCGAGTGGTGGTAGAGGTGGCTGAATTTGGCCCTGAAATGGTGAGGTGCGACAATGATTTTTTGTCATGAGCAAGAGTTGCCCAAAATGACACTGGTATGGCACTTTTTGACCCCTAATAGGTTCGGGGCATGCTCTAGAACTCAAGAAGGGTCTCTTCACAACATTTTGACATGAATATCACTTCATTTGGTAATTTTGGAGTGGAACAATCATGTGTCGGGAGAGAGCCTAAGGATGGGTTTTCCAAATTCTTAGATGAAATTCGATTTGATAGATTAATTGAAATGAAATTAGCATCACTTATAGGTCACTCATGAAGTTTTTATTTAAATGTCAGGTCTAATTGCATGCAATTTGTTACAAAAAATGGGTCAATTTTGTGTGTTTCCATAACTTGTTATTTGTAGAAACTGACCCAAGTAGGTGATGGGTGACTTCGGGTTGTATGGCACGAGTTAGTCGGGTTGGCCATAGTTGAGTTGAATCCGACCTAACATGGTAACCCTTAATTTTCATAATTTTAAAAAATCCAAATTAAATTATTGCCCACTTTGGTTCCTTCATAATTAAATCTGAAATCGTGACGCTGTTCGAGTGAAATGTGGCCTTATACAAGACTCGCGGTTTCCATTCTCGAGAATCCGAAACCTAATCCAATCAAATCCCTACTCCCAACATCAGGTTCCCTTTCCATTTTTATCATTAGGTTATGATCCTATTTAACATTTAAATCTTGATTGGGGTTTCCTTCCTAGCTTAGGGATATGATCTCAGTTTAGTTTTGCGTCCTTGGGCTCGAGATTCTATTATCGATTTTTGTTCCCATTCTCTCTCTAGGATTCCATTCTTGGTTTAACCTTAGTTTCCAGATCTGGTTCAACCCTCAGTCCCATTGTCAAGCTCAATGCGATTTATTGGCCTTTGGTCTTGTGCAACTCATCAATCCCCTTTATGTTACAATAGTGGGTATCTTTACCATAGTAAACACAGAGGGACTAATGCTTTAAATAAAAACTGTTATTTATTTTTCAACAAAAATTTGAAAGTTTTTCTTTAAAGCATAGATTAACCAAAATAGTTCCATAAATGACCTAGGGATATAGCACTTGATAAGTAGTAAATTACAACCTTTGTATATAAGACAAGAGGCCAACCTCAAGTTATGCTTGGTTGGGAACACTCCCCCACTCGTGCTCCGTACTTCCTCAGCGTTTACCTGTAATAGTTTGGGGGAGAGAGTGAGCTCACAGCTTAGTGACTAAGATACTGATATTGGGCTGCTACATGGCTTACGACTTCAGACATCTCATATAACTTCCTAGCATTGAGATTTAATACCAGTTTTCAAAACACGTCATTTCAAATTGTTTTATTTGACCCTTGAGACTCTTGTCTTGGGCCACCCATAGTCATAATCTCACCTTAACAATTTAACAAGATATAAAGTATGATATGCACAACTCGACACAATTGAGCACTCATGTTTCTCACACATGGGCAACTCATGGCTCGATAGAATTAACGCTTAAAGGGTATTCCGTAATACCGATTGAGTAGTTTCATCTTCCTAGCATACTTACACTTTTGTGTCGGTGTATTTATTCATAAACATTTAATGATTATAATTTAATTTATTCACTTAAAATTTGTTACATATTTAAAGTAGTTTATATTTCTCGGGTCTTGCTTCTACCTCCCATACTTTCCCAGTCATTCAACCTGAGTCACTTAAGATAAATTGTGACCAATTCTTCATGAATATCCCTTCTAGGATCATGTTTTCTAGATTTCTACTGGTTTTCAAAAATTTTCACCCCCATTATTTATTTTGTTGGGTCAAGTGATCTCATCTTGGTACGTTATACACATATTTCTCATCCTCTAGAGTTTCATCCTTCATTCAATCTTTCCTTTAGACTCAAGTACCACACCTTCTTTGTTGTTTTCTATGTTGGTCATTAAAGTTTGACTTTTCAACTCCCTGGTGTTTTCTAATGTATTATGATTGGATTTCTATCCATTTAATCTTTTTATGACATCCTTTGATTTCTTATTCCTCCTTGCCCATATGGAGCAAGATCACCTTATTCCTTTCCTTCAAGTAGGATTCTTGGTTCCACTTGTATTCCATTTACAAGTTCATTCTAAGGTAAGGGTACTCTCTCCCATAATTCTATTCTCTAACTTCCTCGTTGAGAATACTTGCAGGGTTTACTGTGTTTATCACCCATTATTAAAATTATAATTCAAGATGTTTCAATTTCTATTGAAATCCTTGTATCAATTTTCTTATTTTGTGTAGAGTTTTACTTCTTGGAATCATGTAAGTATGTTATTTTACCAATCTTCATATTCACTTGTATTGCATTTACAAGTGTTATTACTTAAGATGAAGGTTTTCGGTATGCTTTCATTTCTCAACTTCCTAATCAATAATATTAGAAGGGTTTACTGATTCATCCTCAAATTACAATTCGTAGGCAAAGTTTTGATTTCTTTTAAAATCTCTATAGTAAGGAGTTGTATCTCCTATTACTTTGGCACAAGTTCTTAAGGTAGTTGTCTACTTTCCTTGTCAATCACTTTTTATGTTTTTTTTATTACGAAGGATTTTCTTCATCCATCTCTTCCTCATACCTTGACTTTCATAACCCCTTTTTACTTAAATTTATGAGTTTTTTCAGTTAAGAAATCATAAAACTTTGATGCATAAAGTTTTATTTTATTTATTTCATTAGACATAAATTTATGGCTTATTACATAAAAAGAAAATTTTCCAACTTCCATCATTATCTCATACTCTGGTCACACTTTATTGACTGACTCGAAGTTGACCACTAGAAGATGGTGAGATTCTTCTTCTTAAGATTCGAAAGTTGATGACTGTTTCTTTGGGGACATGGGCTACCATGGTACTTCCCACATCGAGTACAACCATTCATGTTGGGCTCTTCTTATTTTGAGGAAGAGGTTTGATTTTGGGAATTTGGCTGCTCGGTCGTTCTGGATGTTAAGATTCCATATCTCCTCATTACTATTGCTTCACACTCATGGTCTTGTTTGAGGAGAGTTGCTAGTCCAGACTCTTAGTGGGTTTGTATGTCACGCCCTAGCCTAATTTATCGGTCGATGGTCCTGTGCAGCACGCCAATCCACTAGATATTATAGTGGTGGGATCATTCACAAAAGTAAAACTATCGTGACTAAGGATAATAATAGAAAATGCTATTTGTTTTTCAAAAGAAATTTGAAACATTTCATTAGAGCGTGGTGCCCCAAAAATAGTTTAACAAAAACATGAAAATACAATAGTTGATATGTAATAAATTACAACCTTTGTGAGTAGGGTATGAGGCTACCTTGGATAGTTAATGGCTTGAGAATGTCTTCTCGCCTTCACCTCTAGTCTCTTTGCCTTCCACCTACAAAAGTTTGGGGGAGGGGTAAGCTCACAACTTAGTGAGTGGGACACTAATGTCACGCTGCTACATGGCTTATGTCCCAAAAGTTTCTCATAAACAACCTATCATGATATACTATTTACTTAACTTGTATTTGCTTATATGAGTCTTATGGTTCATTTGTACCCTTTAGATGCACGTTTGAGGCCATCCAACTCGTAGTTTATGCTACGATCAGGTTATCCTCAGTCCTCCCTTTTAGTCTTTTACTTTTATCAAATTAAAGGCAAACACTAGGACTCAGTCACAAACACATGCATGGCATATGCTCGGTGTCACACCCTGACTCGGTTTGGCCAGATCCCCGTGATCAACCCGTCGCTCCCTTCATTTAATAAGGGTTTACCCCTTTCTTTAATGAAGAGGAGCTAGGCATAATTTAACCTGTTCCCTGGAATAACATAAATCAATAAAAATGCAAGCTTAAAAATACTTTTAAGCATATGTAACAAAGGATAGATCTGGATGTTATCCTTAGTCATTTTTTCTACTCCTGAAAAGGGATATAAAAGAGGGGTGAGTTTCTACAACTCAGTGAATGGGTGTTGGGAGTGAGTTTTAATCGAAGTGTATTAGACTCCTTATTTTCTTTATAAATAGTCTTTCCTTAAATTCCAATTTTCAAAACCCTTTTTCCTCATTTTCCACATTAGGTGTGTTTAACAGTCAACACACACCCTTCATCAGGAAGGGATCACACACTCGCAGGGTAGCCCAACCACTGCACTCATTTGTGGCTCGAAGCGACTTTACCGACCAGTGAGATAGAAGTCCATCCACTTTTGCCCTGGGTTTGAGTGGATATTCACGACATCTGACCCTTAACCCTGAAATCAACTTTGTGTCCATATGAGGACAAAGACCCCATCCCGACCCCACCCTGGTTTTGTGAGCATGAAGCTACGTCGAGCTTCCCTAACTACTAGTACGACAAACTGCCCTTATCTCCACCAGGTCGTCCAATAGCCCCTAGGACACATCACTACCCCTTTTGGGCGTCTTAATGGTCTCGAACCTCAAGTGAATGTACAAACAATAATTTTCCACAAAGCCATTTATCCTTGGTGCCACTGGCCCAATGGCTCTAACCATCAACTTGACCTATAGCTTTGTCTAGGTCAGTTCGTCAACCTAGCCCTGATGCACCGTCACTAGTCCATCGAATATGTCGATTCTGTCTTGATACCATGGCAAAATCACATAATTCATTCATTAAGAATTTTTATGGCTTTATTATATCATGTTTGTTTATGAGCTCGTCTTCCTGCCAACTAGCCTTGGGCCTACTTCACATGATTTTCCAAAATTGGGCATTTAGCCCCACAAGTTCCAAAACGAGGTCTCTAGCCTATCTGAGCTATTCTAACTCTCATCAACAAGGTCTCCCAAATATTTTAAGCATTGGCACATAGTTAGAGGAGAACACTTATGACAAAAATCATCTTTCAATTCATCACACCAACTGGGTGTGATATCTTTGCTTACAACCGGCAAGTAGGTTTTCTTCTTCATTCAAGGAAGTCCCTCATACCAACCGAATATGATTTTCTCTACTTACAATCGGTAAGTAGTTTTCCACTTAGTTCTCACATCACACCAACTGGGTGTGATGTTAAAATCTCACATATAAGTGGTTTTTCATTTCTGAGGTGCTCATCATCCTAACCGAGTATGATGTGGATAAACCCACTCACCCTTGCTGGCTTATCCTGAGATGCTCATCGGTTTCTGCTTCCATGCTAGCTTACCATTGCTGGCTTTCCAGTCCCTCGTGTTCCTACATGATTTGTACATCCTTATAGATTTTTCTTTGGCATAACAACCTTCGTTTCTCACGTATGAACGTCTAGACTCAAAATTTCCAATTAATTGCACTTAGGTCACTAAAGTTCATTTTCATTAACTTTAGTTCCCTAATGCAAACTTTCCCCAAATTGAGTTCTGAAACTTCAAAAAATTCACTTTGAGTCCTCAATTTACTCAAAATTATTTAAGGGGCTCAAGTTTTCCAAATTCCCAATTTGGTCCCCAACTTTTCAAAAATTACCATTTTACCCCTACTTTCAAAAAATGGCAATTTGGCCCCAATTATTTCAAAAATCGACCAATTGGTCCTTCAGCATTTTTTTCATGGCTAATTAGCCCTCAATTTTGGGAAATTGTAATTTGGTCCCTCAATTTTATGAAATCCCCAATTTCTCCAAAATGTTCCTCAAATTTCCCTCTTTCAAACTAACTGAATTTGATTTCATCAAATTGACCATTCAATCGAGGTTAATTGCTTCAATTGGAGGTATAATTCAGTTCCTACACATCCATATGATTCAATTGAGCTTTGAATCGCATAAATTGAGGGTGAAACAAGCTCAAACGGAGCTTCGCTGGAAAATTATGCGTAGGGAGAGAAAGCTTCGAAAGCTTTCCGTCGGAGGTGCGGCAGTCCAAGCTTTCTATCTGGTCAGGTAACTCTCATCCTGAGGTTTCTCCTAGGATAAAGAATTGCAACAATTCGTATCAAATTGAGGGAGAATTTGATCAGTGAAGTTTTCACAGTTTCCCTCTATAATGACAATCAGAAATGAGAGAGGGTGGCCAAATTGGCTTATTTTCAGCTCTATTATGGTGGTAGGCTTAGTTTTCAGCTCCATTATGGTTGTGTGAGGGCTATGGGAGTATTAGGAGGGCTTGGTTTGGCTTGAGGATGGCTGAATTCGGCCAATTTCAGCCCAACCGAAACAGGGCAGCTTCTGTCCGTCGGAGCTGCTTCACTGTTTGATTCTACTGACGCTTCTCCGGCGGTCCTTGGATCAAATGGAGATTTTCGTTAGGTAGCTAACTTCTCCCAGAATCTAAAGAATCCAAACAAGCCTTCTAAGGCTCAGAAAAACCCCGTTGTCAGAGCTTTGGTTTGAGCTTCACCAGAAAACTGAGTAGTTGAGAGAGATTGGAGATTTCAAGTGTAAGTAGAATGAATGGAGAGGGGCTCTTTCTATAGGGAACTCGGGGATTCTCTGCCTGACCGTTTGGCATCTTGGTCAAGCTCATTGATTACTAGAAATGCCCTAAACGGAGGTGTTTCTTCTTCGTCAGCACTGTCCGTTTATCCATTGAATGAATAGTATCATCATTTGAAGGAATATGACGACACTATTCTGAACCGTGTTCAATGCTTAAACTGGTTGGATCAGGCCCAATTCGACCGAGTTTTTCAAAACTAAAATTTTCTAAATTCATTCTATATCCAATGGTGGAGTCAATTCCTAAATTTGAATATTTTAAGCCACCTAGAAAAATGAATTTAGCAACCGGTTCAATGATGGTTCAAACCAGTCCAAATCGGTTTAGATCCGTTTCACCTGAACCAATCTGATTTTCTCTTCCAATTTGTCCTAAAGTCCCTTTCCATAGTTTTTAAGACTCTTTAGACCATTTGGTATTTGTAAATTTCCCAATTTGCCCTTTCTCTAACGGTTGGGGTTTCTGAACCGGTTCGATTCTCTCTCTTGGGTTGACTGATTCTTTCCCCGGTTTTTTCTTATCCTAAAAGGCAAGGTTTACAACTCCCTCCCATTAGGAGTTTTATCCCCAAAACTTAATTAGCATATTTCACTCTGGGATAAACATCACTTAATGTCAACTTGGGCATGCTAACACTTCAGTCATTCTTTCACTTAGCCCACTTTAAATCACACTATTAAGGAATTTCTTTTCCTTTACATTGTTTACTCCCTCCATAGAGTTTATCATAACTAGTATGTCTTGCCCGCAAGTCCAAAGGTATATCCCTTGGTTCACATCTTCCTTTTCTTAGGGCAAGATTCTTCCTCTTGAAGGTTCTTGCTTTGTATTTTAGGATTGGAAGTTCCAAGATACCTAATCATTTCTATGTCTAGTCATTCTCTTTATCATTGAAACCCTTAGCTTGGTGTCCTTTCAAGAGTTAAGTACTTGCTTTCATAGGTTTTGGTATTACCACCTTTTTGTTCGATTTTGACCTTTCCCTCATTCGTTGTTTATTACAACTTCAGTCCAAATTTAATGTTTGACCTTGTCATGATTAACTAACTAACTCTTCCTTACTTGAGTCATATTTTCCTTGGCATTATTGGGCTTACATGTCCCTTACAACATGACATACTCTAGAACTTGTCTTTGACCATTTAAAATTTTAGAACACTTCCATAATGGTTGTTCACAACCTTCCAACCTTTCAAGGATAGTATAACTTCGTCCTTCTTTTCGTCTGTTAGTATTTCTCGACTACCTTTACTATTATCCAATCATCCATCTTGCCTTTGATGTCATATCTTACATAACCGTATCAGTTTTATTTACCTACTCATCTTTTCCCAACTTCTTTATTGGGTCTTTCCAGTTCCAATCACTAGGTTTCCCGATGACTTATCGACACACTAGTATTCTTCCCTTCTTATGTCCTCCCTAACTTCCAGTGGGGTCCTTTCTTCAAGGACTTTCCCTTTTCTTAATACACTCTTACTTGCTCGTGATCATTTCACAATTCTTTATTCATAGTTAATCCTTTTCGGTCTATGTGTCGATTACTTTGTTTGGGAAAGTTCCCTTCTTACGGTTTTGTTCTCTATTATGTTCCTCACAGTAGAGACTTCCACCTTAGGAGCTACATGCTCAACCTTCATATCATTCCTTGAAGTGTTCTTTCTTCCTTTCTTCACACCCTTGTCTATATTAGGGTAGATGCCCGCTTTGAATCCTTCTCTATCTAAAATTTTTGGTTCATCCCTTATTTCTTACTTGAGACACTTTCGATTATCGGTATTATTCCGTGTACTCCACACTATGCCCAACTGTCCTCTCTTTAGGCTCCATCAATTGAGAGTAGACCCCCACCAGTCTTGATTTCAGTGATCATTCACTTTATCCATTTCTTAACTGGAGGATTTACTTTTCCATGGTTTCTTAGATGTGATTTCCTCTGTTTCCTTTTTATGGGCAGTCCACACCTTTCTTACATGTACAACATCTTTTGATGATGTTTTCCTACTTACCCATTACTTGGGTTTAATTTACTCATTGGACCCTCATGAGTACTTTTCCCTTTATACTTGATCTTTCCATCTCAACTAGCATATCTTTGATGAGCTTATCTCATTTCCACTTATGTTGGTTTCATTACCTCTTAATTGGGACACATATGTCTTTCCAAGGTTTCCTTCCTTGGTAGTTTATACTCTTTTCTCCTAGGGTTCTCTTCTAGTTTTTCCATTGAGGACATCTAACCTTAAATGGCATTCTTTGATGCCATCCTCTCCTGCTTACTTTTACTCTTGATACCTTACATGTACTTCTTTATACTACATCTTCATTCTCACTTGTTCCCAATACCCATCTATTTCTTTTAGGTGGAGTTCACATCCTTTTTGTTTCAAGATCCCTTGATCGTCCTGCAGAAGGCTTGCTTAACATTCTCATGGCTTTTGGTCGTTACTTCTGTCTTAGCCATTGATCTCTTTAAGGCTTTCATTCATCCTTATTTCCCAAAGGTTTTGGCCTTTCTACCTCTCCCATCTTTACTAGAGTTTTGACTTTTGTGAGGGTCAGTTAATTAACCACTTCGTTCCTACTATCCTCCTTGTTTAATTATTTTGAGATAGTTGTCTCACGAGTCTTCTTGTCCTTAATGCCCATCCCATTGTCCTATTTGGGATGTAGTTTATTCTCCTTGACTATCCTATTTTTATTAGTTATTTTCTTTAGCTAGATTCATCTAAAATCCTTATTTTGCTTCTCTACTTTCCTAGAGCAGGTCACACCTGGCCATCCAGGTACGTCTTTAACTACATATGCCCTTTTATGATGTTCCTTATTTCAGTTCAAGCCTCTTATGGTTCATCTATCGCTTACTTAGCTTGGGAATTTCTTTTTCCAGGCTACTTGTCTATTCCTCTGGGTTCTCTTCCTATCATACTTTTTTTTCTCTTCCCTCTCTCCTTGTCTTATCCTAAAGTTGCTTTGCATCTTCTATGCTCCTACTTCTTCCTTGCTTTCCTCTTGATTAGCTTCCATTCCACTGGTTTCCCTTGGGGCAGCCCAATTCTTCTTAGTTTACTAACTTTTATATATATAGGGGCTCTTCCTTACTCCTTATGGTACTTAGGCTTTTACTACTCTTGCACCCCTTGATGCTTACTTCCTTTACACCGGACTTCACACTCTCCTTCTTCCTTCCCTTAGTTAGGGTATGTCCTTCTTGGTGAACTCTAGGTAGACTCCTCTATAATTTCTTTCCATGTCTTGTTGCCTCGTTTCTTCATTCTCCGAGTAAGGGAAACTTATTTGGCTATCTTTAAGGTTTGGGTTAACTAGAGGTGACTCATAGTTTTCTTCTTTAGATAATATTTTCTCTATCTACTCCCCCGATCATTATTGGTAAACTTTCATTTTTGTTAGTTGTACTTGTCATTATCAAGGAGATTAAATTTTAATCAAGGAAAAATTGAACTTTCATTCATTCCAAAAGATAGTTTCTCATCATACTTGGCTTATTATAGAAATGTTATACTTCCTATTCCCTTGGAGTCATAGGTCGGGAGTTAGCCTCTGAACAGTTGCGGGATTCACGGTATGAAGGCTCTAAGGAACTGGTTGAAGTCCATCCATATTCCCTTTTGATTTCCCTTATGGGATGAACTTCATGTATGGCCGCAAGTCCGTACCTCCTTAACACCTCTGCCACACACTCATATGTCCACTTCATCCATTGAGAAGAATTGAAGCTAGATTGAGCAGGTGGGTGTACTTGATGGACTTTCATGAAGGTGGCATGAGCATCCCAATAGTGGTCCCAAGCCTTAATCTTAGTGGGAGTCCTCTCTGGTTGTTGTGGGGCTGGAGGTGGTGTTGGGCTCCTTGGAGGAGGGACAGGTTCTTCCTGTCTCGGAGGATGATAGGTAATGCCTTCTAGCTCTAGCAGGGCTCCAAAGAGTTTCTTATAATTCTCGACCATATCATTGGGCACTCTCTTCTCGCCCTCCAAGAACCATTGAACGACAGCCTCTCTAGGGGTAGGCGTCTTTTTCACGATCATGTGTGGGGGAATGGATCGTATGACATATTTCCTAGGGACTCTCCTTCCTACATGGTAATTAAGTTTTCATTAGTGTCATGGCATAATATTGATAATGTTTCAAGGTAACTAGGCTCTGATACCACTCAAGTTGTCATGCCCCAACCCGATTTGGTCGAATCCCCGTGATCAACCCGACACTCCCTTGGTTTAAGAGGGGTTTCCCCCTTTCTTTAATCAAGAAGAGCCATGTGTTATCTAGAATAACATAAATCAATAAAAATGCAATCTTAAAAATACTTTTAAGCAAAACTGACAAAGGGTAGATTCGGGTGTTATCCTTAGTCATTTTCTCTACTCCTAAAATGTGATATAAAAGAGGGGTGAGTTTCTACAACTTAGTGAATGGGTGTTGGGAGTGAGTTTTCATAAATAAAATAGCTTTTAATCGGAGTGTGCCAAACTCCTTATTTCCTTTAAGAATAGTCTTTCCTTAATTTCCGATTTTCAAAACCCTTTTTCCTCATTAAGTGTATTTAACAGTCAACACACACCCTTCATCAGGAAGGGATCACACATTCGCAGGAGAGCCCGTCCACTATACCCACTTGTGGCTCAAAGTGACTTTACCAGCCATCAAGATAGAAGCTCGTCCACTTCTACCATGGGTTTGAGTGGATGTTCATGACATCCAACCCTCAAACCTGAAATCAGCTCCATATTCGTATGAGGACAGATACCTCATCCCGACCCCACCCCGGTCTCATGTGCATGAAAAGACATCTTGCTTCGTTGACTGCTTGCACGACAAACTGCCCTTATCTTCACTAGGTCGTCTAGTAGCCCCTAGGATGCATCACTACCCCTCTTGGGCATCTTGATGGTCTGGAAACTCAAGTGCATGCACAAACAATAGTTTTCCACAAAACCATTTATCCTTGGTGCCATTGGTCCAACAGCTCCGACCCTCAACACGACCTACAGCTGTTTGTCTAGGCCGATCTGTCGACCTGACCCTAATGCCCTATCCCCAGTCCATCGAGTATGTCAATCTTATCGTGGTACCATGGCAAAATCACATAACGGATTCATTAAGAATTTTCATGGCTTTATTATATCATGTTTATTTATGAGCTCCTCCGCATGCCAAATGGCCTTGGGCCTACTACACCTGACTTTCCAAAATCGGGCATTTATCCCCACAAGTTCCAAAACCGAGGCCTTTGGTCTATCAGAGTTGTTCTAGCTCCCGTTAAGAATGTCTCCCAAAAATTTTAAACATTGGCACACAGTTAAGGAAGAACACTTCTGAAAAAAAATCATCTTTCAATTCATCACACCAACCAGGTGTGATGTTATCTCCGCTTACAATAGGCAAGCGGGTTTTCTTCTTCCTTCAAGGAAGTCCCTCATACCAACCGAGTAAGATTTTCTCTACTTACAACTAGTAAGTAGTTTCCCGCTTAGTTCTCACATCACTCAAACCAGGTGTGATGTTAAAATCCTACATATAAGTGATTTTTCATTTCCGAGGTGCTCATCATCATAACCTAGTATGATATTAATAAACTCACTCATCCAATAACTGAAGTGTATCCTTCTTCAATCAGTTTTTGCTTCCATACTAGCTTATCCTTGTTGGCGTTCTGGTCCATCGTGTTCCTACACGATTTGGACATCCTTAAAGATTAATCTTGGCATAACAACCTTCGTTTCTCACATTTGAATATCTAGGCACAAAATTTTCAATTAATTGCACATAGGTCCCTAAAGTTTATTTTCATTTACTTTAGGTCCCTACTGCTAACTTTTCCACAAATTGAGTCACGAAACTTCCAAATTTTTTCTTTGAGTACTCAATTTACTCAAAATTGTTTAAGGGGTTTAAGTTTTCTAAATTCCAAATTTGGTCCCCTACTTTTCAAAAATTACCATTTTGCTCGTACTTTCCAAAAATTGCAATTTGACCCCAATTATTTAAAAAATTGACCAATTGTTCCTCCAACATTCTTTTCATGGCCAATTGGCAGTCAATTTTGGGAAATTACAATTTGGTCCCTCAATTTTACGAAATCCCTAAATTTCCCCAAAATTTTCCCCCAATTACACCATTTCAAACTGGCCTAATTTGATTTCATTAAATTGACCATTCAATCGGGGTTAATTGCTTCATTTTGAGGTATAACTTACACATCCATATAATTCAATTGAGCTTTGAATCACATGAATTGAGGCCGAAACGAGCTCAAACGTATCTTCGCCAAAAAACTATGCATAAAGAGAGAAAGCTTCGAAAGCTTACCGTCCAAGGTGCGGCAGTCCAAGCTTTCTATTTGGGTAGGTAGCTCTCGTCCTTAGATTCTTCCTAGCATCGAGAATAACAACAATTCATATCGAATTGAGGGAGAATTTGGTAAGTGAAGTTTTCACAGTTTCTCTCTCTAATGTCCATCGGAAATGACAGAGCGACCAAATTGGCTTACCTTTCAGCTCTATTACGGTCGTGTGAGGGCTGTGGGAGTATCAGGAGGACTTGCTTTAGCCTGAGGAGGGCTGAATTCAGCCAATTTCAGCTCCGCTGAGATAGGGCAGCTTCATTCTTTGATTCTGCCGGCGCTTCTCCGGCGGTCCTCGGATTGAATGGAGGTTGCCCTCAGGTAGCTCACTTCTCCCGAAATCTAAAGAACCTGACCTTTCCTTCTAAGGCTTAGAAAAACCCCTATGTCGGAGCACTGGTTTGAGCTTCGCCAGAAAACTGAGTAGTTGTGAGAGAATGGAGATTTCAGGTGCGAGGAGAATGAATGTATATGGGTCGAGGCACAGGCTGTGAATGGCCAGATAGTACTGCCCTAGTGTAAACCCCACCCATTCAGGATAAGAAAAACCAGGGAAAGAACCTGTCAACCCAAGAGAGAGAACCGAACCGGTTCACGAACACCAACCATTAGAGAAAGGGTAAATTGAGAAATTTACAAATCCCAAGTGACCCAAAGAGTCATAAAAACCATGGAAAGGGACTTTGGTACAAATTGAAAGAGAAAACCAGACCGGTTCCGGTGAACCGGATTGAACCGGTTTGGATTAGTTTGAACCATCATTGAACCGGTTGTTAAATTCATTTTTCTAGGTGGTTTAAAATATTCAAATTGGGGAATTGAAGCCACCATTGGATAGAGAATAAATTTAGATGAATTTTGAAATTTGTAATTTTGAAAAACTTGGTCGAATCGAGCTTGAATCAACTAGTTTAAGCATTGAACACTGTTCGGACTGGTCTGATCCGGTTCGGAACAATGTCGACTTCTTCCTTCAGATAACGACACTGTTCATTCAACAGATGAACGAACAGCACCGACAAAGATGAATTGCCTCCGTTTAGGGCATTTCTAGTCATCAATGAGCTTGACCAAGATGCCAAACGGTCGGGCAGAGAGTCCTCGAGCTTCAAATATAAAGAGCTCCTCTCCTACACCTTCTCAGGCCAAACCAAGGTCTCCCAACACCTCCTCAGCCCACCCACGGCCAAATTATGACCGAAAGATAAACCAATTCGACTCCCCTCTACAATTTCTGGTCGGTGCTAGAGAGAGAACCGGTAGAATTTTGAGGATAGAATTCTAATCCAATTCGACATCAATTGATGCAATTTTTTATCCTAAGAGAAACCTTGGGACACAAGTTATCTACCCAAATAGAAAGCTCGGACCATCGCACCCCCAATGGTGAGCAATTGAAGCTCTCTCTCTATAGTCTATTTTCCGGCAAAGCTCTGTTTGAGCTCGTTCCAGCGTCAAAACTTGTGATTCAAAGTGCTATTGAATTGTATGAAGATGTATAAACTCAATTTTAACATCAATTAGAAGTGTTTGATTGGTCAATTTGATGAAATCAAATTCAGCTATATTAGGAAGTTGAAATTAGGGGGAAATGGAGAAAATTGGGGATTTTTTAAATTTGAGGGACCAAAATGCAATTTTATAAAATTGAGGGTTCATTGGGCATGATAAGAATGTTAGAGGGCCAATTGAGTAATTTTAGAATTTTTTTGGGGTAAAACTTACAATTTTTGTAAAGGAAGGGCAAAATGGTAATTTTGAAAATTTTAGGGGCCAAATTGGGGATTTGGGGAACTTGAACCCCTTTTTTATAAAATTGAGTAAATTGAGATCCCAAGAGGAATTTTAAAAGTTTTGGGACTCACTTTGGGGAAAAAACTGGCAATTGTGGCTTAAAGTAAAAGGAAAATAACTTTAGGGACCAAATTGTAAATATTGGAAAAGTTGTGAATTTAGTCATACATATTGAATGAGGCGATCAAGTCAAATGATAATGAACAACATTGTTCATTTCATGTTGGAACACGAGACATCGGGAATGCCAGTTGAACTTAAGCTTGCTAGGGACGGGAACCGACTAAGTGAAATTTCATTGCATGATCGGGTGAGTGGGATTTTTATATCATACCCGGTTGGGATGATAATTACCTCGTAAATGAAAACCCTCTACATAGTGGTATTTTAAACATCACAACTTAGAGGAGTGATGTGAAAATGATGCGAAAAAACTACTTACTGGTTGTATGTAGACCATACCTGATTGGTATAATGAAACTTACTTGGAGGAAGTGGAAAACCCGTTCATCGATTATGAGCGAAGGTATCCTCATACTCGGTTGGCATGATGGATAGATGAAAATTTTTTTTGTTGGAAGTGCTCTCCCCTGACTGTGTGCCACTGTGTAAACGATTTGGGAGACCTTTTTTACAGGAGCTCGAATAGCTCTGTTAGGCGGAGGGGCCTCGGTTTTGGAACTTGGAGGCTATTATGCCTAATTTTTGAAAATCTCGAACAGTGGACAATAGGCCAGTTGGCACGAGCAAGAGCTCGTAAACAAACATGAATTATATGCCATCAAAACTTGAATAATTGAATTTTTTGGCTATGGTACCAAGACAGGACCGACATACTTAGTCAACTAGCGGCAATGCAACATGACAGGTCTCCCGACTAGTCAAGACAAATAGTTGCAGGTTTAGTTGAGGGTCGGAGCCGTTAGACTAGTGGCACCACATTTTATATGGCTTGATGTGAAAATATTGATTGTGCATGCACTATGATTACGGGACCTTCAAGACGCCCAAGAGGGGTAGTGATGTGTCCTAGGGCCTTGGACGACCTGGTGGGTATAAGGGCACTTTGTCGGACTAGGTGACCTTGTGAAGCATGACGTAGCTTCAAGCGCACAACACCGGGGTGGGGTTGGGATGAGGTCTTTGTTCTCATACGGATATGGAGAATTTTTTAGGGATTGAGGGTCAGATGTCACGAACATCCACTCATTCTCAGGGTAGAAGTGGATGTACTTCTATCTAGGTGGCCGGTAAAGTCGCTCCAACGCCACAAGTGGGTTTAGTAGACATACTGACTTGTGATTGTGTGATTAATCTTCATGATGAAGGATGTGTGTTGGGTGATGACACACTGTGATTTGAAATAATAGGATTTTTGAAAGGAAATAAGAAGTCTGGCACACTACAAACAAATCATTTTCCTAAAAGTTAAACTTTGAAAACCCATTTACTAAGTCATTGTACTCACCCCCTCCCTCATATCCCATTTCAAGAAATTTTGGAAAGCTTACCCTCAAGGACCACCAACTAATACGCATGTGACACATGTATGATAAATTTAAATTTTTATGTAGTTTTTATTTATGTTATTCTAGGAAAGGTACAAGTTTAAAAGACGCCTTACTCTTTATAGTTTATAATAAGGGGAAACCCTTTAAAAAAATCGGGAGAGTAGCGGGTTGTTCACTGAGATCCGACCAAACTGGGTCAGGGCATGACAACTTGAGTGGAATCAGAGCTTCTTTACTTGAATACATAATCAAGACTAGAAAATATAGTAACTAATAGGATTTATTTAAAATTTTCAAAAATGGCTCCAAAGAAATAAACCAAGAGAACTAAGGTTGTCATCTCAAACACTACCCAACCACCCCTACCTGTAGAAACTCCTAGAGAAGCCCAAACAACTCCTCTTGGACTCAGTAGGGAGCACCAAAGATTGTAAGAGGAGTTCACCCATGTATTTGGGCAACCTAACCTCGTCCTTGAGGCAGGCGCCAATTCATAGGTTGAGCCATAGGAAGTGCAATCTCACCCTTCCCCTATCAACCATCCAGCTCCAATAGACATTCCCAGAAACCTCAAGACTCTCTGAAAACTCAGATGTATACCTTTCCTTGGAGAAGAGGATGCGGGAGCTGCCATGGATTGGTTGGCCAACATCAAGAAACTGATAGGGATCATTAGGATACCACTAGAGGATATGGTGACCCTGACAGAGTTTTTCCTAGAGGGAAGTGCTAAACGGTGGTGGGACATTGTCTGAAACCTACACACCACCATCCCCACTTAGGAACAATTTAAGGAGAGGTACCCAGAGGAGTACTTGGTACCCCATTTGATAAACGAGAAGAAGCAAGAGTTCATCCGGCTTCGACAAGGGCTTAACTCAATATCAGAGTATGAGATAAAGTTGAACGAGTTAAGACCCTTTGCCCCTGACCTGGCTGGGTTAGCAAACATATGCCAGAGTTTGTGGACGGTCTCAATATGGACATTCGAGACTATATGGGGGTACTAGGATGCCCCGACGGACCCGGCAGCCATAATCAGTATGGCTCATGAATGTGAGCGTTTGGTGTAGACCTGACATCATCAGATGGAGCAGACGACTAGAAAGGAGGATAAGGGTCCAAACCGTTAAGGAGGATGGAAGGAACATAACAGTCCAAGATGGAGATACAAAATGACATTCCAAAGGAGAAGGGACATGCCACCACCTCCTCCCAGAGTAGTCCCCACCTTACCCCAAGTAAACCCTCATTGTCTAAAATGTCAAAGGAACCATGAGGGAGCATGCCTTATGTAAACCCCGCTCTTTTGAGATAAGGAAAACCGAAAAAAAGAACCAGTCAAACCGAGTGACAAATACTGGACCGGTTCACAAACCCAACCATTTGAGTGTTCATAAAACCTTGGAAAAGAACCTTAAGACAAATTAAAAGAGAAAAACCAAATTCGTTCAGGTGAACAAGATCCTATCAGAACTTTGAAGTTAAGCATGCTCTACTAAGAGTAGTGCGAGGATAGGTGACATCTTGGGAAGTATGTTTTTATTATATGTTAAGCGAGTATGTTAAGCTACACGCATGTAGTCTCTATTTTCTCTGAGAGTCGCTGAAGAAACGCCAGCATGATGGAATAGTGAAGCAGCTCCGACAGACCGAAGTTGCCCTATTTCGGCCGAGTTGAAATTGGCCATTTCAAGCCCTCCTCAGGCCAAACCAAGCCCTCCCAACACTTCCTCAGACCTCCCACAGCCGAATTAGGACTAAAAGGTAAGCCAATTTGGCTCTCCTCTGCAATTTCCGGCCGGTGCTAGAGAGAGAACCGATAGAATTTCAATGATAAAATTCTAACTCAATTCGGCATCAATTGATGTGATTCTTGATTCTAGGATGAACCTCAGGACGAGAGCTATCTGCCCAAATCAAAAGTTAGGACCGTCGTGCCCTCACCAGTGAGTAATCGAAGCTTTCTCTCTCTACAGTTCATTTTTCAGTGAAGCTCCGTTTGAGCTCATCCCGGCGTTAAAACTTGCGATTCAAATTGCTAAAGAATCATATGAACATGTAGAAACTCAATTTCAACTTCAATTTCAACAATTGGAAATGTTTGATAGGTCAATTTGATGAAATCAAATTCGACCGTGCTAAAGAGTTGGAATTGGGGGAAAATTAGAGGAAATTTGGAGATTTTCAAAAATTCAAAGGACCAAAATGCAATTTCCTAAAATTGAGGGTCAATTGGGCATGATAAAAATGTTAAAGGGCCAATTGAGGAATTTTAGAAATTTTAGAGTAAATTTTACCATTTTTGTAAAGGAAGGGCAAAATGGTAATTTTGGAAAAGTTGGTGGACCAAATTAGAAATTTGGGAAATTAAACCCCTTTTTGTGAAATGGAATAAATTGAGGTCCTATGATAAATTTCAAAAGTTACAGGACTCAATTTGAGGAAAATCTTGTATTAGGTACTTAAAGTTAAAGTGAAATAACTTTAGGGACCTAATTACAAATAAATGAAAGTTTTATTTTCTCATTCATTTGGAATGAATGAAGGCTATTGGGCCGAAGGATAATGAGCTGAGATGTTCATATCGTTTAGGAACACAAAGTATCAGGAGCGCCAACACGGACAAGCTTACGTGAATATAAAGAACCGGTCTAGTGGAATTCACTACATTAATGGGTGAGTGGGTTTACTAACGTCATACCCGATTGGGATGATGAGTACAACTTAAAGTTAAAAACTACTTACTAGTTGTGAGTGGAATTTTATATCATACCCGGTTGGGGATGATAAGTACTTCGAAAAGAAAACCCACTACCAAGTGGTATTTTAAACATCACAACTTAGAGGAGTGATGTGAAAATCATGCGGAAAAACTACTTACCGGTTGTAAGTAGATCATACCCGATTGGTATGAAACTTCCTCAAAGGAAGTTGAAAACCCATTCATCGGTTAGGAGTGAAGATGACCTTATACCCGGTCGATATAATGGACAGTTGAAAATATATTTTTGTCAAAAGTGCTCTCCCCTGACTATGTGTCAATGCTTAAATGATTTGAGAGACCTTCTTGACGGGAGCTCAAATGGCTCTTATAGGTCGGGGGCCTCTGTTTTGGAACTTGGGGGATCTTATGCCCAGTTTTGAAAATCTCGAACAAGTGGGCCATAGGCTAGTGAGGACGAGCAGGAGCTCGAAAACAAACATGAGATATGTGCCATAAAACTTTAATAAATGAATTGTTTGGCCATGGTACCAAGACAGGACCGACATATTCAATCATCTAGCGGCAGTGCAACATGACAGGTCTCCAGACCACTCAAGACAAACAGCTACTGGTTGAGTTGATGGTCGGGGTCGTTGGATTAGTGGCACTACAGATTATATGGCATGATAAGAAAATACTATTTGTGCATGCACTATGATTACGGGATCATCAAGATGGCCATGAGGAGTAGTGATGCATTCAAAGGGCCCTGGACGACCCGATGAGTATAAGGGCAGTTCGTCGTATCAGGTGACCGTGCGAAATTTAGAGTAGCACTAAGCGCATGAGACCGGGGTGGGGACAGGATGAGGTCTCTATCATCATACGGACATGAAGAATTGATTTTGGGATTGAGGGTTGGATGTTGCGAACATTCCCTCATTCTCAGGGTAGAAGTAGACATACTTCTATTTGGGTGGCCAGTAAAGTCGCTCCGAAGCCACAAGTAGGTTCAGTGGATGTGCTGGCCTGTGAATGTGTGTTTGACCTACATGATGAAGGATGTGTATTGGGTGATGACACACCATGATTAATAAGAAATGGTGATACAAAACCGAGATTTGAAATAAAAGGATTTTTGAAAGAAAGGAGTCTTGCACACTCCAATACAATTCTTTTCCTAAAATTTGAAAGTTTTGAAAACCCATTCACTGAGTTGTTATACTCACTCCCTCTCTTATATCCCTTTCAGGAAATTCTGGAAAGCCTACCCGTAAAGACCATCAACTAAGACGCCTGTGAGACTGGTATGATGAAGTTAAAATATTGTGCAGGTTTAAAAGACGCCTTACTCTTTACAGTCTATAATAAGGAGAAACCCTTTAATATACCGGGAGAGTGGTGGGATTTTATATCATACCCGGTTGGGGATAATAAGTACCTCAAAATGAAAACCCACTAAAAAGTGGTATTTTAAATATCACAACTTAGAGGAGTGATGTGAAAATCATGCGAAAAAACTACTTACCGATAGTAAGTAGATCATATCCGGTTGGTATGATGAAACTTTCTCAAAGGAAATTGAAACCCCGTTCATCGGTTATGAGCGGATATGTCCTTATACCCGTTCAGTATAATGGACAGTTGAAAATATATTTTTGTCAAAAGTGATCTTCCCTGACTGTGTGCCAATACTTAAACGATTTCGGAGACCTTCTTGACGGTAGCTCGAATGGCTCTTATAGGCCAGGGGCCTCGGTTTTGGAACTTGGGAGCTCTTATGCCCAGTTTTGAAAATCTCGAACAAGTGGGTCATAGGCTAGTGGGCACGAGCAGGAGCTCATAAATAAACATGAGATATGTGCCATAAAATTTTAATAAATGAATTTTTTGGCCATGGTACCAAGATAGGACTGACATATTCAGTCAACTAGCGGCAGTGCGACATGATAGGTCTCCGGACCAGTCAAGACAAATAGCTGCAGGTTGAGTTGAGAGTCGGGGCCGTTGGACCAGTGGCACCAAGATTATATGGCATGATAAGAAAATACTATTTGTGCATGCACTATGATTACGGGATCATCAAGACGTCCCTGAGGGCCATTGGACCAGTGGCACCACAGATTATATGGCATGATAAGAAAATATTGTTTGTGCTTGCACTATGATTATGGAATCATCAAGACGCCCATGAGGGGTAGTGATGCATTCTAAGGGCCCTGGACGACCCGGTGAGTATAAGGGCAGTTTGTCATATCAGGTGACCGTGCAAAATTTGGATATCACTAAGCACATGAGACCGGGGTGGGGACGAGATGAGGTCTCTGTCCTCATACGGACACGAAGAATGGATTTCGAGATTGAGTGTTGGATGTCGCGAACATCCCCTCATTCTCAGGGTAGAAGTGGATGTACTTCTATTTGCGTAGCCGGTAAAGTCGCTATGAAGCCACAAGTGAGTTCAATGGACGTGTTGGCCTACGAATGTGTGTTTGACCTTAATGATGAAAGATGTGTGTTGGGTGATAACACACCGTAGTTAATAAGAAATTGTGGTAAAACCTGAGATTTGAAATAAAAGGATTTTTGAATAAGTTTAAAGATGGACATTAACTTGAAACATTTTAACATATTATGAATTATATTTTTTCCTTGCGAGACAAAAAAGGGTTTGAAAGCCCTATGATGTCATTGTACATGTGAGTAGTAGGATTGAATGGATAGAAAGACAATTCTTAAGTGTTTGATTGTATATTACATGTTATTTTATGCATGGTATTATCAAGACATATTAGATGTATTATCATGGATAGTGATAAGGATGGCATTGTGAATAGGGATCAATTGCATTGTATGATTTATTTTATATATTACATTTCACTTGATTGTGATAAGTATAATGATTGGGATGCATTGGATTTATTATTGCAAATAATTTAATACATTCTTGTGGATATTGATAAGTGTGGTATGATTATTAGGATGTATTAGATAGTGTGGTTCAATAAATACATTCATTTGAATAATGATAAGGGGAGTATTGTGAATTGTAATCCATTACATTATTTTAATTGATTTGATGCATTATTTTAGATAATAATAAATGTGGTACTAGTAATTTGGGTTACATTGCATTTATTATAATTGAATTTGTGTATCCTAATAGATATTGATAAGGTAGTACTAGTATTTTGAGATGCATTGCATGATTGTGAATGGTTGATGAATTCCTGCTAATAGGGATAAATATAATATTCTTGATCTTTAAAATATTCCATTATTATATTTGGCTTCCTCATATAAGTTGTGTGAATTTAGTTTGATTTAAATCTTGAATAAGTTATAATAATGACTGATATATTGATAGTAGCAACAGTGATAATCAACTATAGATATAATAATGATCGATATATTGATAGTAGGATCAATGATAATCAACCATAGATATAATAATGATCGATATATTGATAAATGATAATCAATCATATATAAGAAGTTTTGTTGGGAATATCACTAGGTAATATATGTTGACTGATAAAATGATCTTAAAAAATGAAAAAAATTATAAAGTTATGTATTAACTATTTTATGTGCATATAACATCGAGATAATTGTGACTGAATTATTCACATCTGCACTTATTGAGTTTATTGAGTGTTATTCAACCCCTTCCCAATATAGAAAGTCGAGAAGCATTGGAATACAACTCGAAAGGCCTAGTTAGAGGTAAATATTCTCAAATATTTTTTAATTACTTTGTTATTATTTTTAGAGTTTTGTATTAATTTGGTAAGCATTTTATTTATAAAATAAAGTTTTAAAATTTTATAGAAATTAGATATATTTTATATTATGAACATCCACCGAAATAAAAACTTAGACAGCTTTTTAAATGAGTGGGATGATGATAAGATTGAGTCCATTTGTTTGGGTTGGTTGACCTGAGTCTCGTCAATCCACACCCCTTTTTATTTTTTTTTATTTTAACCTTTAAATCCAAATTTATACTTTGACTCTTCTCCATATCCCCTAAAATAATAATACTCCATCCAGTCTAATATTGTTAAATGCAAACTCTTAATTTTATTTTGGATGGAATTATATAAAAATTAAATACTTTTCCTACTCTTGTTTCCACTCAATGGGCTACTTTCAGTTCAAAATTATTTTATTTTAAATCTCCTTTCTCTTACAAATTGTTCATTTTTTTTACAATTTTCCTTTAAATCATCTTTAAATTTAATTTATTTTTTTAGGTTTGATTTCTTATTTTAATTTAGGTTACGAAAATACGGTATTAAAAGCATTATAACTAGGAGGAATGATATAGAGGGATCAGTATACTTGCAATACCATAATAAAGAACTTAAACAAAGTTAGTGGTGGGATCCTATTTAGTGAATGATGGGGATAAAAGGAGAAAAGGTTGCATATAATATGGAAAGCCAGGATACTTGAAAAAAAGATTAGAAAGGAAAGTACATTTCAAGATAATCACCTGATCGTCTCTCTCTCTCAAATTGCAAGTGAGTTTCATCCTTTCTTCCATTCACATGCTAGCAAGCTCGATATCTCGATTCCATTCGTCATCTTTTTCAGCTTCCATCTCGAACATCAAGATCCTCATGAACCTTAATTTCACCATATTCATCTTCAGATAAATCTCAACCAAAACTACGTTAAAAGTAAAGAACTCAACTTTAATTCTACAACACTAACTATCGCAATGTATACCTGTATGATCAAGTATACCAATTGCTAATAAGTTGAGCACTCATTATATTTCATTACGAACATAACCCACCATTTGTTTCGATCCATCCTAGCTACCCATCAACTGATCCCTCTAATGTAGACCATCGCCGTCCGATATTTATGTAGAAATTGCGCTATCGATAGACCCAGATATATGAAGCAATGTAAAACTACCCAGTACATTTATAGTCCATCAGTGTGAAAATGAGAGAATTACACTATTAATCATATAATTTTGTTTTGTTTACACTTGAATTATATATTTAAAATCAATTTTATTTTTTTATATATTTAAAAATATAATACTTTCTATATTATATATTTAAAAGTAACTTTCAATCGAAAAAGAATCTAATGGATGAGATTGAATCTGCAACTATCCAAAAATAGATGTGGAGCTAGCTAGAGGAATTTAATCAGACAAAAGTCATGAAGAAAAAAAGACAAACGACTGTGCAGAGAGATGGGCATCCAAGCATCTAAAGTTTGAAGGATTGAAAACTACTCAAAAGGTATGATTATCTATAACTCCTTGGACTTGAGCGATTATCCATTCCCCTAGAAAGAGATGGCTTTGTTTGGATTAGGAGGGCTTCACATTCTATATAATATTTTTACCGAACTTGTAAGAGCCATGGATGAAGTAACATTTTTATAATGCAGAGATGATCTTTTTGTCTTATTTTTTTTCGATGTGATCTCCCATTTTCCAATAATATAAGTGAAATGAATGGAAACAGCGAGGAAATAACCCAATATAAAGCACTCGACACAAAGATTGCCCGATTTAACGGACTCAGCTCGATCAACAAGTGTGCCCATAAGTCCCCTCTCCTTCTCCCTATTCTCCCACGAATTTTCTTCGTGAGAAAGGAAGAGAACAGTGATTGCCCAGGTGAACCGAAGTATATACCTGGCCAACATGGACTTTCCACAAGCTGTACTTTTTCTTTTGGCTGGATAGCGCAATCCTACTTTAATTGTGCGATGCACTAATATCCTCTTGGCAAGCTTCTCCATATTAGAAGCATTATCCTTAATTTTACTGCATATTAGGTTTGCTTATTTGGTATGAAGCCATGAGAAAAATATATAAAAATATAAGATAGTCTCAATAACCGGAGTTATTAGACAGGAATAAGATACACATAAAACAAATTAACCAAATTGGCGAGTGGATTGCTCATCACCTAATTGCGGTTGTGGGTCAGTGCCAATTGTTGGTTTCCATGTCATGGTGAGAGAGATGGCCCACTTGAATCTGAACAATAAAATGAAATGCATATTTGTCTCTCTTCCATATCCATGGTGAGACTAGAAAAGTATGGTATCTAGTGGTGTTGATGGCCTTTACATAAATGGAAGGTGTAGGCTGATTTTATTTTCTCACAAATGAGTTCGTCTTTTGCCGGTTCTATGAGGATCAGGATCTACTAGATAACAGTTAATTCATGAGTTGAAAGGAGTGAGTTCATCAGACTTATATACCTCATCCATCATCTACTTTTCAAGTAATATTCTCATATTGATTTCCTACGCACAAACTTCTTCATAACCATTACAATTTTATTCATATACCAACCGATAAGAAATCAATATGAAAAAGTATTTACGGTTTAAAACTCTTGCACATAAAGAGTTGGGATAAAATAAATTTATTAAAGTCATCTTCATGAGGAGAGTCATATTGAATTTTGTAACTTCTTTAAATCCATTTATGTTATCTCGACTTCCCTTATTACCATCACGCTTCGTCTACACTCTAGTTGGGGAGGAGGGAGGAGGGAGGAGGGAGGAGGAGGGTGAGGATGAGAAGGAGTAGGAAGTGAACTTTGAGTTGAGTGAGTATGTATCACACTCAGCCCGAAACCCTCGGTGAGTACCTGTGAACCCCTCGCTAATCTCCCCAATGTTAGAGAGGCGAGTAGTCGAGTGAAGGGGTTGCGAACCTTCTCCTCATTTAGAGATGATGTTTCTACACCTAGGTAATAATCGTATTTCTACCACTCACCGACATATGACTCCTACACTTATAACTCATTATGCCATTTACCCGTCATAGAAGTGTACTAGGACGAAACCCATACGTATTCTGAGTGTACTTAGAAAACATGCAAGTATTACATTGTACCTCTCCGATCTTCTTTCCATTATTTCCTCGGATGATGACACAACCTTTTAGGCATCCCTCTATCACCCTCATCTCTCTTACCAGTATTCATAAATTAAATGACATGACACACAGCCATAAGGTGGCATTTATGGCCATTACTCATAATTGTACCACTCACACTATGTTACCGAGAGCTCAGTGCACCATATGCTATCTCCGAATCACTTTGCATATCGGATGCATCTCACAATTTTCATGCTAAAAATATGGTTAAATGTAGGAGGTCGAACCACACTGGTCGTCTATCCTTTTTGGATGAATGCAAAAATATTAGGAGCTCGGCTCTACATGAGCCAGCTTCCCTTTTCAATCTATTGGCCCAACAGCCCCAGGTTCGGGTTTCATCGCATAACCTAACCCGATCACTATCACAGAAAAGCAAAGCACATATTACGGGAGTTCAACCCTCAGCGACTCTCTCCCCAAATTCACACATGGCAATAAGCCAAACATACACTTTTTTTCTCAATTTCTCAAAAAATTGGCATTCACCTAACATCTCGGTTCAGGTGACTAGTTCTTTCTTGAAATTTCAAAATGATCTTTGATTTAGTAGCCATGTTTTTACCAGTTCACACTTTTTATATATGTTCTCAAAGTGCAGCTTACAACTTAGCACACAAGTCACACAAAGTGAAATAATTGGGCTTGGTCAGTCCAATAAAATATGTCGTCAATGATACACAAACCCCACTCACTGAGTTCACAAAAGTTATCCATTCTGTGAGGCGCCTGGAGTCCCTTCGGATTTTGATTCGATGCTCCTTGCGTTTCTACAAGGTATAGTAGAAATAGGGTCAATTTTTTATTGATCCCTTATACACTTTCCGACAATACTCTTTTGACAACCCTACACTTTTTAAGGTTCCTCCTTTCGGACCTAAGACTTTTCTTATGTCTTTTCAATCGGTACCTTAAGTTTCTTTAAGTCCCAATAGATATTGAAAATGATCCCAAGCATTATTTTGCTTTTATTGCCAAAATGCCATGACTTTTAGAAAATTTACAATTTTGCCACTAAACTTAAGGACTTATGTTCCAATATCCATTTGACCGCTAAATTTTCTCACATGGGTTGCTAAACTTATTTGTACTAAGTTTAGGTCTTCGTACTACCCAAAAGTTCAATTTGGTCATGCAAAAGTTCATATTTAAACATTGACCCCAAATTTTACATTTATTGCAAAAATGTTCCTAAACATTTTCCAAAAGGCAAAACCAGTCCCGAAACTTCACCAAACTTTCCAAATAACCCCATCACCTTATTTGGACCATTAGGAAGACCTCATACAAAACTTATCCCCAATTGGGTCCCCTAACTTTAAAATCTTTACAATTTGGCCGCCCACCTTTGACCCATAACTCAAGTGTCTCCAAAAATTCTCAAATTAAGTGGGGAGGTCCCCTGGCCTCCCTCTACCCATTCATGGCTGGTGTCAGCCAGAATCACTTCGACCGAGCCTGATCAGAAAAGTCAAACCAACCCACAGAAAATTGGGTCAACATCATAAACTCACCGGAGGTAGCACGTCGATCATCGAGATCGGTGGGGTTGGAAAGCTAACATTCTCAAGAGTCTGCAACCACTTGATCTGACTCAATTGGTGGTTTGTAGCTCCTGGAATTAACATTTTTGTTTTTTGTGTCACTTTGTTTATGATCTTCTAATTCCAAAATTTAATATAGATCCATTTCTAGATCAATTTGGACAAATTTTGAGGTTATGGAAAGTTGGTTGTGTAAGGGACGTACCCAATTTTTCTTAGCTTGAAAGAGCAGTTGAGACCATCGAAAATGGCCTCAAAAGCTTATACTCTATTTTAGTTCACTAGAGATTAGTCACTATGCGATCTTACCAGCATCGGTAGATGAAGAGTTGAAGGTCGAGAGACGTGGCAATGAAAAACTATGGTCCTCAGCTTTTCAGGGATACCAAGAACGTTGAAGGTGATAAAATGATGGAGATATCATCTATGGTAGTCGGGTTATCGAAAAAGTGAGTAGTTAGTGGTTGATAGAGGATTCTGAACAATTTTCGACGGGGTAGCAACCCCAACCCTAAAAATGCAAGCTTAAAAATAACTTTTAAGTATATTTGACAAAAGGTAGGTCCTGGTGTTTTTCTTAGTCATTTTTACTCTACCTGAAGAGGGATAGAAAAGATGAGTGAGTTTCTATAACTTAGTGAATGGGTGTTGGGAATGCATTTTCATAAAAACAGTTTTTGATTAGAGTGTGTCAGACTCCTTAATTTCCTTTAAAAACATTTCTTCCTCAAACTTCAATTTTTCAAAACTCTTTTCCTCATTATCCACATTAGGTGTGTTTAACAGTCAACACATGCCCTTCGTCATGAAGGGATCACACATTTGCAAGGTAGCCTGTCCACTGGACCCACTTGTGACATCAGAGCGACATTACTGGCCACCTAGATAGAAGCCCGTTCACTTCTACCCTAGGAATGAGTGGATGTTCGCAACATCCGACCCTCAAACCTAAAATCAACTTTGTGTTCGTATGAGGACAGAGACCTCATCCCGACCCACCCCGGTCTCATGCACATGAAGCTACGTTGAGCTTCCCTGACTGTTGGCATGACAAACTGCCCTTATCTCCACCATGTCATCCAGTATCCCTTAGGACACATCACTACCCCTCTTGGGCATCTTAATGGTCACGAACCTCAAGTGCATGCACAAACAAAAGTTTTCCACAAAGCCAATTATCTTTGATTCCACTAGTCCAACGGCCCCGACCCTTAACTCGACCTACAATTGTTTGTCTAGATCTGTCCATCGACCTGGTCCCGTTGCACTGCCGCCAGTCCATTGAGTATGTCGGTCCTATCTTGGTACCATGGCAAAGTTACATATTCATTCATTAAGAATTTTTATGGCTTAAACATCATGTTTGTTTACAAGCTCCTACTAGTGCCAATTGACATTCAGCCCATTTATGTGATTTTCCATAACCGGCATTTAGCCCCACAAATTCCAAAATCGAGGCCTCTGGCCTATCTGAGCTGTTATAGCTCTCGTCAAAAAGGTCTCTAAAAACTTTTAAGCATTGGCACACAGTTAGGTGAGAACACTTCTGATAAAATAATCTTTCCACTTAACACACCAACCGGGTGTGATAACATCTCCGCTTACAAAAAGGGTTTTCTCCTTCCTTTTAGGAAGTTTATCATATCAACTAGGTATGATCAATCTACTTACAACAAATAAGTAGTTTTTTCATTTAGTTCTCACATCACTCCAACTAAGTGGATGTTAAAATCCCATATAGAAGTGGTTTTTCATTTACGAAGTGCTCATCATCCCAACCGGGTATGATGTGAATAAACCCACTCACCCGATAATCGTAGTGTATTCCTTCGTAGTCAATTTTTGCTTCCACGCTAGCTTATCCTTGCTAGTATTCCGGTCCTTCATGTTTCTACACAATTTGAGACATCCTTATCTATTAACATTTAGCATGATAGCCTTCATTCCTCATGTATGAACGAAAATGCCCAAAATTTTTAGTTAATTGCATTTAGGTCCCTAAATTTCTTTTTCCTTGACTTTAGGTCCCTAATGCTAACTTTTCCACAAATTGAGTCCTGAAACTTCCAAAAATCCAATTTGGGTCATCAATTTAATCAAAATTGTTTAAGGGGTTCAAGTTTTCTAAATTTCCAGTTTGGTCCCCAACTTTTCAAAAAATTACCATTTTACCCCTACTTTACAAACATGGCAATTTTACCCCAATTACTTTTAAAAATTGACCAATTGGTCCACCAACATCCTTTTCATGACCAATTGGCCCTCAATTTTTAGAAATTGCAATTTGGACCCTCAATTTTACGGAATCCCCAAATTTCTCAAAAATTTTCCCTAATTTCCCCCTTTCAAGCTGGTTGAATTCGATTACAACAAATTGACCATTCAATCATAGTTAATTATTGAAATTGGAGGTATAAATCAGTTCCTACACATCCATACGATTTAATTGAGCTTTGAATCACATGAATTGAGGCTGAAACGAGCTCAGACGGAGCTTCGCCGAAAAACTATGCATAGAGAGAGAAAGCTTCGAAAGCTTATCATCAAAGGTATGGCTGTAAACCCCATCCCTTAAATACAAGGAAACCAGGGAAAGAACCGGTCAACCTAGAGGAGAAAACCGAACCAGTTCACAAACCCCAAGCGTTAGAGAAAGGGCAAAATGTGAAATTTACAAATCCCGATTGACCTAAAGAGTCATAAAAGTCATGGGAAAGGACTTTGGAATGAATTGGAAGTGAAAACTAGACCGGTTTAGGTGAACCAGACCTAAATCAGATTGAACCGGTTTGAAACACTATTGAACCGATTTCTAAATTCATTTTTCTATGTGTACTAAAAAAATTGAAATTAGAGAATTGAGGCCACCATTTGATAGAGAATGAATTTAGATTAATTTACAAAATTTAAATTTTGAAAAACTCGGTTAAACCGGGCTTGAACCGGCCGGTTTAAGCATTGTACTTGGTTTGGATCGGTCCGGTCCAGTTTGGAACAGTGTCTTCTTCTTCCTTTATATGACATCACTGTTCACTCGCCAGAAAATCAAGCAGCGCTAGCAAAAATGAAAAGTCTCCAGCTAGGGAGCTTCAGGCAATGAATAACTGCATGAAGGCTCCAATTGAATGGCCAACATGTCCTTGAGCTTCATATATACAGAGCCGCTCCTCATTCATCCTCCTCACACCTGAAAACATCTCTCTCTCCCTACTACTCCATTTTTTGGGGAAGCTCAAACTAGAGCTTCGACAAGGGCATTTTTATGAGCCAAAGAAGGCGTGGTTGGGTTCTTTAGATTTAGGGTGCAGTCAACTACCTGACTGTAGTCTCCATTTGCTCCGAGGATCGTTGGAGGAATGTTAACATGATAGAATAGTGAAGCTACTCCGGTGGACTGAAGTTGCCCTATTTTGGCTGAGCTAAAAACAGCCAATTCGAGCCCTTCTCAGGCCAAACCTAGCTCTCCCAACACCTCCACATCTCTCATACAAGTGAATTAGAGTGAAAAGGTAAGCCAATTTGGCTCCCCTATATTAATTCCGATCAATGTTAGAGAGAGAACCAACAAAACTCCAATAACCAAATTCTCCATCAATTTGACATGACTTGATGCGATTCTTGATCCTATGAGAAACCTCAGGACAAGAGATATTTGTCTAGATCAAAAGCTCGGACCGTCGCGCCCCCGACGGTAAACTTTCGAAACTTTATCTCTCTACATCCAGTTTTTCAGCGAAGCTCTGTTTGAGATCATTCCAGCGTCAATTAATGTGATTTAAAGTGCAATTGAATTGTATGGATGTGTAGGAACTCAAATCCATCTTCAATTTCAATAATTAACTTTAATTGATTGATCAATTTGATGAAATCAAATCCGGTCAGGTTGAAAGCTTGAAATTGGGGGAAATTTTGGGAATTTCAAAAATTCGAGGGACTAAAGTGCAATTTCCCAAAATTGAGGGCCAATTGGCCATGGAAAAGATGTTGGAGGACCAATTTGTCACTTTTTTGAATTATTGGGGTCAATTTTACCATTTTGTAAAGTAGGGGCAAAATGGTAATTTTGGAAAAGTTGGGGACCAAATTGGGAATTTGAGAAACTTGAACCCCTTTTTGTAATTTTGAATAAATTGAGGTCCCAAAGTAAATTTTTGAAGTTCCAGCACTGAATTTCGAAGAAAATTGGCATTAGGGTCCTAATGTTAAAGAAAAAGAACTTTAGGTACCTAATTGCAATTAATTTAACAGTTTGGGTATTTTATTCATTCATGGTGAATAAAGGCTATCAGGCCAAAGGATAATGAACAAGAATGTTCATATCGTATAGAAACACGAAGTACCTAGAATGCCAAACAAGACAAACTCATGTGGAGGCAAAAAACTAGTTAAGAGGAATTCACTACATTCACTGGTGGGTGGGAATTTTCATATCATACCTAGTTGGGATGATGTGTACCTCGGAACTTAAAACCTGTTATTATGTGGAATTTTTAACATCACACAAGGATGGGGTGATGTGGAAATTATGCAAAAAAACTACTTATCGGTTGTAAGTAGATCATACTCGGTTGGTATGATGGACTTCCTAGAAGGAAATGGAAAACTCATTTATCGGTGGTAAGCAGAGATGTCATCACACCTGGTTGGTGTGATAGATGAATGAAAAGATTATTTTTGTCGAAAGTGCTCTACCCTGACTTTGTGCCACTGCTTAAACTTTTTGGGAGTCCTTGACAGGAGCTCGAATAGCACAAATAGGTCGGAGGCCTCGGTTTTAAAACTTAGGGGCTAGAATGCCCAATTTTGAAAATCCCATACAATGGACCCAAGGCCAATTGGAATGAGCTCATAAACAAACTTGAGGTTAAGCCATGAAAACTTTAATGAATGATGTGTTTGGCCATGGTACCAAGACAAGACCGACATACTTAATGGACTAGCGGCAATGCGACAAGATAGGTCGACATACCAATCGAGACAAACAGCTATAGGTCGAGTTGAGGGTCGAGGCCGTTGGACTAGTGGCACCAAAGATTCAATGGGTTATGAGGAAAACTATTGTTTTGTGCGCATGCACTGAGGTTTGGGACCATTAAGACGCCCAAGAGGGGTAATAATGCGTCCTATGGGCTACTAGACGACATGGTGGATATAAGGGGAGTTTGTCGTGCCAACAATCAGGGAAGCTTGACGTAGCTTCATGCGCATAAGACTGGGGTGGAGTCGGGATGAGGTCTTTGTACACATATGGACACAAAGCACTTTTGGTCTAAGGGTAGGACGTAAGAGACGTTCACTCAAACTTCGGGTAGAAGTCTGATACTTCTATCAGGGTGGATGGTAAAGACGCTCTGATCCATAAGTGTGTGCAGTCAGAAAATTGACAACTCTTGTGTGACCCAAAGAGTAATAAAAACCTTGGAAAGGGACCTTAGGACAATTTGGGAAAGAAAACCAGATTGGTTCAGGTGAACTGGTTTGAACCACTATTGAACCAGATGCTAAATTCATTTTTCTAGGTGGCTTAGAAATTTCAAATTGGAGAATTGAGGCCACCGATTGATAGAGAATAAATTTAGATGAATTTAAAAGCTTTTAATTTTGAAAAACTAGATTGAATCAGACCTGAACAGGCCGGTTTAAACGTTGAACCTAGTTCGGACCGGTCCAGAACAGTGTCGTCTTCTTCCTTCAAATGATAGTACTGTTCACTCATCGGAAAATTGAACATCGCCGGCAAAGAAGAAACATTTATGTTCTGTGCATTCCAGGCCATCAATGACTGTTATTAAGGTTCCAAACGAACAGTCGGAGAGTCCCCAAGCTCCCTATATAAAGAGCCACTCTCCATTCATCCTCTACACACTTGAAAACTTCACTCTCCCTCAGCTACTTAGTTTTACGACGAAGCTCGAACCAGAGCTCCGACATAGTGTCTTTTCTATGCCAAAGAAGGTGTGGTCAGGTTCCTTAGACTTGGGGAGAAGTCATCTACATGGTGGTAGTCTCCAATTGCTTTGAGGATCACTGGAGAAGTGCTGGCGTGATCGAACAGTGAAGCAGCTCTAGCAGACCAAAGTTGCCATGTTTCTATCTTGCTGAAATTAGCCAATTCGAGCACTCCTCAGGCCAAACCAAGCTCTTCCAACACTTTCTCAGCCCTCCTACGACCGAATTAGAGCAGAAGGGTAAGCCAATTTGGCTCCCCTCTATGAATTCCAATCGGTGCTGGAGAGAGAATCATAAGATCTTTACTTACCAAATTCTCTCTATATTCGACATGAATTGAGGTTATTCTTGTTTTTAAGAAGAACCCCATGATGAGAGCTATCTGCCTAGATCAAAAGCTCGGACCGCCGCGCCCTGGACAGTAAGCTTTCGAAGCTTTCTTTCTCTACATTTAGTTTTCCAGCGAAGCTCCGTTTGAGCTCGTTTCGGCATCAATTCATGCGATTCAAAGTGCAATTGAATCGTATGGATATGTAGGAACTTAAATCTACCTTCAATTTTGACAATTAACCATGTTTGATCGGTTAATTTGATGAAATCAAATTTGACCAAGTTGAAAGGTTGAAATTGGGTGGAAAATTGGGAAAATTTTGGGGATTTAGAATATTCGAGGGACTAAAGTGCAATTTACTAAAATTGAGAGCCAATTGGGCATGGAAAAGATGTCGGAAGACCAATTGGTCAATTTTTTGAATTTTTAGGGTGAAATTTACCATTTTTGTAAAGTAGGGGTAAAATAGTAATTTTGGAAAAGTTGGGGACCAAATTGGGAATTTGGGAAACTTAAACCTCCTTTTGTATTTTTGAATAAATTGAGGCCCCAAAGTAAACTTTTGAAGTTTTGGGACACAATTTTGGGAAAATTGGCATTAGGGACCTAAAGTTAAAGAAAAAGAACTTCAGGGACCAAATTGCAAATAATTAAAAAGTTTAGGCATTTCATCCATTTGTGATGAATGAAGGTTGGTAGGCGAAAGGATAATGAACAAGAATATTCATATCGTGTAAGAACACGAAATACCGAGAACGAAAGCCAAGACAAGCTTACGTGGAGCAAAACGCCGGTTGAGAGGATTTCATTGCATTCACGGGCGAGTGGGATTTTCACATCATACCCGGCTGGGATGATGAGCACCTAGGAAATAAAAATCCGCTACTATGTGGGATTTTAATATCACACCTGGATAGGATGATGTGAGAAATCACACAGAAAAACTAATTGCCGATTGCAAGTAGATAATACCCTATTTGTATGATGAACTTCCTAAAATGAAGTAGAAAACTCGTTCATTAGTTATGAGCGGAGATGCCCTTACACCCTATTGTTGTGATGGATAGCTGGAAAATTATTTTGTCAGAAGTACTCTCCCCTAACTGTGTGCCACTACTTAAACTTTTTGGGAGACCTTCTTAATGGGAGCTCGAGTAGCTCAGATAGGCAAGTGGCCTCAATTTTGGAACTTGGCAGCTAAAATGGCTGATTTTGAAAACCTCGTACAATGGGCGCAAGGCCAATTGGCACGAGCAGGAGCTCGTAAATAAACATGAGACTAAGTCATGAAAACTTTAAATGAATTATGTGTTTTGCCATGGTACCAAGACAGGACCAACATACTTGATGGATTGGTGGTAGTGTGACAAGACAAGTCGACGGACTAGTAAAGACAAACAGATACAGGTCGAGTTGAGGGTCGGGGCCTTTGGACCAATGGCACCAAAGATTAAATGGCTTATGAAGAAAACTCTTGTTTTGTGCATGCACTAAGGTACGAGACCTTCAAGACGCCCAAGAGGGGTAGTGATGCGTCCTAGGGGCTATTGGACGACATGTTGGAGATAAGGGCAGATTGTCGTGCTAGTAGTCAAGGAAGCTCGACTTAGTTTCATGCACATGAGATCGGGGTGGGTTCAGGATGAGGTCTATGTCCTCATACGGACACAGAGTTTCTTTACAGGATTGAGGGTTGGATGTCACGTACATCCACTCATTCTCAGGGTAGAAGTGGATGGGCTTCTATCTAGGTGGCTGGTAAAGTCACTCTGATGCCATAAGTGGGTGAAGTGAATGTGTTGCCATGCGAATGTGTGATTCCTTCATGATGAAGGGCATATGTTGAATGTTAAACACATCGACTATGGTTAATGAAGAATAATGAATTTGAAAAACTGAGATTTTGAGAATGAAATGTCTTAAAGAAATTAAGGAGTCTAGCATACTCCAATTCAAAAACTATTTTTATTGAAACTTTATTTTTTTTAAAATATCTATTCACTGAGTTGTAGAAACTCATCCACCCTTTTATCCCTTTTTAGGAATAGAGAAATGACTAGGGATAACACCAGGCCTTACCCTATGTCAGGTATGTTTACTTTTATTAAGCTTGCATTTTATATGATATATGTTTTCCATGGAACAAGGTTAAGATTATGCCTAACTCCTCTTGAATTAAGGATGGAGGGAACCCCTCTTGAAGTAAGGAAGTGGCGATTGTTCACGGGGATCCGACCAAACCGAATCGGGGCGTGACAACTTGAGTGGTATCAGAGCTAACTTCCCTTGAAATATTATCAATATTATGCCCTAACTTTAATCAAACATTAAACTATCATGTTGGAAGGAGTCTCCCTACAAAGTTAGCTGTGAAATCCAATCCTCCACCCATAACCTTGAAAAAGACACCTACGCCAAGGGAGGTGGCCATTCAAAGATTTCTAAAGGGCGAGAAAAGATTACCAAAAGGCATGGTGAAAGATTACAAGAAACTTGTGGGAGCCTTATAGGAACCAGAAGGCATCACGTACCCTCCTCCTAGATAAGAGGAACGAGTGCCTCCTCCTAGGAGCCTAACCCCTCCTCCAGCCTCACAACAACCGAAGAGGCATCCAACTAAGGAGTTACAATAGTCATGAAAAAGGACTTTAAGATGAATTGGAGATGAAAACCAAACTGGTTCAGGTGAATCGGATCCAAACCGGTTTGGACAACTATTGAACCATATACTAAATTCATTTTTCTAGGTGACTTTGAAAATTAAAATTGGAGAATTGAGGCCATCATTGGATAGAGAATGAATTTAGATAAATGTAGATGCTCATAATCACGACCGGGTATTATGTAAATATGCTCACTCACCCGATGATTGTGACGTGTTCATCCTGAGTCAGTTTGTCAAGCCTACGCGAGCTTTCTCTTTCTTGTATTCTAGTCACATGTGTCACTACATGATTTGGGCACCCATATAAATTTCATTTTGGCATAACAGCCTAGGCTCACAATTTATCGATTAATTGCACTTAGGTCCCTAAAGTTCATTTTTCATTAACTTTAGGTCCCTAATGCCAATTTTTCCCCAAATGGAGTCCCAAAGCTTCCAAAATTCCCTAGGAGTCCTTATTTTATTCAAAATTATATAAGGGGCTCAAGTTTACCAAATTTTCAATTTGGTCCCCAACTGTTCAAAAATTACCATTTTTTTCCTACTTTCCAAAAATGGCAATTTGGACCCAAATGTCTCAAAAATCGGTAAATTGGTCCCTCAACATCTTTTTCATGTCTAATTGGTCTTCAATTTTAGGAAATTTCAAAAAGGTCCATCAATTTTACGAAAACACCAATTTTCCCCCAATTTCTCTCATTTAAACTGGTCGAATTTGATTTCTTCAAATTGGCAATTCAATCAGGGTTAATTGCTCTAATTGAAGGTATGGATCAGTTTCTACACTTCCATGTGATTCAATTGAGCTTTGAATCACATCATTTGGGTCCGAATTGAGCTAAACGGAGCTTCGTCGGAAAACTATACATAGAGAGAGAAAACTTTAAAGGCTTACTGTCGGAGGTGCGGTGGTCCAAGCTCTCGATCGGGGAAGGTAGCTCTTGTCCTGAGGTTCCTTCCAGGATCAAGAATTGCTACAATTTACATCGAATCAAAGGTGAATTCTATCAGTAAATTTTAGCACTTTCTCTATCTCCGATCAGCAACGACTGAGAAGTGCTGAATTGGCTTACCTATCAGCTCTGTTGAGGTCGTAGAAGGGTTGTGGAGGTGCTGGGGAGGCCAAAACATGGAAGCTTCAATTCGTCAGAGATGCTTCACTCTTTGATTCTGCTGGCACTTCTCCGGCGATCCTCGGGTCAAAAGGAAGGTGCTATCAGGTAGCTGACTTCCCCCGGAGTCTGTAGGACCCGACCTTGCCCTCTGAGGCTAAGAAAACTGCCTATATCGGAGCTCTTATTTGAGCTTCACCAAAAAATGGAGCAGTTGAGAGAGAATGGAGATTTTAGGTGTGTGGAGGATGAATGGGGAGGTGCTCTTTATATAGGGAGCTCGGGGACCCTCTACCCGACAACTTTCCTTTTTGGTTGAGCTTATCCTCGCCCTAAAACGGTCTGATTGGAGCCATTTTTCCTTCTCCAGTGTTATTCATTTCTACATTGAATGGACAGTACTATCATCTGTAGGAAGTTGACAGTGTTCCAAATTGGACCGGACCGGTCCGATCGGGTTCAATTTGTAAATCGGTCAATTCAGACCCGATTCGAACAGTTTTCTCAAAATTAAAATTTCTAAATTCATTTTTTATCTAATGGTGGCTTCAATTCCTCAATTTGGATATTTTAAGCCACCTAGAAAAATAAATTTAACAACCAGTTCAAGGATGGTTCAAACTGATTCACACCTGTTCAATCCAGTTCAGGTCTGGTTCACTTGAACCGGTCTAGTTTTCTCTTTCAATTCATCCCAAGGTCCATTTACATGATTTTTATGACTCTTTGAGTCACTTGGTGTTTGTCAATTTCCCATTTTACCCTTTTTCTATCGGTTAAGGTTCATGAACCAATTTGATTTTCTCTCTTGAGTTGACCGATTCTTTCCTTGGTTTTCTTATATTTAAAGGGCGGGGTTTACATACAATGTACTTTTTTTCCACAACAAGGTAAACAAAACAATTCAATAAAAATTACCTCATCCGAGGAAATCCTAGCGTGGTTCTTAGGCTCCCACTTTTAGTTGTAGAAGGTCTCCTAAAAAAGGGTTTAAGGGGATGGGGTGAGTTCGACAACTCAGTGAGTGGAGGTTAGGGGACATCTTAAAAAAGGTGATTCATTTATCCCATGATAAATAATTTCCTTTATTTGAGGTGTTTAATGGGTTTACTCATACACCCTTTATCAAAAGATGGATGCCTCAATGTTCTTCATTATTAATCATATTTAACACACATCTTCACACCCTTTATCATTAAATCGATCAAACGTTCGCAGAAAAGTCCCCGACTAGTGTGTTTTTACCATCCACCCTCATAGAAGTCCACGACCTCTACCAAAATTCTAAGTGGGCGTCAATTACTCGACCCTCAGACCCGAGTCATAGTTCATCTCCGCAAATGTGAGACGAGACCTCTCCCTCTCCAACCTCGGTCTCAATGCGCATGAAGCTTCTCCAAGCTTCAAGACATATTAGACAACTAAGCTTCCCTCTATGCAGCCTAGGTTGTCTAGTAGCCCTTAGAACCAACACTACCCTATGTCGGGAACCTCAAAGTTTCCCTATCATAAAATGCACTAACAAGAGTTTTTTTTAATTTAGACCTTTCTCTTTGGTGCTACCAGCCCAAAGAGTCCAACAACCCGGCCTCGGCTCGGTATCTACTAGGCCAATGAGTTCGACCACTCGGCTTCAGCTCATTAGCTACCAGCTCAACGAGTTAGACGACCTTACTTCGACTCAGCAACTGTCTCATACAATTTAGCCATTTTATGAGAGTTTTTCATAGGCACAAAATTCGTATCTTATTTACAGGACTGGGCATGTATATCCATTAGCCTTGGGCCCACTTATACGAGATTTCAAAATACGAATTTGGTGCCCACTTACATGGCACTAGGCCTAGCCCATCCTAATCGATCATGGGCCTTGCCCATATCTTACATCAAGAATTAAACTAGTTCATGACCCATCAGGTGTATTCATACACCGTCCATGGTTTTGCCATAATATCATGGTACATGCTTTCACAAAAAATATAACTACAAATTGTTTAAGCTTGATCACATAGTCAAGGGATTATATTTACGAAAAATCCAGTTTCAAAAAGGAATCAAGATTTAAAATACTTGGAATTGATTCAAAATGGTCCCGATATAGAACATTCCCACTCACCCAGTAATCGTGATGCGTTCATTCTGACTGGATCTCGGCCAGCAATGTGCCTCTCTGCACAAATCCTCAGACAACTAGTCCTACACGGTTCAAGTATTTGCATAAATAAACTTGGCATGAAAGATCTCATACTCTCATGTATTTGCACATGGGTCATTAATTATGCCTTAATTACATTTAGGTCCCTAAAGTTCATAACTTTACATTTAGGTCCCTAATCCTTAAGTTGTCACGCACCAACCCGGTTTCATTGTATTCCCATTGACAACCCACCACTTCCTTTGGTCTAAGAAGGATTACCCCTTCCTTTTGGCCATGAGGAGTGAGACGTACTTCTAACCTTGTTTCCTAACCTTGTTTCCTAGAATAGCTTTATACAAAACTTGAATAATTAATAAGGACTTTAGGCATACCTCACATAGGGTTTTGCTTTGAGAAATTCTCTAAGGGTTTGTCTCCTTTTATGAAAAAGGGTTAAAGGGAGGGGTGAGTTTCTACAACTCAGTGAGTAGGTGTTGGAAGTGAGTTTAACAAATAATTCTTCAAAACATTTCATCCTTTTTAAAATCTTTCACTATTATGTGTGTTTAGCTCTTTTTAGCACTTCCTCTTACTTAGGAAGAGTTTAGCAAACAAACAAATGCCATTTATCATAAAGGGTACAAACATTTGCAGGTGTAGTACTCCGACTACATCCACATGGGGATTAGTGTGACTTTGCTATCCACCCTGATAGAAGTTTGACCACTTCTAACCTGAGTCTGAGTGAAAATCATATTGTAAACCCTACCCTTTTGAGCTAAGGAAAACCAGGAAGAGAACCGATCAAACCAAGTGAGAAAACCGATCCAGTTCACAAACCCGATAAATTTTGAATGGGCAATTTAGGAATTTACAACTCCCAAGTAATCCAAAGCGTTCAAAATACTATGGAAAAGAACCTTAGGATGAATTGGAAGAGGAAAATTAAACCGGTTTGGATGAACCGGGTCAAACAAGATTGAACCAGTTTATGAACCGAGCCAGTTCATGAATCGGAACCAATAGAGATCAAGCAAAACAAAGGAATTCAACTCCATTATACTCCAAAGAAATTCATAAACCTTGGGAAGGACCCTTAGAACAAAGTGGGAGAGAAAAAATAGACTAGTTCGTGTGAACCGGGAAGGTTTGGTTTGGCCTAAGTAGGGCTTGAAATGGCCAATTTCAACTCAGCCGAAACAGGGTAGCTTCAGTCCGCCGGAGCTGCTTCACTATTCCATCATGTCGGTGCTTCTCTAGTAATTCTCGGATTGACTAGACTTTGCTATCAGATAGCTGACTTCTCCCCGGTTCTAAAGAGCCTAACCTCTCCTTCCAAGGTTAAGAAAAATTTTCAAGTCGAAGCTCTGGTTTAAGCTTCACCGAGAAATAGAGCAGTAGAGAGAGAGAGAGAGAGAGAGAATGAATGAATGGGGATGACCTCTTTATATAGGTGTAAAACTGTATATTAAATGGGAGAGATTTATTACTAGTATTAATATTGTCATAAATTATTGGTATTAATTCTAATAATTTAATTTCAGTATTAAATTATTATAAAAGGTTTTGACCAAAATTTCGGGTTACAAAAAAATCATACTTCCCAAGAGGTCAATTTCAACTCAGCCGAAACAGGGTAGCTTCAGTCTACCGGAGCTGCTTCACTATTCCATCATATCGGTGCTTCTCTAGTAATTCTCAGATTGACTAGACTTTGCTATCAAATAGCTGACTTCTCCCCAATTCTAAAGAGCCTAACCTCTCCTTCCGAGGTTAAGAAAAATTTTCAAGTCGAAGTTCTGGTTTAAGCTTCACTAGGAAATAGAGCAGTAGAGAGAGAGAGAGAGAGAGAAGTGTTCGAGTGTGAGGAGAATGAATGGGGATGACCTTTTTATATAAGTGTAAAACCGTATATTAAATGGGAGAGATTTATTACTAGTATTAATATTGTCATAAATTATTGGTATTAATTCTAATAATTTAATTTCAGTATTAAATTATTATAAAAGGTTTTGACTGAAATTTTGGGTTATAAAAAAATCATACTTCCCAAGAGGTCACTCATCCTCACACTACTCTCGGGCAAGCACACTTAACTTCAAAGTTCTTATAGATTCTTGTTCACCTGAACCAATTTAGTTTTTCTCTTTTAATTTGTCTTAAATTTCTTTTCCAAGGTTTAATGAACCCTTCTAAATTGCTTGTTCCCAAATGATCGGGTTTGTAAACCGGTTCTGAATCCTCACTTGGTATGACCGGTTCTTTTCCCTGTTTTCCTTAACTCAAAAGTGCGGGTTTTACATGAAGGATGTGTGTTGGGTGATGACACACTGGTAACTAAGAAGTGATGGGAAAACCCAAATTTTTATATGAAGGAATTTTTGAAAAGAAAGGAGTATGGCACACTCCATATAAACGTTTTTCTTAAAATTTAAAAGTAGACCTTTGAAAAAACTCATTCACTGAGTAGTCATACTCACCCCCTCCCTTATATCCCTTTCAGGAAATCCCGAAAAGCCTATCCCTAAAGACCGTCAACTAAAGATGTCTCTAAGACGGGTATGTAAAGTTTTAAATTTCATGTAGTTTTGATTATGCTATTCCAGGAAAAGGTGCAGGTTAAAGAACGCCTTACTCTTTACGGTTTACAATAAGGGGAAACCCTTTAATAAACTGGAAGAGTGGTAGATTGATCACGGGGATCCGACCAAACCGGGTTGGGGTGTGACCCATACGTTCAACCCTTACACCCACAATTACTTCGTGTCCGTATGACGATGGAGACCTCATTTTGACCCCGCCTCAGTCTCATGCGTAGGAAGCTACTCCAAGCTTCATGACTAACTGGTATGAAAAACTTGCCCTTATTTCATCTAGGTCATCCAACAACATTTGGGACCAATCGACTACCCCTCATGGGCATCTAGTTGCTCTCGGAATCTCATGCATGCAAAAAAAAATAGTTTTTTTAATCATTAGCCATAATATTTGGTGCCAACAGTCCAACGGCCCCGACACTCGACTTGGCATGTAGTTTTTTGCCTAACCGGTTTTTCGACCTAGTCCTAGCATATTTCCATTAGCCCATCGAGCCTTTTCAGACCTATCTTGGTATCGTGGCAAGTCACCCACAAAATTTCCAGTTTTTATGAGATTTTTCATAGCTCTTATAATCATCTTTATCTATGGGCTCCAACTCGTGCCCACTAGCCTTGGGCCCACTTTGCAATTTTATCAAAAATTGGGCATTGGCCCTATAAGTTCAAAATTGAGGCTCCCAACATGTTGGAGCTATCCTAGCTCTCATCAGAAAAGTCTCTCAAATAGTTTAAGTTTTGGTACATAGTCAAGGGAGATCATTTCTGGGGAAAACAGTTTTTAAGCTCAAATGCACTCATGAGACCAACCAGGTATGATGATAGAAAAGTCCCACTCACAACCGGTAAGTAGGTTTTTCATTTCAAAATGGTGCTCACCACCCCAACCGAGTATGATGTTATTAAACCCACTCATAATGGCTTTTAATTTAGAAAAAGGTGTTCATCACCCCAACCGAGTATGATGTTTGAAATTCTCACTCACTCGATGAACGTGACTTGTTCGTCCTAGTCGGACTTCCTGTCCTTATCATGCTCCCTTGCACACGTTTTTTTCCAATATGTCCTTACATGGTTCATACATATTTATGAGGAAAAGTTTGGCATGAAGGGCCATCAATTTTCATGTATTTGCAAATTGGGCCCCAACTTTTGTCATATTACAATTAGGTACCTAAAGTTCATAATCTTTGACTTTAGGTCCCTAATTCTCATTTAATTTCAATTAAGTCCCTAGGATTCCCAATATCCCTCTTGGGTCCTTAATATTAAAAAATTATAGCCCCTGGCCTGTCAGAGATGTTCTAGCTCACGTCAAAAAGTCTCACAAATTATTTAAGCAGTGACACACATTCAGGGGAGAACACTTCTGACAAAATCCTCTTTTAAGTCATCACACAAACCTGTGTGATGATAGGTCCGCTTACAACCGGTATGCGGATTTTTCCTTTCCTTTAAAAAACTCATCATACCAACCCAGTATGATGTTTATTGGATCCTACTCACAATTGATAGGTAGGTTTTTAGCATTTAAAATGTGCTCATCACCCCAATCGAAAATGACATTTAAAATGTCTCACTCACCCGTAGATTGTGACATGTTCGTCCCCAATCATCTTGCTTGCGTTCTTGTCTCAAATATCCCTACACAGTTTGAGTATCATTATCAGTAAGGGTTAGGCATGGCAGCCTTTGTTTTCTCATGTATAGGATGCTCAAATACTTGGTTTATTGCACTTAGGTCCCTAAAGTTCATTTTTCTTGACTTTAGGTCCCTAATGCTAAAATTTCCCTCAAATCGAGTCTCAAGGCTTCTAGTATCCTCTTTGGGTCCTTAAGTTACTTAAAATTATGAATGAGGCTCAAGTTTTACAAATTCCCAATTTGGTCCCCAATTTTTCAAAAATTACATTTTGCCCCTACTTTCCAAAAATAGCCATTTGGCCCCAAATCTTTTAAAAATTAACCAATTGGTCCTCCAACATCTTTCTCATGGCCAATTGACCTTCAATTTTGAGAAATTACATGAAGGCCCCTCAATTTTTTGAAATCCCCAATTTTTCCCTAATTTCTACCTCATTTACTGATCAAATTTGATTTCTTCAAATTGGCCATTCAATTGGAGTTAATTGCTCTAATTGATGGCATGGATCGGTTTCTACACTTCTATATGATCAAATGGAGCTTTGAATTGCCGAATTTGGATATGAAACATACCGTTGGAGGTACGGCAGTTCGAACAAGATTTGGGGAGGTAGCTCTCGTCCTTGGGGTCTTCCTAGGATCAAGAATCGCTACAATTGATGTCCATATCAATGGGAATTTTGTTAGTGAAATTCGTCACTTTCTCTCTCTAGCATCGATCTGCAACGATACAGTAGGGCCAAATTAGTTACCTTTCACCTCTATGGAGGTCGTATGATGGTCATGGAGACCTTGGGGAGGCTTGGTTCGGCTTGAGGAGCTCTGAATGGCCAAATTTAGCTCGGCCAAAATAGGGTAGCTTTGAACCGACAGAGCTGCTTAACTGTTTGATTCCGCTGGCACTTCTCCTACGATTCTCAAGTCGAAGGGAGGTTGTTGTTAGGTCGTTGACTTCCCCCGGAGTATATAGAACCCAACCTTATCTTCTGAGGCTGAGAAAAGTGTCCAAGTCAGAGCTCTGGTTTGAGCTTTGCTAGAAAATGGAGCGCTTAGGAGAGGAGGACGATTTGAGGTGTGTGGGGGGGATAAATGGAGGGAAGCTCTTTATATAGGAAGCTCGGGGACCCTCTAACTGACCAGTTTCCATTCTAGTCGAGCTTATCATCACCTGAAAATGCCCTGATCAGAGGGAATATTCATTCGTCGGGAATGAAAAGTTTTTGAACCGATTAATAGTGTTGTCACCCAAGGAAGAAAATGACACGGTTTCGGACCGGACTGGTCTGGTCCGACCATGTTCAATGGCAAAACTCGGTTGGTTTAAGTCCGATTCGACCAGTTTTCTCAAATCTAAAAATTTCTAAATTCGTCTAAATTTATTTCCTATCAAATGTTATACTTAATTTTTCCAATTTGATTATTTTAAGCCACCAAGAAATAAATAAATAAATATAAATTATAATATATTTATTTTCTATCACCTTTATTTTCTATCATTTTGAGCTCTAATATCATAAATAAATATAAAAATATAATATAAAATATAAAATTATTTTCTATTACATGATTTAGGGGATATAAAGGTGGGTAAGTTCCTCCTCTTTATTAAGATGGAACATCCAAATTTAGGGTTGGAGAAGGAGGTGGCATACACTCGACATGTCCTCTACCTATACACTGAGCGGTGTGCAGTGTGGGTACAAATTGGACATATATTTGACGTCTTGAATCCTCACTCACTCTAGCGTCTATACCAACCCAACTTTTCTTTGCAATGTTGAGATACTAATTTAAATTCTATGAAAATGGGAGCTCCCGAAAATTCAGCACTTCCTTAATCTGAATTCTGATTTAACTTTAGCTGTTATTTGCTATCTTGAAAGTCCAAAGGGATATGGACGTATTTGTGAGTTTCTGAGATGGGATTCCCAGTCAGCTTTTTCTTCCTTGGATGGAAAAGTCACGTGGCATATATAATATACAATCACTCACCTAATCGAATCAAGTTGAATATAGCGACAGTGCAAGTGCAAAGAATGCAGCAGTAAAATCCAAGACAAGCAATCACATCTCATTGCACCCGTGGATCACACACCAGGATCCAGTTGGTATGGAGAGCCAATTTCAAAACTGGAGTCCTAATTCAATTTCCTGCATTTTGTCTCGCAAAAGAACGTTGCATTTGCAAATTTGGTTAGATAAAGAAAATGACATGGTGGTCATTTTGATTTCTTACGTTTATATGGATGGCTTTCCATAGGTTGATGCAAGTACCATAATCTCTTTTCATATTTTATTTATATAAAATTTTATTTTATAATATAAGTGATAAGATTTATGTAACTTATCTTATAAGAAAACTCATAAATTATCTACTTTAAATAAATAATATTTATATAAAATTATAATTTTATACTTATAGAAAATATTAAAATGATTATTATATATAAAATTAAATATTTTAATTATAATAAATTATTTAAGATATATAAATTAATGTTATCGTAAATAAAATTTATAGTATAAAAAATTAGAATTTTTAATTATATAAAATATGTATAGTACATAACTTATACATAATTCTTTTAAAATATATAATTTATATAAATTAATTTATTATAGTAAAAAGACTATTAAAAATAAAATTCAAAAAATTAATTATAGTAAATTATTTCCAATACATAAATTAATATAAATTATAGTATATAAATTCTAATTTTTTAATATTAGTTCTTAAATTATAGTATGATATATAATTATTTTAAATTATTTAATTTACTATAAATTGACTTAGTAGACTAAAATAACTATCCTAAATAAAATTAAAAAATTAATTATAATAATTTTTTTGAAGTGCAATATATATATAATTATAATTTTTTATTTATACGGTAAATTGATATATTATACATTTTTGTACTAAATTATTTAATTAAAAAAATATTGTTGCAAATAAAATTACATAAAATTAAAGTTTTAAATATAATAAATTATATTATATAAATAAAATAAGTGGTACATCTATTTTATAATTTATAATTATATAAAATATTTACTGTACACGTAATACTATTATAAAAAAATAACTGTTTAACAATAAATTATTATACTAAAAAATTTTTATTTGCATAAATTATATTTTTCTACAAATTACTATTTATATAATTACCTTACATAAAATCGAAATATTATAAAATTACTAAATTAATTTTTATAAATAAACGACTATTTATAAATTTTTTACATAAAATAACAAATTTTACTAATAAAAGTTTCTAATTATGTAATTTTAATTATATGTACATAAGTAAATAAATAATTATAAAGTTATTTATATATAATTATATTATAATTTATAAATATAAATATAATTTTAAAATAAGTGTATTTAATCCGTTGTTTGGAAATAATTAAAATCAAAATTAAACAATAATAAGATTAATCAGGTTTTTGGGAGTACGGGTCCGATTCAAATCAGATTCGTACCACGATCGAGTACTAAAAACACATGTATAATTCAAATACGATCCGCACGAACAAAACTCAATTTGAGTTTTGATACCCGGCACCAAACTTGATGGGATGAGAGCCCACAATCGGGTCTCAAGATTATAAATTGAACCCGACCAGCCGGTACAAGTCCGGCCTCTAGAGTACTTATTCTTGTAGATTACGAGTTAGTTGTTACATTATATTATAATACATAATTGTTTTAAATTATTTAATTTATTCTAAATAATTATATTATATAAAAATAAAAAATAATTATAGTAAATTATTTACCCTACCTACATTAATTGATGTATATAAATATATAAAATTATTAATTTTACTTATATTATAAGTTGATAGATGATACCTAATTATAAAAAAATATTTAACTTAAATAAATTAATTTTATTGTACATAAATTAAAATATATTAATTATAAAAAATATTTCATATATATATATATATATAAATTAGCATTATTATATATAAAATACTTTATATAAATTTCATAATTTTTAATTATATAAAATATTTATTATTAATAATCCTGTATTTATTTTATTTACATAAATTATTTTTTGGTATAAATGTTATTAAGTTAGTATATTATTTGTGGTAAATAAATGACTATTTATTAAAATTATACATAAAAATAAAAAAATATATATAATTATATAATCTACTAACTATATTATTTATTAAATTACATGTAAAATAATAATAAAGTTATTTATTTCGAATTATATTACGAAATTATAAAAATAATTATCATAAATTAATATAATTTTAAAATAATTATATCCAATTAATTATTTTAATTTGGATTTCGTATGATTTGGTTTGAATTCAACTTCTATACTCGGATGGTAGTGCAGGGAAGTACTATTACAATGTACTTGTGATTAAATTTATATTTATTAAAAATATTAATCTAATAAATATTAATATCCTATTTTATAAATATATTATTTTTGTTTAATTAAGTAAATGTTCATCATTATCTCAACACATAAAAAATGAACATGTTGAAATATACAGTAAAAAAATAATTATAATTTTACTGAACTTTCACAGTTGGGTAAGTTCGTCTCCATTGAAATTTATGCAATTAAATAATGGTTAAATTATAATATTATAGGAAAACTTTTGGGCTAAATATCACTTTTTATGTCAAATATTTATAATATTAAATATTTTATAAAATTAATATATTTGTGTCAATTTTAACTTTTGTTGAGATGTATTTCACAATTTATTATATAATCAAATTTATGATTGAAAATAAATATCCTTACTACTACATCACAACTAATTAATTTAAGAGAAATAATTTATTTTGAATGTATTTTGATTTTAATATAAAATTTCTTAACTTATATATATAAATATTATATTTTATTAAATTATATATTTAATTAAAAATAACACAATATATATAATATTCATATAATAAAATTATATATAATTAACATTTATGTAATCAATTTGAAATAAAAAAATAAATTTATTACACAAATATAATATAAAATTATATATACTTAAAATTTTATTAAGAATTATATATACTTTATGTTTTAAATATAATTTTATATATAATTTATGATATACAAATTTGTATATAAATTATGATATCGAGTGCATTTATATATAAATTATGTATAATTTTAAAGTAGAATTTATATATAATTTATACTTTTTAAAATATATGTCTAATATAATGGTACTAAAATCACACCGTTTACTAATAAAATTCTATAACTAGTGAAAATATAGATATGCAAGAAGTTTAGTTTACTTTATGAAATTTATTATAAAAAATTAATTATATATAATTTTTATTTAATAATATATATTATGAAGTATTAATAAAAATGATATATAATCATAATTTATATCAAATTAAAATATATTTGTATAAAATATTGAATTTATTATTTTAAATTAATTATATAATTTTTAATTCATAATTTTATTAAATAAAAATATATAATTTTTATTTTTTTTAAAATAATTACATAATTTAAGTTATATAATATAGGATTTATATGGAAAAATATTTTATTATAATTTAAAATGTTTACGAAACTAATACTAAATTATAATATTTTAAAATTTTACACAAGTTATCAATACTCTAAAATAATTGGTATAATACTATAATTTATTTATTAAATAATAAAAAAAAGCTCTGGAATCTATTGAATATTCAAATGAGAAAGAGACTAGTAGAAAGAGGAAATCCTGCACGGCAAGTGGGTCAATCACCCAATTAAATGTAATTTGTTTGGATAGCTCCCTTCATCAAGGGGTCACTTTCCCTTCCTCTCATTGCTCAAAATGTGAATAAATATCTCCTTTGTCCCTCTAAAAAGATAAAATATTACAATAAGTGTAAATTAATATCCATAATTGGACATTGGATTAACAAGCTTTTACATTGACCAATGATGAAAAAAGAGTTTAATACTCTAATGGATGACACTGGTCGGGTGGAATTATCCACATACCAATAGCATTTTTCCCACAAACCATGCTAATCATCTCCTAAACTAACAACACAATTCTTCTTGCATTTTTAGCACATGGCTACTCGGACCGACCAGAACTTGCACCGGCAAAGGCTACATTGTGATGGGCAAGCGAGTGAGACTAATCGATCAAAGGGAGGGATATATCAGATCGTTAAAGCACATAATCTATAAGACTACACAAACAAGAACCCTGAAATCTCAAATACAGTACAAGTAAAAACTAAGGAATCTGCAGATGCATCTATTCTATGAGAAACTTGCAATACTCTAATTCAGATACTGATAGTGTTCGATACTCAGATGCATTGGTACTAGCCACCGGAGGTGATTTGTGCCCTTGACGGAGGGGATCCTCCACCTGCCGAGATGGCCTCCTTCAGCTTAGTTGCGTGATGGACTACTTGTTTGATCCTCTGCAAACACATATGCACGATTGATTTTACATTTAGTAATTCAGTTTAAGCTCCAATCCCTATGGCCCCTAATCTTTATTTAATTATATCCAATTTCATTTCTTCAATATCCCATGATTCCGCAACTTGTAAGAACAAGAAACTAACTGAAAGAACAAGGAATCGGAATTAAATAAGCGTATCAGGTTGAGATGTGAGGAGATCAATAATCAATTACTAGACCTTGTTGTCGGAGTAGATCTGGAGCCTGATCTTCCGGTGGCTCTGCTTGCTGTTCTGGTGGCTTCCGATGATGATGAAGGCGCAGATGGTGGCCGCCGCCAGTCCGAAGGAGCAGATGGCCCCTATTCCGGTAAGGCCCAACTTCCACAAGCTCAGCCCTCCCCTGCTCGCTTCTTCTCCGGTAAGGTCCTGGAGGTTGATATCACTGTCCATCTCCGGCGAACTCCCCTGAGAGCAGGCGTCCGGTATCAGCTTTTCAACGAACTGGAAGTGCTCGAGTGGTGGCGAGATCGGCCTCGATCCTGCCGAGCGTGGGGACTCGAGTACCTTCTTCATGTCGACGAATTCATTCTCCTTCATTTTCTTGAAGGAGACTTGCGAGACCGTTTCCTGATCCTCCGAAATCGGATCTCCTTCTTCCGCCGGGCCCTTCCTGATCGGCGGATCCAGTAAGATCCTCACGGGGACGATGCGGCCCGGCGGCGGCGGGGAGAGCCTGGAGGTCGGAGGAGGGCACCGGAAGTGGTCCAAATCCAAGGTGAAAAAAGTCAGGGAATCGGCTGCCATGGCCGCCGTCCTCTTACTGCTCAATAAGGACCTCTCCTCACTGTCGTCACTGAAGCTGTGGAACCCTTCGATCGGGAGCAGCTCCCACTCGTGGAGATCCATTATTATTTTTTATTCTTGAGAGAAGGGATTCGAGAAATAGAGCAAGATGAATGAATGAGAAGGTGAGTACAATAGGATGAAGGAACACATATCAGGCTTGGGGGTTGAATTTTATGGGGTTGAGATGAATTAAATTGCATTAAAGTGAATCCCATGAACATCAACTCCACTCAAAGAATCAGCAAGGCGTATACAGTAATTATATACATACATATATATATATATAAACTTGATCATTTAATAAATAGTACGAAGAAATTCCATACCTTACCAGCTCCTCATCCTTTTAAGTTATTCTTTATTAACCCAATTTTTTTATGGTATTAGAGTTATAAAGTTTTCTTCGCAACTGATTTTCAATATTGGACCTTTCTCTTATGGGGAGACTAGATTACCATAACATTTTATTCAAACAACGAAGTAATGATAACCTTTTTATTTATTTCTAATTTACATTATTGGTGCCAATCAAACTCACAACACTAATTTTTATATTTAAAAAAATAAAATTAGCCACCTTTTTTAAATATAATTTTTTGGTTATGCTTAAGCTGATTTAGGTATTTATACTCCCCAAAAGTCATTTGGTTATGCAAATATTCATATTTGTACTTTATTCCCTAACTTTCCTTTTATTGTAAAAATGTCCATTGATTTTTTTCAATAGGCAAAACAAGTCCCAACTGTCACAAAACATTCCACTTAACCCCAAAACTTTATTTTACTCATTAGAAAAACCCCTACAAAAAGCCTAGCATTTGAGTCCCCCAACTTTAAAATCTTTACATTTTGTCCCTCAATCTTTGACGCACAATTAAAATATCTTGAAAAGGTCTCAAATTAAGTGGAGAGGTTCCCTAACCTCCCTCTGGCCCGTTATAAACTTGTTTTGGCTAGAATCCACTGAAATTGCTCCAAGTGGGCTTGATCAAAACTACCAACACAATACAATGTAAGTCGGGTCAAAGTTGGAAACTCACCGAAGGTGACACATCGTGTGAAACTTGTCCTCTCAGACCAAGGAGCCCGAAAAAAAACATGTAACTTACATAGGGAAACCGAACCATTTAATGAACCGAAAATGGTAAAGAATGGGTTAAAGTGGGAAATTTGAAAATCGAAAGTGACCAAAAATTTATAAAATTCTTGGGAAAGAACCATGAGCCAAATTGGATAAGAAAATCACACCGGTTCAAGGTGAACAAGACTTGAACTGAGGTGAACCATGGTGAATCGGTTCAATAATTCATTTTTCTAGGTAGCTTAAAAAGATCAATTTAGAAAATTGAGGCCACCATTAGATAGAAAATGAATTTAGATTAATTTAGAAATTTTTAATTTTTAGAAAACTGGTCAAATCGAGTCTGAACCGACCGATTTTGTTTTCGAATCACCGAACCCGGTCAAACCAAACCGATCAATAGACGGCTAACAGGTCAGTGCCCAATCAGCATGTACGGCCAATTAGCGTGCGACGCATGGCAAGGAGCACCTTGTCAGCCACTCGGTTAGTGCCTAAAAGCACTAGTCAATTAGGGAGAGACATGTGTCTGGTCAACAGTCAGCAGATGCCCGCTCAATAGCCACACATACACGAGCAACCAATGAGAGGCTGCCACGTGTCCAATCCACTTATCAACAATTGATGCGACGGCTGAGTAGGATTGTAAACCCCATCCCTTTAAGACAAGAAAATCGGGGAAAGAACTGGTCAACCTAAGTGAGAAAAAAACCGAATCGGTTCACAAACCCGATCATTAAGATAACTGGCAATTTGGGAAATTTACAACTCTCGAGTGACCCAAGGGGTTCATAAAATCTTGAAAAAGAATCTTAGAACAAATTGGAAGTGAAAAACTAGACCGGTTATGGTGAATTGGATCCAAGCTGAATTGAATTGATTTACGAACTGAGCCGGTTTATGAAACGAAACTGATAGAAATAGGGAAAATTGGAAATTTTATAGATCTCGAGTGACATTAAAAGTCACAAAAGACATGAAAAAGGACTTTAGGATGAATTGGAGATGAAAACCAGATCAGTTCAGGTGAACCGGATCCGAACCGAATTGAACCAGTTTTGACCACTTTGAACCACTATTGAATCAAATGCTAAATTAATTTTTCTAGGTGGCTTAAACAATTTAAATTGGAGAATTGAGACCACCATTAGATAGAGAATGAATTTAGATAAATTTAGAAATTTTTAATTTTAAAAAATTCGGTCGAATTGGGTCTAAACCGACCGGTTTAAGCTTTGAACCCAATTTGGACTGGTCCGGTCCGATTCGTAACATTGTCATCTTCTTCCTTTAGATGACAGTACTGTTCACTCGCCGAAAAATTGAGCAGTGTTGGCGAAGATCAAAAGTCTCCGGCCAAGTAGTTTCAGGTAATGAATGATCGCCATTAAGGCACCAATCGGACAACCAAGAAGTCCACGAGCTTCCAATATAAAGAGGCCCTCCTCATTCATACTCTCCACACCTGAAAACTCCATTATCTCTCAATTGCTCAAATTTTCGGTAAAGCTCGAACCAAAGCTACAACTTGGGCATTTTTTTGAGCCAAAGAAGGCGTGGTCGGGTTCTTTGGATTCAGGGAGAAGTCAGCTATACGCCTGTAGTCTCCATTTGCTCCAAGGGTCGCCGGAGAAGCGCTGACGTGATGAAATAGTGAAGCAGCTTTGACAGACTGAAATTGCCCTATTTCAGACGAGCTGAAATCAGTCAATTTGAGCCCTTCTCAGGCCAAACCAAGCCCTCCCAACACCTCCAAAGTGCTCCCTACAACTGAATTAGAGCTGAAAGGTAAGATAATTTGGCTCCCCTCTATAAATTCCGATCAATGCTAGAGAGAGAACCGACAGAGCTTCGATGACTAAATTCTCACTCAATTCGACATCAATTGATGCAATTCTTAATCCTAGGAGGAATCTCAGGATAAGAGCTATATGCCCAGATTAAAAGCTCGGACCACCACACCCTCGATGGTAAGCTTTCTCTCTTTAAGTCTAGTTTTCCGGCGAAACTCCATGTCACGCCCCGACCCGGTTTGGTCGGATCCCCGTGATCAACCCGCCACTCTCCCGATTTACTAAAGGGTTTTCCCTTATATTATAAATCGTACAGAGTAAGGCGTTAACCTGCACCTTTTTCCAGGAATATCATAAATCAAAACTGCATAGTAATTTAAATTAGTTGTACCAATCTTGCAGGCGTTTAATTGCGCAAGTCCTTTAAGGTTCGGCTTTCCGGGACTTCCTGAAAGAGGTATAAGGGAGGGGGTGAGTACAACTACTCAGTGAGTGGGATTCAAATCTTTTAACTTTCAAGAAAAACACTTATATGGAGTGTGCCAGACTCCTTTGTTTTCAAAAAAATCATTTCATTTAAAAATTCATCTTTTTCCATTATTTCTTAGTTATCGATGTGTCATCACCCAACACACATCCTTCATAATGAAGGTTACACACATTCGCAAGTCAGTATCACTACTGAACCCGCTAGTGGCTTCGGAGCGACTTTTCCTGCCACCCGGATAGAAGTACGACCACTTCTACCCTGGGAATGAGTGGATGTACGAAACATCCGACCCACAATCCCGAAATCACTTCTTTGTGTCCGTATGAGGACAGAGACCTCATCCTGTCCCCACCTCGGTCTCATGCGCTTAGTGCTACTCCAAATTTCGCACAGACACCTGGAACGACGAACTGCCCTTATAGCCACCAGGTCGTCCAGTGCCCTTAGGATGCATCACTACCCCTCATGGGCGTCTTGATGATCCCGTACTCAGAGTGCATGCACAAACAATGTTTTCTTATATTGCCATGTAATATGTGGTGCCATTAGTCAAACGGCCCCGACTCTCAACTCAACCCGCAGCTGTTTGTCTTGACTAGTCCGTCGACCTGTCATGTCGCACTGCCGCTAGTTGACTGAGCATGTCGGTCCTATCTTGGTACCATGGCCAAACAATTCACTTATTAAGTTTTATGGCACATATATCATGTTCGTTTACGAGCTCCTGCTCGTGCCAACTGGCCTTGGGCCCACTGTACGAGATTTTCAAAATTGGGCATTTCGCCCCCAAGTTCCAAAACCGAGGCCCTTGGCCTATCAGAGCTATTCGAGCTCCCGTCGAGAAGGTCTCCCAAATAGTTTAAGCATTGGCACACAGTCAGGGGAGAACACTTCCGACAAAAATAGGTTTTTACTATCCATCATACCGACCGGTATAAGGACATCTCCGTTCATAACCAATGAACAGGTTTTCAACTTCCTTCCAGGAAGTCTCATCATACCAACCGGGTATGATCTACTTACAACTCGTAAGTAGTTTTTCCGCATAACTTTCACATCACTTTCTTTAAGTAGTGATGATTAAAATACCACTAAACAGTGGGTTTTTATATCGAGGTACTTATCATCCCCAACCGGGTATGATGTTAGTAAACGCACTCACAACCGGTAAGTGGTTTTTAACTTTATAAGGTGTGCTCATCATCCCAATCATGTATGATGTTTGTAAACCCACTCACTCGTTAATGCCGTGAATTCCACTAGACCGGTTCTTGGTATTCACGCGAGCTTGTCCTTGCTGGCATTCCCGGTACTTCGTGTTTCGGTGAAGGCACGGTGGTTCGAGCTTTCGATCTGGGCAGATAGGTCTCATCCTGAGGTTCATCCTTTCGATCCTAATTCGGTCGTGGAAAGGCTGAGAAAGTGTTGGGAGGGCTTGAAATGGCCGATTTCAGCTTGACCGAAATAGGGCAGCTTCGGTCCGCTGGAGTTGCTTCACTATTCCATCATGTCGGCGTTTCTCCAACGATACTCGGATTGATTGGAGTTTGCTATCAGATAGCTGTCTTCCCCCCGGTTCTAAAGAGCCCGACCTTTGTTCAAGTCGAAGCTCTCGTTCGAGCTTTACCGGGAAATGGAGCAGTAGAGAGAGAGAGAGAAGTGTTCAGGTGTGAGGAGAATGAAATGGGGATGAACTCTTTATATAGTTGTAAAACCCGTGTATTAAATGGGCGAGATTTATTACTGGTATTAATATTGCCATAAATTATTGGTATTAATTCTAATAAATTAAATTTCAGTATTAATTCTAATAATTTAATTTCGGTATTAAATTATTTGTATTAATTCCAATAATTTAATTTAGGTATTAAATTATTGCTATTAATTATATATTAATTTATAATAAGGCGTAAAAATTCATATTTTCCAGGAGGTCACCCATCCTCACATTACTCTCAAGTAAGCACGCTTAACCTTAAAGTTCTTATAGAAGCTAGTTCACTTGAACCACTTTGGTTTTTATTTTCTAATTTGTCTTAAGTTTCTTTTCCAAGGTTTAATGAACCCTTTGGATCACCCGAGAGTTGTAAATTCCCAACTTGCCCGTTCAGAAATAATCGGGTTTGTGAACCGGTTCTAAATCCTCACTTGGTTTGACCGGTTCTTTTCCTGGTTTTCCTTAGCTCAAAAGGGCGGGTTTTACACTCCGTTTAAGTTCATTACAGCATCAAATTGTGTGATTCAAAGTGCAATTGAATCGTATGAAGGTGTAGGAACTCCAATCTAACTTAAATTTCAAAATTGACTCATTGGATCGGTCAATTTGATGAAATCAAATTCGACTCAGTTAGAAGGTTGAAATTGTGGGAAATCTGGTGGTTTCAAAATTTTGAGGGACTAAAGTGAAATTTCATAAAATTGATGGCCAATAGGGATGATAACGATGTAGGAGGACCAATTAGGCAAATTTTGGAATTTTTGGGGCAAAACATACCATTTTTGTAAAGTAGGGGAAAAGTGATAATTTTGGAAAAGTTGGGGGACCAAATTGGAAATTTGAGAAACTTGAACTCCTTTTTGTGGTTTTGAATAAATTAAGGTCCTAAAGAGAATTTTAGAGTTTCAGGACTCAATTTGAGGGAAAACCATTATTAGGGACTTAAAGTTAAAGAAAAAATAACTTTAGGGACATAATTGTAAATAATAAAAAATTTAGTTTTATCATTCATCTGGGATGAATGAAGGCTATTAGGCCAAAATATAATGAACAAAAATGTTCATATCATCTAGGAACACGAAGTACTAGGAATGCCAGTTAAGAAAAGTTCGCGTGAAGGTAACAAGCCGACTAAGGGGAAATTCATTGCACTATTAGGTGAGTGAGATTTAATATCATACCTAGTTGGGATGATAAGCACTTCGGAAATGAAAACCCACTACTAAGTGGTGTTTTAACCATCACTCCTGGTAGGAGTCATGCGGATATTACGTGAAAAAACTACTTACCGGTTGTAAGTAGATCATACTCGGTTGGTGTGATCAAACTACCTGGAAGGAAGTAGAAAACCCACTTATCGGTTATAAGTAGAGATGTCCTCATACCCGATTGATGTGATGGACGACTAAAAGTTTATTTTTCGAAAGTGCTCTCCCCTAACTGTGTGCCACTACTTAAACATTTTGGGAGACCTTCTTGACAGTTGCTCGAATAGATCAGATAGGTCGAAGGCCTCGGTTTTGGAACTTGGGGGCTAATATGCCCGACTTTGAAAAATCTCATATAGTGGGCCGAAGGCCAATTGGCACGAGCAGGAGCTCATAAACAAACATGAGTTTAAGCCATGAAAACTTTAAATAAATGATATGTTTGGCTATGGTACCAAGATAGGATCGACATACTCGATGAACTGGCGGCCATGCGACATGACTAGTCGACGAACCAATTGAGACAAATAGCTGTAGGTTGAGTTGAGGGTCGGGGCTGTTAGACCAGTGGCATAAAAGATTAAATAGCTTTTTAGAAAAAACTTTGTTTGTGCATGAACTTGAGGTTCTGGACTATTAAGACACCCAAGAGGGGTAGTGATACGTCCTAAGGACTGTTGGACGATATGGTGGAAATAAGGGAAAGAGAAGCCACTATGTTTGAGTTTCTCATCGTACCACTTAGTCATGGAGTCACTGTGTTTGAACTCCACAAGGCTACTATGTATGGGGCTTCCTAAAGCTATTGTGTTTGGAGCTTCCTGAAGCTACTGTGTTTGAGTTTCATGCGCACGAGACTGGGATATGGTCTTTGTCCTCATACAGACACAAAGTTTTGTTACGGGATTGAAGGTTGAATTTCATGTACATCCACTCATTCTCAGTGTAGAAGTGGACGTGCTTCTATCTAGGTGGCCGGTAAAGTCGCTCCGACACCACAAGTGGGTACAATGGATGGGCTGGCCTGCAAATGTGTGTTCCCTTAATGATGAAGGGCATGTGTTGGTTGATAAACACACCGTTGTGATGAAAAATGGCTATAAAAACCAATTCGACATCAATTGATGTCATTCTTGATCCTAGGAGGAACTTGAAGAGGAGAGCTACCTGTCCAGATAGAAAGCTCAGACCGCTGTTCCTTCACCGGTGAGCAATTGAAGCTTTCTCTCTCTACAGTTTGTTTTCCGGCGAAGTTCCGTTTGAGCTCGTTCCAGTAGTAAAGCTTGTGATTTAAAGTGCTATGGAATCGTATGAACATATAGAAACTCAATTTCAACTTCAATTTCAACAATTAGAAGTGTTTGATTGGTCAATTTGATAAAATCAAATTCGGCTATGTTAGAGAGTTGAAATTGGGGAAAAATTTTGGGGAAATTGGGGATTTTCAAAAATTCGAAGGACCAAAATGCAATTTTATAAAATTGAGGGTCAATTAGGCATGATAAGAATATTAGAGGGCCAATTTAGAATTTTTGGGGCAAAACTTACCATTTTTGTAAAGGAAGGGCAAAATAGTAATTTTGGAAAATTTGGGGGTCAAATCAAGAATTTGGGAAACTTGAGGTCCATTTTATGAAATAGAGTAAATTGAGATCCAAGAGGAATTTTAAAAGTTTTGGGAGTCAATTTGAGGAAAACTGACATTTGGGACTTAAATTTAAAAGAAAAATAACTTTAAGGACCTAAATGCAAATAAAGGAAAAGTTGATATTTTCTCACTCGATTGGAACGAATGAGGGCTATTAGGCCAAAGAGTAATGAACACGGTTGTTCATTTCATGTTGAAAAATGAGACATTAGGAACGCCAGCTGAAGTTAAGCTTGCTAGGGAAGGAAACCAACTAAGTGGAATTTCACTGCACGATTGGGTGAGTGTGATTTATATCATACCTGGTTGGAGATGATAAGTACCTCGAAATGAAAACCCACTACTTATTGGTATTTTAAATATTACAACATAGAGGAGTGATTTGAAAATGATGTGGAAAAAATACTTACAAGTCGTGAGTAGATCATTCCCGGTTGGTATGATGAAGCTTTCTCGGAGGAAGTGGAAAATCCGTTCATCGGTTATGAGCGGAGATATCCTCATACCTAGTTGGTATGATGGATAGTTGAAAATTTATTTTTGTCAGAAGTGCTCTCCCCTGACTGTGTGCCATTGCTTAAACGATTTGGGAGACCTTCTTAATGGGAGCTCGAATAGCTCTTATAGGCTAGAGGCGTCGGTTTTAGAACTTGGGGGCTAATATGCCCGATTTTAAAAATTTTGAAAAGTGGGCCATAGGCCAGTTGGCATGAGCGGAAGCTCATAAATAAACATGAGACATGTGCCATAAAACTTTAAATAAATTGATTGTTTGTCCATAGTACCACGACATAACTAACATGCTCAGTCAACTAGCGGTAGTGCGACATGACAGGTCGACGGACCAGTCAAGATAAACAACTGCAAGTTGAGTTGATGGTCAGGGCTGTTGGACCAGTGGCACCACAGATTATATGGCATGGTGTGAAAATATTGATTGTGCATGCACTATGTGTACGAGACCTTCAAGACGCCCAAGAGGGGTAGTGATGTGTCCTAAGGCCCTGGACGACCTGGTGGGTATAAGGGCAGTTTGTCGGACAAGGTGACCTTGCGAAGCTCGGAGTACCTTCAAGCGCACGAGATCGGGGTGGGGATGGGATGAGGTTTCTATCCTCATATGGACATGGAGAATTATTACGAGATTGAGGGTCGGATGTCGTGAATATCTACTCATTCTCAAGGTAGAAGTGGACATGCTTCTATCTAGGTGGCTGGTAAAGTCGCTTCGATGCCACATGTGGGTTCAGTGTACGTACTGGCCAGCAAATGTGTGTTTGACCTTCATCATGAAGGATGTGTGTTGGGTGATGACACACCGTAACTAATAAGAAATGGTGATAAAAACTAAAATTTTGAAATGAATGGATTTTTGAAAAAAAATAAGAAGTCTGATACACTCCAATATAAATCTTTTTCTTAAAAGTTAAATTTTGAAAACCCATTCACTAAGTTGTTTTACTCACCCCATCCCTCATATGTCTTTTTAGGAAATCTCGGAAAGCCTACCCTCAAGGACCACTAACTAATACGCTTGTGAGATAGGTATGTTTAATCTAAAATCTTGTGCAATTTTGATTTATATTATTCCAGGAAAGATATAGGTTTAAAGGACGCCTTACTCTTTACGATTTATAACAAGGGGAAACCCTTAGATAGACTGGGAGAGTGGCGGATTGATTACGGGGATCTGACCAAACTAGGTCGGGGTGTGACAAGTACAATCTCATCCTCCTCCTACTAATGTTCCTCCTTTGATGGACATTCCCAAATACCTCAAAACCCTCTGATAATTAGGATGTAAACCATTCCTCGGAGAAAATGATGTGGGGGCTGCTATGGATTGTCTATCTAACATCAAGAAATTCATGGGGATAGTCAGGATTCCACCAGAGGATATAGTGATCCTAGTAGAGTTTTTCCTAGAAGCTAGTGCAAAGAGGTGGTGGGATAACGTCAGAAGGTTGCATGCCACCACCCCACATGGGAGCAATTTGAGGAAAGATATATGGAGGAATACCTAGCTCCACATCTAATCAATGAGATGAAACAAGACTTCCTCTGACTCCGACAAGGGCTTAATTCTATCTTGGAGTATGAAACTAAGTTTAACGAGTTAAGATCCTTTGCCCCCAACCTAGCCGGACCTGCGGATGTTTGGCAACGATTTGTTGACGGTCTTAATATGGACATACGAGATCAAATAAGAGTACTAGGATGCCCTACAGATTTAGCTACTATCATCAGTATGGCTCATGAATGTGAGCGTCTGGTACAGACGAGACGCCGCCGGGTAGAATAGACCGATAGGAAAGAGGAAGAAGTAAGACAGCCGATGAAGACAAAAGGAGCCAGGTGGAAAGAAATGGAGAATAAGAATGGGGTTCCCTAGGACAATGCAAAGGTTATTATACTCAAAGGGAGACAAATATAGCCCTGCCAAGAAGAAGTCCCTATTATTCCTAGTGCCAAAAAAACCATGAAGCACCATGCTGAATATGCTATGAATGTAGATAGCCTGACCACTTTGAGAAGAACTACCCAGCCCTTCAGGGAAATACACAACGAAGTACCCACCTACCACATCAAGGAAACCCATGGGCACTAGACAGAGGGCAAGACATTACCACTACATCGAGAGTCCCAACCAGAGTATACAACCTCACCCAAGAGGAAACATGGAAGGACCCTAGTACCGTAGTTAGTACTTACCAAAATTCCCTTGAATAAAGATAGCTAAAGACTGCAATTCGTTATCATCATAATAAATTTATATTTCTTCAAAGATAAACTTATGATACAAGTAGGAGGAAATACAAAAGATGTACCCACTAAATTTTGAGGAGGAAATGGGAAAGAATGGCATCTAAGTGTGTCATTTTGAGGATAGATACACTCAAAGGATACATAGAATTCTAGAAGAAAAGGGGAAGAATACTACCAAGGAAGGAAACCCCAGGGAATCATACATATCCCAACTAAGAGGTAGTGGAAACAAGTGACGAGGGATAAGAAGATTAGTTTGCAAAGGAAGTGTATGCTGAGGTGAAAGAATTAAGGGAGGCATACTAGGATGATCCAAGGAAGTAAGTTAAACCCAAGGGAACGATTGGATAGCTTGAAACTCTAAATCTTGAAATTCTGAGCAAGAACCATCAAGAGCATGAATCCTACCCTAAGTAGAGGAGGAAGTGAACCTAAGGATATCACTTTGGACTTGTGGGTAAGACATGCCTAGTTATGATAAACTCCAGGAAGTGAGTAAACAACGGAAAGGAAAAGACATCCCTTAATTGTGTGATTTAAAGGGACAAAGTGAAAGAACAACCAAAGTGTTGGCATGTCAAGCAAATCCCGAGTTAACATTAAGGGAAATTATTCCCGATGCAAAGGATGTTGATTTAGTTTTGGGGACAAAACTCCTAAAAGGATGGGAGAGTTGTAAATCCCATTCCTTTAAGACAAGGAAATCGGGGAAAGAACTGGTCAACCCGAGTGAGAAAAAAATCGAACCGATTCACAAACCCAATAATCAAGAGAACTAGTAATTTAGGAAATTTACAACTCCTGAGTGACCCAAGGGTTTCATAAAATCTTGGAAAAGAACCTTAGAACAAATTGGAAGAGAAAAACTAGACCGGTTCAAGTGAATCGGATCTAAGTCGGATTGAATCGGTTTATGAACCGAATAGGTTTATGAACCAGAACCAATAGAAAGAGGGAAAAATGAGAAATTTATGGATCTCAAGTGACCTAAAGATCACAAAAGTCATGAAAAAAGACTTTAGAATGAATTGGAGATGAAAACCAAACCGGTTTAGGTGAACTAGATTCGAACTGGATTTAACCGGTTTGGACCGGTTTGAACCACTATTAAACCATATGCTAAATTCATTTTTCTAGGTGGCTTTGAAAATTCAAATTGAAGAATTGAGGCTGTCATTAGATAGAGAATGAATTTAGAAATTTTTAATTTTGAAAAATTCATTCGAATCGGTCCTGAACCGGCCGATTTATGCTCTGAACATGGTTTAGTCTAGTTCGGAATAGTGTCATCTTCTTCCTTGAGATGACAGTATTGTTCACTCACCGGAAAATTGAGTAGCGCCAGTGAAGATGAAAAGTCTCCAGCCACAGGGTTTCAGGAAATGATTGACCACCATTAACATGCCAATCGGACGACCAAGAATTCCCCGAGCTTCCTATATAAAGAGCCCCTCCTCATTCTTCCTCTCCACAAGGCGTGGTCAGGTTCTTTGGATTCAGGGAGAAGTCAGCTACACGCATGTAGTCTCCATTTTCTATGAGGGTCACCGGATAAGCACCGGCATGATCGAACAGTGAAGTAGCTCCGATGGACCAAAGCTGCCTTGTTTCGGCTAAGCTAAAATCAGTCAATTCAAGCTCTTCTCAAGCCAAACCAAGCCCTCCCAACACCTCCAAAGTCCTCCCTATAGCTGAATTAGAGCTAAAAGGTAAGCCAATTTGGCTCCCCTCTGTAAATTCTAATCGGCGCTAGAGAGAGAATCGACAGAACTTTGATGACTGAATTCTCACTTAATTCGGCATCAATTGATACAATTCTTAATACTAGGAGGAATCTCAGGACAGGAGCTATATGCCCAGATTGAAAGGTCGGACCACCACGCCCCCGACGGTAAGCTTCCGAAACATTCTCTCTGTAAGTCCTATTTTCTGGCGAAGTTCCATTTGAGCTCATTTTGGCATCAAATCATGTGATTCAAAGTGCAATTGAATCGTATGAAGATGTATAAACTCCAATCTAACTTCAATTTTAAATATTAAACTAATTAGATCAGTCAATTTGATGAAATCAAATTCGACTGAGTTAGAAGGTTAAAATTAGGGGAAAATTTTAGGGAAATTTGGGGATTTAAAAAATTCAAGGGACAAAAGTGCAATTTCATAAAATTGAGGGCCAATTCGGCATGATAAAGATGTAGGAGGACCAATTGGGTAAATTTTGGAATTTTGGGACACAACTTACCATTTTTATAAAGTAGGGGCAAAATGGTAATTTTGGAAAAGTTGGTGGTCCAAATCGAAATTTGGAAAACTTGAACCCCTTTTTGTGGTTTTGAATATATTTGGTGAATTTTAGAGTTTCAGGACTCAATTTGAGGGAAAACCAGAATTAGGAACTTAAATTTAAAGAAAAAATAACTTTAGGGTCCTAATTGCAAATAAATGAAAAATTTTATTTTCTCATTCATTTGGGATGAATGAAGGCTATTAGGCCAAATGATAATGAACAAGACATGTTCATATCATGTAGGAACACGAAGTACCGGGACCGCCAGCTAAGACAAGTTCACGTGAAGGTAACAAGTCAACTAAGGGGAAATTCACTACACTATTGGGTCAGTGAGATTTAATATCATACCCGATTAGGATGATAAGCACATCAGAAATGAAAACCCACTACTATAAGGTATTTTAACCATCACTCCTGGTAGGAGTGATGTGGAAATTACATGGAAAAACTACTTACTTGTTGTAAGTAGATCATACTTGGTTGGTATGATCAAACTTCGTGAAAGGAAGTTGAAAACTCGCTTATCGGTTATAAGCAGAGATGCCCTCATACTCGGTTGATGTGATGGACGGCTAAAAGTTTATTTTGTTGGAAGTGCTCTCCTTTGACTGTGTGCCACTACTTAAACTGTTTGGGAGACCTTCTTGGCGATATCTCGAATAGATCAGATAGGCTAGAGGCCTCAATTTTGGAACTTGGGGGCTAATATGCTTGACTTTGAAAAATCTTGTACATTGGGCCCAATGCTAGTTGGCACGAGTAGGATCTCGTAAAAAAACACGAGTTTAAACCATGAAAACTTTTAAAAATGATATGTTTGGCCATGGTACCAAGATAGAACCGACATACTCGATGAACTGGCGGTCGTGCGACATGACTGGTCGACAAATCAGTTGAGACAAACAGCTGCATGTCGTGTTGAGGGTTGGGGCCGTTGAACCAGTGGCACAAAAGATTAAATGGCTTTTGAGGAAAACATTGTTTGTGCATGCACTTGAGGTTCGAAACCATTAATATACCCAAGAGGGGTAGTGATGCGTCCTAAGGACTGCTAGACGACATGGTGGCGATAAGAGAAAGAGAAGCCACTATGTTTGAGTTTCTCGTCAAACCAGATAGTCATGAAGTTATTATGTTTGTAGTCCACGGAGTTACTGTGTTTGAACTCCAAGAGGCTACTGTGTTTGGGTCAATCTAAATTCGACCAATTTAGATTTCCTGTGGCTGAATTGAGTCCTCTCTTAGCCCCCACGGCCATCACACGACCACTCTAGAGGAAAAAGGTAAGCCAATTGGACCCTCCTCCATCAGTGTAGTTTGGTTCTAAAGAGAGAAAGTGCTAGATTTCCTTGATCAATTCCCATTGATACTGACACCAATTATCCAAATTCTTGATCCTAGAAGGACCCTGAGGACAAGAGCTAACTTCCTGAACAAGAACTTGGATTGTCACACCTTTGATGGTAAGCTTTCGAACCTTTCCCTCTCTATATCCAATTTTCTAGTGAAGTTACGTTTGAGCTCATTTCAGACCCAAATTTTGCAATTCAAAGCTCAATTGGATTATATGGAAGCACATGAATTGATTCATGTGACCAATTTGAAAAATTAACTCTATTTGAATGGCCAATTTGAAGAAATCAAATTTGGTCAATAGAAAGGGGTGAAAATTGGTGGTAAAAATTTGGGGGAAACTGGGGATTTTAAAAAATTTAAGGACCTCTATGCAATTTCTCAAAATTGAAGGTAAATTGGCAAATTAGAAAGATGTTAGAGGACCAATTGGTCAGTTTTCAAAAGAATTGGGACCAATTGGCCATTTTTGGGAAGTTAGGGGCAAAATGGTAATTTTAGAAAAGTTTGGGGCTGATTTGGAAATTTAGAAAATTAGAGCCCCATTTACAATTTTAAGAAAAATAAGGACCCAAAGAGGATATTAGAAATCCTTGGGACTTTATTTGGGAAAAATTAAATACTTGGGACATAAAGTGAGTAAGTATAAACTTTAGGGACCTAAGTGCAATAAAACCAAGATTTGGGTAGAGTTGTCAATACGTGAGAACAAGAAGGCTTTCACGTAGAATTCTTCCTTATAACGATGTTCAAACCCTATAGGGACATGTTGGACCAGGAAGTGAACAAAAAGGGAGCACAACCTAGATTTGGAAAACCGACTGGGGATTAACACGTCATAGTCATTGGGTGAATGAGAATTTTACACATCATACCAGTTGGTATGATGAGCAAAATTTAAAAATGAAAATCCACTTGTGAGTGAACATACCTCTATCATCATACCGGTTGGTGTGATGAGTACTTTTAGCTAAAAACTATTTTTGTTGGAAATGTTCTCCCCTAACTATGTGCAAATGCTTAAACTATTTGAGAGACTTTCTAACTGGAGCTAAAATAGCTCCAACAAGCTGGAGGCCTTTATTTTGAACTCGCAAGGCTCAAGGCCCAGTATTTGAAAAACTCGTGAAGTGGGCCCAAGGCTAGTGTGCACTGGTTGGAGCCCATAGACAAACATGAGTAAAAAGAGCCATGAAACTCTCATTAAATTGGAAATGTTGTGTGAGTTACCCCGATACCAAGTCGTGAATGAAAAGGCTCGATGGGCTAGTGGAAGTAAGCCAAGACTTGGTCGACAGATCATTTAGGCAAACAACTACATACCAAGTCGAGTGTTAGGGCCGTTGGACCGTCAACACCAAAGATGATGAATATTATGTGAAAAACTATTGTTTGTGCATGCACTTTGGTTTAAGACCATCGAGACACCTATAAGGGGTAGTGATGGATTCCAAGGACTATTGGACAACTTGGTTGCAATAAGGACAGTTTTTCGTACTAGTTAGTCATGAAGCTACCGTGTTTGGGGTTCTTGAAGTTATTGTGTCTGGGCTTCTTACACATGAGATCGGGGTGAGTGGTTTGGATGAGGTCTACATCCTCATACGGACACAAAGTGATTTTGGGTTTGAGGGTCGGGCATTTGGGGCATCACTCAGACTCAAGGTAGAAGTGGTCGAACTTCTATTAGAGTGGACCGCAAAGTCGCGTTGATCCCCAAGTGGGTGTAGTCTTGGACAGCCCTGAGAATGTTTGTACCCTTTATGATAAAGGGCATGTGTATGTTTGATAAACTCCTCCCGAGCAAGTGGAAGTGTTTAAAAGAGCTAAACACACATAACAATAAAGGATTTGGAAAAAGGATGAAATGCTTTGAATAATGATTTGATAAACTTTATTTTGAAAACTCACTCCCAACACTCGCTCATTGAGTTATAGAAACTCACCCTCTCCCTTTTCCCTTTTTTTTTTCCAGAAAAAGGAGACCAAATTAAGAGATCCTACAAAGATGAACCCTAAGTCAAGTACAATTAAAGTTCTTTTAAGCGTTTCTTTAGTTTTGAGTAATGCTATTCTAGGGAACAAGTTTGGAAATTTCACCAGACTCCTCTTAGTCTAGAGAAGGGGTAACTCTTCTTAAACCAAATGGAGTGGCAGGTTGTTCATGGTGATCTGACCGAGTCTAGTCGGGGTGTGACACATCGGCCGTTGATGCTGGTGGGGCTGGATAGCTGATTCTCTCAAGAGTTTGTGGCCACTTTTGACAAAGCTCAAACTAGAGATCTGACTTTGGCACCTTTCTCCACAACCGAAGGCAAATTTGGGTTATTTAGAATCTTGAGGAAGTCAGCTACACGATTGCATACTAATATCAGCTCAAGGATCACTAGAGAAGCCCCGACGACCTCATACAATACCTGTTGTCCCTTGGTAGTCTGCAATCCGAACTGGTCCAGCTCCTTTCGAGCCACTCTTGGGCCAATTCCAACCAAACCAAGCTCTCTAGACCACCCTTAGAGGAGCCTTGACCTTTCCTGAGCTGAATTGGTAAGTCCCTTATGCCGCTTTTTTCCATAAATTACTATTCATAGTGCATTTTTGTTGAAGACTAAAATATGAAATTCTCACTGCTCAAGCCAACAATTGAGGCGCGATTTGATCTAGGATGGATCTCTAAGAAGAGAGTAATCCATTAGAATTAAAAGCTTCGATCGAAGCTTTCTCTCTCTAGGCCAATTTTCCAATGAAGCTCCATTCGAGCTCATTTTAAGCCATTTTTAGTGTGCTAAATGTCATGCCCCAACTGGTTGGTCGGAAACCCATGATCAACCCACTACTCTCCTAGACCTTGAGGAGTCGCTCCTCCTCTAGATCGTGAAGAGTTAGGCGTATTGCCTGCCATGTTCCCTATAATGACATTATATGAAACTGATGACATAAATCATACCTGGGTTCAAGACTCGGTGAGGGAAGTTCTTGGATGATCTTTTCCTTCCTAAAAAAAATTTTAAGGAGAGGGGGTGAGTTTCACAACTTAGTGAGTGGGGGAGATCTTAGGGATGTAATCATCTAGGTGTTTGATACCTTCGTTGTATTTCATTATTTACCCCTTCTTGATTTGGCACACAATCACATGCCCTTTTTTATCATAAAAAGGGATCACACGTCTGTAGAACAGTCCCTAACTGTTCCACTTGTGCACCAGAGCACCTTTACCATCCACCCTGATAGAGGTCCTTGGCCTCTACCCTAAGTTTGTGTGGACATAAATTGTTTGACCCTCAAATCCTAATATACTTTGTGTCCAATTTGTGGGATGAGATCTCTTACCCCCTCCTACCTCAGTCTCTGTGCGCATGAAGCTCCTAGAGCTTCTCGACATACTAGACAACAGATCACCCTTATGCTCCCTAAGTCATCTAGCAGCCCTTGGAATCACCACTACCCCATACCAGGTGTCTCGATGGCTCAACATCTCATTCATGCAAAATCAACGGTTTTTATTTATCATAACCTTGGTCTTTGGTGTTACCGGCTCAACGAACCAGACAACTTGACTTCAGCCTCATAACTACTAGTCCAATGAGTTGGAAGACCCTGCTATGGCTCAGTAGCTACTAACCCAACAAATTTGTTTATCGAACTTCAGCATTGTAACCAAATCACACAATTACTCATTATAGAGACTTTTAAGGGCTCAAGTCTTGCTCATTTTTAACGGGCTAGTACCCATGTCCATTTTGCCTTGGGCCCACTTGCACTATGTAGTCCATCACCAGAATTAGCTCCCAAATCGTTTATGTAGAGTCACCTAGTAAGGGGAGGCTAATTCAGGAAAAAGAATGGTTTTCAACTTCAAATGCATGGCCATCGTCCCAATCAGAACCGATGCTAGAAATTCTCACTCACCCGATAAATGCTGCTTGTTCGCCCTAGCTGGACTTCTAGTCTTGGTTGTGCCTCCTCGCACATGGTACGTTCCAATATATTCCTATAGGGTTCAGACATGCTCGTGAGGAAAATTACTATATGAGAGGTCTCCCAAAAGTTTAACATTCTCACTTAGTCCCTTGGATTTCTAGTATCCCTCATGGTCCTCAATTTTCTAAAATCACAAATTTGCTCTCAATTTTTCCCAAAATTGCCAATTGTTCCTTAAACTCCATTCTTTCTCAATTGCTCCAATTTCTAGCGAAGCTTGAACCAGAGCTCTGACTTGGGCACTTTTCTTAGCCAAACAAGATAAAGTCGGGTTCTTTAGAACTAGGGAGAAGTAGCTACATGCTTGTAGTCTCCATTTGCTCCAAGAGTCGTCGGAGAAGCGCCGATGTGATCGAACATTGAAGCAGCTCCGGCGAACCGAAGCTGCCTTGTTTTAGCTGAGCTAAAATCGGCTAATTCAAGCTCTTCTTAGGCCAAACCAAGCCCTCCCAACACCTTCAAAGCCTTCCTACAGTGGAATTAGAGCTGAAAGGCAAGCCAATTTGGCTTCCCTCTATAAATTTCAACTAGTGTTAGAGAGAGAACCGACAAAATTTCAATGATAAAATTCTCACTCAATTCGGCATCAATTAATGTAATTATTGATTCTAAAATAAACCTCATGATGAGAGCTATTTGCCCATATTGAATGCTCGGACTGCCGTGCCCCCGACGGTAAGCTTTCAAAGATTTCTCTCTGTAAGTCCAATTTTCTAGCGGAGCTCCATTTGATATCATTCTGGTACCAAATCGTGTAACACAAAGTGCAATTGAATTGTATGAAGGTGTAGGAACTTCAATGTTTCGGCTAAGCTGAAATCAACCAATTCGAGCCCTTCTTAGGTCAAACCAAGCCCTCCCAACACCTCCACAGCCCTCCTACAACTGAATTAGAGCTGAAAGGCAAGCCAATTCGGCTCCCCTCTATAAATTCTGACCAGTCCTAGAGAGAACCGATAGAACTTTGATGATTAAATTCTCACGCAATTCAGCATCAATTGATGCTATTCTTAATTCTTGGATAAACCTCAGGACGAGATCTATCTGCCTAGATCGAAAACTCGGACTGTCGCGCCCCCGACGGTAAGCTTTCGAGGATTTCTCTATCTAAGTCTAGTTTTCCGGCGGAGCTCTGTTTGAGCTCATTCTAGTACCAAATCGTGTGATTCAAAATGCAATTGAATCATATGAAGGTGTAGGAACTCCAATGTAACTTCAATTTCAAATATTAAACTCATTTGATTGGTCAATTTAACAAAATCAAATTCAACAGAGTTAGAAGGTTTAAATTGGGGGAAATTTGGGAATTTCAAAAACTAGAGGGACTAAAGTGCGATTTCATAAAATTGAGGACCAATTGGGCATGACAAAGATGTTGGAGGACCAACTGGGCAATTTTTGGGGCAAAACTTACCATTTTTGTGAAGTAGGGGCAAAATGGTAATTTTGGAAAAGTTGGGGAACCAAATTGGAAATTTGGGAAATTAAACCCTTTTTTGTGAATTTGAATAAATTGTGGTCCTAAGATAAAATTTAAAGGTGTTGGGACTCAATTTGAGGAAAAACCGGCATTAGGGACTTAAAGTTAAAAAAAATAACTTTAGGGACCTAATTGCAAAAGAAGGAAAAGTTGGTTTTCTCGTTCATTTGGGATGAATGAGGGCTATTAGGCCAAAAAATATTGAACAAGAATTTTTTTATTGTGTAGGAACATGAATACCAAGAACGCTAGCTAAGGCGAGTTCGAGTAAGGACAACAACCCGACTAAGATGAATTTCACTACACTATCGGGTGATTGAGATTTTTATATCATACTCGGTTGGGATGATAAGTACCTCGATAATGAAAACCCACAGCTAAGTGGTATTTTAAATATCACACCTGAGAGGAGTGATGTGAAAATCATGCAGAAAAACTACTTATCAGTTGTAAGTAGATCATACCTAGTTGGTATGATGAACTTTCTCGAAGGAAGTGGAAAATCCGATCATCGGTTATGAGTGGAGATATCCTCATACTCAGCTGGAATGATGGACAGTTGAAAATATATTTTTGTCAAAAGTGCTCTCCCCTGACTATGTGCCACTACTTAAACAATTTGGGAGACCTTCTTGATGGGAGCTTGAATAGCTCTGTTAGGTCGGATGCCTCGATTTTGGAACTCAGTGGATGTTATGCCAAATTTTGAAAATCTCGAACAGTGGGCCCTAGGCCAGTTGACACGAGCAGGAGCTCATAAACAAACATGATTTATATGCCATAAAAACTTAAGTAATTGAATTGTTTGGTCATGGTACCAAGACAGGTATCTGGGCTAGTCAAGACAAATAGCTACAGGTTGAGTTGAGGGTCGGGGCCGTTGGACCAGTGGCATCACAGATTGTATTGAATCATGTGAAAATTGTTGATTGTGCATGCATTGTGTTTATGAGACCTTCAAGACGCCCAAGAGGGATAGTGATGTGTCCTAGGGCCCTGGACGACATGGTGGATATAAGGGTAGTTAGTCATACCAGAAGCCTTGCGAAGCTCGATGTAGCTTCAAGCGCACGAGACCGGGGTGGGGTCAGGATGAGGTCTCTTTCCTCATACAAACACATAGAATCGGATGTCGCGAACATCCACTCATTCTTATGGTAGAAGTGGAGATGCTTCTATCTAGGTGGCCGGTAAAGTCGCTCCGACACCACAAGTGGGTTCAGTCGATATACTGGCTTGCAATTGTGTGTTTGACCTTCATGATGAAGGATGTGTGTTGGGTGATGACAGACCGTGGTTAATAAGGAGTTTGACACACTATAAATCAAACATTTTTCCTAAAAATTAAATTTTGAAAACCCATTCACTAAGTCGTTGTACTCACCCCCTCCCTTATATCCCTTTGAGGAAAATCTCGGAAAGCCTACCCCAAGGACCATCATCTAATATGCCTGTGAGATAGGTATGCCCAGTTTAAAATTTTATGCAGTTTTTATTTGTGTTATTCTAGGAAAGGTATAGGTTTAAAGGATGCCTTACTCTTTACGATTTATAAACAAGGGGAAACCCTTAATGAACTGGGAGAGTGGCGGGTTGATCACGGGGATATGACCAAACTTTGTCGGAGTGTGACAACACTGTTCCAATGAAATGGGGCGAATTGACTTACCTCAAAGGTTCTTGGAGGTCAGGGGTTAGTTGTGGGGAGTTAGGGGGAGCTTGGCCCGATCACCTAAGGTTAGAAGTGGCTGAAATTCAGCTCGAGTTTTTCTATCATTTCGGGGTCGCCAGAGTGATGGTACTGTACCAACTCCCTATCGCCTCTCTAATGATCCTTGGTCCGAAAGGAGGTAGGGGCGAGGTAGGGGACTTCGTCCAAATTCCAAAGAGCCTGAATGTGCCTTTTGAGACTAGAGAAAGGACCCTCGTCGGAGCTTTGGTGTGCGTCTCGCCAAGAATTGGACCTCTTCAGATTTTTCAATGGCTGGTGGAATGGGGAACTCGAGGGTAGAGATACTCTTTATATAGGGAGCTCAGCAACTGTCTGGGCTACCTGCCAACGTAAACTCGGCCCTCGCTTCACTCGCCGACGACTGGATAAGAGCTTTTTCTGAGTCGCTAGAGACTTCCTCCCACTTCCTTATCCTCATCTCCCTATCAACCATATGAGGAAGATGACACTGTGGTGTGTGTGCGAGCTTCGCATGTGTTGGGTTGCCACGTGACGCATCGTTATTGGCTGGTTTAGCTAACGTAGTGTCACACCCCGACCCTATTTGGTCAGGGTTCTATGATCAACCCGCCACCCTTCCTCATATTAAACTACTATTTCTACTAAATGGTCCGAGGAAGGTGAAGGCGTTGGAGTACCTATTTTCCCTAACAATGTTTACAAAACATAAAAGTTACCTAATGGCAGTTTCGTTGGCTTCTTCTCCCAACCTAGGCTCGTCGAGGCGAGGTGTTTCTCCTTAAAAGGTTAATGGGAGGGGATAAGTTTCTACAACTTAGTGAGTGGGGGTTGGGAAGCGAGTTTTCAAAAGTCAGTCTATCAAAAAAGTTATATGCTTTTAATTTGTTGTAACATGAATTTGGACATTTCCCCTTACTCAAGAGATGCCTCAACAAATAATCACATGCCCTTTCTATTAAAGAAATGGATCACATGTTTGCATCCTCGACCATTCTACTTGTGGTTCAACGCGTCTTTGCCGTCCACCCGAATAAAGGTGCACTGCCTCTGCCCTGAGTTTGAGTGGACATCAATAGTGTGACACTTCAAACCCTCATGCCGTCCATCCAAATATAAGTGCACTACCTCTACCCTAAGTTAGAGTGGACATCAATAGTCTAACACTTTAAACCCGATCACTTCACCATGTCCGCTTAGTGAGACGAGACCTCATTTCCCCTCCGGCCTTGGTCTCACTGCGCAGGAAGCTATCAGAGCTTCATGACTGACTGGCACGATAGACCCACCCTTATTACATCTAGGTCATCTCAATTTGGTCCACCAATTTTTCCAAAATTACCATTTTGCCCTTCCTTTACAAAAATGGTAAGTTTTACCCCAAAAATTCTAAAATTCCTCAATTGGCCCTCTAACATTCCTATCAATCCAAATTGACCCTCAATTTTATAAAATTGCATTTTGGTCCTTCAAATTTTGAAAATCCCCAATTTCCCCCCAATTTCAACTCCTTAACACAACAGAATTTGATTTTATCAAATTGATCGATCAAACACTTCTAATTGTTGAAATTGAAGTTAAAATTGAGCCTCTACATCTTCATACGATTCAATAGCACTTTGAATCGCAAGTTTTGATGCTGGAACGAGCTTAAACGGAGCTTCGCCCGAAAACAAACTGTAGAGAGAGAAAGCTTCGAAAGCTTACCATCGGGGGCACGGTAGTCCGAGCTTTTGATATGGGCAGATAGCTCTTGTCCTAAGGTTCATCCTAGAATCAATAATCATTAATTGATGCTAAATTGAGTTAGAATTTCTTCATCAAAATTCTGTCGGTTCTCTCTCTAACACCGGTCAGAAATTACAAATGGGAGCCAAATTGGCTTACCTTTCCATTCTAATTTGGCCGTGGGAGGGCTGAGGAAGTGTTGGGATGGCTTGGTTTGGCCTAATGAGGGCTCGAATTGGCCAATTTCAGCTTGGCCAAAATAGGGCAGCTTCGGTCTTCCGAAGCTGCTTCACAGTTCCATCGGAGCAAACAGAGACTACAAGTGTGTAGCTGACTTCTCCCCAATTCTAAAGAACCCGACCTCACCTTGTTTGGCTTAGAAAAGTGCCCAAGTCAGAGCTCTAGTTCAAGCTTCACCAGAAAATGGAGCAGTTGAGAGAGAATGGAGTTTTTAGGTGTGGAGAGGATGAATGGGGAGGGGCTCTTTATATAGGGAGCTTGGGTACTCGTCGGCCGTCCGTTTGCTTTTTAACAGACATTGATAGCCTAAAATGTACTGAACAAAAATGTTTCTTCTTCGCCGGTGCTTCTTCGATTTTCCGGTGAGTGAACAGTGGTGTCATCTGAAGGAAGAAGACGACACTATTCCGAACTAGACAAGACCGGTCCAAACCGGGTTCAAAGCTTAAACCAACCAGCTCACCCCCCATTCGACCAAGTTTTTCAAATCTAAAAATTTCTAAATTCATTTTCTCTCTAATGGTGGCCTCAAATCTTTGAATTTTTTAAGCCAAATATAAAAATAAATTTATAATACGGTTCAATTGTAGTTCAAATCGGCCCAAACCGGTTCATTCCCGTTCATATCCGATTCGCCTGAACTAGTTTGGTTTTCATCTCAATTCATTCCCAAGTCCATTTTCATGACTTTTGGGACTCTTTGGGTCACTCGGGATCTACAAATTTCCCAATTTGCCCTTTCTCTATAGATTCTGGTTCATGAACTGACTCGGTTCATAAACCGGTTCAATCCAGTTGGATCCAGTTCATCTAAACCGGTTTGGTTTTTCTCTTTCAATTTGTTCAAAGGTTCTTTTCCAAAGTTTTATGAACCCTTTGGATCACACTGGAGTTGTAAATTTCCAAATTGCCTATTTCCTGATAATCGGGTTTGTGTACCGGTTCGGTTTTCTTACTCGGTTTGACCGGTTCTTTTCCCGGTTTTCCTTAACTAAAATGGGTGGGGTTTACAACTCTCCCCTCCTTTTAAGAGTTTTGTCCCCAAAACTTATTTAGCAACCGTACATGAGGAATCATTTCCTTTGATGTCCATTTGGTGTTTGCTTAACATGCAAGCTCTTCTCTTATTCTTTCAACTAGCTCTTTTTACATCCTTCACTTAAGGAATTTCTTTCCCTTTATATTATTTACTCCTTCCATGGAGTTTATGATAACTAGGCATACCTTACTTACAGGTATATAAGTGATTTCCCTTGAATATCTCCAAGGTGATTGCCAAATGTTCTTCGTGCTCCAACCTAGTTTGTGAGTATATGAGAATATAATATATGAATACTATCACGAACTCGTCCAAGTGAGGTTGGAACACATGGTTCATTAAATCCATGAAGGCTGCAGGGGCATTCATTAATCCGAATGGCATCACTCTTAACTCATAATGTCCATATTGGGATCGAAATGCCATTTTGGGAATATCCTCGTCTCGAATCCTGATCGAAGGTCTATTTTGGAGAAGTAAGTTGCTCCTTTCAATTGGTCGAATATGTCATCAATCCGCGGAAGTGGGTATCTGTTCTTGATGGTTACCTGGTTCAACTTCCTATAGTTTTATGCATAGTCTCATGCTTTCATCCTTTTTCTTTACTAATAGTATGGGTGCACCCCACGGAGACTGGCTAGGATGTATGAAATCCTTCTCTAATAATTCATCCAGTTGCTCTTTAATTCCTTCAGTTCCGTCGGAGCCATATGATATGGGGCTTGGGATATGGGGTTTGTTCATGGGGTTATTTCTATGGTAAATTCCACTTGCCGACTTGGAGGTAATCTAGGTAGTTCTTCTAGAAATACTTCTAGATAGTACTTAACTATCGGAATATCTTCAAGTTTCTTCCCTTCAGACTCTTTGTTGATAATAATGGCTAGGAAAATCGTACAGCCTTTTTGTATCATCTTTTGGGCATTCATATGGGACACCATATGTACTTCGCTTTTCCTTCGATCTCCTTGAAACTTTAATCCATTTGTCTCGAGAGTGTGTAAGGTTACTAACTTCTTTTCATAGTCCATCCTAGCCTGATGGTTACTTAGCCAGTCCATCCCAAGGATTACTTCCACCTCCTTCAAGGGTAATGGGATTAAATCTGCTTCAAGTTTGATTCCCCCAACCTTTATCTCACATCCTTTTAATTGTTTATTCCTATTTAACCCTTCTCCTAAGGGTGTGAGGATGTTGAGACTTTGTTCTAGGGGAGTAAGTTCTAAAGGTAAAGTTAGTATTAAGTCTTACTTGATGGAGGATCTCTCAGCTCCTAAATCAAAGAGGGTGTAGACTTGTTGTCCTAAATCAAGCAGTTCGTCTTCTCCATCCGACAGTGTCGAGTCTACACCAGTTGCTCACACTCATGAGCCATACTGATTACCGCTACTAGATCCGTGGGGCATCCTAGCACTCCCATATGATCTCGAATGTCTATATTAAGACTGTTCACGAACTGCTTGCATATGTCAGCTGACCCAGCTAGGTTATGAGCAAAAGGTCTTAACTCGTTGAATTTTGTTCCGTACTTTAATATGGAGTTAAGCCCTTGCCAAAGCCAGATGAACTCTTGCTTCTTCTCATTTATCAAATGAGGCACCAGGTACTCCTCTGAGTACCTCTCCTCAAACTGTTCCCAAGTGGGGGTGGTGGAATGCAAATTTCGGATATTGTCCCACCACCGTTTGACACTTCCCTCCAAGAAGAATTCTGTTAAGACCACCATGTCCTGGTGGTATCCTGACGATTCCCATCAGCTTCTTAGTATTTGCTAGCCAATCCATGACGGCACCAGTATCATTCTCTCTGAGGAAGGGCTTACACTCCAGTTGACGAAGAGTCTTGAAGTTTCTAGGAATGTCTACTAGAGGAGGATGCTTAACAGGGGGAGGATGGGATTGCACTTCCTCTAGTTCAACGCGAGAATTGGTGCCTACCTCAGGGATGAGGTTAGGTTGCTAGAATACATGGGTGAACTCTTTGTACAACCTCTAGTGTTCTGTGCTAAGTCTAGGAGGGGTTGTCTAGGCTTCTCTAGGAGTTTCCATAGGTAGGGGTGGCTGGGCAGTATTGGAGACTACAACCCTAGTTCTCTTGGTTCCTTTCTTGGGAGCCATTCTATCAATTTTAAAATCAATCCTATTATTTACTATATTTTCTATTCTTGATTATATATTTAAGGAAATAGGCTCTCATACCACTCAAGTTGTCATACCCCGACCTGGTTTGATTGGAACCCCGTGAGCTACTCTCCCGATTTATTCAGGGTTTTCCCCTTCTTTAATTCGGTGTCCTTTAAACCCGCATCTTTCCTGGAATAACATAATTCAAAACTACATAAAATTTAAACTTATCATACATGTCTCATAGGTGTAGTTTAACTCATAGTCTTTGGATAGGATTTCCCCTGGTTACCTAAAAGGGGTATAAGGAAGGGGGTGAGTTCCCCAACTTAGTGAATGGGTGTTTAAAGTATGACTTTCATAAAATAGTTTTGAATTGGAGTGTACCTGACTCCTTATTTTCCTTTAAAACATTTCATCCTCAAATCTTGGTTTTCTACGTCATTTCTCATCACAATGGTGTGTTTATCACTCAACGCATGCCCTTCATCATGAAGGGAACACACATTCGTAGGGTAGCATGTCCACTGCACCCACTTGTGGCATCGGAGTGACTTTACTAGCCACCTAGATAGAAGCACGTCCACTTCTACCTTGAGATTGAGTGGATATACATGACATCCGACCCTCAATCCCGACACCATGTCATATGAGCATAGAGACCTCATCCCGACACCACCCCAGTCTCATCCGCATGAAGCTACATCAAGCTTCCCAAGACTACTGGCACAACTAACTGCCCTTATCTCCACCATGTCGTCCAGTAGCCCTAAGATACATCACTACCCCTCTTGGGCATCTTGAAGGTCCTGTAACTTAGTGCATGCACAAAAAAATAGTTTTCCACATAAGCCATTTAATCTGTGGTGCCACTAGTCGAATAGCCTCGACCCTCAACTTGATCTGCAGTTATTTGTCTCCACTGTTCCATCGACCTGTCATGTAACACTACCACCAGTCCATCGAGTATGTTGGTCCTGTCTTGGTACCATGGCCAAACAAATCATTCATTTAAATTTTTCATGGCTTAAACTCATGTTTGTTTATGAGCCCATGCTCTTGCCAACTAGCCTTTGGCCCACTGTACGAGATTTTCAAAATCAAGCATATTATCCCCCAAGTTCTAAAACCGAGAACTCCGGCCTATCTAAGCTATTCGAGCTCCCATCAGGAAGGTCTCCCAAAAATTTAAGTAGTGGCACATAGTTAGGGGAGAGTACTTTTGACAAAAATAATCTTTTGATCGTCTATCACACCAACCGGGTGTGAGGACATCTTTGCTTATAACTGATAAATGGGTTTCCTACTTCTTTTCAGAAAGTTCATCATACCAACCGGGTATGATCTATTTACAATCGGTAAGTAGTTTTTCCGCGTAATTTTCACATCAGTCCTCTTAGGTGTGATGGTTAAAATATCATTTAGTAGTGGATTTTCATTTCCGAGGTGCTTATCATCCCAAACAGGTATGATATAAAAATCCACTCACCTGATAGTGTAGTGAATTTCCTCTTAACTGACTTGTTACCTTCACGCGAACTTGTCTTGTCTTGCGTTCCCAGTATTTTGTGTTCCTACATGATATGAACATTCTTGTTCATTATCATTTAGCCAAATAGCCTTCCTTCATCACAAATGAATGAAATAACCAAAATTTTCATTTATTTGCAATTAGGTCTCTAAAGTTATTTTTATTGAACTTTAGGTCACTAATGTCGATTTCCCCCCAAATTGAGTCTTGAAACTCTAATATTCACCTTAGGACCTCAATTTATTTAAAATCACAAAAAGGGGTTCAAGTTTCCCAAATTTCCAATTTGGTCCCCAATTTTTTCAAAAATTACCAATTTGCCACTACTTTACAAAAATGGTAAGTTTGCCCTAAAAAATCCAAAAATTGCCCAATTGGTCCTCCAACATCTTTATCATGCCCAATTTTCCCTCAATTTAATGAAATTGCATTTTAGACCCTCGAATTTTTTAAATGCCTAATTTTCCTCAAATTTAAACCTTAAAACTTAGCCGAATTTGATTTCATCAAATTGACTGATCAAATGAGTTTAATTGTTGCAATTGAAGTTAGATTGGAGTTACTACACCTTCATATGATTCAATTGCACTTTGAATCGCATGATTTGATAATGGGATGAGTTCAAACGGAGCTTCACTAGAAAACTAAACGTAAAGAGAGAAAGCTTAAAAAACTTACCGTCAGAGGTGTGGCGGTCCAAGCTTTCAATCTGGGCAAATAGCTCTTATCCTACGGTTCTTTCTAGGATCTAGAATCATCTCAATTCATGTTGAATTGAGGGAGAATTTGGTCAGTAAAGTTCCATTGGTTCTCTCTCTTGCACCGATCGAAATTTACAAAGAAGAGCCAAATTTGCTTACCTTACCACTTTAATTTAGCTGTGGAATGGTTGTAGAGGTGTTGGGAGGGCTTGGTTTGGCCTAAGTAGGGCTCGAATTGGCCATTTTCAGCTCGGCCAAAACAGGGCAGCTTCAGTCTGTCGGAGCTGCTTCACTGTTCTATCATACCGGAATTTCTCCGTGACCCTCGGAGCAATGAAGACTACAGGCGTGTAGCTAACTTCTCCCCGAATCTAAAGAACTCGACCACACCTTCTTTCGCTTAGAAAAATGCCCACATCCATGCTTTGGTTCGAGATTCACTAGAAAATGGAGCAATAGGGAGAGAGTAGAGTTTTTAGGTGTGAGGAGGATGAATGAGGAGGGACTCTTTATATAGGAAGCTAGGGGATTTCTTGGTCATCCAATTGGTGCCTTAATGCAGTCATTCATTACCTGACACTCCCTCGCTGGAGACTTTTCATCTTCACCGGCCTTACTCAATTTTTCGGCGAGTGAACAATGGTATCATCTGGAGGAAGAAGGTGACACTATTCCGAACCAGACCTGACCGGTCTTGTAAACCCTGCTCTTTGGAGTCAAGGAAAATTGGAAAAGAATCGGTCAAACCAAGTGAGAAAACCGAATCGGTTCACAAACCCGATTCTTAAGTAACGAAAAAATTGGAGAAATTTCAACTCCCATGTGACCCAAAAAGATCCATAAACCTTGAGAGGGAACCCTAGAACCAAGTGGGAGAGAAAAACCGAACCTGTTCGGGTGAACTGAATCTGAATCGGATTGAACCAGTTAATGAATCGAGCTGGTTTATGGACCAAAACAGATAGAGAGGACAAACTAGGGAAATTATGGATCAAGTGACCTAAAGAGTCACATAAGTCATGAAAAAGGGCTTATGGATGAATTGGAGATGAAAACCAAATCAGTTCAGGTGAAGCAGATTCGAACCGGTTTGGACCGGTTCGAACCACTATTGAACCAAATGCTAAATTTATTTTTTTATGGGCTTAAAAAATTCAAATTTGAGATTTGACGCCACCATTGGATAGAAAATAAATTTAGATGAATTTAGAAAATTTTTTGTTTGAAAATTTTGGTTGAATTGGGGATGTACTAGCCGGTTTAATCTTTGAACCCCGTTCGTACCAGTCTGGTGTGGTTCGGAACAGTGTTGTCTTCATCCTTTAGATGACAATACTGTTCACTCACCAGAAAATCAGACAAAGAAGAAACATTTCCATTCAGTACGTTTTAGGCCATCAATGACTGTCATAAAGGTGCCAAACGGACGGCCGACGAGTCCACGAGCTCCCTATATAAAGAGCCCCTTTACATTCATCCTCTCTACACCTGAAAAGCTCACTCTCTCTCAGCTACTTAGTTTTCTGATGAAACTCGAACCAGAGCTCCGATATAAGGTCATTTTTGAGCCAAAGAAGGCATGGTCAGATTCTTTAGAACTGGGGAGAAGTCAGCTACACAGTGGTAACATCCATTCACTCCGAGGGTCGCCGAAGAAGCGTTGGCGTGATCGAACAATGAAGTAGCTCCAATGGACCAAAGTTGCCCTATTTCGGCCGAGCTGAAATTGGCCAATTCAAGCCCTCCTCAAGCCAAGCCAAGCTCTCCCAACACCTCTTCAGCCCTCCCATGGTCGAATTAGAATGGAAAGGTAAGCCAATTTGGCTCTCCTTTGTAATTTCCGACTGGTGCTAGGGAGAGAACCGACAGAATTTCGATGATAGAATTCTCACCCAATACGGCATCAATTGATGCAATTCTTGATCCTAGGAGGAACCTTAGGAGGAGAGTTATCTCCCCAAATTGGAAGCTCGGACTGTTGCACCCTTGATAGTGAGCAATTTACGTTTTCTCTCTATGTTCTATTTTCCGATGAAACTTCGTTTGAGCTCGTTCTGGCGTCAAAACTTGTGATTCAAAGTGCAATTAAATCATATGAAGATGTAGAAACTAAAATTTAACTTCAATTTCAATAATTAGAAGTGTTTAATCGGTCAATTTAATAAAATCAAATTTGGCAGTGTTAGGAAGTTGAAATTGGGGAAATTTGGGGATTTTTTTAAAATTTGAGAGACCAAAACACAATCTTATAACATTGAGGGCATGATAAGAGTGTTAGGGGACCAATTGAGTAAATTTTAGAATTTTTGGATAAAACTTACCATTTTTGTAAAGGAATGGCAAAATGGTAATTTTGGGAAAATTGGGGGTCAATTTGGGAATTTGGGAAACATGAACCCCTTTTCATGAAATTGAATAAATTAAGGTCACAAGGGAAATTGTAAAAGTTTTGGGACTCAATTTAGTGAAAATCCATCAATTGGGGCCTAAATTAAAGGAAAAATAACTTTAGGTTCTAAATTGTAAATATTTGAAAAGTTAAATATTTAGTCTTTAATAATGAATGAAGGTTATTAAGAAAAATGATAATGAACATTAATGTTCATTTCATGTCGTAACACGAGACATCGGGAATGTCAGTTGAGATTAAACTCACAAGGGACGAAAATCTACTAAGAGAAATTTCATTATACGATAGGGTGAGTGGGATTTTTATATTATACCCGGTTGTGATGATAAGCACCTCGATAATGAAAACCCATTATTTAGTGGTATTTTAAACATCACACCTGAGAGAAGTGATGTGAAAATCACGCGGAAAAACTACTTATTAGTTGTAAGTAGATCATTCCTGGTTGGTATGATGAAACTTTCTCGAAGGAAGTGGAAAACCCGTTCATCGGTTATGAGCGGAGATGTCATCATACTCGGTTGGTATGATGGACAGTTGAAAATATATTTTTGTCGGAGGTGCTCTATCCTTATTGTATGACACTGCTTAAACAATTTGGGAGACCTTTTTGACGGGAGCTCGAATAGCTCTATTAGGCCAAAGACCTCTGTTTTGGAACTTGGGGGCTAATATGACCAATTTGGAAAATCTCGAATAGTAGGCCTTAGGCCAGTTGGCATGAGCAGGAGCTCATAAACAAACATAAATGATATGCCATGAAAACTTAATTAATTGAATTGTTTGGCCATGATACCATGATAGGACCGACATACTCAGTCAACTAGTGGCAGTGCCACATGACTGGTCTCCGGACTAGTCAAAACAAGTAGCTACAGGTTGAGTTGGGTGATGACACACCGTGGTAATAAGAAATGATTATGATTTTTGAAAATTGAGATTTTAAGATGAGAAGAAATCTAAGGAGTCTGACATACTCCAACTAACTGCATGAAATTCTAAACTTTACATACCTGTCTTACAAGCATCTTAGTTGATTGTCTTTTAGGGTAGGCTTTTCGGGATTTCCTTAAAGGGATATAAGGAAGGAAGTGAGTACAACTACTAAGTGAATGGGTTTTCAAAGTTTTACTTTTAACTTTTAAGAAAAATATTTATATAGTGTGCCAGACTCGTTTCTTTTCAAAAATTCCTTCATTTAAAAATTTGGGTTTTCCCATTATTTCTTAGTTAACGGTGTGTCATCACTCAACACACATCCTTCATCATGAAGGTTACACACATTCGCAAGTCAGTATCACTACTGAACCTGCTAATGACTTCAGAGCGACTTTTCCTGCCACCCGGATAGAAGTACGACCACTTCAACCCTGGGAATGAGTGGATGTACGTGACATCTGACCCACAATCCCGAAATCACTTCTTCGTGTCCGTATGAGGACAGAGATCTCATCCCGTCCCCACCCCGGTCTCATGCGCTTAGTGCTACTCCAAATTTTGCACAAACACTTGGAACGACGATCTGCCCTTATACTCACTGGGTCTTCTAGGGCCCTTAGGACACATCACTACCACTCATGGGCGTCTTGATGATCCTGTAATCATAGTGCATGCACAAACAATGTTTTCTTATTAAGCCATGTAATATGTGGTGCCACTGGTCCAACGGCCTCGACTCTCAACTCAACCCGCAGTTGTTTGTCTTGACTAGTCCGTCAACCTGTCATGTGGCACTGTTGCTAGTTGACTGAGCATGTTGGTCCTATCTTGGTACTATGGACAAACAATTCACTTATTAAGTTTTATGGCACATATATTATGTTCGTTTACGAGCTCCTGCTCGTGCCAACTGGCCTAGGGCCCACTGTACGAGATTTTCAAAAAACTGGGCATTCTAGCCCTCAAGTTCCAAAATCAAGGCCCCCGACTTATAAGAGCTATTCGAGCTCCCGTCAAAAAGGTCTCCCAAATAGTTTAAGCATTTGCACACAGTCAGGGGAGAACACTTCTGACAAAATAGGTTTTCACTGTCCATTATACCAACCGGTATAAGGACATCTCCATTCATAACAGATGAATAGGTTTTCAACTTCCTCCGAAGAAGTCTCATCATACCAACTGGGTATGATCTACTTACAACTGGTAAATAGTTTTTTTGCATAATTTTCACATCACTTTCTCTAAGTGGTGATGATTAAAATACCACTAAATAGTGGGTTTTTATACTGAGGTACTTATCATCCCCTACCGAGAATGATATAAAATTTCCACTCACAACCGGTAAGTGGCTTTTATCTTTAAGTTGTGCTCATCATCCCAATCGGGTATGATTTTAGTAAACCCACTCACTCGTTAACGTAATGAATTCCACTTGACTGCTCCTTTGTATTCACGCGATTACGTCCATGCTGGCGTTCTCGGTATTTCACGTTCCTACACAATATGAACATCCTTATTCATTATTACTTGGCATAACAGCATTCATCCATTTCCAAATAATGAGAAAACCCAAACTTTTAGTTATTTGCAATTAGGTCCCTAAAGTTATTTCTTTTTAACTTTAAGTCCCTAATGCCGGCTTTTCCTCAAATTGAGTCCTGTAACTTTTAAAATTTATCTTGGGACCTCAATTTATTCAATTTCACCAAAAAGGGGTTTAATTTCCCAAATTTCCAATTTGGTCCCCCAATTTTTTCAAAATTACCATTTTGCCCTTCCTTTACAAAAATGGTAAGTTTTGCCCCAAAAATTCCAAAATTCCTCAATTGATCCTCCAACATTATTTTCATGCCTAATTGACCCTCAATTTCATAAAATTGCATTTTGGCCCTTTGAATTTTGAAAATCCCCAATTTTCCCCCAATTTCAACTCTTCAACACTACCGAATTTTATTTCATCAAATTGACCAATCAAACACTTCTAATTATTGAAATTTGAGTTGAAATTGAGTTCTTGCATGTTCATACGATTCTAAGAATCTTTGAATCATAGATTTTAACGCCGGAACGAGCTCAAATGGAGATTCGCCGGAAAATAGACTAGAGAGAGAAAGCTTCAATTTCTCACCGGTGAGGGCACGGCGGTCCGAGCTTTCGATCTATACAAATAGTTCTCATCTTGAGGTTCATCCTAGAATCAAGAATCGCATCAATTGATGCTGAATTGAGTTAGAATTTAAGTATTGAAATTCTACCAGTTCTCTCTCTAACACCGACTAGAAATTGTAGAGTGGAGCCGAATTGACTTACCTTTGAGTCCTAATTCGGCCGTGGGAGGGTGGAGGAAGTGTTGGAAAGGCTTGGTTTGGCCTAAGTAGGGCTCAAAATGGCCAATTTCAACTCTGCCAAAATAGGGCAACTTCAGGCCGCCAGAGCTATTTCACTATTCCATTATGTCGGTGCTTCTCGGATTGACTGGAGTTTGCTCTCAGATAGCTGACTTCTCCCCGGTTCTAAAGAGCTTGACCTCTCCTTCTGAGGTTAAGAAAAATTTTCAAGTTGAAGCTCTGGTTTAAGCTTCACCGAGAAATAGAGCAGTTGAGAGAGAGAGAGAGAGAGAAGTGTTCGGGTGTAAGGAGAATAAATGAGGATGACCTCTTTATATAGGTGTAAAACAGTATATTAAAATCATACTTCCAGACAAGCACGCTTAACTTCAAAGTTCTTATTTATTCTTGTTCACCTGAACCAATTTTGTTTTTCTCTTCCAATTTGTTTTAAATTTCCTTTCCAAGGTTTAATAAACCTTTTTGATCACCCGAAAGTTGTAAATTTCCAAATTGCTTGTTCCCAAATGATCGGGTTTGTAAACCGGCTCAGTTTTCTTACTTAGGTTGACCAGTTCTTTTCCGATTTTCCTTAACCAAAAGTGCGGGGTTTATAGTGTCACCCCCGAGAGTAAGCTTTCGAAGCTTTCTCTCTCTGAGTCTAGTTTTTCAATGAAGCTTTGTTTGAGCTCAATTTGGATCCAAATAACGCTATTCAAAGTTCCATTGAATCATATGGATGTGTAGGAACTCAATTTTAACTTCAATTAAACTCGATTGAATGGTCAATTTGATAAATTCAAATTCAGCCAATTTGAAAGGGGGAAATCGGGGGAAAATTTTGGAGAAATTGGGAATTTCAAAAATTCGAGTGACTAAAGTGCAATTTCCCAAAATTGAGAGCGAATTGGCCATGGAAAAGATGTTAGAGTACCAATTAGCCGATTTTTGGAATTATTGGTGTACAATTTTCCATCTTTGTAAAGTAGGGGCAAAATGGTAAATTGGAAATTGGAATTATTGGTGTACAATTTTCCATCTTTGGGGACCAAATTGGAAATTTGGAAAACTTGTACCCCTTTTTGTGATATTGATTAAATTGAGGTTCCAAAGTGAATTTTAGAAGTTTTGGTACTAAATTTTAGGGACAATTGGCATTTGGGACCTAAAGTTAAAGGAAAAGAATTTTAGGCACCTAAATGTAAATAATTAAAAGTTTGGGCATTTTATTCATTCGTGAGTAATGAAGGCTATTAGGCCAACTGTTGATGAAAAAGTATGTTCATATCGTGTAGGAACATGAAGAATCCGGGAACACTAGCAAGGATAAGCTCGCATGGAGGCAAAAGCCGTTTTAGAGGAAATTACACTACACGTATCTAGTGAGTGAGAATTTTCACATCATACCAAGTTGGGATGATGAGTACGTTGGAATGAAAAACCACTACCAAGTTGAATTTTAACATCACACCTGGTTAGAGTGATGTGAGAAAAATGCGGAAAAACTACTTATCGGTTGTACGTAGATCATACCCGGTTGGTATGATGAACTTCGTAGAAGGAAGTAGAAAACCCACTTATTGGATATAAGCGGAGATGTCCTCACACCCGGTTGGTGTGATGGACAGAGGAAAAGTTATTTTTGTCAGAAGTGCTCTCCTCGGACTGTGTGCCACTGCTTAAAGATTTTGGGAGACTTTCTTGACAGGAGCTCGAATAGCTCATATAGGCTGAAGGCCTCAGTTTTAGAACTTAAGGGCTAAAATGCCTGATTTTAAAAATCTCATAAATTGGGCCCAAGGCCAATTGGCACGAGCAAGAGCTCGTAAACAAACATGATGTTAAGCCATGAAAACTTTAATGAATGATGTGATTTGGCTATGGTACCAAGAAAAGTTTGACATACTCGATGGATTGGCGGCATTGCGACAAGATAGGTTGACGTACCAGTCGAGACAAACATATGCAGGTCGAGTTGAGTGTTAGGGCCGTTGGACCAGTGGCACCAAAGATTAAATGGCTTATGAGGAAAATTATTATTTTGTGTATGCACCGAGGTTAGAGGCCATCAAGATGCCCAAGAGGGGTAGTGATGCATCCTAGGGGCTACTGGATGACATGGTGGAGATAAGGGTAGATTGTCGTGCCAGTAGTCAGGGAAGCCCGACGTAGCTTCATGCGCATGAGACTGGGGTGGGGTCAGGATGAGGTCTCTGTACTTATATGGATACGAAGTTTCTTTTTGGGTTTGAGGGTTGGATGTCGCATACATCCACTCATTCCCAAGGTAGGATTTCTATCTTGGTGGCCAGTAAAGTCGCTTCGACGCCACAAGTGGGTGCAGTGGACGAGCGGACCTACAAATGTGTGATCCCTTCATGATGAAGGACGTGTGTTGGTTGCTAAACACACCATTTTGGTTAATGATGAGTAATGGTTTTGAAAATTTGAGAAATTAAGAAAGAAAGAATTTTAAAGGAAATAAGGAGTCTGGGACACTCCAATTCAAAAACTATTTTATTGATTTTTTTAAGAAACTCATTCACTGAGTTGTCGAACTCACCACTCCCTTTATCCCTTTTCAAGTAACCGAGGGAAAAATGCACCTACAGACATTCCAGTAGCTTAATCTACAAGACATGTATGTAAATTTAATTTATATCAGTTATGATTAATGTTATTCCAAGAAAGGTACAAGTATAAAGATGCCAAACGGACAGCCAACAGGTCCCCGAGCTCCCTATATAAAGAACCCCTCTTCATTCGTCCTCTCCACACCTAAAAAGCTCACCCTCTCTCAATTGCTTAGTTTTCTGGCAAAGTTCGAACCAGAGCTCCGATATAGGTTTAATTCTAAGCCAAAGAAGGCGAGGTTGGGTTCATTAGAACTGGGGAGAAGTCAGCTACACGGTGGTAGCATTCGGTCGTCCTGAGAGTCGTCGGAGAAGCGTCGGCGTGATAAAACAGTGAAGCAGCTCTGGCAGACCAAAACTGTTCTATTTCGACCGAGTTGAAATCGACCAATTCGAGCCCTCCTCAGGCCAAACCAAGCTCTCCTGGCACCTCCTTAGCTCTTCCATGGCCGAATTAGGACCGAAAGGTAAGCCAATTCGGCTCCCCTTTACAATTTCAGATCGTTGTTGGGTTTTCTCATTCATTTGGAACGAATGAGGGCTATTAGGCCAAAGAATAATGAACAACCATGTTCATTTTCGTATAAGAGAACGAGGCATCGGGAACGCCAGTCGAGGACGGAAATCGACTAAGTGGAATTTCACTTCACAATTGGGTGAGTGGGATTTTATATCATACCCGGTTGGGGATGATAAGTACCTCGGTATAAAAACCCACTCTTTAGTGGTATTTTAATCATCACCAATTAGAGAAAGTGATGTGAAATTATGGGAAAAACTACTTACTGGTTGTAAGTAGATCATACCCGATTGGTATGATGAGACTTCCTCAAAGGAAGTTGAAAACCGGTTCATCGGTTATGAACGGAGATGTCCTTATATCGGTCGGTATAATGGATAGTAAAAACCTATTTTGTCGGAAGTGTTCTCCCCTAACTGTGTGCAAATGCTTAGACCATTTGGGAGACTTTCTTGACGGCAGCTCGAATAACTCCTATAGGTCGGGAGCCTCGATTTTGGAACTTGAGGGCTAGAATGCCCAGTTTTTGAAAAACTCGAACAGTAGGCCATAGGCCAACGGACACAAGTAGGAGCTCGTAAATGAACATGATATATATGTACCATAAAACCTTAATAAGTAAATTGTTTGGTCATGGTATCAAGGTAGGTCCTACATACTCAGACAACCAGTAGCAGTACGACCTGACCAGTCTCCGGACCAATTAAAACAAACAGCTACCGGTTGAGTTGAACATCGGGACCGTTGGGACTAATGGCACCACATATTACATGGCAATTTAAGACATATCACTACCATGAGGGGTAGTGATATGTCTTAAGGGTCCTAGACGACCCAATGAGTATAAGGTCAGATCGTCGTTCCATGTGTTTATGTGAAATTTGGAGAAGCACCAAGCGCATGAGACCGAAGTGGGGACGGGATGAGGTTTCCATCCTCATATGGACATGAAGAAGCGATTTTAGGATTGGGGGTCAGATTGCATTTTGGCCCTTTGGACATGAAGAAGCGATTTTAGGATTAGGGCCGTTGGACCAGTGGCACCACAAATTATATGACATAATGAGAAAATATTGATTGTGCATGCACTATGAGTAAGGGACCATTAAGATGCCCATGAGGGGTAGTGATGCGTCCTAAGGGCACTGGACGATTTGGTGAGTATAAGGACAGTTCGTCATACCAGGTGACCATGCAAAATGGAGTAGCATCAAGCGCATGAGATCGGGGTGGGGAGGGGATGAGGTCTCTATCTTCATACGGACATAAAGAATTGATTTCGGGATTTAGGGTCGGATGTCACAAACATCTACTTATTCTCAGGGTAGAAGTGGACGTACTTCTATCTGGGTGGCCAGTAAAGTCGCTTCGAAGCCACAAGTGGGTTCAGTGGTCGTACTAACCTGCGAATGTGTGTTTAACCTTTATGATGAAGGATGTGTGTTGGGTGATGACACACCGTACTTATATAAAGAAATGGTGGTAAAAATCGAGATTTGAAATAAATGGATTTTGAAAGAAAAAAGTCTAGCACACTCCAAAATTTATCTTTTTCCTAAAGTTAAAAAGTTTTGAAAACCCATTCACTGAGTTGTTGTACTCACCCCCTCCCTTATATCCCTTTCAGGAAATTTTGGAAAGCCTACCATTATAGACCATCAACTAAGATGCCTGTGAGATAGGTATGGTGAAATTAAAATATTGTGCAGTTTTGATTTATGTTATTCTAGGAAAAGGTACAGGTTTAAAGGACGTCTTACTCTTTACGATCAAAATAAGGGGAAACCCTTTAATAAACCAGGAGAGTGGCGGGTTGTTCACGTGGATCCAACCAAACTAGGTCGAGGTGTGACAACTAGAGTGGTATCAGAGACTGTTTCCTCGACTACGTAATTAATATTAGAAAATATAGTAAATAATAGGATTTATCCTAAAATTTTCAGATAGCTCCTAGGAGAGAAATCAAGAAAACTAGGAATGGCTATACCCAATACCCTATCTTCGTAGGAAGACAACCCTAGAAGCTTCCTAAATGCCTGAAACATGGCAGGAATCTCAAAAGACCAATTGGGGAAGTATCCCAGAGAATAGTGCTAGGACATATTGAGGTCACAACTCTAACTATAAAGGAAGTCAAGTGTGAAGCCATAAACGCCAGCAAGGGGGCATATTACCTTATATAAGAGGATTCTTATCAAGAATCTCGTAGCTTCCTAGTTATTTGGTGACCATTTTCTATAATAGTGCCAAAACCCCCAACATACTGTACTACTCTATTAATGAAGTACTCCAAATTCCTAAAAACCCTGTTCCTCAAATAATGTGATCTTCAAGGAAGACTCCAAAAAGAAAAACTCTCATGATATCTAGACTTAAGGATGAAGGGGCACCAAAACTAACAATTCCCTAGAAAAAATGCCAGGAGGAACAACTTATGTTCATGTAATTACAAGCATGAATGATAGGGACACTACGTGGAGAAGTGCCCAACCCTACAAAGGACAGGAATCAAGTTAACCTATAGGGGAATAAGACACTAAGTGAAAAACTGTCCCACACCGTCAGGAGTCAGGACAATATTTTCCAAGAATAAATACCCCATAACTTTAGAAAATCTAAAAGGATACCATCCCAAGGATCACAACTCCTGCTTGTAATTTCAACCATAGACAGGAGAAAACTTTTCGAGATCACAACAAAGTGGCAGGAAGAAGAAAAGGCTGAAGGTAGGACCTCGATAAAACCATAAATAGAGCAAAAAGTAGCTGAAGAGAACTCTCCCTTAAAGAAGAAATCTCCCATAATTTAGGAGAAAAGGAGGGAGTGCATCCACAAGAGAAGACAAGCTGAACATTTGACAACAAATGGGATGTCTTGGGATTTCAAGTACGACTTCCTTTGGAAAAAGTAGAGAAGTCAAATTGGAGATTTGGAGCAACATAGCATAAGTAAGCAAACCATGACAACAAAATAGTCAAAGAAAATAAATGACAACCTAAGGAAGACTGGGAGGTAGAAAGGACTACACCTTAAAACAAAGGTCGTTGAGATGGACGTTAAGGACAAGAGTACTCAAGAAACAACTCCCCGAAGAAACTAAGACCAAAGGAATGGTGGAGGCGAGGTAGTTAACGAACTAATACACGGGAAAACCATAATTTGAGTTCCAACAAAGAAGAGAGGGGCAGAAAGGCCAAATACTCGGGAAAAGAAGGATGAAAGAAATCCTTAAAAGGACCAAAGGCCAATTAACGACTAAACTCAAGCCAAGAAGGGAATAGGTAAGCCTCTCACATAATGGTTAAGAAATCTTGAAACAAGAAAGATTTGTATGCTTCCTAAAGAAATAGATAGGTATTGGGTATGAATGAGGATGCGGATTATCACGCCCCGACCCGATTTGGTCGAATCCCCGTGATCAACCCGCCACTCTCCCGGTTTATTAAATGGTTTCCCCTTATTTAAACCGTAAAAAGTAAGGCGTCCTTTAACCTCCACCTTTTTCCTGGAATAGCATAATCAAAACTTCATGAAATTTAAAACTTTTCATACCTATCTTATAGACAGCTTAGTTGATAGTCTTTAAGGGTAGGCTTTCCGGGATTTCCTAAAAGGGATATAAGGGAGGGGGTGAGTACGACTACTCAGTGAATGGGTTTTTAAAAGTCTACTTTTAACTTTTAAGAAAAACATTTATATGGAGTATGTGAGACTCGTTTCTTTTCAAAAATCCATTCATTTAAAAATTTAGGTTTTTCCATTATTTCTTAGTTACCGGTGTGTCATCACCTAACACACATCCTTCATCATGAAGGTTAGACACATTCGCAAGTCAGTATCACTACTGAACTCGCTAGTGGCTTCGGAGTGACTTTTCCTGCCACCAGGATAGAAGTACGACCACTTCTACCCTGGGAATGAGTGGATGTACGCGACATTCAACCCACAATCTCGAAATCACTTCTTCGTGTTCGTATGAGGACAGAGATCTCATCTTATCCCCACCCCAGTCTCATGCGCTTAGTGTTACTATAGATTTCGCACAGACACCTGGAACGACGAACTGCCCTTATAGCCATTAGGTCGTCCAATGCCCTTAGGACACATCACTACCCCTCATGGGCATCTTGATGATCCCGTACTCACAGTGCATGCACAAACAATATTTTATTATATTGCCATGTAATCAGTGGTGCCATTGGTCTACCGGCCCCGACTCTCAACTCAACCTGTAGCTATTTGTCTTGACTAGTCCTATCGACCTGTCATGTCGCACTGCTGCTAGTTGACTGAGCACGTTGGTCCTATCTTGGTACCATGGCCAAACAATTCACTTATTAAGTTTTATGGCACATATATCATTTTCGTTTATGAGCTCCTGCTCGTGCCAACTAGGCTTGGGCCCACTGTACGAGATTTTAAAAAAAAACTGGGCATTCTAGCTCTCATGTTCCAAAATCGAGGCCCCCAGCCTATAAGAGCTATTCAAGCTCCCATCAAGAAGGTCTCCCAAATAGTTTAAGCATTGGTACATAATCAGGGGAGAACACTTCTAACAAAATAGGTTTTCACTGTCCATTATACCAACCGGTATAAGGATATCTCCGTTCATAACCAATGAACGGGTTTTCAACTTCCTTCGAGGAAGTCTCATCATACCAACCGGGTATGATCAACTTACAACCGGTAAATAGTTTTTTTTTGCATAATTTTCACATCACTTTCTCTAAGTGGTGATGATTAAAATACCACTAAATAGTGGGTTTTTATACCGAGGTACTTATCATCCCCTACCGGGTATGATATAAAATTTTCACTCACAACCGGTAAGTGGTTTTTATCTTTAAGTTGTGCTCATCATCCCAACCGGGTATGATGTAAAGTAAACCCACTCACCCGTTAATGCTGTGAATTCCACTAGACCGGTTCTTGGTATTCACGCTAGCTTGTCCTTGCTGGCGTTCTCGGTACTGAGTGTTCCTACACGATATGAACATCTTGGTTCATTATCCTTCGGCCTAATCACCTTCATTCATTCGAAATGAATGAGAAAGTCAAACTTTCATTTATTTGTAATTAGGTCCCTAAAGTTATTTCTCTTTAACTTTAAGTCCCAAATGCCGATTTTTCCTCAAATTGAGTCTCAAAACTTCTAAAATTTATCATAGGACCTCAATTTATTCCATTTCACAAAAAGGGGCTTAATTTCCCAAATTTCCAATTTGGTCCCCCAATTTTTCTAAAATTACCATTTTGCCCTTCACTTACAAAAATGGTAAATTTTGCCCCAAAATTTTCAAAATTCCTCAATTGGTCCTGCAACATTATTTTCATGGCTAATTGACCCTCAATTTCATAAAATTTCATTTTGATCCTTTGAATTTTGAAAATCCCCAATTTTCCCCTAATTCCAACTTCTTAACATAGTCGAATTTGACTTTATCAAATTGACCCATCAAACGTTTCCAATTGTTGAAATTGAGTTTCTATATGTTCATACGATTCTTTAGAAATGTGAATCGCAAGTTTTAACGCTGAGACGAGCTCAAATGGAGCTTCGTCAGAAAATGAACTATAGAGAGAGAAAGCTTCGATTGCTCACCGGTGAGGGCACAGCGGTCCGAGCTTTCAATCTGGGCAGATGGCTCTCATCTTGAGGTTCATCCTAGAATCAAGAATCGCATCAATTGATGTGGAATTGGATTAGAATTTTGTCATTGAAATTCGGTTGACCCTCTCTCTAGCACCGATCTAAAATTGCAAAGGGGAGCTGAATTGGCTTACCTTTCGGTCCTAATTCGGTCGTGGAAAGGCTGAGGAAGTGTTGAGAGGGCTTGGTTTGGCCTGAGAAGGGCTTGAAATGGCCAATTTCAGCTTGGCCGAAATAGGGCAACTTTAGTCCGTCGGAATTGCTTCACTATTCCATCATGCCGACGCTTCTCCAACGATTCTCAGATTGACTAGAGTTTGCTATCAAATAGCTGTCTTCTTCCCGGTTCTAAAGAGCCCGACCTCTCCTTTCGAGGTTAAGAAAAATGTTGAAGTCGAAGCTCTGGTTTAAGCTTCACCGGGAAATGGAGCAGTAGAGAGAGAGAGAGAAGTGTTCAGGTGTAAAACCCGTGTATTAAATGAGAGAGATTTATTACTAGTATTAATATTGCCATAAATTATTGGTATTAATTTCAATAATTTAATTTCGGTATTAAATTATTTATGTTAATTAAAATAATTTAATTTATATATTAAATTATTTGTATTAATTACAATAATTAAATATATATATATATATATAAATTTATGGCTATTTATGATAAGTCGTACGTTCGCATAAAAATTTTTGACCAAAATTTCGGGTTACAAAAAGATCATACTTCCCAGAAGGTCACCCATCCTCACACTATTCTCGAGCAAGCACTCTTATCTTTTAAGTTCTTATGGAATTTAGTTCACTTGAACCAATTTGATTTTTGTTTTTTTAGTTTTTCTTAAGTTTCTTTTACAAGGTTTAATGAAACCATTGGATCACCCGAGAGTTGTAAATTTCCATATTGCTTATTCCCAAATGTAATCCAACTCGGTTTTTTTATTCGGTTTGACTGGTTTTTTTTTCCGGTTTTCCTTAACTCAAAAGTGCGGGGTTTACACGGATAGAGTATGAAAGACGTGCCTCCAAGATTTGAGGAGTAAAGGTAAATAGGAGAAGACGACATCAAGGGATGTCATTTAAGAGTAGAAATCCCCTAGAGAAAATGTAAAAAGGAATGTTAGGAGAAAGGTAAAGAATCCTACCGAGGAAGGAAGCCCTGAAAAGACATGCGTATCCCAATTAAGAGAAAATGGAACCAACCGAAATAGAAAGAGCGATAAGCTCACAAATGAAATGTTGGTTGAGATGGAAAGATTGAGTTCCAAGGAAAAGTACTCATGAGGTCCTAAGAAGTAAATTAAACTAATGGAATTATTGATGGGCGGATGGACATAATGTGGAGTGAAAGGAACCAACCCCTAATTGGAAAATGTTTCAAAAGAAGGAAGTATTGTGATGGCCTAGTGTAACCTACTTGAAGAGAGCAGGAGAACCAAACAATAATTTCATGAGAACCAAGTGGAAAGAAGAAACAAGTAATAACGGGACTACCAAAGAGAATAAACAAAACCCTAAGAAATGCTGAGATGTAGTAAAGACTACACTCTATGAAGGACAAAGGATGGGTAGGAAGGATGAGTGATACAGCTGCCCAGATGATTGGATTAGAAAAATGGACAGAAGAAGACAGTTGAAGAACTGGTCTTCAAGAGAACGCTAGATTTAAACCATGACAAAGAAGGAAGAAGTGAAAAGGCCAAAACATTGGAAAAACGAAGGAAAATCCTTAAAGAAATCAATGGCCAAAATCAAATTTATAGTTTAAAGTCTTAAGACGGTTAAGCGAGGCTCACGAAGGACGAACAAGAGATTTTGAAAGAAGGAGGATGTGAACCCTCCTTAAATGGAAATAAGTTAAAAGGGTTAGCATCAAAAGATGCTATGACAAGTATAAATGAGTGGACAACCCATACTAAGGTAATAAAAGAATGAATATTTGAGAAATGTTAGGAAAGTAAGTCCTCCAAATAAGATGTGGCTAAGGAGGAATAACCACAATTGGTAGGACGAATCATAGTCCACACACGCATATGAAGCCTAAAGAGTGGACGACTGAGCATAGTGTGGAATGCACGGAATAAAACCAATAATCAGAAGTATCCCATGTAAGAAATAAGGGATAAAACAAAAGTTGTGATGGAGAAGGATACAAAGCAAACAGATGCCCTAACATATATAGGGGTGCAAAGAAAGGGAGAAAGAAACCTTGAAGTAATGGTAAGAGGGTCGAGCATGTAGTTCCTAGAATGAAAGTCTCTACCTTGAAGGACATATTAGAGAATGAAATCATAAAAAGGGAACTTCTCGAACAAAACAATAGATTGAAAAGGGTCAAACAGGAATAATGAACTATGAAATGATTACGAACAAGTAAGAGTTTGCAATTGAAGATGGAACTATGAAAGGATGAATCCCAGCATGTCAGTAAAACATCTAGAAATCAAATAATTGGAACTAGAAAGACTCAATAAAGAAGTTGAAAAAGGACGAGTGGGTAAGGAGAGACGACACCATTTTATAAGTTGATGAGGACAACGATTAAGGTAGTCAGTCGAGGGATACTACCAAATGAAAAGAGGGATGAAGTATACAATCCCTGAAAGGTTGGGAAGTTAGGAATAATCCTAAAGGAGGTGTTCTGGAAATCTAAGGGACATAGAGACAAGATCTAGAAAGTGTCATGCTGTAAAGGGCAGGTAAACCAAATAGTCCTAAGGAAAACATGACTCAAAATAAGGAAGAGTCAATTAGTAAAAATAACAATGTCAAACCAAAAACATTTGTACTGAATTGTAATGAGCAACAGATAAAGGAGGAAGAAAAGGTGATGATAAGGAAATCCGTGAAAATAGGTAGGTAACGCTAAAAAAAAATCGTCGAGCTAAGGGTTGCAATGACCAAGAGGTTAACTAAACATAAGAATGGTTTGGTATCTTGGAACTCCCAATTTTGAGTACAGGACCTTAAAGGGGAAAATGTTGCTCTAAGCAAAGAGAGATGTGAATCTAAGAATCTACCTTGAAGTAAGATATGTCTAAGTTATCATAAACTCCATGGAAGGAGTAAATAATATAAAGGAAAAAAAATTCCTTAAGTGAAGGATGTAAAAAGGGTTGATTGAAAGAACAAGAGAAGAGTTTGCACGTTAAGCAAACACCAAAGGGACATCAAAGGAAATGATTCCTCATGCAAGGTTGATAATTAAGTTTTGGGGACAAAACTCCTAAAAGGAGGGGAGAGTTGTAAACCCTGCCCTTTTGAGCTAAGGAAAACCGAGAAAAGAACCGGTCAATCCGAGTGAGAAAAACGAACCGGTTCACAAACCCGATCATTTGTGAACAGGCAATTTGGGAATTTACAACTCTCGAGTGATCCAAAGGGTTCATAATACCATGGAAAAGAACCTTAGGATGAATTGGAAGTGAAAAACCAAACCAGTTTAGATGAACTGGATCCAACTGGATTGAACCGGTTTATGAACCGAGTCGGTTCATGAACTAAAACTGATAAAGAATGGGCAAATCAAAGAAATTCAACTCCATTTGCTCCAATGAAATTTATAAACCTTGGGATGGAACCTGAGAAAAAGTGGGAGAGAAAACCCAGACCGGTTCAGGTGAACCGGACCCGAACTGGATTAAACCGGTTTAATAACCAAGTCGGTTTATGAACCGAAACCGATAGAGAGATGGTAAACCAGGAATTTTGTGAACCCTAAGTGAACTAAGGAATTATAAAAGTCACTAAAATGACTTAAGGGTGAATTGGAGATGAAAACCAAACCGGTTTAGGTGAACTGAATCCGAACTGGATTGAACCGGTTTGGATCGGTTTGAATCACTATTTAAGCGGATACTAAATTCATTTTTCTATGTGGCTTAAAATTTTCAAATTTGAGATTTGAGACCACCATTAGATAGAAAATGAATTTAGAAATTTTTAGATGTGGAAAACTCGGTCGAATGAGGGGTGAATCGGCCAGTTTAAGCTTTAAACTCGGTTCAGACTGGTCTGGTCCAGTTCGGAACAGTGTCATCTTCTTCCTTAGGATGATAGCACTGTTCACTCGTCAAAAAATTGAAGTAGCACCTATGGAGAAGAAACGCTTCCGTTCGGTACATTTCAAGTCTACAATGCCTGTCATAATGGTGCCAAACGAACGACCAACGGGTCCCCGAGCTCCCTATATAAAGAGCCCCTCTCCATTTGTTCTCTCCACACCTGAAAAGCTCACTCTCTCTCAGTTGCTTAGTTTTCCCGTGAAGCTCGAACCAGAGCTCTGATATGGTGTCTTTTCTAAGCCAGAGAAGGTGAGGTTGGGTTCTTTAGAACCGGGGAGAAGTCAACTACACACATGTAGTCTCCCTTTACTCCGAGGGTCGTCGGAGAAACGCCGGTGGACTGAAGATACCCTATTTCGACCGAGTTGAAATTGGCCATTTTGATACCTCCTCAGGCCAAACCAAGCCTTCCCAACACTTCCTCAGCCCTCCCACAGCCGAATTAGAACTGAAAGGAAGCTAATTTGGCTCCCCTCTGCAATTTTTGGCCGGTGCTAGAGAGAGAATCGACAGAATTTTAATCATGAAATTATAACTCAATTCTGTATTGATTGATGTGATTCTTGATTCTAGGATAAACCTCAGGATCAGAGCTATCTGCCCAGATCGAAAGCTCGGACCGCCGTGCCCTCATCGGTGAGTAATCAAAGCTTTCTCTCTCTATTGTTTATTTTTCAGTGAAGCTCCGTTTTAGCTCATTCTGGCATTAAAACTCATGATTCAAAGTTCTATGGAATCGTATGAACATGGAGAAACTCAATTTCAACAATTAGGGGTGTTTGATCGGTCAATTTGATAAAATAAAATTCGGTTGTGTTAAATAGTTGGAATTGGGGAAAAATTAGAGGAAATTGGGGATTTTCGAAAATTCGAGAGATCGAAATGCAATTTCCAAAAATTGAGGGTCAATTGGGAATGATAAAAATGTTAGAAGGCCAATTGAGAAATTTTAGAATTTTTGGTGTAAAATTTACCCTTTTTGTAAAGGAAGGGCAAAATTGTAATTTTGGAAAACTTAGGGGAGCAAATTGGAAATTTGGAAATTTAAACCCCTTTTTGTGAAATGGAATAAATTGAGGTCCTATGATAAATTTTAATAGTTTCGGGACTCAAGTTGATGAAAAATTGACATTAGGGACTTAAAGTTAAAGAGAAATAAATTTAGGGACCTAATTGTAAATAAATGAAAGTTTGATTTTCTCATTCATTTAGAATGAATGAAGGCTATAAGGCCGAAGGATAATGAACCGATATGTTCATATCGTATAGGAACACGAAGTACCAGGAATGCCAACAAGGACAAGCTCACGTGAATACAAAGAACCGGTCTAGTGGAATTCACTGCATTAACGGGTGAGTAGGTTTACTAACATCATACCCGATTGGGATGATGTGCACAACTTAAAGTTAAAAACCACTTACCGATTGGGATTGAGATTTTATATCATACGTGGTTGGGAATGATGAGCATATCGGAAATGAAAACCCACTACTATGTGGTATTTTAAACATCACAAGTTAAAAGAGTGATGTGAAAACTATACGGAAAAACTACTTATCGGTTGTAAGTAGATCATACTCGATTGGTATGATGAAACTTCCACGAAGGAAGTTGAAAACTCGTTAATCAGTTATGAGCAGAGATGTCCTTATACTCGGTCGGTATAATGGATAGTTGAAAATATATTTTATCATAAGTACTCTCCCCTAATTGTGTGCCAATGCCTAAACTATTTGGGAGACCTTTTTGACGGGAGCTCGAATAGCTCTTATAGGCCGATGGTCTCGGTTTTGGAACTTGGGGGCTAATGTGCCCAATTTTGAAAATCTCGTACAGTGGGCCCAAGGCTAGTTGGCACGAGCAGGTGCTCGTAAGCAAAGGTGAGTTATATGCTATAAAACTTGAAATAAAGGAATTGTTTGGCCATGGTACCAAGATAGGACTAATATACTCAATAAACTAGCGGCAGTGCGACATGACAGGTCGATGGACCAGTCAAGATAAATAACTGTTGGTTGAGTTGAGAGTTGGGGCCGTTAGACCAGTGACACCACATATTATATGGCATAATGAGAAATTATTGATTGTGCATGCAATGTGAGTACGGGACCATCAAGATGCCCAAGAGGGGCAGTGATGCATCCTAAGGGCACTGGATGACCTGGTGAGTATAAGGGCAGTTCGTCATACTAGGTGACCATGAGATATTTGGAGTAGCACCAAGCGCATGAGACTGGGGTGGGGATGGGATGAGGTCTTTGTCCTCATACAGACACGAAGAATTGATTTTGGAATTGAGGGTTGGATGTTGCGAACCTTGTCTCTCAAATGATGAGATCTTGACCCAAATTCCTAAAACCCTGTCTCTCAAATGATGAGACCTTGTGTAGGAAAATGACCCTAAGAAAAGTAGCCAAACAAACCCACGCTACCCTAACCACCATTGGAGAATCCCATCCCAACTAATGAAACTGAATGATGGAATTAAGAAATCTAGGAGGACTCTTAAAGTGACCCTTTGGCAAAGAAGACTCCACAAGAAAACTCTTAAGTTATCCAGACTCAAGGACGGTGATGCACCAAACCACCGACAATCCCCTAGAAAGATGCTAGGAGGAACCACTTAGGTCCACGCAATCACAAGCATAAATGATAAGGACACTGTGTGAAGAAGCGCCCAACCCTACTAGGGATAGGTATCAAGTTAACATGTTATAGATATAGGGAGATAGGTCAAGTAATGAAGGTCTGTCCCAAACCCCATGGATTTAGGTAATACCCCTTGAGAAACACATCGACTACCAAAACTCCAAACTCATGGAAGACAAGAAGGACCAAAGGTAGGAACTTGAGAACACGCAAACTAAACATAATATAGATGAAAAAAATCTCTCCTTAAAGAGAGCCACAAGCTATCTAGGAGCAAAGAAGGAAGCACCTCCACCAGAGAAGACAAGCCCTGGATGTGGAGAGATAAATAGGATGTCTAAGGATAGCAATGAGTAACCTGTTATGGAAAAGCAGAGGAACCAAGAAGAATCTAATGAAAAGATGTAAATAGTAATAGTAGGAGACGCCCTAGAAAGGACCAGAAAGTAGTAAAGACTACACTAAAAAAGGGGTGATAGGATAGGCGTCAAGGATAAGTGAACTTGAGGTGCAACTAACCAAAGACAAGTAAACAAGGAAAGTAGTAGGGACTAGATAGTTAACGAACTGACCTTCGTAGGAATTATGGATTTAAACCCGAGTGAAGAAGAGAGAAGTGGAAAGGCCAAATGTTGTTAAAGAATGATGAAGGAAATCTTTAAAGGAATTTATGGCTGAAAAAGGAATGGGGACCATACTCAATCCATGAGGAGGATTAAGTAAGCTCTGCACAGTGAGGTCTTGAAACAAACCGTGTCTGAACACTTGTTAAGGAGAAAACTTGTGTAGGATACAAGTAGAATTAAGGAAAGGGTACAAGGATGTACCGCCAGATTTCTAAGGAAGGACGACATCAAAGGGTGTCATTTAAGTTTGGATACTTTGAAAGGACGAATAAAAAAGAAATTCCGGGAGAAAGGGAAAGAATCCCACCAAGGAAGGATGCCCTGAAAAGGCATACGTATCCCAACTAAGAGGTAATGGAACCAACTAAAGTGGAAAAGAAAGATAAGCTCACTAATAAAATGCTTGTTGAGATGGAAAGATCAAGTACCAAGAAAAAGTACTCATGAGGGCCTAATGAGTAAGTTAAACCCAAGGAACATGTAAGTAGGATGATAGCATCAAAAGATGTCGTGACAAGTAAGAATGGGTGAAATACTATAATAAGGGAATAAATGAAAGAATGTTTGAGAAATCCTGGAGAAGTAAGCCCTCAATTAAGAAGTGATTTAGGGAAATGACTGTTGACATCAAGACTGATCATGGTACACACTCACTTAATGGAGTCTAAAGAGTGGACGACTAGGTATAGTGTAGAGTGCACAAAATAAGATCCGATAATCAGAAGTTTATCAAGTAAGGAATAGGGGATGAAACGGAAATTTTAAGACGTGTAAGGATTCAAAATGGGCAAATGCCTCAATATAGAAGGAGGTGTAAGGAAATGAAGGAAGAAACCTTTAAGGAATGGTAAGAAGGTTGAGCATGTAACTCCTAAGGTTAAAATCTCTACTTTGAGGGACATAATATGTAAACCTCGTCCTTTAGTAATGAGAAAAAAATGGGAAAGAACCGGTCAATGTGATCTTTAAACCGAATTGGTCTATAAGCCCGACTATTAGGAGACGAGCAAATTCAAAAATTTCTAACTCCCATGTGACTCAAAAATATTCATAAACTTGGGAAAAGAACCCTAGGATGATATGAGGAAGAAAGACCAAAGCAGTTCAAGAGAACCGGGTTCGAACTAGATATAACCGGTTTATGAACCAAGTTGATTCATGAACCGGAACTGATAGAGAATGAGTTAACCAAGAAGTTTATGGATTTCTTGTGATTTATAATCCTTGGGAAGAAACCTTAGAATAATGTGGGAGAGAAAAACCATATCAGTTCGAGTGAACCAGACCCGAACCAGATTAAATCGGTTTAAAAACCAAGCTGATTTATGACCAAAATTGATTCAGAGGTGGTAAACCGGGAATTTTATGGACTCTAAGTGACCCAAGGAGTCACAAAAGACATGGAAATGGTCTTGTGAAGGAATTGGGGATGAAAACCAAACCAGTTCAGGTGAACCAGATCCGAACTGGTTCGGACCGGTTTGAATCACTATTAAACTGAATCCTAAATTCATTTTTCTAGGTGGCTTAAATAATTCAAATTGGAGATTTGAGGCCACCATTGAATAGAAAATGAATTTAGAAATTTTTATATTTGAAAAACTAAGTCGAATGAGGGGTGAACTGACTGGTTTAAGTTTTGAACCCGGTTCGGACCAGTCCGGGCCGGTTCAGAACAGTGTCGTCTTCTTCCTCATGATGACAACACTATTCACTCGCTGAAAAATTGAAGCAACACCGATGAAAAAGAAACATTTCCGTTCGGTAGGTTTCAGGTCTTCAATTCCTGTAATAAAGATGCCAAACGGACAGCCAACAGGTCCCCGAGCTCCCTATATAAAGAGCCCCTCTTCATTCGTCCTCTCCACACCTAAAAAGCTCACCCTCTCTCAATTGCTTAGTTTTCTGGCAAAGTTCGAACCAGAGCTCCGATATAGGTTTAATTCTAAGCCAAAGAAGGCGAGGTTGGGTTCATTAGAACTGGGGAGAAGTCAGCTACACGGTGGTAGCATTCGGTCGTCCTGAGAGTCGTCGGAGAAGCGTCGGCGTGATAAAACAGTGAAGCAGCTCTGGCAGACCAAAACTGTTCTATTTCGACCGAGTTGAAATCGACCAATTCGAGCCCTCCTCAGGCCAAACCAAGCTCTCCTGGCACCTCCTTAGCTCTTCCATGGCCGAATTAGGACCGAAAGGTAAGCCAATTCGGCTCCCCTTTACAATTTCAGATCGTTGTTGGGTTTTCTCATTCATTTGGAACGAATGAGGGCTATTAGGCCAAAGAATAATGAACAACCATGTTCATTTTCGTATAAGAGAACGAGGCATCGGGAACGCCAGTCGAGGACGGAAATCGACTAAGTGGAATTTCACTTCACAATTGGGTGAGTGGGATTTTATATCATACCCGGTTGGGGATGATAAGTACCTCGGTATAAAAACCCACTCTTTAGTGGTATTTTAATCATCACCAATTAGAGAAAGTGATGTGAAATTATGGGAAAAACTACTTACTGGTTGTAAGTAGATCATACCCGATTGGTATGATGAGACTTCCTCAAAGGAAGTTGAAAACCGGTTCATCGGTTATGAACGGAGATGTCCTTATATCGGTCGGTATAATGGATAGTAAAAACCTATTTTGTCGGAAGTGTTCTCCCCTAACTGTGTGCAAATGCTTAGACCATTTGGGAGACTTTCTTGACGGCAGCTCGAATAACTCCTATAGGTCGGGAGCCTCGATTTTGGAACTTGAGGGCTAGAATGCCCAGTTTTTGAAAAACTCGAACAGTAGGCCATAGGCCAACGGACACAAGTAGGAGCTCGTAAATGAACATGATATATATGTACCATAAAACCTTAATAAGTAAATTTTTTGGTCATGGTATCAAGGTAGGTCCAACATACTCAGACAACCAGTAGCAGTACGACCTGACCAGTCTCCGGACCAATTAAAACAAACAGCTACCGGTTGAGTTGAACATCGGGACCGTTGGGACTAATGGCACCACATATTACATGGCAATTTAAGACATATCACTACCATGAGGGGTAGTGATATGTCTTAAGGGTCCTGGACGACCCAATGAGTATAAGGTCAAATCGTCGTTCCATGTGTTTATGTGAAATTTGGAGTAGCACCAAGCGCATGAGACCGAAGTGGGGACGGGATGAGGTTTCCATCCTCATATGGACATGAAGAAGCGATTTTAGGATTGGGGGTCAGATGTCGCATACATCCACTCATTCCCAGGGTAGAAGTGGTCGTGCTTCTATCCGGGTGGCCGGTAAAGTCGATCCAAAGCCACTAATGGGTTCAGTAGTCGTACTGACCTATGAATGTGTGTAACCTTCATGATGAAGGATGTGTGTTGGGTGATGACACACTGTGGTAACTAAGAAATGATGGAAAAAATTGAATTTCTAAATGAAGGGATTTTTGAAAAGAAAGGAATCTAGCACACTCCATATAAATGTTTTTCTTGAAAGTCAAAAGATTTGAATCCCATTCACTAAGTAGTTGTACTCACCCCTCCCTTATACCCCTTTCAGGAAGTCCCGAAAAGTTAAACCTTAAATGACTTGAGCAATGAAATGCCTACAAGACAGGTACAATTAATTTAAATTACTATACAGTTTTGATTTATGATATTCTTGGAAAAAGGTGTAGGTTTAAAGAACGTCTTACTCTTTACGGTTTATAATATAAGGGGAAACCCTTTAATAAACCGGAAGAGTGGCAGGTTGATCACGGGGATCCGACCAAACTGGGTCGGGGCATGACATAGTAGAGAATGAAACCGTGAGAAGGGAACCTCCCAAATAAAGCAATCGACATATAGACCAAAAGGGATCAACTCAAAATAATGAATCGTGAAATGGTTACAAGCGAGTAAGCATGGATTAAGGAAAAGGAAAGTCCTTGAATAAAAGACACCACTAAAGAAGAGGAAGGACATAAGAAGGGAAAAATCCTCGCATGTCGGTAAGTCATCAGGAAACCCAATGATTGGAGTCGAAAAGACCCAATAAAGAAGTTGGGAAAGGACGAGTATGTAAGAGAAATTGACAGGGTTATGTGAGACATGATGTCAAAGGCGAGATGGATGACAAGATAACGGTAAAGGTAGCTGAGGAATACTATCAAACGAAAAGAGGGATGAAGTTATACAATCCTTGAAAGGTTAGAAAAAGTTGAGAATGTCCCTATCGGAAAAGTTCTAGAAATCTAAAGGACAGAGACAAGTTCTAGAATATATCATGCTGTAAGGGGCATGTAAGCCTAATAGTCTCGAGGAAAATATGACTCAAAGTAAAGAAGAGTTAGTTAGTAAGCATCACAAGGTGAAACATAAAATTTGGACCAATGTTGTAAGAAACAATGGATGAGGGAAGGGTCAAAATAAGAAAAAGAGGGTGATAACAACGAGAATTGTGAAAGCAAATATGTAATTCTCAAAAGGACAATAAGCTAAGGGTTTTGACGATAAAAAGAATGACTAGATACAGGAATGATTGGGCATATTGGAACTCCCAATCCTGAAATTTTGAGTAAGAATTTCAAGGGGAAGAAACTTGCCCTAAGCAAAGGGAAATGTGAACTTAAGGATATACCCTTGACCTCGTAGGTAAGACATGCTTAGCTAGGATAAACTCCATGGAATGAGTAAACCATGGAAAGGAAAGGAAATTCCTTAAGTGCGTGTTATAAAGGAGCTAAGTGAAAATAACAGAAGTGTTAGCATGTCAAAAAACTCCAAGTTGACATCAAGAGAAGTTATTTTCTATACAAAGGATGCTAAATAAGTTTTGTGGACAAAACTCCTAAAAGGAGGGGAGAGTTGTAAACCCCGTCTTTTAATAATAAGAAAAATTGGGAAAAGAACTGGTAATTTCCAAAGAGAAAACCGAGTCGGTTTATAAACCGTAACTGATAGAGAAAGGGAAAATCGAGAAATTTATAAATCTTGAGTGACCTAAAGAGTCACAAAAGACATGAGAAAGGACTTTAGATGAATTGGAAGAGAAAACCAAATCGGTTCAGGTGAACTGGACCTGAACCGGATTGAACAGGTTTGAACCACTATTGAACCAGTTACTAAATTCATTTTTATAGGTGGCTTAAAAAATTAAAATTTGAGAATTGAAGCCACCATTGGATAGAGAATGAATTTAGATGAATTTAAAAATTTTTAATTTTGAAAAACTCGGTCGAATCAGGCATGAACTGGCTGGTTTAAGCATTGAATCCAGTTTGAATTGGTCTGGTCTGGTTTGGAACAGTGTCGTCTTCTTCCTATAGATGACATCACTGGTCATTCGCCAAAAAATTGAGCAGCGTCGGCGAAGATGTAAATTCTTTGTTCAAGGAGTTTCAGGCAATGAATGACTGCCATAAAGGCGCCAATCGGACAACCAAGATGTCCCTGAGCTTCCCATATAAAGAGCTCCTCCTCATCCATCCTCCTCACTCCTGAAAACTCCTCTCTCTCCTTACAACTCTATTTTCTGGTGAAGCTCAAACTAGAGCTCCCACATTGGGGTTTTTCTAAGCCAAAGAAGGTGAGGTCAGGTTCTTTAGATTTAGGGAGAAGTCAGCTACTCGACGATAGTCTTCATTTACTCTAAGGATCATCAGAGAAGCTTCGGCGTGTTCGAACAGTGAAGCAGCTTCGGCGGACCGAAGCTGCCCTATTTTGGCCGATCTAAAAACGGCCAATTCGAGCCCTTCTAAGGCTAAAACAAGCTCTCCCAACACTTCCACAACCCTCATATGACTGAATTAGTTGGCTCTCATTTGTAAATTCTGATAAGTGCTAGAGAGAGAACCAACGAAAATTCATTGACCAAATTCTCCCTCAATTCAACATGAATTGATGTGATTCTTGATCATAGGAGTAACCTCAGGACGAGAGCTATTTGGCCAGATCGAAAGCTTGGACTGTCGCACCACTCAAGCCTTTCTTGATGTGAATTTGAATAAAGAGACTATGAATTCACAAGTCCAATCAACCGAACCAACAATGGAGCTGAACACTTTGTCACCAAATGGGATAAATAATCATTTGAGACTTCAAGAGGGCCCAATGATAAGGTTAAGGGCTGAAAGGTTCAAATAGGCTTTATATGGGTTGATTAAAGAGATTGCAGAAAATTCATGTGGAAGCCCAATTAAAGAGTCCAAGAAAAGCCTAAGAGAAGGTCCAGCTTTAATTAATGAGTAAAGATTTATTAATATAATAAATTTTCTACAATATTAAATGATAATATTAGATATTTAATTAGTTAAATTTAGATTTTTAAATTGGTTATAAAAATATCCTAGATATTTAGATTAGATATGGTTGGCATGTAATCATAAGATATATTTTCCTTATTTTTAGGCAATTCGGTTGTTAAATGTGCCTATAAAAGGCATACTCCACAGCATTAGAGGACAGACAAACACTTTGGAATTTCAATCTTGTGAGGTTTTGTCTTCTTTCTATCTTCAAAGAGTCTTTTGAACTTATCAGGATTTTACATGTGGTGTTCAAGCAATCAAGACTTATCACTAGAGGTTTTCTAAGAATTCTTCTTAGAGAATTTGGGTGTGGCGTCTACATATCCCATTCCTTGTTTCTCACATAAACAAGGTATATTCCATCTTTTCGCACTTGCGTCGTGAAAGTCTTGTGATCGTTGCCATATTTGGTGTAGGGTGTTGTCAGCATATTAGCGGGGTTCGCATCATTTCTCTCTCTAAATCCAATTTTCTGATGAACCTCCGTTTGAGCTCAATTCTTATCCAAAAGACGTGATTCAAAGTTCTATTGAATCATATGTAAGTGTAGAAACTCAATTTTACCTTCAATTTCAATAAATAAACCTGATTGATCGGTCAATTTGATTAAATCAAATTCGACCAATTTGAAAGGTGAAATTAGAAATTTTGTAAATTCGAATGACTAAAGTGCAATTTCCCAAAAATTGAGGGCCAATTGGCCATGAAAAAGATGTTGGAGGAACAATTGGTCAATTTTTGGAATTATTGGGGTCAAATTTGCCATTTTTGTAAAGTAGGGGCAAAATGGTAATTTTTGAAAAGTTGGGGACCAAATTGAAAATTTGGGAAACTTGAACCCCTTTTTGTGATATTGAATAAATTGAGGTCCCAAAGTGAATTTTAGATGTTCTGGGACTAAATTTGGGGAAAAAATTAGTATTGGGGACCTAAAGTTAAAGGAAAGAACTTTAGGAACCTAAGTGCAAATAATTAAAAGTTTGGGCATTTTATTCATTCATGAGGAATGAAGGCTACTAGGCTAACTGTTAATGAACAAGGATGTTCATATCGTGTAGGAACATGAAGAATCCGAGAAGGCCAGCAAGGATAAGCTCGCATGGAGGCAAAAGCTGCTTTAGAAGAAATTACACTACACTTATTGGGTGAGTGGAACTTTTAACATCATACCCTGTTGGGATGATGAGTACATCGGAATGAAAGACCACTACCAAGTGGAATTTTAACATCACACCTGGTTGGGGTTGTCACGCCCCGACCCGGTTTGGTCGGATCCTGGTGAACAACCCACCACTCTTCCGATTTATTAAAGGGTTTCCCCTTATTATAATCCGTAAAGAGTAAGGCGTCCTTTAAACCTACACCATTTCCTGAAATAGCATAATCAAAATTGCATGAAATTTTAAACTTTACATACTTGTCTTACAAGCATCTTAGTTGATTGTCTTTTAGGGTAGGCTTTCCGGGATTTCCTGAAAGGGATATCAGGGAGTGGGTGAGTACGACTACTTAGTGAATGGGTTTTTAAAGGTCTACTTTTAACTTTTAAGAAAAACATTTATATGGAGTGTGTTAGACACCTTTCTTTTCAAAAATTCCTTCATTTAAAAATTTGGATTTTTTCATTATTTCTTAGTTACCAATGAGTCATCACCCAACACAAATCCTTCATCATGATGGTTACACATATTCGCAAGTCAGTATCACTACTGAACCCACTAGTGGCTTCGGAATGACTTTTCCTACCACCCAGATAGAAGTACGACCACTTCTACCCTGGGAATGAGTGGATGTACACGACATCCGACCAACAATCCCAAAATCACTTCTTCGTATACGTATGAGGACAGAGACCTCATCCCATCCCCACCTCGGTCTCATGCGCTTGGTGCTACTCCAAATTTTGCACAGACACCTAGAGCGACGATCTGCCCTTATACTAACTGGGTCGTCCAGAGCCCTTAGGACACATCACTACCCCTCATGGGCGTCTTGATGATCCCGTAATCATAGTGCATGCACAAACAATGTTATCTCATATTGCCATGTAATCTGTGGTGCCACTGGTCCAATAACCCGGCTCTCAACTCAACCTGCAGTTGTTTATCTTGACTAGTTCGTCGACTTATCATGTCGCACTACCGCTAGTTGACTGAGCATGTCGGTCCTATCTTGGTACCATGGCCAAACAATTCACTTATTAAGTTTTATGGCACATATATAATGTTTGTTTATGAGATCCTGCTCGTGCCAACTAGCCTTGGGCCAACTGTACGATACTTTCAAAAAACTGGGCACTCTAGCTCTCAAGTTCCAAAATTGAGGCCCCCGATCTATAAGAGCTATTCAAGCTCCCGTCAAGAAGGTCTCTCAAATAGTTTAAGCATTGGCACACAGTCAGGGGAGAACACTTCCGACAAAATAGGTTTTCACTGTCCATTATACCATCCGGTATAAGGACATCTCCGTTCATAACCGATGAATGGGTTTTCAACAACCTTCGAGGAAGTCTCATGATACCAACTAGGTATGATCTACTTACAACCGGTAAGTAGTATTTTTTGCATAATTTTCACATCAGTTTCTCTAAGTGGTGATGATTAAAATACCACTAAACAGTGGGTTTTTATACTGAGATACTTATCATCCCCTACCGGGTATGATATAAAATTTCTACTAATAACCGGTAAGTGGTTTTTATCTTTAAGTTGTGCTCATCATCCCAACCGGGTATGATGTTAGTAAACCCACTCACAACCGGTAAGTGGTTTTTAATTTTAAGCTGTGCTCATCATCCCAACCAGGTATGATGTTATTAAACCCACTCACCCATTAACGCAGTGAATTTCAGTTGACCGGTTCTTTGTATTCACACGAGTTCGTCCATGCTGGCATTCCCGGTATTTCTCGTTCCTACACAATATGAACATCCTTGTTCATTATTACTCAGCATAACAGCCTTCATTCATTTCCAATGAATGAGAAAACCCAAACTTTTAGTTATTTGCAATTAGGTCCCCATTTTTAAAATGCCCATTCACTGAGTTGTAGAAACTCACCCCTCTTTTCGATCTATTTTTAGGAAAAGAGTAAATGACTAGGAATAACATCGAGCCTTACACACTGTTAGGTATGCTTAATTTCTTTAAGCATGCATTTTATTTGATATATGTCTTTCCAAGGAACAAGGTCAAAAGTACGCCTGACACCTCCTATGTTAAAGAAGGGGGAAACTCCTCTTGAACCGGGAGAGCGGCGGATTGTTCACGGGGATCCGACCAAACCGGGTCAGGGCGTGATAACTAGAGTGGTATCAGAGCTTAGTTCCCTTGAAACATTATCAATATTATGCCCTAACATTAACCCAACTCTAAACTATCGTGTAGGAAGGAGAGTCCCTAGGAAATTCACGGTGAAATCCAGTCCTCCACCTATAACCTTGAAAAAGACATCCAACCCAAGGGAGGAAACCATACAAAAATTTATAAAGGGCAAGAAACGAGTGCCCAAGTATATGGTGGAAGACAATTGAAAACTAGTAAGAGCTTTACTGGAACCAGAAGGCATCATATACCCTCCTCCCAGACAAGAGGAACCAACATCACCTCCTAGAAGTCTAACCCCTCCTCCTCTAGTTCCACAACAACCGAAAGGGAATTCAACTAAGAAAGTGGCTTGGGATAATTATTGGGATGTGTATGCTACCTTCATGAAGGTCCACCAAGTACCTTCACCAACTCAACCTGGCTTCAATCCCTCCTCCCAATGGATGAAGTGGACTTATGAGTGTAAAGTTGAGGTACTAAGGTGGTATGAATTGGAGGTCATACATGAGATTTGTCCTATTAGAGAGTGTGAATGAACCCCAATCAATTACTCGGAGCCTTATGATTAAGAGTATAAACCTCGCTCTTTTGAGTGTAGGAAACCCGGAAAAGAACAAGTCAAATCGAGTGAGAAAATCAAACCGGTTCACAAACTCGATCATTTGGGAATGGGAAATTTGGAAAATTTACAACTCTCGGGTGATCCAAAGCGTTCATAAAAAATTGGAAAAGAACCTTAGGATAAATTGGAAGAGAAAAACCAGACCAGTTTATATGAATCGAATATAACTGGATTAAACTGATTTATGAACCGAGTCGGTTCTTGAACTGGAATTGATAGAGAAAGGGCAAGCTAGGAAATTTATGGATCCCGAATGACCCAAAAAGTCCCAAAAGTCATGCAAATGGACTTGAGAATGAATTGGAGATGAAAACCAAACTGGTTCAGGTGAACTGGATCAGAACTAGATTGAACCGGTTTGGACCGGTTTGAACCACTATTGAACTAGATCCTAAATTCATTTTTCTATGTGGCTTAAAAAATTAAAATTTGAGATTTGAGGCCACTGTTGGATAAAAAATGAATTTAGAAATTTTTAGATTTGAAAAACTCGGTCGAATGGGGGGTGAACCGGCCAATTTAAACTTTGAACCCGATTCAGACCAGTTCGAAATAGTGTCATCTTCTTCCTTCAGATGACAACATTATTCACTCGCCGGAAAATCATGCAGCGTAGGCAAAGCTGAAAAGTCTCTGACCAGGGAGTTTCAGACAATGAATGCCATCATTAAGGCACCAATCAGACGACCAAGAAGTCCCCGAGCTTCTTATATAAAGACCCCTTCTCCATTCATCCTCTCCACACCTGAAATGCTCAGTCTCTCTCAACTGCTTAGTTTTCCTACGAAGCTCGAACCAGAGCTTTGATATAGGGTCATTTCTAAGCCAAAGAAGGTGAGGTTGGGTTCTTTAGAACTAGGGAGAAGTCAGCTACACACCTGTAGTCTCCATTTGCTTCGAGGGTCGCTGGAGAAGTGTTGGTGTGATGGAATAGTGAAGCAGCTCTGGCGGACCGAAGCTGCCCTATTTTGGCCAAGCTAAAATTGGCCAATTCGTGCCCTCTCCAAGCCAAACGAAGCCCTCCCAACACGTTCACAGCCCTCCCACGGCCGAATTAGGACTGAAAAGTAAGCCAATTCGGTTCCCCTCTGCAACTTCCGACCGGTGCTAGAGAGAGAACTGATAGAATTTCGATGATGAAATTCAAATTCAATTCCGCATCAATTGATGCAATTCTTGATTTTATGATGAACCTCATGATGAGAGCTATTTGCTCAAATTGAAAGCTCGAACCATCATGTCCCCAACGGTTAGTAATTGAAGCTTTCTCTCTCAATAGTATGTTTTTAGACGAAGCTCTGTTTGAGCTCGTTCCGGCGTCAAAACTTGTGATTCAAAGTGTTGTTGAATCGTATGGAGTTGAAATTGGGAAAAAAATTGGGGATTTTCTAAAAAAATTTGAGCTTAGGTTAAGAAGGTCTCCTAAAATCTTTAAGCAATGGCACACAGTCAGGGGAGAGCACTTCTAAAAAAATAACTTTTCATCTATCCATCACACCAACCGGGTGTGAGTACATCTCTACTCATAACCAATAAGCGGGTTTTCTACTTCCTTTCAAGAAGTTTATCATACTGATCGAATATGATCTACTTACAATCGTTAAGTAGTTTATCCGTATTTTTCTCACATCGCCCCTATAAACCTCACACTTTTAAGTTAAGGAAAACTGGGAAAGAACCGATCAACCTAAGTAAGAAAATTGAGCCGGTTTACAAACCCGATCATTTGGGAATAATCAATTTGGAAATTTACAACTTTCGGGTGATCCAAAGGGTTTATTAAACCTTGGAAAAGAAATTTAAGACAAATTAGAAGAGAAAAACCAAATTGGTTTAGGTGAACAAGAATCCATAAGAACTTTGAAGTTAAGCGCGCTTGCTTAACTTCGGTCAAAACTTTTTATGCAAACGTACGCCTTATCATAAATAGCCATAAATTAATATATATTTAATTATTGCAATTAATCAAAAGCTCGGGCTGTCGTGCCCTCACCGGTGAGAAATTGAAGCATTCCCTATCTATAGTCTATTTTTCGGCGAAGCTCCGTTTGAGCTCGTTCTAGCGTTAAAATATGTGATTCAAAGTTTCTTAGAATCGTATGAACATGCAAGAACTCAATTTCAACTAAAATTTCAATAATTAGAAGTGTTTGATTGGTCAATTTGATGAAATCAAATTCGGTAGTGTTGAAGAGTTGAAATTTGGGGAAAATTCACGATTTTCGAAATTCAAAGGGCCAAAATGCAATTTTATGAAATTAAGGGTCAATTGGGCATGAAAATAATGTTGGAGGACCAATTGAGGAATTTTGAAATTTTTGGGGTAAAACTTACCATTTTTGTAAAGGAAGAGCAAAATGGTAATTTTGGAAAAATTGGTGGACCAAATTGGAAATTTGGGAAATTAAACCCCTTTTTGGTGAAATTGAATAAATTGAACTGGGAATGGCTCTACTCAACACCCTACCTCCGTAGGAAGACAACCCTAGAAGCTTCCCAAATGCTTGAGACCGGGCTGAAATGTCAAAAGACCAAATGGGGAAGTATCCTGGAGAATGGTGCTAGGACCTATTGGTGGCACAACTCTAAGTATGGACGAAGACATTTATCAAGAATTCCATAACTCCTTAGTTATTTTGCAACCATTTCGTGTGATAGGGCAGAAAGCCTAATCTTTTAAATCCCCCTGTTAATAAAATACTCAAATTCTCAAAACTCTCTCTCCTGATGATGCAATCTTGTTGGGAATATGGCCTAAGGAAAATAAAGCAAACCCACACTATCTTGGAAGCTAAGGAAAAGTTACATCCCGGTTATGGAAGATGAATCAGGGAATTAAGAAACCTTGGAAGACTTTTACCATGACCCTTTAGCAAAGGAGATTCAGATTCAAAGAACGGTAGAGCACCAAACCAATAGTAACCCTGGAAATGCCCTACTCGAAGGAAAGAAGGGACCACAACAATCCATGTAAAGGAATAACCTATTACAAGTATGAACGATTGAGACATTACCGGAAGAAGTGCCCAACCCTACTAAGGACAAGTACTAAGATAAACTATTATATGTGTAAGGAAAGAAGGGGTGTTTCACACCTCATAAATTCAGGGCAATAATTCCTCAAAGGCCACGAAGGACTCAGGACCGAAACCATGGAGCTGGCTAAGTAAGCGGTTCACCAAGAGGTCAAGAAATGATGAGGTAAATGCAAAATTTAAATTTCTTCTTAAGAAGGTCAACCCGAGAGGGATACCTCAAGAGTAGGGATAAGGTACATGGGAAGTATATCTAGAACCTTCTCATAGGGGGCAAACACAGAGAAACGTCCTCTGGAAACTCTAGAGAATGGCACAATGAGAGTGAAGAAGAGAAGGAATACGTTGGGAAAGGGAACTCTGGAGGGATGCATACAACTAAGTACCTTGAAGGAATCATTAGATTGGTAGATGGAAATAATGTGAAGTGCAAGGCACCAACCCACCGTTAGAAACTTCTTGATTGAAGGATGTATTAGAGGCCAATTATCACCTGCCTTGGAAGAGTAATAGAGCCAAATAACGGGATGTATTGGAATGAATCACCTTGGAAAAAGTAATGAAGACAAATAGGGTCAAGGAGAATAAATGACACCCTAAGAAAGACCAGGAGGTAGAAAGGACTACACCCTAAAAAGGTCAGTGAGATGGATGTTAAGGACAAGAGGACTCGAGAAATAGCTGCCAGATGATAGGACCAGAAAAATTAAGAGAAAGAGACAGTTAAAGAACTGGTATTCAAGAGAACCATCGATTTAAACCACAACAAAGAAGGGAGAAGTGAAAAGGCCAAAACATTGGGAAAGAAGAACGAAGGAAAATCCTTAAAGCAATCGATGGCCAAAACCGGGTTTATAGACTTAAGACAGTTAAGTGAGCCTCATGAAGGGCGAACAAGAGAATTTGAAACAAGGAGGATGTGAACCCTCCTTAAATGGAAATAATCTAATGAATAAGCACCAAAAGATGTTGTGACAAGTATGAATGCGTGGACAACCCATACTAAGGTAATAAAGGAAAGAATGTTTGAGAAACGTTGTGAAAGTAAATCCCCCAAATAAGATGTGGCTAAGAAGGAATAACCACAATTGGTAAGACAGGTCATAGACCACACGCGCATATGAAGCTTAAAGAGTGGACTACCAAGCATAGGGTGGAATGCACGAAATAAAACCAATAATCAAAAGTATCCCATCTAAGGAATAAGGGATAAAACAAAAGTTGTGGATAGAGAAGGATTCAAAGCAAACAGATGCCCTAACATAGATAAGGGTGCAAAGAAAGGGAGAAAGAACCATACAATAAATGATAAGGAGGTTGAGCATGTAACTCCTAAGATGGAAATCTCTATTGTAAGAGACATAGTAGAGAACAAAACTAGAAGGAGTGAACCTTCCCAAGCAAAGTAATCGACACATAAATCGAAAGCAATTATTGTAGAATGAAGAATCATGAAGTGATTTATGAGCAAGTAAAAGTGGATTAAGGAAAAAGGAAGTCATTGAATAAGGGATGTTACTAAAGAAGAGAAAGGACATAAGAAGGGAAAAAATCCTCGAATTTGGTTTTTCTCCTCCTCATCTACAAGAACTTTGAAGTTAAGCATTCATTCTCCTCACTCCTGAACACTTCTCTCTCTCTCTCTACTGCTCTATTTCCCGGTGAAGCTTAAACCAGAGCTTCGACTTGAAAATTTTTCTTAACCTCGGAAGGAGAGGTCAAGCTCTTTAGAACCGGGGAGAAGTCAGCTATTTGATACAAACTCCAATCAATCTGAGAATCACTAGAGAAGCGCCAACATGATGTAATAGTGAAACAGCTCCAGCGGACCGAAGTTGCCCTGTTTCAGCTGAGTTGAAATTGGCCATTTCGAGCCCTACTTAGGCCAAACCAAGCCTTTCCAACACTTCCTTCGCCCTCCCACAGACGAATTAGGACTGAAAGGTAAGCCAATTTGGCTCCACTCTATAATTTCCTGTCGATGTTTGAGAGAGAACCGGTAGAATTTCAATAATGAAATTCTAACTCAATTCGGCATCAATTGATGTGATTCTTGATTCTAGGATGAACCCCAAGATGAGAGCTATCTGCCTAAATCGAAAGCTTGGACCGTTGTGCCCTCACCGATGAGAAATCGAATCTTTCTCTCTCTATAGTCTATTTTCCGGCGAAGCTCCGTTTGAGCTCGTTCCGGTGTTAAAATCTGCAATTCAAATATTCTTAGAATTGTATGAACATGCAAGAACTCAATTTCAACTCCAATTTCAATAATTAGAAGTGTTTGATCGGTCAATTTGATGAAATAAAATTCGGTAGTGTTGAAGAGTTGGAATTGGGGGAAAATTGGGGATTTTCGAAATTTAAAGGGCCAAAATGCAATTTTATGAAATTGAGGGTCAATTGGGCATGAAAATAATGTTGGAGGATTAATTGAGGAATTTTAGAATTTTTGGGGCAAAACTTACCATTTTTGTAAAGGAAAATGTCGAAGCTCTAGTTTGAGTTTCACTAGAAAATGGAGTGGTAGGGAAAGAGAGAGGAGTTTTCAGGTGGGAGAAGGATTTATGAGGAGGAGCTCTTTATATAGGATACTTAGTGACTTCTTGGTTATCTGATTGGTGCCTTTATAGCGATCATTCATTGCCTGAAACTCCCTGAACGGAGACTTTTCATCTTCGCCGATGGTGCTCGATTTTCCTACAAGTGAACAGTGTTGTCATCTAAAGGAAGAAGATAACACTGTTCCGAACCGGACCGGACCGGTCCGAATCGGGTTCAATGCTTAAACCGATCAGTTCAGGCCCGATTCGATCGAGTTTTTCAAAATTAAAAATTTGTAAATTCATCTTAATTCATTCTCTATCCAATGGTGGCTTCAATTCTCAAATTTGAATTTTCTAAGCTACCTAGAAAATTGAATTTAAAAACCGGTTCAATTCGGTTCACTTGAACCGGTTTAGTTTTCTCTTCCAATTCATCCTAAAGTCCTTTCTCATGACTTTTGTTACTCTTTAGGTCACTCGGGATTTATAAATTTCTCGATTTTCCCTTTCTCTATCGGTTACAGTTTATAAACTGACTTAGTTTTCTCTTTGGAAATGACCGGTTTTTTTTCCTAGTTTTTCTTATTATAAAAAAATGGGGTTTACATTTTATATGTGCAATTTAATCCCATAAAAATGTCCAAGTACATGATGTAAGCCCATATGCTCCTTTCATTAAATCTCATTTCATCAAATTAGCTACCTAACTTGATTAATTGCCTCTTATCATGATGCTAACTATCTTCTCTACCTTCCCATGATCAATCCATTATTTGAATTACTTTAATCGGCTTAGAATTAAGCTCAAACGGAGCTTCGCTAGAAAACTACTCTTAGAGAGAGAAAGCTTTGAATTCATACCAGCTAGGTCTCAATTGACGGAGCTTTCAATTTGGGAAGCTTGTATTCATCAAGAAGGTCCTTCTAGGATAAAGAATTTCTCCAATTGACGTCTTGAGCATGGAGAATTTGATCAATACAGTATCAGACACTTTCTCTCTCTAAAATTTTACTATTCTGGTAATATGAGGCATATTGGACTTACTCTTAAGCTTCGGGGAGGTCGGGTGTCAGTTGGAGAGAGCTAGGGGAGGGTTGGCTTGGTTGTAGGAGGTCGGAAGTGACCTAAATTTAGCTCAAAGTAATTCGGCTATTCTTCGACTACTAGAGCAACTATACTATGTAGGCTCCCTAACGCCCCTCTAGTGGTCCTCGAGCTGAGTGGGGATTTTAGCAAGGTAGAGAACCTCCTCACAGTTCTAGGGACTTCGAATTTGCCTTCGGAGGCTTCAGAAAACTCCCACATCAAAGCTCTGGTTTGCATCTCGCTGGAACTTGGAGTGCTTTGTCTTCTTCAGTTACCTGAGGGGTGGGGAGGATGAACATGGAGAGTCTCCTAATATAGGGAGCTCCGCAATTGACAGGGATACCAACTGGCACAAGACTCGACAACAGACTCACCCGTTAGTAGTCGTAGTGGTGGATTTTTCAATCGCTAGAGATTCGGTGGACCTCTGACATTCCAATTTTATCATTTTTCAAAGGTAGTTGCACTATGTGATTGGTTGGTTTCGCTGATGCAGCTTCCCACTCAGCGTTTGAGTCACCCTTTGACTCATTGACCAGCCACATGGCGCCCTTCCATTGGTTGCCCATTCCATCGTGGTCGTTGACCATACCTGGTCAGTCGTTGACCCTAACACGTGGCATCTTTTAATTGGCTGATTTAAATGAATCAGATTTCTCTATTCACGCATTGCACGACTGCCACATGTCGGCCTCTAATATGCGAATTTAAATAATTAGATATCTCTCCTGATGCATTGTGGGACTACCACGTGTCAGCCACTGATTAATTGAGGTCATCCGACATGGCTCAGCCACATGTCGACCTCTGATTAATCGATTGTTTCTCTAATGTCCTACTTAGCTGTTGACGTGGCATCCCTACCATGTGCCAGCTCCTCAATGGCGAGTCTGGCTAACGAGGCTTCTCCTTAGTTGACTATTGACTGAGGACACATGTTGCTCTCCTATTGGTCAGTCGTCGATTACGTGGTGTTGACTAAGGAAACGTGATACTCTCTGATTGGTCGGCGCTTCCAGATCGAGCGGCTAACTAGGCACGCTTCGCCACATGTCGTCCTCTAATTGGTCGCACTACTGATTGGGCATTGACCCGGCAGGCGGTCTGTTGACCAGTTCAGTTAGACCAGGTTCGGTGACCCAAAATTGAAAATTGGTCGGTTTAAGCATGATTTGACCGATTTTCTAAAAATTGAAAATTTATAAATTTGTTTAAATTCATCTCTATTTAATGGTGACTTCAATTTCCCAAATTAATATCTTTAAGTCACCTAAAAAAATACATCTTTGAACTAGTTATTAATTGTACAATTTGGTTCAGATCTGGTTCTGTAAACCCCGCACATTTCAGTAAAGGAAAACCGGGAAAAGAACCGGTCAAACCGAATAAGAAAACAAAACCCGTTTACATTTGGGAATAAGCAATATGAAAATTTAAAACTTTCGGTTGATCCAAATGATTTATTAAACATTGGAAAAGAAACTTAAGACAAACTAGAAAATAAAAACCAAATTGGTTCAAGTGAACTAGATTCCATAAGAACTTCAAAGTTAAACTAGAAAATAAAAACCAAATTTCGGTCAAAACTTTTATGCGAACGTACGGCTTATCATAAATAGCCATCAATTAATATATATTTAATTATTGAAATTAATACAAATAATTTAATACCGAAATTAAATTATTGGAATTAATACCAAAATTAAATTATTGGAATTAATACCAATAATTTATGGCAATATTAATACTATTAATAAATCTCACCCATTTAATACACGGGTTTTACGACTATATAAAGAGGTCATCCCCATTTCATTCTCCTCATACTTGAACACTTCTCTCTCTCTCAACTGCTCCATTTCCAAGTAAAGCTCGAACCAGAGCTTCGACTTGAACAAAGGTCGGGCTCTTTAGAACCGGGGAGAAGACAGCTATCTGATAGCAAACTCCAGTCAATCCGAGAATCGTTGGAGAAGCGCCGACATGATGGAATAGTGAAACAACTCCGACAGACCGAAGCTGCCCTATTTCGGCCAAGCTGGAATCGGCCATTTCAAGCCCTCCTCAGGCCAAACCAAGCCCTTCCAACACTTCCTCAGCCTTTTCACGACCGAATTAGGACCAAAAGGTAAGCTAATTCGGCTCCCCTTTATAATTTTCGATCGGTGCTAGAGAGAGAGTCGACCGAATTTCAATGACGAAATTCTAATCCAATTCCGCATCAATTGATACAATACTTGATTCTAGGATGAACCTCAGGATGAGACCTATCTGCCCAGATCGAAAGCTCGGACTGTCGTGCCTTCACTGGAACGTTAAATACCGGGAACGCCAGCAAGGACAAGCTCGCGTGAATACAAAGAACCAGTCTAGTGGAAATCACGGCATTAACGGGTGAGTGGGTTTACTAACGTCACACCCGGTTGGGATGATGAGCACAAATTAAAGTTAAAAACCAGTTACCGGTTGTGAGTGGGTTTACTAACATCATACCCGGTTGGGGATGATAAGTGCCTCGATATAAAAACCCACTGTTTAGTGGTATTTTAATCATCACTACTTAGAGAAAGTGATGTGAAAGTTATGCGAAAAAACTACTTATGGGTTGTAAGTAGATCATACCCGGATGGTATGATGAGACTTTCTCGAAGGAAGTTGAAAACCCGTTCATCGGTTATGAACGGAGATGTCGTGATACCGGTCGGTATGATGGACAGTAAAAACCTATTTTTGTTAGAAGTGCTCTCCCCTAACTGTGTGCCAATGCTTAAACAATTTGGGAGACCTTCTCAACGGGAGCTCGAATAGCTCTAATAGGCTGGGGGCCTCGATTTTGGAACTTGTGGGCTAAATGCCCGATTTTGAAAATCTCGTACAGTGGGCCCAAGGCCAGTTGGCACGAGCAGGAGCTCGTAAATAAACATGATATATGTGCCATAAAACTTAATAAGTGAATTGTTTGGCAATGGTACCAAGATAGGACCGACATGCTCAGTCAACTAGCGGCAGTGCAACATGACATGTCGATGGACTAGTCAAGACAAACAGCTGCGGGTTGAGTTGAGAGTCAGGGCCGTTGGACTAGTGGCACCACAGATTACATGGCAATATAAGCAAACATTGTTTGTGCATGCACTGTGAGTACGGGATCATCAAGACGCCCATGAGGGGTAGTGATGCGTCCTAAGGGCATTGGACAACCTGGTGGCTATAAGGGCAGTTCGTCGTTCCAAGTGTCTGTGCGAAATTTGGAGTAGCACGAAGCGCATGAGACCGGGGTGGGGACAGGATGAGGTCTCTGTCCTCATACGGACATGAAGAAGTGATTTCGGGATTGTGGGTAGGATGTCATGTACATCCACTCATTCTTAGGGTAGAAGTGGTCGTACTTCTATCCGGGTGGCAGGAAAAGTCGCTCCGAAGCCACTAGCGGATTCAGTAGTGATACTGACTTGCGATTGTGTGTAACCTTCATGATGAAGGATGTGTTTTGGGTGATGACACACCGTGGTAACTAAGAAAAAATGGAAAAATCCAAATTTTTAAATGATGGGATTTTTGAAAATAAAGGAGTCTGGCACACTCCAAAAACTTAGTTTATAGTTTGCCCAAATTTAAGTTTGACTCCTACTATAATTAACTTGATTTTTTTAAGAACAATACCATGGTTAAATTGTCACATCAATTTTTTTATTCCAAAAATCACAGTGTTACATTTAGACCCTCCACCAATTGCATCCCCCATCAATCACCCCATCCCTCCCACCTTTACTATTCCTCACCCCGATCTCTCTAGGTTAGATCCCCTACAACTGAGGCTTCTGAAGTTACAAAACCTCGTTCCCCTCCTCGACGCATGGTTACTCATTCACAAGATGTCTCTCTTCCTCCTCGATGTTTTACCATTACTAAATATCCAACTGCATTTGTTTTTGCTGATCATTTATAGGAACCTCACATATTTGTTGAGGCTTACCATCAATCTTATTGGATTCATGACATGCATCAATAATATTTGTCTATCCTTGCCAATCACACTTAGGACCTAGTTCTAACTCCTACAACTCATCATGCTATCTGTTGCAAATGGGTTTACAAAGTCAAATAATACCCTGATGGATCAGTTGCTCAGTACAAAGCTCGTTTGGTTGCTCAAGGCTTCTTTCAACATGAAGGTCTTGACTATGATGATACCTTTTTATACGGTGATTAAATCGGTCACCATTCGCATTATTCTGGTCATTGTAGTTTCTCAACGGTGGTCCATTCGTTAGCATGACATCAATTATGTGTTTTTACATGGTTATCTCAACGAGAAATTATATATGCATCAATCGCTAATTTTCATGAAACTACTCAACTTCATCATATATGTCGCCTTCGTCATGCTCCACCTGTATGGTCTTAAATAGTCTCAATTTGCTTGGTTTCTTTGTCTTAGTACTTTTCTGCTCCACCTGAGATTTCATGCTTCTGTGGCTGACGCCTCTTTATTCATGTATTACCATCACGTTGATGTCATCTTTCTCCTAGTTTATGTCGATGATATCATCATCACCGCCTCTCCCAATTCACCTCTCAACCATGTCCTTACTGCTCTCCATCAAGGATTCTCCATGAAGAACCTTGGCCCCTACATCATTTCCTTGACATAAAGGTTCATTCGAATTCCCATGGACTCTTTTTCACTCAACACAAATATATTATGGATATTCTTGGTCGGGCCTCCATGAGCACTTGCAAACCTTTGAATACTCACGTTGTTGTTAGACCTCGACTTTCTGTTTATGATGAGACTCTCCTATTTGATCCCACAACATACTCTCAAATTGTGGATTCACTCTAGTACCTCATCTTAACTCGATCAGATATCACATGTATTGTAAATCAAGTTTATCAATTCATGCATTATACTACTACAACCCACTAAGTCATTGTTAAACACATTTTGCGTTATCTTTAGTGTACTTTTACTCATGGAGTTTTTGTTTGAATAGATTCTTCTCACTCTCTCCATTACTTTTCTAATGTTGATTGGGGAGTAATCCAAATTGTTGTCTCTCTATTAGTTGACTCGCTATATTTTTTGTCATAACTTGATCTCTTGAAGCTCTAAAAAGTAAATAACATTGCTGAACTCATTTGAATTCAATCTATTGTCTAAGATCTTGGTATTTTGCCCTCTCAAGCTCCTATTCTTTGGTATAATAATATCTCTATCATCTATCTTAATCCTAATCTAATTTTTCATACTCGTACAATTATATTGAAATTGATTATTAATTTATCCGTGAAAAGTATCAACAAAAATATCTATCTATTTAATTTAACGGTATTAACAGTAAACTTAACAACTTTCTCACCAAAAGACTTTTTAATACCCCTTGGGAATATCTTCCATTCACTTATAAGTGAGTAATAAACTATCACATGTTACCAACTATTCTCTACTAATTAATATAAATAAAAAATCAATAAAACTACTAATAACATATATAAAGCCCTATTTATAATAGTTACTAGCCACCTATCAATATATATTTATTTATATAATGTTTATTATGCGATTTTAAACCATATAAATTTGAAAATATTTAACAGCCTATTCTCTTTTTTAACTATTTTAATTTCAATTCAAATAAAGTTTTCCAACCTAATATTTGTTTTCTTAACAAAAAAAATAGATCTGTGAATTAGATATTAAAATTGCTTCTAACATAATGTAATTACAAGATTTTCGTGGATGTATATGATTAAATGGACAGTAGAGTGTGATATAGCCATTTTTGAATGAAAACATAAAAATTTGTATCTATTAATAAATTACCCATTTGATAATATTTTAGGGTGGGAAAATTAAAAAATTCCTATTAACCTCTCTAATTTACTAAAATAATAATCTCTCAATTTTCTAATATTTTGGAATAGTTGTAATTTTTTAATTAAATAATATTAAATGATATAAATATGATTATCTTATTATAAGATAAAATTTTATTTTCTTTTCTAACTATTTTTTGTATTTCCTTATTTAATTGAAATACTAAATATCAAGATCACTTTTATTTTTATATTTAAAAAATTATGAATTAAATTCTATAAAACTTTCACTACACCACCAGCTTGTACATAGACATGTCATCTCCCATGTAATTTCGGTCCACATCACTAAAAATGATAGCACTGATTTTATTTGATAAATTTATTATGTTCACGTCAGTAAAATTTTAAAATTAAAACTATCACAAAAATATTTAATTTGTATAAAAGTATTAAAATTATTTTAACAAAAAAATAGCAATTCCTTGAAATGAGAGATGTAAATGCGGACTCTCAATCCAACCTAAATATTTAAAGACTCCACGGGGCCCACTACGCTACAAAAACTCTGAATCCTGAAGCCACAGTTCCTAAAACCCTAATCTACCACCATGGCTGATCCCTCTGGCTCTCCCGATGGGGCCGATATTTTCAAGCCCCACAACCACAACCTCCAAGCGCTGACGCCATCCCTCCACTCTTCCGTCTCCGACCTCTCTGTCTCCTCCCGCATACTACCTTTCGACCGCGACTTCCATTTCTACTACAATTTCGACGAGTTCAAGGGCCCAATCCGCGAAATCGCTAGCTCCTCTGAGCTCCTCCTCCACTCGATCGGATCCTCAGCCACCAGGCCCTTATCCGCTCATCTCGGTGAGTTCGACGATGCCAGCGCGTACGACTGGCTCGTTAATATCAATGACGAGGCCCTTGAGAGGTTTGATGCGTCCATCAACGAATTTCAAAGGTTGAGGAAAGTGGAAGAAGAAAGGGGTAAGCGTATCATGGATCTAGGGGACGGGTTCCAGGTCGTGCATGGCAAGAAAAAGAAAAGCGTTTCGGTGAGGAGCAACTCAGGGAGCAGCCAAGGTGGCGAGCCAACGAACGTCAAGGTCACAGCTTTGAGGGATAAGAAGATCAGTGGACCTGCGAAATATAAGGTTCCCTTCCACATACCGACGATAACGAGGCCGCAGGACGAGTACAACATCTTGGTGAATAATTCAAACCAGCCGTTTCAGCATGTGTGGCTGCAGAAGAGCGAGGATGGTGAACGTTTTATACATCCACTGGTCGGTCTCACTTTTTCTTGGATTTCTTTGTTATCATTTCTGTAGAATGATTGGCTTTGTCTCATTTTTGGTTGATTATATATCCTCGGTTAGAAATCTCTGAAAGACGTAAAGGCTTTATTTTTCTCATCATTCGGGAAGAACTATATTGATATTCCCATGAATCTCCCTCCAATCTGCTAATGTCACTGAATCTACTTATATTTGCATGCCTTAGGCTTGGACTCTTCGTCAAAATCTGCTTTCTTTTGAGTTTATAAGTGTGGGTCGGAATCATTTACTGATTCACTTATCTCTCTCTCTCTCGCTCTTTACATTTCACCGTTTAATCACAGGAAAATCTCTCTGTGTCTGACTTTGTCGATAAAGATGTAAGCAACATCAAGCCTGAGAAGCCCCCTGCCCTCGAAGATACTCCGTTTAAGCTCGTCAGTGACGTCAAGAATCTGAAAGCGCTGGCGGCAAAATTACGTGCAGTTAGTGAATTTTCAGTAAGTAAATTAATAAAGTTTACATGCTGATATTTACTACTATATGAACCACACTCTTCCTAAAGGGTGACGGGAATTAGGCATCATATTTTTGCTTTTAAGTAGGTTGTTTCCAGATTGATAAAAAAATCAGGTTGATTCAAGAGGGGCTGAAATCTCACCAAGATTCAATGTTTATCTATCTTCTTGGATGCTTTTCTATTCCTGTACCTGCTGCTGTTACCAACTATGGAGTTCCATTGTGTGTATATATATACATCTTCTGCAATGTATAGTTATTGATGTATTTTAAATTTTTCATTAGCTGCTGCTTCTAAAGTTGAATTGATAAGCATTATCTGCAAAGCCTGAAGCCATTGTTGTGTGTTTTGTTTGTGATCTGACCCTCCTTTTTGTATGTAGTTTTTGTTTGGCACTTTTTTCTTCTGTCTATCCAGATTGATCTAGAGCCTCTTTTTCTCAATGCAGGTGGACCTGGAACATAATCAGTATCGCTCTTTTCAAGGACTCACTTGTTTGATGCAAATCTCCACCAGAAGTGAGGATTTTGTTGTGGATGCTTTAAAGCTTAGGATTCATATAGGGCCATATTTGAGAGAAGTTTTCAAGGACCCTGCTAAGAAAAAGGTTGAGGTCTATCTTTTGGTCATTTCCTACTTTTAGGAGAATTGCTTGTCTGTTTAATAATATATAAATTGACAATTAGGTTATGCATGGAGCAGATCGGGATATTGTGTGGCTTCAGCGGGATTTTGGGATATATGTCTGCAACATGTTTGATACTGGACAGGTATTATGACTTTCTCCTGATGGGAATTTTTTTTTCCTTCAAGCTATTCCAATTTGTTGTCATTGGTGCTGAAAAATGTATTTTTTTCACAAATCCTTATGTTAGGTCCTTGATCAGGCAATATGATCAGCTTCTATATATTTCAATTAATTTTGTATCTATGAACAGTGTTCGATTATACTCTGCCTGTTGATATGTGCCTTGATATAGTTAGGGTATAAGTTATTCACCTTTTGTTTTGCTCGTGCTAGCAAAGATATTATGACCCATTTGTCATCTCTGCAAATTCTTTCTTTGCTTTAGGGTCAACATTTTCATGGTCTGAGTGATCATGCGCCGAGTGCTATGTTTTCCTGCCCTTTTTATGCACTCACTCTCTCAATGACATAGTATTTCTTGATCTACAGGCATCCAGGGTGCTGAAATTGGAGAGAAATAGTTTAGAATTTCTTTTGCATCACTTTTGTGGAGTTACTGCAAATAAAGAGTGAGATTACATTACTGCAATTTCATTTCCTTATTTCTTTTATTTTGGGAGACTTAGTGATTGGAAGAATCATGATACTGTTCTAACCGTTGTAGGTACCAGAATGCAGACTGGAGATTACGTCCTCTTCCTGAGGAGATGACAAGGTATTGCAGATCAGGAAGTGTGATACTGTTCATTTAATATTCTACTCTGCTATATGTTTCAGTTACTTGCTTCCAGTCCATTTTATGTTGGATGTCTCAGTTTCAGAGTAATAAAAACATCAATATTTTGATGTTAGAATTAGATAGGCGCAATGACTTTTATTCTAGTTTCTTTAGTCCAAACATTGAGTACTTTCTAATCATTATCTTTGACACAGGTGTTTAATCTTCTGTTTCTTTTAACCTAAAAGATCCAATGTTGATTTAAAGCTCAAACTCATGACACTGAATTTATTTTATGTTTAATCACCCTCTACAGGTATGCAAGGGAGGATACACATTATCTATTGTACATTTATGATCTGATGAGACTTGAGCTATACAAAATTTCTGAAAAATCAGATTCTGCGCTGATTGAGGTAAACAGCTGTCTGCCTTTAAGGACTAGTTAACAAGCTCTTTTAAAGCTAAACAGATGATTAAACTTCATTAATCTGCCAATGGTATTATATGTGATTTTGACTTGTCATAAGGCATGCATTGACTTTAGAAGGATGCCTGGTAAAACTTACCGAATATACAAGTCAGATCTGCTTAAAACTCCATAATTAATCTTGCTTATGTATAAAGTTCATACCCTTCATAATTACTTCAGAATTTGCAGATTTGTTCCATGTTATCTACAATTTCCAATGATTTAGTATTTTTAGCTTCTTTCACCTACTTGTAAAAAAGGCTATAGTAGCAGCTCTCATCTAGACCTACCTTCCATTGAGTAGTAAGAAAATGTAGAACTTTTGTAATGCAATATTGACATTATGGTCAGGCGTGAAAGTACATTAAAATTGAAGGTTCATCTGCTGGATAAAATCCCATGCTTGAATTACTCTAGGGATCTTTTACATGAGTCAACTCAATTTCAGTGATAAATATATTATCATAAATTTTGTCTATGATAGCCATTTCTCCATTGATAGTTCAGAAGGTTATTTTAATAGCATATTTGTCAGCAATGTTTACCTCAAAGAAAGCTTCAGTGTTAGCATTATTTGGGAGAAAGTCCATATCAAATTGTTGATAAATTTTATCTGGACAATCTAAGATGATGACATTTACAGTGGAGTTCAGTTATTTTACTATTATGAGCCAGTTCTCATTCTGTTGTTTTAATTTAACATGGAGAACATCACTCTACTTGGTAGGTCTACAAGCGCAGTGCTGATATATGCATGCAGCTGTATGAGAAAGAGCTTTTAACGGAAAGTTCTTATCTTCATATTTACGGGTTTGTTGCAATATCTCTGCTTTAGATTTCCTGGCAACATCCTTATTAATTGTGTTTTTAGTATTTCTGTTATCTGTATATCAGTAATAGTTTTTGTTGCTGCTCATTCAGGTTGCAGGGAGCAGACATAAATGCTCAGCAGCTTTCTATTGTTTCTGTATGTTAATGTCTTTGTTTTACTCTTAATTAACAATCACAATCCAGTGTTGTAAATATGCATAAAGAGTGTAAATGTATATCTCATAATTGCTAAATTCTGTGCTACTTGTTAACAAATGCATCTAATTTGTTCTGTAACTTGTACCAAGTTTTTTCCCATGATATTTCTGTATTATCATTTAAGAAAACCAGTAAAAATATCTAAGACATCTTTCACAAGCATGAATGTATAATAATATAGATGTTTGAGTTTCTCAAGATTTGAGCTGAGCTTTTGGTCTCATTTCTGCTGGTGATTCATTTTATGTAGGGGCTTTGTGAATGGCGAGATGCTGTTGCTCGTGCTGAGGATGAAAGCACTGGTTATATATTACCTAATAAAACTCTTCTTGAAATTGGTAGGCAAAGCTTCAAAAGTTCTTTTTCCAATTGTACTGATCATTTAATCATGTTCTAAATATCTTGCACTAACCTCTCTAGTATTTCTTATTGAAAAAAGCCAAGTGCATGCCTGTCACTACGGGCAAGTTGCACCGAATAATCAAATCAAAGCACCCCTACATTGAGCGAAATCTTGCTTCAGTGGTCAATATAGTTCGGCAATCTTTGCATAATGCATCTGCCTTTGAAAGCATGGTAGAACAGCTTAAGCAAGCTAGGATAGAAGCAACAGTAAGTCATATTATTCACAATTTAATTGTATTGATATATATATATTTTGAGATTATGAATTACAAATCGATTGTTATTATCCATGATCATCCTAGTCTGTTAGCTTTTCCTATCAAACCCTGATTTTACCCTCATGACTATTTGTCAGGCTCCAGAAGAAACTCATCCTGTTATTGGAACAGAAACTGTGGAGTCTGATGCTTTTCCAAAATTAGCTATGGCACATGTGGAGATGACACCAAATTCCCTGCATACTCAGGGAGACCCTATGGTTCTTGAATTGGGCAATTCTACAAATGCAATTTCTGGGAACCTGTTCAAATATGAGCAAATGGACAATCTACCTTTCAGCTCTGTCTCAGTTTCCAACCTGGAAAACCTCCCAGAGGGAGACCATATGGTTCATGAAGCGAGCAATTCTACAAATGCAATTTCTGAGAATATGGTAAAATACGAGGAAATGAACCATCTACCTGGGAGCTCTGTCTCAGTTACCATCCCAGATGAAGTCCAGGGTGGAAACATTGATCCCAATATTAAGGTTCCAGTTTCTGCTACCTCTTTACTTCATCATTTCTGAGGATTTGACTTCTCTTTCATCCTGTCTTATTATACTCTGCAAAGACTTAATTTTTTGTTTATTCAGAATGCTGGTGCGACCATCCAGGTCCAGGTCCAGGTCCTTAAGAAGCCTACACACCCCTTTGGGGCTATGCTTGGCCCCAAGAGAAAGTTCAGCACTGAGAAAAATGTTAGTTGCTTTATATCACTTGTGTTCTACACTTCTGGTTGATTTGACAGAATCTGTGGATAAGGTGAGTTCTCAATATGATTTCTTGCAGGACGATATGGAGAAGAAGCTAGAGCAGATCCGAAACTCAGTGAGCCTTCCATTCCATAGTTTTTTGGGGAAGACCAACGCCCCAATCATGGAAGAAGTTCCAAAGGAAGAACCTGCTGGAACCTCAGAAACACACCACCCCCAAGAAACTTTCCCAGAAACTTCGACCATGCAAACAGATTTCTCAAATGCAGTTGATGTAATAATCCTTGGAGATGATTCTGATGAGGGACTCCAAATGAAGACCACAGAGATGGCCAAGCAGTTGGAAATTGGAGTTTGTGCAAGCTCTGGCATAAAAACTGACAGCGAAGAGGAGGAACCCATGACCCTCTCTGAGCTATCATCCAGCTTCCGAAGGAGCCTTGACTCGGTCAACCAAGATAGGAAGAACATCTCCAAAGTAAAAAATGGTCCTAACACCATTCAGGTGAAGCCATTTGATTATAAGGCTGCAAGGAGTCAAGTGAGGTTCGGAGGTGAGGATGGAAAGGTCAAGCTTGGGATGGACAAGGGGAAGCTCTGCAAGGGTGCTGGTGGGGAGAAGAATGGATCGAACAAAGGTCAGCTCCAGGGGGGCGATGCAACTGATGAATTCAGGCAAGGGAGACGGCGGCTGGCGTTTCCTGCTTCGGGCAATCGAAGTGCCACTTTTCACTAACCTTGGTACTTTCTACTAACCTTGGTACTTGGAAAAAGAAAGTCTCTGAGATGAAAGAATTGAAAGACTTGGAAGAAATCATGAAATGAACCTTGGTTCGTCTTACTGGGTGACCAGAACTCGACTTTCTACTACCCATGTGAGTATCCGTCAATACCATCCATTAAAAGTTAAATACACTAATTAGTAAGCCATAGAATTGCTTAGACCAGGAACTTTTGGTATGACCTCAACTTTATACTTTGTCTCGATCCGCGGATGGGCTATAAATCATGCTTAGCCCATTCCTTCAATTTTAGGTCTTACCGTTCTCTTAAAATGGTGTTAGTCAATCTTCATAAATAGTGTATACTATTCACATTAATTTTTTATTGTGCAAAAAAAAGTCAATCTTCATAAATTCTCTTAAAATAGTGTAACTTGGTCAATCTTCATAAATTGTGGGACTATTATCATTTCTCAAAATATGGAACTTTTTCTATTTTCATAATATAGTGGGTATTAGCCTATTTTTAATTTTAAAAAAAACTTATCTCATTCTTAGGTTAGGTTAGGTGGTAAACCTACTAGTATTGTATTTTAATAAATATTTTCAAAACCTATTTTCATATAGTTTTTAATCGTATATAAATATTTCATAAATAAATACTTAGAATTTATATAAACGGTGTGCAATGTGCATGTCGACCAACTATATGATCGACAAGTCATAAAACTTAGATAACACAAAAATCGATGGGGCTATTAGTGATAAGTAAAGTGAATGATGCGATTTAGGTAATAGTGGACCGTTGATCAAGTTTGCCCATTTCCAACTAATAAATGTAAAAGAATCTATGTAATGATTGGTTTCTTAAACATTTTTGAGTAAATGGAGAATCCATAATGAAATTTTAGAAGTTTCGGAACTTAATTTCGAAAAAGTTAGCATTAGGGGTATAATATCAAGGAAAATGAACTTTAGGGACTTAAGTGCAATTAATTGATAATTTTGAGCCTAGTCGCTTATATATGAGAAATGAAGGCTGTTATGCAAAATTTTAATAGATAAGGGTACCCAAAACATGTAGGAACACGAGAGTACGGAATGCCAACAATGATAAGCTAGCGTAGAGGCGAAAACCGACTGAGAAGGAATACATCATGGTTATCAGGTGAGTGAATTTATTCACATCATGACCAGTTGCGATAATTAGCACCTTAGAAATGAAAAATCACTCATATGTGGAATTTTAACATAACACCCGGTAGGAGTAATGTGCGGACTATGCTAAAAACTATTTAGTGGTTTTAAGTAAAGGAAAGCATACCCAGTTGGTATGATGGACTTCCTTGATAGAAGAAGAAACCCACTTACCGATTGTAAGCGGAGAAATCGTCATACCCGGTTGGTGTGATAAAGTGAAAAATATTTTTTTTGTCAGAAGTGTTCTCCTTTTACTGTGTGCCAATACTTAAACTTTTTGGGATATATTCTTGACAAGAGCTAGAACAACTTATATAGGTCGAAGGCCTCGGTTTTTGAACTTGTGGGGGCTAAATGCTCAATTTTGGAAAATCACGTGCAGTGGGCCTAAGGCTAGTGGGCACGAGTAGGAGCTTGTAAACAAACATAAGATTATGAAAGCCATGAAAACTTTTAATGAAATTGTTATGTGATTTTGCCATGGTATTAAGACAGAACCGGCATACTCGATGGACTCGCGACAATGCGTCATGGCCAAGTCGACGGACCGGCCTAAATAAACAACTGCAGGTCAAGTTGAGGGTCGAGGTTGTTGGACCAGTTACACCAAAGATAAATGACTATGTGGAAAAACTATTGTTTGTGCATGCACTTGGGGTTCAGGACCATCAAGATGCCTAAAAGGGGTAGTGATACATCCTAAGGGCTACTGGACGATATGGTGGAGATAAGGGCAGTTTGTCGTGCCAACAGTCGGAAAGCTTGACATAGCTTCTTGCGCATGAGACCAAGGTGGGGTCGGGATGAGGTCTTTGTCCTTATATGGACACGAAGTTATTTTCAGGTCTGAGGGTTGGATGTCGCGAACATTCACTTAGACCAAGGGTAGAAGTGGATGGGCTCCTATCTTGATGGCAGGTAAAGACGCTCCGAGCCACAAGTGGGTGCAGTGGACGAGCTGTCCTGCGAATGTGTGATCCCTTTGTGATGAATGGCATGTATTGACTGTTAAATACACCTAATATGGAAACAAGGAAAAAATATTTTGAAAATTGAATTCTAAGTAGAATCTCTTTTGAAAGAAAAACAACAACCTTAACACACTTAGTAAAAAATTATATATTTGAAAATTTACTTCTAACCCCCATTTAATGAGTTGTAGAAACTCACCCCTCATTTATATCCTTTTTCAGGAGTAGAGAAAACATGACTAAGGAAAACACACAGATCTATCCTTTGTCAAATATGCTTAAAAGTTATTTTAATCTTGCATTTTTATTGATTTATGTTATTCTAGGGAACAAGGTTAAATTACGACTGAATTCTCTTGATTAAAGAAAAGGGGAAACCCTTCTTAAACCAAGGGAGCGACAGGTTGATCACGGGTATCTGACCAAACTGGGTTGAGACGTGATAACTTGAGTTGTAAACCCCGCCATTTTGAGTTAAGGAAAACCGAGAAAAGAACCGGTGAAACCTATTAAGAAAACTGAACAGATTCACAAACAGTTTTTATTGGGGAATAGGCAAATTAGAGAAATTTCAACTCCTTTGTAACCCAAATAGATTGATAAAATCTTAGGAAAGAACCTTAAGACAAATTATAAAAGAAAAACTAGATTGGTTCAGATGAACTAGATCTTATTAGAACACCAAAGTTAAGCGTGCTTGCATGAGAGTAGTGCGAGGATGGGTAAAATATTTTTATGGGTACGTACTATCATAAATAGCCATAAATTAATATATATAATTATTGGAATTAATACCAATAATTTAATACCTAAATTAAATTATTAAAATTAATACCAATAATTTATGGCAACATTAATAATAGTAATAAAACTCTCCCATATTTAATACATAGTTTTACATGAACACTTCACTCTTTCTCTACTACTCCATTTCCCAGTGAAACTCGAACCAGAGCTTCGACTTGAGCATTTTTCTTAACCTTGGAAGGAGAGGTTAGATTCTTTAGAATCGGGGAGAAGTCAGCTACACACCTATAGTCTCCGTTTGCTCCGAGGGTCGTCGGAGAAGCATCGGCGTGATGGAACAGTGAAGCAGCTCCGGCGGACCGAAGCTACCCTATTTCGGCCGAGCTGAAATTGGCCATTCCGAGCCCTCCTCAGGCCAAACCAAGCCCTCCCAACACTTACTCTATCCTCCCACGACCGAATTAGGACTGAAAGGTAAGCTAATTCGGCTCCCCTCTACAATTTTTGACCGGTGCTAGAGAGAGAATCGATAGAATTTCGATGATGAAATTCTATCTCAATTCAACATCAATTGATGCAATTCTTAATTCTAGGATGAACCTTAGGACAAGAGCTATCTGCCCAGATCAAAAGCTTGGACTGTCATGCCCCCGATGGTAAGCTTTCGAAGCTTTCTCTCTCTACAGTTTGTTTTCCGGCGAAGCTCCATTTGAGTTCGTTTTGACGTTAAAACTTACTATTCAAAGTGCTATGGAATCGTATGAACATATTGAAACTCAATTTCAACTTCAAGTTCAATAATTGGAAGTATTTGATCGATCAATTTGGTGAAATCAAATTCGGCTGTGTTAAGGAGTTGAAATTAGGGGAAAATTGGGAATTTTTGAAATTTGAAGGACCAGAATGCAATTTTATAAAATTGAGGGTCAATTGGGCATGATAAGAATTTTAGAGGGCCAATTGAGGAATTTTAGAATTTTTGGGGTGAAATTTACTATTTTTGTAAAGGAAGGGCAAAATGGTAATTTTGGAAAAGTTTGGGGACCAAATTGGAAATTTGGAAAATTAAACCCCTTTGTGAATTTGAATAAATTGAGGTCCCAAGATGAATTTTTAAAAGTTTTGGGACTCAATTTTAGGAAAAACCGACATTTGGGACTTAAAGTTAAAGAAAAATAAATTTAGGGACCTAATTGCAAATAAATAGAAAGTTTGGTTTTCTCATTCATTTGGAATGAATGAAGGCTATTAGGCCGAATGATAATGAACTGAGATGTTCATATCATGTAGGAACATGATGTACTGGGAATGCCAGGAAGGACAAGCTCGCGTGAATACAAAGAACCAGTCTAGTGGAATTCACTGCATTAACGGGTGAGTGGGGATTTTATATCATACTCGGTTGGAAATGATAAGTACCTCGAAATGAAAACCCACTATTTAGTGGTATTTTAAACATCACAACTTAGAAAAGTGATGTGAAAATCACACGGAAAAACTACTTACTGGTTGTAAGTAGATCATACCCGTCTGGTATGACGAAACTTACTCGAAGGAAGCGGAAAACCCATTCATCGGTTATGAGTGGAGATGTCCTCATACTCGTTTGGTATGATGGACAGTTGAAAACATATTTTTGTTGGAAGTGCTCTCCCCTGACTGTGTGCTAATGCTTAAACGATTTGGGAGACCTTCTTGACAGGAGCTCGAATAGCTCTTATAGGCCAGGAGCCTCGGTTTTGGCAAATAGGGGCTAATATGCCCAATTTTGAAAATCTCATACAGTGGGCCTAAGACTAGTTGGCACGAGCAAGAGCTCGTAAACAAAATATGAGTTATATGCCATAAAACTTTAAATAAATGAATTGTTTAGCCATGGTACCAAGACAAAATCGACATACTAGCGGTAGTGCGACATGACAGGTCAACGAACCAATTAAGATAAACAACTGCGGGTTGAGTTGAAGGCTGGGGCTATTGGACTAGTGGCACCACAGATTATATGACATGATAAGAAAATACTAATTTTGCATGCACTGTGATTACAAGACCATCAAGACACATAAGAGGGGTAGTGATGCGTCCTAAGGGCACTGGACGACCTGGTGGGTATAAGGGTAGTTCGTCGTACCAGGTGATGGTGCGAAATTTGGAGTAGCACTAAGCGCATGAGACCGGGGTGGGGACAAGATGTAGTCTCTATCCTCATACAGATACAGAGAATTGATTTCAGGATTAAGGGTTGGATGTCGCGTACATCGACTCATTTTCAGGGTAGAAGTAGACGTGATTCTATCTAGGTGGCCGATAAAGTCGCTCCGATGCCACAAGTGGGTTCAGTGGATGGGCTGGCCTACGAATGTGTGTTTGACCTTTATGATGAAGGATGTGTGTTGGGTGATGACACACCGTGATTAATAAGAAAATGGTGGTAAAAATTGATATTTGAAATGAAAGGTTTTTGAAAGAAAGAAGTCTGACACACTCCAATACAAATCTTTTTCATAAAAGTAAAACTATTGAAAAACCTATTAACTGAGTAGTCGTACTCACGCCCTCTCTTATATCCCTTTTTAGGAAATTCCGGAAAGCCTATCCTTAAAGATCATCAATTAAGACACGTGTGAGATAGGTATGACAAATTTAAAATATTATGTAGTTTTGATTTATGTTATTCCAGGAAAGGGTGCAGGTTTAAAGGACACATTACTCTTTACGATTTATAATAAGGGAAAACCTTTTAATAAAACGAGAGAGCGACAGGTTGATCATAAGGATCCGACCAAATCGGGTCGGGGCGTGATAACTATAGTGGTATGAGAGCCTGTTTCCTTGAATACATAATCAAGACTAGAAAATATAGTAACTAATAGGATTGATCTTGAAATTTTCAGATGGCTCCCAGGAGAGTAACCAAGAAAACTAGGGTTGACTCTATCCAATACCTTGTCCTCATAGGAAGACAACCCTAGAAGCTTCCCAATGCATGAGATATGGTAGAAGTCTTAAAGCCAAATGAGGAAGTATCCAAGAGGCTTGTGCTAGGACCTATTGAGATCACAACTCAAAGTATGAAGGGAGCCAAACATGAAGCCATAAACGCCAACAAATGGCATATAACCTTACATAGGAGGAGGCTTATCAAGAATCTCGTAGCTCCCTAGTTATTTTGTGATCATTTTCTATAATAGGGCCAAAACACCCAACATACTGCACTACTCTATTAATGAAGTACTCCAAATTCCTAAAAAAACCCTGTCCATCAAATGATGTGATCTTTAAGGAAGATGGCCCCAAAGAAGGTGACCAAATAAGCCTGTACCACCATAGAAACTAAGGAGAATCCCATCCAAGTTAAGGAAATTGAATTAAGGAATCAAGAAATTTAAGAGAACTCTTTGAGTGATCAATTGAAAAAGAAGACTGCAATAGAAAAACTCTCAAGGTATCTAGACTCAAGGATGAAGGAGCACCAAAACTAACAATTCCCTAGAAAAATGCTAGGAGGAACCACTTATGTTCACGTAATTACAAGTATGAACAATAGGGACATTGTGTGGAGAAGTGCCCAACCCTACTAAGGACAGGAATCAAGTTAACCTATTGGGGAATAGGACACGAAGTGAAAGAAACCGGGGACCGACCAAACCAGGTCGGGGCGTAACATGAGTAGTATCAGAACCTAGTTCCATTGAAACATTATCAATACTATGAACTGACACTAATGAAAACTTAATTACCATGTAGGAAGGAGAGTCCCTAGGAAATTTGCCATGTGATCCAAAGTCCCACACATGATCTGAAAAAGATGCTTACCCTTAGAGAGGCGGTCATTCAATGGTTCTTGGAGGGCGAGAAGAGAGTGCCCAACGATATGATTGAGGATTATAGGAAACTCGTTGGAGCCTTACTAGAGCCAGAAGGCATCACCTATCCTCCCCCTCCAAGATAGGAAGAACCTATCCCTCCTCCAAGGAGACCAACACCTCCTCCAGCCCCACAACAACCAAAAAGGACTCCCACTAAGAAGGAGGCCTAGGACAACTATTGGGATGCCCTTGCCACATTTATGAATGTTCACCAAGTACCCCCACCAACTCAATCCAACTTCAATCCTTCTCAATGGATGAAGTGGACATACGAGTGTGAGGTTGAGGTGTTGAGAAGGTACGAACTTGAGGCCATTCATGAAGTTCGTCCTATAAGGGAAATACAAAGGGAATATGGATGGACTTCAACCAGTTCATCAAAGCCTTCAAACCGTGAATCCTACAACCATTCAGAGGCTAACTCCCAACCTATGACTCCAAGGTACTAGGAAGTAGTGAATTCCTATTATAAGTCAAGTACGGCAAGAAAGTATCTCTTGTAATGAATGAAAGTTCAGTTTTTCCTTAATTAAAATTTAATTTTCTTGATAATGACAAGTACAACTAACAAATTGGAAGTATATCAATCATGACCAGGGTAGTAGATAGAGAAAAGACCACCTAAGGAGGAAAACTACGGGTCACCTGTAGTTAACCCTAACTATAAGATAACCAAATAAGTTCCCCCACAAAAACTAGGAATATGGAGTAACAAGGCAACAAAACTAGGAAAGGAATTTTAGAGGAGTCTACTTAGAATCACTAGGAAGGACATACCCTAACTAAAAGTAGAAAGAAGAGGAAGAGTTTGAAGCCTGGTGTAAAGGAAGTAAGCATCAAAAGGTGCAAGAGTAGTAAAGGAAAACCTAAGGACAATAAGGAGTTAAGGAAGAGCTACTATATAAAAGTTAGGAAACAAAGAAGAATTTGGTTGCCCCAAGGGAAACCAATTGAATGAAAGATAACTAAGAGAAAAGTAAGGTACAAGAAAGAAGTGGGAGCGCGGAAAGTGCTAAGCCACTTTTAGGATAAGACACAAAGAGAGGGAAGACAAAAATAAGTGTAACAGGAGGAGAACTCTTGATGAATACACAAGTACCCTTGAAAGAGTTAGTTATAGTCGGGACATAAATTATTAGAAACTCACCAACAACCAGGAGCTCCTTGAAGAAAGGATAAGGAATGAAAAGGAGTTGGAGGACAAGGAAGGATCAAGGGCAAATAACCATACCAATGTTAGAAAAGTGTAAAGAAAAGAAAGAAGGAAAAACCTTCAAGGAACGTTAGGGAGGTTGAACATGAAACTCACAAGACGAAAGTCCTAAGGAAGAAGGATAAAGAGAGGAAGTGAGACCATGAAAAGAGAAATTCACAAGCTAAGTAACTGACAGATGAATCATAAGAGGCTTAAATCGAAATAAGGAACCTCATCAAATGGTATATGTGGTTAAGGATGTATTGGGATGGCCAAGTGTAACCTGCTCTAGAAGAGTAGAAAAGCCCATTAGGGATTTTAGACAAACCTAGCGAAAGGAAACAACTACTAACAACAAGATAGTAAAGGAGAATGAACAACGCCTTAAGAAGGATTACACCTTAAATAGGGCAATGGGATGGACATTAAGGACAAAATGGAAATTCTGAGAGAAAAGAGTATAAATCCTACCAAGGAAGGAAACCTTGGAAAGACATACATGTACCAATTAAGAGGTAATTGATCCAATAGAAATGGAAAAAGAAGATAAGCTCATAAATGATATGCTGGTTGAGATTGAAAGATTAAGTACAAAGGAAAAGTACTCATGAGGGTCTAAGGAGTAAGTTAAACCCAAGTAACAGGTAAGTAGGAAGATAGCACCAAAAGATGCCATACGAGGAAGGAAGGGGTGGACTGCCCATAAAAAGGAAACAAAGGAAAGCGCACCTAAGAAACCTTGTAGAAGTAAGCTCTCCAGTTAAGAAATGATTAAAGTAAATGAACACAAACATCCAAACTGGTTGTGGTCCACACTCAAGTGATTGGAGCCTAAAGAGTGGATGGATGGGGCATAGTGTGGAGTACACAAAATAAAACCCAATAATAAGAAGTTTCTCAAGTAAGTAATAAGGGATAAAACATAAATTTTTAGATAAAAAAGGATTCAAAGTTGGCAAATGCCCCAATATAGAAAGGTGTGTGAAGAAATGAAGAAAGAAACCTTCAAGGAATGGTAAGAAGGATGAGCATGTAGTTCCTAAGGTGGAAGTCTCTACTATGAAGGATATAGTAGAGAATGAAAACCATAAAAGGGAGACCTCCTCAAACAAGAAATCAATACATAGACCAAAAAGGCGTCAACTCAGAATAAGGAGTTGGTGAATGGTCACAAGCAAACAATAAGGGATGGACGAAAGTAAAGCCCTTGAGTGAAATACGCTAATGTAAAGGACATAAGTAAGAAAGAATCCCAACGTGTTGGCAAGTAATTGGGAAACCCGATGGTTGGAACCAGGGAAAAACTAATAAGGAAGTCGTAAAGGATGAATAAATAAGGAAACCAACACCATTATGAAAGACATGATGCCAAAGGTAAAAGAATGATTTGATAATGACAAAGGTCTTCAAGGAATACTACCAAATAAAAAGAAAGGATGAAATGATGCACTCCGTAGAGTGAATGAAAGATATTAAGGAAGAAAGACTTCTCAAGTATGTGGCTAAAAGGACTGGATAAAAGGAGTAGTCAAAAGAGATAGCACACCCAACAAATGTTAGGAGAATATCAAGGAAAGTCACTTCTAAAACCAATGATGGCTGACTTAGTTTTGGGGACAAAACCCCTAAAAGGAGGTGAGAGTTGTAAACCCTACCCCTTTAAGATAAGAAAACTAGGGAAAGAACCAGTCAACAAAAAGGAGAGAACCGAACATGTTCATGAATTGTAAACCATAAAGAAAGGGCAAAATAGTAAATTTACAACTCCCGAGTGACCTAAAGAGTCACAAAAATCATGGAAAAGGACTTTGAGACAAATTGGAAGAGAAAACCAAACCTAAACCAGATTAAATTGGTTTGAACCATCCTTGAACTGGTTGCTAAATTTAGTTTTCTAAGTAGCTTAAAATATTCAAATTGGAGAATTGAAGCCACCATTGGATAAATAATGAATTTAGATTAATTTAGAAAATTTTAATTTTGAGAAAATCGATCGAATTAGGCCTGAACCGACCGGTTCAAGTATTGAACCCGGTCGGACCGGTCCAGTCCAGTTCGGAACAGTGTTGTCTTCCTCCTTCAGATGATGACACTATTCATTCAATGCATGAATGAACAACACCAACAAATAGAAAATGCCTCTGTTCAGTGCTTTTCAGGTCATGAATGAGCTTGACCAAGATGCCAAATGGTCGGGCAGAGAGTCCCTAAGCTCCTTATATAAAGAGCTCCTCTCCATTCTCTCTCAAGTGCTCTATTTTTTGGTGAAGCTCAAACTAGAGCTCCAACATTGGCATTTTTTTTAGCCTCAAAAGGTGAGGTTGGGTTCTTTAGATTCTAGAGGAAGTCAGCTACCTGACAAAAATCTCCGTTCAACCCAAGGACTGCTGGAGAAGCGTTGACGGAATAAAACAGTGAATCACCTTCGAAGGACCGAAGTTGCTCTATTTCGACTGAGCTGAAATCGACTAAATTTAGCCATCCTCCGGCCAAACCAAGCCCTCTCAACATCCCCACAATCCTCATATGACCTCAATTAAGATGAAAGTAAGCCAATTCGACCTCCCTTTATCATTTTCGGTTAGCATTAAAGAGAGAAACTATGAAAATTTCATTGATGGAATTCTCCATCGATTTGATATGAATTGTAGCGATTCTTTATCCTAGGAGGAACCTCAAGACAAGAGCTACCTACCCAGATAGAAAGCTCAGACCGCCGCCCCTTCGACAGTAAGCTTTCGAAGCTTTCTCTCTCTATACATAGTTTTTCGGTGAAGCTCCATTTGAACTCGTTTCGGCCTCAATTCATACGATTCAAAGCTCAATTGAATCATATGGAAGTGTAGGAATGGATTTATATCTCCAATTGAAACAATTAACCCTGATTGAATGGTCAATTTGATGGAATCAAATTCGACCAGTTTGAAAGGGGGAAGTTGGGGCAAAATTTGGGGAAAATTGGGGATTTCGTAAAATTGAGGGACTTCTTTGCAATTTCCCAAAACTGAGGGCCAATTAGCCATGAAAAAGAAGTTGGAGGACCATTTGGTCTATTTTTAAAATAAATTGGGGTCAAATTGCCATTTTTGGAAAGTAGGGGCAAAATGGTAATTTTTCAAAAGTTAGGGACCAAATAGGAAATTTGGAAAATTTGAGCCCCTTAAACATCATACCCATTTGGAATTATGAGAACCTTAGTAATGAAAAACTACTTATATGTGGGATTTTAACATCACACCCGGTTGGAGTGATGTGCGAACTAAGCTAAAAGCTACTTACTGGTTGTAATTAGAGGAAATCATACCCGGTTGGTATGATGGACTTCCTTGAAGAAAGAAGAAACCCGCTTTCTAGTTGTAAGTAGAGATATCATCATACCCAATTGGTGTGATGAAGTGAAAGATATTGTTTTTTTGTATGAAGTGTTCTCCCCTGACTCTGTGTCAATGCTTAAACTTTTTGGGAGACCTTCTTTACAAGAGCTTAACAACTCAGATTGTCCGGAGGCCTCAGTTTTTGAACTTGTGAGGCTAAATGCCTAGTTTTGGAAAATCACGTGCAGTGGGCCCAAGACAGGAGCTCATAAACAAACATGAGATTATAAAAGCCATGAAAACTATTAATGAAATGATTTTGTGATTTTGCCATGGAACCAAGATAGGACTGACATACTTGATGGACTGGCAGTATTACGTCAGAGCTAGGTGGACGGACTGACCTATACAAACAGCTGTAGGTCAAGTTGAGGGTTGTGGCCGTTGGACCAATGGCACCAAAGATAAATGGCTATGTGGAAAAACTATTGTTTGTGCATGCACTTGAGGTTCAAGATAATCAACATGTCCAAGAGGGGTAGTGATGCGTCATAAGGGCTATTGGACAACATGGTGGAGATAAGGGCAGTTTGTCGCACCAGCAGTTGAGAAGCTTGACATAGCTTCTTGCGCATGAGACCATGATGGGGTCAGGATGAGGTCTCTATACTCATACAGACACGGAGTTATTTTTTGGTTTGAGGGTTGAATGTCGCGAACATTCATTTAGACCCATGGTAGAAGTGGACAGACTTCTATCTTGGTGACCGTTAAAGACGCTCCGAGCCACAAGTGGGTGCAGTGGATAGGCTACCCTGCGAATGTGTGATCCCTTCCTGATGATGGGGGTGTGTTGATTGTTAAACACACCTAATATGGAAACAAGGAAAAAGGATTTTGAAAACTGAATTTTGAGGAGACTCTCTTTTGCAATAAAAATAACAACCTTGGTATACTTAGTCAAAAACTTTATGTTTGAAAATTTACTTCTAACTCCCATTCACTGAGTTGTAGAAACTCACCCCTCATTTATATCCCTTTTTAGGAGTAGAGAAAACATAACTAAGGAAAACACATGGATCTACCCTTTCTGAGGTATGCTTGAAAGTAATTTTATGCTTGCATTTTTATTAATTTATGTTATTATAGGGAACAAGATTAAATTACGCCTGACCCCTCTTGATTAAAGAAAGGGGGAAATCCCTCTTAAACCATAGGAGCGGCAGGTTGATCATGGAGATCTGACCAAACTAGGTTGGGGCATGACAATGTCGTACACCCCTATTCTGGGAAGAAGTAGGGGAAAGGAAGATTAAGAAGATTGAGCATATAGGGGTTGCTCAGAGAAAATCCGAACCATAAGGTGTCGAGGCCTAGGATAGACATAAGAGCTATGGTGATCATCGAAGAAGGGACCTAGAGTTCGAAGTAGGGGATCAGGTATTTCTCAAAGTATCCCCATGGAGAGGTATACTCAGGTTTTAATAGCGAGGAAAGTTGAAACTGAGGTACATCAGTCCCTATACCATATTTTAGAGGGTGGGACCAATAACATACAAGCTTGATCTGTCTTAGGACTTACATAGAATACACGACCTCTTCCACATGTCAGTACTCCGAAAGTATAAAACCGACCCCACTCATGCATTGGATCATCAACCACCTATGCTGGAAGAAAAGTTAGTCTATGAAGTGGAACTGGTACAAATCCTTGACAGATGAGACAAGAACTTGAGGAACTAGAGGATCGCCATGGTGAAGGTTCTTTGGCGGAACGACTAAGTACAAGAGAAGACATGAGAGACGTAGTTTGTTATGAGGAATAGGCACCCTCAACTATTTGATATGTAAATGTTTTTGGGGGAAAAACCCCTAAAAGGAGGGGAGAGTTGTAAACCCTCTCCCCTCTGGAATAAGAAAACTATGAAAAAAACCCAACAATTTTCATGAGAAAACCGAGAACCTAAGTGAACCGAAAATGATAAATAAGGGTAAGAACTATAAATTTGAAATCACAAGTGGTCAAGAAACTGCTAAATACCATGGAAAGGAACCATGAAGAAATTTGAGGTGAAAACCAGATTGGTATAGGGTTAACCACAACCCAATTCCGAACAAACCAAGCTCCCTAGACCACCCATAGAAGTGTCTCGACCTTCCCTGAGCTGAATTCATCATCAATTGAGGCATGGTTTGGTTAAGAAAGGACCTCTAAGAAGAGAGAAATTCATTGGAATCGAAAGCTCGGATCACAGACTCTTCACCGGAACTAGTTGTATGAGTACTTGTGCATAGGAGCACATCCGAGATTGGAATCCAAGTGGGATAAACATGCCACATTTATTGGGTGAGTGGGACTTTTAACATCATACTCGGTTGGGATGATAAATCACACTTTTAATTAAATTGAAAAACCACTATGAGTGGGACTTTTTATGTCATACCTAGTTGGGGTGATGCGCACTATCTTTAAACTTTGAAAACCATTTTCTAGAAATGATCTCCCCTGACTGTGTGAAAATGCTTTAACTTTTTGGAAGACTTTTCTGATGAGAGTTGGGACAACTCCAATAAGCCAGAGGCCTCATTTTTTTTAACTTATGGGGCCTAAGGCCTAGTTTTAAAATCTCGTGAAGTAGGCCCAAGACCAGTGGGCATGAGTTGGAGCCCGTGGACATGATTAAAAGCCACAAAATTTTCATAATTGGCTAATTGTGTGAACTGCCACTGCAAAGAATCCAAACCAACAGACTCGATGGGCTAATAACTGTTGAGCCAAAGCTAGGTTGATGAACCTATTGGGCTAATAGCTATGGAGCCAAAGCTAAGTGTCGGGGCTGTTGGGCCGATAGCACTAGAGATAATGGATCATAATCCTAAAATTGTTGTTTGTGCATGCAATGTGATACAGATCCATTGAGATGCCCAGTTGGGGTAGTGTTGATTCAAAGGGCTGCTGGATGACTTGGATGTGATAAGGGCAGTTTTGTTGTCCAGTGAGTCATGAAGCTCAAATTAGCTTCCTACACATTGAGATCAATGCGGGGTTAGAAGAGGTCTTGTCCCACATAGTGGACACAAAGTATATTTGGGTCTGAGGGTCGAATGGTTGATGTACACTCAGACTCCAGATAGATGTCTAGGACTTCTATAGGGTGGATGGTAAAGATGCTCTAATCCACAAGTGGGTTCAGTCGGTTTAATTGCATCTCATGAACATTTGAACCCTTTATGATAAATGTCCTGTGATTGTTTGCTAAATACCTCCTAAGCAAGGGGCAAAGCTGAAGTATTTTCTTAATAAATGAAAGAAATTATAAACAATGTTTTGAAAAATATTCCCCTAATACCTACTCATTGAGTTGTAGAAACTCACCCACTCCCTTTTAACCCATTCAAGAAGGGAGACAATCCACATAAGGAAATATGCATGTCAAATCTTGAAAAAGCCAAGTAAATTATTTCTAGTGTATTTTTGAAGTTTTGTATAATGTTATTCCAGGGAACAATGACAGAAGATACACCCGACTCCTTTGGTTTTGGAAGTGGTAACTCTTCCTACACCAATGGGAGTGGTGGGTTACTCATGGGGTTTCAACCAAACTGAGTCGGGGTGTGACAATAAAGCCTCCTAGCACATAAATAGAAGGTTCAACAATGATCCCCATAAAGAAAGAAGTAAAAAAAAGAAATAAAATATGAAAACCGGATATGTGGTTTGAGTTGCGATAGCATGGAGGCCATGAAGGATTCGATGAGCGGTTTCACACTCACTGAGCTGTGAGCTCATCCCCTCCACTTTTTAAATTATTTGTGAAACTCGAAATGAAAGGAGCATGAGGATAAGAAGATAAGTCTGATGAAATAATCAAGATAAGTTACTTGAGCATACAACATGTGAATTCATAGTAGATAGTCATTTCCTGATATTTTATTTTTTGGCCTTTTAAACAATATTTGAAAAGTTTAAATTCTGTGTGATTTCTATTATGTAAATTATTTGAGCCTTTTGGTCTGTCGGTACTACCGTAGTGAGGTACCCACTATTGTAGCTCCAAGAGGACGTGGCGGTTGTTCACCGGCACCCCGACCTAGGAGATTGGGTCGGGGCGTAACAACTTTAATGATATTAGCACCAACTTTCAAAAGAATAATTTTGAAAATGAGTTAGTTGGAAGTGGATTAGACCGGGAAAAGTACTACTTGAATCACTTATAAAATATAAAAAGTATTTCCACTTGAAAAGTGGTACACAAAATACTGTTTACTTGAAAACCTTTTGTAGTTATGGCCCTTGGAGAGAGCTAGGTGTGCCATACTAGCTGAGAGACGAAGCCTCTAGAGAGTCGGGAGTGGAGTTTGTCAGAATTATAACTCCTACTTTGAAGGGGTGTACTATTAAATCCCTACAGGGGAATAACCTTGCATGCATACATGTATGAGCCTTGTCTCTTAAGGGTATCCAATCACTTTAAAGGTGACAAATGAGGATAGGGAAATCCTCTATAATGAAACCTGACTCGGATAGGAGATATGAGAAAGGAAGGGAATTCCTTATAGAGGAATCTCTCTAACTACAAATGAAACAATAACACCTCAAGACCCGTTAAGATTTCATGAGGGTGTTGGAATACCATCCAAGAATGAGGGATGGGTGACTCTGTGAAGGTGATGGCGATAGATCCTTAGGGACGCTCTATCAAGAGAGAGAGCACGCTTGATGATAGAAGGGGATTGATATTGTTTTGATGCCTTAAGGCATCTAAAGGATTGGAGGTGGTTTGTGGCCTAAAACCTTAAGGGCGAGAGGAATGCCATGACATCCATGGATTGGCTCAAGGAAGTAAAGTGGCACATGACTAATCTCAACGTGCCAGAGACCCTAAATGATTGTAATAGTCTAGTACCTTCTTGAGTCATGAGAGTACCATTGGTAGGAGTACCTAAGAGCTACCTCATTAGTCACATCTTCTTGGGCTGAATTGGAATAGTACAATGAAGATTAAATGGCTTTCCACATCGTGAATGAGAAGAAACATGAAATTCTCTTTACTGCGACAAGGTTTTGGCATCACCACAAAAATAGGAGAGTAACCTTAGTGGACTCCAAATAGGGATTGCGCTTGACTTGGCCAGTCCGGTGAACACAAGCCATAGGTTATGGAAGGACTAACCATGGACCCTAAGTAAGGCAAGGTATGACAATTGGAAGTGGTATAGGTGTATTACCACACCAGCCCAGAGTCAATGGGAGGATTTATCATCTTAGAAAGTTCGATGATAGGAGAGACCCGATGTTTGGAACGGGTATGTAAACCCCGTCTCTGCACCACAAGAAAGCCGAATTTTAGAATTGGAAAAATTGAAGGCAAACTATAGGAAAAAATGAATTGTAATCGGTAATGCTGAATAAAATGAGAAATCTAGAGATCCCGTGCGGTCGATAACCCAAAAGCCATGGGAAGTAACCATGAGTGGAAGGGGGAGTGAGAACAAGACCGCTTCAGACCGAACTGGACCCAAATTAGATTAAACTAGGATAAATTGTATGGAACTGATTTAAAGATATATTTTTCTAGGTGGCATAAAAATATCAATTTGGAAAATTGAGGCCACCATTAGATAGAAAATAATTTTAGAAGAATTTAGAAATTTTTAAAATTTGAAAAATTGGTCGAATTAGGTCTCAATCGACCAAATTTTTATTTCAGGTCACTAAACCTAGTCAGACCGGACCGGGCAACAGTCCCACTGGTCAACGGACCACTGCCATGTTAGTGCCCAGTCTGTAGGCGCGAGCAATCAGTGCATGAAGTGTGGTAGAACATGCCATGTAAGCACACCGTTAGCGCTTGGAAGTGCTGACCAATCAGGAAACAACACGTGTCCTCGATCAACGGTCAAGGGAGGAGATCCACCTCAAGGATGACCAACCAATAGGAGAGCAACACATGTCCCCAATTAGATCGACGGGAAGCAGACATGTGGCAAAAGTGCAATGTCAGTGTCCAACTGGGATGTCTGAGAAATGATTAACCAATAAGAGGTCGACATGTGGCAGAGCCACGTCGGATAGCCCTAGCCAATCAGAGGTTGAAACGTGGCATTGGCATTGTGCACCAAGAGGGAATATAACGTATTTAAAAAAGACCAATTAGTGGATGCCATGTGACTCAGTTAGTGATTGACAGGGATATGGCTAGTAGCCATGCAGGAATGAGTGGCCAATGGGAGGCTGCCACGTGTACATCCCTACCTTGTTGGAAAATGGTTGCAAGAAAAGTAGCCATACAAACTTGCCTAAACTCGAGACCAGTGCGAATTTCTACTCCGAGTGAAGGGAGTATTGAGGGAACCTCTAAGCTCAAACGGGCCCAACCCGATGAAATGGCCACAAAGAGGGAGGCCCTCTATGAATAACTGAGGAAGATGTTCAAGAAGCCCATCCCTCTCTAGGAAAGGGGTGAACCCTCAGCGGGAAAATGCACCTCTTGAAAGGAACCAAGTACCTCCTCCGACATCCCAACAACCGAAACAAACCCCGACACAAGAGGAGGCATGAAAGAACTACTAGGAAGCATATGCCAACTATGTGAGGGTCTTCCATAAACTTTCACCAATCTAGGTGAGCCCCAAACCCGTGAACTTGATGTGATAAGCCTAGGAGTATGAAGACGTAGTGTTGGAGAGGTACAGGATCAAAGTGACCCACAAAGTCAAGCCTATGACAGGAATAATAACTCACTCACTAAAAGGAGTCAAGCCACAAGGATCGGAGAAGGCCCGAAACTTGACAAGACGACGAACGAAATAAGGATCCAAGTACCAAGGGTACACTCAAGATAGTAATCGGGGATATCACCAAAACCCAAGACATGTAGAGTGTCTAGAAATGACAGGAGAGTAAGAAACAAGAAAATGACACACCCCATAAGGGGTGATGAACATGCTAAAGGAAGGGAAGGTGTGGTAAGTGAACACAAAGGAAGGCCCCGAGGTACCATGGACAACAGATTGAAATAAAGTTCGGTAAGGATAGGTTAGGAAACCCAAGATGAAGGAACCACCTGTCATACATGGGGGGGGGGGGGGGGGGGATAACAACTCGAGGTAAGCCAACCCATCAATTGGCCGAGACACAGACAAATTAAGGAGGGGTCACATATGGCAATAAGGGCCGAAGGTATAACCCTGAGAAGCCACGAATGGAGCGGAACATAGAAACAAGAATGAAGGAAAATTCTCCCCTTAGGGGGTACATGCCATATGGGTGCCAAGAGGGAAGTGCTCTCACAAGAGGAGGCAATTCCCAAATGGTAGACGCGTGGTAGGACATCTCGGGAGGCGAAGGGCATTCACTTAGAAAGGTAGAGGAGAAACAAGGCGGAGTTAGGATTGAGCATGCTGGTGGGGAACAACTAGTAACTGTAGGATGACCAAGAAAGGTGGTGATGCCCTAAGAATGTATGGAGAAGTAGTAATGACTATACATATGCTGGATAGCGGTGAGATGGGCACCAAGACTGGTTAAACTTGAGAGATAACAACCTTAAAGCCACTAGATGAGGGGGGCAGTAGGGACGAGGCCGTAATGAACCGATCCTCATGTGGGCCATGGATTTGAGCCCCGATGAAGTAGGGAGGGTGAATAATCAAGGTCGAGCGTGATACTTTGGGAAATTTGATTCAGGACCAGAGGAGGAGTATGGACGAACAAGGGGAGGGGAGATAAATAGATGTGACGAAATGACAAGGGAGCCCAAGGGCATGAGTCAAGCGTCGAGAACCATTAAAACATTCCCCAAGGCATAAGGACTACAAATGAAATAAAAGTACAAAACATTGAAAGGTCAAGAGCGAGACAGAAGAAACTAAGTACAGGATGCATCCAAAGAACCAATCTAGGTAAGTAGGCACCACAGAGGAATCCTAACCGGTGATGTCACGCCCCAACCTGGTTTGGTCAGATCCCCATGAGCAAACCCGCCACCCCCTTGGTTCAAGAGGGGTTTCCCCTTCTTTTAGACAAGAGGAGCCAAACAAAATTTCAAATCTCGTTCCCTGAAATAACATTAATCAAACTAAAGCAAGCTTAAAAGAACTTTAAGCATACCTGACTTAGGATTCATCTTCTCAAGCTATCTCGGTTGATCTCCTCTTTCCTAAAAAGGGAAAAAGGGAGGGGGTGAGTTTCTACAACTCAGTGAGCGGGTGTTGGTTGTGAGTTTTAAAAAAATACTTAGTTTATTAAAATCTCCTTTTCAAAACTTTCTTTGAATCCTTGGTGTGTCTAGCTCTATTAGCACATCCCCTTACCTCGGGAGGCATTTAGTAAACAAACACACGCCATTTATCATAAAGGGTACAAATGTTCGTAGTGTAGTCCCAAACTGCACACACTTGGGAATCAACGCGCCATTGCCATCCACCCTGATAGAAGTCCTTGACTTCTACCCTAAGTTTGAGTGGACGACCTAGACGCCCGACCCTCAATCCTAAAATTCACTTCGTGTCCGTATGACGACGGAGACCTCATCCTGACCCCACCCTGGTCTCGTGCACAAGAAGCTCCTAATACTTCATGACTAACTAACACGATGAACTGCCCTTATCTCCACCATGTCGTCTAGCTGCCCTTGGAACCCATCACTACCCCCTAGGGTGTCTTGATGGTCCCGAATCCATAAGTGCATGCACAAATAATAGTTTTCATAATTTAGCCATTCTATTTGGTGTCGACAGTCCAACGACCCCAACACTTAACCCAGCTTGCAGCTGTCTGTCTAGTCGTGACGCACTGTCACCAGTCCGTCGTGCATTGTCGGTCCTGACTTGGTACCATGGCAAATTACACGATTAATTTCTATTTTTAAATAAGAGTTTTCATGGCTCTTCCTATTCATGTTTGTTTATGGGCTTCAGCACGTGCCCATTGGCCTTAGTCCCACTGCACATGTTTTTCAAAACTAGGCCTTAAGCCCTATGAGTTCAAAACCAAGCCCCCTGGCCTATTAGAGCTGTTCCTGCTATTGTCAAGAAGGTCTCCCAAATGGTTTAAGCAATGGCACACAGTCAGGAGAGAACACTTCCAATAAAATCTTCTTTTAACCCATCACACCAACCGGATGTGATGATAGGTCCACTACAACCCATATGCGTGTTTTTCCTTTTAGTAATGAAGCTCATCATACTAACCGGGTATAATGTTTAAATAATCCTACTTACAATCGGTAAGTAGGTTTTTCTTTAATAAAAGTGCTCATCACCCCAACTGAGTATGACGTTAGAAAATTCCCACACACCCGACGACTCTGACGCGTTAGTCCCTAGTCGGTTCTCCAAGTCTAAGCCTGCCTCCCTTGTTTGTATTCCAGTCTCAAGAGTCCCTACATGGTTTGACCACTCTTATATGTTAGGGTTTGGCGTAAAAGCTTTATAGCTTTTTGGTATTGCCAACTAGGCCCAAATTTCTGGTTTGTTGCACTTAGGTCCCTAAAGTTTATACTTCTTGACTTTAGGTCCCTAGTGTTAAAATTTTCCCAAATCAAGTCCCAAGGGCTTCCAATATCCTCCTTGTGTCCTTAATTTACTTAAAATTGTGAACGAGTCTCAAGTTTTCCAAATTTCCAATTTGGTCCCCAATTTTTCTAAAATTACCATTTTGCCCCTACTTTCCAAAAATATCCATTTGGCTCCAAATCTTTCGAAAACTAACCAATTGGTCCTCCAACATCTTTCTCATTACCAATTGACCTTCAATTTTGAGAAATTGCATGGAGGTCCCTCAATTTTCTAAAATCCCCAATTTTCCCTCCAATTTCTACTCCTCTCTACTGACCAAATTTGATTTCTTCAAATTGGTCGTTCAATTGGGGTTATTTTCTCAAATTGGCAATATGAATCGAATTCTACACTTCCATACAATTCAATTGCACTTTGAATTGCAAGATTTGAGTTCAAAACGAGCTCAAATAGAGTTTCGCTGGAAAACTAAATGTATAGAGAGAAAGCTTTGAAAGCTTACCATTGGAGGCGCGACGATCTGAGTTCTTGATCGAGAAAGTTAGCTCTTGTTATCAAGATTCTACTAGATTAAGAATTGGGGCAATTTCTCTCATGATTAGTGGAAATTCAATCAATGAACTCTGTCACTTTCTCTCTCTAGAACCGAACTGTAATGATGAAGGAGGGCTGAATTGGCTTACCTTTCACCTCTAGAGAGGTCGTGTGGTGGCCGAGGGGTCTATGGGAGGACTCAATTTGGTCATAGGTGGTCGAAATTGGTTGAATTTTGATCAACTAAAATAGAGCAGCTTCGGCTCGATGGAGTTGCTTCATTGTTCGAGCTCGCCGATGCTTTTCTTGCAATCGTCGGGTTGGTTGGAGGTAGGCGTCAAGTAGCTAACTTCCTCTCGATTTCTATAGGACTCAAATTCAGCTTCTAAAGCTGGAGGAAGTGCCCAAGTTAGAGCTCTGGTTCGAGCTTCACCGAACAATAGAGCACTTCAGAGAGAGAAGGAAATTGAGGTGTGTGAAGGATTAACGGAGGGGAGCTCTTTATATAGGGAGCTCGAGGACCCTCTGCCCGACCAATTTTCATATTGGTCACGCTCATCTTGATTGGAAATTGCCCAAATCAGAGCAAATTTCCTTCGCCGAAAAGGAAAGAAAAATCTTTCCTCGATGAACAGTGTCATCGGACGGAGGAGAAAGATGGCACTATTCTGCACGTGCGAGCCGACCATGTGGCAGCACATGATTGGTCAGTCCAGATGACATGGCGATCTAACTCAGCCACCACATCAACCATTGACCCATTGACCAGACATGGGGTAGCCCCTCATTAGCTGGTCGTGTTTGCATGGCTACTATAAGGGCAACTATTGACCGTTAATTGGCTGATAGAGTGTGCCTTGCGTGGCTCACACTCTGATTGGTTGCGTGCATGCTGAGGGGGCGTTGACTAGTCCGCGGTCCATTGACCAGTCTGGTCCGACCGGGTCCAGTGACTAGAAAATGAGAATTGACCTGTTTAGGCACGATTCGATCGGTTCTCTCAAAATTAAAAATTTCTAAATATGTCTAACTTCATTTTCCATTCAATGGTGGCATCAATTTCTAAAATTTATCTTCTTAAGCGACCAAGAAAAATGAATTAAATAATCGGTTCATGTATAGTTCATCCCAGTTCAATCTGGTTCAGTCCGGTTAACCCTGAACCGGTTGGTTTTCTCATCCAATTTCCTTCATAACCCTTCCCCATGATTTTTGTGACATCTTGGTCACTTGGGATTTTCCAATTTCCCATTTCAACCCTTCTTTATCATTCTTGGTTCATTAAGTAGTTCAATTTTCTCCTTAATTTGACTGGTTCTTTCTCGGTTTCCTTGACCCTTGGTGATGGGTTTCATAGGTGAAGTCAACATACCCTAGCCTAGGTAATAGGAAGATTAAGGAGAACAAAGTGCTCTGTAAGCTTAGGAGGGATCGGACCGACACTAAGCAAGAACAAAGGACTGACAATTCCAAAGAATGGGAAAGGAGAAGTAAGGGGTTGTTGTAGGTAATCATGAACCCCAAGGAGGCTCAAACAAATGGGAAATGTGAACTGTGAGGGATGAACTATCATCCTTGGAGGGAGGCCAGCGTCAGACACATAACCCTAGCTAATTTAGTGCGATCATACTGACATTAATGCAATGTATCCCACTAGAACTCCGAATTTAACCGTACTTGGGTGAGAGTAGTACTAGGATGGGTAACCACCTAGGAAGGTAGGACATGATGAGTAAGGGAGACAAGGAAGTGGACCCCACAAATTTCACTATCCATCCGACAACAAGGTTTCAACCAGTACTAGGATAATCCAAGAGGTATGGAGGCCCGTATCACGCACTCCGCCCTGCAGAAAGGATAGGAAAAAAGAAAGATTAAAGGGAATCAAACTCTTAGGTGAATAAATAAGAAAGGGGTAGGACATAGTAAAGTTAGTGATAAGGCATGGAATTTCTCAATGTTCGGAGAAATTAGGAATGCATGCCATAGACACACAGGAAGGGAAGATCAGACCCATGTAGAGAATCTAAAAAACAAATTCTAGGACTAGAGAAAAGAGAGTCCCCTCATGGCTAGGCGTGTGAGAAGTTTTGTGGACAAAACTCCTTAAATGAGGGGAGAAGTTATAAATACCATCTTCACACCAGAAGAAAATTGGATTTGGGAACCAGAAAAATTAAAGAAAATTCGATATGAAAAATTGAACCATGATCGGTAATGCCAACCAAAATGAGAAATCGGGAGATCCTGAGTGGTCGATAAATACCCAAAAGCTACGGGAAGTAACTATGAGTGGAAGGGGGAGTGAGAATCGGACCGGTTCAGACCGAACCAGACCCAAACTAGATTTGAACCAAATTAAATCAAGATAAACCATATGGAACTGGTTCAATGATTTATTTTTCTAGGTATCATAAAATATCAATTTGGGAAGTTTAGGCCACCATTAGATAGGAAATAATTTTAGAAGAATTTAGAAAATTTTTAAAATTTGAAAAATTGTTCGAATCGGGCCTGAACCGGCCAAATTTCGATTTTGGGTTACCAAACCCAGTCGGACCGGACTAGTCAACGGACCGCTGCCAAGTCAGCACCCAGTCAGCAGCGCAACCAATCAATACACAACGTGTCACACCCCAACCCAATTTGGTTGGAACCCCATGTGCAAACTGCCACTCCTTTTGGTTCAAGAGGGTTCCACCCCCTTCTAAATAGTGAGAAGTCAGGCTTCCTTTCCCTGTTTTCTTGAAATAGCATTATACAAAACTGAATACATTACAATTTTTATACCTGCCTTATGATTCAACTACGATGGTTCTTATGGTTGGTCTTCCTCTTTTACCTGAAAAGGGGTAAAGGGAGGGGGTGAGTTCCTACAACTCAGTGAGCGAGTGTTGGGAGTGAGATTCAAATCTTTTTCATTTGTCAAAACCATGTCAAAGTTTACCATTCCTTTTCCATGGATTTTCCTCGAACTCAAATCTCAAAAACTTTTTCCATTTCCATATTAGGCATGTTTAGCTCTCTTGTCTCGAGAGGCGTTTAGCAAAAAAACACATGCCCTTCATTAGGAAGGGTACACACATTTGCAGGGCAATCCCAGATTGTACCCACTTGGGGATCAGCACGACTTTGCTATCCATCCATATAGAAGTCTCAGATTTCTACCCTGAGTCTGAGTTGATGTCCCAAACGTCTGATCCTCAGACCTGAATGCCACTTCGTGTCCATATGCGGATGGAGACCTCATCCTGTCCCCACCCCGATCTCATGTGCAAGAAGCTCCTAGAGCTTCATGACTAACTGGCATGACAATCTATTCTTATCGCCCCCCATGTCATCCAACAGCATTTAGGACCCATCACTACCCCCTGTGGCATCTTGATGGTCTCGTACCTTAAGTGCATGTACAAACAAAAGTTTTCATATAATTAGCCATCCTCTTTGGTGCAACGGTCCAATGACCCTGACACTCAACCTGACTTGCAGTTGTTTGTCTAGGTCGGTTCATTGACCTGGCCCTGACACACTACCTCTAGTCTGTCGAGTATTGTCAGTCCTAACTCGATACCGTGGTGAATCACACAATCTTTATCCATTTTAATTAGGAGTTTTCATGGCTCTTCCTAATCATGTTTGTTTACGGGCTCTAGCCCGTGCCCACTAGCCTTGGGCCTACTGTTCGTGTTTTCCAAAACTGGGCCTTGAGCCCTATGAGTTCAAAAACCGAGGCCCCTAGACTATTAGATCTATTCTAGCTCCCGTCAAGAAAATCTCCCAAATAGTTTAAGCAGTTGTCACACAGTTAGGGGAGAACACTTCTGACAAAATCACTTTTTATCTCATCTCACCAACTGGGTATGATGATGGATCTACTTACAACCGGTAGGAGTTTTTCTCCTTTCCTTAAGGAAACTCATCATACCAACCGGGTATGATGTTTGTTTATTCCTACTCACAACCAGAAAGTAGGTTTTATCTGTTAAAAATAATGCTCATCATCCCAACCGGTATGATGTATAAAAGTCCCACTCACCCATTGACTGTGACGTATTCGTCCCCAGTTAGTTTCCAGTCCATGCTAGCTTTCTCTTGCTTGCGTTCTGGTCTCACATGTCCCGTCGGAGGTGTGGCGGACCGAGCACTCAATCTAGGGAGGTAGCTCTCATCCTTTGGATCCTTCTAGGATCAAGGATTGCTACAATTGAAGTCCATATGAGGGAGAATTTTATCAGTAAAATTTGGCACCTTCTCTCTCTAACACTGATTTGCAACAATGGAAGAGGGCCAAATTGGCTTACCTTTCACCTTTGTGGAGGTCGTGGGGACAATAGGGAGGCTCAGTTTGTCTAGAGGGGGTTTGAATTTGGCCAAATTCAGCTTGGCCAAAAGAGGGCAACTTCAATCCATTGGAGCTGCTTCACTGTTTGATTTTATTGGCGCTTCTTCAATGATCCTCGGGTCGAAGGGGGGTTGCTTTCAGGTAGCTGACTTCTCTCGGAGTCTATAGGACTCGACCTTGCTTCTAAGGCTGAGAAAAATGCCCAAGTCAGAGCTCTGGTTTGAGCTTTACTAGAAAATGGAGCATTTGAGAGAGAAGGGTGATTTAAGGTGTGTGGAGGGTGAATGGAGGGGAGCTCTTTATATAGAAAGCTCGGGGACCCTCTACCCAACCTATTTCTATTCTTGTCGAGCTTATCCTCACCTGAAAATGCCCTGATCGGAGGAATATTCATCTCATTGAAAATGTAAAGTTTTTTAATCGATGAACAGTGTTGTCATCTCGAGGAAGAAGACGACACTATTTTAAACAGGACCAGTCTGGTCTAACCAAGTTCAATGGCGAAAATTGGTCGGTTCAAGTCCGATTCGACGGGTTTTCTCAAATCTAAAAATTTCTAAATTCATTTCCTGTCCAATGATAGCTTCAATTTCCCAATTTGATCATTTTAAACCACCAAGAAAAATGAATTTAGAAACCAGTTCATGTATAGTTCAAACTGGTTCAACACGATTTAGGTTTGATTCACCCTGAACCAGTCCAGTTTTCTCTTTCAATTTATTCCATGGTTCTTTTCCATGATTTTTATGACTCTTTAAGTCACTTGGAATTTTCTAACTTCCCATTTTACCCCTTCTTTACCATTTTCAATTCGTTAAATGGCTCGATTTTCTCTTTTGAATCGACCTGTTCTTTTACTAGTTTTCTTAACTTTAAAGGAATGGGGTTTACAACTCTCCCCTCCTTTTAGGGGTTTTGTCCCCAAAAAATTTACATCCCAAAGAGTTGGGGGTACCCATCCCTCATAACTCTCTTAGTTTCCCAGGTCTCTTCTTGTACTGATTCTATTATGCTAAAGAACCTTGACCATGAGAATCTTCTTGTTCCTCAAGTTCTTGTCTCTCAGGTTGATGATCTACATTAGTTCCACTTGATAGGTTAGGTTATCTCCTAACTCAGGTGGGGGTCAATCCAGCACATGACTGGGATTGGGCCAGTACTTCCGGAGTACCGAGATGTGGAATACATCATGTATTCTTTGTAAGTCACGAGGTAGTTCCAATTTATATGTCACTAGCCCTTTCCTTTTAATTATGGTGTAAGGACCTATGTACCTAGGTTTCAACTTCCCTCATTGTCGGAACCTATGTATTCCCCTCCATGGGGATACCTTGAGAAATACTTGGTCTCCCACACCAAATTCCAAGTCCCTTCTCCGATGGTCCGCATAGCTCTTTTTTCTATCTTGAACTACCTTAAGTCGACTCCTTATAATCTTTCTTTTCTCTCTCGTGTCTTCTATCAGCTCGACATTTTCAATCTTCCTTTCTCCCACCTCTTCCCAAAATAAGGGGGTACGACATAGTCGTCTATAAAGGGTCTCATAAGGAGCCATTTGAATACTGGCCTGGTAACTATTATTATAAGAAAACTCCATCATGGTGTTCCTCCCAACCCTTTTTCATGATGAGTACGCATGCTCATAGCATATCCTCTAGGGTTTGGATTGTCTGTTCAGACTATCCATTGGTCTAAGGATGAAATGTCGTACTCATGTGGAGTTTGGTTCCCAAGGCACTTTGCAGGCTAGGCCAGAACCTTGAGGTAAAGCTAGGGTCTCTATCCAACACTACGCTTATTGGGACGCTATGGAGTCTCACAATCTCCCATATGTATAGAGCAGCTAGTTGTTCCACAAAATCATTCACCCTTATTGGTAAGAAGTGGGCGGATTTAGTCAACCTATCTACAATGACCCAAATTGTGTCTCGCCCTTTCCTAGTCACTGGTAGTCCCGTGACGAAGTCTATAGTAATGTGTTCCCATTTTCTTTCGGGAATTGGTAGGGGTTGGAGTAGTTTTGAGGGTTTCTGGTGCTCAGCTTTGATCTGTTGACTGGACAAATATCGTGCGACATACTCCGTGATATCCCTCTTCATCCCTTTCCACCAATAACCTTGTTTGTGGGTGCAGTACATCTTGGTACTACCCAGATGTATCACATATAAAGAGTCGTGTGCCTCTTCCAATACTAATCTCTTTAGCTCCTTGTCCTAAGTCACACACCCTACCTTTATAGGTCAACAATCCATCACCTCGAAGGTTGTAGTCCATCACCTCAACAATCCATCACCTCGGATTCCCGAGCATAAAAATCGAGGTTTTTGGGAAATGTCGATTTTCCCCTATATAGGGTTGGGGTTTCAAATATAATTATCAAAGGGACACAAAAAATGGAAAATGGTAATTTAAAGATCAAAAACAAAAAAAGAAGAAGGGAAGTTAGGTTGGTTGGAATCATGTTGGGTCGACTCGGCTCACCAAACTCAACTGCGAGCCACCTCCCACCAACCGTCAGGATTTCTACTAGATTATTTCAAATATTGCTCTAATTGATTCAATTTTTTTTTCAAATTGAGTGATAAAAATTGCAGAGATCGGCTAGAAATTGATTCAATTTTTTATTAAATTGAGTGCTAAAAATTACATCATTAATTGCATTAACTACTTAGGGATATATTGAATTATCAAATTGAGTGCTAAACTTTTGACCTCGGACACCTAACTTGTCATGCCCATACCTAGTTTGGTCAGATCCCCGTGAGTAACCCACCACTCTCCCAGTTTATTAAGGGTTTTCCCCATCTTTAAATTGTGAGGAGTAAGGTGTCCTTTATACTTACATCTTTCTTGGAATAACACTAATCAAAACTGAATAATTTAAACTTACATATTTGTCTTGCAAGTTTAGCTAGCGAAATCTCTGTAGGTAGGTTTTTCCCTAGGTTACTTGAAAAGGGGTAAAGGGAGGGGGTGAGTTCGACAACTTAGTGAATGGGTGTTTGAAAAATGAGTTTCATATAAAATAGTTTGAATTGGAATGTGCCAGACTTATTATTTTCTTTAAAAATATTCTTTTCTCAAGGTCTAGTTTTAAACAACTTTTTTCAAGGTTTACCAATTCTTTTCTAAGGTTTTCATAACCTTTTTTCCATTTCCATATTCAGTGTGTTTCACAAACAACACGCCCTTCATCATGAAGGGATCACACACATTTGTGAGATGCAGTTACGCCGACTGCACCCACTTGTGGATCAGAGCATCTTTACCATCCACTGTGATAGAAATCTCTAACTTCGACCCAAAGTCTAAGTGAATGTTTTTGACGTCCTACCCTCAGACCAAAAATACTCAGTGCCCATATGAGGACAGAGACCTCATCCTATTCCCACCCCGGTCCTATGCGCAATGAAGCAAAGTCAAGCATCTCAAGACCTCATCCCAGCCGGGTATGATATTAAATATCACACTCAACCAATAGTGAAGTGAATTTTCTCTTAGACGACTTCACGCAAACTTGTCTTAGTTCGCATTCCTGGTACTTCGTGTTCTGACACAATATGAATATTCCTAGTTCATTATCATTTGGCCTAATAGCCATTAATAAGCACAAATGAATGAAATAACCAAACTTTTCATTTATTTACAATTAGGTCCCTAAAGTTATTTTCTTTAACTTTTAGGTCCCTAATGCCAGTTTTCCACCAAATTGAGTCTCGAAACTCTCAAATTCACTTTAGAACCTCAATTTATTCAAAATCACAAAAAGGGATTCAAGTTTCCCAAATTCTAATTTGGTCCCCAACTTTTCCAAAATTACCATTTTGCCCATACTTTAGAAAAATGGTATGTTTTGCCCCAAAAATTCCAAAATTTTCCAAGTTGGTCCTCCAACATCTTTATCATGCCCAATTGGCCCTCACTTTTATGAAATTGCACTTTAGTCCCTCAAATTTTTGAAATTTCCAAAACTTCCCCCAATTTCAACCTTCTAACTCAGCCAAATTTGATTTCATCAAATTGACCAATAAAATGAGTTTAATTGTTGAAATTGAAGTTACATTGGAGTTCCTACACCTTTATAATATTCAATTACACTTTGAATAGCAAGTTTTGATGCCGAAATGAGCTCAAATGTAGCTTCGCTGGAAAACTAGACTTAGAGAAAGAAAGCTTGAAAGCTTATCATCGGGGGCATGACAGTCCGAGATTTCAATCTGGGCAAATAGCTCTTATGCTGAGTTCCTCCTAGGATCAACAATTACATCAATTGGTGCCAAATTGAGTGAGAATTTAATCATCAAACTTCTATTGGTTCTCTCTCTTGCACCGATCAAAATTTATAGAGGGGAGCCAAATTGGCTTACCTTTCAGCCCTAATTTAGTTGTAGGAGGACTGTGGAGGTGTTGGGAGGGCTTGGTTTGACTTGAGAAGAGCTTGAATTAGCTGATTTAAGCTCGGCTGAAATAGGGCAGCTTCGGTCCGCCGAAGCTACTTCACTGTTCGATCATGCCGATGCTTCTCTAGCGACCCTCGAAGCAAATGGAGACTACAAGCATGTAGTTGATTCTCCCTAAATCCAAAGAACCCGACCACGCCTTCTTTGGCTCAAAAAAGACCCTATATCAGAGCTCTAGTTCGAGCTTCACCGGAAATTGGAGCAGTTGAGAGAGAATGGAGTTTTAAGGTGTGAAGAGGATGAATGAGGAGGGGCTCTTTATATAGGAAGCTCGAAGACTTCTTGGCCGTCCGATTGGCACCTTAATGGTGGTCATTCATTGCCTAAAACTCCCTGGCCAGAGACTTTTCAGGTTCACCGGCGCTGCTCGATTTTCCGACGAGTGAATAGTGTTGTCATCTGAAGGAAGAAGACGACATTGTTCCGGATCGGGTTCAATGCTTAAACTGACCAGTTCAGGCCTGATTTGACCGAGTTTTTCAAAATTAAAAATTTCTAAATTAATCTAAATTCATTCTCTATCTAGTGGTGGCCTCAAATCTCAAATTTGAAAATTTTAAGCTATCTAGAAAAATGAATTTAGCATCTAATTCAATAGTGATTCAAACCAGTCCAAACCGGTTCAATCCGATTCACCTGAACTGGTTTGGTTTTCTCTTCCAATTTGTCCTAAGATTTTTTTCCAAGACTTTATGAACCCTTTGGGCCACTCGGGAGTTGTAATTTCCCAAATTAATCGTTCTTTAATGATCAGGTTTGTGAACCAGTTCAGTGTTTTTCACTCGGTTTGATCGATTCTTTTCCCGGTTTTTCCTAAATTCCCAATGGCGGGGTTTAAAACTCTCTCCTCCTTTTAGGAGTTTTGTCCCCAAAACTAAATAAACATTTTTCACTCCAGGATAAACTTCCCTTAATTTCAACCTAGACATATTGATACTTTGGTCGTTCTTTCACTTAGTCCACCTTAAATCACACACTTAAGGAATTTCTTTTCCTTTATTTGGTTTACTTCTTCCATGGAGTTTTATCATAACTAGTATATCTTGCCTGCGAATCCAAAGGTATATCCCTAGGTTCACATCTCCCTTTGCTTAGGGCAAGATTCTTCCTTTTGAGCTTCTTACTCAAGATTTTAGGATTTGGAGTTCCAAGATGCCCAATCGTTTCTTTGGCTAGTTATTCTCTTCATCGTTGAAACCCTTAGCTGTACGTTCTTTTGAGCATTACGTACGGGTTTCAGTGTTATTATCCCTTCATCCTAATTTGACCCTTCCTTCATCCATCATTGATTACAACTTTAGTCCAAACTACGTTTGACCTCATCATGCTTATTAACATATTTTTCCTTATTTGAGTCGCATTATCCTTGGGACTATTGTGCTTACAAGTACCCTACAACATGACATATTCCAAAATTTGTCTCTGTCCATTAGATTCTTATAACACTTTTTTTAGGGTTGTTTGCAACTTATAACCTTTCAGGGATCATATAACTTCATCTCTCTTTTTGTTTAGTAGTATTCCTTGACTACCTTTTCCGTTATCCAATCAACTTACATAACCATGTTGATTTTCCTTACCCACTCGTCCTTTCCCAACTTACTTATTGGGTCTTTCCGGTTCTAATCATTTGGGCAAGGGCCACAACTAGCCTTGATATCAGTGGTCATTAACTTTAGTCACTTTTTAACTAGAGGACTTACCTCTCAAAGATTTCTTAGATGTGCTTTATTCTATGCCCCTTTTTATGGTCAATCCTCTCCTTTCTTATTTGTACATCATCTTTTGATGATATCTTTCATATTTACCTTTACTTTTGAAATCTTACAGGTACGTCCTTCATACTCTATCCTCGTTCTCACTCGTGCCCCAATACATGTATGGTTCTTTTTAAGGAGTGCTCACATCCTTCTAATTTCAAAATCTCTTAATCATCCTTCGAGAGGCTCATTTAACCATCTCATGGCTTTTGATCGTAACTCCAGTCTTGGCCATTGATCTCCTTAAGGATTTCCTTCATCCTTCTTTTCCAATGTTTTGGCCTTTTTACTTCTCCTTTCTTTGTCGTGGTTTAAATCAATGGTTCTCCCGAAGGCCAATTCTTTAACTGCATCCTTCCTACTATTTTTCTTGACCAATTGTCTAGGCAGCTATATCACTCATCCTTCATGCCCATCCTATTGTCCTTCATAGAGTGTAGTTTTTACTACTTCCCAGCCCTTCTTAGGGCATTGTTTATTCTCCTTGACCATCCCATTACTACTAGTTGCATCTTTCTACTTGGTTCTCCTGTAATTGTTATTTGGCTCTTCTATTCTTTCCAAACAGGTCACACTGGGCCATCACGATACAACCTTCCTTCGAGAAGTTCCTAATTAAGGGTTGGTTCCTTGCACTCCACATTATGTGCATCCGCCCATCAATGATTCTTCGAGGGTAGTTAGTTGTTTGCATCCCTCCAGAGTTCCCTTTCATAGTGTATTTCTTCTCTTCACTCTTACTGTGTCATACCCTAGAGTTTCCGAAGGACGTTTTTCTACGTTTGCCCCATATGAGGGGGTTCTAGGTATACTTTCCATGTACCTAACCTCTATTCTTGTTGTATCCTTATCAATTTGACCTTTTTAAGAAGTTTAAATTTGTCTTTTACCTCACCATTTCTTGACCTCTTTGTGAACCGCTTACTTACCCTGCTCCATGGTTTTGGTCACCAGTCCTTCATGTTTTTCGTGAACTTTAAGAAGGCATTGCCCTAAATCTATGAGGTGTGGAATCATCCTTCTTTACTTGTCCTATTCCCTTACACCTATAACAGGTTATCTTTGTACTTGTCCTTAGTAGGGTTGGGCACTTATTCACGTAGTGTCCCTATCGTTCACACTTATAATAGGTTATTCCCTTGCATGGATTGTTGTGGTTCCTCCATTCCTTCAAATATTGTGGGGTCTTTCCAGGGGTTACTGGTGGTTTGGTGCTTCACCGTCCTTGAATACCTTGAGAGTTTTCTTGTTAAGTCTTCTTTTCCAAATGGTCACTCTAGGAGTCCTCCTATATTTCTTAATTCCCTGATTTGGCTTCCTTAACTGGGATGGGATTTTTCCTAATTTTTATGGTAGTGGGGATTTGTTTGTTTACTATTCTTGGAACCATCTTCGTAGCAAGATCACATCATCGAGAGATATGATTTTAGGAATTTCGAGTACTTCATTAATAGAGGAGTACAAAAGGTTTGAGTTTTAGCCCTATTACAAAAAGTAGTTACAAAATAGATAGGGAGCTACGGGTGTTTAAGCATCCTCCTTAGTAAGATTATATGCCTTTGATGGCGTTACAAACCTTAGGCTTGACTTCCTTCGTACTCAGAATTGTGACCTCAAAGGTCCTGGCAGCATCCTCCTAGATACTTCCCACTAACGTCTCTTAGTCCTTTGGGACTTCTCGAGTATTTTAGGGTGAACTTCCTACGGGGACAGAGGTAACGCCAATCCTAGTTTTCTTAGTTCCTCTCATGGGAGCCATTTGAAAATTTTAAAATTTTCTCTTAGATACTATGTTATATAGTCTTGATAATGTATTCGAGGAAATAGGCTCTAATACCACTCAAGTTGTCAAACCCTTACCCGATTTGGTTGGATCCCCATGAGCAACCCATCACTCTCCCGATTTATTAAGGGTTTTCCCCTTCTTTAAACCGTGAGGAGTAAGGCGTTCTTTATACCTGCACCTTTCCTGAAATAACATTAATCAAAACTAAATTATTTAAACTTACATACCTGTCTTGTAGGTTTAACTAACGAAATGTCTATAGGTAGGTTTTTCACTCGATTACTTGAAAAGGGGTAAATGGAGGGGGTGAGTTCGATAACTTAGTGAATGGGTGTTTGAAAAATGAGTTTCATATAAAATAGTTTGAATTGTAGTGTGCTAGACTCATTATTTTCTTTAAAAACATTTTTTCCTCAAGTTTTGGTTTTCAACACCTTTTTTCCAAGGATTCTCAAATCATTTCCAAGGTTTTCATAACCTTTTTCCCATTTCCATATTCAGTGTGTTTCACAAACAACACGCCCTGCATCATGAAGTGATCACACACATTTGCGAGAAGCGGTTATGCCGACTGCACCCACTTGTGGATCAGAGTGTCTTTATCGTCCACCCTGATAGAAGTCTCTTACTTCTACCTGAAGTTTGAGTGAACATCTTTGTTGTCCTACCTTCAGACCAAAAATACTCCGTGTCCATTTGAGGATAGAGACCTCATACCGTCCACACCTCGGTCTCATGCGCAATGAAGCTACGTCGAGCTTCTCAAGACTTCTGGTATGAATAACTGCCCTTATCTCCACTAGGTCGTCCAGAGCTCTAGTACGCATCACTACCCCTCTTGGGCATATTTAAGGTCCCTTAATCATAGTGCATGTACAAATCAATAATTTTTCCACATAAGCCATATAATTTGTGGTACCACTGGTCCAACGGCCCCGACCCTCAACTTGACCTATAGTTATTTGTCTTAACTAGTTCGAAGACTTGTCATGTCGCACTGCCACTAGTCCATCGAGTATGTCGGTCTTGTCTAGGTACCATGGCCAAACAATTCATTCACTTAAGATTTCATGGCTTAGAATCATGTTTATTTACGAGCTCCTGCTCGTGCCAACTAGCCTAGGGCCCACTTGTTCGATATTTTCAAAACCGGGCATATTAGCCCCCAAGTTCCAAAACTGAGGCCTCCAGCCTAACTAAGCTATTCGAGCTCCTATCAAGAAAGTATCCCAAAACTTTTAAGCATTGGCACATAGTGAGGGGAGAGCACTTCTGACAAAATAAACTTTTCATTTGTCTATTATACCAACTGAGTATGAAGACATCTCCGCTTATAACCGGTAAGCGAGTTTTCTACTTCCTTCCAAGAAGTTCATCATACCAACCGGTTATGATATACTTACAAATGGTAAGTAATTTTTTTGCGTAATTTCCACATCACTCCTCTCAGGTATGATGGTAAAAATACCACTTGGTAGTGGGTTTTCATTTCCAAGGTGCTTATCATCCCAACCCGATAATGCAGTGAATTCTTTCTTAGCCGGCTTGTTACCTTCACGCAAACTTGTCTTAGTTGGCGTTCCTGGTGCTTCATGTTCCTACATGATATGAACATTCCTAGTATATTATCTTTTGGCCTAATAGCCTTCATTCATCACAAATGAATGAAATAATCAAACTTTTCATTTATTTACAATTAGGTCCCTAAAGTTATTTTTCTTTAACTTTTAGGTCCCTAATGTCGGGTTTTCTCCAAATTGAGTCCTGAAACTCTTGAATTCACTTTAGGACCACAATTTATTCAAAATCACAAAAAGGGGGTTCAAGTTTCCCAAATTTCCAATTTGGTCCCTAACTTTTTCAAAATTACCATTTTGCCCCTACTTTACAAATATGGTAAGTTTTACCCCAAAAATTCCAAAATTTGCCTAGTTGGTCCTCCAACATCTTTATCATGCCCAATTGGCCCTCAATTTTATGAAATTGCACTTTAGTCCCTCGAATTTTCAAAATTTCCCCCAATTTCAACCTTTCAGCCTCAACCTGATCGAAATTTACAAAGGGGAGCCAAATTGGCTTACCTTTCAGCTCTAATTCAACTATAGGAGGACTGTGGAGGTGTTGGGAGGGCTTGGTTTGGCCTGAGAAGGGCTTGAATTAGCGGATTTCAGCTCAGCCGAAATAGGGTAGCTTCAGTCCATCGGAGCTGCTTCACTATTAGATCGCACTGGCACTTCTCCGGCAACCCATAGAGCAAATGGAGACTACAGGCATGTAGCTAACTTCTTATTGAATCCAAAGAACCCGACACACCTTCTTTGGCTTAGAAAAGATCCTAAATCGGAGCTCTGGTTCGAGCTTCGCCAGAAATTGGAGTAGTTGAGAGAGAATGGAGTTTTCAGGTGTGGAGAGGATGAATGAGGAGGGGCTCTTTATATAGGAAGCTCGGGGACTTCTTGATCGTCCAATTGGCACCTTAATGGAGGTCATTGATTGCATGAAACTCCTTGGCCAGAGACTTTTCAGCTTCACCGGCGCTGCTTGATTTTCTAACGAGTGAACAGTGCTGTCATCTGAAGGAAAAAGATGACACTATTTTGAATCGGACCAAACGAGTCCGAACTGGGTTCAAAACTTAAACCATCCGGTTCATGCCCGATTCGATCGAGTTTTTCAAAATTAAAAATTTCTAAATTCATTCTCTATCTAATATTTCAAATCTCAAATTTGAATTTTCTAAGCCACCTAGAAAAATGAATTTAGCACGTGGTTCAATAGTAGTTCAAATCCAGTTCACCGGAACCATTTTGGTTTTCTCTTCCAATTTGTCCTAAGTTTCTTATCCAAGACTTTATGAATTGGGCCACTCGGGAGTAGTAAATTTCCCAAATTGCCCGTTCTCTAATGATCGGGTTTGTGATCCGGCTCAGTGTTTCTCAATCGGTTTGACCGGTTCTTTTCCCAAATTTTCCTTAACTCCAAAGGGCGGGGTTTAGATAACTGACCTCCCAATGATTGAATGAGCTATTCTTTCTTGTCTATACACCAAATAGAGTAATATCAATGTCTAGATGATGCTTATGGACACATCTTGAGTTATGTAGTTAGTTCCCAACTTGTTAGTGGCGGGAAAATGTCACACAAGTGTCATTTTTTGCTGACCCTGATCTGGGATAGAACTATCATCGACCGTTGATGACCATGCGGGGTCAAATTCGGTCACCTCCACCAACCACTCATGTGGCCACCGATGCCAAAGTGACCACTTACCTCCCCTCTACACCTTCATATCAAGGGTTGGCCTCCAATAAGGGAGAAATCGGTCGGCACAAGATGATTTCCACTTGTGGGTCTATTGAATTCAGCCCGATCGCAGCCAGTTGATGGCCAAATTCACCAAACTCTGGTGACCTCTTAGTCAGCCACCACCACATAAAGCTTTGCCTAGACCTTCGCTACAAAATGCCTAAGCTTCGGCCACCTCCTATGTGAATTTTCAACAACACCCTTAGTAGCTATGTAAACCCCGCTCTTTGGACTTAAGGAAAATAGGAAAAGAACCGATCAAACTAAGTGAGAAAACCGAATCGGTTCACAAACTCGATCATCAGAGAAATGGGCAATTTGGGAAATTTACATCTTTCGGGTGACCTAAATGGATTCATAAAACATTGGAAAAGAACCTTAGGATAAATTGGAAGAGAAAACCAGACCGGTTCAGATTAACCAAATCCAAGCCAAATTGTGTCAGTTAATGAACTAGAACCGATAGAGAGAGGGAAAACCGGGACTTTTATGGATTTTGAGTGCCTAAATAGTCACAAAAGTCATGAAAAAGAACTTTAGAATGAATGGGGGATGAAAACCAAATCGGTTTAGGTGATCCAGATCCGAATCGGATTGAACCAGTTTGAACCACTATTGAATCGAATGCTAATTTCATTTTTCAAGGTAGCTTAGAAAATTCCAATTGGAGAATTGATGCCACCATTTGATAGAGAATGAATTTAGATTTTTTTTTAAAAACTTAGTCGAATTGGGCATAAACCCACCGGTTTAAGCTTTGAACCCAGTTACAACCAGTCCAGTCTAGTTCAAAATAGTGTTGTCTTCTTTCTTTAGATGACAACACTATTCACTTGCTGGAAAATTGAACTAGCACCGGCGAAGAGGAAATGTTTCCATTTAGTACATTTCAGGCAATCAATGACTGTCATAAAGGTGCCAAACGGATGACCGACGAGTCCTCGAGCTCCCTATATCAAGAGCCCCTTCCATTCATCCCCACCACACCTAAAAACCTCACACTCTCTCAACTGCTTAGTTTTCCGGTGAAGCTTGAACTAAAGCTTCGATATAGGTCTTTTCTGAGCCAAACAATGCGTGGTCGAGTTCCTTAGACTCGGGGAAAAGTCAATTACACGGTGGTGGTCTCCAATTTTTTCGAGGGTCACCAGAGAAGTGTTGGCGTGATTGAATAGTGAAGCAGCTCCGACGAACTGAAGCTACCCTATTTCTGTTGAGCTAAAATTGGCCAATTTGAGCCCTTCTCAGGCCAAACCAAGCTCTCCCAACACCTCCTCAGTCCTCCTATGGCTGAATTAGAATAGAAAGGTAAGCCAATTTGGCTCCCCTCTATAATTTCTGATCGGTGCTAGAGAGAGAACCAGCAGATTTTTTATGAATAAATTCTCACTCAATTTGGCATCAATTGATGCAATTCTTGATCCTAGGAGGAACCTCGGGAAGAGATCTATCTGCCCAGATCAAAAGCTTGAACCGCCGTGCCTCCAATGGTAAAAATTCAAAGCTTTCTCTCACTACGTTCTATTTTTCAGCAAAGCTATATTTGAGTTCATTCCAATGTCAAATCATGCGATTCAAAGTGTAATTGAATCATATGAAGATGTAGGAACTCCAATTTAACTTCAATTTCAAAAATTAAACTCGTTTGATCGGTCAATTTGATGAAATAAAATTCAGTTGTGTTGGAAAGTTGAAATTGGGGAAAATTGGGGATTTCAAAAATTTAAGGGGCTAAGTAGATTTTACCTGATTAATATCGGTTGTAAGTAGATTCTACCTGGTTAGTATCATGAACTTACTGGAAGGAAGTAGAAAACCTGCTTACTAGTTATAAGCGAAAACGTCTTCATACTTAGTTGGTGTGATGGACGACTAAAAGTTTATTTTGTTGGTAGTGCTCTCCCCTGACTGTGTGCCACTGCTTAAAATTTTTTGGATACCTTCTCAACAAGAGCTCGAATAGCTTAGATAGGCCGGAGGCCTTAGTTTTAGAACTTATGAGCTAATATGCCCGATTTTGAAAACCTCATACAGTGGGCCTTAGGCTAGTTGGCATGAGTAGGAGCTCGTAAACAAACATGATTTTAAGCCATGAAAAACTTAAATGAATGAATTGTTTGGCCATGGTACCAAGACATGACCGATATACTCGATGGACTGACAATAATGCGACATGATAGGTCTACAGACCAGTCGAGACAAACAACTGCAAGTCAAGTTGAAGATCGGGGTCATTGGACCAGTGGCACCACAAATTATATGGCTTATGTGGAAAATTATTGATTTGTGCATGCACTGAGTTTATGTGACCTTCAAGATGCCCAAGAGGGGTAGCGATGTGTCCTAGGGCTCTGGAAGATTTGGTGGAGATAAGGGCAGTTAGTCGTACCAGTAGTCTTGAGAAGCTCGACGTAGCTTCATGCGCATGAGGTCTTTGTCCTCATATGGACATGGAGTTTTATTACAGGATTGAGGGTCGGATGTCACATACATCCACTCATTCTGAGTATAGAAGTGGATGTGCTTCTATATAGGTGACTGGTAAAGTCACTCCAATGGCACAAGTGGGTACAATGGATGTGTTGGCCTATGAATGTGTGTTCCCTTCATGATGAAGGGTGTGTGTTGGTTGATAAACACATCGTTGAGATGAGAAATTGCTATGGAAAACTGAGATTTTGAAAATGAGAAATTTTTAAAAAAATAAGGAATCTAGCACACTCCAATTTAAAGAATATTTTATTGAAACTTCATTTTTGAAAATACCCATTTACTAAGTTGTAGAAACTCACCCACCCTTTTTATCCCTTTTCAAGAAATAGAAAGATGACTAGGGATAACACCAAGCCTTACCCTCTGTCAGGTATGCTTAAATTTTCTTGAGCTTGCATTTTATTCGATATATGTTATTCCACGGAACAAGGTTGAGATTTCTCCTAGCTCCTCTTGAATTAAAGAAGGGGGAAACCCCTCTTGAACCAAGAGAGTGGCGGGTTGTTCATGGGGATCTGACCAATCCGAGTCGGGGCGTAACAACTTGAGTGGTATCAGAGCTAAGTTCCCTTGAAACATTATTAATATTATGCCCTGACATTAATCAAACTTTAAAATATCGTGCACAATGGTCAATTATGCCAAAAAGGGATATCAGATGGTTCATTTTGAACTATAGAGGGTAAAATGGTAATTCTACCAAAGTAAATATGCAAAATGTGTATTTTGCATGTGAGGGGCAAAATGGTTATTTTGCTCATTTTAGGGACCAAAGTGTAATAAATATATTTTTGCAATCCAAGTGTGTCTAAAATGAGACATAGGAAATGCCCTAAGATATGGTGGAGTCCAAAATGGAACTCAAGGAAACTTGAGTTTTGGGGACTCAAATGAGAGATTTGGAAATTGTAAGGTCCAAAATGGGGAAATTTTGATGAGTAGGGGAAAATTGGTAATTTTCCTAACATGGGGACTAAATTGCAAATAATGTAAAATGAGACATAGGAAATGCCCTAAGATATGGTGGAATCCAAAATGGAACTCAAGGAAACTTGAATACCCAGGTAAAAGACTTGGAAAAGTCTGAAGTCCAAAAAAATAAGGATTTTGACCCATAAGGGGCAAAATAATAATTTTGGAAAAATAGAGTACCTAAGTGGTAGATTAAGAATGTCTTGATACATAGACAAGTATAACCTCGAACATTTATGACCTTAAAGCAAATATTAACTAAACTTAGAGAAAGGTTAGTTAAAGGATGGTTACTCAATAAGTAAGATGAGTAAACTGAGCTTGAGGGGCAAATAGTAATTTCTTAGGAATGTTACAGTGTAACGTTGTAAGTTAATTGGGGTACTTGAACTAACCTCAATCCATTACACTAACTCTTATAGAGAAGGTACGAGATCACACGAGCAAGTATCTATAGATCATAGTAAAGATGAAACATGTCAGAACAAACAAGTTTCAATGGAAATAGTTAGTAGGATTTCCGACTTCGCGTCTAATTGGACCGATGTTGCATTTACTTGCATTTGTATAAAATGCTGATGTGATGTCTTGGAAAAATATATTTGGAAACCCCAAAAAAGCCAACACATTAGATTTTACCTAAAGTTAAGGAAATAGATCAATCAGTTCTATAAGAAATGAACCGAGAACCAATAGTGAAATACGGTTGGGAAGGTACCGAGGGTCAAGGAGGGATGAAATCTGGACCCATACAATTTCATAAGGAAAAAAAGGGACATATAGCCTTCATAGCACCTAGGAGGTGGCCCTAAGATAAAATAGGCTAAGGACATTTCTCGAATAAGGAGATAAGGATTGTATAAATGAAATGAGACCATGCCCATGTTTGAAAAAGGATCATAGGTCCACTAGTTGAACAAGGGAGAATAATGTGCACTGAGTTTAAAGACCATGTACTTAGGAGACCAAGTGAAGGCCCCCAATAATGTATGTAAGAAAAGTTAAGACCTAAGACCTAGAGATGAAATAAGGTCCAAATATGGAACCGAACAATAGTCCATTGAATCACGAGTTAACATTCCCAAAGAGGGTTGTGTATGGGGTCCACTAGTAGAGAGTCGAACCCTAGTGATAAATAAAGGATCGCGTAGATAGGAACAAATTTATAAGTGGGTGTATTAAATCTAAAATTATTATTTAGGGAGACGATTAGATGAGGACCAAGCTCCAAGGAAGTAATTGTATGCGACAATGATATAACCATGAACGAACATGAAATGGAGACGGTCGAGAGAGGACCGTGCTCTGAGAATGAATACGGAAGGTGTGCTGTGAATATTGATTCGAGGCATGAATGCTTACCACATGAGGTGAATTACTGATAGGCAGATTGGGCTAATAGTGAGCCAATCCATAATGAATTATGATATACTGCATTCATGCATTGCACTTGCATCATAGCAGATATAAGGGTGAGTCATTTGCATACTTGGTGAGGACATAAGAAAGAGATGATATCATTTAATCGAGATGCAATAAGGGGAGTAATTATTTGTTGTTTGCAAGGGATGGGACATAAGGGTGGCACTTGAAGACCGGGAAAGAGATATATATGTATGTTTTGCATTGTGCATAAATATTTTTTATTTGTTAATGAATTGGGTTCCCGTGAGAGCTGCGACTCTACTCAAGAACTAGGCATGATTGTAGATCAAGGCTGAAGAGTGGAATACACTTATAAGCCTCGCTCTAGAAGTGATTCATTTTTAATTGAATACGACTAAAGAGGATGGTCAAATCCTTCAAAAATGAAAATGACATGGATGTCAAATCCACAAAAAAAGGCATGGTAAATGAGTGGCATTCGTGGATGCCACGTTAGTTGTTGCAGGAAATAAGTTCTACCCAAATACACCTAAAAGCATCATAGGATGGCTAAGTATACCATAACAAGAGGATTCTAAAAGGAACCACTGTAGATAATTGCCTTGAAGAGATATCAGGATGGGGTACAAACCCTAAAATAGTTTTGAAGAAGAATTCTAAAAAGAAAGGAAATGATATGAAAATTGATGTTAACCATTTTTTTAGTAGAGGTGACATTGAGCCATGAACGACTTGATGATCGGTCCTCTCACTCATTGAGTGTTGGCTCAACCCCTCCCCCAAAACATTTTTCATGATTTGTGGATGGTCTTAACATGGACATACGAGACCAGATGGGAGTGCTAGGATGCCCCACGGATCTGATAGCCATAATCAGTATGGCACACAAATGTGAGTGCCTAATGCAAACCCGATGCCACCGGATGGAGTAGGCCAACCAAAAGGAGGATAAAGGCCAAGACCATCATGGGGGACAGAAGAAGCAATGTGGCCCTAAGTAGGGAAACAAGGTGAGTTTCCAAAGGAGGAAGGATGCGTAACCACCTTAATGCGAGGTGATTCTCATAATGCTACAAGGGAGCCCTCACTGTCCTAAATGCTAGAGGTACCACGAGGAAGCATGCTTATCCTATTACGAATGTGGAAAAGTAGGGCACATTGCAAGGGAATGCCCCACTCTTAAGGATAATTAGCAACAAAACACGCTTGAACCCCCCCATGGGAACCCAAGGACTCCAAGGAAGGATACCACGACAAGGTTACCAGCTAAGGTATACCACCTCACCCAAGAGTAGGCTAGAAAAACCCTAGTACTATAGTAGGTACTTCCCAAAACCTCCCTAACAAAAATTAGACAAAACCTGTAATTCGATCCTACTTAATAAAGAAATTCAGATTTTTTGTTCTCTAGAAAGGTGTTGATTAGGGTACATACAATTTTGAGGGAGAAAAGTCTACACTCTTTTTGACTCAGGAGCAAAGAGATCCTTCATCAAGGAAGATCTAGTTCTGGGTCTTCCCCTAGAACTTACCTCCCTGAAACAAAGTCTCAACATCCTCACACCCTTAGGAGAAGGACTGAATAGGAAGAAATAGTTAAAGGGGTGTGAGATTATGATTGGAGGAGTAAAACTAGAAGCGGATTTGATCCCCTTACCTCTAAGTGAGGTATAAATAATACTAGGAATGGATTGGTTAAGTACCCGTCAAGCCAAGGTGGTCTGTAGGAAGAAAGTGATAACTTTCCACACTCCTAAAACACTCGAACTACACTTTCAAGGAGATAGAAGGAAGGGAGAGATGTACTTAGTGTCTCATATAAAATCTCAAAAAATGATACATGAGGGTTACCGGGCTTTCCTCGCGATGGTCATCAACGAGAAGTCGGCGGAGAAAGGACTTGAGAGCATCCTAGTGGTGGAACACTACCTGAATGTATTCCCTGAAGAATTACCAGGATTACCCCCAAGCTAATAACTAGATTTTACTATAGAGGTAATCACCAGAACACATCCCATATCTCAAGCCCACTATCGCATGGTTCCAGCGAAATTAAAGGAGCAGTTGGATGAACTATTAGAGAAGGGTTTCATACGTCCTAGCCAGTCTACCTAGGGTGCACCAGTACTATATGTGAAGAAAAAGGATGGGAGTGTGAGGTTGTGTATAGATTATCGGAACTTGAACCAAGTCACCATAAAGAATAAGTATCCACTCACACGGATTGACGACTTGTTCGACCAACTAAAAGGAGTGTCCTACTTCTCCAAAATAGACCTCCGGTTAGGATATCACCAGCTCATGATCTAGGAGGGAGATATCCCTAAGACCGCCTTTCAGTCCCAATACGGACACTATGAATTTAGGGTGATGCCTTTTGGCTTGACGAACGCCCCTATAGCCTTCATGGATTTGATGAACCGAGTATTCCAGCCTCACTTGAACAAGTACATGATTGTGTTTATAGATGACATACTTATATACTCACGAACTAGGCTGAAGCACGAAGAACACCTGGCTATCACCTTGGAGACGCTACGACATAATCGCTTATACGCAAAATTCTCCAAGTGTGAGTTCTGGTTGCAAGAGGTATGGTTCTTAGGGAACATAATGTCCAAAGATGGAGTCAAGGTGGATCTAGCAAAGGTGGAGGCCATATTTGACTAGAAGGCACCCAAGAACCCCTCCGAAATATGCAACTTCTTAGGATTGGCAAGGTGCTATTGATGATTTGTGCAAAATTTCTATAAGACAGCTGCCCCTTTGACCCGTCTCACAAGGAAGGGAGTGGAGTATAAGTGGGATGAAAACTGTGAGAACTCCTTCCTAGAGTTGAAGACCCGTTTAACAATGACACCCATTATCACTCTACCTAACCCAAATCCAGGTGAGTATACAATCTATAGTGATGCGTCTGGACATGGACTCGAGTGTGTATTAATGCAACAAGGAAAGACCATCGCCTACACCTCGCAACAACTAAAGGTATATGAGAGGAACTACCCTACACACGACTTAGAGCTAGCCACAATAGTGTTCGCCCTTAAGATTTGGCGACACTACTTGTATGGGGTTAAGTGTAGGATATATACAGATCACATGTAAACCCCTCACATTTGAGTTAAGGAAAACCGGGAAAAGAACTAGTCAAACCGAATAAGAAAACCAAACCGGTTTACATTTGGGAATAAGCAATATGAAAATTTACAACTTTCGGTTGATACAAAGGATTTATTAAACATTGGAAAAGGAACTTAAGACAAACTAAAAAATAAAAACCAAATTGGTTCAGGTGAACTAGATTCCATAAGAACTTCAAAATTAAGCGTGCTTACCTGAGAGTAGTGTGAGGATGGGTGACCTCCTGGCAAAAATTTTTATGCGACGACTATATAAAGAGGTCATCCCCATTTCATTCTCCTCACACCTGAACACTTCTCTCTCTCTCTCTCTCTACTGTTCTATTTCCTGGTAAAGCTTGAACCAGAGCTTCGACTTGAACAAAGGTTGGGCTCTTTAGAACCGGGGAGAAGACAGCTATCTAATAGCAAACTCCAGTTAATCCGAGAATCGTTGGAGAAGCGCCGACATGATGGAATAGTGAAGCAACTCCGGCAGACCAAAGCTGCCCTATTTCGGTCAAGCTGAAATCAGCCATTTCAAGCCCTCCTCAGGCCAAACCAAGCCCTCCCAACACTTCCTCAGCCTTTCCACGGCCGAATTAGGACCGAAAGGTAAGCCAATTCGGCTCCCCTTTATAATTTTCGATTGGTGCTAGACAAAGAGTCGACCGAATTTCAATGACGAAATTCTAATCCAATTCTGCATCAATTGATGCGATTCTTGATTATAGGATGAACCTCAAGATGAGAGCTATCTGTCCAGATCGAAAGCTCGAACTGTTGTGCCTTCACTAGTGAGTAATCGAAGCTATCTCTCTCTATAGTCTGTTTTCCGACAAAGCTCCGTTTGAGCTCGTTCCGACATTAAAATCTGCGATTCAAAGATTCTTAGAATCGTATGAACATACAGGAACTCAATTTCAACTCCAATTTCAATAATTAGAAGCGTTTGATCAGTTAATTTGATGAAATCAAATTCGGTAGTGTTGAAGAGTTGAAATTGGGGGAAAATTTGGGGATTTTCGAAATTCAAATGGGCCAAAACACAATTTTATGAAATTGAGGGTCAATTGGGCATGAAAATAATGTTAGAGGACCAATTGAGGAATTTTGAAATTTTTGGGGCAAAAATTACCATTTTTGTAAAGGAAGGGCAAAATGGTAATTTTGGAAAGTTGGAGGACCAAATTGGAAATTTGGGAAATTAAACCCCTATTTTTGAAATGGAATAAATTGAGATCCTATGATAAATTTTAGAAGTTTCGGGACTCAATTTGAGGAAAAACCGGTATTTGGGACTTAAAGTTAAAGAGAAATAACTTTAGGGACCTAATTGCAAATAAATGAAAGTTTGACTTTCTCATTCATTTGCAATGAATGAAGACGATTAGGCCGAATGATAATGAACCAAGATGTTCATATCGTGTAGGAACGTGAAATACCGGGAACAACAGCAAGGACAAGCTCGTGTGAATACAAAGAACCAATCTAGTGGAATTCGCGACATTAACGGGTGAGTGGGTTTACTAACATCATACCCAGTTGGGATGATGAGCGCAACTTAAAAATAAAAACCACTTACCGGTTGTGAGTGGAAATTTTATATCATACCCGGTAGGGGATGATAAGTACCTCGGTATAAAAACCCACTGTTTAGTGGTATTTTAATCATCACCACTTAGAGAAAGTGATGTGAAAATTGTGCGAAAAAAACTATTTATTGGTTGTAAGTAGATCATACCTGGTTGGTATGATGAGACTTCCTCGAAGGAAGTTGAAAACTCGTTCATCGGTTATGAATGGAGATGTTCTTATACCGGTCGGTATGATGGACAGTAAAAACCTATTTTTGTCAGAAGTGCTCTCCCCTGACTGTGTGCTAATGCTTAAACAATTTGGGAGACCTTCTCGACAGAAGCTCAAATAGCTCTAATAGGCCGGGGGCCTCGATTTTGGAACTTGGGGGCTAAATGCCCGATTTTGAAAATCTCGTACAGTGGGGCCAAGGCCAGTTGGCAAGAGTAGGAGCTTGTAAATGAACATGATATATGTGCCATAAAACTTAATAAGTGAATTGTTTGGCCATGATACCAAGATAGGACTGACATGCTCAGTCAACTAGCGGCAGTTTGACATGACAGGTCGATGGACTAGTCAAGACAAACAGCTGCGGGTTGAGTTGAGAGTCGGGGCCGTTGGACTAGTGGCACCACAGATTACATGGCAATATAAGAAAACATTATTTGTGCATGCACTGTGAGTACGAGATCATCAAGACGCCCATGAGGGGTAGTGATGCGTCCTAAGGGCACTGGACGACCTGGTGGCTATAAGGGCAGTTCGTCGTTCCAGGTGTCTGTGCAAAATTTGGAGTAGCACTAAGCACATGAGACCGGGGTGGGGACAGGATGAGGTCTCTATCCTCATACGGAAACAAAGAAGTGATTTCGGGATTGTGGGTCGGATGTCACGTACATCCACTCATTCCCAGGGTAGAAGTGGTCGTACTTCTATCCAGGTGGCAAGAAAAGTCGCTCCGAAGCCACTAGCGGGTTCAGTAGTGATACTGACTTGCGAATGTGTGTAACCTTCATGATGAAGGATGTGTGTTGGGTGATGACACACCGTGGTAACTAAGAAATGATGGAAAAACCTGAATTTTTAAATGAAGGGATTTTTGAAAAGAAAGGAGTCTGGCACACTCCATATAAATGTTTTTCTTAAAAGTTAAAAGCTTTTACAAACCCATTCACTGAGTAGTCATACTCACCCCCTCCCTTATATCCCTTTTAGGAAATCCCGGAAAGCCTCCCCTTAAAGACTGTCAACTAAGATGCTTGTAAGACAGGTATCTAAAGTTTTAAATTTCATGTAGTTTTCATTATGCTATTCCAGGAAAAAGGTGCAGGTTAAAGGATGCCTTACTCTTTACGATTTACAATAAGGGAAAACCCTTTAATAAACTGGGAGAGTGGCGGGTTGATCACGGGGATCTGACCAAACCAGGTCGGGGCGTGACATCACAAGAGTCTTAGTACTTCATAACTCAAAGGGAATTGAATCTCTACCAAAGGAGATGGCTAGAGTTGGTAAAGGACTATGACCTTGGGATAGAATACCACCCCAAGAAGGCCAATGTAGTGGCAGATGCTCTAAGTCTTAAGTATCAAACTAATGCGGCACAAATAAAGATGAGCTACCTTCCCTTATTACAACAATTGGGAAGTATGAAAGTGGACTTTAAAGTGGACAATGAAGAAAGATGCCTGGTGGCTGACGTAGTAGTAAGACCCTACTTAATGGAACAAATCAAGATCCATCAAAATGGGGATAAGGAACTCTTGCCCTATTTGGATCCGGTCAACGAGGGGACAAACCTAGACTACAAACTTCGAGGTGATGGAATACTAACCTATAAAGGTAGGGTGTGTGCGCCTCATGACAAGGAACTGAAGAGACTAGTATTAGAATATGCATATGACTCTGTCTATGCAATGCATCCTCTCCATGATATCCCTCCATGATATACCGCACACTCAAATAGGGATATTGGTGGAAAGGGATGAAGAGAGATATCATGGAGTATGTAGCACGATGCTTGTCCTATCATAATATCAAATTTGAACACCAGAAACCCTCAAGACTGCTATAACCCCTATCAATTCCCAAATGGAAATTGGAGCACGTGACTATGGACCTCGTCACCAGATTGACAGTGACTAGGAAGGGGCAAGATGCAATTTTGTTCATTGTGGATAGGTTGACCAAGTCTTCCCACTTCTTACCAATAAGGGTGACTGATTCTATGGAGCAATTAGCTATTATATACATAAGGGATATTGTGTATCACACCCCAACCCAGTTTGGTTGGATCCCCGTGAACAACCTGCTGCACTCTCAGTTCAAGAGGAGTTTCCTCCAACTTTAACTTGAGATGTGCCAGGCGTAATTTTGACCTTGTCCCCTGGAAAGACATATACCAATAAAATGCAAGCTTACGGAAAATTAAGCATACCTAATAGAGGGTAAGGCTCGGTGTTATTCCTAGTCATTATCTCTTTTCCTAAAAAGGGGATCGAAAAGAGGGGTGAGTTTCTACAACTCAGTGAATGGGTTTTTAGAACTTTTAACTTTTAGGAAAAAGATTTGTATTGGAGTGTGCCAGACTCCTTTCTTTCCAAAAGTCTTTTCATTTCAAATCTCGGTTTTTTACCACCATTTCTTTTTAATCACAGTGTGTCATCACCCAACACACATCCTTCACCATGAAGGTCAAACACACATCCACATGCCAGTACGTCCACTGAACCCACTTGTGGCATCGGAGCGACTTTATCGACCACCTAGATAGAAGCACATCCACTTCTACCCTGAGATTGAGTGGATGTATGCGACATTTGACCATCAATCCAGAAATCAATTCTCCATGTTCATATGAGGATAGAGACCTCATCTCGTCCCCACCCCGGTCTCATGCGCTTGGTGCTACTCCAAATTTTGCACAGTCACCTGGTACGATGAACTGCCCTTATACTCATGAGGTCGTCTAGGGCCCTTAGGACGCATCACTATCCCTCTTGGGCACCTTGATGGTCCCATAATCATAGTTCATGCACAATCAGTATTTTCTTATCATGCCATATAATATGTGGTGCCACTAGTCCAACGGCCCTAACCCTCAACATAACCTGCAGCTGTTTGTTTAGACTGGTCCGTCGACTTGTCATGTTGCACTGCCACTAGTTGACTGAGTATGTCGGTCCTGTCTTGGTAACATGGCCAAACAATTAATTTATTAAAGTTTTATGGCACATATCTCACATTTGTTTATGAGCTCCTGCTCATGCCCACTAGCCTATGGCCCACTGTTCGAGATTTTCAAAACTTGGCATAATAGCCCCCAAGTTCCAAAACCGAGGACCTTAGCTTATAAGAGCTATTCTAGCTCTCGTCAAGAAGGTTTCCCAAATTGTTTAAGCATTGGCACGCAGTTAGGAGAGAGCAATTCTGACAAAAATATGTTTTCAATAGTCCATCATACCAACAGAGTGTGAGGACATTTCCGCTCATAACCGATTTACGGGTTTTCAACTTTCTTCGAGGAAGTTTCATCATACCAACCGGGTATGATCTACTTACAACCGGTAAATAGTTTTTTTCCGCGTGATTTTCACATCACTTCTCTAAGTTGTGATGTTTAAAATACCACTAAATAGTGGGTTTTCATTTCGATGTACTTATCATTACTAGCCGAGTATGATATAAAATTCCACTCACAACAGTAAGTGGTTTTCAGCCTTAAGTTGTGCTCATCATCCCAACAGGGTATGACATTAGTAAGCCCACTAACAATCGGTAAGTGGTTTTTAGCTTAATTTGCTCATCACCCCAACCGGGTATGATGTTAAAAGTCCCACTCACAACCGGTAAGTGGTTTTTAGCTTAATTTGCTAATCATCCCAACTGAGTATGATGTTAAAAGTCCCACTCACAATCGGTAAGTGGTTTTTAGCTTAATTTGCTCATCACCCCAACCAAGTATGATGTTAAAAGTCCCACTTACAACTTTTAAGTGGTTTTTAGCTTAATTTGCTCATCACCCCAATTGGGTATGATTTTAAAAGTCCCACTCACCTCTTAATGCAGTGAATTTCACTCAACCGATTCTTTGTGTTCACGCGAGCCTATACTTACTGGCGTTGCCGGTACTTCATATTCCTACATGATATGAACATACTTGTTCATTATTCCTTGGTCTAATAGCCTTCATTCATTACAAATGAATGAATAAACCAAACTTTCTATTTAATTTCAATTAAATCCCCAAAGTTATTTTTCTTTAACTTTAAGTCCCAAGTGCCTGTTTTTCCTCAAATTGAGTCCCGAAACTTTTATAATTTATCTTAGGACCTCAATTTATTTAAATTCACAAAAAGGGGTTTAATTTCCCAAATTTCCAATTTGGTCCCCCAATTTTTTCCAAAATTACCATTTTGCCCTTCATTTACAAAAATGGTAAGTTTCACGCCAAAAATTCTAAAATTCCTCAATTCTTATCATACCCAATTAAACCTCAATTTTATAAAATCACATCTTGGTCCTTCAAATTTTCGAAAATCCCCAATTTCAACTTCCTAACAAAGCCGAATTTGATTTCATCAAATTGACCGATCAAACACTTCCAATTGTTGAAATTGAGTTTTTACATGTTCATACGATTCTCTAGCACTTTGAATTGTAAGTTTTAACGCCAAAATGAGCTCAAATGGAGCTTCACCAGAAAATAGACTATAGAGAGAGAAAGCTTCGATTGCTCACCGTTGAGGGTGCGACGGTCTATGCTTTCTATCTAGGCAGGTAGCTCAACTCCTAAGATTCTTCCTAGGATCAAGAATGACATCAATTGATGTTGAATTATATTAGAATTCTATCATTGAAATTCGATAGAATCTCTCTCTAACATTAATCGAAAATTGTAGAGGGTAGCCGAATTGGCTTACCATTCTATCCTAATTCAACCGTGGGAGGGCTGAGGAAGTGCTGGGAGGGCTTGTTTTGGCATGAGGAGGGCTCAAATTGGCCAATTTCAACTCGGCCAAAATAGGGCTGCTTCGGCCCGTCGAAGCTGCTTCACTTTTTTATCCTGCCGGCACTTCTCCGACGACTCTTAGAACGAGTGGATGTCACCACCGTGTAGCTGACTTCTCCCCAGTTCTAAGGAACCTAACCTCACCTTCATTGTCTCATAAATGACCCTATATCGGAGCTCTGGTTTGTGTTTCATCGGAAAACTATGCAGTTGAGAGAGAGTGAGCTTTTCAGGTGTGGAGAGGATGAATGAAGAGGGGGTCTTTATATAGGAAGCTCGGAGACTTCTTGGCTGTCCGATTGGTGCCTTAATGGCAGTAATTCATTGTTTGAAACTCCCTTGCCAGAGACTTTTTAGCTTTGCCAGCGCTGCGCGATTTTTCAGCGAGTGAATAGTGTTGTCATATGAAGGAAGAAGACGACATTGTTCCGAACCAGACCGGACTGGTCCAAACTGGGTTCAAAGCTTAAACTAGCCGATTCACCCCCCATTTGACTGAATTTTTCAAATATAAAAATTCCTAAATTTATCTAAATTCATTTTCTATCCAATGGTGGCCTCAAATCTCAAGTTTGAATTCTTTAAGCCACCTAGAAAAATTAATTTAGAATCTAGTTCAATAGTGGTTCAAACCGATCCAAACTAGTTCAATCCGGTTCGGATTCGGTTCGCCTGAATCGGTTTAGTTTTTTTCTTCAATTCCTTCTCAATTCCATTTCCATGATTTTTGAGACTCTTTGGGTCACTCGGGATTCATAACTTCCCCATTTTAACCCTTTCTCTATCGGTTCCGGTTCACGAGTCGACCCGATTCATAAATTTGTTCTATCTGGTTCGAACCCAGTTCACTTGAATCAGTTCAGGTTTCTTCCCCATTTTGTCCTAAGGTTCTTTTTCAAGATTTATGAACCATTTTGAATCACATGGGAGTTGTAAATTCTCAAATTTGCCCGTTTCCTAATAGTCGGGCTTGTAGACTGATTCTATTTTAAAATTTGAAATTGACTAGTTCTTTCCCCGGTTTTCTCACTATCAAAGGACAGGATTTAGAACTCTCCCCTCCTTTTAGGGGTTTTATCCTCATCATACTCTCGGTTTCCCATGTCTCTTCTTGCACGGGTCCGTTCTGCTATAAAACCTAGACCATAGGGATTTTCTTGTTCCTTAAATTCTAGTCTCTTCGATCGATGATTCATACTGGTTCTGTCTGATAGGTCAAGTTCTCTTCTAGTTCCATTGGAGGTCGGTCTAGTGCATGACTAGGATCAGGCTGATATTTTTGATGCACTAAGATGTGGAATACATCATGTATTCTCTACAGATCCAGAGGTAGTTCCAATTTATAAGCTACTAGTCCTATCCTTTGAATGATGGAATATGGACCGATATATCTTGGTTTCAGTTTTCCTCTTTGCTGGAACCTAAGTATTCCCCTCCATGGGGATACTTTGAGGAATACTTGATCTCCCACTTTGAACTCCAGATCTTTCCTTCGATTGTCCGTGTAACTCTTTTGCCTGTCCTGAGCGGTCTTAAGATGACTCCTTATTAATTTTATCTTCTCCGTGGCATCCTCAATTATTTTTGTCCTTTCTAACTTCCTTTCCCCCACTTCTTCCCAAAATAGAGGGGTACGACAAGGTCGTCCATAGAGGGCTTCATAGGGAGCCATCTAAATACTGACCTGATAACTATTATTGTAAGCAAATTCCATCAGACACAAGTATTCCTCCCAGCTTTTGTTCATGGTGAGTACACATGCTCTCAGCATGTCTTCCAAGGTTTGGATGGTTCGCTCTTAGGGTGAAATATCGTGCTCATTTGAAGCTTGGTCCCCATTGCATTTTGTAAACTCGGCTAGCACCTGGAAGTAAAGCTCGGGTCTCTATTCGTTGATCTTGCTTCATTTCCACTCGCTTCGATATTCATTTATTCCTTTGAGGTGGATCTCTCATCCTCATCATGCCTAAATCCTATCGTACCTTCATATCCTTAGTATTTTCGTTTTTGTCTTGGCTAGGGGTATTCTTCCACTATTCCCTATCTCTAGTTAGACTTCGTTTACTTCCCCAAATAATTTGGTCTAAATAAGTTATTTCCTTACAGAGGATTCTTCTAAAGTTCATGTTTGAGTTTTCCAGGCCTTCTTGTAGTAGATCATTCTCAACCTCACAATACTCTCACTTAACCACTCGTACTTCTTACCGAGGACCTCATCATGGCCTTGGTGTTGAAACCCTCCTTCAATCAACCATTTTTGACCTGCTGCTTTCTCCTTCCCCGATCCAACTTCCTATTTTCTATCTTCCTTCTAGTGTCTTCAAATTTTGGGATTCTAGTGTTCGATCGCCCTATCTTTTAGAAAATTTCTCCTAAACTTAAGGACCTGGTACAATTTATCTACTCTTGTTTTTCTTATTTCTTTGACTCATGCTTTAACTTCCACATGTCTCTTACCCTTTAAAATTTCTCAGGAATTTGTATCTTAGTTCTTTAATAGTAAATTGTTACCCCTGAGAGTTCCCGTTGTTGTATTTTCTCTCCATCTTTCCCTAGTGGACTCTATACTTAATTTCTTTTTCTTCTCGATCAGCTTCTATTCTTATGGTTCCTTTTGGGATGTTATACTTCCTCCCGGGTTTTGTTCCTTATCCTAAATTCTCAAAGTTTAGTTTTAATTTCTTGGTCTCTCAAAAAAAATTATGTTCTCTTGGATGGTTGCTCCTCCAACTCCCTTTTTTCCTTTTCTTAGGATCTCCATTAGATGAATTTCTGCTTATCATGCTTCTAAGGGTTGACTTTAACTATCCATAACCCATTCTTCCTTAAGGGGATTTCTTCCCTTTTATTATCATACTCTTAAATTTTCTTCAAGGAACTCAGGGTTTTAATAAACTTCTACCTTAATTTAATCAGGAAATATTACCTTGCCATAATTTGGCTTATTATATGAATTCTCTACCCCTTAATCCCTTGGGGTCATAGGACTAGAATTAACCCTGGAACGATTATGGGATTCTTGATCAGAAGGCTCTGAGGAACTGATTGGGGTCCATTTGTGCTCCTCAATAGGACAAATTTCATGTATGGCCTTCAGTTCGTACCACATTAGTACTTCCACCTCACACTCATAAGTCCACTTCACCCATTGAGACGGGTTGAAGTTAGGCTGAGTGGGTGGAGGTACTTAGTGGACCTTCATGAAGGTGGCATATACATCCCAATAGTTATCCCAGCCCTCCTTCTTGGTGGGATTCCTCTTCGGTTGTTATGGCATTGGAGGAGGAGGGGTTGGACTTCTAGGAGGTGTTGCTGGTTCTCTTGTCTAGGAGGAGGGTATAAGATGCCTTCTAGTTCTAGTAAGGCTCCAACTAGTTTCCGATAGTCTTCCACCATATTCGTGGGCACCCTTTTTTAGCCTCTTAGAAACCTTTGAACAACTTCCTCCATTGGGTTGGATGTCTTTTTCACGATTATAGGGGAAGGACTGGATTTTTCTATGAATTTCCTAGGGACATTCCTTCCTACACGATAGTTTAGAGTTGGGTTAATATCAGGGCATAATATTGATAATGTTTCAAGGGAACTAGGCTCTGATACCACTCTAGTTGTCACACCCCAACCCGGTTTGGTTGGATCCCCATGAACAACCCACCGCTCTCTTGGTTCAAGAGGAGTTTCCTCTTACTTTAACTCGAGATGAGCCAGGCGTAATTTTGACCTTGTCCCCTAGAAAGACATATCAATAAAATGCAAGCTTAATGAAAAATAAGCATACTTGACAAAGGGTAAGGATCGATGTTATTCCTAGTCATTATCTCTTTTCCTAAAAAAGGGATTGAAAAGAGGGGCAAGTTTCTACAACTTAGTGAATGGGTTTTTAGAACTTTTAACTTTTAGGAAAAAGATTTGTATTGGAGAGTTCCAAACTCCTTTCTTTCCAAAAATCCTTTCATTTCAAATCTCAGTTTTTTACCCCCATTTCATATTAACCATGGTGTGTCATCACCCAACACACGTCCTTCACCATGAAGGTCAAACACACATTCGCAAGCCAGTACGTCCACTAAACCCACTTGTGGCGTTGGAGCAACTTTACTAACCACCTAGATAGAAGCACGTCCACTTCTATCCTAAAAATGAGTGGATGTACGCGACATCCGACCCTTAATCCCAAAACCAATTCTCTGTGTCCGAATAAGCATAGAGACCTCATCCTGTCCCCACCCCGGTCTCATGCGCATGGTGCTACTCCAAATTTTGCACGGTCACCTAGTATGACGAACTGCCTTTATACTCACCAGGACGTCCAGGGCCATTAGGATTCATCACTACACCTGTTGGGCATCTTGATGGTCCCGTAATCATAGTGCATGCACAATCAGTATTTTCTTATCATGCCATATAGTATGTGGTGCCACTAGTCCAACGGCCCCAACCCTCAACTCAACCTGCAACTGTTTGTCTGGATTGGTCCGTCGACCTGTCATGTCACACTGCCACTAGTTGACTGAGTATGTCGGTCTTGTCTTGGTACCATGGCCAAACAATTCATTTATTAAAGTTTTATGGCACATATCTCATGTTTTTTTATGAGCTCCTGCTTGTGCCCACTGGCCTATGGCCCACTGTTCGAGATTTTTAAAATCGGGCATTATAGCCCCCATGTTCCAAAACCAAGGCTCAATGGCCTATAAGAGCTATTTGAGCTCCCATCATGAAGGTCTCCCAAATCTTTTAAGGATTGGCAAACAGGCAGGGGAGAGTACTTCCCACAAAAATATGTTTTCAACAGTCCATCATACCATCCGAGTATGAGGACATCTCCGTTCATAACTGATGAACGGGTTTTCCATTTCCTTCGAGAAAGTTTCATCATACCAACCGGGTATGATCTACTTACAAACGGTAAGTAGTTTTTTTTCTGCGTGATTTTCACATCACTTCTCTAAGTTGTGATGTTTAAAATACCACTAAATAGTGGGTTTTCATTTCAAGGTACTTATCATTCCCAACCGAGTATGATATAAAATCCCACTCACGACCAATAAGTGGTTTTTAACTTTAAGTTGTGCTCATCATCTCAACTGAGTATGATGTTAGTAAGCCCACTCACAACCGGTAAGTAGTTTTTTTGCTTAATTTGCTCATCACCCCAACTGGGTATTATGTTAAAAGTCTCACTCACAATCGAATAGTGGTTTTTAGCTTAATTTGCTCATCACCCCAACTAGGCATGATGTTAATAGTCCCACTCACAACCAGTAAGTGGTTTTTAGTTTAATTTGCTCATCACCCCAATCGGGTATAATGTTAAAGTCCCACTCACAACCGGTAAGTGGTTTTTAGCTTAATTTTCTCATCACCCCAACTGGGTATAATGTTAAAAGTCCCACTCACAACCGGTAAGTGGTTTTTAGCTTAATTTTCTCATCACCCCAACCGGGTATGATGTTAAAAGTCTCACTCACCCATTAATGTAATGAATTCCACTTGACCGATTCTTTGTGTTCACGCGAGCCTGTCCTTGCTGACATTCCCGACATTTCGCATTCCTACAAGATATAAACATCCTTGTTCATTATTCCTTGGCCTAATAGTCTTCATTCATTACTAATGAATGAGAAAACAAAACTTTATTTATTTGCAATTAGGTCCCTAAAGTTATTTTTCTTTAACTTTAAGTCCCTAATGCCTATTTTTCCTCAAATTGAGTCTCGAAACTTTTATAATTTATCTTAGGATCTCAATTTATTTAAATTCACAAAAAGGGGTTTAATTTCCCAAATTTCCAATTTGGTCCCCCAATTTTTTCCAAAATTACCATTTTGCCCTTCATTTACAAAAATGGTAAGTTTCACACCAAAAATTCTAAAATTCCTTAATTGGCCCTTTAACATTATTATCATGCCCAATTGACCCTCAATTTTATAAAATCACATCTTGGTCCTTCAAATTTTCAAAAATCTCAAAATTTCCCCAATTTTCCCCCAATTTCAACTTCCTAACATAGTCGAATTTGATTTTATCAAATTGACCGATCAAACACTTCCAATTGTTGAAATTGAAGTTGAAATTGAGTTTCTACATGTTCATACAATTCTCTAGCACTTTGAATTGCAAGTTTTAACACTTGAACGAGCTCAAACGGAGCTTCGCTGGAAAATAGACTATAGAGAGTGAAAGCTTCGATTACTCACCGGTGAGGGCACGTCGGTCTAAGCTTTCTATCTGGGTAGGTAGTTCTCCTCCTGAGGTTCTTCCTAGGATTAAGAATGACATCAATTGATGTCGAATTGGATTAGAATTCTGTCATTGAAATTCGGTCGACTCTCTCTCTAACATTGATTGGAAATTGTAGAGGGGAGCCGAATTGGCTTACCTTTCGATCCTAATTCGGCCATAGGAGGGCTGAGAAAGTGTTGGGAGGGCTTGATTTGGCATGAGGAGGGCTCAAATTGGTCGATTTCAGCTCGGCCGAAATAAGGCAGCTTCGGTCCACCGGAGTTGCTTCACTGTTCAATCACGCCGGTGCTTCTCTAGCGACTCTCAGAATTAGTGGATGTCACCATCGTGTAGCTAACTTCTTCCCGATTCTAAGGAACCCGACCTCACATTCTTTGGCTCAGAAATGACCCTATATTGGAGTTCTGTTTCGAGCTTCGCTAGAAAACTAAGCAGCTGAGACAAAGTGAGCTTTTTAGGTGTGGAGAGGATGAATGAAGAGGGGATCTTTATATAGGAAGCTCGGGGATTTCTTGGCCATCCAATTGGTGCCTTAATAGCGGTCATTCATTATATGAAACTCCCTGGCCGGAGACTTTTCAGCTTCACCGATGCTGTGCGATTTTTCGGCAAGTGAATAGTGCTGTCATCTGAAGGAAGAAGACGACACTGTTCCGAACCGGACCGAATCAGTCTGAACCAGGTTCAAAGCTTAAACTGGCCGGTTCACCCTCCATATGACCAAAATTTTCAAATCTAAAAATTTCTAAATTCATCTAAATTCATTTTCTATCCAATGGTGGCAAAAATCTCAAATTTGAATTATTTAAGCTACCTAGAAATATAAATTTAGAATCTGATTCAATAGTGATTCAAACTGGTCCAGACTAGTTCAATCCGGTTCACTTGAACCGGTTTGGTTTTTATCTCCAATTCCTTCTAAAGTCCATTTCCATGATTTTTGGGACTCTTTAGGTCACTCGAGATTCATAACATCCCCGATTTACCCCTTTCTCTATCGGTTTCGGTTCATGAGTCATCCTAGTTCATAAATCGGTTTTGTCTAGTTCGGACTCGATTCACTTGAACCAGTTCAGTTTTTCTTCCCCATCTTGTCCTAAGGTTCTTTTCCAAGATTTATGATCCATTTTGAGTCACATGGGAGTTATAAATTCTCAAATTTGCCTGTTTCTTAATAGTCGGGCTTATAGACCGATCCTATTTTAAAATATGAAATTGACTGGTTCTTTCCCCTGTTTTCTCACTATCAAAGGACAGGGTTTACATTTTGAGACTCCATGGCGTCCCAATAAGCATAGTGTTGAATAGGGACCCTAGGTTTACCTCAAGATTTTAGCCTAGTTTGCAAAGTGCCTTAGGAACCAAACTCCACATGAGTATGACATTTCATCCTCAGACCAATGGACAGTTTGAGCAAACAATCCAAACTCTAGAGGATATGCTACAGGCATGCGTACTCACCATGAACAAGGGTTAGGAGTAATACTTGTACAAAATGAAGTTTGCATATAATAACAGTTGCCTGGCCAATATTCAAATGGCTCATTATTAGGCACTTTTTGGACAACCATGTCGTACCCCCTTATTTTGGGACGAGGTGGGAGAAAGAAAGCTAGAAAGGGTCGAGCTAATAGAATATGCCATAGAGAAAATAAAGATTATAAGGAGTCGATTGAAGGAAACTCGGGACAGACAAAAGAGCTATGCAAACCATTAGAGAAGGGACTTGGAATTTGGTGTGATGGACAAAGTATTTCTCAAAGTATCCCCATGGATGGGAATACTTAGGTTCCAACAATGGGGGAAGTTGAAACCTAGGTACATCAGTCCCTACACCATAATCCAAAGGATAGGTCCAGTGGCCTCTAGACTGGAACTGCCTCCTGACCTACAAAAAATACATGACATATTCCATATCTCGGTACTCCAAAAGTATCAGCTCGATCCCAGTCATGTGCTGGACCGACCCCCACCCGAGTTAGAAGAGAACCTAACCTATCAAGCAGAACCAATGCAAATCATTGACCGGAGAGACAAGAACTTGAGGAACAAGAAGATTCTCATGGTTAAGGTTCTTTCGCAGAACGTACTAGTATAAGAGGAGACTTGGGAAACTAAGAGTGTTATGAGGGATGGGTACCCCAATTGTTTGGGATGTAAACATTTTGGGGACAAAAACCCTAAAAGGAGTGGAGAGTTGTAAACCTTATTTCTTTAAAGATAAGAAAACTATGAAAAGAACCAGTCGATTCAAAAGTATGAATTTATAAATTTTTAAATTTGAGAAAACTGCTCAAATCAAGTATGAATTAACCGATTTTCGACATTGAAATCTAAGTTTTTTTATAATTCCAACTTTTGTAATAGCAAGGATTGTGACAGGTTATAAGCGAACCAAATCGATAATTTACGTTGGTACGTTAAAATAAATTTTAATATATTGTGAAAATATAAATTTGTAATTTCTCAATATATTCGAAATAATAATTAAAATACTAAATTTGTAATATGTCAATATATATAGTAATTTTACAACTTATTTTTCAATTGATATTTTTTAATAGTTCATATACTTATGTACTCTTTCAACAATTCACAAAATTTAAATTATTGAAGTTATTTGGAGTGAAAGTGTAATAAAAGATAAGTGGTTACAAAAATTTTTAAATTGATTTTTTGGATGAAAGTGAAGATTTGTTAATGAAAAATTAAAAAAGATAAATTTACTATTTTGATAAAATATAATAATTTATTAATTAATATATATTTGAACTTACATTATATTAAATGTATTATATAATAAAATAAATATATATAATTATATGCAATGAATTATACTTATCAAATTATATAAAATAATTAAGTTGTTATCATAATAAAAATAAATTAATATTAATTATATAATATTAGTTATATAAATATTTTATAATTATAATAAGAAAAATAATATATATAATAAATTATATTATATATATTTAACTTTTTATTTTTTATATATAATATTTTATTATATAATTATATCATTCAAATTTATACAAAATATTATTATATAAATTTATTTAAAATAATATAAATAATAAATGTTACACATCTCTAAATCTCTAATATGTAGTGATTATATTTGATGTAAAGATAGGATTTGAAGGAGTTTGGACTTATCCACATCTTATTTTAACAAATTGGAGACTTTTTATTTTACTAAATGAGATTATTGGACCTCAAGCCTTTCTCTATACAAATAATACCCAAAAGCGTAGGATGATTTGAACTCAAAAAACACCCAAAAGTGTAGGATGATTTGAACTAAAAAAAATAGCAAAGAGCAAATCCTCCCTTACAAACCCCTAAATCCAAACCTAAAATGAGGTTTCAAATTAATATTTAATTTACCATTATTCCTGATCCACCATAATTCCTGCAGCAACCAGAAGTGGTTGTTACTCATTTTCCGGTTTCAATCCGGGACATCTAGGACGCAGAACAAAAGAATTTCGATCTCTTTCCCAAGAGAGACAGTAGATTCGGTGGAGGGCGATAGAGTCCGTTCCAATGGCGACCACGATCGATGGAGCAGGAGGCGGAGGGACGCTTTCGGAGCTCTACCAGAACGCGAGGAGAGCCCTGCTTAGGACCAGGGACGGGATTGAGCGGCTTGAGAGGCTGGAGAGTTCCGCATCAACCGGCGGATTGGACTTGCCGGAGCTGTCGAATTCGATCAGGAGAGACATTTCCCATATCCAATTGTTATGCGTCGAGATGGACCGCTTGTGGCGCTCCATCGTCGCCAAATCTCAGCGCGATCTCTGGAAGAGGTATATCCTTCATTCGTATGGATGGATAGTTAGTATGCTCACATCTACGTACGGGAATCGTGATTTGATTACTCTTTCTACACTAGAAAGCACTTCCAGAAGTTAAGATTATCATCAATTCATCATGTAGCTGGTCATTTTGGACGTGATCATAAGAAAATTTTGAACTAGAGGTCCTTCTTGAGATATCTTGCAAACATTCACTTTGATGCTCCCTCTCTCTGTAGTACACTAATCCTGTTAATATTTCCATTATTATTTTTAGGAATTTGGTCCAGTTATACGGTTTAAGTTAGAAATTAATCATTTGTAACTTAGGTTCTGTACGGTCATGTTGAGATGCAGCGTTTTTCTTTATTGTTTAAAATCATCAGTCACATCATACATCCAAAGCTAGGAAATGTTGGAGTGGGATTTAAGTTCATTGTCCTCTTCACAATTTTGGATTGAGTTCTGTGAGATTGGATTTGCCTTTGTTATAGATCCATTGATTTTCTTCCTGCTGCCTCATTTTTTGTTCATTTTCTGGACAAATCAGTTTAGCAGAAAACTGAAAGGTAGCTAAATAAATACAACAAATATAATTTCAATTATCCAAGAGAAGGTGGAGGTTGTAGTTTCAGTATTCTGCGGAATCAATCTATAATCTGCCATCAGCAGTCATATGTTCATCATTCAAAACAATTTGCTATTTACATTTCTTATGAAAGAGGGATAACATGGCACCTGTTGAAATTACTATCGTGTCTGATGAATTATTGTTATTGATTTGCTTAAAATTAAATTACCTGTAGTTTGCACTGTGAGATGCATTGAATAATACTCTATGAAGTTTTGGATTTTCAATATGTATCATTTGAAGGTTGAAGGACTTGTTTTATCATATATTTCCTATAAATGTGTTATCCCTATGCAAATTAGTGTGAAGGTGTTAAGAGATCCTCAGCCAAACCTAGACACTAACAAGGTCCTTTTTCAGATTTGATTCCATTTGAGTCAAGACATAGACAAATAGACACTTCCAATTTCACTGGTTCGGGGTATTCGTAGTGAGTTAAGCCAAGTTTTCTCTTTATGGCTCAATCCAATCTCCTTATTCCTATATAAATGGAAAATAATTGTGCGGTATTCCTTTAAGAAAGGGAGGATTAGAAAAATCCTATTGATTTCAAGCCCTATGACTTCTGGGTAAGGTGCAGTTTTGTCATTTTAAGTGGCTTCAAGTGGGCAATCAGTTTAATAGGTCTTGCATGTTTTGTTTAAGAGGTGCATCACAGCTTAAATTTGCTGTGATACTAAAGTCCTTGTTTTTTTAATTGCTTCAGTTGATCCAGTAGCTGCAATGTTCCTTAGATTTTGCACTAGTAATATTGAAGCTCTAAATAATTGAAACCTTAGCAGTGTCTTCTTAGGAGAATCCACACTGAATCATCATTCACTAATTTTCATAATATTTTTTAGCTTAGGCCAAGGTATTCTATGTGGCTAAATACAATTGACTTGGGGGTATATAAAGACGTGGGGGGTTACATTATATATGACTGGTAATTGGGAAATAAAATATCCTACTTAAAGTATATATATAGGAAAGAGAAATAGTATTTGTATTGTATAATTATAAGTATATTTATATATGGAAGAAACTCTTTATTAGTACTCATCATGTCAAAAATTCAATTTTGTTTGTATCATACAGTGGTGCTTATTTCGAATTGTCAACATCTTTGCTTCTCATTTTTTCTGCAATTATCACACAGAAAGGTGGAACAGGTAGCTGAAGAGGCAGAGTCTTTAAAGGAAAGTCTGGATAGATACATGTTGTGGAATCAAAAGAGAATGATTGAAGCTAAAGAGAGGGCAGAGCTGCTGGGAAGAGCTGTATGTTGTCCTCTATTTTAAAAAGGGGTAGCATAGAAGTTTCAAAGTTTCAATGGTCAATGCAAATTCATCATTTTAACAATCTGAACTTTTATCCATGTTATAGAATGGGGAAAATGCTCATGTTTTGAGGATTTTTGATGAAGAAGCCCAGGCAATACAGTCTGCACGCAACTCATCCAGGATGCTTGAAGAGTCTCTTCAAACTGGAATAGCTATCCTGACAAAATATTCTGAGCAAAGAGAGCGTCTCAAGGTACACACAAACTGGTACTGGGTATCTTTATGCAAGATTCTGATATTGCATTCCATCTAATCTTGGAAAACAACATATGCTAGTTAAATTTTATGGATAAATTTGAATCAAAAGCTATTAGTACAATACTGTCTTTACTGACACCGTGAAATACATTTGAAGGAAAAGTTTGAATTTTGTTCTCAATCTTTGTGCTCTTCATTGTAGTTCACAAATTTGAATAGCAATGTTTTAGTTCACAAATTTAAATACAATTAGTAATGCATGGATGTTTGTCCTGTACCTGCTTCCTTCCTCCCAAATATGGGATGTTATATAAGTTGAAGGGTAGATATAGTTCAGATTTAAGATTGTTATTTTATGGATAAACATGATCGTAAAGATTGGTAATTTTTTACTAGTTTTGACAGAGTCAGGCACTAGATAAACACTGTACTTTCTATATACCTCTGTCGGGTTATTGATGGGAGTGCTCATTTTCATGTGTTGATTCAGAAAGTTCAACGCAAGGCACTGGACATCCTCAACACGGTAGGGCTCTCCAACTCAGTACTGAAGCTAATCGAGAGGCGTCACCGATTTGATGTATGGATCAAGTATGTGGGCATGATCGTGACACTCATCATAGTAATTGTCTTTTGGAGGTGGACTAGATGAGCGAGTTTTTGGCACATGGCATTGCACACTCCCACTGTGTTGTTTTCTGATATGATGATAAAACAGTCATTTTATAGGGACACAAGAGCCTTTCATGGTTGAAACCTCCATGGAAAACAAAATGACTTCATAGTAGGGCCACTGATGCACAAGCATATAATGAAATTCTCTTATTTGTTCAGCTTGGATCTTGATGCTAGAAGCTGGTGTATTCTACTGTATCACACTGTAGAAGCTATTGTTCTCTGCTCGACAGTTTTTGAATTTTTATGAGTAGATGATGACATGTTTTGAATTGCCCAGTTGGTCTTCTCAAGTAATTCGTACTGGAGCTGCAATATCCAGTATACTGCCAATGGATTTAAATTTCTTTCTGTAATTCAGTGCCTTAAGCAGGGCTGCTTGATTTGCAATGGGATCTTTCAATTTTGTCCTTCAGACGACCGGAAAACAGTAGTCTATTTTGAGGCCACTCAGTTGATAAAGGTTATTATGGCAAAGCAAAAAAAAAAAGTTTCAAAACGTTGTTTTTGAACCTCCTAAAGTAGTACCGCAAAAATAAATAGATTCATCCATGAGAGATATGGGAAAAATCTCTAAGTGATGAATTATATATCAAATTAATTGTCAATATATTTATTTTTCTATTGAATTTTAAATTGCATCAATTAAATTTTTTGCAATCAAGTACATAATATATATGAACCTTGCAAAGAAACTAGCACTTTTGTATTGAATATAATTTGAGTAAATAATAAATGCGAACAAAATGTTTTAATAAGATTATCCTTTGATACAATTTTTTTTAATTATAGTACAAATTCTTTTAAAAGCATTTTACTTAAATACAAATCATTAAAATTTGACATATAGATAATTTTACTAGATTTATATACTGGTACGATATTTAAATTAATATTTAATAGTGTTATATCATTATAATAATAGTAATAATAATTAAAAAAATTTACAATTACCACTGACTTCCAAGTCTAACCTTCAAGTTCATGTATATGAATACCTAAATAGTCTTTCAATCATATGACCCAACTGATAGATCCATCCAAATTATGAATGGGAACATGGGATTAATTGAATCTTATTGTACTTGAACTGTTAAGGTTTCGATAACTTCATATTCATAATTAAAATTTATTTCATTTTCGAATATATTATAATATAAGAAACAAAATAATATAACTATATATAATTGACTAATTATTAAAAATATAAATATTATAATATAAATAATTTTCCATAAATTTTAAGTTATGGCTCAAAATTTTTCTTCCCAAAATTTAGATTTTTAAATTTCACTCACAATAAACTTTACAATAAAATATTTATAATTTTAATATATAATAAAATTAACCTTAATATACTTGATATATTAGCTTTATGTAAATGGATGGTTACAATTTTGCTTATACTAAAATATTGACTGTGATGTATTATTCTCGAGTCAATTTTCATCTTCACGCTAGATTATTTTTGCTAGCGTTCTCTCGTGTTCCTACGTGATTTGATACCCTTATCAATTAAAATTTGGCTTTGCATTCGTTTATCATATGTGAGCGAATAGGCTCAAAATTGTTAGTTAATTACACTTATTTCACTAAAGTTCATTTTTCCTTAACTTTAGGTCCCTAATGCTAAACTTTTCCCCAAATTGAGTCACAAAAGTTCTAAAAATTCTCTTTGGGTTCTCAATTTACTCAAAATTGTTTAAGGGGCTCAAGTTTTCCAAATTTCCAATTTGATCCCCAACTTTTCAAAAATTACCAATTTGCCCATATTTTCTAAAAATGTCAATTTGACCCCAAATGTTTTATAAATCGACCAATTGGTCCTCCAACATCTTTTTCATGGCCAATTAGCCCTCAATTTTAGGAAATTGCAAAGAGGTTCTTCAATTTTACGAAATCCTCAATTTTTTCCAAAATGTTCTCCTAATTTCCCCCTTTCAAATTGGTCGAATTTGATTTATTCAAATTGACCATTCAATCGAGGTTAATTGCTTCAATTTGAGGTGTAAATAAGTTCCTACACTTCCATACAATTCAATTGAGCTTTGAATCACATGAATTGAGGCCAAAACGAGCTCAAATGGAGCTTCACTAGAAAATTGTGCATAGAGAGAGAGAGAGCTTTGAAAGCTTACTGTTGGAGGTGTGACGATCTAAGATCTCTATCGGGGAAGGTAGCTCTCATCTTGAGGTTTCTCCTAGGATCAAGAATCGCTACAATTAGCATAGAATCGAGGGAGAATTCTATTAGTGAAGTTGTGCACTTTCCATCTCTAACTCCGACCGGAAATGACAGAGGAGGGCCGAATTGTCTTACCTTTTAGCTCTGTTGCGGTTGTGTGAGGGTCGTGAGGGGTGTTGGGAGGGCTTGGGAGAACTCAACTCGGCCAAAACTAGGCTACTTCGGTCCTTTGGAGCTGATTCACTGTTTGATTACGCCGGTGCTTCTCCAGCAGTCCTTGGATCGAACAAAGGTTGCTATTAGATAGTTGACTTCCCCTAGAGTCTAAAGAACCCAACCTTGCCTTGTAAGGCTGAGAAAAGGCCTATATCGGAGCTTTGGTTCAAGATTCGCCAAAAACTGGAGTAGTTGAGAGAGAATGGAGATTTGAGGTGTGTGAAGCTGACATGTGGCAAGGACGCCACACCAGCATCTAATAAGGATGTTAGAGAAATGACCGACCAATCAGTAGTCGACACGTGGTAGTGCCATGTTAGACAACCTCAGTCAATCAGAGGCTAATATGTAGCAGTGGCACTGTGCGTTAAGAGGGAAATGTGACGCATTTAAATAAACTAATCAGAGGATGCCACGTGTCTGGTCAACGGGTCAACAACTAATAAGGATGTTGAGTAGGAAGCCACATCAACAAAGATAGCCAATCACAGTGTGCCACATGGCAAGTCTACACATGTGAAGCTCGCATGTACGACATAGTGTCGTCTTCCTCCTTAGTTGGTTGACAAAAAAGAGAGAGAAAGGGGGGCAGTTTTTCAGCGACCCAAAAACTCCTCCGGTCTGACCGTCGACGGTCGAGTCTAGGGCTGAGTCCTATGCCGGTTGGTAGCCCTATTAGTTGCCAATCTCTTTATATAAAGATCACCCCTCCTCTCGACTTCCTCATCCCACAACCAAGCGAAGAAGATGAAGTGCTCCATTGTTCGATGAGGCATTAACCAAAGCTCTAACATTGGGCTTTTCTTCAGCATCTGAAGGTGCATTTGGTGTCTTTGGAACCGGGAGGAAGTACTCCACCTCGCTGCAATCCCCACTTGGTTGAGGTCCACCGATGGAGTGCTAGCAAGCTTGCAGAGTGCAGCTACTCCAACGATCAAAAAATAGCCAAGTTACCTCGGGCTGAATTCTTGCCATTCCTGACCTCCTACAACCAGTTCGACCCTTTCCCAACCCTGTCTGACCAACACCCAACCTCCCCGAAGCTTAAAAGTAAGTCTAATCTGCCTCCAATCCTCGGTATAGCAAAATTCTATAGAGAGAAATGCTTGAATTGTACATATTAAATTCTTCATGCTCAAGAGGTCAATTGGAGAAATTCTTGATCCTAAGAGGTTCTTCTTAACAAGTACAAGCTCTCCAAATTGAAAGCTCTAGCAACTCAGACTCAATCGGTAAGAATTTGAAGCTTTCTCTCTCTAAGTGAAAATTACTGGCGAAATTCCATTTGAGCATAATTTAAGGCCGATTAGGGTAATTCGAAGCATGGACTAATCGTGGGAAGATAGAGAAGATGATTAATAGCATGCTAGGAGGAAATTAACTAAGTTTTGAAGGTCAATTTGAAGAAATCAGATCTCAAGATAAAAGTGGACGAATTGGGGAAGAAATTTAGGGAAAATTGGGAATTTTTAGAAATTGGATGACCAATGTGTAATTTTCAGAAATTAGAAGGCCAATTATCTATTTTGAGGAAAATGGGGGGCCAATTGGCCATTTTACAAAATTTGGGGGCAAATTGGTAATTTTTGGAAAGTTTGGGGCAATTTGGTAATTTTTTGAAAAAATCAGGGCCAAATTGCAATTAAGGGAAAATTAAAGATTTTAATGGAAATAAGAGGACATTAGGGACCTAAGAGAGGTATTGAAAACCTTAGGGACCTAATTGAAGATAAAATGAATATTAGGGACCTAAATGTAAAGCTATAGACATTAGGGACCTAATTGCAATTAAGGCATAATGTGAGGACCTATGCAAGTATGAGGTCTCTTATGCCAATTCTCCTGATGTGGATACTTGAACTATGTAGGAGTTGGTTGTCCAAGTACCTGTGTAAAGGAGAACATCACGGATCGATATCTCACCAGGATAGCCACGTCACTATTACCGGGTGAGTGGGATTTTTGACATCATACCCAGTTGGGATGATGAATATGTTTTCAAATTGAAAACTATGTTCTAGAAATAGTCCCCTGACAGTGTGAACCTGCTTAAACATTTTGGAAGATGTTTCTGATGAGAGCTATCATTGCTCAAATAGGCCTGAGGCCTTAGTTTTAAAAATAATAGGGCCTATAGCCCAATTTTAGAAAACTCGTAAAGTGGGCCCAAGGTCAATGGGCACGGGCTGATGCTCGTAGACATGTAAGCTTATGAGTTAAGAAATGTTATCATAACTAGTTAACTATGATGCAGCCACCCAGTCGAATCCAAATCGTAAATACTCGATTGGATAGTAGTTACCACGCCTAAGTCGAGTGGATGAACTCATTGGGTCGGTAGTTACCAAGATGCAATCAGGGTATCAAATTCATTGGGCTGGTAGCACCAAAAATAAAAGGTCTAAGTTAAAAGACTTTTATTTGTGCATGCCATGATATCAAAGCCATCGAGGCACCCAACACGAGGTAGAGGTGGCTCCAAGGGCTACTGGACGACCCATGGTGTATAAGGGCGGTCTGTCGTCCAGTGAGTCAGGAAGCTCTAGGAGCTTCATGCACACTGAGACCGAAGTCAAAGGGCAAGAGGTCTAATCCCACATATGCAAACATGGAGTATGATGAGGTTTGAGGGTCGGGAAATTGATGCCCACTCAGACTTGTGGTAGAGGTCCGAGACTTCTACTATAGTGGATGGTAAAGGCGCTCCGGTCCACAAGTGGAACAGTTGTGGACTATTATGCGAACGTGTGATCCCTACGATGATAAAGGGCATGGTGATGTGTGATAAACAAGAGCAATAATGAAAAACATCTAGACATCCCCTTGAAGATGAAAACAATGAATGAGCAAAAATCGTAGCACGTTACAACTAAAGAAAATGGCCAATTCCCTAAGATGTGTCCCATTCCCCACTCATTGAGTTATAGAACTCAGCCTCCCCTTAAACCTTTTTTCAGGAAACCTTTGATGACAATAAAAAGGGGGAGTCGAAGAAGCGCGCCAGAATTTCCCTAGAAGAGGTAATTGTTATTATTTTGTTTTGTTTACTTTGTTATGGAAAACATGTCCATTGTAAACCTTTACTTTTCATGTCCTACCCTGGTAGGAATACATGGAAAGTACAAGAAAAGACGGCAGGTTGATCATGTGAATTCCAACCCAACTAGGTTGGGGCATGACAACTTAAGTGGTATTAGAGCATTGTTTTCTAGATAAGTTTACAAAACAAATACCTTAGAGCCTAACCATTATCATGTAGATATGACCTGTCACACCCTGACCCGGTTTGGTCGGATCCCCGTGAGCAACCTGCCACTCCCTTTGGTCTAAGAAGGATTTCACTTCCTTCTAAACTGCGAGGAATCAAGCGTCCTTTTTACCTGTTTTTCCTAGAATAACATTATACAAAACTTAATATATTAACAACTTTACATACCTATCTTAAGGGTTTGGCTTTGAGGTATTCCTTAGGGGTTTGTCTTCCTTCCTAAAAATAGGTTAAGGGATGGGGTGAGTTTCTACAACTCAGTGAGTGGGTGTTGAGGAAATGAGTTTTCAAAAACACTTAGTTTATAAAAATCTTTAGCACGCTATTCTCTAAAACATTTCATCATTTTTAAGCCTTTGTGGGTTTAGCTCTTTTAGTATATCCCCTTGCCTCGGGAGGCATTTAGCAAACAAACACTCGCCCTTTATCATAAAGGGTATACACGTTCGTCGGTGTAGCATGCCCAGTGCACCCACTTATGGATCATAGCTTCTTTATTGTCCACCAAAATAGAAGTCCCAGACTTCTACCTTGAGTCTGAGTGATGCCCCAAAAGTCAGGCCCTCAAACTCCACATAACTTTGTGTCAGTATGAGGACGAGACCTCATCCTACACCCTCTCTGGTCTCAATGCACAAGAAGCTCCCAAAACTTCATGACTAATTGGCCTGACGAACTGCCCTTATCTCCACCATGTCATCCAACAAACCCATCACTACCCCTTAGGTATCTTGGTGGTCCCAAATCCATAAGTGTTTGCAAAAAAAATAGTTTTCATATAATTAGCCATTCTCTTTGGTGTGGTCGGTCCAATAGCCATGACACTCAACCCGACATGTAGTTGTTTGTTTGGCCGATCCATCGTGTCATGCCCCGACCCAATTTGGTCAGATTCCCATGATCAACCCGCCACTCTCCCAGTTTATTGAAGGGTTTCTCCTTATTATAAACCGTAAAGAGTAAGGCGTCCTTTAAACCCGCACCTTTTCCTGGAATAACATAAATCAAAACTGCATAATATTTTAAATTTGTCATACCTATCCCACAGGCGTCTTAGTTTATGGTCTTCAAGGGTAGGCTTTCCGAAATTTCCTAAAAGGGGATATAAGGGAGGGGGTGAATACAACTACTCAGTGAATGGGTTTTTCAATACTTTTACTTTTATGAAAAAGATTTGTATTGGAGTGTGCCAGACTCCTTTCTTTCAAAAATCCTTTAATTTCAAATCTTGGTTTTTACCACCATTTCCTTATTAATCAAGGTGTGTCATCACCCAACACACATCCTTCATCATGAAGGTCAAACAAACATTCGCAGGCCAGCCCGTTCACTAAACCCACTTGTGGCTTCGGAGCGACTTCACCGGCCACCCAGATAGAAGTACGTCCACTTCTACCCTGAGAATGAGTGGATGTTCGCAACGTTAAACCCTCAATCCTGAAATCAATTCTTCATGTACGTATGTGGACAGAGACCTCATCCCATCCCCACCCCGGTCTCATGTGCTTGGTGCTACTCCAAATTTCACACAGTCACTTGGTACAACGAATTGCACTTATACCCACCAGGTCGTCTAGTGCCCTTAGGATGCATCACTACCCCATTGGGCATCTTGATGGTCCCGTAATCACAGTGCTTGCATAATCAGTGTTTTCTTATCATGCCATATAATCTGTGGTGCCACTGGTCTAACGGCTTTAACCCTTAACTCAACCCGCAGTTATTTGTCTTAACTGGTCTGGCGACCTATCATGTTGCACTGATGCTAGTTGACTAAGTTGTCGGTCCTGTCATGGTACCATGGCCAAACAATTCCTTTATTTAAATTTTTATGGCATATAAGTCATGTTTGTTTACGAGCTCCTACTCGTGCCAACTACCCTTGGGACCACTATACGAGATTTTCAAAATCGGCCATATTAACCCCCAAGTTCCAAAATCGAGGCCCCTGGCCTATAAGAGCTATTCGAGCTCCCATCAAGAAGATCTCCCAAATCGTTTAAGCATTGGCACACAGTAAGGGGAGAGCACTTTCGACAAAAACATGTTTTCAACTGTCCATCATACCAACCGGGTATAAGGACATCTCCGCTCATAACTGTTGAATAGGTTTTCAACTTCCTTCGAGGAAGTTTTATCATACCAACCGTATATGATCTACTTACAACCGGTAAGTAGTTTTTTCGCATGTTTTTCACATCACTACTCTAAGTTGTGATGTTTAAAATACCACTTAGTAGTGGGTTTTTATTTCAAGGTACTTATCATTCCCAATAGGGTATGATATAAAATCTCACTCACCCGTTAATCTAGTGAATTCCACTAGGTTAGTTCTTTGTATTCACACGAGCTTGTCCTTGCTAGCGTTCTTGGTACCTCATATTCCTACATAATATGAACATCTTGGTTCATTATCTCTCGGCCTAACAGCCTTCATTTATTACAAATGAATGAAAAAAACCAAACTTTTATTTATTTGCAATTAGGTCCCTAAAGTTATTTTTCTTTAACTTTACGTCCCTAATGCTAGTTTTTCGTTAAATTGAGTCCCAAAACTTTTAAAATTCCCCTTGTGACCTTAATTTATTTCATTTCACAAAAGGGTTTAATTTCTCAAATTTCCAATTTGGTCCCCCAACATTTCCAAAATTACTATTTTGCCCTTCCTATACAAAAATGGTAAGTTTAACCCCAAAAATTCTAAAATTCCTTAATTGGCCCTCTAACATTTTTATCATGCCTAATTGACCCTCAATTTTAAGAAATTGCATTTCGGTCCATCGAATTTTCGAAAATCCCGAATTTTCCCCAATTCCAACTTCTTAACACAACTGAATTTGTTTTCATCAAATTGACCAATCAAATGTTTCCAATTGTTGAAATTGAAGTTGAAATTGAGTTTCTACATGTTCATACGATTCTTTAGAAGTTTGAGTCGCAAGTTTTAACGCCAGAACGAGCTCAAAAGGAGCTTTGCCGGAAAATGAATTTTAGAGAGAGAAAACTTCGATTACTCACCGGTGAGGGCACGACGGTCCGAGCTTTCAATTTTGGCAGATAGCTCTTATCCTAAGGTTTATGCTAGAATCAAGAATCGCATCAATTGATGTCGAATTGAGTTAGAATTTCATCATTGAAATTCTGCCAGTTCTCTCTCTAGCATTGACCAGAAATTGCAGAGGGGATTCGAATTGGCATACCTTTCAATGCTAATTTGACCGTGGGAGGGCTGAGGAAGTGTTGGAAGGGCTTGGTTTGGCTCGAGGAGGGCTCAAAATTTTCAATTTCAAATTGGCCAAAATAGTGCAGCTTCAGTCCGTAGGAGCTATTTCACTATTCCGTCATGTCGGCGCTTCTCTAGTGACCCTCGAAACAAACGGAGACTACATGCATGTAGCTGATTCCTCCCCGGGTCTAAAGAACCTGACCTTGCCTTCTTTGGCTCAGAAAAGACCCTATATTAGAGCTCTGATTTGAGGTTCACCGGAAAACTAAGCAACTGAGAGAGAGTGAGCTTTTCAGGTGTGGTGACGATGAATGAGGAGGGGGTGTTTATATAGGGCTCGGGGACTCCTTGCTCGACCGATTGGAGCCTTTATGACAATCATTGATGGCCGAAAACGTATTGAACATAGATGTTTCTTCTTCGCCAATGCTGCTTTAATTTTTCAGCGAGTGAACAGTGCTGTCATTTGAAGGAAGAAGATGACACTATTTCGAACTGGACCGGACCGGGTTCGAAGCTTAAATCGGTCGGTTCACCCCTCATTCGACCAAGTTTTTTAAACATAAAAATTTATAAATTCATCTAAATTCATTTTCTATCCAATGGTGGCCTCAAATCTCAAATTTGAATTATTTAAGCCACCTAGAAAAATGAATTTAGGATCTAGTTCAATAGTGGTTCAAACCGGTCCAAACAGGTTCGTATTCGGTTCACTTGAACCAGTTTGGTTTTCATCTCCAATTCCTTCACAAGTCCATTTCCATGAATTTTCTGACTCCTTAGGTCACTTAGAGTCCATAAATTTCCCGATTTAGTATCTCTCTATTGGTTCCGGTTCATAAATCGGCTCTATTCTTAAACTGGTTTAATCTAGTTCAGGTCCGGTTCACCCGAACCAATTTGGTTTTTCTCTCACACTTTATTCTAAGGTTCCTTCCAAGGTTTATAAATCTCTTTGGATCATAAGGGATCCATAAATTTCCTTGTTTTCCTTTTTTTCTATCGGTTCCGGTTCATGAACCGACTTAGTTCATAAACCGATTCAATACAATTGGATCTGGTTCATCTAAACTGGTCTGGTTTTTATCTTCCAATTTGTCTTAAGGTTCTTTTCCAAGGTTTTATGAACCCTTTGGACCACCCGGGAGTTGTAAATTTCCAAATTGCCCGTTCCCAATTGATTGGGTACGTGAATCAGTTCAGTTTTCTTACTCGGTTTGACCGATTCTTTTCCCAATTTTCCTTAACTTAAAAGGGCGGGGTTTACACGTCAACCTAGCCTTGGCACACTGTAACTAGCTCATCGAGTATTGTCAGTCTTGACTTGGTACCATTGTGAATCACATAATTAATTTCACATTTAATCAGTGATTTCATGGCTCTTACTATTCATGTTTGTTTACTGGATTCAGCCCGTGCCACTGGCCTTGGGCCCACTACACATGTTTTTCAAAAACTAAGCCTTGAGCCCTATGAGTTCAAATTTGAGGCCCTTGGCCTGTTAGAGCTGTTCTAGCTCTCATCAAGAAGGTCTCCCAAGTGGAGATCACTTCTGACAAAATCTCCTTTAAGGTACTCATCACACCAACCGTGTGTGATGATAGAGGTAGGTTTGCTTACAACCGGTAAGCATGTTTTCCCTTTCTTAAAAGTGTCCATCATCCCCACCAGGCATGATGTATAAAAATTTCTACATGCAACCAGTAAGTAGGTTTTCAATTAATAAAGGTGTTCATCATCCCAACCGGGTGTGATGTTTAAATTGTCCCACTCACCCGATGACTATGACAGGTTCATCCTCAGTCAGCCTTCCAATTCTCGTTCGAGCTCCATTGCTCACATCCTTATTTGAATTCGTTCCTACATGGTTTGAGTATCCTAGTTAGGAATGACTTGGAATTAATAGTCCCTCTATTATCATGTATTTACATGTAGGCCCTTATTTCCTCCTTATTACAATTAGGTCCCTAAAGTCCATAGTCTTTAACTTTAGGTCCCTAGATGCTCAATTGTTTTTAATTAAGTCCTTGGGGTTTCCAATATCCCTATTAGGTCCTTTAATTTTCTCAGAATGGTATATGGGGCTCAAATTTCCAAAACTTCCAAGTTAGTCCCCTAACTTTTACAAAATCACCATTTTGCCCTAAGTTCCAAAAAGGGCCAATTGGTCTAAATTCTTTCAAAAATTGACCAATTGGTACTTTAGCATCTTTCTCATTTTCAATTGACCTTCAATTTCTTAAAATTGTATTTAGGTTCATCAATTTCCAAAATTCCCAATTTTCCCAAAATTTTCCCAAATTTTCACCACTCTCTACTGACCGAATTTGATTTCTTCAAATTAGTCATTCAAACAGGGTTAGTTGCTCCAATTTATGGTATGGATTGATTTCTACACTTCCATACGATTCAATTAAGCTTTGAATTGTAGCATTTCAGTTCAAAACAAGCTCAAATGGAGCTTCGCTGGAAAATTGTATATAAGGATAGAAAGGTTCGAAAGCTTACCATTGGAGGTGAGGCAATCTAAGCTCTTGATTTGGGTAGATAGCTGTTATGCCCTGACCTGGTTTGGTTGGATCCCCGTGATCAACCCGCCACTCTCTCGATTTACTAAGGGTTGCCCCTCATTTATAAACTGTGAGGAGTAAGGTGTCATTTAAACCTACACCTTTCCTAGAATAAACATAAATCAAAACTGCACAAAATTTTAAAATTTATCATACCTGCCTTATAGGTGTGTTGGCTAGTGGTCTTTGGGGTAAGCTTTTCAAGGTTACCTAAAAGGGATATAAGGGAGGGGTGAGTACAATGAATCAGTGAATGGATTTTCAAAATTTAACTTTTAGGAAAAATATTTGATTCGGAGTGTGTTAGACTCCTTATTTTCTTTTAAAAATCTGTCATTCTCAATTTTGGTTTTTATAACCATTTCTTATTAACACGATGTGTCATCAACCAACACACATCCTTTTTTATAAAAGTAATACACACATTCGTAGGCCAGCCCGTCCACTAAACCCACTTGTGGTGTCGGAGCGACTTTACCGGCCACCTAGATAGAAGTATGCCAACTTCTACCCTAAGAATGAGTGGATATTCATGACATCCGACCCTCAATCCCATAACAAATCTCTGTGTCCGTATGAGGACAGAGACCTCATCATGTCTCCACCCCGGTCTCATGCACCTGAAGCTACTCCAAGCTTTGTAAGACTTCTAGTACAACTAACTGCCCTTATATCCACCAGGTCGTCCAGAGCCCTATGACGCATCACTACCGCTCTTTGGGCGTCTTGAAGGTCCCATAACATAGTGCATGCACAATCAATAGTTTTTCACATAATGCCATATAATCTATGGTGCCACTGATCCAACAGCCCCGACCCTCAACTCAACCTGCAGCTATTTGTCTTGACTAGTCCGAAGACCTGTCATGTCGTACTACCACTAGTTGACTGAGTATGTTAGTCCTGTCTCGTTACCATGGCCAAACAACTCATTTACTTAAGTTTTCATGGTATATTAATCATGTTTATTTATGAGCTCCTGCTCGTGCCAACTGGCCTAGGGCCCACTGTTCGAGATTTTCAAAATTGGGCATATTAGCCCCTAAGTTCCAAAACCGAGGCCTTCGACCTAGTAGAGCTATTTGAGCTCCCGTCAAGAAGGTCTCCCAAAATGTTTAAGTAATGGCACACAGTCAATGGAGAGCACTTCTGACAAAATATACTTTTCAACTGTCCATCATACCAACCGAGTATGAGGACATCTCCGCTCATAACCGATGAATGGGTTTTCCACTTCCTTCGAGAAAGTTTCATCATACTAACCGGGTATGATCTACTTACAACCGATAGTGTGATGATTAAAATACCACTAGGTAGTGGGTTTTCATTTTCGAGGTGCTTATCATCCCAATCGGGTATGATATGAAATTCTCACTCATCTATTAATGAAGTTAATTCCTTGCGACCAATTCTTTTTATTCACGCAAGCTTATCCTTGTTGGTGTTCCAGGTACTTTGTGTTACTACACGATATGAACATCTTTGTTCATTCTTCTTCGGCCTAATAGCCTTCATTCATTCCAAATGAATGAGAAAACCAAAATTTTTATTTATTTGCAATTAGGTCCCTAAAGTTATTTTTCTTTAACTTTAAGTTCCTAATGCCGATTTTTCCTCAAATTGTGTCCTAAAAATTTTAAAATTTACCTTGGGACCTCACTTTATTCAATTTCACAAAAAGGGGTTCAATTTCCCAAATTTCCAATTTGGTCCCCCAACTTTTCCAAAATGACCATTTTGCCCCTAGTTTACAAAAATGGTAAGTTTTGCCCCCAAAATTCCAAAATTAGCCAATTGGTCCTCCAACATTTTTATTATGCCCAATTGATCCTCAATTTTATGAAATTGCACTTTAGTCCATCGAATTTTCTAAATTCCCAAATTTCCCCCAATTTCAACCTTCTAACTCTACCGAATTTGATTCAAATTGACCGATCAAATGAGTTAAATTATTGAAATTGAAGTTAGATTGGAGTTTCTACATCTTCATATGATTCAATTGCACTTTGAATCGCATAATTTGGTGTCGTAATGAGCTCAAAAAAAACTTCGCCGAAAAACTAGACTTCGAGAGAGAGAGTTTTGAAAGCTTACCGTCGGGGGCGTGGCAGTTCGAGCTTTCAATCTGTACAGGTAGCTCTTGTTCTGAGGTTCCTCCTATGATCAAGAATTGCATCAATTGATACTGATCTGAGTGAGAATTTTATCATCAAATGAAGTTTTCAAGTGTGGAGAGGATGAATGAGGAGGGGCTCTTTATATAGGAAGCTTGGGGACTTCTTGGTTGTCTGATTAGCACCTTAATGGCGGTCATCCATTGCCTAAAACTCTCTGGCCGAGACTTTTTAGCTTCACCGATGCTACACAATTTTTGGGCAAGTGAACAGTGCTATTATCTCAAGGAAGAAGATGACACTGTTCCGAACTGGACCATACCGGCCTGAACCGTGTTTAAAGCTTAAATCGGCTGCTTCATCCCTGATTCGACCAAAATTTTCAAATCTGAAAATTTTTAAATTCATTTTCTATCCAATGGTGACCTCAAATCTCAAATTTGAATTTTCTAAGCCACCTAGGAAAATGAATTTAGTATTTGGTTCAATAGTGGTTCAAACTGGTCCAAAACAGTTCTACCATATCGGATACGGTTCAACTGAACCAGTTTGGTTTTCATCTCCAACACATCCTTAAGCCCTTTTTCATGACTTTTGGAACTCTTTGGGTCACTTGAGATCCATAAATTTCTCGGTTTGCCCTTTCTCTATCAATTCCTATTTATAGTCTGCCTTGGTTTTCAAATTGAAAATCACTAGTTTCTTCCCCAGTTTTCTTATTATAAAAGGACGGGGTTTACAACTCTCCCCTCCTTTTAGGGGTTTTATCCTCAAAACAGTTAATTGTGGGTAATTGTCCCTCATGACACTTTCGGTTCCCCTTAACTCTTCATGCATGGGTTCGTTTTGCCACAGAACTTTAACCATAGGAATCCTCTTATTTCTTAAATTCTTGTCCGTCCAGTTGGTTATTCGTATCAGTTCCATTTGATAGGTTAAGTTCTGTTCTAGCTCTAATGGAGATCAGTCCAATAGATGACTAGAATCAGGCTGATACTTCCGAAGCACAAAGATATGGAATACATCATGTATTGTCTACAAGTTTGGAGGTAGTTCCAATTTATAGGCCACTGGTCCTATTTTTGAATGATGGAATATGGACCAATATACCTTGGTTTCAACTTTCCTCTTTATTGAAACCTAAGTATTCCCCTCCATGGGGACACTTTGAGAAATACTTGATCTCCCTCCTCAAACTCCAGATCTCTTCTTCGATTGTCCGCATAACTCTTTCGCTTGTCCTATGCGGTCTTAAGGTGACTCCTTATTAGTTTTATCTTTTTTGTGGCATCCTCGATTAGTTCTGCCCTTTCTAGCCTTCTTTCCCCCACTTCTTCCCAAAATAGAAGGGTACGACATGGTTGTCCACAAAGGGATTCATAGGGAGCCATCTGAATATTGGTCTGATAATTATTATTGTAAGCAAATTCCATCAGGCACAAGTATTCTTCCCAGCCTTTGTTTATGGTGAGCACGCACGCTCTTAGCATGTCCTCCAAGGTTTGGACAGTTCACTCAGCCTGCCCATTTGTCTGAGGATGAAACGCTGTGCTCACGTGGACCTTGGTTCCCATAGCACTTTGTAAGCTTGGCCAAAACCTTGAAGTAAATCTTGGATCTCTATCTGACATTATACTCATCGGAACACCATGGAGTCTCACTATTTCCCTCATGTATAAGATGTCCAGTTGTTCCACTGTGTCCGTCACTCTTATGGGAAGGAAATGAGCTGTTTTGGTCAACCTATCCGTGATGACCCAAATCGCATCTCGACCCTTTCTTGTCACTGGTAGTCCCGTGACAAAGTCCATGGTGATGTGCTCTCATTTGCACTTCGGAATCGGTAAGGGTTGTAGCAGTCCTGATAGTTTCTGATTCTCTACGTTTATCTATTGACAAAACAAGCACCGGACTACATATTCCATAATGTCCCTCTTCATACCTTTCCACCAATATCCTTGTTTGATGGTGTGTTACATTTTGGTACTACCCAGATGCACAACATATACATATACCCTACCCTTGTAGGTCAGCATTCCATCACTTCGTAGGACGTAGTCCAACTTTGTCATGCCCCAACCCGATTTGGTCGGATCCCCGTGATCAACCCGCCACCGTAAAGAGTAAGGCGTCCTTTAACCAACACATTTTTCGTGGAATAGCATAATCAAAACTGTATGAAATTTAAAACTTTACATACCTGTCTTATAGGAATCTTAGTTGACAGTCTTTAAGGGTAGGCTTTCCGGGATTTCCTGAAAGGGATATAAGGGAGGGGGTGAGTACGACTACTCAGTGAATGGGTTTTTAAAAGCTTTTGACTTTTAAGAAAATAATTATTATTGGAGTGTGAAGACTCCTATCTTTAACAAAAATCCATTCGTTTAAAATTTAGGGTTTTTCTACCATTTCTTAGTTACCGGTGTGTCATCAACCAACACACATCCTTCATTATAAAGGTTACACATATTCGCAAGTCAGTATCACTACTAAACTCGCTAGTGGCTTTGGAGCGACTTTTCCTGCCACCCGGATAGAAGTACGACCGCTTCTACCCTAGGAATGACAGGATGTATGCGACATCTGACCCACAATCCTGAAATCACTTCTTTGTGTTCGTATGAGGATAGAGACCACATCCCGTCCCCACCCCGGTCTGGTGCGCTTGGTGCTACTCTAGATTTCACACAGACACCTAGAACGACGAACTGCCTTTATAGCCACCAGGTCGTCCAATGCCCTTACGACGCACACTACCCCTCATGGGCGTCTTGATGATTTCGTACTCACAGTGCATGCACAAACAATATTTTCTCATATTTCCATGTAATCTATGGTGCCACTGGTCCAACGGCCTAGACTCTCAACTCAACTCGTAATTGTTTGTCTTGAATGGTCCGTCGACCTATCATGTCGCACTACCGCTAGTTGACTGAGCATGTCGGTTCTATCTTGGTACCATGGCCAAACAATTCACTTATTAAGTTTTATGGCACATATGTCATGTTAGTTTACAAGCTTCTGCTTGTGCCAACTAGCCTTGGGCTCATTGTACGAGATTTTCAAAATTGGGCATTTAGACCCCAAGTTCCAAAACCGAGGCCCCTGGCCTATCAGAGCTATTCGAGCTCCCGTCGAGAAGGTCTCCCAAATTGTTTAAGCATTGGCACACAGTCAGGAGAGAGCACTTCCAACAAAAATAGGCTTTTACTGTCTATCATACCGACTGGTATAAGGAAATCTCCATTCATAACCGATGAATGGGTTTTCAACTTCCTTCGAGGAAGTCTCATCATACCAACCGAGTATGATCTACTCACAACTCGTAAGTGGTTTTTCCGCATAACTTTCACATTACTTTCTCTAAGTAGTGATGATTAAAAATACCAATAAGTAGTGGGTTTTTATACCGAGGTACTTATCATCCCCAACTGGGTATGATATAAAATTCCCACTCATAACCGGTAAGTGGTTTTTAATTTTAAGTTGTGCTCATCATCCCAACCGGGCATGATGTTAGTAAACCCACTCACCCGTTAATGCCGTGAATTCCACTAGACCGGTTCTTGGTATTCACGTGAGCTTATCCTTGCTGGCGTTCCCGGTACTTCGTGTTCCTGCACGATATGAACATCTTGGTTTATTATCCTTCGGCCTAATCGCCTTCATTCATTCCAAATGAATGAGAAAGTCAAACTTTCATTTATTTGCAATTAGGTCCCTAAAGTTATTTCTCTTTAACTTTAAGTCCCAAATGCCAGTTTTCCTCAAATTGAGTCCCGAAACATCTAAAATTTGTCATAGGACCTCAATTTATTCCATTTCACAAAAAGAGGATTAATTTCTCAAATTTCCAATTTGGTCCTCCAACTTTTCCAAAATTACCATTTTGCCCTTCCTTTACAAAAATGGAAGTTTTGCCCCCAAAATTCTAAAATTTCTCAATTGGTCCTCCAACATTATTTTCATGCCCAATTGGCCCTCAATTTCATAAAATTTCATTTTGGTCCTTTGAATTTCAAAAATCCCCAAATTTCCCCTAATTTCAACTCTTCAACACTGCCGAATTTGATTTCATCAAATTGACCGATCAAACACCTCTAATTGTTGAAATTGGAGTTGAAATTGAGTTTCTACATGTTCATACGATTCTAAAGAACTTTTGAATCGTAGATTTTAATGCTGGAACTAGCTCAAACGGAGTTTCGCCGGAAAACAGTTAGTAGAGAAAGAAAGATTCGATTTCTCACCGGTGAGGGCACAGTAGTCTGAGCTTTTGATCTGGGCAGATCGCTCTCATTTTAAAGATTATCTTAGGGTTTTGTTTATTCTATTTGACTGTCTGTTGTTATTAATTTTTCTCTTTCTACTTGGTTCTCATGTTCCCTCCAAACAGGTCAGCTTGGGCCATTACGATACTTCCTTCCTTGGAAATATTTCCTAATTAAGGGTTGGTTCCTTTCACTCCACATTGTGTCCATCCGCTCATCAATAATTCATTTAGTTTAATTTCCTTCTTAGGACCTCATTTTTACGTGGTACTCGACTTTTTCATCTCAACTAACATTTCATTTGTGAGCTTATTGTTCCTTCTATTTTGGTTGGTTCCATTTCCTCTCAATTGGGATACACATGTCTTTTCGGGGCTTCCTTCCTTTGTAGAATTCTTTCCCTTTCTCCAGACATTCCTTTTTACATTTTCTCTGGGGGATTTCTACTCTTGATGTTGTCTTCTCCTATTTACCTTTACTCCTCAAGTCTTGCAGGACATCTTTTATACTCTATTCGCATCCTCATTCATACCCAATACCTGTCTATTTCCTTAGGGAGCGTACAAATCTTCCTTGTTTCAAGATTTCTTAATCATTATGTGAGAAGCTTGCCTATTTCTTTCTTGGCTTGAGTTTGGTTATTAATTTGGCCTTTTGGTCCCTTTGAGGATTTCTTTCATCCTTCTCTTTCGGAGTATTTGACCTTTCCGCCTCTCTTCCTTGTCAGAACTAACATCATGGTTCTTCCGCGTATTAGCTAGTTAATTGCCCCACCTCCACTAGTCCCTTGGTTTAGGTCTTCTTAGGGCAGTTGTCTTCTCGAGTACTTCTGTCCTTAATGTCATCTCACTGACCTTTTTAGGGTATAGTCCTTTCTACTTCCCTATCTTCCTTAGATATGTTAGTCAGAGACTTTGATTTTTGACTTTTCTGCTTTTTCCAAAAGAGGTAGTACTTTAAAATTATATCACTTTTCCAAAGTAGGTTAGTCTTGGCCTCTGATACTTCCTTCCTTCAAGTAGTTTCTAATGAGGGGTTGGCTCCTTGCACATCCGCCAACCAATGATTCCTTTTCACAGCGTATTCCTTCTCTTCTTCACTCTCACTGTGTCATTCTCTAGAGTTTCGAGGGATGTTTTTCTGTGTTTTCCCCTTATGAGAGGGTTCTAAGTATGCTTCTCATGTACATTATCCTTATTCATGAGGTATCCTTCTCAGTTTGACCTTCTTAAGAAGTTTTTGTATTCACCTCGTCTTTTCTTGCCCTCTTTTTTAATCGTTTATGTAACCTACTCCATGGTATCGGTCTCCAATCCTTCATGTCCTTCCTGACCTTTGAGGAGGTATTGCCTTGAATCTTTGAGGTGTGGAACACCCCTTCTTTCCTTACACCTATAATAGTTTAACTTGGTACTTGTCCTTTAGTAGGGTTGGGCATCTCTTCAGGTAATGTCCCATCGTTATTCCCTTACATGGATTGTTGTGGTTCTTCCTTTCCTTCGAGTGGGGTTTTTTCTAGGGTTACTATTGGTTTGGTGCTTTACCATTGTTGAGTCTGATCACTTTGATAGTTTTCTAGCTAAATCACCTTTGCTAAGGGTCATGGTAAGAGTCCTCCTAGGTTTCTTGATTCATCTTCCATCACTGGGATGTGACTCTTCCTTAGTTTCTAGGATAGTGTGGGTTTGTTTTATTTTCCTTAGGCCATATTCCTAGTAAGGTCACATCCTCAGAAGATAGAGTTTTGGGGAATTTGAATCTTTTATTAACATGGGGATACAAAAGGTTGGGCTCTCAGCCCTATCATAGAAAATGGTCACAAATTAACTAGGGAGCTATGGAATTCTTGATAAGCATCCTCCTTTATACTTAGGGTTGTGCCATCAACAAGTCCTAGCACCATTCTCCAGGATGCTTCCCCCATTTGGTCTTTCGACATTTCTGTCAAGTCTCAAGCATTTGGGAAGCTTCTAGGGTTGTCTCCCTATGAAGGTAGTGTTTTGAGTAGAGCCCTTCCAAATTTTCTTGCTTCCTCTGCTCAAAGCCATCTAAAAATTTTAGGATAAATCCTATTAGTTATTATATTTTCTAGTCTTGATTTTGTATTCAAGGAAACAGGCTCTGATACTACTCTAGTTGTCATGCTCCGACCCGGATTGGTCGGATCCTCATGATCAACCCTTCACTCTCCCGGTTTATTAAAGGGTTTCCCCTTATTATAAACCGTAAAGAGTAAGGCATTTTTTAACCTGCAACTTTTTCCTGGAATAACATAATCAAAACTGCATGAAATTTAAAACTTTACATAAATGTCTTATAGGCATCTTAGTTGACAGTCTTTAAGGGTAGGCTTTCCGCGATTTCCTAAAAGGGATATAAGGGAGGGGGTGAGTACGACTACTCAGTGAATGGGTTTTTAAAAACTTTTGACTTTTAAAAATCCCTTCGTTTAAAAATTTTAGTTTTCCCACCATTTCTTAGTTACCGGTGTGTCATCACCCAACACACATCCTTTCATGAAGGTTACACATATTCGCAAGTCAGTATCACTACCGAACCCGCTAGTGGCTTCGGAGCAACTTTTCCTGCCACCAAGATAGAAGCACGACCGCTTCTACCCTGGGAATGAGTGGATGTACGCGACATCCGACTCACAATCCCGAAATCACTTCTTCGTGTCCTTGTGAGGACAGAGACCTCATCCCGTCCCCACCCCGGTCTCATGCGCTTGGTGCTACTCCAGATTTCGCACAGACACCTAGAACGACGAACTACCCTTATAGCCACCAGGTCGTCCAGTGCCCTTAGGACGCATCACTACCCCTCATGGGCATCTTGATGATCTCGTACTCATAGTGCATGCACAAACAATGTTTTCTCATATTGCCATGTAATATGTGGTGCCATTGGTCCAACGGCCCCGACTCTCAACTCAACTCGCAGTTGTTTGTCTTGACTAGTCCATCGACCTATCATGTTACACTGCCGCTAGTTAACTGAGCATGTCGGTCTTATCTTGGTACCATGGCCAAACAATTCATTTATTAAATTTTATGGCACATATGTTATGTTGGTTTACAAGCTTCTGCTCGTGCCAACTGGCCTTGGGCCCACTATACGAGATTTTCAAATTTGGGCATTTAGCCCCCAAGTTCGAAAACTGAGGCCCCCGGCCTATTAGAGCTATTCGAGCTCCAATCGAGAAGGTCTCCCAAATTGTTTAAGCATTGACACACAGTCAGGGGAGAGCACTTCCGACAAAAATAGGTTTTTACTATCCATCATAACAACCGGTATAAGGACATCTCCGTACATAACTGATGAACGGGTTTTCAACTTCCTTCGAGGAAGTCTCATCATACCAATCGGGTATGATCTACTCACAACCCGTAAGTAGTTTTTCCGCAAAACTTTCACATCACTTTCTCTAAGTAGTGATGATTAAAAATACCAATAAGCAGTGGGTTTTTATACCGAGGTACTTATCATCCCCAACCGGGTATGATATAAAATTTCCACTCATAACCGGTAAGTAGTTTTTAATTTTAAGTTGTGCTCATCATCCCAACCGGGCATGATGTTAGTAAACCCACTCACCCAGGAATTCCACTAGACCGGTTCTTGGTATTCATGCGAGCTTGTCCTTGCTGGCGTTCCCGGTACTTCGTGTTCCTACATGATATGAACATCTTGGTTCATTATCCTTCGGCCTAATCGCCTTCATTCATTCCAAATGAATGAGAAAGACAAACTTTCATTTATTTACAATTAGGTCCCTAAAGTTATTTCTCTTTAACTTTAAGACCCAAATGCCGGTTTTTCCTCAAATTGAGTCCCGAAACTTCTAAAATTTATCATAGAACCTCAACTTATTCCATTTCACAAAAAGGGGATTAATTTCTCAAATTTCCAATTTGGTCCTCCAACTTTTCCAAAATTACCATTTTGCCCTTCCTTAAGAAAAATGGTAAGTTTTGCCCCCAAAATTCTAAAATTCTCAATTGGTCCTCCAACATTATTTTCATGCCCAATTGGCCCTCAATTTCATAAAATTTCATTTTGGTCCTTCAAATTTCAAAAATCCCCAAATTTCCCCCAATTTCAACTCTTCAACACTGCCGAATTTGATTTCATCAAATTGACCGATCAAACACCTCTAATTGTTGAAATTCAAGTTGAAATTAAGTTCCTACATGTTCATACGATTCTAATGAACTTTTGAATAGCAGATTTTAACGCCGGAACTAGCTCAAACGGAGCTTCATCGAAAAATAGATTGTAGAGAGAGAAAGCTTCGATTTCTCACCGGTGAGGGCACGACAATCTGAGCGTTTGATTTGGGCAGATAGCTCTCATCTTGAAGATCATCCTAGAATCAAGAATCGCATCAATTGATGTCGAATTGAGTTAGAATTTCATCATCAAAATTCTGTCAGTTCTCTCTCTAGCACCAGCTGGAAATTATAGAGGGGAGTCGAATTGGCTTACCTTTCAGTCCTAATTCGGCCGTGGAAGGGCTGAGGAAGTGTTGGGAGGGCTTGGTTTGGTCTGAGGAGGGCTCGAAATGGCCAATTTCAACTCGGCCAAAATAGGGCAACTTTGGTCCGCCGGAGCTGCTTCACTGTTCCATCATGTCGGCGCTTTTTCAGTGATTCTCGGATTGACTAGAGTTTGCTATCAGATAGCTGACTTCCCAAAAGGTCATCCATCGTCACACTACTCTCGAGCAAGCACGCTTAACTTCAAAGTTCTTATGGGATTTTGTTCACCTAAACCAATTTGATTTTTCTCTTTTATTTTGTCTTAAGTTTCTTTTCCAAGGTTTAATGAACCCTTTGTATCACCCGGAAGTTGTAAATTTCCAAATTGCTTGTTCCCATATGATCGGGTTTGTAAACTGGCTCAGTTTTCTTACTCGGTTTGACTGGTTCTTTTCCCGATTTTCCTTAACTCAAAAGTGCGGGGCTTACAAGCTTAGTTTCTCTATTGATCAAATCCAGGTAGAGTTGAAGCTCCTTATCCGTCTTTTGTTGAGTCTGGATCTACTCAGTTAAATTGAGTCTCACTACCACGTTAGCCACCAGGCACTCTTCCCGCTTGTCCATTTTCAAGTCTATCTCCATTCTTCCCAATTGTTGCAATAGGGGTATGTAACTCGTCTTTCCTTGAGTTGCCTTAGTTTGGTTCTTGTGACTCAAGGCATCTTCTACTGCATTTGCCTTTCTAGGGTGATATTTTATCATAAGGTCATAATCCTTAACTAATTCCAACCATCTCCTTTGGTGGAGATTCAACTCTTTCTGAGTTAGGAAGTACTTAAGACTCTTATGATCTATGTATATCCTACACTTACCCCGTAAAGGTAGTGTCACCATGTCTTTAGGGCAAACACTATTGCGGCTAATTCCATATCATGAGTTGGGTAGTTTCTTTCATGTACCTTAAGTTGTCACGAGGGATAAGCGATAACCATCCCTTGTTGCATTAAGACACGTCCAAGTTCTTGTTCAGATGCATCACTATAGATGGGGTACTCTCCCGCATTAGGGTCAAGTAAGGTGAGTACCAATGCAGTTGTCAATTGAGTCTTTAACTCCAAGAAAGACTTCTCACAGCTTTCATCCCACTTATACTCGACTCCTTTCCTGGTGAATCAAGTTAGAGGGGCTGCTATCTTAGAAAAGCTTTGCATGAACCGTCTATAGTATCCTACCAAACCTAAGAAACTTCTTATTTTTGTAGGATTCCTTGGAGCCTTCCAATCTAATATGGCTTCCACCTTGGCTGGATCTACTTTAACTCCATCCTTGGATACGATATGCCCTAAGAATCCTAACTCATGTAGCTAGAACTCACACTTGGAGAATTTTGCATATAATTGATTTTCCCTTAATATCTCCAAGGTGGTTGCCAAATGCTATACATGTTCCGACCTGGTTCGTGAGTATATAAGGATGTCATCTATTAATACTATCACAAACCTATTCAAATGTGGTTGGAACATATGGTTCATCAGGTCCATGAAGGCTGCATGGGCATTCATCATTCCAAATGGCATCACTCTAAACTCATAATGTCTATATCTGGATCAGAATGTCGTCTTAGGGATGTCCTCTACTCGAATCTTGAGTTGATGATAGCTCGACCAAAGGTCTATTTTGGAGAAGTAAGCTACTCCTTTTAATTGATCGAATAAATTGTCTATCCTTGAAAGTGGGTATCAATTCTTGATGGTGACCTGGTTCAAATTTCTGTAGTCTATGCACAATATCATACTTCTGTCCCTTTTCTTTATGAATGGGATAGGAGCACCACACTGAGACTGACTAGGACATATGAAATCCTTCTCTAATACTTCGTCCAATTGTTCCTTCAATTCCTTCAACTCTGTCGGAGCCATACGATATGGGGCTTGAGATATAGGGCTTGAGATATGGGGTTTGTTTCCGGGATTATTTCTTTGGTTAACTCCACTTGCCGACTTGGAAGTAGTCTAGGTAGCTCTTCTGGAAATACCTCTGGGTAGTGTCTAACTACTGGAATGTCTTCTAGTATCTTTTCTTCAGACTTTTTGTCTATGACCATGGCCAGGAAAGCAATTTCTGTATCATCTTTTGGGATTTTAGATGGGACACCATTTTTACTTCACTTTTCCTTTTATCTTCCTAGAACTTTAATCCTTTCATCTTGGAAGTGTGGAAGGTTACCATCTTCCTTCCACAGTCCATCCTCGCCTGATGGTTACTCAGCCAATCCATACCAAGGATTACTTCAACCTCTTTTAAGGGTAATGGGATCAAGTCAGCTTCAAGTTTGATTCCTCCAATCTTTACCTCACATCCTTTTAATTGCTTATTCTTGTTTAAACCTTCTCCTAAAGGTGTAAGGATATTAAGACTTTGTTCTAGTGGAGTGAGCTCTAGGGGTACTCTTGAAATCAACTCTTCCTTGATGAAAGATCTCTCAGCTCCGAAGTCAAAGAGGGCATATACTTGTTGTCCCCATATTTGTATATATCCTGATCAAAGAAGCGTATAGTTTAGAATAAAGTTTCCTTTATTAATAAAAAAAATCATCAATTTACAAGATTCTCTTGAACTAATTTGGAGGGTTTTGGGGTGTACCCGCTATAGTGTTAGGGTCTCTTCTAGCCTCTTCCTGGGTGAGGTTGTATACCCTAGCTGGTACTCTTGTTGTAGCATCTGGCCTAGGGTTCCTGAGATTCCCTTGAGGTGGTCCAAGAGTGTTCCACTACCTATTCTCCCTAAGAGTGGGACAATCCTTTGCAAAGTGTCCCACTTTCCCGCATGCAAAGTAGGTAAAGCATGCTCCCTAATGGTTCTTTTGACACTTTGGACAACAAGGGTTTCCTTAAGGTAAGGTGAGGGCTATTCTGGGGGGAGGTAGTGGCATGTCTATTCTTCTTTGGAATGCCATTCTATTTCCCCATTTTGGATCATTATGCTCCTTTCGTCCTCCCTAACGATTTGGCCCCTTATCCTCCTTTCAGGTCGTCTGCTCCATCTGATGATGTTGTCACATACAATCTCGAATGTATATATTGAGACTGTCCACGAACCTCTGGCATATGTCTGTTGGCCCAGCTAAGTCGGGAGCAAAGGGTCTTAACTCATTGAATTTTGTCTCATACTCCAATATGGAGTTAAGCCCTTGCCAAAGCCAGATGAACTCTTACTTCTTCTCATTTATCAGATGGGGTGCCAAGTACTCCTCTGAGTACCTCTCCTCGAATTGTTCCTAAGTGAGGATGGTGGTATGTAGGTTTCGGACATTGTCCCACCATCGTTTGGCGCTTCCCTCCGGGAAGAATTTTATTAGGATCACCATATCCTCTAGTGGTATTCTGACGATTCACATCAGCTTCTTAATGTTTGCCAACTAATCAATGGTAGCTCCAACATCATTTTCTCCAAGGAACGGTTTACACCCTAGTTGCTAAAGAATCTTGAGGTTTCTGGGAATGTCTATTGGAGTGGGATGGATAATGGGGGGGGGGGGGGGGGGGGGGGGGGGGGGGGGCGATGGGATTGCACTTCCTCCGATTCAACCCGAGAATTGGTGCCTACCTTAGGGATGAGGTTAGGTTGCCCAAATACATGGGTAAACTCCTCATATAATCTCTGGTGCTTTGCGTTGAATCTAGGAGGAGTTGTCTATGCTTCTCTGGGAGTTTCTATAGGAAGGGGTCGTTGGGCAGTGTTGGAGACTACAACCCTAGTTCTCTTGGTTCCTTTCTTTGGAGCCATTCTGAAATTTTAAAATCAATCCTATTAGTTACTATATTTTCTAGACTTGATTATGTATTCGAGGAAACAGGCTTTGATACCACTCATGTTGTCATGCCCCGACCTAGTTTTGTTGAATCCCCGTGATCAACCCACCACTCTCCCGGTTTACTAAGGTTGCCCTCATTATAAACCGTGAGTAGTAAGATGTCCTTTAAACCTGCACCTTTCCTGGAATAAACATAAATCAAAATTGCACAAAATTTTAAAATTTATCATACCTACCTTACAGGTGTGTTGGCTAGAGGTCTTTGGGGTAAGCTTTCTGGGGTTACCTAAAAGGGATATAAGGGACGAGGTGAGTACAATGACTTAGTGAATGTGTTTTCAAAATTCTACTTTTAGGAAAAATATTTGATTCGGAGTGTACTAGACTCACTATTTTTTTTTAAAAACCTGTCATTCTCAATTTCGGTTTTTATAACCATTTCTTATTACCACGGTGTGTCATCACCCAACACACATCCTTCATCATGAAGGTAAAACACACAATCGCAGGCTAGCTCGTCCGCTAAACCCAATTGTGCTGTTGGAGCAACTTTACTGGCCACCTAGATAGAAGTATGTCAACTTCTACCCTAAGAATTAGTGGATGTTTACGACATCCGACCCACAATCCCGTAACAAATCTGTGTCCGTATGAGGACAGAGACCTCATCCTATACCCACCCCGATCTCATGCGCTTGAAGATACTCCGAGCTCCGCAAGACTTCTCGTACAACTAACTGGCCTTATATCCACTAGGTCGTCTAGAGCCCTGGAATGCATCACTACCCCTCTTGGGCATCTTGAAGGTCCCGTAACACAGTGCATGCACAATCAACAATTTTTCACATAATGTCATATAATTTGTGGTGCCACTGGTCCAACGGCCCCGACCCTCAACTCGACCTGCAGCTGTTTGTCTTGACTAGTCCGAAGACTTGTCATGTTGCACTGCTGCTAATTGACTGAGTATGTCGGTCATGTCTCGGTACCATGGCCAATCAACTCATTTACTTAATTTTTCATGGTTTATTAATTAGGTTTGTTTATGAGCTCTTGCTCATGCCAACTGGACTAGGGCCCACTGTTCGAGATTTTCAAAATCGAGGATATTACCCCCAAGTTCCAAAATAGAGGCCTCCGACCTAATAGAGCTATTCGAGATCCAATCAAGAAGATCTTCCAAAATGTTTAAGTAGTGGCACACAGTTAGAGGAGAGCACTTCCAACAAAATATACTTTTCAACTGTCCATCATACCAACTGAGTATGACACCTCTGCTCATAATTGATGAATGGGTTTTCCACTTCCTTCAAGTAAGTTTCATCATACAAACCGGGTATGATCTACTTACAATCGGTAAAGAGTTTTTCTACTTAATTTCCACATCACTCCTCTTAGATGTGATGATTAAAATACCACTTAGCAGTGGATTTTCATTTTCGAGGTGCTTACATCCCAACCGGGTATGATATTAAATTCTCACTCACCCGTTAATGTAGTGAAATCCTCTCGATTGATTCTTTGTATTCACGCGAGCTTGTCCTTACTGACATTCCTGGTACTTCACGTTCCTACATGATATAAACATCCTTATTTATTATCCCTCGGCCTAATAGCCTTCATTTATTTCAAATAAATGAGAAAAACTGATTTTCATTTATTTGTAATTAGTTACCTAAAGTAATTTTTCTTTTACTTTAAGTTCATAATGCCAATTTTCCTCAAATTGAGTCCTAAAACTTTTAAAATTCACCTTGGGACCTCAATTTATTCAATTTCTAAAAAATGGGTTCAATTTCCCAAATTTCCAATTTGTTCCCCCAAATTTTCCAAAATTACCATATTGCCCAAACTTTATAAAAATGGTAAGTTTTACCCCAGAAATTCCAAAATTTCCCAATTAGTCCTCCAACATCTTTATCATGCCTAATTGGTCCTCCATTTTATGAAATTGCACTTTAGTACCTCGAATTTTCAAAATTCCCAAATTTTCCCCTAATTTCAACCTTCTAACTTTGTCGAATTTGATAAAATCAAATTGTCCGATCAAATGAGTTTAATTATTTAAATTGAAGTTAGATTAGAGTTTCTACACCTTCAAGGGTTTTCCTTTTCCTTAATCCACTTTTACTTACTCGTGATCATTTCATGATTCTTTATTCCAAATTAATCACTTTTGGTCCATGTTTTGATTCATTTACTTGGGAAGGTTCCCTTCTTCCAATTTCGTTCTCTACCATGTCCCTCACAGTAAAGACTTCCATCTTAGGAGGTATATGCTCAACCTTCTTATCATTCCTTGAAGGGCACTTTCTTCCTTTCTTCATACCCCTTTCTATTTAGGGCATTTTTCCGCTTTGGATCATTCTCTATCCACAACTTCTGTTTCATCCCTTATTCCTTACTTGAGATACTTCTGATTATCAGTCTTATTCCGTGCACTCCACACTATACTCAACCATCCACTCTTTAGGCTCCATTATATGTGTGTGGACTATGACCCACCTTACTATTTGTGGTTATTCCTCATTAGCCACATCTTATTTGAAGGGCTTACTTTCCCAACATTTCTCGAACGTTCTTTCCTTTATTTCTTTGTTATGAGTAATCCACTCATTCTTATTTGTCACAACATCTTTTGATGCTAATTTCCTATTTACCCATTCCTTGGGTTTAACTTATTCCTTGGGTCCTCCTAGTATGCTTCCTTGGTTCTTTCACCTTAGCTTGTGCTTCATTTGCAAGTTTATCTCTTTCTCCCTTTCACTTGGTTCCATTACCTCTTAGTTAGAATACATATGCCTTTCTAGGATTTCTTTCCTTGGTAGGACTCTCCCCTTTTTTCTCCTGGAATTCCTTTCTCCTTGGCTCTAGGGTATATCTACCCTTATATGGCATCCTTTGATGTCGTCATCCTTCCTGCCACTACGCTAAGATCTTGAAGAGGTTCCTCCTAACTGTGGTTGAAATTACGAGTTGGAGTCATATTTCTTGGTATTGTATCCTTTCGGATTTCCTATAGTTGTGTGAGCATTATTCTTGGAAAGTATGGTTCTAAATCTTAGTGGTGTGGGACAGTCTTTCACTTCATGTCCCATTTTCTTTGCACCTTGTAATAGGTTGTTTCCTTGCCCAGTTGTTACTCCAAGAGTTCTCCTAGAGTCCTTACCTTGACGGTTTTCCTGTCATGCCTTCTTTGCCTAATAATTTCCTTGATTTATTCATTTATTCGAGATGAGAATCTCCTTGGTCTCTACAGGTTTGTTTGGTTATTTTTCTTGGGAAATCTTCTTACAATTGAGGTGCAAGGTCAAATTATTTTTTAGAGATATAGTTTTTAGGAACTTGGAGTTCTTTATTAGTGAAGATACAGTACAATGTTTTGGGGTCTTAGCCCTATTACAAAAAGTGGTTACGAAATAGATGGGGAGTTATGGGTTCTTGACAAGTGTCCTCCTTGACAAGGTTATAAGCCCTTATTGGCATTCATGGTCTTAGACTTGGCTCCCTTCGTACATAAGGATGGTGACCTCAACAATTCCTGGCACCACATTCTTGGATACTTCCCACTAACGTCTCTTGGTTCCTTGGGACTTCTCCGGTATGGAGGAGCTTTTTAGGATGATCTTCCTATGAGGACATGGTGTTTAGTAGAGTTGGTCCTAGTTTTCTTGGTTCCTCCCCTGGGAGCTATCTAAAAATTTTTGAAACTTTCTCTTAGTTACTATGTTATATAGTCTTGATAATGTATTCGAGAAAATAGGCACTGATACCACTCAAGTTGTCACACCCCAATCCGGTTTGGTCGAATCCTCGTGAGCAACTCACCACTCTCCTAGTTTATTAAGGGTTTTCCCCTTCTTTTACCCAAGAGGAGTAAGACGTCCTTTAAACCTATACCTTTCCTGGAATAGCATTAATCAAAACTAAATAAATTTTATACTTTACATACATGTCTTGCAGGTGTGACTAGCAGGAGATCTTTGGGTAGGTTTCCCTTGGTTACTTAAAAGGGATATAAAGGAGGGGGTGAGTTCAATGACTCAATGAATGGGTATTTAAAGTTTGACTTTTAGAAAAAAATAGTTTGAATTGGAGTGTGCCAAACTCCTTATTTTATTTTAAAATAATTTATTTTCCAAATCTCAATTTTCAAAGCCATTTCTCAGTCATTAATCACCATTGATGTGTTTATCAACCAACACACACCCTTCATCATGAAGGGAACACACATTCACAGGGCAGCACGTCCCCTGCACCCACTTGTGACGTCAGAGAGACTTTACCAGCCACCTATATAGAAGCACATCCACTTCTACCCTAAGAATGAGTAGATGTACGCGACATCTGGCCCTCAATCCCGTAAAGAAAACTCCGTGTCCGTATGAGAATAAAGACCTCATCTCGACCCCACCTCGATCTCATGCACATGAAGGTACATCGATCTTCCCTGACTGTTGGCATGACAAACTGCCCTTATCTCCACCATGTCGTCCAGTAGCCCCTAGGATGCATCACTACCCCTCTTGGGCATCTTGAAGGTCCCAAACCTCAGTGCATGCACAAAACAATAGTTTTCTCATAAGCCATTTAATCTTTGGTGTCACTGGTCCAACGGCCCCGACTCTCAACTCGACCTATAGCTGTTTGTCTCGACTTGTCCGTCGACTTGTATTGTCGCATTGCCACTAGTCCATCAAGTATGTTGGTCCTAACTTGCTACCATGGCCAAACACATCATTCATTTAAAATTTTCATGTTTGTTTATGAGCTCCTACTCATGCCAATTGGCCTTTGGCCCATTATGAGATTTTCAAAATCAGGCATATTAGCCCCCAAGTTCCAAAACTAAGGCCTCCGACCTATCTAAGCTATTCGAGCTCCCGTCAAGAAGTTCTCCCAAAACTTTTAAGTAGTGGCACACAGTCAGAGTAGAGCACTTCCAACAAAATAATTTTTCAGTTGTCCATCATACCAACCGGGTATGAGGATATCTCCGCTTATAAGTGATAAGCAGGTTTTCTACTTCACTCTAGGAAGTTTATCATACCAACCGAGTATGATCTACTTACAACCGATAAGTAGTTTTTTCACGTAATTTCCACATCGCTCCCTTCAGGTGTGATGTTTAAAATTCCACTTAGTAGTGAATTTTCATTTCTGAGGTGCTTATCATCCCAACCAGGTATGATATAAAAATCTCACTCACCCCATAGTGTAGTGAATTTCCTCTTAACAGGCTTGATGCCTTCACGCAAACTTGTCTTGGCTGGCGTTCCTGGTACCTCATGTTCCTACAAGATATGAACATTTTTGTTCATTATTTTTGGCCTAATAGCCTTCATTCATCACAAAGGAATGAAATACCCAAACTTTTTAATTATTTGCAATTAGGTCCCTAAAGTTCTTTTTCTTTAACTTTAGGTCCCTAATGCCAATTTTTCCCCAAATTGAATCTAGAAACTTCTAAAATTCACTTTCGAGCCTCAATTTATTCAAAATCACAAAATGGGGTTCAAGTTTCCCAAATTCCCAATTTTGTCCCTAAGTTTTCTAAATTACCATTATGCCACTACTTTACAAAAATGGTAAAATTGACCCCAATAAATTCCAAAATTGACCAATTGATCATCCCACATCTTTTCTATGCCCAATTGGCCCTCAATTTTAGGAAATTGCACTTTAATCCTTTGAATTTTCAAAATCCCCAATTACCCCAAATTTTCTCCCAATTTCAACCTTGCAACCTGACCAAATTTGATTATATCAAATTGACCCATCAATCGAAGTTAATTGTTAAAATTGAAGGTAGATTTGAGTTCTTACACATCTATATGTTTCAGTTGCACTTTGAATCGCATGATTTGACGCCGGAACGAGCTCAAACAGAGCTTTGTGAGAAAACTTAGTGTAGAGAGAGAAAACTTCGAAAACTTACCTTCAAGGGTGCGACGGTCCGAGCTATCAATATGAGTAGATAGCTCTCGTCATGACGTTACTCCTAGGATCAAGAAACACCTCAATTCATGTCGAATTGAGCGAGAATTTGGTCAATAAAGTTATGTAGGTTCTCTCTCTAGCACCGATCGAAATTCATAGAAGGGAGCCAAATTGGCTTACCTTTCCACTCTAATTCAGCTATAAGAGGGTTGTAGAAGTGTTGAGAGGGCTTGGTTTGGCTTGAGAAGGGCTCGAATTGGCCAATTTTAGCTCAATTGAAATAGGGCAGCTTCAGTCCGCCAAAGCTACCTTACTGTTCTATCATGCCAGTGTTTCTCCGAATACCCTCTAAGCAAATGGAGACTATAGGCGTGTAGCTGACTTCTCCTCGAATCCAAAGAATTCAACCATGCCTTCTTTGTCTATGAAAAATGCCCAAGTTAGAGCTCCGATTCAAGCTTCACTAGAAAATGGAGAAGTAGGGAGAGAGTAGAGTTTTTAGGTGTGAGGAGGTGCTCTTTATATAGGAAGCACGTGGACTTCTTGGTCGTTCGATTGGTGCCTTAATGGTGATCATTCATTGCCTAAAACTCACTGATCGGAGACTTTTCATCTTCACATGAGCTACTCAATTTTCCATCGAGCGAATAGTGTTCCGAACCGGATCAAACTGGTCCATACCCGTACGGACCATGTGCAATACTTAAACTGGCTCATTCAAGCCCGATTCGACTAAGTTTTTCAAAATTCAAAATTAGTAAATTCATTATCTATCAAATGGTGGCCTCAATTTTCGATTTTGAATTTTCTAAGCCACCTAGAAAAATGAATTTAGCATCTGGTTTAATATGGTTCAAACCGGTCCAAACCAATTCAATCTGTTTCGAATCTGGTTCACCTGAACCAGTCTAGTTTTCTCTCCCAAATTGTCCAAAGGTCCCTTTCCAAGATTTTTATGACCACTTTGGGTCACTTGAGAGTTGTAAATTTCTCAATTTGCTAGTTCTTTGACGATCAGGGTTTGTGAACCAGTTCAGTTTTCTCACTCGGTTTGAACGGTTCTTTTCCTAGTTTTTCCTTAATTCCAAAGGGCAGGGTTTACACTACTCACGACTTAGAGTTAGCCGTAATAGTGTTCACCCTAAAGATTTGGTGACACTACTTATACGTGGTTATGTATAGAATATATACAGATCACAAGAGTCTTAAGTATTTCCCTACTCAAAGGGAGTTAAATCTCTGATAGAGGAGGTGGCTGGAATTGGTGAAAGACTATGACTTTGTGATAGAATATCACCCTAGGAAGGCTAATTTGGTGGCGGACGCTCTGAGTCACAAATATCAAACTGAGGCAACCCAAATAAAGACGAATTACATGTCCTTACTACAATAGTTGGGAAAATGAATGTGGACCTCAAGGTAGATAAAGAAAAGAAATGTCTGATAGCTGACATAGTTGTAAGACCCAACCTAATAGAATTAATCAAGGTTCACCAAAAAGGGGACAAGGAACTTCAGCCCTACTTGGACCCGACCAATGAGGGAACAACCCCCATACTACACCCTTTGAGGCGATGGATTATTGACCTACAAAGATTGGGTATGTGTGCCTCATGACAAGGAATTGTGGAGGCTAATACTAGAGGAGGTACACGACTCTACGTATGCGATGCATACAGGCAGTACCAAGATGCACCGTACCCTCAAGTAGGGTTATTGGTGGAAAGGGATGAAGAGGGACATTGCAGAATATGTAGCCTAATGTTTGTCCTGTCAACAAGTCAAAGCAGAACACCAGAAACCCTTAGGACTCTTACAACCCCTACCAATTCCCGAATGGAAATGGGAACACATTACCATGGACTTCATCATAGGACTACCTGTGACTAGGAAGGGGCACGACGCGATTTGGGTCATTGTGGATAGGTTGACCAAATCTGCCCATTTCTTATCAATAAAAGTAACTCATTCTGTGGAACAACTAGCCACCCTATACATAGGAGAAATTGTAAGACTCCATTGTGTCCGGGTAAGCATAGTGTTGGATCAGCACCCGAGATTTACCTCAAGGTTTGGGCCTAGCCTATCAAATGCCTTGGGAACCAAACTCCATATGAGTACAACATTCCATCCTTAGACTGATGGACAATCTGAGCAAACAATCCAAACCTTGGAGGATATGCTTCGAGCATGCGTACACACAATGAACAAGGGTTGGGAGGAATATTTGTGCCTGATGGAATTTTCCTAAAATAACAGTTATTAGGCCAGCATTCAAATGTTTCCATATGAAGCTATTTATGGACGACCATGTCGTATCCCCTTATTTTGGGAAAAGGTGGGGAAAAGGAAGCTTGAAATGGTCGATTTGGTAGAAGATGCCACTAAGAAAATCAAAATCATAAGGAGTTTACTTAAGGCAGCCCAGGACAGACAAAAGAGTTACGTAGACCATCAGAGAAGAGACTTAGAATTTGAAGTGGGAGACCAAGTATTTCTCAAGGTATCCCCATGGATGGGAATACTTAGGTTCCAACAACGGGGAAAGTTGAAACCTAGGTATATTGGTCCCTACACCATAATCCAAAGGGTAGGGCTAGTAGCCTATAAACTTGAATTGCCTCCAGACTTACAAAGGATACATGATGTATTCCATATCTCAGTACTCTAAAAGTAACACCCGACCCCAACCATGTGTTGGACTGAGCCCACTCGAGTTGGAGGAAAATCTGACCTATCAAGCAGAACCAATACAAATCATTGACCTAAGAGACAAGAACTTGAGGAACAAGAAGATTCCCATGGTCAAGGCTATTCGACACAACGGACTAGTACAAGAGGAGACCTAGGAAACCCAAAGTATCATGAGGGATAGGTACAACCAACTGTTTGAGATGTAAATGTTTCGGGGACAAAACCCCTAAAAGGAGGGGAGAGTTGTAAACCTTGTCCTTTCAAGAATGAGAAAAACTGGGAAAGAACTTGTTGATTCCAAAGAGAAAATCGAACCATATAATGAAACGAAAATGGTAAAGGGAGTTAAAATGGGAAAATCAGAAACTCCCAAGTGGCCAAAAAGTCATGAAAATCATGGGGAAGAACCACAACTCAATTGAAGGGGAAAACCGTACCAATTTAGGGTGAACCATACTCGAACTAGATTGAGCAGGGTTGGATTGCCTTACCTTTCACCTTTATGGGGGTCATGTGATGGTTGTGGGAACTATGAGGAGGCTTGGTTTGGCCTTAGGAGGTCTGAATTGGTTGAATTCCGATCGGCCAAAATAAGGCAACTTCGAAACGATAGAGCTACTTCAGTGTTCGATCCCACTGGCACTTCTCGGGTGATCCTTACGTCAGAGGGAGGTTGTTGTCAGGTAGTTGACTTCCTCTGGAGTCTGTAGGACCCGACTTTGCCTTTCGAGGCTAAGAAAAGTGCCCAAGTCAGAGCTCTGGTTTGAGCTTCACCAAAAAAATGGAGCACTTTGGAGATGAGGACAATTTGAGGTGTGTGAAGGATGAATGGAGGGAAGCTCTTTATATAGGGAGCTCGGGGACCCTTTAACCGAACAGTTTCCATACTGGTCGAGCTTATCCTCAACCAAAAATGCCCAAATCAGAGGGAATATTCCTTTATTGGGAAAGAAAAGTTACGGAACCGATGAACAATGTTGTCATCCCAAGGAAGAAGACAACACTGTTCCGGACCGGACCGGTCAAGTCCGACTAGTTTCAATGATGAAAATCGGCCAGTTCAAGCCCGATTCGACCAGTTTTCTCATAATTAAACATTTCTAAATTTTTCTAAATTCATTTTCTATATGATGGTGGCTTCAATTCCCCAATTTGATATTTCTAAGCCACCTAGAAAAATGAATTACCAAATCTAGATCATTATGATTCAATCCAGTTCACCCTGAAACAGTCAGATTTTCCCCCTTCAATTGACTTTATGGTTCTTCCCCATTATTTTCATGACTTTTTGGTCACTTGGGATTTTCCAATTTCTCATTTTAACCCCTCTTTACCATTTTTGGTTTATTATATGGTTCGGTTTTCTCTTTGGAATAGACCGATTCTTTCCCAATTTTCTCATTCTTTATAGGACGAGGTTTACATGACCCCTAAGAGAGAACCCAAACGAAACCATGCATGCACAAGACGCGTGGGGAATCTCACCTCAAATGGGGGAATTAACCTGGGAAACTAGGGGCCTAGGAAGTCCTAAGCCACTACACTTGGCGTAACTCATGAGCAAATGAGACATTACAAGGAATTTGTCAAGGTATTCAGGAGACCTTACTTCTCGCAAAGGAAGGGGGACTGTCCCATAGGAAGTACACACCCAAGGATGGTGAAACATAGAGACCCCCAACAACCATGGAAAACTCCCTAAAGTCTAAGATGGGGAAGATGCTATGAAGGTCCATGCAAGAGTGTAATCTGTTATAGATGTGGATAGTGGGGGCATTACGCAAGGAAGTGTAAAGTACCACTAGGGAATCTAGTATCGATGCTTAGAGGCGCCACACCTACTAGCACGAACGGACAAGAAGGAAGGAGGAGGAAGGAAGAGAGGACAGATAAGGGAAAGGAAATATCCTAATACCCTGAATGCCAGAGGAACCCTATGGGGGCACACACTAAGATCACCTGTTATGGGTGTGGACAAGTAGGACATGTAGCAAGGGACTATCCCATGTCCTGGGGATTTATGGCATGGCCTCCTAAGAATAACACCTCCTCAACTTCCAAAGCCCAAAGAGGTAGGAAATGGGAAGCCACTACAAGGGCCAAAACTCCAACTAAAGTTTATAACCCCACCCCATAGGGAGTTCATCAAAACCCTAGTATTGTAGCGAGTATTTCCCGACCTTTTGTTTTAACCATCTCCCTTTCGAGGGGAAGAGGTCCCAAATGTATTGTATTCTTTCCCTAATAAATAAATTTTCAAGTTCCTAAAACTTATGTCGCCCAAATCATAATGCGACCAATCAGGATCTCGTGCCTCAATGCAAATTACGAACAAATAAGGAGCAGGAAGGTTAAACCTTGGAAAAAGATGAAGACGAAGAGTCGAAAGAAACTAAGACCAAAATTAGTGACCAACATGTTTGAAATTGAGAAAGGATAAATAATGCCTTTGAATACTCTCGACAAGGAGGTCAAGAGATCCTAGAACAAAAGTACTCCGATCACCCCTAAGGAGGTAAACCTACAAAAGGGAATGTAGGACCAAGTACACTCATGAGATCCCAAGGAGCGGGCAAACGAGGAGACAACAATAGAGACCATAACACGATTAGGATGGGTAGGGTACCCATAACAAAGGAATAAGGGACGTAATTTCCAAAGGACGAGGAATCTTGGAAAAGTACACCCCAACCAAGAAATGATGGACATCAAGACTAGTTTCTGCTCACACCTACTTAAGGGAGCATAGGATTCGATGACATGGTGTAGTATGGTGTATACGAAATAAGGCTCGAGAACCGAAAATTCCTTGGGTAGAAAATAAAGTTTGGAATGTAAATCACAAGTCGGTAGGGGAAATAGGATGGACGAATACACCGAGATAAAAGGTGTAAGAATATGGAAATAGGAAACCTCTAAGGAAGGATAAGGAGGTTGGACCATAGTTTCAAAGTTGAAAGTGTCTACTACGAAGGGACAGGAGTAAAGAGTGAAACCAATAGAAGGAACAAAAACCCTTAAGGGGTGCCATCAAAGATGGGAAGAACATGAGGGAGGAAATTCGGAGCATGTCGGTGAATCAAGAAGCGATAGGGAAACTCGATAGTCAAAATCAAGAACGCCCCATGAGAGGGTTAGTAAAGGACGGTTAAATAAGGAAAACCCTAATGGTCATGAAAGGCATGGCGCCTAAGAAAAGGAAATTAATGTGTATGTAAGAGATGCACGAGTCAGAAACTAGTGGTGGGACCCTCTAACAATGTAAGGTCAAAAGCAAGGGAACACCACCCGAGGAAGAATGTGATAAGAATTCGGTACTGGGAAGTCAGAATCTCAAGGTAGGGAGAATTATGAGGTTAGAGGAAGCCAATGGAATGATGGGGCTAGGTACATAGGATTCTTGGATAACACGCCACGTAGATAAGAAACACTGCCAAAGGATTCTACCATCACCAAATAACTTGGATGTTAAGAATGATTATCGAAGGATTGTCCCAAGAATACGACATACAAAATAGTCTAGAACATGTCCAGCTACAAGGGACAAGTGGGACCAATAGTATCAAAAATGTGTGACCCAAGTAATCAAGAGCTAGTTAGTCAACCGCAACAAAGTCAAATAAAGGATTGGGTGGACCTAAGTTATAATAAAGAAAGAATGAACTAAAGGAGCGATCTATGATAAAGGGAGAACCCTACCCCAAGCAATAGAAGAATTAGATCCAAGAAAATATTTTTGGACAAACGGGTAACTCCAAAAAATCAGTATAAGTTCCATGGAGTAAGTAGATGTTTGAAGGGAAGAGAAGTTCCTCAAGGACGTAATCAAAAAGGGGTCAAGCGAAGAAGTAATCATGGGGAAATCTTGCCAAGAGTTCGTGTGAGAAAGTAAATAACCAAAGAAAAAAAGTGGGAGGCGGGATCGCAACGAGACGCCCTCGTCAAGGGTGAATGCCAAATCTCGCCACTTAGAACAAGGGAAATTTAAGCCCCATAGAAACTCGATGGTCAAGGACAAGCTAGTGGGGTGGCCAAAAAGGGGAGAGAAGAGAGAAAAAGGAAGGGAAAACCCTTCACTAGTCAAAAGAATGTGTAATTAATTTTGGGGACAAAACTCCTAAAAGGTGAGAAGAGTTGTAGAACCCAATCTCTCAACATAAGGAACTAGAAAAAAAAAAAAGGAACCAGGAAATTTAGAGGAAAAAAACCGGGGTTCAAAGGGGGTTGGGATTGATAAAAAAGGGTTAAAATGGAAAATTGGAAAATCCCAAGTGGCCAATAAATACCCAAAAATCATAAAAATGAACCATGAATGAAATTGAGTGTGAAAATTGGTCCGGTTCAGTTGACAAAGGGACCTCATACTTTCATGTATTTGCGCATAGGTCCTTACATTATGCCTTAATTTCATTTAGGTCCCTTAAAGTTTATAACTTTACATTTAGGTCCCTAATCTTCACTTAATCCCAATTAAGTCCCTATGACTTCCGATTATCCCTCATGAGTCCTTAGTTTTTCCAAAATCACCAATTGGCCTATAATTTTTCCAAAATTACCAATTAGTCCTTATGTTTCCAAAAATTGCCAATTAGTCCTTAAATTTCCAACATTACCCATTGGCCCCTCTATTTCATCCAATTGCCCAATTGAGCCTCAATTAGGAGTTAATTTCATAAAAATGCCCCAATTTTCCTTAAATTACAATTCAAACCCCAATTTTCCAAAAATCCTCAAATTGCCCAATTTCTTAAAAATTACAATTTGGTCCCTAAAACATCATTTCGTTCAATTGATCACCAAAACTTGGTTATTGAGGAATTGAGAATCCAAAAAGGATATTGGAAACCTTGGGATTCAATTTGGGGGAAAAAGTTAGCATTAGGGACCTAAAGTCAAGAAAAAATAAACTTTAGGGACCTAAGTGCAATAAACCAAAAATTTGGGCTTAGTCACTCATACGTGAGTAAACGGAGGTTGTCATGCCGTATCTTTATTAATAATGAATACCCAAATCATGTAGGGACATGTGAAATCGAAACGTAAGTAAGAGCTAGCGTGGATAGGAAACTGAGTGGGGACAAACACGTCACAGTCAAATAGGTGAGTGGGAAACTTTATACTTCATACCAGTTGGGATGATGAACACCTTTTCTAAATTGGAAGCCACCGTGAGTGGGATTATCTAACGTCATACCTGGTTGGGATGATGGGCATTGTTTTTAATGGATAAAACCTATTTACCGGTTGTGAGTAGGAACAAACAAACATCATACCTGGTTGGTATAATGAGTTCCCTTAAGGAAAGGAGAAAACCGCCTACCCATTGTAAGCGGATCTATCATCACACCTAGTTGGTATGGTGAGATAAAAATATAATTTTTATCAGAAGTGTTCCCCCCTTACTGTATAACAACTGCTTAAAATATTTGAGAGACCTTCTTGATGGAGCTAGAATAGCTCAGATAGGCCAGGGGCCTCGATTTTGAACTCATAGGACTAAATAACCAGTTTTGGAAAACATGTGCGTAGGCCCAAGGCTAGTGGGCACGAGTAGAAGCTCGTAAATAAACTTGATTAAGAAGAGCCATGAAAACTCCTAATTAAAATGGAATGGATTGTGTGTTATGCCATAGTACCGAGTCAAGATCGACAATGCTTAATGAATTGGTAGCAGTGCATTAGGGACAGGTCAACGGACTAGCCTAGACAAATAGTTGCAGGTTGGGTTGAGCGTCAGGGCCGTTGGACCGTTGGCACCAAAGAGGATGGATAACTATAAGAAAACTATTGTTTTTGTATGCACTTATGATACGTGATCATCAAGATGCCCTAGGGGTTAGTGATGGGTCCCAAGGGCTGCTAGATGACATGGTGGAGATAAGGGCAGTTCATCGTGCCAGTTAGTCATGAAGCTTTGAGAGCTTCTTGTGCATGAGACCGGGGTGGGGTTAGGATGAGATCTCTATCCTCATATAGACATGAAGTGGCATTCAGGTCTGAGGGTTGGATGTTTGGGACGTCCATTCAGACTATGGGTAGAAGTGGACGGGCTTCTATCATGGTGGACGGTAAAGATGCTATGATCCACAAGTGGGTGTAGTGGACGTGTTGCACCTGTAAATGTGTGTACCCTTCTTGATGAAGAGAGCATATTTGTTTGATAAATGCCTCCCAAGGCAAGGGGATGGGCTAAGAAAGCTAGACAAACCTAATATGGAAATAGAAAAAGGTTTTGGAAAACTGAATAAGAGGAAATCCTTTAAAAAGGATATGTTATCATTGGCCTAGTTTTTTATTAAGTGGATATATTTTGAAAACTCACTCCCAACACTCGGTCCGTGAGTTGTAGAACTCACCCCCACCCTTTATCCCTTTTCAGGTAACAAGGGAAAACCAACCCTAAAGACCCTCTAGTAGACAGGTATGACTACTTTAATATATTCAGTTTTGTATTCCAGGAAAAATTGGAAAAAGGACGCCTTACTCCTCGCGATTTAGAAAAGGGTGAAACCCTTTATAGACCGAAGGGAGTGGCGGGTTGCTCATGAGGATCTAAGCAAACTGTATCGGGGCGTGACAATACCTGTCTTATAGATTAACTATAGGAGGGTCTTTAAGGTTGGTTTTACTCGGTTACTTGAAAATGGGTAAAAGGGAAGGGTGAGTTCTACAACTCAGTGAGCGAGTGTTGGGAGTGAGTTTTCCAAAAATCATTGGCTTATAAAAACATGCCATGGTTATCATTTTCTTTTAAAAAAATATTTTCCTCAAATTCAAGATTCCAAAACGTTTTCCATTTCCATATTAGGTGTGTTTAGCTCTCTTAGCCCATCTATTTGCCTCGAGAGGCATTTAGCAAACAAACACACGCCCTTCATCAGGAAGGGTACATTCATTTGCAAGTATAGCACGTCCACTACGCACACTTGTGGATTGGAGCGTGTTTACCGTCCACCATGATAAAAGCTTGTCCACTTCTACCCTAAGTCTGAGTAGACGTCCGACCCTTAGACCTGAATGCCACTTTGTGTCCGTATGAAGATGGAGACCTCATCTTGACCCCCCCCCCCCCCCCCCCCCAGTCTCATGCGCAAGAAGCTCCTAGAGCTTCAAGACTAACTGACACGACAAACTACCCTTATCTCCACCATTTCGTCTAGCAACCCTTAGGACCCATCACTACCCCTTAAAGCATCTTGATGGTCTCATACCACAAGTGTGTGCACAAACAATAGTTTTCATATACTTATCCATCCTCTTTGGTGCCAATGGTCCAATGGCCCTGACACTCAATCCGACCTGCAATTGTTTGTCTAGGCTAGTCCATTGATCTAGCCCTGACGTACTGCCACTAGTCCATCGAGCATTGTTGGTCCTAACTTGGTACCGTGGTACAACACACAATCAATTTCATTAATTAGGAGTTTTCATGGCTCTTACTAATCAACTTTGTTTACAAGTTTCTATCCATGCCCACTGCTCATGTTTTCCAAAATTGGGCACTAAGCCCCATGACTTCAAAAATCGAGGCCCCTGGCCTATCTGAGTTGTTCTAGCTCCTATTAAGAAGGTCCCATAAATATTTTAAGTAGTTATAACATGGTAAGGGGAGAACACTTCTAACAAAATTATATTTTTATCTCACCACACCAATCGGGTGTGTTCATGGATCTACTTGCAACCGGTAGGCAGTTTTCTCCTTTCCTCAAGGAAACTCATCATACCAATCGGTTATGATATTTATTCCTACTCACAACCGGTAAGTAGGATTTTCAACCATTATCTCAACCAGGTATGACATTAAATAATCTCACTCACCCAATAACTATGACACGTTCATCCCAAGTCAGCTTACAAGTCCACCCAAGGTTTCTCTTGTCGGCGTTCCAGTCTCACATGTCCCTACACAATTTGGGTATCATTATCAATAAGGGTTTGACATTAAATTTTTTATTTATTGCACTAAGGTCCCTAAAGTTCATTTTTCTTGACTTTAGGTCCCTAATGATAACTTTTCCCCAATTTAAATCCCAAGGCTTATATTATCCTTTTTGGAACCAGAATTTGCTCAAAATTGTGTAAGGGGCTCAAGTTTTCCAAATTTCTAATTTGGTCTCCAATTTTACAAAAATTGCGATTTTGCCCCTACTTTGTAAAAATAGCCATTTGGCACCAAATTTTTTGAAAATTGACTAATTGGTCCCCCAACATCTTTCTCATTGCCAATTGCCTTCAATTTTGAGAAATTGCATGAAGGTCCCATAATTTTTCAAAATCCCCAAAATTTCCCCAATTTCACCCCCTTTATATTGACCGAATTTGACTTCTTTAAATTGGCCATACAATCGGGGTTAATTACTCCAATTGATGGCATAGATTGGTTCCTACACTTCCATACGATAAAATGAAGCTTTGAATCATAGAATTTGAGTCCGAAACGAGCTCAAATGGAGCTTCTCTAGAAAACTGTCTATAGAGAGAGAAAGCTTCGAAAGCTTATCATAGGAGGTGCGACGGTCCAAGCTTTCGATATGGGGAGGTAGCTCTCACCCTTAGGTTCCTTCTAGGATCAAGAATTGCTACAATTGAAGTCCATACAAGAGTAAATTTTGTTAGTAAAATTCAGCACTTTCTCCCACTAACACCAATATACAATGACAGTGGAGGGCCAAATTGGCTTACCTTTCACATCTATGGAGGTCGTGTGAGGGTCGTGGGGACGTTGGGGAGGCTCGGTTTGGTTGGACGAGATCTAAATTTGGCCAAATTCAACTAGGCCAAAACAGGGCAGCATCGGTCCGTCCGAGCAACTTCACTATTTGATTTCGCCAGTGCTTCTCCGGTGGTCCTCAGGTCAAAGGGAGATTGCTGTTAGGTAGCTAACTTCCCCTGGAGTCTATAAAATCTGACCTTGCCTTTTGAGGCTAAGAAAAGTTCCCAAGTCAGAAATCTAGTTTGAGCTTCACCAAATAATGGAGCACTTGAGAGAGAATGGCGATTTGAAGTGTGTGGAGGATGAATGGAGATGAGCTCTTTATATAGGGAGCTCGGGAACCCTCTGCATAACCAGTTTCCATTTTGGTCGAGTTTATCCTCGCCCACAAATGCCCTGATCAGAGAGGATATTCCTTCATCAGAGAAGGAAATTTTTTGAATCAATGAATAGTGTTGTCATCCTGAGGAAGAAGACAACACTATTCCGAACTGAATCAGACCAGTCCGACCGGGTTCAATGGAGAAAATCGGCTAATTCATGCTTGATTTGACCAGTTTTCTCAAATCAAAAAATTTATAAATTCATTTCCTATCCAATGGTGGAAAGAACCTTAACCATGGGAATCTTCTTGTTCCTTAAGTTCTTGTCTCTCTAGTCAATGATTTGCATTGGTTCTACTTGATAGGTCAGGTTCTCTTCTAACTTGGGTGGGGGTCAGTCCAGCACATGACTAGGATCGAGCCGATACATTTGGAGTACCGAGATATGGAATATGTCATGTATTCTTTGTAGGTCAGGAGGCAGTTCCAGTCTAGAAGCCACTGGACCTATCCTTTGGATTATGGTGTAGGGACTGATGTACCTAGGTTTCAACTTCCCCCATTGTTGGAACCTAAGTATTCTCATCCATGGGGATACTTTGAGAAATACTTTGTCCATCACACCAAATTCCAAGTCCCTTCTCTAATGGTCTGCGTAGCTCTTTTGTCTATCCTGAGTTTCCTTAAATCAACTCCTTATAATCTTTATTTTCTCTATGGCATATTCTATTAGCTCGACCCTTTCTAGCTTTCTTTCTCCCACCTCTTCCCAAAATAAGGGGGTACGACATGGTTGTCCAAAAAGTGCCTAATAATGAGCCATTTGAATATTAGCCAGGTAACTGTTATTATATGCAAACTTCATTTTGTACAAGTATTACTCCTAACCCTTGTTCATGGTGAGTACGCATGCCCGTAGCATATCCTTTAGAGTTTGGATTGTTTGCTCAAACTGTCCATCAGTCTGAGGATGAAATGTCGTACTCATGTGGAGTTTAGTTCCCAAGGCACTTTGCAAACTAGGCTAGAATCTTGAGGTAAACCTAGGGTCCCTATTCGACACTATGCTTATTGGGACGCCATGGAGTCTCACAATGTAAACCTCATCCTTTGATAGTGAGAAAATTGGAGAAAGAATCGGTCAATTTCATATTTTAAAACAGGATCGGTCTACAAGCCCGACTATTAGGAAACAGGCAAATTTGATAATTTATAACTCCCATGTGACTCAAAATGGATCATAAATCTTGGAAAAGAACCTTAGGACAAGATGGGGAAGAAAAACTGAACTGGTTCAAGTGAACCGGGTCCGAACTAGACAAAACCGATTTATGAACAAGGACGACTCATGAACCGGAACCGATAGAGAAAGGGATAAACCGGGGACGTTATGAATCTCGAGTGACCTAAAGAGTTCCAACAATCATGGAAATGGAATTGAGAAGGAATTGGAGATAAAAACCAAACCGGTTCAGGTGAACCAGATTGAACTGGTTTGGTTTTTATCTCCAATTCCTTCTCAAGTCCATTTTCATGATTTTTACTGATTTGGACCAGTTTGAATCACTATTGAACCGGATTCTAAATTCATATTTCTAGGTAGCTTAAATAATTCAAATTTAAGATTTTAGGCCACCATTGGATAGAAAATGAATTTAGATTAATTTAGAAATTTTTAGATTTGAAAAATTCGATCATATGGGGGGTGAACCGGCCAGTTTAAGCTTTGAACCTGGTTCGGACCGATCCGGTCCGGTTCGGAACAATGTCGTCTTCTTCCTTTAGATAACAACACTATTCACTTGTCGAAAAATCGCGCAGTGCCGGTGAAGCTGAAAAGTCTTCGGCCAGGGAGTTTGATATAATGAATTACCGCCATTAAGGCACCAATCAGACGGCCAAGTAATCCCCGAGCTTCCTATATAAAGATCCCCTCTTCATTCATACTCTCCACACCTGAAAAGCTCACTCTGCCTCAGCTGCTTAGTTTTCCGGTGAAGCTCAAACCAGAACTCCAATATAGGGTCATTTCTGAGCCAAAGAATGTGAGGTCGGGTTCCTTAGAACTGAGAAGAAGTCTGATACACGATGGTGACATCCACTAATTCTGAGAGTTGCTAGAGAAGCATCGGTGTGATCGAATAGTGAAGCAGCTCCGGTGAACCGAAGCTGCCTTATTTTGGTCGAGCTGAAGTCGACCAAGATGTGATTTTATAAAATTGAGGGTCAATTGGGCATGATAAGAATGTTGGAGGGCCAATTGAGGAATTTTAGAATTTTTGGTGTGAAACTTACCATTTTTGTAAATGAAGGGCAAAATGGTAATTTTGGAAAAAATTGGGGGACCAAATTGGAAATTTGGGAAATTAAACCCCTTTTTGTGAATTTAAATAAATTGAGGTCCTAAGATTCATTATAAAAGTTTCGGGACTCAATTTGAGGAAAAACAGGTATTAGGGACTTAAAGTGAAACAAAAATAACTTTAGGGACCTTATTGCAAATAAATAGAAAGTTTTGTTTACTCATTCATTAGGAATGAATGAAGGTTATTAGGCCAAGAAATAATAAACAAGGATGTTTATATCGTGTAGGAATGCGAAATACCGGGAATGTCACAAGGACAGGCTCGCGTGAACACAAAGAATCGGTCAAGTGGAATTCATTACATTAATGGGTGAGTGAGACTTTTAACATCATACCCGGTTGGGGTGATGAGAAAATTAAGCTAAAAACCACTTACCGGTTGTGAGTGGGACTTTTAACATTATACCCGGTTGGGATGATGAGAAAATTAAGCTAAAAACCACTTACCGGTTGTGAGTGGGACTTTAACATCATACCCGGTTGGGGTGATGAGCAAATTAAATTAAAAACCACTTACTGGTTGTGAGTGGGACTATTAACATCATACCTAGTTAGGGTGATGAGCAAATTAAGCTAAAAACCACTTTTCAATTGTGAGTGAGACTTTTAACATAATACCCAGTTGGGGTGATGAGCAAATTAAGCAAAAAAAATACTTATCGGTGGTGAGTGGGCTTACTAACATCATACTCAGTTGAGATGATTAGCACAACTTAAAGTTAAAAACCACTTATCGGTCGTGAGTGGGATTTTATATCATACTCGGTTGGGAATGATAAGTACCTTGAAATGAAAACCCACTACTTAGTGGTATTTTAAACATCACAACTTAGAGAAGTGATGTGAAAATCACGCGGAAAAAACTACTTACCGTTTGTAAGTAGATCATACCCGGTTGGTATAATAAAACTTTCTCGAAGGAAGTGGAAAACCCGTTCATCGGTTATGAACGGAGATGTCCTCAAACTCAGATGGTATGATGGACTGTTGAAAACATATTTTTGTGGGAAGTACTCTCCCCTGCTTGTTTGCCAATGCTTAAAAGATTTGGGAAAATTGTAAGTAGGCGATTGAGCCTTGGTTTTGGATCATGGGGGCTATTATACCCGGTTTTAAAAATCTCAAATAGTGGGTCATAGGCTAGTGGGCACAAGCAGGAGCTCGTAAACAAACATGAGATATGTGCCATAAAACTTTAATAAATGAATTGTTTGGTCATGGTACAAAGACAGGACCGACATACTCAGTCAACTAGTGGCAGTGTGACATGACAGGTCGACAGACCAATCCAAACAAATAGTTGCGGGTTGAGTTGAGGGTCGGGGCAGTTGGACTAGTAGCACCACATATTATATGGCAGGATAAGAAAATACTGATTGTGCATGCATTATGATTACGAGACCATCAAGATGCCCAAGAGGTGTAGTGATGAATCCTAATGGCCTTGGACGTCCTGGTGAGTATAAAGGCAGTTCGTCGTACCAGGTGACCGTGTGAAATTTGGAGTAGCACCAAGCGCATGAGATCGGGGTGGGGACGGGATGAGGTCTCTATGCTTATTCGGACATGGAGAATTGATTTTGGGATTGAGGGTCGGATATCGCATACATCCACTCATTTTTAGGGTAGAAGTGGACGTGCTTCTATCTAGGTGGTTAGTAAAGTCGCTCTAATGCCACAAGTGGGTTTAGTGGACGTACTGGCCTGCGAATGTGTGTTTGACCTTCTTGGTGAAGGACGTGTATTGGGTGATGACACACCGTGATTAACATGAAATGGGGGTAAAAAACTGATATTTGAAATAAAAGGATTTTTGGAAAGAAAGGAGTCTGGCACTCTCCTATACAAATCTTTTTCCTAAAAGTTAAAAGTTCTAAAAACTCATTCACTAAGTTGTAGAAACTCGCCTCTCTTTTCGATCCCTTTTTTAGGAAAAGAGATACTGACTAGGAATAACACCGATCCTTACCCTCTGTCGGGTATGCTTATTTTTCATTAAGTTTGCATTTTATTGATATGTCTTTCCAGGGGACAAGGTCAAAATTAAGCCTGGCTCATCTCGAGTTAAAGTCAAAGGAAACTCCTCTTGAACCAAGAGAGCGGCGGGTTATTCATGGGGATCCAACAAAATCGGGTTGGAGCGTGACAACTAGAGTGGTATCAGAGCCTAGTTCCCTTGAAACATTATCAATATAATGCCCTGATATTAACCCAACTCTAAACTATCGTGTAGGAAGGAAAGTCCCTAGGAAATTCATAGAAAATTGTAGTCCTTCCCCTATAATCGTGAAAAAGACATCCAACCCAATGGAGGAAGTCATTCAAAGGGTGCCCAAGGATATGGTGGAAGACTATCGGAAACTAGTTGGAGTCTTACTAGAACCAGAAGGCATCTTATACCTTCCTCCTAGACAAGAGAACCAGCAACACCTCCTAGAAGTCCAACCCCTCATCCTCCAATGCCACCACAACCAAAGAGGAATCCCACCAAGAAGGAGGCCTGGGATAACTATTGGGATGTATATGCCACCTTCATGAAGGTCCACTAAGTACCTCCATCCACTCAGCCTAACTTCAACCCATCTCAATGGGTGAAGTGGACTTATGAGTGTGAGGTGGAAGTACTAATGTGGTACGGACTGGAGGCCACACATGAAATTTTTCCTATTGAGGAGCACGAATGGACCCCAATCAGTTCCTCAGAGCCTTCTGATCAAGAATCCCATAATCGTTCCAGGGTTAACTCTAGTCCTATGACCCCAAGGGATTAAGGGGTAGAGAATTCATATAATAAGCCAAATTATGGAAAGATAATATTTCCTGATTAAATTAAGGTAGAAGTCTATTAAAACCCTGAGTTCCTTGAAGAAAATTTAAGAGTATGATAATAAAAGTTTAAATAAAAGGGAAGAAATCCCCTTAAGGAAGAATGGGTTATGCATAGTTAAAGTCAACCCTTAAGACTTACCCTTAGAAAAACGATAAGCAGAAATCCATCTAATGGAGATCCTAAGAAAAGGAAAAAAGGGAGTTGGAGGAGCAACCATGTAAACCCTGCACACATTTGAGTTTAGGAAAATCAGGAAAAGAACTGGTCAAACCGAATAAGAAAACAAAATCGATTTACATTTGGGAATAAGCAATATGAAAATTTACAACTTTCAGTTGATACAAAATATTTATTAAACATTGGAAAAAAAAACTTAAGACAAACTAGAAAATAAAAAAACCAAATTGGTTCAAGCGAATTAGATACCATAAGAACTTCAAAGTTAAGCGTGCTTACTTGAGAGTAGTGTGAGGATGGGTGACCTCTTGGGAAGTATGATTTTTTGTAACCCGAAATTTCGGTCAAAAATTTTTATGCGAACGTACGGCTTATCATAAATAGCCATCAATTAATCCCATTTAATACACGGGTTTTATGACTATATAAAGAGGTAATCCCCATTTCATTCTCCTCACACCTGAACACTTCTCTCTCTCTATTGCTCCATTTCCCGGTAAAGCTCGAACCAGAGCTTCGACTTGAACAAAGGTCAGGCTCTTTAGAATCGGGGAGAAGACAACTATCTGATAGAAAACTCCAGTCAATCCAAGAATCGTTGGAGAAGCGCCGACATGATGGAATAGTGAAGCAACTCCAGCGGACCAAAGCTGCCCTATTTCGGCCAAGCTAAAATCAGCCATTTCAAGCCCTTCTCAGGCCAAATCAAGCCCTCCCAACACTTCCTCAGCCTTTCCACGGCCGAATTAGGACCGAAAGGTAAGCCAATTCGGCTCCCCTTTATAATTTTCGATCGGTGCAACAAAGAGAGTCGACCGAATTTAAATGACGAAATTCTAATCCAATTCCACATCAATTGATACAATACTTGATTTTAGGATGAACCTCAGGACGAGACCTATCTGCCCAGATCGAAAGCTCGGACTGTCGTCCCTTCACCGGTGAGTAATCGAAGCTTTCTCTCTCTACAGTCTGTTTTCCGGCAAAGCTCCGTTTGAGCTCGTTCTGACGTTAAAATCTGCGATTCAAAGTTTCTTAGAATCGTATGAACATACAGGAACTCAATTTCAAATCCAATTTCAATAATTAGAAGTGTTTGATCGGTTAATTTGATGAAATCAAATTCGGTAGTGTTGAAGAGTTGAAATTGGGGGGAAATTTGGGGATTTTCGAAATTCAAAGGGGCCAAAATACAATTTTATGAAATTGAGGGTCAATTGGGCATGAAAATAATGTTGGATGACCAATTGAGGAATTTTGGAAATTTTGGGGAAAAAACTTACCATTTTTGTGAAAGAAGGGCAAAATGGTAATTTTGGAAAAAATTGGGGAACCAAATTAGAAATTTGGAAAATTAAACCCCTTTTTGGTGAAATTCAATAAATTGAGGTCCCACGATAAATTTTAAAAGTTGCGGGACTCAATTTGAGGAAAAATCGACATTAGGGACTTAAAGTTAAAGAGAAATAACTTTAGGGACCTAATTGCAAATAACTAAAAGTTTGGGTTTTCTCATTCATTAATGAATGAAGGCTATTATGCCGAGTAATAATGAACAAGGTTGTTCATATCGTGTAGGAACGTTAAATACCGGGAACGCCAGCAAGGACAAGCTCGCGTGAATACAAAGAACCAGTCTAGTGGAATTCACGGCATTAACGGGTGAGTGGGTTTACTAACATCATACCCGGTTGGGGATGATAAGAGCCTCAATATAAAAACCCACTGTTTAGTGGCATTTTAATCATCACTACTTAGAGAAACTGATGTGAAAGTTATGCGGAAAAACTACTTACTAGTTGTAAGTAGATCATACCCGGTTGGTATGATGAGACTTCCTCGAAGGAAGTTGAAAACCCATTCATCGGTTCTGAACGGAGACATCCTTATACCGGTCGGTATGATGGATAGTAAAAACCTATTTTTGTCGGAAGTGCTCTCCCCTGACTGTGTGCCATTGCTTAATCAATTTGGGAGACCTTTTCGACGGGAGCTCGAATAGCTTTGATAGGCCAGGGGCCTCAGTTTTGGAACTTGGGGGCTAAATGCCCGATTTTGAAAATCTCGTACAGTGGGCCCAAGTCCAGTTGGCACGAGCAGGAGCTCGTAAACGAACATGATATATGTGCCATAAAACTTAATAAGTGAATTGTTTGGCCACAGTACCAAGATAGGACCGACATGCTCAGTCAACTAGCGGCAGTGCGACATGATAGGTTGACGGACTAGTCAAGACAAACAGCTGCGGGTTGAGTTGAGAGTCGAAGCCGTTGGACTAGTGGCACCACAAATTACATGGCAATATAAGAAAACATTGTTTGTGTATGCACTGTGAGTACGGGATCATCAAGACGCCCATGAGGGATAGTGATACATCCTAAGGGCACTCGACGACCTGGTGGCTATAAGGGTAGTCGTACTCACCCCCTCCCTTATATCCCTTTCAGGAAATCCCGAAAAGCCTCCCCTTAAAGACCGTCAACTAAGATGCCTGTAAGACAGGTATGTAAAGTTTTAAATTTCATACAGTTTTGATTATGCTATTCCAGGAAAAATGTGCAAGTTAAAGGACGCCTTACTCTTTACGGTTTACGATAAGGGGAAATCCTTTAATAAACCGGGAGAGTGGCGGGTTGATAACAGGGATCCGACCAAACCGGGTCGGGGCGTGACAAACCATCCAAGAGAACATAATTTTTTTTGAGAGACCAAGAAATTAAAACTAAATTCTGAGAATTTAGGATAAGGAACCACAAGAATAGAAGCTGATCGAGAAGAAAAAGAAATTAAGTATAGAGTCCACTAGGGAAAGATGGAGAGAAAATACAACAACGGGAACTCTCAGGTGTAACAATTTACTATTAAATAACTAAGATATAGATTCCTGAGAAATTCCAAAGGGTAAGAGACATGCGGAAGTTAAAGCATGAGTCAAAGAAAGAAGAAAAACAAGAGTAGATAAATTGTACTAGGTCCTTAAGTTTAGGAGAAATTTTCAAAAAGATAGGGCGATCGAACACTGGAATCCCAAAATTTGAAGACACCAGAAGGAAGATAGAAAATAGGAAGTTGGATCGGGGAAGGAGAAAGCAGCAGGTAAAAAACGGTTGATCGAAGGAGGGTTTCAACACCAAGGCCATGATGAGGTCCTCGGTAAGAAGTACGAGTGGTTAAGTGAGAGTATTGTGAGGTTGAGCATGATCTACTACAAGAAGGCCTAGAAAACTCAAACATGAACTTTAGAAGAATCCTTTGTAAGGAAATAACTTATTTAGACCAAATTATTTGGAGGAGTAAACGATGTCACGCCCCGACCCGGTTTGGTCAAATCCTTGTGATCAACCCGCCACTCTCCCGGTTTACTAAAAAGTTTCCCCTTATCGTAAACCATAAAGAGTAAGGTGTCCTTTAACTTGCACCTTTTTCCCAGAATAGCATAGTCAAAACTGTATGAAATTTAAAACTTTACATACCTGTCTTACAGGCATCTTAGTTGACGGTCTTTAATGGGAGGCTTTCCGGGATTTCCTAAAAGGGATATAAGGGAGGGGGTGAGTACGACTACTTAGTGAATGGGTTTTTAAAAGCTTTTGACTTTTAAGAAAAATATTTATATGGAGTGTGCCAGACTCCTTTGTTTTCAAAAATCCCATCATTTAAAAATTTGTGTTTTTTTCCATTATTTCTTAGTTACCACGGTGTGTCATCACCCAACACACATCCTTCATCATGAAGGTTACACACATTCACAAGTCAGTATCACTACTGAACCCGCTAGTGGCTTCGGAGCGACTTTTCCAACCACCCAGATAGAAGTACGATCACTTCTACCCTGGGAATGAGTGGATGTACGTGACATCATACCCACAATCTCGAAATCACTTCTTTATGTCCGTATGAGGACAGAGACCTCATCCTATCCCCACCCCGGTCTCATGCGCTTTGTGCTACTCCAAATTTCGCACAGACACCTGGAACGATGAACTGCCCTTATAGCCACCAGGTCGTCCAGTGCCCTTAGGACGCATCACTACCCCTCATGGGCATCTTGATGATCCCTACTCATAGTGCATGCACAAACAATGTTTTCTTATATTGCCATGTAATCTGTGGTGCCACTAGTCCAACGGCCCCGACTCTCAACTCAACCTGCAGCTGTTTGTCTTGACTAGTCCGTCGACCTGTCATGTCACACTGTCACTAGTTGACTGAGCATGTCGGTCCTATCTTGGTACCATGGCCAAACAATTCACTTATTAAGTTTTATGGCACATATATCATGTTCATTTACGAGCTCCTGCTCATGCCAACTGGCCTTGGGCCCACTGTACAAGATTTTCAAAATCGAGAATTTAGCCCCCAAGTTCCAAAATCGAGGCCCCCGGCCTATTAGAGCTATTCGAGCCCCCGTCGAGAAGGTCTCCCAAATTGTTTAAGCATTGACACACAGTCAGGGGAGAGCACTTCCGACAAAAATAGGTTTTTACTGTCCATCATACCGACCGGTATAAGGACATCTCCGTTCATAACCGATGAACGGGTTTTCAACTTCTTTCGAGGAAGTCTCATCATACCAACCGGGTATGATCTACTTACAACTCGTAAGTAGTTTTTTTCATATAACTTTCACATCACTTTCTCTAAGTAGTGATCATTAAAATACCACTAAACAGTGGGTTTTTATATCAAGGCACTTATCATCCCCAACCGGGTATGATGTTAGTAAACCCACTCACAACCGGTAAGTGGTTTTTAACTTTAAACTATGCTCATCATCCCAATTGGGTATGATGTGAATAACCCACTCACCCATTAATGCCGTGATTTCCACTAGACTGGTTCTTTGTATTCACGCGAGCTTGTCCTTGCTGGCGTTCCCGGTATTTAACTTTCCTACAGGATATGAACAACCTTGTTCATTATTACTCGGTATAACAGCCTTCATTCATTAATGAATGAGAAAACCCAAACTTTTAGTTATTTGCAATTAGGTCCCTAAAGTTATTTCTCTTTAACTTTAAGTCCCTAATGTCGGTTTTTCCTCAAATTGAGTCCCGTAACTTTTAAAATTTATCGTGGGACCTCAATTTATTCAATTTCACCAAAAAGGGGTTTAATTTTTCAAATTTCCAGCTTGGCCGAAATAGGGCAGCTTCGGTCCGCCGGAGTTGCTTCACTATTCCATCATGTCGGCGCTTCTCCAACGATTCTCGGATTGACTGGAGTTTGCTATCAGATAGCGTCTTCTCCCCGGTTCTAAAGAGCCCGACTTTTGTTCAAGTCGAAGCTCTGGTTCGAGCTTTACTGGAAAATGGAGTAGTAGAGAGAGAGAGAGAAGTGTTCAGGTGTTAGGAGAATGAAATGAGAATGACCTCTTTATATAGTCGTAAAACCCGTGTATTAAATAGGTGAGATTTATTACTAGCATTAATATTGCCATAAATTATTAGTATTAATTTCAATAATTTAATTTTGGTATTAATTGCAATAATTTAATTTCGGTAATAAATTATTTGTATTAATTCCAATAATTTAATTTAGGTATTAAATTATTGGTATTAATTTCAATAATTAAATATATATTAATTAATGGCTATTTATGATAAGCCGTACGTTTACATAAAAAATTTTGACTAAAATTTTGGGTTACAAAAAATCATACTTCCCAGAAGGTCATCCATCCTCACACTACTCTCAGGTAAGCATGCTTAACTTTAAAGTTCTTATAGAATCAAGTTCACCTGAACCAATTTGGTTTTTGTTTTCTAGTTTGTCTTAAATTTCGTTTCCAATGTTGAATAAATCCTTTGGATCAACCGAAAGTTGTAAATTTTCATATTGCTTATTCCCAAATGTAAACCGATTTGGTTTTTCTTATTCGGTTTGACCGGTTCTTTTCCCGGTTTTCCTTAACTCAAATGTGCGGGGTTTACAAACGAAGTCTAACTAGAGATAGGGAATAGTGGAAGAGTACACCCTAGCCAAGACAAAAACAAAAATATTAAGGATATGAAGGTACGATAGGATTTGGGCATGATAAGGATGAGAGATCCACCTCAAAGGAATAAACGAATATCGAAGCGAGTGGAAATGAAGCAAGATGAACAAAAGGTACTCATGGGTTCAAAGAGAAAGAGTAAGTTGGTGAAAATATCGGCAATAAGATACTCTAGAAATTTAAGGGTTTCAATAGTAGAACTAGAAGGAAATACGGGGGGAAAGAGAATGTGAAGCTCATCAGAGAAAGAAATTTTGGGAAGACATTGGTGTACCAAGGAAAGAAAGTGAAACCAATGGAATAAGCAAAGAGAATAACTTCTCAAGAACAAGATAATGGAAAGGAAAGAATCATGTACATAAAGAAGGAAACGTAAAGAAATCAAGGGATAAATCAACCCAAGTGATATATAGAAACGAAGATGACATCAAGAGATTCCATATGAGTAAGAAAGGTACTAAACTCAAAATGAATAATACTCGAAGAAACATTGATAAAGGCAAGGATGGAATTGGAAAGAGAAGAGATCTTAAGGGGGAAGGACACCAGTGGAAAGGTAGAATGAAGTAAAGAGAAAAAGTTTTAATATGTCTGTAAGTATCGGGGAATTTAAGGGTTTGAAGGCGAAATGAATGAATAAAGAAATTTAGAAAAGAAGAGAAGTACGAAAACCAATACTGTCATAGGGACATAAAGTTAAAACATTACGAAGAACGTCATGTGGTAAGAGGGACAGGTAAACCCAACTAACTCCGAGAAATATGACTTGCACAAGGAATGATCTATGAATAAGACATGAAGAAGTCAAGCATAAAAGGTGATAACCAAGAAATGAAGAGGGACATTGCAAAATATATAGCATGATGTTGGTCCTACCAACATATAAGAGCAGAGCATCAGAAACCGTCAAGACTACTACAACACTTACCAATTCCATAGTGGAAATGATAGCACATCACAATGAACTTTGTCACAGGCCTACCGGTGACTAGAAAGGGTCGAGATGTGATTTGGGTCATAGTGGATAGATTGACCAAATCAACACACTTCCTTCCTATAAAAGTGACGGACATAGTAGAACAGATGGTCGTCCTATACATGAAGGAAATCATAAGACTACATGGTTTCTCAGTGAGTACAGTATCGGATAGAGACCCGAGCTCTACATCCAGGTACTGGCCGAGTTTACAAAATGCCATGGGGACCAAGCTTCAAATGAGCACAATATTTCACCCTTAGATAGATGGTCAGTTTGAGCGAACCGTCCAAACCTTGGAAGACATGCTGAGAGCGTGCGTACTCACCATGAACAAAAGCTGGGAGGAATACTTCTGTCTGATGGAATTTGCTTACAATAATAGTTATCAGGTCAGTATTCAGATGGCTCCCTATGAAGCCCTTTATGGACAACCTTGTCGCACCCCTCTATTTTTGGAAGAAGTGGGGGAAAGGAAGTTAGAAAGGATAGAAATAATTGAGGATGCCATGGAGAAGATAAAATTAATAAGGAGTCATCTTAAGACCGCTCATGACAGGCAAAAGAGTTAAACGGACAATCGAAGGAAAGATTTGGAGTTCAAAGTGGGAGATCAAGTATTCCTCAAAGTATCCCCATAGAGGGGAATACTTAGGTTCCAGCAAAGAGGAAAACTGAAACCAAGATATATCGGTCCATATTCCATCATTCAAAGGACAGGATCGGTAGCTTATAAATTGGAACTACCTCTGGATCTGTAGAGAATACATGTTGTATTCCATATCTTAGTGCATCAAAAATATCAGCCTGATCCTAGTCATGTATTGGACCGGCCTCCAATGGAACTAGAAGAGAACCTGACCTATCAGACAGAACTAGTATGAATCATCGATCAAAGTGACAAGAATTTAAGGAACAAGAAAATCCCTATGGTCTAGGTTTTATGGCAGAACAGACTTGTGCAAGAAGAGATATGGGAAACCGAGAGTATGATGAGGGATGGTTACCCTCAATTATTTAACGTATAACTGTTTTGGGGATAAAACCCCTAAAAGGAGGGGATAGTTCTAAATCATGTCCTTTGATAGTGAGAAAACCGGGGAAAGAACTAGTCAATTTCAAATTTTAAAACAGAATCAGTCTACAAGCCCGACTATTAGGAAACGGGCAAATTTGAGAATTTACAACTCCCATGTGATTCAAAATCATTCATAAATCTGGAAAAAGAACCTTAGGACAAAATGGGGAAGAAAACCTGAACCGATTCAAGTGAACCGGGTCCGAACCAGATAGAACAAATTTATGAATTAGGTCGACTCGTGAACCGGAATTGATAGAGAAAGGGTTAAATTGGGGAAGTTATGAATCCTGAGTGACCCAAAGAGTCTCAAAAATCATGGAAATGGACTTGAGAAGGAATTGAAGAAAAAAACCAAACTGATTCAGGCGAACCGAATCCAAACCGGATTGAACTAGTTTGGACCGGTTTGAACCACTATTGAACTAGATTCTAAATTCATTTTTCTAGGTAGCTTAAAGAATTCAAATTTGAGATTTGAGACCACCATTGGATAGAAAATGAATTTAGATAAATTTAGAAATTTTTATATTTGAAAAATTCAGTCAAATGGGGGGGGGATGAACCGGCTAGTTTAAGCTTTGAACCCGGTTTGGACCAGTGCGATCTAGTTCGGAACAATGTCATCTTCTTCCTTCATATGACAATACTATTCACTCGCCGAAAAATCACACAGCACTGGCAAAGCTAAAAAGTCTCTGGCAAGGGAGTTTCAAACAATGAATTACCGCCATTAAGGCACCAATCGGATGGCCAAGAAGTCTCCGAGCTTCCTATATAAAGACCCCCTCTTCATTCATCCTCTCCACACCTGAAAAGCTCACTCTCTCTCAACTGCATAGTTTTCCAATGAAGCACAAACCAGAGCTCCGATATAGGGTCATTTCTGAGCCAATGAAGGAGAGGTGAGGTTAGGTTCCTTAGAACCGGTGAGAAGTCAGCTACACGGTGGTGACATCCACTCGTTCTGAGAGTCATCGGAGAAGCGTGGACGTGATTAAAAAGTGAAGCAGCTTCGACAGACTGAAGCAACTTTATTTCGGCCGAGCTAAAATCGGCCAATTTGAGCCCTCCTCAGGCCAAACCAAGCCCTCCCAGCACTTCCTCAACCCTCCCACGGTTGAATTAGGATAAAATGGTAAGCCAATTCGGCTCCCCTCTGCAATTTTCGATCGGTGTTAGAGAGAGATTCGATCGAATTTCAATGATAGAATTATAATATAATTCAACATCAATTGATGTCATTCTTGATCCTAGGAAGAACCTTAGGAGTTGAGCTACCTGCCTGGATAGAAAGCATAGACCGTCGCACCCTCACCGGTGAGTAATCAAAGCTTTCTCTCTCTATAGTCCATTTTCTGGTGAAGCTCCATTTGAGCTCGTTCTGGCGTTAAAAATTGTGATTCAAAGTGCCAGAGAATCGTATGAACATGTAGAAACTCAATTTCAACAATTGGAAGCGTTTGATCGGTCAATTTGATGAAATCAAATTCGAGTGTGTTAGGAAGTTGAAATTGGGGGGGAAATTGCGGATTTTTGAAAATTCGAAGGACCAAGATGTGATTTTATAAAATTGAGGTTTAATTGGGCATGATAAGAATTGAGGAATTTTAGAATTTTTGGTGTAAAACTTACCATTTTTGTAAATGAAGGGTAAAATGGTAATTTTGGAAACAAATTGGGGACCAAATTGGAAATTTGGGAAATTAAACCCCTTTTTGTGAATTTAAATAAATTGAGGTCCTAAGATAAATTATAAAAGTTTCAGGACTCAATTTGAGGAAAAACAGGCACTAGGGACTTAAAGTTAAAGAAAAATAACTTTAGGGATCTAATTGAAATTAAATAGAAAGTTTGGTTTATTCATTCATTTGTAATGAATGAAGGCTATTAGACCAAGGAATAATGAACAAATATTTTCATATCGTGTAGGAATACAAAGTACCAGGAACACCAGTAAGTATAGGCTCACGTGAACACAAAGAATCGGTCGAGTAGAATTCACTGCATTAAGAGGTGAATGGGACTTTTAACATCATACCCGATTGGGGTGATGAGCAAATTAAGCTAAAAACTACTTACCGGTTGTGAGTGGGACTTTTAACATCATACCTGGTTGGGGTGATGAGCAAATTAAGCTAAAAACCACTTACCAGTTGTGAGTGGGACTTTTGACATCATACTCTGTTGGGAATATTAGCAAATTAAGCTAAAAACCACTTACCGGATGTGAGTGGGACTTTTAACATCATACCCGATTGGGGTGATGAGCAAATTAAGTTAAAAACCACTTACCGATTGTTAGTGGGCTTACTAACATCATACGCAGTTGGGATGATGAGCACAACTTAAGGTTGAAAACCACTTACTGTTGTGAGTGGAATTTTATATCATACCCAACTAGGAATGATAAGTACATCGAAATGAAAACCCACTATTTAGTGGTATTTTAAACATCACAACTTAGAGAAGTGATGTGAAAATCACACGGAAAAAAACTACTTACCGGTTGTAAGTAGATCATACCCAGTTGGTATGATGAAACTTTCTCGAAGAAAGTTGAAAACCCGTTCATCGGTTATGAGCGGAAATGTCCTCACACTCGGTTGGTATGATGGACTGTTGAAAACATATTTTTGTCAAAACTACTCTCCCCAGACTATGTGTCAATGCTTAAACAATTTGGGAGACCTTCTTAACAGGAGGTAGAATAGCTCTTATAGGTCGGGGGCCTCGGTTTTGGAACTTGGGGGCTATTATGCCAAGTTTTGAAAATCTCGAACAGTGGACCATAAGCTAGTGGGCACGAGCAGGAACTCGTAAACAAACATTAGATATGTGCCATAAAACTTTAATAAATTAATTGTTTGGCCATGTTACCAAGATAGGACTGACATACTCAGCCAACTAGTGGCAGTGTAACATGACTGGTCGATGGACTAGTCTAGACAAATAGCTTCAGGTTAAGTTGAGGGTTAGGGCCGTTGGACTAGTGGCACCACAGATTATATGACATGATAAGAAAATACTAATTGTGCATGAACTATGATTACGGGACCATTAAGATGCCCAAGAGGGGTAGTGATGCGTCCTAAGGACCCTAGACGACCTCGTGAGTATAAGGGCAATTCATCGTACCAGGTGACTGTGTGAAATTTGGAGTAGCACCAAGTGCATGAGACCGGGATGGGGACGAGATGAGGTCTCTATCCTAATATGGACATGGAGAATTGATTTCGGGATTGATGGTCGAATGTCGCATACAACCACTCATTCTAAGGGTAGAAGTGGATGTGCTTCTATCTAGGTGGCCGATAAAGTCGCTCCGATGCCACAAGTGGGTTCAATGGACGTACTGGCATGCGGATGTGTGTTTGACCTTCATGGTGTAGGACGTGTGTTGGGTGATGACACACTGTGATTTAAAAGAAATGGTGGTAAAAAACCGAGATTTGAAATGAAAGGACTTTTGGAAAGAAAGGAGTCTAGCACACTCCAATACAAATCTTTTTCTTAAAAGTTAAAAGTTCTAAAAACCCATTCACTGAGTTGTAGAAACTCACCCCTCTTTTCGATCCCCTTTTTGGGAAAAGAGATAATGACTAGGAATAACACCGAGCCTTACCCTCTATTAGGTATGCTTAATTTTCCTTAAGCTTGCATTTTATTGATATATGTCTTTCCAGGGGACAATGTCGAAATTACGCCTGGCTCATCTCAAGTTAAAGTCGAAGGAAACTCCTATTGAACTGAGAGTGCAGTGGGTTGTTCACGGGGATCCAACCAAATCGGGTTGGGGTGTGACACACAATATCCCTTATGTATATAACAGCTAATTGCTCCACGAAATCGGTCACCCATATTGGTAAGAAGTGGGCAAACTTCGTCAACCTATCCACAATGACCAAAATTGCGTCTTGCCCCTTCCTAGTCATTGTCAATCTGGTGACGAGGTCCACAGTCACGTGTTCCCATTTCCATTCGAGAATTGATAGGGGTTATAGTAGTCCTGAGGGTTTCTGGTGTTCAAATTTGATATTCTGATAGGACAAGCATCGTGCTACATACTCCATGATATCTCTCTTCATCCCTTTCCACTAATATCCCTATTTGAGTGTGCAGTATATCATGGAGGGATATCATAGAGAGGATGCATTGCATAGACAGAGTCATATGCATCTTCTAATACTAGTCTCTTCAGTTCCTTATCATGAGGCACACACACCCTACCTTTATAGGTTAGTACTCCATCACCTCAAAGTTTGCAGTCCAGGTTTGTCCCCTCGTTAACCAGATCCAAATAGGGCAAGAGTTCCTTATCCCCATTTTGATGGATCTTGATTTGTTCCATTAGGTAGGGTCTTACTACCACGTCAGCCACTAGGCATCTTTCTTCATTGTCCACCTTAAAGTCCACTTTCATACTTCCCAATTGCTGCAATAAGGGAAGGTAGCTCATCTTTATTTGTGCCGCCTTAGTTTGATACTTAAGACTTAGAGCGTCTACCATTACATTGGCCTTCTTGGGGTGGTATTCTATCCCAAGGTCATAGTCCTTTACCAACTCTAGCCATCTCCTTTGGTAGAGAGCCAATTCCCTTTAAGTTATGAAGTACTTAAGACTCTTGTGATCCATATATATCCTACACTTAACCCCGTACAAGTAGTGTAACCAAATCTTAAGCGCGAACACTATTGTGGCTAGCTCTAAGTCGTGTGTAGGGTAGTTCCTCTCATATACCTTTAGTTGTCGCGAGGTATAGGCGATGGTCTTTCCTTGTTGCATTAATACATACTCGAGTCCATGTCTAGACGCATCACTATAGATTGTATACACCCTGCATTTGGGTCAGGTAGAGTGATAATGGGTGTCATTGTTAAATGGGTTTTCAACTCTAGGAAGGAGTTCTCATAGTTTTCTTATAGAAATTTTGCACAAATCGTCAATAGTACCCTGCCAATCATAAGAAGTTGCATATCTCGGCATATGGCCTCCACCTTTGCTAGATCCACCTTGACTCCATATTTGGACATTATGTTCCCTAAGAACCGTACCTCTTGCAACCAGAACTCACACTTGGAGAATTTTGCATATAAGCGATTATTTCATAGCGTCTCCAAGATGATAGCCAGGTGTTCTTCATGCTTCAGCCTAGTTCGTGAGTATATAAGTATGTCATCTATAAACACAATCATGTACTTGTTCAAGTGAGGCTGGAACACTCGGTTCGTCAAGCCAAAAGGCATCACCCTAAATTCATAGTGTCCGTATCGGGACTAAAAGGCAGTCTTAGGGATATCTCCCTCCTAGATCATGAGCTGGTGATATCCTAACCGGAGGTCTATCTTGGAGAAGTAGGAAACTCCTTTTAGTTGGTCGAACAAGTCGTCAATCCATGGGAGTGGATACTTATTCTTTATGGTGACTTGGTTCAAGTTCCGATAATCTATACACAACCTCACACTCCCATCCTTTTTCTCCACATATAGTACTGGTGCACCCCAGGGAGACTAGCTTGGGCATATGAAACCCTTCTCTAATAGTTCATCCATCTGCTCCTTTAATTCCTTTAATTTTGCTGGAACCATGCGATAGTGTGCTTGAGATATGGGATGTGTTCCGGTGATTACCTCTATAGTAAAATCTAGTTATCAGCTTGGGGGTAATCCTGGTAATTCTTCAAGGAATACATTCGGGTAGTGTTCCACCACTAGGATGCTCTCAAGTCCTTTCTCCGCCGACTTCTCGTTGATGACCATCGTGAGGAAAGCCTAGCAACCCTTATGTATCATCTTTTGAGATTTTATATGAGACACTAAGTACATTTGTCCCTTCCTTCTATCTCCTTGAAAGTATAGTTCGAGTGTTTTAGGAGTGTGGAAAGTTATCACTTTCTTCCTACAATCCACCTTGGCTTGACGGGTACTTAACCAATCCATTCCTAGTATTATTTATACCTCACTTAGAGGTAAGGGGATCAAATCTGCTTCTAGTTTTACTCCTCCAATCATAATCTCACACCCCTTTAACTATTTCTTCCTATTCAATCCTTCTTCTAAGGTTGTGAGGATGTTGAGACTTTGTTTCAGGGAGGTAAGTTCTAGGGGAAGACTCGGAACTAGATCTTCCTTGATGAAGGATCTCTTTGCTCCTGAGTCAAAAAGAGCGTAGACTTTTCTTCCTCAAAATTGTATGTACCCTAATCAACACCTTTCTAGAGAATGAAAAATCTGAATTTCTTTATTAAGTAGGATCGAATTACAGATTTTGTCTAATTTTGGTTAGAGAGGTTTTGGGAAGTACCTGCTATAGTACTAGGGTTTTTCTAGCCTACTCTTGGGTGTGGTTGTATACCCTAGCTGGTAACCTTGTCATGGTATCCTTCCTTGGAGTCCTTGGGTTCCCTTAGGGTGGTCCAAGCGTGTTTTGTTGCTAATTATCATTAAGAGTGGGGCATTCCCTTGCAATGTGCCCTACTTTTCCACATTTGTAACAGGATAAGCATGCTCCCTCGTGGTACCTCTAGCATTTGGGACAGCGAGGGCTCCCTTGTAGCATTATGAGAATCACCTCGCATTGAGGTGGTTACGCGTCCTTCCTCCTTTGGAAACTCACCTTGTTTCCCTACTTAGGGCCACATTGCTCCTTCCATCCCCCATGGCAGTCTTGGCCTTTATCCTCCTTTTGGTTGGCCTACTCCATCCGGTGGCATCGGGTTTGCATTAGGCGCTCACATTTGTGTGCCATACTGATTATGGCTGTCAGATCCGTGGGGCATCCTAGCACTCCCAACTGGTCTCATATGTCCATGTTAAGACCGTCCACAAATCGTTGGCAAAAATCTTCAAGTCTGGCTAGGTCGGGGGTAAAGGGTCTTAACTCGTTAAATTCTGTTTCATACTCCGAGATAGAGTTAAGCCCTTGTCAGAGCCGGAGGAAGTATTGCTTCTTCTCATTGATCAGATGTGAAACTAGGTATTCCTCCGTATTCCTTTCCTCGAATTGCTCTTAGGTGAGGGTGGTGGTATGTAGGCTTCTGACATTATCCCATCACCTTTTTGCGCTGAATTCCAGGAAAAACTCTACTAGGATTACCATATCCTCTAGTGAAATTCTGAATATCCCCATGAGTTTCTTGATATTGGCTAGCCAGTCGATAGTAGTTTCCGCATCATTCTCTCCTAGGAAGGGCTTACATCCCATTTTTTATTTTTATTTTTTTTTCTCAAACTTACATCCCAGTTGACGGAGGGTTTTGTGGTATTTGGGGATGTCAACTAGAGGGGTAATGTTAGCACGAGGGAGAGGGGATTGTACTTCCTCGAGCTTAGCTCGAGAGTTGGTGTCCACCTTAGGGGTGAGGTTGGGTCGTCCAAACACTCGAGTGCTCCAAGTTTAGTCCAGGTAGAACTGTTTGCGTTGTTGGAGAAGTTTCCACAGGGATGGGGTGTTAGGTAGTGTCAGTGACTATGACTCTAGTTCTCTTGGTTCCTCTTTTGGGAGCCATCTATAAATTTTAAAAATTATTCCTTTTAGTTACAACATTATATAGCCTTGATAATGTATTTGAGTAAACAAACTCTAATACCACTCAAGTTGTCATGCCCCGGCCCGGTTTGATCAGATCCCTATGAGCAACCCGTTGTTCCCTTGGGTCTATGAAGGGTTTCACTCTTCTTCTAATCCACGAAGAGTAAGGCGTCCATTTCCCTGTTTTTCCTAGAATAATATTACACAAAATTGAATATATTAAAATGATCATACATGTCTTATAGATCAACTATAGGACGATCTTTAAGGTTGGCTTTACTGGGTTATCAGAAAAGGGGTAAAAGGGAGGGGGTGAGTTCTACAACTTAGTGAGCGGGTGTTGGGAGTGAGTTTTCTAAACATCTTTGGTTTATAAAAACATGCCAAGGTTATCATTTTCTTTTAAAAAGGATTTTTCTCAAATTCAGGTTTCCAAAACCTTGACCATTTCCATATTAGGAGTGTTTAGCTCTCTTAGCTCATCCTCTTGCATCAGGAGGTGTTTAGCAAATAAAAACACGCCCTTCATTAGGAAGAGTAAACACATTCGCAGGTACAACACGTCCACCGCACCCACTTGTGGATCGGAGCATCTTTACTGTCCACCATGATAGAAGCCCGTCCACTTCTACCCTAAGTCAGAGTGGACATCCCAAACATCCGACCCGAATGCCACTTTGTGTCTGTATGAGGATGGAGACCTCATCCTAACCCCACCCCGGTCTCATAACAAAGAAGCTCCCAGAGCTTCAAGACTAACTGGCATGACGAACTGCCCTTATCTCCACCATGTCATCCAACAGCCCTTAGGACCCATCACTACCCCCTAGGGCATCTTGATGGTCTCTACCAGAAGTGCATGCACAAATAATAGTTTTCATATACTTATCCATCCTCTTTGGTGCCAAATGTCCAACGACCCTTACACTTAACCTGACCTGCAACTGTTTGTCTAAGCCGGTTCATTGACCTGGCCCTGATGCAATGTCGCTAGTCCATCGAGCACTATCGATCCTGACTCGGTAACGTGGCGTAACACACAATCAATTTCATTAATTTGGAGATTTTATGGCTCTTCCTAATCAAGTTTATTTATGAGCTTCTACACGTGCCCACTAGCCTTGGGTCCACTGCATGTGTTTTCCAAAACTGGGCATTAAGCCCCATGAGTTGAAAAATCGAGGCCCTAGTCTAGCTGAGTTGTTCAAGCTCCCATCAAGAAAGTCACCCAAATATTTTAAGCAGTTGTCACATAGTCAGCGGAGAACACTTCTAACAAAAATCATATTTTTATCTCACCACACCAACCGAATATGTTGATGGATCCGCTTACAACCGGTAAGCGGTTTTCTCCTTTCCTCATGGAAACTCATCATACAAAATGGGTATGATATTTATACCTACTCACAAATTGTAAGTAGGTTTTTATTTATTGAAAATCGTGCTCAATATCCCAACCGAGTATGACGTTAAGTAATCTCACTCACCCGGTAACTTTGACGCATTCATCCCTAGTCAGATTACAAGTCCACGTGAGCTTTCTCTTGCTGGCGTTCTGGTCTCATGTGTCCCTACATGATTTGGTTATTATTATCAATGAAGGTTCGACATAACAGCATTCATTTTCTCACGTATGAGTCACTAGGCCCAAATTTTTCATTAATTGCATCTAGGTCCCTAAAGTTCATTTTTCTTGACTTTCGGTCCCTAATGCTAACTTTTCCCCAATTTGAATCCCTAGGCTAACATTATCCTTTTTGGATCCTCAATTTGCTCAAAATTGTGTAAGGGGCTCAAGTTTTCCAATTTTCCAATTAGGTCCCCAATTTACCAAAAATTATGGTTTTTCCCATACTTTGCAAAAAAAAGCCATTTGGCCCCAAATTTTTCAAAAATTGACAAATTGGTCCTTCAACATCTTTCTCAATATCAATTAGCCATCAAGTTTGAGAAATTGCAAGGAGGTCCCTCAATTTTTTGAAATCCCCAAAATTTCCCCAATTTCACCTCTTTACATTGACCGAATTTGATTTCTTCAAATAGGTCATCCAATCAGGGTTAATTGCTCCAATTGATGGCATGGATCAGTTCCTACACTTCCATAAGATTAAATGGAGCTTTCAATCATAGAATTTGAGTCTGAAATGAGCTCAAATGAAGCTTCACCGAAAAACTGTTCGAAGAGGTCAAGCTCATTAGAATCGAGGAGACGGCAGCTATCTAATAGCAAACTCCAGTCAATCTAAGAATCAATGGAGAAGTGCCGGCATGATGGAACAGTGAAGCAGCTCCGGCGGACCAAAGCTGCCCTATTTCAGTGAATCTGAAATCGGACATTTTGAGCCCTCCTTAGACCAAACCAAGCCCTCCCACGGCCAAATTAGGACTCAAAGGTAAGCCAATTCAGCTCCCCTCTACAATTTCCGGCCGGTGCTAGAGAGAGAACCGGCAAAATTTCAATGATGAAATTCTAACTCAATTTGGCATCATTTGATGTAATTCTTGATTCTAGGATGATCCTCAAGATGAGAGCTATCTGCCCAGATCGAAAGCTCGGACCGTCGTGCCCTCACCGATGAGAAATTGAAGCTCTCTCTTTTTACAATCTATTTTCTGGCGAAGCTCCGTTTGAGCTCATTCCGGCGTTAAAATCTGTGATTTCAAAGTTCCTTAGAATCGTATGAACATGTAGGAACTCAATTTCAACTCCAACTTCAACAATTAGAGATGTTTGATCGGTCAATTTGATTAAATCAAATTCGGCAGTGTTGAACAGTTGAAATTGGGGGAAATTTGGGGATTTTCGAAATTCGAAGGACCAAAATGAAATTTTATGAAATTGAGGACCAATTGGGCATGAAAATAATGTTGGAGGACCAGTTGAGAAATTTTAGAATTTTTAGGGCAAAACTTACCATTTTTGTAAAGGAAGGGCAAAATGGTAATTTTGGAAAAGTTGGAGGACCAAATTGGAAATTTGAGAAATTAATCCCCCTTTTGTGAAATGGAATAAATTGAGGTCCTATGATAAATTTTAGAAGTTTCGAGACTCAATTTGAGGAAAAATCAGCATTTGGGACTTAAAGTTAAAGAGAAATAACTTTAGGAACCTAATTGCAAATAAATGAAAGTTTGACTTTCTCATTCATTTGGAATGAATGAAGGCAATTAGGTTGAACGATAATGAACCAAGATGTTCATATCATGTAGGAACACGAAGTATCGGGAATGCCAGCAAGGACAAGCTCGTGTGAATACCAAGAATCGATCTAGTGGAATTCACGGTATTAACGGGTAAGTGGGTTTACTAACATCATACCCGGTTGGGATGATGAGCACAACTTAAAGATAAAAACCACTTATCGGTTGTGAGTGGAAATTTTATATCATACCCGGTAGTGGATGATAAGTACTTCGGTATAAAAACCCACTATTTAGTTGTATTTTAATCATCACCACTTAGAGAAAGTGATGTGAAAATTATGTGGAAAAACTATTTACCGGTTGTAAGTAGATCATACCCGGTTAGTATGATGAGACTTCCTCGAAGGAAGTTGAAAACCCGTCAATCGGTTATGAACGAAGATGTCCTTATACCGGTTGGTATAATGGACAGTGAAAACCTTTTTTATCAGAAGTGTTCTCCCCTGATTGTATGCCAATGCTTAAACTATTTGGGAGACCTTCTTGACGGGAGCTCGAATAGCTCTTATAGGTCGTGGGCCTCGATTTTGGAACTTGAGGGCTAGAATGCCCAGTTTTTTTAAAATCTCGTACAGTGGGCCCAAGGTCAGTTGGCGCAAGCAGGAGCTCGTAAACAAACATGATATATGTGCCATAAAACTTAATAAGTAAATTGTTCGGCCGTGGTACCAAGATAGGACCGACATGCTCAGTCAACTAGCGACATTGCGACATGACAGGTCGACGGACTAGTCAAGACAAACAACTACGGGTTGAGTTGAGAGTCAGGACCGTTGGACCAGTAGCACCACATATTACATGGCTTGATAAGAAAACATTGTTTGTGCATGCACTGTCAGTACGGGATCATCAAGACGTCCATGAGGGGTAGTGATGCATACTAAGGGCATTAGACGACCTGGTGGCTATAACGGTAGTTCGTCGTTCCAGGTGTTTGTGCGAAATCTGGAGTAGCACCAAGTGCATGAGACCGGGGTGGGGACAGGATGAGGTCTCTGTCCTCATACGAACACGAAGAAGTGATTTCGGGATTGTGGGTCGGATGTCACGTACAACCACTCATTCCCAGGGTAAAAGCAGTCGTACTTCTATCCGGGTGGCAGGAAAACTCGCTCCGAAGCCACTAGCGGGTTCAATAGTCATACTGACTTGCGAATATGTGTAACCTTCATGATGAAGGATGTGTGTTGGGTGATTACACACCGGTAACGAAGAAATCGTGCAAAAAACCCAAATTTTTAAACGAAGGGATTTTTGAAAAAGAAGGGAGTCTAGCACACTCCAATAATAATTATTTTCTTAAAAGTCAAAAGTTTTTGAAAACCCATTCACTGAGTAGTTGTACTCACCCCCTCCCTTATATCCCTTTCAAGAAATCCCGGAAAGCCTACCCTTAAAGACCGCCTACTAAGATGCCTGTAAGACAGGTATGTAAAGTTTTAAATTTCATGCAGTTTTGATTATGCTATTCTAGGTAAAAGGTGGAGGTTAAAGGATACCTTACTCTTTATGGTTTACAATAAGGGGGAACCCTTTATTAAACCGGGAGAGTGGCGGGTTGATCACTGGGATCTGACCAAACCAGGTCAGGACGTGACAGATCCAGTCCCAAACAATGTTGTCTTCTTCCTTGGGATGACAACACTATTCATATGGCAGAAAAACCTTCCTTTTCCGACGAGGGAATATTCCGTCTAATTTGGGAATTTTCTAAAGAGGATAAGCTCGACCAATATGGAAACTGGTCGGGTAGAGGTTCCCCAAGCTCCCTATATAAAGAGCTCCACTCCATTCACCCTCCGCACACCTCAAATTGTCCTCCTCTCCAAAGAGCTCCATTTTCCAGTGAAGCTCAAACTAGAGCTCTGACTTGGGCACTTTTCTCAGCCTTAGAAGGCAAACTCGGGTTCTACATACTCTAAGGGAAGTCTGCTACCTGACAGTAACCTCCCTTCGACCCAAGGATCGCCGGAGAAGCATTGGCGGGATCGAACAGTGAAGCGGCTCCATCGGTCCGAAGCTGCTGTTTTGGCCAATCAGAATTTGTCCAATTCAAACCTCCTATAGACAAACCAAGCCTTCCCATAGTCCCCCACTGTAAACCCTACCCCTTAAGGATAAGAAAATTGGGGAAAGAACCGGTCAACCCAAGAGAGATAATCGAATCGGTTCACGAACCTCAACCATTAGAGAAAGGGCAAATTAGGAAATTTACAAATCCCAAGTGAGCCAAAGAGTTATAAAAATAATGGAAAGGGGCTTTGGAACAAATTGGAAGAGAAAACCAGACCGATTAAGGTGAACTAGATCTGAACCAATTTGTACCGATTTGAACCATCATTGAACCGGTTGCTAAATTCATTTTTCTAGGTGGCTTAAAATATTCAAATTGGGAAATTGAAGCCACCATTGGACAGAGAATGAATTTAGAAATTTTTAATTTTGAAAAAAATCGGTCGAATTGGGCCTAAACTGGCCGATTTAAGCATTGAACCCGGTTCGGGCCGGTCCTGTCCGGTTCAGAATAGTATTTTCTTCTTCCTGCAGATGATGACACTGTTCACTTGCTGGAAGAATGGACAACACCAACAAAGATGAAGCACCTCCATTCAGGGTAATTCAAGCCATGAATGAGCACCATAAAGGTGCCAAGCAGTCGGGCAGAGAGTCTCCGAGCTCCCTATCTAAAGAGCTCATCTCCATTCATCCTCCTCACACCTGAAAACTCCATTCTCTCTCAATTGCTCCATTTTCCAATGAAGCTCGAACCAGAGCCCCGACTTGGGCAGTTTTCTCAACCTTAGAAGGTGAGGTCAAGTTATTTAGACTCTAGGGGAGGTAAGCTTTCTAATAGCTACCTCTGTTTGATCCGAGGACCGACATAGAAGCGCAGGCAGAATCAAACAATGAAGCAACTCCGACGAACCGAAGCTGCCCTGTTTCGGCCGAGCTGAAATCAGCCAAAGTCAACCCTCCTCCAGACAAACCAAGCTCTCTCAAAATACCCACAGCCCTTATACGACCTCAACTGAGCTGAAAGGTAAGCTAATTTGGCCCTCCTCAAACGTTGTAGATCAAAGATAGATAGAGAAACTACGGAATTTTACTAACAAAATTCTCCCTTAATTCAAGGTCAATTGTAGGAATTCTTGATCCTAGATGGTACCTCAGGAAGAGAGCTACCTTCCTTGATAGAGAGCTTAGACCGCTGCACCTCCGATAGTAAACTTTCGAAGATTTCTCTCTCTACGCTCAATTTCACTTCCGATAGTAAGTTTTGATGTTTAAAATACCACTAAATAGTAGGTTTTCATACTGAGGTACTTATCATCCCCAACCGAGTATGATATAAAATTCTCACTCACCCGATAATACAGTGAAATTCCACTTAGTCAGGTTCTGTCCTTAGCAAGCTAGACCTCAACTAGCGTTCCTGATGTCTTGTTCTCCTACACGAAATGAACATAATTGTTTATTATTCTTTGGCCTAATAGCCCTCATTCATTCCAAATGAATGAGAAAACTCAACTTTACATATATTTGCAATTAGGTTCCTAAAGTAATTTTTCTTCAACTTTAAGCCCCTATTGCCGGGTTTTTCCTAAATTTGAGTCCCGAAACTTTTAAAATTTATCTTAGAACCTCAAATTATTTAATTTCGCACAAAGGGGTTTAATTTCCCAAATTTCCAATTTGGTCCCCCAACTTTTCCAAAATTACCATTTTGCCCTTCCTTTACAAAAATGGTAAGTTTTTCCCCAAAAATTCCAAAATTCCTCAATTGGTCCTCCAACATTATTTTCATGCCCAATTGACCCTCAATTTCATAATTGCATTTTGGTCATTTAAATTTCAAAAATCCCCAATTTTCACCCGATTTTTCCCCCAATTTCAACTCTTCAACACTACCAAATTTGATTTTATTGTAAACTGGCTCGGTTTTCTTACTCGATTTGACTAGTTCTTTTTCTGGATTTTCTTAACTCAAAAGTGCGGGGTTTCCACTTCAGGTAAAACTCAGGGACTTCTATCAGGGTGGATGGTAAATACACTCCAATCCACAAGTAGGTGCGTACCCTTCCTAATGAATGGTGTATGTTTTTTGTGAAACACACCTAATATGGAAATGGGAAAGATGTTTTGAAAACCTTGAAAATAGTTTGAGAATCCTTGAAAAAGAATTGGAAAACCTTGGAAAAAAGTTTTGAAAACTAGAATTTTAAGAAAAGCATTCTTAAATAAAATAAGGAGTTTGACACACTACGATTAAAGTTGTTTTTGTGAAAACTCTCACCCAACACCCATTCACTAAGTTGTCGAACTCAGCCCCTCCCTTTACACCTTTTTAGGTAACCAAGGGAAACCAAACCCAAAGACTTTCCTATAGCTAAACCTGCAAGACAGGTATGTAAGATATTTAGTTTTGATTAATGCTATTCTAGAAAAGATATAGGTGAAAGGACGCCTTACTCCTTGCGGTTAAGAAAAGGGTGAAACCCTTCATTAACCAAAAGGAGTGACGGGTTGCTCATGGGGATCCGATCAAACTGGGTCGAGGCGTGACACCCACGACCATCACACAACCTCCACAGAGTCAAAAGGTAAGCCAATTCAGCCCTCCTCCATCGTTGTAGATCGGTTCTAGAGAGAGAAAGTGATGAACATCATTAACAAAATTTGCTTTGATATTGGCATCAATTTTAGCAATTCTTGATCCTAGAAGGACCCTAAAGACAAGAGCTACCTTCCTAGATCAAGAGCTCAGACCGCCGCACCTCCGAGGGTAAACTTTCAAAGTTTTCTTTCTCTACGTATAGCTTTCCGACGAAGCTCCGTTTACACTGATTTTGAACCCAAATGTTGCAATTCAAAGCTCAATTAAATCATATGGAAGTGTAGAAACCGATCCATACCATCAATTGGAGCAATTAAACCCATTTGAATGGCCAATTTGAAGAAATCAAATTCGGTCAGTAGAGAGGGGTAGAAATTGGGAAAATTTTGGAAATTTCAAAAATTTGAAGGACTTAAATGAAATTTTCAAAATTGAAGGTCAATTGGCAATGAAAAAGATGTTAGAGGATCAATTGGTCAATTTTTGAAAGAATTGGGGCTAATTGACCATTTTTGGTACTTAGGGGCAAAATGGTAATTTGTAAAAGTTGGGGGAACAACTTGGAAATTTGGGAAATTTGAGCCCCCATACCATTTTGAGAAAATTAAGAACCCAAGAGGGATGTTTGAAACCCTAGGGGCTTAGTTAAAAATAATTGAGCATCTAGGGACCTAAAGTCAAAGATTATGGACTTTAGGAACCTAATTGCAATAATGTAAAAATAAGGGCCTAAATAGAAATACATGGAAATAGAAGGGTCATTCATGCCAAACTATTCCTAACAAGGATACTCAGACCATGTAGGAATGAATTTGGATAAGAACGTGAGCAAAGAAGCTTGAACAAGATATTGAAGGCTGACTGAGGGCAAACACGTCATAGTCACCGGGTGAATTGGACAATTTAAACGTCATACCTATTCGGGGTGATGAATACATTTATTAACTAAAAACCTACTTACCGTACTTTTTATACATCACACCCGGTGGGGTTGATGGACACTTTTACGAAAGGGAAAACATGGTTACAAGTTGTAAGCAGACCTACCTCTATCATCACACCCGGTTGGTGTGATTAGTACCTTAAATGGATTTTGTCAGAAGTGCTCTCCCCTTACTGTGTGTCATTGCTTAAACTATTTGGGAGACCTTCTTGATGAGAGCTAGAACAGCTCTAATAGGCCAAGGGTCTCGAATTTGAGCTCATAGGGCTCAAGGCCTAGTTTTTGAAAAATGCGTGAAGTGGGCCAAAGGACAGTGGACACAAGTTGAAGCCCGTAAACAAACATGAATAGGAAGAAACATGAAAAACTCTTATTTAAAATGGAAATTAATTGTGTCATTCACCATGGTACCAAGTTAGGACTGACAATGCTTGATGGGTTGGCGATAGTGCATAAGAGCTAGATCGTTGGATCGGCCAAACAAACAGCTACATGTCGGGTTGAATGTCGGGGTCGTTGGACCATCGCATCAAAGAGAATGGCTAAATTATGAAACTATTATTTATTCATGCATTTATGGATTTGAGACCATCAAGATGTCCAAGGGAGTAGTGATGGGTTCCAAGGGCTGTTATACGACATGGTGGAGATAAGGACAGTTCGTTGTGCACGAGACCGAGGTGGGTTCAAGATGAGGTCTCCATCCTCATACTAACACGAAGTGAATTTAAGGTCTGAGGGTCGGATGTCCACTCAAACTCAGGATAGAAGTCTGGGACTTCTATCAAGGTGGACGACAAAGTCGCGCGTTGATCCCCAAGTGGGTGCAGTCTAGGATTGCCCTACAAATGTTTGTACCCTTTATGATAAAGGGCGTGTGTTTGTTTGTTGAATGCCTCTCGAGGCAAGGGGTGTTCTAAAAAAGATAAACAAACAAAGGCTTTAAAAGGATTAAATGTTTTAAAGAACAGTGTGCTAAATATTTTGATAAACTAAGTGTTTTGAAACTCATTTCCCCAACACCCACTTACTAGGTTGTAGAAACTCACCCCCTTCTTTAACCCCTTTTCAGTAAGAAAAATGAACCCTTAAGGAATACCTCGAAGCCAAACCCTTAAGACATGAATGTAAAGTTTTAACACATTAAGTTTTGTATAATGTTATTATTCTAGGAAAAGCAGGTAAAAGGATGCCTGACTCCTCGCAGTTTACAAGGAAGTGAAATCCTTCTTAGACTAAAGGGAGTGGCAGGTTGCTCACGGGGATCCGACCAAATCGGGTTGGGCATGACAATAATGGTCATAACTAATAAGACTATTGATTGCGTATGCTATGAGTTCGAAACCATCGAGGCACCCGGTATGGGGTACTAGTGGTTCTAAGGGCTATTGGACCATCCGGGGAGAATAAGGGAAGTTTGTCGTCCAGTATGTCGGGAAGCTCGAGGACCTTCATGCGCACTGAGACCAAGGTCAGAGGGGGAGTGGTCTCGTCCCATATTTGCAGACATGAAGTGTGATGTGGGTCGGGTAATTGATGTCCACTCAAACTCTTGGTAAAAGTCATGGACTTCTACCAGGGTGGACGATAAAGTCGCTCTTGTCCACAAGTAGAACAATTAGAGACTATACTATGAACATATGATCCCTTTTGTTGATAAAAGAGCGTGTGATGCATGTCAACCCAGTTTTTCGGAAAGAATACCTCACGATGATAATGAGGAAATGATAGAAAGCATTAGTATGAATTTAAAGAAATGAAAAAAAGTCCAAACGGACCCATCCTTACGATACTCGCTCACTGAATTGAAAGACTCACCCCCTCCCCTTTTCCTTTTTAGGAAGGGAATCATCAGAACCCGATAACCAGATCCTTCAAACCCATGTACTTTATTAATTAAAATTTCTTGATATAACAGTTTTGATAGTTTCGTTCCAGGGAAACTATGATAAGAAGTATGTATGACTCCCCACGGTTTCAGAGAGAGTGACCCCTTTGGGTCAGATGGAGTAGCGGGTTGCTCACAGGGTTTCGACCAAACTAGGTCGGGGCATGATAGTACTGGTGGCCAGGTATGAAAAGAGAGATCACGGAGTATGTGTTTTAATGTCTCTCTTGCCAAAAAAATCAAAGCTAAGTATCAGAAGTTGACTGGACTTCTCCAACCGCTCCCCATTCCAGATTGGAAATGGAAGAACATTACCATGGACTTCATGATGGGGTTATCCCTATCAACTCAAGAACACGACTCTATATGGGTCATAGTGGACAAACTCACCAAGGTTACACACTTACTGCCAATGAAGCTGACGAACCCGATGGAAAAGTTGGCTAGGTTATACATCGCATAGATAGTATGCATGCACGGGGTCCCAGAATCTATAGTCTCGGATAGGGATCTGAGCTTTACTTTAAGATCCTGGCCAAGTTTGCAGAAATCACTCAGGACGAGTTTACACATGAGCATTGCATTCCATCCCTAGATGGATGGACAGTTCGAAAGGATGATCTAAACTCTTGAGGAAATGCTCTGAGCTTGTCTCTTGAACTTTGGAAAGAGGTGGGAAGACTACATATGACTCATGGAGTTTGCGTACAACAATCAATACTAAGTGAGCATCTAGATAGCTCTGTATGAAGTGTCGGGGTTCATCATATTTCAGAATTGAGGAAAGTTGAACCTACAGTACATCAGTCCCTCCCAAATCACCAAGGAGATTAGATTGGTGAAGTACAAGCTTCTCCTTTCGCCAGAGTTGGACCAGATCCATGACGTCTTCCACGTGTTCATGCTAAGGAAGTACGAACCATACTCCAAACACGAGATAGACAACCTTCCTCAAGAGTTAGAAGAGACTCTATCCTACCCAATAGAACTTGTGTGCCTGCTCGACTGCTAGGAGAATAATCTTTGGAGATTCCAATGGTGAAGGTCCTCTAGCGAAATGATGAGGTAGAGGTGGAAACTTTGCAACCTGAGGCAAGGATGAGAGAAAATATCTAAGGTTGTTCGAACTCTCCCTTGACCCGGGACTATAAATGGAAAATCATGTACAATCAATATTATTAAAATAAATACAACTAGTTTTGAGGACAAAACTCTTAAAAGGAGGGGGTGGTTGTAAGATCGAAAAATCCCAACTTGATAATTAGACCGAGTTGAACCAGAAAGTGGGATTGAATCAGGAGAGTAACGTAAAATTAGGAAATGAAATTGAACTGGAAAGAAGGAAGGGATCGATGGAGAGGCCAAGAGGGGTCAGAAAGGTTCATGAGAAATCCTTAGGAGTGTCTCGAGAAATGGAGCCATTGATTGGGAGAAAACCGAGAGAGAACCAATTTGAACTAGGTTCAAGCTATATAGACTCACAAAACCCCTTGAATTTTTAAGGGGTCAGAAAAATTCAAATTGAGCGGTTCTTGAGTCCATTCAATAGAAATTGAATTTATAGTTTTTAGATAGTTTTATTTTCTTAAGACTAGCTAGAAAGGGAGAGATCCAGGCCAAAATCGTCAAATCAACTGAGATATTTGTCGAATACCGGTTCGCTACATTGCAGACCGATCGGCTAAGATGTCAAGCGCACATACGTGAGGAGTGCGGTTGTGTGTCATCTTCCTCACCCGACTCTTAGACCCGAATACTCTTTTTTAACCCGACATCGCATCACATACCTACCGACTCCACCGCTTGGGGAAATAAATTTATTTCCATCACCACATTCTATGGATTAATGAAAGGATGTTGTGGATAGATAGTCACACAAATCTAGATCAGAGCCATATAAATTGGGGTTGTTCCCTAATCGAATTTTGCTTAGAATTCCCTCTCAACCACTAACTACTCCCAACTTCGGCTACCTTGCTACCAAATTGCCTAACTCCTCGGTTCGACCATCTAGGTACCCCTGGAAAGCTAAGGACCCCAACTTTCCATTGCTATCTCTCTCAACCTTCAACTTTGACTCCATGGTCACCAGCAAGATCGCATAATACTCGATCTCTCACGACTAGAAATAATGCAGTTGTTTTAGAGGCCAATTCCGATAGCCACGATTTCCCTCATGAGCTAAGAAAACTTCGGTGATTCCCTTATACTACCAGCTTTCCATAGCCTCTGGCCTTGCCTGATTTGAGCAATAATTAGATCTAAATTAAATCATGTAAGTCTCATATCATGGGTTAAGTGGCCAAGCTAACTAAGATGCTAATTATATGAGCTACAAACCACTATTGGAGCTAATTCAAGTGGCCACGGACTATTGAGAGAGTCAGCTTTCAAATCGCACTAGGCTCAACAGACGATATACCACTCTGGTGAGTTACTAGCTCTGGCCCGACTTTTACCTATGTGCGTGCAAGTTTTCGATCAATCCTGATCAAAGCAATTTCAACCGACTCTGGCCAAAGTAACTTTACGATGGGCTAGGGGAGGCCAGGGGATCTCTCCACTTAGTTTGATATTTTTTTGAGATACTTTGTTAGTGGGTCAAAGGTTAGGAACTAAATTAAAAATATTTGAAATTTAGGAAACCTAAATGGAATTGAGATTTATATGGGGTCTTCCTAATGGTCAAACAATGTTTTAGGGAAAATTGGAATGTTTGATTAAGTTTGGGGATCAGTTTTCTCTAATGAGGAAGTTTTAGGAACCTATTTACAATAAAGGCAAATTTAAGGACCAAAGTGCAAATATGTGTAATTGCACGAGCAAAAGGAAACATTTGGATAGTTCAAGGACCTAAACTTAATTAGAAGAAGTTTAGAGACCTAAATGAGAAATTTGGGGTCAAATGGATCCTGAAGTCTAAGTACTCAAGAAGAGGGGCAAAATAGTAATTTTGCCCAAACTTAGGGGCCTTTCAATAATTAATGAAACATAAGACTTGGAATGGTTGCAATACCTAACTAGTACCCTAATGGGACTCAAGGAAACTTAGGGGCCCAATTGAAGGACTTGAGAGAGTCCAATGATCAAGAAAATGAAACCACAAGGTGGTGAGTTTAGGAAATGTAGGCACTCCATAAGTGATAATTAAAAAGAGGAGTTTAGGCCCAAGAGGTTAACATTAAAGAAGGTTAGACCAAGGGTCGAGGTACCAACTAGTAAGTCGAGTAATTGGGATCCGGAATAGGCTAAACCAAAAAATCATAGGACGGGTATGGTTGGTGAATTATGAAATGGTCATAACTAAGGTTGACCCTATTATTTCTATACCTTGCAGAGAACACAAGAAGTACTCAAGAGAAGCTAGAGTGAATTTTGAAAACCCCATGAAATGAACAAGTTCTATGAATAGAGGTGAGTGGGTTACTATACCTTGTAGAGAACGCAAGAAAAACTAGAGCGAATTTTGAAAACCCCACGAAATGAACAAGTTCTATGAATAGAGGTGAGTGGGTGTTGACGGAGAGTTCGATTGGACTGACCAGAGCATAAATTAGTATGTTTGATTTATTTTGTGAATATGAGTAGAAAACTTGTCTTGGAACTCAAATAAGTAGTGCAAAAATGAATAAGTCAATGCCCATTAAAACAAAAGTGATTTTAAAAGATAAAGTCATATTTGATCACAAGACTAGGGCATATGGTGTGAATCCGGTTCTGAGAAATCGAGGAAATTGTTTTGCCTTGAAGTATGTCGTGGGACCCAAGTCTAAGGAAAGATGTTCAGTTGAATGATAAGGAGAGACGACTTAGTGATGGGTCAGGCTACCGGGATTTATTTCATTATGTGGGCAGTTGGTTGAATGAGGGACCAGACTTCCGAGCATATCCATATTATTAAGCATGCTGATTTTGATTCATAATTGTATGTGTGTGAATTGGGGAGTTGGGTGAGAGATGCGCCGAGCTCACGCTAATGAGATGTTATAAGCACCATTACATGATTGGTCATGAGTACCATGAGTATTATCACTGGTCATGTTATTTATTGTTGTGAATACCAGTATAGGAGAGGGGACGATGGATGGATGTCTGAGTGATTGTGTCACTGCTCAAGGGAAAAAGGAAAGGAGATCGGGGAGTAATTGTGTGTAATCTTCCATGTTTCTCAAGATGCTCGGATGATGTACAGGCATCGTCTCAATACACCGATGTGATGAGATGATGCCAAAATTGAGTCACAAGTATACGAGGCATGGGCCGACAAGGGATGATAATACTGCCATGACCCCGGGTGTGGAGATACCTAGCTACAAGACAACACTCGAGTAGCGTCGGTTGTGGTAGAGTATCGTGTGACTCCCACTCTCTAGTTCCTTGTTTGATATTGTCTAAGTCGTGATACACTCCCGGAGTTATATATATTTTAGTCCAAGTAACCCATTGTGTGCAGGCTTGAGTGCTCATCGTGTGTGGGTGAGCGGTCACGAGGTGACCATGACCCTAGGTGCTGAGACACCCACCTGTGACATGACACTCGAATAGTGTCAATTATGGTAAAAGTATTCTCGGGACTCCCACACTTCTATTTCCCAGTTTGGTATCGTCAAGGCGGTGGTACACTCTGAGTCGTGTTGTTATTGTTTAGGCCTAAGTAGCCAGGTTGAGGCCCGGGCTATGAATAGCCCGGAAGTGGCATCCGAATGTAGGCCATGATCGTGTGCGGGATGTGAGCTCCCGGTGTTTGTATATCTAATGCTAACTGTGTGAAATAACATAAACGGGGAGATCAAAAATAACTTGATCGTAGCATAAACTACGAGTTGGATATCTCGACACTAGTGTCTATATGGACAAAGTAAACCACGGGACTTGTAAGATTAAGTATGAGTAATGAGATATGGGAAAAGATCTATGTTGTGAGTCATGTAGTGGCATAACGTTAGCAATTTATTCACTAAGTTGTGAGCTCACCCAGTTCCTTAAACATATTTTAAGCTAAGATAAAATCTGCGAGTAAGTAAAGGGAATGAACTTTCTAAGGAAAAAATCCGCCTAAGGTAAACTCATATCATTCTCACGAAATTGTTTTATATTTTATCATATTGCTATTGTTTTCGGGGTATTTGACAAATTATCTTATGGGCTAACGAGAAATTTTGAAAAAAAAGTTTGAATTTTTGCTAGGTTTTACATATATTTTTATGAAAAACTCAAATCACTCCAATTTTTAATTTAATTAATTTACCATCCATAGTGGTTATGGACAGTAACGAACTGAAGGGCACAAGTATATTATCGATAAAATCGGGTCAAAATGTGATATATAGCCTAAAAGTATAATTTATATTTGGATCTTCCATTTTTACAACTTTGACGGGCACATTACCTAATTTTAAAATATTATTCACATTCATATGATTTCAAACTAATTGATAATGAATTTGTATGAAAGAAACTTAATTTTCCCTCCCATGGTGCCAACAAACTTAATTTTTCATCCTATCGTATGGGCCAAAATATATAATTATTTTCAATAAACTAGGGTCTATCGGCTAAAACTTTTATACCATTCTTGAATTATTGAATTTAAAGGAGAAGCAATTATTATATTTTCATTAATTTTTCAATCATAATAGCGGATGAGTTTACAAAGATTACCTGGTCAGTTTATCTACGTACTTTCGAGTAGCTATAGGTTTCTCATGTTTTATGCTATTGATTCCATTTGGTTCCGAGAGAGAATGATCCTATAACCCATGCTATAGATGATAGATTAAATTAGAAGGCTACAAGTGACCCAAGACTCTTACACAGTCACAAGCGGCTCCTACCATGCTACGCGATGGGACCCCATAATGTTAATGTAAATGCTGAAGCTCACGATGATAGAACGAGATGGAAACTATCGTGAAAGAATAGAATAAAAGGAATTAGTGTCTTTCAATTCCAGTGCGCCCTAAGGCAATAACGGAATGTGGCGCTAGAAGAGCTAGTCATACCAATTTACGAATATAATAATAGCTAGTAAAATATAATAGTATAATAATATAATTTTATATTAAATAAAATAAAAAATATTATAAATTTATAATATTAAATAAGTTACACTAATTATAATTAATAACTTTTAATTATAAATAAATTCAAATTATTATTACTATACCATACTTTCTCATATTTTATTATAATTATTTGGTTGGTATCAAATACCATACTAAAAATTTAACTTGTTATATGCACTTATTTTGAGGAAAATATATAACTCAGAGTAAATTATTAATACTCATGCAAACTAAAAAAATCATAAACTGCTAATATATAATTATTGAGTATTAATTTAAAATTATATGTGAAAAATATATAACCAATTATAAATTTTGATAATATTATCTTAAATTTAATAAAATAAAAAATTATTATATTAGTTATAAATGATAATTTTTAAATATATATAAATTCAATTTATTATTTACGCAATTATTTTTTAAATAATTAAGAGTGAAAAGATTTCTCACAATATTTTTTTTAAAAGAAATGTAATAATATGTACCCAATGTTCGAGCTCCAAGAACGTGAATGTGCTAAAATAACAAAAATGTATTTATTGCAATATTTAAGAAGATTAGCTTTAAGGGTTTACTAATTTGTCTTAGGGTGAAAAACTATTTTTGGAGTAACTGGCTTAAACGATTTGTAATGGAAAGAAATGCAACTAAATTCTTTTAAGCTTCATTTGATTTGATGAAGGTGTAGCATTCGTTCGTTCCTCCTCTGGTTTCGTTACTTCTTGAGTAGATGATTATTATGTGGATTTGCAAATCATAGATTCAGAAATAAAATCCTTCTCCAAGGATCTTGCTTCATTGACCTCCTCGTGAGTCTGCGAGTGATAATATGAAAACCTATAAAATCTATATTTTCTGCAAAAAATATTGTTTCACCGCATGAGAAGCCAATAGCTTTCTTACATAATCAGCATTTGTCCCTGGAATTGAATTTCTCTATTTAAGCCGACATTATTCATATGGTTAGTCTTCATCAGTTTCATTTCCTCTCCAATATTTCTGCCTGTCGGTAGTTTCGAACCTTTAGAATGCTCCCAAGAGTTCTCCTTTCCGAGGGTAATGTCCTCATCTGGATTTCTCCCAAGATTTCTGTACTGAGTTGCCCCACTATCTTCCAACCGCCCCTTTTTTTTGCGCAATATTCCAACCTCCTTTGACATTCTACATCTGCAGCTAGATTTTGTATAACGTGGGCAATTCACCCATAATTGCTCACTCGTTCAAACTCTTGGGCAGTTTTCTGTGTCCGCTTCTCTTTCTTATTGGGCCAATCTCCAACTTTATTCATGAATTCTATTCCGATGGCTCTCGGCCTCTAGACCGTGGCCTAGTAATCCAATATACAACCAACTTTATCAAACATATGTTTTGGATATTGATGATACACCTAAATCGGGCGGCCGACATACACACAATTATGGGCAGTACTGAATTGAATAGGAATAACAATGTTAAAGGCAACTCCTGTCATATCACGTGTCTCTCTGGTCTATATGGAGTAATGTCGTTTTCCTAAGTGATTCCCCTGCCCTAATCTTCTTTCGGGTGAACTCCGTTCATTCTCTCGTGCTGCACATTGTTCATCTAGTTACAGCCCTCCTTTGTAATCAGGATTGATAAGAAATCCTAAATAGGAATAACAATGTCAAAGGCAACTCCTGTCATATCACGTGTCTTTCCGGTCTATATAGAGTAATCTCGTTTTCCTAAGTGATTCCCCTGCCCTAATCTTCTTTCGGGTGAACTCCATTCATTCACTCGTGCTGCACATTGTTTATCTAGTTACAGCCCTCCTTTGTAATCAGGATTCATAAGGTCGTATGCTCGTGGATGTTTCTACCTTTATGTGTTTTGCTCCTATTGGAATGGCGTTTCCAGCCTGTTAATCTTGGTGTTACCTATTTGACAGCCTCAAACCTAAGTTTTAGGAAGATTCATCCAATTACTTGTCCTTCACCTACCAATTATATTATTGAAATTCGGGAGTAAGCTCTCCTGTAGATAGTTGAGTCTAAGCCGTAGTGATTAGTAGTCCCCTAATTGGGTACTTTACTTACTAAATTTTGAAAATTTTTATTGTCTCTATCTTTAATATCTAAATATAATTCCAATATATTTTATGCCTATTAGGATTATCCCAAAAATAAATACATTTAATTGAAAAGTTTTGTAATATCGAGGATTAAATTAACATGTTTTCGAATACCTAGTAATAAATTTGTAATAAAATAAAATTTAATTAATAAAGTGCAAATAACAGTATTTATATAAGTAAATTGTGACTTGTAGGCAGTACAATGACCTAAATATAATTAAAGAAAATTTGGGAACTTGAACGAGAAAAATAGAGAGTAAAGTGGTCTTAAAAGTTAATTTATAAAAAATTAAGGAAAAATAATAATTTTATCCAAATATAGAGACCATTCAACAATTTATAAGAAATAGGGATTGGAATTGTTCTCAATGGAAAGATTTGGGAAAATTTAAGGTCAAAATAGTGAAGTTTTAAAGTATAAAAGTAAAATGATAATTTTACTCAAGTTAAGGACTAAATAATAAATTTAGAAAATTAAGACTAATATTTAGTAAATAAAGAAAAGATGAGCACTTCAATAAGTGTAAAGTAGAAATGAAATAACCTTAAACTCGGATGACTAACCTTAAAAAAGTTTAGGGATAAGAGCCGTTTCACCAACTTGTAGGTTGGATAGTTCTTGCCCATGGGGCAAACCTGTAAATTCATGAAGAAATTTCGGTATATTGATTTAAGAAGGATTAGGGGTGAAACTTACCTCTTTATTGCTAAACATAGTAGAAGAAGCATGAGATCACTCAGGCGAGATCAATAGTGGGATCTTCGAAACCCCTTGGAACGAACAAGTTCTAAGAATATAGGTGAGTGAGAGTATTGACGACGAGTCAGATTTGACCAACCAAAGCACATTGCATAGTTATTGTATAACTGCTTCAACAGGTAGAAAGATTAACCTTAAAACTTATATAAGAATTGTAAAATGACTAAATACATATCCAATAAAGCAAATATTACTTTGAAGGTTAAAAGTAAAAAAGGAGATGTCATAAGATCGGTATATTATTTTATCGAGGCCAATTGGGGCCGGATAATTGGGACTATGTGCTCACCTTTCTGAATTAGAGAGACGGTTGAATGCCCGACTGGGTTCCCGAAAATATTATTATATGTGCATTGATTTGAGACTGTCTGAATAGGGACTATGTTTGTAAAATACTAAGTAGGCGATGTGCCCCTATGCTAATATGTTTACTACATTATTGTTGAATTTGTATATACCATTGGTTTGTGAATATGTGTGTTGTCAAAATCGCAAGATATTAACGATGACTAGGGTAAGACTAAAAGTGGTGTAAGGAGAGAGTAAGTGATGCTTCAGAGTATAGTCGAGTATACATATACTTGAGTGAATGATTGGAGGGGGCAACTAGATTATATAGATGGTCGATTACACATTCTTAACATCCACAAATTATTTATGAAAGAAAAAATGGGCTATAAGTAGCCCATGTCTTGCATAGGTAGTTAGTAGCCGAGATGTATAGGTCTTGAGTTACCCATGTATGTGCGAGACTTAAGTTCTTAATACTTAATTTATCACTTTAATATATATTGTGTTTTATGTGTAAATAATTGAGAAGATCGAAAGTAACCTGACAATAGGGTAGACTACGATTATAAGCGACCCGAGACAATGATCTTGAGAGACCGAATGAAACGATGAGAAATGAGAGTTTTTATAAATCGATAAGAAATGACTTAGGACAAGAGTCTCAAGGGGTCGAATAAAACACTGCGAGATAAAGAGTTTGGTAAACAAAAAATGAAGGGCCCGAGTCTGTGATCTCGAGGGGCCGAGTAGAACTATGTGAAATGAGGTTTTTGAAAACCCGTAAATAAATATTCATGTAAGGAAATTTCATTAGATGTTTGAAGTCGTAATACATGAAGTGACTAAATATTAGCATCTCATTCATTTAGTTATGAGTTCACACACTCTTCAAAAAATTATAGATAATAACGGAGGAGACTAAGAACGAACGTGGGATAACATCCCCAACCCACTCACCGTCCAAGATAGTTCTCTTATCCTACACGGAGATTGTAATTTACTATTCATCCTATTCAGGAACATATTTAAATCGAACTCTAGTTTCAACTTTATAATAGACTACCTTAGACTACCTTTTCACAGATGCCGGTACTTCATGGCAAGTGGATTGAATATGATCATGTGCCCTTTTATTGATTATACAAAAATCTCAAAGCACCGATCAAAGTGATTCATATTTGAGAACAAATAGACTTTTCATGACGATGGTAAGCCTATGGTGGCAGTAGCTTGAAACTTAGTCCAACATTGGGTATGAGTAGTTTGGACTGCAAATTATATACAATCCAAAAAATATTATTGAGATGGAGTAAGGAGACGGAATCAAAATTTTATAAACTAATAGAATAAATATAAGATAAACTTGCACAAAATTAAATTATTTATATAAAAATGAAATATGCACGCTTTATTAATAATTAAATCAAAGCGGCGTCAAAATGTGAGAAAGCGTTGAATTATTACTAATGGGATTATCCTCATTATTAATGATTCACTTATTAAATTAATTACAAGTGAGTGCTCGCTTTTTTTGATACATAGACAATAATAAGTTTTTTAAAGTGAATTTTAAAATTCTTATTAATCTTTTAAATATCGCACATTATACTTGTGAAGATCAATTCATGATAATATATTAATAGTAGAGGAGTGTTTTTATTATCTAAATATTAAAATTTAATAAAATAGAAAGTTGTGTAAAATAAAAATTAATATGATGAAAACGCATAATATGGGTGGAGTGTGTTTTACAAAAAAACTATTACATTCATGATATTTTTGTTAAATAGATGATTATATTCAGTGTATTAGATTTTACTTATGAAGAGGAAATGCCCAACTGATTTTCAACGTGAGCGAGTGCTACGCTAGGAAGACCCACTTTGTTTTTATTTTTTTTATATACTATCACATAAGTTAGTAAATACTTTTTGTTTACATGGTTAAAAATGCTAAAACATGCCCTACTCACATTTGTATTTTTGTTGTTGTCACTTTTTTTTTTAAACTACAAGCATAACACGAATCAATTATTTAGTATCATTAACATTAGAAAATCTTCTATTTATTTTATCTCCAACATTAGTATGTCTCAATCTTCTAATTTTTTAAGAAATACGAGCTAGAATCACTTAGGATGTTTATTAGTTGGGAAGAAATAAGATCAGAACTCTCCCGTTTCTAAAAAATATATTATACATATATAATATTTTTATTTTATATATATATATCAATTATATCATTATTAAAATAAAAAATTAATAAATTTTAATTTTATAATAATATTGTATATAAATGACATATAATATCAAGAAAAATATAAGAATATAATAAAGTATAGCATATATATATCACATATATTTTTATATATCACATTTTATCATATAATCATATCATATAACACAAATAAGTTATTATTACAATAAAATTGAATAAATATTAATTATGTAATAATATATATAAATATTATATTATAATAACAAGAAAATAATATATATATTTATATAATAAAATATTATATATACATGATATATTTTATCCATAATATTTTAATTATTGAACCATATCATGTATTTCATTCAAAAAAGAAATATATCATAACTTTGTAGAAAATAGTATTAATATATAAATTTATTTAAAAATATAAAATAAAGAAGATTAACATATAAAATGACGTTAGAGAGATTTTAAGTAAAAATATATAATTAATCAAAATTACATTAAAAAATAGAGGGATTCGAAATTAGTTTAAATTGCGGAGTGGGAGAAATTTAGAGTAATATTTTGATATTTGGATTAATTGATTTTTAGGCATTTTATGGAAAATTTTATAGTGTTTTAAATCCAAATCTATTATTTGGATACGGATGAAGTGTATGAAAGATTAATAAAAATTTTAATAAATAAATAATTGACTTAATAGTTTATTAATTAGTTTCATACTTATTTATATATATAATTGAATTAAATTATGATGTATATGATAAAATATTAATATTAAATAAATAATATAATGAAATTATATATATTAATGAATTAATGTTAATCATATAATAATATCTATAAATAATTATTGTATAATATAAATAAAAAAAATATATATATTATATACCAGATATATCAAATATATTATTGTTATAATAATTAATAAATATTAATTATATAATAATATTTTATCATATAATCAAAATAAATTATAACAACAAAAATTACATGTATATAATAAATTATAGTATGTATACATTATATATACTTTTATATATCACTTTTTTCATATAATATATTATATAATACAAATGAGTTATTACTATAATTAAAAAATTAATATTAATTGTATAATATATATTGTATAATAATAAGAAAATAATATATATGTATAATATAAATTATATTAGATATATATGAAATATATTTTTTGTATAATAGTTTTATCATACAAGTTTATTATAACTCTATAGAAAATAAAAAATAACATTAAAATAAGAAAGAATATAAATAAACAACAAAATGAATATATAAAATATATTATAGTTATTTTTAAAGTGAGAGAATAAATTTTAGTTTAAATTAAAAGATTTAGATGGATTCATGAACACATTCATTTAATTTTACTAAATAATAAATTCATTAATTATTCTAAACAAATTCCTATCAACCTTGTAACTTTAGATGATATGGAAAGTGTTTCAAGATGAACATGTTAATAAGAGGTGTGATTTTTGTTCCATAAATTATCCACGATCATTAAATATAATATTTTCAATAAAATCACTTCTCACAAATATAAACTTATCATATTCTACCAACAATCCTCTCTGGCCCTCTTCTTGTTCCCCTCTATACTCCTCTCATTCCATTCTGCTAATTTTTTTAATAATTTTTAGGTGGATCCCATCATCACCTCACTACACCTTTTCCAAAATTTCAACTTTTCACTTCCCTCTCCCCTCCCCTCCCCTCCCCTCCTCGTCCTTTTCATTGGTCCTACCGGCATGATCCACAGTTAGTACGATTCGGCTCTACCATCCAATTCCTAGAATTGGACAAATCGGGTGTTTGATTTCTTGACCCAAAAACCTTGATTACGACCATTTTCTTAGCCAAATAATGTAAAATGGGTGTTATATTATAGTCTAATATTATAATATAAATAAAATAATTAACGAATCAAATTACGCTATTATTTGAAATTGTAGCATTTGAAAAGTTTGGCTAATTAATGACGACCGTATTGTCCCATGAATAGTATTCCAAATCCCAGTACACCAATATCTTTTTTTCCACAACAATTCACCAACATCATTAATTAATAATTTGAATTGCGATAAGCATTTTTTAATTGGGCAATTTATTTTTTTAATAAAAGTTATATTATATATATATATATATACACTAAATCCTAACCAATTACCATAACGCACTAGTTTTTCTTCCTCGTAAATCTATTGGAAAAGAATGATTTTGCGCTAATATGAATAGGTTATTGATAATAAAATTAAACGATAAAAATAATTAATATGTTACTTTTCCCACCGTCTGATCACATCATGCGGCATTTACTATATTTACAGTTACGGTAAAGTGTTTGCCTACCATTTAAATGTACTTTAACAATATATATCAGCATAATTTAGTTAAAATTAAAAAAATATGTGTTTTTTCTTAGTAATTTATATTATGTTTTTAATTTTTTTTATTATTTAATACTAATAATTTTCCTGATATCCAAATATTTTAATGGATAGAATATTATATAACTAATTATATATAAAAATTTTCAAATACTCACCCAATAAATATACAATTACAAGGTATGGTTCACTTTTGAAAAATATAATAATTCTAGGTTCGTCGCATTCAAATTATTTTTTTTTAACAAACCATTTATAAAAGTATATGAAGAGAAAATCTATAAATTGAAGAAGCATTTCAATTTAAACCAACGACAGATCTGACCAAGACCAAACTTCAGAAATGGAGGCTGCCAAGGTTGAATCACGTCCCCTTTGATCTCTAGATTGACGGCTGGCTCGAGGAAGTAGAAAGAGAAACTTTAATTTTTTTACACAAAACAACCAATTTGTTAAATGATAATTTCATTGTGCAAAAAAAATATTAAATGAAAATTTCTATATATTTCTAGTTAGAAAGTTGGTTAGAATAGTAAAAATATTATTTAATTCTTCTCTTGCATCGTAATTATGCGGGAAGTACATTTTAATTATTAGTTATATGAGTTATTCAACTATTTATTTGTGTAACCACAATTGTTCAACTTTTAAATAAGTTTTTTATATTTTTCATGTGAAATATGTATAGCTTACCATTAGTTCTTACAACCACTAATACCTCAAATTAGGTATCTTATAGTCATGTTTATGTTCAAACACAATTAATAAATCTTAGTTTAAGATATTTATTTTTGTACTACTAATCCAAACAATAGTATTTAATGGTCATGATTAATTTTACACATCATCATATTTTGGTATTTTATCACGCTTTTTGATAAGCCATAATTTCTTTACAGGACTTGACTCGTTTCAATTAACCTTGAACATATTTTACGAGTTTTTAAAACACATGACATTTGGCCCACTTCTCGTTTGAAAATAACGGTCTTTGGCCTAATTTAGCAGCATTATTCATAATCAACTATAGAATTCATTATTCATATTTTCAATGAAAATATCTTTTAAAATCAATTTTAAGTGGTTTCACACAATTATGAAATAGTATTTCAGAAAAAGAGTTTTAGCATTTTCATGATATTAATTTGAATAGGTAATTCACGTTTATCAGCCAAACCAGACTTGATGTTAGAAATCCCACTCACCTAGGGTCTGAGACTCATTTGCCCCACATGGATTTTCGAAGCCTCAAGCTTGCGTTTACCCACGTACGTAAGAGATCTTGCCCCTACATCATTTAGAACATTTGAGTTCCATGACATACCTAATTTGCACTTAAGTCATAATATTTTTTCTTATTTACATATAGCTCCCTAAGTTTAACTTTATTTAATATTAGACCCCTAAAGTTACCGAATTTCTCCTTTAGGTACTTAATTATTTATTTCTTCTCTTTGAGTACTTAAATTATCTCAAATTACACTTAAAACCTTATAATTCGAAAAAAAATGCAATTTAGTCCCCACATATTTGATCTTTAGATAAGCATATCAAACTTTCTCAATTTCATCCTAAAATGACACTAATCATCTTCTCCATGTTCCTCCGATCATTTCAAGCTTTATTTCATCAATTTTGGCCTACAAATGACCCTAAATGGAGATTTACCAAAAAGGTATTTCTAAAGAGAAAAAAGTTTAATTTTTTTACCAATAAGTACTTGGTTGCTAGAGTTTTGGATATGTAAAGTTAGATTTTCTCAAATGGATCCTTATATGATCAAATAGCGCTTTAATTAGTGGCATGACCAGTAAGAATTTGATTTAGTAAAATTTAGCGAAATTTGTTTTGTAAATTTAATATTACAATGAAGGGTGGCGGTATGGACTTACAATTAGGATCCATGGGAGATGAGGTTTAGTGAAGGATGATCAAGGAAGGGTTGGCTCGATTGTAGTGGGTCTAAAAGTGGCTTGAACTATCCAGAGAGTGTTTGGTGGTAGTAGCTAACCAATGGGAGAGCAACACGTGTCCCCACTCAATGGTCAACAGAGGAGAAACTTTGTCAAGAGGGCTGACCAATGAGGGGCTGACACATGGCAAATGTGTCGTGTCAGCAGCCAACTAGGATGTCGGAGAACGATCGACCAATTAGAGGTCGACACATGGAAAAGCCATGTCGGATGACCACAACCAATCTAGGGTTGACATGTGACAATGGAACAGTGTGTCAGGAGGGAAATTGATAGATTTAAATTAACTAATCAGAGGACGCCATGTGTCATGATCAACAGATTGTCAAATTTGGTCAGCGTCCATGTTGGAATGAGTGACCAATGAGACCACGTGGCCAGTCAACAAGTCAACAGATGACTCAGACGCTCAGTGGGAGGCCACATCAGCGAAACTAGCCAATCACGGTGTCATGCCTCGACCCGGTTTGGTTGGAACCCTATGAGTAACCCGTCACTCCGTCAGGCTCAGAGGGGTCTAATATTAGACCCCATACTCATTCCCACTTATACCCCAGTACATGTCTATTTCTTTTAGGGAAAGCTCAAATTCTCCTTGTTTCATGATCTCTTGATTATCCTGTAAGAGGCTTACTTAACCTTCTCGTGCCTTGAGTTTGATCATTAATCTGGTCTTAACCATTGATCTCTTTAAGGATTTCCTTCATCCTTATTTACCAAATGTTTGGCCTTTCCACCTCTTCATTGTTTGTTGGAGTTTAAATTTATGACCTTCCCAAGGGTCAGTTCGTTAACTGCCTCGTCCCTGCTACACTCCTTGTCTAATTATCTTGAGACAGTTGTCTCTCGAGTCTACTTGTTCTTAATATCCATCCTATTGCCCTTTAGGGTGTAGTCCTTATTACTTTTCGGTCCTTCTTAGGGCATCATTTATTCTCCTTGACCATCCCGTTGTTACTAGTTGCTTCCTTCCACTAGGTTCATTTGAAGTCTCTATTTGACTTCTCTGATTTTCCAAAGTCGGTTACACTTGGCCATTCTGATACATCCTTAACCACTTATGCCCCTTTATGAGATTTTCTTATTTTAGGTTAAGCCTCTTATGATCCATCTATTGGTTCCTTAGCTTGAGAATTTTCCTTTTCTTTATGGTCTCACTTCCTACCTTTATCCTTCTACCTAAGGACTTCCATCCTGTGAGTTTCACTTTCAACCTCCCTAACACTCCTTGAAGACTTTTTCTTCTTTCCTTTCTTACACCCACTAGTCATCCGCCCTTAATCCTTTAATGTCCTCCAATTCCCTTTTTGTTCCTTATCCTTCCTTTGAGGAGTTCCTGATTATGGGTTGGTTCCTTACACTCCACGTTATGTCCAACCGTCTATCAATGGTCACTTCAAGGGGTACTTAGTCATATACATCCCCCAGAGTTCCCTTTCCTAGCATATTTCTTCCCTCTTCACTCTTTCTATGTCCTACCCTAAAGTTGCTAGAGGATGTTTTATGCATTTTCCCTTTCTGATGGGGCTTCTAGGTGTACTTCCAATGTACCTTACCTCAATTCTTATGGTATTCCTCTCTTTTTTGATCTTCTTAAAAAAGTTTGAAATTTTTTATCCTACCATTTCTTGACCTCCTTGTGAACAACTTACTTAACCCGCTCCATGGTTTTGATTATCGGTCCTTCCTTGATCCTTGCATTTCTCATCCAAGACATTCCTCCTACTTCTATTTTCCTTTTATCTATATTCTGCTTCGTTGTATTTCCTTTGGTCCTTCTTATCTTTTATGACCCCTCCTCATATAATTGAGGTATGAGAACATGACTTTGTTTGAGGGATAAAGCTTCGGAAAAATTAGAATTTTTATTAATAAGGGGTACAATACGTTTTAGGCATTATTCTTATTAAAAGAAGTAGTTTCAGCTTGTGGAGTTACTATACTAGGTTCTTAGTAATCGTCCTTCTTGGTTATAAGTCCCTTACGATGTCCTAGCGTTAAGTTGGCTCTCTTCTTACTCATGGATGTGACCTCGACAGGTGCTGGTACTACATTCCTTGGTGGCATTGGGTACTTCCCCATAATACCTCTTAGTCCTTTGTGACTTCTACTACACTTTAGGCATTAGAGAGCCTTTAGGGTGGTCTTCCTATGGGGATAGATTGTTGGGTAATGTTGTTAACACTAGTCCTAGTTTTCTTGGTTCCTCTCTTGGGAGCCATCTAAAAATTTTAAAACTTTCTCTTAGTAACTATGTTATATAGTCTTAATAATGTATTCGAGGAAACAGACTCTGATACCACTCAAGTTATCACGCCCCGACCCGATTTGGTCAGATCCCCATGAGCAACCCACCACTCCTTTTGGTTCATGAAGGGTTTCTCCCTTTTCTAAACTGTAAGGAGTAAGCTATCCTTTTTCCTATATTTCCTAGAATAACATTATACAAAACTGAAAATCTTTTAAACAGACATACCTGGCTTTACAGTTCCCATATAGGGAGGTTTTTAAGTTTGGTTTTCCCTTAGTTACCTGAAAGGGGTAAAAGGGAGGGGGTGATTTCTACAACTCAGTGAGCGGGTATTGGGAGTGAGTTTTAAAAATAGCCACACCAAAGTTATCATTTCTTTAAGAAGAAGGTTTTTCCTCAAAGTTTGGTTTTCAAAACCTTTACCTTGCCAAGGGTGTCATTTCCTTTCTAAAGGATTTTAATTGTTTTACAAACCTTATTCCAAAGTTTTACCATTTCTTTTTCCAAGGATTCTCAAATTCTTTCCAAGGTTTTCTTAACTTTTTTCTCATTTCTCCATTAGGTATGTTTAGCAAAATAACACACGCCCTTCATCAGGAAGGGTACACACACATTCACAAGATGCAGTTATAACGACTACACCCACTTGTGGATCGAAGCATCTTTACCATCCACCCTGATAGAAGTCTCTGACTTCTACCCGGAGTCTGAGTGAACATCCCCGACGTCCTACCCTTAGACCCAAAATACTTCGTGTCCATATGAGGATAGAGACCTCATCCCGACCCCACCCTGGTCTCATGCACAAGAAGCTACGTCGAGCTTTCCGATTGCTGGCACAACAAACTACCCTTATCTCCACCATGTCGTCCAGTAGCCCTTAGAACGCATCACTACCCCTCTTGAGTGTCTTAATGGTTCCAAACCTCAAGTTCATACACAAACAATAATTTTTCCACATAGCTATTTATCATTGGTGCCACTTGTCCAATGGCCCCTACCCCCAACCCGACCTACAACTGTTTGTCTAGGTCGGTCCGTCGACCTGACCTTAACGCACTGCCGCCAGTCCATCGAGTATGTCGGTCCTGTCTTGGTACCATGGTGAAATCACATATCCATTTCATTAAGAGTTTTCATGGCTTTCATATCATATTTTTTTACGAGCTCTTGCTCGTGCCAACTAGCCTTGGGCCCATTGTACGTGATTTTCCAAAATCGGGCATTTAGCCCCACAAGTTCCAGAACTGAGACCTTTGGCCTATTTTGAGCTATTCTAGCTCCCGTCAAGAAGATCTCCCAAAATGTTTAAGCATTGGCACATAGTCAGGGGAGAACACTTCTGACAAAAATATTTTTTCACTTCATTACACTAACCGGGTGTTATGATATCTCTACTTACAACTAGCAAGCGGGTTTCTACTTCCTTCAAGAAAGTCCATCATACCAACCAGGTATGATTTTCTCTACTTATAGCCGGTAAGTGGTTTTCCGCTTAGTTCTCACACCACTCCAATCGAGTGTGATGTTAAAATCCCACATATAAGTGATTTTTTATTTTCGAGGTGCTCATCATCCCAACCAGGTATGATGTGAATAAACTCATCACAAGTGGTTTTTCATTTCTAAAGTGCTCACTATACCAACTAGGTATAATGTATAATTAAGCCCACTCACCTTTTATCTAGAGATATGTTCATCTTGGAGGGATTCTCAGGTATCCGTCCCCAATTGGTCTTATTGGTGTTTCTCTGCTTCGATACTTTCCCATTTTCCTTAAATTTGATTGTTGTATGGTGGATGTCGAGATTGAAAATTTCATAGGTAGGGAGTATTAATCTGATAGATCTAATGTAATCATGGCAAAGATGATGTTTGAGGTGTGAACAAGGACTAGTAGACTAGATAGCTCTCTTCTACTCGAATTGCTCTCTTAGCTCAGTTAGTATCTGATAAATTGTTCTAAGCACCTTATATAGCTATAAAATTGTATGTTAAATGGGGAAAATTTATTAGTATTTGTGGGTATTAATGTTGTTAGTTATTCTCATTAAATTGGGAAATTGATGGGTATTAATTCCAATAATTGAATATAGGTATTAATTTATGGGTATTTATGGATATTAATTCTAATAATTGAATATAAGTATTAATTTATGGGTATTTATGGGTATTTATGGACATTAAGTATTAATTTATGGGTATTTATGCTAGGGACGTAGAACTAATACTACAAAGTGCTAATAGTTTCGTAATAAACCAAATTCACATAATTATCTAATTATTTTCACCTAAAAAAATTTACTAGGTATTTACCTTATCCATTCCATCGAGTTATTTATTTCGGTCAAAATAATATTTTTCATTTTATTTTAAATCAATTAAATTTTAAACTTATAATACAATTCTAGAAAAATTTTGAGTTACTAAAAGCATGGTGTGACACGACGAGTGAACAATGTTGTAATCTTAAGGAAGAAGACAACACTGTTTTAAACCGGATCGGATCGGTCTGAACTTGGTTCAACGCTTAAATCGGCCGGTTCAGGCTCAATTCGACCAAATTTTTCAAAATTAAAATTTTCTAAATTCATTCTCTATCCAATTGACATCAATTCTCCAATTTGAATTTTCTAAGCCACCTAGAAAAATGATTTTAGCATCCTGTTCAATAGTGGTTCAAACCGGTCTAAACCGGTTAAATCTGGTTTGGATCTGGTTCACCTGAACCGGTTTGGTTTTCTCTCCCAAATTGTCCTAAGGTCCCTTTCCAAGGTTTTTATGACTCTTTGGGTAACTCGGGAGTTGTAAATTTCCCAATTTGCATGTTCTCTAGTGATTGGGGTTTGTGAACCAAGTCAGTTTTCTCACTCGGTTTGACCGGTTCTTTCCCCAATTTTCCTTAACCCCAAAGGATGGGGTTTACACGACACATGTCCTCGATCAACGGTGAGAGGAGGAAAATCCATCTTAGTGACGATCGACCAATAGGAGAGCGACACGTGTCTAGGTTGACGGTCAACGAAAACACGGTTAGCAGCCATGTCGACACTGACCGTTAATGGGAAGTTGCCACGTGTTCGGTCAACGGGTTAATAGCTGACTAGGATGCTGAGTCAGAATCTACATTAGCAAAGACATCCAATCAAGAGGTGCCACGTGGCACTTCCACACGTGTGAAGCCACACGTGCGGAACAGTGTCGTCTTCAACCTGGTAGTTGAGAGAAGAGAGAGAGGAAAGTCTAGCCACCGAAAATCCAACGAGTAATAAATGCCTTCGATTCCTGCCATAAATGAATCATTTGAGTCCGAGTGATTAGAGAATCGATAAGGCTGTCAGTCCCCGAACTCCCTATATAAAGAGCTACTACCCATTCATCTTCCTCATCCCTTAAACGCCTAGGGAAGAAAAAGTGCTCAGTTTTCCAGTGAAGCTCAAACCAGAGCTCTGATTGGGGCATTTTTCTCTGCCTTAGAAGGCGAATTCAGGTTCTTTAGAATATCGAAGTAGTTAGCTACCTGACCATAGTCTTCATTAAGCTCGAGGATCACCGGAGAAGCTCTAGCAAGCTCGCACAGTATTGTCGCTCCACAGTAGTCGGTAACCCGAGCTGCCTGAGCCCAATTTGTGCCCTTCCCCAACCAATTCCGACCAAACCGAACCCCTAGACCACCCTCGTGGTGTCCCGACCTTCCCTAAGCTAAGTTGGTAAGTTCCCTCCCCCGCCCTTTGTCGAAAAATACTATTCATAGTGCATTTCTGCTAAAACTTAAATTAAGAAATTTGCAATACTCATATCACCAATTGAGGCATATTTTGATCTAGGAATGATTCCTAGGAGGAGAGCAATTCAAAGAAAGTAAGAGCTACGATCATCGGATCCTCATCGGTAAGAAGTCAAAGCTTTCTCTCTCTAGGACAATTTTTCGGCAAAATTTCATTTGAGATCATTTCTAAGCCAAATGAAGTGTTTCAAAGCTTGAAATGATGAAGGTGACATAAGGAAGATGGTTCCAATCATGAACGGGAACAATTGCCCACATTTGGGTGGCCAATTGAATGAAACAAGTTTTTAGGGTTAAATGGCAATTTTGAGAAAAATTGGGCAAATTGGGAAAATTGGGGGTCGGATTGTAATTTAAGGAAAATTGGGGGATTTTTATGAAATTAACTCCCAATTGAGGTCCTATTGGGCAATTGGATGAAATTGAGAGCCAATTAGTAAATTTTGGAAATTTAAAAACTAATTGGCAATTTTGGATAAATTAAGGGCTAGTTGGTAATTTTGGAAAATTTAGTGCCAATTGGTGGTTTTGGAAAATTAAGGATCCATGAGGGATATTGGAAATGTTAGGGACTTAATTGAAATTAATTACACATTTGGGATCTAAAGTCAAAGATTATGAACTTTAGGGACCTAATTGTAATAGGTAAAAGTTGGGGCCTAATTTGCAAATAAATGGAAATATGAGGCCTTTCATGCCAAATGTTTCCTCATGAGCATACTCGAACCGTGTAGGGACATATTGGATACGAACGTGTGCAAGGGAGTAGGACAAGGACTGAAGTTCGACTAGGATGAACAAATCACATTCATCGAGTGAGTGAGATTTTCTAATGCATACCCAGTTGGGGTGATGAGTACGTTCAAATTGAAAAACCACTGTGAGTGGGCTTTTATACATCATACCCAATTGGAGTGATGCACACCTATTTGAAATTAAAAACCCACTTGTTAGTGGGACCTTTTTAAACATCATACCAGTTGGAATGATTAGTACAATTTAAGTTTGAAACCATTTTTTTTATAAATGATCTCCAGTGACTGTGTACAAATGCTTAAAAATTTTGAGAGACTTTTTTGATGATATCTGGGACAACTCTAACATGCCGAAGACCTCGATTTTTGAACTTATATAAGGGTCGTTCGTCGTACCAGGTGACTGTGTGAAATTTGGAGTAACACTAAGCACATGAGATCGAGGTGGGGATGGGATGAGATCTCTGTCCTCATATGGACATGAAGAATCGATTTCGAGATTGAGGGCCAGATGTCACGCACATCTGTTCATTCTTAGGGTAGAAGTGGTCATACTTCTATCTAGGTGGCCGGTAAAGTCGCTCCAAAGCCACAAGTGGGTTCAGTGGTCGTGCTGACCTGTGAATGTATGTAACCTTCATGATAAAGGATAAGTGTTGGGTGATGACACACTGTGGTTAAAAAGAAATGGTGATAAACCCGAGATTTGCAAATTAAATGGTTTCAAAATAAAGGAGTTTGACACACTCCAATAATAAATGTTTTCTTAAAAGTCTAAACTTTTAAACACTCATTCACTTAACAGTTGTACTCACATCCTCCCTTATATCCCTTTCAGAAGATTTCAGAAAGCTTACCTTTAAAGACCACCAAATAAAATGTCTGTGAGACAGGTATGATAAATTTAAATTATTATACAGTTTTGATTTATGTTATTACAGGAAAATGTACAGGTTAAATGATGCCTTACTCTTTATGGTTTATAAAAAGGGGAAACCCTTTAATAAATCGGGAGAGTGACGGGTTGATCATGAGGATCCGACCAAACCGGATTGGAGCGTGACATGGCTACAGTTGAAGTACTACTGCACATTTGAATGTTTGTATCCTTTATGATAAAGGGCATGCGATTGTTTGCTAAATACTTCTCGATCAAGTAGATATGTTAAAAGAGCTAAACTCATATAAAAGTAAAGAGAAATGATGATTTGAAAGATGTACTATGTTTTTTTTTATCTCACCCAAACATCCACTCTCTTTAACCTTTTTTTCATGAAAGGAAAATACTCTTAAAGAAGTTTTAGGGCAAGTCTTAAGGTAGGTATGTTAAAGTTTTAAGATATTAAGTTTTGTATAATACTATTACAGGGAATAAGGTTAGAAATTTACGTCTAACTCATTACGGTCTTGGAAAGTGATAACTCTTTCTAGACCAAATGGAGTGGTTGGTTGTTAATGGGATTCCAACCAAACTAGGTCGAGTCATGACAAATTGAGTGGTATCAGAACTTATTTACTCGAATAAATTATCAAAACTATATAATATAATAACCAAATGAAATACTACCAAATTATCAAATGGCTCCTAAAAAAAGAACTAAGAGAACTATGACTGCTGTCACTGATACCGCCCAAAACCCTGTTCCCGTATAAGCTCCCAAATAGGTTCAGACAACCCTACCCGAACTAAACTTACAACACTAGTAGTTATACGAAAAGTTTACCTAAGCGTTTAGGAGATTCAAACTCGCTCCCGAATTTGATACCAATTCTCAAGCGGGGCCTTAGGAAGTATAGTTTCATCCCACCTCTGTTCATATCACTCCCCTAATTGATACATCCAAGTATCTCAAAATACGACCTCAATTAGGATATAAGTGATTTTAAGCAAAAAATGATGTTTGGGCGGTAATGGACTAGATGACAAATATTAAGAAATTAATAAGGATAATAAACACACCTACCGAGTAGATGGTGATCCAACAAAATTTTTCTTGAAATATAGCGTGAAAACAAAGTGCAACAATTTAAAAAATTTTGACATTCATTTTAAAGATGCTCCCTCCCTCTCTTCTTGTTCCCTTCTAACCTCCTTTCATTCAATTATGCTATTTTTATAATAATTTTTGGGTGGATCCCATCATCATCCCTCTACACCTTTTCCAAAATTTCAACTTTTCACCTCCCGTCCTTGCCCTTGTATTTTATTTTTTTAATAAAAGTTGAAATTTTGGGCAATTTATTTTTTAATTGGGCAATTTATTTTTTTAATAAAAGCTGTATTTTATAAAAATATATATTAAATTCTAACCAATTACCATTACCCACTAGTTCCTCATAAAACTATCGGAAAAATGATCTTGCACTAATATGAAAAGGTTAGTGATAATAAAATTAAACGATAAAAATATTTAAATGTTACTTTTCCACCATCTGATCACATCACGCGACATTTACTATATTTACAGTGAATAATATATATAAAAGCATAATTTAGTTAAAATTAAAAAAATTATTTTTTCTTAGTAATTTATATTATGTTTTTTATTCTTTTATTATTTAATACTAATAATTTTCCTGATATCCAAATATTTTAATGGATAGAATATTATATAACTAATTATATGTCAAAATTTTCAAATACTGACCCAATTAATATACAATTACAAGGTGTGGGCTACTTTTTAAACATATACTAATTATTAACAAACCATTTATAAAAGTACATGAAGAGAAAATCTATAAATAAAAGTACATGAAGAGAAAATCTATAAATAAAAGAAGCATTTCAATTTAAACCAACGAGATCTGACCAAGACCAAACTTCAAAAACTGAGGCTGCCAATGTTGAATCACGTCCCCTTTGATCTCTAGATAAACGGCATGAAGAAGGATAAAGATAAAACTTTAATTTTTTTACACAAAATAACCAATTTATTAAATCAAAAACTGCCTCGGTAATGTTCATTAAATGAGAATTTCTAGACATCTCTAGTTAGAAAGTCGCTCACAATAATAAAAATATTAGTTGATTCCTCTCTTACATCGAAATTGTGCTAGATCATACATTTCTATAGGCTATTCTAATCTATTAAAGAGTCATACCAAGCTATAATACCCACTCATCCTCCATCACAATACATTTACTACCTTAATTTACAATATATTTTATTCCATAAGACAACGCTTCTAGTGGCGAATTCACATTTTACGCCCACATTTGGTGGGTTGACACTTATAAATAACTTGTTTTTTTTTGTGTTAAAATACAATTAGATAACATAATACATAAAAAAATGAGAAATTCTCGAATTATAAATATAAGATAATAATGAGAATTTTCTTTTAACGATTATTTACCTTAGATTTAAGGTTTAAAATTTTTTATTCTTATGTTCCAAAGTTTTTCGAGTGATTTAAGTGGGGTGTTAGTTTTCAAATTTAATGAGAATATATAATAATCATTATTATTTAAAACGATTTAAATTATAAACATTTGTATAGTTGTATTTTGATTCATAATAAAATATACACCCTAATCATCATGGAAGGAAGGGGTCTTACATTCTTATATGAGATATCCTCACTGTCTTACTTGTGGTTTGTAGTGTGTTTATTGACCACCTTAATAAAATTATATAAACTCTGTCACACTGATTCGAGTCTATGAACTCGACCATTTGTATGTATGAGCACTATTATCTAATCCCTAAATATACAAATTAATTTATTCGCTATATGGGGACTAAACCTTTCACTTTTGCCAGTTCTAATGCACGTAGAACTCCTAGAGCCCTGTGACATACTAGACTAGTGATATCTTATCTTATTTCATCTTTATTGACCAGTAGTCCTTATATCAATCACTACCTCATACAAGGTATCTTATAGTCCCATTTATGATGAAACACAATCAATAAATCTTAGTTTAAGACAATTCTGTTTGTACTACCAACCCAACGGATTATGACCCAAATATGGATTAGTAGTATTAAACGTGTCACATCTTGACCCGGTTTGGTCGGATTCCTATGAACAATTTGTCACCCCTTTACTAAAATGGTATTCCCACCAAGCTAGGCCAAGAAAGGCATAGGCATACAAACACTGATAGTTTCCATAACAAAGTAAACAAAATAATAAAGTAAAGTTACCTCTTAGGGTCAACTCCTAGCCTACTTCTCTGTCTTCCCTCTCCTCATACCAAACATGTATGATCTACATACAACCGGTAAGTAGTTTTTTTTCGCGTGATTTTCACATCACTCCTCTCAGGTGTGATGTTTAAAATACCACTTAGTAGTGGATTTTCATAATTGAGGTGTTTATCATCCCAACCGGGTATGTTATAAAAATCCCACTCACCTGATTGTGCAGTGAAATTCCACTTGGTTGATTTTCGTCCCTAGCAATCTTAACCTCAGTTGGCGTTCCCGATGTCTTGTGTTCCTACATGAAATGAACATTTTTGTTCATTATCATTTGCCTTAATTACCTTCATTCCGTATAAATGACTAAATTCTCAACTTTTTAAATATTTGCAAATTGGTCCCTAAAGATATTTTTTCTTTTACTTTACGCCCCTAATTGCCGATTTTTTCCCAAATTGAGTCTAAAAACTTTTAAAATTCTCATTGGTACCTCAATTTACTCAATTTCATAAAAAGGAGTTCAAGTTTCCCAAATTCCTCATTTTGCCATTCCTTTACAAAAATGGTAATTTTTACCCCAAAAATTCTAAAATTGCTCAATTTTTCCCTTAACACTTTTATTATGCCCAATTGACCCTCAATTTTATAAAATTGCATTTTGGTCCTTCAAAATTTTTTAAAATCCCTAATTTTTTCCATTTTTCCCCAATTTTAACTTTCTAACACAACTAAATTTGATTTCATCAAATTAATCGATCAAACACTTCTAATTATTGAAATTGAAGTTCAATTTGAGTTTCTACATCTTCATATGATTAAATAGCACTTTGAATAGTAAGTTTTGACGTCGAAACGAGCTCAAACAGAGCTTTGCCGGAAAATAGAATGTAGATAGAGAAAATTTCAATTGCTCACCGTCGGGGGTGCGACAATCTGAACTTCCAATCTGAACAGATAGCTATGCTCCTTAGGTTCCTCCTAGGATCAAGAATTGCATCAATTGATATCGAATTGGGTGAGAATTCTATCAGTGAAATTATGTCGGTTCTCTTTCTAACACTAATCAGAAATTGTAGAGTGGGGCTAAATTGGCTCACCTTTTAGTTCTAATTCGGCTATAGGAGGGCTGATGAGGTGTTGGGAGAGATTGGTTTGGCCTGAGGAGGGCTTGAATTGGCCAATTTTAGCTCTGCTGAAAAAGGGTAGCTTTAGTCTGTCGGAGCTGTTTCACTATTCGATCACGTCAGCGCTTCTCTGGTGACCCTCAGAGCGAATGTATGTTACCACCGTGTAGCTGACTTCTTCTCGATTCTAAGGAACCCGACCATGCCTTCTTTGGCTTAGAAAAGGCCCTATATCGGTGCTCTGGTTAGAGTTTCACCGAAAAACTAAGTAGCTGAGAGAGAGTGAGATTTTCAGGTGTGGAGAGAATGAATGGAGAGGGGCTCTTTATATAGGGAGCTCGGGGACTCGTCAGCTGTCCGTTTGGCACCATTATGACAGTCATTGATTGCCAGAAACATACTGAATGGAAACGTTTCTTCTTCACCGGTGCTGCTTTGATTTTTTGGCGAGTGAACAGTGTTGTCATCTGAAGTAAGAAGACGACACTATTCCAAACCTGACCGGTCCAAACAGGATTCAAAGCTTAAACCGATCGGTTCACCCGTAATTCGACCGAATTTTTTAAATCTAAAAATTTCTAAATTTATTTTCTATCCAATGGCTGCCTTAAATCACAAATTTGAATTTTTTTAAGCCACCTGAAAAAATAAATTTATCACTTGGATCAAGAGTGGTTCAAACCGATCCAAATTGGTTCAATCCAATTTGGATCCGATTCACCTGAGCCGGTTTGGTTTTCATCCCCCATTCATCCTAAAGTCATTTTTCATGCCTTATGTGACTCTTTTAGGTCACTTGGTGTCAATATATTTCCCGGTTTGCCCTCTTTCTATTAGTTTTGGTTCATAAACTGGCTTGGTTCCTAGACTGATTCAATCTGGTTTAGGTCCGGTCCACCTGAACCGATCTAGTTTTTCTCTCCCAATTTATCTTAAAGTACTTTTCCAAGGTTTATGAATCTATTTGGGTCACATGGAAGTTGAAATTTCTCTAATTTTCTCGTTCCTCAATAATCAGGTTTGTGAACCGATTTAATTTTCTCACTTAGTTTGACCGGTTCTTTCCCAGTTTTCCTTCACTCCAAAGAACGGGGTTTACAAATACCCTTTTTAAAAAGTTTAGAAACAGGTAAGGGTCTTAAGGATATATATATATAAGTGAATCATAGTCGCATGCTAGGGCTATGTGATTGGGGTTGTGTGCATGTTATATTTTTTTAGCAGAGTTGGTTAAGTGATGGAACAAACACTCGATGTGCATTGAGCTTACATCATATCTGCTGAGTTATGTTTGTACTTGCATAGAGATGGTCGAAATTAGAATCATACTCTAGGAAAATTATAATATGACTGAATATGGCTTGTAAATATATTTTTGAAATTCATCTTTATGAATAATGTATACTGGTATGGTGTATGGGCGTTGATAGGACACCTATCGAGGTAGTGTCAACCTCGAGGGAAACTGGAAATGGAGGATAAGGGAAGATTGAACTGTTTATTCCATATTTCTCAAGACACCCATTTGATATGTGGGTACCATACCTTTACACCATTATGTTGAGAAGAGTGAGGATTGAGTCGCATATGTAAGGAGCATGTATAAGGCTATTGGAGGAAAATTTGGCATTGACCCTGAATGTAAATGTGTCATAGTGAGAGACAAACCTGAGTGTTATCGGTTGTGGAAGAGTACACGTGGCTCCCAACCCTCAATATAACTCGATCATTATTATGACATATCCTTAAGACATGGATGAAAATGAAAGAAAAAGGGCGCCGTGAGTTTCCCATGTGTCCATAACATGAGTACCCAATTTATTTGAAATTGTCCATACCATGAACCATTCAACGTTTATATTGAGAACTTTATATTTATATTAGAGTATTTTATTGTAAATCAAGATATTTTTAGTCACTAGAGGTGAAATACACAGATAATATTGGTGCTAATACTATTGCACACAACCATAGACTAAGTAGGAAATTAAGGAGTGCATTTAATATACTAGTGGCTTTTTTATCTCTCCAAAATAGAGATGTATGTGGTTTGGATCACTTCATAGATAATGAACCTCAGGTTCCTCATTTGCCTTCACTAATAATATCGTTATTTTAGTTTAAAAAAAGTTTTGAAATAACAAGAAGGAAAATATAATATAAACACGAATTGATATATATTATTATATAATGTAATTGATCATATATATATATATTATATAATATATATGTATAAATATTATAATACTAATAAAATTAATTTATTTTATAAATGTAATAGTAACGTGCATATATTACAAGTAAAATATAATATATATTTTATTATGTATAATATAGTTATATTTAATTTATTTGATATAATATTTTATTATACATATGTTATATTATATGTTTTAGTAATATAATATAATTTAATTATATGTAAATAAATTAATATGAACTTATTAAAAAAGAACAATTTATTTTTATTTTTAATTTTCATTAATTTCCTCTTGACCCCATCCAGACATACCCGTGATATAGGAGTCAAAAAAATTGTCATCACGAATGAGGTGGCTCCAGCTCCACCTCATACTTTTGTCTTCATGCTAATTATTGAACATCATGGCGGGTGTCAATATGCTCCACCAATAATTCATCTTCCAACCCCCTTTTTCTAATCTTAATTCTTTATTTGCTCTTTGTCGTATCCTTGACTGTCGTTCATATTGAATTCAATTTCGTGTCATCGTCCTCCAAATAAAAAAAAATAATATTTATTTTCAATATGAAATATAATATGTTAATTGGGTAGACAAGCTAGACGAACCTTGATGGCATAATTATATTACTTAGCATACATTATTTTTAAGAACTTCTTTGCCCACACGATTCATCATCTCCCACTTGGCCCTTTGCCATCCCAAAGGAGCACACCACAATAATGTTCAAATTGGAATAGATAAACAATATTCTATTCTAAACCATTGGCTTCCACATTATGGGAATATGTCCGCAAGTATAGTTATGTAAGATGATTCCCATTTGTCATTTACTTAGATTACTTAGTGATATTTAATCGTACGAAATGGAGGAAATGACACTATATTACAAATATTTGGATAATTGATTATATTTTAATGGTATTTTTCTTAATAATATAAAATAAATGCTCATTAGTAGTGAATGTTAATTTTATGATAATAATAATATAATTTTATTAAATTTCAAATATAATATCATGCTTTATAATATAATTAACTATATTCACTATACAAAATGACCTTAATTAATATTACCAGAATTCCCTTTACGTGTGTTAATAATACATTATGAATTTTTTAATTAAATTTGAATAAATTATAGGTAAAATATGTTCAATTTTTTTGTATCAACTTTAATATTATATATTGTTAATATAATCAATTATAATATTTATATATTTTTTTTCTAAACTTCAATTATTATACCGTTTATACTAATTTAATAGCCCCATTCTCATGTTTGCGTGTGTATCAGTATAACCTTGGGGGGAGCGACCCAGCCACAGCTCTACAACTCCAACCGAAGGCATATGTCACTATCTGTCCAATGACATATGTGTCATTATTTTTCACATTCCAATGTGAAGTGTGGTCCTTATGGGCCTACAAGGGCTGTCTAATTCTCATATTAGGTGTAAGGACGCAAAAAACAAGGGCAGAAATTCAACACGGGCATCGGAATTGTTTTTTAGACTTATTAAATTTAATATTTGATGAGAAGTTTTGGTCTTTTAAGGAAAAATATATTGTCAGATGAAAGTTGAAAATAGAAAAATTGGAAAACAACTTAGAAAATATTGCCCCACGATCCTTTATGAGCATTCTTAAAAGTATATATTTTCCAAATTGTAGCCCACTTTTTTTACTCTAACATAATTAATACAAACACTAATAAAAGTGATGTTCTCTGCTTAAAATGAATAAAATTGATATGGTATTAGTAAAACAACTACTTTAATCCCTTATCTTACTTATGGCTATGAATAATGATATATATGAATAGAAATTCAAAATCATATCTATCCAAATAACAATTAACTTTGGTATAAAGTTGAGTGATAGTTAATTTCCTCAAAATTAATACTAGACACCATGTGATCTTCTTTCTACTAACTAGAGTGCCCAATAATTATTTCACATCCACTTATACTATTTTGTCTTTTAAAATATGCTTGAGAGCCTCCTTGAGTCCATAAATTGCTCCCTAAGCTTCCGCCCCTAAACTTAGACTCCATTACCATGAAACTTACACTTCATTACCATAAAACTTACCCTTAGCATTACAAGTAAGCAAGTTAAAATATGCATCACAATTAATCTTAAAGTTATTTTATATTATATTGAAAAAATGTAATTAAAAAATAATTCAATTAAATCAAAAATCAATATTATATTAGTAGGTGAAATTGAATTATATTGAAAAATTAATTACTCAAGTAAATATATCTAAACTTTTTAAAAAGACAAGATATATCAATTTATGGAGAACATAATTTAAATTATAAAGAGAATTCGATTACAAATATGTAACTTTAGAACTAAAACGAAAAAATTAAAATAATTATTCATAAGTTAACGAAATCAAATCCATTGACCCGTTGACCCGACTAACGATTCATCTTCTTTATCTGATTAGGTTGTTCACCCCCTTTTTTCTGATCAAATTCGTCATTCATGAACGATTGCATGCCATCGAAAAAAATCTATCAAATTAATTCAAATTTTAATCAAATTACATGCAACACATATTATTATTGAATTTACAACTCTCATACATGTCTTATCGTACAAGTCTTCACATAAAATTAATTGATTTGTATTCTATTCATCATATTGAAATTTTCTCCCAAAAGTCAGGAAAACCATTTTCAAACACACCTCTAACTACCGAAACTTCAACCTTAAAATTTATCATCACCCCCAATCACCAAATAAGTTAATTATTGTCTTAAAAGAATGTTAATGAACTCTTTTACATTTTTTGGGCAGTTCTTGACTCGAAAGTAGTTAGAAACCACAACACGATGGCCATTACATCAAATATGTTTCTTGGTTCGAAAATTTTAACTTTGTCAACGACCTTTTGAGCAAAAAATATGACACCTCTAGCCACCCATCCAATTGACACCGGTGTCAAAAGGATAGCCTTACTCTACTCTACCTCTCACAAGCTTCATTTTACCTCTAGTCGACCGACTTTCTACTCGAACCATTTTTTGACAATGTTTTTCAACGATGAGTCTTTGTTGCAACTCATGGTCGGACTATTCGACTAATTCCGACAATCTCTCTAATCGTCAACCACCACAAATCGATTTGCTTAAACCTTAACTTCATTTTGCATCCGTCAATTGTGTCGTCTCTTGTGAGAATTTTCAACATCATCTTACATGGAAATTGCTAAGGCCTAATATTTCTAAAAGTGGCTACATGACCTATTTTTTATGAAATGGGCTACAACCTAATGTTTATAAAATTAACTAATGCCCAATATTTATAAAAAGTGCTAAGGCCCAATGATTATGAAAGGACTAATGGCCAATGTTTATAAAAAAGGGCAATCCCCAATGTTTGAAATAGGCTACAACCCAATGTTTATGAAACAATTAAAGTTTAATGTTTATGAAAGGGCTAATGCCCAATATTTATAAAAGGGGATAAGACCTATTATTTATGAAAGAATTAAGGCCCAACATCTATAAAATGAATTAACACCCAATGTTTATGAAAGGGGCTACAACCCAATGTTTATGAAAGGGGCTACAACCTAATATTTATAAAAAGGGCTACAACCTAGTTTTTATGAGATAAGCTAAGGTGCAACGTTTATGAAATGGGTTAAGGCCTAACGTTTATGAAATGGGTTAACACCCAATGGTTATGAATGGGGTTATAGCTCAATATTTATAAAATGAGGTAAGACCTACTGTTTATAAAAGGGGTAAGACCCAATATTTATAAAAGAAGACAAGATCTAATGTTATGAAAGAGGCTAATAACCAATGTTTATGAAGGGGGCCATGGTATAACATTTATGAAGGGGGCTAAGACCGAATTATTTTTAAGGAAATGGCTAATACTAACGTTTTTAGAAAGACGAGTACTAATCCAAAGTCCTATTTTAAAAAGTAAACTTGCCCATGATAACATGGTGTAGCTGTTACAATTTGATGGGAATTGCTACAAGAAATACGAGTAGTGGGGTTGACCATATATCAAGACGAGCCTCGACTAATGAATTCACTATGCTGAATTAAATGTTGTATGCTTAGTATATATCGGTCATTGAACGATAAGACAATCGAAAAGACACCATGGTAAGAGGTTGTATTAACATCTTGGGTAGATTGGAAGCAGTGGAATAATGGAGAGATGATTATAGCTTCCAGATCGCCTAGATCCATATGGTGAGGTCGACCCCCAAGAAAACTATGATGAGGTCAACATATACTTATCGTCTGATGGTGGTGGGATTCTATTATAGTATACAAATGTTTGACCACACATCATTGCCATCACTATGAGGGGGTGACCTCTTTTGATGTGTCGAGTGAGTGTGTATGTGTGAAGCACATACTCATCATAGCTCCAATTGATCGATTATGCAACATTCGAGGACATGACTAAGTAATAATGATTGCTTAACATGTTTGTTTAGCTTATATGTGTTATTTGAATTAGGGTTTCATGATGAAACCCAAGGACGTCAAACCTTAAAGGAATGATTTTCTGAAGAGGTAAGTGCAATACCAATTTAAAAATATACCCCATTGATGGGGGATTATTAGTTTTTAAATTAGTCTTAAAAAATGAAAATGAAGCATTTATAAAATATGTATTAGCCATTTTGAGTGTATATGACATTGAGGCCATGAATGACTCGATAATTGATTTTCACACTCATTAAGCATTGTTGTTACACACTAGCCCAATTCATGGTCGGGGGATTCGGTAACAACTCACCATATCCCATCTGTCATGCCCCGACCTTGTTTGGTCGGATCCCAATGATCAACCTGCCACTCTCCCGGTTTATTAAAGGGTTTCGCCTTATTATAGACCATAAAGAGTAAGATGTCCTTTAAACCTGCACCTTTTCCAGTAATAATATAAGCAAAACTGCATAAAAATTTAGATTTATTATACTTGTATTACATGTGTCTTAGTTGATGGTCTTTAAGGGTAGAATTTTCCAATATTTCATGAAAAGGGATATAGAGGAGGGGTGAGTACAACTACTCAGTAAATGTGTTTTTCAAAAATTGACTTTTAAGAAAAACATTTATCATTAGAGTGTGCCAAACTCCTTTCTTTCAAAAATCCCTTGATTAAAAATTTTCAATTTTTTCACCATTTCATATTTAACCATGGTGTGTCATCACCCAACACACATCCTTCATCATGAAGGTTACACACATTCGTAGGTCAGCACGATCACTAAACCCACTAGTTGCTTCGGAGCGACTTTATCGGCCACCCGGATAGAATCAAAATCACTTCTACCCTGGGAATGAGTAGATGTACGCGACATCTGACCCTCAATCCCGAAATTGGTTCTTCATGTCTGTATGAGAACAGAGACCTCATCCCGTCCCCACCCCGGTCTCATGCGCTTGGTGCTACTCCAAATTTTGCACAGACACCTGGAACGACAAACTACCCTTAGACACACTGGGTCGTCCAAGGCTCTTATGATGCATCACTACCCCTCATGGGCGTCTTGATGATCTCTTACTCATATTGCATGCACAAGCAAAGTTTTCTTAAATTGCCATGTAATATGTGGTGTCATTTGTCCCAATAGCCCCAACTCTTAACTTAACCCGCAGTTGTTTGTCTTAACTAGTTCGTCGACCTGTCATGTCACACTACCGCTAGTTGATTGAGCATATCGGTCCTATCTTGGTACCATGGCTAAACAATTTACTTATTAAGTTTTATGGCACATATGTCATGTTCTTTTACGAGCTCCTGCTCGTGCCAACTGGCCTTGGGCCCATTGTACGAGATTTTCAAAATCGGGTATTTAGCCCCCAAGTTCCAAAACCGAGGCCCTCAGCCTATAAAAGCTATTTGAGCTCTCGTCAAGAAGGTCTCCCAAATAGTTTAAACATTGGCACACAATCAGGGGAGAACACTTTCAAAAAAATAGGTTTTCACTGTTCATTATACCAACCGGTATAAGGACATCTCCGTTAATAACTGATGAACGGGTTTTCAATTTCCTTCGAGGAAATCTCATCATACCAACCAGGTATGATCTACTTACAACCGGTAAATATTTTTTTCTACATAATTTTAACATCACTTTCTCTAAGTGGTGATAATTAAAATACCACTAAACAATGGGTTTTTATATCGAGGCACTTATCATTCACAATCGGGTATGATATATAATCCCACTCACAACTGGTAAGTGGTTTTTAACTTTAAATTATGCTTATCATCCCAATCGGGTATGATGTTAGTAAACCTACTCACCCGTTAACGTAGTGAATTCTACTAGACCGATTCTTTGTATTCACACAAGCTTGTCCATTCTGGTGTTCCTATATGATATGAACATCCTTGTTCACTATTACTCATTTCCAATGAGTGAGAAAACCCAAACTTTTTAGTTATTTGCAATTAGGTACCTAAAGTTATTTCTCTTTAAGTCCCTAAATGCTGGTTTTTCCTCAAATTGAGTCCCAAAACTTTTAAAATTTATCTTGGGACCTCAATTTATTCAATTTCACAAAAGGGGTTTAATTTCCCAAATTTCCAATTTGGTCCCCCAACTTTTCCAAAATTACCATTTTGCCCTTCCTTTACAAAAATGGTAAGTTTTGCCCCAAAAATTTCAAAATTCCTCAATTGGTCCTCCAACGTTATTTTTATGCCCAATTGACCCTCAATTTCATAAAATTGTATTTTGGTCCTTCGAATTTCAAAAATCACCAATTTTCCCCCAATTTCAACCCCTTAACACAACCGAATTTGATTTCATCAAATTGACCAATCAAACACCTCCAATTGTTGAAATTGAAGTTAAAATTGAGTTCCTTCATCCTCTTACGATCCAATAGCACTTTGAATCGCAAGTTTTGACGCTGGAACAAGCTCAAACGGAGCTTCGCCGAAAAATAGACTGCAGAGAGAGAAAGCTTCGATTACTCACCGGTGAGGGCACGACGGTCCGAGCTTTCGATCTCGGCAGATAGCTCTCATCCTGAGATTCATCCTAGAATCAAGAATTGCATCGATTGATGTCGAATTGAGTTAGAATTTTATCATTGAAATTCTGTCTGTTCTCTCTCTAACACCGGCTACAAATTGTAGAGGTTAGCCGAATTGGCTTACCTTTCAGTCCTAATTGGGAGGGCTTGGTTTAGCCTAAAGAGAGCTTGAAATGACCAGTTTCAGCTTGGCCAAAATAGGGCAGCTTCGGTCCGTCGAAGCTGCTTCACTGTTCCATCATGTCGGCGCTTCTTCAACGATTCTCAGATTGACTGGAGTTTACTATCAGATAGCTAACTTCTCCCCAGTTCTAAAGAGCCCGGCCTCTCCTTTCAAGGTTTAGAAAAATGCTCAAGTCGAAGCTCTGGTTCGAGCTTCACCGGGAAATGGAGCAGTAGAGAGAGAGAGAGAGAAGTGTTTAGGTGTGAGGAGAATGAATGGGGATGACCTCTTTATATAGGTGTAAAAATTGTGGGAGAGATTTATTACTAGTATTAATATTGCCATAAATTATTAGTATTAATTCCAATAATTTAATTTCAGTATTAAATTATTTATATTAATTCCAATAGTTTGATGTCACCCATCCTTAAACTACTCTTGGGCAAGCACGCTTAACTTTAGAGTTCTTATGGATTCTCGTTCACATGAACCAATTTAGTTATTATCTTCTAATTTATCTTAAGTTTCTTTTCCAAGGTTTAATGAACCCTTTGGATCACCCGAAAGTTGTAAATTTACAAATTGCTTGTTCCCAAATGATTGGGTTTGTAAACAGGCTCGGTTTTCTTACTTTATTTGACCGGTTCTTTTCCTAGTTTTCCTTAACTCAAAAGTGTGGGGTTTACACCATCGATGCTAAAATTGTTGATACTTTCACTAAGGTAATATAGAGGGACCAAGTCTTAGAATAAAAAGCATACAACCATTTCAACATAAATTTAATTTTTTTAATAAATGGTGCACCCAAAATTCATACAAAACAACCTAGAAATGCTACAATTGATAAGCATGTAAATAAAAACCTTCTTACGTGTACTTTGAGATCCATACCTCAAGCTGCATGTGTGATGTAGGTGATATCTCAACTCTATACCTTCCAGACTCATGCTTTCACCAGTGATTATTTGGGGTAGGGCAGTGAGCTCATAACTCATTGAATGAGGTTACAACCATCAGGCCACTACATGGCTTACAACCTCAGACTTCACTAAAATGTATATACATAGTGATTTATTCATAATTACATATATTATGTTACTTTCATAACTTTTTCATCCCTTAGGATTCATGCCTTATACTTTTTGTACTTACGTATAATCGGGTCGAGCTTTGGCTCCCCAATTACATTAATCAATCAATAAAATACATGAAATTTATACAATAATCACATGGCCTAACTATCACACATCGACCCTGTTTGGGGACAAAACTCCTAAAAAGGAGGGGAGAAGTTGTAACACTGAAAAAAGATAAATTGTGACATATACTTGAAAGGAATAAGAAAAGCCGAGAAGGATATCGACAAACCAATATGAGAACCTAATTGAATGGAGAATCCATATGAAATGACAAAAATGGGAGTGGGAAGTGAACCTAAATAGCCCCAAGGAAACCTCCCCCGAGCATGGATAAGGGATTAGGAGAAATCCAAATAGAAATTGGGCCAAAAAGAGATATCTAGGGAATTTAGCAAAAATACCACCAATTTATATGAAGGGCAAAACAAATCTACAAATAGCAATTCTTGAACCCAATCAACATGAATAAGGATTTATTATTTTAAGAAAAATAAGTGGGCACGAACCGGTCGGATCGATGATTAACTAACTAGAGTAGGGCCAAAATTGATCAAACCCCCAATTTTTAGAAGTGGTAATTTAAATCAAAAAATGGTCAGTTCGGATGATAGAAAATTCAATGAAATTATTTTAGAAATCTAGTTTTAACCAAGAACCGACCAAATTAAGGGTGAATTGGCCAAGAAAAGGCCGAAATCAATTGAACCATCTAAGAAATTCATCAGAAACAAGTTTACTACAATGCAAATCAGTTGGCATGCTACACTAGGCACACACTCGTGCCATAAGCGAAGGGCTCGCGGTGCATAGACATGCACACATGTAGGTATGTGTTATCTTTTTCGTGTGATTGTCCCGTCCCAAATCTAGATAAAACATGGAAATAACCCGTTTGTCAAGTTAGATTTTTTAATTTCCTTCCCCTAAGAAGATAAAAAGAAAAGGATTGTCTATGGCATTCCTTTTACTCAGATATGGACATGGTCAACTAGACAACTCAGACCTCGACCTCCCTATATAAGGGTTGACCCTCCCCTTGTTGAAGTAATAGTGAAATTCTCTCTAAAAACCATACACATCTAGTTTATGATGACCTTCATAATAGTTATTCCTATTTTTTATTCCAACCGCCAAGCTTAGTGAACTAGGTTTCCTTAGAACTGAGTGAGAGTCAGATTTCAAACCCCATCCCTTTCGGCCACCGATGTTCCTTCTCACGGTGGCAATCTGACGGAAAACTAACCTTACTCCGTCGGCTAGAAATAAAGAAAGAGCATTTGGGGCCATCTTGACCTCTTAGACAACCAAATATGGCTAAATATTTTTACGGAGAACTCTCTTGGTCTCCTCTTGCCAACTGCAATGGTTGTTCAGGCTATAGGTAAGCCTTCTAACCACAAAAAATTTGAGAACTTCCATTAGCCCTTCACTATTAACACCTCTTTGAAAATTAGATATTTCAGGGAGCTTCGACCACCGCAGACCGATATCTAGATGTGCATAGATTTGTGGGAGATTCAACTACATGAACCTTCTACCCTCGACCCTCGATGTTACCTCTCTAGTGAGGTTCTGACAAAAACCCACCTCTGCATTATTTTACAAAAAACATTTTGATCATGCTTGAATTGCCACTATTCCAGCTGCAACTGGCCAAAGAGTGACCGTGAAGACCTATGGATGATTATGAGGGACCTAGATGTGATTTTTGGAAGGGCAATTAGGTTCATTTTAAAGAGATAAAAGTAGAGTTACCAAAATGTAATTTTTGAAAAGTATAGGGACCTATTTGTAATTTTCATGAAAATAAGGACCTAAATGAGATTCATTAGAAGCATAAGAACATATAGGAAAGATGAAGAAAAGTTTAGCCATTTTAAATGATAACTTAAATTGAAGTAAGGACAAAAGTGCAACTCTTTCAAACATTAATGGACCAAAGTGTAATTTTTAAGAGTTAGATGACTTAAATGGAATATGTGAGAAGTTATGAGCCACTTAAGAAGTTAAGAAAAGGGAAAAAATATTTATTTATGAAATACAAGTCCAAAAGAAGTAAATAGAAAGAAGGACTAAATTGTAATTTTAGAAAAGTTTGGGACTAATATGTAATAAATTGAAAGTATGAGGACCTTAGTGAGAAAGGTGGAAAAATAACTTAGGACCATGGGTGGGAAAGATTTAGAATAGAAGGAAAAATATTGTTAACTTAAGACTACTAGTAAGGTTCGTAAAACGGGCTCCCAACACGAGGTTTGGGCAAACCCGATACCAAAAGGGTAAAACTGTAATTTTGGAAAGTTACGAGACGATACTAAAATTACTGTTTAGAACTAAGTCTAATTTATGCATTATCATTTGGTTAATTGTAGTATAAACTGTTACAAGTGGTATGAGCGGGCTTCTCAACTAGAAATACTTAGAAAACACACCAGAACGAACACGTTCTAGGTACTTGAGTAAGTGGGTTTATAGACGACAAGTCCTATTGGACCGATTGTGATTCCTATCCCGCACTCTTTTGCTTACAATGAAATGTCACTAGAAAAGAATGATAGGAGAACAAAATATTACGAGAAATATAAAAGAAACAATGTTAACTAAAAGACCAAGTATCATGTCATTCGTTAAGGAATTCCAATATTATATTCTAAATGATAATTTTGAACGAACTACACATATAGGAATGATATAGGCATACATGCAGTTAGCTAACTCACCAAGTCCCATAAATTAACAAATGAATATTTGCATGCTTAATACATAATTGTGTTTTAAAAGCATGATAGTGGGGTCGATTGGATAACATACTGCACGCCTAAATTACTTTATGTTATTGTTTTCTTATGCACTTTCAATACATTGTATGGGTGAATGAGTGATGATGTTTACATAGCACCTAACGATAGAGGTGGTGTCGAGCGTACAGGAAAACTAGAAGTGGGGATAAAAGGGTAGAGTCGGCTTCCAAAAAGTCTAACGAACCAAGGAGGTTTATGGTAGTGGTCCAAAAGCATTGTTTGCGATCCTGATGTAGGATAAGTGGAGGATCGAATGATGCAGGATATTAGATGACACATCATCGATATTTGTGTGAGGAGGATGATCATCTCTAGATGTTCCATGAAAGTGTGAGGATTACGTACGCACATACCTCTCACAACTCGAGTATTGTATATGGAGAGACTCTAGGGTTTTATTTATGCACTCAACCAAAAAGGTTGTGAAAGGGGAGATCAAATCCCGGATTTTATGAAAATACGAAATGTGGGGGAAAGTAATTTGAGGATGCCTTCTTTTTAAGTGTGGATTACATAGGCACTTAACCCCCATGGCTTGGAGTTTTGTATGGGCAAAACTAGGTGATTTATATTTATGTATACAACTACTAATATTGTGAGAAGAGAAATGAACTCCCAAAACTTTGTGAAATCAAGAAGAGATAATGAGAAGCTAAATCACGAACTAAGATAAAATATTATAACAAATAAACAAATAAATAGGGACCGATCGTAAGCCATGTCGTGGCTTGATGTCAGTAAACTCATTCACTAAGTTGTGAGCTCACCCCCACCCCTAACTCTTTTTAGGAATAGATGAAGGAGCTCGGAGATTGGATAAAACTTTGACTCTTGTTACCATGCGACTGAGGTACGATACATGTGATGTGTGCACGAGGGTTATTGCTTATCAGTTGTACATTCTCAAGGGTAAACATGTATTTAATTTATGGGGCTCATTACGCATTTATAAAAAGTTTAAACTTCTGCTGAAATTTATGTATTTTATTTTGAGCCTTACATTTTGTTAGTTCTACTTGGGTGAAGGTACCTACCTATGTACCATTAGGAGAATGTGGCGGATTGCTCATGCTTCCCCTGACCCGGGTGATCGGGCTAGGGCGTAACAACTTTACTACTTTTCTATATTACCATGAAATTCATGATGCATGTTTTGGAAAATACTTTGAAAAGTGATGAAAAACTACATGTATGTATGTTCACTAAGAAAGATCGTTTTTCTGAAATGATTAAACGAGATAAAATCGATAGACCATGAGAAAACCATAGTCACATGCCGGGACTATGTGAATAAGGGTTGTGTGTTGGGGATTGTGAATAAGGGTTGTGTACTCGAGATTGATTTTCTGATATAGTGTTGTTTGGATTTAGGTCCAAGCTCCTCGTGAATAAATTAAAAAAATGCTTGTTGGTTGGTGTGTTATATGCATGCATCTATGATAGTGAGTTGGTTAGTTTAAGGACCAAACTTTGTGATAAGTGAAGACTTCAAGTGGTACTTTCCTTATTTTGTGGTTGTTACTCCCATGATCGTGGATGTTCATTCTCCTTTGGTCTCCATTTGACATCCTTCTTTAACCAATGAAGTCATTCAATTTATCTTTCCTTCAAATACTTCCTTTAAGGGTCTCCCTTGTCAAAGGTACTTACTCTTAGTGTGTTTGTTCATGATCATTTCATGATTATTCCTTTGACTTACTAGTCATTCCTTAAGGATTCTTATATCCTGAGGTCTTACTTAAGCATTCTCTTACTTGCCTCACTCTTCTACTCATGTGACTTAGAGTAGAGATTTCCATCTCGCCCCAAAATAATGTCAAGTCTCATTTTTCTCACCTCAAGGATTTCCTTCGATTTTATCCCAACTTTTCTGAGTGGCACTTCTATAGTCTTATTATAAGTAATTTTATTTTAGTAGTCTCATGTTAGCACTGAAGTATAAGTTTCGGTATCAGGGCCCTTATCTTTTTTTAGTTCTTTCCCTCATGCTTATCCACTAAGCTTATTTATGGTTGGGTTCTTGTCTCGTCTCTTAAGTTCTTTACTGACCTTTGTTCCTTTGGCCTCTTTTCATTGTATAAAATGACATCAATCCCAGTTGTATACCATTTACCATAATTTCTTAGGTGTAGACTCTCACCCCTTCTCCTTTGGTGTTACTTGAGTTTTAGTTAGGGTAAAGACATCCTCTGGCTTCTTACCTAGATTTGTGGTAAGGGTTTTTTCCTGATCTTTCTTGTGGCTGACTTTTGGCTCTATACTCCAGAGGTTTATTTTCCTTTCACATGAAAGATCATATATTTAGGACATCTTTTAAAATTTTTCTTAGGTGGCCCTTTCTCCTTTATTCGATGTAAGCATTTGAGTTAAAGTGCAAATTTTATAAAGGTAATTTTATTTCTCAATTCATAGCCATAATTTGGCTTTATTACAGGAAAAGAGAATGTTTATCAACCCCTCATCATTCTCTCACTTTTAGCATCACTTGCTGACTGACTTAGATTTTTTGAGACATTCCTTCTGGAGGGATCAATGTTTGAAATCTTAATGCGTAGTAGTGTTGGATTTTGTGGATGGCACAATCCTCCATTTACCACTTTAGTGCAGATGTTCATGCTAGTCTCATCAAATTCTAAAGAAGAGGTTTCACTCAAGGAACTTCAAATTTTGTCCATTCGGGTTATGGCCACTCCATACTTCTCCACCACTATAGACTCACATTCATATGCTTCTCGCATAAGGTTTGTTGTTCTAGATTCTGGGTTTACCCTAATTGGTGGTAACTTTTTGAAAGCCCTTATGTAGTTGGCATATGTTTCCTAGAAGTTCTTTTCAACCTCCTTCTAGGTAAGTGTCTGTTATGGATTTTCAGCCTCCTTTTTGGATCGAGCCCTTGGTTTTGGTGGAAGTATCTCATCTTCAACATATTATTTTGAGAGTTCTCCTTTTTTGGTGATTTTCCTATAAAAGTGATTTTGTATTAGGTTTTTTTTAACTAAAATTTTATGCAGCATATTATTCCAACATTCCTCAAGATATTTTAAAAAATTCTAAGTTTAAAAAACTTGGGCTCTAATACGACTTATTTTGTCATGTTCTAACCTAGTTTGTTTGGTCGGAACCTGTGAACAACCCATCACATCTCCTAATACTACAAAAGCAATGCTCAGAATAATATTATATTAAATTAGTTTATTTCAAAATTTTATTTTAAGTAAAACATGCCATAACAAATATATATGGATTTATACTATACATAAATTTGTAAGTATTTTATACGTATCATGCTAGTATGTTAGTATAAAGGTCTTTATTCATCATTTTCTAGATGCGTGACAATTTTAAGGGAGTGATGAGTTCAACAACTCAGTAAGTAAAAATTTTCTAACCCTAGGTCTTAACAACTTTTCTTTAAAGTTTTAAATGATTAGAAAGGATGTCATAATTGATCATAATTGGGGATTTAAAATTGACTTTAATGGGTTTATATTTGTGCATGCATGTTACACAACACATACACTCTTTCCTTCATGGAGGGGATCACTTATTCACAGAAGGGAAGTCTCATCCATCCCACTTGTGGTTTGGAGTGACTTTATTGACCACCATGATACAATGCTATAACCTTGTCCATTCATCTAATAAGATCATATTGTTTGTGTGGGAACAATGCCCCACCCACAAACTTATTGATTTAGTTGTCTACTATTGGGTGACTAGACCTTTCACCTTCACCATGTCTAATGCACACAGTACTCCTAGAGCCCTTGATGTACTAGCCCAATGATAGCTTTCCTTATACCAAACTTATTGACTAGGAGTCCTCATGATGATCATCACTACCCTGTACTATGTATCTTATGATCCCGTACAAACACAAACAGGGGTTTAAACTTAAGGCCATTGTCTTTGTACCATCAGCCCTACGTGATGAAATTTGCTTCCAGCGCAATAGAAATTATTTCACACTATCAATGGAATGTTTTTAATTTATATGACATAATCAAGTTGTTTATGGAATAAGTTATGTCCATATCATTTCACAAGTTTTCAAGACATGGACTTGGACCCACTTAAACAAAGTATTTATCTAACCATTTGCATTGATAATGGGTTCAACCCATTTTCTACATCAATATGTGGATCTATATTCTACTTTTGAAAAGAGTTTTTTCACACGAATATGGCATCAAGGAATCTAAGTAGGATTCATGCTTCTATTGAGATTATATTCCAAAAAGGTTTTAAGCATAGAGTGTGTTATTAGTAGAATATATATCTTGATAAATACTGTTAAGTTGGTCATATTATCAGTTTGTGTAAATAACCTTACGTCATCAGTCCAACTAGACTCGATGTTAAAAATCTCATTTACCCATGGTATGTGACTTATTTATCCCAGTTGATTTCCAAATTCTTGTTCCTTCGCTCGCACACATACATAGGTAATCAGTTCCTATAGTATTTTAAACAATTAAGTTCCAACATGTATGAAATTTCACTTTAAGTCTCTATATTTTTCATTATTTACACATAGGTTCCTACATTTACTTTATTTTCAATTAAGTCCTTAAGATTTTCAAATCATCCATTTAGGTCCCTAACATTCTTTAATTCCATTTGGGTCCTTGATTTATCATTATTTGTAGTTAAAACCCCATCTTTTCAAAATTTGTAATTTAGACCCCTACTTTATAAAATTTACATTTTAATCCCCAAAAATTTGAGTTTTCAGAAATTATGTCAAACCTTATCAATTCTATACTAACATAATACTAATTGTCTTCCATATATCCCTATTATCATTATAAGCTTTGTTTCACTCAATTTGGCCTAGAAATGATGATAAACAGAACTTCGTCGAAAATTGTTTTTAGAGAGAGAAATCTTCAATTTATTATTAGCGAGGGCGCAACGGTCGGAGCTCTTGATATGGGAAGCTATTTTTATTTAAAGGGATACTTCTAGGATCAAATGGTGTCTTAATTGATGGCCTGAGTGATTAGAATTCAATTTAGTAAATTTTCAACAAAATCTTTATGAAATTTGAATATTTTGGCGAATGGCGATGGTAGGGACTTACCACGATGGTATAAGAAAGATGTGGCTCAACAGGGGGAGATTGGGGACTCTTAACTTGGTCGAGGGTGGCTTGGAAGTAGCTAAAATTGAGCTTGAGTTGTTATGGGAGCATTCAAATGTTTGAGCTATGGTACTGTGTGAGCTCGCCAACATTTCTCTAGTAATCCTCAAGCTGAACGGAGTATGTTGTCAGATGGAGAACCTCTTCAATATTCTAGGAAATGCAAATTCCTGTTCAGAGGTGGAGAAAAAAGGGCCAAGTCGGAGCTCACATGTGTGGCGTGTGCATGTACCCAACATGGCGCATTGATCAGTTCGCAAAGTAGCGAACCGGTTTCCAGCAAATTAATAGATAAGTTCAACCAATTTCATTCTTTCCTTGGAAAATTTGCCTTCAATTTGGCTGACTCTTGGCCCAAATTAAAATTCTAAAAACTCTTCATTCAAGTTCCTATTACTTGTACATAACAACGTCCACTTTCTTTGTTAATTCGCCCTTTTAAAAATTAGGGGATTTTACTGCTATGAGTCGGTTCAACTGGGTTTGGTCATCCATTGGTCGGTTCACCCTTGATTTTCCAGATTCTCAACCTTATCCATTTTTTCTAAAATCCTTGTTCACTTTTCCTATTTATTGTCTCAAGCTTCACCTTTTCTTAATTCTTTTATTTCTCCTAAAACTTCACTCGTTTTACATAATTGGCTTGAATCTTATTTTGACCCAAATTTTTCTTGTGGTTTTGATGTGAACTTTCCCATTTCAGAGTTTGGGGGTTTGTATGGTCTGGCCTCTACCTGGTTTGATCTCAATCATTTGGTCTACCGGTTTACTCGGTTTAAATTCCTCGTTCAAGTTTTCTGTTGTTACAACTACCGCCATCATTTTTAGGAGTTTTTTCTGTAAAACTCTCATTCATTTGCCACATCAGCATCAATATTACAATTTAGCATATCTTTAGCTAAATTAGATAAAGGAATTTTCCCCCCATAACTTCCTCGGTTTCCCATGTGTTTTCTTCTATTTGGTTATTGTGCCATAATACCTTCACTATGTGAATCTTCTTATTTCGTAATTATTTCTCTTGAGAGTCTGTAATGCCGATCAATTCTATTACGTATGGCAATGTCTCTTTCAGTTCGAGTGGTGGTTGGTCTAACATGGAAGACATTATTGATTTCTTTTAATTCTGGTGGAAGGTGTAATTTGTAGGCTATTCGGTCAATCCAATGCACCACTAGGTAAGGTCTTGTAAAGAGAATCCATTAACAATTAAGGAAATTCTTGGAACCCCAAACCATCATGAAAGGCATGACCTTTAAATAAAGGATAACCCCATGGAATGGCAAATAATCTACTAGATTTTGGGTCATAGAATGACCATACATTCCTTGTGGGGATTGTTATTATGATCATATTGAAAGGAGAGTTAATGATGAACTCAAGGATCATGTGCAATTAATAATGTCAAAACAAAGAAATGGCAGGAAGGATAAGTTACCAAGGATTATAACAACTAAGATGCCAACCAAAAGAGGGATCAGGTTAAATGTATAGGGATCATAACCTTGTGATTGAGATTGGTTTTAGAACAAAAAACCTCAATGGAAAGAGTCTAACCATAATGGAAAAATGGTTGGAATAAATAAAATTCCTCTGAGTAGGTAGGTAAGAGAAGCTAATCATGACGAGTTCCACGAAGTAAGTGGATTCTAGAAAAGAATAGGTAACTTCTTAAGGAAATCACTATACGAGAATTGATGAGTGTCCATAGAGACATCTTGCCTAGGCCAAAAGATGAGCAAAGGAACACTCAAAGTAAAAGAAATTGGAGACCAAATCACTAGAGATCTTCACCTCGAGTTCAAATTCTTGATCATGCCATTAAAAATGGAAATAAGATAATTTGTGGATAAAGGATAACCCAAGATGGGAAAACAAAGGACAAAAAGCCCAAAAAAGGAAGTAGCATAATTATACTCCTTGAAGAGGTGCGGAGAATATAAAATGTAATAGTATGGTGCCATTTGAAAATGGTATGAAATATTTGAACTCCTCAACCAAAAATGGTTATAAAATTTTTTTTGAAGGACTTCTCTATAATAGGGTCATCATTGACAAAGCTAACTTGACAAGGGAACATATATAAATGGATGGAGAAGTGCAATGAAGTGTTTAAGGAACTAAAAAGAAGACTCACAATAGCATCTGTCCTAGCCCTCCGAGACGTCAATGGAGAGGAGTATACAATGTACAATGATGCATTCGGTCTTAGGTTAGGGTGTGTGGTGATTCAAAAGGACATGGTGACTACATACACCTCTCAACAACTAAAGAAAAATGATGTCAACTACCCTACTCATGACCTCGAGTTAGTAGCCATAATGTTGGCCCTCAAGATCTAGCGACACTACCTCTATCGGGTCACGTGTCAAGTGTTCACTGACCACAAGAGGCTAAAGTATATCATGACCCTAAAGGAACTAAACATGAGATAACAAAGGTGGTTAGAGTTAATAAAGGACTATGACCTCATAATTGAGTATCATATGGGGAAGGCTAATGTAGTGGTAGATACCTTGAGCTGTAAGCATAGAGTGAGCATGGCATATATCAAAACGACATACCCACCACTACTGGAACAAATAGGGCAACTAAAGATCACGTTGAACATAATGGAAAGGTCGAGCTATATGCTAGCAAACAAAACCATCTAACCCACCTTACTAGAGCAAATTAAGGAAAATAAAAAAATAGATGTGGGGATAAAAAAACATAAGGGGAGGATTATTAATGCCACAACCACTGACTTCACAATATGCAAGGATGAAATACTAATGTACAAGGGTCGAGTCATGGTGTGGAATGAAATATCCTTCAAAAATTCTATCTTAGATGAGGCCCACGATTTGGTATATGCGATGCACTTTAGCATCACCAAGATGTACCATACACTGAATGAGTGATATTGGTGGCATGGGATGAAACGAGAGATAGCCAAGTATGTAGCTCGCTATCTATCATCCCAACATATAATAATAGAGCATAAAAAATTGATAGGAATTCTTCAACCACTCTCATATCTAAATGTAGGTGGGAGAGGATCACATTGGACTGTGCGATCAGATTCTCCCGTCAGCAAAAGGACATGACACCTTATGGGTTAATAGTTAATCGTCTCACCAGGTCTGCCCACTACCTACCCATCAGAGTCATTGACCCAGTCAAAAGTTTTACCAAGTTGTACATCACTGAGATTATACGATTGCATGGGGTGCTGATATCCATTGTATCAGACAGGAACCCAAGGTTTACATCCTAGTTCTAACCAAGTCTCCAAGATTCGCTGGGGACAAAACTACATCTCAGGGCCGCCTTCCACCCTCATACGAGGGGACAATCAAAACAGACCATATTGACCCTAGAAGACATGCTCTAGGTATGTCTAGTCAATTTTTATAAGAAGTGGGTAGACTGTCTGCACTTTATGTAAGTCACTTATTATAATAGTTATCAAGCCAACATACAAATGCCCCCTACAAGGCATTATATGGAAGAATGTGTAGGACTCCACTATACAGGGATGAAGTTGGGGAGCGGAGATTGGAGAGGTTGGAATTAATTGAGGATAAAATCGACAATATAATGGTCATAATGGATAGGCTCAAGATCTCCAAGGACTGATAGAGGAGTTATGTGTATAACCAATGAAAAGAGCTGAACTTTGAGGTAGGGGACAAAGTATTTTTGAAGGTATCCCTGTGGAAGGGTATATTATGGTTCTGACACAAAGGGAAAGGTAAACTCACATGGGTACCGTCCTAGTACACCTCTATGATGGGTAGCTGGCAGAGATGAGATGTATGTGTAAGGGCCCATAGGCCGATGACTAGCGGAAATGGAGCTATGATCTGGGTGCTGAGACACCAACTGTGAGCGTAGAGAAGGTTCACAACCTTTTCACACCAGGTTCCTATGTGGTACCGTCTCAAGAGAGGGTGGTGCATTCTAAGGAGGTTGTTATGATTATGTGGGGCTCGAGTAGCCTAAAATTGTAATGTAGGCTTGAATGTCATGTTGTGCAAATGAGATACCACAAGGTTGCCAGGATCCTGGGGTGCTAAGGCACCGAGCTGGAAAGCGACACAAGTGAGGTGTTGGTGGTGGGGACATATGCTACTATTTCATCATGTTTCCACTACTCTTAGATGTCTCGAGAAAACATGGAAGTATCACATTATACCTCCCCTTGTCTCCTTTCCATTTTTCCCTAGGTGATGGCACAACCTATTAGGTGTCCCTCCATCATCCCCATATCCCATACCTATATTAATAATATGACACACAGTCATAACATGGCACTCATGGCCAATACTCGTAATGGTGCCACATGCACTACGTTACCGGGAGCTCGACGCAACACAAGACATTACCAGTTGTCTCCCCTTTTTAATCGAATGCTCAGACACGAGAAACTCGACTCTACCTAAGTCAGCTTCCCTTTTCACTCAATTGGCATAATGGCCCTAGGATCAGGTTCACCGCATTAACCCGATTCAATCACTATCACATTAAAGAAAGCACACATATTGTGAGTTTGGCCCTCAGTGTCTCTCTCCCCAATTTCACACATGACTCTAAGCCCACATAGATATTTCCTCGGTTTCTCACAAACTGACATCTATCTAGCTTCTCGATTCTCATGATTGGTCATTTCTTACACTTTTAAAATGATCTTTGATTTAGTAGTGATGCTTTTACTAGTTCACACTTCTTATATAAGTTCTCAAAGCACAACTTAAATATCATAACACACAAGGCCACAGAGGCAAGTAATGTTAATTAAATCTTGTTCGGTCCAATACGAAGCACCGTCAAATCCCTACTAACCTAGTTCACAGAACTTGTTCGTTATATGAGGCATCTAAAATTGGCTCTAATTCTGGTTTAATGCTATTTGCATTCTCTGCCAGGTATATTAAACCCAGGGTTAGTCTTCCTACTAATCCCTTATACTCTTCCCGACCGTATCTTCCTACGGTACCTACACTTTTTAAGGTTTCTCTTTCTGAACAAAAAACTTTTCTTAAGTCTTTTCAATCAATCTCTAAAGTTCCTTTGAGTCCCATTTAGGTTCCAATAGGCATTAGAAATGATCCCAATTACCATTTTGACCATCCAAATGAGGACTTGGGTTCTAAGATCAATTTGACCTACAAAGTTTTCTACATGGGTCCCTAAATTGTTTTTTTAATAAGTTTAGGTCATTGGACTGCCCAAAAGTCCATTTTGGCCATGCAAAAGTTCATATTTGCACTTTGACCCCCAAACTTTGCCTTTATTGTAAAAAGATCCCTAAACCTTTCTCAAAAGGTAATACATGTCCCCAAACGATTGATTCAGTGGGTCAACGGATGAGGTGTCAGGTAAAATGAAGGATTTGGGTCATGGAGTCAATCGAGGAAGATGACATGCGTGTGCATGGTCGCATGTGCATGCACCTCGAGCTCCATGCATGCACCCAACCCTCCGTGCGTGTAGCCCGTGCATGCGCACAACTTCCTTGCTGACTGGTTTGACATTGTAGCAAACCAGTTTTTGGTAAATTTCTCAGTCGGTTTAGCAGTTTTTGGCTTGGTTCATCCTATTTCTGACTGGCTCTTGAGAAAATAAAAAATATCTAAAAATTGTACATTTAATTTCCTATTAAATGGACTAAAAAACTATCAAGTTTGGATTTGTTTTGACCCATTAAAAATTTGGGGGTTTTGTGACTCCACCCAACTTAAATCCAGTTCAAATCTCTTTCCTCTCAATTTTTTCCCAAGTGCTTGATTCTAAGTTCCACAATCCTCTTAAGGGTTTCTCATAACCCTTTTTCATCCCTTATGGCCTCTCATTGACCTATTTCCTCTTTTTGGTTCGATCTACTCCCTAGTTACCCATCGGTTCCCGATTAAATCCCACTTCTCTATTTGATTCCATCCGATTAAGAAGTCGGGATTTTTCCTTGGTTTTACAACCACCCATCCTTTTTTGAAGTTTTGTCCTTAAAACGCGACTTTTCATTTCTAGGGTAAAACCATTCTTTATATACATAACTTTATTTACACTTTTGTGTCAAGGGAGGGTCCGAACAACCTCAGACATTTTTCCCTCATCCTTGTCTCGAGTTCCCACATTTCCTCCTCTATATGACTATTTTGCCACAAGACCTTAACCAATGGAATTATTTTATTCCTGAGACTCTTCTCCTCACGGTCCAGTAGGTGCAATGGTTCTATCATGTAGGTCAACGTTTCTTCTAACTCTAGAGGAGGTCGGTCTAGCATGTGTCTAGGATTTGGTTCATATTTCCTCAATATGGACATACATAAGACGTTATGGATCTAGTCCAGTTCTAGCGGAACCCGACAACTTGTATGGCACCGATCCAATCTTTTTAGTAATCATATAGGGGCCAATGTATCTCGGGTTTAGTTTGCCATGATTTTCGAACTTGATGACCCCCTTCCATGAGGACACCTTCAAAAACACTTGGTCTCCTACCTTGAAGCATAACTCTCGATGTCGATTGTCGTCATAGCTCTTTTGTTGGTCTTATGATGCCTTGAGCCGATTGCAAATAATGTGGATCTTATCTGTCACATTTTGGATCAGCTCAACCCTCTCTAACTTGCATTCCCCTACTTCATCCCAATATAATGGAGTTCATCACCTTCTACTGTATAAAGTCTCACATCTGTATGTTGGTTTGGTATTGGTTGTTATACACAAACTCCCTGAGGCAAAGGTAGTCTTCCCACCTCCTTCCAAAGTTTAGGAGGCATGCTTAAAGCATGTACTCAAACGTTTGGATTTTCCTTTTGGACTGTCCGTCTATTTGGGGATGAAATGCAATTGTCATGTCCTAACCCGGTTTGGTCGGATCCCCATGATCAACTCGCCACTCTCCCGGTTTACTAAGGGTTGTCCCTTGTTTATAAACCATGAAGAGTAAGGTGTCCTTTAACCCTGTACCTTTCCTGGAATACATCAATCAAAACTGCATAAAAATTTTAACTTACATACCTGTCTTGCAGGTGTAAATAATAGGAGGTCTTTGCGTAGGTTTCCCTTGGTTACTTGAAAAGGGATATAGGGGAGGGGCTCTTTATATAGGAAGCTCGAGGACTTCTTGGTCGTTCGATCGGTGCCTTAATGACATTCATTCAATGCTTGAAACTCCCTGGTCAGAGACTTTTCAGCTTTGTCAATGCTGCACAATTTTTCGGCGAGTGAACATTGCTGTCATCTGAAGAAAGAAAACAACACTATTCCGAACCGGACCAGACCGTCTAGATCCGGGTTCAAAGCTTAAACCGGCTGGTTCACCCCCAATTCGACCGAATTTTTCAAATCTAAAAATTTCCAAATTCATCTAAATTCATTTTCTATCCAATGGTTCAAATCTCAAATTTGAATTTTTTAAGCCACCTAGAAAAATGAATGTAGCATCCAGTTCAATAGTGGTTCAAACTAGTCTAAACCGGTTCGGACTGGTTCACTTGAATCGGTTTAGTTTTCATCACCAATTCATCCTAAAGTTCTTTTTCATGACTTTTGTGACTCCTTAGATCACTTGAGATCCATAAATTTTCTAGTTTGCCCTTTCTCTATTAGTTCCAGTTCATGAACCAACTCAGTTTATAAATCGTTCCAATCTGGTTCGGATATGGTTCTCTTGAACCAATCTACTTTTCTCTCCCAAATTTTCCTAAGATATTTTTCCAAGGTTTTATGAACCCTTTGGGTCACTCGGGAGTTGTAATTTCCCCAAATTGTCCATTCTCTAATGATCGGGTTTGTGAACCGGTTCGGTTTTTCTCACTCGAGTTAACCAGTTCTTTCCCTAGTTTCTTTTTTTAAAGCTCAAAATAAGGAACTAGAGAGGAGAATCAGATAATTTCAAAGGAAAATCGGGGGGGGGGGGGGGGGGGGGGCATAAATGAACTAGAATTTGAAAATAAGAGCTAAAATGGGAAATTGAAAAATCTCTTGTAGCCAATAAGAACCCAAAGGTCATGGAGATGAACCATGAATGGAATAGGATGGATAAATCGGATCCGTTCAGAGTGAACCGGGCCTGAACCGGGTAGAACTAGACTGAACTAGGAAGAACTGGTTCAAAGATTGATTTTTCTAGGTGGCTTAAAATTTTCAAATTGGGAAATTTAATCACTACTATATAGGAAATTAATTTAGATAAATTTAGAATTTTTTATTTTAGAAAACTAGTCGAATTAGGCATAAACCCGTCAATTTTCAATTTTGGGTCATCGAACCTGGTCCGACCGAACCGATCAACGGTACAGTCGGTCAATGGATTGCCTGCTAGGTCAGCACCTAGTCAGCAGACGTGACCAATCAGTGTGTGACGCGTGGCAAAGCGCACCCAGTCAGTTGCTCGGTCAATGCCTAAAAATGTTGATCAATTAGAGCGTAACACATGTCATCGGTCAATGATAAAAAAATACATCACCAACGACTGACCAATAGGAGAGCGACACGTATCATCAGTCAATGGTCAACTGAGGAGATGAGGTCTCTATCCTCACAAGGACACGAAGTTTCTTTTCGAGTTTGAGGGTCGGATTTTGCGTACATCCACTCATTCCCAAGGTAGAAGTAAACAAGCTTCTATCTAAGTAGCCGGTAAAGTTGCCCCGACACCACAAATTGGTGCAGTGGAGGGCTACCCTACAAATGTGTGATCCCTTCTTGATGAAGGGCATGTGCTGATTGTTAAACACACCGATTGTGTGGAAATTGGTTTGAATAACTAGGAATTCAAGGAAAGAATGGTTTTAAAGAAAATAAGAAGTCTAACACACTCCAATTCAAACTATTTTATAGAAATTCATGTTTCAAACACCCATTCACTGAGTTGTCGAACTCACCCCCTCCCTTTACCCCTTTTTCAGGTAACCGAGAGAAAAACCTACCTACAGACATTCTGCTAGCTAAACCTACAAGATAGGTATGTAAGTTTAATTTATTCAGTTTTGATTAATGTTATTCCAAGAAAGGTAAGGGTATAAAAGACGTCTTACTTCTCACGGTTTAAAGAAGGGGAAAACCCTTAATAAACTGGGAGAGTGGCGGGTTGCTCATAGGGATCCGACCAAACCGGGTCAGGGCATGACATTAGGGGTTCCCTTCAAGGTCATCCTACCCTTCCTCTACCCTAGTTCTGGTATCTTCGCCTGGGCATTTAGTACAGATGTTGGGAAGTGGGGTAGCTGGCCCATTATGCATTCGACTAGCTTCGTATCTTATCCCATTCTCCTAGGGTTCCTCTATACCCAGTGTTTCCTTTGTATTCCCCCTTTTTGTAAATACCTACCTCTAGGGTTCTTTAGGGTTTCTCATCTTACAGGGGTAAGCTCAAGAATCTCCCGCTGCCCTTTTGGGTTCCTTTTTCAAATTTTCCATGCTGGGGTTATTCACTCTCCCCACACTCTTGACTTTTTACGAGAATAATTGAAATCTTTTATTTATTGAACTAGAAAACCTCGGTTAGGGTTTATTACAATATCCAATCTCAAGAATTTATTACCACTTCTCTAACCCCTCCAGTTAACTAACCTAGAGTTAAACTTAGATGGGTTGTGAGATTCAGCACCGGGTGTCCTAACGCGTCTCCTCCTCCTAAGTGGGCATTTGCCACCATGGTATCTCCCGTAGTGAAGGCACGGGTTCATGTTGGGTTCCTCGAACTCTATAGATACTTATAAGCTAGGATCCCTCCTGGCTTGTACTACTAGCGCGATATCTACTCAATATCGGTTTAAGATAGTAGTGTCGTTGGCGTGTTGCACGGGACCTACGGTACATGCACTGTTGTGTATCGGGAAGAGTTGGCGGAAAACTCTCACGTAATTAGCGTATGCCTCCCAAAAATTCCTCTCGGCCTCTTCTCAAATTTGGGCCTGATTTGGTTCCCTGGGCAGGGAGTTTTCGTCCTCCATCGAGTAGGGAGGGGTTATCTCTCGAGGTGCATCCCACAAGATAGGCTTCTCTAATGCCTCCAATCTTTGCTCAATGGCATGTATCCACAGGATATATTCTTCGGGGGCATTTTTGTTCATATTTTCTGTAAGGGTTGTCAGGAATTAAGGATTAGGATGGGTGGGGAAACTTATTAGGAAAGTTGTGCCCTCATACCAATCAAGTTATCATACCTCGACCCGGTTTGGTTGAGGTCTCGTGATCAACCCGCCACCATTTTCCTACATCATCCGAGTATTCCTACCAAATGATACAAGGAAGGTAAAGGTGTGTCTACGTTCAAACCCTTACTATAAATTGGGGGTAGGGAACCTACCTTGAGGTTCTAAGCTTGTCTTGAAACTTTCTGTCTTTTTCCAAGACCTGAAAGGGTGAGAGGAGAGAAATGAGTGTACAAATACTTAATGAGGGAAACTACTATAACGATTACTTTAATTCATTGCTTCACCCATTAATTATCCATTTTTCATTTTTCACATATTAGCCATGCATCAACAACCCTCCTGTCACAAGAGGGATCACATGTTCGCAGAACAGTCCCCAACCGTTCCACTTGTGGACCAGAGCGCCTTTATCATCCACCCTAATAGAGGTGCACTACCTCTACTCTGAGTTTGAGTGGACATCAATAGTCCGACCCTCAAACCCTTATCACTTCATCATGCCCGCTTTGTGGGATGAGCCCTCCTTTCTCCTACTACATTGGTCTTAGTGCGGAGGAAGCTCCCCGAGCTTCTCAAACTACTAGATGCATACCACCCTTATGCACCCTTGGATCATCCAACAGTCCTTGGGAATCATCATTACCTCATGTCAGGTGTCCTAATGGCTTGAATTTCACAGTGCATGCACAATCAAAAGTCTTTTAAGTTATAGACATTATATTTGGCCCTCCAGCACAAGGGTCTATTGGCTTGGCTTCAGCCCACGCGTACTGGCCCAATAGGTTTGACGACCTAGCTTTAGTCGAGCATCGGTTTGGCCCAACAAGCCCAACAACTCAAACTTGGCTCGGCGGGTATCACACACAATTTTCCATTATTTGGATCTTTTAGCATTACTTATTAAATGCTAGTTCTAGACGGGTCCATACCCGTGTTCATTGGCCTTGGGCCCACTTGCATACCGAGCCTAAACCCTAAAATTAACTCCCAAATATTTTAAGCAAATTCACCCAGTCAGGGGAGGAAAATTCTGAGAAAATTATTTTTAAATGTAAACCGTCATTCCAATTGGAATGGACGTTATAGCAATTTCCACTTACTCGACAAATTTCGATGGGGTTGTCCCAATGAAGTATGGCCTCGCGACGTGCTCCCGAGAGCTGACGTTCGAGGAGTCTGCTCCTACATAGCACTAATACCCATATCAAGATGCTCTGACTAAGAGGCCACATCTTTCTGGGCATTTGCATATAAACCCTCACATTATGCTTTAATTACAATTAGGTCCTTAACACTTGCATTTTCACCTTTAGGTCCTTATTTGCCACTCAATCTCACTTAAACCCCTAGGATTTCTAATTATCCTTCTTAGGTCCTTAGTTTTATCAAAATTTCCCACCGCCCCTTAATTTTTCAAAATTTATCATTTAATCCCTAATTTCCCCAAAATTATAATTTGACCCCAAACTTCCCAAAATTTACAAATTGGTCCTTCATTTTGTCCAAATTGGTCCTTCATTTTGTCCAAATTGCTCAATTGGCTCTCAATTGTGATTGAATATCATGAAAACACTTTCAATTTTGTCAATTTTCCATTCGGTCCTCCAAGTTTTCAAAAATTGCACAAAAGCCCCAAAATTCCCAATTTTGTCGTCTTCTTCTTCCCCAATTAGAGCATATGAATGTCCAAATTTTACCTCGTTCGACAGCTTGTAAGTCCTTAATTGCTTCATTTATTGCCACAATTCGTCTCCTCCAACTCCCCTCGATCGCCCCACCCTTTGAATTTTTGAATTTGATTAAGCTTTAAGCCTCGTCGGAGCTTCATCAAAAAATTTACAGTAAAGAGAGAAAGCTTGCTTAACTCACCGATGGAGAGGCGGTGGCCAGAGCTTGAGGTGAGGGCAGCTAGTGCTAGTCGATGGGAAGCTACCGGGATTGGATCCCACTGTAATTCATTACTGTCCTATGGGAATTTGAAGAGAGAAGTTTCAGGGGTGTAGCTTTGGAACTAAGAAATACCAATGAGGAGAGGCGAAAATGAGCTTATCAGGGATCTATGAGGGGGTTTTTGGGGGTTCTTAAGCAACCAGAGGTGGCCAATGCTAGCGGTGGAAGGGCTAAGAGAGTCGGGGTTGGGTCGGCCAGGGGCTCGTTGCTTCGGGCTCCAGGGTAGCTTCATCGTGCTATCGTCTCTACACTTCTTCAGTTGTCCTCTGGTTGCTTTGAGAGTGTCTTGAGCTAGCTCACTCTTGCCTGATCCCAATGCCACCCTTTGGAGCTTCTTTGGTTGTGAAATCGCTTGTTGTCAGAGCCTTGATCAGAGTGTCGTCGGAAAAGGAGCTGTTAGTATTTAGAGAGTGCCTAAGAGGTAAGGAGGATGAATAAAAGGGTGTTCTTTATATAGGGAGCTCGACAACTATTTAGGCAACCGGCCAGCGTGAGAGTCGGCCTTCGACTCGGCCACCGGCGACATGATCGGAGAGATTTTTGTATCATCGGAGACTCTAGCTTTTTCGGTCTCTCTCTCTTCTCTATCAGCGATTGAAGGTTGAAGATAATGACATGGCGGGTTGCCATGTGACGCACTATGATTGGTTGATTTTTCTGACATGGAGGTCTAACTCGGCCGTCGTGTCAGCCGTTGACCGGACACGTGGCAACCTCTCATTGGCTGCTCGTGTCTGTGTGGCGTACTGACGGGTCGTCCACTAACCATTAACCCGACATGTGGCAGCCTCCCATTGGTTGTCTATGTTTGTGTGGCTACTAAAGGGGCACTGTTGATCGGTTGAACTGTTGATTGGTCTGGTTCATTGACCGATCATACCATTGACCAGTCCGATCCAACCAAGTTCCGTGACCCAAATTCAAAAATCGGCCGGTTCGGACCCGATTCGACCGATTTTCTGAAATTTCTAAATTAATCTAAATTTATTTTCTAATAGTGGCCTCAATTTCTCAAATTGACATTTTTAAGCCACCTAGAAAAATGAATTATTGAACCGGTTCACTATGGTTCATCCCGATTAAGTCTGGTTCGGGTCTGGTTCACCCCGAACCGGTCTGGTTCTCTCATTGACTCCACTTCCTAGTTCTTCCTCACAATATTTGTGAATTTTTTGTCACTTTGGATCTTCCAATTTCTCACGTTAGCCCTTCTTTACTATTTTCTGTTGATTAAATTGATCTAGTGTTTGATAATAGTGTTGGTTCTCCTCCTGGTTTCCTTGGTCCAAGGGGATGGGTCCTATAGGTGGAACCAAAGATAAAAAGGTCTAAGTTAAAAGACTTATTTTTGTGCATGCTATGAGATACAAAATCGAGGCGCCCGACACGGGATAATATTGGTTCCGAGGGCTATTGGACGACCCATGGTGTATAAGGATAGTCTATTGTCCAATGGGTCGAGAAGTTATGTGAGCTTCCTGCACATTGAGACCAAGGTAGCAGGGGGAAGGAGGTCTCGTCCCACAAAACGGACACGAAGTGTGGCTAGGGTTTGAGGTTCGGACAACTGATATCCACTCAAACTCAGAGTAGAAGTCCGGGACTTCTACTATGGTGGACGGTAAATATGCTCTGGTCCACAAGTGGGGCAGTTAGGACTATTCTGTGAACGTGTGATCCCTTTTTGATAAATGACGAGTGTGATTGTGTGCTAAACCAACCAGGGCAAGGGGAATGGTTAAAACATTGTTCTAAGAGTTAAATCCACTAAATTTGTAAACAAAAAGAAAAGTATATTAAAAACCTCTTTTATCCTTATAAAACGTCACCCTAGCACCCACTCTCTGAATTCTAAAACTCACCCCCTCCCCTAAATCCTTTTCAGGAAAAATCTCTCATCAAGAAAAGCAGAAGCTAGGGGAGCAAGTCAAAGGTACCGTGAATAAGTAAACCATTATTTAAATGTCTTGTAAATTTTTTTATGGAAAACATGTTTACTTCTACGCCTTTACCTTACTCGGTCTATTTGGTAGAAATACTAAGTTAGTACGGGGAAGGGTTGCGAGTTGATCACGGGGATTCCAACCAAACCAAGTTGGGGCATGACACACAATCTACCCCAATTGATCTTTAATACTCTTAATGGCTCGTGGAAGGAGTGGGGGACCTTACTCGGGTAACCATGACCGAATTTGGCTGTTTTCCAAAATTGGCCGAAAGTGAGCAAGAGAGGGTGTTGTAAGAAATTCTCGTCGAAGGTGGCTGGAGAGGTAGCTGAAGCTTAGGCATTTTGTAGCCAAGGTCCAAGCAAAACTTCTTGTGGTGGTGGTGGTCGGCCAAGTGCTCACCAGAGTTAGGAGAATTTGTCCGACGACTAGTAGCGATCGAGCTAAACCAGACAAACCCAATGGCGGACATTGGCTCCTACCAACCGATTACTCCCTTGCTGGAAGTCGGCACTAGCCATGAAGGTATAGAGGGAGGCAAGTCATCACTTTGGCAATAAGAAATGGCCTCGAAAGGGTCGTCGGCATTGGCCTAAATTATTGTCTAGAATTAGGATCAGCTAAGATGGCCATTTTGCGGCCTTTTTCGACCCCTGCCATGAAGCTCTAAGGGTAGTTGTGTAAATGTTCGTGCACTTAGTTATTTGCTATTTGAACCAAAATCACTTGTGCATTGAATTCAGATGGGTGTGCTGTAGTAATAATAGGATGCGAACAACATGGGTGAAACATGGGATGTTGCGAGAAGAACATGGACAATCAGTTCGATCGGATCTGATTCACTATAACTTAGTTTAATCCGTTTTCTAATCTAATTCAATAAAAAAATTTACCCGAATTTTTAAGGTAATTCAATCTGATTTCTAATTCATTTTATAATTATGTTCAATCTGATTTTTGATCTAATTTTTAATCGAGTGATTTATAATAGTATACTTTATAATTATATAAATTTTAATAATTAATTTTATATTAGAATTTCTAATAGAAATATCATTTTACGTTTAATTCGATCTAATTTGCCCAATTTATATACTAAATATATTTTAAAAACTTCAAAATTTTAGCTCGTAAAATAAATTTTAATTTTAAGATCAACATAATTATAAATTTCAACTTTAGCATCAATATCATCATCAACTTTAGCTCATAAAATCTATATATCTTTTATCGAATAAAGTGTTATACCTTCTATCATCACGAAGCCCCTCTATCACGAAGCCCCCTCTATCATCATGGGTTATACAACCAATACTAGCACTACTTATTATTAGGTCAAAAGAGTTATAATATATAATTTTGATCATACCGTGTGTTTATTTTTGTATTATTTATGTTCATATTTAATCATTCGACTTATCACAATTTATATGATGTGTGTTTTCACAGTGACACACACCTCTTAATATACTCTCAATTAACTTATTTTTCAAAGTTAGGCATTCCTCATAAAGAAAGGTCGTACCCTTCCCTTCCGCATAACTAATAAGTAAGGATGCAAGTTTAAACTTGAATACAATACCTGACTCATGTCTAACTCGACATCAACTTGAGCTTGGGTTGAGTTTATAGTTTGTTCAGGCTTGAATCTCTCGAACTCGAATCAGGTTAAGATCAGTTTTGATCGCACGAAACTGAGCTCAGGTTGACTACGTGTTTGTGATATCCGATCTCATGTTTAAGTTTAGTTGGACTTGGGATTTACTATTTATTTAATATTGAATTTATGTCCAAATCCAATCGCTACACCTAATATCCCAAACTCGAACTTTTGGTTCGGATCTCCCGGACTCGAGTTTGAGCCGTACTGTACAAATACAAATTCGAGTCAAATTTAGTGTCGATTGTACAAACCTAAGTTTAGGTCGAGTTCGGGTCAAAACAAATATGATATTATCTAAACTTTTGACATTCAATAATTGTTTTCATCACTTTTTGTTAATGTACTTCTAGTATAACCAAAAGTAAAATAATATTTCAATTATACGAGTACATAAAATATCCATGTAAATAAAATAAAAGTTAAAGTTATAAATAATTTAAGAGTATATTCAATAATTTCAATATCTCTACAAAATGAATAAGAAAAATTATCACATAAAAAATTATTAACTAAATTCTAATTAACAAGGATATTGGAACAAACATCTCACATTTTAAATTATGCTTTTCAATTATGAAATGAATGCTCATATATATAAGTTTAAGAATAATACAAGGAGATAATGTCAATATATGCCTATTAGGTGATATCTATAAAAAAAACTAATGTAGAGGGTGAATTTGCAATTATTTTCAACATTTTTATTGAAAGGTCAAATCAACTTACCATCTCTATTTCTTTTAACATCTATAATTCAATTAATCAACCATACAAACAAATTTTTTTTTATGTCTTTCAACCATCTAAAGTAGTTGAATGTAATATAATATGTGAAACACATTACCAAATTAACCCTAATTTAACTTCTAATTAATCCTATAAAGATCGACTAAATCATTAATACAATAATTTACTTATCTACGAATTAAGATAACTTAATGACCAACTACCACATCTCGCTCCTACTCCTATACATGTAACATTTTATCTATTATAATTTAGTATTTTCTATAAGAATAGTAAATATGTAAATTAACTTTATGTTACAAATTCCTATATATTTATCAACTAGAGAGCATATTTTAAGATGATTATTTTTTTATTTGGAGTGTAAATAATAATAGCAATAGAAATAGAAGACACTTAGTCCATTTTCCTTAATTCTTAATAATGTTTTTTTAGAGTAAATTAGATATAAGGTGAAGAAAATAATATTTTCCATCTAGGGAAAATCTCTTCCAAGCAATCTAAAATTTGAGAGGCAAATTGAAAACCCGACTGATTCGGCCCACTGATTTCCATGGGCACCATACAGTCCACCTTTGCTAAGATTATAACATTATTAAAAGATTTTTGAGGCAGCAATTTACCTAAAACTGAAGAAATGGTGGGTAGGCTATCTTGGTATCTGGGCAGCGGGCAGGGAATACCTTTTTTTAAATTATAATTAGTATAAATTTATAACGAATTCTTTAATTCCCTGCATTTAACATACACCTTCCTTGCTCTACGGACCCCGTCTTTTCTTGTCTTCTCAGATCTCCTCGCTTTGCCTTGGAAGCCAGAATCAATCCGCAATCCCCACATCGTTCTACAGGGGATTGTGGGGGCAGAGGCATCGTAGATCGGGAGATCCTCTTTGTGCTCTTGACGTCCGTCGAATCGGAGCCCGGAGCTGTGAAAGCTTTCTTGGCGATCCGAGGGTTAACTTCTCTTCAGCGATGGGTTTGCTGGTGAATTCTCAGGCTGATGCAGGTGGGAGCTGGCAGTGGACTGGTTTCCGGAGCTTGATGCGGAGAAAGCAGGTCGATTCGATTCATGCCAGGTCCCGCGCTGGCCATCAATTGGCCAAGGAATTATCTATCCTTCACCTGATTGCCATCGGTAACAATCCATTTACCCTCAATTTGGTCTCTATGGGAGTTCCTGAATCTGATATTGTTTTTTTTCCATTTCCTTATTGCCTTGTGAGGCTTTATCTCTATTTCGGAATATTTCCATGTTCCTTTCTGGGTTTTTTTTATTGATTATTCTTTGTCGCGTAGTAGATAATATTGCAGTTTTCAGCCTTAGGAGCGTCACTTCTCCTTTCAACCTCATTAATTTTATAATTTATTGACTGATTATTCTTTATTTGCCATTAGGATATTCTAGGTTTTGGTCCGAGTAATTCATTTGTATTTGCTCTAAACAATCTTCTTACTTTTTCCTTGATCAGGTGTGGGCTCTACAATTGGAGCTGGAGTCTATATTCTCGTTGGAACTGTTGCTAGAGAGCATTCAGGGCCAGCGCTGACCCTTTCATTCTTAATAGCTGGAATTGCTGCAGCTCTATCTGCCTTCTGCTATGCTGAGCTTGCAAGCCGTTGCCCGTCTGCTGGGAGCGCGTACCACTATTCCTATATATGTGTTGGTGAAGGGTAAGTTCTCATGGAGCGTATATTCCAAATCAATCAGTATTCATTAGGTGTCCTTCCATTGCATTGTGATTATTATATACTTGGCAGTGTCGCTTGGTTGATTGGATGGGCTCTCATACTGGAATACACTATTGGTGGTTCTGCTGTAGCTCGTGGCATATCTCCAAATTTGGTGTGTAATATATTCTGGGTTGAACTTTTTGTTTTGGATTTAGAACAGGTTTCTTGTACCTTAGATAAAGATGCATGCTGATGATGTGTTAGCTAATGATTCCTTTTTATGATATTTTGTTTAATTTTCTGGTGTTGTTTTTACATTATTTCTTTAATGACCGGACAAGTAACTTATAATGGTCAGATTATATAGGTTTTGGTCTATTTGTTTGATGAAGGCCATTTTTTACTACCAACTTTCTTATTTATATTATACATGTTTGGATTACTTTTAGGAAATTGAATTTAGTTATCGCAGAGTGCATAAACATTTCTTTCCTTCTTTCGTTTGCCTGAATTGGTCTAATGGTTATGCTTTTTAGAAAGTGATGATCTTGATATTTTTATCACGTTCATGATTGGAGAGTGATGCCCGTACTCCATTATGGATGTTCTTGTACCTTGCTTAAGCTTTCTTTTGCACTTTCATGTGAAGGATACTTTTGAAGTCACTCTCCATAGCTTAAGTCAGTCCTCTTGACGATTTAAAATCTTGACTTTTTCTACTTTTTTTAGGCACTGCTCTTTGGTGGAACAGACAGCCTTCCTACATTTTTGGCCCGTCAATATATTCCTGGACTCGATATGGTTGTTGATCCCTGTGCTGCCATCCTAGTATTTATTGTTACTGGATTATTGTGTATAGGTATCAAAGAGGTATGATTGTTTATGTTCCTAGCATTTGCATGAAAACATTGTCATTTCTTTCTTTTGCAAATTTGATTGGGTCGACATAATTTTGCAGAGTACAGTGGCACAAGGCATTGTCACAACTGCAAATATTTGTGCTATGATTTTTGTCATAGTTGCTGGTGGGTACCTTGGTTTTAAAACTGGATGGACTGGATATGAACTTCCTACTGGGTATATTCCCTGCTGTATATTAAAATAAGTTGTGCTCTTTAATAAAATCTCTTATATAAAACTTTGTTTGAGTTTGCAGGTATTTCCCCTTTGGGGTGGATGGGATGCTTGCTGGTTCTGCTACAGTCTTCTTTGCCTATATTGGCTTTGACTCTGTTGCCAGCACAGCTGAAGAGGTTGATAATTTTTCTCTGATTCTCTGGTTCATGAGGCACATGACTGTATGCCTGTCTTCTGCTGAAACATGCAGTGTTTCTTTGTCAGGTGAAGAATCCACAACGTGATTTGCCTTTGGGCATAGGATGTGCCCTATCCATTTGTTGTGCCTTATACATGCTGGTTTCAGTTGTAATTGTTGGTCTTGTACCTTATTATGCAATGGATCCTGACACACCCATTTCATCTGCATTTGCAAACCATGGGATGCAATGGGCAGCGTGAGTGTTTTATTCACTTGATATTTCTGTTCATTCAGGTTCATTCGCTTTTAGTGAATTATGCCTTTGTACTTACTGTTTTGTTTGACATTTGTAATACAGATACATCATAACAGTTGGAGCTGTTACTGCCCTATGTTCGACACTGATGGGTTCAATTCTCCCTCAGGTAAATGAAAACTTAAGCCTGCCTTTAGATGCCAGCACAAACATGATTTAATTATATAACTCTGCTTGCAATGACTAAATTAATATACCCTCAACTGAAAAACAAACTCGGCCCTGCCTTCAGATGCTAGTTGGTGCTAGAGCATGTGGACACCATCAACATCGAAATATTTGCTGATCTTTCAAATGCTTAGAGAATTTGTTGATTTCATGACAATGTTTTTGCTGTTATAATAGCTGTTATCACTGTTATTGTGCAGTGCTAGCGTGCCAAACGAAAATTTGTTGCAGTTAAATTCTGTTTTATATAACTAAAAGTATGGAAGTTGCACGTTGAGATACTACTATTTTCTTGATATTGGATTTTTCTTACTTTGTAAAAGCTCTCATTTGTTCCATTTTTCTGTTTTTTCAGCCTCGGATTTTGATGGCAATGGCCAGAGATGGATTGCTTCCTTCTTTCTTTTCAGATGTTAATAAGCGGACCCAAGTTCCTATCAAGAGTACAATTGCTACTGGTGTGGGTTCCGCAATCTTAGCATTCTTTATGGATGTCTCTCAGTTGGCTGGGATGGTAAGCTTGACACTCAATCCTACTTATTTTTCTCTGGTAACTAAGATGCTTTCTAATATTTGCATAGTTGAATATAACAGTTCATATTTGACCCAAAAAAAATAATATGACAGTTCATAAAGTTTTCTTCTCTCCATGAATTTGAAGCAATCACATGTGATCAATATTGGACTTTTGAGTCCTTTAACTTGAAACAAGTAAAATATTGATAGCATGAAAAAAGTTATTGCCACCTAGTGGTAGTGCTCAAGAAGCTTTCTATCTCTGGCTTAAGTTTATAGTATGGATGTCAATAAAATCCTGCCATCTTGATATAGTTGTATTTGTAAGTGCAGGTAAGCGTGGGTACACTTCTGGCATTCACCATGGTAGCGATATCTGTGTTGATTCTGAGATATGTTCCTCCTGATGAGGTGCCACTTCCCCCATCGTATCAGGGATCAATTGATTTTATCACATCACGGCTGAGCACCCAAGAGGCTATAGCAAAGAGTTCTATAGTTCCTGTTGACACTTCCGATGATATTAAACACCCTTTACTTGGGGTAAAGGAAGATACAGTCAATTACCCTCTTATTGCACAAAATGTTCTCAGTAATTGTAAGTTTCGTACTTCCTATATACATGTTCTTTTCATCAAATTTCATAGCTTGTAAAGCTCTGTGCATCAATCTATCTGGTACTTAATTAGTCATCCTTGTGGAATTCTTTTTCTCTTCATTTTCTAGCATTTGTTTTCTTGGTGATAGTTATAGATATAAAGTTTTGACCGTATAGTAGTTTAGATATTAAGTTCTGAGCAGATTAATAGTCCTCAAAATGGTCTCCCACTTACATTTAGGTACTCGAATTTCAAAATTTAATATTTTAGTCTAAATATTTTTATTTTTGAACAGTCATGGTTCGAATTTTTATGGAGAATTGGCATGGTGTACATGTGGTAATGATGTTGTGTTGACATATTATCTTGTCATGTCAATTTTATGTTAAAAATGTGAACTAAAATGAAATATTTTAGATAAAACCAAAATGTTTAGACAATTATTTAATTTTGAAACTCGATAACCTAAATATTAGAGGGAGACAAATTTGAGGTCTGAACTGTTACTCTAAAGTTTTCTTCTTTCTTGTTTGTCAAAATATATTTAAAAAAATCTCTGTGATTATGTTTGGTAGGAAAGAATGTTGTGGAATATAATGGAAGTTAGTAAAGTACACTATTAATGTGCTAGAAGTGATTAGCAAATATTTATAATAATTTTGAGGACGTGATGGAATTAATTTGATATAAATTTCATCAAAGTTATGGAATGTGCATCCATCATTTTTTAATGGAATGAATATTCATCATCTTGAAGGTGGTTTCAAGCTAAACAATATTTTTCTCACATGAACAGACATCACCACGGAGGAAGGCAGACGGAAGATTGCTGGTTGGACGATAATGTTCACATGTGTAGGGGCATTTGTCCTGACATATTCTGCCTCAAGTTTGGGATTTCCTAGGTGAGGATAACTTAAGAGTTTTCTTGTTCCATGCTGTTAAACTGTACAGATTTAAAGTAAAAGCTAAGAAGCAAGAATGTTGCAATCATATGGATGCTTTCTTTAAGGAACAAAGCTTTATTTATTTTTTCTCCATGTGAATTAGTATTGACAGTACTAACTTTCTAACAGCACACTCCGTTATTCATTGTGTGGAATTGGTGGTGCTCTTCTTTTATGCGGACTAGTTGTGCTGAGCATCATCGACCAAGATGATGCAAGGCACAACTTTGGCCACTCTGGAGGTATATTTGCTATTTTACTGATAAAGAGACAGTATATCTATTATTATGATTTGCCATTTCATGCATCACAAACTTGTAGAATTCTCTGAATTTTATCTGTTTTATTTGTTTCAGGATTCATTTGCCCATTTGTTCCTCTTTTGCCTATAGTGTGCATACTCATCAATCTGTACCTGCTGATCAACCTTGGGTGAGTAAAATTGCTTATGACATTCTCTCATCAAATAGAAAATCCAAGTATTTCATGTTTATATTTTTTTCACACTGTTTATTGCCACAGTTCAATCTCTTTTTTTTAATTAACCTTTATGGATTAATCAGAGCTACAACATGGGCCCGTGTCTCTGTATGGCTATTTGTTGGGGTTCTTGTTTATGTATTCTACGGACGGACACGCAGCTCGTTAACAGATGCAGTGTATGTGCCTGCTGCACATGCTGATGAGATCTACCGGAGTACAGGGGACTCCCTTGCTTGATTGTTCAACAGTCATGAAGAAAATCAAAATCGACTGAGAATCATCACTGCGTTATCTCATCCCTGTCATTAAGAAAACTTTCTCAGCTCTGAGCTCTCATTTTTGAAAATGCCTGAACCTGTTCAACCAATGGTTGATTAGCTGTGGGCAGCAATGGGATATCTTGAGGATCTGAAGATTCGTGTCTTCTTCCTGTATGTATAGAGTACTATCCAATTAATAGGGCAGTAATGGAATTGGGATTGATTGATGTAAATTAGTTAATTTCAAGGAAGTGCCAAAGCATGCTTTTATTCTTTTAATTTGTCGCTTTGCTTATAGTGATATGTTGTTTCTATGTGAGGACACTGTAAGACTGATGATGTAAATAATGTCTAGTAAATTATATGTAAGTGAACTATTAAAATATTGCAACCCCTTATTGAAGATGAGGACTGTTGTTTCTGTCAGTCATTTCAAGGAGCTAGGTTTGGTTTTCATTTTATATTGTTGTGCTACTGTTGATAAACTAACAATGGTTGTCAGATAGTAAGATACTTATAATTTATTGCAAATTTATGTCTTGATTTTAATATACCAGGCTTAATAGTAAATTTTATATAGTATAATATATTGTTTAGTGAATTATTCAAATATTATGCAATTTTGACACTAATAAATTTTAAAGTATTAGTTTTTGTGGGTGTTGATTTATACATCATCAATTATAGGTACACATTTTTTTGCACAATAATGATAAGTAGGCATTTGTGTACTGAAGGAAGGATGAAGGTGATGATGGGAGTGCCAGGAAGAGATCAACTCTTAACAAACAACCAACATAAACTACTATGAGGAGAGACGTTTCTAATGTTTGCTTCAAGAGTTGTATACACTTTTTTTACTTTCAATTTTTGGACCACTCACCATCCCTAGTTACCATATCTTACATGTATGCATAAACAGTACTGTATCCAACTTCGAGACTATAACAGCCCTATGGTGGCTAGTTCATCCAATTGGTTGTTTGTGGCTTCATCTCTGGCCTCCACTACCTAACTTTGTGGTCACCACAACCTCCATTGTGGCCTTTTCTTTGCACAATTCCATTGTGCCCTTCACCACCTCATTATGACATCCACAGCCAACCAGGCCATGGCATCAGCCTAGCTGCAGGCTATAGATTGACCGACCCAAAGCACGTTTGAATTTTCAGAATTAATAAGAAAACAAAAAAATAAACTTCACCACTCCCCACAACCTAGCCATTTGGTGGATCTCCTCTGGTCACCATTACCATCTCACAACCTTCGCCCATCCACAACTCAGCCCCATTAGCATTGATGTTGGTAGTCCTCATGTCGGATCTCACTGTTCTCAGCTTACTAATTAGAAGCACACAGCACCTAGTAGAAACATGTGTCCAACCCGTATATAATTGGACCCACCAATCAATAATCAAATTGATAATGTCACTTCCATATACATCAAAAGTATCAAAACTATTTAACAATAAATACAACACTCATTAATCAACTTGTCTTGTATTAAGATAATATTCATGAAATTGAGTTTGATGGTTAATAATGGAATAATCTTATCTAATATAATTTTTAGCACATTTTTTTATCTATATTTAGACATAAAATTTATTGATACTTTCAACTAATAATTTTTAAGTATATTTAATTATAAACTTGTATCTATCACAATATTAATATATTATTAGATACGCTTAACTTGTAACTAAAATTCCACTTATGTACACCAGAATAAAATAAAAATATTTAAATATTAATTGTTGTTACTTACCCAATACCATAAAAATAATATTTGATCACAAATTTAAAAATATTGTAAGAGTTCCCGCAATAATAAGACTAGTCTCTAATAAAATATAATTTATTTAAACTAATTATTAAATATTTATAAAAAAAAATTGTATAAAACATTTAGGATTTTATGATTCTAGGTACTAGGTAGTGACCTTGCAATAAGATTTATGAATTGGACGGGGGAAGTTGAAGGTCTTATAGTATCTTTATTGGTCTGTCCATCGTTTTTCCGGCTGAACAGCTCCAACACAGCATTTTTCTATTTTAGATATATTCAAAATTTATAAATTTAAAACTAATAAAAAAAATTTAATTTTGTTCATCACATGATAATAATTCTTTTTAAGTTTAACGTTGCCCAAAATTTTTTTATTTTATTTTTTTTCTTACTCATGATATACCCCTAAGCTTATGCATCCAAATTGGGGAATTCAATTATGAGATTGAACAAATAGTTAATCAAATGAGAAAGCCTCATGTGAGGACTCATTTAGCATTGTCAATACGAACAATAATCTTAAAATTAAACTACACATCCATCACATAAGCACATTAACTGCATTTAGTGGGAATGTGAATGAAAAACCATATATACAACTTGTTATATGAGTATATCTCTTTTTTTCATTTTCATTGGAAGGCAATGCTTTTGACTAAATGGAAACTTTTGGAGATCATAGCTAAAACATTTTAAGAAAAATACTTCCCCTTTTAAGGAAGTTAAATCATGAAATGTTATTAATTCTTTTAAGATATAATCAATGGAGACATTGGAAAAAGTACGTAGAGACTTCCGTTGAAGATATCTAAGATGTATGTTAGGTAAATTCAAGTAAATCAATCAATACATAAATGGTTACATTCAGACCTAGGTCACCGGTTGGACTTATAGACAATGATCACATCCTCCCGATATTACATAGTAAACCAAACATGAATTAAGACTTAGAATAAGAAAACATGTCAGTATATCTTTTCCAATTGTTAATTCAAAATAGGAAACTAAGTTTAATAAAAATACTAGGACTAAGTATTGACTAAATACATACCTTGGTTTATTATGACTTTTTAGCATATTTATATTTCCCTTCGTGTTCTTGTTACCTGAAATGGAGGAATTGAAGGTCGTTAGCTATGCAGCCTAGTAAGTAAGATTAGCTGACATCGTGACGTAATATCCACGAGTCAGCACATATTCAAAACAAAGTTTACTTAATTAATTAGTTCACAGACTTACTTCACAAGAGACGGGGTATTCCTTTTTAAAAAGTGTATCACAGGGTTTAGGTATTTGGGTGGTTATCATGTATTTGTTATATAGGGTCAACCACAATATATTTGCTCCATAATGTAAGGATCACACAATCACATAACAGAACTCCATTCTATTCCACTTGTGACATGGAGCGCCTTTACTTGCCATCTATCTATCTAGACCAAGGTGTCCACACCAGACTGTCTGCGTGGGAACCACTACTCAACCTGCAAACATTATCAAGTTTGTATGCTATTAAGGGAACATACTTTTCCATTTTGCCAAGGTCAGGTGTGTATAGGACTCACGTAGCCCTTGACATAACAGATCAACAATGACTCCCCTTGTACCATTCTTGTTGTCCAATAACACTTGGAATCATAACTACCCCATACTAGATGACTAGTGATCCCGTTCAACAACCACATGGATGTATCTGTTATCATAATTCCTTTATCTTGGTTCTATGAGCTATATGGGGCAAGACCATTCCATCATAATTCCTTTACATTAGCCATTAATTCATCATCTTTGTTCAACGAGCTCTCACGAGACGAGACCCACCTCTTGCTTAGTATAAATTATCAAGCATGTCCCATTTCACACAAACCAATTATCATATATTTTATGTCACCTCCCGACCCGATTTGATCGGATCCCCATGAGCAACCCACTACTCTCCCTGTTTATTAAGGGTTTTCTCCTTCTTTAAATTAGAAGGAGTAAGGCATCCATTAGGCTTGTACCTTTTTCTTGGAATAACATTAATAAAAAATGAATAATTTAAACTTACATACATGCCTTGCAAGTTTAGCTAGTAGAATGTCTATAGATAGAGTATGTTAGTCCTGTCTTGGTACCATGGTCAAATCACATCATTCATTAAAATTTTCATGGCTTAACTTCATATTTTTTTATGAGCTCCTGCTCATGCCAACTAGCCTTGGGCCCACTGTACGAGATTTTCAAAATCGAGCATTCTAGCCCCCATGTTCCAAAACCGAGGCCTCTGGCATATCTAAGCTATTCGAGCTCCTGTCAAGAAGGTATCCCAAAATCTTTAAGTAGTAGCACATAATCATGAGAGAATACTTATGTCAAAATATATCTTTTCACTCATTGATCACACCAACCGGGTGTGATGACATCTCTATTTACAACCGGTAAACGAGTTTTCCACTTCCTTCTAGGAAGTTTATCATACCAACCGGATATGATCTATTTACAACCAGCAAGTAGTTTTTTCACGTAATTTCCACATCACCCCATCTAGGTGTGATGTTAAAATTCAACTTAGTAGTGGTTTGTCATTCCGAGATATTCATAATCCCAACCGGGTATGATGTGAAAATTCTCATTCACCTAATAAGTGTATTTTTCCACTTAACCAGCTCTTTGCCTCACACGAGCTTATCCTTGTTGGTGTTCCTGGTATTTCATGTTCCTACACGATATGAACATCCTTGTTCATTAACCTTTGGCCTAATAGCCTCCATTCATCATGAATTAATAAAATGTAAAACTTTTTATTATTTGCATTTAGGTCCCTAAAGTTCTTTTTCTTTAACTTTAGGTCCCTAATGCTAATTTCCCCCAAATTGAGAAACTTCTAAAATTCACTTTGGTACCTCAATTTATTCAAAATCTCAGAAAGGGGTTCAAGTTTCCCAAATTTCCAACTTGGTCCCCAACTTTTCAAAAATTACCATTTTGCCCTTACTTTACAAAAATGGAAATTTTGACCCCAATAATTCCAAAAAATGACTAATTGGTCCTCCAACATGTTTTTCATGGCCAATTGGCCCTCAATTTTGGGAAAATGCACTTTTGTCCCTCAATTTTACGAAATTCCCAAATTTCCCCCTTTCAAACTGGCCAAACTTGATTTCATCAAATTGACCATTCAATCGGGTTTAATTGTTGAAATTGAAGGTAAAATTGAGTTCCTACACTTCCAAATGATTTAATGAAACATTGAATCACGTCATTTGGATCCTAATTGAGCTAAAACGGAGCTTTATCGAAAAACTGGACTTAGAGAGAGAAAGCTTCGAAAGCTTACCATCAGGGGTGCGAATGTCCGAGCTTTCAAACTAGGCAGATAGCTCTTATCCTGAGGTTTCTGCTAGGATCAAGAATCACATCAATTCATGCCGAATTGAGGGAGAATTTGGTCAGTGAAGTTTCATCGATTCTCTCTCTAACACTGATCGGAAATTATAGAGGGTAGCCAAATTGGCTTACCTTTTTGCTCTAATTTAGTTGCATGAGGGCTGTGGAAGTGTTGGGAGAGCTTGTTTTGGCCTGAGAAGGGCTCATAATGGTTATTTTTAGCTCATCCAAAATAAGGCAGCTTTGGTCCGCCGGAGCTACTTCACTGTTCGATCATGCCGGTGCTTCTTTGGCGATTCTCAAAGCAAATGGAGACTACCGTTGAGTAGTCTCCCCGAATATAAGGAGCATGACCTCGCCTTCTTTGGCTTAGAAAAACCCCAATGTCAGAGCTCTGGTTCGAGCTTCACCAGAAAATAGAGTAGTAGGGAGAGAGAGGAGTTTTCAGGTGTGAGGAGGATGAATGAGGAGGAGCTCTTTATATAGGAAGCTCAGGGACTCCTTGGCCGTCCGATTGACATCTTTATGGCAGTCATTCATTGACTGAAATTCCCTAAATGGAGACCTTTCATCTTTACCAGCGCTGCTTGATTTTCCGGTGAGTGAACAATGCTATTGTCTAAAGGAAGAAGACGACACTATTTTGAACCTAACCAGACCAATCCGAACTGGGTTCAATGCTTAAACCGGTCGGTTCAGACCTGATTTGACTGAGTTTTTCAAAATTAAAAATTTGTAAATTCATCTAAATTCATTCTCTATCCAATGATGGCTTCAATTCTCCAATTTGAATTTTCTAAGCCACCTAGAAAAATAAATTTAGAAATTGGTTAATTAGTGGTTGAAACCGGTTCAGGTCCGGTTCACCTGAACCGGTTTGGTTTTCACCTCCAATTCATCCTAAAGTCCTTTTTTATGACGTTTATGACTCTTTTAGGTCACTCGGGATTTATAAATTTCCCCTTTTTCCCATTCTCGAATGGTTGGGGTTCGTGAACCGTTTTGGTTCTCTCTCTTGGGTTGATCGGTTCTTTCTCTGGTTTTCTAACCATGAAGAGGCGGGGTTTACAACTCTCCCCTCATTTTAGGAGTTTTATCCCCAAAACTTAATCAGTATATCCCACATCGGGAATAATTTCCTTTAATGTGAACTTGGGTTTGCTTGACATGCTATCCTTCTACCTAGGGACTCTGTAAATTACTCATTTAAGGAATTTCTTTTCATTTACATTGCTTAATCTTTCCATGGAGTTTATCATAACGAGACATGTCTTTCCCATTAATCCAAATGTATATCCTTAGGTCCGCTTCCTCCTCTACTTAGGGCAAGATTCTTCCTCTTGGGGTTCTTGCCCAAGACTTCGGGTTTGTGATTTCCACAATATCCAATCATTCTAGTGTTTAGTTATTCTCTTGGTCGTTGAAACCCTTAGCTTGGTGTTCTTTCGAGCATTACGTACTTATTTTTATGGGTCTCTATGTTATCATCTTTTTGTCTTATTTTGACCCTTCCCTCATCCATTATTTGTGACATCTTTGGTCCAAATTCGATGTTGACCTTATTATGCTTAACAAACTAGCTCTTCCTTAATTGAGTCATATCCTTCCCTGGGTTATTGGGCTTACGTGTCCCATCATGACAATGCTCCAAAATCTATCTTTGACCATTTAAAATTTAGAACACTTCCTTACTGGGTGTTCCCAACCTTCCAACATTTCAAGGATTGTATAACTTCATCCCTCTTTTCATCGGGTAGTATTACTAGACTACCTTTACCGTTATCCAATCATCCTTCATGCCTTGAAAAAATGTCTTGCACAACCGTCTCAGCTTTCCTTACCCACTCATCCTTTCCCAACTTCTTTATTGGGTCTTTCTAATGCCAACCATTGGATTTCCTAATGACTTACCGACACGCTGGGATTCTTCCCTTCTTATGTCTTTCTTCCTTTCTGGTGACATTCTTTACTCAAGGATTTTCCTTTCCCATAAACCCACTCTTACTTGCTTGTATCCATTTAACGATTCAATTGTTTGGGGAGTTCTCATTTAACGATTTTCCTTCAATACTATGTCCTTGAAAGTAGAGATTTCCCCTTTAGGCGCTATATGTTCAAATTTCTTACTACTCCTTGAAGGTTTCCTTCCTTCAAATTCTAACACCCTTTTGAATTAAGGCTTTTGCCCCCTTTAATCATTTTCCGATCAAAATTTCCTAGTTCACCTTTTACTTTCCTACTCAAGGTATCTTTGATCGCTGAATCTTATTTCGTGTACTCAACACTATGACCACTCTATTACCCTTTTTTTAGAGTGTAGTCTCTATTACTTCCCAGTACTTCTTTGGTTCTCGTTTATTCTCCTTTGACCATCCTGTTGCTACTAGTTGCTTCCTTCTGCTAGTTTCATCAAAAATCCCTAATTGGCTTCTTTGCTCTTCCAAAACAGGTAACACTTGGCCATCCTCATATACCCTCAACCACTTATGGTTCTTTATGTGGTTCCTTATATCGGGTTAAGCCTCTTAGGATCCATCTAGTGGTTCCTTAGCTTCAAAACTTCCCTTTTTAAAGTCTCACTTCCTACTTTTATCCTTCTACCTAGGGACTCCTATTCTGGTTCAACCTCCTTAACGCTCCTTGGAGGCTTTTCCTTCTTTCCTTTCTTACACCCTTTTGATATTGGTATTGTTTCCCGTTCTTTATCCTTCACTGTCCTCCATTTCCTTTTTGTTCCTTGGCCTCTTTTCAAGGAACTCCTGCTGATAGGTTGGTTCCTAGCACTCTATTTTATGTCCATCTGTCCACTCCTTGGGCTCTATTAAGCGATTGTGGGCCACGACCAGTCTTGATGTCATTGGTTGTTTTCTCCTTAACCACTTCCAAATTGGAGGGCTTACTTCTACAAGGTTTTTCAGAAGTTCTTTCCTTTATTTCCTTATTGTGGGTAGCCCACGCTTTCTTACTTGTCATTGCGTCCTTTGATGCAATTTCCTACTTACCCGTTCCTTGGGTTCAACTTTCTCCTTGGGTCCTCCTAGTATACTTCCCTTGGTTCTTTCACTTCTTAGTTGGGACATGTATGCCTTTCCAGGGTCTCCTTCCTTGGGAAAGGTTCCGACAATATTTGCTCCAAGACCTCTTTGTGCGAGTCTTACGAAATCCTCCTTAGGGCTTGAGTGTCATGCCCTGACCTGGTTTGGTCGGATCCCCGTGATCAACCCGCCACTCTCCCGGTTTATTAAAGGATTTCCCCTTATTGTAAATCGTAAAGAGTAAGACATCCTTTAACCTACACCTTTTCCTGGAATAACATAATCAAAACTGCATGAAATTTAAAACTTTACATACCTGTCTTACAAGCATCTTAGTTGACGATCTTTAAGGGGAGGCTTTCCTGAAAGGGATATAAGGGAGAGGATTTCGAAAATCCCCAATTTTCCCCCAATTCCAACTTCTTAACACAACCAAATTTGATTTCATCAAATTGACCCATCAAACATTTCCAATTGTTAAAATTGAAGTTGAAATTGAGTTTCTACATGTTCATACGATTCTTTAGAAATGTGAATCGCAAGTTTTAATGTCGGGACGAGCTCAAACGGAGCTTCGTCGAAAAATGAAATATAGACAGAGAAAGCTTCGATTACTCACTGGTGAAGGCACGGCGGTCCGAGCTTTCGATTTGGGCAGATAGCTCTCATCCTGAGGTTCATCCTAGAATCAAGAATTGCATCAATTGATGCGGAATTGGATTAGAATTTCGTCATTGAAATCCGGTCGACTCTCTCTCTAGCACCGATCGAAAATTGTAAAGGGGAGCCGAATTGGCTTACCTTTCAGTCCTAATTCGACCGTGGAAAGGATGAGGAAGTGTTGGGAGGGTTTGGTTTGGCCTGAGTAGGGCTTGAAATGGCTGATTTCAGTTTGGCCGAAATAGGGCAGCTTCGGTCCGCCGGAGCTGCTTCACTATTCCATCATGCCGGTGCTTCTCCAACGATTCTTGTATTGACTAGAGTTTGCTATCAGATAGCTATCTTCTCCCAATTGTAAAGAGACCGACCTTTGTTCAAGTCGAAGCTCTAGTTCGAGCTTCACCGGGAAATGGAGTAGTAGAGAGAGAGAGAGAGAAGTGTTCGAGTGTGAGGAGAATAAATGGGGATGACCTCTTTATATAGGTGTAAAACCGTATATTAAATGGGCGAGATTTATTACTAGTATTAATATTGCCATAAATTATTGCTTAACTTCAAAATTCTTATGAAACCTTGTTCACCTAAACCAATTTGGTTTTTATTTTCTAATTTGTCTTAAGTTTCTTTTCCAAGTTTTAATGAACCCTTTGGATCACTTGGAAGTTGTAATTTCCTAAATTGCCCATTCACAATTTATCGGGTTTGTGAACCGGTTTGGTTTTCTCACTCGGTTTGACCGGTTCCCTTCCTAGTTTTCCTTAGCTCAAAAGGGCGGGGTTTACATTGAGTGTGGTCATCATTTCATTTTTGGCCATTTATTTCTTCAAGGATTTCCTTCATCATTCCTTTCCACTATTCTGGCCTTTCCACCTCCCCCTTCCTCACTAGGGTTTAGATTTATGACATTCTCGAGGGTTAGTTCGTTAATTGTCTCATCCCCACTATTCTCCTAGTTAACTTGTCTTGAAATAGTTGTCCTTTGATTTTACTTGTCCTTAATGCCTATCCCATCATTCTTTTGAGAGTGAAATCCTTACTATCTTCCGGTTCTTCAAGGACATCTTCTCCCAAAGTTTCTAATTACACCTTTTCGCTATGTTAGTCTACAACCCTACTTGACTCCTCTATTTTTCCAAAGTAGGTCACACCTTGCTATCTCAAGACATCCTAGTTATCTTTCATCATTTAGGCTTTTCTTTTATGGAGGAGGTGTTTCCTTCATTGCTCCTAGGTGGCTTGTAGTGCTCTCCTTAAGGGAAAATTCCCTTTATCTACATTTTGCTATATTTGAATTTTCTTAAGGTCCTACTTTTGATCTTCCTCCCATGATCCTTCCTCATATAATTGAGGCATACAATGGTATTATTATGGGACACAAATTTTTAGGAACTTAGAATTTTATTCATTGAAGTAAGAATACAAATTTTGGGGTTTTAACATCTCTTGAAGGAGATTGTTACAGTGACGGTTTGGGAAGTACCCATTAATATTGTACGGTCTAGAAGAATTTCTTTCGAAGTGAAATTGGGATCCCTAGCCAGAATTGTGGTTCTTGTAGTGTTATCCCTTCGGGCTTCTATAGAGGTGGATGTGTCCTTATTAAAAGGCATCGCTTTAATTCCTTGTGATGTGTGACAATCCTTTGCTATGTGTCCTACCCTTCTACACTCATAACAAGTTCTCCCGGGTCCTATCCTTTGTAATGTTCAACACCTTCCCATATAGTGTCCCCATTGCCCACATCTATAACAGGTCCTCTCCTTGTGTGGACCTTTGTGGTTCCTCCTATTCTTTGAGCATTGCAGGGCCTTTGTAAGGGATGGTTGGTAGTTCGGTGCTTCACCGTCCTCGAGCCTGAACACCTTGAAAGTTTTCTTGTCGAGTCTCCTTTGACCCGACATTACTCTGAGAGTCCTTCTATACTCCTAGTTCAATTCCTCATTTGGGATGAGATTCTTCCTGGTTTCCGGGGTGGCTAAGGTAGTGCGAGTTTGTTTGGCTACTTTTCTTGAGGCCATCTTCCTACAAGGTAGGTAGTTTTAATTAAATCCTTATGTTATATAGTCTTGATAATGTATTCGAGAAAACAGGCTCTGATACCACTCAAGTTGTCACTCCCCGACCTGGTTTGGTTGGATCCTCGTGAGCAACCCACCACTCTCTCGAATTATTAAGGGTTTTCCCCTTCTTTAAACCGAGAGGAGTAAGGCCTCCTTTAGGCCTGTACCATTTTCCTGGAATAACATTAATAAAAAATGAATAATTTAAACTTACAAACTTGTCTTACAAGTTTAGCTAGCAGAATGTCTGTAGATAGATTTTTCCCTCGGTTGCCTAAAAAGGGGTAAATGGAAGGGGTGAGTTCGACAACTTAGTGAATGGGTGTTTGAAACATGAGATTCTATAAAATAGTTTGAATTGGAGTGTGCTAGACTCCTTATTTTCCTTAAAACCATTCTTTCCTTGAATTTCCAATTATTCAAAACCAATTTCCTCACAATCGGTATGTTTAACAATCAACACATGCCCTTCATCTACCCTAGGAATGAGTGGATTTTCGTGACATCTAACCCTCAAACTAGAAAAGAAACTTCGTGTCCATATGAGGACATATACCTCATCCCGACCCTACCCCGGTCTCATGCGCATGAAGCTACGTCGAGCTTCCATGACTGTTGGCACGACAAACTACCCTTATCTCCACCATGTCGTCCAGTAGCCCCTAGGACGTATCACTACCCCTCTTGAGCATCTTGATGGTCCCGAACCTCAGTGCATGAACAAAAAATAATTTTCCATATAATCCATTAATCTTTGATGCCACTAGTTCAACGGCCCCGACCCTCAACTCGACATGCACCTGTTTGTCTCGACTGGTCCGTCGACCTATCTTGTCGCACTGCCGCTAGTCCATCGAATATGTCTATCTTGTCCTGGTACCATGGCCAAATCACATCATTCATTAAAATTTTCATGCCTTAACTTCTTGTTTGTTTATGAGCTCTTGCTCATGCCAACTGGCCTTGGGTCCACTGTACAAGATTTTCAAAATCGGGCATTCTAGCCCCCAAGTTCCAAAATTGAGGCCTTTGGTCTATCTGAGCTATTCGAGCTCCCGTGAAGAAAGTTTTCCAAAATCTTGAAGTAGTGGCACACAGTCATATGAGAATACTTTTGGCAAAATATATCTTTTCACTTGTCGATCACACTAACCGGGTGTGATGACATCTTCGCTTACAACGGTAAACGGGTTTTCCACTTCCATCTAGCAAGTTCTTCATACCAACCGGGTATGATCTACTTACAACTGGTAATTAGTTTTTCCGCGTAGTTTCTACATAACCCCATCCAAGTGCAATGTTAAAATTCCACTTAGTAGTGGTTTGTCATCCCAAGATACTCATCATCTCAACCGAGTATGATGTGAAAATTCTCACTCACCCGATAAGTGCAATGTATTTTTCCTCTTAACCGACTCTTTACCTCATGTGAGCTTATCCTTACTGGCGTTCCTAGTACTTCATATTTCTACACGATATAAACATTCTTGTTCATTAACCTTTGGCCTAATAGCCTTCATTCATCACGAATGAATAAAATGCCTAACTTTTAATTATTTGCATTTAGGTCCCTAAAGTTCTTTTTCTTTAACTTTAGGTCCCTAATGCCAATTTTCTCCAAATTGAGTCCCAAAACTTCTAAAATTCACTTTGGGGCCTCAATTTATTTAGAATCACAAAAAGGGGTTCAAGTTTCCCAAATTTCCAATTTGGTTCCCAACTTTTTAAATATTACCATTTTGCCCCTACTTTACAAAAATGGCAAATGTGACCCCAATAATTCCAAATATCGACAAATTGATCCTCCAACATGTTTTTCATGGCCAATTGGCCCTCAATTTTGTGAAATTACACTTTAATACCTCAATTTTACGAAATTCACAAATTTTCCCCTTTCAAACTGGTCGAATTTGATTTCATCAAATTGAACATTCAATCAGGTTTAATTGTTGAAATTAAAGGTAAAATTGAGTTCCTACACTTCCACATGATTCAATGGAACTATGAATCATGTCATTTGGATCAAATAGAGCTCAAACGGAGCTTCATTGAAAAACCGAACTTAGAGAAAACTTCAAAAGCTTACCGTTGGGGGTGCGGTGGTCCGAGCTTTCAATCTGGGCAGATAGCTCTCGTACTGAGGTTTGTCCTAGGATCAAGAATCATATGAATTCATGGTTAGTGAAGTTTCGTCAATTCTCTATCTAACACTCATAAGAAATTATAGAGGGTAGCCAAATTGGCTTACGTTTTTGCTCTAATTCAGTTGTATGGGGGTTGTGGAAGTGTTGGGAGAGCTTGGTTTGGCTTGAGAAGGGCTCAAATTGGCCATTTTTTAGCTTGGCCAAAACAGAGAAGCTTCGATCCGCTAGAGCTACTTCACTGTTCAATCACGCCGATGCTTCTTTGGCGATCCTCAAAGAAAATGGAGACTACCGTCGGGTAGCTGATTTCTCCCCGAATCTAAACCTGACCTCGCCTTCTTTGGCTCAGAAAAACCTGACTTCACTGTTCAGAAGTATACTTTCAACAAATTTCATGCTAGCAGTAAGGTTCATGCTATCAACAATTTTATTCTATCAACAAAGTTCATGCTATCAATGGTTTCATGCTATTAATGATTTCATGCAATCACCAAGGTTCATACTATTAGCAGTTTCATGCTATCTCCACAGTTCATGTTATCATTTGTATAATTTATTGGACCAATGAACCCAATGCTAGAAAATCCCACTCTCCCATGTATCATGACACATTTGTCCCGGAGGGATTTCTTGTGAAACCCATCCTCTCGGACCAAGGAAAATTGGAGAAAAGAACTGGTAAATTACATGAGGAAAACCAAGCCATTTAATGAATCGAAAATGATAAAAGAGGGTTAAAATGGGAAATTTAAAAATCTCAAGTGACCGAGAAGTCACAAAAATCATGGGGAAGAACCATGAATTGAATTGGTTGAGAAAACCAAATTGGTTTGGAGTGAACTGGGCTTGAACTAGGTTGAACCATGGTGAACCGGTTCCATAATCTATTTTCCTATGTGGTATAAAAAGATCAATTTAGGAAATTAAGGACACCATTGGATAGAAAATGAATTTAGATTAATTTAGAAATGTTTAGTTTTTAGAAAATCGGTCGAAACGGGCATGAACCAACCAATTTTCATTTTCGTGTCACCGAACCCAGTCGAACCGAACCGGTCAACGGTCCAACCAGTCAATGAACCACTGATAGGTCAGTGCCCAATTAGCACGCACAACTAATCAGTGTGTGACGCATGGCAAATAGCGTCGTGTCAGCTGCTCGGTCAGCGCCTAAGAGCGCTGACCAATATGAGAGAGACACATGTCTGATCAACGGTTAACGATCAATAGACGCTCGATCAGCCACCACGCAGACATGAGCAGCCAATGGAGGCTGCCACATGTCTGATCAACTGGTCAATGGCTAATGTGGTGACTGAGTTGGATCACCATGTTAGCAGAACCAACCAATCATGTGCCACCACATGGCCGGTGAGGGAATATTCACTGATGACACTGTTCATCAAGGTAATAATTTCTTTCCTTTCCGGTGAGGGAATATTCCCTCTAATTTGGGCAATTTCCGATCAGGATGATCTTGGCTAATATGGAAACTAATAGAGTAGAGGGTCCCCAAGTTCCCTATATAAGGAGCTCCCCTCCATTCATTCTCCACACACCTCAAATCTCCTTCTCTTCTGAAGTGCTCAGTTTTGTGGCAAAGCTCAAACAAGAGCTCCAACTTGGGCACTTCTCTCAACCTTAGAAGATGAATTCAGGTCCTATAGACACCGGGTAAGTCATCTACCTAACAACAACCTCCAACCAACCCGAGGATCACTAGAGAAGCATCGACAAACCCAAACAGTGAAGTAGCTCCACCGGTCCTGAATCTATCCTATTTCGGCCAATATGAATTTGGCCATTTTAGACCTTCTACGACCGAATCGACTCTTCCCTTAGCCTCCACAACCATCACACAACCCTCCAAGAGAGAAAAGGTAAGCCAATTTGACTCTTTTTCATCGGAACAATTTGGTTCTAGAGAGAAACAATGCTAGATTTCATTGACCAAATTCCCACTGATTTTGACATCAATTGTAATAATTCTTGATCCTAGAAAAACCTTGAGGATGAGAGCCACCTTCCTAGATCAAGAGCTCAGACTGCCGCGCCTCCAACGGTAAGCTTTCGGAGCTCTCTCTCTCTCTCTACCTTTTGTTATCTAGCGAAGCTCCGTTTGAGCTTATTTCGGAACCAAAATTCACAATTCAAAGTCAATCGGACCGTTTGAAAGTGAAGGAACTCATTGGCACCACAAATTGGAGCAATTAACCCCATTTGAAAGGACAATTTGAAGAAATCAAATTCGATCAATAGGAAGAGGTGAAATTGGGGGAGAAATTTGGGAGAAATTGGGGATTTCAAAAAATTGGAGGACCTTAGTGCAATATTTTGAAAATTGAAGGTCAATTGGTAAAGAGAAAGATGTTGGAGGTCCAATTGGTCATTTTTTAAAGAATTGGGACCAATTTGGCCATTTTTGAAAAGTTAGGGTCAAATTAGTAATTTTGAAAAAGTTGGAGACGGATTGGAAATTTTGGAAAAATTGAGTCCCATTTACAATTTTGAGAAAAATTAAAGACCCAAGGAGGATATTGGTGATCCATGGGACTTAATTAGGAATAAATGAGCACTAAGGACCTAAAGTCAAAGAATATAAACTTTAGGTACTTAAATGCAATAAAACCAATAAATCAAGGGCCTAGTTGCCAATATGTGAGAACAAGAGTGCTTTCATGTCGAACCCTTCCTAATAAGGATACCCAAACCATGCAGGGACATTTGGGGTCAGAACATGTACAAAGGGAGAAAGACTTGGACTTGGAAAAACGATTAGGACAAGCGTGTCACAATCATCTGGTGAGTGAGACATTTTAAACGTCATACCCAGTTGGGGTGATGAGCACACTTTTACGGTTGTGAGTGGGATTAATTAAGGTCATACCCTGTTGGTATTATGAACTCCTTTACTAAAAGGAAAGAGCACTAAGAGTGAGAATTTCTCTCATCATACTCGATTGATATGTTGAGTGCATTTTGAGATTAAAAACCCCTTTTCTGAAATGATCTCCCTTGACTGTGTGCCAATGCTTAAAATATTTGGGAGACTTTTTTTACGAGAGCTAAGACAGCTCCAATAGGCCGAAGGCCTCGTTTTTAAACTTATAGAGCTCAATGGCAGTTTTGAAAAAATCGTGAAGTGGGCCCAATGCCAATGGGCATGAGCTAGAGCTTGTAGACAAACAGGAGTAAAAGAGCCATGAAAACTTTCATTAAAATAGGAAATTTTGTGTGACTTGCCATGGTACCAAGTTAGGACTAACAAGGCTTGATGGGCTAGTGGCAGTGTGTCAGGACTAGGTCGACGGATCGATCAGGAAAACAACTACATGCCAAGTCGAGTGTTAGAGCTGTTGGACCGTCAGTACCAAAGATAATGGCTAATATGCTAAGACTATTGTTTGTGCATGCACTCTAATTCGAGACCATCGAGACGCCCATGAGGGGTAGTGATGGATTCCAAGGACTGTTGGACGACCTGGTGGCGATAAGGGCAGGTTGTCGTGTCAGTTCGTCACGAAGTTGGTCGGAGCTTCTTGCACATGAGATCGGGGTGAGTGGGCATGATGATGTCTTTGTCCTCATAAAGGCATGGAGTGATTTCAGGTCTGAGGGTCGGGCGCATAGGGCGTCACTCAAACTCGGGGTAGAAGTGGTCATACTTCTATTAGGGTTGTCAGCAAAGTCGTAATGATCCCCAAGTGGGTGCAATTTGGAATTGCTCCGTGAATGTGTACCCTATATGATAAAGGGCGTGTGTATGTTTGCTAAACGTCTCTCGAGCAAGGGGAATTGCTAATAAGAGCTAAAAAACACAAAATAAGTGAAAAAGAATGAATGTTTTGAAGAAAAAATTGGTTAAACGATTTATTTTTAAAAACTTACTCCCAACACTCACTCATTGAGTTGTAGAAACTCACCCCTCCCTTAAAATCCTTTTTAGGAAAAAGGAGACAAATTTTAGAGAATCCACAAAGATGAATACTAAGTCATGTACGCTTAAGTTTCTTTTAAGCTATTAAGTTTGTACAATGTTATTCCAAGGAATAAGAATATGAATTATGCCTGACTCCTCGCGTTCTTATGAAGTAGTGGTGGGTTACTCATGGGGTTCCGACCAAACTGTGTCGAGGAGTGACATTTCTTATTCTTCATGCTTTGCACATGTATGTAGGTTGATGGTTCCTATGATAATCTAGACGTTCAGGTCCTATCACATAAGGTAATTACACTTAAAACCTCATACATTCTTTTATTTGCATATAGGTCCTTAAGTTATACCTTATTTTTAATTAGGTTTGTAAGGTATCTAAATCTTTCCTTTAGGTCCCTAATATCTTTTGTATTCCCATTCAAGTCCTTCACTTATTACTAATTTCAATTTAGTCCCCAAACTTCTATAAAATGTATTTTAGTTGTTGAAATGTTGATCTTCATAAAACTACATTTAAACCTTTCCAATTCAGTTCTACCTTCTAATCATCTTACGTGAGTCCCTACAAGCATTCTAACCTTTGAATCACCTCATTTGGCCTAGAAACGACCAAAAATAGAGCTTCATCAAAAGAGTAGTTCTATAGAGAGAAATCTCTGAGTTCTTATTGATGAAGGCATGACGCCTGAAGTTGTTAGTGGTGGAAGCTAGTTGTAAACCCCATTCTCTTAAAATAAGAAGCTGAAAATGAGAACCAAAATTTTTTAAGACAAAACCGAGTATCAAAGTGATCTGGAATTGGTAGAGAAAAGTCAAAATGGGAATTTGGAAAATCCCAAGTGGTCAACTAATATCCAAAAGATATTTAAAATGGGAATTCTTCTTGGAAGGATATGCTAAACGAAGGTGAGAAAATGTGCGAAGCCTAACCACCATCATGTCAACATGGGAGGAATTTGAAAAAATATTTTTCTGACAAGGCTCTAACACCATCTCTAAGTATGAAACTAACTTAAACAAGTTGAGGACTGTAAGAGAAGGTATTGTGGACCGATAAGGGGTCGGACCCATACCTACTTAAAACCCATGACTTATAAGTAGTGGTAACTTTTCGACCTTATAAACCCACAACACTTCTCTAGATTATCCAATGTGGGATCTTTATTCTCAACACTCACCCTCACGTGCAATGTGGATACACTTGCCACGTGAAATTTTTAAACCCACCCTCAATAATGATCTACGAGCCGGGTATTATTCTTCCGGTCTCAAACGAGGGGGAAAGTAGAGGAAGGTCTCATGCTCTTGTTGGAGAGCCTTGGAAGGGTAGAAGAAACAAAAGAGAGACTTGAAAGGGTAGAAGATTGATAGATAAGGGGAGAAGAGTCAGACCACGAGCCGGATTTCCAGTCTCGGGTCAGGTACGGGTGCAAGTCCATTGGCTTTGATACCATGTAAGAGAAAGTATTGTAGACCGATAAGGGGTCGAGCCCATGTCTACTTAAAAGCCATAACTTGTAAGTAGTGGTACCTTTCTGACCTTATTAACCCACAACCTTCTTTATATTATCCAATGTGAGATCTTTATTCTCAACAAGGACCTTCGCCCATGACCTATCCAGCCCCAATGATATATGTTAGAGATTTGTGGATGGTCTCAATTTGGACATTCAAGACCCAATGAGAGTGCTTGGAAGACCCATTAACCTAGATGCCATTATCAATATGATACATGAATGTGAATGCTTAGTTCAAGCAAGGTGAAGAAAGATGGAGCACTCATGCAGGGGGTGAGGGGGTGGGGGGGGGGGGGGGGGGGGGGGGTGTGGAAGCCTCATTCCACATGAGCCCAAAATTTTCACAAATTCCGCAATGCACCCCAATAGTGAATGAAGCCAAAACCATCCATATTATGTAAGGAGGGGAGTAACAATGTCCTGCAAAGGAAGGCTATGTGTGGGGGGTGGGGGGTGGGGGGTGGAAGCCTCATTCCACATGAGCCCAAAATTTTCACAAATTCCGCAATGCACCCCAATAGTGAATGAAGCCAAAATCTGGTGAGAGGATGGAACCATCCATATTATGCAAGGAGGGCACAATGCACCCCAATAGTGAATGAAGCCAAAATCTGGTGAGAGGATGGAACCATCCATATTATGCAAGGAAGGGAGTAATATTTTCTCATGTGCTAAAAAAACCATGAAGGAGCATGTAAAGAGATAACATGCTTTAGGTATGACCAACTGGGACATTATTTGAAGAATTATCCCCTAAAAATGAAAATACCTAGGGGAACTACTATTCCAACTATTAAGGACAACCATCTCCCATCTCAACAATAACAATGTATATTTATAGGCTTAATATAATATAAATATATAAATAATATTAAAAATATAATATTTACTAATAAATTTATATTATATATTATAATTATCTAAAATACTATAATAATATATCAAAATATTTCAATACTTCCTTTCTAAGTTAGTATGTTATTATTTACTCCATGTTAAAGTGGAGATTACGAATAGTGAACTTGTACTGAAAAAAATATACTGAAGTGAATGAATTATAAACTTTTGGTGAGTAAGTTATCGATTTAAGTATTAATATTAGTAAAAATAAATATTAAAAATAATATAATTAACTTGTTTTCAAATAAAATATTAGTATATTTTAATTTATTTGGTGTGAGAATAAAAAATAATACTATTTTTTTTAGAGAATAGATGGTACAAGAGCCGGGTGTAAAGAAAGATAGCATAGCTAACTAATATAATAACTATCATCAAAATTCATGCTAATGGGGGTCATAGAAATAGTGTAGATTAATGACTATCATCAAAATTCACTTCAATTGGGGTCATAGAAGTAGTGTAGATGGTAGAGGTGTAGATGGTAGGAGTGGCGCTAAAATGTAAGGTTGAAGGTAGCAAATGATATATTAAACAATAATTCAATAAAAAAAATTGATGGGTTGATGAATAAAATGGCCTATGGATTTATGATGATGATTTTACAATATTATTTCCTCAAAAATTACAAATTAGTTTTTAACGTCACATCATGCCATTGCAAGGTGCTAAACTATATTTATGTATTTTATTGCTTTTTTAAGGATTTATACTAAGAAGAAATGCAAAATCAATATATCTAGTTGGGTTCCATTTATTGAACGATGCCAATTGCATTATCCACAGGGTTTCATTCCGAAACCAAAAATATTAGATAAGAGACAATACCAGTCAACAATTTCGAGAACACTCAACATGAAGAAACAACCTAAACACGTTCATTTTTGAAGCCAAAAACTCAAGAGCCTATAGGTAATTGTCCGTCCCATTACGACTAAAAGAATGGACAGTACGTCTCAACATAACATTGAGGTACGAAGGAATCATGGGACCATTTTGGAGGTCGACTTGGTGTCTTCTGTATTATGAAGATAGAGTTCAGAATATGAATCCTTCGGCCCTGTAGGAACTGTCCTTTGGTGCCAGGAAATCAGATTTTGCAATATTACTTCAATAAAAATTATATACATAATTCCTATTACAATGCATCATGCCCCTCATAATACACAGAACTAACTCAAGCATAACAGGGCATCAAGACATGTTACATCCCTCTTTGTAGATCACTGCTAGAAAATATAACATGATGCATATCTCTGAATTAGTAGCAACGCGCAAAATTTTTAGATCAGATGGTTTGGATCAGCCTAAGCGATAGAGAAATCAGATACAAAGATATCAGTCCTCCTCCTAATAGTCCATCCAGCTTCATATCCTTTCGCAGCAAGACCACGAGAGCCCACAATAACCCAACCATCAGAAACCCAAGCGTCTCAACAAGGTCAGAATCTCTGGATATCACAAGCGGCAAAGGGTAGCTGTACCAAGAAGCACAGACCAGCGATAATCCCATGCCGAAGAGTAAATTGAAGATGGGACCTGCATAGCAACCTGACATGGCTACCTGGGTCCCCGTCTGTCGTCCATAGAACGCCATTGTGCCGTTGGTCACAAGATCGCCGATTGAGTTTCCCCATGCTAGGACAGTAAGCCCAAGAATTGAAGGGCTTATCCCAATAATGTAACCGAGGGAGACCAATAGACCGACCAATTCTTGAGCTATGATGTAACTCCAGGTTATACTCATCAGGAAGCCTGCAATAAGCCATGGCAGGAGCCACCTTTTTGGTGGATTTGAGGCCTCGGTGATGAAGAGCACGAGGACTCCCAGAGCAATCCCAATCAGAACCCCAAACCCACATGCCACAAAGGCTTCCCTGAAGGGCATAGATTGATCCTCAAATGTCCAAAGTGCACAGAGAAGGACAGGAGACAATGTTGCTGAGGCCACAGCATAAGGCTTAGACCACCTCTCTTCACTCACCACCGGAATTGTCAACCTCCGAGGCAAGTAGAGCGGTAATTGAAGGATGAAAACTGACCAATCGCAGAAGGACAGGGGATTGGCCCCCAGGCCTTTCCCAATTTCCACTTCGACGGTCATTGGATTCCCATCTTTGGGACCAATTTCATCCCAAGGAACAACATCCCTTTTCTCCTCCACTCCATCTAATATAGGGATACACAGTTCATCATGAGCAAAGCCATCACCAGACATGGCATCCTTTTCTCCTCCACGGGAGACCCTCTCCCAATGGAAGCTCGATATATAGACCAGTATGACATAGACAACGTACATAAAGCAGAACCCAACTGCCCCCCATAAATTGATTTCCCCATTGACCAATATCACAAGCAAGAACAGAAACACCAGTAGGAGGAAAAGGACATCCCTCAAGAAAGCAGGCTTGTTTATTCGAAAACCCTTATGTCGAACAAGGAAGCTGATGGTCCCAACAACGACACAGGACACAAAGGAGGCCCCGCCAAGGACAGTGTTGAGCCCCATCTCCTCAGTGCCGCTGCCCAGAAATGACACGAGGCTGGCAAAGACATCGGGGGCGCCGTTTCCGAGGGATAGCAGGGTGACTCCGGCCATCGGAGGGGAGAGATTCAGGAGCTCCGACAAGCTCTCGAGCGATGAGCAGAAGTACTCAGAGGCTGTGTTCCCCAAGAGATAGAACAGGACGAGGAGCCAGAGGACAAAGAGAGCGTATCCCCCCCATGGAGAGCAACCAAATTTGCAGTAAAACAGGTACATGTAGTCGATATATCCCTGGGAGACGCACGACCCATGGAATCGAAGGTGACGGCACTTGGCCTCGTACCCATCTAAGCTCTGCAACGACTGGCACCCTGGATCGGTGCCAGTATCGCCGATCAACGGAGGAGAGCTCCTACGGAGAAAACGGTTGTACGAGAAGGAATGGTGATTTTTAGGTTGAATGGAGATGAGGAAGAAGACACACAACAACCCAAGGAACGAGATATTGAGAAGAATCACATAAAGGTTCCTGCTTGACTCGAAAATCCTCGTACCCATCACAGAGAATCTAGAATTTCAACAAGATTCTCAAATGGGATGATTGGAGCACTGAATCAAGCACTGAACCATGCTTCAGGGAAGATGTGATTAATGAAGGGGATGAGGGATATGGTGAATCGGATGGAGAAGCCACCACCTACATAATGATACAGGAAAACTTGCTTGATAAGTAATGGGTCAACGTTACGAAGGTATAAACAAAAGAAGACCTTTTTTTTCAATAACAGAAGATTTAGAATCCTTTAGATGCCATGTGAGGGGAGGATAAGAGTACGAGATGGAGGTGTGAAAGAGAAGCTCAGGGAAGCCTGGAGAGACAGATGATGAGGGGACACGTGTAACAAGATATCAACGAGTAACAATGGGTCCTTTTAATATTTTATTCAATTCACTCGGAATTTCACGGATCTCCTCCCATGTTTTTTCATAAAATTCCAAATGTTTCCATTTAGATAATAATTTCTTATTTTACTCCATTAACTTATAAATTTTTTATTTTAACACCATTTTGGTGTAAAATTATTATTGAACACATTTGTTTTTACTCAAACTTATTTAAATTTATTAAAAAATATTTTTTTATTAATAACATAATTTCATATTTATATTTTTAATACATTATTATTAAACTACCAATTCCATAATAGTTTATTGTATTGCACAAAAAAAAAGAGTATATTTCAATGGAGCAAATCTATATCTTGAGTAAAATAAAAATTTTAAGTCATATTTAAAGATTATGGACTTATTTTAAATTTTCCAATTTTTAGTTTATTATATATTTTTCATTAATATTGAATATTTTTTAAATCGATATTTATCTAGGTATGAAATTTTTATATTTATCCAAAATATCATGATATCACAATTTAATTGTTTTTCCACAAATATCACTATTTTAATTGAAAGTGCATACATGGCAAATCAAAATTAATATATGTAAAGCCTAAATTAATGTGGCATTTATTTGAGATCATATTAAATTAATTTAGATATGGTAATATTATTTTTATAGATATATTCACATTTGAGATAATTTAATATTTCTATCCAAGTGCACTTACTGCACAACCAAATAAGTTTCATGTCACCAAAAAAAATATTAGATTATTGATTTTAGCATGCAACATAATCAATATTCACAAAAAAAAAAGTTGTATTCCCCCTTAGAGTTAGAATTGATTTGGTGGTCATTAGCGTGATTTGGCTTGATATGGCCTCGGTTTTTAAACTAAAGTTGGCAGAAGGTAATATTTTGAAAAACTCGTGAAATGGATTCAAAGCTAATAGAAACGAACTTTAACCCGTAGACAAATTAATAATTTTGAGCCTACGAAAAACTTTCACTAATAGTTAATGTTACTCCCTGACCCGGTTTGGTAGGATCTCTATGAGCAACCTGCCACCCCTTTGGTCCAAGAGGGTTTTACCTCCTTCTAAATCGTGAGCAGTAAATCATCATTTTTCTATGTTTTTTCTGGAATAACATTATACAAAACTCAATATTTTAGAAATTTACATACCTGCGTTATGGTTCAATTGCGGGGGTATCTTTAGGGTTCAACCTGCCACTCCCTTTGCTACAAGAGGGTTTTATCCCTTCTAAACCGTGAGTAGTAAGACATCCTTTTTCCTTATTTTTGCTAGAATAACATTATAAAAAACTCAATATTTTAAGAATTTACATACCTGCCTTAGGGTTCAATTGTGGGACGTCTTTAAGGTTGATATTCTTTTTTCCTGAAAAGGGTTAAAGAGGAGAGGGTGAGTTTCCACAACTCCGTGAGCGAGTGTTGGTAGTGAGTTTTCAAAAACATGATTAGTTTATAGAAAACCATCACCAAGGTTTACCATTCCTTTTTTAAGGATTTTTCTCAAATCTTAAATTTTAGGACTTTTTCCATTTTCATATTAGGTGTGTTTAGCTCTCTTAGCTCATCCCCTTGCCTTAGGAGGCGTTTAACAAACAAACTCACGCTCTTCATCAGGAAGGGTACAAACATTCACAGATTAGTCCCAGATTGCACCCACTTGGAGATCAATGTGATTTAGCTGTCCACCTAAATTAGAAGTCCCAAACTTCTACCCCGAATTTGAGTGGACGTCCCAAACATCTTGACCCTTAGACTAGAATTGTCACACCATGTTTTTAGTAACCCGAAATTTCGGTCAAATTTTTTTCTAGAATTGTATTATAAGTTTAAAATTCAATTAATATAATTGGAATAAATAAAATGAAAAGTGTTGTTTTGACCGAAATAAACAACTCAATGGAATGAATATGGTAAATACCTAGTAAATTTTTTTAAGCGAAAATAATAAGATAATTATCTGAATTTGGTTTAATACAAAATTATTAGTACTTTGTAGTATTAGTCTTACTCCCCTACCATAAATACCCATAAATTAATAACTAAATTAAATTATTAGAATTAATACCCATAAATTAATACCTATATTCAATTATTAGAATTAATACTCATAAATATCCATTAATTTCCCAATTTAATGAGAATAATTGCAACATTAAAACCCATAATATAGTAATAAATCTTCCCCATTTAATAAACAATTTTTCATCCCCATTCATCCTACTCACACTTAGAAACTCTTCTCTCTCTACTACTCCATTTTCGGGTGAAGCTCGAACTAGAGCTTCGACCTGGGCATTTTTCTCAACCTCAGAAGGAGAGGTCGGGCTCTTTAGACTTCGGGGGAAGTCATCTATCAGATAGTAACCCCCATTCAATCCAAGGATCACTAAAGAAACACTGGCGTAATCACACAATGAAGCATCTCTGGCAAACCGAAGCTGCCCTATTTCGGCCAAGCTAAAATTGGTCGAATTGCCCTAATTCAGCCCTCCTCCGAATAAACCAAGCTCTCCCAACATCCCCCAAACCCTCATACGACCTCAACGAAGCTGAAAGGTTAATTGTAGGAATTATTGATTCTAAAAGGTACTTTAGGAAGAGAGCTACATTTCCCGATAGAAAGCTCGGATCGTCGCACCTCTAATAGGACAAGTGTGATCAGAATGCCATCAAGAGAAAGCTCGCGTCAACTTGGAAAACCAACCGAGGATGAACACGTCACAGTTAATGGGTGAGTGAGAATCTTATACATCACACTGGTTGGGATGATGAACACTTTTATTTAAGAAAAACCTACTTATCAGTTGTGAGTGGGAATCATATACATCATACTGGTTGGGATGATGAGCACTTTTATTTAAGGAAAACCTACTTACTAGTTGTGAGTAGGAATCTTATGCATCATACTAGTTGGGATGATTAGCTCTCTTATTTAATGAAAACCTACTTACCAATTGTGAGTGGGATTTTATGTCATACCCGATTGGGATGATAAGCATCTTAGAAATGAAAACCCACTACTAAGTGTTATTTTAATCATCACACCTAAGAGGAGTGATGTGAAATTCACGCGAAAAAACTACTTACCGGTTGCAAGTAGATCATACCTGGTTGATATGATGAAACTTCCTGAGAGGAAGTGGAAAACCCGCTTGTCGATTGTAAGTGGAGATGTCTTCATACCCGGTTGGTATGATGGACATTTGAAAAAATTTATTTTGGTGGAAGTGCTCTCCCCTAACTGTGTGCCACTACTTAAAATTTTTGGGAGACCTTCTTTACGGGAGCTCGGATAGCTCATATAGGCCAAAGGCCTCGGTTTTGGAACTTGGGGGCTAATATGCCCAATTTTGAAAATCTCAAACAATGGGCCCTAGGCCAATTGGTACGAGCAGGAGCTCGTAAATAAATATGACTCTAAGCCATGAAAACTAAGTAAATGAATTTTTTGGCCTTCGTACTAAGACAGGACTGACATACTCGATAGACTGCCAATAGTGCGACATGATAGGTTGACGGACCAGTTGGGACAAACAACTGCAAGTCGAGTTAAGGGACGGGGCCATTGGACCAGTGGCACCAAAGATTAAATAGCTTTTGAGGAAAACTTTGTTTGTGCATGCACTTGAGGTTCGAGACCATTAAAATGCCCAAAAGGGGTAGTGATGTGTCCTAAGGGCTACTGGATGACATGGTGGCAATAAGGGAAAGAGAAGCTATTGGGTTTGTGTTTCTCGTCATACCAGTTAGTCATGGAGTTCTGTGTTTGTACTCCATGGAGTTCTATGTTTGTACTCCATGGAGTTTCTGTGTTTGGACTCCACGAAGCTACTATGTTTGTGGCTTTTTGAAGCTTTTGTGTTTGAGCTTCAAGTGCACGAGACCGGGATAAGGTCTCTGTCTTAATATGGACACAAAGTATTTTGGGTTCGAGGGTAGGACATTGGAGACATTTACTTAGACTCCGAGCAGATCCACAAGTGGGTACAATCGACGTAACTGCATCTGACGAATGTGTGTACCCTTCCTGATGAAGGGCGTGTGTTGTTTGTTAAAACCACCTAATATGGAAATGGGAAAAAGGTTAAGAAAATCCTGGGAAGGATTTGAGAATCCTTGGAAAAAGAAATGAAAAAACCTTAGATTAAGGTTTGGGAAAGAAATTTTGAAAGAAAATGCCACCCTCAGTAGGGTAAAGGTTTTAAAAACTAGTATTTGAGGAAATAATATTCTTAAAGGAAATAAGGATTTGACACACTCCGATTAAAGTTGTTTTGTTTATGAAAACTCACTCCCAACACCCGCTCACTAAGTTATAGAACTCACCCCCTCCCTTTTACCCCTTTCATGTAACCAAGGGAAAACTAAACTTAAAGAAATCTCTATATGGGAATTGTGAAGATAGATATGTTTGTTTAAAAGATTATCAGTTTTCTATAATGTTATTCTAGGAAAGACAGGAAAAAGGACACCTTACTCCCCGCGGTTTAGAAAAGGGCGAAACCCTTCATGAACCAAAGGGAGTGGCGGGTTGCTCATGGGGATCCGACCAAACCGGGTCGGGGCGTGACAACTTGAGTGGTATCAGAGCCTGTTTCCTCAAATATATTATCAAGACTATATAACATAGTAATTAAGATAAAGTTTTAAAAATTTCAGATAGCTCACAAAAGAGGAATCAAGAAAATTAGGACTGATGTCACCAACATTACCCAACAATTTGTTCCCGTAGGAAAACCACCTTAAAAGCTCTCCAATGCCTGAGGTGTAGTAGAAAGTTATTGAAAATGAAACCACATAAGTGCACAAAAAAAGGGTAAGAAGTAGAGACTAGTGTTGCATGAGTTTTGGGGAGAAAACTCATAAAAAGGAGGGGAGTAGTTGTCACACCATGTTTTTAGTAACCCGAAATTTTGATCAAATTTCTTTTTAGATTTGTATTGTAAGTTTAAAATTCAATTGCTATAATTGGAATAAATAAAATGAAAAGTGTTGTTTTGACTGAAATAAATAACTCGATGGAATGTATATGGTAAATACCTAGTAAATTCCTTTAGGTGAAAATAATGAGATAATTATGTGAATTTGGTTTAATACGAAACTATTAGTACTTTGTAGTATTAGTCCTACGCCTCTACCATAAATACCCATAAATTAGTAGCTAAATTTAATTATTGGAATTAATACCCATAAATACCCATAATTTAATACCTACATTCAATTATTGGAATTAATACCCATAAATTAATAATTACAATCAATTATTGGAATTAATACCCATAAATTAATACCTACATTCCATTATTGGAATTAATACTCATAATACCCATTAATTTCCCAATTTAATGAGAATAATGACAACATTAATATCCATAATGTAGTAATAAATCTTCCCCATTTAATAAACAATTTTACACCTATATAAAGAGTCCATCCCCATTCACTCTCCTCACACCTGAAAACTCCCCTCTCTCACTCTCTCTCTACTGCTCCATTTTTCGGTGAAGCTCGAACCAGAGCTTCGACTTGGGCATTTTTCTCAACCTTAGAAGGAGAGGTCGGGCTCTTTAGAATCTGGGGGAAGTTAACTATCTGATAGCAACCTCTATTCGATCCAAGGATCGCCGAAAAAGAACCAATGTAATCAAACAGTGAAGCAGCTTCGACAGACCCAAGCTACCCTGTTTTAGCCAAGCTAAAATTGGTTGAATTCAGCCCTCCTCTGATGAAACCAAGCTCTCCCAGCATCCCCACAATCCTCATACGACCTCAATGAAGCTGAAAGGTCAATTTTAGGAATTCTTGATCCTAAAAGGTACTTTAGGAAGAGAGCCACCTTTCCTGATAGAATGCTCGGACCGTCGCACCTCCGATGAGACAAGTGTGATCGGAACTGCAGCAAGAGAAAGCTCGCATCAACTTGGAAAACCAACTGAGGACAAACACGTCACGATTAACGGGTGAGTGGGAATCTTATACATCATACCGGTTGGGATGATGAGCACTTTTATTTAAGGAAAATCTACTTATCTATTGTGAGTGAGAATCTTATACATCATACCGGTTGGGATGATGAGCACTTTTATTTAAGGAAAACCTACTTACCAGTTGTGAGTAGGAATCTTATACATCATACCGGTTGGGATGATGAACACTCTTATTTAATGAAAACCTACTTACTGGTTGTGAGTGAGATTTTATATCATCCCCGGTTGGGATGATAAGCACCTTGGAAATGAAAACCCACTACTAAGTGATATTTTAATCATCATACTTGAGAGGAGTGATGTGAAAGTCATGTGAAAAAACTACTTACCAGTTATAAGTAGATCATACCCGGTTGATATGATGAAACTTCCTAAGAGGAAGTGGAAAACCCGCTTGTCGATTGTAAGTGGAGATGTCTTCATACCCAGTTGGTATGATGGACAGTTGAAAAAATTTATTTTGGTGGAAGTGCTCTCCCCTAACTGTGTGCCACTACTTAAAATTTTTGGGAGACCTTTTTTACGGGAGCTCGGATAGCTCATATAGGCCAGAGGCCTTGATTTTGGAACTTGGGGGCTAATATGCCCGATTTTGAAAATCTTGAATAGTGGGCCCTAGGCCAGTTGGCATGAGCAGGAGCTTGTAAATAAACATGATTATAAGCCATGAAAGCTTAAGTAAATGAATTGTTTGGCCATGGTACTGAGACAGGACCGACATACTTGATGGACTGGTTGTAGTGCGGCATGACAGGTCGACGGACCAGTTGGACAAACAGCTGCAAGTCGAGTTGAGGGTCGGGGCCGTTGGACTAGTGGCACCAAAGATTAATTGACTTTTGAGGAAAACTTTGTTTGTGCATGCACTTGAGGTTCAAGGCCATTAAGATGCCCAAGAGGGGTAGTGATGTGTCATAAGGGCTACTGGATGACATGGTGGCAATAAGGGAACGAGAAGCTACTAGGTTTGTGTTTCTCGTCATACCAATTAGTCATAGAGTTCTGTGTTTGTACTCCACTAAGTTTCTGTGTTTGGACTCCACGAAGCTACTGTGTTTGGGGCTTCATAAAGCTTTTGTGTTTGAGCTTCATACGCACGTGACCGAGATAAGGTTTCCGTCCTAATATGGATACAAAGTATTATAGGTCTGAGGGTAGGACATCGGAGATGTTCACTCAAACTCCAGGTAGAAGTCAGGGACTTCTATTAGGGTGGATGGTAAAGACGATCCAATCTATAAGTGGGTGCAGTCGGCGTAACTACATCTCGCGAATGTGTGTAGCCTTCCTGATGAAGGGCATGTGTTGTTTGTTAAAAGCACCTAATGCGGAAATGGGAAAAAGGTTAAGAAAACCTTGGGAAGGATTTGAGAATCCTTGGAAAAAGAAATGGAAAAAAAATCTTAGAATAAGGTTTGGAAAAGAAATTTTGAAAGAAAATGCCACCCTCGATAGGGTAAAGTTTTTAAAAACCAGTATTTGAGGAAAGAATATTCTTAAAGGAAATAAGGAGTTTGACACACTCCAATTAAAGTTGTTTTATTTATTAAAACTCACTACCAACACCCACTCACTGAGTTGTAGAACTCACCCCCTCCCTTTTACCCCTTTCAGGTAACCAAGGGAAAACCAAACTTAAATACCTCCCTGTGTGGGAACTGTGAAGATAGGTATGTCTTTTTAAAAGATTATGAGTTTTTTTATAATATTATTCTAGGAAAGACAGGAAAAAGGATGCCTTACTCCTTGTAGTTCAAAAAAGGGTGAAACCCTTCATTAACCAAAGGGAGTGGCAGGTTGCTCATGGGGATCCGACCAAACCGAGTTAGGACATGACATGAATTCCACTTCGTATCCATATGAGGACGGGGACCTCATCTTGACCCCACCCTGGTCTCATGCGCAAGAAGCTTCTAGAGCTTCATGACTAATTAGCACAATGAACTACCCTTATCTCCACCATGTCGTCCAACAACCCTTGGAACCCATCACTACCTTTATGGCATCTTGATGGTCTTGTATTCATGAGTGCGTGCACAAATAAGAGTTTTCATGATTAAGCCATTCTCTTTGGTGCCAAAGGTCCAATGGCTCCAACACTCAACCCAACCTGCAACTGTTTGTCTAGGCCGGTCTGTCTACATGGCCCTAACGCACTGCCACCCATCCATGGATCTACTTACAACCGGTATGCAGGTTTTCCCTTTTCTTAAGGAAGCTCATCATACCAACCGGGTATGATATCTATTTAATCCTACTCACAACGGGTAAGTAGGTTTTATCCTTAAAATCATGCTCATCATCCCAACCGGGTATGAAGTATAAAGTTCCCACTCACAATTGGTAAGTGGTTCTTAATTTTCAAAAGAGTGCTCATCATCCTAATCGGGTATAACGTTAGGAATCCCACTCACTTGTTGACTGTGAAGTGTCCATCCTTTGTCAGTTTCTAGTCCACACTTGCTCTCTCTTGCTTGCATTATGGTCTCACATGTCCTTACATAGTATTGGTATCATTATCAATATGGGTTCGTCATAATAGCTTTCGTTTTCTCACGTATGAGCAATTAGGACCAAATTCTTGGTTTATTACACTTAGGTCCCTAAAGTTCATTTTTCTTGACTTTAGGTTGCTAATGCTAACTTTTCCCCCGAATCGTGTCCCATGGCTTCCAATATCCTCATCGGATCCTCAATTTACTTAAAATTGTGTAAGGGGCTCAAGTTTTCCAAATTCCCAATTTGGTCCCCAATTTTTCAAAAATTACGATTTTGCCCATACTTTCTAAAATATCCAATTGACCACAATTCTTTAGAAAATTGACCAATTGATCCACCAACATCTTTCTCATTGCCAATTGACCTTCAATTTTGAGAAATTGAATGGAGGTCCTTCAAATTTGCAAAATCCCTAATTTCCCCAAATTTCTACTCCCTTTACTGACCGAATTTGATTTCTTGAAATTGGCCATTCAATTCGGGTTAATTGCTCCAATAGATGGCATGGATAAATTTTTACATTTCCATACAATCAAATGGAGCTTTGAATTGCAAAATTTGGGTCCAAAACAAGTTCAAATGGAGCTCTGCCAAAAAAATAGTTAGTAGAGAGAGAGAGAGCTTCAGAATCTTACTCTCGGAGGTGCGATGGTCCAAGCACTTGAGCTCAGGAGGTAGATCTTGTCCTTGGGGTTCTCCTAGGATCAAGAATTACTACAAATGAAGTCCATATGAATGGGAATTTGGTTAGTGAAATTCAACACTTTTCTATCTAGCATTGATGTATAACGATAGAGGAGGGCCAAATTAGCTTACCTTTCATCTCTGTGGAGGTCGTGTGAGGGCTGTGGGGAGTTTGGGGAGGCTTCATTTGGCCAGAGGAGGTCTGAATTTGACTGAATTCAGTTTGACCAAAACAGGGTAGCTTCAAACTGTTGGAGCTGCTTCACTGTTTGATTCCACTGGTGCTTCTTTAGCGATCCTCGAGTCGAAGGGAGGTTGTGGTCAAGTGGTTGACTTTCCCTGGAGTCTATAGGACCCGAATTTGCCTTTTGAGGTTGAGAAAAGTACCCAAGTCGGAGCTCTAATTTGAGCTTCACCAAAAAATGGAACACTTTGGAGAGGAGGATGATTTGAGGTGTCTGGAGGATGAATGGAGGAGAGCCCTTTATATAGGATGCTCAGGGACCCTCTGCTCGACCAGTTTCCATTCCAGTTGAGCTTATCCTCGCCCAAAAATGTCCTTATTAGAGGAATATTCCTCTCACTAGAAATGGAAAGTTTTTGAACCGTTGAACAGTGTTGTCATCTCATGAAGAAGACGATGCTATTCCAAATCAGACTAGTCCGGTCCGACCGAGTTCAATGGTGAAAATCAGCCGGTTCAGGCCGGATTCGGCCAGTTTTCTCAAATCTAAAAATTTCTAAATTTGTCTAAATTCATTTCCTACCCAATGGTGGCCTCAATTTTCCAATTTGATCATTTTAAACCACCAAGAAAAATGAATTTAGATACTGGTTCATGTATAGTTTAAACCAGTTCAATCCGATTCAATCTGTTTCAGGTCCGATTTTCTCTTTCAATTGGTTCCATAATTCATCCCCATAATTTTTATGAATCTTTAAGTCACTTGGGATTTTTTCAATTTCCCATTTTACCCTTCTTTACCGGTTTCAATTCGTTAAATGGCTCGATTTTCTCTTTTGAATTGACCGGTTCTTTTCCCAGTTTTTCTTATACTTATAGGAATGTAGTTTACAACTCTTCCCTCCTTTTAGGGGTTTTGTCCCCAAAACATTTACATCCCAATTAGTTGGGGGTACCCATCCCTCATAATACTCTAAGTTTCCCAGGTCTTCTCTTGTACTGGTTCATTCTTCCAAAGAACCTTGACCATGGGAATCTTCTTGTTCCCAATGTTCTTGTCTCTTTGGTTGATGATTTGCACCGGTTCTGCTTGATAGGTCAGATTTTCTTCTAATTGGGGCGGTGGTCGGTCCAACACATGATTCGGGTCAGGATGGTACTTTCGAAGTACCGAGATGTGGAATATGTCATGTATTCTTTGTAAGTCTGGAGGTAGTTCAAGTTTATAGGTCACTGGCCCTACCCTTTGAATTATGGTGTAAGGATGGATATACCTAGGTTTCAACTTCCCCCATTTTTGGAACCTAAGTATCCCCTCCATGGAGGTACCTTGAGAATTACTTGGTCTCCCACACCAAATTCCAAGTCTTTTCTCTAATGGTTTGCATTTCTCTTTTATCTGTCTTGAGCTACCTTAAGCTGACTCCTTATTATCTTAATTTTCTTAGTGGCATCTTCTATTAGCTCGACCTTTTCGAGTTTTCTTTCTCCCACCTCTTCCCAGAATAAGGGGGTACGACATGGCCATCCATAAAGAGTCTCATACGTAGCCATTTGAATACTAGCCTGATAACTGTTATTGTAGGCGAACTCCATCAAGTACAAATATTCCTCCCAACCTTTGTTCATGGTGAGTACGCATGCTCGTAGCATATCCTCCATGGTTTGGATTGTCCATTCAGACTGCCCATCGACATGGAGATGGAATGTTGTACTCATGTGGAGTTTAGGTCTCAAGGCATTTTGCAGACACGACCAGAACCTTGAGGTAAACCTAGGGTCCCTATCCAACATTATGCTTACTGGGATGCCATGGAGTCTCACAATTTCCCCTATATATAGAGCGGCCAATTGTTCCATGAAATCGACCACCCTTATTGGTAAGAAGTGGATGGATTTGGTTAACCTATCCACAATGACCCAAATCGCGTCTCGCCCTTTCCTAGTCATTGGTAGTCCCATGATGAAGTCCATAATGATGTGCTCCCATTTCCATTTAGGAATTAGTAGGGGTTGTAGCAGTCTTGAGGGTTTCTGGTGTTCAGCTTTGAGCTGTTGACAGGACAAGCATCGTGCTACATACTCTCCAATGTCCCTCTTAATCCCTTTCCATCAATAACTTTACTTGAGGGTGCAGTACATCTTGGTACTGCCTGGATGCATTGCATACACAGAGTCGTGTGCCTCTTCCAGTACTAGCTTCTTCAATTCCTTGTCATGAGGCGCACACACCCTACCTTTATAGGTTAACAATCCGTCACCTCAAAGGTTGTAGTATAGGGTTGTCCCCTTATTGATCGGGTCCAAGTAGGGTTGGAGTTCCTTATCTCCTTTTTGGTGGACCTTGATTTGCTCCATTAGGCTGGGCCTTACTACTATGCCAATCACTAGACATCTTTCTTCTTTATCTACCTTAAGGTCCACTTTTATTCTTCCCAACTGTTGTAGTAAGGGCAGGTAGTTCATCTTTATTTGTACTGCCTCAGTTTGGTACTTGCGACTTAGAACATCTGCCACCGCATTAGCCTTCCCGGGGTGGTATTCTATCACAAGGTCATAGTGCTTTACAAATTCCGACCATCTTCTTTGGTGGAGATTTAACTTCCTTTGAGTTAGGAAGTACTTAATACTCTTGTGATTTGTATATATTCTGCACTTAACCCCGTATAGTAGTGTCGCCAAATCTTGAGAGCGGACACTATTGCAACTAACTCTAAGTCGTGAGTAGGGTAGTTCCTCTCATGTGTCTTTAGTTGTCATGAGGTGTAGGCAATGATCTTTCCCTGTTGCATTAATACGCACTTGAGTCCTTGTCCGGATGCATCACTATAGACAGTATACTCCCTCGCACTTGGATCAAGTAGGGTGAGTATGGGTGTCATTGTTAAGCGGGATTTTAATTCCATGAAGGATTTCTCATAGGTTTCCTACCTCCTATACTCTATTCCCTTCCTTTTGATGCGGGTCAAAGGGGCTGCTATCCTAGAGAAGTCATGTACAAACTATCGGTAGTACCCTGCTAGTCCCAAGAAGCTGTGTATCTCGGCGGGGTTCTTGGGTGGCTTCCAGTTAGATATGGCATCTACCTTGACTCCGTCCTTGGACACTATATGTACTAGAAACCCCACTTCTTGCAACCATAACTCGCACTTGGAAAACTTTGCATATATGTGATTGTTCCGTAGCGTCTCCAGGGTGATGGCCAAATGTTCCTCGTGCTCCATCCTAGTTTGTGAGTATATGAGTATTTCATCTATTAACACAATCACGAATGTGTCCAAGTGAGGCTAGAACACTCGGTTCATCAAATCCTTAAAGGCTGTAGGGGCTTTTGTACAGCCAAAAGGCATCACCCTAAATTCATAGTGTTCGTATCGAGATCAAAAGGCAATCTTAAGTATATCTCCCTCTCAGATCCTGAGTTGGTGGTATTGTCACACCCCGTGTCACGCCCCGACCCGGTTTGGTCGGATCCCCGTGATCAACCCGCCACTCTCCCGATTTACTAAAGGGTTTTCCCTTATATTATAAATCGTAAAGAGTAAGGCGTTAACCTGCACCTTTTTCCAGGAATATCATAAATCAAAACTGCATAGTAATTTAAATTAGTTGTACCAATCTTGCAGGCGTTTAATTGCGCAAGTCCTTTAAGGTTCGGCTTTCCGGGACTTCCTGAAAGAGGTATAAGGGAGGGGGTGACTACAACTACTCAGTGAGCGGGATTCAAATCTTTTAACTTTCAAGAAAAACATTTATATGGAGTGTGCCAGACTCCTTTGTTTTCAAAAAAATCATTTCATTTAAAAATTTGGATTTTTTTCCATTATTTCTTAGTTATCGATGTGTCATCACCCAACACACATCCTTCATAATGAAGGTTACACACATTCGCAAGTCAGTATCACTACTGAACCCGCTAGTGGCTTCGGAGCGACTTTTCCTACCACCCGGATAGAAGTACGACCACTTCTACCCTGGGAATGAGTGGATGTACGAAACATCCGACCCACAATCCCGAAATCACTTCTTCGTGTCCGTATGAGGACAGAGACCTCATCCTGTCCCCACCCCGGTCTCATGCGCTTAGTGCTACTCCAGATTTCGCACAGACACCTGGAACGATGAACTGCCCTTATAGCCACCAGGTCGTCCAGTGCCCTTAGGATGCATCACTACCCCTCATGGGCGTCTTGATGATCCCGTACTCATAGTGCATGCACAAACAATGTTTTCTTATATTGCCATGTAATATGTGGTGCCATTAGTCCAACGGCCCCGACTCTCAACTCAACCTGCAGCAGTTTGTCTTGACTAGTCCGTCGACCTGTCATGTCGCACTGCCGCTAGTTGACTGAGCATGTCGGTCCTATCTTGGTACCATGGCCAAACAATTCACTTATTAAGTTTTATGGCACATATATCATGTTCGTTTACGAGCTCCTGCTCGTGCCAACTAGCCTTGGGCCGACTGTACCAGATTTTCAAAATCGGGCATTTCGCCCCCAAGTTCCAAAACCGAGGCCCTTGGCCTATCAGAGCTATTCGAGCTCCCGTCGAGAAGGTCTCCCAAATAGTTTAAGCATTGGCACACAGTCAGGGGAGAACACTTCCGACAAAAATAGGTTTTTACTATCCATCATACCGACCGATATAAGGACATCTCCGTTCATAACCGATGAACGGGTTTCCAACTTCCTTCCAGGAAGTCTCATCATACCAACCGGGTATGATCTACTTACAACCCGTAAGTAGTTTTTCCGCATAATTTTCACATCACTTTCTTTAAGTAGTGATGATTAAAATACCACTAAACAGTGGGTTTTTATATCGAGGTACTTATCATCCCCAACCGGGTATGATGTTAGTAAACCCACTCACAACCGGTAAGTGGTTTTTAACTTTATAAGGTGTGCTCATCATCCCAATCAGGTATGATGTTTGTAAACCCACTCACAACCGGTAAGTGGTTTTTAACTTTATAAGGTGTGCTCATCATCCCAATCAGGTATGATGTTTGTAAACCCACTCACCCGTTAATGCCGTGAATTCCACTAGACCGGTTCTTGGTATTCACGCGAGCTTGTCCTTGCTGGCGTTCCCGGTACTTCGTGTTCCGGTGAAGGCACGGTGGTCCGAGCTTTCGATCTGGGCAGATAGGTCTCATCCTGAGGTTCATCCTGAGCTTCATCCTTTCGGTCCTAATTCGGACGTGGAAAGGCTGAGAAAGTGTTGGAAGGGCTTGAAATGGCCGATTTCAGCTTGGCCGAAATAGGGCAGCTTCGGTCCGCCGGAGTTGCTTCACTATTCCATCATGTCGGCGTTTCTCCAACGATACTCGGATTGATTGGAGTTTGCTATCAGATAGCTGTCTTCCCTCCGGTTCTAAAGAGCCCGACCTTTGTTCAAGTCGAAGCTCTCGTTCGAGCTTTACCGGGAAATGGAGCAATAGAGAGAAAGAGAAGTGTTCAGGTGTGAGGAGAATGAAATGGGGATGAACTCTTTATATAGTTGTAAAACCCGTGTATTAAATGGGCGAGATTTATTACTGGTATTAATATTGCCATAAATTATTGGTATTAATTCCAATAATTTAATTTCGGTATTAATTCTAATAAATTAAATTTCAGTATTAATTCTAATAATTTAATTTTGGTATTAAATTATTTGTATTAATTCTAATAATTTAATTTAGGTATTAAATTATTGCTATTAATTATATATTAATTTATGATAAGGGTACATACAAATTTGGTTACAAAAGAAATTGATACTTCCCAGAAGGTCACCCATCCTCACATTACTCTTAAGTATGCACGCTTAACTTTAAAGTTTTTCTGGAATCTAGTTCACTTGAACCACTTTGGTTTTTATTTTCTAACTTGTCTTAAGTTTCTTTTCCAAGGTTTAATGAACCCTTTGGATCACCCGAGAGTTGTAAATTCCCAACTTGCCCGTTCATAAATAATCGGGTTTGTGAACCGGTTCTAAATCCTCACTTGGTTTGACCGGTTCTTTTCCTGGTTTTCCTTAGCTCAAAAAGGCGGGTTTTACACCCCGACCCGGTTTGGTCGGATCCCCGTGATTAAACTACCACTCTCCCAGTTTATTAAAGGGTTTCCCCTTATTGTAAACCATAAAGAGTAAGGCGTCCTTTAACTTGCACCTTTTTCCTATAATAGCATAATCAAAACTGTATGAAATTTAAAACTTTACATACCTGTCTTACAGGCATCTTAGTTGACGGTCTATAAGGGGAGGCTTTCCGGGATTTCCTGAAAGGGATATAAGGGAGGGGGTGAGTACGACTACTCAGTGAATGGGTTTTTAAAAGCTTTTGACTTTTAAGAAAAATATTTATATGAAGTGTGCTAGACTCTTTTGTTTTCAAAAATCCTATCATTTAAAAATTTTTGTTTTTTTTTTCTTATTTCTTAGTTACCACGGTGTGTTATCACCCAACACACATCCTTAATCATGAAGGTTACACACATTCGCAAGTCAGTATCACTACTGAACCCGCTAGTGGCTTCGGAGCGACTTTTCCTGCCACCCGGATAGAAGTACGACCACTTCTACCCTGGGAATGAGTGGATGTATGTGACATCCTACCCACAATCCCGAAATCACTTCTTCATGTCTGTATGAGGACAGAGACCTCATCCTGTCCCCACCCCAGTCTCATGCGCTTTGTGCTACTCTAGATTTCGCACAAACACCTGGAACGACGAACTGCCCTTATAGCCACCAGGTCATCTAGTGCCCTTAGGACGCATCACTACCCCTCATGGGCGTCTTGATGATCCCGTACTCACAGTGCATGCACAAATAATGTTTTCTTATATTGCCATGTAATCTGTGGTGCCACTAGTCCAATGGCCCCGACTCTCAACTCAACCCGCAGCTGTTTGTCTTGACTAGTCCGTCGACCCGTCATGTCGCACTGCCGCTAGTTGACTGAGCATGTCGGTCCTATCTTGGTACCATGGCTAAACAATTCACTTATTAAGTTTTATGACACATATATCATGTTCATTTACGAGCTCCTGCTCGTGCCAACTGGCCTTGGGCCCACTGTACGAGATTTTCAAAATCGGGCATTTAGCCTCCAAGTTCCAAAACCGAGGCCCCTGGCCTATCAGAGCTATTCGAGCTCCCGTCGAGAAGGTCTCCCAAATTGTTTAAGCATTGGCACATAGTCAGGGGAGAGAACTTCCGATAAAAATAGGTTTTTACTGTCCATCATACCGACCGGTATAATGACATCTCCGTTTATAACCGATGAACGGGTTTTCAACTTCTTTCGAGGAAGTCTCATCATACCAACTGGGTATGATCTACTTACAACCCGTAAGTAGTTTTTCCGCATAACTTTCACATCATTTTCTCTAAGTAGTGATGATTAAAATACCACTAAACAGTGGGTTTTTATATCGAGGCACTTATCATCCCCAACCGGGTATGATGTTAGTAAACCCACTCACAACCGGTAAGTAGTTTTTAACTTTAAGTTGTGCTCATCATCCCAACCGGGTATGATGTTAGTAAACCCACTCACTCGTTAATGCCGTGAATTCCACTAGACTGGTTCTTTTTATTCATGCGAGCTTGTCCTTGTTGGCATTCTCAGTATTTAACGTTCCTACACGATATGAACAACCTTGTTCATTATTTCTCGGCATAACAGCCTTCATTCATTAATGAATGAGAAAACCCAAACTTTTAGTTATTTGCAATTAGGTCCCTAAAGTTATTTCTCTTTAACTTTAAGTCCGTAATGTCGGTTTTTCCTCAAATTGAGTCCCGTAACTTTTAAAATTAATTGTGGGACCTCAATTTATTCAATTTCACCAAAAAGCGGTTTAATTTTCCAAATTTCCAATTTGGTTCCCCAATTTTTCCAAAATTACCATTTTGCCCTTATTTCACAAAAATGGTAAGTTTTTCCCCAAAATTTCCAAAATTCCTCAATTGGTCCTCCAACATTATTTTCATGCCCAATTGACCCTCAATTTCATAAAATTGTATTTTGGCCCCTTTGAATTTCGAAAATCCCCAAATTTTCCCCCAATTTCAACTCTTCAACACTACCGAATTTGATTTCATCAAATTAATTGATCAAACACTTCTAATTATTGAAATTGGAGTTGAAATTGAGTTCCTGTATGTTCATACGATTCTAAGAAACTTTGAATTGCAGATTTTAACGTCGGAACGAGCTAAAACGGAGCTTTGCCGGAAAATAGACTATAGAGAGAGAAAGCTTCGATTACTCACCGGTGAAGGCACGACAGTCCAAGCTTTCGATCTAGGCAGATAGGTCTCATCCTGAGGTTCATCCTAAAATCAAGTATTGTATCAATTGATGCAGAATTGGATTAGAATTTTGTCATTGAAATTTAGTTGACTCTCTCTCTAGCACCGATCAAAAATTATAAAGGGGAGTCGAATTGGCTTACCTTTCGGTCCTAATTCGGGCATGGAAAGGCTGAGAAAGTGTTGGGAGGGCTTGGTTTGGCTTGAGGAGGGCTTGAAATGGCTGATTTCAGCTTGGCCGTAATAGGGCAGCTTCGGTTCGCCGGAGTTGCTTCACTATTCCATCATCTCGGCGCTTCTCCAACAATTCTTGGATTGACTGGAGTTTGCTATCAGATAACTGTATTCTCCCCGGTTCTAAAGAGCCCGACCTTTGTTCAAGTCGAAGCTCTAGTTCGAGCTTTACCGGGAAATGGAGTAGTAGAGAGAGAGAGAGAGAAGTGTTAAGGTGTGAAAAGAATGAAATGGGGATGATCTCTTTATATAGTCGTAAAACCTGTGTATTAAATGGACGAGATTTATTACTAGTATTAATATTGTCATAAATTATTGGTATTAATTCCAATAATTTAATTTCGGTATTAATTCCAATAATTTAATTTCAGTATTAAATTATTTGTATTAATTTCAATAATTTAATTTAGGTATTAAATTATTGGTATTAATTTTAATAATTAAATATATATTAATTGATAGCTATTTATGATAAGCCGTACGTTCACATAAAAATTTTTGACCGAAATTTCATGTTACAAATAAATCATACTTCCTAGGAGGTCACCTGAAGTTTTTATGTAATCTAGTTCACCTGAACCAATTTGATTTTTGTTTTCTAGTTTGTCTTAAGTTTCTTTTCCAATGTTTAATAAATCCTTTAGATCAACCAAAAGTTGTAAATTTTCATATTGCTTATTCCCAAATGTAAACCGGTTTGGTTTTCTTATTCGGTTTGACCGGTTCTTTTTCTAGTTTTCCTTAACTCAAATCTGCGGGGTTTACAGGTATCCTTACCGGAGATCTATCTTGGAGAAATAAGCCGCTCCCTTTAGTTGGTCGAATAGGTTGTCAATTCGCAGAAGTGGGTACTTATTCTTTATGGTGACCTGGTTCAATTTTCAATAGTCTATACACAGTCTCAAACTCCCATCCTTCGTCTTCACGAATAGTACTGGTGCACCCCATGGAGACTGGCTAGGGCATATGAAACCCTTGTCTAGTAATTCGTCCAATTACTCTGTTAATTCCTTCAATTCCGCTGGATCCATGTAATAGGGGGCTTGGGATATGGGATATGTCTCAGAAATTACGTCTATGATAAATTCTAATTGACAGCTTGGGGGTAATCCTGGTAGTTCCTCAGGGAATACATCCGGGTAGTGTTTAACCACTGGGATGCCCTCAGTATTTCTCCTCTAACTTCTCATTGTTAATCATTGCGAGAAAAGGCTTGCAACCCTTCCGCGTCATCTTTCGGGCTTTCATATGGGACACCAAGTGCATTTCTCCCTTCCTCCTCTCTCCTTGAAAACACAGTCCAAGTGTCTCAGAAGTGTGGAAAGTTATCACTTTCTTCCTACAGTCCACCTTTTCTTGGTGTGTACTTGGCCAATCCATTCCTAGTATTATTTCCACCTCTCTCAGAGGTAGCAAAATTAAATTTGCCTCCATCTTTGCTACACCAATCTTAATCTCACATCCATTTAACTATTGGCCTCTATTTAACCATTCTCCTAAGGGTGTGAGGATGTTGAGACTTTGTTCCAGGGAGGTAAGTTATAGTGGAAGACTTGGAACTAAATCTTCCTTAACAAAGGACCTCTCTGCTCATAAGTTGAAGAGAGCGTAGACTTTTCTCCCCCATAGTTATATGTACCCTAATCGATGGAATGCACATTTTTTAGAAAAAAATTGATTATCTTTATTGAGTAGGATTCAATTACAAATTTTGTCTAATTCTGGTTAGGGAGTGTAAACTCCACCCTTTGGAGTTAAGGAAAACCGGGAAAGAACCGGTAAAACCAAGTGAGAAAACCAAAATAGTTTAGAAACGCTGACCCCAGAGAATGGGCAAATATATAAATTTACAACTCCCGGGTGACCCAAAGAGTCATAAAAACCTTGAAAAGGGACTTTAGGACAACTTGGGGAAGAAAACCAGTCCGGTTTAGGTGAACCAGATTGAACCGGTTTGCACCGGTTTGAACAATCATTGAATTGGATGCTAAATTCATTTTTCTAGGTGGTTGAGAAAATTCAAATTAGAGAATAGAGGTCACCATTGGATAGAAAATGAATTTAGAAAATTTTAATTTTGAAAAACTCAGTTGAATCGAGCCTGAACTGGGTGGTTTAAGCGTTGAACTCGGTTTAGACTAGTCCAGTCCGATTTAGAACAATATTGTGTTATTCCTTCAGATGACAGCCCGTTCACTCGCTGAAAAATCGAACAGTGCTGACGAAGAGGAAAGGTTTCCATTCAGTACATTTCAAGCCATCAATGACTGTCATTAAGGTGCCAAATGGACGACCAGAGAGTCCCCGAGTTATCTATATAAAGATCCCATCACCATTCATCCTCCACACACTTGAAAATCTCACTCTCTCTCAGCTACTCAGTTTTTCGTTGAAGCTCAAACCAGAGCTCCGACATAGGGGTTTTTCTGAGCCAAAGAAGGTGTGGTCGTGTTCTTTAGACTCGGGGAGAAGTTCTCGACCATAGTCTCCAATTGCTCCAAGGATTGTCGGAGAAGTGCTGGTGTGATCGAACAGTGAAGCAGCTCCAGCGAACCGAAGTTGCCCTGTTTCTATCGAGCTGAAATCAGCCGATTCGAGCCTTACTCAATCCAAACCAAGCTCTCCCAACACTCACTTAACCCTCATACGACTGAATTAGAGTGGAAAGGTAATCCAATTTGTCTTCTCTCAGTAATTTTTGATCGGTGCTAAAGAGAGAACTGGTGAAAATATACTGGCCGAATTCTCCCTTAATTTGACATGATTCTTGATTCTAGGAGAAACCTTAGGATGGGAGCTATCTACCCAGATCAATAGCTCGGATCGCAGCGCCCCCGACGGTAAGCTTTCGAAGCTTTCTCTATATACGTTCAATTTTCTAGCGAAGCTCGGTTTGAGCACGTCATGATGTCAATTCATGTGATTCAAAGTGCAATTGAATCATATGGATGTGTATGAACTCAAATCAACCTTCAATTTCAACAATTAACCTCGATTGATTGGCCAATTTGATGAAATCAAATTCGGCCATGTTGAAAGGGGGAAATTGGAGATTTCGAAAATTCGAAGGACAAAAGTACAAATTCCCAAAATTCAGGGCTATTTGGCTATGAAAAAGATGTTGGAGGACCAATTGGTCAATTTTTGGGGTGAAATTTTCCATTTTTGTAAAGAAGGGGAAAGATGGTAATTTTTGAAAAGTTGGTGACCAAATTAGGAATTTGGGAAACTTGAACCCCTTTTGTGATTTTGAATAAATTAAGGTCCCAAAGTAAATTTTAGAAGTTTCGGGACTTAATTTTGGAGAAAATTGGCATTAGGGACCTAAAGTTAAAAAAAAAGAATTTTAAGTACCTAAATGCAAATAACTAAAAGTTTGGGTATTTTATTCATTCGTGATAAATGAAGGCTATTAGGCCAAAGGATAATGAACAAGGACGTTCATATTGTCTAGTAACATGAAGTACCAAGAATGTCAGTAAAGACAAGTTTGCTTGAAGGCAAAGAGCCGATTAAGAGGAATTCACTGTATTATCGAGTGATTGAGAATTTTCACATCATACCTGGTTGGGATGATGAGTACCTTGAAAATGAAAACTTTTATTATGTGGAATTTTAACATCACACCTGGTTGGGGTGATGCGAGAAAACACGCATAAAAGCTACTTACCGGTTGTAAGTAGATCATACCTAGTTGGTATGATGAACTTCCTAGAAGGAAGTAGAAAACCCGCTTATCGATTATGTGCAGAGATGTCCTCACACTCGGATGGTGTGATGAACAGATGAAAAGTTATTTTTGTCAGAAGTGCCCTCCCCTGACTTTGTGCCACTGCTTAAACATTTTGGGAGACCTTCTTGATGGGAGCTCGAATAACTCAGATAGGCCAGAGGCCTCAGTTTTGGAACTTGGGGGCTAAATTGCCCGATTTTGAAAATCTCGTACGGTGGGCCCAAGGACAGTTGGCACGAGCAAGAGCTCGTAAACAAACAAGATGTTAAGCCATGAAAACTTTAATGAATGATGTGATTTGGCCATGGTAACAAGACAAGACCGATATACTCAATGGACTGGCGACAGCGCGACAAGACAGGTCGACGGACCAGTTATTTCAAACAGCTGCAGGTCGAGTTGAGAGTCAGGGCCGTTGGACAATTGACACCCAAGATTAGATGGCTTATGTGGAAAATTATTGTTTTGTGCATGCATTGAGGTTCGGGACCATCAAGACACCCAAGAGGGGTAGTGATGCATCCTAGGGGCTACTAGACGATATGGTGGAGATAAGGGCAGTTTATCGTGCTAGTAGTTAGGAAAGCTCGATGTAGGTTCATGCAAATGAGATCGAGGTGGGGTCGGGATGAGGTCTCTGTCCTCATACGAACACATAGTTTCTTTTTGGGTTTGAGGGTTAGATGTCACATACATCCACTCATTTCGAGGGTAGAAGTAGACATGCTTCTATCTAGGTGCCCGGTAAAGTCGCTCCGACACCACAAGTGGGTGCAGTGGATGAGCTGCCTTGAGAATGTGTGATCCCTTCATGATGAAAGGCTTGTATTGGTTGCTAAACACATCGTTTGTGGTAAACGATGAGTAATGGTTTTGGAAATCGAGATATTGAGGATGAAATAAACTTACAGGGAGTAGGGAATCTGTCACACTCCAATTCAAAAATTATTATTTTATTAAAACTTTATTTTTTTAAAGCACCCATTCACTGAGTTGTAGAAACTCACCCACCCTTTTTATCCCTTTCAAGAATAGAGAATGATTAGGGATAACACCATAATTTACCCTCTGTTAGGTATGCTTAATTTCTCTTAAGCTTGCATTATTATTGATATTTTTTATTCCAGGGAACAAGGTTGCAATTTTGTCTGGCTCCTCTTGAATTAAAGAAGGGGGAAACCCCTCTTGAACCAAGGTAGTGGTGGGTTACTCACGGGGATCCGACCAAATCGGGTTGGGGCGTGACAACTTGAGTGGTATTAGAGCTAAATTTCCTTGAAACATTATCAATACTATGCCCTTATATTAATAAAATATTAACTATCATGTAGGAAGGAGAATCCCTAAGAAGTTCATTATGAAATCCAATCCTCCACCCATAACCCTAAAAAAGACACCTACGCCAAGGGAAGCAGCCATTTAACAGTTATTAAAGGCCAGAAAAGAGTACCCCAGGACATGGTAGAAGATTATTGGAAACTTGTGGGAGCCTTATTGGAACTAGAAGGCATCACATACCCTCCTTCAAGGCAATATGAATATGTACCTCCTCCTAGGAGCCCAACCCCTCCTCCAGCCCCACAACAACCGTAGAGGAATCCAAATAAGAAAGAGGCTTAGGATAACTACTGGGATACATATGTCACCTTCATGAAAATCCACCAAGTACCCCCACCTATTCAGTCCAGCTTTAATCCCTCCCAGTGGATGAAGTGGACATATGAGTGTGAGGTAGAGGTAATGAGGTGGTATAGATTGGAGGCCATACATGAAGGTCATCCCATAAGGGAATACAGATGGACCCCAACTAGTTCCTAAGAGCCATCTCATCAAGAGTTCCACAACCGTTCTAAGGCTAACTCCTGGCTTATGACCCCAAGGGATTAGGGGGTAGAAAATTTTGTAATAAGTCAAGTATGGCAAGAAAAGCTTCTTGAATGAATGAAATTCTAATTTTTTTTGACAAAATTTCTTAGTCTCCTTGATGAATTCAAGTAATAAAAGAATGCTAATAAAAGATCAATGTAAAGGGTTGAAGTCTCCTAAGAAAGGAAAAAACACGGGTCATTACTAGTAACCTCAACCTTTAAAGTAAGATTTCCCTCAATGGGATAGTAAGACCTAATTGAAGGAAATAACCCATACAACTAGATCATTTGGGAGAATAAACTATGCTAAAGAAGGATTGGGGAGTAATGAGGACTACACCCTAAATAGGGCAAAGTGATGGATACTAAGGATAAGAGGATTTGAGGGACGACCATTTCAAAATAATTAAACTAGGAGGAAAATATGAGTGAGGCAGTTAACGAATGGACCCTTGTGAAAGTCACAATCACAGTAAAGAAGGAAAGGATAGAAAGAACAAAACCTTTGGGAAATGAGGGCAGATGAAAGTCTTAAAGAGATTAATGGCTAAGACCGGAGTAACGACCCAAAAGCTATGAAAAGGTTAAATAGACTTTCTACAGGATGAATGAGAGATTGTGAAACAATGGGAATGTGAACTCCATCTCAAAGAAATAGATGAGTACTGGGAGCAAGTGAGAAGGAAGACAATGTATACAAGAAGTGTTCGTAGGGTCTCAAGGGAAAAGGTAAGTAGGAGAATATGACATCATTAGCTAAAAGAGAATTCCGAGAGAAAGGGAGTATAAGGCTTACTAAGGAAGGAAAACTTGGAAAAACATATATGTTCCAATTATGAGGTAATGGAACCAATCGAATTGAAAAGAAGATAAGCTCCTCAAAGACAAGCTATTGGAGATGAAAGGATCAAGTGCAAAGAAAAAGTAATCATGAGAGTCCAAGGGGTAAGTTAAACCCAAATAACGGGTAAGTAGGAAGATAACAAGAAAAGATGTCGTATGAGTAAGAAAGGAACTAACTCGGAATAAGGAATCGTACAATGATCACGAGTAAGTAAGAGTGGATTAAGAAAAAAGGAAAATTTTTGAGGAAGAACGAGAAAAATGGAAAGTTTTTGAGGAAGAACGCCATTGGAAATGAGAAATGACGTAAGTTTCAGAGTGTTAGTAAGTTATCGAGAAATTCAAATACTTGAAACTGGAGAGAAACAATAAAGAAGTTGGGAAAAGATGAGTAATGAAAACCAATATAGTTATATAGGATATGACGTCAAACACAAAATGGACGATTGGATAACAGTAAAGTTAGTCAAGAAATATTACCAAACAAAAAGAGTGATGAAGTTATACTATCCCTTAAAGGTGGGAAGGTTGAGAATAATCATTGTGAAAGTGTTTTAAAAATCTTAATTAGTCAAAGACGAGTTCTAAAGAATGTTGTGTAGTGAGGGACATGCAAGACCAATAGTCCTAGGGAAATATGACTCGAGTAAGGAAGAGTTCATTAGTTAAGCATGACAAGGTCATGCATTAAATTTGGAACGAAGTTGTAATAACCAACGAATGAAGGAAGGATCAACATAGGACAAAAATGTGATAACACCGACACTTGTGGAAGCATGTACGTAGTGCTTGAATGGACATAGAGCTAAGGATGTCAACAATAAAGAGAATAACTGGATACAAGAATGATTGAGCATTTTGAAACTCTCAATCCAGAAATCTTAAGTAAAGAATATCGGGATGGAGAAATTGTACTTTAAGGAATGAAGGATGTGAATTTAAGGATATGACCTTAAACCTTCTAGTGAGATATGCATAGCTAAATTAAGCTCCATGGAATGAGAAAGTGATGGGAAGGAAAATAAAATCTTAAGTGTATGTTATGTAAGGGATAAATGGAAACAACCAAGAAGATTGTATGTCGATAAACTACAAGTGATATCAATGGAAGTTCATTCTAGTACAAAGGATGTGGAATAGGTTTTGGGGACAAAACTCCTAAAAGGTGGGGAGAGTTGTAAACCCTAACCTTTGGAGTTAAGGAAAATCGGGAAAGAACCGGACAAATCGAGTGAGAAAACTAAATCGGTTCACAAATCCCGACCCCCTAGAGAATGGGCAAATCAAGAAATTTACAACTCCCGGATGACCCAAAGAGTCACAAAAACCTTGAAAAGGGACTTTAGGACAACTTGGGGTAGAAAACCAGACTGGTTCAAGAGAACCAGATTGAACTAGTTTGGAACAGTTTGAACCATCATTGAATTGGATGCAAAATTCATTTTTCTAGGTGGCTTAGAAAATTCAAATTGTAGAATTGAAATTGTGGATAGAGAATGAATTTAGAAAATTTTAATTTTGAAAAACTTGGTCGAATCAGGCTTAAATCAACCAGTTTATGCATTGAACCCGATTCGGATAAGTCTGGTTCAGTTCGGAATAGTGTCGTCTTCTTCATTCAGATGACAACACTATTCACTCGCCGGAAAATTGAACAGCGCCAACGATGAGGAAATGTTTTCGTTCAATACATTTCAGGCCATCAGTGACTATCATTAAGGTGCCAAACAAACAGCCGAAGAGTCCCCAAGCTCTTTATATAAAGAGCCCCTCTCCATTCATCCTCCACACAACTGAAAACCTCACTCTTTCTCAGCAACTCAGTTTTTCAACAAAGCTCGAACCAGAGCTTCGACATAGGGGTTTCTCTAAGCCAAAGAAGGTGTGGTCAATTTCTTTAGACTCATGGAGAAGTCAGCTACCCGATAGTAGTCTCTAATTGCTCTAAGGATCGTCGGAGAAGCGCCGATGTGATCGAACAATGAAGCAGCTTTACCGGACCAAAGCTGCCCTATTTCTATCGATCTAAAATCAACCAATTCAATCCCTCCTCAAGAAAACCAAGGTCTCCCAACACTCACTCAGCTCTCATACGACCAAATTAGAGCAGAAAGATAAGCCAATTTGGCTCCACTCTGTAATTTTTGATCGATGCTAGAGAGAGAACCAGCGAAACTTTATTGGCCAAATTCTCCCTCAATTCAACATGAATTGAGGTGATTCTTGATTCTAAGAGAAACCTCTGGATGAGATCTATCTACCCATATTAAAAGCTCGGACTGCCGCACCCTCAACGGTAAGCTTTCGAAACTTTCTCTCTCTATGTCTAGTTTTCAGTCGAACCTCTGTTTGAGCTCGTCCCAATGTCAATTCATGCGATTCAAAGTGCAATTGAATCATATGGATGTGTAGGAACTCAAATCTACCTTCAAATTCAACAATTAACCTTGATTGATTGGCCAATTTGATGAAATCAAATTTAGCCAGGTTGAAAGGGGGAATTGGGGGAAGTTTTGGGAAAAATTGGAGATTTCGATAATTCGAAGGACTAAAGTGTAATTTCCCAAAATTGAGGGCCATTTGGCCATGGAAAAGATGTTGGAGGACCAATTGGTCAATTTTTGGAATTTTTGGGGTGAAATTTACCATTTTTGTAAAGTAGGGGCAAAATGGTAATTTTTAAAAAGTTGGAGACCAAATTGGGAATTTGGGAAAATTGAACCCCACTTCGTGATTTTTAATAAATTGAGGTCTCAAAGTAAATTTTAGAAGTTACGGGACTCAATTTTAGGGAAAACTAGCATTAAGGACCTAAAGTTAAAAAAAGAACTTTAGGGATCTAAATGCAAATAACTAAAAGTTTAGGCATTTTATTCATTTGTGATGAATGAAGGCTATTAGGCCATAGGATAATGAACAAGGATGTTCATATCATGTAGGAACACGAAGTACCAGGAACGCCAACAAAGACAAGCTCATATGAAGGCAAAGAGCCAGTTAAGACGAATTCACTTCATTATCGGGTGAGTGAAATTTTTCACATCATACCCGGTTGGGATGATGAGTACCTCAGAAATGAAAACCCACTATTATGAGAAATTTTAACATCACACATAGTTGGGGTGATGTGAGAAAACATGCAGAAAAACTACTTACCGGTTGTAAGTAGATCATAACTGGTTGGTATGATGAACTTTCTCGAAGGAAGTAGAAAATCTGCTTATCGATTATGAGCGGAGATGTCCTTACACCTGGTTGGTGTGATGAATACATGAAAAGTTATTTTTGTTAGAAGTGATCTCCCCTATCTGTGTGCTACTACTTCAACATTTTGGGATACCTTCTTGACAGGAGCTCGAATAGCACAGATAGGCCAGAGGCCTTAGTTTTGGAACTTGGGGGCTAAAATGCCCGATTTTAAAAATCTCGTACGGTGGGGCCAATGACAGTTGACATGAGTAGGAGCTCATAAACAAACAAGATGTTAAGCCATGAAAACTTTAATGAATGATGTGATTTGGCCATGGTACCAATATAAGACAAATATACTCAATGGATTGGCGGTAGTGTGACAAGACATGTCGATGGACCAGTTGAGACAAACAGTTGCAGGTTGAGTTGAGGGTCGGGGCCGTTGGACAAATGGCACTAAAGATTAAATGGCTTATATGGAAAATCATTGTTTTGTGCATGCATTGAGGTTTGGGACCATCAAGACACCCAAGAGGGGTAGTGATGCGTCCTAGGGGCTACTGAATGACATGGTGGAGATAAGGGCAGCTTGTCATGCCACCAGTTAGGAAAGCTTGACGTAGATTCATGCGCACGAGACCGAGGTGGGGTTGGGATGAGGTCTCTATCCTCATATAGACACTGAGTTTCTTTTTGTATTTGAGGGTCGGATGTCATGTACATCCACTCATTCCCAGGGTAGAAGTGGGTGGGCTTCTATCTAGGTAGCCGGTAAAGTCGCTTTGATGCCACAAGTGGATGTAGTGGATGGGCTACCCTACGAATGTGTGATACCTACATGATGAAGGGCGTGTGCTGGTTGCTGAACACACCGTTTGTTGAAAATGATGAGTAATGGTTTTGAAAACCGAGATTTTGAGGATTAAATAAACTTAAAGGGAATAAGGAGTCTGGCACACTCCAATTCAAGAATAATTATTTTATTGAAACTTTATTTTTTTTTAAAACACCCATTCACTGAGTTGTAGAAACTCACCTACCCTTTTTATCCCTTTTAGGAATAGAGAATGACTAGGGATAACACCAGGATTTACCCTCTATTAGTTATGCTTAATTTCTCTTAGGCTTGCATTATTATTGATATATATTATTCCAGGGAATAAGGTTGAGATTTTGCATGACTCCTCTTGAATTAAAGAAGGGGGGAACCTCTCTTGAACCAAGGGAGCGATGGGTTGCTCACGGGGATCTGACCAAATCGGGTTGGGGCGTGATAGGGAGGGTTTGGAAAGTACCCACTACGTACTAGAATCTTTTTGGGCCTCCTCTTGTGTGAAGTTATATACCCTACCTTGTACCCTTGTTGTGGTGGTTGCTTTCTACCTTAAAGTCCTCAGGTTCCCTTGGGGTGGTTCAAGTGTGTTTCGATGCTTATTCTCCCTAAGAGTGGGGCACTCCCATGCAAAGTGTCCCACTTGCCCACATCCGAAACAGGTTGAACATGCTCTCTTGTGGTACTTCTAACATCTAGGACCACGAGGGCTCCTTTGTGGTATTGCAGGGGTTACCTCCCTTCACGCGGGGTATGCTTCCTTTCTCCTTTTGAAACCCAATTTTGTTTCCCCACTTAGGACCACTTTGTTCCTTACGTCCTCCATGGAAACTTTGGCCTTTATCCTCCTTTTGGTTGGCCTGCTCCATCCGACGACGTCGGTTTTGCACCATACTCTCACATTAGTGGGCCATACTAATTATGGCTGCTAGATCCGTGTGGCGTCCTAGTACTCCCATCCGGTCACGTATGTCCATATTAAGACCGTCCACAAATCGTTAGCAAATGTCTGCAGGTTTGACTAGATCAGGGGCAAAGGGTCTTAAATTATTGAACTTAGTTTTATAATCCGAAATAGAGTTAAGCCCTTGTTAGAGTTGGAAGAAGTCTTGTTTATTCTCATTAATCAGATGTGGAGGTAGGTATTTCTCTGTATACCTCTCCTCAAATTGCTCTCAGGTAGGGGTTGTGGTATGCAAGCTTCTGACATTATCCCACTATTTTTTTGCGCTGGCTTCTAGGAAAAATTCCATCAGGATCACCATATCTTCTAGTGGAATCTTGATTATCCCCATGAGTTTCTTGATGCTGGCCAGCTAGTCCATAGTGACTCCAACATCCTTCTCTCCAAGTAAGGGTTTACATCCTAGTTGACGGAGGGTTTTGAGGTATTTGGGGATGCCAATTGGAGGAGGAATGTTGGTAGAAGTGGGATGGGACTGTACTTCCTCGGGCTCAGCTCAAGAGTTTGTGTCCACCTTTGCAGCAAGATTGGGCCTTCCAAACAATCGGGTGAACTCTTCGTACAGCCTTTGACGCTCCAAGCTTAGTCTAAGTGGACATGTTTGGGCTTCTTGGGGAGATTCTACAGGGATGGGGTGTTGGGCAGTGTCGATGACTATGACCCTAGTTCTCTTGGTTCCTCTCTTGGGAGCCATTTGTATATTTTAAAAATTTGTTTCTCTTAGTTCCTATGTTATATAGATTTGATAACATGCTCTATTCGAGGAAACATGCTCCACCATGTCATCTAGCAGCCCTTGGAATGCATCACTACCCTCTTGAGCATCTTGATGGTATCGTATCCATGAGTGCATGCACAAACAAGAGTTTTCTTGATTAAGCCATTCTCTTTGGTGTCGTTGGTCCAACGACCCCGACACTTAACCCGACCTATAGCTATTTGTCTAGGCCGGTCTGTCGACCTGGCCCTAACACACTATCGCCAGCCCATCAAGCATTGTCGGTCCTGACTCGATACTATGGAGAATCAAACAATCAAATTTCCATTTTAAATTGTAGTTTTCATGGCTCTTCCCAATCATGTTTGTTTACGGGCTCCAACCCGTGTCCAATGGCCTTGGGTCCACTACACGTGTTTTTTTCCAAAAACTGGGTATTGATCCCTGTGAGTTCAAAAATTGAGGCCCCTGGCCTATTAGAGCTGCTCTAGCTCCCATCAATAAGGTCTCCCAAATTGTTTTAGCACTTGTCACACTGTTAGGGGAGAATACTTCTAACAAAATCTCTTTTAATTCATCACACCAACTGGATGTGTTGATGGATCTACTTACAACCGATATGCGAGTTTTTCCCTTCCTTACAGAAGCTCATCATACCAATTGGGTATGATGTCTATTTAATCCTACTCACAACCGGTAAGTAGGTTTTAGCCTTAAAACGTGCTCATCATCCCAACCGGGTATGAAGTATATAGTTCCCAATCATAACCGGTAAGTGGTTCTTAATTTTCAAAAGAGTGCTAATCATCCCAACTAGGTATGACTTTAGTAATCCCACTCACCCGTTGATTGGGACGTGTTCATTCTCACTCAGTTTCCAGTCCACGCTAGCTCTCTCTTGCTTGCATTACAGTCTCATGTGTTCCTACATGGTTTGGGTATCATTATCAATAAGGGTTTGTCATAACAACATTCATTTTCTCACATATGAGCGACTTGTCCCAAATTCTTGGTTTATTGCAATTATGTCCCTAAATTCATTTTTCTTGATTTTAGGTTTCTAATGCTAATTTTCCCCCAAATCAAGTCCCAAGGCTTCAAATATCCTCATTGGCTCCTCAATTTACTTAAAACTGTGTAATGGGCTTATGTTTTCCAAATTTCCAATTTGGTCCCCAATTTTTTAAAAATTATGGTTTTGCCCCTACTTTTCAAAAATAGCCAATTGACCCCAATTCTTTCAAAAATTGACCAATTGGTCCTCCAACATCTTTCCCAATGTCAATTGATCTTCAATTTTGAGAAATTGCATAGAGGTCCTTCAATTTTGCAAAATCCCCAATTTCCCCCCAATTTCCCCCCAATTTTCCCCTAATTTTCCCCCAATTTCTACCCCTTTACTGATTGAATTTGATTTATTCAAATTGGCCATTCAATTGGGGTTAATTGCTCCAATTGATGGCATGGATCAGTTTATGCACTTCCATATGATCAAATGAAGCTTTAAATTGCAGAATTGGGATTCGAAATAAGCTCAAACGGAGCTTCACCGAAAAATTGTTCGTAAAGAGAGAAAGCTTTGAAAGCATATCATCAGAGGTGCGGTAGTTCGAGCACTTGAGCTGATGAGGTAGCTCTTGTGCTTAGGTCCTCCTAGGATCAATAATCGCTACAATTGAAGTTCATACGAATGGGAATTTTGGTAGTTAAATTCAACACTTTCTCTCTCTAGCATTGATCTCCAACGAAGGAGGAGGGCCAAATTGGCATACCTTTCACCTTTGTGGAGGTCATGTGAGGGTCATGGGGACTTTGAGGAGGCTTGGTTTGGTCGGAGGAAGTTTGAATTTGGCCGAATTCAGCTCGGCCAAAATAGGGTAGCTTCAAACCATTGAAGCCGCTTCACTATTTGATTTCGCCGGTGCTTCTCCGACGATCCTCAGGTCGAAGGGTGGTTGTTGTCAGGTAGCTGACTTTCCCTAGAGTCCGTAGGACTCGACCTTGCCTTTTGAGGCTGAGAAAAGTGCCCAAGTTAGCGCTCTGGTTTGAGCTTCATCGAAAAATGGAGCACTTTGGAGAGGAGGACGATTTGAGGTGTGTGGAGGATGAATGTAGGGGAGCTCTTTATATAGGAAGCTCGGAGACCCTCTGCCCGACCAGTTTCCATTATGGTCGAGCTTATCCTCGCCAGAAAATTCCTTGATCAGAGGAATATTCCTCTTGTCAAAAATGGAAATTTTTTGAACTAATGAACAGTGTTGTCATCACAAGGAAGAAGATGACACTATTTGGAATCGGATCGGTCCAATTTGACCGGGTTCAATGGCGAAAATTGGCCGGTTCAAGCCTAATTTGACCGGTTTTCACAAGTCTAAAAATTTCTAAATTCATCTAAATTAATTTCCTATCCAATGGTAGCCTCAATTTCCAAATTTGATCATTTTAAGCCTCCAAGAAAAATGAATTTAGAGATTGGTTCATGTATAGTTCAAACTGGTTTAGGTCCGGTTCACCGTGAGCCAGTCCGATTTTCTCTTTCAATTAGTTCCATGGTTCTTCCCCATGATTTTTATAACTCTTTTAGTCACTTGGGATTTTTCCAATTTCCCATTTTACAATTCTTTATCAGTTTTGGTTCGTTAACTAGCTCAATTTTCTCTTTTAAATCGACCAGTTCTTTTCCCTGTTTTTCTTATCCTTATAGGAATGTGGTTTACAGTTAAATTGTGTGAAATAGCTACCGAGCTGAGGTCGGGTTGTCGAACTCGTTGGGCTGGTAGCTAATGAGCTAAAGCTGGGTCGTCGAATTGTTTGGCAGGTAGTTATCAAGTTGAAGCCAGTTCATCGAACTCGTTAGGCTGGGAGGACCAAAGATAAAGGTTAAAATTAAAAAGAGTTTTGATTGTGCATGTGGAAATACGAAACCATCCAGGCTCCCGATATGGGGTTGTGTTGGTTCTAAGGGCTGCTGGACAACTTAGGGAGCATAAGTGAAGTTTTGTAGTGCCAATATGTCAAGAAGAATGTGAAATTAAACCCACAAAACCCTTAAAAAAGAATGGTGTTATATGTTATCAAATGCAAAACCCTTTTTCATTCTTGAAAAGTCACCTTATTACCTACTTATTGAGTTGTAGAACTCAGCCCCTCCATTATCCCTTTTCAGGGAAGCTTTTACATCAAGTAGAGTGAAAGCTTGAGAAGTACGCGAGGATTACCACGAATAGGTAAAGTACATTTGTAAGCCTTTACTTTGTTATGGAAAACATGTACATTTGTAAGCCTTTACTTTTCCTATTCTATCTTAGTAGAAATATTATTTTAGTACCGGAAGGGGTGGCTGGTTGATCATGGGGATCCAACAAAATCGGGTAAGAGCATGACATAGTAGGTCCAATTAGAGTTGCTGTCACTACTCCCACAAACTATTTTTATCGGAACATGTTCATTCCAATGCATTTTCCTTTTAGCTCAGGTTGTGACGTCCTCGGTCGAGCGACCGTGTATTCTCTCTACAAGAGTCATAGTAAGGTATTATGATTAGTTTATGTAGTTATGTAAAACCTGTCCTCTTGGAAAAAGGAACAAAAAATTTTCAAACTAAAACCGAGAATCAGAATGACCTAGAATTGGTAAATAAGAACAAAAAATGTGAAATTGGAAAATCACTTGTAAACTCCGCCCTTTTTAGTTAAGGAAAAACTAGAAAAGAACCGGTTAAACCGAGTGAGAAACACTGAACCGGTTCACAAACCCGATCATTAGAGAATGGGCAATTTGTAAATTTACAACTCCCAAGTGATCCAAAGGTTCATAAAATCTTGGAAAAGAACCTTAGGACAAATTTTAAGAGAAAAATCAGATCGGTTAAGATGAATCAGATCCAATTGGATTGAATCAATTTATAAACCAAGTTAGTTTTTGAATCGGAACTGATAGACAACGGGCAAACCGGGAAATTTATGATTCTTGAGTGACCTAAAGAGTCACAAAAGTAAAGAAACTCGACTTTAGGATGAACTGGAGATGAACACCAAACCAGTTTAGGTGAACCGGATCTGAACCAGATTGAACCGGTTTTAACCACTATTGAACCAGTTTCTAAATTCATTTTTCTAGGTGGCTTAAAAAATTCAAATTTGAGATTTGAGGCCACCATTAGAAAGAAAATGAATTTAGAAAGTTATAGATTTGAAAATTTTGGTCGAATTGGGGGTGAACCGGCTAGTTTAAGCTTTGAACCCAGTTCGGAAAAGTGTTGTTTTGTTCCTTCAAATGACAACACTGTTCACTCTCCGAAAAATCACGCAATGCCGGCGAAGCTGAACAGCCTCCAGCCAGGGAGTTTTAGGCAATGAATGACCACCATTAAGGTGCTAATCAGATGGCCAGGAACTCCCCGAGCTTCCTATATAAAGAGCCCCTCCTCATTCATCCTCTCCACACCTAAAAACTCCATTCTCTCTCAACTGCTCCAATTTACGGTGAAGCTCAAACCAAAGCTCTGACTTGGGCATTTTTTTGAGCCAAACAAGGTGAGATCAGGTTCTTTAGAACTGGGGAGAAGTCAACTAAATGCCTGTAGTCTCCATTTGCTCCAAGGGTAGACGGAGAAGCGTCGGCGTGATCGAACAGTGAAGCAGCTTTGGCAGACCGAAGCTTCCCTATTTTGGCTGAGTAGAAATTGGCCCTCCTCAAGCCAAACCAAGCCTTCCCAACACCTCCACAGCCCTCCTACAGCTGTATTAGAGCTGAAAGATAAGCCAATTCGGCTCCCCTTTGTAAATTCCAATCAGTACTAGAGAGAGAATCGACAAAACTTCAATGAAAAAATTCTTACTCAATTTGGTATTAATTGATACAATTCTTGATCCTAGGAGGAAACTTAGAACACAAGCTATCTGCGCAGATCAAATGCTCGGACCGCCGCGTCCCCAACGGTAAGCTTTCGAAACTCTCTCTAAGTCCCGTTTTCTGGCGAAGCTATATTTAAGCTCATTTCGGTACCAAATTGTGTGATTCAAAGTGCAATTGAATCGTATGAAGGTGTAGGAACTCCAATTTAACTTCAATTTCAATAATTAAACTCATTTAATCGGTCAATTTGATGAAATAAAATTCAGCATAGTTAGAAGGTTAAAATTGGGCAAAAATTTTGGGAAAATTTGGAAATTTCGATAATTAGAGGGACTAAAGTGCAATTTCATAAAATTGAGGACCAATTGGGCATGAAAAAAATGTTGGAGGATCAATTGGGAAATTTTGGAATTTTTGGGGCAAAACTTACCATTTTTGTAAAGTAGGGGCGAAATGATAATTTTGGAAAAGTTGGGGGACCAAATTGGAAATTTGAGAAATTAAACACCTTTTGTGAATTTGAATAAATTGAGGTCCAAAAATAAATTTTAATAGTTTTAGGACTAAATTTGAGGAAAAACTAGCATTATGGACTTAAAGTTGAAGAAAAATAACTTTAGTAACCTAATTGCAAATGAAGGAAAAGTTGGTTTTCTCATTGCTTTGGGATGAATGAGGGCTATTAGGCCAAAGAATAATGAACATGAATGTTGATATCATGTAGAAACATGAAGTACCGAGAATGCCATCTAAGACGAGTTCGAGTAAGGACAACAAGCCGAATAAGAGGAATTTCACTGCACGATCAAGTGAGTGGGATTTTTATATATTTTGGGATGAGAATCTCCCCTGATCGGCACACTACAAAAGAAACAATTTTCCTAAAAATTAAAATTTGATAACCCATTCACTAAGTCATTGTACTCATCCCCTCCCTTATATCCCTTTCAGGTAAACCCGAAAAGCCTACCCTAAAGACCACCAACTAATACGCCTGTAAGGCAGGTATGTTCAGTTTAAAATTTTATGCAGTTTTTATTTATGTTATTACAGGAAAGGTGCAAGTTTAAAGGATGCCTTACTCTTCACGGTTTATAAACAAGGGGTAACCCTTAGTACTCCGGGAGAGTGGCAGGTTGATCACGGGGATCCAACCAAACCGGGTGGGGCATAACAACTTGAGTGGTATCATAGCATTTTTCCTCGAATACATAGTCAAGACTATAAAAGATAGTAAATAATAGGAATGATTTTAAAATTTTCAGATGACTTCTAGAAGAGGAACCAAAAAAACTAGGACCGACATTACTAGCACCACCCAACTCTCTGTCCTTGTAGGGAGATCACCCTAAAATACTTGAGAAGTCCCAAAGAACCAAGAGACATTAGTGCGAAGTATCCAGAAGGATGGTGCCAGGATCTGTTGTGGTCATAATCTTGAGTAAGAAGGAAGCCAAGCCTAAGGCCAGGAACGCCATCAAGGGCTTATAACCTTACCAAGAAGGATACTTGTTAAGAACCCATTAGCTTTCCATCTGGTTCTTAAGCATTTTTTGTAATGGGGCTAAGACCCCAACCTATTGTACTACCTTTCCAATAATAAAGAACTCCAAGTTACAAAAAATTATGTCTCTAAAAAATAATGTGACCTTGTGCCTCAAGCTATAGAAAGATTGCCTAAGAAAGGTAAACAAACAAACCCGCATTACCCTAGACACCACGAAGACCAAGGAGATTCTCATCCCAAATAAAGGAATAAATAAAGGGAATTATTAGTCGAAGAAAGCACAATAAGAAAACAATCAAGGTAATTAAGGAGTCTAGGAGAACACTTGAAGTAACAACCGGACAAGAAAATGACCTATTACAAGATGTAAGAGAAATAGGATATGAAGTGAAGAAATGTCCCACACCACAAGGATTTAGAACAACACTTTCCAAGGATAATGCCCCCACAACTATAGGAATCTGAAAGGATACCATCCCTAGAAACAAGATTCTAGCTTGGAATTTTAACCACATCTAGTAGTATACTCTTCAAGATCCTAGCGTAGTGGCAGGAAGGAAAAAGGACTGAAGGTGGGACCTCGATAAACCGTAAATAGAACAAAGGGTTACTAAAGAGAATTCTCTCTTAAATTTCTAGCCATCTAGGAGCAAGGAAGGAAGCGCCTCCGTAAGAGAAGACAAACCGGGCATTTGATGATGAATGGTATGTCACAAGATGATAAGCATGACCTACTTTGGAAAAAGTAGAGAAGTCAAATTGGAGTTTTGGACCAACATAGCAGAAGTAAGCAGACCGTAATAACAAGATAGTCAAGGAGAATAAAAGATGCCCTAAGGAGGACCGGGAAGTAGTAAGTACTACTCCCTAAAAAGGGCAATAGAATGGTCATTAAGGACAAGAAGACTTGAAGAGACAACTGCCTCAAGATAATTAGACAAGGTAAATGGTAGAGGCAAGACAGGTAAAGAACCAACCCTCGTGAGAGTCATAGATTAAACTCTAGTCAAGAAAAGAAAGATGGAAAGGCCAAACAATTGGAAAAGAAGGATGGAGGAAATCCTTGAAGAGATCAATAGCTAAGACCAAATTGACGATCAAAATCAAGCCAGGACAAGATTAAGTAAACCTTGCACAAAGAAGTCTTAAAACAAACCATGTCTGAACTTTTCCCAAGTAAGAAAATTTGTGCAGGATACAAGTAGAATTAAGGAAATGGTACAAGGACGTACCACTAGATTTCTTAGAAAGGGTGCATGGGGAGGACGACATCAAAGGATGTCATTTAATGATTAGATACTTCCAAAGAATGAATGAAAAAGGAATTCCAGGAGAAAGGGAAAGAATCCTACCAAGGACGGAAGCCCCGAAAAGGCATACATATCTCAACTATGAGGAAATGGAACCAACCGAAATAGAAAGAAAGATTAGCTCACAAATGAAATGCTGGTTGAGACAAAAAGATCAAGTACCAAGGAAAAGTACTCATGAGGGCCTAAGAAGTAAATTATACCCAAGGAACGGGTAAGTTGGAAGATATCATCAGAAGATGATGTACAAGTAAGAAAGGGGAGGACTAACCATAAAAAGGGGAATAGAATAAAAAAAATACATCTTAGAGATCATGGAGAGGAAATTTCCCCTGTTAAGAAGTGACTAAAGTTAATGACCACTAATATCAAGGCCAGTTATGATCCATGCCCAAATGATTGGATCTGGAAAGACCCAATAAGAAAGTTGGGAAAAGACGAGTGGTAAGGAAAAATCAACACAATTATATAAGTTGATTGGATAACGATAAAGGTAGTCAAGGAATATTACTAAACAAAAGAAGGATGAAGTTATACAATCCCTAAAAGGTTATAAGTTGCAAACAACCCTCAAAGAAGTGTCATAGAAATCTAATGGACAGAGATAGATTCTGGAATATGTCATGCTGTAGGAGACATGTACGCACAATAGTTTTGAGGAAAAATGTGACTTAAGTAAGGAAGAGCCAGTTGATAAGCATGATGATGTCAAACAAAATTTTGATCAAAATTTCAATAAATGACTGATGAAGGAAGGGTCAAAATAGGACGAAGGAGTAATAACTCCGAACCTTATGAAGAACAAGTACGCGATGCTAGGAAGAACACCGAGCTAAGAGTTTCAACTATGCAAAGAATAACTTGATACAACAATGATTGGACATCTTGGAACTCCCAATCTTGAAATTTTGAGTAAGAACCTCAAGGGGAAGAATCTTGCCCTAAGCAAAGGAAGATGTGAACCTAGGGAAAATACCTTTGAACTCGTGGGCAAGACATACTAAACTCCATAGAATGAGTAAACAATGTAAAGGAAAGGAACTTCCTGAAGCGCATAATTTAAATTGGACTAAATGGAAAAATGACCGAAGCATTAACATGTTTAAGTTAACATTAAGAAAGGTTATTCTGGAATGAAAAATGCTGATTTAGTTTTGGGGACAAACCGGGAAAAACCCCGCCCTTTATAGTTAAGGAAAAACTGGGAAAAGAACCCGTCAAACCAAGTGAGAAACACCGAACTGGTTCACAAACCTGATCATTAGAGAACAGGCAATTTAAAAATTTACAACCCCCGAGTGATCCAAAGGGTTCATAAAATCTTGAAAAAGAATCTTAGGACAAATTTGAAGAGAAAAACAAGACTGGTTCAGATGAACCAGATCCAATTGGATTGAACCAATTTATGAACCAAGTTGGTTTATGAACTGAAACTGATAGAGAAAGGGCAAACCAGGAAATTTATGAATCCTAAGTGACCAAAAGAGTCACAAAACTCAAGAAAAAGGACTTTAGGATGAATTGGTGATGAAAACCAAACCAGTTCAGGTGAATCGGATCTAAACCAGATTGAACCGGTTTAAACCACTATTGAACCAGATTCTATATTCATTTTTCTAGGTGGCTTAAAAATTTTAAATTTGAGATTTGAGGCCACCATTAGATAGAAAATGAATTTAGATGAATTTAGAAATTTTTAGATTTGAAAAATTTGGTTGAATTGGGGGTGAATCAGCTGGTTTAACCTTTGATCCCGGTTTAGAATGGTCCAGTCCAATTCCGAACAGTGTCATCTTCTTTCTTTAGATGACAGAACTGTTCACTCGCCGAAAAAATACGCAGTGCCGGTGAAGCTGAAAAGCCTTCTTTCGGGGAGTTTCAGGCAATGAATGACTGCCATTAAAGTGCCAATCGGACAGCCAGGATGTCCCTGAGCTTCCTATATAAAGAGCCCTTCCTCATTCATCCTCTCAAGACCTGAAAACTCCATTCCCTCTCAATAGCTTCAATTTCCAATAAAGCTCGAACTAGAGCTTTGACTTGGGCATTTTTCTGAGCCAAACAAGGCAAGGTCAGGTTCTTTAGAACTGGGGACAAGTGAGCTACACGCATGTGGTCCCATTTGTTCTGAGGGTCGCCAGAGAAGCGTCGGCGTGATCGAACAGTGAAGCAGCTCTGCTGGACCGAAGCTGCTCTGTTTTGGCCACGCTGAAATCATCCAATTCGAGCCCTTCTTAGCTGAATTAGAGCTGAAAGGTAAATCATCCAATTCGAACCATCCAAACCAAGCCTTTCCAACACCTACACAACTCTCCTATGGCTGAATTAGAGCTAAAAGGTAAGCCATGTAAACACTGCACTTTTGAGTTAAGGAAAACCGGGAAAAGAGCCAGTTAAACCAAGTAAGAAAATCGAGCTAGTTTACAAATCCGATCATTTGGAAACAAGCAATTTGGAAATTTACAACTTTCGGTGATCCAAAGCATTCATTAAACCTTTGAAAAGAAACTTAAGACAAATTAGAAGAGAAAAACCAAATTTGTTCAGGTGAACGAGAATCCATAAGAACTCTGAAGTTAAGCGTGCTTGCTTGAGAGTAATATGAGGATGGGTGAAGTTTGAACCAGAGCTTTGACTTAAAACATTTTTCTTAACCTCAGAAGGAGAGGTCGGGCTCTTTAGAACCGGGGAGAAGAAAGTTATTTGATAGCAAACTCCAGACAATCTGAGAATCGTTGGAGAAGCGCCAGCTTGATGGAATAGTGAAGCAACTTCGGTAGACCGAAGTTGCCCAATTTCGACCAAGCTAAAATCGGCCATTTTGAGAACTCCTCAGATCAAACCAAGCCCTCCCAACACTTTCTCAGCCCTCCCACGGACAAATTAGGACTGAAAAGATGATCCTCAGGATGAGAGCTATCTGCCCATATCGAAAGCTCGGATCGTTGTGCCTTCACCGGAACACGAAGTGCTGGGAACGCTAGTAGGGACAAGCTCGCGTGAATACAAAGAACCGGTTTAGTGGAATTAACGACATTAACGAGTGAGTGGGTTTACTAACATCATACCCAGTTTGGATGATGAGCACAACTTAAAGATAAAAACCACTTATCGGTTGTGAGTGGAAATTTTATATCATACCCGGTTGGGGATGATAATTACCACGGTATGAAAACCCACTATTAAGTGGTATTTTAAACATCACAACTTAAAGGAAGTGATGTGAAAATCATGCGGAAAAACTACTTACCGGTTGTAAGTAGATCATACGTGGTTGGTATGATGAGTTTTCCTCGAAGGAAGTTGAAAACCTGTTCATCGGTTATGAACAGAGGTGTCTTTATACCCGGGCGGTATAATGGATAGAGAAAACATATTTTTTGTCGGAAGTGCTCTCCCTTAACTGTGTGCCAATGCTTAAACAATTTGGGAGACCGTCTCGACAGGAACTCGAATAGCTCTGATAGGCCGGGGGCCTCAGTGTTGGAACTTGGGGGCTAAATGCTCGATTTTAAAAATCTCATACAGTGGGCCCAAGGTTAGTTGGCACGAGCAAGAACTCATAAATGAACATGATATATGTGACATAAAACTTAATAAGTGAATTGTTTGGCCATGGTACCAAGATAGGACTGACATGCTCAGTCAACTAGCAGTAGTGCGATATGGCAAGTCGATGGACCAGTCAAGACAAACAACTGCGGGTTGAGTTGAGAGTCGGGGCCGTTGGACTAGTGGCACCACATATTAGATGGCAATATGAGAAAACATTATTTGTGAATGCACTGTGAGTACGAGATCATCAAGATGCCCATGACGGGTAGTGATGCATCCTAAGGGCTCTGGACGACCCGGTTAGTATAAGGGAAGATCATCGTTCCAGGTGTTTGTGTGAAATTTGGAGTAGCACAAAGCTCATGAGACTGGGGTGGGGACGAGATGAGGTCTCTGTCCTCATATAGACATGAAGAAGTGATTTCGGGATTGAGGGTTAGATGTCGTGTACATCCACTCATTCCTAGGATAGAAGTGGTCGTGCTTCTATCCGGGTCACCGGTAAAGTCGCTCCGAAGCCACTAGTGGGTTTAGTAGTCATACTGACCTGCGAATGTGTGTAATCTTCATGATGAAGGATGTTGTGTTGGGTGAGACACACCATGGTAATTAAGAAATGATGGAAAAACCCAAATTTTTAAATGAAGAAATTTTTGGAAAAGAAAGGAGTTTGGCACACTCCATATAAATGTTTTTCTTAAAAGTTAAAAGTAGACCTTTGAAAGCCCATTCACTAAGTAGTCGTACTCACCCCCTCCCTTATATCCCTTTAAGGAAATCCCAACTAAGATGCATGTAAGACAGGTATGTAAAGTTTAAAATTTCATGCAGTTTTGATTATGCTATTCCAGGAAATGGTGCAGGTTTAAAGGACGACTTACTCTTTACAGTTTATAATAAAATAAGGGGAAACCCTTTAATAAACTAGGAGAGTGGCGGGTTGATCACGGGGATCCTACCAAACCGGGTTGGTGCGTGACAACTAGAGTGATATCAGAGCCTGTTTCCTCGAATACATAATCAAAACTAGAAAATATAGTAACTGATAGGATTTATCTTAAAATTTTCAGATGGCTCCCAAGTGAGGATCCAAGAAAACTAGGGATGACTCTACTTTGTACCCTGTCCTCGTAGGAGGACAACCTTAGAAGCTTCCCAAATGCCTGAGGCATGGTAGAAATCTCCAAAGACTAAATGGAGAAGTATCCCGGAGAATGTGCTAGGAGCTATTGAGGGCACAACTCTAAGTATAAAGAAAGCCAAGCGTGAAGCTACAAATGTTAGTAAAGAGTGTATAACCTTACCTAAGTGTTTATCAGGAACCATGTAGCCCTTATTTTGTGACCACTTTCTATAATAGAGCTAATTGTACTCCTCGATTAATAAAGTACTCTACATTCCTAAAAACTTTGTCTATCAAAGGATATAATCTTGTTAGGAAATAGCCTAAGAAAAATACCTAAATAAAAGACACCATGGATATCAAGGAGATTATTATGCAAGGAAGGCACGATAAAAGAATCGTCATGGTAAGGAGTCTAGGAGAACTTTGGGGTAACTAAGTAAGGGACAAACTATTATAAGGTACAAAGGAAATAGGGCATGAAATAATGTACCGTCCCACACCACTAGGATTTAGAATAATACTTCCCAAGGAAGATGCCCTCACAGCTATAGGAAATTCGAAAGGATACCATCCCAAGAAACGTGACTCCAGTTACAGCCACAGATAAGAGGAAACTCTTCAAAATCTTAGCAAAGTGGTAAGAAGGAAAAATGAGTAAAGGTAGGACCTCAATAAAACCACAAACAGAACAAAGGATAGCTAAAGAGAATTCTCCCTTTAAGAAGAAAATCCAAACAATTTAGGAGCAAAAGAAAGGAGTGCATCCACAAGAGAAGACAAGACGAACATTTGATAACAAACGGAACGTATTGGGATTACAGGAATAAATCACCTTGAAAAAAGTAACTATGCCAAATAGGAAGTTCGGACCAACAGGACAAGAGAAAGTAAGTCGTTACAACAAGATAGTTGGAGGGAACAAATGACACCCTAAGGAAGATAGGGAAGTAGAAGGGGCTACACCCGAAAAAGGTCAGTGAGATGGACGTTAAGGATAGGAGTACTCGAGAAACAACTACCCTAAGAAACTTAGACCAAAGGAATGGTGGAGGTAAGATAGTTAACGAACTAATACATGGGAAAACCATAATTTGAGTTCTAACAAAGAAGAGAGAGGCGGAAAGGCCAAATACTCGGGAAAAGAAGGATGAAAGAAATCCTTAATAGGACCAAAGGACAAATTAATGACTAAACTCAAGCCAAGAAAAGAATAGGCAAGTCTCTCACATAATTAGCAAGAAATCTTAAAACAAGGAAGATTTGAATGCTCCATAAAGAAATACACTATGAAAGTAAACTTTGGAGGGATGCATACGACTAACTACCTTGAAGGAATTTTGATGGGCAGATGGATATAATGTGGAGTGCAAGGAACCAACCCTTAATTGGGAAATGTTTCAAAGGAAGGAAGTATCGTGATGGCCCAATGTGACCTGCTTGGAGAGAGTAGGAGAACCAAGTAGAAAGAAGAAACGAGTAACAACGGGACGGCCAAAGAGAATAAACAATACCCTAAGAAAGGCTGAGATGTAGTAAAAACTACACTCTATGAAGGACAAATGAAGGGCATGAAGGATGAGTGATACAGCTGCCCAGATGATTGGATAAAAAAATGGAGAGAAGGAGATAGTTGAATAATTAGTTTTCGAGAGAACCCTGCATTTAAACCACGACAAAAAAGGGAGAAGTGAAAAGTCCAAAACATTGGAAAAAGAAGAATGAAGGAAAATCCTTAAAGAAATTAATGGCCAAAACCGGATTTCTAGTTTAAAGTCTTGAGATGGTTAAGGGAGCTTCACAAAGGATGAACAAGAGATTTTGAAACAAGGAGGATGTGGACCCTGCTTAAACGGAAATAAGTTGACGGGTTAGCATCAAAAAGATGTTGTGACAAGTATGAATGAGTGGACAACCCATACTAAGGTAATAAAGTAAAGAATGTTCGAGAAACATTAGGGAAGTAAGTCCTCCAAATAAGATGTGGCTAAGGAAGAATAACCACAATTGGTAAGACGGGTCATAGTCCATACGCGCATATGAAGCTTAAAGAGTAGACAATCGAGCATAGGGTGGAATGCATAGAATAAAACCAATAATTGGAAGTATCTCATCTAAGGAATAAGGGATAAAACAAAAGTTGTGGATAGATAAGGATCCAAAGCAAACAGATGCCCTAACATAGATAAGGGTGCAAAGAAAGGAAGAAAGAACCATACAATGAATGATAAGGAGGTTGAGCATGTAACTCCTAAGATGGAAATCTCTATTGTAAGGGACATAGTAGAGAACAAGCCCGGAAGGAGGGAACCTTCCCAAGCAAAGTAATCGACACATAGATCGAAAGCAATTATTGTAGAATGAAGAATCATGAAGTGATTATGAGTAAGTAAAAGTGGATTAAGGAAAAAGGAAAAACACTTGAATAAGGAATGCCAAGGACTTAAGAAGGATAGAATCCCAATTTGTTGGTAAAATATTGGGAAACCAAATAATTGGCACCAGAAAGACCCAATAAAGAAGTTGAGAAGGATGAGTGGGTAAGGAAAATTGACATGGTTATGTAAGACATATTGTCAAGATACGAATGATAATTGGGTAACAGTAAAGGTAGTTGAGGAATACTACCCGATGAAAGGAGGGATGAAATTATATAGTCCTTGGAAGGTTGGAAAGTTGGAAACAACCCTAAAAGAGGTGTTGTGGGAGTCTGATGGACTGAGATAGGTTCAGAACTATGTCATGTCGTAAGGGACATATAAGCACCAATAATCTCGAGTAAAATGTAACTCGAGTAAGAAGGAGTTAGTTGGTAAACATAACAAGGTCAAACATAAATTTGACCGAAGTTGTAATCAATGACGGATGAAGGATGGGTCAAATTAGGATGAAAGAATAATAACACAAAAACCTATGAAAACAAGTATGTAATGCTCAAAAGAACATTGAGCTAGGGGTTTCAACGATGAAGAGAATAACTAGACAAAGGAACGATTGGGCACCTTGGAACTCCCAATCATGAAATCTTGAGTAAAATCCCCAAAAGGAAGAACCTTATCCTAAATAAAGGGAGATGCAAACCTAAGAATATACATTAGGATTGATGAGCTATACATGCCTCATTATTATAACTCCATGGAAGGGGTAAGCATGATAAATGAAAAGAAATTCCTTAGATGAATGATTATGGGGACTAAGCAAAAGAGCAATCGAAGTGTTAGCATGTCAAGAAAACCCAAGTTGACATTAAGGGAAATTATTCCCGAAGTGGAATATATTGGTTAAGTTTTGGGGACAAAACTCCTAAAAGGAGGGGAGAATTGTAAACCCCGCACTTTTGAGATAAGGAAAACCAGGGAAAGAACCAGTCAAACAGAGTAAGAAAATCGAGCCGGTTTACAAACCCGATCACTTGGTAACAAGAAATTTGGAAATTTAAAACTTCTGGGTGATCCAAAGGGTTCATTAAACCTTGGAAAAGAAAATTAAGACAAATTAGAAGAGAAAAACCAAATTTGTTCAAGTGAACGAGAATCCATAAGAACTTTGAAGTTAAGCGTGCTTGCTTGAGAGTAGTGTGAGGATGGGTCACCTTAATAGCCATAAATTAATATATATTTAATTATTGTAATTAATACCAATAATTTAATACCTAAATTAAATTATTAGAATTAATACAAATAATTTAATACCGAAATTATTCCAATAATTTATGGCAATATTAATACTAGTAATAAATCTCTCCCATTTAATACACGATTTTACACCTATATAAAAAGGTCATCCCCATTCATTATCCTCACACCAACATAGTCATGCCCATTCATTCTCCTCACACCTGAACACTTCTCCCTCTCTCTCTACTACTAGTCATCCTTATTCATTCTCCTCACACCTAAACACTTCTCTCTCTCTCTCTCTACTACTCCATTTCCCTGTGAAGCTCGAACTAGAGCTTTGACTTGAAACATTTTTCTTAACCTCAGAAGGAGAAGTCGGGCTCTTTAGAACCGGGGAGAAGACAGTTTTCTGATAGCAAACTCTAGTCAATCCGAGAATCACTGGAGAAGCACCGGCATGATGGAATAGTGAAGCAGCTCCAGCAGACTGAAGTTGCCCTATTTCGGCCAAGCTGAAATCGGCCATTTCAAGCACTCCTCAAACCAAACCTACCCCCCCCCCCCCCCCCCCCCCCCCGCCAACAATTTCTCAGCCCTCCCATGGCTGAATTAGGATAGAAAGGATGAACCTCAGGATGAGAGCTATTGGCCCAGATCGAAAGCTCGAACCGTCGTGCCTTCACCAGAACATGAAGTACCAGGAACGCCGACAGGGACAAGCTCGTGTGAATACAAAGAACCGGTTTAGTGGAATTCATGACATTAACGAGTGAGTGGGTTTACTAACATCATACCTGGTTGGGATGATGAGTCCAACTTAAAGATAAAAGCCACTTACCAGTTGTGAGTGGGAATTTTTTATCATACCCAGTTGGGGATGATAAGTACCTTGGTATGAAAACCTAGTATTAAGTGGTATTTTAAACATCACAACTTAAAGGAAGTGATGTGAAAATCATGAGGAAAAACTACTTACCGGTTGTAAGTAGATCAGATCCGCTTGGTATGATGAGACTTCCTCGAAGGAACTTCAAAACTCGTTCATCGGTTATGAACGGAGGTGTCCTTATACCCGGGCGGTATAATGGATAGAGAAAACATATGTTTCGTTGGAAGTGCTCTCCCCTGACTATTTTCCAATGCTTAAACAATTTGGGAGACCTTCTCGACGGGAGCTCGAATAGCTCTGATAGGTCGGGGCCTCGGTTTTGGAACTTGGGGGCAAAATGCCCGATTTTGAAATTCTCGTACAGTGGGCCCAAGGCCAATTGGCACAAGAAAGAGCTCGTAAATGAACATGATATATGTGCCATAAAACTTAATAAGTGAATTGTTTGGCCATAGTACCAAGATAGGACTGACATGCTCAGTTAACTAGCGGTAGTGCGACATGACAGGTCGATGGACCAGTCAAGACAAACAACTGTAGGTTGAGTTGAGAGTTGGGGATGTTGGACTAGTGGTACCACATATTATATGGCAATATTAGAAAACATTATTTGTGCATGCACTGTGAGTACGGGATCATCAAGACGCCCACGAGGGGTAGTGATGCATCCTAAGGGCCTTGGACGACCTGGTGAGTATAAGGGCAAATCGTCGTTCTTGGTGTCTGTGCGAAATTTGGAGTAGCACCAAGCGCATGAGACTGGGGTGGGGACGAGATGAGGTCTCTGTCCTCATAAGGACATGAATAAGTGATTTCAAGATTGAGGGCCAGATGTCACGTACAACCACTCATTCCTAGGGTAGAAGTGGTCGTGCTTCTATTCGGGTGGCCGGTAAAGTTGCTCCAAAACCACTAGTGGGTTCAGTAGTCATATTTACCTGCGAATGTGTGTAATCTTCATGATGAAGAATGTGTGTTGGGTGATGACACACCGTGGTAACTAAGAAATGATGGAAAAACCTAAATTTTTAAATGAAGATATTTTTGGAAAAGAAAGGAGTCTGGTACACTCCATATAAATATTTTTCTTAAAAGTTAAAAGTAGATTTTTGAAAACCAATTCACTGAGTAGTCATACTCACCCCTTTCCTTATATCCCTTTCAGGAAATCCCGAAAAGCCTACCCTTAAAGACCATCAACTAAGATGCCTGTAAGACAGGTATGTAAAATTTAAAATTTCATGCAGATTTGATTATGCTATTCCAGGAAATGGTGCGGGTTTAAGAAATGCCTTATTCTTTATGGTTTATAATAAGGGGAAACCCTTTAATAAATCGGGAGAGTGGCGAGTTGATCACGGGGATCCGACCAATTTAGGTCGGGGCGTGACAAGCCAATTCAACTCCCCTCTATAAATTTTGACCAGTGTCAGAGAAAGAACCAATAAAACTCCAGTGACAAAATTCTCACTCAATTCGGCATCAATTGATCTTGATCCTACGAGGAAGCTCCGGACACAAGCTATCTGCCCAAATCGAATGCTCGGACTGTCGCGTCCCTGACAGTAAGCTTTCGAAGGATTCTCTCTCTAAGTCCAATTTTCTAACAAAGCTCCATTTGAGCTCATTCCGGCACCATATCGTGCGATTGAAAGTGCAATTGAATCGTGTGATGTGTAGGAAATCTAATTTAATTTCAATTTCAACAATTAAACTCATTTGATCGGTCAATTTAATGAAATCAAATTCGGCAGAGTTAAAAGGTTGAAATTTTGGGAATTTCAAAAATTAGAGGTACTAAAGTGCAATTTCATAAAATTAAGGACCAATTGGGCATGACAAAGATGTTTGAGGATCAACTAGGAAATGTTTTGAATTTTTGGTTCAAAACTTACCATTTTTGTAAAGTAGGGGCAAAATGGTAATTTTGGAAAAGTTGAGGGACCATATTGGAAATTTGGGAAATTAAACCCATTTTGTGAATTTGAATAAATTGAGGTCCTTAGATAAATTTTAAAAGTTTCGAGACTCAATTTGAGGAAAAATTAGCATTAGGGACTTAAAGTTGAAGAAAAATAACTTTAGGGACCTAATTGCAAATAAAGGAAAAGTTGGTTTTCTCATTCATTTGGGATGAATGAGGGTTATTAGGCTAAAGAATAATGAAAATAATGTTCATATCGTGTAGGAACATGAAGTACCGAGAACGCCATCTAAGACGAGCTCGTGTAAGGACAACAAGCTGGCTAAAAGGAATTTCACTGCACGATCGAGTGAGTGGGATTTTTATATCATACCCGGTTGGGATGATAAGCACCTCGAAATGAAAACCCACTACTGAGTGGTATTTTAAACATCACAACTTAGAGTAGTGATATGAAAATGATGCGGAAAAACTACTTACCAGTTGTAAGTAGATCATACCCGATTTGTATGATGAAAAGTTCCTCGGAGGAAGTGGAAAACCCGTTCATCGGTTATAAGCGGAGATGTCCTCATACTCGGTCGGCATGATGGACAGTTGAATATATATTTTGTCTGAAGTGCTCTCCCTTAACTATGTGCCACTACTTAAACCATTTGGGAGACCTTCTTGATAGGACCTCGAATAGCTTTGTTAGGCCGGAGGCCTCAATTTTGGAACTTGGGGAGCTATTATGCCCGATTTTGAAAATCTCGAACAGTGGGCCCTAGGCTAGTTGGCATGAGTAGGAGCTCATAAAAAATATGAGTTATATGCCATGAAAATTTAAATAAATGAATTGTTTGGCCATGGTTCCAAGAGAGAACCGACATATTCAGTCAACTAGAGGTAGTGTGACATGATAGGTTTCCAGACTAGTCAAGACAAACAACTACATGTTGAGTTGAGAGTCGAGGTCATAAAATTGAGGGAACATTTTGAAATTTCCCAAAATTGAGGGCCAATTGGCCATGGAAAAGATGTTAGAGGACCAATTGGTCGATTTTTGGAACATTTGGGGGTCAAATTGCCATTTTTGGAAAGTAAGGGCAAAATGGTAATTTTTGAAAAGTTAGGGACCAAATTAGAAATTTGGGAAACTAGAGCCCCTTATACATTTTTTATTAAAATGAGGACTCAAAGGGAACTTTGGAAACTTTGGGTGTCATGCCCCGACCCAATTTGGTTGGATCCCCATTAACAACCCCCCACTCTCTTAGTTCAAGAGGGGTTTCCTCCTTCTTTAATTCAGGGGGAGCCAGGTGTAATCTTAACCTTGTTCCCTGGAATAACATAAATCAATAACAATGAAAGCTTAAGAGGAGATTAAGCATACCTAACAGAGGGTAAATCCTGGTATTATCCCTAGTCATTCTCCTTATTTCCTTTAAAATTTCTTATTCCTTATTTTTCTTGGTTTTCAAAACCATTTCTCATAATTTACCACAAATGGTGTGTTTAGCAACCAACACACGCTCTTCATCATGAAGGGAACACACATTCGCAGGGCAGCCCATTCACTGCACCCACTTGTGGCGTCGAAATGACTTTACTAGCCACCTAGATAGAAGCCCATCCACTTCTACCCTAGTAATGAGTGGATGTACGCAACATCTGACCCTTTGACCCAAAAAGAAAACTGTGTCCGTATGATGACAAATACCTCATCCTGACTCCACCCCGGTCTCGTGCGGATGAAGCTATGTCGAGCTTCCATGACTGCTGGCACAATAAACTGCCCTTATCTCCACCATGTTGTCCAGTAGACCCTAGGATGCATCACTACCCCTCTTGGACGTCTTGATGATCCCGCACCTCAATACATGCACAAAACAATAGTTTTCCTCATAAGCCATTTAATCTTTGGTGCCATTGGTCTAACGGCCCAGACCCTCAACTTGACCTGCAGTTGTTTGTCTCAATTGGTCCGTCGACCTGTCTTGTCACACTATTGCCAGTCCATCAAGTATGTCACTCATGTCTTGGTACCATGGCCAAACACATCATTCATTGAAGTTTTCATGTCTTAATCTCATGTTTATTCATAAGCTCCTGCTCGTGCCAACTAGCCTTGGGCCCATTGTATGAGATTTTCAAAATTGTGCATTTTAGCCCCCAAGTTCCAAAATCGAGGACTCGAGCCTATCTGAGCTATTCAAGCTCCCATCAAGAAGGTCTCCCAAAGGGTTTAAGTAGTGGCACACAATCAAGGGAGAGAACTTCTGACAAAATAATCTTTTCATTCGTCTATCACACTAATCAAGTGTGATGACCTCTCCACTTACAATCCGTAAATGGGTTTTTCACTTCCTTCCAAGAAGTCCATCATACAACCGGTAAGTTGTTTTTTGGCATAATTTCCACATCACCCCATCCTGGTGTGATGTTAAAAATTCCACATAATAATGGATTTTAAGTTCTAAGGCATTCATCATCCCAATCGGGTATGATGTGAACATTCTCACTCACCCGTGAATGGAGTAAATACCTCTTAATGTGCTTTTTGCCTCCATGCGAGCTTGTGTTGGCTGGCGTTCCCAAAACTTCGTGTTCCAACACGATATGAACAACCTTGTTTATTATCCTTTGGCTTGATAGCCTTCATTCATCCCGAATGAATAAAATACCCAAACTTTTTAATTAATTGCAATTAGCTCTCTAGTGTTCTTTTTCTTAAACTTTAGGTCACTAATGCCGATTTTCTCACAAATTGAGTCCCGAAACTTCAAAAAATTACCTTGGCACCTCAATTTTTTGAAAACTTCCAAAAGGGGTTCAGGTTTCTCGAATTCCCAATTTGGTCCCCAACTTTTCCAAAATTACCATTTTGCCCCTACATTACAAAAATGGTAAAATTTACCCCAAAATTCCATATATTGACCAATTGGTCCTCCAACATCTTTTCCATGGCCAATTTTGGGAAATTGCACTTTAGTCCATCGAATTTTCGAAATCCCCAAATTTTCCCCAATTCATAAAGGGGAGCCAAATTGGCTTACCTTTCAGCTCTAATTCGTTTGTATATGGGCTGAGTAAATATTGGGAGAGCTTAGTTTGGCCTAAGTAGGGCTCGAATTGGTTATGCGATCCTCAGAGCAATTGGAGACCACTGTAGGGTAGCTGACTTCTCTCCAAGTCTAAAGAACCCGACCATGCCTTCTTTGGCTCAGAAAAGACCCTATGTCGGAGCTCTGGTTCAAGCTTTGTCGAATAACTGAGTAGCTGAGAAAGAGTGGGGTTTTGAGGTGTGTAGAGGATGAATAGAGAGGGACTCTATATAGGGAGCTCGGGGACTCTTCAGCCATCCGTTTGGCTCCTTAATAGTAGTCAATGTTGGCCTGAAATGTACTGAATGGAAATGTTTTCTCTTCCTCAGCACTGTTCAAATTTTCGGCAAGTGAACAGTGTTGTCATCTGAAGGAAGAAGACTACACTATTCCGAACCGGGTTCAACGCTTAAACTGGCTGGTTCAAGCCCAATTTGATAGAGTTTTTCAAAATTAAAAATTTCTAAATTCATTCTCTATCCAATGGTGGCCTCAATTCTCCAATAAACCTAGAAAAATGAATTTAGCATCCGGTTCAATAGTGGTTCAAATCGGTGCGGATCCGGTTCACCTGAACTAGTCTATTTTCTCTCCCAAATTGTCCTAATGTCCCTTTCCAAGGTTTTTATGACTCTTTGGGTCACTTAAGAGTTGTAAATTTTCCAATTTGCCCATTCTCTAGTGATCGGGGTTTGTAAATCGACTCAATTTTCTCATTAAGTTTGAACGGTTCTTTCCCCAATTTGCCTTAGCTATAAAGGGCGGGGTTTACATTGGGAGTCAAATTGGTTAAATGTTTGCATTAGGGACTTAAAGTTAAAAAAAATTAAACTTTAGGGACCTAAATGCAATTTATTGATTAATTGTGAGCCTAGGTTTTTATGTCAAACCTTAAGTGAAAAGGCTGCCCAATTTGTGTAGGGAGAAGTGTGATTGGAATGCTAGCAAGAGAAAGCTCGTGTCAACTTGGAAAACCAACCAAGGACGAACACGTCATGGCTAATAGGTGAGTGGGTTTATTCACATCATACCCAGTTGGTATAATGAGCACCTCAAAAATGAAAAACCACCTATACGTGGAATTTTAAGATCACACTTGGTTTGAGTGATGTGAGATGTAAACCCTACCCTTTTTAGTTAAAGAAAAACTAGGAAAAAAATCGGTCAAATCGAGTGAGAAATATAGAACCAGTTCACAAACTTGATCATTAGATTACGGGTAATTTGGAAATTTACATCTCTCGAGTGATCCAAAGGGTTCATAAAATCTTGGAAAAGAACCTTAGGACAAATTTGAAGAGAAAAACTAGATCGGTTTAGATGAACCAGATCCAATTGGATTGAACCCATTTATGAACCAAGTTAGTTTTTGAACCGAAAATTATAGAGAAAGGGCAAACTGGGAAAGTTATGAATCTCGAGTGATCAAAAGAGTCACAAAAGTTAAGAAAAAAGACTTTACGATGAATTGGAGATGAAAACTAAACTGGTTCAGGTGAACCAAATCTGAACTGGATTGAACCGGTTTGGATCGATTTGAACCACTATTGAACGTATTCTAAATTCATTCTTCTATGTGGCTTAAAAAATTCAAATTTGAGATTTGAGGCCACCATTGGATAGAAAATGAATTTAGATGAGTTTATAAATTTTTAGATTTGAAAAATTCGGTCGAATTGGGGGTGAACTAGCCATTTAAGCTTTGAATTCGGTTTAGACCAGTCTGGTCCAGTTTGAAACAGTGTTGACTTCTTCCTTTAGATGATATCACTATTCACTCACTGAAAAATTACGCCACGCCAGTGAAGCTGAAAAGTCTTCGGCCAGAGAGTTTCACACAATGAATGACTGCCATGAAGGCGCTAATCAGACGACCAGGAAGTCCCTGAGCTTCCTATATAAAGAGCACCTCCTCATTCACCCTCTCTACACTTGAAAACTCCATTCTCTCTCAACTGCTCCAATTTTCGATGAAGCTCAAACCATAGCTCTGACTTGGGCATTTTTCTGAGCCAAACAAGGTGAGGTCGGGTTCTTTAGAACTGGGGAGAAGTCAGCTACACCATGTAGTCTCCATTTGCTCTTAGGGTCGTCGAAGAAGCACCGACATGATCGAACAGTGAAGCAGCTTCGACAGACCGAAGCTAACCTATTTCGGCCGAGTTGAAATCGGCCAATTCGAGCCCTCCTTAGGCCAAACCAAGCCTTACCAACACCTCCACAACCCTTCTATAGTTGACTTAGAGCTGAAAGATAAGCCAATTTGGCTCTCCTCTACAAATTCTGACCGATGCTAAATAGAGAAATTGGTAGAACTTCGATGAAGAAATTCTCACTCAAATCGGCATCAATTGATGCAATTCTTGATACTAGGAGGAACCTCAGGACACAAGCTATCTGCTCAGATTGAAAGCTCGAACTGCCGCGTGCCTGACGGTAAGCTTTCAAAACTTTCTCTCTCTAAGTCTTGTTTTTTGGCGAAGCTCCGTTTGAGCTCATTTCAGCACCAAATCATGCGATTCAAAGTGCAATTGAATCGTATGAAGGTGTAGGAACTCCAATTTAACTTTAATTTGAACAATTAAACTCATTTGATCGGTCAATTTGATGAAATCAAATTCGGCAGAGTTAGAAGGTTGAAATTGGGGGACATTTGGTAATTTAAAAAATTAGAGGGACTAAAGTGTAATTTCATAAAATTGAGGACCAATTGTGCATGACAAAGATGTTGGAGGATCAATTGTGAATTTTTGGGGCAAAACTTATCATTTTTGGGGAAAACTTATCATTTTTGTAAAGTAGGGGCAAAATGGTAAATTTTGGAAAAGTTGGGGGACCAAATTAGAACTTTGGGAAATTCAACCCCTTTTTGTGAATTTGAATAAATTGAGGTCCTAAGATAAATTTTAAAAGTTTCGGGACTCAATTTGAGGAAAAACCGGTATTAGGGACTTAAAGTTAAAGAAAAATAACTTTAGGGACTTAATTGCAATAACGGAAAAGTTGGTTTTCTCAATCATTTGGGATGAATGAGGGCTATTAAGCCAATGAATAATGAAAAAAATATTCATATTGTGTAGGAACATGAAGTACTGAGAACACGAGCTAAGACGAGCTCGAGTAAGGACAATAATCCATCTAAGAGAAATTTTATTGCACGATCAGGTGAGTGAAATTTTTATATCATACCCGGTTGGGATGATAAAAACCTCAAAATGAAAACCCACTACTCAGTGTGTATTTTAAACATCACAACTTAGAGGAGTGATGTGAAAATGATGCCGAAAAACTATTTACCGGTTGTAAGTAGATTATACCTAGTTCATCGATTATGAGCGGAGATGTCCTCATACTCGGTTGGTATGATGGACAGTTAAAAATATATTTTTGTCGGAAGTGCTCTCCCTTAACTGTGTGCCACTCCTTAAACCATTTGGGAGACCTTTTTGACGGGAGCTCGAATAGCTCTTTTAGGTTGAAGGCCTCGATTTTGGAACTTGGGGGTATTATGCCCGATTTTGAAAATCTCAAATAGTGGGCTCTAAGCCAGTTGGCAAGAGCAGGAGCTCATAAACAAACATGAGTTATATGCCATGAAACTTTAAATAAATGAATTGTTTGGCCATGGTACCAAGACAGGACTGATATATTCAGTCAACTAGCGGCAGTGGGACATGACAAGTTTCTGGACTAGTCAAGACAAATAGCTACAGGTTGTGTTGAGGGTTAGAGCCGTTGGACCAATGGCACCATAGATTATTTAGCATGATGTGAATATACTAATTGTGCATGCATTGTGTTTACGGAACCTTTAAGATGCCCAAGAGGGGTAGTGATATGTCCTAGGGCCCTGAACGACCTGGTGGATATAAGGGCAGTTAGTTGTACCAGGAGGCCATGTGAAGCTCGACGTAGCTTCAAGTGCCCAAGACCAGTGTGGGGTTAGGATGAAGTCTCTATCCTCATACAAACTTGGATAATTGTTACGAGATTAAGGGTCAGATGTCGTGGACATTCACTCATTCTCAGGGTAGAAGTGGATGTGATTTTATCTAGGTGGTCGGTATAGTCACTCCGACGCCACAAGTTGGTTCAGTGGACGTACTGGCCTGCGATTGTGTGTTTGACCTTCATGATGAAGGATGTGTGTTGGGTGATGACACACCGTGGTTAATAAGAAATTGTGATAAAAATAGAAATTTGAAATTAAAAGTTTTTAAATGAAAATAAGGAGTCTGATAGACTAAAAAACAAACATTTTTCCTAAAAATTAAATTTTGAAAACCCATTTACTTATTGTGCAAAAAAAAAAAACCCATTCATCAAGTCTTGTACTCACGCCCTCCCTTATATCCCTTTCAGGTAAACCTATAATGCTTATCCTAAAGACCACTAGCTAATACACCTATAAGACAGGTATGTTCAGTTTAAAATTTTATACAGTTTTAATTTATGTTATTCTAGGAAAGGTGCAGGTTTAAAGGACGTCTTACTCTTCACGGTTTATAAACAAGGGGCAACCTTTAGTAATCTGGGAGAGTGGTGGGTTGATCACAGGGATCTGACCAAACCGGGTCGGGGCGTGATATGAGAACTAAGTGGAAAAACTACTTACTGGTTGTAAGTAGAAAGATCATACACAATTGGTATGATGGACTTTCTTGAAGGATGGAGAAAACTCGCTTACTAGTTGTAAGTGGAATGTCATCACACTCAGTTGATGTGATGAATGGAAAGATTATTTTGTCAGAAGTGCCCTTGATTGTGTGTCAATGCTTAAAATATTTGGGAGACCTTCTTGATGGGAGCTAGAATAGCCCAAATAGGCCAAAAGCCTCGGTTTTGGAACTTGTGTGGCTAAAATGCTCGGTTTTTGGAAAATCACGTATAGTGGGCCTAAGGCTAGTTGGCACGAGTAAGAGCTTGTAAACAAATATGTTGTATAAGCCATGGAAATTCTTAATGAATGGATTATGGGATTTCTCCATGGTACTAAGACATGATTAATATATTCGACGGATTGGCGGCAGGGCCAGGTCGACAGACCGACCTAGACAAATAACTATAGGTTGAGTTGAGAGTCGGGGCCATTGCACTAGTGACACCAAAGATAAATGGCTTTATGGAAAAATTATTATTTGTGCATGCACTTGAGGTTTAGGACCATCATGATACCCAAGAGGTGTAGTGATCCGTCCTAGGTACTGGACGACATGGTGGAGATAAGGGCAGTTTGTCGTGCCAGCAATCAGGGAAGCTCGACATAGCTTCATGCGCATGAGGTCAGGGTGGGGTCGGGATGAGGTCTTTATCCTCATATGGACATTTAGTATTTTTGGGTCTGAGGGTTGAACATTTGAGATGTTCACTCAGACTTCGGGTAGAAGTTAGGGACTTCTATAAAGGTGGATGGTAAAAATGCTCCGATACACAAGTGGGTGTAGTCGACATAACTGCATTTCGCAAATGTGTGTGTACCCTTCATGATGAAGGGCGTGTGTTGCTTGGAAAACACACCCAATATGAAAATGGGAAAAAGGTTTGAAAACCTTGGAAAGGATTTGAGAAATCCTTGGAAAAAGGTTTTGGAAAAGAGATTAAAAATTTAGGAAAAACTCTTTTAAAAGTAAAGGTTGCCCTTGGTAGGGTAAAGGTTTTGAAAACCAGAATTTGAGGAAAGAAAATTCCTAAGGAAAATAAGGAGTTTGAAAAACTCCGATTAAATCTGATTTGTTTATGAAAACTCACTCCCAAATCCCATTAACTGAGTTGTCGAACTCACCCCCTCCCTTTACCTCTTTTCAGGTAACTAAGGGAAAAATAATCCTAAAGACTTCCCTATAGCCGAACCTAAAAGACAAGTATGTTATATTTAATGTATTCAATTTTGTTTAATGCTATTCCAGGAAAGATACGGGTGAAAGGACACCTTACTCCGCGTAGTTTAGAAAAGGGGAAATTTTTAATAAACTGTGAGAGTGGTGGGTTAATCACGGGATTCTGACCAAACCAGGTCAGGGCGTGATAGTATTGATGGTTCTAAGGGCTATTGGGTGACCCATGAAGCATAAGGAAGCTTGTCCTCCAGTGAGTTAGGAATGTGAGGTAGCTTCATGTGCATTGAGACCAATGAAGAAGGGGGAGAGGTCTCATCCCACTATAGCAGACACAAAAAAATATTGAGGTTTGTGGGATGGGAGGTAAGACTCACTCAAACTTTTGGTAGAAGGTGAGACCTTCTACCAATGGTGGCCGATAAAAGCGCTCCAGACCACAAGTGGAGTAGTTGGGGACTGCTCTGTGACTATGTGAACCATTTTATGATGAAAGGGCGAATGTTGAGTGACAAACGACAGGGTTATTTGTGAATAATGAAACTATACAAAAACATCTTCCTAAAGTATGTCGTAGACTTTACCCCACACTAAGTTTTGAAACTCATCCCATCCCTTAAATTCCTTTGAGGGAAATTTTTGCACCAAGTAGAGTTTAAGCTCAAAGGACAAAACAAAAACTTCAAGGGAATTATATTTAAGACGTTTTGTAAATTTGTTATGGAAAATATATGTATTGGTAAAACTTTACCTTTCTTGAGCCATCTTGGTAGAGATACCATTATGACCCATGGAGGGTGGCGAGTTTATCAAAGGCCTCTAACCAAACTAGGTTAGGGTGTGATAACTTATATCAACACATAATTGCTACCCTGTAACTTTTCTAAGAAATGATGGTTTTAACCCTCGGGTTCGATTTACTAGACTTATGTGTCGAAGAATCGTTCTTTAACTAACCTCCTTTTAATGTTAGTTACACTTTCTTAGGGTCATAACCTCTTGTTGTTATACTTGTCCATGTGCTTAGATCCTTAATCTACCATTTAGATTCCTTACTTTCCCAAAATTACATTTTTGTCCATAATTTGGGCAAAATTACCGTTTTGACCTTTATGACTTCAAATCTATCCTTTTTGGACCATAAACTTTTCAAAGTATTTCAATTGGGTTCATAAGTTTCCTTTAAGTCGCATTCTGGTCCCTAAAATGCCTTACCATATTGCCTAGGTCTCATTTCTCATTATTTGCAAAATAGTCCTTAAGTTGGGCAAAATTACCATTTTACCCTTACACTTTAAAACTTATCTTTTCAGGACCTTAAATTCTCTAAATCTTGCATTTCCATCCCTATACTTCATTTAGTGTCATTTAGGTCCTTAGAGTTGTAAAAACTTACTTTTGGGTGCACAAATTTCCTTATTTGCACTTTAGCATCTAAAATTTCTCTTTTGTTACTTTTTGGTTCTTAGGCATTCCAAACATACCATCCAAGTTACAAAAATTTACCAATCTTTCCAAATAATCATAAAAACTTATTTAGACACTTAAAAATACCCCAAAGAAAATTTATCATCATATGGGACCTCAAACTTATCCATATTTATATTTTGGTCTGAGACCCTTGCTCCCTAACCAACATGATGGCCCTATTAGCTCCCTCTAGGTTGGCATGGATTTTGCTTTGCCCAGGTTGTCCAAAAAATGAGGATCGAGGCTAAATCTAAGTTAGTCTTTTATCGAGCACAAGTCAGGTCAAGGTTAGGACCGAGGCTAAATCTAAGTTAGTGGTACTCATATCACATTTTTTTTTGCCCTCATTATTCACCCAATTCTTATGAGGCCATTGGCATTCAAAACATGGGACCAACATAATATATTGTATTGTTCATGGCCCTTTATTGCCACCAAGGCCGTTGAAAATGGGCAACGAACCCTCTATTGCTGGCCTCAAAAGGTTACGTATTATTTCATTTAACTTATGATGGTAGAGTTAAGCTTGGTGACCGAGAGATGTGGTATTGAAAATTTGTCTCATGTAGCTTTCCAAGTACACTTAAATTAATCATTTTTGTGGTCTAGAGAGAAACTAGTGCTCTCTGTAAGTTTGATCATCGGAAAATAGAGAGGAGTTTCAAAGAGAAATCTTATCATCTCGATGGGGAAGAATCCAAACATTATATGATCATAAACTAAACTTAATTGCCTATTTAATCATAGCTCACTTTTATCATTTCATTGAATATAACTCTCTAAATAAATTAATTAGTGTGTGGTGAGATTTTGATTGTACTTGGGGAAAGTTCATGTAAACATCGGGTTTAGGTTAATCAGTTGGTCACCATCGAGTGAGTTCAAAATTGTTTCACGATCACCCACCATCACTAAAAAAATAGGCACGGTCAAGATTAAATGTGATGTGATGTATCAATCACTATTTCATATTCTCAAGCATCAAATTCAGCCCACAAAATAGTTTCATATGAGTTCTCATGGGATGGGAGGAGGGAATCGAGATGCATTGAAGTAGTAGTCTAGAAGTTATAAAAATTATGTTAGTAATGGGAGCAAATAGGATAAAGAATGAAGGCTTGACATCATGATCTTAGAGTCATTTTGGTGTTGGTCCGTCAAGGATACAATTCAATTTCCTATGGGTTAACTAACTAACATATACATCACTTATCCCTCGTGTAAGAGCTAAAATCTTTCATTAAAATCGATTTTTTTTTATGTATTGATGTACTTGTTTGCATGGACCGAGTTGGTTATGGATGAGTTGTGTGTGTACGAGTTGTAATTCCCGTTCGTTCGCTGTTATTGGGCGATCCCAGTCCAACTTGATAATATAATATACAAAGTATATCTGTTAAGTTATGTGCAAAAAAGTATGTCCCATGTGTACTCAAGCTTATTATGGTAGCTCAAATATTATCGGGAGACATACTCAAAATAATATGTTTATTTTTGGAAAAAAATAAATTAAATTTGTACATTATTAATAATCATACATTTAAGAATATTTTTACAATATTTCATCATACTTATTTAATAAAATTTAATAGAAACATGGAGAAGTTTTATTTTTTAATATTTATATCTACTATAATTATTGGGTGGAACTAGCATACTTATTAACAACCACTCAATAACTCATAAGAAAGTCTTGGTTGTGGGATGTGATTGGTGGACCTCATTAGGTCTTTCTTATTTGTGCCACACATAAAATTGACTTCCATCTTTGATTTGATTTACACAGCATAGAAAATTTGAGCGTTCCACCAATCTAACATCTATCAAAATGTGGTCTATACATATTTTAAAATTTGAAGGGCTATCTTCAATATTGGTAGGATGACAATCCACTAACTGCACCCTTCCTCGTAGGCAACTATTACGGGCCAAGAGATCTTCTCCAAGATCTGAAAGCTAATAATAAAATCAATGAAATGGATAGATGCATTTTTGCTCAAGAGGATAACACTTATTAATAGAGAAACTTATATCATGGGAGAAACATAATCAACTCTTCCTTGAAATCCACATATTGGAACACTGACTCACAAGGAAGGTAATATAGAGATATCTTCAAATAGGGGACAACTACGTTCTTCTCCTTTTTGTTATTTAATTAAAATTTTAACTATTATTAATCAAAGGATAAGATTTGGAGGAGATGCCCCATTTTCTATTACTCTTTCATTGGCCATGTCCACGCTAACATATAAAAGCCACTTACCACGTGAATTAGTTAAAAAGATTTTCTTGAATCCTTTCCCTTTGAAAGGATCTTACATCATTTATGTGAAAAAGCGTTTTGATAATAAATATGAGTTAATATACAGTTATCAATAATAGGAGTTATTATTTAATAGCCTAAGCAAGGATGAATTTTGATATTCTCATAAATTTCATTATAAAATTTTTTGTTTAACCTACTCAACCTATTCAATGTTATTGGGCAAAAAAATCTATTTATTAAAATTTTATGAACTTTAAAGTAAGTTTTTTTTCTTTTCCCAAATTGGATATTATCTTTTTATTATATTAATTTGGGCATGCCATATTATTTTTTATCCAAATTGATTGACTAATTAGTCAACTAATTGATTTATGTAAGAGACAATGCGAAATGCTTGATATCATACTTGGATCACACACTTTAACATGCTTTGTTCATACTTTATAAACTGTGATTAAAATTATACAATATTGAAATTTCTATTTTATTGAAATTCGAATAATCAAATGAGACACTTTTTCGTGAATGTGATTTATCATAAAATCTAAAATGATATTTGTTTTTATTTTTTATTTCTTTCTACATAATAAACTTAATAAACATAAAGATGATATACTAATAGATTTATTAGATATGTCTAAGTTACCAAATTTCTAATATTAAATGATATTCATCTCACGGATATCTTAATAAAATTTAACACGACTATAAAAATAATGGCAACAATTAGAAAGAAAAAATTTAAATTACAATTTAATGAGTCTAATAAAGTATTTCATCTTTGATATCAAAGGCTCTAATAATCACTATCTTGTGATATGATTTATCATCCAGCGTAAGGGAACCTTGCTAATTCAAGAGTAGATACATATAGAACAATGTATTTAAAGATTGTGCTTTTAGATAACTCATTCAAAAAGGATGATACCATAATCAACTATGGGCAATGAATTAATAAATTAGGAAGGTGATTGAAGTATATGGATAATATATATATATTAAATAAAAAAAGACTATTTTGATAATAGGATGTCACAGTTAATAAAATACATCATTATTATAAATTTATAAAATTGTAAACATATATTTTTCGGTTATAAGTTTTAATTAGATATAAGTTTAATTATTTATTTACCCACAACATTATTTTACATAATAAGAGATTCATTAGACTTATTGTTCATACAAGTATACAAAAAATACCTAATTTAAAATTATTATTTTTACTCATTCGAGAACATAATAATAATAATAATAATAATAATAATAATAATAATAATAATATTTAACTTATAAAAAGAAAACCTTCATATACATAATTCGAGATATATACCTCAAATATTCTAAAATGATATTGATTATAATCGATTCTGTAACCTTCTACATATATCTACTTTTACATGAACTTGGTTAGGTTTGTCTTGGATTTCATATTTTAGTTTATCATGATGAAGCTCTAACTCACAAAACATACAACAACTAAGTATATGATCTAAACAACCAAATATAGCACTCCCATGTCTCCCAGTGTAGCACAAACAAGCAATTGAGTATAAGAGGGTACGTGAGTTACATACCAGTATTTATTCGGTACTTATAAAAGTTGGTACACTCATAGGGATGTCGAGACATTACCCTCGATGAATAGTAAGATTTGACATTCTCCATCATCCACGCCATAAGTATGTATATACATTTGTATTTCCCACCATCTAGTCTATAAGTATGTGAATACATTAGTTTTCTCCACCATCGACGTGCACAAGTATTATGGGACCATGACTCGGGTCCTAGATGATCTCAAAGCTATCACATCATCCCATTATCCATCACTTCGTATCTACCCGAGACATTGCATAATATCTAAATAGGTGTCTTGTCGACCCCTCTTCACACAAAGCATTCATAAATCATCAAACACATAGCCATACAAGCAGGAAATGATTTGGATTAAGTTTTCAACCGGTGTTCAACTCTGCACTACACCATCCGCGACTCATGTCACATAGTCTTATTTCTTAATTATCATTCTCATGGGTTTTTATCCCTTATATTCAATAAAGAATATTGGTTGTCCTTTTTCTTGTCCGAGCATGCATCCATATAGTTTAACTATATTTTTCATAATAATTTTCAAAAGCATATAAACATATATTCTTGGATTTCATACTCAGTTGTAAAATGCAGCGGTTGGTCCTCTAAGAGTCACTATGAATAATTCCACTTCCTATTTTAATCAGAACTTGTTTGTCTCAATAATTTTGACATATCTCGGGATGTGTGATCCACGTATGAGAGTGTATTGAGTTATTCTAACTAAATTAAATCATATAACATAAGGCTAGATTTGGTTTTTCTTTGGTACTCTAGTACCATCCTACAATTTTTCAAAAATTACAATATTGCTCCTTGAGCTTTATTCTCTTGACTTGCAAGTCGACGAACCCATTTAGACTAACCCCCTCCTATAAAAGATTTCCACTAAATTTCTCTAAAGGATCCATTTTGGTCCTTATGCTTCCCAAATGTGTCATTCGAGTCTCAAAATTCTTTTGTTCTTTCAAATTGATGTTTTCATGAAATTGAAGATGTTTTCATGAAATTCACTCCCAATTAAGGGCCAATTGGCCAATTTAGAAAAAATTAGAGGGTAAACTAGAAAATTTAAAAAGTTGAGGACCTAATTGTAATTTTTAGAAAATTTGGGACTAAATGGCAATTTTGAAAAAATTAAGTACTAATGGATGAATTTAAAAGAATTAAGGACCCAAGAAGGATGATTGGAAAATCTAGAGGCTTAATAGAGAATAAAGGGCAACCTTGGACCTAAATGCAATTAAGGTAAAATACAAGGCCCTATGTGCAAAAATGAGAAAATAAGCGACCTCTTAGTCAACACATTTTGATACGGATATCCATGCCATGTAGGAGTAGACTACTCGAGTGCCGACCCCCGGAAGCACACCACGGAGCCATACTCCGTTGGCCCAACCTCGCCGAGATCATCGAGTGAGTAGTAATGCTATAACGTCCATTTTGGTTGGAATGACGGTTCTATTTTGAAAATAATTTTCTTGGAATTAGCCTCCCCTGACTAGGTGACCCTGCTTAAAATATTTGGGAGCTAATTTTGGGGCTTAGGTTCAGTATGCAAGTGGGCTCAAGGCCGATGTACACAGGTATGGACCCGTCCATAACTGGCATATGATGAGTAATGCTAAAATATCCAAATAATGGGAAATTGTGTGTGATACCCGCCGAGCCAAGTCTGAGTTGTTTGGCTTGTTGGGCCAAATTGTTGCTTCGCTGAAGATAGGTCGTCAAACCTGTTGGGCCAGTATACATGGGCTGAAGCCAAGCCTACAAACCGTTATACTAGAGGGTCAAAGATAAAGGCTATAAGTTAAATACTTTTGATTGTGCATGCACTATGAGATTGGTGCCATCAGGAGACCTGGCATGAGGTAGTGATGGTGGCCAAGGATTGCTAGACAACCCAGGATACATAAGGGTGGTGTGACGTCCAGTAGGTCAAGAAGCTCGGGAAGCTTCCTACGCACTGAGATCGAAGTAGTAGGGGAAAGGAGGTCTCGTTCCTCAAAGTGGACATGATGAAGTGATTAGTGTTGGAGGGTTGAACTATTGATGTCCATTCAAACTCAGGGTAGAGGCAGTGTACCTCTATCCGGGTGGACGGTAAAGACACTCTAGTCCACAAGTGGAATGGTCGGGGATCGTTCTACGAATGAGTGATCCCTTTTATGATAGGAGGGTGGTTGATGGATGGCTAATAAGTGAAAAATGACAAATGGATAATTAATGGGCGAAGCAATGAGTTAAAGTAATCATTATAGTAGTTTCCCTCACTAAGTATTTGTATACTCATTCCCCTTTTCTAACGCTTTCAGGTCTAGGACAAAGATGGAATGTTCCAGGATAATCTTGGGCCCTCAAGGTACATTCCCTACCCCTAACTTATTGTAAGGGTTTGAACATAGACACACCTTTACCTTCCCTATATCATTAGGATTGAAATACCCAGATAATGCAGGAAAGGGTGGTGGGTTGATCACGAGACCTCGACCAAACCGGGTCGGGGCGTGACAACTTGAGTGGTATCAAAGCATAACTTTCCTGATAAGTTTCCCCCACCCATCCTAATCCTTGATTCCCGACCACCCTTGTAGAAAATATGAATGGAAACGCTCCAGAAGAATATATCTCATGGATACATGCCATGGAGCAAAGTCTGGAAGCGCTATAAGAGCCTATTCCATGGGACTCATCTCAAGAGAGAACCCCTCCCTACTCGATGGTGGACAAAACTTCCCCACCTAGGAAACCAGATCAGGCCCAGATCCGAGAAGAGGCTGAGAGAATCTTTTGGGAGGTGTATGTTAATTATGTGAGTATTTTCTGCCGACTCCCTCCGATACAATGTAGTGCGTGTACCGTAGGTCCCATGCAACACGCCCAAGATGTTGTAGTCTTAAACCGGTATGGGGTAGATATTGCACTGACTGTACAAGCGAGGAGGGCTCCTAGCTTATCAGCATCCACAGAGTTCGAGGAACCTAGCATGAACTTGTGCCCCCACTGCAGGAGATAGCATGGAGGCGACTGCCCACCTAAGAGGTGGAGTCCCGTAACCCACCTCGGTTTAACTCTAGATCAACTAACTGGGAGGTTAAGGGAGCAATAAGAAATTTTTTAGATTGGTTATTGTAATAAACCCTGACCAGGGTTTTTCCGATCAAGTGAATAAAAGATTTTAATTATTCCCGTAAAAGCTAAGTGTGGAGGAGGTAATTGAACCAGCCTAGAAAACCACCCCAAGAAGGAACCTAGAAAGGTACTAGACGATTCTTGACCTTACCATGTAGACTTGAAAACCCTAGAACTACAGAACAACGGAAGTAGGTACTTGTCAAAAAGGGGAATGCAACTCCTATATGAAGGAGGCATGGGGTGCAAAGGGACCCTAGGAGAATGGGACAAGAAATGAAGCTAGCCAAATGTGAGATGGACCAGCTGCCCCACATCTATACTAAATGTCCCAAGGGAAAACTCCAGAACTAGGATAGTGAGTCTAGGAAAAAGGGGCAGGAAGACCTTGAAGGAGACCCTGAAGGACGAAGAGAGTTTAGGCTCAACGGAGCGAACCATAGTTTGCCTAGAAAGGGCACCGTATAGAAGAGGCTAGGGTAAGGCACCATTGACAAGCCAACGATTTGTCAAAAGATGAGAACCCTAAGTAGGAAGACAGTCAACCAAAAATGAGGGTAAGATAGGCTTGATGAACCAATTGGAGATCGAGGAGCCATAATTGGGACTAGGAAGGCGGCCTCACAAGCAGACATTAATACAGAAGGGAAGGACACGAGCCAAGGATAGCATTAGGATGAAAGCTAGTCTTGAAAGGAGAAGTTAGGTACTGGTGACACGAACAAAAATGAAGGACAGATCAAGGACAATTCTGAAGGGTGAATCAAAGGAAGGCCTAATCGCCTTAGAGGAACCCCGGTGAGTAACAGTCGAAATGATCAGAATTAGTGACAAGGTATTTCGTTGAACGGATGAGTGAGAGGCGAGCTGGTGGCAAAGGGATAGGAAACCTTGACACCAGGGATAGGGAAATGTAAAATAGCAAGGAAGACGGGAGTACAGGCGTAAGGCCGATAGGGTTGGTTACAATGCTACATAAGGAAACCGTATGGGAAATTTGATAACCGGGGGAAACGCAAGCCAGAACAGTATCATTCAAGGGGACCCTAAACTTACACCCTAAACTTACACAAGGAGACCGACCTCTACATTCAAGGGACATCGAAGCATGGAAGGAATGTACGACCTTGGAACCTAAGGGTAAATAGAGTCGAGTAATGAAGAAACCTATGTAATGCAAAAGTAAGAACAAGAGGGAGTACGCTCTATGGAAAAGAGTGAAAGGATGTAGTCCTAACCGCAAGGCAAGCTGGGCTTCTGGCCCAAGGTGGAGCAATAGGACACAGAAGTCCTACGACCATGGACATATAGGTCCAAAAGTTAACAAAAAGGGGACTTGAGTACGAAAGGATGGACCAGAGGACTAGGAAAGGGGAATAACACCGAAAACCAAGTGAGGCAAACACAAGAGCCCAATGGGATGACGAACTAAGAGCCCTATCAAGCAAGGGAGAAAATAAACCTAGGTGAGATGGGATATGTCAGAATCTCGATTCCAGACAAAACCCCCAGATAGAAGAGTCTGACCCTAAGTGGTAGGGAGTATCAGACCTGAGGGGTTTCGGGAACATTGGGGGAAAAGATGAATCAAACTGACTAAGTCCCAGAGAGTAAGGGAATTGATTCAAGATAAGTGACCCAAGATGGTGGGATATCAACTTGTACCCAAAGGGGACCGCATAGGATTGACTAGTTAAACTTCGTCAATTGCCTCCTAACATGTTGTTAATCATCTCTACTACCTCTCCACAATTATTCAAAGCTTTGAATCATCCAATTTGGCCTAGAATTGAGCTCAATTGAAGCTTTGCATAAAACTTTTCTAGAGATAGAAAGATTCGATTTCTTATCGGCGAGGGCACGATTGTTAGAGCTCTTGATATGGGAAGCTAGCTCTCATCGAGAGGTTACTCTCAAAATCAAATTTCACCTCAATTGATAGCCTAAATAGGAAGAATTTAATTAGAAATGTTTTCACAATTTTCATTTTGTAAATTCACTATTCTGGGGAAGGGCGGTGACAATGACTTACCACAAAGGCTCAAGGAGACGAGGCTCAGCCGTGTAGAGTCGTAGGGAGTCGGCCTTATCTTAGGAGGTTCGAGGGTTAACGGAATTTAGCTAAAAAATCTTTGTTTAAGCACGATCATCAGAGTGATGATACTGTGTGGCTTCATCGGTCCTTCCCCAGTATTTCTCGAGCTAAAAGAAGTATATAGGATGGTAGATGACTTTCTCATGATTCTAGAGAACCTGACTTTGCATTCGGAGGTGAAGAAATGGGTCAATGTTAGAGCTCTGGTTCAGGGATGGTTAGAATTTGGAGTAGTTTGAGTTCTCTAAGTTGTAGAAGTGTGGAGAAGAGGATTAGAGAGGAGCTCTTTATATAGGGAGATCGGGAATTGAATGCTATATCCATTCTTGGACGGCCGACCATAAATTCTATGATTTAAAGCCTTGTCGGAGGTAGTTAAGGCTCGTTGGAGTTGTGACGACCTTCCTCCTCCTCTGTCATTAAAAAGTCTAAAGGAAGAGGGTGACATTGTGCGTAAGCATGTGAGTTTTGCATATATGAGTTGCCAAGTGGCACGCTATGATTGGCTGGCTTTGTTGACGTAGCCTCCCACTTAACGTCCAAGTCACCTTTGACTTGTTGACGGGACATATGGTGACTCCACATTGGTCATTTAATCTAACGTGCCCACTAATCGAATCTGACCTTTAGTTGACCATGACATGTGCCATCCTATAATTGTCTAATTTAAATTTATCTATTTTCCCACCAAATACACTATGCCATTGCCATGTGTCCTCCTCTGATTGGTCGTGGCCATCCGACGTGGCCTTTCCACATGTCAACTTTTGATTGGTCGACCTTTCTCAAACATCCTAGTTGACTACTAACCTGACACCCCTAGCCACATGTCAGCCCTACTGATGAGGATTTCTAGAGTTGGTCGTTGACTAAGGACACGTGTCTTGCTCCTATTGGTCAGTTTCTAATGGCATGGACTTTCTTCTCCTGACCGTTGACTAGGAACTCATGTTACGCTTTGATTAGTCAACGCTTTCAGATGATGACCTAGCAGCCACGTGTCGCGTGCAGATTAGTCTTATACACCGACTAGGCACTGACCTTGCAAGTGGTCCCTTGATTGGCTGGATCGTTGACAAGTTCGGTTGGACTAGGTTTGGTGACTCAAAATAGAAAATCAGTCAGTTCAGGCTTGATTCGATTGATTTTCTAAAACTTAAAGATTTCTTAATTTATTTAAAAAAATTTCTACTTAGTGGTGACTACAATTTCCCAAACATATATTTTTAAGTAACCTAGAAAAATGAATATTTGAATTGGTTCATTTCGGTTCAACCTTATTCAGTTCTAGTTCATCATGAATCAATTTGGTTCTCCCATACAATTTTATATACGATCATTTTCCTTAATTTTTGGATTTTCATTGAGCAGTTGGAATTGTTCAAATTCTCATTTTTATTTCTCTTCAAAATTTCTAGTTTACTTTGAACCGTTATCCTCTTTAAAAAATTTTCGGTTCTCCATTCTAGCTTTCTTGTTTCGAGAGAACGGGGTTTACAGATGGGATAAAAGCTTCAAAATAAAAACTTGCAAAAATAAGTTAAAATTTAAAGCTTTCATAAAAGCTTGTAGTGTGTCCAAAAGCAAGTACTTCTTTCCCACGTGAATGTAGCAATTGATAAGCAAATACAAAATTTAGCATTTATGCACGCCTTTCAAGTCCATTCATCAGTTGCATGCGCTTGGGTGACACATATGTCGTAAGGCCTTCTATTCTCCTTGTCACACATTTGTAATTTGTTTGGAGAGGGGGTGAGCTCACAACTTCATTAATGTGTTTACCGAGGTCGAGCCATGGCATGGCTTACGACCCGATCTCTTTATTAAGGCTTATTGACATTCTTACTTATTCACAAGTACTTGGTTCCCCATTTTTTTACTTATTCACAAGTACTTGGCTTACTTATTCACATTCTTACTTATACACGACATTAATTCAAAACATTCATCTGTGGAGTATGCACACACACAACTACGGGGTATGAGGGGTAATGTGCGTACGGATTCCACACTCTTAAGAAACATCATCAGATAACCTTCCCTCACATACAGTTGTTGATGGAACTCATGGCATCAAAATATCACACATGGTAGACCTGCCATTGTATCCACTGAGATCTCACACAGAAGCATCTGAGGTGTATGAGAGCTTTCTACGTTATATATCCACACTCCCATGGAAACATCTCATGATGAACCATCCAACTCAAACAAATGTGGATGATGTGTTATCTGATATCCCTCATCCTTTGATTTAGCTTGCCCCATCTCCTAGATAACAAGTGATGATTGAACCCCAACCATATGCCTCCCTTGGGTTTGTGGAAAGATCTGGAAGCTATCTCTCTTCCCTTGTTTCGTCGCTTCCAATATGCTTGGTCCTTAGGTCCTTCAATTTATGAAAATCCCCAATTTTCTTCCCCAATCCATCCCCTCTTTGCCTGAGATTAAATTACATCAAATTGACAACCAATACTCTGCTAATTTCTTCCTATCATGCTTCTAATCAGTTTTTCTACCCTTCCATGAACAAACTATGCTTTGAATTATGGTTTTTCTACCCGAAACAAGCTCAAAATAGAGCTTAATCGAAAACTAGACTTAGAGAGAGAGCACAGTGTTCTTACTGGTGGGAGGGTGGTGGCCAGGACTCTGGATATGGATAACTAGTACTCGTCAAGGGTGTCCTACCAAAATCGAGTCTTGTGGAAATTGGCCTCAGAATGATGGTAATTAGAAAAGAGATATTTTTCAGGCGCGGAGCTCTACAACACTACTTTTCAGATGGGGAGAGACGAAATTGGCTTACCTGGTGACTAGAAGGGATCAGGAGGTGTCTTAGGGGAGTCATGGGAGGTCAATTTCAACTGAGGGAGATCAGGAATGTCTTGAATTAGGTTGGTAGGAGATTTGTCGTTTTGGGCTATCAGAGTGGCTTCAATATGTGATCACTCCAACCCTCCCCACAAAGTCTTGAGGTCGGGTTGAGGGTGCTGCTAGTCGAAGGATAACTAATCAGAGCTCCTTTGGTTGAGTTAAGGCCCATCGCTGGAGCTCTAGGCTACACTCCATCGGAAAGTGGGTTGTCTGCCTTTAGGGGACGCTCGAGCAGTGGGGAGGCCAAGTGGAAGGGTGCTCTTTATATAGGGAGCTTGGCAACAAAAAGGGCTACCTGTCAGCGTCGGACTCGGCATCTGACTCGCCAAATTAGAGTGGCAGTAGGTGATTTTCTGAACATGGAAGATTTGGACATCTTCATGTACTTGTGGGCTACCGTTAGTTTGAGGTTGAAGATGACACTGCTCCACATGTGTGACCTTTGCATGTGTGGATTTGCACGTGGCACATTGTGATTGGCTAGCTATGCAAATGCAGCTTCCTAGTTAGCCTTCGACTCATTGGCCAGACATGTGGCAACCTCCTATTGGCTGCTCCCTCCTATGTGGCTGCTAATTGGATTCTATTGACCGTTGACCGTAACATGTGGTGTCCTTTGATTGGCTATTTTAAATGTGTCAGATTTCCCTCCTGACGCACAATGCTACTACTATGTGTTGGCCTCTAATTGGTTGAGGTCATCTGACATGGCGCTGCCATGTGTCGACCTCTAATTGGTTGGGCATTTCTTCGACATCCTTGTCAGATGCTGACAAGGCACGTTTGCCATGTGTTAGCTTCTCATTGATCGGTCTTTGCTGACAGGGCCTTTCCAACATTGACCATTGACCAAAACATGTGTCACGTCCTTATTGGTTGGTCATCGTTGATGTGGATTTTCCTTCTCTAACCATTAACCAAGGACACATATCACTCGTTGATTGGCCAATGCTTCCAAACGCAAACTGAGTGACTGATTGGGTGTGCTTCGCCATGTGTCATGCACTGATTGGTCGCGCTTGCTGACTAGGCTTTGACCTGGCAATGGTCTGTTGATCGTTTTGGTCTGATAGGGCCCGGTGATCCGAAATTGTATATCGGCTGGTTCAGGCCCGATTTGACTAGTTTTCCGAAAATTAAAAATTTAAAAATCTATCTAAATTCATTTTCTATCTGATGGTGGTTTCAATTTTCCAATTTGATATTTTAAAGCCAGATAGAAAAATGAATCTTTGAACCAATTCTTCATGGTTCAATTCAGTTTAAGTCTGGTTCTCACCTCCAATCCTTGTCATGGTTCTTCCCCATGGGTTTTGTGATTTATTGGTTACTTAGGATTTTCCAAATCTTCGCTTTAGCCCTTCTTTACCCTATCTCGACTCTGTTACATCCTCAGTTTTTCTCTCAAAATTTTCCAATTTCATTGGTTCAAGAGGATGCCATTTACAACTCACCCTACCTTTTAGGAGTTTTTTCCCCAAAACACATTATGCATCGCTTAAATTGGGGATTATCTTCTCTTTCATCTGTTTTAGTTTCCATGATTCCTTTCTCCATTTTGGCCACCATGCTAGCATACCTCTGTCTTTGAAGTCACTTGGGACCTTAGATTTCCTCATCGTCGACTCTTGATTTAATTAGGTTATACATCGTCTGATAGCTTCAGGTCCAATCTACATCTCATCGGCCCTTAGTCATGCATTCAGTTCTTCACTTTTATATTTAGGAATTTTCCTTATCACCTTCTTCTTTTGAGTTACTCCTAGATGTGACATTCATGAAATCCTTCTTAGGATCTGTTCATACCTTCCTTATCTTACTGTCGTATTGGCATCCTGCTTTTTGACTTGATAAATGTTTCCATATAGGGAAATCTACATACTCGAATCCATCTAAGTCGCCCCTCAACACCTCACACCGTCATCCCAATGACGCGATTCTTATCAATTTTTTGGGACTCCTTCCCTCCCTTTTCTTAGAGCATTTCCTCGCTCCTATGTTTTCCCTAGCAGAGTGTGACTATGGTTACGACTTAATTTAATCCTTTAAACAATATATTTAGGGGATTCTCTTCCCTTTTATTTCCATCCACTCCAAGGGACTTATGATAATTTTTTTGTTTTCCTCATTTTTCTCCCACAGATATTTTCTTAGATCCAATCCTTATGTCTCACCAGGGTGAGATTCTCTCTCTTATATTCTGTTTAGTCACTAATGTAGATCATGGAATTTTGAAGTTTTGAATGGTCTAGCTTTCTCGGGGGTGATCATTACTCTTAATCATTAAGAGTCCTTAGCTCAACGTCCTTTTGAGCCCTTTGTCACATTTTATCTTGAATTGTCCCTGTCCTCTATTTTGTATTTATTGTTGTTATACGACCCACCCACATCTCTTATTCAACTTCATCATACCTAAGCAACTTTTCCCTCACATCTTCACATAACTCATGGGCCTACCCGATTTTTGTAGCATCGCATATTTCAACTGACCTTATACTTCATAAGTGTTGACACTTCGTCAGTCCTGATGATAGATATATCCTCAAGCTCTTCTTTTGATGCTACTAGATTGTTCCACCCTTTACTTCTAGTTTGCATGGTTCTTCTGAGTGCATCCATTTTCTTTACTTAGGCGCCATGCCTGTCATGATCATTTGGGTTTTTGTCCTCCACTAACTCTCTTATTGGGCATTCTCAATTCCACCCTCAGGTTTTCCAATCAATACTCGATACCTAGGTACTTTCTTATGATTGATGGCGTCCCTACCTTAGAGTCTTCGTTTCCAAATCCATCCTCTCACCGGCTTATGACCATATCGCATTACTTTGGTTTGGGCTAATTCCTTATGGCCTACTTATCGACTCCTCAGACCTACCTGGAGGAGTCCCTTCCTATTGGTTCTATCCTCTACTCCCGCCACTTGGGTAGAGGTCTTTATCCATGAAGTTTCATATCCCATATCTTTTCACCCTTCCTAGAAGATTCTCTCTTAATATCTCCCAACCCTCCTTTTTGGAATTCTCATCCAAGGACTTTCCAATTACTACAGTCTCCCTTTGGGTATTCTGTACTGCACCTTATGCTTTGTTGATCAAGGATGGCTAACCTATCTTCTTGACTTCTATTTTAGGACTAGGGTCTGACGCTTTTCTTTTTTGACTCTAAGGTTTCATGACCTGTCTTATTATGACACCCCTTACTTCCACTTCCCTATTTACCCTCATTCTCTTAGAATTCTAGGGGTTTCTTGGCTCCCTTGTCTAGGGGCATCTTATATAGGCCAAGTTTTTTCCCTTACATAAGAGAATTTCGATTTCCAGACTTTGGTTCCTAGAGTACTTGACTTCTTTCTATCTTCCTAAGGATTATACTACTGAGAATCGTTTCCATCGTCCTCCATTTTCTTCATACGTGAGTGTAAAAAAATTTATTCTTTAACTGATTATGCCACAACTATGGCATATTACATCAGTTGAATAAAAGATTCTATCCAATCACCCACCAACCTAATTTCCCATGCTAACCGACCAATAGTTTAGCACAAGAGTATTGCAAGACTTTGCATCAGCTAGCCTGATGCATCTAGTGGATCTTCTTGGTGGGCTGACACCACCATGTACCTCCCACACGTAGGCAATGGTTCATATTGGGTTCCTCATATGAGGAGGAAGATGACGTGCTTGCTGCTCCTCTAACCCTTACTTTGTGGGTGATGTCGACCCCGAACTTGTTCAAGACAGTGGTCTCATATGCGTATGTACATTGCATGTGGTTCACCGTACATGAGTCACCTTGAATCGGGGGTAGCTTATGGAAGACTCCCACGTAGTTAGTGTAGGCCTCCCAAAAGTTTCTTTTTGCTTCCTCTCGGGCCTGGGTTAGATCTGAGCCTCGTGGTCAAGAGGTCTCACCTTCCACCGAGTGTTAGGAGGTCCTTCTTTGAGGTTCCCTTCATGGAACGTACTCTTTCTCAGCTGCTACCCTTTGCTCGATGGCATCCCTCCAGGGAATGTATTCCTCGTTCATGTTTTCATTCATGTCTCTTTGAAAGGGTTTTGGGGCTTAATGTTTAAAGTTTTAAGGACTCGTTAGGAAAACCACGCTATGATACCACTCAAGTTGTCACATCGCGATCCAGCTTGGTTGGGATCCTGTGATCAATCCGCCATCCTTCCATGAACTATCTCGGTGTCTCTATCTCAATGGTTTAAGGAAGGTAAAGGCGTACCTATACATGTTTTCCATAACAATTGAAAATTTTGGAGTTACAATATAAATTGTACCTTGAGGGTTCGAGCCTTCACTCGGTCTTTAGTTCTACCTAGTTCCACCCTTTTTCTTGAAAGGGTGAAAGGAGGGTAATGAGTATACAACTCAATGAGGGGAAAGTATTTGATTAGTCATATATGTTTATTTCATTATCTTTTTCCCATTATCCATGAAAGTTCCATCCATCAACCACCCTTTTTATCATAAAAAGGGATCAGACCATTGCATCATAGTCCATTACTATTCCACTTGTGGACTAGAGCGCATTTATTGTTCACCCTGATAAAGGCCATTGACCTCTACCTTGAGTCTGAGTGAATTTCAATTGTCTGACCCTCAAATCCTATCCATGCTTCATGTCTGTAATGTCGGACGAGACCACTTCCCCCTCCGAACTAGGTCTCAGTGCGCATGAAGCTCCTAGAGCTTCTTGACATATTGGAGGATGAACTGCCCTTATGTTCCATGGGTTGTCCAACAGCCTTTAGAACCACCACTACCCCATATCGGGCTACTCGATGGTTCCGCATCTCATGCATGCACAATCAATAATTTTATCAATTATGACCCTTATCTTCGGGCCACCGACCCTGCGGTATCCTAGATCGGCTTTGGCCCCGCGCTTACCAGCACAACGAGTTCGATGACCAATAAGCCCAACAACACAACCTTGGGCTTAGTAGGTGCATCACATAATTATTCATTATGAAAGTTTTACTGAACTCATTACTTACTAATTCTCAACGAGCCTATACTTGTGCCCACGTGCATCATTTAGCCCACTCCCGAAAATAGCACCCAATTATTTAAGTAGGGTCAACCAGTCACGGGAGAATAATTATAGAAAAATTGTAAATCCGGTTCCTTTAAAGATAAGAAAACAAGAAAAAGAACCGGATGATTAAAAAGAGAAAACCGAGTCGATTAACGAACCAAAACCAATAAAGAAAGGGTAAAATGGGAAATTTGAAAAACCCAAGTGACTCAAAGAGTTATAAAAATCATGGAAAGGTACCATGGAGCAAATTGGAAGATGAAACCGAACTGGTTCATGTTGAACTGGACCTGAACCAAATTAAATTGGATTGAACCAGTTTGAACCATACATGAACCGATTTCTAAATTCATATTTCTTGTTGGCTTAAAATGATCAAATTGAAAAATTGAAGCCACTAAGAGAGAGAAAATGAATTTAGATTAATTTGAAAATTTTTAATTTTTAGAAAACATGTTGAATCAGGCCTAAACCGACCAATTTTTGTCATTGAACCCAGTTGGATCGGTCGGGTTAAGTTCAAAACAACGTCATCTACTTCCTCAGGATGATAGCAGTGTTCATCAGTTCAAAAACTTTCCTTCTCTGGTGATGGAATATCCTCTCTAATCAGGGCATTTTTGGATGAGGATAAGCTCGACAAAAATGGAAAGTGGTTGGGCAGAGGGTCCCTAAGCTCCCTATATAAAGGGATCCTCTCCATTCATCATCCACACCACTCAAATCGCCATTCTCTCTCAACTACTCCATTTTTCGACGAAGCTCGAACTAGTGCTTCGATTTGGGCACTTTTCTTAGCCTCAAAAGGCAAGGTCGAGTCCTAGAGACTCTAGGGGAAGTCAGCTACCTAATAGTAACCTCCTTTCAACTCGAGGACTGTCGGAGAAGTGCCAGCGGAATCAAACTGTAAACCCTATTACTTTAAGGATAAGAAAAACGGGAAAAGAACCGACCATTTCAAAAGATCAAACTAAGCCAGTTTATGAACCATAACCGATAAAGAAAGGGTAAAATGGGAAATTGACAAATCTCATGTGACTCAAAGAGTCATAAAAATCATGGAAAAGAACCATGGCCAAACAATTCACTTATTAAGTTTTATGGCACATATATCATGTTCGTTTATGAGCTCCTGCTTGTGCCAACTAGCCTTGGGCCCACTGCACGAGATTTTCAAAATCGGGCATTTAGCCCCCAAGTTCCAAAATCGAGGCCCCTGGCCTATCAGAGCTATTCGAGCTCCCGTCGAGAAGGTCTCCCAAATTGTTTAAGCATTGGCACACAGTCAGGGGAGAGAACTTCCGACAAAAATAGGTTTTTACTGTCCACCATACCGACCGGTATAAGGACATCTCCGTTCATAACCGATGAACGGATTTTCAACTTCCTTCGAGGAAGTCTCATCATACCAACCGGGTATGAGCTTTACTAAGAACACTTCCCAGGAGGTTACCCATCCTCACACTACTCTAAGATAAGCACGCTTAACTTTGAAGTTCTTATTTAATCTAGTTCACCTAAACCAATTTGGTTTTTGTTTTCTATTTTGTCTTAAATTTCTTTTTCAATGTTGAATAAATTCTTTGGATCAACCGAAAATTGTAAATTTTCATATTGCTTATTTCCAAATGTAAACTGCTTTGGTTTTTCTTATTTGGTTTAACCAGTTCTTTTCCCGGTTTTCCTTAACTCAAATGTGTGGGGTTTACATGCCCAATTGTTCCTTTGTCTAGTTATTCTCTTCATTGTTGAAACCCTTTGCTCAGCATTCTTTCGAGCATTACGTAACTGATTTCACGGGTTTTAGTGTTATTACTCCTTCGTCCTATTTTGATCCTTCCTTCATCCATTATTTATTACAACTTCGGTCCAAGTTATGTTTGACCTTGTCATACTCACAAACACACTCTTCCTTATTTGAGTCACATTTTTCTTCAGGACTGTTGGGCTTACGTATCTCTTACAGCATGACAATGCTCCAAAATCTGTCTTTGATCATTAAAATTTTAGAACACTTCCTTATTGGGTGTTCCCAACCTTTTGACCTTTTAAGGATTGAATAACTTTATCCTTCTTTTCACTGGGTAATATTCCTTGACTACCTTTATCGTTATCTAGTCATCCCTCATACCTTGACAAAATGTCTTACACAACCGTGTTGGCTTTCCTTACCCACTCGTTCTTTTCCAACTTCCTTGTTGGGTCTTTCTGGTGCAAGTCATTGGATTTCCTGATGACTTACCGACACACTGGGATTCTTCCCTTCTTATGTCTTTCTTCATTTTTGGTGACGTCCTTTACTCAAGGATTTTCCTTTTCCTTAAACTCACTCTCATTTACTTGTGACCATTTCATGATTCCATTGTTTTTAGGGAGTTCTCCTTTAATGATTTTCATTCTCTACTATGCCCTTCAAGGTAGAGATTTCCCCTTTAGGTGTTAGATGTTCGAATTTCTTACTACTCCTTGAAGGTTTCCTTCCTTCACATTCTTATACTCTTTTAAATTTGGGCTTTTGTCCACCTTTAAACATTTGCTGATCGCCGGGTCTTATTTCATGTACTCAACACTATGCCCGCTCTATTATCCTTCTTTAGAGTGTAGTCTCCACTATTTCTCGGTCCTTCCTATGGTTTCATTTATTCTCCTTGACCATCCTGTTGCTACTAGTTGCTTCCTCCTTTTCTAGATTCATCAGAAATCTCTAATTGGCTTCTTTGCTCTTCCAAATCATGTAATACTTTGGCCATCCCAACATATACTTAACCACTTATGGTTCTTCATGAGGTTCTTTATGTCAGTTTAAGCCTCTTAGGATCCATCTGGTGATTCCTTAGCTTTGGGACTTCCCTTTTTGAGGTCTCACTTTCTACCTGTATCTTCATCTCGGTTCAACTTCTTAATGCTTCTTGAAGGCTTTTATGTCTTCCCTTCTTACACCCTTCTAAGGTTGGTAGTTGTTTCCCGCTCTTTATCCTTCACTTTCCTCCATTTCTTTTTTGCTCCTTATCCACTCTTCGAGGAGCTCCTGATGATAGATCAGTTCCTAGCACCCTTTATGTCCAGCCTTATAGACCTTGGGCTCTATTAAGTGAGTGTGGACCACGACCAATCTTGATATCATTGGTTATTTTCTCCTTACCCTCTTCTGAATTGAAGGGCTTACTTTTCCAAGGTTTTCCGAATGTTCATTCCTCTATTTCTTATGATGGTTAGCCCACCCACTTTCACTTGTCACTGCATCATTTGATGCTATTTCCTACTTACCCATTCCTTGGGTTTAACTTTCCCCTTGGGTCCTCTTAATGTGCTTCCCTTAATTCTTTTACCTCGACGTGCACTTCATCTCCTCATCCTTTGTCACTTGGTCCATTATTTCATTGTTGGAACATGTATGCCTTCCTAGGGTCTCCTTCCTTGGGAAAGGCTCATGCACTTATTTGCTCCAAGACCTCTTTGGGCGGGACTTACTAAATTCTCCTTATGGCTTGAGTGTAATTATCATTTCATTTTCGGCCATTTATTTCTTCAAGTGTTTTCTTCATCCTTCCTTTCCACCATTCTGGCCTTTCCACTTCCCCCTTCCTTGCAAGGTTAGTCTACAAACCTACTTGACTCCTCTATTTTTCCAAAGTAGATCATACCTTACTATCTTGAGGCATTCTAGTTGCTTTTCATCATTCAACTTGTCTTCTATGGAGTAGGTGTTTTCTTCTTTGCTCCTAGGTGGTTTTTAGTGCTCGTTAAGGAAAAATTCCCTTTATTTATATTCTACAATTTTTGGGTTTTCTTAAGGTCCTACCCTTGATCTTCTTTCTGTGATCCTTACTCAAGCAATTGAGGCATACTACCGTATTATTAAGGAACAGATAAATTTTTCAGAAACTCATAATCATATTTATTGAAGTAAAAGTACAGTTGTGAGGTTTTAACGTCTCTTAAGAGAGATTGTTACAATGATAGGTTGGGGAATACTCATTACTAAACTATGGTCTAGAGGGATTTCTTCCTAGGTGAGATTGGGTTCCCTAGCTGCAATTGTGGTTCTTGTAATGTTATCCCTTTGTACTTCTATAGGGGTGGAGGTATCCTTATTGGAAGGGTATCATTTGGATTCCTCATCGTGTGGGACAATTTCATGCTATGTGTCCCACCCTCCTACACTCATAACAAATCCTCTCAAGTCTTGTCCTCTGAAATGTCGGGCATCTTCTAATGTAGTTTCCCCATTGCCCAGATCTTTAAAAATTCATCTCCTTGCATGGATCTTTATGGTTCCTCCTATACTTTGAGCATTGTGGGGTCTTTCTAAGGGGTTGCTGAGGGTTCAATGCCTTGTCGTCCTTAAGCCTGAACACCTTGGAGGCTTTCTTGTTGAGTCCTCTTCGACTCGGGATTACCCCAAGGGTCCTTCTATACTCTTGGTTTATTTTCTCCCTTGGGATGGGTTTTCCCTAGCTTTAGTCCTCCCTATGGTAGCGTAGGTTTATTTGGCTACTTTTCTTGGAGCCATCTAAAAATTTTAAGATCAATCCTATTAGTTACTATATTTTCTAGTCTTGATTATGTATTCGAAGAAATAGTTTCTGATATCACTCAAGTTGTCACACCCCGACCGGGTTTGGTCGGATCCACGTGAGCAACCTGCCACTCTCTCGGTTTATTAAGGGTTTTTCCATTCTTTAAATTATCAGAAGTAAGACGTCCTTTAAACCTGTACCTTTGCTAGAATAGAATAAATCAAAACTGCATGAAATTTAAAACTTCACATACCTATCTTGAAGGTGTAGTTATCTGGTGTCTTTGGGTAGATTTTCCCTAGGTTACTTGAAAAGGGATATAAGGGAGGGGGTGAGTACAAAGACTCAGTGAATGGATTTTTAAAATTTACTCTTACGAAAAATGTTTGAATCGAAGTGAGCTAGACTCCTTATTTCTTTTAAAACCATTCATCCTTAAAAATCTTAGTTTTTATAGTCATTTCTTGTTACCACGGTGTATTTAACAACCAACACACGTCCTTCATCATGAATGTAAACCTCGCTCTTTTGTGTTAAGGAAAATCAGGAAACAAATCGATCAAATCGAGTGAGAAAATTGAATTGGTTCACAAACCCGATCATTTGCGAATGGGCAATTTGGAAATTTACAACTCCTAGATAATCCATAAAACCTTGGAAAAAAACCTTAGGACAAATTCGAAGAGAAAAACCAAACCGATTTAGATGAACCAAATCCAACTAGATTGAACCAGTTTATGAACCGAGTCAGTTCATGAACCAGAACCGATAGAGAAAGGGCAAACCGGGAAATTTATGGATCTCGAGTGACTCATAGAGTCCCAAAAGTCATGGAAATGGATTAGAGAATGAATTGGAGATGAAAACCAAATCGGTTCAAGTGAACTGGATTGAACTGGTTTGGACCATTTTAAACCACTATTGAACCAAATTCTAAATTCATTTTTCCAAGTTGCTTAAAAAAATTCAAATTTGAGATTTGAGGCCACCATTGGATAGAAATTGAATTTAGATTAATTTAGAAATTTTTAAAAATGAAAAACTCGGTCGAATGGGGGGTGAACCGGCTGGTTTAAGCTTTGAACCCGGTTCGGTTCGAAATAGTGTCGTCTTCTTCCTTCAAATGACAACACTATTCACTCACCGAAAAATCGCACAGTGCCGGCGAATCTGAAAAGTCTTCGGCTAGGGAGTTTCAAGCAATGAATGACCACCATTATGGTGCCAATCGTATGGCCAAGAAGTCCCCAAGCTTACTATATAAAGAGCCCATCCCCATTCATCCTCTCCACACCTGAAAAGCTCACTCTCTCTTAGCTGCTTAGTTTTTCGGTGAAGCTAGAACCAGAGCTCAGATATAAGGTAATTTCTAAGCCAAATAAGGTGAGGTTAGGTTCTTTAGAACCGGGGAGAAGTCAACTACACGCCTATAGTCTTCGTTTGCTCCGAGGGTCATTGGAGAAGCGCCGACGTGATGTAACAGTGAAGCAGCTCCAGTGGACCGAAGCTGCCCTATTTCGGCTGAGCTAAAATTGGCCAATTCGAGCCCTCCTTAGGCTAAACCAAGCCCTCTCAACACTTCCTCAGCCTTCCAAGGCCAAATTAGGACTAAAAGGTAAGCCAATTCAGCTTCCCTCTACAATTTTCGACCGGTGCTAGAGAGAGAACCGAAAGAATTTTGATGATGAAATTCTAACTTAATTAGGCATCAATTGATGCAATTATTGATTTTAGGATGAACCTTAGGACGAGAGCTATCTGCCTAGATAGAAAGTTCAGACTGTTGCGCCCTCACCGATGATAAATCAAAGCTTTCTCCCTCTACAATTTATTTTTTGGTGAAGCTCCATTTAAGCACATTCTAACATCAAAACTTGTGATTCAAAGTGCTATTGAATCGTATGAAGATATAGGATCTCAATTTTAACTTCAATTTCAACAATTAGATGTGTTTGATCGGTCAATTTGATGAAATCAAATTCAGTTGTGTTAAGGAGTTGAAATTGGGGGAAAATTTTGGGAAATTGGGGATTTTAAATAATTCGAAGGACCAAGATGCAATTTTATAAAATTGAGGGCATGATAAGAATGTTAGAGGGCCAATTGATGTGAAACTATTTTCGTAAAGGAAGGGCAAAATGGTAATTTTGGAAAAGTTAGGGGACCAAATTAGAAATTTGGGAAATTAAACCCCTTTCCGTGAAATTGAATAAATTGAGGTCCCAAGGGGAATTTTAAAAGTTTTGGACTCAATTTGAGGAAAAACCATCATTAGGGACTTAAAGTTAAAGAAAACTAACTTTAGGGACCTAATTGCAAATAAATAAAAGTTTAGTTTTCTCATTCATTTGGAATGAATGAAAGCTATTAGGCTGAGGGATAATGAACCGAGATGTTTATATCGTGTAAGAACACGAGATACCGAGATCGCCAGCAAGGACAAGCTTGCGTGAATACAAAGAACCGGTCTAGTGGAATTCACTAAATTAACGGGTGAGTGGGACTTTTAACATCATACCCGCTAGGTTGATGAGCAAATTAAGCTAAAAACTACTTACCGGTTGTGAGTGGGATTTTATATCATACCGAGTTGGGAATGATAAGTACCTCAAAATGAAAACCCACTATTTAGTGGTATTTTAAACATAACAACTTAGAGAAGTGATGTGAAAATCATGCGGAAAAACTACTTATCGATTGTAAGTAGATCATACCCGGTTGGTATGATGAAACTTCCTCAAAGGAAGTGGAAAACCCATTCATCAATTATTAGCGGAGATGTCGTCATACTCGGTTGGTATGATGGATAGTTGAAAATATATTTTTGTAAGAAGTGCTCTCCCCTGACTATATGCCAATGCTTCAATGATTTGGGAGACCTTTTTGACAGGAGCTCTAATAACTCTTATAGGTCGGGGGGCCTCAATTTTGGAACTTGGGGGCTATTATGCCCGGTTTTGAAAATCTTGAACAAGTGGGCCAAAGGCCAGTGGGCACGAGCAGGAGCTCATAAATAAACATGAGATATGTGCCATAAAAATTTAATAAATGAATTATTTGGCCATTGTACCAAGACAAGCCCGATATATTTAGTCAAATGGTGGCAGTGCGACTCGACAGGTCTCTGGACAAGTCAAGACAGACACCTGCAGTTTGAGTTGAAGTCAGGGCCATTGAACTAATGGCACCACAGATTATATGGCATGATAAGAAAATACTAATTGTGCATGCATTGTGATTACGGGACCTTCAAGACGCCTAATAGGGGTAGTGATGCGTCCTAAGGGCCCTAGACGTACCAGGTGACCGTGCGAAATTTGGAGTAGCACCAAGCACATGAGACCGGGTGAGGACTGGATGAGGTCTCTGTACTCATACGGACACGGAGAATTGATTCAGGATTGAAGGTTAGATGTCATGTACATCCACTCATTCTCAAGCTAGAAGTGGACGTGCTTCTATATAGGTGGCCAGAAAAGTCACTCCGACGCCACTAGTGGGTTCAGTGGATGTACTGGCCTGCGAATGTATGTTTGACCTTCATGGTGAAGGATGTGTATTGGGTGATGACACACCGTGATTAATAAGAAATTGGTGATAAAAACTGAGATTTGAAATGAAAGGATTTTTGAAAGAAAAGAGTCTGGCACACTCCAATACAAATCTTTTTCCTAAGAGTTAAAAGTTTTGAAAACCCATTCACTTAGTAATCGTACTCACCCCCTCCCTTATAACCTTTTCAGGAAATTCCGGAAAGCCTATCCTTAAAGACCATCCACTAAGACGCATGTGAGATAGGTATGATAAATTTAAAATATTATGCAATTTTGATTTATGTTATTTTAGGAAAAGGTGCATGTTGAAAGGACGCCTTACTTTTTACGATTTATAATAAGGGGAAACCCTTTAATAAATAGGGAGAGTGGCGGGGTTATCACAGGGATTTGACCAAAATGGGTCGGGGCATGACAATGAAGGATAACTGTAAACCCCGTCCTTTGATAATGAGAAAATTGGGGAAAGAACCAGTCAGTTTTAAATTTTAAAACCGAATTGGTCTACAAGATCAATTATTAAGGTCATTTCTAAACGAAAGAAGGTGAGGTCGGGTTCCTTAGAACTGAGGAGAAGTCAGCTACATGGTGGTGACATCAATTCGTTCTGAGAGTCACCGGAGAAGTGCCAACGTGATCGAACAGTGAAGCAGCTCCGGCAGACTAAAGCTGCCCTATTTAGACCAAGTTGAAATTGGCCAGTTTGAGCCCTCCTCAGGCCAAACCAAGCCCTCCGAACACTTCCTTAGTGCTCTCATGTACGAATTAGGATGGAAAGGTAAGCCAATTCGGCTCCCCTCTACAATTTCCATCGGTGTTAGAGAGAGAGTCGGCCAAATTTCAATGATAGAATTCTAATCCAATTCAACATCAATTGATGTCATTCTTGATCGTAGGAAGAACCTCAGGAGGAGAACTACATGCCTAAATAGAAAGCTCAAACTGCTACGCCCTCACCGGTGAGTAATCGAAGCTTTCTCTCTCTACAGTACATTTTCCAACGAAGCTCTATTTTAGTTCGTCCTGGTGTTAAAACTTGCGATTCAAATTGCTAGAGAATTGTATGAACATGTAGAAACTCAATTTCAACAATTGGAAGTGTTTGATCAGTCAATTTGAAGAAATCAAATTTGATTGTGTTAAGAAGTTGAAATTAGGGGGAAATCAGAGAAAATTGGGGATTTTCGAAAATTCGAAGGACCAAAATGCAATTTCCTAAAACTGAGGGTCAATTGGGCATGATAAAAATGTTAGAGGGCCAATTGAGGAATTTCAGAATTTTTGGGGTAAAATTTACCATTTTTGTAAAGGAAGGGCAAAATGGTAATTTTGGAAAAGTTGGGGGGACCAAATTGGAAATTTGGGAAATTAAACCCCTTTTTGTGAAATTGAATAAAGTGAGGTCCCAAGGGGAATTTTAAAAGTTTTGGGACTCAATTTGAGGAAAAACTGGCATTAGGGACTTAAAGAAAAATAAATTTAGGGATGTAATTGCAAATAAATAAAGGTTTGATTTTTCTAATTCATTTGGAATGAATTAAGGCTATTAGGTCGAGAGATAATGAACCAAGATGTTCATATTGTGTAGAAACACGAAGTATCAGGAACGCTAGTAAGGACAAGCTCGCGTGAATACAAGAAACTGGTCTAGTGGAATTCATTGCATTAACGGGTGAGTGGAATTTTATATCATACCCGGTTGGGGATGATAAGTGCCTCGAAATGAAAACCCACTTCCAAGTAGTATTTTAAACATCACAACTTAGAGGAGTGATGTGAAAATCATGCGAAAAAAAACTACTTACTAGTTGTAAGTAGATCATACCCAGTTGGTATGATGAAACTTCCTTGAAGTTGAAAACCTGTTCATTGGTTATAAGCGAAGATATCCTTATATTTTGTAGGAAGTGCTCTCCCATGACTGTGTGCTAATGCTTAAACGATTTGGAAGACCTTCTCGATAGGAGCTCAAATAGCTCTTATAGGTCGGGTCCTCGATTTTGGAACTTGGGGGCTATTATGCCCGGTTTTAAAAATCTCGAACAAGTGGGCCATAGGCCTGTGAGCACGAGCAGGAGCTCGTAAACAAACATGAGATATGTGCCATAAATCTCTAATAAATGAATTGTTTGGCCATGGTACCAAGACATGACCTACATATTCAGTCAACTAGTGGCAGTGCAGCATGACAGGTCTCCGAACAAGTCTAAACAAATAGCTACAGGTTGAGTTGAGGGCCAGGACCATTGGACCAGTGGCACCACAGATTATATGGCATGATAAGAAAATATCATTTGTGCATGTACCATGATTTTGAGACCATCAAGACACCCAAGAGGGGTAGTGATGCATCTGTCCTAAGGGCCCTGGACGACCAAAGGAGTATAAGGGCAATTCATCGTATCAGGTGACCGTGCAAAATTTGGAGTAGCACTAAGCGCATGAGACCAGGGTGGGGACGAGATGAGGTCTCTATCCTCGTACCAACACGAAGAATTTATTTTGGGATTAAGGGCCGGATGTCATGTACATCCACGCATTCTCAGGGTAGAAGTGGACATATTTCTATCTAGGTGGCCGGTAAAGTTGCTCCGACGCCACAAGTGGGTTCAGTAGACGTGTTGGCATGCGAATGTGTGTTTGACCTTCATGATGAAGGGTGTGTGTTGAGTAATGACACACCGTGATTCAATAAGGAAATGGTGGTAAAACATGAGATTTGAAAATGAAAGGATTTTTGAAAGAAGGGAGTCCAGTACACTCCAATACAATTCTTTTCCTCAAAGTTAATTTTTAGAAACCCATTCACTGAATTGTAGAACTCCCCTCCCCCCTTTCTATCCTTTTTTAAGAAAAGAGATAATGACTACAAATAATATCAAGTCTTACCCTCTGTTAGATATGCTTAAATTTTCCTTAAGCTTGCATTTTTTTTATATATGTCTTTCTAGGGAACAAAGTCGAAATTACACTTGGCTCATCTCGAGTTAAAGTCGGAGGAAACCTCTTGAACCGAGAGAGCAGTGGGTTGTTCACGGGGATCCAACCAAACTGGGTTGGGGTGTGACAACTAGAGTGGTATCAGAGCCTAGTTCCCTTGAAACAATATCAATATTATGCTCTGATATTAACTCAACTCTAAACTATTGTGTAGGAAGGAAAGTCCCTAGGAAATTTGTAGAAAAATCCAATCCTTCCCCCATAATCGTGAAAAAGACATCCAAACCAAGGGAGGAAGCCGTTCAAAGGTTGCTAAAGGACAAAAAAAGGGTGCCCAAGGACATGGTAGAAGACTACTGGAAACTAGTTGGAGCCCTATTAAAACTAGAAGGTATCATATACTGTCCTCCTAGACAAGAAGAACCAGCAATACCTCCTATAAGTCCAACTCCTCCTCCTCCAATGCCACAACAACCGAAGAGGAATCCCACTAAGAAAGAGGCATGGGATAACTATTGGGATGCATGTGCCACTTCATGAAGGTCCACCAAGTACCTCCACCCACCCAACCTAACTTCAACTCATCTCAATGGGTGAAGTGGACTTATGAGCATGAGGTGGAAGTACTAAGGCGGTACGGATTGGAGGCCATACATGGAATTTGCCCTATTAAGGAGCACGAAGGGACCCCAATCAGTTCCTCAAAGCCTTCTGATCAAGAGTCCCATAATCGTTCTAGGGTTAACTCTAGCCCTATGACCCCAAGGGATTAGGGGGTAGAGAACTCTTGTAATAAGCCAAATTATGGCAAGATTTACTGAATAAATGAAAGTGGAAGTTTATTAAAACTCCTAAGTTTCCTTGAGAAAATTTAAGTGTATGATAATAAGAGTTTAAATAAAAAAAGGGGGGAATCCCCCCAAGGAAGAATGGGTTATGGATAATTAAACTTAACCCTTAAGACTTACCTTAGAAACACAATAAATTCATCTGATGGAGATCCTAAGAAAAGGAAAAGAGTTAGAGGAGCAACCATCCAAGAGTTTGTGACTTTTGAGAGACCAAGAAGTTCTGAAAAATGAATATAAGGAAAACCCCGGGAAGAAGTATAACATCCCAAAAGAGAACCACAAGAATGGAAGCTGATCGATAAGGAAAAGAAATTAAGTATAGAATCCACCACAGGAAGATGGAGGGAAACTACAACAACAAGAAGTCCCAGGTGTAACAAATTAAAAGAACTAACATACAAATTCCTTAAAAATTCCAAAGGATAAGAGACGTGGAAAATAAAGTATGAGTCAAAGAAGGAAGAAAAAAAAAAGAGGTAGAAGAATCGTACCAGGTCCTTAAGTTAGGAGAAAAGTTTCCAAAGGATAGGGCGATCTAACACAAGAAAGTACGAGTGGTTAGGTGAGAGTATTGGAAGGTTGAGCATGATCTACTACAAGAAGGCCTAGAAAACTCAAAATAGGATCTTCAAAAAAATCCCATATAAGGAAATAACTTATTTGGAAGAGTAAAATGAAGTCTAACCAGAGATGGGGAATAGTGGAAGAATACACCCCAACCAAGACAAAAAAGGAAATACCAGGGATATAAAAGTATGAAAGGTTTGAACACAATGAGGATTAGAGACCCCCCCTCAACGGAATAGGCGAATATTGAAGTGAGTGGAAATGAAGCAAGATCAACAGAAGGTACTCCTGGATTCAAAGAGTAAGAATAAGTTGGTGAAAATATACTTCAGAAATTTAAGGATTTCAATAGTAGAACTAGAACGAAATACGGAGGGAAAGAGAATGTAAAGCTCATCAGAGAAAGAAATCTTTGAAAGACATTGGTGTGCCAAGGAGAGAAAGTGAAATCAACAAAATAAGCAAGAGAATAATTCCTCAAGAATAAGATAATGGAAAGGAAAGAGTCATGTACAAAGAGAAAGAAATTACCCAATTCATGACTTAGAATTAGCTGCAATAGTGTTTGCCCTAAAAGATATGGTGATACTACCTTTACGGGATTAAGTGCAGGATATACACATATCACAAGAGCCTTAAGTACTCCCTAACTCATAAGAAGTTAAATCTCCTTTAGGGGAGTTGGTTGAAATTGGTGAAGGATTATGATCTTGAAATAGGATATTACCCCGAAAAGACTAATGTGGTAGCTGATGCCTTAAGTCGCAAGTATCAAACTAAGACGACACAAGTTAAGACAACTTACCTACCCTTGTTACAACAATTGGGAAGGATGGAGGTGGATATGAGGATAGACAAGCAGGAAAAATGCTTGGTGGGAAATGTGGCGGTAAGACCCAGTCTAACCGAGCATATTAAGGCTCAACAAATGACTGATAAAGAACTCCAGTATTATTTGGATCTAGTAAACAGAGGAAGGAAACCAGATTACAACGTGCGAGGTGACAAAATACTAACCTATAAGGGTAGGGTATGTGTGCCTCAAGATAAGGAGTGAAAAAGATTAATTCTAGAAAAGGCATATGATTCGGTGTATGCTGTGCATTCAAGCAACTAAGATATATCGCACCCTCAAACAAGGATACTGGTGGAAGGGTATGGAGAGGGACATTGCAAAATATGTAGCCAATGTTTGAAGAAGGATACTCGTGAGTTGTAAATTTCCTAATTTGCTCATTCCCTTATGATCGGGTTTATGAACCAATTTGGTTTTTCTCACATGGTTTGACCGGTTCTTTTTATTTTTTAGTTTTCCTTAACTCCAAAAGGCGGGGTTTACAATGGGAGTATGGGGCAATGCATAGATTATCAGAAGTTGAACTAGGTTACCATAAAGAATAAGTACCTACTTCCAAAAATCAACGACTTGTTTGACCAGCTAAAAGGGGTAGTCTACTTCTCCAAGATAGACTTTCGGTCAAGATACCACCAACTCAAAATTCGAGAGGAAGATATCCCTAAGAACAACTTTCAGTCTCGATACATACACTAGGAATTTTGGGTGTGCCTTTCGGCCTAACCAATGCCTCTGCAGCCTTCATGTATTTGATGAACTGAGTGTTTCAGCTTCACTTGGACAAGTTTGTGATTGTGTTTATAGAAGACATACTTATATACTAATGAACTAGGCTAGAGTATGAAGAACATCTGGCTATCACCATGAAGACACTACGAAATAATCACTTATATGTAAAATTCCCCAAGTGTGAGTTATGGTTGCAGGAGGTAGGGTTCTTAGGGCACATAATGTCCACAGATGGAGTCAAGGTGGATCCGGCGAAGGTGGAAGCCATATCTGATTGGAAGGCACCCAAGAATTCCTCTAAGATACGTAGTTTCTTGGGATTGTCAAAGTACTACAAACGTTTTTTTAGAGGATTTCTCTAAGATAGCTACCCCTTTGATCCATCTCACAAGGAAAGGAATGGAGTATAAGTGGGTTAAAAGCTGTGAGAAATCCTTCCTGGAGTTGAAGACCCGTTTAACAATGGCACCCATGCTCTCTTTGCCTGATCCAAATGTAGGGGAGTATACAATCTATAATGATGCATCCAGACAAGGACTTGGGTGTGTATTAATGCAACAAGGAAAGGTTTTCGCCTATGCCTCATGAAAAATAAAGGTACATGAGAGGAACTACTCTACCTACGACTTAGAGTTACCCACAATAATGTTTGTCCTCAAGATTTGGAGACACTACCTATACGGGGTTAAGTGTAGGATATATACCGATCACAAGAGTCTTAAGTACTTCATAACTTAGAGAAAGTTGAACCTCCACCAGAGGAGATGGCTAGAGTTGGTAAAGAACTATGACCATGTGATAGAATACCACCCCGGGAAGGCCAATGTGGTGGCAAATGCTCTAAGTCGCAAATATCAAATTGAGGCGGCACAGATAATGACAAGCTACCTGCCCTTGTTGCAGCAACTGAGAAGAATGGAAGTGGACCTTAAAGTAAACAAAGGAGAAAGAAGTCTCTTGGCTGACCTAGTAGTAAGACCCATCCTAATAGAGCAAATAAAGGTCCATCATAAAGGGGATAAGGAACTCCAGCCCTATTTGGACCCAATTAAAGAAGGAACGAACCTGGACTACTACCTTCGAGGTGATGGAGTGCTGACCTACAAGGGTAGAGTGTGTGTGCCTCAAGACAAGAAACTGAAGAGATTAATATTGGAAGAGGCACATGACTTTGTCTACGTGGTGCATCCGGGCAGTACCAAGATGTACCGCACCCTCAAATAGGGTTATTGGTGGAGAGGAATCAAGAGGAATATAGCGGAATATGTAGCACGATCCTTGTCCTATCAGTAGATTAAAGATGAACACCAGAAACCTTCAGGACTGCTACAACCCTACCAATCCCCGAATGGAAATGGGAAAACATCACTATGGACTTTATCATAGGACAACCTATGACTAGGAAGGGACGAGATGCAATTTGGGTCATTGTGGATAGATTGACCAAGTTTGCTCACTTCTTACCAATAAGGGTGATCAATTCGGTGGAATGACTAGTCGCTTTATACATAAGGGAGATTGTGAGACTTCATGGCGTTCTAGTAAGCATAGTGTCGGATAGAGACCCTAGGTTTACCTCAAGGTCTTGAGCTAGTTTACAAAGTGCCCTGGTAACCAAACTCCATATGAGTACGGCATTTCATCCTTAGACTGATGGAGAGTCTGAGCGGATGATCCAAACCCTATCAGATATGCTACGAGCATGTGTACTCACTATGAATAAGGGTTGGGAGGAATACTTATGCCTAACGGAGTTTGCCTATAATAACAATTATTAGGCCAATATTCAAATGACTCCTTATGAAGCCCTTTATGGACGATCGTGTTGTACCCCATTATTTTGGGAAGAGGTGGGAGAAAGTAAGCTAGAAAAGGTTGAGCTAATAGAAGATGCCACAGAGAAGATAAAAATCATAAGAAATCGACTTAAGGCAGCCCAAGACAAGCAAAAGAGCCATGTAGACCATTGGAGAAGGGACATAGAATTTGGTGTGGGAGACCAACTATTTCTCAAGGTATCCCCATGGAGAGGAATACTTAGGTTCTAGCAACGGGGAAAGTTGAAACCTAGGTACATCGATCCCTATACCATAGTCCAAAGGATAGGGCCAATGGCATATAAATTAGAATTGCCTTTGGACTTACAAAGAATACATGATGTATTCCACATCTCGGTAATCCAGAAGTATCAGTCTGATTCCAGTCATGATGTATTCCACGTCTCGGTAATCCAGAAGTATCACTTCGAGGAAAAGCTGGTACAAATCATTGATCAGAGAGAGAAAAACTTAAGGAACAAGAAAATTCCCATAGTCAAGGTTCTTTGGCAAAACGGACTAGTACAAGAGCAGACATGGGAAATCGAGAGTGTTGTAAGGGATGGGTACCCTCAATTATTTGAGATGTAAATTGTTTTGGGAGTTGTAAACCTCGTCCCTTTAAAGATAAGGAAATTGGGAAAAGAACCATTCATTTCAAAAGAGAAAATCAAGTCGGTTCACGAACCACAACCAATAAAGAAAGGGTAAAATGGGAAATTAACAAATCTTAAGTGACTCAAAGAGTCATAAAAATAATGGAAAAAAACCTTGGGACAAATGGGAAGAGAAAACCACACCAATTTAAGGTGAACAAGACATGAACCAAATTAAATCGTATTGAACCGGTTTGAACCATACTTGATCTAGTTTCTAAATTTATTTTTCTTGGTGCCTTAAAATGTTCAAATTGGGAAATTGAAGCTACCAATAGATAGAGAATGAATTTTGATTAATTTAATTTTTTTTAATTTTAAGAAAACCGGTCAAATTGGGCTTAAACTAGCCGATTTTCACCCTTGAACCCAGTCGGATCGATCCAGTATGGTTCAGAACAATGTCATCTTCTTCCTCAAGATGACAACACTGTTCATTAATGCATGAAAATTCTATCTTCGGCAAAGGTGTAACAGCTCTGATTAGGCCATTTTCAGGCGAGGATAAGCTTGACCAAAATGGAAAGTGGTCGGGCATAGGGTCAACGAGCTCCCTATATAAAGAGCTCCTAACCATTTATCATCGGCACCCCTCAAATTGCCATTCCCTCTCAACTACTCCATTTTCCGGTGAAGAACAAACTAGAGCTCCGACTTGGGCAGTTTTATTAGCCTCAAAAGGCGAGTTTTGAGTCTTATAGACTCAGGGGGAAGTCAGCTACCTAAGAGCAACGTCCTTTCAACCTGAGGACCGCCGGAGTAGCACCGGTGAAATCAAATAGTGAAGCTGCTCCCTAAGCTTGACATTTTCTAGATCTTCCTTATTTTGTTATGTTTATGATTTTATCGAGGTCCTACCTTCAGCCCTTTTTCCTTCCTACCACTTTGCTATGATCTCAAAAAGTTTCCTTCTATCTGTGGTTGAAATTACAAGCAGGAGTCATGTTACTTGGGATGGTATCCTTTTGAATTTCCTATAGTTGTGGGGTGTTTATTCTTGGAAAGTATTGTTCTAAATCCTAGTGGTGTGGGTCAGTCCTTCATTTCATGTCCTATTTCCTTTGTACTTTATAATAGGTTGTTCCTTGCTTAGTTACTCCAAAATTCTCCTACACTCCTTACCACGACGGTTTTCTTGTCATGCCTTTTTTGTATAATAATCTCCTTGATTTATTCCTTTATCCTTGATATCTGTAGTGTCTAGGGAATTGCAGTTTTGTTTGGTTACTTTTCTTGGGGCCATCTTCCTAACAAGATTACATCCTTTTGGGAGACAAGGTTTTTAGGAATTGGTAGTACTTCATTAATAGAGTAGTACAATATGTTGGATGTTTTGGTCCTATTAGAGAAAATGGTCACAAAATAACTAGGGAGCTATGAGATTCTTGATAAGCATCCTCCTATGTAAGGTTATATGCCTCTTTGGTGGCATTTATGGCTTCATGCTTGGCTTCCTTTATACTTAGAGTTGTGCCATCGATAGGTCCTAGCACCATTCTCCAGGATACTTCCCCATTTGGTTTTTTGAGATTTCTGCCATGCCTCAGGCATTTGGGAAGTTTCTAGGGTTGTCTTCCTACGAAGATAGGGTGTTGAGTAGACCCATTCCTAGTTTTCTTGGTTCCTCTCCTGGGAGCCATCTAAAAATTTTAGGATAAATTCTATTAGTTACCATATTTTCTAGTTTTGATTATGTATTCGAGGAAACAGGCTCTAATACCACTCAAGTTGTCACACATCGACCCGGTTTGGTCGTATCCCTATGAACAACCCACCACTCTCCCAGTTTATTAAAGGGTTTCCCCTTATTATAAACCGTAAAGAGTAAGGCATCCTTTAAACTTGCACCTTTTCCTAAAATAACATAAATCAAAACTGCACAATATTTTAATTTCATCACACCAGTCTAATAGGTGTCTTAGTTGATGGTCTTTAAGGGTAGGCTTTCCAGAATTTCCTGAAAAGGATATAAGGGAGGGGGTGAGTACAACGACTTAGTGAATGGGTTTTCAAAATTTTTAACTTTTAGGAAAAAGAATTGTATTGGAGTGTGCTAGATTCCTTTCTTTCAAAAATCCTTTCATTTCAAATCTTGATTTTTACCACCATTTCTTATTAACCATGGTGTGTCATCACCCAACAAACATCTTTCATCATAAAGGTCAAACACACATTCGCAGGCCAGCACGTCCACTGAACCCACTTGTGGCTTCGGAGCAACATTACCAGCCACCTAAATAGAAGCATGTTCACTTCTACCCTAAGAATGAGTGGATGTTTGCGACATCCAACCCTCAATCTTGAAATCAATTCTTCGTGTTCGTATGAGGACAGAGACCTCATCCCGTCCCCACCCCGATCTCATGCACTTGGTGCTACTCCAAATTTCACACGGTCACCTGGTACAACGAACTCCCCTTATACCCACTAGGTCGTCTAGTGCCCTTAGGACGCATCACTCCCCCTCTTGGGTGTCCTAATGGTCACCTAATCACAGTGGATGTACAAACAGTATTTTCTTATCATGCCATATAATCTGTGGTGCCACTGGTCCAACGGCCCCGACCCTCAACTCAACTTGCAGTTGTTTGTCTTGACTGGTCCGTTGACCTGTTATGTTGCACTGCCGCTAGTTGACTGAGTATGTCGGTCCTATCTTGGTACCATGGCCAAATAATTCCTTTATTTAAAGTATTATGGCATATAACTCATGTTTGTTTACGAGCTCCTGCTCTGCCAACTCGCCTTGGGCCCACTGTACGAGATTTTCAAAATCAGGTATATTAGCCTCCAAGTGCCAAAACCGAGGCCCCCAGCCTATAAGAGCCATTCAAGCTCCCGTCAAGAAGGTCTCCCAAATCGTTTATGTATTAGCACACAGTCAAGGGAGAGCACTTCCGACAAAAATATGTTTTCAGCTGTCCATCATACCAACCGGGTATAAGAACATCTCTGCTCATAATCGATGAACGAGTTTTCAACTTCCTTCAACAAAGTTTCATCATACCAACCGGGTATGATCTACTTACAACCAGTAAGTAGTTTTTCTACATGTTTTTTACATCACTCCTCCAAGTTGTGATGTTTTAAATACCACTTAGTAGTAGGTTTTCATTTCGAGGTACTTATCATCCCCATCCAGGTATGATATAAAATCCCACTTACAACCGGTAAGTGGTTTGCAACTTTAAGTTGTACTCATCATCCCAATCGGGTATGACGTTAGTAAACCCACTCACTCGTTAGTGCAGTGAATTCCACTAGACCGGTTCTTTGTATTCACGCAAGCTTGTCCTTGTTGGCATTCCCGGTACCTCATGTCCCTACACGATATGAACATCTCGATTCATTATCTCTCGGCCTAATAGCCTTCATTCATTTCAAATGAATGATAAAAATAAACTTTTATTTATTTGCAATTAGGTCCCTAAAGTTATTTTCCTTTAACTTTAAGTCCCTAATATCGGTTTTTCCTCAAATTAAGTCCCAAAACTTTTAAAATTCCCCTTAGAACATCAATTTATTTTATTTCACAAAAGGGGTTTAATTTCCCAAATTTCCAATTTGGTCCCCCAACTTTTCCAAAATTACCATTTTGCCCTTCCTTTACAAAAATGGTATGTTTCACGCCCAAAAATTCTAAAATTCCTCAATTGGCCCTATAACATTTTTATCATGCCCAATTTACCGTCAATTTTAGGAAATTGCATTTTGGACCTTCAAATTTTTAAAAAAGCCCAATTTTCCCCAATTTTTTTGTAATTCCAACTTCTTAACACAGCCGAATATGATTTCATCAAATTCACCGATCAAACATTTACAATTGTTGAAATTGAAGTTGAAATTGAGTTTCTACATGTTCACATGATTCTTTAGCAATTTTAATCGCAAGTTTTAACACCGGGATGATCTAAAACGGAGCTTCAATGGACAATGAACTATAGAGAGAGAAAGCTTCGATTACTCACTGGTGAGGGCACGACGATCCGAGCTTTCGATCTGGGCAGATAGCTCTCATCCTGAAGTTCATCTTAGAATCAAGAATCACATCAATTGATACCAAATTGAATTTGAATTTCATCATCGAAATTCTATTGGTACTCTCTCTAGCACTGGCCAGAATTTGCAGAGGGGAGCCAAATTAGCTTACCTTTCAATCCTAATTTGGTCGTGGCAGGGCTGAGGAAGTGTTGGGTGGACTTGGTTTGGCCTGAGGAGGGCTCGAAATGGCCGATTTTAACTCGGCTGAAATAGGCCAGCTTAGGTCCGCCGGAGTTGCTTCACTATTCCATCATGCTAGTGTTTCTCCGGCAAACCTCTGAGCAAACGGAGACTACATGCGTGTAGCTGACTTCTCCCCAATTCTAAAGAACCCGACCTCGCCTTCTTTGGCTCAAGAAAGACCCTATATCAGAGCTCTAATTCGAGCTTCACCAAAAAACTAAGCAACTGAGAGAGAGTGAGCTTTTCAGGTGTGGAGAGGATGAATGGGCAGGGGGTCTTTATATAGGAAGCTTGGAGACTCCTTGGCCATCCAATTGGTGCCTTTTATGTCAGGCATTGATGGCCAGAAATGTATTGAACGGAGACACTATTCCAGTTTCTGTCACGTTTCTTCTTCGCCGATGCTGCTTCAATTTTTCGGTGAGTGAATAGTGCTGTCATCTGGAGGAAGAAGATGACACTGTTCCAAATCGGACCGGACTGGTCCGAACTGTGTTCGCACATTAAACCGGCCGGTTCACCCCTCATTCGACTGAGTTTTTCAAATCTAAAATTTTTTAAATTCATCTAAATTCATTTTCTATCCAATGGTGACCTCAAATCTCAAATTTGAATTTTTTAAGCCACCTAGAAACATTAATTTAGGATCGGTTCAATAGTGGTTCAAACCGATCCAAACCGGTTCAGATCTAGTTCACCTGAACCAGTTTGGCTTTCATCTCCAATTCCTTCACAAGTACATTTCCATGACTTTTGTGACTCCTTAGGTCACTTAGGGTCCACAAATTTCCCGGTTTACCATCTCTCTATAGGTACTGGTTCATATACTGGCTCAATTCTTAAACCGGTTTAATCCGGTTCGGGTTCGGTTCTCCCAAACCAGTCCGGTTTTTTCTCTCCCACTATGTTCTAAGGTTCCTTCCCAAGGATTATGAATCTCTTCAAGTCACAAGGGATCCATAAATTTCCCTGTTTTCTCTTTTTTTATCAGTTCTGGTTCATGAACTGACTCGGTTCCTAAACCGGTTCAATTCAATTGGATCCGATTCATTTAAACTGGTCTGGTTTTTCTCTTCCAATTTGTCCCAAGGTTCTTTTCCAAGGTTTTATGAACCCTTTGGATCACCCGGGAGTTGTAACTTTCCAAATTGCCCATTTCCAATTGATCGGGTACGTGAATCGATTCAGTTTTCTTACTCGGTTTGACCGGTTATTTTCTTGGTTTTTCTTAACTAAATAGGGTGGGGTTTACACCAATGGTCCAACGACCCCGATGCTTAATCCGACATGCAGCCGTTTGTCTAGGTTGGTTCGTCGACCTGGCCTTTATGCACTGCCGCCAGTCCATCGAGCACTGTCGGTCTTGACTCGATAACATGGCGAAATCATACAACCAATTTCATTAGAAATTTTAGTGACTCTTCTTAATCAAGTATGTTTACGAGCTTCTACTCGTGCCCACTGGCGTTGGGCCCACTGCATGTATTTTTCCAAAATTAGGCATTTAACCTCATGAGTTCATAATCGAAACCCCTAGTCTAGATGAGTTGTTATAGCTCCCTTCAAAAAGATATTCCAAATGTTTTAAGCATTGGAACATAGTCAATGGAGAACAATTTTGACAAAAAATCATTTTTAACTCATCACACCAACCGGGTATGATGATATCTCCGCTTATAACCAGTAGGTTAGTTTCTCCTTTTCTCAAGGAAATTCATCATACTAACCGGGTATGATGTATAATTAAGCCCATCACCCGGTGATTGTGATGTGTTTGTCCCTAGTCGACTTACAAGTCCACACGATCTTTCTCCTATTGCCTTCCGGTCACACATGTCCCTACACGATTTGGGTATCACATCAATGAGTGTTCAACATAATAGCCTTCATTTTCTCACATATGGGCGGCTAGACCCGGAGTCTCTAGGACCCGACCTTGCGTTCTAAGGCTGAGAAAAAGGCCCAAGTCAGAGTTCTGGTTCTTACTTCACCTAAAAATGGAGCAATTGAGAGAGAATGGTGATTTGAGATGTGTGGAGGATGAATGGAGAGAAGCTCTTTATATAGGAAGCTTGGGGACCCTATGCCCAACCACTTTCCATTTTGGTTGAGCGTATCCTCGCCTGAAAATGCCCTGATCAGAGCGAATATTCCTTCACCGAAGAAGGAAAGTTTTTGCGTTGATTAACGGTGTTGTCATTCTAAGGAAGAAGAAGACACTATTCTAAACCGAACCGGTCTGGTCCGACCGAGTTCAATGGAGAAAATTGGCCAGTTCAGGCCCAATTTGACTGGTTTTCTCAAATCTAAAAATTTATAAATTTATCTAAATTAATTTCCTGTAAAATGGTTGCTTCCATTTCTTAATTTGGTCACTTTAAGCCATCTTGAAAAAAGAATTTAGAATCCGGTTCATGTATGGTTCAAACTAGTTCTGGTCTGGTTCACCCTGAACCAGTTCGATTTCCTCTTCCAATTTTCTCCATGGTTCTTTTGCATGATTTTTATGACTCTTTGAGTCATTTGGGATATTCAAATTTCCTACTTTACCCTTTCTTTATTGGTTATGGTTCGTTAACCAGCTTAGATTTCTATTTTGAAACAACCGGTTCTTTCCCCGGTTTTCTTATCTTTAAAGGGATGAAGTTTACAACTCTCCCCTCTTTTTAGGGGTTTTGTCCCCAAAACATTTACATCCCAAATAGTTGGGGTTACCCATCCCTCATAACACTCTCGGTTTCCCATATCTCCTCTTGTACTAGTCCATTCTGCCAAAGAACCTTGACCATGGGAATCTTCTTATTCCTCAAGTTTTTGTCTCTCTGAGCGATGATTTGCATCGGTTCCATTTGATAGGTTAGGTTCTCTTCTAACTTGAGTGGGGGTCGGTATAGTACATGACTGGGATTAGGCTAATACTTTCAGAGTATTGAGACATGGAATACATCATGTATTCTTTGTAAGTCAGGAGCTAGTTCTAATTTATAGGCCACTAGCTCTATCCTTTAGACTATGGTGTAGGGACCAATGTACCTAGGTTTCAACTTCCCCCATTATTGGAACCTATCTATTCCCCTCCATGGGGATACCTTGAGAAACACTTGGTCTCCCACACCAAATTCCAAGCCCCTTTTCTAATGGTTCACATAGCACTTTTGCTTGTACTGCCTTAAGTTGACTCCTTATGATTTTAATCTTATAGTTGGCATCTTCTATTAGTTCAACCTATTCTAGCTTCCTTTCTCTCACCTCTTCCCAAATTAAGGGAGTACGACACAATCATCCATAAAAGGGCATCATAAGGAGCCATTTGAATACTGACTTGGTAACTGTTATTATAGGCAAACTCTATCAGGCATAAGTATTCATCCCAACACTTGTTTATAGTGAGTACATGTGCTCGTAGCATATCCACTAGGGTTTGTGTAAACCCCGTCCATTTATAAATAAGAAAATCGGGGAAAGAACTAGTCGATTCAAAATAAAAAACTGAGTCGGTTCACAAACCCTAACTGACAAGGGGACGGGTAAATTGAGAAATTTTTAAATCCAGAGTGACCCAATGAGTCATAAAAACCTTGGAAAGGAACATTGGGACAAATTGGAAGAGAAAACCAAATCGGTTAAGATGAACCAGACCTAAATCGGATTGAATCGGTTTGAACCATCATTAAAATGGGTCTAAATTCATTTTTCTAGGTGGCATAAAATATTCAAATTGGGGAATTGAAGCCACCAATGGATAGAGAATGAATTTATAAATTTTTAATTTTGAAAAACTCGGTCGAATCGGGCATGAACCGGCCGGTTGAAGCATTAAACCTATTTCGGACCTGTTCGGTACAATTCAGAATAGTGTCTTCTTCTTCCTTCAGATGACAACATTGTTTATTCACTGGAAGAATGGACAGTGCCAACGAAGATGAATCACCTTCATTCAGTGTGTTTCATTCCATGAATGAGCACCATAAAGGTTCCAAATGGTCAGGCATAGAGCCCCTAAGCTCCCTATATAAAAGCTCCTCCCCATTCATCCTCCTCACACCTGAAAACTCCATTCTCTCTCAACTGCTCCATTTTTCGGCAAAGCTCGCACTATAGCTCAGACTTGGGTAGTTTTCTCAACCTCAGAAAGCGAGGTCGGGTTCTTTAGACTGCGGTGGAAGTCAGCCAAAGCTGCTTTGATTCGATCTAGTTGAATCATTTCCCAATGAAGCTCGAACCAGAGCTTCGACTTGAGCATTTTTCTTAACCTCTAAAGGAGAGGTCGGGCTCTTTAGAACCGGGGAGAAGTTAGCAACAAGCATGTAGTCTCTGTTTGCTCCGAGGGTTGTCGAAGAAATGCCGACATGATGGAATAGTGAAGTAGCTCCGACGGACCGAAGTTGCCCTATTTTAGCCAAGTTGAAATCAGCCAATTTGAGCCCTTCTTAGGCTAAACTAAGCCTTCACAACACTTCCTCAGCTCTCCCACGGCTGAACTAGGACCTAATGGTAAGCCAATTCAGCTTCCCTCTACAATTTTCTACTAATGCTAGAGAGAGAATCGTCAGAATTTCGATGATGAAATTCTAATTTATTTCGGCATCAATTGGTGTGATTCTTGATTCTAGGATAAACCTTAGGATGAGAGCTATCTACCTAGATCAAAAGTTCAGACCGCCATGCCCTCACCGGTGAGAAATCGAAGCTTTCTATCTCTATAGTTGATTTTTCGGCGAAGCTTCGTTTGAGCTCGTCCCGGCATTAAAACTTGCGATTCAAATTGCTAAAGAATCTTATGAGCACATAGAAATGCAATTTCAACATCAATTTCAACAATTGGAAGTGGTTGATCGGTCAATTTGATGAAATCAAATTCGATTGTATTAAGAAGTTAGAATTGGGGGAAAATTGGGGATTTTCAAAAATCCGAAGGACCAAAATGTAATTTCCTAAAATTGAGGGTCAATTGGGCATGATAAAAATGTTAGATGGCCAATTGAGGAATTTTAGAATTTTTGGGGTAAAACTTACCATTTTTGTAAAGGAAGGGCAAAATGATAATTTTGGAAAAGTTGGGGGACTAAATTGGAAATTTGGGAAATTAAACCCCTTTTTATGAAATGGAGTAAATTGAGGTCCTATGATAAATTTTAAAAGTTTCGGGACTCAATTTGAGGAAAAACTGACATTAGGCACTTAAAGTTAAAGAGAAAAAACTTTAGAAACCTAATTGCAAATAAATTAAAGTTTGATTTATCATTCATTTGGAATGAATGAAGGCTATTAGGTCGAAGGATAATGAACTGATATGTTCATATCGTGTAGGAACACGAAGTACCAGGAACGCCAACAAGGATAAGCTCGCGTGAATACAAAGAACCGGTCTAGTGGAATTCACTACATTAACGGGTGAGTGGGTTTACTAATGTCATATCTAGTTGGGATGATGACTACAACTTAAAGTTAAAAACCACTTACCAGTTGTTAGTGGGATTTTATAACATACTCGGTTGGGGATGATAAGTACCTCGTAATGAAATCCCACTACAAACTGGTATTTTAAACATCACAACTTGGAGGAGTGATGTGAAAACATGCAGAAAAACTACTTATCGGTTGTAAGTAGATCATACCTAGTTGTTATGATGAAACTTTCTCGAAGGAAGTTAAAAACTCGTTCATCGGTTATGAGCGGAGATGTCCTTATACCCAGTCGGTATGATGGATAGTTGAAAACCTATTTTTGTCGGAAGTGCTCTCCCCTGACTATGTGCTAATGCTTAAACGATTTGGGAGACCTTCTTGATGGGAGCTCAAATAGCTCTTATAGGGCAGGGGCCTCGGTTTTGAAACTTGGGGGCTAATACGCCCGATTTTGAAAATCTCATATAGTGGGCCCAAGGCCAGTTGGCACGAGCAAGAGCACATAAACAAACATCAGTTATATGCCATAAAACGTTAAATAAAGGAATTGTTTGGCCATGGTACCAAGATAGGACCGACATACTCAGTCAACTAGCCATAGTGAGACATGATAGGTCGACAGACTAGTCAAGACAAACAACTGCGGGTTGATTTGAGGGTCGAAGCTATTGGACTAGTGGCACCACAAATTATATGCCATGATAAGAAAATATTGATTGTGCATGCACTGTAATTACGAGACCATCAAGATGCCCAAGATTAGTAGTGATGTGTCCTAAAGGCTTTGGACAACCTGGTGGGTATAAGGGCAATTCGTCATACCAGGTGACCGTGCAAAATTTAGAGTAGCACCAAGCGCATGAGACCGGGGTGGAGACGGGATGAGGTCTCTGTCCTCATACGGACATGAAGAATTGATTTCAGGATTGAGGGTTGGATGTCGAGGACATCCACTCATTCTCTAGGTAGAAGTGGACGTACTTCTATCTGGGTGGTCGGTAAAGTCGCTCCGAATCCACAAGTGAGTTCAGTGGACATGCTGGCCTACGAATGTGTGTTTGACCTTCATGACGAAGGATGTGGGTTAGGTGATGACACACCGTGGTTAATAAGAAATGGTGGTAAAAATCGAGATTTGAAATGAAAGGACTTTTGAAAGAATAGAGTCTGGCACACTCCAATACAATTCTTTTTCCTAAAAGTTAAAATTTTTAAAAACTCATTTACTAAGCCATTGTACTCACCCCCTCCCTTATATCCCTTTCAGGAAATTCTGGAAAGTCTATCCTTAAAGACCATCAACTAAGATGCCTGTGAGACAGGTATGATGAAATTAAAATATTGTGCAGTTTTGATTCATGTTATTCTAGGAAAAAGTGCATGTTTAATGGATGCCTTACTCTTTACTATCTATAATAAGGGGAAACCCTTTAATAAACTGGGAGAGTGGCGGGTTGTTCACGGGGATCCGACCAAATCAGGTCAGGGCATGATAGTTGGAACCAAAGATGATGGCTATATGTGAAAAACTCTTATTTGTGCATGCATTTGTGGTACGAGATCATCAAGATGCCCTAGGGGGTAGTGATGGATCCCAATGGCTTTTGGATGACATGGGGGGGGGGGGGGGGGGGCGATAAGGGCAGTTTGTCGTGCCAGTTAGTCATGAAGCTTAGGGAGCTTCTTGTGCATAAGACCGGGGTGGGGTCAGGATGAGGTCTCCATCCTCATACGAACACGAAGTGACATTTGGGTATGAGGGTCGGACGTCTGGGACGTTCCACTCAGACCCAGGGTAGAAGTGGACAGGCTTCTACCTTGGTGGATGGTAAAGATGCTCCGATCCACAAGTGGGTGCAGTGGACGGGCTGCACCTACGAATGTGTTTACCCTTCCTGATGAAGGGCGTGTGTTTGTTTGCCAAACACCTCCCAAGGCAAGGGGATGGGCTAAGAGAGCTAAACACACCTAATATGGAAATGGAAAAAGGTTTTTGAAAACCAAAATTGAGGAAAATCTTTTTTAAAGGAAATGATAACCTTGGCATGATTTGGATAAACAAAAGCTATTTTGAAAACTCACCCCCAATACCCGCTCACTGAGTTGTAGAACTCACCCCTCCCTTTTACCCTTTTTCAGGTAACCGGGGAAAAACCGACCTTAAAGACCCTCTTGTATTGGGATTATAAGATAGGTATGTCTATTTTAAAATATTTAGTTTTGTATAACGTTATTCTAGGAAAGATAGGAAAAAGGACGCCTTACTACTTGCAGTTTATAAAAGGGTGAAACCCTTCATGGACTAAAGGGAGTGGCGGGTTACTCACGAGAATATGACCAAACCGAGTTGGTACTTGACAACTTTAGTGGTATCATAGCCTATTTTCTCGAATACATTATCAACACTATATAACATAGTAACTAAGAAGAATAAGTTTTAAAACTCACATATGGCTCCCAAGAGAGGAGCCAAGAGAACAAGAGTCGTAGTCACTGACACTACCCAATAACCCCTTCCTATGGAAATACAACTTCATACCATCCTTGTATGATTCCCACTCTTTGGGATTTCTTGGTTATTCAAGAGGTTCTTTTGTGCAGAAATCTCTCCACTCAAGCCTTACTACCTAACTTCCAATTCCTCGTACCAGGCTTTACATTGTTCGTTTGGTGTTGCTCTCAACAAGTTGTGGTTCGACAACCCTTGGTTACATCGAGCACCTCCCCTAAAGACCCTTTTTACAAGAGTTTTAATCTTATTAGTAACTCTTTAAACTACTTACAACACATAAATTTTACACTACATACGGGAACTTTCCAACTAATGTTATCCCCATTTTTCCCAATTTTTTTCCAAACTTTCATTTCCTTTTCTAGGTTTCGAAAAATGGGCTCTAATACCACTTAGGATATCACACACTAGCCTAATTTCATGGGCCGAAGTACTCATGCCAACCTGCCATATCCTCTCGATACTATCATGGTGGATACATTCACCGAAGTGGTACCGATAGGACCAAGGCTTAGAATATAAAATGTGCATATATTCTTTTTCTTTTCCTACACATCAGAAATCAAAACCTTTTACAAAAAAAAAAAGTCTACCTCTTGGAAGTAGAATCATACAAAACCTAGGGAAACACATGACTAACTTAGTGAATAATCCCCATGCTCTCCTCTTCTAAGCACTCCACCTCGGTAACTAACTATGTCAGAGCTACTTCCTTATGTACGAGATCTTTCTCTCCAGCTCTATTCTTCCCTACGACCTAGAAAACATATTGAGGAGGGGGTGAACCAATGCTCAGTGAGTGAGAAAACTAATCATCAAGTCGTTCATGTAAAATTATATATGGTGGTTCCTTTGTTCCTTTTGGAATCCTCTGTTATAGATCACTAAACCATCTTATGAAGTTCTCGAGTATAGTTTGGTGGAATCTATTTTCCTTACCCAACTAGCCCAATGGCATCCATAGACACCCATTCATTCCTTCTATCTGAGGTCGGTGAATTTCTATCCGTGTCATTTTCATTTTTAGATGATTTTACTATTCTCTTCGGTCATATTTATTACAATTGAGTCTCCTCTTGAGACAAGTATCATAAGGGTATTCTACACTTAGGCCTCGATCTTACAAATCAAGAATAGTTTTGAGTAGAGTCACGGCTCTCCATGGAACCAATTCATAAGCACATTTAAATATCTCAACATAATGTAAACACACATATACATATCTCTTTTCCAGTATTGAAGTGTTACCCTTATCTCTTCTCCCTTGTAAAACACACACACACACAATTATCTCCCTTTTTGCATCTCGGTAAAAGGTATACTCTCCATTATTTTCCGATCGGGTATGCAAATGACTCCCCATTGTATATACTCAGATGCAAATGCAATACATGAGTGAAGTATATAAAAAATTATTATGGATTAGCTTACTATCTTGCCAAATCGCCTATTGTTAGTTCGTCTCACGTGGTAGGCTTTCATGCCTTGTTTTGATATTTAGACCTTATCAACCGTATTTATTCTTGGAGCACGAATCTTTGGAAACCGCCTCTATTTCCACTACTCAATTGTAGGGTTATATAATTGTCCCATACAATGATCATCTCCCTCATATGGGAGAAGCCCTTAATTATCATTTAGGTCTTACACTCTTCTAGTCGACCACATATGCAACCTTATTTTGGGATAAATTTGTTACTCCACATTAACCACAGTTCAGTCCTATGTCTAGATCTTGTCCAGTCCATGTCCTCCATCTCGGACCATAGAGCGAGCCTAGAACTTCTTGAGAGCGCACTAGGTTAGGTCTAGATACAAGGAGACCCAATAAGGTCAATTGTCATCACAACTTATGGGTGATGTGAACGCTTCAAAAAACTTAGATTTAATTAGCCGCATTGAAAAAAATGATATTCTCATCCCTCACTATCTAAATAATATTAACCACCTTTATTTCGTAGATATTAATCCCTCACTAGTTCTATATTAGTTTTATAGAGAACTATCTAATTGAATGAAAGTTTTGATAGGCATATATTATTAAGATTTGATTTGTAGTTAATATATTTTATGAAAATTATTATTATTAATTTATTGGAGAATTATCATGTGATATATTTGATTTGTAAATGAATATATGTTAAAATTGTATCATTCATACATTACCTTGTGAGGCACAAACTTAGTAAGAGTATTGCACTATGTTATAGTATGCGTTGATTATGTAGCCAACTCTTTGTACCTTAAAGGTAGCTAATTTGCTATTTCTAAAATGTATATCATGGAAAAACTCATGTTTTCATTTTAATAAAATATAATTATTAAAATTTTGTAATACAATAGACAACAAAGTATTGTTGTATGTATGCTTGCTCATTAAGAAGTATATGGTTAGGTTTATTTTATTTCATCCAATTAATAATCTATATATTAGTTTTTGTAGAAAATAATATATGTGAATTTGATATGTTTGATATATATATATATATATTATTGAGATTAATATAATTTATCAAAATGATTATTATGAATTTATTGGAGAATTATTATGTGATATATTTGACTTGTATGTAAGGTTAGAGTATGTTATAGTATGGGGTGCCTAATTGCAAGAAAGAGGTGACCAAACGTTACTATGATTCTATTTTTTTTCAAAATTTGTCATGTTTAAAATGGACATCATGACCAAAGTAATGTTGCCATTTCAACAAGTCATAATCACTAAAATATTGTAATGCTACAATACTTTATGCAATTTAAACATGCCAACAATATATTGATGTGCACTTACCTATCTAAACATGACAATGTATGCCTACATATGTTTGTTCATGCATGAAGTATATGGAATCCTTATTAACTTATGGTCACTTCAATTTTATATCCTTGACCAAATTAACAATTTCTTCCGAGATATATTTACCAAATTAGGCTATAAATATTTTATTATGGTTGCTATACATTCATATTTCAACTAAGCTGAATACAAAAGAGTGAATGAGGATCGAACATAAGCCAAAGCCAACTAAGCCAACTAAGCTGCCCCTGGGACTTTGGGGTCGTGTCCCCGATTAGGACCAGGGTCGGGATAGTCATTGGTCTCTAAATCAATCCTTCCCTCCAATCCCACCTGAAAAATGCAATTACCACAGAGCAATGCCAAAAGCTGTCAGTAATATAACATCATCAAAACTTCTTTTTCAACTTAGAAATGGGCCTCTTATAATCTTCCCCATTTGGATATACTTGAGCAGGATAATGAATCCTGCATCTTCCTCAGATGGTTTAATAGCTCAACCAAACCAAAAGGGAGGAAATAAAGGCAAGAAACAAACAAATATGTATGATTCAGGCAAGGAACAAGTAAATATGTATTGTATAGTCCCAAATTCATCATATTCCAAATATTGGACTAAGGGTTCTCAACGGGATAAGATTTATTAGATTACCTGATGAACAACCAACTGTGGCGCTGAAATCTCTTCCTGGATTAACTTGAGGCTTCCTATATATTCAATGTTAATCATGAAGGATTTGGATAAATTAATTAATGAAAAATAGTTTATTTCCAATAAAACCAAAAATATTTTAAAAGGAAGAGAGAGTAAATTTCAATAGATGCATACTAGATGAAGGGACTGCAGAAGTGAAGAGGAGGAAGGACAAGAACAGGAGGAACAAAAAGAGAGTCGATCTCATGGTGATCTATTCAGCAAGGAACCGAAATCCTGGGGGACCTTGGCCTGTGATGGGGTTTTGCTGTTGTTGGTGATGAAGATGGGAAAAGAGAATGCCATGTGGGGTCTTTTTATAGAGCAAGAAAACTAGTCAGTTCCCTTGCATCAAAATGAGGTCAGCGACAAAACAGGGTGGATTGATGTGGTAAATGTATATCTTTTTTTCCATTCAAATTCCTTTTTATTGGCTTGACCATGGCTTAGGTTAATTTTGAATTTATTACTTATATATATATATATATATGCTTACTTGAGATGTGGACCTTTCAATGCGTTTATATTATTGTGTCGTTTTTTCTTCCATGCCCATGAAAAAGGACACCATAAAGTGCTATAGCAAATTCTCGTGACTGATGGATAGCTGCTTACAAAAAAAAAAAGTGATCGCCTCAATAATGTACCAATTACTATCAATTATCGCGCACATAGGCGCATAGATGGTTCTTAATGGGCCTTTCTTTTTTATAATTATCCTCTTGAGGATCATATAAATTTTAGGAAAGGATAAGATCAATGGATGGATTTTCTATTATTAGAATTATACGTGTATCTAATCCTCATTTTTCTTTCTGTTTTAAATTCTAGCAAAATTTGTGCTAGACGGTAATTCCGACCAGTAATCCTCGTTAGTATAAAGGTCATCCAACTTATGAATGAAGCTCATTGCACAAAAATAAAAGCTTATGAATAAAGCTCAATGAATCTAAGATATTAAATTGTATATATATTTATTAGGTCATGTGTTTAATTTTTATTAGTACTTAATATTTAATGATTGATTTCAAATAATGCATTGTTGAATCCAACACTACATATTTGTTGGATCTCGTACAAATTAGAGGTAACCCACAAAAAATTATGACAAATGAATGCTTGGTGCAAGTGAAAAAATTCATGATACTAAAAAAATAAAGAGTACGAGTTTGGTACCAAAGAACACTAACATCAATGTAGCTAAGTTGGGGACAACATCATGCTATAACAATAATCCCATGGCCGTGGTAACCACAGACATTCATGTGAGTTGACGTGCAAACTTTTTCAATAACAACGAGGACATCATGTCAGGCCTTGAGTTTGACATAAGAAAATTAGAAGGTTGAAGAACCAACCATAAATACCGACGATGAAGAATAGATCAACAGGTCCAACCACAGACCCAAGGTAGTATAATACGAAGAACCAACCACAGACCCAAGGCCTACATATTATAATGGTAGTATCACACTAGTCTCAATTCATGTTAAATTTGTCAACATTTTCAACTATAAGTACTGACAACTATCTTATAATAAAAAGTTTTGACTACATATTATAGTATTTCTCTAAAGCCAATAAAAATCAAAATCCAAAAGTTAAACAAAAGTTCCATTCCAGCTATACTTATCAAGAATTTATCATAGTATCTTTTTAGCCTAATAAGTTCACTTGCTATAAAGATCAAGAGTATCCATTCTATGCACAGAACTACAATACATAGAGTTGTTTTATGATTCATTATCACCATCATATGTGACAATAGGCTGATTCACCTTTATTTATGTACAGTGTTGTACAAAAATGGTAGATATTTTGTAGTAATTATAGTGTTGTACAAATAAGACAAGTATTTTGTAGTAATTATAACATATTTATATATATATATATAATCTCACGTCAAATTAGAGTAGAGTCAAATTACTTACCTCATGAATTTTTTCTGATCATTGATATTATGTGTTATTTATTTCTCCTTTTTTTCATGTTATCAAACCCATAACTTTACCGACGTTCATCAATTTAAAAAGTTTTTAAGCTGTTGCAAGATCAAAATTAAAAATTATCCATCATCTAAGAGCATAATCATTATTTTTCTTCCTTCATTGAATCATTACTCTCTTGCAACATACACAACAATAAATACAATGGACACATGTGATCTATGGAAAAATAATATGAGTGATCTTCTAAATGCATATTATCTTCTGGGATAGACTCATGGTTCTAGTCATGCACCACTCTATGTATCATTAAGAATGATTCGTATGGAAATGAAATTGAGCAAACTAAGACTTAATTCGAAATATGGGACATCTAGTGGGTGCTATTATTGTAACGTAAGCAAGATAACAATTTGAAATATTGTATAGTTAACAAATTCAATCACATAGTGATATTCTCGACCACTAGTGGAGAGATCTAAAGAAACTTGACAATCTAAAACACCAAAAGTGATTAAGGCCAAAATACTTGATGAATTAGGGTATGAATGGGAGTCACTTGCCATGGGTTTGTCAGTCGTTCTCAAATTTATGTCTGTCAATTCTCTCATGATGGCTCATGTACTCGTCGGCTTTTCCTCTATGGCTCACCAACCCCTAGAGCATCACTCTCTAAACTTCTCAATGACACTCACAACATCAGCTCTCCTGTCGTAGCTTTCTCCCAGCATTAGCGCAACCTTTTGCCTTCTTCTCCATAGCCTCGTAGTCAACAACATAGGCTTTTGAGCCGAAATTCCTTCGACCAATATGCAGAGAAAACAAAATGTGTTATGTTTCATAGACGATGAAGCATCGAGCATTCCTTAAGTAAAATGGGGCATTATGGGCATTCAAGTGTTCAACCAAAGGGTCGAAGTCTTATGAGTCAATATTCATCCCACTTTTCAACCCAATCCTTTGAAGTGCATTCCCACAGTACAATCCAATGCACCTTACCGCACATATCTCTAGGAAATGTGCAATCCAATCTAAAGCATGATAATTTTTAGCTAACAATTTTGTCAACTATGCCGAAAAAATGACTATATTGCCCCTACATGTCCAAAATTACCCACATTCCAAGGAGCACAAGTTTACACTGTATCTAGGGGTGAATCTAATGATCAACTCGACTGGTACATAGATTCTGGTGATACTAATCATATTACTAATGTTTTGTCTTATATGATTGTTCAGGAGAACTAAACCTTTCTTGAAAACTTGTTAATCAAAGATGGAATAGGTCTTCCAATAATCTCTTCCTGCTTTGCATATCTTTATAATTCCACATATCATTTCCTTTTAAAAAATATTTATTATGTTCCACAAATTTTAATGAATATTTTATCTGTTTTTCAATTTAAAAAAGATAATTCTTGTTAATTTGAATTTTATCATTCATTTTTCCTTTTTAAGGTTTTTCACTCACATCAGGAGCTACTTCGCAGCTACCGTAGGCAAGAACTATATTGCTTACATTTGGGTTTTGTTAGGGTTATGTTCAATCAAAATTTCTATTAATCAACCGAGTTTCCCCTTTGCCTTTCTATGAAGCATGTTCATGTGCTAATATTATGCAACAACATCTCTTCTCAACTAATCATGTTAGTACTCATCCCTTGTAACTCATCTACACCGATATATGGGGACATGCTCCTATCACATCCCACACATGTCACACCTATTACATATATTTTCTAGATGATTATAACAAATTTTCTTGGTTCTTTATACTTAAACTTCAATATGATGTCCTTTCTATTTTTCGAGCTTTTTGCCTTCAAGTCGAAAATATGTTCAATCGTAAGATAAAAGCACTTCAAATTGATGAGGCCAAAGAATTTTTATCTACTACTTTCCAAGCCAAACCCCAATCTAATGTCATTTTCCACCGTATCTCCTATCCACACATCCATCCTCAAAATGGATCTATTGAATGGAAACATCATGATATTTTGGATATGAGTCTTACTCTTTTAGCTCAATCTCACTTACCTAAAAAATTTGGGATTTTTCATTTGAAACAATTATTTTTCTCATAAACCATCTACCCACACGTACTCGCCCCTCTCCCTATTAACTCCTTTTTGGCTCCACTACTGATTATACATTTCTCCGTATTTTTGGGTGTCTATGCTTTCCTTATCTATGACTGTATCAAACTAATAAACTTCAATTTTGTTCTACTCCGTGGATCTTTCTTAGTTATCCCTCTGTTTATGTTGGGTATCGTTGTTTGAACCCTTCTACTGGTCGCATCTTCATTTGTCATACTGCACACTTTAATGAAACTGTTTTCCCCTTTGTCTCACCCACTAGCAACATATCCTCACTTCCTCTGGTGGAGATCTCTTATTCTCTTCCTCTCATTATTCCACATGTTCCTCTCCAAACATCAAGTGACTTAAGTATGCCTTTGATCCCACTACTATGGATATAACTATAGATTTATCACATCAGGCTCCTCCAGCTCTCTGCCCCTGGATCATCTCATTCCTCTCGGTCATCTTCACATGGTCACTCACTCTCAAGATGGTTATCTTCATCCTCATTGCAGTAGCATTGATACCTCTGTCTTCCTTACATATCAAGAGTCTCACACCTACTAACAAGCTAATTCTCATTCTTGTTGGTTGGATGTCATGCACGCTGAAATTTTCGCTCTCCAAATTAGTAATACCTCGAACCTATTACCTCTTCCTTCTGGTCGATATCCTATTGGTTATAAATGGGTCTAAAAGACCAAGCATTACCCTAATGTCTATATTGGTCACTTAAGGCTCAACTTGTTGCAAAAAGGTTTTTTTAGTAGTCCGACCTTAACTATGATGATACTTTCAACTTAGTTATTAAACTTGTCACCATTCGAGTTATTCTCTCCATTGTTGTCTCTCTTGGTTGGTCCACCCATTAATTGGATGTGGATAATACATTTTTTGTAGTCATCTCAATGAAGAGGTCTATATGACACAACCTCCTAGTTTTGTTGACTCCATAACTACTCAGCATGTGTGTCGTCTCCGTCAGTCCATTTATGGTCTCAAACAACCACTGCATACATAGGACCACAACCTGGAAACTTGTCTGATGATTCAACATCATTATCAAATGAGACCACCCACTGCTCTACCTTTACCCATGTGCATGGTTATAGAAATACTATAGATATTTCGTAGTAATTGAAGGGTTGTACAAATACTGTAGATATTAAATAGTAATTGTAACGTATTTATCATACTCTTGGGGTATATGTACAAGCTCACAAAGAATTAGAGTAGACTAAAAATTACTTAGCTAATGAATTATTTTCTCCTCATTTTAGTATCAATAGAAATTATAACTAGAGTTAGAGAGGCCAATTTGAAAAGGGATAATTGCAATGAGAGATCCATGAAGAATCACATTGACACATATATATCCAAAAAAGATCTCATATAAACCCCTTCTCTCAATAAAAGAAAGCTGGAAGTAGGAGACATAAATTTTTGAGAGAAAACCAAGGATCTAGGTGAATCAGAAGTGGTAATGAAGGGTAAAATAAGAACTTGAAAAATCCCAAGTGGCCAATAAAGACATAAAAATCATGGAAAAGAATCATGAATGGAATTGAGTGTGAAAATCGGACCGGTTCATGGTGAACCAGACTTGAACAGGATTGAATCGGGGTGAACCGTGGAGAACTGATTCAAAGATTCATTTTTCTAGATTACTTAAAAATGTAAATTTAGGAAATTGGAGTAACCATTAGATAGAGAATAAATTTAGAATATTTTAATTATTAGAAAACCAGTTGAATTAGACCTGAACCGACCAATATTCGATTTGGGGGTCGCCGAATCCGGTCTGACCAAACCGGTTAACGGTCCAATCAGTCACTGGGCTGCTTGCCAGGTTAGTGATCAGCCAGCTAGCACGACCAATCAACGAGTGACACATGGCAAAGCGCGCACAGTTAGTCTTCAATCAGTTCTTGGTAGCACTGACCAATCATAACACAACACGTGTCCTTTGTCAATAGTCAAAACCACGTCACCAACGATCAACCAATGGAAGAGCAACACATGTCCTTAGTCAACGGTTAACTGAGAAGAAGCCTCATCAGCCAGGGTGGACAATGAGGAGCTCACACGTGGCAAAGATGCCATGTCAGTAGTCGACCAGGACATTGGAGAAATGGTCAACCAATTAGAGGTCTACACATTGTAGAACCATGTTGGATGATCCCAGCCAATCAGAGGCTGACATGTGGTAGTGGAACGTGCAAGGAGGGAAATCCAATTTATTTAAATTAATCAATAAGAGCACACTACATTTCACAATATAAATTACTAGTTACGAACGGTGCCACATTAGAACGAACGACCAATGCGAGGCTGCCACGTGGCCGATCAATGAGTCAAAGGATGACTCAGAGGCTAAGTGTGAAGACACATTAGCAAAGCTAGCCAATCACATTGCTCCACATGGCACGCACACACAATACAGTGTCGTCTTCTTCCTTGGAACGTTGGCAGAGGGACATTTTGGGCAAATTAATCGGTCACCGGTGACCCAAAATGTCCTCTGATTTGACCAAGGACAAGCGAGATTAGGGCTGAGTCAAGCACAATGGAGTAGCCCTATTAGTTGTCAAGCTCCCTATATAAAAAGCTCCTGCCCATTTGTCCTCCTCATCCCTCAAACAATTGAAGAAGACGAAGTACTCCATTTTTTGGCGAGGCATGAACCAGAGCTCTAACAATGGTCTTTCTTGTAACCTCAGAAGCCGAATTTTGGTTCCCTGAAAATGAGAAGAAGTCATCTACCTTCCTGCAACCTCCTTTTAGCTCGAGGATTACCGGAGAAGCACCGACAAACTCACATATTGAACTTGCTCCCTTGGTCATCTACTACCAAAATCGATCGAGATTAATTCGAGCCACAAATGGAGCAACCAAGGACAAACCAAGCATCCCTGACCTCACCTAGTGGAGCCCTAACCTTCCATGAATCGTGAGGGTAAGTCCCCTTCGCTGTCCTTCGTTAGAATTCACTGTTCATAATGTAATTTTCCTGATAATTAAACTAAGAAATTCTCATAATTTAGGCCACCAATTGAGATACTATTTGATCTAAAAAGGATCCCCATGAAGATAACAATCCATTGAGATCAAAAGCTATGATCGCATGATCCTCACCAGTGAGTAATCGAAGCTTTCTCTCTCTAGGTCGATTTTTCGGTGAGGCTTTATTTGAACTCATTTATAAGCCAAAATGAGTGTCCTTGGGCGAGGATAAGCTTGACCAGTATGGAAACTGGTAGAGCAGAGGGTCCCCGAGCTCCCTATATAAAGAGCTCCCCTCCAGTCATACTCGACACACCTCAAATCATCTTTCTCTCCAAAGTTCTCAATTTTCCGGCAAGGCTCAACTGAGAGCTCTGACTTCGACACTTTTCTCAGCCTTAGAAGGCAAACTCGGGTCCTAGAGACTCCAGGGGAAGTCAGCTACCTGGCAGGAACCTCCGCTCAACCTATGGATCGTTGGAGAAGTGTCGGCGAGATCGAACAGTTAAGTAGCTTCGTCGGTTCAAAGCTACCCTATTTTGGTTGACCTGAATTTGGCCAATTTAGACATCCTACAACCAAACCAAGCCTTCCTTTAGCCCCCAAGGCCATCACACGACCTCTCTAGAGGAGAAAGGTAAGCCAATTCGGCCCCCTCCATCATTGCAATTGAGTTCTAGAGAGAGAAAGTGGTGAATTTCACTAACCAAATTCACACTGAACCTAACATCTGACCCTCAAACCTAAAATTAACTCTGTGTTCGTATGAGGATAGAGACCCCATCCCAACCCCACCCTAGTCTCATATGCATGAAGCTACATCGAGCTTCCCTGACTGTTGGCACGACAAACTGCCCTTATCTCCAACATGTCGCCCAGTAGCCCTTAGGACGCATCACTACCCCTCTTGGGCATCTTAATGGTCTTGAACCTCAAGTGCATCACAAACAATAGTTTTTCCACAAAGCCATTTATCTTTGGTACCACTGGTCCAACGGCTCTGACCCTCAACTTGACATGCAACTATTTGTCTAGGTCGGTCCGTCGACCTAGCCTTGATGCACTATAGCCAGCCCATTGAGTATATTGGTCTTGTCTTAGTACCATGGCGAAATCATATAATCTATTCATTAATAATTTTTTTGACTTAAATATCTCATTTTTGTTTATGAGCTCCTGCTCGTGATAACTGACCTTGGGCCCACTGTACATGATTTTCCAAAATCGGGTATTTAGCCCCACAAGTTTCAAAACCGAGGCCTCTGGCCTATCTGAGCTGTTCTAGTTCTCGTCAAGAAAGTCTTCCGAATATTTTGAGCATTGGCACACAATCAAGGGAGAACACTTCTGACAATATCATCTTTCAATTCATCGCACCAACTAGGTGTGATGATATATTTGCCTACATTCGGCAAGCGTGTTTTCTTCTTCCTTCAAGGAAGTTCATCATACCAACCGGGTATGGTTTTCTCTACTTACAACTAGTAAGTAGTTTTTCGCATAGTTCTCACGTCACTCTGGCCGAGTGTGAGGTTAAAATCCCACATATCAGTGGTTTTTTTATTTCCGAGGTACTCATTATCCCAACCAGATATGATGTGAATTAACACACTCACCTGATAACTGAAGTGTATCATTCTCTAGTCGGTTTCTGCTTCCACGCTAACTTATCCTTGTTGACGTTCCGATCCCTAATGTTCCTACATGATTTGGACATCCTTATCCATTAATATTTGGCATTACAACCTTCGTTTCTCACGTATGAATGACTAGACCCAAAATTTTTAGTTAATTGCACTTAGGTTCCTAAAATTCATTTTCTTGATTTTAGGTCCCTATTGCTATCTTTTCCTCAAATTGAGACCCAAAACTTCCAAAAATTTACTTTAAGTCCTCAATTTACTCAAAATTATTGAAGGGATTCAAGTTTTCCAAATTCCCAATTTGGTCCCCAATTTTTCAAAAATTACCATTTTGCCCCTACTTTCCAAAAATGGCAATTTGACCCCAATTATTTCAAAAATTGACCAGTTGGTCCTCCAACATCCTTTTCATGGCCAATTGGCCCTCAATTTTGGGAAATTTCCCAAATTTATGAAATCCCCAAATTTCCCTTTTCAAACTTGTCGAATTTGATTTCATCAAATTAACCATTCAATCGGGGTTAATTGCTTCAATTAGAGGTATAATTAAGTTCCTACACATCCATACAATTCAATTGAGCTTTGAATTGTATTAATTGATGTCGAAATGAGCTCAAATAGAGTTTCACCGGAAAATTGTGCATAAAGAGAGAGCTTCAAAAGCTTATCGTCGGAGGTGCGGTAGTCCGAGCTTTCTATCTGGACATGTAGCTGTCGTCCTAAGGTTACTCCTAGGATCAAGAATCGATACAATTCATATCGAATCAATGGAGAATTTGGTTAGTGAAGTTTTCACAATTTCTCTCTCTAACGCCGATTGGAAATGACAGAGGGGGCCAAATTGGCTTAACTTCAACTCTATACGGTTGTGTGAGGTCTGTTAGAGTGTCAAGAGGGCTTGGTTTGGCCTGAGGAGGGCAGAATTTGGCTAATTTCAGCTCAACCAAAATAGGGCAGCTTTGATCTATCATAGCTGCTTCACTGTTTGATTCCACCGGTGCTTCTCCGACGATCCTAGGATTGAACGGAGATTGTCGTTACGTAGCTGACTTCTCTCGGAATCTAAAGAACCTGACCTCGCCTTTTAAGGCTTAGAATAACCCCAACGTCGGAGCTTTGGTTCAAGCATCGCCGGAAAAATGAGTAGCTGAGAGAGAATGAAGATTTCAGGTGTCAGGAGAATGAATGGAGAGGGGCTCATTATATAGGGAGCTCGGGGACTCTCTACCCGACTGTTTGGCATCTTGATGGTGCTCATTCATGACCTGAAACATCCTGAATGGTGGCATTTCATCTTTGTTGGTGCTGTCCATTCATCTGTTGAATGAATAGTGTTGTCATCTGAAGGAAGAAGATAACACTGTTTCGATCCGGACCGTGCTGGTATGAACCGGGTTCAATGCTTAAACCGGCCGGTTCATGCCCGATTCAACCGAGTTTTTTAAAATTAAAAATTTCTAAATTCATCTAAATTCATTCTCTATTCAATGGTAACTTCAATTCCCTAATTTGAATAATTTAAGCTACATAAAAAATGAATTTAGCAATCAGATCAATGATGGTTCAACCTGTTCCAAACCGGTTCAATCCTATTTAGATCCGGTTCACCTAAACCTGTCTTGTTTTCTCTTCCAATTTATCCCAAAGTCCCTTTCTATGGTTTTATGACTCTTTTGGTCACTCGGGATTTGTAAATTTCCCAATTTTCCATTTCTCTAATGGTTGGGGTTCATGAACCGGTTCGATTTTCTCCCTTGGGTTGACTAGTTCTTTCCCCGATTTTCTTACCTTTAAGGGACAAGATTTATAGTACTGGTCCTTTATTCCCAATTTGCATTCCATTTGAAACTTTTCTCCTCTCTTCTACTTTAGTTGGGTCCATTACTTTTCCATTGCAATATGTATGCCTCTTCTGGGCTCCCTTCCTTGGTAGGCTTCCTCCTCTTTTCCTTGGATTTCCTCTTTCCTTTGTCATCTTGATTATCTATCTTTAAGTTAACCTCATGACACTCTTGATGTCATCCTATCTGACTTATCCTTACCTTGGGGAGTTTCATTAACACATCACTTATCCTTGTCTTTTATCCCAACTTGTTATTTACCACGATTTTTATCCCTATAGGTGAAGGGTTCTCTGTCTTTTCCTTTCGAGGTTATTCCATCCTCTTTCTGAGAGATTACTTAATCCCTTCAATGGTTTGGGTTGGGCCGTTGATTCGTTCTCATCCATTTATTTCTTCAAGAATTTCTTCATTTTTCCTTTCCAAAATCTTGACCTTTACATTTTTCCTTTCCTTGCTGGTGTCAAATGTATGGTCTTCTAGGGGGATCAGTTCGTTAACTGCCTCATCCCCACTATTCTCCTTGGTTAGTCATCTTGGAATAGTTGTCCCTTTTTGGGTGTAGTCCTTATTATGTTTTTGGTCCTTCATAGGACATCATTTATTCTCCTTTATCATTTCATTGTTTCTAGTTGCTTCTTGCTTGACCACTCGTTTCCAAAATAAGTCATACTTTCCATTCCTAAACATCCTTAACCACTTACACCACTTTTTAAGGTTCCATATTTTGGGTTAAACCTCTCATTACTCACCTTTCAGTTCTTTAGCTTGGGACTTCCATTCTTATGGTCTCACTTCCTACCCTTTCCCTTTTTCTTAAGGACTCTCGTCCTGGGATTTTCCAATTTTCCTTCCTAACACTTCTTGATGGTTTTGCCTTCTTTCCTTTTGTACACCCTTCCAACATTGGTATGGTTATTTTCCCTTTATTCCTTTGCCATCCTCTAATTCCCTTTTTGTTCCTTATCCTTCATTTGAGGAATTTATGATTGTCAGTGGGTTCCTAGCACTTTACATTATGTCCATCTGCCTATCAAGAGTTCTTTCAAGGGTACTTATACCTTCCTCTCGAGTCCTCTTTCCTAACACCTTTCTCTTTCTCTTCCCTCTTATAATGTCCTATCCTAGACTTACTAGAAGAGGTTTTTTGTGTTCTCCCTTTTTGAGAGGGTTCTTTGTACCTTACCTCTCCTCTTGGTTATATCTCATACTCTTGGTTCTTCTTAGAGATAACCCAATTCCTCTTGATTTCCTAACTCTCGTATGAGGACTCTTTCTCCATCCCTTATGGTCTTTAGGTTTTCTTTTACTACCCTTGCACATTTTGATGCTTACTTCCTTTACACCGGACCTCACACTCTTTCTCTTCTTCCTACCCTTAGTTAGGGTATGTCCTTTCTAGTGATTCTAGGCAGGCTCTTAGTCCTTCTCTAGAATTTCTTTCCCAATCTTGTTGCTTTGTTACTCCACATTCCTAGTTCTTGTGGGGGAACTTATTTGGCTATCTTAGTATTAGGGTTAACTAGAGGTGACCCATAGTTTCCCTCCTTAGGTGGTCTTCTCTCTATCTACCACCCCGATCATGATTGTTATACTTTTAATTCTGTTAGTTGTACTTGTCATTATCAGGAAGATTCACTTTAATTAAGGAAAACTGAGCTTTTTTTCATTCAAAGAGGTAGTTTCTTGTTGTACTTGGCTTATTATAGGAATTTACTACTTCCTAGTCCCTTGGAGTCATAGGCCAGGAGTTAGCCTCGGAATGGTTTCGGGATTCATGGTCCAAAGGCTCTGATGAACTGGTTGAAGTCCATCCATACTCACGTTGGACTTTCCTAATAGGACAAACTTAATGAATCGCCTCGAGTCTGTACCTTCTTAACACCTCAGGCTCACATTCGTAGGTCCTCTTCATCCATTGGGAAGGGTTGAAGTTGGATTGAGCTGGTGGGGGTACTTGGTGGACTTTCATAAAGGTGGCGTGGGCATTCCAATAATTGTCCCAAACCTCCTACTTGGTTGGAGTCCTTTCTGGCTGTTGTGGGGCTGGAGGGGGTGTTAGGCTTCTTGGAGGAGGGTTAGCTTCTTCATGCCTTGGAGGAGGATACGTTATGCCTTCTGGCTCTAACAATGCTCCAACCAGTTTCCTATAGTCTTCGACCATATCTTTGGGCACTCTCTTCTCAACCTCTATGAACCTTTGAATGGCTACCTCTCTAGAGGTAGGTGTCTTTTTCACAATCTCGTGTATGGATTTGGTTCGCACGATGAACTTCCTAGGAACTCTTCTTCCTACATGGTAGTTAAGTTTTTGTTAGTGTTAGGGCATAGTATTGATAATGCTTTCAAGGGAACATGGCTTTGATACCACTCAAGTTGTCACGCCCCGACCAAGTTTGGTTGGATCCCCGTGATCAACCTGCCGCTCCCTTGGTTTAAGAGCGGTTTCCCCCTTCCTTTAATCAAGAGCAGCCATGCGTAATTTAAACCTTGTTCCCTCGAATAGCATAAATCAATAAAATGCAAGCTTAAAAGAATTTTTAAGCATACCTGACAAAGGGTAAATCCTAGTGTTTTCCATAGTAATGTTTTCCCCTACATCTGGAAAGGGATATAAAAGAAGGGTGAGTTCTACAACATAGTGAGTGGTGGTTGGAAGTGAATTTTTAAAATAAATAGTTTTAACTAAATTGTGTCAAGGTTGTTATTTTCTTTCAAACAAGGTTTTTCTCAGTTTCCAATTTTCAAAACCTTTTCCTCATTTCTACATTAGGTGTGTTTAAGAGACAACACATGCCCTTCATTAGGAAGGGAACACACATTCGCAGGTGCAACCCGTCCACTTCACCCACCTGTGGCTCAGAGCATCTTTACCGGCCACCAAGATAGAAGCCCGTTCACTTCTACCCTAGGTCTAAGTGGATGTTCTCGACATCCTACCCTCATACCCGAAAGCAATTTTGTGTCTGTATAAGGATAGAGACCTCACCCCAACTCCACCTTGGTCTCATGCGTAAGAAGCTACTCCGAGCTTCGCAAGTTGTCATGCCCCAACCCGGTTTGGTTGGATCCCCGTGATCAACCCGCCACTTTCCCAATTTACTAAGGGTTTCCCCTTGTTTATAAATTGTGAAGTGTAAGGCGTCCTTTAAACATACACCTTTCCTAGAATAACATAAATTAAAACTACATAAAATTTTAAACTAATCATACCTATCTTACAGGCTTATTAATTGGTGGTCTTTAGGGTAGGCTTTCTGGGGTTACCTCAAAGGGATATAAGGGAGGGGGTGAGTACAATAACTTAGTGAATGGGTTTTCAAAAATTATCTTTTAGGAAACATGTTTAATTCGGGAGTGTGCTAGACTCCTTATTCTCTTTTAAAAACTTTTCATTTAAAATTTTGGTTTTTATCACCATTTCTTATTAACAACCGTGTGTCATCACCCAACGCACATCCTTCATGATGAAGGTCAAACACATAATCGTAGGCTAGTCCATCCAGTAAACCCACTTGTGGCGTCGGAGCGACTTTATCAGCCACCTAGATAGAAGTATGTCCACTTTTACCCTAAGAATTAGTGGATGTTCTTGACATTTGACCCTCAATCCCATAACAATTCTTCGTGTCCATATGAGGATAGAGACCTCATCCTGACTCCACCCCAGTCTCATGCACTTGAAGCTACATCAAGCTTCGTAAGGCTTCTGGTACGACTAACTGCCCTTATATCCATTAGGTTGTCTAGGACCCTAGGACATATCACTACCCCTCTTGGGCATCTTGAAGGTCCCATAAAATAGTGCATACACAATCAATATTTTCTCATAATACCATATAATCTATGGTGCCACTGGTTCAAGGGCCCCGACCCTTAACTCAACCTGTAGTTGTTTGTCTCGACTAGTACGGAGACCTATCATGTCACACTACCGCTAGTTGACTGAGTATGTCGGTCCTGTCTTGGTACCATGGCCAAACAATTCAATTACTAAAGTTTTCATGGCATATAATTCATATTTGTTTATGAGTTTCTACTCGTGCCAACTGACCTAGGGCCCACTGTTTGAGATTTTCAAAATTGGGTATATTAGCCCCCAAGTTCCAAAACCGAGGCCTCTAACCTAACAGAGCTATTCGAGCTCCTATTAATAATGTCTCCCAAATTATTTAAGCAGTTGCACATGGTCAGGGGGGAATACTTCTAACAAAATATATTTTCAACTATCTATCATATCAACCGAGTATGAGGACATCTCCACTCGTAACCAATAAACGGGTTTTCCACTTCCTCCTAGTAAGTTTAATCATGCCAACTTGGTATGATCTACTTACAACCAGTAAATAGTTTTTTCACATTATTTTCAGATCACTCCTTTCAGGTGTGATGTTTAAAATACCACTTAGCAGTGGGTTTTCATTTTCAAGGTACCTATCATCCCAACTAGGTATGATATAAAAATCCCACTCACCCATTAATGCTGTGAATTCCTCTCGACCGGTTCTTTGTATTCATGCGAGCTTGTCCTTGCTGGCGTTCCCGGTACTTCGTGTTTCTAAATGATATGAACATCCTTGTTCATTATCACTCGGCCTAATAGCCTTCATTCATTCCAAATGAATGAGAAAACAAAACTTCCGATTTATTTGCAATTAGGTCACTAAAGTTTCTTTTCTTTAACTTTAAGTCCCTAATGCCAGTTTTTCCTCAATTTGAGTCCTGAAACTTTTAAATTTTACCTTGGGACCTCAATTTATTCAATTTTACAAAAAGGAGTTCAATTTCCCAAATTTCCAATTTTGTCCCCCAACTTTTCCAAAATTACCATTTTGCCCTATTTTACAAAAATGGTAAGTTTTTCCCCAAAAATTCCAAAATTGCCCATTGGTCCTCCAACAAATTTATCATGACCAATTGGTCCTCAATTTTATGAAATTGTACTTTAGTCCCTCAAATTTTTTAAATTCCCAAATTTCCCCCAATTTCAACCTTCTAACTCATTTGAATTTGATTTCATCAAATTGACCAATCAAATGAGTTTAATTGTTGAAATTGAAGTTAGATTAGAGTTCCTAAACCATCATATGATTCAATTGCACTTTGAATTGCACGATTTAGTGTCGGAATGAGCTCAAACTGGGAGGATAGCTCTCGTCCTGAGATTATTTCAAGGATCAAGAATTGCATCAATTGATGCCATATTGAGTGAGAATTTAGTCATTGAAGTTCTGTCAGTTCTCTCTCTAGCACTAATTAAAATTTACAAAGGGAAGCCAAATTAGCTTACCATTCAGCTATAATTTAGCTATATTAGGGTTTTGGAGGTGTTGGGAGGGCTTGGTTTGGCCTAAGAAGGACTCAAATTGGCCGATTTCAAGTTGGCCGAAACAGAGCAGCTTTAGTCCACCGGAGCTACTTCAATGTTCGATCATGCCGGCACTTTTCCGGCGACTCTTGGAGCAAATGGAGACTACAGGCGTGTAGCTGACTTCTCCCTGGTTCTAAAGAACCCAACCTCGCCTTGTTTGGCTCAGAAAAGTACCCCAGTCAGAGCACTAGTTCGAGCTTCACCGGAAATTGGAGTAGTTGAGAGAGAATGGATTTTTCATGTTTGTAGAGGATGAATGATGAGGGTGTCTTTATATAGGAAGCTCGGGGACTTCTTGGCAATTCAATTGGTGCTTTAATGGCGGTCATTCATTACTTAAAACTCCCTAGCCGGAGACTTTTCAACTTCAGTGGCGCTGTTTGATTTTGCGGCGAGTGAACAATGCTGTCATTTGAAGGAAGAAGACGAAACTTTTTTGAACCAGATCGAACCGGTCATAACCAGTTTCAAAGCTTAAACCGGCCGATTCACCCCCAATTCGACCGAATTTTTCAAATCTAAACATTTCTAAATTCATCTAAATTCATTTTCTATCCAATGGTGGCCTCAAAACTCAAATTTGAATTTTTAAGCCACCTAGAAAAATGAATTTAGCATTCGGTTCAATAGTGGTTAAATCCGGTTCAAACCGGTTCAATTCGGTTGGATCTGGTTCACCTAAACTAGTTTGGTTTTCATCTCCAATTCATCCTAAAGTCTTTTTTCATGACTTTGGTGACTCTTTGGGTCACTTAGGATCTATAATTTTCCTGGTTTCCCTTTCTCTATCAGTTACGGTTCATAAACCGGTTCAATTCAATTCGGATTTGGTTCACCTAAACCGGTTTGGTTTTTCTCTCCCAATTTATCTTAAGGTTCTTTTCCAAGGTTTGTGAACCCTTTTGAGTCACTCGAGAGTTGTAAATTCTCCAATTTTCCTATTTCCTGATAATTGGGTTTGTGAACCGGTTCAGTTTTCTCACTCAATTTGTCCGGTTCTTTTCTTAGTTTTCCTTAACTCTAAAGAGCGGGGTTTACACAACTGTTGGCATGTCAAACTACCCTTATCTCTATCATGTTGTCCAATAGCCCTTAGGATGCATCACTACCCCTATTGGGTGTCTTGACGGTCTTGTACCTTAAGTGCATTCACAAAACAATAGTTTTCACATAGCCATTTATCTTTGGTGCCACTGATCTAAGGGCCCCAACCCTCAACCCGACTTGTAGCTGTTTCTCTAGGCCGGACCATTGACCTGGCCCTAACGCACTCCCGCTAGTCCATCGAGTATTGTTGGTCTTGACTTGGTACCATGGCGAAATCACACATCAATTTCATTAGAGTTTTCATGGCTTTCTCGATTCAAGTTTGTTTACGAGCTCCTACTCGTGCCTACTAGCCTTGAGCCCACTACACGTGATTTTCCAAAATCGGGCATTTTAGCCCCACTAGTTCAAAAATTGAGTCCTCTAATCTATATGAGCTATTCTAGCTCCCATAAAGAAGGTCTCCCAAAAGGTTTAAGCATTGGCACACAGTCAAGGGAGAACACTTCTGACAAAATATAATTTTCACTTCATCCCACCAACCGGGTGTGTTGATACCTCCACTTACAACTGATAAGCGGGTTTCTCCTTCCTTTAAGGAAGTCCATCATACCAATCGGGTATGATTTCCTCTACTTACAAATGGTAAGTAGGCTTTAGCTTAGTTTGCACATCACTCCAATTGCATGTGATGTTAAAGTTCAAATGGAGCCTAGAGAGAGAAAGATTCGATTACTCACCAGTGAGGATCTAATAATTGGAGATGGTCAAGCTTATCCTCGCCTTGAAACAGCCTAAACAAAGACATTTTTCCTTCGTCGATGCTGTCCATTTTTTGCGTTGAATGGACAGTGCTGTCATATGAAGGAAGAAGATAACACTGTTCTGAACTGTACCGAAATGGTCCAACCGGATTCAATGCTTAAACCGGTTGGTTCAGGCCTGATTCGACCGATTTTCTCAAAATTAAAAATTTCTAAATTCATTATCTATCCAATGGTGGCTTCAATTCCCAAATTTGAATATTTTAAGCCACTTAGAAAAATGAACTTTGCAATCGGTTCAATAATGGTTCCAATAGGTTCAATTCGGTTCACCCTAAATCGGTCTGGTTTTCTCTTCCAATTTGTCCCAATGTCCTTTTCCATCATTTTTATGACTCTTTGAGTCACTTGGGGTTTGTTGATTTCCATTTTGCCCTTTCTCTATTGGTTAAGGTTCATGAACCGGTTTAGTTTTCTCTCTTTAGTTGACCAATTCTTTCCCTGATTTTCTCATCTTTAAGGGATGGGGTTTATAACTATTCTACAACTCAGTGAGTGGGTATTGGTAGTGAATTTTCAAGACAAATAGTTTTAGCTAGATTGTGCCAAGGTTGTTGTTTTCTTTAAAGAAGTTCTCCTCAAATTTATTTTTCAAAACCGTTTTCTCATTTCCATATTAGGTGTGTTTAGCAGACAATGCACGCTCTTCATCAGGAAGGGAACACACATTCGTAGGTGCAACCTATCCACCACACGCACTCGTAGGTGAGCGTATTTACCGACCACCAGGGTAGAAATTCGTCCACTTTTACCCTGGGTCTGAGTAGATGTTCTCGACATCTAAACCTCAAACCTGAATACCACTTCGTGTTTGTATGAGGACAGAGAGCTCATCCCGACCCCACCTCAGTCTCATACGGAAGAAGCTATACTAAGCTTCCCAACTGACCAGCACGACAATCTGCCCTTATCTCCACCATGTCGTCCAATAGCCCTTAGGACCCATCACAACACCTCTTGGGCATCTTAATGGTCATGTACCATAAGTGCATGCACAAACAATAGTTTTCACATTAAGCCATTCATCTTTGGTACCACCGGTCCAATGGTCCCAACCCTCAACCTGACCTACATCTCTTTGTCTAGGTCGGTCCATTGACCTGATGTTGACGCACTATAGCCAGTCCATAGAGTACTGTCGGTCCTAACTCGGTCCCATGGTGAAATCACACAACCATTTCATTTAAAACTTTTCATGGCTTTCATAATTTAAGTTTGTTTACAAGCTCTTGCTCATGCACACTGGCATTGGGCCCACTACACATGATTTTCCAAAATTGGGCATTTTGCTCGGTAAGTTCAATAATCGAGGCATCTGGCCTATCTCAATTGTTCTAGCTCTAGTTAAGAAGGTCTCCCAAATAGTTTAAGTAATGGCACATAGTCAGGAGAGAACACTTCTGACAAAAACTTTTTTTCCACTTCATCACACCTTCCGGTTGTGATGACATCTCCGCTTACAATTGGTAAACGGATTTATCATTTCCTTAAGGAAGTATTGTCATACCAACTGGGTATGACCATCTCTACTTACGACTAGTAAGTAAGTTTTCTTTTCAAAAAAGTAAGCTCATCATCCCAACCAAGTATGATGTGATTAATCCCACTAACCCAATAGCCGTGACGTGTTCATCCTTGGATGGTTTTCCAAGACTATACATGCTTTCTCTTGCTTGCGTTATGGTCACACTTGTCCATACATTATTTGGGTAGCCTTATCAATTACGGTTTTGTAAATTGCATCCTTTTGAGTTAAGGAAAATCGGGAAAAGAATTGGTCAAATCAAGTGAGAAACACTAAATCCGATCATCAGAGAATGGGAAATCTGGGAAATTTCAACTCCCGAGTGACCCAAAGGGTTCATAAAGTCTTGCGAAAGAACCTTCGGACAAATTGGAAGAGAAAAATCAGACAGGTTCAGATGAACCAGATCCAATTGGATTGAACCGGTTTATGAACTGAGTTTGTTCATGAACTAGAACCGATAGAGAAAGAGCAAACCATGAAATTTATGGATCTCGAGTGACCTAAAGAGTCACAAAAGCCAAGAAAAAGGACTTTAGGATGAATTGGAGATGGAAACCAAATCGGTTCAGGTGAACCAGATCAAAAACAAATTGAACCGGTTTGGATCGATTTGAACCACTATTGAACCGGATGATAAATTCGTTTTTATAGGTGGCTTAGAAAATTCAAATTTGAGTTTTGAGGCCACCATTAGATAGAAAATGAATTTAGATGAATTCAAAAAATTTTAGATTTGAAAATTTTGATCGAATCGAGGGTGAACTGACCAGTTTAATCTTTAAACCCAGTTCAGATCGGTCGGGTCCGGTTCAGAGCAGTGTCATCTTCTTCCTTTATATGATAGCACTATTCACTCACCGAAAAATTACGTAGTGCTAGAGAAGCTAAAAAGTCTCTGATCAGGGAGTTTCAAGCAATGAATGACTGCCATTAAGGTGCCAATCGGACAACCAAGAAGTCCCCGAGCTTCCTATATAAAGAGCCTGTCCTCATTCATCGTCTCCACACCTAAAAACTCCATTCTCTCTCAACTACTTCATTTTCCGGTAAAGCTCAAACTAGAGCTCTAACTTGGGCACTTTTCTGAGAGAAAACAAGGTGAAGTCGAGAAGTCAGCTACACGTTTATAGTCTCCATTTGCTCTGAGGGTCGCCGTAGAAGCTTCGGCATGATCGAATAGTGAAGTAGCTCCATCGAACCAAAGCAGCCCTATTTTGGCCAAGCTGAAATCAGCCAATTCGAGCCCTTCTTAGGCCAAACCAAGCCCTCCCAACACCTCAACAACCCCCCTAGAGCTGAATTAGAGCTAAAAGGTAAGCCAATTTGGATCCACTCTGTAATTTACGACCGGTGCTAGACAGAGAATCAACAGAACTTCGATGATGAAATTCTCACTCAATTCGCCATCAACTGATGCAATTCTTGATCCTAGGAGTAACCTCAAGAAACAAGCTATCTACCCAAATAGAAAGCTCTAACTGCCACGCCACCAACGGCAAGCTTTCGAAGCTTTCTCTCTACGAGTCCAATTTTTCGGCAAAGCTCCGTTCAAGCTCATTTCAGCACCAAATCGTGCAATTCAAAGTGCAATTGAATCATATGAAGGTGTAGGAACTCTAATCTAACTTTAATTTTAACAATTAAACTCATTTGATCGGTGAATTTGATGGAATCAAATTGAAATGAGTTAGAAGGTTGAAATTGGGGGAAATTTTGGGGAAATTTGAGAATTTCAAAATTTTGAGGGACTAAAGTGCAATTTCATAAAATTGAGGACCAATTGGGCATGATAAAGATGTTGGAGGACAAATTGGGTAATTTTGGAATTTTGGGGCAAAACTTACCATTTTTTTAAACTAGGGGCAAATGGTAATTTGGAAATGTTAGGGGACCAAATTGGAAATTTGGGAAATTAAACCCCTTTTTGTGAATTTGAATAAATTGAGGTTCCAAGGTGAATTTTAAAAGTTCCGGGAATCAATTTGAGGAAAAACCAGCATTAGGGACTTAAAGTTAAAGAAAAAATAACTTTAAGGACCTAATTGTAAATAAAGGAAAATTTTGGTTTTCTCATTCATTTGGAATGAATAAAGGCTATTAGGCCAAGAGATAATGAACAAGGATAATCATGTCATGTAGGAATACGACGTACCGAGAATGACAGCAAGTACAAGCTCGCGTGAAAACAAAGAACCGGTCGAGAGGAATTTACTACATTAACAGGTGAGTGGGATTTTTATACCATACCCGGTTGGGATGATAAGCACCTCGAAAATAAAAACCCGCTGCTAAGTGGTATTTTAGACATCATGCCTGAGAGGAGTGATGTGAAAATCACGTGAAAAAAAACTACTTACTAGTGTAAGTAGATCATACCGAGTTGATATGATGAAACTTTCTCGAAGGAAGTGGAAAACCCGTTTATCAGTTATTAGCAGAGATGTTCCCATACCTTGGACAGTTGAAAAGTATTTTTTTCAAAAGTGCTCTTCCCTGACTGTGTGCCACTACTTAAACAATTTGGGGGACCTTCTTGACAGGAGCTCAAATAGCTCTGTTGGGTCGGAGGACTCGGTTTTGGAACTTGGGGGCTATTATGCCCAATTTTAAAAATCTCGAAGAGTGGACCCTAGGCTAGTTGGTAAGCTCATAAACAAACATGATTTATATGCCATGAAAAATTAAGTAAATGAATTGTTTGGACATAGTACCAAGACATGACCGACATACCCAATCAACTAGCGATAGTGCGACATGACAGGTCTCTAGCTTGTCAAGACAAATAGTTGTAGGTCGAGTTAAGGATCTGGGACCGTTGGATGTGTGGCACCATAGATTATATGGCATTATGTGAAAAATGTTGATTGTGCATGCAGTGTCTTTACGAGACCTTCAAGACGCCCAAGAGGGGTAGTGATGCATCCTAGGGCTCTAGATGACCTGGTGGATATAAGGGCAGTTTGTCGTAACAGAAGTCTTGTTAAGCTCAACGTAGCTTCAAGCACATGGGACCGGGGTGGGGTCAAGATGAGGTCTCTATCCTCATATGGATATGGAGATTTCTTACGGGATTGAGGGTCGGATGTCATGAACATCCACTCTTTCTCAGGGTAGAAGTGGACGTACTTCTATCTAGGTGGCCGGTAAAGTCGCTCCGACACCACAAGTGGGTTCAATGGATGGGCTGGCCTGCGATTATGTGTTTTACCTTCATAATGAAGGATGTGTGTTGGGTGATGACACACCATGGTAATAAGATATGGTGATAAAAATTAAAATTGAAATTGAAAATGAAAGGTTTTTAAAAGAAAATAATGAGTCTGGCACACTGCAAATCAAACATTTTTCTAAAAGTTAAACTTGAAAAATCCATTCACTAAGTTGTTGTACCCACCCACTCCCTTATATCCCTTTTAGGTAACCCTAGAAAGCATACCCTAACGACCACCAGTTAACGCACCTGTAAGACAGGTATGAATAGTTTAAAATTTTGTGTAGTTTTGATTTATGTTTTTCTAGTAAAGGTGCAGATTTAAATGACTTATTACTTCTCACGGTTTATAAACAGGGGAAACCCTTAGTAAACCGGGAGAGTGGCAGGTTGATTATGGGGATCCGACCTAACCGGGTCGAGGCGTGACAGGTTTGGCATAAAAGCCTAGACTCACAAATTATCGATTAATTGCACTTATGTCCTTAAAGTTCATTTCTCTTAACTTTAGGTCCCTAATGCCCACTTTTGGCCAATTTGACTCCCAAGGTTTCAAAAATTCCCTTTGAGTACTCATTTTACTCAAAAAGGTATAAGGGGCTCAAGTTTTCCAAATTTCCAATCTGGTCCCCAACTTTTCAAAAATTACCATTTTGCCCCTACTTTCCAAAAATGGCAATTTGACCCCAAATGTTTCAAAAATTGACCAATTGGTCCTCTAACATCTTTTTCATAGCCAATTGGCCATCAATTTTGGGAAATTGCAAAGAGGTCGCTCAATTTTTTTAAATCCCCAATTTTTCACCAATTTCCCCCTTCCAAACTGACCAAATTTGATTTCTTTAAATTGGCCATTCAATCAGGGTTAAATGCTTCAATTAGAGGTATAAATCATTTCCTACACTTCCATACGATTCAATTGAGCTTTGAATTGCATGAATTAAGGATGAAACGAGCTCAAACGGAGCTTCATCAGAAAATCATTCGCAGAGAGAGAAAGCTTCAAAAGCTTACCATCAGAGGTGCGGCTCTAAACCCCATCCTTTGATAATAAGAAAATCGAGGAAAGAACTGATCATTTTCAATTTGAAAACTGAGTCGGTCTACAAATAGGAACCGATAGAGAAAGGGTAAACTGGGAAATTTATGGATCCCGAGAGACCCAAAGACTCCCAAAAGTCATGAAAAATGACTTAAGGATGAATTGGAGATGAAAACCAAACTAATATAGGTGAACTAGATCCGAACTGGATTAAACCGATTTTGATCAGTTTGAACTACTATTGAACCAGATGCTAAATTCATTTTTCTAGGTAGCTTAGAAAATTCAAATTTGAGATTTGAGGCCACCATTGGATAGAAAATGAATTTAGATAAATTTAGAAATTTTTAATTTTGAAAATTTTAGTCGAATCGGGCCTGAACCGGCCGGTTTAAGCTTTAAACCTGGTTCGGAGCAGTCCAGTCTGGTTCGGAACAGTGCTGTCTTCTTCGTTCAGATGGCAACACTGTTCACTCGTCGAAAAATTGACCAGCGCCGACAAAGCTGAAAAGTCTCTGGCCAAGGAGTTTCAAGCAATGAATGATCACCATTAAGGCACCAATCGGACGACCAATAAGTCACTAAGCTTTCTATATAAAGAGCCCCTTCTCATTGATCCTCTCTACACCTGAAAACTCCATTCTCTCTCAATTGCTCCAATTTTTGGTGAAGCTCAAACCAGAGCTCTAATATAGGGTCTTTTCTAAGCCAAAGAAGGTGTGGTCGGGTTCTTTGGTTTCGGGGAGAAGTCAAATACACGCCTGTAGTCTCCATTTGCTATGAGGGTTGCCGGAGAAGCACCGACGTGATTGAACAGTGAAGCAGCTCCGGCGAACCGAAGCTGTGATATTTCGGCCGAGCTGAAACAGCCAATTTGTGCCCTTCTCAGGCCAAACCAAATCCTCCCAACACCTTCACAGTCCTCCTATAGCTGAAATAGAGCTGAAAGGTAAGCCAATTTGGCTCCCCTCTGTAATTTCTAACCGATGGTAGAGAGAGAATCGACAAAACTTTGATGATAAAATTCTCGCTCAATTGATGCAATTATTGATCATAGGAGTGGCTCGAGTCTGTACCAATTGCTCATACTCATGAGCCATACTAATTACTGATGCCAGGTCCGTGGGGCATCCTAGTACCCTCATACGGTCTCAAATGTCCATATTGAGACCGTCCACGAACCTCTAGCATATGTCTATTGGCCTAGCTAGGTTAGGAGCAAAGGGTTTTGACTCATTGAATTTCATCTCGTACTCTGATATGGATTTAAGCACTTGCTGACACCGGATGAACTCTTACTTCCTCTCATTTATCAAATGAGGCGCCAAGTACTCTTTCGAGTACCTTGCCTCAAACTGTTGCCAAGTGGGGATGGTGGTATGTAGGTTTCAGGCATTTTCCCACCATTGTTTGGCACTTCCCTCCTAGAAGAATTCTATCAGGATCACCATATCCTCTAGTGGTATCCTGATGATTCCCATCAGCTTCTTAATGTTTTCCAGCCAATCCATGGCGGCTCCATCATCCTTTTCTCCGAGAAAGGGTTTACGCCCTAGTTGTTGTGAGTTTTGAGCTTTCTGGGAATTTCTATTGAAGGAGGATGGTTAACAGGGGGAGGATGGGATTGCACTTCCTCCGGTTTAACCCGAGAATTAGTGCATGCCTCAAGGACGAGGTTAGGTTGCCCAAATACACGGGTGAACTTTTCGTACAATCTCTGGTGCTTCGTGTTAAGTCCAAGAGGAGTTGTTTGAGCTTCTCTGGGAGTTTCTACAGGTAGGGGTGGTTGGGCAGTGTTGGAAACTGCAACCCTAGTTCTCTTGTTTCCTTTCTTTGGAGCCATTTTGAAAATTTTAAAATCAATCCTATTAGTTACTATATTTTCTAGTTTTTATTATGTATTCGAGGAAACAGGCTTTGATACCACTCAAGTTCTCATGCCCCGAACTGGTTTGGTTGGATCCTCATGAATAACCTGCCACTCTCCCGGTTTATCCAGGGTTTTCCCCTCTTCTAAACCGTGGTGTGTAAGGCGTCCTTCTTACCTGTACCTTTCCTAGAATAACACTAATCAAAATTGAATATAAATTTTGCATACCTGCTTTAAGGTTCGGCTACTGATAAATCTTTAAGGATGGTTTTCCCTTGGTTTCCTTAAAAGGGGTAAAAAGGAGGGGGTGAGTTCAAGTACTCAGTGAATGGGTGTTCAAAGATTTACTTTTAGAAAAATAGTTTAAATTTTGAGTGTGTCAAACTCCTTATTTTTCTTTTAAAAACATTTCATTCTCAAGTTTTTGGTTTTCATAACCATTTCTCATCATAATGGTGTGTTTAAAAACTAACACACACCCTTCATCATGAAGGAACGCACAATCGTAGGCCAGCCCGTCCACTCTACCCACTTGTGGCATTGGAGCGACTTTACCGGCCACCTAGATAGAAGCACGTCCACTTCTACCCTAAGAATGAGTGGATGTTCACAACATTCGACCCTCAATCCCATTACAAAACTCCATGTCCGTATGAGAACAAAGACCTTATCCTATCCCCACCCCGGTCTCATGCGTTTGAAGCTACATCAAGCTTCGCAAGACTTCTGGTATAACTAACCGCCCTTGTACCCACCAGGTCGTCTAGAGCCCTCGGATGCATCACTACCCCTCTTGGGCATCTTGAAGGTCCCGTAACACAATGCATGCAAAATCAATAGTTTTTCACATAATGCCATATAATATGTGGTGTTAATGGTCCAACGGCCCAGACCCTCAACTCGACCTGCAGCTATTTGTCTTGACTAGTCCGAAGACCTGTCATGTCGCATTGTCGCTAGTCCATTGAGTATGTCGGTCCTATCTTGGTACCATGGCCAAAAAACTCATTTACTATATTTTTCATGGCTTAATAATCATGTTTGTTTACGAGCTTCTGCTCATGCCAACTAGCATAGGGCCCACTGTTCGAGATTTTCAAAATCGGGCATATTAGCCCTCAAGTTCCAAAACCGAGACCTTCGGCCTATAGGAGCAATTTGAGCTCCTGTCAAGAAAGTTTCCCAAAAATTTTAAGCAGTGGCACACATTCAGGGGAGAGCATTTCCGACAAAATAAACTTTTCAATTGTCCATCATACCAACTGGGCCTGAGGACATCTTTGCTTATAACTGACAAGCGGGTTTTTCACTTCATTCTAGGAAGTTTCATCATACCAACCAGGTATCATCTACTTACAACTGGTAAGTAGTTTTTTCATAAGATTTCCACATCACTCTTCTTAGATGTGATAATTAAAATACCACTTAGTAGTGGATTTTCATTTTCGAGGAGTTTATCATCCCAACCGGGTGTGATATTAAATATCCCACTCACCCGATAGTGTAGTGAATATTCTCTTAACCGACTTGTTGTCCTTACTCAAACTTGTCTTAGCTAGCGTTCTCGGTATTTCATGTTCATACATGATAAGAACACTATTGTTCATTATCTGTTGGCCTAATAGCCTTCATTCATCTCAAATGAATGAGAAAACTAAACTTTTCCTTTATTTACAATTAGGTCCCTAAAGTTATTTGATTTAACTTTAAGTCCCTTATGCCCGTTTTTCCTTAAATTGAGTCCCGAAACTTTTAAAATTCATCTTGGACTTCAATTTATTCAAATTCACAAAAAGGGGTCTAATTTCCCAAATTTCCAATTTGGTTCCCAACTTTTCCAAAATTACCATTTTGCCTCAAAAATTTCAATATTTGTCCAATTGGTCCTCCAACATCTTTATCATGCCCATTTCGCCCTCAATTTTATTAAATTACACTTTAGTCCCTCAAATTTTCAAAATTCCCATTTTTCCTCCAATTTTCCCAATTTCAATCTTCTAACTCAGCTGAATTTGATTTCATCAAATTAACTAATTGAATGAGTTTAATTCTTGAAATTAAAGTTAGATTGGAGTTCCTACACCTTCATACGATTCAATTGCACTTGAATCGCACGATTTGATGCCGAAATGAGCTCAAACATAGCTTTGCCAGAAAACTGAACTTAGAGAGAGAAAGCTTCAAAAGCTTACCATCGGGGTGCGGCAGTCCGAGTTTTCAATATGAGTAGATAGCTCTTATCTTGAGACCTGAAAGGAGATAAGGGTTCAAACTGTCAGGAAGGACGGAAGGAGCATAACAGTCCAAAATGGGGAAATAGAATGGCATTTCAAAGGAGAAGGGACATGCCACCACCTCCCCACAGAGTGGTCCCCACCTTACCTCAAGGAAACCCTCGCTATCCAAAGTGTCAAAAGAACCATGATGGAGCATGCTTTACCTACTTTGCATGTGGACAAGTGGGGCACTTTGCAAAGGACTGTCCTACTCTTAGGGAGAACAGGCATAGGAATACCCTTGGACCACCTCAAGGGAACCCTAGGAACCCTTGGCTAGATGCTACAACACAAGTACCAGCTAAGGTATACAATCTCACCCAGGAAGAGGCTAGAAGACACCCTAGCACTGTAGTGGGTACACCCCAAAACCCTCCAAATTAGTGTAAGAGAATTATGTAAACTAAAGATTTTTATTTAATAAAGAAAAGTTTCTTCTAAAATATACGCTTTTTCAATTAGGATATATACAATTATGGGGACAACAAGTCTATGCCCTCTTTGACCCCGGAGCTGAGAGATCCTTCATCAAGGAAGAGTTGATTTCAATTGTACCCCTAGAACTCACTCCACTAGAAGTAAGTCTTAATATCCTTACACCTTTAGGAGAAGGGTTAAGCAAGAATAAACAATTAAAAGGATGTGAGGTAAAGATTGGAGGAATCAAACTTGAAGCTGACTTGATTCCATTACCCTTGAAGGAGGTTGAAGTAATCCTTGGAATGGACTGTTTAAGTAACCATCAGGCTAGGATGGACTATGGAAAGAAGACGGTGACCTTTCACACTCTTGAGACGAATGGATTAAAGTTCCAAGGTGATCGATGGAAAAGTGAAGTATAGATGGTGTCCCACCTGAATGCCCAAAAGATGATATAGAAAGGTTGTACGGCTTTCTTGGCAATGTTTATCCATGAAGAGTCTGAAAAGAAGAGACTTGAAGACATTCTAGTAGTTAGGCACTACCCAGAAGTATTTCCAGAAGAACTACCCGGACTACCTCTAGGTCGACAAGTAGACTTCACCATAGAAATAATCCCGGGAACAAACCCCATATCCCAAGCCCCATATCGTATGGCTTCGGCAGAATTGAAGGAGCAATTGGATGATTTACTAGAGATGGATTTCATACATCTTAGCCAGTCTCCATGGGGTGCACCTATCCTATTTATAAAGAAAAAGGACAAAAGTATGAGATTGTGCATAGACTATAGGAAGCTCAACCATGTCACCATCAAGAACCAATACCCACTTTCATGGATAGACGACCTATTCGATCAATTAAAAGGAGAAGCTTACTTCTCCAAAATAGACCTTTAGTCGGACTATCATCAACTCAGGATTCAAGAGGAGGACATCCCCAAAATGGCATTCCAATCCAAATATGGACATTACGAGTTCAGAGTAATGTCATTCGGATTAACGAATGCCCCTACAGCCTTCATGGACTTAATAAACCGTATGTTCCAACCACATTTGGACAGGTTCTTGATAGTATTCATAGATGAAATCCTTATATACTCATGAACCAGGTTGGAAGATGAAGAGCATTTGGAAATCACCTTGGAGATACCAAAGAGAAATCGATTATATGCAAAAATTCTCCAAGTGTGAGTTCTGGCTAGAGGAGGTAGGATTCTCAGGACATATAGTGTCCAAGGATGGAGTTAAAGTAGATCCAGCCATGGTGGAAGCCATATCAGATTGGAAGGCTCCAAGGAATCCTACAAAAATAAGAAGTTTCTTAGATTTGGCAGGATACTATAAATGGTTCATGCAAGACTTTTCTAAGATAGCAGCCCCTCTAACTCGACTCATCAGGAAAGGAGTTGAGTATATGTGGGATGAAATCTATGAGAAGTCTTTCTTGGAGTTAAAGACTCAATTGACAATCACATCAGTACTCTCCTTATCTGACCCTAATGCAGGAGAGTACACCGTCTATAGTGATGCATCCGAATAAGGACTCGGATGTGTATTAATGCAACAAGGGAAGGTTATTGCTTATGCTTTGCGACAACTTAAGGTACATAAAAGAAACTACCCATCTCATGATCTGGAATTAGCTGCAATAGTATTTTTCCTAAATATCTAGCAACACTTTATGGGGTTAAGTGTAGGATATACACAGATCACAAGAGTCTTAAGTACTTTCTAACTCAGAAGGAGTTAAATCTCTGCCAGAGAAGACGGCTGGAATTGGTTAAGGGCTATGACCTTTTGATAGAATATCACCCTAGAAAGGAAAATGTTGTAGCAGATGCATTAAGTCGCAAGTATCAAAATAAGGCGACACAAGTAAAGACGAGTTACATACCTCTGTTGCAACAATTGGGAAGAATGGAGGTAGACCTGAAAATGGACAAGCGAGAAAGGTGTCAGGTGACTAACGTAGTAGTGAGGCCTAGTCTAACGAAGCAAATCCAGGCTTAACAGAAAGTGGATAAGGAGCTTCAACCCTACATGGACCTGGTTAATAGAGAAACTAAATTAGACTATGACCTGCAAAGTGATGGGGTGCTGACCTACAAGGGTAAGGTATGTGTGCCTCAAATTAAGGAGCTAAAGAGGTTAATTTTGGAAGAGGCACACGATTCAGTGTATGAAATGCATCCGGGCAGTACCAAGATGTACCATACCCTCAAACAAGGATATTGGTGGAAAGGTATGAAGAGGGACATTGTGGAATATGTAGCCCGATGCTTGTCCTATCAGCAAATAAAAGCGAAGCATTTGAAATTATTAGGACTGCTGCAACCCTTACCACTTCCAGAATGGAAATGGGAGCACATCACCATGGACTTTGTCATGGGATTACTGGTGACAAGAAAGGGTCAAGATGCGATTTGGGTTATCATAGATAGATTGACCAAATCAACTCATTTCCTTCCTATAAGAGTGACAGACACAGTGGAACAACTGGTCATCTTATACACGAGGGAAATAGTGAGACTCCATGGCGTTCCGGTGACTATAGTATTAGATAGGGATCCAAGATTTACTTCAAGGTTTTGGCCAAGCTTACAAAGTGCTATGGGAACTAAGCTCCACATAAGCACAGTGTTTCATCCTCAAACAGATGGGCAGTCTTAGCGAACCATCCAAACCTTGGAGGACATGTTAAGAGCGTGTGTACTCATCATAAACAAAGGCTGGGAAGAATACTTGTACCTACTGGAATTTGCTTAGAATAATAGTTATCAGGCTAGTATTCAGATGGCTCTATGAAGCCCTTTATGGATGACCATGTTATACCCTTCTAGTTTAGGACGAAGTGGGGGAAAGAAGGCTAGAAAGGGTAGAACTAATTGAGGATGCCACAGAGAAGATAAAACAAATCAGGAGCCATCTTAAGACCGCACATAATAGATAAAAGAGTTATGCAGACAATCAAAGGAAAGATCTGGAGTTTGAGGTGGGAGATCAAGTGTTTCTCAAAGTGTCCCCATGGAGGGGAATACTTAGGTTTCAGCAAAGAGGAAAGTTGAAACCAAGGTATATTGGTCCATATCCCATCATTCAAAGGATAGGACCGTTGGCCTATAAATTGGAACTACCTCCAAACCTGCAGAGAATACACGATGTATTCCACATCTCTGTGCTTCGTAAGTATCAGTCTAATCCTAGTCATGTATTGGACTAACCTCCATTAGATCTAGAAGAGAACCTGACCTATCAAATGGAACCGGTACGAATCATCGATCAGAGAGACAAGAATCTAAGGAATAAGAGAATTCATATGGTCAATGTTCTGTGGCAGAATGGACCCGTGCAGGAAGAGACATGGGAAACTGAAAGTGTGATGAGGGATAGTTACCCTTCATTATTTAGCATGTAACTGTTTTCGGGACAAAACCACTAAAAGGAGGGGAGAGTTGTAAACCCCATCCTTTTATAATAAGAAAACCGAGGAAAGAACCGGTCATTTTTAATTTGAAAACTGAGTCAATCTACAAATCGGAACCAATAGAGAAAGGGCAAACTGGGAAATTTATGGATCCCGAGTGACCCAAAGAGTCCCAAAAGTCATGAAAAAGGACTTAAGGATGAATTGGAGATGAAAACCAAACCAGTTTAAGTGAACCAAATCAGAACCGGATTGAATCGATTTGAACCACTATTGAACCGGATGCTAAATTCATTTTTCTAGGTGGCTTAGAAATTTTAAATTTGAGATTTCAGGCCACCATTGGATGAAAATGAATTTAGATGAATTTAGAAATTTTTAATTTTGAAAAATTTGGTCGAATCAAGTCTAAACCGGTCGGTTTAAGATTTAAACATGGTTCGGACCAGTTCGGTCCGGTTCGGAATAGTGTCATCTTCTTCCTTCAGATGACAATATTGTTCACTCACCGAAAAATTGAGCAGCGCCAGCGAAGCTGAAAAAGTCTCCAGCCATGGAGTTTTAGGCAATGAATGACCACCATTAAGGCACCAATTGGATGGCCAAGAAGTTCTCGAGCGCCAGCGAAGCTGAAAAAGTCTCCAGCCATGGAGTTTTAGGCAATGAATGACCACCATTAAGGCACCAATTGGATGGCCAAGAAGTTCTCGAGCTTCCAATATAAAGAGCCCCTCCTCATTCATCCTCTCCACACCTAAAAACTCCATTCTCTCTCAACTGCTCCAATTTTCGGCGAAGCTCGAACAAGAGCTCTAATACAGGGCCTTTTTTTAGCCAAAAAGGCGTGGCGGGTTCTTTGGATTCAGGGAGAAGTCAGCTACACGCCTGTAGTCTTCATTTGCTTTGAGGGTCACCGGAGAATCGCCGACGTGATCGAACAGTGAAGCAGCTCCGGCGAACCGAAGTTGCACTATTTCGGTTGAGCTGAAATTGGCCAATTCGAGCCCTTGTCAGGCCAAACCAAGCTGTCCCAACACCTCCACAATCCTCTTATAGCTGAAATAGACTGAAAGGTAAGCCAATTTGGCTCCCCTCTATAATTTTCAAACGGTTCTAGAGAGAGAACCAGTAGAACTTCGAAGAAAAATTCTTACTCAATTCGGCATCAATTGATGCAATTCTTGATCCTAGGAGGAACCTTAAGACAATAGATATCTGCCCATATTGAAAGCTTAGACTGCCGCACCCTCGATGGTAAGCTTTCAAAGCTTTCTCTCTCTAAGTCTAGTTTTCTGGCGAACCTCCATTTGAGCTCATTCCGACGAAGCTCCATTTGAGCTCATTCCGGCATCAAATCATGCAATTCAAAGTGCAATTGAATCATATGATGGTGTAGGAACTCTAATCTAACTTCAATTTCAACAATTAAACTCATTTGATCGATCAATTTGATTAAATCAAATTCGGTTGAGTTAGAAGGTTGAAATTAGGGGAAAATTGGGGGAAATTTGGAAATTTTAAAAATTTGAGGGACTAAAGTGTAATTTCATAAAATTGAGGGTCAATTGGGCATGATAAAGATGTTGCATGACCAATTGGACAAATTTTGAAATTTTTGACGTAAAACTTACCGTTTTTGTAAAGTAGGGGCAAAATGGTAATTTTGGAAAAGTTGGGGGGCCAAATTGAAAATTTGGGAAATTAAACCCTTTTTGTGAATTTGAATAAATTGAGGTCCCAAGATGAATTTTAAAAGTTTTGGAACTCAATTTGAGGAAAAACCAGTATTAGGGACTTAAAGTTTACAAAATAAATTTAGGGATCTAATTGCAAATAAAGGAAAAGTTTGGTTTTCTCATTCATTTGAGATGAATGAGGGCTATTAGGCCAAAGGATAATGAACAAAAGTGTTCATATCGTGTAGGAACATGAAGCACTGAGAATGGCAGCTAAGACAAGTTCGAGTAAAGACAACAAGTCGGATAAGAGAATATTCACTGCACTATTGGGTGAGTGAGATATTTAATATTATACCCGGTTGGGATGATAAGCACCTCGGAAATGAAAACCCACTGCTAATTAGTATTTTAATCATTACATCTTTGAAGAGTGATGTAGAAATCTCATGGAAAAACTACTTACCGGTTGTAAGTAGATCATACCTAGTTGGTATGACAAAACTTCCTAGAAGGAAGTGAAAAACCCGCTTGTTGGTTATAAGCATAGATGTCCTCATGCCCGATTGGTATAATGGACAATTGAAAAGTTTATTTTGTCAAAAATGCTCTCCCCTAACTATGTGTCACTACTTAAAATTTTTGGGAGACTTTATTGATGAGAGCTCAAATAGCTCCTATAGGCCGGTGGCCTCGGTTTTGGTACCTAGGGCTAATATGCCCGATTTTGAAAATCTCGAATAGTGGGCCCTGGCCAGTTGGCACGAGAAAGAGCTTGTAAACAAAAATTATTATTAAGTCATGAAAACTTAAGTAAATGAGTTGTTTGGCCATGGTACCGAGATAGGACCGACATACTCAGTGGACTAGCGGCAGTGCGACATGACAGGTCTTCGAACTAGTCAAGACAAATAGCTGCAGGTCAAGTTGAGGGTTGGGGTCGCTGGAGCAGTGGCACCACAGATTATGTGGAATTATGTGAAAAACTATTGATTGTGCATGCACTATATTACGGGACCATCTAGATGCCCAAGAGGGGTGGTGATGCATCCCACGGCTATGGACGACCTGGTGGGTATAACAGAAGTCTTGCGAAACTCAACGTAGCTTCAAGCGCATGAGACCGAGGTGGGGGACGGGATGAGGTCTCTGTTCTCATATAGACATGGAGTTTTGTTACGGGATTGAGGATCAGATATCACGAACATCTACACATTCTTAGGGTAGAAGTGGACGTGCTTCTGTCTAGGTGGCTGGTAAAATTGCTCTGGTGCCACAAGTGGGTACAGTGGACTGGTTGGCCTACGATTATGTGTTCGTTCATGATGAAGGGTGTGTATTGGTTGTTAAAAACACCGTTATGATGAGAAATGGTTATGGAAACCAAAAACTTTGGAATGAAATGTTTTTAAAAGAAAAATAAGGAGTCATGTAATCCCCGCCCTTTTGAGCTAAGGAAAAATCGGGAAAAGAACCGGTCAAACCGAGTGAGAAAACCGAACCGGTTCACAAACCCGATCATTTGTGAACGAGCAATTTGGTAATTTACAAGTCTTGGGTGATCTAAAGGGTTTATAATACTATGGAAAAGAACCTTAGGATGAATTGGTAGAGAAAAACCATACCAATTTGGATGAATTGGATCCAACTGCATTGAACTGAGTCGGTTAATGAACCGGAACTGATAGAGAAAGGGCAAACATGAAAATTTATGAATCCCTTATGACCTAAGGAGATTTATAAACCTTGGGAAGGAACGTTAGAACAAAGTGGGAGAGAAAAACCAGATCGGTTTAGGTGAACTAGACCCGAACCAAATTGAACTAGTTTAAGGACCGAGTTGGTTTATGAACCGAAATTGATAAAGAGATGGTAAACTGGGAATTTTATGGACCCTAATTGACCCAAGGAATCACAAAAGACATGGAAATGGACTTGTGAAGGAATTGGGGATGAAAACCAAACCGGTTCAGGTGAACCAGATCTGAACCGGTTTGGACTAGTTTGAATCGCTATTGAATTGAATCCTTCTAGGTGGCTTAAATAATTCAAATTTAAGATTTGAGACTAGCATTGGATAGAAAATGAATTTAGATGAATTTAGAAATTTTTAGATTTGAAAAACTCAGTCGAATGAGGGGTGAACTGGCCAGTTTAAGCTTCGAACCTGGTTCGGACCGGTCCAATCCGATTCGAAATAGTGTCATCTTCTTCCTTAGGATGACAATATTGTTCACTCACTAAAAAATCGAAGCAGCACCGGCGAAGAAGAAACGCTTCCATTCAGAATGTTTCAAGTCTTCAATACATGTCATAATGGTGCCAAACGGACGACCAACGGGTCCCTGAGCTCCCTATATAAAGAGCCCCTCCCCATTCATCCTCTCTACACCTGAAAACTTCATTCTCTCTCAATTGCTCCATTTTCCAGTGAAGCCCGAACCAAAGCTTCGATATGGGGTCTTTTCTGAGCCAAACATGGCGAAGTCAGGTTATTTAGAATCGGGGAGAAGTCGGCTACACACCTATAGTCTCCGTTTGCTTCAAGGGTCGCCGGAGAAATACTGACGTGATGAAACACTGAAGCAGCTCCGGCCCACCGAAGCTGCCCTATTTTGGCCGAGTTGAAATTGACCATTTCGAGCCATCCTCAAGCCAAACCAAGCATTCCCAATACTTCCTCAGCCCTCCTATGGTCGAATTAGGACTGAAAGGTAAGCCAATTCGGCTCCCCTCTGCAATTTTTGGCCGGTGCTAGAGAGAGAACTGACAGAATTTCAATGATGAAATTCTAACTCAATTTGGCTTCAATTGATGCGATTCTTGATTCTAGGATAAACCTCAGGACAATAGCTATTTGCCCATATCGAAAGCTCAGACCATCGTGCCCTCACCGGTAAGTAATCGAAGCTTTCTCTCTCTACAATCTGTTTTTCGACAAAGCTCTGTTTGAGCTCGTTCCGACACTAAAACTCGCAATTCAAAGTTCTATGGAATCATATGAACATGGAGAAACTTAATTTCAACTTCAATTTCAACAATTACAGGTGTTTGATTTGTCAATTTGATTAAATCATATTCGACTGTGTTGAAAAGTTGGAATTGGGGAAAAATTGAGGATTTTCAAAAATTTGAGGGACCGAAATGCAATTTCCTAAAATTGAGTGTCAATTGGGCATGATAAAAATGTTAGAGGGCCAATTGAGGAATTTTAGAATTTTTTCGGTGAAACTTACCATTTTTGTAAAGGATGGGCGAAATGGTAATTTTGGAAAAGTTGGAGGACCAAATTGGAAATTTGGGAAATTAATCACCTTTTTGTGAAATGGAATAAATTGAGGTCCCTTGATAAAATTTAAAAGTTTTGGGACTCAATTTGAGGAAAAACCGGAATTAGGGACTTAAAGTTTAAGAGAAATAACTTTAGGGACCTAATTGCAAATAAATGAAAGGTTGACTTTCTCATTCATTTGGAATGAATGAAGGCTATTAGGCCAAAGGATAATGAATCGAGATATTCATATCGTGTAGGAACATGAAGTATCGGGAACGCTAGCAAGGACAAGCTCGCGTGAATACAAATAACTGATTTAGTGGAATTCACGGCATTAACGGGTGAGTGGGTTTACTAACGTCATATCCGGTTGGGATGATGAGCATAACTTAAAGTTAACAACCATTTACCGGTTGTGAGTAGGATTTTATGTAATACTCGATCGGGGATGACAAGCTCATCAAAATGAAAACCCACTACTATGTAGTATTTTAAACATCATGACTTAGAGTAGTGATGTGAAAACCATGCGGAAAAACTACTTACCGGTTGTAAGTAGAACATACCTGGTTGGTATGATGAAACTTGCTCGAAGAAAGTTGAAAACCTGTTCATCAGTTATGAGCGGAGATGTCCTTATATCAGGTCAGTATAATGGACAGTTGAAAATATATAAGTGCTCTCCCCTAACTGTGTGCCAATGCTTAAACTATTTGAAAGACCTTCTTAATAGGAGCTCGAATAGCTTTGATAGGTCGGGGGCCTCGGTTTTGGAACTTGGGGGCTAATATGCCCGATTTTGAAAAATCTCGTATAGTGGGCCCAAGGCCAATTAGCACGAGCAGGAGCTCGTAAATAAACATGAATTATATGCCATAAAACTTTAAATAAATAAATTGTTTGGCCATAGTACCAAGATAGGATCGGCATATTCAGTCAACTAGCGGCAGTGCGACATGATAGGTCGACGGACCAGTCAAGACAAACAATTGTGGGTTGAGTTGAGAGTCAGGGTTGTTGGACCAGTGGCACCACAGATTACATGGCTTGATAAGAAAACATTGTTTGTACATGCACTGTGAGTACGAGACCATCAAGATGCCAAAGAGGGGTGGTGATGCGTCCTAAGGGTACTAGACGACCTGGTGAGTATAAGGGCAGTTCGTCGTACCAGGTGACCGTGCGAAATTTGGAGTAGCACTAAGCGTATGAGATCGGGATGGGGACGGGATGAGGTCTCTGTCCTCATAACAAACATGAAGAATTTATTCCAGGAATGAGGGTTGGATGTCACGAACATCCATTCATTCCCAGGGTAGAAGTGGACGTACTTCTATCCGGGTGGCCGGTAAAGTTGCTCCAAAGCCACAAGTGGGTTCAGTGGACGTACTGACTTGTGAATGTATATTTAACCTTCATGATGAAGGATGTGTGTTGGGTGATGAGACACCATGATTAAATAAGGAAATGGTGATAAAACCCGAGATTTTGAAAGAAATGAGTATGGCACACTCCAATAATAAATGTTTTCTTAAAAGTCCAAACTTTTGAAAAATCATTCATTTAGTAGTCGTACTCACCCCCTCCCTTATATCCCTTTCAGAAAATCCCGAAAAGCCTACCCTTAAAGACCATCAACTAAGAAGCTTGCGAGACAGGTATGATGAATTTAAAATGTTATGCAGTCTTGATTATGTCATTCCAGGAAAAAGGTGCAGGTTTAAAGGATGTCTTTCTCTTACGGTTTATAATAAGGAAACCCTTTAATAAACCAGGAGAGTGGCGGGTTGATCACGGGGATCCAACCAAATCGGGTCGGGGCGTGACAAGTCTAGCACACTCCAAATTCAAACAATTTTTCTAAAAGTAAATGTTTGAACACTCATTCACTGAGTCATTGAACTCAAACCCTCCCTTTTACCCCTTTTAAGGAAAACAAGGGAAAACCAAACTTAAAGATTTATCACTAGTCAAACCTTAAAGCAGGTAAGTAAAATTTATATTCAGTTTTGATTAATGTTATTCTAGGAAAGGTACAGGTAAGAAGGATGCCTTACTCCCCATGGTTTAGAAAAGGGGAAAACCCTAGATAAATCAGGAGAGTGACGGGTTGTTCACGGGGATCCAACCAAACCAGGTCAGGGTGTGACAACAATGGTCTCAGCTTTCTATCTAGGAACGTAGCTCTCCTCCTGAGGTTCTTTCTAGGATCAAGAATTTCTACAATTGGCATCAAATTGAGGGAGAATTTCATCAATAAAGTTTCACACTCTCTCTCTCTAACTTCCACCAAAAATGACCGAGTAGGGCCAAATTAGCTTACCTTTTAGCTCTGTTGCAGTCGTGTGAGAGCCATAGGGGTGTTGGGAAGGTTTGTTTTGGCTGAAGGAGGGCTGAATTTGGCTCGGCCAAAACAGGACAGCTTCAGTCCTTCATAGTTGCTTCCTTGTTTGATTCTGCTGGCAATTCTCTGGCGGACCTCGGGTCGAGAGGAGGTTGCTGTCAGGTAGTTGACTTCCCCCGTAATCTATAGGACCCAACCTTGCCTTTCGAGGTTGAGAAAAATGCCTATATCGGAGCTCTGATTCGAGCTTCATTGGAAACTAGAGCAGTTAAGAGAGAATGGAGATTTGAGGTTTGTGGAGGATAAATGGAGAGAAGCTCTTTATATAGGGAGCTCGGGGACCTTTACCCAACCACTTTCCTTTTTTATCGAGCTTATGCTCGCACTGAAATGGCCTGAATGGAGAAATTTAACATTCGTCAGCATTATCCATTTTTGTATTGAATGAATAGTGTTGTCATCTTGAGGAAGAAGATGCACGGTTCCGAACCGGACCAGACTGGTCTGACTGGGTTTAATGCGTAAAATGATCGGTTCAGGCCTAATTCGACCAATTTTCTCAAAATTAAAAATTCCTAAATTCATCTAAATTCATTCTCCATCTAATGGTGGCTTCAATTCCCCAATTTGATCATTTTAAGCCACTAAGAAAAATGAATTTAGGAATCGGTTCAAGTATGGTTAAAACCGGTTCAATCTAGTTCAATCTGGTTCACTTGAACTGGTCTGGTTTACTCTTCCCATTTATCCCCAGGTTCTTTTCCATGATTTTTATAACTCTTTGAGTCGCTTGGGATTTGTCAATTCCCCATTTTTCCCTTTCTTTACTAGTTATGGTTCGTGAACCTACTCGGTTTTCTCTTTTCAATTGACCGATTCATTTCCCGGTTTTCTCACCTTTAAAGGATGAGGTTTACAAAGCTCCCCTCCATTAATACTCCACACACCTCAAATCGCCATTCTCTCTCAAGTGCTACATTTATGGGTGATGCTTGAACCAGAGCTCTGAATTGGGCATTTTTCAAAGCCTCAAAAGGCAAGGTCAGGTCCTATAGACTCGGGGGAAGTCAGTTACCTCACAGTAATCTTCATTCGACCCAAGGACCGCCGTAGAAGCGCCAGTGGAATCAAACAGTGAAATAGCTCCGACGGACCGAAGCTGCCCTATTTTGGCCAATCTGAATTTGGCCAAATTCAAACCTCCTATAGCCAGACCAAGCCTCACCAACGTACCCACAACCCTCACACAACCTCCATAGAGGTGTAAGGTAAGCCAATTTAGCCCTCCTCTATCGTTGCAGATCGGTGCTAGAGAGAGAAAGTGCCAAATTTTACTAACAAAATTCACCCTTGTATGCACTTTAATTGTAGCAATTCTTGATCCTAGAAAGAACCTAAGGACGAGATCTACCTCTCCAGATCAAGAGCTCGGACCCCCGCACCTCCGTTGGTGAACTTTCGAAGCTTTCTCTCACTACGACTAGTTTTTTGACAAAGCTCCATTTGAGCTCATTTTGGACTCAAATTCTACAATTTAAAGCTCCATTTGATCATATGGAAGTGTAGGAAATGATCCATGCCATCAATTAGTGTAATTAACCCCAATGGAATAGCCAATTTGAAGAAATCAAATTCGGTCAGAAAAGGGGGAAGAAATTTAGGGAAAATTGGGGATTTCAAAAAATTGAGGGACCTCCATGCAATTTTTCAAAATTAAAGGTCAATTAGCAATGAGAAAGATGTCTAGGGACCAATTGGTCAATTTTTGAAAGATTTGGGACCAAGTGGCTATTTTTAGAAAGTAGGGGCAAAACCATAATTTTTGGAAAAATTAGGGACTAAATTGTAAATTTAGAAAAATTGAGCCCCTTACACAAATTTTGACTAAATTGAGGATCCAAAGAGGATATTGGAAACCTTGGGACTCAATTTGGGGAAAATTTTGGCATTGGGGGCCTAAAGTCAAGAAAAATGAACTTTAGGGACATAAGTGCAATAAACCAAGAACTTTAGGCCTATTCACTCATACGTGAGAAAACAAAGGTTATTATGCCAAACCCTTACTTATAATGATACCTAAGCTATGTAAGGACACGTGATACTAGAACGCAAGCAAGAGAGAGCTAGCGCGGACTGAAAATGAGGATGAACACGTCATAATCAACGGGTGAGTGGGACTTTTATACATCATTTCGGTTGGGATAGTGAGCATTATTTTTAACGGATAAAATCTACTTATCGGTTATGAGTAGGAATGAACAAATATCATACCCCGATTGGTATGATGAGTTTCCTTAAGGAAAGGAGAAAACCGCCTACCGATTGTAAGCGGATTCATCATCACACTCGATTGGTGTGATGAGATAAAAAGTGATTTTTTTTTGTCAGAAGTGTTCTCCTCGGACTGTGTGACAACTACTTAAACTATTGGGTAGACCTTCTTGACGGGAGCTAGAGCAGCTCTAATAGGCCAGGGGCCTCAATTTTTTAACACATAAGGCTTAAGGCCTAGTTTTGGAAAAACATATGCAGTGGGCCTAAGGCTAGTGGGCACGGGCTAAATCCTGTAAACAAATATGAATAAGAAAAGCCATGAAAACTCTCATTAAAAGTGGAATTAACTGTGTGATTCGCCACAGTACCAAGTCAAGACCAACAATGCTCGATGGACTGGCAGTAATGCATTTGGGCCAGGTCGACGGACCAGCTAGACAAACAACTGTAGGCCGAGTTGAGTGTCAGGGCTGCTGGACCGTCGACACCAAAGAGAATATTTGTGTGTGCACCTATGGATTTGAGACCATTAAGATACCCAAGAGGGTAGTGATGGGTTCCAAGTACTGTTGGACAACATGGTAGCGATAAGGGAAGGAGAAGCTACTACGTTTGGGCTTCTCATTGTACTAATTAGTCATGGAGCTACTGTGATTAGGCTCCACGAATCTACTATGTTTAGGCTTCCTAAAGCTACTATGTTTGGGCTCCACGAATCTACTACGTTTAGGCTTCCTAAAGCTACTGTGTTTGGGCTTCATGCTCAGGAGATCGGGATGAGGTCTCCATTGTCATACGGATACGAATAGAAGTCTGGGACTTCTATTAGAGTGGACAACAAAGTTGCGCCGATCTCTAAGTGGGTGCAGTCTGGGACTACCCTATGAACGTTTGTACCCTTTATGATAAAGGGCGTGTATTTGTTTGCTAAATGCCTCTCGAAGCGATGGGATGTGCTAAAAGAGCTAAACACACATAATAAGGGAAATTGTGAAAGGTTTAAAAACATGTATGGTGTACTACGTAAAACACTTCCAGAGCAAGGGAAAGTGTTAAAAGAGTTAAACTCACATAATGGTGAATAAATTTCAAGAAGATGATTTATTTCTCTAAGATAAATAGAAACCCCAAGATTTTTGTGAAGAAATAGTGTTTTTGAAAACCTCATTTCCCAACACCTGCTCACTAAGTTATAGAAACTCACCCCCTCTCTTTAACCCATTTTCAGGAATGAAGGTAAATCCTTAAGGAATACCTTGAAGCCAAACCCTCAAGATAAAGACAGGTATGTAAATATGCTTAGTTTTATACAATGTTATTATAGGAAAATTAGGTAAAAGGGACACCTGAATTATCGCGGTTTAGAAGCAAGTGAAATCCTTCATAGACTAAAGGGGGTGACAGGTTGCTCACGGAGATCCGACCAAACTGGGTCGGGGGATGACACAACGAGTCATAGCATAACTCAAAAGCTGATTGGGAAGCCATGTCAGCAAAGCCAGCCAATCACATCATGCCACGTAATATCTCGCATGTACGAAACTCGCACGTGTAGCACAATGTCATCTTCTTCCTTGGAACACTAGTAGAGAGAGTGACTGGTGAACTAATTGGACTCCAATGACCCAAAATGTCCTCCGATCTGACCGAGGACATGCGAGATTGGGGTGAAGTTTGCCACGATCGAATAGTCCTATTAGTTGCCAAGCTCCATATATAAAGTGCTCCTCCCCATCCGTCCACCTCATCCCTCAAACGATTGAAGAAGATGAAGTACACCATTTTCCAATGATGCACGAACTAGAGCTCCGATGAGGGCCTTTCTTGCAACCTCAGAAGCCAAATTTGGGTTCCCTAAAACTGGAAAGAGGTCCTCTACCTTGCTGCAACCTCTTTTCAGCTCGAGGATTGCTGGAGAAGCGTCGGCGAGCTCGCACAATGAACTTGCTCACTCGGTCATCTCCGATCAAAATCAGTCGAGCTTCATTCGAGCAACTCTCAGACCAACCACGGTCAAACCAAGCATCCCTAACATCCCTGTTAGATATTCACCGATGAGTAATCGAATTTTTCTCTCTCTAGGCCAATTTTTCGGTGAGACTCCCTTTGAGCTTGTTTCGATGACAAAATGAGTGTTCCAAAGCTTGAAATGAATCAGGGGACATGGGGAAAATGATTAGTACCATGTTAGGACACAATTGAGAGTAATTCAGATTGAATTGATGAAATTCAAGTTTAAGGACCAAATTACAATTTTTGGAATGTTTGGGGACTTAATTGTAATTTTTGAAAAATTGAGGATTTTATGTAATTAAGAGAATTATAGTATCCTAATTAGAAATTTAAATACATTAGGGGCCAAAATGAAGGATTTGTTAATTGTAGGGACTTAATTAAAAAATAAGGTATACTTAAGGACTAAAATGTAATTAATGGAAAGTTATAGATCTTATGTATAAATACATTATAGTTTGGGAACTAATTGCCCCATTAATTGTAGGAACGAATCACCTACAAGTTCATACAAAAGAAAGACACGTGAATCTTGGAAATCAGTGGGATAATCCAGTCTCAGAATATGAGTGAGTGAGATTTTCGTAATCATACCGGGTTGGGATGATGAGCACTTTTATTATTGAAAACCATTTTCTAGAAATAGTTTCCCCTGATTGTGTGAACATGCTTAAACATTTTGGGAAATATTTATGACGAGACCTAGAATTGCTCTAGTAGGTCCAATGCCTCGATTTTGAAACTGATAGTGTCTAATGCCAAGTTTTGGAAAAAAAACTCGTGAAGTGAACCCAAGGCATGGGAATTAGCTTAAACCCATAGACAAAATCTTGATTTTAAGCCTTATGGAAATTTAAAATAAATGATTAAATTGTGTGATAAATCCACCCAGCCGATTCTGGATCATAGAACTCATTGGGCTAGGAGCTATCAAGTCAAAGTTGAGTCATCGAATTCGTTGGACTGATAGTTTTTGGGCCAAAGTTGAGTCATCAAATTCATTAGGCTGGTGACACCAAAGATAAATGTCTAAATTAAAAGATATGGAACCATCGAGGTGCCTGATATGGGGTATTGTTAGTTCTAAGGGCTACTGGGCAGCCCATGGAGTATAAGGAAAGATTTGTCATGCTACTATGTCAATACACTCTAGGAGCTTCATGCACATGCACATTGAGACCAAAGAAGCAGAGGGAGAGGTCTCATCCTACAATAGTGGTCACAAAGAAAATCCATGTATGGGAACTAGGCAATTGATGCTCACACAGACTTATGGTAGAAAGTGTAACCTTCTACTAATGGTGAACGGTAAAGTCGTTTTGGTCCATAAGTAGAATAGTCGGGATTGTTCTACGAATGTATAATCTATTCAATAATAAATGGCGTGTGTTTGATTGTTAAACAAAATATATAAAGGAAAAATGTTAAATTATCCCTTCTAATGATAAATGGAGATTAGAAAGTTTAATTACCCAGGAATGAGTATGAAGATAAAATGTGAAACTTGAACAATACCGTACCCTTATTTACTTTACTACTTACTCACTGAGCTGTTGAACTCCCGTATCCCTTAAATCAATTTCAAGAAAGTTTCTATATCAAGAAGATTTACATGAATAGATAAAATTTTATTTAGTTATTTTGTAAAATTTGTTATATAAAATATATATGTTGATAACGATTTACTTTTCCCAACCTATTTCAGTAGAAATACCAAATTAATGTAGAAAGTGATGTCGAGTTGATAACGGTATTTCAACCAATTTGGGTCCGAACTGACATCTCTAATATTGATTTATCATATACTTGTATATTTACTTTATGTGAATTCACTTTCTATTATATATTTTATTTTGTTATAAAAAGCTCATCTCGATTCATCCTCCTCACACCTAAAATCTCCATTCTCTCTCAACTGCTCCATTTTTCAATGAAGCTCAAACTAGAGCTTTGACTTGGGCAGTTTTCTAACCCTTAGAAGGCAAGGTTGGGTTGTTTAGACTCTGGGGCCAGTCATCTACCTAATAGCAACTTTTGTTCAACCCAAGGTCCGTTGAAGAAGCGCCGGCGAAATCAAATAGTGAAGCAACTCCGAAGGAACGAAGCTGCCCTGTTGCGGCTGAGCTGAAATCTGCCAAATTCAGCCCTCCTCCAACCAAACCAAGCTCTCCTAACATCCCCACTGCCCTCATATGACCTCAACTAACCGGAAAGGTAAGCCAATTCGGCACTACTCAATCGTTGCAGGTTAGAGATATAGAGAGAAACTATGAAATTTCACTGACAAAATTCTCCCTAGATTTGAAGTGAATTGTAGAAATTCTTGATCCTATAAGTACCTCGGGGAGAAAGCTACCTTCCAAGATAGAGAGCTTTGACCACCGCACTCCGACGGTAAACTTTGGAAGCTTTCTCTCTCTACGCACAATTTTCTATCGAAGCTTCGTTTCAGCTCATTTCGGCCTCAATTCATGTGATTAAAACCTCAATTGAATCATATGGAAGTGTAGGAACTGATTAACACCTCCAATTGAAGCAATTAACATCGATTGAATGGTCAATTTGAAGAAATCAAATTCGGACAGTGTGAAAGGGGAAAATTGAGAAAATTTGGGGATTTCATAAAATTGAGTGACCTCTTTACAATTTCCCAAAATTGAGGGCCATTTGGACATGAAAACGATGTTGGAGGACCAATTGGTTGACTTTTGGAACAATTGGAGCCAAATTGCTATTTTTGAAAAGTAGGGGCAAAATGGTAATTTTTAAAAAATTAGGGACCAAATTGAAAATTTGGAAAACTTGAGCCCCTTATACAATTTTGAGTAAAATGAGGACTCAAAGGGAAAATTGTTGAAACATTGGGACTCAAATTGGGTAAACATGGGCATTAAGGACCTAAGGTGAAGCGAAATGAACTTTAGGGACCTAACTGCAATTAATCAAAAATTTTGAGCCTAGGCTTTTATACCAAACCGTAAATGATAAGGCTGCTCAAATTGTATAGGGACACGTGTGTTGAGAATGCAAGCAAGAGAAAACTTGCATAGAATTGTAAAACCAACTCGGGATGAACACATCACGATTATCGGGTGAGTGGGCACTTTTTTAAATCATAACCGATTGGGATGATGAGCACTTTAGAAATGAAAAGCCACTTTTAAGTGGAATTTTGACATCATACCCGGTTGGTATGATAGACTTCCTTGAATAAAGGAGAAACTCACTTGCCGGTTGTAAGCGGAGATATCATCACACCTTGTTGGTGTGGTGAAATGAAAATGTGTTTTGTTAGAAGTATTCTCCCTTGACTATGTGCCAATACTTAAACATTTTGAGAGACCCTCTTGATGGGAGCCAGAACAACTCAAAAAAGTCAGAGGCATTGGTTTTTGAACTTGTGGGGCTAAATGCCCAATTTTTTATAAACAGGTGTTGTGGGCCCAAGGCCAGTTGGCACGAGCAAGAGCTCATAAAGAAACATGAGTTATGAAAGCCATGAAAATTCTTAATTAAATGGTTGTGTGATTTTGCCATGGTACCAAGTCAGGACCCACAACACTCGATGGACTGGTGGTAGTGCGTCAGGGCCAGGTCGACGGACCGGCCTAGACAAACAGTTAGAGGTCGGGTTAAGGGTCGGGGTCGTTGGACCTGTGGCACCAAAGATAAATGGCTATATGGAAAACTATTGTTTTGTGCATGCACTTGAGGTGTGTGACCATCAAGACGCCCAAGAGTGGTAGTGATGCGTCCTAAGGGCTACTCGATGATATGGTGGAGATAAGGGCAGTTTATCGTGCAGTAGTTGGGAAGCTTGGCGTAGCTTCTTGCGCATGACACCAGGGTGGGGTCGGGATGAGGTCTTTGTCCTCATACGGACACAGAGTTGTTTTCAGGTATGAGGGTCGGATGTCCCAAACATTCACTCAGACACAGGGTAGAAGTGGATGGGCTTCTATCTTGGTGGCCAGTAAAGACGCTCCGAGCCATAAGGGGGTGCACTGGATGGGCTGCTTCTGTGAATGTGTGTTCCCTTCCTGATGAAGGGCGTGTGTTGTCTGCTAAAACACCTAATGTGGAATTGTGGAAAAAGGTTTTGAAAAATCAGAGATTTGAGGAAAAATTCTCTTAAAAGAAATAAGAATTTTGGAACACTATGATTAAAGTTGTTTTCATGAAAAGTCACTCCCAACACCCACTCACTAAGTTGTAGAACTCACCCCTTCACTTTTATCCCTTTTTAGGTAACCAAGGGAAACCAACCCTAAAAGACCTCCATGTAGTCAAACCTTAAGATAAGGTATGTAAGATTTAATGTATTCCGGGAAAGATGTATGTAAAAAAAGGATGTCTTACTCCTCGTGGTTTAGAAAAGGGGAAACTCTTGATAAACTGTGGGAGTGGCAGGTTGTTCACGGAGATCCAGCCAAACTGGGTCAAGGCATGACAACTTGAGTGGTATCAGAGTCTGTTTCCTCGAATGCATTATCAAGATTATAAAACCTAGTAACTAATAGGAATAAATCTTAAAATTTCATATGGCTCCCAAGAGAGGAACCAAGAGAATAAGAGTCGCAGTTTTTTACTCTAACCAACCCCTTCCTGTGGAAACTCCCCGAGTAGTCCAGATAACTCCACCTGGACTAAGCTTGGAACAGCAGAGATTGTACGAGAAATTCACCTAAGTATTTGGATGACCTAACCTCATCCCTAAGGTGGACACCAACTCTTGAGCTGAGCCGAAGGAAGTACAATCTCATCCCCATCCTATTAACCATCCTCCTCCAGTTGACATCCCCAAACATCTCAAAACTTTATGTCAACTGGGGTGTAAGCCTTTCCTTAGAGAGAAAGATACTGGAGCTACTATGGACTAGTTGGTCAACATCAAAAAGTGTATGGGTATAATTAGGATTTCACCGGATGACATGGTGATCCTGGTAGAATATTTTCTAGAGGCTAGTGCAAAAAGATGGTGGGACAATGTCTGGAGCCTACATACTACCACCCCTACCTGGAAACAATTTGAGGAGAGGTACACAGAGGAGTACCTGGCCCCGCATCTGATAAATGAGAAGAAGTAGGATTTTCTCTAACTCCGCCAAGGGCTTTTGTCACACCATGTTTTAGTAACCCAAAACTTTGGTCGGAAATTTTTCTGAAATTGTATTATAAGTTTAAAATTCAATTGATATAATTGGAATAAATTTGATTTAAAATAAAATGAAAACTATTGTTTTGACTGAAATAAATAACTTGATGGAATGGATTGGGTAAATAACTAGTAAATTCCTTTAGGTGAAAATAATGATATAATTATGTGAATTTGGTTTAGTATGAAACTATTAGCACTTTGTAGTATTAGTCCTACGCCCCTACCATAAATACCAATAAATTAATAACTACATTCAATTATTAGAATTAATACCTATAAATATCCATAAATTAATATCTACATTCAATTATTAATTTTTTTTGCTCAATCAATTATTGGAATTAATACCCATAAATTAATACCTACATTCAATTATTGGAATTAATACCTATAAATATCCATAAATTAATACCTACATTTAATTATTACAATTAATACCCATCAATTTCTAATTTTAATGAGAATAACTAGCAACATTAATACCCATAAATACCCATAATATAGTAATAAATCTTCCATATTTAACAAACAATTTTATAGAAGCTTAGAAGAATTTATTAGAGCAACACCAACTGAACTAAGAGAGCAATTTGAGTAAAAGAGAGCTACATGGTCCATTAGTTCTTGTTCACACCTCAAACATCATCTTTGCCATGATCACATTAGATCTACCAAATTAATACTCTCTACCTATGAATTTATCGGAGCAGAGAAACACCAATAAGACTAATCAGGGACGGGTACCTAGGAATCTCTATAGGATGAACATATCTCTAGATAAAAGGCTAATTTACACTTAATACCCAATTGGGATGATGAGCACCTTTTCTAAATTGGAAGCCACCGTGAGTGGGCTTATTTACATCATTCTCGGTTGGAATGATGAGCACTTTAGAAATGAAAAACCACTTATATGTGGGATTTTAATATCACACCAGTTTGGAGTGTTGTGCGAATTAAGCTAAAAACCTACTTATTGGTTGTAAGTAAAGGAAATCATACCTGGTTGGTATAATGGACTTCCTTGAAGGAAGTAGAAACCCTTTTGTCGGTTGTAAGCAGAGATATCAACATACCCGGTTGGTGTGATGAAGTGAAAAGATATTTTTGTCAAAAGTATTCTCCACTGACTGTGTGCTATTGCTTAAACTTTTTGGGAGACCTTCTTGATAGGAGCTAGAACAGCTCAAATAGGCTAGAGGCCTCAATTTTGGAACTTGTGGGGCTAAATGCCTGGTTTTGGAAAATCACATACAGTAGGCCTAAGGCTAGTTGGCATGAGCAAAAGCTCATAAACAATCATGATATGTTAAAGCCATGAAAATTCTTAATGAATGTATATTACGATTTTGCCATGGTACCAAGTAAGAATCGACATACTCAACGGACTGGCGGTAGTGTGTTAGGCCCAAGTTGACTGATCAACCTAGACAAACAACTGCAGGTTGAGTTAAGGGTCGGGACCATTGGACTAGTGGCACCAAAGATAAATGGCTTCGTGAAAAATTATTGTTTGTGCATGCACTTCAGGTTCGGAACCATTAAGATGCCCAAGAGGGGTAGTGATGCGTCCTAAGGGCTACTAGACAATATGATGGAGATAAGGGCAGTTTGTCGTGCCAGCAGTCAGGAAAGCTCAACGAAGCTTCATGCGCATGAGACCGGGTTGGGGTCAGGATGAGGTCTCTGTCCTCATACGAACACGAGTTGATTTCAGGTTTGAGGGTTGGATGTCACGAACATCCACTCAGATCTAAGGTAGAAGTGGATGGGCTTCTATCTAGGTGGCCGGTAAAGTCGCTCTAATGCCACAAGTGGGTGCAGTGGATGGGCTGCCCTGCAAATGTGTGATTCCCTTATTGAGGAAGGGCGTGTGTTATTTGCTAAACATACCTAATGGGGAAATGAGAAAAAGATTAAGAAAAACCTTGGAAAGTATTTGAGAATCCTTGGAAAAATAAATGGTAAAATCTTGGGATAAGGTTTGGAAAAGAAATTAAAATTCTTTTGAAAGGAAATGACACCCTTGGCAAGGTGAAGGTTTTGAAAACTAAAATTTGAGGAAAACCTTCTTCTTAAAGAAATAATAACTTTGGTGTGGCTATTTTTAAAGCTCACTCCCAACACCCACTCATTGATTTATAGAACTCACCCCCTCTCTTTTACCCCTTTCAGGTAACCAAGGGAAAAACCAAACTTAAAGACCTCCTTGTATGGGAACGGTAAAGACAAGTATGTCTATTTAAAAAACTTTTAGTTTTGTATAATGTTATTCCAAGAAAGATGGGAAAAAGGACGCCTTACTCCTCATGGTTTAGAAAAGGGTGAAACCCTTCATGAACCAAAGGGGTTGGCAGGTTACTCATGGGGATCCGACCAAACCAGGTCGAGGTGTGATAGCTTTACTCTATTTTGGAGTACGAAAAAAAGTTCAATGAGTTAAGACCCTTTGGCCTTGACTTGGCCAGACTGGCAGACATATGCCATTGATTCGTGGACGGTCTCAACATGGACACATGAGACCGGATGGGAGTACTACAATGCCCCCACGGATCTAGCAATTATAATCAATATGGCTCACGAGTGTGAGCGTCTAGTACAAACTCGACGTCATCGGATGGAGCAGGCGAACTGGAAAGAGAACAAGGGCCAAGGCTATCATGGAGGACGGAAGGAGCAAAATGGTTTGAGATGTGGGAATAGGGTAGGATTCCAAAAGAGAAAAGACGTACCACCACCCCCACGAAGAGTAATCCCCACCCTACCATAAGGAAATCCTCGTTGACCTATGTGCCAAAGATACCACGAGGGAGATTGCTTGTCATGTTTCTCCTGTGGGCAAATTGGAAACTTTGCAAAGGAATGCCCCACTCTTAGGGAGAACAAGCAACAAAACACGATTGGACCACCCCAAGGGGATCCAAGGACTCATCGGCAGGACGCCACAACTAAAGTACCAGCTAGGGTGTAAAATCTCACCCAGAAAGTGGCTAGAAAATACCTAGTACCATAGTGGGTACTTCCCAAAACACTCTCAACTAAGATTGAGATAAACCTATAATTTGAATTTCATTCAATAAAGAAACTTTCCTTCTAAACACATGCATTTATTCAATCAAGTACACACACTTCTGGGGAAGAAAGGTCTCTACCCTCTTCGACTCTAGAGTAGAAAGTTCCTTCATCAAAGAAGATCTAATCCCAAGTCTTCCCCTAGAGCTTACCTCTCTAGAACGAAGTCTCAACATCCTCACACCCTTAGGAGAAGGGCTAAATAGGGACAAATAGTTAAAAGGATGCGAGATTATGATTGACGGAGTCAAACTAGAGGCATATTTCATTCCATTACCTCTAAGGGATGTAGAAGTAATATTGGGGATGAATTGGCTAAGTACCCATCAAGCTAAGATGGACTATGGGAAGAAGATAGTAACTTTCCACACTCCCAAAATACTCGGACTGCAATTCTAAGGAGACAGGAGGAAGGGAGAAGTACAAATAGTGTCCCACATAAGAGCCCAAAAGATGATACAAAAAGGTTGTAAAGCTTTTCTAGCAATGATCATCAACGGGAAGTTAGAGGAAAAGAGACTAGAAGGCATCCCGGTAGTTGGACATTACCCAGATGTATTTCTAGAAGAATTACATGGATTACCCCCAAGCCGACAATTGGAGTTTACCATAGAGGTTATCCTAGAAACACATCACATATCCCAAGCCCCTTATCGCATGGCTCTAGCAGAACTGAAGGAATTGAAGGAGTAGCTAGACGAGCTATTGGAGAAGGATTTCATACATCCTAGTCAGTGTCCATGGGGTGCACCAATCCTATTCGTAAAGAAAAAGGACGAGGGCATGAGGCTGTGCATAGACTATTGGAAGTTGAACCAGGTCACCATAAAGAACAAGTATCCACTTTCACGAATTGATGACCTGTTCGACTAACTAAAAGGAGCAGTCTACTTCTCCAAGATAGACCTTCAATCAAGTTATCATCCACTTAGGATCCGAGAGGAAGATATTCCTAAAACCGCATTTCGGTCCCAATACGGACATTACGAGTTTAGGGTGATGCCTTTTGTCATGACAAATGCACCTGCAACCTTCATGGATTTAATGAACCGAGTGTTCCAGCCACACTTGGACAAGTTTGTGATAGTATTCATAGACCACATTCTTATATACTCACGAACTAGGTTGGAGCACAAAGAACATCTGTGATTACCTTGGAAATTCTATGAGAAAACTACTTATATGCAAAATTCTCCATGTGTGAGTTATGGTTGCAGGAGGTAGGGTTTTTAGGGCACATAGTGTCCAAAGATGGAATAAAAGTAGACCTAGAAAAGGTGGAGGCAATACTCGATTGGACAGCACCCAAGAATCCCTCAGAGATACGAAGTTTCTTGGGCTTGGTAGGATATTACAAACGGTTTGCACATGATTTCTCTAAGATAGCTACCCCTTTGACTCGTCTCACAAGGAAGGGAGTAGAGTATAAATGGGATGAAAGCTATGAGAAATCCTTCTTGGAGTTGAAGACTTGTCTAACAATAGCACATGTACTCTCCCTGCCTAACCCAAGTGCTAGAGAGTATACCGCCTATTGTAATGCATCCAAACAGGGACTTGGATGTGTATTAATGCAACAAGGAAAGGTTATCACCTACGCTTCGCAACAATTAAAGGTACATGAGCGGAACTACCCTACCCATGACTTGGAGTTAGCCGCAATAGTGTTCACCCTAAAGATTTGGTTATATTACCTATACGGGGTTAAGTGTTGAATATATACTTATCACAAGAGTATTAAGTACTTCTTAACCGAGAAGGAGTTGAACCTCCGTCAGAGTAGATGGTTGGAATTGGTTAAAGACTATGACCTTGTGATAGAATACCACCCCAATAAGGCCAATGTGGTGGCAGATGCTTTAAGTCATAAGTACCAAACTAAGACGACGTAGATCAAAACCAGCTATTTACACTTGTTGCAATAGTTGGGAAGGATGGAAGTGGACCTTAAGGTGGACAAGAGGGAGAAATGCTTGTTGGCTGACGTAGTGGTGAGACCCAACTTAATAGAGCAAATTAAGGTTCAACAAAAAGGAGAAAAGGGACTCCAGCCCTATCTGGACCTGATCACGGGAGGGACAATACTAGACTACAACATTCAAGGCAATGGTGTGCTAACTTACAAGGGTAGAGTATGTGCGCCTCAAGACAAGGAACTGAAGAGATTAATCTTGGAAGAGGCACATGACTCTATTTATGCGATGCATTTGGGCAATACTAAGATGTATCGCACCCTCAAATAAGGTTATTGGTGGAAAGGGATGAAGAGGGACATTGCGGAATACGTAGCCCGATGCTTGTCCTGCCAGCAGATTAAAACTAAACATTAGAAACCTTCAAGACTGCTACAACCCTTACCAATCCCCAAATGGAAGTGGGAACATATTACTATAGATTTTGTCACAGGACTACCCGTGACTAGAAAGGGACAAGATGCAATTTGGGTCATTATGGATAGATTGACCAAATCTGCCCATTTTCTACCTATAAAAGTGACAGATTCGGTGGAACAACTGGCTGTCTTGTACCTAAGGGAGATCGTGAGACTCCATGGCATCTCGGTAAGCATAGTGTCGGATAGAGACCCTAGATTTACCTCGACATTTTAGCCTAATTTACAAAGTGTCTTGGGGACCAAACTTCATATGAGCATGACATTTCATCCTCAGATCGATGGACAATTTGAGTGGATGATCCAAAACCGTAGAGGACATGTTATGGGCATGTGTACTCACTATGAATAAGGGTTGGGAGGAATACTTGTGCCTCATGAAATTTTCTTATAATAACAATTATCAAGCCAATATTCAAATGGCTCCCTATGAGGGCCTTTTATGGATGACCATGTCGTACCCCTTATTTTAGGAAGAGGTGGGAGAAAGGAAGTTGGAAAGGGTCGAACTAATCGAGGATGCCACATAGAAAATCAAGATCATAAGGAATCTACTTAAGGTTGCTCGGGATAGGAAAAAGAGCTATGTGAATCATCGAAGGAGGGATTTGGAATTTGATGTAGGAGACCAAGTGTTTCTAAAGGTATCCTCATGGAGGGGAATACTTAGGTTTCAACAACAGGGGAAGTTGAAACCAAGGCTCATCGGTCCTTACAAAATAGTCCAAAGGATAGGACCGGTGGCATATAAACTAGAACTGCCTCCGGACTTACAAAGAATACATGATGTATTCCATATCTCAGTACTCTGAAAGTACCAACCTAATCCTAGTCATGTGTTGGATCGACCTCCACCATAATTGGAAGAGAACATAACTTATCAAGTAGAATTGGTGCAAATCCTTGACCAGAGGGACAAGAATTTGAGGAATAAGAAGATTCTTATGGTCAAGATTCTTTGGCCGAACGAACCCGTGTAAGATGAGACATGGGAAACCGATAGCATTATGAGGGATGGGTACCCTCAGTTGTTTGACATGTAACTTGTTTTGGGGACAAAATCCCTAAAAGGAGAGAAGAGTTGTAATCCCCATCCCTTTATAGATAATAAAACCGGGAAATGAATTGGTCGTTTCAAAAGAGAAAAACTAAGCAGGTTCACAAATCACAACTAATAAGGAAAGGGTAAATTGGAAAATTTACAAACACCAAGTGACTCAATGAGTCATAAAAATCATGGAAAAGAACCTTGGGATGAATTGGAAGAGAAAACCAAACCAGTTTAGGTGAACTAAACCTAAGTCAAATTAAATCAATTTGTGCCATCATTGAACCGATTGCTAAATTCATTTTTCTAGGTGGCTTAAAATATTCAAATTGGGAAATTGAAGCCGTCATTGGATAGAGAGTTAATTTAGAAAATTTTAATATTGAGAAAATCTATCGAATCGGGCATGAATTAGTCAGTTTAAGCATTGAACCCGGTCAGACCGGTCCAGTCCAGTTTGAAACAGTGTCGTCTTCTTCCTTCAGATGACGACACTGTCCATTCAATGCATGAATGGACAATGCCGTCAAAGAGAGAATGTCTCCGTTCAAGGCATTTTAGGGTGAGGATAAGCTTGACCAAGATGTGAAACGGTTGGGTAGAGAGTCCACGAGCTCCCTATGTAAAGAGCTCATCTTCATTCATCCTCCTCACACCTAAAATCTCCATTCTCTCTCAACTGCTCCATTTTCCGTTGAAGCTCAAACTAGAGCTCTGACTTGGGTAGTTTTTTTAGCCTTAGAAGGCGAGGTCGAGTTCTTTAGACTCCGGGGAAGTTAGCTACCTGACAACAACTTTCGTTTGATCCGAGGACCGCTAGAGAAGCACTGGCGAAATCAAACAATGAAGCAACTTTGAAGGATCGAAGCTACCCTATTTTGGTCGAGCTGAAATCGGCCTAATTCAGCCCTCCTCCAGCCAAACGAAGCTCTCCCAACATCCCCATAGCCCTCATACGACCTCAACTAAGCGGAAAGGTAAGCCAATTCGGTCCTACTTAGTCGTAGTAGGTCAAAGTTAGAGAGAGAAACTACGAAATTTCACTAACAAAATTCTCCCTCGATTCGAGGTGAATTGTAGAAATTCTTGATCCTAGAATGTGTACCTCAAGGAGAGAGCTACCTTCCTCGATAGAGAGCTCGGACCGTGGCACCTCCAACGGTAAGCTTTCGAAGCATTCTCTCTCTAAATGTAGTTTTCTGGCGAAGCTCTGTTTGAGCTCATTCCGGCCTCAATTCATGCGATTCAAAGCTCCATTGAATCGTATGGAAGTGTAGGAATTAGTTTACACCTTCAATTGAAGCAATTAACCCCGATTGAATGGTTTGAAGAAAACAAATTTAGCAAGTTTGAAAGGGGGAAATTGGGGGAAATTTTGTGGGAAATTAGGGATTTCTTAAAATTGAGGGACCTCATTGCAATTTCCCAAAATTGGGGCCAATTGGCCATGAAAAAGTTGTTGGAGGACCAATTGGTCAACTTTTGGAATAATTGGGGCCAAATTGCCATTTTTGGAAAATAGGGGTAAATTTGTAATTTTTGAAAAGTTAGTGACCAAATTGGAAATTTGGAAAACTTGAGCCCCTTATATAATTTTGAGTAAAATAAGGACTCAAAGGAAAATTTTGGAAACCTAGGGACTCAAATTGGGTAAACATGGGCACTTAAAGTGAATGGAAATGAACTTTAGGGACCTAAGTGCAATTAATCAAAAATTTTGAGCCTAGGCTTTTATGCCAAACCATAAATGATAAGGCTGTCCAAATTGTGTAAGGACACCTATGACGAGAATGCAAACAAGAGAAAGTTAGAGTAGAATTAGAAAACTGATCGGGGACAAACATATCACGGTTATCGGGTGAGTGGCCTTATTTACCATCATATCCTGTTGAGATGATGAACACTTTATAAATAAAAAAAAACCACTTGTAAGTGGAATTTTGACATCATACCTAGTTGGATTGATAGACTCACTTGAAGGAAGGAGAAACTCGCTTACCGGTTGTAAGTAGAGATATTATCACACTCGGTTAGTGTGGTGAAATGAAAATGTGTTTTGTCGGAAGTGTTCTCCCCTAACTATGCACCAATACTTAAACTTTTTTAGAGACCTTCTTAACAGGAGCTAGAACATCTCAAAAAGGTTAGAGGCCTCAGTTTTTGAACTTGTGGGGCTAAATGCCCAGTTTTGGAAAAACACGTGTAGTGGGCCCAAGGCCAGTAGGCACAAACAGGAGCTCGTAAACAAACATGAGTTATGAAAGGCATGAAAATTCTTAATGAAATGGTTGTGTGATTTTTCCATGGTACCAAGTCAGGACCGACAATACTCAAGGGACTGGCGGTAGTGCGTCATGGCCAGGTCGACGGACCGGCCTAGACAAACAGTTATAGGTGAGGTTGAGGGTCGAGGTCGTTGGACCAGTGGCAACAAAGATAAATGGCTATATTGAAAATTGTTGTTTTGTGCATGTACTTGAGGTATAGGACCATCAAGATGCCCAAGAGGGGTAGTGATACATCCTAAGGGCTACTAGACAACATGGTGGAGATAAGGGCAATTTGTCATGCCAGTAGTCGGGAAGCTCAACGTAGCTTCTTACGCATGAGACTGGGGTGGGGTTGGGATGAGGTCTATGTCCTCATACGGACACGAAGTTATTTTTGGGTCTGAGGGTCAGATGTCGCAAACATTCACTCAGGCCTAGGGTAGAAGTGGGTGAGATTCTATCTTGGTGGCTAGTAAAGACGCTCCAAGACACAAGTGGGTGCAGTGGACGGGTTGTATCTGCAAATGTGTGTTCCCTTCCTAATGAAGGGTGTATGTTGTTTGCTAAACACACCTAATGTGGAATTGTGGAAAAAGGTTTTGAAAAATCGGTGATTTGAGGAAAGATCCTCTTAAAATAAATAAGAATTTTGGCACACTTTGATTAAAGTTATTTTCACGAAAACTCACTCCCAACACCCTCTCACTCAGTTGTAGAACTCATCCCCTCCCTTTATCCCTCTTCTGGTAACCAAGGGAAACCAACCCTAAAAGACCTCCTTATAGCCGAAACTTAAGACAAGGTATGTAAAATTTAATGTATTCAGTTTTGTTTAATGTATTCCAAGAAAGATATAGGTAAAAATGTATGTCTTACTACTCGTGGTTTAGAAAAGGGGAAACCTTTGATAAACCGTGGGAGTGACGGGTTGTTCATGGGGATCCGACCAAACCGGGTCGGGGTGTGACACTAGGGCCAAGAGGTTAACCTTAGAGAAGTTAGACAGAGGGTCATATTGCTGACAAACAAGTCAGGTAATCAGAAATTTGTAAGGTGCTAGACCATAGAACCGTAACAAGAGTACGATCAGGTAAATGTGAATTTGTGGGAAATTCTCATCTCACTTACCGAATTATTTGTTAGTCAATCTTGAATTGCCTTAATTTCCTTATCAATGCCAATCTCTTAAGAACTTACAACATATATAGGAAATACAAGCTTATCCGGGCATAATATGCATTTCTTCAAATTAAAAAATAACTGATAATTTCTAAAAACTTGTAAGGTAATTTTTAAATATCATTAATGTTTATCTAATTACTTGTTCTATATTCTCATTTTATCAAAATATACGTCAACAAAATTGTCAATGAAAGCACACAAAACATGATTCATTAACCTAATAAAAGTATTACATGTATTAATCAAACCAAAAATCACAATCAACCATTCATGTAAACTTAGATGTATTTTTAATGCAAATTTCAATTCATCTATTTCTTTAATTCAAATTTTATGATATTCACTCTTAAGCTTTATTTTTTTAAAACAAATAAGATCCATGCAACTTATCTATCATAATATCTAAACGAGGAATAGGGTAATGATATATTGCATTGATATTGTTGATGATTCGATAATCAATCTACATTCACCAAGTTTTGTCCTTCTTGAGTATTTGCACAACACATGAACTTATGTTATCCCGTGTATATCTTTGTTTCTTCAAATTTGGAATTTGTTGTTGAAATTTCTTTATTTTCTTAGAGTTACTTCTATACATTGGCTAATTCGGGATTTTCGCTCTAGGGATGAAATCAATTTGATGTTTAATTCTTCAAGTTGCTGGCAAACCAAAAGTTATCTTTTTAGAAATGACATCATTGACTTTCTACAATAGATAAATAATAGTGCTTGAAAAAATATGGTAATATAGTTAGTAATAAAAAATATATCATTGTACATAAGTACGGTAAGGACCTGTTGTAAAATTAACTCTCTCTCTCTTGATCGCACTTTTTCTTGTAATAAAATTATTTTTGCTCTCTTTCTTTCCAATTATAGTTTTTGTCTCTTGTTTCTTAACTATAACTTTTATCTCTTCTCTTTTAACTCTATCTTCTTTGTCAAATATGATTTTTCTCTCTTCATTTTTTTCTTCTTTTTTACTTGTCATTTGCCTTTTTCTTTTTCAACTAATCCTTAAAAACTTGTTGTATAGTTAAAGTTATAATAGATATCGTTCTATTATTCATCACGAATAAGTCCCTATTTTTTAATCTATCATATGTAACTTGATCAAATTCTTAAAGTTGTCCTAATAGAATATGACATACATTCATTAATACAACATCACATAATACTTTATCCTCATATTTCCCAATATAGAACGAAACTAATACATGTTTGGTTATCTCGAGTTTATGTTGATGGTTCAACATTTGAATTTGATATGGTTTCGGATGATTCATTGTAAATAATGTCAAATTCTCTATAAGATCAATGTCAATTATATTAGTGCAGTTTTCCTCATCTATGATAACAGAAAATACCTTATTTTTCACATAACAACGAATATGAAATAAATTCTCACGTTGGTTGTCCAAGATGTAATCAATACATGATTTGTCCCAAGAAGTATATTAATTAATGGAATTAAGCTCGAGGTTGTCATTAACTTGGAGATTATCTAACTTCTCGAGTTCTTGTGGATCGAAAAGCCAAGATTGAATGCTCTAAAGTCATTATTCAATGGGAGTATGTTGATGTGAACGTTATCTCAAACCTTCCTCCAAGTGATCTATTCACATATGAAGCGATACAAATTCAAACTACACCATCCATTTCATTTTACTAATTACTACTTTCAAGTGTAGGTTTTAAACAACTGTGGGGAACCCTTTTCTTTCATAGTATTTTCTTCTCGTTGGGGCTTATGTTCATGCCAATTGTTAGAAACAAAAATACTTACAACTCTCACTCACATATTTCCCTAAAACACTAAGTGTTTCACACTTAAAACACTTGTGTTTCACACTAAAATGACATTTTCTTATAAATTCAAAACACAATTTCTTTTTTCCACTAATAGTCTTCTTTCTATCTTAATTTAACTTAATACCAAATAATTTTTATGAAGTTTAACTTGAGTAACAATAAATAAAATCAATAATAAGGTTTTAAAATGTAATTTCAAAACGTTTTAAGGGTGAGTTGGGAAGATAATCAAATAAATATATGAAAAAGAATGCAAATCAAATAGAGCTAATTTACTAAGTATCTTTTTTTTTCCTTTTTTCTTTTTTTTTGTTCTTCCTCTTTTTCTTTTTTTCTTTTTTTGCACTTATAGAAAAAAGTAGATAGAAGAAAAAAATATATTTTTTATAAATAATAGAAATAAATAAATATAAGAAAAATAGAATTAGATATGAAGTATAGGATGGAAACATGTGCAATACTGATATAAATTCCGTAAATATACTAACAACACCATACTTTAAATATAAAATAAACTCTTAAATTTTCACGACACAAATAATAATAATAATGAAATATACATTATTTTGGTTGAAAAATAAGGTATAAATAGATTTAGATATAATACTCAAATTTTTTAATAAAAACTCTTATAAAATTTTAATGATAAATGTGATTATTCATCAAAATTAAAAATATAATAAATTTAAAAATTATTTTAATAGAGAAAAAAAAAGTAAAAACCTCAAAATATTTAAATAGTAAAAGTGTATATTTACATGAATGTGTATTTTATACGTATATATGACAACTAAATAATATAAAACAAGTTAATAATATCTTATAATAATATAAAATAAGTTAATAATATCTTATAATAATATAAAATAAGTTAATAATATCTGTTAATAGGTAAATCAATCATTATTTATATAATATAAATATTAATTAAAAATTTTAATTTGACTAATTAAATATTTAATATTATTATTTAATATTTAAAAAATAATATATTAGTAGATCTACCCTTCAAATTTGAAATTTTACTCTTTATTCAACTATTGTTAAACTGTTTTATTAAATTTTTTGTAATTTTTTTAATAAGCCAATCAAATATTTTTTTAATATTTTAGAAATTTAACATTTTCAAATAATTATTCAACTTATTTTATAACAAATTATTTATTTTTATTCTAATTTTAATCTACTTTACTTATGAATTCATAGTATTTTGAGTTATATTCATCTTATTTTTCCTAATTTGATTGATCAGTTAGAATAAATAAACAATTTTTTTATTTCTAATCCAATATTTTGCTATAAAAATCTTATACTTGTCATTGAATGTTATTCTCGAAATACAAGAGTTTCACTTATTTCCATTAGGCTCCATGGTTGATGAGAGACCATGGAGGTTTGGAGGAGTGAATGAAAAAAAAAGGAAGAAGGCAGCGAGTTTGGAATAATGGATGAAATTGAAAGATAAGAAATGGGGCATCGTGAGACTTGTAAGGCGTATAACCAATGGAATTTATAATTTTTTTCTCTACTAAACTTTCTTTCTTTTTCGCTCCGTTCTAGCCTACACTTGCTATGATATAAGGTCAAAAATAATACACTGCATTCCAAGTAAAATGCCGAAGAGATTAGAAGCGAGGGAAAACGGAGCGTACAGACGGCTTAATAGCCAGCGAACTACGAGTAGAAAAGACCCTAAACGAGCAATAAAGCTAGTGCTTGAAAGCCTTTTCCCCTTCATCAACCGGCGGTTTGCATTTCAAACACCCTGCATCATGTTTCCCTTCGTCAACCAGCGGTTTGCATTTCAAACACCCTGCACGTAGTTATTCAAATGACCACGAAATAAAGCTGATCTTATGAACACCCCAACCACATGCTGAAGGTTAGTGTGGAACTATGGGAACAGGGAAGGGCAGCGATCCATCAAAGAAATAGTTCAGGGTAGTTCGGAAATACTAAATAGTTTGATGCGGCAAACTGCAATTAGGGGAATAATGTGGGGCCCGCCATATCGTACTGAAGTGTATTTTCAGGCCTAGTTCTCCTCTAATCTAATCTCAGCTCTCTCACCCCGCCTCGTTCCCAAGCTGTCGTAGGGTTTAAGCACTGCCGGTACGATGGGCGGCACCACCCGGTTCCTGGTGCTCCTTACCACTCCTCTTCCCCCTCGGACTGCTTCCCTACTCCGTCTCTCCCATCACCACAGATACCGCCATTGTCTTTTCCCTCTCTCTTCCCTCCCGACCCCCCGCAAAAGTAATGGTTCATCGTACCCTTTGGGATATTTTCGGATAAATTCCTTACCCTCGCAGCTGTTTCATTCTCAAGCTGTAACCTTCAGAGATGACCACTTTTCGAATTCTGTTCCATCAACAACGCCGCCTGGGGCTCAGCATCAGTGGCCTGAGTGGGTAGATTTTCTTAGAAATCTACACGCTGGAGGATACTTTAGAAGAGAATCCAGTGCCGAGGATGAGTATGCCGCAGGATTTTCTTTGCAGGAGGATTTCCTCTCTGCTGCTAGGGCTTGCTTCGCCTTTGCTCGTGACCGGCCGCATCTATTAACGTTTGCCATCTTATCCCAATCCTTATTACTTTTTGTTTGTCTGGAACATGCTAATTGTGAGCCGAATATCGGTCTTTTCAGTGCACTTCGGAGGAATGATGTTGAGATTATCGTTAATAACGGAACACCATTTCTATTCAAGAGTGGTGATGATTCGATAAGGAGAATGAGGTTGTTTCTGAATGGTGATGAGGTATCATTTAATATTTTAAATTGATTGTGCATGTTATTCCGAAAAAAGTTGAACTGGCTACCATTTGTCGTCTATGTAGGAGATCCGTTGATAGTCTGTGTTTAACAAACCTCTATATGAACTACCATTTTAGCAGTTGTTCTGCAGATTTGTTATCTTCCAATTTCTGATGACCTGGGAAAGTTCTTGTTTCTTAGCTGTTAAGCCCAATTCTCAAGTGAAACTGTCTAATAGTTTTAGCAGTTGGAGACACTCTACTGATATCCTTTCATCATTACATTGGTGTGGTTCTATACACGCTGACACAACTCAGTAATCTTCGGTAAACAGGTTGAAGATTAACATGCCATGCTCTCTACCTCCATAACAATTTCCACAGAACTAACAAGGATTAATTATACTAACTCATCTAGCCACTTGGAAATTGTACAAGATTAAATTAACTTGCTCTAATTTCTCTCCCTATAATTTCATGAGTCATAATTTGATGTTGACATTTTGTTGATCTTATGGATTTTCTCAGTGATTACTGACTCATCAACATGATCCAGTAGCTGTATCTCAGAAAATTTTTTCAAGAATTGCTATATGATTAATCTGTTTAGATGTCCTCTTATATATCTTGCTTCCTTCTTTGTTCCTTTTAAGGTGGAGGATTCTGGCAAACCTAGGACCATTGATTTAATGAGATTCATATTGAGTTATGCCAGCAACCCATTGGCCAATGATACTGCTAATTTTAGTAGTCAGGAACCTGTTGTATCATCTGTCAGGAACCTGATAAGCGAGTTTGTCAAGCTAAGTTCCATTGATTTTGATATCAAATTTGGCAATCCCAGTCAGAACCAATTCAGTGATACAAATGATCAATCATCAAGGCCTCGTAGACAAAATTTTGAAATGAAAAGAGGTGATTGGATCTGCCCAAGGCAAGTCCTGTTTTTCCCAATATTGTCTTTCAGTAAGGGTGCCCATTGTTGTTGGGTGATGGTAACTTCAACAAAAAACAACTCTTAACAAGTTGATATGCCAATTCCTGTTTAACAGGTGTAATTTCATGAACTTTGCAAGAAACTTGAAATGCCTTGAATGTGAGGAATCTCGGCCCAAGAGACAGCTGTTGGGCGGGGAATGGGAATGCCCACAGTAAATATTGTTTTAGCTTCTATTAAGCTCTCTGATTTTTTAACTTTATTTTATGAGACAATCTAAAAATGTATATTCCTTCTATGTTAGATGTAACTTTCTCAATAATGGAAGAAACATGGCGTGCTTAAGATGTGACTGCAAGCATCCTGGAGGATTCCCTTCTGTTGGCTCAGGCTTCAATTCTGGAAAGAGTGTAGACAGGACTGATCTTGAAAGGAGGCTAGCTGCAAATGAAGTGAAAGCACAATCTTGGTTTAGCAAAGTTTCCCAGCTTGGTAGCACTTCTGAATTGAACAGTGCTATTACTGATGAAGATTTCCCTGAAATTATACCGTTGAGGAAAGGTGTTAATAGGTTTGTTGTGAGCACAAGGAAAACACCTCTGGAGAGGAGGCTGGCTAATTCTAAATGTTCAAGCACTGGTGGAAGTCTTCCAAGTGGTGATTCCCAAACTTCGAGTGTTCATAAGAATGCTGATTCATTACTCTCCAGAAGGTTAGATGACATAATGGGCCGTAAATCTGATGATATGGATGCTGTTGTCAGCAATGATTTACCTAGAGATTGTACACCTTCATATTCAATTACATCTGCTCAGCAAGGACACTCTCCAGGAAACAGCACCAGTTATGTTCCATTTGTACCTCTACCTGCAGATATGTTTGCAAAGAAACCCAAAAATCTAGCGATAGAGAATAGGAAAGCAGTGGAGAGGAAGATTCTTCTAAGTTCTAATTCTGAAGGACAAATTTCTGCTGAGGTTGGTGGTCCGAATAAGTTTTCAGAAGATAAAGATAGTAAACATGGAGAAAAATCAGAGAGATGGTTTGAGAGAATTGCTGAGTTGCATGATTCACAAGATGTGACATCCACCAATGCTGATGAAGACTTCCCCGAGATAATGCCCTTGCGCAAGGGCGAGAATCAATTTGTGGTCAGCAAGAAGAAAGACCGTTCTCTGACCTCTCCGATGTACAAGAGGCGTGCTGTAATGGAGCAGGCAAACTCCAACTATGTACCATTCGTCCCATTTCCACCTGATTATTTTGCGAAGAAGGAAACACAACAGTCCAATGCCCGAATTTCTATTGATAAAGCTGCCAGTGAAATTCCATCATCATCTACTAAACGCAAAGAGCAAAAAAAGGAAGATCTAAACCCCAGTTCAGGAACTGGGGAAGGTAAATTGTTTGTAAGGGATGCTATCAATACACACAGTATTGGTGTTTCTCAGACTAGTTCAAATACTGGCAACATGAATGAGGGGACAAATGAGACGAGTAGTTCAACCCAACAACCAAGATGTTATAGTTGGAGTGGGAAGAGCTTAGAGGGATCAGCAGTGAAAGAACCTGATCGATTGGACATGTCAGAGGAGGCAAAAGCAGAAAGGTGGTTCAGACGAGTTGCCCAGATCAAGGACATATCAGAGCTGAGCCAAATTCCAGATGAAGACTTCCCATCAATAATGCCAATGAGAAAAGGAGTGAACAGGTTTGTTGTGAGCAAGAGGAAAACACCCTTGGAGAGAAGACTAACTTCTTCCCAGTACCGAAGGAATCTTCCAGTAGTGAGCTCAGACCCAGGCAAAAAGGATACTAAAGGTGACTAAACTGAATGTAGCGACATTTTGCTTTCACGATTGTTCTTATAATTTTATAATAGGAAAAAGACACGTGGTTTGTGTTGGCCAATTGTTTGGTTGACATCTATTTACATCCTCAATCCAAAAATATGTATCTTGGAGAGTATAGTGTCTAGGGCTGATTGATTCAATGGATGGGTGCGATCTGTTCGTTTTCCTTCAAACATAAATTTCAGTATCAGTTTCCTGACATTCTAGAAAAAATCTGTTCTATTTCAAAAGCTTTAATATAATTATTATATTGATTCCTTCCTGACATTTTAGAGCAAAGGATTCATGGTTTATGTAAGGTGGCGCTCTTAACATTCAGCCTTGGTTGTCTTTACTCTTCCCATTGTCTCTTTATTATATTGATAAATTTAATAAAAAAATATCGGGATCAATTACTGAAGGTAAGATATATATTGCAACTTTTCACAACTTCGATATATTTTTTAAAAACCTTAGTTCCTTTAAATGGATATGAGAGGGGAGTGATAAATTTAATAAAAAAATATCGGGATCAATTACTGAAGGTAAAATATATGTTCAATTTATTACAACTTTTCACAACTTCAATATATCTTTTAAAAACCTTAGTTCCTTGAAATGGATATGGGAGGGGAGTAAGTTAACAAATGAGTGAGTAGTATTGATTAACATCGTAAGCTAATATAACGGTTTAATACATACCTTAAACATTTATAAAGGGTGTTTTAGAAAAATTTTTATAAAATCAAAGTTTTAATGGACGAGACTTGTTATAATATGTCCATTCCATAATTAAAGAACGTTTCATTGAGTTTATTTATAAGAATGAAGTTATAAAGAGAACAAGTTCCATAATTAAAGAACCCGAGTTTATTTATAAGAATAAAGTTATAAATAGAACGAGAAAACGAAAGAGACTCATGAGAGCTCATTAATACTCGAAGTTAATGAGAAATCCTAGGCATAAGAGATGTGTAATAGTCAATTAGGATTTGTTTTAGGCAAGTGCTTGTATAGGAAGCAAACAATAATGCTAGTAGGGAAATCTCACTTTGAAGTAAGATATCCATAAATAACCGGTCATGACCTGATGTATGGTTAATCAAAAGTAAATGTGAGATATTAAGGTTGGTGTAATATAATGGCTACATAGACTATGTAATAGGCCAACATGTGAAATTAATCCTCTCAACTAAGTAAATCGGAAAAAGAACCGGTAACTCTAATAAAAAAATCCAAACTACTAAATAAACTGAAGATGGTAAATAAGGGTTAAAATGAAAAATTAAAAATTTTCAAGTGAATAAAAGAGTTATAAAAATAATGGGAATAACCATATAACCAATTGAAAGAGAAAAACGGATCGATTTAAGGTGAACCGGACCTAAACCATTTTAAACTATACATGATTTAGTGTCTAAATTTATTTTTCTTGGTGTATTAAATTGATCAAATTGGGAAATTGAGTTCATTATTAGATAGTAAATGAATTTAGACAAATTAATAAATTTTTAGATTTGAAAAAATCGGTCGAATCGGGTGTGAATCGACCGATTTTCGCCATTGAACCCGATCAAAATGGATCAGTTCAGAACAATATCGTCTTCTTCAGCTAGGTATGTTAATAGTTTGGGTCGGGGTAGGTTTTCACAGACCCGCACCTGACCCAAGCTCGGATCCAACAAACCCACGCCCGAGTGAACTCGAGGCTCAAGTCTACTTGGTCGGGTCCAAACCCGACCCAAGACCCGCTAGGACCCGAGCTTGGATTCATTTGGACCCACTGGTACTCTAATTTATTGTAATATATATTTTTCTAACACGAGAATGAAAACTGCCAGACGCTTGAATAAATACTTCAACCGAACAACGCAAACAACATGAACATGGCTGCCTAGGTAGTTTGTGCGGGGGCATGATGACAGAGACTAAATGGAACATCAACAGAGGAGGCGGGAGCCAAGGCAGAACGAGCATGGAAACCGCCAGCATAAATACTTCAACTGAACAAATAAAAAAGGTTGAATACTTACACGATATATTGAGCGAGTGTTTGTAGCCTATAAAATAATGCAGACAACGTGAACATTACAGCCTAGGTAGTTTGTGTGGAGACATGATGACGGGGACTAAGTGGAGCATCGGCGGAGGATGTGGGAGCTATGGCAGCACGAGCATGGAAACCGCTGGTAGACGCTTGAGCGAGTGTGAGCTGCCTAGAAAATAATACAGATAACATGAACATGGGCTGCCCAGGTAGACCGTGCGGGGACATGATGACAGGGACTAAGAGGAGCGTATGTGGAGTAGGTGGGAGCTACAACAGCACGAGCATGGAAACCGCGAGTAGATGCATGATTAAATACTTCAACCGAACAAATAAAAAAGGATGAAAGCTATCAGACATTCATGTGACCACCCTGAACCTCTGGAGAGGAGCCGAGAACGATACTCTAAAGTAAATCAAAGTCTTTACAAGGGCGGAGATGACCGATAAAAAAAGGTCTAGTTTTTGGACCCATTCGGATCCAGCCAGCGAGACCCGAACCAGAGGGTGGACCCGAGGTTTCTCGGGTCCACTCGGGTCGGGTAGGGACCCGGGTCCCATTGACATGCCTAATAACAACATTGTTCATCGGTTCAAAAACTTTTCATTTCCAGCGTGAAGAATATTACTCCGTTGGTATTTTCAGGCGAGGATAAGCTCAACCAGAATGGAAACCGGTCGGGCAGAGGGTCCCCGAACTCCCCTTCATTTATCCTCTACACACCTCAAATCGTCCTACTCTCCCAAGTGCTCCATTTTCCAGTGAAACTCAAACTAGAGCTTCGACTTGAGCACTTTTCTCAACCTCAGAAGACAAAGTCAGATCCTACAGACTTTAAAGTAAGTCATCTACCTCATAGTAACTTTCATTTGACCTGAGGATCGCCGGTGTAATCAAACAATGAACCAACTCCGTCAGTTCGAAGCTATCCTATTCTGGTCAAGCTAAATTTGGCCAAATTTAGACCTTCTTCGGCCAAACCAAGCCTCCCAAAGTACCCACAGCCCTCACCCGACCTCCATAGAGGTGAAATGTAAGCCAATTTGACCCTCCTCCATCATTGTAGATCGATGCTAGAGAGAGAAAGTGTCAAATTTCACTAACGAAATTCCCATACAATTGGACTTCAATTGTAGCGATTCTTGATCTTAGGAGAACCCTAAGAACAAGAGCTACCTACTCAGATCAAAAGCTCAAACCGCCGCACCTCCGACAGTAAGCTTTCGAAGCTTTCTCTCTCTACGAATAGATTTCCGAAGAAGCTCCGTTTGAGCTTGTTTTGAACCCAAATTCTGCAATTCAAAGCTACATTTGATCGTATAGAAGTGTAGAAACCGATCCATGCCATCAATTGGAGCAAATAACCCCAATTGAATGACCAATTTGAAGAAATCAAATTCAGTCAGTAAAGGGGGTAGAAATTGGGAAAAATTGGGGATTTCAAAAATTTGAGGGACCTCCATGTAATTTCTCAAACTTTAAGGTCAATTGGCAATGAGAAAGATGTGGGGGACTAATTGGTCAATTTTTTAAAGAGTTAGGGTCAATCGGCTATTTTTGGAAGGTAGGGGCAAATTGAGAATTTAGAAAACTTGAGCCCCTTACACAAATTTAAGTAAATTGAAGATCCAAGGAGGATATTAGATGCCTTAGGACTCAATTTGAAGGAAAAGTTAGCATTAGGGACCTAAAGTCAAGAAAAATGAACTTTAGGGACCTAAGTGCAATAATCCAAGAATTGAGCCTAGTTGCTCATACCAAAGAAAATAAAGGTTGTCATGCTAAACCCTAACTGATAATGATACCCAAACCATGTAGGGACACTTGGGACTAGAACGCAAGCAAGAGAGAGCTAGCGTGAACTAGAAACTGACCGGGGACGAACATGTCACAGTCAACGGGTGAGTGGGCTTAGTTACACTTCATTCCCGGTTGGGGTGATGAGCACGTTTTGAACTAAAAATCAACAGTGAGTAGGAATTTTCTAACGTTATCCCCGGTTGGGGTGATGAGCACATTTTGAACTATAAATCCACTATGAGTGGGACTTTTAACCAACATACCCGCTTGGTATGATAAGTTTTTGGAAGATAAAACCTGCATACCGGTTGTAAGCGTACCTATCATCACACCCAGTTGGTGTGATGACTTAAAGGGGATTTTTGTTAGAAGTGTTCTCCTCTGACTGTGTGCCGCTGCTTAAACCATTTGGAAGACATTCTTGACGTGAGTTAGAATAGGGCTTTCCTTTCCTCTATCCTTTCTTACTTGCTTGTGACCCTTCACCATTTCTCATTTCGAGTTGACCCTTTTTCGGTCTACATATTGATTCTTTGTTTTGGGGAGGTCTCCCTTTTATGATTTTCATTCTCTACTATGTTCTTCAAAGTAGAGACTTCTATTTTAGGGTGGTACCTTTGATTTTTTTACCATTTCTTGTAGGTTCCTTCCCTTTACCTCCCTACACACTCTTTATTTTTGGGGCTTTTGCCTACTTTTAAATTATCATTTGTTTTAAAATTCCCATTCCATCTTTTATTCCCTATACAATGAACTTCGGTTTTTGGGTCTTATTTCTCATATCCTACACTTTGTCAAATAAGACAGTCATTATCCTTTAGGTTCCATTAAGTGATTGTGGACCACAACAAGTCTTGATGTGTGTGGTCATTTCCATTATTCATTTCTTAATTTGAGGCTTAATCATCCCAAGGTTTCTCAGTTAGTCTTTCCTCTATGTTCTTATTATGGACAATGCATCCCTTTCTTACTTATACGACATCTTTCAATGCTATCTTCTTATCTAGCCGTTCCTTGGGTTTCAACTTATTCCTTGGGTTTTGAGAAATCTTCCCTTGTACCGGTCCTTTATTCCCAACTCGCATTCCATTTGAAACTTTTCTTGTCTCCTTTACTTTAGTTGGGTCCATTACTTTTCCATTGGAATATGTATGCCTCTTTTGCGCTCCCTTCCTTGGTAGGCTTCCTCTTCTTCCCCCGAATTTCCTCCTTCCTTCGTCTTCTTGGGTATCTATCCTTAAGTTGTACGCTTGACATCCTTGATGTCATCCTATCTAACTTATCCTTACCTTGGGGAGTTTTTCTAGTACAACCTCGTATCCTTGTCTTTATCCCAACTTGTTATTCACTACGATTTTTATTCCTATTGGTGAAAGGTTCTCGGTCTTTTTCCTTTTGAAGTTGTTTCATCCCCTTCTAAGAACTTACTTAATCCCTTATATGGCATGGGTTTGGTTGTCGATTCGTTTCTGGTCATTTATTTCTTCGAGAATTTCTTCATTCCTCCTTTCCAATGTTTTGATCTTTACACCTTTTTCTTTCTTGTTGGTGTCCAATTTATGATCTTCGAGAGGGTCAGTTCATTTTAACTGCCTCGCCCCCCACCATTCCCCTTGGTCACTTGTCTTGGAACAATTATTCTTTTTAGGGTGTAATCCTTACTATGTTTTTGGTCCCTTATTGAGCATTGTTTATTATCCTTGATCATTTTGTTGTTTCTAGTTGCTTCCTACTTGACTACTCTCCTGTTTCCAAAACATGTCACACTTGCCATCCCCAGACATCCTTAACCACTTCTGCCTGCCTTTTTAAGACTTCTTATTTCGGGTTAAGTCTCTTATGATCCTCCTTTCGGTTCCTTAGCTTAGGAGTTTCTTTTCCACGATCTTATTTCCTACCTTTATCCTTTTATTAGGGGCTTCCTTCCTAGGATTTGCACGTTCACCTTCCTAATGCTTCTTGAATGTTTTTCCTTCTTTTCTTTCTTACACCCTTATGACATCGGTATGGTTATCCACCCTTAATCCTTCTCCATCCTAAAATTCCCATCCTTTTCCTTATCGTTCCTTTGAGGAGTTTCCGGTTGGAGTGGCTTTCTAGCACTCTTCATTTTGTCCATCTGCCTATCAATAACTCTTTCGAGTGTACTTATGCATTCCCCCAAAGTCATCTTCCTCGCACACTTCTTTCCCTCTTCCCTCTTATAGTGTCATATCCTAGAGTTACCTGAAGAGGTTTTCTGCATTCTCCCTTTTTGTGGGGGTTCTTATACCTTATCTCTCCTCTTAGTTATCTCTCATACTCTTGGTTCTTCTTAAAGATCACCTAATTCCTCTTGATCTCCTAACTCTCATATGAGGATTCTTTCTCAATCCCTTATGGTACTTAGGTTTTCCTTTACTACTCCCACACCTTTTGATGCTTACTTCCTTTATACCGGACCTAACACTCTTTCTCTCCTTCCTACCCTTGGTTATGGTATGTCCTTTCTAGTAACTCTAGGCAGACTCTTGGTCCTTCTTTAGAACTCCTTTTCCAGTCTTGTTGCCTTGTTACTCCACATTTCTAGTTCTTATGGGGAACTTATTTGGCTATCTTAGGGTTAGTGTTAACCAAAGGTGACCCATAGTCTTCCTCCTAAGGTGGTCTTCTCTCCATTTACTATCCCTGTCATGATTGGTATTGTCATGGCCCGACTCGGTTTGGTCAGATCCCCATGTACAACCCTCTACTCTCCCGGTTTATCATGGGTTTCCACTTTTCAAAACCGAGAGGAGTAAGATGTCCACTTTGCCTGTATCTTTCCTATAATAACATTAAATAAAACTGAATATCTTAAATCTTACATACCTTGTCTTAAGGTTTGGCTACAGGGAGGTCTTTAAGATTCATTTCCCTTGCTTACTTGAAAGGGGTAAAAGGGAGGGGGTGAGTTCTACAACTCAGTGAATGGGTGTTGGGAGTGAGTTTTCATAAACAAACCAGCTTTAAACAAGTGTGCCAAAATCCTTATTTCCTTTAAGAACAATCTTTCCTCAATTTTTTATGATTTTTTCAAAACCTTTTTCATCATTTCCATATTATGTGTGTTTAACAGTCAACACCCTTCATTAGGAAGGGATCACACATTCGTAGGGCAGTCCGTCCATTGCACCCACTTGTGGCTTAGAGTATCTTTATTGGCCACCAAGATAGAAGACTGTCCACTTCTACCCTAGGTTTGAGTGGATGTTCGCGACATCTGACTCTCAAACCTGAAAACAACTCCATGTCCATATGAGGATAGAGACCTCATCCTAACCCCACCCCGACCTCATGCGCAAGAAGCTACATCGAGCCTTCGGCCCACTGTACGTGATTTTCTAAAATCGGACATTTAGCCCCACAAGTTCAAAAACCGAGACCTCCAGCTTATCTGAGCTAATCTAGCTCCTGTCAAGAAGGTCTCCCAAAAAGTTTAAGTATTGACACATAGTCAAAGGAGAACACTTCTGACAAAAATCATTTTCACTTCATTACACCAACCGGGTCTGATGACATATCCGCTTACAATCGACAAGCAAGTTTCTCCTTCATTCAAGGAAGTCCATCATACTAACCGGGTATGATTTCCTCTACTTACAATCGGTAAGTAGTTTTTTTGTTTAGTTCGCACATCACTCCAACCAGGTGTGATGTTAGAATCTCACATATAAGTGGTTTTTCGTTTATAAAGTGCTCATCATCCCAACCCCACTCACCTAATAACTGTGACGTGTTCGTCCTCAGTCGATTTTCCATTTCTACACAAGCTTTCTCTTGATTGCGTTCTCGTCACACATGTTCCTACACAATTTGGGCAGCCTTATCATTTATGGTTTAACATAAAAGCCTAGGCTCACAATTTTTTATTAATTACACTTAGGTCCCTAAAGTTTATTTATTTTCACTTTAGGTCCCTAATGCCCATGTTTGCCTAATTTGAGCCCCAAGATTTCCAAAATTTCCTTTTGAGTCATCATTTTACTCAAAATTGTATAAGGGGTTCAAGTTTTCCAAATTTCCAATTTGGTCCCCTAACGTTTTAAAAATTACCATTTTGCCCCTACTTTCAAAAAATGGCAATTTTACCCCAATTGTTCCAAAAATCGGTCAATTGGTCCTCTAACATCTTTTCCATGGCCAATTGCCCCTCAATTTTGAGAAATTGTAAAATAGTCCCTCAATTTTATGAAATCCCAAATTTTCCCATAATTTCCCCTAGTTTTCCCTTTTTAGACTGGCCAAATTTGATTTCTTCAAATTGACCATTCAATCGAAGGTATAAATTACTTACTATACTTCTATACGATTCAATGGCACTTTGAATCACAAGAATTGAGGCCGAAATGAGCTCAAACGGAGATTCACCGAAAAACTATGTGTAGAGAGAGAAAGCATCGAAAGCTTTCCGTTAGGGATGCGACGGTCCAAGCTCTATATCAAGGAATGTAGCTCTCTTCCTAAGATACCTTCTAGGATCAAGAATTCCTACAATTGACCCCGAATTGTAGTAGAATTTCGTTAGTGAAATTTCATAGTTTCTCTCTCTAACTCCGACCTACAATGTCACGCCCCGACCTGGTTTGGTCGGATCCCCATGATCAACCCGCCACTCTCCTGATTTATTAAGGGTTTCCCCTTATTATAAACCATAATGAGTAAGGCATCCTTTAAACCTGCACATTTCTTGGAATAACATAAATCAAAACTTCATAAAATTTTAAATTGATCATACCTGTTTCACAGGCGTATTAGTTGATAGTCTTTAAGGTAGGCTTTTCAGGATTTCCTAAAAGGCATATAAGGGAGGGGGTGAGTAAAACAACTCAGTGAATGGGTTTTCAAATTGTAATTTTTAGAAAAAATATTTGTTTTAGAGTGTGCTAAACTCCTTATTTCCTTTAAAAAAAATCATTTCATTTCAAATCTCTGCTTTTATCACCATTTCTTATTAATTAACATGTGTCATCACCTAACACACATCCTACATTATGAAGGCCAGTATGTCCATTGAACCCACTTGTGGCGTCGGAGCGACTTTATCGGCCACCTAGATAGAAGTACATCCACTTCTACCCTGAGAATGAGTGGATGTTTGCGACTTCCAACCCTCAATCCTGTAACAATTCTCCATGTTCGTATGAGGATAGAGACCTCATCCCATCCCCACCCCGGTCTCATGCGCTTGATGCTAGTCCGTGCTTCGCAAGGTCACCTGGTTCGACGAACTACCTTTATACCCACCAGTTCATCAAGGGCCCTAGGACACATCACTACCCCTCTTGGGCATCTTGAAGAGCCTGTAATCACAGTGCATGCACAATCAGTATTTTCACATTGTGCCATATAATCTATGGTGTCACTGGTCCAACGGCCCTGACCCTCAACTCAACCTGCAGCTATTTGTCTTGACTAGTCCGTCGACCTGTCATGTCGCACTGCCACTAGTTGATTGAATATGTTGGTCATCTCTTGGTACCATGACCAAACAATTCATTTATTTAAAGTTTTATGGCATATAACTCATGTTTGTCAACAAGCTCCTACCTATGGCTTATGGCCCATTGTTCGAGATTTTCAAAATCGGGCATGTTAGCCCCTAAGTTCTAAAATCGAGGCCTCCGACCTAACAGAGCTATTTGAGCTCCCGTCAAGAAGGTCTCCCAAATCGTTTAACCAGTGGCACACAGTCAGGGAAGAGTACTTCTGACAAAAATATATTTTTAACTATCCATCATACTAACCGAGTATGAGGATATCTCCGCTCATAACCGATGAATGGGTTTTCCACTTCGTCCGAGGAAGTTTAATCATACCGACCATGTATGATCTACTTATAACCAATAAGTAGTTTTTCCGCGTTAATTTCACATCACTCCTCTAAGTTGTGATGTTTAAAATACCACTAAGTAGTGGTTTTTCATTATGAGGTGCTTATCATCCCAACCGGGTATGATATAAAAATCTCGCTCACTCAATTGTGTAGTGAATTACTCTCGACAGGTTCTTTGTATTCATGCGAGCTTGTTCTTGCTGGCGTTCCTGGTACTTCATGTTCCTACACGATATAAAACATCATTGTTAATTTTCTCTTGGCCTAATAGCCTCCATTCATTCTAATGAATGAGAAAATCAAACATTTTATTTATTTGCAATTAGGTTACTAAAGCTATTTTTCTTTAATTTTAAGTCCCTAATACCGATTTTCCTCAAATTGAGTCCCAAACTTTTAAAATGCAACTTAGGCCCTCAATTTATTCAAATTCACAAAAATGGGTTCAAGTTTCCCAAATTCCCAATTTAGCCCCCAAAATTACCATTTTGCCATTCCTTTACAATAATGGTAAGTTTCACCCAAAAATTCTAAAATTTCTCCATTGGCCCTCTAACATTCTTATCATGCCCAAGTGACCTTCAATTTTACAAAATTGCATTTTGGTTTGAAAATCCCCAATTTTCCCCAAAATTTCCCCCAATTTCAACTTTCTAACACATTCAAATTTGATTTCATCAAATTGACCAATTAAACAATTCTAATTGTTGAAATTGAAGTTAAAATTGAGTTCCTACATCTTTATATGATTCAATAGCACTTTGAATCGTAAGTTTTGACGCTGGAAAGTGCTCAGACGGAGCTTCATCAAAAAATAGACTATAGAGAGAAAAGGCTTTAATTACTCACCGTCGGGGCCACGACGGTCCAAGCTTTCGATCTGGGCAGATAGCTCTCACCCTAAGTTTCATCCTAGAATCAAGACTTGCATCAATTGATGCAGAATTGAATGGGAATTTTATCATCAAAGTTCTGTCAGTTCTTTCTCTATCACTGGTCGGAAATTGTAGAGGGGAGCTGAATTGGATTATCTTTGAGCTCTAATTCAGCTGTAGGAGGGTTGTGGAGGTGTTGGGAGGGCTTGGTTTGGCCTGAGAAGGGCTCGAGTTGGCTGATTTTAGCTTGGCCGAAATAGGGCAGCTTTGGTTTGCCGGAACTGCTTCAATATTCGATCACACAGGCGCTTCCCCGGCGACCCTCAGAGCAAATGGTGACTACAACCGTGTAGCTGACTTCTCCCCGGTTCCAGAACACCTCTTTTAAGGTTGTTGTAAACTTTTCAACCTTTCAGGGATTGTATAACTTCATCCCTCTTTTCATTTGGTAGTATTCCTCGACTACCTTTATCATTATCCAATCAGTGCACATAACGGTGTTGATTCTCCTTACCCACTTGTCCTTTCTCAACTTCCTTATTGATTCTTTCCGATTCCAATGATTTGTTTTTCCTAATGGTTTACTAACAAGCTAGGATTCTTTCCTTCATAAGTCCTTGGCATTCTTTATTCAAGGATTTTTCCTTTTTCCTTAATCCACTTTTACTTACTCCTAATCATTTCATGATTCTTCATTCTTAAATTAATCACTTTTGGTCTGTGTCGATTCCATTGTTTGGGAAGGTTTCCTTCTTCCTGTTTCGTTCTCTACTATGTTCCTCATCATAGAGATTTCTATCTTAGGAGCTACATGCTCAACCTTCTTACCATTCTTTGAAGACTTCTTACTCCTTTTCCTCACCTTTCCTTCTATACTACACATTTGCCTGCTTTGAATCTTTCCTCATCTTAAAATTCCATTTCATCCCTTATTCTTTATCTGAGAATCTTTCGATTGTCGGTTTTATTCCGTGCATTCCACACTATGCTCAGTCGTCCACTCTTTATGCTTCATATGCACGTGTGGACTATGACCCGTCTTACCAATTGTGGTTAATTCCTCCTTAGCCAAATATTATTTGGAGGACTTACTTTCCCAACATTTCTTGGATGTTCTTTCCTTTATTACCTTAGTATGGATAGTCCACTCATTCTTACTTATCACAAAATCTTTTGATGCTAACCCATTAACTTATTTCCTTTAAAGGAGGGTTCACATCCTCCTTGTTTCAAAATCTCTTGATCGTCCTTCGTGAGGTTCAATTAACTGTCTCAAGACATTTAATTATAAATCCTGAGGTTTATCCTAAAATAAAGAATCGCATCAATTGATGTCGAATTGAGTTAGAATTTTATCATTTAAATATGTCGGTTCTCTCTTTAGCACTGACAGGAAATTGTAGAGGGGAGCCGAATTAGCTTACCTTTCAGTCCTAATTCGGCCATGAGTGGGCTGAGGAAGTGTTGGGAAGGCTTGGTTTGACATGAGGAGGGCTCAAAATGGCGATTTCAACTCGATCGAAACAGGGCAGCTTCGGTTTGCCAAAGCTGCATCACTATTTCATCACGCCGGCGTCTCGCCAGCCACCCTCGGAGTGAACGGAGACTACAGACGTGTAACTGACTTCTCCCCGGTTCTAAAGAACCCAACCTCACCTTGTTTGGCTCAGAAAAGACCACATGTCAGAGCTCTGGTTCGAGCTTCGCTAGAAAATGGAGCAGTTTAGACAAAATGGAGTTTTCAGGTGTGGAGAGGATGAATGGGGAGGGGCTCTTTATATAGGGAGCTCGCGGACTCGTTGGCCATTCATTTGACATTGTTATGACTGACATTGAAGACCTAAAACGCCCCGAACAGAAGCGTTTCTTCTTCGTCGGCATTTCTTCAGTTTCCGGGTGAGTGAATAGTGCTGTCATCTTGAGGAAGAAGATGACACTATTCCGAACTGGACTGAGTCGGTCCGAACCGGGCTCAAAGCTTAAACTGGTCGGTTCAACCCCCCCCCCCCCCCCCCCCCCCAATTCAATGAAGTTTTTCAAATCTAACAATTTCTAAATTAATTCTCCATCCAATGGTGGCCTCAAATCTCCAATTTAAATTATTTAAGCCACCTAGAAAAATGAATTTAGGATTTGGTTCAATAGTGGTTCAAACCGGTCCGAACCGGTTCAGATCTAGTCCACCTGAACTATTTTGGTTTTCATCCCCAATTCCTTCACAATCATTTTCCATGTCTTTTGTGACTCCTTGGGTCACTTAGGGTCCATAAAATTCCCAGATTACCATCTTTTTATTGATTTCAGTTCATAAACTAACTCGGTGCTTAAACCGGTTCAATCTAGTTCGAGTCCAGTTCACCCGAACCGGTCTGGTTTCTTCTCTCCCACTTTGTTCTAAGGTTCCTTCCCAAGGTTTATGAATTTCTTTGGAGTACAATGGAGTTGAATTTCTTTGTTTTGCCCGATCTCTATCGATTCTGGTTCATGAACCAACTCGGTTCATAAACCGGTTCAATCTTATTTTACCCAGTTCATCCAAACCGTTCTAATTTTCCTCTTCCAATTTATCCTAAGGTTCTTTTCCATAGTATTTTGAACCCTTTGGATCACCTGGGAGTTTTAAGTTCCTAAATTTCTCATTAACAATTATCGGGTTTGTGAACCGGTTCAGTTTTCTCACTTGGTTTGACTGGTTCTCTTCTTGGTTTCCCTTAGCTCAAAAGGGCGGGACTTACAACTCTCCCCTCCTTTTAGGAGTTTTGTCCCCAAAACTTAGTTAGCAACCTTTTATGAGCAATCATTTCCTTTGATGCCCCTTTGGTGTTTGCTTAAGATGCAAACTTTTCTCTCGTACTTTCAATTAGCCCCTTTTACAACCTTTACTTAAGGAATTCCTTTTTCCTTTATATTATTTACTCCCTCCATGGAGTTTGTCATAACTAGACATACCTTACCTCAGGGTATGTTTTTAGATTTTTATCTCTCTCTTTGCTTAGAGCAACATTCTTCCCCTTGAGGTTCTGTACTCAAGATTGGAAATTCTAAGATAACTAACCATTTATGTGTTTAGTTAACCGCTTGGTCATTGAAACCCTTAGCTCGTCGTCCTATAGAGCATTTCGTACTTATTTCCACGAATTTCTTTATCATCACCTTTTCGTCCCATTTCAACTCTTCCTTCATTCGTTTCTCATTACAAATCGGTCCAAATTATGTTTGACTTTGTCATGCTTATGAACTGACTCTTCCTTATTTTGAGTCATGTTTTCATCGGGATCGTTGGGTTTTCTTGTCCCTTACAGCATGACATTTTCTAGATCTTTCCTCTATATCCATTAGATCTCCAAAACACCTCCTTTAAAGTTATTCCTTATTTTTCAACCTCTCAGGGATTGCATAACTTCATCCCTCTTTTCCTCTAGTAGTATTCCTCGACTACCTTTACCGTTATTAACTCAATTTACACAACCGTGTCGGTTCTCCTTACCCACTCATCCCTTTTCGACTTCCTTATTGAGTATTTTTTGTTCCAACTAATTAGATTTCCAAATGTTTTACCGACATGCTGGGTTTCATCCTTTCTTAGGTCCATCATCATTCCCAATGATATCCCTTACTCAAGGGTTTTCCTTTGGCCTTAATCCCCTCTTATTTGTTCGTAACCATTTCATAATTCTTTATACCGGGTTGATTCCTTTCGGTCTACATGTCATTTGCTTGGTTTGGGGAGTTTTCCCTTTTTACGATTTCATTCTCTACTATTTCCTTCAAGGTAGAGACTTTCATCTTAGAAGATACATGCTCAACTTTCTTACCATTTCTTGAAGGTTTCCTTTCTTCATCTCCTTACACCCTTTCCATATTGGGGCATTTTCCCCCTTTTAGTCCTCCATTGTCTTAAATTTTTCTCCTTCCATCCTTTATTCCTTATTTGAGCAATTTATTAATCTTATTTTGGGTACTTCATATTATGCTAAGCCGTCCAATCTTTAGGCTTTATTATACACGTGTGGACTACAACCTATCTTATCAATCGTGATTATTCCTCCATAACCACATCTTATTTGGAGGGCTCACTTTCCCAACGTTTCTTAGACGTTCTTACCTTCCTTACCTTATTATGGATAGTCCACTAATTCTCACTTGCCACAACATCTCTTAATATGCTTCCTTGGGTTTATTTCACCTTAGCATGCATTTTATTTGTGAATTTGTCTCCTCACCTCTCGCCACCAGGTTCCATTTATTCTTTATTACGTCATGTATCCTTTCTTAGGATTTCCTTATTTGGGAGGATTCTTACCCTTTTTTCCTAAAATTTCTTTTCCATACTTCCTTGAAGACACCTAACTTTAAATGATGCCCCTTGATGTTATTCTTGTATGCTTACTTTACTCTTGAGATCATATGGATACATTTTTCGTACTTCGTTCACATTCTCACTCGTACCTCAGCACATGTCTAGAGCTCGTATCCACCTAGTTTCGAAATCCCTTAATTACCCTTCGAGAGGTTCATTTAACCGTCTCAAGACTTTATAGTCCCGGTTCTAGCCATTGATTTCCTTTTAAGGATTTCCCTTTGTCTTCCTTTTAAACTATTTCCTTGGATCACTCAAGCATGCTTTCTTGGTTCCTTCACATTGGCTTGCGCTTCATTTGTAAGTTTATCTCTTTGTCCCTTTCTTTTGGTTCCATTATCTCTTAGTTGGGATGCATATGTCTTTCCAAGATTTTCTTCCTCAGTAGGACTACCCCTTTTTCCTGGTTCTATGAAATATTTGCCTTTACATGGCATCCTTTGATTGTCACCCTCTTCTGTTTATCCTTTCTCTTGAAATTCTACAGGTATATCTTTGGTTCCCTATCCTCATCCTTACTCGTACCACAATACACATCCATTTCTTTTAGGGAGAGTTTAAAATTTTCCTTGTTTCAAGATGTCCTGACCATCATGTGAAAGGCTTACTTACTCCCTTCTTGGCTTGAATTCCATCATTAATTTGGTCATTAGTTCTTTTAATGATTTCTCTCATCCTTCTTTTCTCCACTATTAGGCTTTTCCACCTCTTCCTTCTTTGTTGGACTTTACTTTATGACCCTCGTGAGAGTAGTTCGTTACCTATCTCGCCCCTACTTTTCACCTTGTTTAGTTTTCTTAAGGTAGTTGTCTCTCTAATCTCCTTGTCCTTAATGATCCTTCCAGTGCCCTTTTTAAGGTGTATTCCTTACTACTTCCCAGTCCTCCTTAGGGTGTCGTTCATTCTCTTTGACCATCTCGTTGTCATGGTTTGCTTACTTCTGTTATGTTGTTCCGAATTTTGACTTCTCTATATTTTCCAAAGGAAGTTGTACAAAAAATTCTATCACTTTTCCAAGGCAGGTTAGTCTTGGCCTCTGATACATCCTCCCTTCAAGTTTTTTATAATGAAGGGTTGGTTCCTTGCACTCCACGTTATGTCCATTTGTCGACCAATGATTCTTTCAAGGTATTGGTTGTATGCATTCCTCTAGAGTTCCCTTACACAGCGTATTCCTTCTCTTCTTCACTCTCACTATGTCATTCCCTAGAGTTTCCAGAGGACGTTTCTCTGTGTTTGCCCCTTATGAGAGGGTTCTGGGTATACTTCCGATGTACCTTATCCCTACTCTTGAGGTATCATTCTCGGTTTGACCTTCTTAAGAAAAAAAATTAAATTTTGCATTCACCTAGTCATTTCTTGACCTCTTGGTGAACCGCTTACTTAGTCAGCTCCATGGTTTCGGTCTCTAGTCCTTCGTGACCTTTGAGGAGTTATTGTCCTAAATTTATGAGGTGTGAAACACCCATTCTTTCCTTACACCTATAATAGTTTATCTTGGTACTTGTCCTTAGTAGGGTTGGGCACTTCTTCAGGTAATGTCTCAATCGTTCATACTTGTAATAGGTTATTCCCTTACATGGATTGTTGTGGTCCCTTCTTTCCTTCGAGTAGGACATTTCTAGGGTTACTATTGGTTTGGTGCTCTACCGTTCTTAAGTCTGATCACTTTGATAGTTTTCTTACTGAATCTCCTTTGCTAAAGGGTCATGGTAAGAGTCTTCCTAGGTTTCTTAATTCCCTCATTCATCTTCCATAACCGAGATGTGACTTTTCCTTAGTTTCCAGGATAGTGTGGTTTTGCTTTATTTTCTTTAGGCCATATTCCTAGTAAGATCACATCTTCATAAGATAGAGTTTTGGAGAATTTGAATATTTTATTAACATGGGGATACAATAGGTTAGGCTTTAGCCCTATCACAGGAAATGGTCACAAAATAACTAAGGACCTACAGAATTATTGATAAACATTCTCCTTCATACTTAGAGTTGTGCCATCGATAGGTCCTTGCACCATTTTCCAGGATACTTCCCCATTCGGTCTTTCCAAATTCCTGCTAGGTCTCTGGCATTTGGGAAGCTTATAGGGTTGTCTTTCTACGAAGATAGGGTGTTGAGTAGAGCCATTCCAAGTTTTCTTGGTTCCTCTCCTGGGAGCCATCTGAAAATTTTAGAATAAATCCTATTAGTTACTATATTTTCTAGTCTTGATTATGTATTCTAGGAAACAGGCTTTGATACCACTTTAGTTGTCATGCCCCGACCCGGTTTGGTAGGATCCCCGTGATCAACCTGCCACTCTCCCAATTTATTAAAGGGTTTCCCCTTATTATAAACTGTAAAGAGTAAGACATCTTTTAAACCTGCACTATTTTCTAGAATAGCATAATCAAAACTGCATGAAATTTTAAACTTTACATACCTTTTTTACAGGCATCTTAGTTGATGGTCTTTAAGCCCACTGTATGAGATTTTCAAAATCAGGCATTTAGCCCCCGAGTTCCAAAACCGAGGGCCCTGGCCTATAAGAACTATTCGAGCTCCCGTCAAGATGGTCTCCCAAATAGTTTAAGCATTGGCACACAGTCAGGGGAGAACACTTTCGACAAAATAGGTTTTCATTGTCCATTATACCAACCGGTATAAGGACATCTCCATTCATAACCGATGAATGGGTTTTCAACTTCCTTCGAGAAAGTCTTATCATACTAACCGAGTATGATCTACTTACAACCGGTAAGTAGTTTTTTTGCATAATTTTTACATCACTTTCTCTAAGTGGTGATGATTAAAATACCACTAAACAATGATTTTTATACCTAGGCACTTATCAATCCCAACCGGGTATGATATATAATCACACTCACAACTGGTAAGTGGTTTTTATCTTTAAGTTGTGCTCATCGTCCCAGCCGGGTATGATGTTAGTAAACTCACTCACAACCGGCAAGTGGTTTTTATCTTTAAGTTGTTCTCATCATTCCAACTAGGCATAATGTTAGTAAACCCACTCACCTGATAGTGCAGTGAAATTCCACTTAGTCAGGTTCTGTCCTTAACAAGCTGGACCTTGATTGTCGTTCCGATGTCTCATTCTCCTACACGAAATGAACATAATTTTTCATTATTCTTTGGCCTAATAGCCCTCATTCATTCCAAATGAATGAAAAAACTCAACTTTACATATATTTATAATTAGGTCCCTAAAGTTATTTTTCTTTAACTTTAAGTCGCTATTGTCAGGTTTTTCCTAAAATTGAGTCCCGAAACTTTTAAAATTTATCTTAGGACCTCAAATTATTTAATTTCGCACAAAGTGGTCTAATTTCCCATATTTCCAATTTGGTCCCCCAACTTTCCCAAAATTACCATTTTGCCATTCCTTTACAAAAATGGTAAGTTTTGCCCCAAAAATTCCAAAATTCCTCAATTGGTCCTCCAACATCATTTTCAGCCCAATTGACCCTCAATTTCATAAAATTGCATTCTAGTCCTTTGAATTTCAAAAATCCCCAAATTTTCCCCCAATTTCAACTCCTTAGCATAGTCGAATTTAATTTCCTCAAATTGACTGATAAAACAGCTCTAATTGTTGAAATTAAAGTTAAAATTGAGTTTCCCCATCTTCTTACGATTTAATAGCACATTGAATCGTAAGTTTTGATGTTGGAACAAGCTCAAACGGAGCTTCCCTAAAAAAAGGACTGTAGAAAGAAAAAGCTTCGATTACTCACTAGTGAGGTCACGACAGTCCGAGCTTTCGATCTGGGCAGATAGCTCTCATCCTGAGGTTCATTCTAGAATCAAGAATCACATCAATTGATGCCGAATTGAGTTAGAATTTCATCATTGAAATTCTGTCGGTTCTCTCTCTAGCACTGGCTGGAAATTGCAGAGGGAAGCAGAATTGGCTTACCTTTCTGTCCAAATTCGGTTGTGGGAGGGTTGAGGAAGTGTTGAGAAGGCATGGTTTGGCCTGAGGAGGGCTCGAAATGGTCGATTTCAACTCGGCCGAAACAGTGCAGCTTCGGTCCGCCGGAGCTACTTCACTGTTTCATCACGCCGGTGTCTCACCAGCCACCCTCGAAGTGAACAGAGACTACAGACGTGTAGCTGACTTCTTCCTGGTTCTAAAGAACCCGACCTCACCTTGTTTGGCTCAAAAAAGACCCCATGTCAGAGCTCTGGTTCGAGCTTCACCGGAAAATGGAGCAGTTGAGATAGAATAGAGTTTTCAGGTGTGGAGAGCATGAATAGGGAGGGGCTCTTTATATAAGGAGCTCTAGGACCCGTTGGCCGTACGTTTGGCATTGTGATTACTGACATTGATGACCTAAAATGCCTTGAACAGAAGCGTTTCTTCAGTTTCCTGGCGAGTGAACAGTGTTGTCATCCTGAGGAAGAAGATGACACTGTTCTGAACCAAACCGTTTCGGTCTGAACCAGGTTCGAAGCTTAAACCGTCCGATTCACCCCCACCCCCCCTTCCCCCATTCAATCAATTTTTTCAAATCTAAAAATTTCTAAATTCATCTAAATTCATTCTCTATCCAATGGTGGCCTCAAATCTCCAATTTGAATTATTTAAGATATCTAGAAAAATAAATTTAGGATTCGGTTCAATAGTTGTTCAAACCGGTTCGGATTCAATTCACCTAAACCGTTTTGGTTTTCATCCCCAATTCCTTTACAATCCATTTCCATGTCTTTTGTGACTCCTTGGATCACTTAGGGTCCAAAAAATTCCCAGTTTACCAACTCTTTATCGATTCTGGTTCATAAACCAACTCGGTCCTTAAGCCGGTTCAATCCGGTTCGGGTCTGGTGCACCCGAACCGGTTTGGTTTTTCTCTCCCACTTTGTTCTAAGGTTCCTTCCCAAGGTTTATGAATTTCTTTGGAGTACAATGGAGTTGAATTCCTTTGTTTTGCCCGATCTCTATCGGTTCAGGTTCATGAACCGACTCGGTTCATAAACCGGTTCAATCTTGTTGGACTCAGTTCATCCAAATCGGTCTAATTTTCCTCTTCCAATTCATTGTAAGGTTCTTTTACATAGTATTTTGAACCCTTTGGATCACATGAGAGTTGTAAATTCCTAAATTTCGCATTCACAATTATCGGGTTTGTGAACCGGTTTGGTTTTCTCACTTGGTTTGGCTGGTTCTCTTCCTAGTTTTCCTTAGCTCAAAAGGGCGGGGTTTACAATCCTATTGCTAATAGTTTCTTCTTTCTACTTGGTCCTCCTGGAATTGCTATTTGGTTCTTCTTCTCTTTCCAACAGGTCACACTGGACCATCATGATACATCCTTCCTTCGAGAAGTTCCTAATTAAGGGTTAGTTCCTTGCACTCCACATTATGTCCATCCGGCTATCAATGATTCCTTCAAGGGTACTTAGTCGTATGCATCCCTCCAAGGTTTCCTTTCATAGTGTATTTCTTCTCTTCTTCACTCTTATTGTGTCATACCCCTAGAGTTTTTAGAGGACATTTTTCTGCATTTGCCCCTTGTGAGTGGGTTCTAGGTATACTTTCTTACCTCCATTCTTGTGCTATCCTTCTCAGCCTAACCTTCTTATGAAGAAGTTTAAATTTGGTTTTTACCTCGTCATTTCTTGACCTCTTTGTGAAAAAATTTCTTAACCTGCTCCATGATTTTGGTCACCGGTCCTTCATGTCTTTTGTGACCTTTGAGGAGGTATTGCCCTAAATCTATAAGGTGTGGAATAGTCCTTTTTTACCTGTCCTATTCCCTTACACTTATGACAGGTTTGGTACTTGTCCTTAGTAGGGTTGGGTACTTCTTCACGTAGTGTCCCCATTGTTCACACTTTTAATAGGTTATTCCCTTGTGTGGACCGTTGTGGCTCCTCCTTTCCTTCGAGTATTGTGGGGCCTTTCTAGGGGTTACTGGTAGTTTGGTGCTTCGTCATCCTTGAGTGTGAACACCTTGAGAGTTTTCTTGTTATGTCTTCTTTGCCAAATGGTCACTCTAGGAGTCCTCCTATATTTATTAATTCCCTGATTCAGTTTCCTTAACTGGAATGGGATTCTTCCTAATTTATATGGTAGTGGGGATTTGTTTGTTTACTATTATTGGGACCATCTTCCTAGCAGATCACATCATCCAGAGATAGAATTTTAGAAATTTTGAGTACTTCATTGATAGAGGAATACAAGAGGTTGGGGTTTTAGCCCTATTACAAAAAATAGTCACAGAATAGATAGGAAGCTACGGTTTTCTTGGCAAGTATCCTCCTTGGTAAGATTATATGTCTGTACTGGCATTTGTGGATTTAGGCTTGACTCCCTTTGTACACAGGACTGTGACCCTAACATGCCCTAGCACCGTACTCCTTGGTGGTACTAGATACTTCCCCATTTAGTCCTTTGGGGCATCTACTATGTCTTAGGCATTAGGAAGCTTCTAGGGTTGTCTTCCTACGAGGAGATGGTGTTGAGTAGAGTCATTCTTAGTTTTCTTAGTTCCTCTCTTGGGAGCCATCTAAAAATTTTAAGATCAATCCTATTAGTGACTATTTTTTTTAGTCATGATTATGTATTCAAGGAAACAGGCTCTGATACCACTCAAGTTGTCACGCCCCGATCCGGTTTGGTCGAATCCCCGTGATCTACCCACCACTCTCTCGGTTTATTAAGGGTTTCCCCTTGTTATAAACCATAAAGTGTAAGGCATCCTTTAAACCTGCACCTTACCTTGAATAACATAAATCAAAGCTGCATAAAATTTTAAATTGATCATACCTATCTTACATGCGTATTAGTTGATGGTCTTTGAGGGTAGGCTTTCCTGGATTTCCTAAAATGGATATATAAGGGAGGGGGTTAGTACAATAACTCGGGGAATGGGTTTTCAAAATTTAACTTTTAGGAAAAATATTTGTTTTGTAGTGTGACAAACTCAAAAAAATCACGGTGTGTCATTAGCCAACACACATCCTTCATCATGAAGGCCAATATGTCCACTGAACCCACTTGTGGCATCGGAGCAACTTTACCGGCCACCTAGATAGAAGTACGTCCACTTCTACCCTGAGAATGAGTGGATGTTCGCGACATCCTACCCTCAATCCCATAACAATTCTCTGTGTCCGTATGATGATAGAGACCTCATCCCGTCCCCACCCCGGTCTCATGCGCTTGAAGCTACTCCAAGCTTCGCAAGCTCACTTGGTCCAACGAACTACCCTTATACCCACCAGGTCGTCCAGGGCTCTAAGACACATCACTACCCCTCTTGGGCATCTTGAAGATCCCATAATCACAGTGCAAGCACAATCAGCATTTTCCCATCATGTCATATGTTCTGTGGTGCCATTGGTCCAATGGCCCTGGCCCCGACCCTCAACTCAACATGCAACTGTTTGTCTTGACTGGTCCGCCGACCTATTATGTCGCACTGCCACTAGTTGATTGAATATGTTGGTCATATCTTGGTACCATGGCCAAACAATTCATTTATTTAAAGTTTTATGGCATATAACTCATGTTTGTTTATGAGCTCCTGCTCATGACTACTAGCCTATGGCCCACTATTCAAGATTTTCAAAACTGAGTATGTTAGCCCCCAAGTTATAAAACTGAGGCCTCCGGCCTAACAGAGCTATTCGAGCTCCTGTTAAGAAGGTCTCCGCTCATAACCGATGAACGGGTTTTCCACTTCCTCCGAGTAAGTTTCATCATACCAACCGGGTATGATCTACTTACAATCACTAAGTAGTTTTTTCGCGTTATTTTCACACCACTACTCTATGTTGTGATGTTTAAAATATCACTAAGTAGTGGTTTTTCATTTTGAGGTGATTATCATCCCAACTAGGTATGATATAAAAATGCCACTCACCCGATCATGTAGTGAATTCCTCTCGACAGGTTCTTTGTATTCACGCAAGCATGTCCTTTCTGGCGTTCTCGGTATTTCGTGTTCCTACACGATATGATCATTTTTGTTCATTTTCTCTCGGCCTAATTGCCTTCATTTTTTCCAATGAATGAGAAAACCAAACTTTTTATTTATTTGCAATTAGGTCCCTAAAGTTATTTTTCTTTAATTTTAAGTCCCTAGTGCCGGTTTTTCCTCAAATTAAGTCCCAAACTTTTAAAATTTATTTTAGGACCTCAATTTATTCAAATTAACAAAAAGGGGTTCAAGTTTCCCAAATTCCCAATTTGGCCCCAAAATTTTCCAAAATTACCATTTTGCCCTTCCTTTACAAAAATGGTAACTTTCACCCAAAAATTATAAAGTTGTTCAATTGGCCCTCTAACATTCTTATCATTCCCAATTGACCTTCAATTTTATAAAAATGCATTCTGGTCCCTGGAATTTTCAAAAATCCTCAAATTTCCCCCAATTTCAACTTCCTTACACAACCGAATTTGATTTCATCAAATTGACCGAATAAACACTTCTAATTGTTGAAATTGAAGTTAAAATTGATTTCCTACATCTTCATACGATTCAATATCACTTTGAATCGCAAGTTTTGACGTCGGAATGAGCTCAAACGGAGTTTCACCGAAAAATAGAATGTAGAGAGAGAAAGCTTCAATTACTCACCATCGGAGGCCCGCGGTCCAAGTTTTCAATCTAGGCAGATAGATCTTACCTTAAGGTTTATTCTAGAATCAAGAATTGCATTAATTGATACCAAATTGAATGAGAATTTTATCATCAAAGTTCTATCGGTTCTCTCTGTTGCACCGGTCAAAAATTGCAGAGGAAAGTCAAATTGGCTTAACTTTCAGCTCTAATTCAATTGTAGGAAGGCTGTGGAGGTGTTGGGAGGTCTTGATTTGGCTTGAGAAGGGCTCGAATTGGCCAATTTCATCTCGACCAAAATAGGGTAGCTTCTATCCGTCGGAGCTGCTTCACTGTTCGATGACGTTGGCGCTTCTTCGACGACTCTTAGAGAAAACGGAGACTACATGCGTGTAGCTATCTTCTCCTGGTTCTAAAGAACCCGACCTCACCTTGTTTGGCTCAGAAAAGTGCCCAAGTCGGAGCTCTGGTTTGAGTTTCACCGGAAAATGGAGCAGATGAGAGAGAATGGAGTTTTTAGGTGTGGAGAGGATGAATGAGGAGGGGGTCTTTATATAGGAAGCTCATGGACTTCTTGGCTATTCGATTGGCACCTTAATTGCAGTCATTCATTGCCTAAAACTCCCTAGCTAGAGACTTTTGAGCTTCGTCAGTGCTGTGCAATTTTTCGGCGAGTGAACAGTGCTTCATCTGAAGGAAGAAGACAACATTGTTCATAACTGGACCAGACCAGTCTGAACCGGGTTCTAAGCTTAAACCTACCGGTTCACCCCCAAATCGATCAAAATTTTCAAATCTAAAAATTTTTAAATTCATTTTCTATCCAATAGTGGCCTCAAATCTCAAATTTGAAAATTTTAAGCCACCTAGAAAAATGAATTTAGCATCACATTCAATAGTGGTTCAAACTAGTCCTAACTGATTCAATCCGGTTCGCTTGAGCCAGTTTGGTTTTCATCCCCCATTCCTCCTAAAGTCATTTTTTCATGACTTATGTGACTCTTTGGGTCACTTGGGATCCATAAGTTTCACTGTCAGCTATCTCTCTATTGGTTCTAGTTCATAAACCGGCTCGGTTCTTAAACCGGTTTAATCTATTTTGGGTATGGTTCACCCGAACTAATTTGGTTTTTCTCTCCCACTTTGTTCTAAGGTTCCTTCCCAAGGTTTATAAATCTTTTTGGGTCACAAGGGAGTTAAAATTTCTCCAATTTTCCCGTTCCCCAAATAAACGGGTTGGAAACCGATTTGGTTTTCTCACTTAGTTTGATCAGTTTTTTCCCAGTTTTCCTTAACTCCAAAAAGTGGGGTTTACATGCAACAATTGAGGAGGGTCAAATTGGCTTACCTTTCAGCTCAGTTGGGGTCGTATGAGAGTCTCGGTAGGGCTAGGTTTGGCTAGATAAGGGCTAAATTTGGCAGATTTTAGCTCAGTCGAAAGAGGGCAGCTTCGGTTTTTTGTAGCTACTTTTTTTTTTATTTTGTCGACACTTCTCCAATGGTCCTCAGGTCAAACGAAGGTTACTATCCGATAGCTGACTTCCCCCGAAGTCTAAATAATCTAACCTCACCTTATGAGGTTAAGAAAACTACCCAAGTCGGAGATCTGGTTCGAGCTTCACCGAAAAATGGAGCAATTAAGAGAGAATGGAGATTTGATGTGTGAGGAGAATGAATGGAGAGGAGCTCTTTATATAGGGAGCTCTGGAACTCTCTGCCCGACTCTTTGACATCTTGGTCAGTCTTATCCTCACCCTAAAATAACTTGAATGGAGATGATTCCTCTTCGCTGGTACTGTCCGTTCATGCATTGAATGGACAATATCGTCATCTGAAGGAAGAAGATGACACTATTCCGAACCCGATCGGACTGGTGTGACCAGGTTTAATGCTTAAACTGGTCGGTTCAATCCCGATTCAGCCGAGTTTCTCAAAATTAAAAATTTCTAAATTCATTCTCTATCCAATGGTGGCTTTAATTCCTCAATTTGAATATTTTAAGCCAACTAGAAAAATGTATTTAACAATCAGTTCAATGATGGTTCAAACCAGTTTAGGTCTAGTTCACCTAAACCGATCTAGTTTTCTCTTCCAATTTGTCCCAAGGTTCCTTTCCAAGGTTTATATGACTCTTTGGGTCACTCAAGATTTATAAATTTCCCAATTTTTCCTTTATTTGTAGGTCTTGGTTCATGAACCGACTCGGTGTTTTCTTCCTAGGGACTCTTCTTCCTATAGGGTAGTTAAGTTTTTGTTAGTGTCAGTGCATAGTATTGATAATGCTTTCAAGGGACCATGGCTTTGATACCACTCAAGTTGTTACGCCCCGACCTAGTTTGGTTGGATCCCCGTGATCAACCCGCCACTCCCTTTGTTTAAGAGGGTTTCCCCTTCCTTTAATCAACCAGAGCTAGACATAATTTAAACCTTGTTCCCTAGAATAGCATAAATCAATAAAATGCAAGCTCAAAAGAATTTTTAAGCATACCTGACAGAGGGTAGATCGTGGTGTTTTCTTTAGTCATGTTTTCTCCTACTCCTGAAAATGGATATAAAAGAGGGGGTGAGTTCTACAACTCAATGAATGGGGGTTGGAAGTGAATTTTCAAAACAACTAGTTTTAACTATATTGTGTCAAAGTTGTTGTTTTCTTTCAGAGAAAGTTTTTCTCATGTTCTGGTTTTCAAAACATTTTTCCTCATTTCCACATTAGGGGAGTTTAACAGACAACACACGTCCTTCATTAAGAAGGGAACACACATTCATAGGTGCAGCCCGTCCACTACACCCACTTGTGGCTCGGAGCATCTTTAACGCCACCAAGATAGAAGTTTGTCCAATTCTACTGTAGGTCTAAGTGGATATTCGCGACATCCAACCCTTAGACCCAAATATAATTTTGTGTCTGTATAAGGATAGAGACCTCATCCCGACCCCACCCCAATCTCATGTGCAAGAAGCTACATTGAGCTTCCCAACTGCTGGCACGACGAACTGCCCTTATCTCCACCAGGTCGTCTAGTAGCCCTTAGAACGCATCACTTCCCCTCTTGGGTGTCTTGATGGTCATGTACCTCAAGTGAATGCACAAAACAATAGTTTTCACATAGCCATTTATCTTTGGTGCCACTTGTTCAACGACCCTGACCCTCAACCCGACCTATAGTTGTTGGTCTAGGTCGGTCCGTCGACCTGGCCTAGACGCACTACCACTAGTACATCGAGTGTTGTCAGTCCTGACTCAGTACCATGGCAAAATAACACAACCATTTCATTAAGAATTTTCATGGCTTTCATAACTCATGTTTGTTTACTAGCTCCTGCTCATGCCCACTGGCCTTGGGCCCACTACACGTGATTTTCCAAAGTTCAAAAGTCGAGGCCTCTAGCCTATTTGAGCTATTCTAGCTCCCGTTAAGAAGCTCTCCCAAAGAGTTTAAGCATTGGCACAAAGTCAGGAAATAACACTTCCAACAAAATATAATTTTCACTTCATCCCACCAACCGGGTGTGATGATACATCCACTTACAACCGGCAAGCAGGTTTCTCCTTCCTTCAAGGAAGTCCGTCATACCGACTGGGTATGATTTTCTCTACTTACAACCGGTAAGTAGGTTTTAGTTTCGTTCGTCCATCACCCCAACTCGGTATGATGTTAAAATTCCACTTACAAGTGGTTTTTCGTTTCTAAAGTGCTCATTATCCCAACCGAGTATGATGTAAATAAGCTCACTCACCCAATAATCGTGACGTGTTCGTCCTCGATCGGTTTTCCAATTCTATGTGAGCTTTTTCTTGCTTGTGTTCTCGTCACACGTGTCCCTACACAATTTTGGACAGCCTTATCATTTACGGTTTGGCATAAAAGCCTAGGCTCACAATTTTTTTATTAATTGCACTTAGGTCCCTAAAGTTCATTTCTCTTAACTTTAGGTCCCTAATGCTCATGTTTGCCCAATTTGATTCCCAGGGTTTCCAATATTTCCCTTTGAGTCCTTATTTTACTAAAAAATGTATAAGGGGCTCAAGTTTTCCAAATTTCTAATTTGGTCTCCACTATTTCAAAATTACCATTTGCCCCTACTTTCCAAAAATGACAATTTGGCCTCAAATATTTCAAAAATTGACCAATTGGCCCTCCAACATCTTTTCCATGGCCAATGGGACCTCAAGTTTGGGAAATTGCAAAGAGGTCCCTCAATTTTATGAAATCCCCAATTTTCCCCAAACTTTTTCCCCCCATTTTCCCTTTTCAAACTAGCCGAATTTGATTTCTTCAAATTGACATTCAATTGAAGTTAATTGCTTTAATTAGAGGTGTAAATCAATTCCTACACTTTCATATGATTCAAACGAGCTCAAACGGAGCTTCGCCGGAAAACTGTACGTTGAGAGAGAAAGCTTCAAAAGCTTATTGTCGGAGGTGTGGCGATCTAAGCTCTCTATCGAGGATGGTAGCTCTATTCCCGAGGTTCCTTCTAGGATCAATAATTCCTACAATTGGCATTGAATCAAAAAAGAATTTTTTTAGTGAAATTTCACAGTTTCTCTCTCTAACTTCGACTGGAAATGACAAAGGAGGGCTGAATTGTCTTACCTTTTAGCTCAATTGAGGCTGTATGAAGGCTGTGGGGATGTTGGGGGGCTTGGTTTGGCCGGAGGAGGACTAAATTTGGTCGAATTCAGCTCGGCCAAAACAGGGTAGCTTCGGTCCTTCAGAGCTGCTTCACTGTTTGATTCCGTAGGTGCTTCTCTAGCGATCCTCGGATCGAACAGAGGTTGCTATCAGGTAGCTGACTTTCCTTGGATTCTAAAGAACCCGACCTCGCCTTCTGAGTTTGAGAAAATAGCCCAAGTCGGAGCTCTGGTTTGAGCTTCACCGGAAAATGGAGCAGTTGAGAGAGAATGGAGATTTCAGGTGTGAGGAGGATGAATGGAGAGGAGCTCTTTATATAGGGAGCTTGAGGACTCTCTACCTAACCATTTCACATCTTAGTCAAGCTTATCCTTACCCTGAACTGAGCCATTTTTCCTTCACCAGCGCTGTCCATTTCTGTATTGAATGAACAGTGATGTCATCTGAAGGAAGAAGAAGACACTGTTCCGAACCAGTCTAAGCGGGTTCAATGCTTAAATCGGCCGATTTAGGCCTGATTCGACCAATTTTCTCAAAAAAAAAATTGCTAAATTCATTCTCTATCCAATGGTGGCTTCAATTCCTCAATTTGAATATTTTAGGCCACCTAGAAAAATAAATTTAGCAATCAGTTTAATGATGGTTCAAATTGCTTCAAACAGTTTAATCTAGTTTAGGTCCGATTCACCTAAACCGGTCTAGTTATCTCTTCCAATTTGTCCCAAAGTCCTTTTTGATGATTTTTATGACTTTTTAAATCACTTGGGAATTGTCGATTTCCCATTTTGCCCTTTCTCTACCGGTTACGGTTCATGAACCGGTTCAATTTTCTCTCTTGAGTTGTCCGGTTATTTCCCTAGTTTTCCTATCTTTAAGGGACAGGGATTATATTAATGCTCTTTAGCTCAACATCCTTTCAGACTTTTGTCCTTAACCCCGTGGGTTTTGATGGGATTCCCTTTTTATCTTATTTTGGTCATTCCTCCATCATTTGTTTACTACAACTCTCGTCCGAGTTTTTTTTAGGTTTACCTTCATCATGTATAACTAACAGACGCTTCTTACTTGAGTCACATTTCTCCCTTGGACTGTTTAGCCTTCATGACATGCTCTAGAATTTTCTTTGTCCATTTTAGTCCTAGAACATTTTCTCAATAACAGTTTATGCCTTTCCAACCGTTAGGAGTTGTGTGGCTTTGTCCTTCTTTATTACTCGGTAGTATTCCCTAACTACCTTTGGTGTTATCCAATTGTCCCTTAAATTTTTACAATATGATCGTATGGTCCTTTCCTTGACTACTCATTCCTTACCAACTTTCTTATTGGTTTTTCCATGGTTCCAATGATTGAGTTTCTCGATAACTTACTGACATGTTGGGATTCTTCCTCTCTTATGTCCTTCCTCATTTCCAATGGCGTCCTTCACTCAGAGACTTTATTTCCTTTCATCCACTCTTACTCGCTTATGACCATTTCACCATCACTTATTCCGAGTTTGATCCCTTTCAGTCTACGTATTGATTTCTTGTTTGGGGGGTTCTCCCCTTTATGGTTTTCATTCTCTACTATGTCCTTTAAAGTAGAGAATTCCATTTTAGGGTTATAGCTTCGATCTTCTGACCATTCCTTTAAGGTTCCTTCCCTTTACATTTCTACACTCTCTTTATTTTGGGACATTTGCCCACTTTTAATTTTCCGTTGTCTTAAAATTCTCATTTCATCCCTTATTCCCTATCTAAACAACTACTGATTTTTTAGTCTTATTTCATGTATTCCACACTATGCCCAGCCGTCATCCTTATTCCCTATCCAATCAACTCTAGTTTGAGCTTCACCGGAAAATGGAGCAGTAGGGAGATAATGGAGTTTTCAGGTGTGTGGAGGATGAATGAGGAGGGGCTCTTTATATAGGAAGCTTGGGGACTACTTGGTCGCTCGATTGGCACCTTAATAGCAATTATTCATTGTCTAAAACTCCCTGGCCAGAGACTTTTTTTCTTCGCCTACACTGCTCGATTTTTCAGCGAGTGAACAGTGTTATCATTTGAAGGAAGAAAATGTCACAATTCTGAACTGGACCAAACCGGTCTGAACCGGGTTCAATGTTTAAATCGGTCGGTTCAGGCCCAATTCGAACGAGTTTTTCAAAATTAAAAATTTGTAAATTCATTATCTATCAAATGGTGGACTCAATTCTCCAATTTGAATTTTCTAAGCCACCTATAAAAATGAATTTAGAACCAGTTCAATAGTGGTTCAAACTAGTTCAGGTCCAGTTCACCTGAATCGGTTTGATTTTCACTTCCAATTCATTCTAAAGTCATTTCTCATAACTTTTGTGACTTTTTAGGTCACCCAGAATTTATAAATTTCTCGGTTTACCCTTTCTCTAACGATTGGGGTACATAAACTAGTTCGGTTTTCTCATCCGGGTTAACCGATTCTTTCCCCAATTTTCTTGTCCTAAAGGAGCGAGGTTTACATTATGTGTTAGTACTCTCACTCACTAAGTATAACCTTAGCCCCTTGAACCCCTTTTAGAAAAATCGAAGATAAAGAAGATGGCAAAGTTTGAAAGAGAGTTATAAATCCTCGAATATAACACAATAAGATCCATTCATTTATTTATTTCTCGAGCTTTATTAATTGTTATAATAGTTTAAATTCCCTTATAAAAGTTTTTACTTGTGGTAAAGTATTTTTTAATTTAAAATTGTATTTTCATATGTGATACGGTCGGATATAATAATTTAAGTACTAATAAAGATTATGTTTTTAAAAATATGTTATTTTTTAAAATATATATTGAAAAAAGAGAAAAGTTGAAAAATATTGTCTCGATGTTAGTAATAAAAATAAAAAGTTCAACCATAAAACTAAGTAATTAGAAAGTACATATTAAAGATAAAAACTTACACGGTAATAGTGCGAATAATAAGTATCGGTAAAAGATCTAATCTTTTGTAAAAATTGCCAAGGAGAGCAAGAGGCACAACCCGCTGTTGGCAACAAATAGGTTAGATTGTGCTAATAGAATGGTTGGTTATATGGCTGAGAGAGCATAAATGCAAGCAGTTATGTTTGCCAGAAGGGGATTTCGTGAGGAGTAGCCTCATTAATTGCAAATGACTCCACAGTAGATAAACTACATTATCGTTTTTAGCAAACCTCCATTAGTGGAATATGACTAAATGATTGAAATGAGATAGGAAGTGAGTAACATTACCTGAACTTTGCAAGAATAATAAGTAAGGTCTGTAAGTGTGAACGACTCGTACTTGAAAGGTATAAATTGATTAGAGATCAAAAGGAAGGAGTAAAGTGAAGTGGGATGGTTTACCCGGTTAAGTGGTAACCACAAACTAGATATGTTCCAAGGAAGATCATAGCAAGGTACCAACCCACCGTATGATGAATGCTAGAAGTAGGAGGTCATTTCTAGGAAAGAAGCCAATTAGTAATTGTGTTCGAGATAACACAAATATAAGCAGCGGACCAACCAGGTGCTCAAATAAACATAGGTAATATGAAGGGTCCTGTCATGTCCTGAATTCCTTTATATAAATAGGAGAAATAAAAATATGTGAAATAAAAGTCTTGATTCTAAATTATTCATGATTAGGTTGTATATACCTAAGGAAAAATATTAGAACCATGAATTATTTTTTCTCTTAAACTAAATGATAGTAGAATAAACATTATATAGTGAGAAAATGTTAAGAAATCAAATATTTTCGAGTTTGTGAGATATAAATAAGGCATTTGGGTAGGCCAGGTTGAAGTTAGTACCGCACCCCAATTCCAAAAGGGGTTATTATTCAAATTACTTAGATTACTAGGTAGAAATTTTAAAAGAAAGTAAAAATGTTGCTCTAGAAACAATTCAGTAATTAAGGTATGTTTGATGGTCACAAAGATACTGTGATGTATGCAAAGAGGAAGGAGTTAATAACATTTTTGAAAAACAAGTTAAATCGAATTAGATTAAAAATTAAAATTTGATAAAAGATTAGAAATCAAAATTAAAATCGATTTAAATTAAAATCTTACAGATTTGAGTGAAATCAATTTTAAAAGAGTATTATTATGGGGAGAAATGAATATTAAAAATGATTTAATTAGAACTGAGTCAATTTGAAAATTGAATTAGTTAATAAATATTGCATCGTTCAACAAGAATTAAGCCAATGAACCAGAATGACAAAAACATGTGCAAGAGTTGCGACCCTGCACACATGTGATGGTATTCCCCAGGTTGACATGACATTGTAGTTGAGAGATAGGGCGAGTAGGCGTTTTTCTGCTGATAAAATCAATTTAGACGTGCAAAATTTAATTCAAGAGGCGATTATACGTCAATTAACAGCCCACAACATATTAATTTGCAAACAATGGCTCTTATAAGATAAATTTTGGAAAACCAAAATAAAAATGAGGTAGGAATAGACTCCAATGCTATCATAATCAACAAGATGAAGAAGAGCAATTGAAGTTAGGTCCAGGAGTTTTAGTAGTAGATTGAGAGTTTGGACGACAACGGATTGAATGAGAGGATTGAAGAAAGGTTAGGTGGAATAAAAAATTACGAAAGAACCAAAAGGGAGAAACAGAATTCGTACCAAACATTTCTTACCACTAGTGTAATTTAGCCAAAGATTTACTCATTCGTGCTACAATAAAATATTAAAAAAACAAATGTAGTGGTACTTATTCTCTACTAAGACGGGTAAATAAATAGCATCTGTAGAGAATAATAGCATCTGTAGAGGCTTAAGCTTCGGCTATATCTTGACTACATGCGAACTAACAAACTCAGCATCTAAAATAGTTTTGAAGATGAACTTCCCCGTTTGTCCTCAGGGAAGGATCTTTCTCCGGCGTCGAGGAGTTTCCCTCCTCACGTACATCTTCTCAGTTTCATTCAGTGCACGGCTTGATCCGTCCGGTAAGCTCACGAACTTCCATCCTCCACCACCTCCCCGTTTTCCTCTGGGTCCAAGCTTTTCAACCATTATGTTCCAGCCCTCTGAAGGCCGCCTCCTGCTGTATTTGTGGCATTTTACTTGTCCAGCCATCTGTACACAACCACCAAAGAGCAGATCTTTGTTGGTCTGATATTCTATATGCAAATGCCACTCGTCATGGCAAATTCCAACTTGGATTATGCTCTAGAAAGATTCGTCTAAATTAATGATTACCACTGATGTTCCATCATCAATTTAGGTTGCAGGATGTTATAGCAATAACCACCTGTCAACATGGTTTGGAAATAGCTTGCAGGAAGTTATAGAAATAAACCCCTCTCAACATAGTTTGGAAATAGCATACCCCCAGCAATTCAGCGGTTCAAGTTTGACCTCAAATAAAGCTACCATTTCTACACCAGGCTCTGTTAAAGAAAATCGTTGATGTATATATGAAAAGTAATTCCTTTTCAATGTCACCCCTCTTCCTACTTTTTGTCAATGAGCTTCCTCAATAATGCTAGGAGGGCTCAAGAGAAAACTACAAGTGGTCCTAGACGATGACAACAGTGGAAGTTGTAAAGATTGGGCATCTTTACTCATTTGCTTTCAGAGGATATATAAAGAACATGAAGAGAATTGAAAGTTACCTTCATTTTGTTGAAATTCATCCTCTGGACAAATTCCTGATATAGCATGTCATCCTCTTTCTTTGAGATCTCATAGTGGACTTCATCTGGATCTTTTACAGTTCCATCCCATCCCTCTGGCATGACCTTAAAATCGGGCTTATATGGAAGGGAAGCCACATGGAACTCCCTACAGTGGGAATTGAAAAACCTGGAAAATGTAATGCAAAACAAACCATACCATGAATGATTATATATCATGAAAAGAACAAGTTTGCAATTATAGTTTGACATAACTCCATTAAAAAAGTTGTTTGCATGGTAAAATTTATGTTCATGCATCTCAACTACATATCTCCGCCTACTCAGCATAGGATCATAAACAAATTTCAAGCCATGTAAACAGTCCAGAGAAATTATTGTGTACATAAAACAAGTAAATTCAGGATGATTTCCCACTGAAACATAACTGGTCAGGAAGGTCATGTTATGCAGCAAATTTTATCATTAGTAAAATAGACGAAGCCCTTTTGACAACAAAATTATGCCTAACACAATAAAGCTATCACTTGGTAAGACACATTTAACAGTTCATCCTTCCGTTATGCAAACAACATCACACTAATATTTGTATTGGATAATTCATTTATATCTTCAATAAATAATTAAAAGAATGATAAAATGAAGGCGTGCATCTTACTCAGGACAGGTGTCCAGCAGGAGCTCGACAGAGTTATCCAAGGGATGGCCTAATTTTTTTTCTTCCTCCTCCTCAATCTCCTTCAACCAAAGAATAGCATGAACTCTCTGTCTTATGATTCTATATTCTTTTGCAAGCCTCTCAACTGTATACACCTCAGGGTTCTGCTTATGCCTCTTGTACATCTCTGCCTTCTCCGAGTCCTTCAGATATGATCCCCTTGAACCAGGCTCTTGAACCTAGTAGTTACCCAAAAAGACTCTTTTATGAGAAGACCAATTATTTGACAGTACTCTACCCCATATTAAGATAATAGCTTTACTCCCATATATGATCAACATCTAGTTATAACATCATCTTTAATATCTTCTAGTTATACAAAGAACGTGAGTTCATATGACTTTACTATATCAGCCACTAGGACCTTCACATTAAACAATCAACATTCACACATTGATGTATAAATATTATAACATCATCTAACTTGATTGCTTATTCCAGCTAAATGCAAACGTCAAAATTGGATAGCATGCATAACGAAACGAGCATACATGAATCTTGCAGATGTTTGCATGAAGACGAAAAAGTAAGAGCAAACTAGTTAATTGAATCGTAAATATCGACTTTCCGGTGTGAGATACCTGCTTCAGAAGTACCGTCACTTCATTGAACCGATCAGTCCAGCCGTCGACATAGCCCTTGCTCTTCCTATTTTCCCCATCTATGTCGGTCTCCATTGTCCGATAGAACTCATCCAGATCTACGTCAGAAATCATCCTATTCTCGTACGGATTTCTACCTGTACCTGGAGTGGGAGAGGTTGTTCTCTGATCTATCACCTCCCCGTCAAAATGGTCCTTTGTCACCCCAGTCGACCAGGTAGAAACCGTATCCCATCCTAAATCTTCATTGGAGCGTGCACCAAAGGTCCCGCCCCAGTCCTCTCCAACTCCATCGCCGCCGCCAGAGCTAACAGAGAAGCCTCTCGAGAAACTGACTACGGGCCTCGGCGTGACAGAGTTGGCAACACGAAAAGCTGCGCAGAGACGAGATATTAGCGCGCGGGAAAGATTATGTGCCATTGGAGACGAAGGCGAACTTCGAGTGAGCTTTAGCAGTATACACAAATCCTTAGAAGAAGAGAGAGAAAGACGTGGATTAGAGCGTCAATGAAAGCTAGGGCATGAATTGGGCCGGAAACGGCTCAGGTAAAAAAAAATTATCCGATGTAATTGGACTTTCTCCTACCATTGAACTTAAACCATTAGTGAACTAATAACAAAATATTTTTGCACAACGAAAAAACTTCAATAGAAATTAATATTCCTTATGAGATTGTTTTGACTATCATGCATGTGTGATAATTCTTTATCCCTTTTAAGATATGCCTCAATAGCATGTGTACATTAAAAAATACACTTCGAATTAGGAGTTACAACGTTAAATAAATTTTTTTTTTTAGTTTTTCAATTATTTCAACTACTATAAGATAATCTGCCAGCATATTTGCTTTGTTATTCTTATCAATAACTTTATTCTCTATATTCACATTCGTTAATTTAACAAAAGTTATATCAAATCTAGCATATGCATGCAAATCACAAACTATATTAATCTAGTTTATGAGCACGTGAGTGTATAGTCAATAGACTCATCAACATTACATAAAAAAAATATTCAACACTACTATTCATATTTTTACTACAGAAAATTTTACAAATCATTCGAAAACTACTGAAAGAAAATTTCTAACTTGTAGAATACAATTTATTTGCCATATACTTGTCCAAATTCACCTATCAATATTAGTAGAGGATAAACATACTTATTACCTATCTTTTCTCACGATTTTCCAAAATTAAAATTTAACTCAAATGGATTGAAAATCAAGTTTGAAATGGAAATGAGAATTCAAAGTAGAGTTTTAATTGAAATTAATTTTTAATACAAAAATTGAGATTTTTGAAAATTTGATTTGAATTAGTTCGTGATAGTAATAGAGATATGATTTAAATTAATAAGGGGATCTAGAGAGTACAAAAAGATAATTTTGGAAAAAAATGTAAAATTATAAAAAAAGGGAAAATGATCATGAGTCGGGTCACAAATTCGATCCAACTCACTCCCTTGACCCAACTTGCACCTTCCACTCGACTCACTCCACCTATAGAAACTTGTTAACCCCACATTTTGGGAGTTTTATCCCCAAAACTAGTTCTACTTATATCGATTAATTTAAGTTTTAGAATTTAATTTACATGCCCTGTTCGAGGGAGAGTCTGAACAACTTTAGATATTTTTCACCCATTCTCATCTCGGGTTCCCAATTCTCCTCCTCTATTTGATCGTTTTGCCACAAGACCTTGACCATGGGTATTTTCTTCTGTCGAAAACTCTTCTATTGTCGGTCCAATAGGCATACTAGTTCTATTGGGTATGTAGAGATTCTTTTAGCTCTGGAGTAGGGTGGTCCAACACGTGTCTCATATCTAATTCGTACTTACATAATACCAACACATAAAAGTCATCATGGATCTAGTCCAGTTCTAGCGGTAACATGAGCTTGTATGCCACCAATCCAATTCTTCGAGTGATCAATAAGGTCTAATGTACATCATGTTTAGTTTTCCTCGATTCTTGAATTTGATTACCCCTTTCCATGGGGATACATATAGGAATACCCGATCGCCTATCTCAAAATTTAGCACGCATCGTCGATTATTGGTATAGCTCTTTTGTGGATCATGTGCCGCCTTGACCCGATCCCGAATTATTCAAATGTTTTAGGTTAAATCTTCAATGAATTTTACTTGCTCCAACTTGCATTCTCCTACCTCATTCTAGTATAGTAGAGTTTTGTATTTTCTCTCATACAAAGCCTCATATAGGGTCATCTAGATATTGGCTTGATATTGATTATTATATGCGAACTCAATGAGGCACTGATAGTCTTCTCACCTTTTTCAAAGTTTAGAAGATACACCCTAATCATGTCCTCCAGAGTCGAGATTGTCTTCTATGACTGCCCGTTAGTTTGGGGATGAAACGTCGAACTCATGTTTAACTCCATCCTGAGTGAGATCTGCAAACTTGGGTAGAATCTAGAGGTGAATCTTGTATATCGGCCTGACACTATAGATTCTAGGACCACGTGCATGCGTACTATCATACCCCAACTCGGTTTAGTTAGATCCCCATGAGCAACCCACCGCTCCCTCTGTTCAAGAAGGGTTTCCCCTTTTTTAGGCCAGAGGAGCTAGGCGTAATTTCTGAACTTGTTCCCTGAAATAGCATTAATCAAAACTAAAGTAAAGCTTAAAAGAACTTTAGGCATACTTGACTTAGAGTTCATCTTCTCGGGTTCTCTCAGTTTGATCTCCTTTTTCCCAAAAAAGTGATAAAGGGAGGCGTGAGTTTCTACAACTCAATGAGCGGGTGTTGGGAGTGAGTTTTCAAAATACTTAGTTCATCAAAAAACTATTTAAAAGTTTTTCACCATTTTCAATGCCTTTCTTTATTTTCACTTATTATGTGTGTTTAGCTCTCTTAGCACATCCTCTTGCCTTAGGAGGCATTTAGCAATCAAACACAAGCCATTTATCATAAAGGGTATACACGTTTGTGGGTGCAGCACGCCCACTGCACTCATTTATGGATCGGAGCATCTTTACCATCCACCATTATAGAAGTCCTTAACTTCTACCTTCAGTCTAAGTGACGCCCCAAGCGCCATGCCCTCAGACTCCACATAACTTCGTGTTCGTTTGATTACGAAGACTTCATCATGCCTCCACCACTGTAAACAACACACTTTTGAGTTAAGGAAAACCAGGAAAAGAACCGGTCAAACCGAGTAAGAAAATTGAGTCGGTTTACAAACCCGATCATATGGGAACAAACAATTTGGAAATTTACAACTTCCGGCTGATCCAAAGGGTACATTAAACCTTGGAAAAGAAACTTAAGACAAAATAAAAGAGAAAAACTAAATTGGTTCAGGTGAACAAGATCCCATAAGTATGCCTTATCATAAATGGTCATAAATTAATATATATTTAATTATTGTAATTAATACTAATAATTTAATACCTAAATTAAATTATTGGAATTAATACAAATAATTTAATACCAAAATTAAATTATTGGAATTAATACCAATAATTTATGTCAATATTAATACTAGTAATAAATCTCTCCCATTTAATACACGATTTTACACCTATATAAAGAGGTAATCCCCATTCATTCTCCTCACACCTGAACACTCCTCTCTCTCTCTACTGCTCCATTTCCCAGTGAAGCTCGAACCAGAGCTTCGACTTGAACAAAGGTCAAGCTCTTTAGATCCGGGGAGAAGATAGCTATCTGATAGCAAACTCCAGTAAATCCGAGAATCGTTGGAGAAGCGCCGACATGATGGAACAGTGAAGCAGCTCCGGCGGACCAAAGCGGCCCTATTTCGGCCAAGCTAAAATCGGCCATTTCAAACCCTCCATAGACCAAACCAAGCCCTCCCAACACTTCCTCAACCCTCCCACGACCGAATTAGGACTAAAAGGTAAGCCAATTCGGCACCCCTCTACAATTTCCGACCGGTGCTAGAGAGAGAACCAACAGAATTTCAATGATGAAATTCTAACTTAGTTCGACATCAATTGATGTGATTCTTAATTCTAGGATTAACCTCAAGATGAGAGCTATCTGCCCAGATTAAAAGCTCGGACGACCATGCCCTCACCGGTGAGAAATCAAAGTTTTCTCTTTCTACAATCTGTTTTCCAACGAAGCTCCGTTTGAGCTCGTTCCAGTGTTAAAATCTACAATTCAAAGTTCCTTAGAATCGTATGAACATGTAGGAACTCAATTTCAACAATTAGAAGTGTTTGATCAGTCAATTTGATAAAATCAAATTAAGCAGTGTTGAAGAGTTGAAATTGGGGGAAATTTGGGGATTTTCGAAATTCGAAGGGAAAAATGAAATTTTATGAAATTGAGGGCCAATTGGGCATGGAAATAATGTTGGAGGACCAATTGAGAAATTTTAGAATTTTTGGGGCAAAACTTACCATTTTTGTAAAGGAAGGGCAAAATGGTAATTTTGGAAAAGTTGGAGAACCAAATTGAAAATTTGAGAGATTAATCCCCTTTTAGTGAAATGGAATAAATTGAGGTCCTATGATAAATTTTAGAAGTTTCGAGACTCGATTTTGATTAAAAACTAGCATTTGGGAATTAAAGTTAAAGAAAAATAACTTTAGGGACCTAATTGCAAATAAATGAAAGTTTGACTTTCTCATTCATTTGGAATGAATGAAGGTGATTAGGCCGAAGGATAATGAACCATGATCTTCATATCGTGTAGGAACACGGAGTACCGGGAACGCTAGCAAGGACAAGCTCGCGTGAATATCAAGAACCGGTCTAGTGGAATTTACGACACTAATGGGTGAGTGGGTTTACTAACATCATACCCGGTTGGGATGATGAGCACCACTTAAAATTTAAAAATTACTTACCGGTTGTGAGTGGAAATTTTATATCATACCCGATTGGGAATGCTAAGTACCTCGATATGAAAACCCACTATTTAGTGGTATTTTAAACATCACTACTTAGAGGAAGTGATGTGAAAATCATGCGGAAAAACTACTTACCGGTTGTAAGTAGATCATACCCGGTTGGTATGATGAGACTTCCTCGAAGGAAGTTGAAAACCCGTTCATCGGTTATGACTGGAGGTGTCCTTATATCGGGCGGTATAATGGATAGAGAAAACATATGTTTTGTTGGAAGTGCTCTCCCCTGACTGTGTGCCAATGCTTAAACAATTTGGGAGACCTTCTCGATGGGAGCTCGAATAGCTCTGATAGGTAGGGGCCTCGGTTTTGGAACTTGAGGGCTAAATGCCCGATTTTGAAAATCTCATATAGTGGGCCCAAGGCTAGTTGGCATGAGCAGGAGCTCGTAAATGAACATGATATATGTGCCATAAAACTTAATAAGTGAATTGTTTGGCCATGGTACCAAGATAGGACCGACATGCTCAGTCAACTAGCGGTAGTGCAACATGACAGGTCGACGAACTAGTAAAGACAAACAACTGCAGGTTGAGTTGAGAGTTGGGGCCGTTGGACCAATGGCACCATAGATTACATGGCAATATGTGAAAACATTGTTTGTTCATGCACTGTGAGTACAGGATCATCTAGACGCCCATGAGGGGTAGTGATGTGTCCTAAGGGCACTGGACGACCTGGTGGCTATAAGGGCAGTTCGTCGTTCCAGGTGTTTGTGCGAAATCTGGAGTAGCACCAAGCGCATGAGACCAGGGTAGGGATGGGATGAGGTCTCTGTCCTCATATGGACACGAAGAAGTGATTTCGAGATTGTGGGTCGGATGTCACGTACATCCACTCATTTTCAGGGAAGAAGTGGTTGTACTTCTCTCCGGGTAGCTGGAAAAGTCGCTCCGAAGCCACTAGCGGGTTTAGTAGTGATACTGACTTGCAAATATGTGTAACCTTCATGATGAAGGATGTGTGTTGGGTGATGACACATTGGTAACTAAGAAATGGTGGAAAAACCCGAATTTTTAAACGAAGGGATTTTTGAAAAAAAAGGAGTCTGACACACTCCATATAAATGTTTTTCTTGGAATTCAAAAGATTTTAAAAACCCATTCACTGAGTAGTCGTACTCACCCTCTCCCTTATATCTCTTTCAGGAAATCCCGGAAAGCCTACCCTTAAAGACTGTAAACTAAGATGCTTGTACAACAGGTATGTAAAGTTTTAAATTTCATGCAGTTTTGATTATGCTATTCCAGGAAAAGGTGTAGGTTAAAGGACGCCTTACTATTTATGTTTTACAATAAGAGGAAATCCTTTAATAAACCGGGAGAGTGGCGGGTTGATCACGGGGATCCAACCAAACCGTGTTGGGGCGTGACAACTAGAATGGTATTAGAGGTTGTTTCCTCGAATACATAATTAAGACTATATAATATAGTAAATAATAGGATTTATCCTAAAATTTTCAGATGGCTCACAGGAGAGGAACCAAGAAAACTTGAAAGGGCTCTACTTAAAACCCTACCTTCATAGGGAGACAACCCTAGAAGCTTCCCAAATGCCTGAGACCTGGCAGAAATGTCGAAAGACCAAATGGGGAAGCATCCTGGAGAATGGTGCTAGGACCTATTGATGGCACAAACCTAAGTATAAAGGAGGATGCTTATCAAGAATTCCATAGCTACCTAGTTAATTTGTGACCATTTTTTGTGATAGGGCTGAGAGCACAATTTTTTGTATCTCCATGTTAATAAAAGATTCAAATTCCCCCAAACTCTATCTTATAAGGATGTGATCTTACTAGGAATATGGCCTATGGAAAATAAAACAAGTCCACACTATCCTAGAAACTAAGGAAGAGTCGCATCCCAGTGATGGAAGATGAATCAGGAAACCTTGGAGGACTCTTACCTCTAATTGGCTTACCTTTCGGTCCTAATTCGGCCGTTGAAAGGCTGAGGAAGTATTGGGAGGGATTGATTTGGCCTGAGAAGGGCTTGAAATGGGTGATTTCAGCTTGGCCGAAATAGGGCAGCTTCGGTCCGCTGGAGTTGCTTCACTATTCCATCATGTCGGCGCTTCTCCAACGATTCTCGGATTGACTGTAGTTTGCTATCAAATAGCTGTCCTCTCCCCGATTCTAAAGAGCCCGACCTTTGTTCAAGTCGAAGCTCTGGTTCGAGCTTTACCGGGATATGGAGCAGTAGAGAGAGAGAGAGAAGTGTTCAGGTGTGAGGAGAATGAAATGGGCGAGATTTATTACTAGTATTAATATTGCCATAAATTATTGGTATTAATTCCAATAATTAAATATATATTAATTGATGGCTATTTATGATAAGTCGTACGTTCACATAAAAATTTTTGACCGAAATTTCGGGTTACAAAAAATCACACTTCCCAGAAGGTCACCCATCCTCACACTACTCTCAGGTAAGCATGCTTAACTTCGAAGTTCTTATAAAATCTAGTTCACCTAAACCAATTTGGTTTTTGTTTTATAATTTGTCTTAAACTTTTTTTCCAATGTTTAATAAATCATTTGGATCAACCTCATATTGCTTATTCCCAAATGTAAACCGGTTTGGTTTTTCTTATTCGGTTTGATTGGTTCTTTTCCCAGTTTTCCTTAACTCAAATGTGCGGGGTTTACAGGAGGAAATGAGCAGATTTGTTCAACCTATCCACGATAACCCAAATTGTGTCTCGACCCTTCTTGGTCATAGGTAGTCCTGTGACAAAGTCCATGGTAATGTGCTCCCATTTCCATTCTGGAATTGACAAGGGTTGTAGGAGTTTTGATGGTTTTTGATGTTCAGCTTTGATTTATTGATATGACAAGCATCAGGCTACGTATTCCGAAATATCCCTCTTCATTCCCTTCTACCAATATCCTTGTTTAAGGGTGCGGTACATATTAGTATTGCCTGGATGCATCGCATACACGGAATCTTGTGCCTTTTCCAAAATTAACCTCTTCAGTTCCTTATCTTGAGGCACACACACACTACCCTTATAGATTAACCGAGTCCAAATAGGATTGAAGTTCCTTATCAGCCTTTTGCTAAGCCTCAATCTGCTATGTTAGATTGGGTCTCACCACCGCATCAGCCAACAAGTATTTCTCCTTCCTGTCCATCTTCAGGTCCACCTCCATTCTCCCCAACTGTTGCAACAAGGGTAAGTAACTTGTCTTTATTTGCATCGCCTCAATTTGGTATTTGCGACTTAGGGCATTTGCCACCACATTTGCCTACTCGGGGTGATACTCTATCACAAGGACATAGTCTTTTACCAATTCCAACTATCTTCTCTGGCGGAGGTTCAACTCCTTCTTAGTTAGAAAGTATTTAAGACTCTTGTGATCCTTGTATATCCCACACTTAACCCCGTAGAGGTAGTGTCGCCAAATCTTTAAGGCAAACACTATCGCTACTAATTCCAAGTCATGGGTAGGGTAATTGCTCTCATGTACCTTAAGTTGTCACAAGGTGTAGGTGATAACCTTTCCTCGTTGCATTAGTACACATTCGAGCCCTTATCCGGATGCATCACTATAGACGATGTACGTCCCTGCACTTGGGTCAGGTAAAGAGAGTATATGTGTAGTTGTTAAACGAGTCTTCAACTCCAAGAAAGATTTCTCATAGCTCTCATCCCATTTATACTATACTCCTTTCCTTGTGAGTCGAGTCAAATGGGCAGCTATCTTAGAGAAATCCTGCACAAACCATTTTAGTATCCTGCTAGGCCTAAGAAACTTCGTATCTCTGAAGGATTCCTGGGTGCCTTCCAATTGGATATGGCTTCCACCTTTGTCGAGTTTACTTTGACTCCATCTTTGGACACTATGTGTCCTAAGAACCCTACCTCCTGCAGCCAGAACTCACACTTGAAGAATTATACATATAAGTGGTTTTCCCTTCTCTAAGGTGATTGCCAAATGTTCTTCGTGCTCCAACCTAGTTTGTGAGTATATGAGAATATCATCTATAAATACTATCACGAACATATACAAGTGTGGTTGGAACACTCGGTTCATTAAATCCATGAAGGTTGTAGGGGCAATGAAAGCCAAAAGGCATCACCCTAAACTCATAATGCCTATATTGAGACCGGAATGCAGTCTTCGGAATATCTTCTTCCCTGAATCTGAGTTGATGGTAGCCAAACTGAAGATCTATCTTGGAGAAGTAAGCTGCTCCTCTTAGTAGGTCAAACAAATCATCGATCCGTGGAAGTGGATATCTGTTCTTGATAGCGACCTGGTTTAGTTTCCTATAATCTATGCACAATCTCATGCTCCCATCCTTTTTCTTTATGAACAGGACTGGTGCACCCCATGGAGACTGGCTAGGACATATGAAGTCCTTCTCCAATAGCTTGTCCAGTTGCTTCTTCAATTCCTTTAGTTCTTTTGGAGCCATGCGATAAGGGGCTTTGGATATGGGGTTTGTACCGGGAATGATTTCTATGGAGAACTCCAATTGTCAGTTTGGGGGCAGTCCAGATAATTCTTTTGAAAATACTTATGGATAGTGTTTAACCACTGAAATGTCTTCGAGTCCCTTCTCCTCAGACTTCTCATTGATGACCATGGCCAGAAAAGCCGTACAACCTTTCTGTATCATCTTTTGGGCCTTTACGGGACACCATCTGTACTTCACCCTTCCTTCAGTCTCCTCGGAATTTTAGTCCGTTTGTCTCGGGAGTGTGAAAGGTTACCATCTTCTTTCCACAGCCCATCCTAGCCTGATGGTTACTTAACCAATCCATCTCAAGGATTACTTATACCTCTTTCAGATGTAATGGAATCAGATCTACTTCGAGTTTGATTCCTCCTATCTTTATCTTACATCCCTTAAGCTATTTGTTCCTATTTAACCCTTCTCCTAAGGGTGTGAGAATGTTGAGAATTTGTCCTAGAGGGGTAAGTTCTAGGGGTAAACTTGGAATTAGGTCCTCTTTGATGAAGGATCTCTCTACTCTTGAGTCGAAGAGGGCGTAGACATTTCGTCCCCAGAATTGCACATACCCTAGTTGGAGAAACACATATTTTTAGAGAAAAGATTTCTTTTATTGAATAAGATTTCAATTACAGATTCTTTCTTAATCTAATTGGGAGGGTTTTGGGATGTACCCGTTACAGTACTAGGGTCTTTCCTAGCCTCTTCCTAGGGTGAGATTGTATACCCTAGCCAGTACTATGGTTGTAGCATCTAGCCTGGGATTCCTAGGGTTCCCTTGTGGTGGTCCAAGCATATTCCTTTTCTTGTTCTCCCTAAGAGTGGGGCATTCCTTGCAGAAGTAATCAACATGGCTAAGATGATACACTTTGGTTTTTGTTTTCTAATTTGTCTTAAGTTTCTTTTCCAAGGTTTAATGAACCCTTTGGATCACCTGAGAGTTGTAAATTCCCAACTTGTCTGTTAAAAAATAATCGGGTTTGTGAACCGGTTCTGAATCTTCACTTGGTTTGACCGATTCTTTTTTTGGTTTTCCTTAGCTCAAAAGGGCGGGTTTTACAGCATGAGACCGGGGTGGGGACAGGATGAGGTCTCTGTCCTCATACGGACACAAAGAAGTGATTGCGGGATTGTGGGTCGGATGGTACATCCACTCGTTACCAAGATAGAAGTGGTCGTACTTCTATCCGGGTGGCAGGAAAAGTCGCTCTGAAGCCACTAGCGGGTTCAATAGTGATACTGACTTGCGAATGTGTGTAACCTTCATGATGAAGCATGTGTGTTGGGTGATGACACACTGTGGTAACTAAGAAATGATGGAAAAACCTGAATTTTTAAATAAAGGGATTTATGAAAAAAAAAGAGTCTGACACACTCCATATAAACGTTTTTTTCTTAAATTTTAAAAGTAGACCTTTGAAAAACCCATTCACTGAGTAATCAACTCACTCACTCCCTTATATCCCTTTCAGGAAATCCCGGAAAGCCTACCCTTAAAGACCGTCAACTAAAGATGCTTGTAAGACAGGTATGTAAAGTTTAAAATTTCATGAAGTTTTGATTATGCTATTCCAAGAAAAGGTTCAGGTTAAAGAACACCTTACTCTTTATGGTTTACAATAAGGGGAAACCTTTTAATAAACCAGGAGAGTGACGGGTTGATCACGGGGATCCAACCAAACCAGGTCGGGGCATGACAGATTGCCATAAAGGCGCCAATCGGATGGTCAAGGAGTTCCCAAGCTTCCTATATAAAGAGCTCCTCCTCATTCATCCTCCTCATACCTAAAAACTTCTATCTCCCCCTAATTCTCCAATTTCTGATGAAGCTCAAACTAGAGCTCCCACTTGGGCATTTTTTTGATCCAAAGAAGGCGAGGTCAAGTTCTTTAGACTCGATGAGAAGTCAGCTACCTAACGGTGGTTACCATTCGATCCAAGGATCGCTGGAGAAGCATCGACGTAATCAAACATGAAGCAGCTCTAGCGGACCGAAGCTGCCATGTTTCAGCTGAGCTAAAAATGGCCAAACTGAGCCCTTCTTGGGCCAAACCAAGCCCTCCAAACACTTCCACAGCCCTCATATGACTGAATTAGAGCTGAGAGGTAAGCCAATTTGGCTCCCCTCTATAATTTCCAATCAGTGTTAGAGAGAGAATTGATGAAACTTCATTGACCAAATTCTTCATTAATTCAACATGAATTTTTGTGATTCTTGATCCTAGGAGGAACCTCAAGATAAAAGCTACTTGCCCCAATCGAAAGTTTGGACCGTCGCACCCCCGCCGGTAAGCTTTCAAAGCTTTCTCTCTCTAAGTTCATTTTTCCGACGAAGCTTCATTTGAGCTCAATTCGGATCCAAATGACGCAATTCAAAGCTCCACTGAATCATGTGGAAGGGTAGGAATTGATCCATACCTTCAATTGAATCAATAAAACCTGATTTAATGATCAATTTGATTAAATCAAATTTGGCCATTTTGAAAGGGGAAATTTTTGGGGAAAATTGGGGATTTCAAAAAATTGAGGGACCAAAGTGCAATTTCCCATTATTGAGGGCCAATTGGCCATGAAAAATATGTTGGAGGACCAATTGGTTGAGTTTTGAAATTTATTGGGGTCAAATTGCCATTTTTTTAAAGTAGGGGCAAAATGGTAATTTTTGAAAAGTTGGGGACCAAATTGGAAATTTGGGAAACTTGAACCCCTTAAGTGATTTTGAATAAATTGAGGACCCAAAGTGAATTTTAGACGTTTCGAGACTCAATTTGGGGAAAAGTCTGTATTAGGGACCAAAAGTTAAGGAAAAAAACTTTAGGGACCTAAATGCAAATAATTGAAAAGTTTTGGCATTTTGTTCATACATGAGGAATTAGGGCTATTATGCTCAATGTTAATAAACAAGGATGTCTAAATCGTGTAAGAGCATGAAGGACCGGAAACGCCAGCAAGGATAAGCTCATATGGAGGCAAAAAGTTGATATAGTCAATACACTACTCTTATCGGGTGAGTGGGATTTTTTCACATCATACCCAGTTGGGATGATGAGTACCTCAGAAATGAAAAACCACTACTATGTGGAATTTTAACATCACACTTGGTTGGGGTGACGTGAGCTAAAAAACTATTTAACGGTTGTAAGTAGATCATACCTAGTTGGTATGATGAACTTCCTAGAAGGAAGTAGAAAACTCGCTTATCGGTTGTAAGGGGAGATGTCATCACATCCTATTGGTACGATGGAAAAGTTGAAAGTTATTTTATCAGAAGTGCTCTCCCCTTACTGTGTTCTAATGCTTTAAATTTTTGTGAAACCTTCTTGATAAGAGCTCGAATAGCTCAGATAGGCCAGAGGCCTGGGTTTTGGAACTAGGGGGCTAAAATGCCCGGTTTTGGAAAATCACGTACAGTGCACCCAAGGCGAGTTGGCACAAGCAGGAGCTCGTAAACAAACATAATGATAAGCCATGAAAATTCTAAATGAATGAATTATGTGATTTGGTCATAGTACCAAGACATGACAGACAAACTCAATAGACTGGCGGTAGTGTGACAGGACCAGAACGACAGACTGGTCTAGACAAAGAGCGACAAGTCAAGTTGAGGGTTGGGGCCGTTGGACCAGTGCCACCAAAGATAAATGGCTTTATGGAAAACTTTATTTGTGCATGCACTAAGGTTCGGGACCATCAAGATGCCCAAGAGGGGTAGTGATGCATCCTAAGGGCTACTAGATGACATAGTGGAGATAAGGGCAGATTATCATGCCAACAATTAGGGAAGCTCAATGTAGCTTCATGCACAAGAGATTGGGGTGGGGTCAGGATGAGGTCTCTGTACTCATACAGACACGAACTTGCTTTTCGGGTTTGAGGATCGAATGTTGCAAACATCCACTCATTCCCAAGGTAGAAGTGGACGGGCTTTTATCTAGGTGGATAGTAAAATCGCTCCGATGCCACAAGTGGGTGCAATGGATAGGTTGAACTATGAATGTGTGATCCCTTCATGATTAAGGGCGTGTGTTGATTGTTAAACGTACCGATTGTGGATAATGAGGAAATTGGTTTTGAATAACTGGGAATTCAAGGAAGAAATGATTTTAAAGGAAATAAATAGTTTAGTATACTCCAATTCAAAATTATTTTATGGAAACTCATTTTCAAACACCCATTCACTGAGTTGTCGTACTCACCCCATCCCTTTACCCATTTTCAAGTAACCGAGGGAAAAAACTAGCTAAAGATCCTTCCGCTAGCTAAAACTGTAGGATAGGTATGTAAGTTTAAATTTATTTAATTTTGATTAATGTTATTACAGGAAAGGTACATGTATAAAGGACGCCTTACTCCTTACGGTTTAAAGAAGGGGAAAACCCTTAAATAAACTGGGAGAGTGGCAGGTCGCTCACGGGGATCCGACCAAATTGGGTCGGGGCGTGACAAGTTGAGTGGTATTAGAGCCTATTTCCTCGAATGCATTATCAAGACTAGAAAGCATAGTAACTAATAGGGATAATTTAAAAAATTTTAGATAGCTCCCAAGAAAGGAACCAAGAGAACTAGAGTCGTAGTCTTCGACACTGCCTAACCACCTCTTCCAGTGGAAACTCCCCGATGAGCCCAGATAACCTCCACCTGGACTAAGCTCAGAACACCAGAGGTTGTACAAGGAGTTCACTCGAGTATTTGGACAACCTAACCTCGTTCCTGAGGTAGGCACCAATTCTTGAGCTAAACCAGAATAAGTAAAATCATATCCTCCTCTTGTTAACCATTCCCCTCCAGTTGACATTCCCAAAAATCTCACGACTCTCCGTCAACTGGGATGTAAGCCTTTCCTAAAAGAGAAAGATGCTGGAGCCACCACAGATTGGCTGCCTAACATTAAGAAGCTGATGGGGATAGTCAGGATATCACCAGAGGACATGGTGATCTTTACAGAATTCTTCCTTGAGGGAAGTGCCAAAAGATGGTTGGACAATGTTTGAAGCCTGCATACCTCCACACCCACCTGGGAGCAGTTTGAGGAGAGGTACATGGAGGAGTACCTGGCTCCTCATTTGATTAACAAAAAGAAGAAAGATTTCCTCTGACTTTGGCAAGGGCTTAACTCGATATCAGAGTATGAGACCAAATTCAATGAGTTAAGAACCTTTACTCTTGACTTGACTAGACTAGCAGACAGATGCCATCGGTTTTGGACGATCTCAATATGGATATACAAGATCGTATGGGAGTACTAGGGCACCCCACAGACCTAGCAGAAGTAATCAGCATGGATCATCAAGACGCCCATGAGGGGTAGTGATGCATCCTAAGGGCACTGGACGACCTGGTGGCTATAAGGGCAGTTCGTCGTTCCAGGTGTCTGTGCAAAATTTGGAGTAGCACCAAGCGCATGAGACCAGGATGGGGACAGGATGAGGTCTCTATCCTCATACGGATACGAAGAAGTAATTTTAGGATTGTGGGTCGGATGTCACGTACATCCACTCATTCCTAGGGTAGAAGTGGTCGTACTTCTATCCGGGTGGCAGGAAAAGTCGCTCCGAAGCCACTAGCGGGTTTAGTAGTGATACTGACTTGCGAATGTGTGTAACCTTCATGATAAAGGATGTGTGTTGGGTGATGACACACCATGGTAACTAAGAAATAATGGAAAAACCCAAATTTTTAAATGAAGGGATTTTTGAAAACAAAGGAGTCTGGCACACTCCATATAAATGTTTTTCTTAAAAGTCAAAAGCTTTTAAAAACCCATTCACTGAGTAGTTGTACTCACCCCTTCCCTTATATCCCTTTCAGAAAATCCCGGAAAGCCTCCCCTTAAAGACCGTCAACTAAGATGCTTGTAAGATAGGTATGTAAAGTTTTAAATTTCATGCAGTTTTGATTATGCTATTTCAGGAAAAAGGTGCAGGTTAAAGGATGCCTTACTCTTTACGGTTTACAATAAGGGGAAACCCTTTAATAAACCGAGAGAGTGGCGGGTTGATCACGGGGATCCGACCAAACCGGGTCGGGGCATGACAACTAGAGTGGTATCAGAGCATGTTTCCTTGAATACATAATCAAGACTAGAAAATATAGTAACTAATAGGATTTATCCTAAAATTTTCAGATGGCTCCTGGAGAGTAACCAAGAAAACTTGGAATGGCTCTACTCAACACCCTACCTCCGTAGGGAGAAAACCCTAGAAGCTTCCCAAATGCTTGAGACCGGGTGAAATGTCAAAAGACCAAATGGGGAAGTATCCTGGAGAATGGTGCTAGGACCTATTGGTGGCACAACTCTAATTATGGAGGAAGACATTTATCAAAATTCCATAGCTCCTTAGTTAGTTTGCAACCATTTTCTATGATAGGGCTGAGAGCCCAACCTTTTGTATCCCCATGTTAATAAAAGATTCAAATTCCCCAAAGCTCTATTTTTTGAGGATGTGATCTTACTAGGAATATGACATAAGGAAAATAAAACAAACCCGCACTATCCTAGAAACTATGGAAGAGTCGCAACCCAGTGATGGAAGATGAATTAGGAAACCTAGGAGGACTCTTACTATGACCTGTGATCAGACTCAAGAACAGTAAGCACCAAACCAATAGTAACCCTAGAAAAAGCCCCTCCCGAAGGAAAGTAAGAATCACAACAATCCATGTAAGGGAATGACGATGGGACATTACCTGAAGAGATGCCCAACCCTACTAAAGGACAAGTACCAAGTTGAACTATTATAGGTGTAAGGAAAGAAGGGGTGTTCCACACCTCATAGATTCAGGGCAATACCTCCTCAAAGGTCACGAAGGACAGGAAGGATAAGAGACTGATACCATGGAGCGGGTTACATAAACAATTCAAAAAGAGGTCAAGAAAAGACGAGGTGAATACAAAAACTTCTTAAGAAGGTCAAACCAAGAAGGATACCTCATGAATAGGGATAAGGTACATGAGAATCAAACTTAGAACCCTCTCATAAGTGGCAAACATAGAAAAATGTCCCCCGAAACTCTAGGGAATGACACAGTGAGAGTAAAGAAGAGTAGGAATACGTTGTGAAAATGAATCATTGGTTGGCAGATGTGCAAGGAGCCAACCCCTCATTAGAAACTACTTGAAGCAAGGAAGTGTAAGAGGCCAAGACTAATATGCTTTGGAAAAGTGATATAATTTTAAAGTACTACCTCTTTTGGAAAAAGCAAAAAAGTTAAAAATTGAAGTCTCTGACCAACATACCTAAGGAAGACAGGGCAGTAGAAAGGACTACACCCTAAAAAGGTCAGTGAGATGATGTTAAGGACAGGAGTACTCGAGAAGACAACTGCCCTAAGATGACCTAAACCAAGGGACTAGTGGAGGTGGGGCAGTTAACCAACTAAAATGCGGAAGAACCATGATGTAAGTTCCGACAAGGAAGAGAGGCGAAAAGGTCAAATACTCTGAAAGAGAAGGATGAAAGAAATCCCTAAAGGAACCAAAAGGCCAAATTAACAACCAAACTCAAGCCAAGAAAGAAATAGGCAAGCTTCTCACATAATGATCAAGAAATCTTGAAATATGGAAGATTTGTACGCTACCTAAGGAAATAGACAGGTATTGGGTATGAATGAGGATGCGGATTATGTATAAAAGATGTCCTATAAGACCTGAGGAGTAAAGGTAAACAGGAGAAGACAACATCAAGAGTAGAAATCCCCTAGAGCAAATGTAAAAAGGAATGTCCGAAGAAAGGGAAAGAATTCTACAAAGGAAGGAAGCCCCGTAAAGGCATGTGTATCCCAATTGAGAGGAAATGAAACCAACCAAAATAGAAAGAACGATAAGCTCACAAATGAAATGTTCGTTGAGATGGAAAAGTCGAGTACCAAGGAAAAATGAGGTCCTAAGAAGGAAATTAAACTAAAGGAACTATTGATGGGCGGATGGACACAATGTGGAGTGGAAGGAACCAACTCTTAATTATGAAATATTTCCAAGGAAGGAAGTATCGTAATGGCCTAGGCTGACCTGTTTGGAGAGAACAAGAGAACCAAGTAGAAAGAGGAAAACTAATAACGACAGGTAGCCAAATAGAATAAACAAAACCCTAAGAAGGAATAAGATGTAGTATAGACTACACTCTATGATGGATAATAGGATGGGCATGAAGAACGAGTGTACAACTGCCCAGACGATTGGACTAGAAAAATAAAGAATTGTGAAATGGTTGCGAATAAATCAGAGGGGATTAAGGCTAAAGGAAAACCCTTGAGTAGAGGATATCATTGGGAATGATGATGGATCTAAGAAAGGACAAAACCCATCATGTCGGTAAAACATTTGAGAATTTAATTAATTGGAACAGGAAATACTCAATAAGGATGTCAAAAAGGAACGAGTGGGTAAGGAGAACCAACACAATTAAGTAAGTGGAGTTAATAATGGTAAAAAAAAAAGGATAGTTGAGGAATACTATCAAAAGAAAAGAGAAATGAAGTTATACAATCCCTAAAAGGTCTAAAAGCTAAGAGAGACACTTCTGGAGATGTTCTAAAAATCAAATGGATAGAGACAGGTCCTAGAAAATGCCATGCTGTAAGGGCATGTAAGCCCAACAACCTGGGAGAATATGACTTGAAGTAAGTAAGAGTCGGCTAATAAGCATGACGAGGTCAAATATAATAATTTTGACTAAATTTATAATAGACAACGAATGGAGGAAGAGTCGAAATAGGACGAAAAGGTGGTGGTAAAGAAATTCGTGAAAATAAGTACGAAATGCTCCATAAGATGACGAGCTAAGTGTTTCAGTGATCAAGCGTTTAACTAGACATGAAAATGGTTAGTTATCTTGGAATTCCCAATCTTGAGTACATGACCTAAAGGGGAAGAATGTTTCTCTAAGCAAAAAGAGAGATAAAATCTAAGAACGTACCCTGAGGTAAGGTAAGTCTAGTTATGACAAACTCCATGGAGGGAGTAAATAATATTAACAAAAATGAATTTCTTAAGTGAAGGTTATAAAAGGGACTAATTTCAAGGACGAGAGAAAAGTTTATATCTTAAGCAAACACCAAAGGGTCATCAAAGGAAATGATTGCTCATGTAAAGATGTTAACTAAGTTTTGGGGACAAAACTCCTAAAAGGAGGGGAGAGTTATAAAACCCGCCCTTTTGAGCTAAGGAAAACCAAGAAAAGAACCGGTAAAACCAAGTGAGGATTCCATTTCACAAAAAGGGGATTAATTTCCCAAATTTCCAATTTGGTCCTTCAATTTTTCCAAAATTACCATTTTTCCCTTCCTTTACAAAAATGGTAAGTTTTGCCCCAAAAATTTCTAAAATTTCTCAATTGGTCCTCCAACATGATTTTCATACCCAATTGACCCTCAATTTCATAAAATTGCATTTTGGTCCTTTAAATTTCAAAAATCCCCAAAATTTCCCCAATTTCAACTCTTCAACACTGCTGAATGTTATTTCATCAAATTGACTGATCAAACACCTATAATTGTTGAAATTGGAGTTGAAATTGAGTTCCTACATGTTCATACGACTCTAAGGAACTTTGAATGATGGATTTTAATGCTAGAACGAGCTCAAACGGAGCTTCGTTGGAAAAATATACTATAGAGAGAGAAAGCTTTGATTTCCCACTAGTGAGGGCACGGCGTGTCACGCCCCGACCCGGTTTGGTCGGATCCCTGTGATCAACCCGCCACTCTCCCGGTTTATTAAAGGGTTTCCCCTTATCGTAAACTGTATAGAGTAAGGCGTCCTTTAACTTGCACCTTTTTCCTGGAATAGCATAATCAAAACTGTATGAAATTTAAAACTTTACATACCTATCTTACAGGCATCTTAGTTGACGGTCTTTAAGGGGAGGCTTTCCGGGATTTCCTGAAAGGGATATAAGGGAGGGGGTGAGTACGACTACTCAGTGAATGGGTTTTTAAAAGCTTTTGACTTTTAAGAAAAACATTTATATGGAGTGTGCCAGACTCCTTTGTTTTCAAAAATCCCATCATTTAAAAATTTATGTTTTTTTTCCATTATTTCTTAGTTACCACGGTGTGTCATCACCCAACACATATCCTTCATCATGAAGGTTACACACATTCGCAAGTCAGTATCACTACTGAACCCGCTAGTAGCTTCGGAGTGACTTTTCCTGCCACTCGGATAGAAGTACGACCACTTCTAACCTGGGAATGAGTGGATGTACATGACATCCTACCCACAATCCCGAAATCACTTCTTCATGTTCGTATGAGGACAGAGACCTCATCCTGTCCCCACCCCGGTCTCATGCGCTTTGTGCTACTCCAAATTTCGCACAAACACCTGGAACGACGAACTGCCCTTATAGCCACCAGGTCGTCCAGTGCCCTTAGGACGCCTCACTACCCCTCATGGGCGTCTTGATGATCCCGTACTCACAGTGCATGCACAAACAATGTTTTCTTATATTGCCATGTAATTTGTGGTGCCACTAGTCCAACGGCCCCGACTCTCAACTCAACCCACAGCTGTTTGTCTTGACTAGTCCATCGACCTATCATATCGCACTACTGCTAGTTGACTGAGCATGTCGGTCCTATCTTGGTACCATGGCCAAAAAATTCACTTATTAAGTTTTATGGCACATATATCATGTTCATTTACGAGCTCCTGCTCATGCCAACTGGCCTTGGGTCCACTGTACGAGATTTTCAAAATCGAGCATTTAGCCCCCAAGTTCCAAAATCGAGGCCCCCGCCCTATTAGAGCTATTCGAGCTCCCGTCGAGAAGGTCTCCTAAATTGTTTAAGCATTGGCACACAGTCAAGGGAGAGCACTTCCGACAAAAATAGGTTTTTACTGTCCATCATACCGACCGGTATAAGGACATCTCCGTTCATAACCGATGAACGGGTTTTCAACTTCCTTCGAGGAAGTCTCATCATACCAACCGGGTATGATCTACTTACAACCCGTAAGTAGTTTTTTTCGCATAACTTTCACATCACTTTCTCTAAGTAGTGATGATTAAAATACCACTAAACAGTGGGTTTTTATATCGAGGCACTTATCATCCCCAACCGGGTATGATGTTAGTAAACCCACTCACCCGTTAATGCCGTGAATTCCACTAGACTGGTTCTTTGTATTCTCGCGAGCTTGTCCTTGCTGGTGTTCCCGGTATTTAACATTCTGGTGAAGGCACGATAGTCCGAGCTTTTGATCTCGGCAGGTAGGTCTCATCCTGAGGTTCATCCTAGAATCAAGTATTGTATCAATTGATGCGGAATTGGATTAGAATTTTGTCATTGAAATTCGGTCGATTCTCTCTCTAGCACCAATCGAAAATTATAAAGGGGAGCCGAATTAGCTTACCTTTCGGTCCTAATTCGGTCGTGAAAAGGCTGAGGAAGTGTTGGGAGGGCTTGGTTTGGCCTGAGGAGGGCTTGAAATGGTCGATTCCAGCTTGGCCGAAATAGGGCAGCTTCGGTCCGCCGAAGTTGTTTCACTATTCCATCATGTCGGCGCTTCTCCAACAATTCTTGGATTGATTAGAGTTTGCTATCAGATAGTTGTCTTCTCCCCGGTTCTAAAGAGCCCGACCTTTGTTCAAGTCGAAGCTCTGGTTCGAGCTTTACCGGGAAATGGAGTAGTAGAGAGAGAGAGAGAGAAAAGTGTTCATGTGTGAGGAGAATGAAATGGGGATGACCTCTTTATATAGTTGTAAAACTCGTGTATTAAATGGGCGAGATTTATTACTAGTATTAATATTGCCATAAATTATTGGTATTAATTCCAATAATTTAATTTCGGTATTAAATTATTTGTATTAATTTCAATAATTTAATTTAGGTATTAAATTATTGGTATTAATTTTAATAATTAAATATATATTAATTTATGGCTATTTATGATAAATCGTACGTTCGCATAAAATTTTTTACCGAAATTTCGGGTTACAAAAAATCATACTTCCAGTAGGTTACCCATCCTCACACTACTTTAAGGTAATCACGCTTAACTTTGAAGTTCTTATGGAATCTAGTTCACCTGAACCAATTTGGTTTTCGTTTTCTAGTTTGTCTTAAGTTTCTTTTCCAATGTTTAATAAATCCTTTGGATCAACCAAAACTTGTAAATTTTCATATTGTTTATTCCCAAATGTAAACCGGTTTTATTTTCTTATTCGGTTTGAACGGTTCTTTTCCCGGTTTTCCTTAACTCAAATGTGCGGGGTTTACAACTCTCCCCTACTTTTAGGAGTTTTGTCCCCAAAACTTAGTTAACATCCTTGCATGAGCAATCATTTCCTTTGATGCCCCTTTGGTGTTTGCTTAACATGCAAAGTCTTCTCTTGTTCTTTTAATTAGCCCTTTTTACATCCTTCACTTAAGGAATTTCTTTTCCTTTATATTATTTACTCCCTCCATGGAGTTTATCATAACAAGACATACCTTACTTCAGGGTATATTCTTAGATTTATATCTTTCTTTGCTTAGAGCACATTCTTCCCTTTGAGGTTCTATACTCAAGATTGAAAATTCCAAGATACCTAACCATTCCCATGTCTAGTTAACCGAGTTTTTCAAATCTAAAAATTTTCTAAATTCATTCTCTATCCAATGGTGGCCTCAAATCTCCAATTTTAATTATTTAAGCCACTCAGAAAAATGAATTTAGGATTTGGTTCAATAGTGGTTTAAATCAGTCTGAACCTGTCCAGATCCAGTTCACCAGAACCGGTTTGGTTTTCATCCCCAATTCCTTCAAAAGTCCATTTCCATGTCTTTTGTGACTCCTTGGGTCACTTAGGGTCCATAAAATTCATGGTTTACCATTTCTTTATCAATTTCAGTTCATAAACTGACTTAGCCCTTAAACCGGTTCAATTCGGTTCAGGTCCGGTTCACCCGAATCGATCTAATTTTTCTCTCCCACTTTGTTCTAAGGTTCCTTCCCAAGGTTTATGAATTTCTTTGGAGTACAATGGAGTTGAATTCCTTTGTTTTTCCCGATCTCTATTTGTTCCGGTTCATGAACCGACTCGGTTCATAAACCGGTTCAATCTTGTTGGACCCGGTTCATCCAAACCGGTCTAATTTTCCTCTTTCAATTTGTCCTAAGGTTATTTTCCATAGTATTTTGAACCCTTTGGATCACCTGGGAGTTGTAAATTCCCAAATTTCCCATTCCCAATTATCGGGTTTGTGAACCGATTCGGTTTTCTCACTTGGTTTGACCGGTTCTCTTCCCGGTTTTCCTTATCTCAAAAGGGCGGGGTTTACATGATCATTCATGGCCTGAAACGCCCTGAACGGAGGCTTTTCATCTTTGCTGGCGCTGCTCACTTTTTTGGCGTCTTATTTTTGCAATCATGTTTGGTCTGGTAGGTGGATAGTTAATCCATCTCAAGAATGAGGTCTACATCCCTTAGGTACTAAGTCGTCTTTAAGGATCTCTCCCCCCACATTCACCTCACATCCTTACAAGACAGTGTCTCTTCTAACCATTTTGCATAATGGTGTGTATATCATTAGTTTTAGATTTAATGGGAATGGAATTTGGGGAATCCATGGTGCTAATTTCTCCTGTACATAAAACTGATCTACTCTAGACTCAATGTGAGTGTAGGTCCCTAAGTCACTCAATTGTACAAGTCCTGTGATAATACCATAAATGTGAGGTATGAAGATAATCAAAATACATAGAAATAAGAATAAAATCTAATAGAGTAGAATTAATAAAATATTGAATATAGACATCTATGCTTCTCCTTTTTTTCTTTTTCCTTTTTTGTTAATCTTTTTTTACTTAGTTTTTTTTCACTTTCTTGTGGCTTTTTAGCACATTTTGTTTTTGCTTTTTTGCACTTTTTTTACTATGGTGAAAGTAGATAAAAAAGATGATATTTTTTATATAGATTAGAAATAGAAATAAGATAATGAAAATAGAACTAGATAGAAAAAAAAGATTTTTTGTTGGTTTTTGCATAGTGAATAGAAATAGCTTTAAGATAAGAAAAATAGAAGCAAATATGAATGATAGTATGAAACTTGTTCTGCAACTGTATTTTTTGATACCAACTTATGCAAACACCACCAATATATTGACAACACCCTACACCAAATATGTAATAGACCCCAATACTTTCACGATTCAAGTAAAATAATGGAATATATCTTGTTTAGGTGAGAAATAAGGTACGAGATAGATGTAAATGCCACAACAAACTCTTCTAAGAAAAACTCTTATAAAATCCTAATGATAAGTCTGTGTTCTTGAATGCCACAGGTAAAAACTTGGTAAGTTCAAAAGTTCTCTAAAAAGAGAAAGAAGACATAAACCTTACAATGTTATTAAAAAAAATACTTCGTCTTTACAAGGCTATGGGATGAGCCATTTATATGCCCTTATGAATACTAGCTATTGTATAAATAAGAAAATAAAATATTATGGTTGACATACCAATAAGATAGAAAACATTCTTGAGATATTTGTTATATATTTATTTAATCATATCTAAGATAATGGATATTATAAATTTGGCAAGTCATCTTAGATATATTAAGAAATATATTATATTATCTCTCAATATTCTAAAATATTTATTATATTAATAAATATACAGCTTGAAATTCAAATTTGAATTATCTTCTTGAGGGCTTGTTGTACACTCCTTTTGGCTTCCTTTTGGGATTATATAATTACTCCATTTATTCCATGCAATGCTTCTTTAAATCTATCAATCATTAACTTGTGAATCACAGCGTGCCCAATTCGATTCATATCAAACTCCCCACTCCTCCCAATACTATAATAAATGTTATATTCGTTATCATAGTATTGGCAAGAGCAAGGTGTAAAACGATGGAAAACTATGCATTAAACTATGTTTTCCAAAATATGTCAAAATACATAATTCTATACTTAAACTTGAAAGGGTTAATTACGTATTAGTTTGGTAGTATGTCTTCTAATTTCCTTGACATATTGAGACCTGAAAAGGGTAAGGAAGGGTGTGAGTTTACAACTTAGTGAGAGTCCTATTGACATCGTGACTTCTGGTTCACGCGTCATTCCATACTCAAAAGTTTATCATTTTCATAATACAAGAGTTGACAATATCCACACAAACAAGCTACCACTTTTCTTATCATTTTGAAAAGGTTTTCCACTAGATAAATCCACTATTTGTCTCATAAAAGTTCCAAAACCAATTTCTTCTTAGTTGAAAGAATTTCTCATCTAAAAAGGATCTGAATCCATTTCTTGTATCTCACCAGCTTAAATTGGTTTTGATTGACAAATAAACAAGCTACAACTTGTTTATCATTGAAAAAGAATTCTCCTTTAAGTTTAGTGCTTGTTCCTACAAGCTTATGGCATGTTCCATACTAGTTGGAGGGATTTTTTTATAGTTGAATAGACCTACCATAGTTTTTTTTCACACAAACACCCTTTTCTCAAAAATGAGATCAAATAGTTACAGAACAGACCATCAAGGGCTACAACCTCAATTTGTTCCACTAGTGGCCCGCAATGTCTTTATCATCCACCCTAGTGAGAGGCCACAACCTCTACCACATCGTCTCTATGAGCACCATTCCCAACCTCCAAACCTTATCGATTCTTCTGTTTGCTATTATGGGAAGTGACCTCTCCCCCTTCTTTCTCAGTCTCAATGCGCACGAAGCTCCCTAAGCTTCACTACATACTAGAACAACATAAACGCCCTTATTCCTACCTTGCCACCAAGCAACCCTTAGAACTAATACTACCCCGTATTGGGCTTCTCTTTGGTCCCGCATGATTGCAATCACATACAATAGTATTTTGATTTAAGACTTTTATCTTTTTGTTGTTGCCCTATCAGTTTGGCCTAGCAGCTTAAACAAAAATTATGAAATTGTAATAATTTTAATAAGCTCTTAAATTAGAACTTATTTACGGGACGAGACCCATTTTTCATTAGCATTAGGCCCACTTTATGGGTTTTTAAAATATGGCCTTAGGCCCACTTCACTTTACAAAACCATGGCATTGAGCCCACTTGCATAGAACTAGATCTAACCTACATTGTCGACCATGGGCCTCGCCCATTTCCTGCAACAACTGTTGAACTAGACTATATCCCTTGTAGTGTATCAATAGAACATTCAAGGGTTGTCCTATTAACATACTTCTTGCATTCTTCAAAAATATAAATCCCAAAAGGTTTAAGTGTGTTCACAGAGTGAGGAGATCATATTTCTAGAAATATGTTTTCAAAATAATGCATGCTTCTAAGTATGTGTCATCGGTATAATCGAACTTGATGTCAGTAATCTCACTCACCCAAAATTTGTGAATCATTTGTCCCGGATAGTATTCTAATAACTCAGGTTGAATTCTAGATTTTATGTAAGGGCCTTCCTTTTGCACCTAAATGATCGTGGATAACCGATCCATCAATTATCTGATATTTACACTTAGGTTCTTATGATTTCTTAACAAATAAACTCTAATATATTTGCCAGAATTTCCTCAATTTACTTTATTTAAAATTTTCTCCTCAAATCTTTTTATTTAATATAAAATTATTTAAAATTACAAATAAAGCATTTAATTACTTTTAATTGCAATTAAATTACCCAAAAATCATTTTAATTGCAATCGAGCCTCCAATTTAATTTAAATCCTAAATTGACCTTCAATTTATGTTAATTGCATAAAAATCCCCAAATTTCCAAAAATCCCAAAAATGGCCAATTTCTCCAAAATTGCACTTTGGCCCCATAAATCTCATTTCATCAAATTGACAACTTAAACTCAATTAATTGTCTCCTATCATGCTACTAATCATCTCCCCTACCTCTCCACATTCATTGCAAGTTTTGAATCAATCAATTTGACCTAGAATTAAGCTTAAACGAAGCTGCACCGAAAAATCTTTCTAGAGAGAGAAAACTTCAAATTCTTACAAGCAAGGATGCAGTTGCTGAAGCTCATGATTTAGGGAGCTAGCTCTCATCAAGGAGATCCTTATATGATCAAATTTCACTTCAATTGGTTCCATGAATAGGGAGAATTCAATCAACAAATGTTAAGAAGTTTCTCTCTCTCTATAAACTCACTATTCGAGCGTATGTGGCCACAATTGCTTACCTCAAATGCTCAAGGAGGACTAGGCTTGGTCGTGGAAAGTTATGGAAGGGTTGGCTTGGCCTTAGGAGGTTCGAGGTGGCTAGAATTTAGCTCAAAAATTTCTACTACTTCTCGACAGTTGGAGCGACTGTACTGTACTGGCTTACCTACACTTCTTCTGTGATACTTGAGCTTAAGGGAGTCTATAGCAAGGTAGAGGACTTTCTCTTGGTTTTAGGGAATCTGAATTCATGTTCAAAGGTGGAGAAAAGGGTCGATGGCAGAGCTTTGGTTCAAGGATGGTTGGAAACTAGAGTAGTTCGTGTTCTTCTGGCTTTCGAGGGATGAGGAGGATGAATGGAGGGGAGCTCTTTATAAAGGGATCTCAGGGACTTTCATTCATATCCATCCATATATCCATCAACCTTAACTCTTTGATTTACACCCTTGTCAAAGAGATTTATTGGCCACAAGAATTAAGGCAACTTTCAGACTCCCTCACTATTATGGTGTCTGAAGGAAGAAAACGACACTATGTGCACGTGCGAGATGCCACATGGTGCTCTTCGATTGGTTGACTTTGTTGATGTGGTGTCTTACTCATCTTTCGAGTCATTCGTTAACTCATTGACCGGCCACATGGTGACCTCCAATTCGTCGCTCTCTCCTATGTTGTCATTGACCGAATCTCACCTTTAGTTAACTATGATATGTGGCATCCTTTGATTAGCTTATTTAAATTCATCAGCTTTCCCACCTGACACACTGTGCCATTGCCATGTGTCAACCTCTAATTAATTGTGGTCATCTGACGTGACATTGCCACATGTTGACCTCTGATTGGTTGACTATTCTCTAGCCTCCAAGTCGGTCACTGACCTGGAACCTTTTCCATGTGTCAGTGTAAACCCCATACTTTGATAATGAGAAAACCGGGGAAAGAACTAGTTAGTTTTGAATTTTTAAACTGAATCAGTCTACAAGCTTGATTAATAGGAAATGGGCAAATTGAGAATTTACAACTCCCATGTGACTCAAAATGGTTCATTAATCTTGGAAAAGAACCTTAGGATGAATTGGGGAAGAAAAACTGTACCGGTTCAAGTGACCTGGGTCCGAACCGGATAGAACTGGTTATTGAACCGAGTCGACTCATGAATCAGAATTGATAGAGAAAGGGTAAATCAGGAAATTTATGGATACCCAGTGACCCAAAGAGTCTCAAAAGTCATGGAAATGGACTTGAGAGGGAATTGGAGAGAAAAACCAAACCAGTTCAGGTGAACCGGATCCGAACAGGATTGAACCAGTTTAGACCACTATTGAACCAGATTCTAAATTTGTTTTTCTAGGTGGCTTAAAGAATTCAAATTTGAGATTTGAAGCCACCATTTGATAGAAAATGAATTTAGGAATTTTTAGATTTGAAAATTTCTGTCAAATGAGGGGTGAACCAGGCGGTTTAAGTTGTGAACCCAGTCTGGATCGGTCTGGTTCGGTTCGGAACAGTGTCGTCTTCTTCCTTCAGATGACAACACTGTTCACTTGCCAGAAAATCAATGCAGCGCCGGCAGAGAAGAAACATTTTTGTTTGATATGTTTCAGGCCATCAATGTTTGTAATAAAGGTTCCAAACGGACGACCAGCGAATCCCCGAGCTACCTATATAAAGAGCCCTTCTCCATTCATCCTCTCCACACCTCAAAAGCTCACTCTCTCAGTTGCTTAGTTTTTCAGTGAAGCTTGAACTAGAGCTCTGATATAGGGTCATTTTTGAGACAAAGAAGGCGAGTTCGTATTTATTAGAACCGGAGAGAAGTCAGCTACATGGTGGTGACATTCATTTGTTTAGAGAGTCACCAGAGAAGCACCGACGTGATCGAATAGTGAAGCAGCTCCAGTGGACCAAAGCTACCCTATTTCGGCCGAGTTAAAATTGGCCAATTCGAGCCCTCCTCAGGCCAAACCAAGCCCTCCCAACACTTCTTCTACCCTCCCACGACCGAATTAGGACTGAAAGGTAAGCTAATTTGGCTCCCCTCTGCAATTTCTGATCGATGTTAGAGAGAGAGAGTCGGCCGAATTTCAATGACAAAATTCTAATCCAATTTGACATCAATTGATGTCATTCTTGATCCTAGGAGGAACCTCAGGAGGAGAGCTGCCTGCTCAAATAGAAAGCCCGGACCACCGTTTCCTCACCGGTGAGTAATTGAAGTTTTCTCTCTCTACAGTTCATTTTCCGGCGAAGCTCCATTGGAGCTCGTTTCAGTGTTAAAACTTGCGATTCAAATTGCTAAATAATCATATAAACATGTAAAAACTCAATTTCAATTTCAACAATTGGAAACATTTGATCAGTATTAGGATGCACCAAATTTGGCTATGTTAAGAAGTTGGAATTGTTGGAAAAATTGGGGAATTTTGAAAATTCGAGGGACAGAAATGCAATTTCCTAAAATTGAGGGTCAATTGAGCATTATAAAAATGTTAGAGGGCCATTTGAGGAATTTTAGAATTTGTGGGGTAAAATTTACCATTTTTGTAAAGGAAGGGCAAAATGGTCATTTTGGAAAAATTAGGGGACCAAATTGGAAATTTGGGAAATTTAAACCCCTTTTTATGAAATTGAATAAATTGAGGTCCCAAGGGGAATTTTAAAAGTTTTGGGACTCAATTTGAGGGAAAACCGGTATTAGGGACTTAAAGTTAAAGAAAATAACTTTAGGGACCTAATTGCAAATAAATAAAAGTTGGGTTTTTCTCATTTATTTGGAATTAATGAAGGCTATTAGGTGAGAGATAATGAACTGAGATGTTCATATCATGTAGGAATACGAAGCACTGAAAGCTAGCAAAGACAAGCTCACGTGAAAACAAGGGACCGGTCTAGTGAAATTCACTGCATTGACGGGTGAGTGGGATTTTATATTATACCCAGTTGGGGATGATAAGTACCTCGAAATGAAAACCCACTACCAAGTGGTATTTTAAACATCACATCTTAGAGGAGTGATGTGAAAAATATGCGAAAAAACTACTTACCGGTTGTAAGTAGATCATACCTGATTGGTATGATAAAACTTCCTCGAAGGAAGTTAAAAACCCGTTCATCGATTTTGAGTAGAGATGTCCTTATATCCGGTCGGGATAATGGAGAGTTGAAAATATATTTTTGTCAAAAGTGCTCTACCCTGTCTATGTGCTAATGCTTAAACAATGTGGAAGACCTTCTTGACGGGAGCTCAAATAGCTCTTATAGGCTAGGGGCCTTGGTTTTGGAACTTGGGGGCTATTATGCCCGGTTTTGAAAATCTCGAACAAGTGGGCCATAGGGCAGTGGGCACGAGCAGGAGCTCATTCTTAAGATTCTCTTTCTGTGGATCTATGATTCAAATAGACTTTATTTCATAGGATGGATTCTTATCCCCTTTCTTCTTTTCGACTTTTAGTTATCCATTAAATTCCTCCTTTAAATATTGGGGATCTTCTTTATCCCCTTCCCTCGGGAGTTACTTAAGGGAATTGTCTCGCCTAGGATTCCTTTCCTAGGACCTTCTCATACCATCTTTGTCACATGGTCACATCGAGACCTTCCTTTAAATTTGATAGATATTTTTCATATGAGATGTTGTTTGCGTATCCAGTCCATCTAGAGTCACATTCCCTTGTCTTACACCCTCATTCTAATAACATGTTTGGGATTCTTCCCTTTCATTTTTCACTCATCTGGGGTGAGCAAAATCTTATTTACTCTTGAATTTTTACGCCTTATCTAAATCTAAGGCTTTGGTTGTCCAACTCGAATAACCCATATATGTAATTCTCCTTATTTGAGGGTTCTTTCAGGGTCCTCTAACTTTATCTTTTTGCCCATTTTTTTAGCATTTTAACTCAATGGCAACTTGTCACACTTATAGGTGCCTGGTTCTTCTCCAAACATTTTTTGTCATAGTCATGGTCTGATGAATGACCCTTCTTTCCATGGGTTATACTATTTTTTTCGTTCGGACTTACGTGTCCATAGCATTGTAGAGTGCTTTCACCCATATATTTCTAGAACATATTCAAGACAAAATTCCACCTTCTAATTCGTATGGAAATATGGGACTCTGCCCATCCCTTTTAGTTGGTAGTATTCCTCGACTACCTTGAACATTATCCAAATGTTTAATGCATACATTTCCATTTAGTCATTATTGACTTGTTTAGTAAATCTCCATTTTTATGTTATTCAGACTTCCCTAGTACCAAATCCTCACCATTTCATCCATTAAATGGTACTACTACGAGACTGTATCCAATACTTCGTGCTTGCTCTTCCAAGCTCATCTCCTTACATAGCCAGAGAGTTCCATTTACTCAATTTTCATCATAATATTACTTATGGAAATATTTAATTCATTTCCTTTTGTTGCCTTTTGAATTTGATCTCTCTATAGATCATTTTCAAAAGTTCTAGTTTACTAGTTTCCTTCCATGAGGATTATCCTTTACTTGGTCTAATGGAGATGGTATAAATTCCCTCTACTTCCTTCATCATCATTATTTCTTATTATTGAAAATGGTCTTGTATATAACTTCTTGATCACTCAATTTCTTATGTGATGTACATTGCCCAGTACCACTTGTCTCCTTCAGTTAGTGTGGTCATAAATAAACCTCTCTTGGTAATGCATCGTCCTTACACCTTTTTCCTTTACTTAGACTCTATGCCTTTTATAATTGTTTGGGTTTTCAAGAATTTTAGGCATCACTTATTTACTTGTCCTTCACCAATCTCCTTATTGGTCATTCTTGTTTCCAACTATCAGGTTTCTCAACCACTTCACAACTTGCCTAACAACATACTCATGGTTACCATCTGTCATACATTTCCTTTTTGGTTGGAGATATACTTCATTAAGGGTTTCTATTCCTTACTCTACTTGTACATGTTTGTGACCATTTCAAGATTATTTTCTACTTACTTATAATTTATCTCTTATGTAAGTATTTACCTCATTGGGTTTTTTATTTAGGAGTTCTCCTTTCTTTCCCCATTCTCTACTTTCGTACTTCGACGTAGAGACATTTATCCTTGGAGCTTTTTTATGTCCAATCTTCTCATCACTCCTTGAAAGTTTATTGTCCTTCATATCCTTACACCCCTTTGTATTGGTGTATTTGTAGGGGGTTTTACTTTTTCCCTAATACCTTGGTAATAGCATTTAGGGTAAATGACTCTTTCTTTGTCAATTCTTTTGGCTTTATTTACCTTAAGGATTTTCTTCATCCTTCATTTCCTAGTGTTTTAACATTTTCAACCTTTTTTTTACCAAATAGGTTTTTCCTTTACTCAGATTTATGAGTTTTTTTGTTAAAGCATGATATCATAAAACTTTAGGAATAAAGTTTAATTTTTATTAATTTCCTTAGCCATAAATATGGCTTAGTACATATGAAAAAGGAATTACACCATCTTTCCCTCTATTTCTCACTCTAGTCATGTTTGTTGATTGACTCATAGTTCATTGACAGTAGATAGCAAGATTCTTCCTCTGAAGGTTCAGGAGTTGGTGTTGATTCTTTTGGGGGACATAATCCTACATGATATTTTACCACACGGGGCATAACTACTCATTTGGGGCTTTTCATATTCATGAGAAGAGATTTTACCTCAAGAGTTTGGTAGTTTAGTCCTCCTAGAGATTGATACTCCATATCCCCTCATAACTATGGCTTCACACTCATAAGTTTGCTTGAAGAGTGTTGTGGGTCCGAACTCTTTGTGGGTTTGAATGGATGAATGTTTCTTAAACACCTTAACATAGTTCGCATATGCCTCCCAAAAGTTGTTCTCGACCTCCTGTCGAGTAAGAGTTGGGTTAGTGTTTCCCCTCCCCAAGTCCGGTTCATTCCCTGGCCGTGGAGTTATTTCATCCTCAACGGACTTGGATGGGGTTCTCCTTCTTTTGGGAATCCTCCTATAGGTATGGTGTTTTCCTTTAGCTTGGAATTTTACAAAATTTATGCAGTAATCATTTCTAGCATTAGTTCAAAAATCTTTCTCCTAAGATTTCATATTTTCAAAAGTTATTTTATTCAAAAATTCAAGTTTAAATTTTTTCGCTCTGATACCACTTAAGCTGTCACAACCCAACCCAGTTTGGTCGGAACCCTATGAATAATCCGCCACTCCTCCTAGTACTATAATAGATATTACCATCGTTATCATAGTATTGGCTAGAGCAAGGCATAAAACAATGGAAAACTGTGCATCAGACTATGTTTTCCAAAATATGTCAGAATATATAATATTGTACTAAAACTTGTAAGGGTAAATTACTCACTAGTTTGGTAGTATGTCTTCTACTGTCCTTCTTGACATAATTAAAACCTGAAAGGGGGTAAGGGAGTGGGTGAGTTTATAACTTAGTGAGTGTCCTACTAACATCGTGACTTGCTGTCCACGAGTTATTCCATACTCAAAAGTTTATCCGTTTCATAATACAAGAGTTGACAATATTCAGATAAACAAGCTACCACTTTTGTAAACTTCGTCCCCTTGAACTAAGGGAGCTAGAAATTTCTGAGAGAAAAATCGATGATCTAAGTGAACCAAAATTAGTAAAGAAGGATTAAAATGGGAATTTAGAAAATCCAAAATGGCCAAGAAATACCCGAACATCATGGAAAAGAACCTAGAAAAATGAAATTAGCATCTAGTTCAATGATGGTTCAAATCGGTCCAAACCGGTTCAATCCGGTTCACCTAAACCAGTCTAGTTTTCTCTTCCAAATTGTCCTAAAGTTCCTTTCCAAGGTTTTTATGACTCTTTGGGTCACTCAAAAGTTGTAAATTTCTAAATTTTCCTATTCTCTGATGGTTGGGTTTCATGAACCGGTTCAGGTTTCTCACTCGATTTGACCGGTTCTTTCCCGATTTTCTTTAACTCCAAAGGATGGGGTTTACAACTCTCCCCTCCTTTTAGGAGTTTTATCCCCAAAACATATTTAACATCCTTCGCACTAGAAATAACTTCCCTTGATGTCAAATTGAAGTTTATTGACATACAACCATTTCAATTATTTTCACTTAGCCCCTTTATAACAAGTTCTTTAAAATTTTTTTTTCCTTTCCATTACTTACTCATTCCATGGAGCTTATTTAGCTAAGTATACCTTACTTGAAAGTTTAAGGGTGTATCCTTAGATTCACATCTTTCTTTACTTAAATCATAATTTTTTTCTCTTGAGGTTCTTGACTCAGGATTTCAGGATTGGGAGTTCCAAGATACCCAATCATTCATGTGTGTAGTCACTTCCTTTGTCATTAAAACCCTTAGCTCGGTGTCCTCTCGAGCACTACCTACTCACTTTCATAGATTCCGGTGTTAACTTCTTTTATCCAGTTTTGACCCTTCTTATGTCCTTGCTTAGTTTCAGTGGCGTCCTTTTCTCAAGGACTTTCCTTTCTTTTAGTAAACTCTTACTCTTTCGTGATCACTTCATGATTCTTATTACAAGTTAATCTCCTTCGGTTTTAAGTGTTAATTACTTGTTTATGAAAGTTTCCTCATTTTGATTTTGTTCTCTACTATGTCCCTCCCAATAGAGACTTTCACCTTAGGGTCTACATCCTCAACCTTCTTATCATTCCTTGAAGGTTTCTTTCCTTACTTTCTTCATTTTCCTCTCTATATTTAGATATTTGTTTGTTTAAATCTTTTTTATATTTGAAATTTCGATTTCATCCCTCATCCATTACTTGGGACACTTTCGATTCTTGATCTTATTCCTTATACTCCAATCTATGTCTAGTCGTCCTCTCTTTAGGCTATATCAATTTAGCGTTGACCACCACCAGTCCTGATGTCAGTGATCTTTTACTTTAATCATTTCTATTGGTTTCATTACTTCTTGGTTAGGACGCGTATGTCCTTCCAAGGCTTCCTTCCTTGGTAAAATTTATACTCCTTTATCCCTAAATTCTCTTCAAATTTTGCCATTGAAAACATCTAACCTTAAATGACCTTCTTTGATGCCATTTTCTCCTACTTCTTCCTCCTTCTCACTTGTTTCTAGTACGCATATATTTCTTTTAGGTGGATTTCACATCTTCTTGATCTACTTACCCGATCCTACTGCAGGAGAGTACACAGTCTATAGTGATGTCTTGGGACAAGGACTGGGATGTGTTTTAATGCAACAAGGGAAGGTTATTGCATATGCCTCGTGACAACTAAAGATACATGAGAGAAATTACCCGACTCACGACTTGGAATTAGCTGCAATAGTGTTTGCCTTAAAGATATGGCAACACTACCTTTACGGGGTTAAGTGCAGGATATACACAGATCACAAGAGCCTTAAGTGCTTCCTAACTCAGAAGGAGTTAAATCTTCGTCAGAGGAGATGGCTAGAATTGGTGAAGGACTATGATCTTGTGATAGAATACCACCCCGGAAAGGCAAATGTGGTAGCAGATGCCTTAAGTCGCAAGTATCAAATTGAGGTGACACAAGTCAAGACAAGCTACTTACCTTTGTTGCAACAATTGGGAAGAATGGAAGTGAGTCTGAGGATGGACCGACAGGAAAAATGCCTGGTGGCGAATGTAACGATAAGGCCCAGTCTAACCGAGAATATAAAGGCCCAACAAAATATTGATAAAGAACTTCAATCCTACTTGGATTCAACTAATAGAGAAAGGAAACTGGACTACGATGTGCGAGGTGATGGAGTGCTGACCTATAAGAGTAGGGTATGTGTGCCTCAAGACAAGGAGTTATGGAGATTAATATTGGAAGAGGCAAATAATTCAGTGTATGCTATGCATCCGGGCAGTACTAAAATATACCGCACCCTCAAATAAAAATACTGGTGGAAGGGTATGAAGAGGGACATTGCAGAATATGTAGTCTGATGCTTGTCCTGTCAACAAATAAAAGCAGAGCATCAGAAGCCGTCAGGGCTACTACAACCCTTACTAATTTTGAAATGGAAATGGGAACACATCACCATGGATTTTGTCACGGGCCTGCCGGTGAGCAGAAAAGGTCGAGATGCGATTTGGGTAATTGTGAATAGATTGACCAAATCAGCTCATTTCCTTCCTATAAGAGTGACGGACATAGTAGAACAGCTGGCCATCCTATACATGAAGGAAATAATAAGACTCCATGGTGTCCCGATGAGTATTGTATTGGATAGAGATTCGAGATTTACTTCTAGGTTTTGGCCGAGTCTGCAAAATGCCATGGGAACCAAACTCCACATGAGTACGACATTTTACCCTCAGACAGATGGTCAGTCTGAGCAAACCATCCAAACCTTGGAAGACATGCTAAGGGCATGTGTACTCACCATGAATAAAAGCTAGGAGAAATACTTATGCCTGATGGAATATGCATATAATAATAGTTATCAAGCTAGCATCCAGATGGCTCCCTATGAAGCCCTTTATGGACGATCCTATCATACCCCTTTGTTTTGGGAAGAAGTGGGCGAAAGGAAGTTAGAGAAATTTGGTATAATAGAAGATGCCACAGGGAAGATAAAATTAATAAGGAGTCATCTTAAGACTGCACAAGATAGGTAGAATAGTTATACAGACAATCGAAGAAAGGATTTGGAATTCAAAGTGGGCGATCATGTACTCCTCAAAGTATCTCCATGGAAAGGAATACTTAGGTTTTAGCAAAGAGGAAAGTTGAAACCCAGCTATATCGGTCCATATCCCATTATTCAAAGGATAGGACTAGTAGCTTATAAATTAGAACTACATCTTGATCTGCAGAGAATACATGATGTATTCCACATTTCAGTACTTTGAAAATATCAACATGATCCTAGTCATGTACTAGACCGACCTCCAATGGAACTAGAAGAGAACCTGACTTATCAGACAGAGCCGGTACGAATCATCGACCGAAGAGACAAGAATTTGAGGAATAAGAAAATTCTTATGGTCAAGGTGTGGGATAGTTATCCTCAGTTTTTTTACGTGTAACTATTTTGAGGACAAAACCCCTAAAAGGAGGGGAGAGTTGTAAACCCCGTCCCTTAGTAATGAGAAAAACCGGGAAAGAACCGGTAAATGTGATCTTTAAACCGAATTGGTCTGCAAGCCCAACTATTAGGGGATGATCAAATTTGAAAATTTCTAACTCCCATGTGACTAAAAAATATTCATAAACTTGGGAAAAGAAAGCTAGGATGATATGAGGAAGAAAGACCAAAGCAGTTCAAGAGAACCGGGTCCGAACTGGATAGAACCAGTTTATGAACCAAGTTGGTTCATGAACCGAAACTGATAGAGAATGGAAAAATCAGAGAAATTCAACTCCCTTGTGCCCCAAAGAAATTTATAAACCTTGGGAAGGAATCCTAGAACAAAGTGGGAGAGAAAAATGAGATCGGTTCAGGTGAACCGGACCCGAACTGGATCGAACCGGTTTAAGGACCAAGCTAGTTTTTGAATCGGAATCGATAAGGAGATGGTAAATCGGGAATCTTATGGACCCTAAGTGACCCAAGGAGTCACAAAAGACATGGAAATGGAATTGTGAAGGAATTGGGGATGAAAACCAAACCGGTTCAGGTGAACCGGATCCGAACTGGTTCGGACCGATTTGAACCACTAGTGAACTGAATCATAAATTCATTTTTCTAGATGGCTTAAATAATTCAAATTGGAGATTTGAGGCCACCATTGGATAGTGAATGAATTTAGATAAATTTAGAAATTTTTATATTTGAAAAACTTGGTCGTATGAGGGGTGAACCGGCTAGTTTAAGCTTTGAACCCGGTTCGGACCGGTCCAGTCCGGTTCGAAAGAGTGTCATCTTCTTCCTCAGGATAACAACACTGTTCACTCACCGGGAAATTGAAGAAATGCCGGCGAAGAGGAAATGCCTCCGTTTGGTACATTTCAGGTCATCAATTCCTATCATAACAATGCCAAACGGACGACCAACAGGTCCCAGAGCTCCGTATATAAAGAGCGCCTCTCCATTCGTCCTCTCCACACCTAAAAATCTCACTCTCTCTCTCAGTTGCTTAGTTTTTAGGTGAAGCTCGAACCAGAGCTCCAATATAGGGTCAATTCTGAGCCAAAGAAGGAAAGGTCGGGTTCATTAGAACTGGGGAGAAGTCAGCTACACGATGGTAGCATCCGTTCATCCCGAGAGTCGCCGGAGAAGTGCCGACGTGATCAAACAGTGAAGCAGCTCTGGCGGACCGAAGCTGCCCTATTTCGGCCGAGTTGAAATCGGCCAATTCAATCCCTCCTCAGGCCAAACCAAGCTCTCCCAACACCTCCTCAGCCCTTCCATGGCCGAATTAGGACCGAAAGGTAAGCCAATTCAGCTCCCCTTTACAATTTCAAATTGTTGTTAGAGAGAGAGTCGGCCGAATTTCGATGAAAAAATTCTAATCCAATTCAATATCAATTGATGTCATTCTTGATCCTAGGAAGAACCTCTGGAGGAAAGCTACCTGCCCAGATAGAGAGCTTCGACCGCCGCGTCCTCACCGGTGAGAAATCGAAGCTCTCTCTCTCTACAATCTATTTTTCGGCGAAGCTCCGTTTGAACTCATTCCATCGTTAAAATATGCGATTCAAAGTTCCTTAGAATTGTATGAACATGTAGGAATTCAATTTCAATTCCAATTTCAACAATTAGAGGTGTTTGATTGGCAATTTAATTAAATCAAATTCGACAGTGTTGAAGAGTTGAAATTGGGGGCAAAATTGGGGAGATTTGGGGATTTTCAAAAATTTGAAGGACCCAAATGTAATTTTCTAAAATTGAGGGTCAATTGGTCATGATAAGAATATTAGAGGGCCAATTGAGAAATTTTAGAATTTTTGGGGCAAATTTTACCATTTTTCTAAAGAAGGGGCAAAATGGTAATTTTGGAAAAATTGAAGGACCAAATTGGAAATTTGGGAAATTAAACCCCTTTGTGTGAAATCAAATGATTTGAGGTCCTAAGATAAATTTTAAAAGCTTCGGGACTCAAATTTTGGAAAAACCCGGCAATATGGACTTAAAGTTAAAGAAAAATAACTTTAGGGACCTAATTGCAAATATATGTAAAGTTGGGTGTTCTCATTCATTTGGAACAAATGAGGGCTATTAGGCCAAAAAATAATGAACAATTATGCTCATTTCGTCTAGGAGAACGAGATGTCGGGAATGCCTGTCGAGGTTTAGCTTGCTAAGGATAGAACCAGACTAAGTGGAATTTCACTACACTATCAGGTGAGTGAGATTATGTATCATACCTAGTTGGGGATGATAAGTACCTAGGTATAAAAACCCTCTGCTTAGTGGTATTTTTAATCATCACTACTTAGAGAAAGTGATGTGAAAGTTATGCAAAAAAAACTACTTATAGGTTGTAAGTAGATCATACTCGGTTGGTATAATGAGACTTACTCGAAGGAAGTTAAAAACCTGTTCATCGGTTATGAACGGAGATGTCCTTATACCAGTCAGTATAATGGACAATAAAAACCTATTTTTATCGGGAGTGTTCTCTCCTGACTGTGTGCCAATGCTTAAACTATCTAGGAGACCTTCTTGACGAGAGCTCAAATAGCTCTTATCGGCGGGGGGCCTCGATTTTGGAACTTGAGGGCTAGAATGCCCAGTCTTTTGAAAAACTCGAATAGTGGGCCATAGGCCAATGGACATGAGCAGGAGCTTGTAAAAGAGCATTATATATATATATGCCATTAAAACATAATAAGTGAATTTTTTGGTCATTGTACCAAGGCAGGTCTAACATACTCAGTCAACTAGTAGTAGTGTGACATGACCGGTCTCCGGATCGGTTAAGATAAACAGCTATAGGTTGAGTTGAAGGTTGGGACCATTGGGACAAATGGCACCACATATGATGTGAATCTGACAAAAGAGTTTACAAATTCACAAGTCCAATCAACCGAACGTGGAATGGAGCTAAACACTTTGTCACAAAATGGGATAAATGATTATTTGAGACTTCAAGAGGGCCCAATCACAAGGTCAAGGGCTAAAAGATTCGAAGAAGCTTTATATGGGCTGATTAAAGAGATTGCTGAATATTCAAATAGAAGCCCAAAATGAAGAGCCCAAGATGAGCCCAAGAGAAGGTTCAGATTTAATTAATAAGGAGACATTTATAAATATAATAAATCTCTTAGGATAATATTAGGTGGTTAGATTAGATAAGGTTAACTTATTATGTGGGTCATTCGGTTATTTTCTGAGCCTATAAAAGGCATACTCCACAGCATTGGAGACACACACTTTGGAATTTATATCTTGTGAGATTTTGTCTTCTTTCTATCTTGAAAGAGCTTTTGAACTTATCAGGTTTTTACCTGTGGCGTTCAAGCAATCAAGACTTATCACCCGGGGATTTCTAAGAGTTCTTCTTAGAGGATTTGGGTGTGGCGTCTACATATCCCATACCTTGTTTCTCACATAAACAAGGTATATTCCATCTTTTCGTACTTGCGTCGTGAAAGTCTTGGGATCGTTGCCATATTTGGTGTAGGGTGTCGTCAGCATATTGGCGAGGTTCGCATCAACATATTACATGGTAATTTAAAAAAACTTTGTTTGTGCATGCACCATGAGTATGGGATAATGAAGATGCTCATGAGGGGTAGTGATGTGTCCTAAGTGCCTTGGACGACCTGATGAGTATAAGGGTAGATCGTCGTTCCAGGTGTTTGTGCGAAATTTGGAGTAGCACCAAGCGCATGAGACTAAGGTGGGGACGGGATGAGGTCTCTGTCCTCATATGGACATGAAGAAGCGATTTTAGGATTGAGGGTTAGATGTCGCATACATTCACTCATTCCCAGGGTAGAAGTGGTCGTGTTTCTATCCGAGTGGCAGGAAAAGTCGCTCCGAAGCCACTATCGGGTTCAGTACTGATACTGACTTGCAAATGTGTGTAACCTTCGTGATGAAGGATGTGTGTTGGGTGATGACACACCAGTAACTAAGAATAATGGAAAAACTCAAATTTTTAAATGAAGGGATTTTTGAAAAGAATGGAGTCTGGCACACTCCATAAAAATATTTTTTTTAAGTCAAAAAATTGGAATCCCATTCATTGAGTAGTTTTACTCACCCCCTCCCTTATACCCCTTTCAGGAAGTCCCGGAAAGCCGAACCTTAAAAGACTTGTGCAATTAAACGCCTGCAAGACAGGTACGATTAATTTAAATTACTATGCAGTTTTGATTTATGATATTCCTGGAAAAAGGTGCAGGTCTAAAGAATGCCTTACTCTTTACGGTTTATAATATAAGGGGAAACCCTTTAGTAAATCGGAAGAGTGGCGGGTTGATTACGGGAATCCGACCAAATCAGGTCGGGGTGTGACAACTATCCCTCTTGGGTGTCTTGAATGTCCTGTAATCACAATGCATGCACAATCAGTATTTTCACATCATGCCATATAATTTGTGGTGCCACTAGGCCAACGGCCTCAACCCTCAACCCAACCTACAGTCGTTTGTCTTGACTAGTCTAGAGACTTGTCATGTCGCACTACTATTAGTTGATTGAATATGGGTCCTGTCTTGGTACCATGGCCAAACAATTCATTTATTTAAAGTTTTATGGCATATAACTCATGTTTGTTTACGAGCTTTTACTCGTGCCAACTGGCCTATGGCCCACTATTCAAGATTTTTAAAACCGGGCATATTAGCCCCCAAGTTCCAAAATTGAGGCATCCGGCCTATCAGAGCTATTCGAGCTCTCGTCAAGAAGGTCTCCCAAATCGTTTAAGCAATGGCACACAGTCAGGAGAGAGCTCTTCTGACAAAATTATATTTTCAACTATCCATCCTACCAATCAAGTATGATGATATCTCTGCTCATAACTGATGAACGGGTTTTCCACTTCCTCCAAGAAAGTTTCATCATTCCAACCGGGTATGATCTACTTACAACCAGTAAATAGTTTTTATGTGTCATTTTCACATCACTCCTCTAAGTTGTGATGTTTAAAATACCACTAAGTAGAGGATTTTCATTTCTAAGTTACTTATCATCCCAATCGGGTATGATACATAAATCTCACTCACCCGTTCGTGCAATAAATTTTCACTTAGTCAATTTTTGTCCCTTGCGAGCTTAACCTCAGCTGGCGTTCTCGATGTTTCGTGTTCCTACACGAAATGAACATCATTGTTCATTATCATCTAACTTGATCACTTCATTTAGTATAAATGACTCAATTCACAATTTTTCCAATATTTGCAAATTGGTCCCTAAAGTTATTTTTCCTTTTTTACTTTAAGCCCCAATTATCGGTTTTTCCCCAAATTGAGTCCCTAAACTTTTAAAATTCCTCTTGAGATCTCTATTTACTCAATTTCATAAAAAGAGGTTCAAGTTTCCCAAATTCCCAATTTGGCCCCTAAGTTTTCCAAAATTACCATTTTGCCCTTACTTTACAAAAATGGTAAGTTTTACCCCAAAAATTCTAAAATTGCTCAATTGACCCTCTGACATTCTTATCATGCCCAATTGACCCTTAATTTTATAAAATTGCATTTTGGTCCTTCAAATTTTTGAAAATCCCCCATTTTCCCAAAATTTTCCCCAATTTTAATTCCCTAACACAACCAAATTTGACTTTATCAAATTGACTAATCAAACACTTCTAATTGTTAAAATTGAAATTAAGATTCTACATCTTCATACGATTCCATAGCACTTTGAATCGTAAGTTTTAACGCCAGAGCGAGCTCACAGGTGAGGTCATTGGAAAATAGACTATAGAGAGATAAAGCTTCAATTGCTCATACGGGAGGTCACAGCGGTCTGAGCTTTCTATCTGGGTAAATAGATCTACTCCTGAGGTTCCTCCTAGGATCAAGAATGGCATCAATTGATGCCAAATTGGATTAGAATTCTATCATTGAAATTATGTCGGCTCTCTCTAGCACCTATTAGAAATTGTAGAGGGGAGCCGAATTGGCTTATCTTTCAATCCTAATTCGGTCGTGGGAGGGCTGAGGAGAGGTTGGGAGAGCTTGGTTTGGTTTGAGGAGGGCTCAAATCGGCCAATTTCAGCTCGGCCAAAGTAAGGCAGCTTCAGTCTGCCGAAGCTACTTCACTATTCGATCATGTCGGCACTTTTCCGATGACTCTCGTAGTGAATGGATGTCACCACCATGTAGCTGACCTCTCCCCAGTTCTATGGAACCCGACCTCACCTTATTTGGCTCATAAATGACCCTATATCAAAGCTTTGGTTTGAACTTCATCAGAAAACTAAGCAGCTGAGAGAGAGTGAGCTTTTCAGGTGTGCAGAGGATGAATGGAGAGGGGCTCTTTATATAAGGAGCTCGAGGACTCGTCGATCGTCCGTTTGGCACCTTTATGACAGACATTGATGACCTAAAATGTACTGAATAGAAACATTTCTTATTCGCTGGCACTGCTTCGATTTTCTAGCGAGTGAACAATGCTGTCATCTGAAGGAAAAAGATGACACTGTTCCAAAGCTGACTAAACTGATACGAACCGGGTTTAAAGCTTAAACCAGCCGGTTCACCCCTGATTTGACCAAAATTTTTCAAATCTAAAAATTTCTAAATTCATTTTCTATCAAACGGTGGCCTCAAATCTCAAATTTGAATTTTTTAAACCACCTAGAAAAATGAATTTAGCATCCGGTTTAACAGTGGTTCAAACCGGTCATAATCGGTTCAATCTGGTTCAAATTCAGTTCACCTGAACCAATTTGGTTTTCATCTCCAATTCACCGTAAAGTTCTTTTTTATGACTTTTATGACTTCTTAGGTCACTTAGGGTCCATAAATTCCCCAGTTTGCCCTCTCTCTATCGGTTTTGGTTCATAAATCGACTTTGTTCTTAAACCGGTTCAATCCGGTTCGGGTCTGATTCACCTGAACCAATCTAGCTTCCCTCTCTCAATTTGTCCTAAAGTTCTTTTCCAATGTTTATGAACCTCTTTAGGTCACTTGGGAGTTAAAATTTCTTCAATTTGTTCATTCCCCAATAACGGGTTTATGAACCAGTTCGGTTTTCTCACTTAGTATGACCAGTTTTTTTCCTGGTTTTCCTTAACTCCAAAGAGCAAGGTTTACATGTGATGTCAAAATTCTACATAACCAGGTATGATGTGAAATAACCTACTCACCTAATACCCGCAGTGTATTCCTTCTTAATCAACTTTTTATCTCCAAGAGAGCTTATACTTGCTAGCGCTTCGGTCCTTTGTGTTCCTACACGATTGGGAAATCCTTGTTTATTAACATTTGGCATGATAGCCTCCATTCCTCATATATGAACAAAATACCCAACTTTTTAGTTAATTGCATTTAGGTCCCTAAAGTTCTTTTTCCTTGCCTTTAGGTCACTATTGCTAACTTTTCCCCAAACTGAGTCTCGAAACTTCCAAAAATTCACTTTGGGTCCTCAATTTACTCAAAATCATTAATGGGGTTCAAGTTTTCTAAATTTCCAATTTGGTCCCCTACTTTTCAAAAATTACAATTTTTCCCTTACTTTACAAAAGTGGCAATTTGACCCCAATTATTTTCAAAAATCAACCAATTAGTCTTCCAATATCTTTTTCTTGGCCAATTGGCCCTCAATTTTAGGAAATTGCACCTTGGTCCCTCAATTTTATGAAATCCCCAATTTCCCCCAAAATTTTCCCTCAATTTCCCCCTTTTAAACGAGCCGAATTTGATTTTATTAAATTGACCCTTCAATCAAGGTTAATTATTGAAATTGAAAATATAATTGAGTTACTAGAAATCCATACTATTCAATTGAGTTTTGAATCGCATGAATTGAGGCTGAAACGAGCTTAAACGGAGCTTTGCCGGAAAACTAAACTTAGAGAGAGAAAGTTTTGAAAGCTTTCTATTGAGGGTGCGGCAATTCGAGCTTTCGATCGGGGCAAGTAGCTCTCATCCTAATTCCTCCTATGATCAAGAATTACAACAATTTATATCGAATTGAGGGAGAATTTGGTTAGTGAAGTTTCACCATTTCTCTCTCTAACACGAATTGGCTTAGCTTTCAACTCTAATTCGATGATGTGAGGGTTGTGGGAGTGTTGGGAGAGCTTGGTTTGGCTTGAGAGGAGCTCAATTTGGCCATTTTCAGCTTAGCTAAAACAGGGTAGCTTCAATCCACCGGAGCTGCTTTACTGTGTGATTATGCTGGTGCTTCTCCATCGATCCTCAGATCAAATGGTGACCATCGTCGGGTAGCTGACTTCTCCTCAAGTCTAAGGAACCTGACCTCGCCTTCTTAGGCTTAGAAAAAACCCCTATTTTAGAGTTCTAGTTCAAGCTTCATTGGAAAACTAAGTAGTTGAGAGAGAGTGAAGTTTTCAGGTGTGTGGAGGATGAATGGAGAGGAGCTCTTTATATAGGGAGCTTGGGGACTTGTTGATAGTCCGTTTGGCACTTTAATGGCGCTCATTGATGGTATGAAATGTCATAAATATAAACATTTCCCTTCTATCGACGCTGTTCATTTTTCCGGCGAGTGAACAGTGTTGTCATCTGAAATAAGAAGACGACACTATTCCGAACTGGATCGGACTAGACCGGTCCGAACCGAGTTCAATGCTTAAACTGGCTGGTTCAGGCTCAATTCAACCTAGTTTTTCAAAATTAAAAATTTTTAAAGTCATCTAAATCCATTCTATATCTAATGGTGGCTTCAATTCTCCAATTTAAATATTTTAAGCCACTTAGAAAAATGAATTTAGCATCTGGTTCACTTGAATCGATCTGGTTTTATCTCCCAAATTGTCCTAAAGTTCATTTCCAAGGTTTTTATAATTTTTTGGGTTACTCGAAATTTATAAATTTCTAAATTTTCCCATATTCTAACGGTTAAATTTCGTGAACGGATTCGATTTTCTCACTCGATTTAACCGATTTTCTCTTAATTTTCCTCAACTCCAAAGAACGAAGTTTACACTCCCTCTCTACATCTCTCCCTCTCTCCCTAACCTTAACCCCCCTCTCTCTCTCCTCTCTCTATCCCAATCCCTACCTCTATCTCCCTCTCTCTACCTCTCTTTCTCTCCCTCTCCCACTCTCACCCTCCCTTTGTCCCTACCACTCTCTAGCTCGCCTTCTCTACCCTTTTCTCTCCCCCTTTTTTCCTCTTTGTCCCTCTCTCTCCTTCTCTTTCCCTCTACCTCTCCCTCCCTCTCCACCTTTCTCCCTCCTTCTACATATCCCTCTCTATCTCACTCTCTCATCCTCTCTCTCTCATTCTCAACCTCTATCTCCATCTACCTATCACCATCTAACTCTCCCTTTCTCTCACTCTCCCTCCACCTCTCTCTCCTTCTAACTCTCCCTCTCCCCCTTCTCCATCTATATACCTCTATCCCTCTCTCTACTTCTCTCTCTCTCCCTCCACTCCTCACTTTCTCTCTCTCCATTCCTCCATCCTCTCTCCCTCTACATATTAATTTCTCTCTCTTTCCCTTTTGCCCTCTCTATCTCTTTGTCCCCCCTCTCTCTCTCCATCTCTCCTCCCATTTCATCCCTCTATCTCTCCCCATTTATGCCTCTCTCTACCACTCTACCTCTCATCTCTCCCTCTACATCTACCTCTCTTCCTCTCTATCTCCCTCACTACATCTCTCTCAGTCCCTCTCTCTCCATCTCTTCCCCCCCCCCCTCTTTGTATCTATCTCCTTCTAACTCTCCCTCTACCTCTCTCCCTTTCCCTAGCTCCCTCACCCTCTATCACTCTCCTTCAAACTTTCCCTTTCCCTCTCTACATCTCTCTCCCCCTTTTCCCTCTCTCTCTATCCCCCTCTCTCTCACACTTTCTCCATCTCTCTACCTCTATCTCCCTCTCTTTCTCTCCCTCTCCCTCTCTCACTCTCTCCAACCTCTCTCTAGCTCCCCATCTCCCTTTGTCTACCCCTTTCTCTCCTTATTTCCACCCCTCTTTATTTTTCTCTCCCTCTCTTTCTATCTCTCCTTCTACCTCTCCCTCTCTACCTCTATATATTGTCATCTAACTCTCCCTTTCTCTCTCTACCTCTTTATATCTTCCTCTCTTCCATGTACCTCTCTCTCCATCTCTCCTTCTCTCCCTCTATCTCTCTCCTTCAAACTCACCCTCTCTCTCTATCTCTCCCCTTTCTCCCTCTATATACCTCTCTCCATCTCTCTTCATCTACCTCTCATTTTCTCTCTCCCTTCCTCCTCTCCCTCTACATATAAATTTCTCTCTCTCCCCCTATCCCACTCGCTACCTATCTCTCTCCCCCTTTCTCCCTCTCTACCTCTCCACTTCTCTCTCTCCCACTTTTCTCCTCTATATCCCTCTCTCTTCTTCTCTCTCCCTAACTAAATATCTCTCCCACTCTCCTCTATACCCTCTCTCTTCTTCTCTCTCCCTAACTAAATATCCCTCTCTCTTCCTCAGGTACAATTTGTAACAATGAAAAATTTGTAAAAATAATACGGAAAGAATAGTATAAGGAGGTAGTAAGTAATTTTAAGAAAAAAAATATTTAAAGTTATTCGTAATTATTCAAGTATATGCGTTATATATATAGTTTATAAATGAAACAATTTTATATTTACCTTCTTGTAAGAAGCAATTGTGAGGAGAAGGTATTGGGCAGAGATTGAGAAGAAATTATTTTGTGGATGGGCAAGACATTGCACGAGTGGACATAGTCTGGACCATATAATGAACACTGAAAAAAGCTCCTATAATGCTCTCCGTGGTGATGCAGCAGACGAAACTAATGCTGGATTTTGATGGTTCAAATAGATCTTTTGTTTTCTCATTTATAATATTGCCTAAGGACCCAAAAGAGAACATTATGGAGAAATATATGCACGAATTATGGTTACAATAAGAAGATCAATAACATGAATTCAATCACAGGAATGCTTAAACCATGTGCACAAATCTATTGGATACTTGAATGGTCATTTTGGGCAACATGTTTACACTTACATCACATTAACAATCGTTTGTACATGGGATCCTTACCAGAGGCAATGTTGAGATGGGAGAAAGAAAGCCTCGCAATTGTTCAATAGAGCAGAACAAAACAATTTACAGTTTCATCAGGTTGTAAGCGGGTAAATCTCGGATGCTAGAAACATCTTCCAGCCAAAGCTCGCGCTCCAATTGTGTTCTGGTTGACTTTAAAACAGCCTGCCCAAGAAACATAGGATGGAGAATGAAGTATCCGGAAACAGTTTTTCAGGCATTGGAGGATGACTCACAGAGCATATCCACAAAGGCCAAGTGTTAAGAGTGAAAAAAGGGGTGGCGCAGGCTTTGCATAACAGTTGATACTGACAAGCTTATGCCAGATAAACTTGATCAGGTGGGCTTTCTGGGTGTGCACTAGTTTTGATAGATTAATATCAAGGAATATATTCGAACATGTACAGTGAATAACCAAGTGACTTACGTTGAAGTCCATGTATGAAGCCCGTCTTGCCAGCCACTGGGCATCCATCATTTGGAAGGCTATGCAGTAAAGATTGTCAAATGCCATCTCATCATTCTTTAGGAGTTCTAGAAACCTGACTCCAGCTAATGATGAAGGCTTTCCTATGAGAATAAAATGTCATTTTTTTCATTTGATATAGAATGTACAATCAAGAAACATCATGCATTGGGACAAACAGAGAAAAACCTGAACACGCGTCATTAATTCACTAATTCCTAGACAACCTAAATAAAGACAGCACAAAGAATTGATTGCCACCTGTCTGAAGATCCAACATTTGGATCAGCATGAAAGATATATTGATGCCAGCCACTGCAAAAGGATATTCCCATTCAGCCCTAATTCCATCTTGCTTATGCAATAATCTCTTAAATGATTCCTGTTGGATAAAAAACAATTAGCTGAACACATCCTATTATGAAAATGTCAATCCTATATAGAACTTGTCGTAGAACATAGTATAAGTGCCGACTCAAGGAAAAATGAAACTGTAAAGCAAGAGAATAGAGTTGTGTGTAATCAGTATAATGCAGCATATAATGATCATGGCTAAAGATGCAGGTCTTTAAATTTTATTTCAAGTCATTTTTTATTAATAGATATATTTTATGACTTCACAGGAATAAGTATATTGTTCGTATACTTACCGGATATTTTTGGGCAAAGAAGATTAAGTTCTCCAATGAAATAAATCCTCCACCCCTACGACGAATAAAAAGATATTCACATTAAAAGGATGGGGAGAGAAAATGAATTTGTACAAAGTAATCAGAATTATATAATTTGGTATATACCTAAAATCTGTTGAAGGGTCAGACCCTTGCCAACCCATATCCTTCCACATCTCTGATTTAAGAGAGGGAAGTTCTCTATCAGGGTAAGACAACACCCATAACTGTCTAAGGGCATCCTACAAACCAGATAAAGATAAAATGCTATATCTCAAGAAGCTTGGAAATGTACACTTTTTGTACATAAAATGAGATCTCAAGAAGCTTGGAAATTTACACATTTTGTAATAAGAGTTTTTTTTCCTTTTTTTTTTTATAAGCATAAAATTTACTTAACATGGTGTATTGGAGGGGAAACTAATACTTCATAACATAACTTCTGCTAATAGATACAGGCTTTAACAGGTTGCTGTCACAACCTGAGATATAATTAACACCATTTTTCAGTTCTAAGAGAGATTAGTATAACTGAACCAATTAGGCTTCATTTAATCTCTGCAGTTGGCTTCATTTCAAATCAGTTCCACATTATAATATATATCATGTCTCTAGATTAAGTGAATGTAGGAGGCCATGGAAGATTCCAAAGATAATTCTTACTTGATGCTCCAAACAAGAACCATCAAATGGGATCCGCAGTCGCTGCTGGAGATTTCTCAATCTTTCTTCCTAATAATAAACAAAGTCTGGTATAGGAAAATGACATATCTGGTCCAAGAAAACTAATGGGACATACAGGAAAAATCATAGTTCTGGTATTCAGACAAATTAACCATGCTGCCGAACTCACAACATATTGCTATATGAAAACAATAGTTACATATACATGGTTCATAGATGACTGACATACCGTGACATAGTACAATTAGGGATGTATAATGGTGCATTGATTTCAGCAAGGTTATTGATTTCTACTAAAAGATGAAGATTTTATATATCCTAATCATATAATTCCATTGTATGAGTCCACTATAAAATTAATATATCTATTTTCTTCTCATGCATTATATATAAATTACTGTGTATAAGAAGCCAATTCTCTAATACAAAATCCAGATCAAACACTTCTTTGCAACTTATCTCTCATGCTCATTAAAAGCAAGCTATACCTGCAATGAACTGAGAACTGGTTGAAGAAAATTCCTACTTAAACCAGTCTGAATTGAAGAGGAAGAAAATAAAAACTGTCCAATGAGTGATCCAGATCCAATGACCATGTTTGCTACAAAAACCAAAAATATGATGTCAATGAAGAAAGGGAAATATATATTTTGTCATCTATGTGCTATAAAAGCACTGCATATTATCTGCAAGAGCTATCGTATATGTGCATGGACAACTCAATGAGCAAATACATCCAAGTCAATGAAAATCTGCAAAGAAATACAACTAGAGCAATAAACGGAATCATCTACTTCGGAAGTTAGGTATTAAGTTTCATGGAATTTCTTATGGGTAGAGAGTAAAAAAATAATCTTTCTTGAAATGCAAAAGGGGAGAAAATGCAGTAACTTCTTCAATTTACTTATGTCTCCATAGAGAAACAATGCACATACAAGATGTATGTTTCAATGTTTATCCAAAGTGAGGAGAACTATAGAACAAATACCCATCCATTGGACCCATTGTGTTAGCAATTGGCTAAATAGAAAACTCCAGTGCTGATGCTGTTTCCTTCTTTCGTCATCCCAAAGATCTCTCGAGCATCCCTTCATTGGCACATATATATCACCAAAGTTGAGAAAGATATATCTAGAAAAGATTACAACCGCCCTTTAATATAAATAACAAAAGTAAAAGAGAATCTGAGGGATTTACCTCTGAACCCCTCTCCTCGTAGTCAGAATTTCCCAATAGGGGTTCATTCAAACTGTCCAACATCAATGCTTCCAAATGCTCATGCCTGTTTCCGTCTACATCTCCATGATGGAGCCGTCTCCTCAATGTTCTTGATGCCATTTGATTGAGCTGCTCATGTGAAGGGGATTTTGGTTGATCATGTATCAGTACAATAATCCATGAATATATACACTAGTTATTGGTAAAAACACAGAGAAAATTTTCCGAAATTGCGTATTGACCAATACTAAGTTTGCCACAGCAGTAAAGAAAGATCTAGAAACATGCATAATTTAGGCTACTTAATTGACCATCCTTAACTTTAAGTCATGGGCTCAACAACGAAAATCACTGAAAATACAGAGGGCAATCAATCCCACTAATAATCTGAACCAACAGCATATTATTCTCGGGAAACTCATAGGTATAACGAAAGCAAAGCTAGCAAATTACCTAATACCGGGCAGAAGCTTGCAGGTGTAATTCAATGGCGAACTTAACGTGCACGAATTTTCAAGCTCCGAAAATCCTGAGTTCAACCCGCGGGATTTGTAAGAGAAGGAAGTCAACTTCCTCCTCCGAATCGACTTCTTCCTTAGGGTTTAAGAAAAGAGCCCCGTTGAATAGATTAACGAGCCACTCTTAACTATACATAGTTTCTCATTTATTTTATACATAAATTACATTCATCTGTATATTAATTAAATCATTTTACAATTTGATTATTTGACTATATACATAAATTTAAATTTATGTCCATTTATATTTGGCTTTTTAATATAATATTTATTAAATATAACACACTTTTTACTTATTTTATCAAATAAAATAAAATATTATTTTTATCACAATAACATTTATAACTTGTGAAAACAATTTTTTTTGCTCAATATATGAAAAATATGAAATGATGTGTTGTATAATTAAAATCAAATAAAATGAATTTCATAGATAGTTAAATATATAAATAATTTAAGTTAAATAAATTATTATAAATTTCACAAAAAATAAATTTTTTAATATAATTTTTGTTGACAGCAAAAATTATTATATTATTAATAAAAATTAATTTAAACATTCATATACTTTTTTTATAATACAATTATTATAAGGTTAATATTTTAATTATAAAACGTGTTGTGTGGCACCCTTACTTGAATGAAAGTTTATCGTACAATAACAATCCCTAAGGCAAACTCAATCCTAAAATAATGAAATAACATCAATTGTACCGATAATATCAAATTTTAAAATAAAAATGATTTTCAATTTAACTGAAAATTAAAATTTTATTTTACAAGTAGTGAGCTTAAAATATTTGTACAAAATACATGTAAATACAATAATTGAAAATAATATTAAAAAATTTGTACACGTACTGTACTTCGAAATATATATCTTTAATACTTACAAATTAAGTAAATAATATATAATTATATAAAATTTAACAGATTTTTTATTTTAATTAAAATTTGTTTCGATAGTACATTGAACTCATAACTAATTAAATAATTTTACTAATGGCGGATGAGTACATTATTTTGATCTGAAATTGTGCTCAAAATTTTGAAAAATTATTTTATAATTAATATATAATATTATTTTTTATAATTTTTTAACCCTAAGTTCTTTATTTAAGATTTCATGTTTTAAGTGCTCTAACCCATCTTACACAACAATAATCTTGTATATATATAAAAAAAAAATAGCACAATTATGTACACCTGACATCATAAATAATATTTTCTATTATAGGTATGTTAACACATCATAATGTGTAGTATTGTTATACCCCAACTTAGTTTTCTCCGTCGGACTTACAGATAATCCGTTATATATTCTTAGTTTTACAATGATGGACATTTAATCATTGTAAGTTTGACATGATTTAACACTCAAAATATAACATGTTAAGTTATTTTTCAAAAATATTTAATTGGAATTGAAAAATAAACTTTATAAATTATATCAGTATCAAGTACTGAATTTAAAACGTACATTTGGTTTAGAGAAAATCGAGAATTTAAGTGAACCAGAAGTGGTAAATAAGGGTTAGAAGTGGTATTTGGAAAATCACATGTGCCCAAAAAATACCTGAACATCATGGAAAAGAACCATTAAATGGATCGAATGTGAAAACTGAATTGGTTTAGGGTGAATCAGGCATGAACCGAATTGATTAATTAAAAATCGTTCAAAAATTCATTTTTCTAGGTGGATTAAAAATATCAAATTGAAAAATTGAAGCCACCATCATATAAAAAATAAATTTAGAAAATTTTAATTTTTGGAAAACTGGTCGAATCGGGCCTGAACCAGCCAATTTTCGATTTTGGGTCATTGGACTCAGTCGGACTAGACGATCAACGGTCCAACCGGTCAATGGACTACTGCCAGGTTAACGCCTGGTCAGCAGGTATGACCAATCATCATGCGACACATGGCAAAGCGCGCCCAATCAATCGCTCAATCAACGCTTGGAAATACTAGCCAATCAGAAGGTGACATGTATCCTTGGTCAACGATCAAAGGAGGAAAATCCATCTCAGCGACGACCGACCAATAGGGGAGCGACATGTGTCTTTGGTCAACGATCAATGTCGGAAAGGCCCCATCAACAAGATCGATCAATGAGGAGCTGACATGTAGCAAGGATGCCACGTTAGCATTCGACAAGGATGTCGAAGAAATGACTGACCAATCAGAGGTCGACACGTGGTAAAGCCACGTTGGATGGTGTCAGCCAATTAGGGACTGACACATGGCAGTGACACTACGTCAGGAGGAAAATCTGACACATATAAAACAACCAATCAGAGGATGCCACATGTCACGGTCAAAGGCTGACCAAGCATGGTCAGTAGCCACGTTGGAATGAGCGGCCAATGAGAGGCTACCACGTGTTCGGTTAGCAAGTCAATGGCTGACTAGGTTATTGAGTAGGAAGCCGCGTCAGCAAAGCCAACCAATCACAGAGTGCCACATGGCAAGTCCGCACGTGTGAAGCGCAACATAGTGTCATCTTCCTTAAGATGACTAAAAGAGTGAGATGAGGGAGAAAGGGAGACCAATTTACGATAATCACAGAAAAACTCCAGTATGACCGCCGGCGGCCGAGTCTAGGGCCAAGTCCTATGTCGGTCGATAGCCTTGTTAGTTGTTGAGCTTCCTATATAAAGAGTACCCTCCCCTCGACTTCTTCATCCCACCACCAAGTGAAGAAGAAGTGCTCCATTTTCCAACGAGTTGCAAACCAAAGCTTCAACATCGGCCTTTCCTATAACCTCTAAAGTTGCATTCATTGTCCCTAAAACCGGGAGGAAGTTCTCCACCCTGCTGCACCCTTCTTTCAGCTTGAGGACCACCATAGAAGCACTGGCAAGCTCAAACAGTGCTGCTGCTCCGGTAGTCGTAAAGAAGCCAAATTGCCCAAGAAAAATTTCGGTCACCCTCGACCTCCTAAAGCTGAGCCAAACCTCCCACATCACTCTTGGACTGACCCTCGACCCCTTGGAACCTAGAAGGTAAGCTAATTCCGCCCACTTTCGCCAGAATGGTAAGGCTGTAGAAATTGGAGCACGAAAACTTCTCTCATCAAATTGACCTTGCTCCGACTGCTAATTAACTCACTTATTGATCCTAGGAGGATCCCTTAGACGAGCACTAACCACCCCTATCTAGAGCTCCGTCCACTGTTGTAAACCCCTTCCCTTAAAGATAAGAAAATTGGGGAAAGAACCGATTAACCTAATGGAGAAATCGAATTGGTTCACAAATTGCAACTAATAGAGAAATGGAAAAATGAGAAATTTACAAATCCCGACTGACCTAAAGAATCATAAAAAATATGGTATAGGACTTTGGGACAAATTGGAAGAGAAAACTAGACCAGTTCAGATGAACCAGATTGAACCAGCATTGAACTGATTGTTAAATTCATGACTTAATATCATGTTTGTTTACGAGCTCCTACTTGTGCCAACTAGCCTTGGGCCCATTGTACGAGATTTTCAAACATCAGGCATTTTAGTTGCATGTTCCAAAACCGAGGCCTCTAGCCTAACTAAGTTATTCGAGCTCCTGTTAAGAAGGTCTCCCAAAATCTTTAAGCAGTGGCACATAGTCAGGGGAGAACACTTCTAACAAAATATATTTTCACTTGTCGATCACACCAATCGGGTGTGATGACATCTCCACTTACAACCGATAAATGGGTTTTCCACTTCCTTCGATGAAGTTCATCATACTAGATGGGTAGGATCTATTTACAACCAATAAGTAGTTTTTCCGCATAGTTTCTACATCACCCCATCTAGGTATGATGTTAAAATTCCACGTAGTAGTGGTTTTTTTCATTCCGAGGTAATCATCATCCCAACCGGGTTTGATGTGAAAATTTCCACTCACCTAATATTTGTAGTGTATTTTTCCTCTTAACTAGCTCTTTGCCTCACGCGAGCTTATCCTTGCTGGCGTTCCTGGTACTTTGTGTTCCTAGATGATATGAACACCCTTGTTCATTAACCTTTGGCCTAATAGCCTTCATTCATCATAAATGAATAAAATGCCCAAACTTTTAATTATTTGCATCTAGGTCCCTAAAATTCTTTTTCTTTAACTTTAGGTCCATAATGCCAATTTTTCCCAAAATTGAGTCCCGAAACTTCTAAAATTTACTTTGGGACCTCAATTTATTCAAAATCACAAAAGGGGTTCAAGTTTTCCAAATTTCCAATTTGGTCCCCAACTTTTCCAAAATTACCATTTTTCCCCCAACCTCACCCCGATCTCATGCACATAAAGCTACGTTGAGCTTTCATTACTGCTGTCACAACAAACTGTACTTATCTCCACCATGTCGTCCAGTAGCCCTAGGATGCATCACTACCCCTATTAGGCGTCTTAATGGTCCTAAACCTTAAGTGCATGCACAAACAATAGTTTTTCACAAAGCCAATTATCTTTGGTGCCACTGGTCTAATGGCCCTGACCCTTAACTCGACATGTAGCTGTTTGTCTAGGCCGGTTCATTGACCTGGCCCTGACGCACTACCGACACTCCATCGAGTATGTCGGTCCGGTCTTGGTATCATAGCAAAATCACAAAATCCATTCATTAAAATTTTCATGGCATAGATATCACATGTTTGTTTACAAGCTCCTGCTCGTGATTTTCCAAAGTCAGGCATTTAGCCCCACAAGTTCCAAAACTGAGGCCTCTAGCCTATATGAGCTATTCCAGCTCTCGTCAAGAAGGTCTCCCAAAAATTTTAATCATTATCACACATTTAAGAGAGAACACTTCTAACAAAATAATCTTTCCATTCATCACACCTACCGGATGTGATGACATCTCTACTTACAACCGGAAAGCAGGTTTTCTCCTTCCTTCCAGGAAGTTCATCATAACAACCGAGTATGATCTCTCTACTTACTACCGATAAGTAGTTTTTCCGCTTAGTTCTCACATCACTCCAATCGGGGGTGATGTTAAAATCTCACATATAAGTAGTTTTTCCTTTCTGAGGTGCTCATCATCCCAACCTGGCATGACATGAATAAACCCACTGACTCGATAACTGAAGTGTACTCTTCTCTAGTCAGTTTCTACTTCCACGTTAGCATGTCCTTGCTGGCGTTCCGGTCCCTCGTATTCCTATACTTAACCCCGTAAAGGTAGTGTCGCCATATCTTTAGGGCAACACTATTGCAGCAAATTCTCAGTAATGAGTTAGGTAATTTCTTTCCCTTTGTACATAATTCTTTCCTTTCCCATTATCTTGGTCTTGAGGAATTATCATCTTGCTTATTCCCTTTATTTCACTTTCTTTCCTTGGTACGCCAATGTCTTTCCAAGATTTCTTTCTTTGATGAGCTTTTCATTCTCTTTTCCCTTCGTATTTCCTTCTAGATCTACTATTGAAATACTTAAATTTTTGGAGTATATTTTACCGATATTTTCACCAACTTATTCTTACTCTTCGGATCCAGGAGTACCTTCTGTTGATCTTGCTTCATTTCCACTCACTTCAATATTTGCCTATTCCTTTTAGGTGGGTCTCTCCTCATCATCGTGTCCAAACCTTTTGTACCTTTATATCCCCAATATTTCTCTTTTTGTGTTGGTTGGGATGTATTCTTCCACTATTCCCCATCTCTGGTTAGACTTCGTTTACTCCTCCAATTAATTTGGTCCAAATAAGTTATTTCCTTAAATAGGATTCTTTTGATGTTCCTATTTTGAGTTTTCCAGGCCCTCTTGTAGTAGATCATGCCTAACCTCCCTATACTTTCACTTAACCACTCATACTTTCTGGTGTTTGATCGCCCTATCCTTTGGAAAATTTCTCCTAAACTTAAGGACCTGGTACAATTCATCTACTTCTTATTTTTTTTCCTTCTTTGACTCATACTTTACCTTCCACATGTCTCTTATCCTTTGAAATTCTTAAGGAATTTGTATCTTAGTTCTTTAGTTTGTTATACCTGGGACTTTCTATTGTTGTACTTTTCTCTCCATCTTTCCGTGGCGGACTCTATACTTAATTTCTTTTTCTTATCGATCCACTTCTATTCTTGTGGTTCCTTTTGGGATGTTATACTTCTTCCTATATCTTCAATTCTCATAACTTCTTGGTCTCTCAAAAAGTCACGTATTCTTAGATGGTTGCTCCTCCAACTCTTTTCCCTTAGGATCTCCATTAGATGAATTTATCATGTTTCTAAGGTAAGTATTATGGGTTGAGTTTAACTACTCATAATCCATTCTTCCTTAAGGGGGTTCCCTTTTTTTTATTTAAACTCTTATTATCTTACATTTAATTTTTTTTCTCAAGGTAACTTAGGAGTTTTAATAAACTTCACTTTCATTTATTTAGGAAATATTTTCTTTCCAAAATTTGGCTTATTACAGGAATTCTTTACCCCCTAATCCCTTGGGGTCATAGAGCTAGAGTTAACCCTAGAACAATTATGGGATTCTTGATCAAAAGGCTCTAAGGAACTGATTGGGATCTTTTCATGCTCATTAATAGGACGAATTCCATGTATGGCCTCCAATCCGTACTGCCTTAGCACTTCCTCCTTACACTCATAAGTCCACTTTACCCATTGAGACGGGTTGAAGTTAGGTTGAGTGGGTGGAGGTACTTGGTGGACCTTCATAAAGGTGGCATATGCATCCCAATAGTTATCCCAAGCCTTCTTCTTGGTGGGATTCCTCTTTGGTTGTTGTGGCATTGGAAGAGGAGGGGTTGGACTTCTTGGAGGTGTTGCTGGTTCTTCTTGTCTGGGAGGAGGGTATATGATACCTTCTGGTTCTAATAAGGCTCTAACTAGTTTTCGGTAGTCTTCTACCATGTCCTTGGTCACCCTCTTTTCGCCCTTTAGAAACCTTTGAACGGTTTCCTCCCTTGGGTTGGATGTCTTTTTCACAATTATAGGGGAAGGAGTGGATTTTTCAGCAAATTTCCTAGGGACTTTCCTTCCTACACAATAGTTTAGAGTTGGGTTAATATTAAGGCATAATATTGATAATGTTTCAAGAGAACTTAACTCTGATACCACTCTAGTTGTCGCGCACCAACCCGGTTTAGTTGGATCCCCATGAACAACCCACCGCTCTCTCGATTCAAGAGGAGTTTCCTCCGACTTTAACTCAAGATGAGCCATGCGTATTTTCAACCTTGTTCCCTGGAAAGACATATATCCAATAAAATGCAAGATTAAGGAACTTTAACCATACTTGACAGAGGGTAAGGCTCGGTATTTTTCCTAGTCATTTTCCCTTTTCCTAAAAAAGGGATGGAAAGGAGGGGGTGAGTATGACTACTCAGTGTATGGGTTTTCAAAAAATAACTTTGAGGAAAAGACTTGTATTCGAGTGCGCCAGACTCCTTTCTTTCAAAAATCCTTTCATTTAAATTCTTGGGTTATACCACCATTTCCTTATTTAATCACGGTGTGTCATCACCCAACACACATCCTTCATCATGAAGGTCAAACACACATTCGTAGGCCAGCATGTCCATTGAACCCACTTGTGGCATCGGAGCGATTTTACCGGCCACCTAGATAGAAGTACGCCCACTTCTACCCTGAGAATGAGTGGATGTACATGACATCCGACCCTCAATCCTGAAATCAATTCTCCGTTTCCGTATGAGGACAGAGATCTCATCCCGTTCCCACCCCAGTCTCATGCGCTTGGTGCTACTCCAAATTTTGCACGGTCACTTGGTACGACGAACTGCCCTTATACTCATCGGGTCGTCTAGGGCCCTTAGGATGCATCACTACCTCTCATGGGTGTCTTGATGATCCTGTAATTATAGTGCATGCACAAATAGTATTTTCTTATCATGCCATATAATCTGTGGTGCCACTGGTCCAACGACCCCGACTCTTCACTCAACTTGCAGCTGTTTGTTTGACTGGTCCAGAGACCTATCATCTCACACTGCCACTAGTTGACTGAATATGTCGGTCCTATCTTAGAACCATGGCCAAACAATTCATTTATTAAAGTTTTATGGCACATATGTCATGTTTGTTTACGAGCTCCTGCTCGTGCCCACTAGCCTATGACCCACTTGTTCGAGATTTTTAAAGTCGGGTATAATAGCCCCTAAGTTCCAAAACCGAGGCCCCCGACCTATAAGAGTTATTCGAGCTCCCGTCAAGAAGGTCTACCAAATCGTTTAAGCATTGGCACACAGTCAGAGGAGAGCACTTCCGACAAAAATATATTTTCAACTGTCCATTATACTGACCGGGTATAAGGACATCTCCGCTCATAACTGATGAACGAGTTTTCAACTTCCTTCGAGGAAGTTTCATCATACCAACCGGGTATTATCTACTTACAACTGATAAGTAGTTTTTTAGCATGATTTTCACATCACTCTTCTAAGTTGTGATGTTTAAAATACCACTTGGTAGTGGGTTTTCATTTTGAGGTACTTATCATCCCCAACCGGGTGGGTATGATATAAAATCCCACTCACCCGTCAATGTAGTGAATTCCACTCGGTCGGTCCCTTGTATTCATGCGAGCTTGTCTTGATGGTGTTCCCGGTGCTTCGTGCTCCTACACAATATGCATATCTCGGTTCTTTATCTCTCAGCCTAATAGCCTTCATTCATTCCAAATGAATGAGAAAAACTAAACTTTTATTTATTTGCAGTTAGGTCCCTAAAGTTATTTTTCTTTAACTTTAAGTCCCAAATGCCGGTTTTTCCTCAAATTGTGTCCCAAAACTTTTAATATTCCCCTTGGGACCTCAATTTATTCAATTTCACAAAAAGGGGTTTAAATTTTCCAAATTTCCAATTTGGTCTCCAAACTTTTCCAAAATTACCATTTTTCCCTTTCTTTACAAAATGGTAAATTTTACCAAAAAAATTCTAAAATCCCTCAATTGGCCCTCTAACATTTTTACCATGCCCAATTTATACTCAATTATAGAAAATTACATTTTGGTCCTTCGAATTTTTGAAATTCCCCAAATCCCCAAAATTTCCTAAATTTTTCCTCAATTCCAACTTATTAACACATCCAAATTTTATTTCATCAAATTGATCAATCAAACATTTCCAATTGTTCAAATTGAAGTTGAAATTAAGTTTCTACATGTTCATACGATTCTTTAGCAATTTGAATCGCAAGTTTTAACACAAGAACGAGCTCAAACGGAGCTTCACCAGAAGATGAACTATAGAGAGAAAAAGTTTCGTTTACTCACCGGTGAGGGCACGGTGGTCCGAGCTTTCTATCTAGGCAGGTAATTCTCCTCCTAAGGTTCTTCCTAGGATCAAGAATGACATCAATTGATGTTGAATTGGATTAGAATTTTGTCATTGAAATTCAACAGACTCTCTCTCTAACACCGGTCGAAAATTGTAGAGGGGAACCGAATTGGCTTACCGTTTCGTCCTAATTCGGTCATGGGAGGACTGAGGAAGTGTTGGGAGGCTTGGTTTGGAGAATGTACTCCTAAGGTGAAAGTTTCTATTGTGAGGGACATAGTAGAAAACAAAAATAAAAACGCCATTAAAACTAAGGAGGGACACAAGAAGGGTCCAAACTGAATAAAAGAAGTTAATACCGAAATCTATGAAGTGAGTAGGTGGTGCTCGAGAGGACCTCGAGCTAAGGATTTTAATGACAAAGGAAGTGACTACACACAGGAATGAGTGGGTATCTTGGAACTCCCAATCTTGAAATCCTAAGTAAAGAACTTCAAGAGAAAGAATTATGCTTTTAAAAAAAGGACTAGAATTTAAGGATATAACCTTAAACTTTCAAATAAGGTATGCTTAACTAAAGTAAGATTCATGGAATGAGTAAGTAACGGGAAGGAAAATAAAATTATTAAGTGTGAATTATAAAGGAGCTAAGTGGATATAACTGAAATGCTTGTATGTTAATATAAAGGGAAGTTATTAATAGTGCGAGGGATGTTGAATAAGTTTTGTGAACAAAACTCCTAAAATGAGGGGAGAGTTGTAAACCCCGTCCTTTGGAGTTAAGGAAAAACAAGAAATAATTGGTTAACCCGAGTGAGAAAATCGAACCGGTTTACGAAACCTGACCACGAGAGAATGGGTAAATTAAGAAATTTACAACTCTCAAGTAACAAAAAAGAGTCATAAAAACCTTGGAAAATGACTTTAAAACAATTTGGGAGAGAAAACCAGACCGGTTCAAGTGAACTGAATCCGAACCGGTTTGGTCCGGTTTGAACAATCATAAATCGGATGCAAAATTTATTTTTCTAGGTGGCTTAAAATATTCAAATTGGAGAATCGAAACCACCATTGGATAAAGAATAAATTTAGAAATTTTTAATATTGAGAAACTCGGTTGTATCATGCATGAACTGGCTAGTTTAATCATTGAACCCAATTCAGACTAGTCTGATCTAGTTAGGAATAATGTCATCTTCTTACTTCAGATAACAACACTGTTCACTCACTGGAAAATCAAACAGCGCGGGTGGAAAGGAAACATTTCTGCTCAGGACATTTCAGGCCATCAATGAGTGTCATTAAGGTGCCAAACGGACAGTTGGAGAGTCCCCGAACTCCCTATATAAAGAGCCCCTTTCTATTCATTCTCCACACACTTGAAAACTTCACTCTCTCTTAGCTACTCGATTGTAAGTATATCATACCCGGTTGGTATGATGAACTTCCTGGAATGAAGTAGAAAATCCGCTTACCGATTATAAGCTGAGATGTCATCACACCCGGTTGGTGTGATGGACAAGTGAAAAATTATTTTGTTAGAAGTGCTCTCCCCTAACTGTGTGCCAATGCTTAAAACTTTTGGGAGACCTTCTTGATGAGAGCTCGAATAGCTCAGATAGGCCAGAGGCCTCGATTTTGGAACTTGGGGGCTAAATGCCCGATTTTCAAAATCTTGTACAGTGGTCCCAAGGCCAGTTGGCATGAGCAGGAGCTCGTAAACAAACATGATGATAAGACATGAAAAATTTTAATGAATGAATGATGTGATTTGGTCATGGTACCAAGACAGGACCGACATACTTGATGGATGGGCAGCAGTGCGACAAGACTAGGTCGACAGACTAGTCTAGACAAATAGTTGTAGGTCGAGTTGAGGGTCAGGGGTGTTAGACCAGTGGTGCCATAGATTAATGGCTTATGGAAAAGCTTTCTTTGTGCCTACACTAAAGTTCAAGACCATCAAGATGCCCAAGAGGGGTAGTGATGCATCCAAAGGGCTATTGGATGACATGGTAGAGATAAGGGCAGATTGTCATGCCAACAGTCAGGGAAGCTAAACGTAGCTTCATGCGCATGAGACCAGGGTGGGCTTGGGATGAGGTCTCTGTCCTCATATAGACACAGAGTTATTTTTTCGGGTATGAGGGTCGGATGTCGCGAACATCCACTTATTCCCAAGGTAGAAGTGGACGGGCTTCCATCTAGGTGGCTGTTAAAGTCGCTCTAACACCACAAGTAGGTGTAGTGGATGGGCTACCCTGCAAATGTGTGATCCCTTCATGATAAAGGGCGTGTGTTGATTGTTAAACACACCGATTATGGACAATGATGAATTATGGTCTTGAAAAATTGAGAATTTGAGGAATAAATAATCTTAGAGGACATAAGGAGTCTGACACACACCAATTCAAAACTATTTTATTGAAACTCTTTTTAAAACACCCATTCACTGAGTTGTAGAAACTCACCCACCCTTTTTATCCCTTTTTAGGAATAGAGAAATGACTAGGGATAACACCAAGATTTACCCTCTATTAGTATGCTTAATTTCTTTTAAACTTGCATTTCTTTGATACATGTATTCCAGGGAACACTATTGAAATTTCACATGGCTTCTCTTGATTAAAGAAAGAGGAAAACCCTTCTTGAACCAAGGGAGTAATGGATTGATCACGGGGATTCGACCAAACTGGGTCGGGGCGTGACAACCCATGTTCATGATTTCTTAGATCCAATGCTTCCCGTCATTTGGGGTAAGACCCTTCCTCTTGGGGGTTTTGTTTGGAATTGGGAGTTCCAAAATGTTCGGCTGTCCCCGATTCTATTCCTTCCCTTGATTGTTGAAACCCTTAGCTCGGTGTCCGTTCAAGCATTTCATACTTGTTTTCACATGTTTCGGTGTTATCCCCTTTTTAACCTATATTGGTCCTTCCTCCATCCTTTGTTTATTACTACTCCGGTCCAAATTTTTATGTTTGACCTTGTCATGCTTCTCATGAGCATTTGGGTAGTCCATATTTATTCATCCTACACCACTTCCTTATTGGGTTTTCTCGTTTCCATCTATCAGGTTTCCCATCCACTTCTTAGCTTACCTACATACTTGCGGGTTTCCACCTTTCAGCTCTTCCTCATGTCCCATGGCATCCTCACTTAAGGACTTCTTTTCTCAAGTCCATCCTTACTCGGTTGTGACCATTTCACAGTTCTTTATTCCGAGTTGATCCCTTATGGGCTTAATTGTCCATTCCTTAAATTCACCTGAAAGAGTTCCCTTCGTTTGTTTTATCCTTTACTCTCATACCTTGAAGTCGAGATTTTTCCATCCTTTTAGTTACGCATTCATCCTTCTTATCATTTCTTGAAGATTTCCTTCCTTCATATCAAGTACAACCTTTTGTATTGGTACTTTTGCTTGACTTAAGTCCCTCTCCGACTTAAATTTCCATTTCATCCTTGATTTCCTATTCGAGGAATCTCCGATCACTGAGTCTTATTTCATGCCCTCTATATCATGCTCACACGTCAAATTTTAAGCTCTATTAATTGAGCGTGTACCACAACCAGTCATGTTGTTCGTGGTTGTTTCGTTTAATCACTGCTTAATTGAACGGCACACTCTCCAAGGTTTTCGGATATCCTTTCATATATTTTCTTATGATGGGTATTCCACCCACTCTAACTTGCTACGACATCATTTGAGGTTATTTTCCTACTACCCGTTCCTTAGGTTTCACTTTACTCCTTAGGATTTGTGTACACTTCCCTTGTAATTGATCCTTTATCCCAACATGCCTTACATTTGCAGGTTTACCTTCTATTATACTTTTTGAAAGAAAAGAGTATGGCATACTCCAATACAAATCTTTTTCATAAAAGTAAAAGTATTGAAAAACTCATTCATTGAGTAGTCGTACTCACCCCCTCCCTTATATCCCTTTCAGGAGATTTCGAAAAGCCTACCCTTAAATACCATCAACTAAGATGCATGTGCTACAGGTATGATAAATCTAAATTATTATGCAGTTTTGTTTATGTTATTCCTAGAAAAAGGTGCAGGTTTAAAGGATGACTTACTCTTTACGGTCTATAATAAGGGGAAACCCTTTAATAAATTGGGAGAGTGACGGGTTGATCACGGGGATCCGACCAAACAAGATTGGGGCATGACAACTAGAGTGATATCAGAGCCTATTTCCTCGAATACATAATCAAGACTAGAAAATATAGTAACTAATAGGATTTATCTTAAAATTTTTAGATGGCTCACAGGAGAGAAACCAAGAAAACTAGGAATGACTGTGCTCAGCACCCTATCCTTGTAGGAAGACAACTCTAGAAGCTTTCCAAATGCCCGGGGCATGGTAGAAATCCCCAAGGACCAAATGACAAAGTATCCAAGAGGATGATGCTTGGACCTGTTGAGGTCACACCCCGAGTACAAAGGGAGCCAAGCTTGAAACCAGGAACACCAGCTAGGGCTTATAACCTTACCATGGAGGATGCTTATCAAACACCCCGTAGCCCTCTATCTATTTCATAACCACCTTTTTGTAACATGGTTAGGACCCTAACATATTGTACTCCTTCTCCATTAAGGAAGAATTCCAAGTTCCTGAAACCATGTCTCTAAAAAAGGATGTAAGCCTATGCCTCAACTGTAGGAAGATTGCCTCAAGAAAAGTAACCAAACAAACCACGGGGACCGAGGAGAATCCCATCCCAAATAAGGAAATGAACCAAAAGACTGAAAAGTCTAGGAGAACTCTTAGGGGAAAACTAGTAGGCAGAGAAGGCTCGACAAGAAAACTGATAAGGAGACTAAGGAGTGAGAACTCTGGTAGTAACTACTGGGCAAGGAAATGACCTGTTACAAGGTGAGGACAATAGGAACACTACTCGAGAAAGTGCTTAACACTAATAAGGACAAGTATCAAGATAACCTTTTATAGGTGTAAGGGAAATGGGGTATGAAGTGAAGGATTGCCCCACATCGCAAGAATTTAGAACAATACCTTCCAAGAATAATGCCTCTACAGCTACATGAATCCGAAAGTATTCCACCCCATGAAATATATAAATCCGAAAGTATTCCACCCCATGAAATATGACTTTTGCTTGAAACTTCAACCATACCAGGAGGAAGCTCTTCAAGATCCTAGCATAGTGGCAGGTACTTCCCGACCCAATCTCCTTTAAGAAAAGCTAAAGCCCCAAGTTGGTACTCGTATTTCGAAAGTAAATTTTGAGTTCCTAAAACTTTTTGTCCCTCAATTATGGTGTAATGGTGTGCCTCAACTAGATGAGGGGGAAAAAGGACTGAAGGTAGGACCTCGATCAACTACAAATAAAACAAAGGGTAGATGAAGAGAATTCTTCCTTAAGAAGAAATTTCCAACCATCTGGGAGCAAGGAAGGAAGCACCTCTACAAGAGAAGACAAGTCGAGTATTAGACGACAAATGGGATGTTTTGGGACGATAAGTACGACTTGCTTTAGAAAAAGTAGAGAAGTCAAGTTTCGGACCAACATAGCAGAAAGAAGCAAATCGTAACAACAAGATAGTTAAGGAGAATAAACGACGCCCTAAGGAGGACTGGGAAGTAGTAAGGACTACACCCTAAAAAGGGCAATGGGATGGGCATTAAGGACAAGAAGACTCGAGAGACAACTGTCTCATGATAATTAGACAAGGAGAATAATAGGGACGAGTCAATTAACGAACTAACCCTCGTGAATGTCATAAATTTAATCTCTAGTAAAGAAGGGAGAGGTGGAAAGGCCAAATATTTGGAAAATAAGGATGGAGGAAATCCTTAAAGAAATCAATGGCCAAGAACGGATTGACGACCAATCTCAAAGCTAGGAGAAAATTAAGTAAGCCTCTCGCAGGATGATTAAGAGATCTAGAAATAAGGAGGATTTGAGCTCCACTTAAAGGAAATAGACGTGTACAAGGGTGCAAGTTGGAATGAGGATGGGGTACAAAGGATGTACCCACAAGATTTCAAGAGTAGTAAACAAAAGGGGATGGCATCAAAGGACGTCATTCAAGGATATATACATACAAAAATGAATGAAGAAGGAATTCTAGGAGAAAGTGAAAGAATCTCACCAAGGAAGGAAACCTTGAGGAGGGATACATGTCCCAACTAAGAGGTAATGGGACCAAGTGACGAGGGATGAGGAGACGAACATGCAAATGAAGTGCATGGTGAGGTGAAAGAGGAAACATACTAGGAGAACCTAAGGAGTAAGTTAAACCCAAGGAACGAGTAGGTAGAAAGATAGCATCAATAGATACCGTAACAAGTAAGAATGGGTAGACTACCCATAATAAGAAAATAAAGGAAAGAACGTTCGAGAAACCTTGGGAAAGTAAGCTCCCTAAATAAGAAGTGGGTTAAGAGGGAACAACCACTAATATCAAGATGGATTGTGGTCCACACTCACATAATAGAGCCTAAAGAGTGGCTGGCTGGGCATAGGGTGGAGTACATAAAATAAAACCAATAATCGGAAGCTACTCAAATAAGGAATAAGGGATGGAATGGAAAATTTAAGACAATGGAGGACTGAAAGCAGGAAAATGCCCCAATATAGAAAGGGTGTAAGGAGATGAAGAAAGGAAACCTTCAAGAAATGGTAAGAAGGTAGAACATGTAACTCCTAAGATGAAAGTCTCTACTTTGAAGGAAATACTAGAGAATGAAACCGTAAAAAGGGAAACTCCCCAAACCAAACAAATCGACATGTAGACCGAAAAGAATCAACTCGGTATAAAGAATTGTGAAATGATTATGAACAAGTAAGAGTGGATTAAGGCCAAAGTAAAATCCTTGAGTAAAGGATGTCATTGGGAACGAGAATGGACCTAAGAAAGGATGAATCCCAACTTGTCGGTATAGTATTGGGAAAACCCAATCAATTGGAACCGAAAAGACCCAATAAAGAAGTTGGGGAAAGATGAGTAGGTAAGAGAAATTCATGCGGTTATGTGAGACATAACTTCAAAGGCATGATGAAGGAGAGGATAATGGTAAAAAGGATAGTTGAGGAATGCTATCAAAAGAAAAGAGGGATGAAGTTATACAATCCCTGAAAGGTCAAAAAGCTAAGAGAGACCCTCAAGGAGATGTTCTAGAAATCTAATGGACAAAAATAGGTCGTGGAAAATGCCATGGTGTAAAGAGCATGTAAGCCCAACAATCCCGAGGAGAATATGACTCAAAGTAAGGAAGAGTAGGCTAATAATCATGACAAGGTCGAATATAAAAAAAAATTGGACCGAAGTTATAATAGACAATGAATAAAGGAAGGGTCAAAATAGGATGAAAAAGTTATAATAAAGAAAAACCATGGAAACAAGTACGTAACGCTCGAAAGAACATCGAGCTAAAGGTTTCAACGACCAAGCCGTTAACTAGACACGAAAATAGTTAGTTATCTTGGAATTTCCAATCTTGAGTATGAAACCTCAAAGGGAAGAATGTTGATCTAAACAAAGAAAGAGATAAAATCTAGGAATATACCCTGAAGTAACGTATGTCTAGTTATGATAAACTCTTTGGAGGGAGTAAATAATATAAAGGAAAAGGAATTCCTTAAGTAAAGGTTATAAAAAAGGGCTAATTAGAAGGACAAGAGAAGAGTTTGCATGTTAAGCAAACACCAAAGGGGCATCAAAGGAAATGATTCCTCATACAAGGCTGATAATTAAGTTTTGGGGACACAACTCCTAAAAGGAGGGGAGAGTTGTAAACCCCGCCCTTTTGAGGTAAAGAAAACTAGGAAAAGAACTAGTTAAACTAAGTGAGGAAACAGAACCAGTTTACAAACCCGATCATTTGTGAATATGCAATTTGGGAATTTACAACTCCCGGGTGATCCAAAGGGTTCATAATACCATGGAAAAGAACCTTTGAACGAATTGGAAGAGAAAAAACAGACTAGTTTAGAGGAACCGGATCCAACTATATTGAACCAGTTTATGAACCGAGTAAGTTCATGAACTTGAACCAATAGAGAATAGGCAATTCAGTGAAATTTAACTCTCTTGTGCTCCAAAGAAATTTATAAACCTTGGGAAGAAACATTAAAACAAAGTGGGAGAGAAAAACCAAATTGGTTCGGGTGAATCAGACCCGAACCAAATTGAACCGGTTTAAGGATAGAGTCGGCTTATGAACTGGAATCCATAAAGAGATGGTAAACCGAGAATTTTATGGACACTAAGTGACCCAATGAGTCACAAAAGATATGTAAATGGACTTGTGAAGGAATTAGGGATGAAAACCAAACCGATACAGGTGAACCGGATTCGAACAGGTTTTGACAGGTTTTGAACCACTATTGAATCGAATCCTAAATTCATTTTTCTAGGTGGCTTAAATAATTCAAATTGTAGATTTGAGGCCACCATTGGATAGAAAATGAATTTAGAAATTTTTAGATTTGAAAAACTCTGTCGAATGAGGGGTGAACCGGTCGGTTTAAGCTTTGAACCTAGTTCGGATCAGTCCGGTCCGGTTCGGAACAGTGTCATCTTCTTCCTCACGATGATAACACTGTTCACTCACCGAAAAATTGAAGTAGCGCCAGCGAAGAAGAAACGTTTCCAGTCAGTACATTTCAAGCCATCAATGGATGTCATAAAGGTGCCAAACAGATGGCCAACGGGTCCCCGAGCTCCCTATATAAAGAGCCCCGTTCCCCCCCCTCCCCCACTCCCCATTCATCCTCTCCACACCTAAAAACTCCATTCTCTCTGAAATGCTCCATTTTCTGACTTTGATATGGGGTCTTTTCTAAGCTAAACATGGTGAGGTCAGATTCTTTAGAACTTGTGAGAAGTCAGCTACACGCTTGTAGTCTCCATTTGCTCTAGGGGTCGCCAAAGAAACGCTGGCGTGATGAAACAGTGAAGCAGCTCCGACGGACTGAAGCTACCCTATTTTGATCGAGTTCAATCAGCCATTTTGAGCCCTCCTCAGGCCAAAACAAGCCCTCCCAACACTTACTTAGCCCTTCCATCACTGAATTAGGACTGAAAGGTAAGCCAATTCGGCTCCCCTCTGTAATTTCCGGCCGGTGCTAGAGAGAGAACCGGCAGAATTTCAATGATGAAATTCTAACTCAATTAGGCATCAATTGATGGGATTCTTGATTCTAGGATAAACCTCAGAACAAGAGCTATTTGCCCAAATCGAAAGCTCGGACCGTCGTGCCCTCACCGGTGAGTAATCAAAGCTTTCTCTCTCTACAATCTGTTTTTTGGCGAAGCTCCGTTTGAGCTCATTCCAGCGTTAAAACTCATAATTCAAAGTTTTATGGAATCGTATGAACATGGAGAAACTCAATTTCAACTTCAATTTTAACTTTAATTTCAACAATTAGAGGTGTTTGATCGATCAATTTGATGAAATCAAATTCGACTGTGTTAAAGAGTTTGAATTGGGGGAAATTGGGGATTTTTAAAAATTTGAGGGATCGAAATGCAATTTCCTAAAATTGTGAGTCAATTAGGCATGATAAAAATGTTAGAGGGCCAAATGAGAAATTTTAGAATTTTGGGGGTGAAACTTACCATTTTTGTAAAGGAAGGGCAAAATGGTAATTTTGGAAAAGTTGGGATACCATATTGGAAATTTGGGAAATGGAATAAATTGTTGTCCTAAGATGAATTTTAAAAAAAGTTTTGGGACTCAATTTGAGGAAAAACCCGGCAATAGGATCTTAAAGTTAAAGAAAAATAACTTTAGGGACCTAATTGCAAATATATATAAAGTTGGGTTTTCTCATTCATTTGGAATAAATGAGGGCTATTAGGCCAAAAAATAATGAACAACTATGTTCATTTCATGTAGGAGAATGATACATCAGGAATGCTAGTCGAGGTTCAGCTTACTAGGGATGGAACACGACTGAGTGGAATTTCACTACACGATCGAGTGATTGGGTTTAATAATGTCATATCTAGTTGGGATGATTAGCAAAACTTAAAGTTAAAAACCACTTATCGGTTGTGAGTGAGATTTTATATCATACCCGGTTGGGGATGATAAGCACATTGAAATGAAAACCCACTACTATGTGGTATTTTAAACATCATGGCTTAAAGTTGTGATGTGAAAACTATGCGAAAAAAACTACTTACCGATTGTAAGTAGATCATACCCGGTTGGTATGATAAAACTTCCTTGAAGGAAGTTGAAAACCTATTCATTGGTTATTGACGGAGATGTCCTTCTATTGGATCGGTATAATGGACAATGAAAACATATTTTTGTTGGAAGTGCTCTCCCCTGACTGTGTGCCAATGCTTAAACAATTTGGAAGAACTTCTCGACGGGAGCTCGAATAGCTCTTATAGGCTAGGGGCCTCAGTTTTTGGAACTTGGGGGCTAATATGCCTGGTTTTTGAAAATCTTGAATAGTGGGTCATAGGCCAATGGGCACGAGCAGAAGCTCGTAAATGAACATGATATATGTGCCATAAAACTTTAATAAGTAAATTTTATGGTCATGGTACCAAGGTTGAACCGACATTCTCAGTAAACTAGCAGTAGTGCAACATGACCGGTCTCCAGACTAGTCGAGACAAACAGTTGCAGGTTGAGTTGGGACTGTTGGACTAATGACACCGTAGATTACATGGCATAATAAGAAAACACTGTTTGTGCATGCACTATGAGTACGGGATCATCAAGATGCCCATGAGGGGTAGTGATGTGTCCTAAGGGCCCTGGACGACCCGGTGAGTATAAGGGCAGTTCGTCATTCTAGGTGACCGTGCAAATTTTGGAGTAGCACCAAGCGCATGAGACCGAGGTGGGGATGGGATGAGGTCTCTATCCTCGTACAGACACGAAGAATTTATTACGAGAATGAGGGTTGGATGTCGTGAACATCCACTCATTTATAGGGTAGAATGGGACGTACTTCTATCTGAGTGGCCGGTAAAGTCGCTCCAAAGCTACAAGTGGGTTCAGTGGATGTATTGACCTGTGAATGTGTGTTTAACCTTCACGATGAAGGATGTGTGTTGGGTGATGCACCGTGATTAAATAAGAAAATGGGGATAAAACCCAAGATTTTGAATGAAATGATTTTTGAAAGAAAGGAGTTTGACACACTCCAATACAAATCATTTTCATAAAAGTAAAAGTATTGAAAACTCATTCACTGAGTAGTTGTACTCACCCCCTCCCTTATATCCCTTTCAAAAGATTTTAAAAAGTCTACCCTTAAAGACCATCAAATAAAATGCATGTGATACAGGTATGATAAATCTAAATTATTATGCAGTTTTGTTTTTGTTATTCTTGGAAAAAGGTGTAGGTTTAAGGGACGCCTTACTCTTTAGGATGAATTGGGAGAGGAAACCAAACCAGTTCAGGTGAACCGAAACTGGATTGAACTAGTTTGAACCACTATTGAACTGGTTTCTAAATTCATTTTTTAGGTGGATTAAAAAATTCAAATTGGAGAATTGAAGCCACCATTAGATAGAAAATGAATTTAGATGAATTTAGAAATTTTTAATTTTGAAAAACTTGGTCGAATTGTTCCTGAAGGGGCCAGTTTAAGCTTTGAACCCGATCTAGAATAGTGTCGTCTTCTTCCTTTAGATTACAACATTGTTCACTCTTTGGAAAAGCTAACAGAGCCGGCGAAGATGAAAAGTCTCTGTTTAGGGCATTTTGGCCATGAATGATCGCCATAAATAGACGGTCGAGGAGTCCCGGAGCTTCCTATATAAATAGCTTCTCCTCATTCATACTCATCACACTTGAAAACTCCTCTCTCTCCCTACTTCTCCATTTTTCAGTGAAGCTCGAACTAGAGCTCTGACTTGGGTGTTTCTTTTAGCCAAAGAAGTCAAGGTCGGGTTCCTTAGACTCGGGGAGAAGTCAGCTACCCAACAGTGGCCACCATTCGATTTGAGGATCATCAGAGAAATGCTAGCGTAATCAAATAGTGAAGCATCTCCGACTGATTGAAGTTGCCCTATTTCGGCCGAGCTAAAGGCAGCCAAATTGAGCCCTCCTCAGGCTAAACCAAGCTCTCCTAACACTTCCACAACCCACATACGACCAAATTAGAGCAGAAAGATAAGCCAATTTGGCCATTCTCTGTAATTTTCAATCAGTGTTAGAGAGATAACTGGGGAAACTTCATTGATCAAATTCTCCCTCAATTTGACATGAATTGATAAAATTCTTGATCTAGGAGAAATCTTAGGATGAGAGCTACCTGCCCCGATCGAAAGCTCGGACCGTCGCAACCCCAACTGTAAGCTTTCAAAGCTTTCTCTCTCTAAGTTCAGTTTTCCAACGAAGCTCCGTTTGAGCTAAACTCAAACCCAAATGCACAATTCAAAGTTCCATTGAATCATGTGGAAGTGTATGAACTAATCCATATCATCAATTGGATCATATAACCCCGATTGAATGGTCAATTTGATGAAATCAAATTCGACCAGTTTGAAAGGGGGAAAATTGAGGAAAAATATTGGGAAATATGGGAATTTCATAAAATTGAGGGACCAAAGTGCAATTTCTAAAAATTGAGTGCTAATTGGCCATGAAAAAGATGTTAGAGGACCAATTGGTCAATTTTTGGAATTTATTGGGGTTAAATTGCCATTTTTGTAAAGTAGGGCAAAATGGTAATTTTTGAAAAGTTGGAGACCAAATTGGAAATTGGAAAACTTGAACCCCTTTTTGTGATTTTGAATAAATTGAGGTCTCAAAGTGAAATTTAGAAATTTCTGGACTCAATTTGGGGAAAATAGCATTAAGGACCTAAAAAAGAACTTTAGGGGCCTAAATGCAAATAATTAAAAGTTTGGGCACTTTGTTCATACGTAAGGAACGAATGATATTATTCCAAATGTTAATAAACAAGTATGACCATAATTGTGTAGGAAGACAAAGGACCGGAACACCGGCAGGGATAAGCTCACGTGGAGGAAAAAAGCATATCAAAAGGAATACACTGCACTTATCGGTTGAGTGAGATTTTTCACATCATCTCCGGTTGGGATGAGAGTACACTGGAAATGAAAAACTGCTTCTATGTGAAATTTTAACATCACACTCGGTTGGTATGATGAACTTCCCGGAATGAAGTAGAAAACCTGGTTACCGGTTGTAAGCGAAGATGTCATCACACCCGGTTGGCGTGATAGACGAGTTGAAAATTATTTTGTCAGAAGTGTTCTCCCCTAACTGTATGCCAATTCTTAAAAATTTTGGGAGACCTTCTTAACAAGTGCTCGAATAGCTCATATTGGCCAGAGGCCTCGTTTATGGAACTTGGGGGCTAAAATGCCCAATTTTGGAAAATTACAAATAGTGGGCCCTAAGCCCATTGGCACGAGCAAGATCTCGTAAACAAACATGATGATAAAACATGAAAATTCTTAATGAATGATTGATGTGATTGGCCATGGTACTAAGATAAGACTGACATACTTGATGGACTGGCGGTAGTGCGACAAGATCGGGTCGACGGACCGGTCTAGACAAATAGTTGCATGACAAGTTAAGGGTGGGGGCCATTGGACCAGTGGCACCAAAGATTAATGACTTTATGGAAAACTTTATTTTTGCATGCACTTGAGGTGCGAGACCATCAAGACGCCCAAGAGGGGTAGTGATGCGTCCTAGAGGCTACTATACAACATGGTGGAGATAACTGCAGTTTGTCATGCCAGCAGTTAGGGAAGCTCAATGTAGCTTCATGCGCATGAGACCGTGATGGGGTCGGGATGAGGTATTTGTCCTCATACAAACACGAAGTTGCTTTTCGGGTTTGAGGGTCGGATGTCACGAACATCCACTCATTCCCCAAGGTTGAAATGGATGGGTTTCTATCTAGGTGGTCGACAAAGTTGCTCCGACGTCACAAGTGGGTGTAGAGGACGGGCTGCCTTGCGAATGTCTGATCCATTCATGATGAAGGGTGTGTATTGGTTGTTAAACACACCGATTGTGGATAATGGGGAAATTGGTTTTGAATAACATGAAATCCAAGGAAAAAAATGATTTTAAAGGAAATAAGGAGTCTGCGACACTCTAATTCAAAACTATTTTATAGAAACTCATTCTTCAAACACCCATTCACTGAGTGGTCAAACTCACCCCCTCCCTTTACCCCTTTTTAGGTAACCGAGGGAGAAACCTACCTAAAGACCTTCCGCTAGCTAAACCCATAAGACAAGTATGTACGTTTAAATTTATTCAGTTTGGATTAATGTTATTCCATGAAAGGTAAAAGTATAAAGGACACCTTACTCCTCACGGTTTAAATAAGGGGAGAACACTTAATAAACTAGGAGAGTGGTGGGTTGCTCATGAGGATCCGACCAAACTGGGTCGGGGTGTGACATGTTGAGTACTCTATTAGGATTCCAGAGAACGAAATTTCTCTGTATGAGGTGGTAACAAGGGTTGATGTGGGAGCTCTGGTTTAGATATGGATAGAAAATGGAGCAATTCATCTTTCTTATAAAGATGTTCAAACTGTTTAGGAACACTTTGGACTAGGAAGTGAGCAAAAGGGAAGCACAGCTCGGACTTGGAAAACCGATTGGGAACAAACACGTCACAAGTCATCGTGTGAGTGGGAATTTCCAACATCATACCCCATTGGGGTGAAGAGCATTTTTTTTCTAAATTGGAAGCCACTATTAGTGGAAATTTTATACATCATAACCAGTTGGTATGTTGAACACTATTTTAAATAAAACCACTTACCGGTTGTGAGTGGACATAGCTCTATTATCATACCTAGTTGGTATGATAAGTGCATTTGAGCTAAAAGCAATTTTGTCAAAAAGGTTCTCCCCTAACTATGTTCAAATGCTTAAACTATTTGGGAGATTTTTTTTACAGGAGCTAGAACAGCTCCAATAAGCCGGAGGCCTTGATTTTGAACTTATAGGGCTCAAGGCCCAGTTTTTTTTTGAAAAACTCGTGAAGTGGGCCCAATGCAAAGTGGGCATGGGCTAGAGCCTATAGACAAACATGAGTAAAAGAGCCATGAAAGCTCTCATTAAACTGGAAATTTTTTATGATTTGTCATGGTACTAAGTCAGGACTCACAAGGCTCGATGGGCTAGTGGTAGTGCACTAGGACTAGGTGGACGGACCTGTTAGGCAAACAATTACAGGCCGAGTCAAGTGTCGGAGCTATTGGACCATCGACACCAAAGATGATGGCTAATATGTGAAAAATTATTGTTTATGCATGCATTCTGATTCGGGACCATCGATATGTCCATAAAGGGGTGGTGATGGGTTCCAAGGACTGCTGGACGACCTGGTGGCAATAAGGGCAGTTTGTCGTACTAGTTAGTCATGAAGCTGCTTGGTCGGAGCTTCTTGCGCATGAGACCGGGGTGAAGGAGGGAGGAGGTCTCCGTCCTCATACGAACATGAACTGTGTCACGCCTCGACCCAGATTGGTCAAGGTCTTGTGATCAACTAGCCACTCTCCCGGACCTCCAAGAGGGATTCCTCCATAAGATCAAAGAGAGTCAGGTGTAGTACCTGTCATGTTTTCCCTAGACAGCATTAAACAAAACTTAAATGGCAAATTCTTATTCATGGGATAGGTTCTGGAGAGGGAGAGGCTAACATAGTCACATTCTTTCATTTCGTTATTCCAACCGAATGGATATTATAGTAATTCCCACTCACACAGTAATCTCAACGGGGCCATCCCGATGGAGTTTGGCTTCACGGTGTTCTTCTGGAAGCCGGTGCTCAAGCAGTCTGCTCCTACATGGCATGAATATCCATATTAGGGTACTGGACTAAGGGACCATGTTTTTTTGAGCATTTGCATATAGGCCCTCATATTTTGCCTTAATTACAATTTGGTTCCTAAGTTTTGTACTTTTATCTTTAAGTACTTATTTGTCCCCTTCTTTTAATTAAGCCCCTAGGATTTCCAATTATCCTTTTTGGGTCCTTAGTTTAATCAAAATTGTCCATAGGCCCCTCAATTTTCCAAAATTTCCATTTGGTCGCCAATTTTCCCAAAATTGTAATTTGACCCCAAACTTCTCAAACTTTGCAAATTAGTCCTCCATTTTATCTAATTTGCCCAATTGACCCTCAATTTGGAGGGAATTTCATGAAAATGCCCTTAATTTTATCAATTTTCCATTTGACCCCCAATTTTCAAAAAATCTCCAATTCACCCAAATTTCTCAAATTTTGCATTTTGGCCCCCAAATCTCAATTTCATCTAATTGACCATCAAAACATAGTTAATTGTCCCCATTCATGTTTGGGATCACTTTCTTGAAGTTTTCCTCGTCATTTTAAGCCTTGAACCACTTCATTTGGCTCGGAAAAGAGCTCAAATAGAGCTTCACCAGAAAATACAGTCTAGAGAGAGAAAGCTTTGATATCTTACTGGTGGAGGTCCAGTGACCGAAGCTTTGGCTACCACTGTGTTGCTCTTGTCATAGGGATCCTCCCTGGATCAAACCACGCCTCAATTAATATCCTGAGCAATGTGAATTTCAATGTTAAAGTATTTGTAGAACTTGGCTGTGAATAGTTTTTTTCGGCTAAGGGCGGCGAAGGAAACTTACCTTATTTGATCGTAGGAAGGTCGGGACACCTTCAAGTGGTATGTAGGGGGTCTGGTTTGGCCACAATTGGTCATGGGAAGGCTCAAAGTGGTTGTAGGGGTTGGGCAACGTTTTGGCCGAGGAGCGGTGGTACTGTTCGAGCTTCCTCGTTCCCCCTCGATGGCTCTCAAGCTAAACAGAGGGTATGGCTAGGTGGATGACTTCCTCCCAATTTCAAAGACAACCAATGTGGCTTTGGAGACTGAGAAAATTCCCGTTGTCGGAGCTCTAGTTTGCTGCTTGTCAGAAACTTGAACACTTCTTCTTCGCTCAATTGTGGGATGTTGAGAATGGATGGAGGGGTGCTCTTTATATACGGAGCTCGACAACTATTCAGGCTACCCATCGGTGTAAGACTCGGCCTCCGACTCAGCCGTAGGTGACCTGGCTGTAGAATTTTTTTTTGTCGCCGAAGACAATAGATTTTCTGGCCTCTCTCTCTCCTTCGTTCTCTATGTCAACGACTGAAGGTTGAAAATGATGATGTGGCAGACATGCCATGTAGTGCTGTGATTGACCGATTTTTCTAACGTAGAGGTCCAGCTCAGCTCCAACGTCAGTCGTTGACCAAACACATGGTAGCCTCTCATTGGCTGCTCGTGTCTGCGTGGCATGCTGATGGGTTGCCCGCTGACCGTTGACTAGACATGTGGAAGTCTCCCATTGGTTTCCCATGTCTACGTGGTTGCTGATGGGCACCATTGACCATTGACCGGTCTGGTCTACTAACCGGTTGGACCGTTGACCGATCTAGTCCGACCAGGTTCGGTGTCCCGAATTTGAAAATAAGCCGATTCGAACCTAATTCGATAAGTTTTCTGAAATTTAAAAATTTCTAAATTCATATAAATTCATTTTCTATCTAATGGTGATCTCAATTTCCCAAATTATCATTTTTAAAAAAATTAATTATTAAATCGGTTCACTATTGTTCATCCTGGTTTAGTCCAGTTCGGGTTCAGTTCTCTTTTCAATGCCATTTCCCGGTTCTTCCCCACAATTTTTGGAAATATTTTGTCACTTGGGATCTTCCAATTTCCTATGTTGACCCTTCTTTTTCATTTTTCATTCATTAATTGGCTCGGTTCTTTACATGTAAATCTCTATCGGTTCTTTTTTCAGTTGTCCTTGGTCCCAAAGGACAGGTCTTACAACTCTCCCTTCCTTTTAGGAGTTTTGTCCTCAAAACTATTACATACTAAATAGTTGTGGGTATCTACTCTTTACAATTGACTGGACCTCCCATGTTTCCTCCTCGCTAGAGGATCTTCACCGTGGGGATTCTCTTGTTTCTGAGGTTTTCCTCACATCGATCGAGGATCCAAATAGGTTCTACTTCATAGAATAGATCTTCCTCAATCTCTAACGGTGATTGGTCCAGCACATGGCTAGGGTCGGGCTCATACTTTCGCAGTACTGACACCTGGAAGACGTCATGGATCCTTTGCAGGTCCGGGGGTAACTCTAGTCAGTATGATACTGGTCCGACCCTCTAGGTTATGGTGTATGGAACAATGTATCTTTGTTTCAACTTTCCTCTATATTGAAACCTAAGTATCCCCTTCCATGGTGACACCTTATGGAATACTCGGTCCCCACCTCGAACTCTAGGTCCTTTCTCTGGTGGTTGGCATAACTCTTCTACCGATCCTAAGCCGCCTTGAGTCGGCTTCTTATCATCTAGATTTTCTCTGATGCATCCTCTATCAACTCAACCTTCTCAAGTTTTCTTTCCCCTACCTCCTCCTAGAATAGGGGTGTGCGACAAGATCACCCATAGAGGGCCTCATAGGGTGCCATTTGGTTGTTGGCCTAGTAGATGTTGTTGTATGTGAATTCTATGTGGCACAGGTAATCCTCCCAACCCTTATTCATTGTTAGAACACATGCCCGAAGCATGTCTTCTAGGGTTTGGATGGTCCATTCTAACTGTCCATTCGTCTAAGGGTGAAAAGCAGTGCTCATGTGGAGTCTAGTCCCAATGGTAGCTTGTAGGCTAGGCCAAAATCAAGAGGTGAACCTCTGGTCCCGATCTGATACTATACTTATAGGGACCCCATGGAGTCATATGATCTCCCCCACATATAGGGTGGCCAGCTTTTCTATCGGGTCTATCACCCGGATGGGTAAGAAATGTGCGTACTTGGTCAGTCGATCCATGATGACCCATATGACATCCCGACGCCTTCTTGTTACTAGCAGCCCAGTCACGAAATCCATGGTGATATGGTCCTATTTCCACTCGGGGATCAGGAGAGGCTGTAGTAGTTCAAAGGGTTTTTGGTGTTCAGCCTTAATCTATTGGCATGACAAGCACCTGGCCACGTACTCTACGATGTCCCTTTTCATCCCCCTCCACCAGTACACATGTTTAAGGGTGTGGTACATTTTTGTACTGTCAGGATACATGACATATATAGAGTCATGCGCCTCCTTTAGTATTCCTCTTTACAAATCTAGATTTTTCGGTACCCAGACCCTCCCTTTGAAGGTCATTACCCCATCATTCCTTACGGCGAGGTCTTGGGTCAGCCCATCTGCAATTTGTCTCCATTGGGGGCGAAGCTCCCCTTCTTCCTTTTGTAGAACTCGTACTTGTTTTACTAGGCTGGGTCGTATGAATAAGTTAGCCACTAGGTTACCCCAGCTCTCATCCACGTTGAGGTCCACTCTCAAACTGCACAGCTGGCTCAGTAAGGGTAGGTAGCTACTTATCGAGGCCATTCCTGTGTGGTACTTGTGATTGAGTGCGTCGGCTACCACGTTTGCCTTACCCAGGTGGTACTTAATTGTTAGGTCGTAGTCCTTTACCAACTCTAGCCACCTTCTCTGCTATAGGTTGAGCTCCTTTTGAGTCAGGAAGTATTTTAGGCTCTTGTGGTCAGTGTAGGTGCTACACTTTACTCCATATAAATAATGATGCCATATCATGAGGGCGAACACTACGGCTGCTAGCTCAAGGTCATGGGTGGGGTAGTTTTTCTCATGGGGCTTCAGTTGTCATGAGGCATGGGCAATAACGTTCCCCTGTAGTATTAGGACACATCCTAATCCCTATTTGGAGGCATCACTATATACGGTGTAGTCCCCGGTGTCCGTGTTAGGTAAGACCAACACAGGGGCCATCGTTAATCAGGATTTGAGCTCTTGGAAGGATTCCTCGCACTTAGTGTCCCACTTATAGTCCACTCCCTTCCTCGTGAGGTGAGTTAATGGGGCTACAATCCTAGAGAAGTCTTCCACAAACTTCCAGTAGTACCTAGCGAGGCCGAGAAACTACGTACTTTGGATGAGTTGATGGGAGCTTTCCAATTTGAGATGGTCTCTATCTTGGTAGAAACACCTTCACTCTGTCCTTGGACACTATAGGTGTCACGCTCCAACCCGGTTTGATTGGGGTTCATGATCAACCTGCCACCCTTTCCCGTATCATCCGGGTATTCCCAACCTAATGATGCGGGGAAGGTAAAGGCATATCAACGTTCAAACCCTTACTATACGTGTGGGTAGGAAGCATACCTTGAGGGTCCAAGCTAGTACGAGAACTTTCTGTCTTAGTGTTATACCTGAAAGAGTGACAGGAGGGGAATGATTACATAATACTCAGTGAGGGCATCACTATAACATTTATTTTAAGTCAATTATCTGCTCATTTAAGTTTTTTTGTTTGTCTTTATTCACACATTTCACATGATCAAGAACCGCCCTCCTATCATAGGAGGGGTCACACGTTCATAGAATAGTCACCGATCGTGCCACTTGTGGACCGGAGTGCCTTTTCTGTCCACCCTAATAGATGTGTACTGCCTCTACCTGGAGTTTGAGTGGACATCAATAGTTTGACACATCAAACCTCGATTACTTCACCATGTCTGCTTAGTGGGATGAGACATCATTTCCCATATTGCCTTGGTCTCCATGCATAGGAAGCTACTTGGCTTCACGACCTACTGAACGACGAAACCACCCTTATGCACACTAGGTCGTCCAACAGTCCTTGGACTCCATCACTACCACATGTCAGGTGTCTTGATAGCCCAAACATCATAGTGCATGTACAATCAATCGTCTTTTTTAATCATAGCCTTTATCTTTGGCCCTCTAGCACAACGATCTATCGGCTTGGCTTTAGCCCACAAATATGGACCCAACAGGTTTGATGACCTAGCTTCAGCAGAGTAGTGGTTCTACCCAACAAGCTCGATAACTCAGCTTGGCTCAATGTTTACCACACATTGTTCCCATTATTCAGGTCTTTTAGCATCAAATATTACATATCCATTCTGGATGGGTCCACATCCATATCCATTGACCTTGGGCCCACTAGCATCTTGAGCCTAAGCCTAGAATTAGCTCTCAAATGTTTTAAGTTGAGTCACCCAATTGAACCGTCATTCCAACTGGAATTGACGTCATAGTGGTTCACCTGGTGATTTCGGCGGGTTCGTCCTAGTGGAGTCTGGCCTTGCGGTCTCTTTTCGGAAGCCTGCACTCAAGCATTTTGCTCCTACATGGCACAAATGTCCTCATTAGGGTAATAACTAAGGGACTGTATTTTATTGTGCATTTGTGTATAGGCCCTCATATTTTTCCTTAGTTGCACTTTGGTCCCTCGGGTTTGTGTATTTACCTTTAAGTTCTTAATTGCCCCTTTTTCTTCAATTTGGCCCCCAGGTCTTCCTATTACCTTTTCTGGTCCTTAGTTTTATCAAAATAGCCCCTGGGCCACTAAATTTTCTAAAATTGTCATTTAGCACCAATTTTCCAAAAATTACAATTTGACCCCAAATTCTCAAAATTTTCAAATTGGTCCTCCATTTGATCCAAAATGCCCATTTGACCTTCAATTGGGAGGGAATTGCATGAAAAGATGCTCAATTTTATCAATTTGCCATTCGGTCCCCAATTTTCAAAAATTCACCATTTTGCCCAAACTTTTCAAAATTTGTATTTTGGCCCCCATATCACAATTTTGTTCAATTGACCCCTGAAACTTGGTTAATTGCTCTCATTCTTGATTTGAATCATCTTCTCTATATTTTTCTCTTTGTTTCAAGCTTTGAACCCTCTATTCGATCCATGGACCAGTGGAGAAACATCGGCGGAATCAAATAGTGAAGCAGCTCCAATGAACCGAGGCTGCACTATTTTGGCTGAGCTGAAGTCGAATGAATTCACCCACCTCAGGCCAAACCAAGCTCCCCCAATATCTCCACAGCCCTTAGACGACCTCAACTGAGTTGAAAGGTAAGCCAATTCTGCCATTCTCAGTCGTTGTATATCGGAGTTAGAGAGAGAAACTATAAAATTTCACTGACAAAAGTCTCTTGCAATTCAAGGTCAATTATAGAAATTCTTGATCTTAGAAAATACCTCAGGAAGAGAGCTATCTTCCTCGATAGAGAGATCGGACCACTACACCTCCAACGATAAGCTTTTGAAGTTTTCTATCTCTACATTTAGTTTTCCAGTGAAGCTCCATTTGAGCTCAATTCAGACCCAAATGACTCAATTCAAAGCACAATTGAATCATATGGAAGTATAGGAATTGATCCATACCTTCAATTGGAGCAATTAACCTCGATTGAATGGTCAATTTGATACAATCAAATTCGACCAGTTTGAAAGGGAAAAATTGGGGAAAAGTTTGGGGAAATTTGGGGATTTCGTAAAATTGAGGGACTAAATTGCAATTTCCCAAAATTTATGGCCAATTGGCCATGGAAACGATATTGGAGGACAAATTGGTCAATTTTTTAAATTTATTGGGGTCAAATTGCCATTTTTGTAAAGTAGGGGCAAAATGGTAATTTTTGAAAAGTTAGGGACCAAAATGGAAATTTGGAAAATTTGAGCCCCTTAAAAAATTTCGAGTAAATTGAGGACTTAAAGTGAATTTTGGAAGGTTCGGGACTCAATTTGGTGAAAAGTTTGAATTAGGGGCCTAAAGTTAAGGAAAATGAACTTTAGGAACCTAAGTGCAATTAATTGGAAATTTTCAGTTTAGTCGTTCATATGTGAGGAACGAGAGTGTTGTTATGCCAAATATTAATAGATAAGGATGTCCAAATCATGTAGGAGCATGAGGGACTAGAACCCTAGCAAGAGAAGCTCGCATCAACTGTGGAAAACCAACCGAGGACGAACTCGTCACGGTTAACAGGTGAGTGAGTTTATTCACATCATACCCGGTTGGGATGATGAGCACTTCGTAAATGAAAAATCACTTCTATGTGGAATTTTGACATCACACCCAATTGGAGTGATCTGAGATCTATGCAGAAAAACTACTTATCAGTTGTAAGTAAAAAGATCATACCCGGTTGGTATGATGGACTTCCTAGAAGGAAATAGAAAACCTGCTTACCGGTTGTAAGAGTAAATGTCATCACACCCATTTGGTTTGATGGATGGAAAGTTTATTTTTGTCAAAAGCGTTCTCCCCTAACTATGTGCCAATGCTTAAAAATTTTAGTAGACCTTATTGATGAGAGCTAGAACAACTCAGATAGGCCAGAGGCCTCGGTTTTGGAACTTGAAGGCTAAAATGCCCAATTTTGGAAAATCACGTACAGTAGGCCCAAGGCCAGTTGGCATGAGTAGAAGCTCGTAAACAAACATGTGATATTTATGCCATGAAAAATTAGAAATGAATGGAATGTGTGATTTCACCATGGTTCCAAGACAGGACAGACATACTCGATGGACTGGAGGCAGTGCATCAAGGCCAGGTCGACGGACCGACCTAGACAAACAGTTACTGGTCGAGTTGAGGGTCGGGGCCATTAGACCAGTGGTACCAAAGATAAATGGCATTGTGGAAAAATTATTGTTTGTGCATGCACTTGATATTCAAGACCATCAAGACCTCCAAGAGGGGTAGTGATGTGTCCTAGGGGCTACTGGACAACAAGGTGGAGATAAGGGTAGTTTGTCATGCTAGCAACTAGGAAAGCTTGATGTAGCTTTATGCGCATGAGATTGGGGAGGGGTTGGGATAAGGTCTTCGTCCTCACATGGACACGAAGTATTTTGGGTCTAAGGGTGGGATTTCGGAGATGTTCACTCTAACTCTGGGAAGAAATCAAGGACTTCTATTTGGGTGGATGATAAAGATGCTCTGATCCACAAGTGGGTGCAGTCGGCGTAATTGTATCTCACAAATATGTGTGTACCATTCTTGATGAAGGGCATGTGTTGTTTGTGAAACACACCTAATATGGAAATGGGGAAAAGGTTATTAAAACCTTGGAAAGGATTTGAGAATCCTTGGAAAAAGAAATGGTAAAATCTTGGAATAAGGTTTGGAAAAGAAATTTTTGAAAGAAAATGTCACCCTTGGCAGGTTAAAGGTTTTAAAAATCGGAATTTGAGAAAAGAACATTTTTAAAGAAAATAAGGAGTTTGGCACACTCTGATTAAAGAAGTTTTGGTTTATGAAAACTCCCTCCCTACACCCATTTACTGAGTTGTCGAACTCACCTCCTCCCTTACCCCTTTTCAGGTAATCAAGTCAAAACAAACATAAAGAACTTTCCTTTAGCCGAACCTACAAGACATGTATGTATGGTTAAAATGTATTCAGTTTTTATTAGTGATATTTCAGGAAAGATACAGGTGAAAAGGACGCCTTAATCCTCACGGTTTAGAAAAGGGGAAACTCTCAATAAACGGGGAGAGTGGCAGGTTGCTCACAAGGATCCGACCAAACTAGGTCGGGGCGAGACATAGCTGGTTGTTTTTCGATTGAGGAGTGGCAACACTATTTGAGCTTCCTTGTTCCTCCTCGGTGGCTCTCAAGCTGAATAGAATGTATGGTCAGGTAAAGGACTTCCTCCTAATTCTAAAGACATCCAATGTGGCTTCAGAGGTTGAGAAAAGTCACGTCGTTGAAGCTCTAGTTCACAGCTCGCCAGAAAATGTATTCTTCTTCTTCGATCGATTGTCATGCCACATGGCGCACTGTGATTGGTCATTTTTTCTAATGTGGAGTGCGAGCTTGGTTGCCACATCAGCCATTGACCCATTGACCAGACATGTGGCAGCCTCTCATTGGCTGCTCGTGTCTATGTGGCGTGCTGACTGGGTGCTAGCAGACCATTGACCAGACATGTGGCAGCCATCCATTGGCTGCCCGTGCCTACGTGGCAGCTGACGAGGCACCAGCTATCCATTGATCATTGACTGCAGTTTGTTGTCTAGTGATCAGTCCAGTCCGACTAGGTTTGCTCTCCAAATTTTGAAAATCAGTCGGTTCAGACCTGATTCTACCATTTTTCTAGAATATAAAATTTTCTAAATTTATCTAAATTAATTTCCTATCTAATGGTGGTCTCAATTTCCGAAATTAACATTTTTAAGCCACCTAAAAAAATGAATTTGTGAACCGGTTCACTATGTTCCATGCCGGTTCAGGTTTGGTTCATCCCGAACTGGTGAGACTCTATCCTCAATTCCACTTCTCGGTTCTTCATTGCAATTTTTTTGAATCTTTAGTCATTTGGGATCTTCTAATTTCCCACGTTAACTATCTTTTGTCCATTAATCAACTTGTTTCTTCATGTATAAAGCTATATTGGTTCTTTTTCCTGGTTTTCTTTAATTACAAGGGATGGGTTTTACAATATGCTCTAGGAAGCCCACCTCTTGTAGCCAAAATTTGCACTTAGAGAATTTGGCGTATAGTCGGTATTCTAGCAATGTATCTAGGGCTATCTCTAAGTGCGCCCGGTGCTCTTCTTCGGTTTAGGAGTATATGAGGATGTTCTCTATAAATACGATCACGAACTTGTCCAAGTATGGCTGAAACACCCAGTTCATCAGGTCCATGAAGGTCGTGGGTGCATTTGTCAACTCAAAGGGCATTACTTTGAACTCGTAATGCCCATATTGCGAACGGAAGGCGGTTTTCGGTATGTCCTCTTCTCGAATTTTCAGTTGATGATATCCCGACCGCATAACAATTTTGGAGAAGTAGGCTGCCCCTCTTAGCTGATCTAATAAGTCATTTATCCTACAGAGAGTGTATTTATTCTTAATTGTTACATTGTTCAATTTTCTGTAGTCGATGCAGAGCCACAAGTTTTCATCCTTATTTTTTATGAACAAAACTAGTGCACCCATAGGGATTGGCTTGGCCATATAAAACCTTTATCTAATAGTTCATCCAACTTGTCCTTCAACTCCTTAAGTTTTATGGGCACCATACGGTAGGGTGCTTGGGATATGGGGTGGGTCCCTAGCACCACTTCGATCATGAACTCTAGCTAGCAATCCAAAGGTAGGCCGGGTAGGGATAACAAATTGACTATCAGGATTTCGGTTGACTCCTTCTCTGGTGAATCCTTGCAAGTGATCTAAGCAAGGAATACCTTACATGTAAACCTCGTCCGTTGATAATAAAAAAACTGGGAAAGGAATAAGTCATTTCCAAAGAGAAAATCGAATCGGTTTATAAACCAGAACCGATAGAGAAAGGGCAAATCAGGAAATTTATAGATCCTGAGTGACCTAAAGGGTCACAAAAGTCATGAAAAAGGACTTTATGATGAATTAGAGATGAAAACCAAACCGGATCAGGTGAACTGACTTGAACTGGTTTGAACCACTATTAAACTAGATGCTAAATTTATTTTTCTAGGTAGCTTAGAAAATTCAAATTGGAGAATTGAGGCCACCATTGGATAGAGAATGAATTTAGAAAATTTTAATTTTGAACAACTCAGTTGAATCAGGCCTGAACCAGCCGGTTTAAGCTTTGAACCCGGTTTGGACCGGTCTGGTCTAGTTCAGAACAATATCCTCTTCTTCCTTCAGATGACGGCACTGTTCACTCAACGAAAAATCGAGCAGCGCTAACGAAGATGAAAAGTCTCCAGCTAGGGAGTTTCAGGCAATTAATGACTGCTATTAAGGCACCAATCGGATGACCAAGAAGTCCCCGAGCTTTCTATATAAAAAACCCCTACTCAATCATCCTCCTCATACCTAAAAACTCCACTCTCTCCCTACTGCTCCATTTTTTGATGAAACTCGAACCAGAGCTTTGACTTGGGCATTTTTTTGAGCCAAAGAAGGTGTGGCTAGGTTCTTTGGATTCGGAGAGATGTCAACTACACGCCTGTAAGCTCCATTTGCTTCGAGGATCGCCGGAGAAACAACGGTGTGATAGAATAGTGAAGCAACTCTGGCAGACCGAAGTTGTCTTGTTTCACTTGAGCTGAAAATGACCAATTCGAGCCCTTCTCGGCACAAACCAAGCCTTCCCAATACCTCCATAGCCCTCCTATAGCTGAATTAGAGCAAAAAGTTAAGCCAATTTGGCTCCCCTCTATAAATTCTAATTAGTGCTAGAGAGAGAACTAGCAGATCTTTACTGACCAAATTCTCCATCAATTCAATGTGAATTGAGGTGATTCTTGATCCTAGGATGAACCTTAAGACAAGCGTTATCTGCCCAGATTGAAAGCACGGACCATCACGCCCCCAACAGTAAGCTTTCGAAGCTTTCTCTCTCTACGTTCAGTTTTCAAGAAAAGCTTCAACTAAGCTCGTTCTAGCATCAAATCATGTGATTCAAAGTGCAATTGAATCATATGAAGGTGTAGGAACTTAAATCTAACTTCAATTTAAACAATTAAACTCATTTGATCGGACAATTTGATGAACTCACATTCGAGTGAGTTGGAAGGTTGAAATTGGGGGGAAATTGGGGAAATTTTGGGGATTTCAAAAATTTGAGGGACTAAAGTGCAATTTCCTAATATTGAGGGCCAATTGGGTGTGATTAAGATGTTGGAGGACCAATTGGTTATTTTTTAGAGTTTTTGGTGTGAAACTTACCATTTTTGTAAAGTAGGGGCAAAATGGTAACTTTGGAAAAGTTGGGGACCAAATTGGAAATTTGGGAAAATTGAACCCCTTTTTGTGATTTTGAATAACTTGAGGTCCTAATGTGAATTTTAGAAGTTCCGGGACTCAATTTAGGGAAAATCGACATTAGAGACCTAATGTTAAAGAAAAAGAACTTTAGGGGTCTAATTGCAATAAATCGAAGAGTTTGAGTATTTCATTCAATTACGATGAATGAAGGCTAATAGGCCAAGGGATAATGAACAAGAATGTTCATATCATGTAGGAACACGAAGCACTAGGAACGCCAGTAAGGACAAGCTCGTGTGAAAATAAAGAACCGATCAAGTGTAAATCATTGTGTTATCGGGTGATGGGATTTTATATCATACCTAGTTGGGATGATAACCACCTCGGAAATGAAAACTCACTATTAAGTGAAATTTTAACCATCACACCTAAATGGAGTGATATGGAAATTACGCGAAAAAACTAATTAACAGTTGTAAATAGATCATAACAGGTTGGTATGAAGAACTTTCTATAAGAAAGTAGAAAACTCGTTCATCAATTATGAGTGGAGATGTCCACACACGTGGTTGGAGTGATGGACGACTAAAGGATTATTTTGTAGAAAGTGCTCTCCCTTAACTATGTGCCACTGCTTAAACCTTTTGGGAGACCTTCTTGATGAGAGCTCGAAATGCTCATATAGGCCGGAGGCCTCGGTCTTGGAACTTGGGGGCTAATATGGCTGATTTTAAAAATCTCGCATAGTGGGCCCAAAGATAGTTGGCATGAGTAGGAGCTCATAAAAAACATGAGTTTAAGCCATGAAAACTTTATATGAATGATTTGTTTGGCTAGGGTACCAAGATAGAACCGACATACTCGATGGACTAGCGACAGTGCGACATGATAGGTCGACGGACAAGTGAGGGTTGGGGTTGTTGGACTAGTGGCACCATAGATTAAATGGCTTTTGTGGAAAACTATTGATTTGTGCAAGCACTAAGGTTCGGGACCTTCAACACGCCCAAGAGGGGTAGTGATGCGTCATAGGGGCTACTGGATGACATGGTGGAGATAAGGACAGTTTGTCGTGATAGCAATTAGGGAAGCTCGACGTAGCTTCATGCGCATGAGACCCAAGTGGGGTCAGGATGAGGTCTCTGTCCTCATACAGACATTGAGTTTTCTTTACAGGATTGAGGGTCGGATGTTGCGTACATCCACTCATTCTCAGGGTAGAAGTGGATGTGCTTCTATTTAGGTGGCTGGTAAAGTCGCTTCGATGCCACAAGTGGGTGCAATGGACATGCTGCCCTATGAATGTGTGTTCCCTTCATGATGAAGGGCATGTGTTGGTTGATACACACACCGTTGTGATGAGAAATGGCTATGAAAACCAAGATTTGGATAATGAAATGTTTTAAAAGAACATAAGGAGTCTAGCATACTCCTATTCAAATTATTTTTCTGAAAGTCAAGCTTTAAACACTCATTCACTAAGTTATTGAATTCATACCCTCCCTTATATCCCTTTTCAGGTAACCAAGGGAGACCTACCCAAAGACCTACTGGTAGTCATATCTATCTTGATTAATGTTATTCCAGGAAAGGTACAGGTTTAAAGGGTGCCTTATTCCTCCGAGGTTAAAGAAGGGGAAAACCCTTAATAAACCGGGAGAGTGGCGGGTTGCTCATGGGTATCCGACCAAACCGGGTTGGGGCCTAACAACTTGAGTGGTATTAGAGTTTATTTCCTAAAATACATAATCAAGACTAGAAAATATAATAACTAATAGGATTGATTTTAAAATTTTCATAATGGCTCCCAAGAAAGGAATCAAGAGAACTAGAGCAACAGTCTCCAATACTACCCAACCACCCCTACCTATGGAAACTCCTAGAGGAGCCCAAACAACCCCTCCTGGTCTCAGCACGGAACACTAGAGGTTGTATGAGGAGTTCACACGTGTATTTGGGCAACCTAACCTCATCCCTGAGGCAAGCACCAATTCTTGAGTTGAACCAGAGGAAGTGCAATCCCATCCTCCTTCTATTAACCATCCCCCTCCATTAGACATCCCCGGAAATCTCAAGACCCTCCATCAAGTGGGGTGTAAACCTTTCCATAGAGAGAAATATGTCGGTGTCACCATGGAATTACTAGCGAACATTAAGAAGCTAATGGGGATCGTCAGAATACCACCAAAGAACATAGTGATCTTGACAAAATTCTTCCTTGAAGGAAGTGCTAAACGATGGTGAGTCTGGAACTTGCATACCTCCACCCCCACCTGGGAACAATTTGAGGAAAGGTATGCGGAGGAGTACCTGGCTCCTCATTTGATTAATGAGAAGAAGCAAGAGTTCATCCGACTCTGGCAAGGGCTTAACTCCATATTGGTGTATGAAATGAAATTCAATGAGTTAAGACCCTTTTCTCCTAACCTAGCTGGGTCAACAAACATATTCCAGTGGTTCATGGATGGTCTCAATATGGACATTTGAGACCGTATGGGAGTACTAGGATGCCCCCACGGACCTGGCGGCGATAATCTGTATGGCTCATGAGTGTGAGCAACTGGTGCAGACCCAACTCCGTCAGATGGAGCAGACGACCCGGAAGGAGGATAAGGGTCAAAACCGTCAAAGAGGACAAAAGGAGTATAATGGTCCAAATTGGGGAAATAGAATGGCATTTCAAAGAAGAAAGGACATGCCACCACCTCTCCAAAGAATAATCCCCACCTTGGCCCATGGAAACCCTCGTTATCCAAGGTGTCAAAGGAACCATGAGGGAGCATGCTTGGCCTGCTTTGCATGCGGACAAGTGGGGCACTTTGCAAAAGAATGCCCCACTCTCAGGGAGAAGAAGTAGAGGAATACACTAGGACTACCTCAAGGGAACCCCAGGAATCCCAGGCCCAACGCTATAGCCAGAGTACTAGCTAAGGTATACAATTTCACCCAAGAAGAGGCTAGGAAAGACCTTAGTACTTTAGTGGGTACATCCCAAAACCCTCCCAATTATTTCAAGAAAAACTTGTAATTGAAAGTTTTATTCAATAAAGAAAACATTTCTCTTAAATCTATACATTTCTTTAATTAGGGTATGTGCAATTATGGGGACAACAGGTGTACGCCCTTTTCGACTCAGGAGCTTAGAGATCCATCATCAAGGAAGATTTGATTTCAAGTGTACCCCTAGAACTTACTCCACTAGAACAAAGTCTCAACATCCTCACACCCTTAGGAGAGGGTTTAAATAGGAATAAGCAATTAAAATGATGTGAGATAAAGATTGGAGGAATCAAACTTGAAGCAGATTTGATTACATTACCCTTGAAGGAAGTATAAGTAATCCTTCGGATGGATTGGTTAAGTAACCATCAGGCCAGGATGGACTATGGAAAGAAGACAGTGACCTTCCACACTCCCAAGACAAGCGGACTAAAGTTCCAAGGAGACCGAAGGAAAGGTGAAGTATAGATGGTGTCCCATATGAAAGCCTTGAAAATGATATAGAAAGGATGTACGACTTTCCTATCCATGGTCATCCATGAAGAGTCTGAAGAGAAGAAAATCAAAGACATTCTAGTGGTTAAACACTATCCGGAAGTATTTCCAGAAGAACTACTCGGGCTACCTCCAAGTTGGCAAGTGGAATTTACCATAAAGATTATCCTAGGAACCAAACCCATATCCTGAGCTCTTTATCGCATGGCTCCAACAGAACTGAAGGAATTGAAGGAGCAATTGGATGAATTGTTGGAGAAGGATTTTATACATCCTAACCAGTCTCTATGGGGTGCACTTGTCCTATTCATAAAGAAAAAAAATGGAAGTATGAGACTGTGCATAGACTATTGGAAGTTGAACCAGGTCACTATCGAGAACAGATACCCGCTCATGTGGATTGATGACCTATTCGACCAATTAAAACAAGCAGCTTACTTCTCCAAAATAGACCTTCGATCGGGCTATCACCAACTTAGGATCCGAGAGGAGGACATTCCCAAGATAGCATTCCATTCCCAATACGAACATTACGAGTTTAGAGTGATGTCGTTTGGATTAACGAATGCCCCTGCAACCTTCATGGATTTGATGAATTGTGTGTTCCAACCACACTTGGACAGGTTCCTGATAGTATTCATAGATGACATTCTTATATACTCACGAACTAGGTTGGAGCATGAAGAACATTTAGAAATCACCTGGGAGATATTGAAGGAAAATCACTTATATGCAAAATTATCCAAATGTGAGTTATGGTTGCAGGAAGTATGATTCTTAGGGTATATAGTGTCCAAGGATGGAGTTAAAGTAGATCCAACCAAGGTGGAAGCCATATCAGATTGGAAGGCACCAAGAAATCCTTCAGAGATACAGAGTTTCTTAAGTCTGGCAAGATACTTCAGACGGTTTGGGTAAGACTTTTCTATGATAGCAACTCCTCTTACTCGGCTCACCAGGAAAGGAGTTGAGTATAAGTGGGATGAAAGCTGTGAGAAGTCTTTCTTAGAGTTGAAGACTCGATTGATAACTACATCGGTACTCTCCCTACCTGACCCTAATGCTGGAGAGTACACCGTTTATAGTGATGCATCCGGACAAGGACTTGGATGTGTACTGATGCAACAAGGGAAGGTCATTGCTTATGCCTTGTGACAACTTAAAGTACATGAGAGAAACTACCCAACCCACAATCTGCAATTTGCTGCGATAGTGTTTGCCATGAAGATTTGGCGACACTACCTCTACGGGGTTTAGTGTAGGATATACACTGATCACAAGAGTCTTAAGTATTTCATGACTTAGAAAGAGTTAAATCTCCACCAGAGGAGATGGCTGGAATTGATGAAGGATTACGATCTTGTGATAGAATATCACCCCGGAAAGGCGAATGTGATGGCAGATGCCTTAAGTCGCAAATATCAGACCTAGGCGGCACAAATAAAGATGAGCTACATACCCTTTTGCAACAATTGGGAAGGATGGAGGTGGATCTGAGGATAGACAAGAGGGATAAGTGTTTGTTGGCCAATGTGGTGGTAAGGCCCAGTCTAAGCAAACAGATTAAGGCTCAACATAAGACTAATAAGAAACTCTAATCTTATTTGGATCCGGTTAATAGAGAAACAAAACTGGACAATGACATGTGAAGTTATGGAGTGCTAACCTACAAGAGTAGGGATTGTGTGCCTCAAGATAAGGAGTTGAAGAGGTTAATTATGGAAGAGGCACACAATTCGGTGTATGCAATGCATTTGGGCAGTACTAAGATGTATCGCGCCCTCAAACAAGGATATTGGTGAAAGGGCATGAAGAGGGATATTGCAGAATATGTAGTTCGATGATTGTCCTGTCAGTAGATTAAAGTCGAGCATCAGAAACTATCCGGACTGCTGCAACCCTTACCAATTCCGAAATAGAAATGGGAGCATATTACCATGAACTTCGTCACCGAACTACCTGTGACAAGAAAGGGTCTAGATGCAATTTGGGTCACCATGGACAAATTGACCAAATTAGCTCATTTTTTCCCTATAAGAGTGATGGATACAGTGGAACAACTGGTCGTCTTATACATGAGGGAGATAGTGAGACTTCATGGCATTCCAGTGAGTATAGTATCAGATAGAGATCCAAGATTTACTTCAAAGTTCTAGCCAAGCTTACAAAGTGCCATGGGAACCAAGATCCATGAGCATGTCGTTTCATCCTTAGACTGATGGGCAGTCTGAGTGAACCATTCAAACCTTGGAGGATATGCTAAGAGTGTGTGTACTCACCATGAATAAAGGATGGGAGGAATACTTGTGCCTAATGGAATTTGCTTACAATAATAGCTATCAAGCCAATATTCAAATGGCTCCCTATGAAACCCTTTATGGACAACCATGTCGTACCCCTCTATTTTGGGAAGAAGTGGGGGAAAGGAAGCCAAAAAGGGCAGAAATAATTGAGGATGCCACGGAGAAAATAAAACTAATTAGGAGTAGCCTTAAGACCATACAGGATAGCCAAAAGAGTTATGTAGATCATCGGAGGAAAGATATGAAGTTTGATGTGGGAGATCAAGTATTTCTCAAGGTGTCCCCATGGAGGGGAATACTTAGGTTTCAACAAAGGGGAAAGTTGAAACTGAGATACATTAACCCATATCCCATCATTCAAAGGATAGGACTAGTGGCCTATAAGTTGGAACTACCTCCAAACCTGTAGAGAATACATGATATATTCTATATCTCTATGCTTTGAAAGTATCAGCCTGATCCTAGCCATGTATTGGACCGACCTCTACTAGAGCTAGAAGAGAACTTGACCTATCAAATGGAACTAGGATGAATTGGAGATGAAAACCAAATCGGTTCAAGTGAACTAGATCCGAACCGAATTGAACCGGTTTGGACCGATTTGAACCACTATTGAACCGGATACTAAATTCATTTTTCTAGGTGGCTTAGAGAATTCAAATTGGAGAATTGGGGCAACCATTGGATAGAGAATGAATTTAGATGAATTTGGAAATTTTTAATTTTAAAAAACTCAGTTGAATCGGGCCTAAACTAGCAGGTTTAAGCTTTGAACCCTGTTCGGACCAGTCCGGTCCGGTCCTGTTCGAAACAGTGTCGTCTTCTTCCTTTGGATGACAACACCGTTCACTCGCCGAAAAATCGAGCAGCACCAACGAAGATCAAAAGTCTCCAGCCAGGGAGTTTCAGGCATGAATGACCACCATTAAGGCACCAATCGGACGACGAAGAAGTCCTCGAGCTTCATATATAAAGAGCCCCTCCTCATTCATCATCCTCACACCTCAAAACTCCACTCTCTCCCTACTGCTCCATTTTCCAATGAAGCTCGAACTAGAGCTCCGACTTGGGCATTTTTCTGAGCCAGAGAAGGTGTGGCCCGGTTCTTTGGATTTTGGGAGAAGTCAGCTACATGCTTGTAGTCTCCATTTGCTCTGAGGGTCGCCAGAGAAACGTCGACATAATAGAATAGTGAAGCAGCTCTGGCAGACCAAAGCTACCCTGTTTCAGCTGAGCTGAAAATGGCCAATTGAAGCCCTTCTCAAGCTAAACCAAGCCAACCCAATACCTCCACAGCCCTCCTACAACTGAATTAGAGCATAAACGTAAGCCAATTTGGCTCCCTGCTCTAAATTCCAATCAATGCTAGAGAGAGAACCGACAGATCTTTACTGACCAAATTCTCCCTCAATTCGACATGAATTGAGGTGATTCTTGATCATAAGAAAAACCTCAGGAAAAGAGCTATTTGCCCAGATTGAAAGCTCGGACTGTCGTACCCCCAACGGTAAGCTTTCGAAGCTTTATCTCTCTACGTTCAGTTTTTCGACGAACCTCTGATTGAGCTTGTTCCAGCGTCAAATCGTGCGATTCAAAGTACAATTGAATCACATGAAGGTGTAGAAACTTAAATCTAACTTAAATTTCAACAATTAAACTCATTTGAATGGTCAATTTCATTAAATCAAATTCGATTGAGTTGGAAGGTTGAAATTGGGGGAAATTTTGGGGATTTCAAAAATTTGAGGGACTAAAGTGTAATTTCATAAAATTGAGGGCTAATTGGGCATGATAAAAATGTTGGACCACCAATTGGTCAATTTTTGGAATTTTTGGTGTGAAACTTACCATTTTTGTAAAGTAGGGGCAAAATGGTAATTTTGGAAAAGTTGGGGTCCAAATTGGAAATTTGGGAAACTTGAACCCCTTTTTTGTGATTTTGAATAAATTCAGGTCCTAAAGTAAATTTTAGAAGTTTCTAGGACCCAATTTGGTGGAAATCGGCATTTGGACCTAAAGTTAAAGAAGAAGAACTTTAGGGACCTAATTGCAATAAATCGAAGAGTTCGAGTATTTCATCCAATTACGATGAATGAAGGTTAATAGGCCAAGTGATATTGAACAAGAATGTTCATATCATTTAGGAACATGAAGTATCGGGAACGCCAGCAAGGACAAGCTCGTGTGAAGACAATGAACCAATTAAGAGGAAATCACTGCGTTATCGGGTGAGTGGGATTTTATATCATACCTGGTTGGGATGATAAGCAACTCGGAAATGAAAACCCACTACTAAGTAGAATTTTAACCATCATACCTGAATGGAGTTATGTGGAAATTACGCTGAAAAACTACTTACCGTTTGTAAGTAGATCATACCAGGTTGGTATGATGAACTTCCTAGAAGGAAGTAGAAAACCCGTTCATCGATTATGAGCGGAGATGTCCTCACACCCAATTGGTGTGATGGACGGCTAAAGGATTATTTTGTCGAAAGTGCTCTCCCTTGATTATGTGCCACTGCTTAAACCTTTTGGGAGACCTTATTGATAGGAGCTCAAAATGCTCATATAGGCCGTAGGCCTCGATTTTGGAACTTGGGGGCTAATATGCCTGATTTTGAAAATCTCGCACAGTATGGCCCAAGGCTAGTTGGCATGAGCAGTAGCTCATAAAAAAAATATGAGTTTAAGCCATGAAAACTTTAAATGAATGATTTGTTTGCCATGGTACCATGACAGGACCGACATACTCGATGGACTGGTGGCAGTGCGACATGATAGGTCGACGGACCAGTCGAGACAAATAGTTGTAGGTCAAGTTGAGGGTTAGGGCCATTAGACTAGTGGCACCATTGATTAAATGGCTTTTATGGAAAACTATTGATTTGTGCATGCACTGAGGTTTGGGACCTTCAACACGCCCAAGAGGGGTAGTGATGTGTCCTAGGGCTACTAGATGACATGGTGGAGATAAGGACAGTTTGTTGTGCCAGCAGTCAAGGAAGCTCGACGTAGCTTCATGCGCATGAGACCGAGGTGGGGTCGAGATGAGGTCTCTGTCCTCATATGGATACAGAGTTTTCTTTATGGGATTGAGGGTTAGAAGTCACGTACATCCACTCATTCTTAGGGTAGAAGTGGACGTGCTTCTATCTAGGTAACCGGTAAAGTCGCTCTGATGCCACTAGTGGGTATAGTAGACATGTTGCCCTGCAAATGTGTGTTCCCTTCATGATGAAGGGCGTGTGTTTGTTGATAAACAAATCGTTGTGATGAAAAATAGCTATGAAAATTAAGATTTTGGGAATGAAATGTTTTAAAAGAACATAAGGAGTCTGGCACACTCCAATTCAAATTATTTTTATGAAGGTCAAGCTTTAACCGGCAAATTATTTACCCAAATAAATCTTGTTAGTCATACATGCAAGATAGGTATGTAAAGTTTAAAATTTCATACACTTTTGATTAATGTTATTCCAAAAAAGGTAAAGGTTTAAAGGACGTCTTACTCCTCCCGAGTTAAAGAAGGGGAAAACCCTTAATAAACCAGGAGAGTGCCAAGTTGCTCACGAGGATCCAACCAAACCAAGTCGGAGCATGACATTACACCCTTTCTATAGCAATTCTCGTGCCTCTATGTAGGATACCAGGTGTATTCCAGCTCATCTCGTATCTCCTTCAAATACCACCTCCTCCTTCCAGGGGCGCGAAAGGTTATCCTTTTCTTTTCACAGTCGACCTAGGCGTGATGTGTGCTTGGCCAATCCGTTCCCAGGATGACCTCTACTTCTCTTAGCAGAAGAGGAATCAATTTGGCTTTTAGGGTGGTTCTTACTATCTGCACTTTGCAAGCTTTAAGTTACTCATACTACACCAGTGTTTCTCCAGTGGTGTGAGGATGTGGAGGGGTGGCAGGAGAGGAGAGGGTTCCTTAAGGAATTCTGGGACTAGGGTTTCCTTGATAAAAGATTGCTCCACCCCTAAGTCGAAGAGGGTGTACCTCTCCTTCCTGAATACTCGTATGAAATCTAGGTGGGAGTTAATGGAACTTTTAAGAGAACGTATTTTATTAAATTGAAAGGGGACTATAAGACTCCAAACTATAGACTTGATTTATGAGGAGGATTGGGACGTACCAGCCACCATGCTAGGGTTCTTCTGAGCTTCTTCATGGGTCAGGTTGTAGACCCAGGCTAGGACTCTAGTGGGTGCTTCCCTCCCTCCGTTTGGTTCCTTCTAGATTCCGGGCAGTGGGGGTAGAAGATTCCTCGGAGCGTTGTCCTATGTTCTTGGGCAATTTCAGATGAAGTGCCCGGATTGTCCGCATCTGTAACATATAACACACGCCCCATCATGGTTTCTCTAGCACCGGGGGCAGTAGGGGCTTCTACTTGGAGGGGTTGTATGTACCTCCCTCTAGCTGCGATGGCCCTCCTCCCTTCATGGGAACCTTGGTCGGTTCCCCCATCATTGTTGGCCCTGTTCTCTCAAGCCTCCTCTGTTGCTCTGCCCACTATCCTCCCTCCGCCCACATAGCTCCATCCTGCGGCGCCTGGTTTGGACCTACCGCTCGCACTCATGCACCATGCTGATGATGGCAGCTAGGTCGGTGGGGCATCCCAAAACCCCCATCTAGTCTTTTATATCCATATTGAGACCGTCGATGTATTTCTAGTAGAGGTTTACCAGTCCTACCAAGTATGGGGCGAAGGGTCATAATTCATTAAATTTGGTCTCATATTCTAAGACCATGCATGCTCCCAAGTGGAGCTAGAAAAATCCCACCTTCTTCTCATTGATTAGGTGGGGAGCTAGGTACTCTTCCGTGTACCTTCTTTCAAATTCTTCTCGGTATGTGTGGTTAGGAAGAGGCTCACTCCTTACATTATCACACAACTACTTTGCGCTGGACTCCAAGAAGAATTCTACCAACATAACCATTTCCTCGGGGGGGAGGGGTATCCTGATGATCCCCATGAACTTTTTGAGGCTCACCAACCAGTTCATGGTGGCCCAGGCCTCTTTCTCTTCGTGGAACAGTTTACACCCCAGTTGTTGAAGTGTCTTCAGGTACCTGGGGATATCGAAGAGGGGTGGGATAGGTGCGGAAGGGGGTTGGGATAGAACCTCTTCTTGGTGGGTCTGGAACTAAGAGTCTAGGTGGGGCTTGTCACTGAGGTGGGGTTTGTCACTGAGGTGGGGTTCCCCAAACACCCTTGTGAACTCCTCATACACCCTCTGGTGTTCAGAGCTAATGCCTTGCAGGGCTGACGGTGCTCCCTGGAATTCTACCTCTGGGAGAGGGTTTCCAGTGGAATCAATGGTTTCTGGCCTCATTCTCCTGACTCCTCTCTTGGGTGCCATAGCTGGGGTAAAATTTTCTTTGATTAGTATTTATGTTATAAAGTCTTGATAATGTATTTGGGAAAACACAGGCTCTGATACCACCAAAGTTGTCACGCCTCCACCCAATTTGGTGGAGGCCTTGTGATGAACCCACCACTCTCGCAAACCTCCAAGAGGGATTCCTCCAGAATATCAAAGAGAGTCGAGCGTAATACCTGTCAAATTTTCCCTAGACAACATTAAACAAAACTAAAATGGTAAATTCTTATACTTGTGATATGTTTTGGAGAGGGAGAGGCTGACGTAGTCACATTCCATCCTGAAAATGTTTAGAGGGAGGGGGTGAGTTTGTCAACACAGTGAGTGAGGGGAAATCTTTTAGAAAACGTCTAATTCAGCATTTTTAAATGTTTAACATTTCATTAGTGGTTTCTTTCCAAATTTTTCTATTCACATGATCAACAACCGCCTTTCTATCATAAGAGGGATTGCACGTTCACAGAACGGTCCCCGACTATTCCACTTGTGGATCAGAGCTCCTTTACCGTACACCCTAATAGAGGTGCACTGCCTCTACCCGGAGTTTGAGTGGACATCAGTAGTCTGACCCTCAAACAGTGATCACTTCACCATGTCCACTTTGTGGGACGAGACCTCCTTTCCCCTGCTGCATCGATCTCCGCGCGCAAGGAGCTTCTCGAGCTTCACGACCTACTGGATGACATGTCACCCTTATGCACCCTAGGTCGTATAGCACTCCTTGGACTCCATTACTACCTCATGCCAAGTGTCCAAATGGTCTAAATCTCACAGTACATGCACAATCAATAGTCTTTTAAATTATAACCATTATATTTGGCCCTCCAGCGCAACGGTCTGTTGGCTTGGCTTCTGCCCACACGTACTAGCCCAGCAGGTTCAACAACTCAGACTTGGCTCGGCATGTATCACACACAATTTCTTGTTAATAGGATCTTTTAGCATTACTCACAACATGCTAGTTTTGGACGGGTCCACACCCGTGTCCATCGGCCTTGGGCCGACTTGTATACCGAGCCTAAGCTCATAATTATAGCCCAAATATTTTAAGTAGAGTCACCCAGTCACAAGAGGCTAATTCTAAGAAAATCATTTTCAAAGGAACCATCATTCCAACCGGAATGGACATTATAGTAATTCCCACTCACCTGGTAATCTCGGCGGGGCCATCCTGACGGAGTTTGGCTTCATGATGTTCATCCTAAAGTCAGCGCTCGAGTAGTCTGCTTCTACATGGGACTGGACTAAGGGACTGCAACGTTTTGAGCATTTGCATATAGACCCTTATATTTTGCCTTAATTGCAATTTGGTACCTAAGTTTTGTGCTTTTACCTTTAAGTCCTTGTTTGTCCCCTTCTTTTCAATTAAGCCCCTAGGATTTCCAATTATCCTTATTAGGTCCTTAGTTTTATCAAAATTGTCCATAGGCCCTTCAATTTTTCAAAATTGTCATTTTGTGCCCAAATTTTCCAAAATTACAATTTGACCCTAAACTTCTCAAACTTTACAAATCAGTCCTCCATTTTATCCAATTTGCCCTCAATTTGGAGGGAATTTCATGAAAAATGCCCTTAATTTTATCAAATTGCCATTCGGCCCCTAATTTTTGAAAAATCCCCAATTCGCCCAAATTTCTCAAAATTTGCATTTTGGCTCCTGAATCTCAATTTTATCCAATTGACCATCAAAACATGGTTAATTGTCCCCATTCATGATTAGGATCACTACCATGATATTTTCTTCGTCATTTTAAGCCCTGAACCACTTCATTTGGCTAGGAAATGAGCTCAAATGGAGCTTCGTCGGAAAATACAATCTAGAGAGAGAAAGCTTCGATATCTTACCAGTAGAGTTCTGGTGACCGAATCTTTGGCTACCACTGCATTGCTCTCATCATGGGGATCCTCCCTAGATCAAACCATGACTCAATTGAAGACTTGAGCAATGTGAATTTTAGTATTAAAGTTTTTGCGAAACTTGGCCTTAAATAGTATTTTTCAGTAAAGGGCAGCAGAGGGATCTTACCTTCTTAGCTCGAGGGAAGGTCGGGACACCTCCAAGTGGTGTGTAGGGGGTCTAGTTTCTCCGCAATTGGTTGTGGGAAGGTTCGAAGTGGCTGTAGGGGGTTAGGCAGTTTTCTGGCCGAAGAGTGGCGCTACTGTTCGTGCTTCCTCGTTCCTCCTCGGTGGCTCTCAAGCTGAACAGAGGTATGGCTAGGTAGATGAGTTCCTTCTGATTCTAAAGACACCCAATATGGCATCGGAGACTAAGAAAAGTCTTGTCGTCGGAGCTCTGGTTTGATGTTCATCAAAAACTTGCATACTTCTTCTTCTTCACTCGATTATGGGATGTTGTGAATGAATGGCGAGGTGCTCTTTATATAGGGAGATTAGCAACTGTTCAAGCTACCCACAAGGGTAAGACTCTGCCTCCGACTAAGCCGTCGGTGACCTGACCAGAGAGTTTTTTGAGTTGTCAGAGACTCCATCTTTTCCAGCCTCTCTCTCTCATCTTTTCTCTCTGTCAATGGCTGAAGGTTAAAAACAATGGCATGGTGAATGTGCCACATGTCGCCCTATGATTGGCTGATTTTTCTGACGTGAAGGTCTAGCTCAGCAGCCGCATCAGCCGTTGACCCATTGATCGGACATGTGGCAACCTCTCATTGGCTGCTCGTGTCTACGTAGCATGCTGATGGGTTGTCTGCTAACCATTGACTGGACACATGGTAGCCTCTCATTGGCTACCATGTTTGTGTGGCTATTGACGGGGCACCGTTGAATGTTGACTAGTCTCATCTGCTAATCGGTTGGACCATTGACCGGTCCGGTCTGACCAGGTTCACTGTTCCAAATTCAAAAATCGGCCGGTTCATAACCAATTCATCCGGTTTTCTGAAATTCAAAATTTTATAAATTTGTCTAAATTTATTTTCTATTTAATGGTGGCCTCAATTTCCAAAATTAGCATTTTTAAACCACTTAGAAAAATGAATTATTGAACCGGTTTAGTTCGGTTCGGGTCTAATTCACCCCGAACCAGTCCGATTCTCTTCTCAATTCCATTTCCTGGTTCTTCCCCACAATTTTTGGTCACTTGGGATTTTCCAATTTCCCACGTTAACCGTTCTTTTTCATTTTTTGTTCATTAATTGGATCAGTTCTTTACAAGTAAATCTCTTCCGGTTCTTTTTTCGATTTTCCTTGGTCCCAAAGGATGGGTCTTATAAAGTGATTTTTGGATGTGAGGGTCGAGCGCCTCAGGCATCATTCAGACTCGAGGTAGAAGTGGCCGAACTTCTATCAGGGTGGACAGAAAAGTCGCGCTGATCCCCAAGTGGATACAGTTTGGGACTGCCCTATGAATGTTTGTACCCTTTATGAAAAAGGGCGTGTGTATGTTTGCTAAACACCTCCCGAGCAAGGGGAAGTGTTAAAAAGAGCTAAACACACATAACAGTAAAGAATATTGGAAAATGATGAAATGCTTTGAAGAATAATTTAATAAACTTTATTTTGAAAACTCACTCCCAACACCCCCTCCTTTTTTCCCTTTTTCAGGAAAAAGGAGACCAAATTTAGAGAGTTCATGAAGATGAACCCTAAATTAGGTACGCTTAAAGTTCTTTTAAGCTTTTCTTTAGTTTTGAGTAATGTTATTCTAGGGAACAAGTTCAGAAATTTCACCCGACTCCTCTTGGTCTTGAGAAGGGGTGACACTTCTTAAACTAAAGGGAGTGGCGGGTTGCTCACGGGGATCTGATCGAGCTGGGTCGGGGCGTGACACTAGTCATGAGATATCTATAACCCCAAAAGTGGGGATTGCTAAAGCAAGTGCCTATATTGGACGAAGACTGAAAGGTCATAAAGGAATCTCACTTTTGATTAAGATGTGGAACAACGTCTAGGAATAATAAACCATGATACGAGGTACGGATAACAGGGTGCAAAGTGAGACATTAACGTGATGTATTATGATGGCGACAAAGCCTTTGTGGGTGGTTAAGTGTATGAGATTTATCAAAACATTCCATGTCATTATGGAATAAAATGTGGAATGGGAACCTAGGACCTTGAGTGTAAACCCTGCCTCTTAAAAATAAGAAAATCGAGGAAAGAACTGGTAAACTCAAGAGAGAAAACCGAATCGGTTCATGAAGCTTAACCGATAGAGAAAGGGTAAAATGAGAAATTTACAAATACCGAGTGACCTAAAGAGTCATAGAAATCCTAGAAAAGAATTTTGGGATAAATTGGAAGAGAAAACCAAACTAGTTCAAGTGAACTAAACCTGAACTGGATTGAACCGGTTGGTAAATTTATTTTACTAGTTGGCTTAAAATATTCAAATTGGAGAATTGAAGCAACTATTGGAAAGAGAATGAATTTAGATGAGTTTAGAAATTTTTAATTTTGAGAAAAATGATCGAATCGGGCTTGAACCGGCCGGATTAGGCATTGAATCCAATCGGATCGGTCCGGTCTGGTTCGCAATAGTGTCGTCTTCTTCCTTTAGATGATGACACTGTTCATTCAATACATGAACAGACAGCAACAATGAAGAGAAAATGCCTCTGTTCAAGGCGTTTTAGGTCATGAATGAGCTTGACCAAGATGCTAAATGGTCAGGCAGAGATTCCCCGAGCTCCCTATATAAAGTGCTCCTCTCCTTCATCCTTCTCACACCTATAATCTCTATTCTCTCTCAAGTGCTCCATCTTCCAGTGAAGCTCAAACCAAAGCTTCGACATTGGTGTTTTTCTGAGCCTCAATAAGCAAGGTTGGGTTCGTTAGATTTCGGGGAAAGTCAGCTACCTGACAACAACTTTTGTTTGACCCGAGGACCATCGAAGAAGTGTCAATGGAGTCAAACAGTGAAGCAACTCCGAAGGTCCGAAGCTGTCCTATTTTGGCCAAGCTGAAATTAGCCAAATTCAGCCCTCCTCCGGCCTAACCAAGCCCTCCCGACACTCCCACGGCCCTTACACGACCGCAATAGAACTGAAAGGTAAGCCAATTCGGCCCCCCCCCCTGTCATTTTCAGTTGGCATTAGAGAGAGAAACTACAAAACTTCACTGACAAAATTCTCCCACAATTCGATATGAATTGTATCAATTCTTGATACTAAAAGAAACTTCAAGATGAGAGCTACCTGTCCAGATAGAAAGCTTGGGTTGTCGCACCTTCAACGGTAAGCTTTCGAAGCTTTCTCTCTCTACGCACCATTTTCCGACGAAGCTTCGTTTGAGCTTGTTTCAGCCTCAATTCATGTGATTCAAAGCTCAAGTGAATCATATGGAAGTGTAGGAACTAATTTACACCTCTAATTGAAGAAATTAACCCCAATTGAATTGTCAATTTAATAAAATAATATTCGGTAAGTTTAAAAGGGGGAATTGGGGGAAAATTTTGGGGGAAATTTGAGAATTTCCTAAAATTGAGGAACTTCTTTGAAATTTCCCAAAATTGAGGGCCAATTGGCAATGAAAAAGATGTTGGAGGACCAATTGGTCAATTTTTGGAAATAATTGGGGTCAAATTGCCATTTTTGGAAAGTAGGGAAAATGGTAATTTTTGAAAAATTGGGGACCAAATTGGAAATTTGGAAAACTTGAACCCCTTAAACAATTTTGAGTAAATTGAGGACCCAAAGTGAATTTTTGGAAGTTTCAAGACTTAATTTGGGGAAATGTTAGCACTAGGGACCTAAAGTCAAGAAAAATGAACTTTAGGGACCTAAGTTTAATTAACTAATAATTTTGAGCCTAGTCGCTCATATGGGAGAAATGAATGCTATTATGCCAAATCATAGAGGAATATGAGAGACCGGAACACTAGTAAGGATAAGCTAGTTGGAAATGGAAACCGACTAGAGAGTGATACACTTTAGTTATTGGGTGAGTGGGCTTATACACATCATACCCGGTTGGGATGATGAGCATTTTAGAAAAGAAAAACCACATATAAGTGGAATTTGGACATCATACTCAGTTGAGGTGATGGGCAAACGAAGTTAAAACCTACTTAACAGTTGTAAGTAGAGGAAATCATACTCAGTTGGTATGATGGACTTCCTTGAAGGAAGGAGAAACCTACTTGACAGTTGTAAGCGGAGATATCATCACACCTAGTTGGTGTGATAAAGTGCAAATGTGTTTTGTCATATGTGTTCTCCCCTGACTTGTCTGCCAATACTTAAACTTTTTGGGAGACCTTCTTGATGGGAGCTAGAACAGCTCTGATAGGCCAGAGGCCTCGGTTTTGAACTTGTGGGGCTAAAATGCTCGATTTTAGAAAATCACGTACAGTAGGCCCAAGGCCAATGGGCACGAGCAGGAGATCGTAAACAAATATGAGATATGAAAGCCATGAAAACTCTTAATGAAATGCATATGTGATTTCGCCATGGTACCAAGAGAAGACCAGCATACTCAATAGACTGGTGGCAGTGAGTCAGGACCAAGTCGACAGACCGACCTAGACAAATAATTGCAGGTTGGGTTAAGGGTCGGTGCCATTGGAACAGTGGCACCAAAGATAAATGGCTATGTGAAAACTGTTGTTTGTGCATGCACTTGAGGTTCATTACCATTAAGACCCCCAAGAGGGGTAGTGATGCATACTAAAGGTTATTGGACAACATGGTGGAGATAAGTGTAGTTTGTAGTGCCAATAGTCGGGAAGCTCGACGTAGCTTCTTGCGCATGAGACCGAGGTGGGGTCGGGATGTGGTCTTTATCCTCATACAGACACGGAGTTGATTTTGGGTCTAAGGGTTGGATGTCACGAGCATCCACTCAGACCCAGTGTAGAAGTGGACGGGCTTCTATCTTGGTAGCCGGTAAAGACACTCTAAGCCACAAGTGGGTGCAGTGGATGGGCTGCCCTACAAATGTGTCTTCCCTTCCTGATGAAGGGTGTGTGTTGTTTGCTAATACACCTAATGTCGAATTAAGAAAAAAAAACGGTTTTAAGAACTGAATTTTGAGGAGAATCTCTTTTGAAAGAAAACAACAACGTTGGCACACTTAATCAAAAACTATATGTTTGAAAATTTACTCCCAACCCCCACTCATTGAGTTATAGAAACTCACCCCTCTCTTATATCCCTTTTCAGGAGTAGAGACAACATGACTAAAGAAAACACATGGATCTACCCTTTGTCATGTATGCTTAAAAGTTATTTTAAGCTTGCATTTTTATTGATTTATGTTATTCCAAGGAACAAGGTTTTAAATTAAGTCTAGCTCTTCTTGATTAAAGAGGGGGGAAACCCTTCTTAAACCAAGGGAGCGACGGGTTGATCATGGGGATCCGACCAAACCATGTCGGGGCGTGACATTGAGAATCTAAGAGCATTTCTATGTATCATTGGAAATGAAATGACACTCATGTACCATTAATGACCAAATCATTAATGTTATTGAGGTATTCACCCAGGGCAATACGTGTAAAATGTGACATTGCATTATGAAAGTCTAAAATGAACAAGTTATGATTATGGTAACAAAGGTGGTCATAGTTCAAATTAAAAAAAAATGTAAGAAGTGTGAAGTGTCCCGTAAATCTAGAAAAAAAAATAGAATGGACAATGGTAACCATAACGACTTGAAATCCATATTGTTAGAAAGGGATGTAAGGTACCATCCTAGAAATCGGTGTACTACTAAAATAATTTAGATAGAGCTCTGTGAACAAGTAAGAAATATTATTTCTTAAACCTTGAAAAGGGTTAATAAGGGGATGATGCCTCAAGTGGCACAACTTGAGTGGAAACTCTATAAGTACACAATAAGTTAAGGTACAAGAGTCATGAAATGAGGAAATGAGACAAAACTCCACATGGATGGATGGGCCATGATAAGGAAAGAGGTGCTAGAAGTTGTCCTCAAATTTTTAAATTGTCTTTATGCAAACGGGACATCAGCAAGTGATAGGTTCATTGAAAAACTCTACATAAGGATGAGTACTATGAAATAATGATGAGTGTCTTTGTATTAAAACTGGTAGATAAGGATACCATTGAGACAACACCTATGATAGATCTCATGGCATCTAAGACTTGAGAATCAAAGAAAACAGAAATAGAATCACCCTTTTGTGATAAGAAACGTGCCACTATAACTAGGAAATTAAAAGAAAAGGTACTTAAGTATTATAATGAATTTAGATGATTAAATAGAGACCAAAAGAGGATTTGGATTACTATACCATGATAGGACATATATGTCAAAGGAGACAAGGTCATATATCTTGACCTTGAAACTTGTTATGGTCATTATAATCCATGAGGTAGATTAGACCCTAAGGAAAAATAAGAAAGGTACAAATTTTGAGTACAACAAATGAAAGGAATTGAGTGGGTAAAAGAGAAGGTCTTGGAAAAGATCATTGTCACTCTTTCATCTGTGTTGCGCAAGGCCAACACAAGCAGATAAGATTCATTAGAGGATTAAGCTTCTTAGTGTTGGCACGACGGTATAAACTCTTACAATGAGACACATTAGAGTGAGTTATACCCATAAACACGTGATCTCAAATAAACACTTTTGGAATAAGTGTAGTAACTTGACTTGTAGAAGTATTGAGATGTGTGTTTATGACGCATATCACAAGAAAAGGGGAAAAATACCGATAATGGCTAAGTACATAATAGTACTTATGATGATTGAATGAGCAATTATCTCTCATTCTATCACCAAATGGAGTGATCATGGAGTCAAAATGTCATTTATGGACTCCTCTTGAGTTTTGTGACTAAGTCTCGACTTGTTAGTGGTTGGAAAATTTGTACAAAGTTTGGTTTTGCTAACCCAATTATAAGATAAGATTTTTATATGTTGCCAACAGCATTGTGGGGCCAAATTTGACCACCTCTGGCCACCACTCATGAGGCCACCAGTGCCAAAGTGACTACTACCCCTCCACCCCCCCCCCCCCCCCCCTCTAACTCTCCATAGCATGGGTCATCCATTAGTAAGGTGAAAATCGGCCACAAAGAACCGATTTCCACCAGTAGATCTCTCGGGTTGTGCCCAAATCGTAGCAAGTTGACAATCAAATTCTCCCAACTTCGTTAACCTCTTGGCCAACCACCACCACAAAATATTTCACCTAGAGATTTGCTACAAAATGCCTAAGCTCCAACCACCTCTTCGGCCACCTCCGATGAGAATTTCTAACAATTCTCTCAATAGCTCTATTTCACTCAGTTTTGGAAAATGGTCAAATTTGGTCGTGTTTGACCGAGGTAAGACTCTCCACTCCATCCAAGAGCCATTAGGAATATAATGATATAATTTGGGAGTGAATTTTTAATTTAGAAGTTTATTTGATTAAGTTTTAAAGTTTAGGGATGAAAATGCAATTATGGAAAGTTTGATATATCTAGAAAAAAACCATAGTCACATGCTAGGATTATGTGAATAAAGGTTGTGTGTCCGTGATTACAAATACGGGTTGTGTGTCCGAGATTGATTTTCTAATATATAGTTGGTTGAATGTAAGACCAAACTCCTCGTGATTAAATTCGAACATGCTTATTACTTGCTATGTTATATGCATGCATCTTTGATAGTGAGTTGGTTAGTTTGAGGACCAGATTCTATGATAAGTGAACATGCTTGTTGTTTAATTGTGTGTGTGTGTCCTGGTATAAGAACATACCTTTAAAAGAATATGGAATCATGCCATGAGTTAAGCATGAAGCTTATAATTATGGAAATTGAATTAGATGCAAATCCAAAGTGAATTTAATCTAGGGGCATGTAACCTCATATATCGTAAATAGTTGGGTTGACTAGAAGAGAATCGGACCCCAAGAAAATCAGAGTATACTATACTTTGAATGATTTTGGGAATTAGTATATATATACCTTGATTGTGATTTTGTGGACGGGATGGGGTCCAAGTGTACCCAAGTGCATGGATGGCGGGTAACGTCGGTGAATGTATACATGTGGTGGGGATCACCAGTGTATACACATGTATTTGCATGGACGACAAGGAATGCAAGACATAACCATACTTATTGCATGGATGGCGGGGAATGCTAGTATGCTGATGGTTTGGTCACAATCTTGACATTCATATGATTGCACAGACTTTTATTGTACCGATTGAGTGTGGGTACATGGCTCACATGCACTCATATAACCGATTGCAAGCCAGTAGGATTCGGGTCATGGTGTTTCCATGTTGTTTGTGGTAATAAATTCCTATAATTTGTTCATAATATGATTTGGGGAGCGAGAACTCTACCTGACGTATTTATATATACTAATGAGGGAAGCCCAAGGCATGATTACTAAGAGTTGAGTAAAAATTATGAAAGTAACAGAATTTGTCAAAGAATGAATTATAATCTCCATGTGTAGATTTTTTGTGAAGTCTGAATTCGTAAGCCATGTAGTCGCCTGACATCAGTACTTCATTCAATGAGTTGTGAGCTCACTCACTTCCCTAAATAATTACAAGTGAAAGTTACAATTTTGTGAGGCACAATTTGGGACATCACCTACATAACAAGCATAGCTTGAGGCAGATCTCAAAGGTTTTTAATTTATTGCTTATCGGTAGCTATATTCCTAGGTTATTTGTATAGCATTTTGGGCACACTATTTATTAAAAAACTTTAAATTTCTACTGAAATTCGAGGTAGCCTTATTTATTTTATTCTAAGTCTTAGTCCTTCTGGATTTACTTTGGTGCGGGTACCAACCATTTTAATATCAAAGGGACTAGCGAGTTGCATGGCACCGCAGACCATGAATCGGATCAAGGTGTGACACGCTCTATTTGCCCACTGAGTCCAATCATACACTTATGTTGCTACCCTCACTGTATTTAGGTGTTACTAGGATTCATCACTCTTTATGTCTTTACCATCCAACCATATCTAATATATCTTATATTAAACAAGTACTTTGTTCCTTTTCATAGTAAGTTACCATATTTTCAACGTTTTCACCTTATAGTTTTCTTATATATATGAGTGTGAATCACTTGCTTGCTTAATTAAGGAATAACGTACCTTAGTTAAGGTCTTGAGTCGCACCCATTGTTTCCTTCACGTCCATACTGACTTCTTACTAAGTTAGGTTGTATTACTCTCTCTATGATACCCTTATTAGTCTGGATCACTTATACGCACTATCATTTAGACTTCTACCTTGAACCTTATTCATGTTCTAGTAGAAACTTAGCCATATCAACCATCTTGGTCACCAACTTTCCTAGGATACTCATGCGTCTTTCAAGTTTCTTGAGTCATTCATTATCCTGATTGCATCCTCCTATTATATGAATGATTCATAACCTAAATCTAACTACAAACTTCATGTACTTAAGTACATTGAAGTAGTGTCCATCCTAATCCCATAACGGGGTGTTCTGAGAGGCAACATGCACTCTTAGCATCTCTTCTTGATAGTTTTCACTATATCAACATATTATTTTTCATCCATTAGGGGTATATCTTAGATTTCATATATAGTTGAGATATATTATTAATTTTTGGTTTCCTTAAACAATAACTCCTTTCTCACAGTATCTACAACTTATCTTTATTCCTTGCTCCTCGAGCCATGTGGCCCACCGATTCTACGATGTGACCCATCGGGATATCTGACTAACTGTTTGTTGGTTATCTCATGGTACTCCCTTACAACAATTTATAAGATTTTTAACTCTATTTCATTTGTGTTATTGGGTACTTCCTCCCTTAAAAATGTTTTATGTTATAAAAGAAGGCATTATAATTATTATTCACATCTTTCAATCCACCCCAAATTATTTCATTCTCAAAAATCATGTTTTGAAAATGTGGGCTCTAATACCACTAAAAGTTACCATGCTCCGACCCGATTCACGACAAGTAGTCCCATGCAACCCATCAATCCCCTCAATGTTACAATGGTGTGTACCATTACTAAGGTAAAATCAGAGGGACTAAGTGTAAACCCCGAAAAATCAAACCAATTCACAAACCCGATCAATTGGGACCGGGCAATTTGGAAATTTACAACTCTCGGGTGATCCAAATAGTTCATAAAACCCTAGAAAAGAACCATATGACAAATTGGAAGAGAAAATCAAGACCGGTTTAGATGAACCGGATCCAACTAGATTGAACTAGTTTATGAACCGAATCGGTTCATGAACCGGAACCGATAGGGGAAGGGAAAACCGGGAAATTTATGGATCCCGAGTGACCCAAAGAGTCCCAAAAGTCATGGAAATGGACTTGAGAATGAATTGGAGATGAAAACCAAATCGATTCAGGTAAACCGGATCCGAACTGGATTGAATCGGTTGAACCACCTATTGAACCGGATTCTAAATTCATTCTTCTAGGTGGCTTAAAAAATTCAAATTTGATATTTGAGGCCAACATTAGATAGAAAATGAATTTAGATAAATTTAAAAAATTTTAGATTTGAAAATTTTGGTCGAATGGGGGGTGAATTGGCTAATTTAAGCTTTGAACCCGGTTTAGAGCAATTCGGTCCAGTTCGGAACAGTATTGTCTTATTCCTTCAAATAACAGCACTGTTCACTCGCTGGAAAATTGTGCAACACCGGCGAAGCTAAAAAGTCTCCAGTCAAGGAGTTTTAGACAATGAATGACCACCATTAAGGTGCCAATCGGATGACCAAGAAGTCCCCGAGCTTACTATACAAAGACCCTCTCCCCATTCATCCTCTCCACACTTGAAAACACCATTCTCTCTCAACTGCTCCATTTTTCGGTGAAGCTCAAACTAGAGCTCCGCTTTGGACAATTTTTTTTTAGCCAAACATGGCGAGGTCAGGTTCTTTAGAAGCGGGGAGAAGTCAACTACACGTCTGTAGTCTCCGTTTGCTCCAAGGGTCGCTAGAGAAGCGCTAGCGTGATGGAATAGTGATGCAGCTCCAGGTGATTGAAGCTGCTCTGTTTCAGTCGAGTTGAAATCGGCCATTTTAAGCCCTCCATAGGCTAAACCAAGCCCTCCCAATACATTCACTGCCCTCCTACAGATGAATTAAAGCATAAAGGTAAGCCAATTCAGCTCCCCTCTACATTTTCTGACCGGTGCTAGAGAGAGAACCAACAAAAGTTTGATGATAAAATTCTCATCTAATTTGGTATCAATTGATGCAATTATTGATTCTAGGATGAACCTCAAGACGAGAGCTATCTGCCTAGATCGAAAGCTTGAACTGTCATGCCCCTGACGGTGAGTAATTGAAGCTTTCTCTCTCTATAGTCAATTTTTCGACAAAGCTCTATTTGAGCTTGTTCCGACATCAAAACTTGTGATTCAAAGTGCTATTAAATCATATGAAGATGTAGGAACTCAATTTTAACTTTAATTTCAACAATTAGAATTGTTTAAGCAGTCAATTTGATGAAATCAAATTCGACTGTGTTAGAAAGTTGAAATTGGAGGAAATTCTGAGGAAAATTGGGGATTTTCAAAAATTCAAGGGACCAATATGCAATGTTGTAAAATTGAGGGTCAATTGGGCATGATAAGAATGTTAGAGGGCTAATTGAGCAATTTTAGAATTTTTGGGGTGAAACTTACTATTTTTGTAAAGGAAGAACAAAATGGTAATTTTAGAAAAGTTGGGGGACCAAATTGGAAATTTGGGAAATTAAACCCCTTTTTGTGAATTTGAATAAAAGATCCTAAGATAAATTTTAAAATTTTCGGGACTTAATTTGAGGGAAAATAGGCATTTAGGGACCAAATTGCAAATAAATAAAAAAATTTGGTTTTCTCATTCATTTGGAATGAATTACGTATTTACAAAATACCGTCTTAATTCATCCTATTTCATCAGATGAAGGCTATTAGGCCGAATGATAATGAACAAGGATGTTCATATCTTGTAGGCATACAAAGTACCAGGAACACCAACAAGGACAAGCTCGCGTGAATACAAAGAAATGGTCGAGTGGAATTCATTGCATCAACGAGTGAGTGGCATTTTTATATCATATCCGGTTGGGTTTATAAGCACCTCGAAATGAAAACCCACTACTTAGTGGTATTTTAAACATCACAACTTAAAGGAGTGATGTGAAAATAATGCAGAAAAACTACTTACTGGTTGTAAGTAGATCATACCCGGTTGGTTTGATGAAACTTTCTCAGAGGAAGTGGAAAACCGTTTATCAGTTATGAGCAGAGATATCCTCATACTCAGTTAGTATGATAGATAGTTAAAAATATATTTTTGTCGAAAGTGTTCTCCCCTGACTGTGTGCCACTACTTAAATAATTTAGGAGACCTTTTTTATGGGAGCTCGAATGGCTCTGTTAGGCCAGAGGCCTCGGTATTGGAACTTAGGGGCTAATATGCACGATTTTGAAAATCTCAAACAGTGGGTCATAGGCCAATTGGCACGAGCAGGAGCTCGTAAACAAACATGAGATATATGCCATGAAACTTTAAATAAATGAATTGTTTGGGCATGGTACCAAAACAGGACTGACATACTCAGTCAGCTAGCAGCAGTGCGACATGACAGGTCGACGGACTAGTCAAGACGAACTACTGCAGGTTGAGTTGAGGGTCGGAGCCATTGAACCAGTGGCACCACAAATTATATGGCATGATGTGAAAATATTGATTGTGCATGCACTGTGTGTACGGGACATTCAAGATGCCCAAGAGAGGTAGTGATGTGTCCTAGGGCCCTAGACGACCTGGTGGGTATAAGGGCAGTTCATCGAACTAGGCGACCTTGTGAAGCTTGATGTAGCTTTAAGTGTATGAGACCAAGTAGGGGTCGAGATGAGATCTCTATCCTCATACGAACATGGATAATTGATTTAGGGATTAAGGGTCGGATGTCACGTACATCCACTCATTCTCAGGGTAGAAGTGGACGTGTTTCTATTTAGGTTGCTGGTAAAGTCGCTCTAATGCCACAAGTGGGTTCAGTGGATGGGTTGGCCTATGATTGTGTGATTGACCTTCATGATAAAGGATGTGTGTTGGGTGATAACACACCATGATTAATAAGAAATAGTGATAAAAACTGAAAACTAAAAGGAAAGGATTTTTTTAAAGGAATTAAGGAGTCGAGCATACTCCAAATAGATCATTTTAAAAATTAAAACTTTGAAAACCCATTCACTAAGTCGTTGTACTCACCCCCTCCCTCATATTACTTTTCAGGAAATCTTGGAAAGCCTACCCTCACTGACCACCAACTAATACGCCTATGAGACAGGTACGTTTAATTTAAAAATCTTGTGCAGTTTTGATTTATGTTATTCTGAGAAAGGTACGGTTTATAACCAGGGAAAACCCTTAAATAAATCGGGAGAGTGGCGGGTTGATCATGGGGATCTGACCAAACCGGGTTGGGGCATGACACTAAGGCTTAGAAGAAAGAGGCTACCTCGAATTTCAACAAAAACTTAAACTTTTCTCTAATATATAGTGAACACAAAAAGTTTATACAATACCTTAGGAATTTATAACAAATGATCAGAATAACTTAAAAACCTTTGTACACAAATCTTGAGATTCGTACCTTAAGTCTCATAAATTTTGTAGGTCACATCCCGACTTGTACCACAAGGAACTTGGTTTTCACATGTAAGTTTTTTTGGGAGGTGGGTGACCTCACAACTCAAGTGAATGACGTATTGATGTCAAACTACTACGTCTTACGGCTTCAGTCTTCACATAAAAATCTACACATGAAAATTTATTCATGATTTCATAATTTTAGTAACTCCAAGTTTTGCCCAACCCTCGAGACACATGTCTCGGGCCTCCCATAACCGTAATTAGAATTACGTTGACTTGAGTTCTCCCCCTCCCCCCCCCCCCCCCCCCCCAAAAAAAAAATCACATCAATAATAACATGATATAGACACAATAGCATATATTAGCATCTCATGGCCCAAGTAATGCCCGAAAGTCATGCCATAATTCTGATATAGTAATATGAGAGTGTGTGAGTCATGTGAACTCTACACAACTAACATCCTCAAGTATGTTCTTTCATTTGGGTGTTCTCATCTTGAGGTCATAAAATTTTCCCACCTAACACCCTCTCATGCCTTTGTACACATACGATTAAAATTTTTCCAAGTTTATCATTGTAGTGGTGTACTCACTAGGACCATACGTGTGCATCATCTGGGGGTACCGAGTAATGTGGAAGTATAAACCCCTTATCTATCACTTTAAATATACCCTAGGCGTCGACACTACCACGATATATGTTATGTCGATGCCCCAAACATCCAACAGTATATATACATATATTAAAGGACACACATATGAATAATACTTATACTCTTTTCTTATTATCATAGAGTGCGCTCCTCAATCCGACCAATTTAATATCACGTATGCATGCACAATAGTCAGCAAGTAACATGTGTATTCAATCATAATCACAAAGAGTTGGCCCTTAATTCCAACAACTCAATATGTCAGATATATGCATAACCACATAAAGCAACATGTGTGTTCATAATCTTAAACACAAGAATCTTGGTCCATAACTTGACCATCTCCTTATCAAAGAATCAATATCAGACATAAAGCCCTATCTCACATAATCCTAGCATGTAACTATGGTTTCTCATAGGTAAATTAGGTTGTAAAATGATTAAAAACCAAAGGTTTGAGGAAATGGGTAATCCCTAAGAATACTCTCAAAAGACCTATAACGACCATGAATTGAGGGGCGAAAAACGCCCAAGTGAAAAATTACCCTAAATTGGGATTAAATGGATTTAAGGGAAAAGGACACTAATTTTTAGAAGGATCTAAACAACTCATAAAAGTTAATATCTTGAGCCTAATCAAGAGAGAATGGGAATAAGGATTTTAAAAAATGGATTGGGTCAAGAATCGGTCGAATCGGAGGTGAATTGACCTAGAAATGGTCGAAATCGATCAAACTAGCTTAGAGCAATAAAACCCCCTAATTTTTAGAAAGGGCTAAACAAATTACAATGGGGTGGTTCTTGAATCTATTCAATAGAAAATTGGACAAGGATTTTTTAGGTATTTTTATTAGTCCAAGAACTGATAGGAAAAGTGGTGAATCGACCAAGAAAGCGTCGAGTCGATCGAGACATTTGTTGAAACCTAGTTCGTTACAATGCAAACTGATTAGCGCATCACACGCATGGGGCACGCGGTGCAGAGATGTTTGATATAAATGTGCGCATGTGTCGTATTCCCCACCTGACGTCCAACATGAATGAGGCTAAAAAATCTAATTTTGCCTAACAAAAGACCCAAAACCAAATGCTTGGAAATTTATTCATTCACAGAGTCTCGTGATATGGAATGATGCATGGAGACTATGGATAGATAGGCACACAAGTCTAGAATCCATCCATATAAAGCTTGGATGTCCCCTTATTGGGTTTTGATTAGAATTCTCTCTAAAATTTGAAAAGCTCCAATTTGTGGTGAGATTACTTGTAGAGATTATCGTGTCTTCGTTCAATCACCAAACTTGGTGTTATTGGTGTCCCTAAACATTTATAAGAGCCAACTTTTTATAGTCATCCATCCCAACCACAGATGTTCCCTCTACCATTGTCGAAGAGACCAAATAGTACCAAACCCACTCTAGTCAGAAATAGAGCATTTTCTTTGGGAACCAATTTTGATAGACAAGACAATCTTGATAGCTGATAAAAATTTAGCAGACTCCTTGTGTCCTCAGCTTTCAAACTCCACTAGCTTTACACAATTTGGGTATGTTTAGAGGAAGAATTAAATCCATGAAGTTCAAACTAGCCTCTATGATAACAAATTTTAGTAAAATGATAATTTCAGGTGGCTCAGACCTTCATTGGAGGTGATCTAGGTAGCCACAAACTCCTCCAGGGTGAGCTTTCCAACCGCACCGTGTCGACAATCGAGGCAACGTCTCTGGTGAGTTCCCTACCTTAACTCGATTTCAGTTCAGTAAATCGATAGTTACAAAAATAATCACAAGCATCATTGTTCTGGCCAAGCTCGACTGAACAGAGGCCATGATGACCTAAGGGGCAAGCCGAAGGGACTCCATACCTGAGTTTAGTAATTTTAGGGGGTCATTTTCTTAGAAAGTGAAGGTCAGGGTCTAAAATGCAATTATGGATAAGTTAGAGGACCCTAATTGGAATAAGTTTTTTTTTGGAGTCTTTTTAAGTGTATGGATGTAGTTTGAGGACCCTCTGGAAAGATTGGTTAAGTTTATAAAATGGGATGGCATGTTTAGAAGTAAAGGAACCAAATGTAAAAAATAAAAAAGGGAAAGTTTAGGGTCTAAAGTGCAAATAAGAAGATTTGTGCACCCAAAAGGGATCTTTGGGAAGTTTAGGGATCTAGAAAGGCCAAAGAAAGTCTAGGGACCCAAATGAAAGATTTGAGAATTCTAATGCCACGCCCCGACCCGGTTTGGTTAGATCCCCATGATCAACCCGCTACTCTCTTGGTTTAAGAGGGGTTTCCCCCTTCCTTAAATCAAGAGGAGCCAGGTGAAATCTCAACCTTATTCCCTAGAATAACATATATAAATAAAAATGCAAGCTTAAAAAAATACTTTTAAGCATACCTGACAAAGGGTAGATCCTAATGTTATCTCTAGTCATTTTTTCTACTCTTGAAAAGGAATAGAAAGGGAGTAGTGAATTTCTACAACTTAGTGAATGGGTGGTTGAAAAAGAGTTTCTATAAAATAGTTTTTAATTGGTGTGTGCTAGACTCTTTATTTCCTTTAAGATCATTTCTTCCTCAAATTTTGGTTTTCAAACACTTTCATCATTATTCACAATCAGTGTGTTTAACAATCAACACACGCCCTTCATCAAGAAAGGATCACACATTCATAGGACAGCTCGTCCACTGCACCCACTTGTGCCGTCGAAGCGACTTAACCGGCCACCTAGATAGAAACCCATCCACTTCTACCCTAGGAATTACTGGATGTTCATGACATCTGACCCTCAAACCTAAAAATCAACTCCGTGTTCGTATGAGGACAGAGACCTCATCCCGACCCCACCCCGGTCTCATGCGCATGAAGCTACATCGACCTTTCCTAACTATTGGCATGACAAACTACCCTTATCTCTATCATGTCGTCCAGTAGCCCCTAAAACGCATCACTACCTATCTTGGGCATCTTGATGGTCCTGAACCTCAAGTGCATGTACAAACAAAAGTTTTCCACAAAACAATTTATCTTTTGTGCCACTGGTCCAACGGCTCCGACTCTCAACTTGACATGCAGCTATTTGTCTAGACCGATCTGTCAACCTGGTCTTGTCGCATTGCCGCCAGTCCATCGAGTATGTCGGTCATGTCTGGGTACCATGGCCAAATCGCATAAATCATTCATTAAGAATTTTCATGGCTTATCATCGTGTTTGTTTACAAGCTCCTGCTCATGCCAACTAGCCTTGGGCCCACTGTACATGATTTTCCAAAACCGGGCATTTTAGCCCTCAAGTTCCAAAACCGAGGTCTCTGGCTGCCCTATTTGAGATATTTCAGCTTTCGTCAAGAAAGTCTCCCAAACGTTTTAAGCATTGGCACACAATCATGGGAGAACACTTCTAATAAAAATAAAATATTTCATCAATCACACCAACCAAGTGTGATGATATCTTCGCTGACAACCGGCAAGTGGGTTTTCTTCTTCCTTCTAGGAAGATCATCATACCAACCGGGTATGATCTACTTACAACCGATAAGTAGTTTTACCGTGTATTTCTCATATCACTCTAGCCAGGTGTGGTGTCAAAATTCCACATAGTAGTGGTTTTTCATTTCTGATTTACTCATCATCCCAATCATAGGAGAACACTTCTAATAAAAATAAAATTTTTCATCAATCACACCAACCAAGTGTGATGATATCTTCGCTGACAACCGGCAAGTGGGTTTTCTTCTTCCTTCTAGGAAGATCATCATACCAACCGGTTATGATTTACTTACAACCGATAAGTAGTTTTACCATGTATTTCTCATATCACTCTAGCCAGGTGTGGTGTCAAAATTCCACATAGTAGTGGTTTTTCATTTCTAATTTACTCATCATCCCAACCTGGTATGATGTGAATTAACCCACTCACCCACAGTGTATTCCTTCTTAATTGGCTTTTTGCATCCACACGAGCTTATCCTTGCTGGCATTCTGATCCTTCATGTTCCTACACAATTAGGACATCCTTATATATTGATATTTAGCATAATAGCCTTAATTCCTCACGTGTGAATGAAATACCCAAAATGTTCGGTTAAGTGCATTTAGGTCCCTAATGCTAACATTTCCCCAAATTGAGTCTGAAACTTCAAAATTTTACTTTGGGTCCTCAATTTACTCAAAATCACTAAATGGGTTCAAGTATCCCAAATTTCCAATTTGGTCCCCAACTTTTCAAAAATTACCATTTTGCCCCTACTTTACAAAAATAGCAATTTGACCCCAATTATTTTCAAAAATTGACCAATTGGTCCTCAAACATCTTTTTCATGGCCAATTGGCCCTCAATTTTGGGAAATTGCACTTTGGTCCCTCAATTTTAAGAAATCCTTAATTTTCCCCTTTCAAACTGGCCAAATTTGATTTTATCAAATTAACCATTCAATCGAGGTTAATTGTTGAAATTGAAGGTATAATTGAGTTCCTACACATCCATATGATTCAATTGAGATTTGAATCGCATGAATTAAAGCTAGAACGAGCTCAAACAGAGCTTCGTCAAAAAACTGTGCATAGAGAGAGAGCTTCGAAAGCTTATCGTCGGAGGTGCGACGGTCCGAGCTTTCGATCGGAGCAGATAGCTCTCATCCTGAGGTTCCTCCTATGATCAAGAATTACAACAATTCATGTCAAATTAAGTGAGAATTTGGTCAGTAAAGTTTCACTGTTTCTCTTTCTAACGCTGATCAGAATTTACAGAGGGGAGTTGAATTGGCTTACCTTTCAGCTCTAATTCGGTCATGTGAGGGTTATGGGAGTGTTGGGGGAGCTTGGTTTGGCCTGAGGAGGGCTCAATTTTGTAGCTTTCAGCTCGGCCAAAATAGGGAAGCTTCGGTCCGTTGGAGCGGCTTCACTATTTGATTACGCCAACGTTTCTCTAGTGATCCTCGGATCGAATGGTGACCACTGTTAGGTAGTTGACTTCTCCCCGAGTCTAAGGAACCCAACCTCACCTTTTTTGGCTCAGAAAAACCCCTATGCCGGAGCTCTAGTTCGAGATTCGTCAAAAAATTGAGGAGCTCAGAGAGAGAAGTGAAGTTTTCAGGTGTAAGGAGAATAAATGGAGAGGAGCTCTATATATAAGGAGCTCAAGGACTTTCTGGCTGTTCATTTGGTACCTTAATGGCGCTCATTGATGGCCTGAAATGTCCTGAATGGAAATGTTTCCTTTCTACCAGTCCTGTTCATTTTTTCGACGAGTGAACAGTGTTATCATCTAAAGGAAGAAGATGACACTATTCTAAATCTGACCGGACCGGTCTGAATTGGGTTTAATGCTTAAATCGGACGGTTTAGTCTTGATTTGACCAAGTTTTTCAAAATTAAAAATTTCTAAATTCATTCTCTATCAAATGGTAGCTTCAATTCTCCAATTTAAATATTTTAAGCCACATAGAAAAATAAATTTATCATCTGGTTCAATGATGGTTCAAACCGATCCAAACCGGTTCAATCCGATTCAGATCCGGTTCACCTAAACCGGTCTAGTTTTCTCTCCCAAATTGTCCTAAAGTCCCTTTCCATGGTTTTTATAACTCTTTGGTTGGAGTTCGTGAACCAGTTCGGTTTTCTCACTCGAGGTGATCAGTTCTTTCCCCGGTTTCCTTATCTTCAAGGGACGGGGTTTACATCTAAGGTCCCGAAAAAAAGTGTTAAAGAGTATGAGAAAAATTGTAATTTTGCCCAAGTTGGAGGACTATTTTATAAATAGTGGAAAATGAGACTTAGGAATGTCCTTAAGGTGTTTTAAGGATATAAATGGAACTTAAGAAAACTTGAGTAATCAAGTAAAAGACTTGAAAAGGTCTAGAGTCCAAAAAGGAAGGATTTTAAGTCATAAGGGGCAAAAATAGTAATTTTGCCCAACTTAATGACCAAAGTCCAATTTTGGGAAAATTGAATGCCTAAGTGGTAGATTAGGGAATTCTAGACACATAAACAAGTATAACATCGAAAGGTTATGATCATAAAGGATATAATAACTAACTTTAGAGGAATGTTGGTTAAAGAACAGTTGTTCGACATGTGAGTCAAGCAAATTGACCCCAAGGCGCAAAATGGTAATTTCCTAGAGAAATTATGATGTACATTTATAGGGATAATTGGGGTACTTGAATTGACCTAAATTACTTACTTTAACTCTTGAAGAGAAAGTACAAAAGTGTTCGAGCAAGGATCATTGGATTAGAGAAATGAGAAAATAGGTCGGAATGAACAAGTTTTGATAGAAACAATGAGTGGAATTTTTTACTTCACGTCCAATTAGATCGATACTCCATTTACTCAGATTTATATCAAATGTTGATGTGATATCTTGGGAAAGAATTTTTTTTGAAAACCTAGAAAAGCCGACACAGTAGATTTTTCCCAAAGTCACGGAATTAACCCGACCAGTTCTAGAAATAACGAACCAATAATCAATAGTGAAATATGATTGTGTAGAAACTAAGGGTTAATGATTGATGAGTTCTCAATCCTTACACTGCCATAAAAAAATGATACATAGAGCCGTCATAGCACCTAGGAGGTAGCCCTATGGTAAAGGAGACTCATGACTTGTCCGTAAAAGGAGACAAGTACTCTATCGACGAAATGAGCCTATGTTCATGTTTTGAGAAATGACGTAGGTCCACCCGTTGAACAAGGAAGTATAATTCTCACTAGGTCTAAAGACTCCAAATTTAGGGGATCAAATAAAGGTTAAGATCTAAGACTTATAAATGAAATAAAGTCCATATATGGGGCCGAATTTTAGTTTATGGGGAATCACGAGTAGATCCCCAAAAAGGGTTGTGTATGAGGTCAGCTAGTAGAGGGTCGGATCACGGGGATAACCAAGGGTTTGTCCCATATACAATGTATTTGTATGAGTGAGACGGTACGGTGAGGATCAGGCTCCCATGGAAATCATTGTGGATCCCCAAAAATGATTGTGTATGGGTCAGACCCCGAGGATAACCAAGGTCTTATCTCATATACAATGTATTGTATGAGTGAGACGATATAGTGAGGATCGGACTTCCATGAAAATTATTATATGCGACAATGATATAATACCACAAATGAATAGAAATAGAGGTGATCCCGAGAGAACCGTGCTCTAATAATGAATACGATTGATAAGCCGTGAATATTAAGACAAGATATGAATCTCTACTACAAAAGATAAACTAATGATAGGGAATTGGCTATAAAATAAGCTAATTTGTAATGATTATTGATATACTTTATTCATGTATCGTATTTTCATATGAGTAGATGTAAGTGAAAGTTATTTGCAAAATTGGTCAGTAAATAAGTGAATAGATACATTTTACTGATATGTAATAAGGGGAGAATGGTGTTTTTGTAAATCACAATAAATAAGATAAAATCTAAAAATTGTAAAATAATATATAATATATATGTGTTTTGCATTATATTGCAAGTGAACTATATTTGTTACGCCTATACTCCGTAACTAGACATGATTATATATTATGGTTGAAGTGGTGGAATATATTTATTAACCTCGACGATAGATGGTTCGACCATTATAAATACGTGGACCATGCAAAAAAAAAATGAGATGAAGCAGGTGGCTAGCTGACACGGTGAACCGGACAAATACCAAGAGTCCAGCTGATTTGTTAGAACGTATAATTCATGGGATTGGAGGCCGTGCTAACCAGCAAATATTTGGGAAAAGTGAATCTTTAATACTAAATTTGGGGATTTTAACCCATGAATACATGATTAAAAATCTTGTAGAGTATAATTAGTTATATATAATTTTAAAATATATTATATATAAAATAAATATAATATTTATTTATACTTAGTCTTATATAAACTATATTACAAAAATATTTATATTAATAACAATATATCAAAATATTAAAATTTACAATAAAATTATTTATGTAATAAGAAATTTAATTATATAATAACTGTCCATATTTAGAATTTATCCAATAAATGTTGATAACCAATATTTTGATCATACTCTTGAAATTCATTCCATAATGCTTTCTTTTTTATAAAATACATGCTCGCATTTATAAAAATTGACAACCAAAAATACTATCATAATATTATTCCTATAATAGGTGATTTCTCTATTATTCCAATTTTTTTAAAATATATATAATTATATTTTATATATTAATAATATTAAATAATATTATTTTCTGAAATAATTTGATATCACTGCTTTGTTTGGTATATAGTATAACTTACGTAGCAAGTATCTATTAAGCTTATTTTTACTTAATATTAAAATTGTTATCAAATATGTTTATTTTATTAAATTTGTTATATTAAAAGTGGTATTTTTTTATCATATTCCCCCAAAATATTTGGTTTTAATTTGAAATTTATAATTATATAAATCTAATTATTGTATATATAAATATTGGAGAAAATAAATTTATTTAAGATTATTAATATACAATATATAATTATATATAATATTTTTCACAAATATTATATAAATAAATTTCCACCATGTACAAGAGTTTCTTTAATCTCCTCCACTCTGAATATGCATTAATATGTTCATGTACTAACCCTACACGCACGGTTAATTAATGAAAAGAAGACAACATTGGCTACCGACAGCCATATTTGTCCATTCCCATATTGGTGGAGCCATGACAAGCAAAGCCAAGCTAAATGTTTTACACAGTGAGATAAGGCATTTCATTGTTCACCCATCTTCATATTCAGATTGGGCAAGAAGACAAATCTTTGATGATGCAGAGAATGATGGAGGAAGTAGCGTGGCTTGTTGTTGTGTCATAAGGGAAAAATGGGAATTAATTTTTTTCTTTTGCACAATGAATTAAATTATAATGAAGTTGATATAATTATAGATAGACAGCTGCAATTAATAAGACATGTTGGAATATGAGAAAATAAATTAGATACATTTAAGGTTTAACACTAACCATGAGTTACAAATAAATACATTTTCAATAAGAATATTAGAATTCTCCCATTGTGTGGCCTAATAAATAAATTTTCAATAAGAATATTAGAATTCTCCCAGTGTGTGGGCTATGTACCTGTATTATACTTTTATCACTACTAGCTCTACAACCACCTTTCTCCTCCTGTCTACTACATGTGCACAAATAAGTAGTATTCTTAATTATATGTATTTATTATCTCCTTCTACTACAAGTGCACAAATGAGTAGTATTCTTAATTATATATATTTATTATATGTATTGGTGAGATAAGACATTTCATTGTTCAACTAACCTGGGGAAGAAGACAAATCTTGTTGGGCCTCCGTCTTATTAGAGGCAAAAAAAAATAGAAAATCAAGAAAAGAGCAACAACAAGAACAATATAAAAAAAAAAAAAGAGAAGAGAAGTGAGAAGAGCAAAGAACCAGTGTTATATTCAAATTGCTTTAAGTATTATCTTGTTGTGCTTATTACTATTAAGTATTTTCTTATTTTCAATTTTGATATACTTTCAAATATTATATTATTTTTAATTTTGATTTTTGAGTTGAGTAAAATGATTTTTAGCCAAAAATAAATAAATTTGAGTGAATTTCTATTATAATTTTAAATTTATTCTCAATTTTAATAACATACTCTTAAATTAAAAAACTAAATTACTTGGTAAAAATCTCAACAAAATAATATATCTATTATTTTATACCATTAAATTAGTTCAGTTCAATTATTCTGTTGATTCAACATTCTTTTTTAATTTTTTAATTTATCCAACATTAACCGGAGTAGTTCTCCACTAGCATTATGTTTTCAACTTAAAATTTATGTTCTCTCATTTTTTGTTTAATGTATTTATCTACTTAATTCAACTAGAATATATACTTAATAAATATTTAACATATATAAAATTTATCATGGTAAATATATAACATATATAAAATAATGTTAGTTTGTAGTTGACTCAAAATTTATTGTTAATGTAAGTGAGATGTAGGAGATTGTATGTATAAATTGAATACTTCTAATTATTTTATATGAAAGTTACAAATAGAAGATTTGTTCTTTTATGATTTATATGATCTCATTTAAGCAAACTAAGAGATACTGATAGACAAAAATGATAAGAAATAATCATATGAATAAAAAATTTGTTAGTGTAATTTGATTGTGGGTATGTGAGTCTTAGTAGACCAATGCAAATACATTATATGATAAGTGTATTAGTATTTGTATAAGTAAAACACCATATAATAAGGTGTTTCTATTAATTTACCTTGAATGTATAATTCACTATCTAGAGTTAACATTGTTGTCTCATTTATGATAGGACATATTTTGTATTTGTAAGTCACTATTTGTTTGGGTTTATCACTATCAACTTGTATCATGTAGAAAATTCAAACAATGTTCACACTTATTTTGGGTAATCAATTTGATAAACATATCAATAAGATTATCTACAAAGTCTACCTTCTTCACCTTGATACTCTTATCATTGTTTTAGAAATAATACATCACATTAATATGCTTAATTCTCTCATGATAATTGTGACATTTTTTAAGAAAATTGCATTAAGAGTGTAACAAAAGATAATAGCTTGATCATGATATAAACCAAGATTACTAATTAGTACTCTCAACCAGATTTCCTCCTTATCTAATTCATTTAAAGGCACATATTGTGCTTCAATTGTAGATAAAAGTAAATGTGGGTTGTAAAGTTACCTTCCAACTAACAATAGAACCGAAAAGAGTCAAAGCATAACTAATGATAGCTCTTTTAGTATCAACATCCTAGCATAATTAGAATTATAACAGCGTATGACTATGGTTGAAGTATTAACCTCATATATGAGACCAACATCATAGGGCCTCTAAGGTAATGAAAAATCCTCTTAACAAATTTACAATGCTCTTTATCTACTTGATTCATGAACCTACTAGCAATCATAACAACATGTGTCAAATCTATCTTGTACATACCATAGCATACATCATGTTCTCATAATGAACTCTAAATATATATATACTCTTTCTCCTCAACAAAGGAGCAAAAATCGTAGTAAGATGCATATTATAAGTACTTGAATTTTTAGATTAATGTATATCACACATTGATCAACCATAAATAAAAATGTTTCTCCCAGTGAATTTGTTGATCTTAATATTTAAGGATGAGATGTTTTCCACCTTATTTTGAGTTCAAATGTGACCAAAAGCTTGAATATCAATTTTTTGTGACTTAAGGGGAAATGATTTGGGAAAATAATAAATAATGACACATAAATATATCATGATTCGTGAACAAATAAACATATAATATTAAGAATGTCAAATTCATAATACATAGTGGAGGAATTTCTAGAGTATATATATACTCTAGAAACTCTAATATCGATTTAATATCGTAAGTCAAATAATAGAGGATATGTCATACTCAAAGGATTCTATTATGACTATGCATAGAAGGAGTTACATATTCAAGTAATAATAATAATTTTTAAGTTCTTTCTCAGACATGTTTTAACAAATTGTTATCAAATTTTTTGCTTACATTCAATTTTGTAATCTATTGAGAAATATCTCATTTTTAAATATCATGATTGACAAATTCACTAAGAGAAATAATTTCAATCTATAATAGACTAAGATGCAAGTTTATTGAAATAATAAGGCTTATAGACAATAGGGTAACCCTACTCGGATGAATATTCGGGAGGAGAAGACACATTCTAAAATTATTTTTTGCCTCGTAGATAATTTTATCACATAATTCTCAAATAAATAGACTTTTATTGGTTTGTAATTGAATTTGGAGAGTGTATATATGATGATTTCTCTAATAAACAAGTTGCTCTTAAGTAGTGTATGTTTGGTCTGAGAATGCAACAAGATACACAACATATGGATCACTTAGATTGACTAAATACACTCTTACTCAAATTATGTAATATTAATATTATAATTGAAGATGATAATCCAACCTTAATTCTATTATTATCTCTCCCAAATTTACATAAGAAGTTTGTACAATAATTTATTATTGGGAAAAATATAGTGATTTTGGAAGAAGTTAAATCGTGTCTTCATGCCATAAAGTTGCATCATAAGGCAAATAATATATATATATTAATAAAAATAATTAGACGTCTAAGTTATTTTTTTGTTAAAAATAATGGGAAGAAGGGAGAGAAAGTAGGAATCTTCCTCAAAGGGTTCTAGGCATGATGATACCTGTAAGGAGAAAGGGTATTGAAAAAAAAATCAATTGTCCAAATAAAAATAAGCATGATCATAATAATAACAATTTATGTTATGTTGCTATAGTTGGAGAAGATATCAATTATAAAGTAGATATTACTCTAGTTGTTGGATAATTCAATCATAACTTTGATGTGAAAGTTCTAGATTCTCGGCATCCTACAATATATGTACAAGGAGAATTTAATTTACAACTTACGAGCACATATGAAGGAAGCATATCTATGGCTAACAATTATTTCTACAAGACGATTGGGATAATCTCAATTAAGATTCATACACATAATGATAAATTATATACATTGAACGGGGTTATAAATATTTTACTCATGAAAAAACCTAATATTGTAGAGTTTGTTGGATAATAAGGGATATTTTTTCAAAGGAAAAGGTGAAGTTCTAAAAGTTTAGAAGAGTTTTAATGTAATCTCGAAAGGTATCAATAATGATACTTTGTATTTTCTACATGGTTCTATAATATTATGTTCAATTTGACAAAATTGTGGCACATGAGGCTTAGTTATATGAGAGAAAAAAGAATGTCTATTCTATTGAAAGATGATCTTGTTGGTGGTCATAGTGCCACAAACCTTTAATTGTATGAATATTGTCTATATGGGAAGAAACATTGCAATAAGTTTTATAAAGCAAATAATAGTACAAAAGGTACATTTAATTATATTCATTCTAAGTGTTAGTGTCACGTCTCGTCCTGGTTCGCAGGTTAGACCATGAACAACCCATTGTACCACTCATTATTCTTATAGTATTGCAACATTTCACCACCATAATATCAACATGATACAAGATTTAGAATATAAAAGCACATCCATTTTATGTAAAAAATGAACCTTTCATAAATGTAATGAACACATTTACAAAATATTTAAAACCTTGGGGAAAACATATGCTACTAAATTAAAATCTTTCGTGAGGTTTTCTTTAAGTATCTCTATTTCGATCTCGGCCTAGTTCGAGTTGTGGTCTGACATTTGGGATCTTCTTCCCTTTTTGCATTACTTCTCTATTCCATAAAAATGTGTTTAGAGGGAGGGGTGAGAAATGCACAGTGAGTGTAAAAACTGATCATTAGTTCATTCATGGTATTCATGTATAAGGTGACCAAATACCTTTAATATGTCACATCCCAACCTGGTTAGGTCGGAGTCATGTGATCAACCCACCACCCTTCCCCGAACCACCCCAACCATCTTGTTTTGATGGTCCAAAGAAGGTAAAGGTGTACTGGCATACGTTCCCTTAATATGATTGAAATTTTGTGATGTAGGACGTACCTTGAGGGTTCGAGCCTTCGCTTGGGGCTATAAATCTCTACTAACCCGACTACTCTTAAGTGTTCTTGAAAGGGGTGAAAGTAGGGGAATGAGTATATACTCACTAAGGGAAATTTTCTATAATGATCAATTCATTTCATTTATTCACTTAGTTCATTATTCAAAGTACGCATGGTATTTACACATTAACCGCCCTTTCTATCATTTTGTGATGTAGGACGTACCTTGAGGGTTCGAGCCTTCGCTTGGGGCTATAAATCTCTACTAACCCAACTACTCTTAAGTGTTCTTGAAAGGGGTGAAAGTAGGGGAATGAGTATATACTCACTAAGGGAAATTTTCTATAACGATCAATTCATTTCATTTATTCACTTAGTTCATTATTCAAAGTACGCATGGTATTTACACATTAACCGCCCTTTCTATCATAGAAAGGGATCACATGTTCGTAGAACAGTCCTTGACTGTTCCACTTGTGGACCGTAGTGCCTTTATCGTCTACCCTAATAGAGGTTCACAGCCTCTACCCTAAGTTTTAGTGGACAACACGTGTCCGACCCTCAAACCCTATTCACACTCTGTGTCAGCTTTGTTGGACGAGACCTCTTTCTCTCTCCTGCCTTGGTCTTCGTGTGCAGGAAGCTCCCAGAGCTTCTTGATGTATTGAACGACGGACCGCCCTTATGCTCCCTAGGTCATCCAATAGCTCTTGGAACCACCACTACCCCATACAATCCGCCTCAATGGTCCTGCATAACATGCATGCACAATCAATAATTTTTCATTCATTATAGCCATTATCTTTGGCCCACCAGCCCAAGGGTCAGTTGGCTCGGCTTCGGCCCCATGCGCACCAGCTCAACGGGTTTGACGACCCGGCTTCGGCTTAGTAGCTACCTGGCCCAACAAGCCAATGACCGGCTTTTGGCTTGGTGAGTGAAACACACAAGTTTATCCATTTTGAATGTCTTGATGGACTCGTATTTATAGATTCTTAATGAGCCTATGCCTATATCCATTGGCCTTAGGCCCACTTGTATCAACTATCCCAAGTCCCGGAATTAGCTCCCAAATATTTTAAGTAAAGTCACCTAGTTAGGGGAGGCTAATGCCAAAAAACCGGATTGAAAGCAAGGCCATTGTTCCAATTGGAACCAATGTTGTAAATTTTCCACTCACTTGGTAGTCGTGACCCGTTCGCCCGACTGGGATCCGACCCATGCTCTCTAGCGTAGTCTTTGTGGGGTCCACTTCACCCAATCCGAGCTTTCAAATTTCTCATAATTGAAATTAGACCTTAATTTCTTTAAAACTTTCATAATTTGCCTCAATTCATCAAAATTACCCCTGAAGTTTTCCAAAATTACCGAAATGCCCCTATTTCATAAAGGTTAGCAATTTCGCCCCCATAGTCCCTTAAAATCATCAATTGGCCCTAGATTTCCTCATTTCTGCCAATTGGCCCTTGAATTTCGAATAATTGCACAAAATCCCTCATACTTTGAAAAATCCCCAAAATTGCCCCCAATTCTTCCCCAAATTGAACCTTTGAATTTCCGATTTCTTACCTCGTCCAATTTAATTTCTTCCTCTTGTGCTGCTAATCACTTCCTCCAGCTCCCCATGATCACCCTGCACTTCAAATTTTTGAAATTGACTAAGTTTCGAGCTCCATCGGAGCTTCGTCGGAAATGCAGACTTAGAGAGAGAAAGTTTGGGGAGCTTACCGATGGAGGGGCAGTAACAGGGCTACTGGTCGTCGGTGGTTTCGGTGGGGAAGTTCCAGCCCTCCTTCGGTGGTCGTGGATTTCCCATTAGACTAAGGTTGAAGATGACACTCACACATGCGGAAGTGCCACGTGAGACATCGTGATTGGTCGGCTTAGCTAACGCGGCATCCCACTCAGCGCCCTTGTTAGCCTTTGACCCGCTAAGTGAACACGTAGTAGCCTCTCATTGGCTGCTCCAGCCTATGTGGCTGTTGACCAGATTCCCTTTGACCATTGACTGTGACACGTGGCGCCCTCTAGTTGGCTATTTTAAATGCATCAGTTTTCCATCCCGACACACAGTGTCACTTACACGTGTCAGCCTCTGATTGGCTAAGGTCATCTAACATGGCTCGACCACGTTTCGGCCTCGGATTGGTCGATCGTTTCACTAACATCCTTTTCAGATGTTGACGTGGCACTTTTGCCACGTGTCAGTGGAATTTGATCAATGTCTGATCTTCATTCCAAGCATTTTCTTTCTGATGGAATTGTTAGTAATTTGATTGGGATGGTTGTAGGTGAACCTGAGGTCCTTAGGAGGGAGGATGACTCAACCTCATGGGTGGTCGATATGGTTTGGACATAATGGGCTGTGTGATTAGGATAGGTTTGTCTCCCTTTGTTCTTGCTCCTGGTAACTCGGTAGGTTGAGGGAATGTGATTAGAATAACATTTCTTTCCAACTTTCCAACTGATGAGATCTTGTATTTTCTTATAAGCATTATTGGTTTAGGAAATGGATGATCCTATTTTGGGAAATTTCCCTTGTATATTGTCTATGTGAATTGTTTCTATGCTTAAGGAAAATGAATTTCTCCTATATATTCCATGTTAGTTTCCATGAATGGCCTAGGGAATTTATTTGATCTATGGAGGCTTAGAGAGCCCATGATTGGGCCATGGACATTGGGATCTAGGTTGGTCTCACTTCGACCTTCTTCCTATACTAGCCCACTCTTGATTTCATGATCAAGAAGTATTTAGCACTAGGTAGCCTGACTTCTATTATCTCTTGAATGAAGGTGTTACCAATGCATGTCCTTTCTTGGTTTCCTTACAGCACCTTTAAACTTGGTTTTTTGTCATAGTAAGAATATTTCTCATTCTTTCCTTTGAATGGTCTTAGAAAGATGGTTTATTTTAGGTGTGATAGAATTTTGTACATTACTAGAGCATTTATAGCTAGGCTCATTGGACATATGGAGATGAGATTGGGCTATCTTCAGCCCTCTCTTAGTTGGTTTGGAAGTTCTTAATCTAGCTGATCATATTTTTGCAATTCAAATTATGGTGAAAGAAATGTGTTAGGCTAACTTTCTCGGGCTCCTCCCGAGGTCCATTTGTATCGGGTTAAAGATGAGAAGTTAAGTTTGGCAGGTTATCATTTGCCTAACCTAATTTCATTTTGATAGTTAACTTCTAGGAGAATTAACAATTCTCTAGTTGAGTTGTGTATTATATGAAGTGTTATATTGGATTGTGAGTCTCCTTGCTCACGCAGGGTTTTTTCTTGGCTAATTGCATTGTGCTTTGCCTCCCCAACATTATAAGCACATATCTTACTTCAGCAGACTCCTTTCAAGCTCATTTGGTTTTGTTCTTACTGTAGGTTACATTTTTAGTATATTGATGGTTGTCACACAATTGTGTTAATTTTATATGTCTCACATTGGTCTTTATATGGTGATTCTGCACAGTATACTTATTGTTGCAGTTAAGAACTATATGGTTATTTGGGAATAAAGGTTTTGATCCTTCTAGGTAGGTTAATGGGATGGGTTATCTTACCCACACTCTATGATTTATGGGACTGATTATGCCCTATGTGTGGGTTCTAGTTTGCTTAGGCTATTTAGATTATTGTGCAATTTAACCTTTGGACTTAACGAGGACATGCAATGTGTTTAATGTAGGTTGACATGTCTAATATAGTTAGATATACCTAGGTATAGTTTATGGGTTGTAGTTTATTACTCTTTATATAGGTTGTAAGTTTTTGTATGGGCTATTAGCTAGGTTAGTTAAGTTTGATTTATGGCTCAATTTGTGGACCTTGGTCATATTTAATATAGTCTCATATTTGTTTGAGTTAATAAAATTATTAGCTTGATACTTTTGGCTTTATTTTGTATGTTTAGGTCACTGAACTTTTAATTACACACAAATAACTACATATAACAAAAATTTTATAGTTTATTTATTCATAAAATACTAAATCTCACCATTTTGAGTCAAATCCTTTCTGTTTACTTTACTTGAACTGGTTTAATCACCTACCTATTTAAATTTAAATCGAAATTTTTAGGTTACTAAAATGAGGTATTACAAGAATAATGTCGTTTAGGGTTAGATCTAAATGCCACAATAAAAAGATCAATAGTCGGGTTAAGGTTGAAATTACATAGGAGATATCGACTCGACTGGTGGCACTGGTAGAATTAGAAAGTTGATTTCTAAATGAGTTTGTGGCCAATTGAATCACACCAAATAGAGGCTGAAGTAGCATGCAAATATCATTTTACTAAACTATGTTATCAGTAAAGACTAGTTGAGATTTCCATTAATTTATTTGACCACAATACTTACCTAAACTTATGAGGATTGTGGGGTTTGAAATCATGGAGTAATAGGAGTCAGTGGCATTTTTCTTGGTCATGGTTGACCATCGAAACCATTAGAAATGGTATGAGAAGAAGATGCTTTATTTCTGTCCGAGAAAGCATATACTGTTTGATCATGTGGGTGCGAATAGAGTGTATATTAGTGGCCAAAATGGCTAGTATTGAAAAGTTGACTTAAATTACTTTCTAATGGTACTTGAATGACTAAATTTGGTGGTGGACAAAATGTTATAACTTTGGGTCACCGAAAAATGGAGGTATTTCATTTTAGAGACAATTCCAGTGAGTTTGAGAGGGTGAAACCTTATATGATCATATTATAGCCTTTCTTAGAAATCTAATCATATTTTTCTTTAATCAAATCATAGTTCACATATCACTAAAAGAATTAAATGCTATATGCACTAAGTTTTGGAATTTTGGAAGGGGAAATCCTCTTTTCTAACCTAAATCGGGTTGCTAGTGGGACGGAGGGGATAGTGTACATGCGACGTATGTCGGCCTATTCGATCAATTCAGTATTGTTTTGAACTAGTCTCTAGCAAATTTTGTGGTCGATTCGACCAATTTTAGTTATTTTTAGTTGATTTATCCTCAATTTGATCAATTATTAGCCTTATTTATTTTTTTAAAAATATTTTATCAATTTTCCTAATATTTGGGCTCAATAATTATCAATTTCTTATTTATACAACCCATTTTAAAAATAATGATGTTTTATAGTTGATTCAATAATAGTTTGAACCAGTAATTCATTGGACTTTTCTCAATTATTAATTTTACATTAAACGAAATTTTTTGATGATGATTTATAACATTGTCTAAAATTATAGTATAAATTAACTTTCAATCTAATTTAATTTACATTCTCGATTCAATATTAGTTTTCAATTCAATTATATTTAAATTCTAATTTCAAAAATTATAGTAATACACTTCTTATCGTTAATTTGAGATGAAAAATTAATCAACTAGAATCAATGGAGTACCCATAACTTTGTAGATAAACTATAATTATATAATATGCAATCTACATTTTACATAATCATTTTATTCATATGCTAAATATTTTACTGTGTTTAATTTTTTTTGGAATATAATGCTTGATAGGCAACATCAAAAGTAAGAGTAATCCACCTATATAATATTGTATATTTATTTTTATCAATTCAATATATTATTAAGATATTATATATATATATATATAGGTTTTACTTCACTAGAGAGGTTATTAAATGATTGTAATACTCTTAAAGTTTAACTCACACATAAATTTGAATTATTATTGGAATTTACTCACACATTTGAACTATTGTTTAGAGTTTATTTAGTCATGTGAATATTTAAGGTGGCCATCATTGGTGTATTAAATACCACCAAAAATGTTAATGCAATTTTATACAAAGCATTATTTTTTTTTGTAAAAAAATGGTATAAAAAATCTTTTTAATTGTTTTGATAAAAAAACATATTGGTTAGCCTATACCTATATATAGTAGTCTTTTTCAAGCCAGTGTTCATTCATCATCCAGCAAGTATCCCAATAGAAAGAATAGTTCAATTCCTCATTAAGCCCACGAAAAGAATGTTGCCTAGCTTCGACCCCCAGGACATGGAGGCTGGTCTAAGCGTCATCGAGTACCTCACCACCAATGCAAATTTAATCCAAGATCAGCTCCTGAAAGCGATTCTAGCCCAAAACGCCCGAACCGAGTACCTCAGCAGGCTCCTTGATGGCCAGCTCGACAAGGAGGCCTTCAAACGACTGGTCCCCGTGGTGGAGTACGAGGATATTAAGCCCTACATGGAGCGGATCGCCAATGGCGAACCCTCAGACATCATCTCCTCTCAGCCCATCATCCAGCTCCTCATAAGGTACACAGCGTTTACCTTCTAAATTTGGCTTCTGCTGAACTCTGTGTCTTTTCACTATGATGATATTGAGGTTGTTGTTACTATTGTTGTTGTTATTACGTGGTATACAGCTCGGGGACTTCACGTGGGCAGCCAAAGATATTGCCGTTGACTTCAGAGGAACTTGACAGGAAGACCTTCTTCCACAACCTGTTGGTGCCGGTGATGTACAAGTACGATTCGAAATCTCTCAAACCCAAACAGTACAACAACCTTAAAAAAGTTGTGGGATAATAATTGGTCGATTCCGGTTCGAATATCATGCAGGTACGTTGAAGGGCTAGACCAAGGCAAGGCAATGTACCTCCTCTTTATCAAGCAGCAGATCAGAACCTCCGGCGGCCTCATAGCTCAGGCGGCCCTGATCAGCTACTACAAGAGCAGCAACTTCCTGAAACGGCCCTACAACCGGTTCAACATCTACACGAGCCCCGATGAGGCCATCCTCTGCCCGGACGTAATGCAGAGCATGTACTGCCAGCTCCTCTGCGGCCTGATCCAGCGACACGAAGTTCTGCGGATCGGGGCAGTGTTCGCCTCAGCCTTTCTCAGGGCCATCAAGTTCCTAGAGGCCAACTGGGAGGAGATGTGCTCAAACATCAGAATTGGCCAGGTCAGCGGCTGGATCACTAACCTGCCTTGCCGTAGCGTGGTATCCTCGATGCTCATCGACCCTAACCCTGATCTGGCCATCTCGGTCGAGAAAGAGTGTGGCAGCGGTAGGACATGGGAAGGCATAATCAAGCGGCTGTGGCCTAGGACCAAGTACATCGAAGTCGTCATCACGGGGTCCATGGCTCAGTACATACCAATGCTCGAGTTCTACAGCGGCGGCATCCCACTGGTTTCCATCATGTACGCCTCGTCAGAGAGCCACTTCGGGATCAATCTCCAGCCCCTCAGCAAGCCTTCTGATATCTCCTACACATTCCTCCCAAACATGGCCTACTTCGAGTTCCTACCGTTGGAGAACAGCCAGGGAGAAACTGCCGGCGGAGAGGCACGATGCAAAGGAAATCACAAGGTGAAATTAGCAACCCAGACGGTTGATCTCGTGGATGTAAAACTCGGACATTACTATGAGCTCATCGTGACGACTTTCACCGGTTAGTTTTCCCTTTTCTCCCTGTTACATCAGTTGATGTATGTTCTGTTTCTGATACAAGTCTTATTTGGCACTGGCAGGACTATACAGGTACAGAGTCGGTGATATCCTGATGGTGACAGGCTTCCACAACAAAGCACCGCAATTCCGATTCGTGCAGCGGGCAGAACGTGATGCTTAGTATCGATACTGACAAGACCAGCGAGGAAGACCTGCTGAAGGCAGTGACAAAGGCCAAGGAGCACCTTGAGCAGCTAGGGCTACTCCTCACCGAGTACACAAGCTACCCCGACACTTCTTCGTTCCCGGGCCATTATGTTATCTACTGGGAACTTAAAGCAAAGGGGTGCAAATCAGATTTCCCTAAGCTCGATAAGGGAATCATGGAGAAGTGTTGTTCGACCATGGAGGAGTCGCTTGATTTGGTCTACCGGTTCTATAGAAGGAAAGAGAAGTCGATCGGACCCTTGGAGATTAGGGTGGTCAGGGAAGGCACATTTGACACGCTTATGGACTACTATGTGATGCAGGGGTCGTCCATGAACCAATACAAGATGCCGAGGTGCATCAAGTCGGATGATGCAGCATTGAAGATTCTGGATTCGAGCGTGATGGGGAGCTTCTACAGCCAATGTGTTCCCCCATGGGATCCACTCAAGATGATCCACTCAGCCAAGTGTTGCTAGTAATGACTGGGTTTGGGTTCGTGCATGTGCCTCCTAATAATGGCAATGACATGCTTTTCTTATTATGTCAAATTTCCTCCTATTAATACTTGTATAAGAAGTAAACTATAAATAATAAATAAGTCATCCCCTTGGATTAGCAATCGCCCTTATGGCATTTATAAATTGAATATTTCAATTACTGTAAAAATTTGTAATAGTTTTTATTGATTACATATTTATCTATTTATTACAAATAAGAGAGTAGTATAAAAAGAATTTAGCAATCACTCTCAATATTTTGAATGAGAATAGGGATAAAGTTAAATTTTTAAAATTTGAATTTTGGTTATAAAATTTGGGTTTAATAGTAAATATTATTTCTAACAAATAAATTAAGATAAATATTATAAATTGGAAACTATATCGAATTGAAAAGCTACCGTTAACTCGATTGAGTTAACACTTAAACTTGGTGGGATATTATCAAAAATTAGTAGAGTATTTCTAAAAAATTAATGTTAAATTAAAATTTTTAACTATAAAAAAGAATAGAGAAATATATATTAGGTAAATTATACTTATGATTGACCACTATAATATTTATTATTAAAATTTCACTATACTATTTATGTTTATATGGATTCACTTATATGATATTAACTAATTATAAAAGGGTTAAATATTTCATGACATAAAAAGTATATTAAAATATGAAATAAACTTGTGAAAATAAATTTAGAAAGGAAAATGATTAGAAAATAATACAAAACACATTTTATAAAATGTAGGTAATGATTGAATATTTTATTAAAAACAGATAATAACGGGATATTTTATAAATATGAGTAAATGATATGACATATTATATATTATATGATCAAGTATATGGGATAATAATTATATATCAATTTATAACAAAGTTAAATAAATTATTAGGCTTTGAATTAAAAGAAGGCAGTAAAAAAAGCTAATAGAAAATTTGTGTATAATAAGAGTAAGATTTTATTTTGAGTATGTCAAAACCTTAATAGAATGGGTGGTGGGTATATTGAGTAGGCCAATAATAAATATATTCATTAGTTTAATGAGATAGTAAAATATAATATTTGAAAAGGTAATTGAATGTAGGTGGTCTATCTCATAGTAAGTCAATTATAGGATTGATTTGGAAACAAATTTTGAAATATCAATTTATATATTGAATGTTAATATTTTAAATAAGGATAAAATCATATATGGTTTATGTGTTTATTTTAAGTAATATTAAAATCGATTACTTAAATACTCACTTGCCAATTATTCTCTCATTAATAGTTCCTCACACCACTCTTCATAATATTTAATGAGAGTAGTAAAAACCTAAATAATCTCTCATGAGAGTAGTAAAAATCTAAGTATACCATTGTGATAATAATTTATCGAATAAAAAAATATAAATTAATTAAATTGAGTTAGATATTTTGAAATATTTAAATTATTTATATTTTTTAATTAGAGAAAGAATTATTTTTATTTTGAGCAATTTTTTCTTCATATAATGCATGTGTGACATGTTAATATGCACCCTTATGGAGTACTGTGACATTAAATGTAGGAACTATGGATAAGAATGAAATTGAGCTAATAATGAATGTTGTAGGTAGTGAATGTGGAAGTTGGGAAACTCAAAGTTGGCTTCACTTAGAATCTTGGGAGATGCCATTCAAATGGTGGTGAAGAATAATAGTTTTGGGGAACTTCTGCAGTTCTGCAGCACTTATATCTGCAAGTTCATATATGACAACTTGGAGCAAAGGAATAAACTGTTGGGCCATTTTTTAGGTGCTGAAAGATGGTTGTCAAGAACTAGAGGAGGAAGAATTGATGAGGTTAGAATTATTACACAATGCTTTTTGATTCTGCTAAAGTTGTACTGATATCTGTAAATCAGGAAAGCAAGCCTTATCAACCTTTTTCAGTGGGACAAGGTGGCTCTGAAATTCCATCATGTGTAGTCAAACAAAGAGAATGAATAGATCCTAGCAAATAGTGCAGATCCAACAAGGAACCTCAGTGCCAGCTATATGGCTTACTCATGCAAATTCACCATGACAGGAAAGCAATTAGAGCACCACTACTAAACATTGGATGGCCAATGCTGCCTGCAACTTGTTAACTAGTAAATGTCCTAGGGGTCAGCAGATCAAGCAATTTGCAAGTTCACAATCTAAGCCAAAACAGGCCAAGGTCCTAAAAGAAAGCAATAAGGCAGAAGAATTCGACAAAACATGTTAACAGAAAGTAGAAAAATACGATTATTCTTTAGTAATGAAAGGAGGGGGGAAAGCAGACAAGAATGTGAATTGAGTCATGCACACCTATGTGAAATGTAATGGAGATGCAAGGACAACATCACAACAATTACAAAAACAAATATAACCCAGACCAGTATTACTGCCTAAATTGCAAAGAGCATGAAAAGAGAAGAAATGATGAATCAATGAACAGAACGAGAAGAACATGAATCAAAAGTCATAAGTATGCATTGTGATCAAGGCTGGTTCAACCTCTTCACGATTGTGGCCATGTACTTGCCCTGATGCTCTGCAAGGGCAAGCTCAGTCTCACTTGGTTCCCTCGTCCCATCGCCTGCAAATACTCCAGCACCATACGGTGAGCCACCACGGATAGAATCCATTTTGAACATTCCAGCGCCAAAGGTGTACCCTATTGGGACAAACAGCATCCCGTGGTGGGCCAGTTGGGTGATTGCTGTCCACCTGTATTGAGAAACAGTGAAAATGTAACATAAAAAGAAGACATGGGCAAGGATGACCTAGAGATTCATTGCATGTATATGTCTTATATCTGTTGACATGCATCAATCAGTTCACACACATGTTCTGTCATCACAAAGGGCCTCTCCAAAACCAAATAGTTTGTGGAGAAACATTCTCTTCACTACTTTCAAGTTTTAATAGTGCAAAATAGAGAAATAAGTACAATCCATGCATTTGTAAGAAACAAAAAAATAAAAGAAAATTTACAAGTTAAATGTAGACATTATTATATAGGCATGCCAATTCATGTAACCCTGTGTGTCCTTGATAGCACTGTTTGATTATTTTAAGTGGAATATCAAGATATATTTGAAATGCATGACACTGAGTTAGTATTTAAGAAAATAAATGATTGGATCAAGTTCCAAAGAGATTAAAGAAATGGCACTGATGTGTGAAGGTATTTCAGTCATCTATGAAAAATATCCCTTGGAACCAAAAAGATCAGGCATGCAAATGAATGAAGCTACCCAAACTCCACAAAAGCATCCATAATACGTATGGGGTCCAGATCTCTTGATAAATAATAAATATGGCAGGAAAGAAGACAGGACTACTTTGAATCATCAGAGAATTATGGCTGATGACTACCCCAACATTCTTCATCACAAGGTTCAGAAAAACTTGTGCAGGCACCAAATTTCCATGCCTTCATTCAAAGGAGATAAATCATTTAGAAAAATTTGAAATCCAACAAATGTGCAAAATTGGGGCTACCTGGAAAATTTGTGAACTCAATGCTGTTATTACAAGAATCCATGGAATATGCATATAAGGAAATGTCAATCAATTCAATTACACTGTATAAAAGAAAATGTTGTAGAGTCATTTCAAAATGCTTTTGTGTGTTAGCTAATTTTCAAAGAGTTGGTTGGCAGCCCCAACTGATCATCCCTATGTGGATTTAAGTAACTGATCATCCCAGTGATGACAGTAGACTACCTGATGGTTTAATGGATGTTATAGTTCTTTTTATCTCTCTCAAAAAGTTTGCCTAACAAGAGAAAATCAGCATGTCCACAATTTGTGCAAAAAGGAGATGGCACAGCTCCCACAAACCCAAGCAAGCTTCTCTACTTTCAAAAGTCTTTCCAGATGGGGCCCTCACTTTGTATTACAGAAAAAGTCAATTGATAAGATCAACAAGTTAGAACTTTCTCAGAGTCACCAATGGACTTTTCTGTAATAATTATCTAGTGGATTCACCAGCAACATCGACAAGAACAGTTCAACATAGAACTGCAAAGCAAACTACCTGCTCTTTCACAGGAAATCTGGATCAAAATAGATTAACAAGAATTTCTCTCAAGTGAAGCAAGCTAACACCTTCCCAGAGTGTCACTCTCTCCAGGAAAACAAGTGATTCAAGAGTACCTTCAAAACCATTTTCAGGCAAGTAAATTTGCCTGACTTTTTGATTGCATGTTTAGCTTTTAACTGATGCACATATTGTACCCTTATTTTTGCGTAGAGATCCTAAGGCAAATTGGATCATTCGAACTTAAATCTAAATACCAAATCTCAAATGCAAGTGGTAAGAAATTAACAAGGCAATGCTTATCCTGCTCGACAATCAACTCAATTAACAACTAAAAGAAAAGAGGGAAATTGAGAACTACACTTACGCAGTAGTCTCCTGTCCGCCTCCCTGAGTCCCTGTGCTGACAAAGAACCCTGCGGGCTTTCCAGCAAGCTTCTGCTCCCGCCATAGCTGCCCAGTGGAATCAAAGAAAGACTTCATCTGGGCGGCCATGGCCCCGAACCTCGTCGGGAACCCGAACAGGATACCATCAGCTTCAGCCAGCTCAGTCCCTGTTATCTCCGGGATCCCTGCATCCTTGGGAGGCGCCCTCATCTTCTCCAGAACATCCTCAGGCAGCGTCTCCGGGACCCTGTACAAGACCCCCTCCACCCCGTCCACGCCGTCGATCCCTTTCTTCATCCTCCTCGCTAAACCCTCCACGTGCCCGTACATCGAGTAGAACACTATGAAGATCCTCAGCTTGGCCTCCACCGGCAGGGGCGGCAGCGGCTTCTGGGCGGAGACCACCGGATCAGCCTCCGCGGCATGTGAATCGGCTTCCAAAGGTGCATCACGGACCTCGCCTTCGGCGTTAGCAGGCGGCGGGGGGCGCTTCTTCTTGCTGGGGACGCAGCCTCCGCCTTTGCCCATTGGAGAATTATAAGAAGGGAGAGTGCTGGAGCTCGGGCGAGCGGATTTCAAGGGAACTGGGTCGATTCAGACTGAACTCTCCAGAGCTTGTCCTGCCACCTAGTGGTCAACTCTCTCGGTTGAAGAATCGGAGGAAGAAGGACCTGAAATTTATGGGAAATGAGGCCGAAGACGGCGCCGGAGAGATATCGGGGCTTCTTCCTTGTCTCTGCCCTCTCATTATTTTTTTTCTTTTTTTGGGTATAATTAATTGATTTCTTTTTCAATTTTCCTTAATCGTTGCCTGTTCTTGGTCAATCGGTGAAAAGGATGAACGACGACAGACCAAAAATTCTTCTTTTTCATACAATTTGGAAGTATGGTATACATTCGACCATGGAGATGCACATCATGATCTCTTAAAAGAACTTTTAAGAGCACACAAACCAGCATATTCATGGCCCCTTGATAGTCTAGTTGCTATAGAGGGAATAAAAAGCTGGGCTTGGTGGGTTCAATCCATTATTCCATGAAGTTCTCCAGGGAGCAGTTCTATTAGCCCTTCAAGCTGCCATGAATGGAAGAAGATGATGCATCTGTAGAAACTTATGGAGGATCTCTTCAATCCTTCTCACAGATATTGGGAATCAAAGCCCATATGTTCCAATATTTTCAACTCACTAGCTCTTGAATCTTGGTCTTGCTCATGGATTCCACCAATGACCAACAGTGGCCCAATGACCAACATAGTGGCCCATGAGTGGAGCCAATTTCACTTTTCTAATCCATCCAAACTTTGTGATCAATAGTATTTCACTACAAGTCTACAAGGCTATTTATAGCTTTGGTGGAGATAGAACCCCATAGGGTTCTTCCTGAGAGATAGTCTTTAGATGTTATGTTTTGGGGAGACTTTCAACATCTCTAAAATATGATATTTATTGATTTGATGCTTAAATGATCAATTTTCCTATAATCCCTCATATATTATCAATGATGTTATTAATTTAGCAAAAAATTTTTTTTTTATAAAAATTATAACAAATAAGAAATAAATGAAAATCAATGTATTATCATTAAATGTTTTATAAAAGAATTAAAACATTAAGTAACAAGTGATAAAATGTAGAATGAAACAACATTTGGTGAAATATTATATTATAAAGTAATAAATTAAAAAAAAACGTATACATCCTTGAATAATTTTAAATAGCTATGTTATAAATGTATTTTTTCCAATTAAAAGATTCAAAATATCTCTATTCACTCTTATACTAGTAAGAGTGAGTAAAGATGTTAATAAATATCCAACGCTTGGGTCTAAATTATAAAAATTAAAAATAATAAAAAAATATTTAAAATACTAAAATTTTAATAAATGAAGATTAGTTATATTACAATACTAGATATTAATTTACTTTAAAATGACTAATAATAAATTATATAAAAATCTTAATTTAGAGTTTCAATTGCTTAACTTAGCAAATAATTATTTTAATAAAAATTGCCTAATGGGTCGAGAAATTTGTTGGAAATCAGTTCGGAAAAGTGTTGTACCAGTCGAACGGTCCAATACACACGTTATACATGTATCCCCTCCTCCTAAATGACAATCCAAAAATATTAAATTTACTCGATTTTCCCTGCAACAATGACAAAACTCATCACAAATTGAAATTAATTCTTATAAGGATAAATTGAGTATAATTTGATAAAAAGAATCTATGGTCAGATAGCATATTAAGTCTAGAAAATGACATATAAGACTTGACCCCATTCTTGTCGGTAACTCACTTGAATTCTCTCTAAAAGTGAGAACACTCTACTTTCTAGTGATCCTATTTGCATAAGTCATGACTTTCTTTCACGACCATCAATTTGAGTGATTCAAATGCTATTGAAATTTCACTTGATTCATATTTCCAATGTCACATATCTCCAACTCCAACGTCAACTCTACCAGCACAAGTGTGATCAAACAACACACACGCTTTGTCGGCCATAAACAAAACAATTACTTTTGAGATCATTTTCGATGTCCCCGATGGCCAAAATGACCAAGATAAATGCTACAAACTCTTCTTGGTCCCAACTTTCAAACCCCACCAATCTTGTGAGCTATGGATAAATATTGAGGCAAAATAAATTCTTGTAAGTCTCGACTAGCCTCCAATCATGGATGAACTTAGTAAAATGACATTTGTAGGCTACTCATACCTTTGTTTGAGGTGACTAAAGTGTCCACGAACTCCTTTAGGAATCAACATTCCAACCATAGCAGTGCCACTAGCCGAGTCACCATCTCCAGTGAGATTCTAAACTTGACCCAATTTCTACATTATTCTGACAATCTTTAAAGAATAGCCTTGAGGGGTACACTTCCGGCCAAATCCGACCGATCAGGGAACATAGAAACCTATGAGGCATAGGGACTTCATATATGAGTTTCATAATTTTTTGGAAATATTTTGTTAAAAAACCAATGTCAAGGACCAAAATATAATTTTAGTAAATATAGAGGACCCATTCGAGAATGAGATTTCTTAAAGGTCTCTATGAGGGCTTGAAGAATGCCTTAGGACCAATGAAAAAGATTTGAGAATCATATGATGAGTTTTGGAACCTTAAGGACCTTAAAAAAAGTTTAGGGACCATAGTGTAAATAATTAAAGTTTGTGACACAAAAGTGATTATTGGAAAGTTAAGGACCAAATGAGGAGTCTAGGGTCCTGGAAGGAAGATTTTTGGATTATAAGAGCAAAATGACCATTTTACCCATTTTAAGGACCAAAATGAAAATTTGGAAAAAAAATTAAGGATTTAAGTGGGAAAATTTGAGATTTTTTGATATTTTAGTAAATACAACGAAATATGAATGTAACCTAAGATTTGTGAAAAAAATGATAGAATGGGGTTAGTGTAAATAGGTTTGTCGATACACGGGTAGAGCGAATCATGCCTGATGGCCAAAACCATAATCATTGAAAAATTACGGGATAATATCGAAATACCAAAGGAAAACCAAATTTTACCCCATGTTATATGATTTGATTCATGTAGATTAACATGATATGCTACCATACACGAATCATGCATTCAGATACAAGTGAAAATATGTAAACCCCGTTCTTTCGAAACAAGAAAGATTGAATGGAGAACCGACAAATTTTAAGAGAAAACTATGGTTCAAGGCAAACCGAAAATTGTTAAGAGAAATCAAAATGGGATAATTAACAATCCCAATTGACAAATGAAAATCTAAAAATCAGGGAAAAGGATCATGTGGTAAATTGAATATGAGAACTGGACTGATTCAGGGTGAATCAGATCAGTTTATGGTAAATTAGACTAGTTTAGGCCGAACTGTATTGAAATAGAATGAACTGATTCAAGATTCATTTTTTTAGGTTACTTAAAAATTTCAATTAGAGAAATTGAAGTCACCACTATTTAAAAAATAAATTTAGAAATTTTTAATTTTTAGAAATTTGGTTGAATCGGGCCTAAATCGATTGATTTTTTTATTTCGGCTTACATAACTTGGTCCAACCAATCAACGAACTGCTTGCCAAGTCAACGCATGACGCGTAGCAAAGCGCGCCCCATCAACTGCTAGGTCAACATCTGAAAGCACTCGCCAATCAAAGCATGACATGTGTTCCTGATCAATGGTCAAATGAAGAAAAATCTACGTCATTGGAAATTGACCAATGAGAGTGTGACACGTGTCCTTAGTCAATGGTTAGCTGGAGAGAATCCCTATTAGCTGGGCTGACCAATGAGAGGTTGACATATGGCAAAGGTGTCAAGTTAGCTGCCAACTAGGATGTCCAAGAAAGGTCGACCAATTAAAAGTCGCACGTTGGATGGTCACATCCAATCAAAGGAGGACACATGGCATTGGCACAATACGTTAGGTGGAAAAACTAATGAATTTAAATCAATCAATTAGATGATGCCAAGTATCATAGTTAACTGATGGACAGATTCGATTAACTACCATATCAGATAGAGCGACCAATGGGAGGCTGCCATGTGTCCAGTTAAAGAGTAAAAAAATGACTCGGACACATCAACTAATCACATCGTGTCATGTGGTAGTTCACACGTGCAAATTTCACACGTGTGCACAATGTCGTATTCAACCTATGATTAGTCAGACAAAGGAAGGACCGATTGAATGCCTTAATTTTGATGATCACTAAATCTCTCCAACAAGACCTTAAATTAGAGAGTTAATGGCCAATCGATTCATGACTAGATAGGAATGGAGGTCCCTGAGCTTTTATATAAAAAGCTCCCCTCCATTCATACTATTCATCCATCGAAAGCTCGAAAAAGACGAACTACTCCATTTTCCAATCACCCTCGAACCAGAGCTACAACTTGGGCACTTTTTTTCACCTTAGAAAGTGAATTCGGGCTCCCTAGATTCTTATAGAAGTCCTCTATACAACTGCACTCTCAAATTTTATCGAGAATCATAGGAGAAGCACTGACGAACTCGCACAATATTGCTGCTCCCTCGACCGTCTACGACCAGAGAAACTTAAGCTCAATTTGAGTCACCCTCGGGCCAACCATGACCAAACCAGGCCCTCCAAACCTTCCCTATTAGAGTCCACACCTTCCTTACACCACCGTGGTAAGTCCTCACCGCTGCCCTTCGCCAAAATTTACTACTTATTGTGCATTTTAACATAAAACTAAATTGATGAATTCACACTACTTAGACTATCAATTAAGGCGCAGTTTGATCCAGGGAGGATCACCAAAAAGAAAGCAATCCATTGGTATTAAAAGCTCGAAGCTCCATTAAAGCTTATTTCTAAGCCAAATTGTGTGATTTAAAGCTTGAAATGATCCCGGGGACATAGGAAAGATGGTTAAAATCATGTTAGGACTCAATTGGGAAGGTTTAAGATTGAATTGATGCTAATCAAAGTTGGAGGAATAAATTACAATTTTAAAAATTTGGGGACTTAATTATAATTTTAAAAAATTGGGGATTTTTCTATAAATATTGAGAAATCAAGCACCCAATTAGAAATAATGAGAAATTAGGGACCCAAAGGGAAGTTTTGAGAATCTTAGGGACTTAATAGGAAATAAGGTATAACTTAAGGACTTAATCATAATTATTGAAAAGTTAAGGGTTTTAAGTGTGAATACCTTATTATTTGGGAATTAATTACCCAATTATTGTAGAAATCAAACACCTACAAGTCCGTGCAAAGGAAAGGCATGTTAAGCTCAGAAATCCCAATGGACAAACAAGTCTCTAAATACGGATGAGTGGGATTTCTAGCATCGAGTTTGATTGGATCGCCACAATTTAAAAAGTATGATTGCTTAGAAAACCTTTTTTTCTAGAAATATTATTCCTTGATTGTGTGAAAATGCTCAAATGATTTTTGGGTACATTTCTAAGGAAAGCATGAATCATGATTTTAGGACTACCTTTGATCAGTGTGTATGAAGACACTCCAAGGGGATGATCTAGTTCCGACTGTCAATGCAGGATATGGGGGGGGAGGGACCTGTGGTAGACAAGGGGTTGGTTAGATATAGTTTTGTGAAAGTGGGTGCAATGCCATGATTTTGAAAAGAGATGTGGGCCAAAGGCCGTGATTTTGAAAACTCGAACAAGTGGGCCCAAGGCCAATTGAAACGGATCAAGCCCAATAGATAAATTATGATTTAAGAGCCTGATAAAAATTATCACCAATTGATAATGTTTGCTTAAGTTGTTGAGCTGAAGTTAGGTTGGAGCCCGTTGGGCTAGCAGAACAAAGAGAAATGTCTTAAATAAAAAGACACTTGTTTGTGATTGCAATTATTCAAAACCAAGGAGATACCCGATATGGGATAGTGTTGGTTATAAGGGCTGTTGGACAACAAGGTTGATACAAGGGAAGCTACATTGGTCTAGTATGTCTTAAAGCTCTAGGAGCTTCGTGCACATTAAGACTGATGAAGAAGGGGGAGAGGTCTCATCCCTCAATAATGGATAACTTCATTCGAGAATGTTTGGGGGTTGGGTAATGGTTCTCACACAGATGATTGATTGAGGTTATAGCCTTGCTCCAATTTTGTAGAGGTTGTAGCCTCTCACTAGGGTGGACGGTAAAGGCGCTCCGGGTCACTAGTGGAATAGATCGAGGTTGTAGCCTAATTAGGTTTGTTCTCCGAATGATTGATCCCTTTAATGAGAAAGGGTGTGTGTTTGTTTGTAAAATACAATCCAATGAAAAATTTACCATAAACAAACCATGAAAATTTCTTCCGGGTAGGAAGGTACCAGGTTTTAGCTTATAAGACACAAGCCGTGAAAACCTCTTTAATGAGAAATAGTGAATGAGGTTTGTCTGATATAAACCCATGAGAAGTTTTACCATAAACAAATGCTAAATGTTCTTCTGGGTAGGAAGAAACTTATTTTTCGCTTATGAAATACAAGTAGTAAATTCAAATGATGTGAAATATTTCTCAATGATAAAATAAGTTGTAGCTTGTTTAATTGATCAACTAAAACCATTAGTTTTTTTTTAAGGAAATAAAATCCTTAAATCTTTTGAGTATGTACTAAATCATGGATTGAAAGTTACGATGTTAGTAATCTCTACTCATTGAGTTGTAGACTTACCCCTCCCATATCTCTTTCAGGGTAGAAAATGTCAAGGAGAACATTAGAAGATGAACTACCAAATTGGTACACTAATCCCTTTTACAAGATTTATGTCCAACACTATATACATTCTAACATATTTTGGAAAACATATATCTAATGCATTATTTTCCTTGTTGTCTTGAGTCTTGCTTTTGTCAATACTATGATAAAAAAGGTTGCCTCTATTATAGTATTAGGAGAAATGACAGGTTTTTCATAGGATTTCATCCAAAATGGGTCGGGGTGTGACAAAATCCATCGGTACAAACAAGTATTGATTAAAACCATGAGTAAGATTATTGATAATGAGTCTTATTGGACTGACCACTACACTTTACAACTTTCTAAGAAATCCATGAATATGTGTATGTGATTTTGAAAAGCATTGTGAAAAGTTATCACGCCCCAACCCAGTTTGGTCGGATCCCCGTGAGTAACCCACCACTCCCTTTTGTCCAAGAGGGTTTCACCTCCTTCTAAATCGCGAGGAGTCTGATGTCCTTTTACCCTATTTTTTCTTGGAATAACATTATACAAAACTCAATATATTAAGAATTTACATACCTGTCTTAGGGTTCAACTGTGGGGGTGTCTTTAAGGTTTGTCATCCTTTTTCCTGAAATGGGTTAAAGGGAGAAGGTGAGTTTCTATAATTCAGAGAGCAGGTGTTGGGAGTGAGTTTTCAAAAATGTTTAGTTTATCAAAACCATGCCAAGGTTTAACATTTTCAAGGTTTTTAAGGATTTTCTCAAATCTCAAATCTCAAAACTTTTTCCATTTTCATGTTAGGTGTGTTTGCTCTCTTAGCCCATCCCTTGGCCTCGAGAGGCATTTAGCAAACAAACACATGCCCTTCATTAGGAAGGGTACAAATATTTGCAGGTAGTCCCAGATTGCACCCACTTGGGGATCCGTGCGACTTTGTTGTCCACCCAAGTAGAAGTCCTAAACTTCTACCTAAGTCTAAGTGGATGTCCCAGACGTCCGACCCTTAGATCTGAATTCCACTTCGTGTCTATATGAGGACGGGGACCTCATCCTGACCCCACCTTGGTCTCATGCGCAATAAGCTCCCAAAGCTTTATGACTAACTAGCATAACGAACTGCCCTTATCTCCACCATGTCATCTAGTAGTCCTTGGAACCATCACTACCCCCTAGGGTGTCTTGATGGTCCCGTACCATGAGTGTATGCAAAATAAGTATTTTTCATGATTAATCCATTCTCTTTGGTGCCAACAGTCCAACGACCCCAGCACTCAACCTGACCTACAGCTATTTGTCTAGGCTGGTCCGTTGACCTAGCCCTAACACACTGCCACCAGTTCATCAAGCATTGTCGGTCCTAGCTTGGTACCATGGTGAACCACACAATTGGTTCCCTTTTAACATAAAAGTTTTCATGGCTCTTCCTAATCATGTTTGTTTACTGGCTTTAGCCCATGCCCATTGGCCTTGGGCCCACCACACGTGTTTTTCCAAAAAATGGGCTTTGAGCCCTATGAGTTCAAAAATTGAGGTCCTTGGCATGTTAGAGTTGTTCTAGCTTCCATCAAGAAGATCTCCCAAATTGTTTAAGTAGTTGTCACATAGTCAGGGGAGAATACTTATGACAAAATCTCTTTTTAATTCATCACACCGACCGGGTGTGATGATAGATTCACTTACAACCGATATGCGGGTTTTTTCTTTCCTTAAGAAAGCTCAACATACCATCCGGGTATGATGTTAGATAATCCCATTCAAAACTGGTAAGTAGGATTTTAGCTTTCAAAACGTGCTCATCATCCCAACTGGGTATGAAGTATAAAGTTTTCACTCACCCATTGATTGTGATATGTTCATCCCCAGTCAGTTTCCAAGTCCACGCTAGCTCTCTCTTGCTTATGTTTCGGTCCCACGTGTCCCTACATGGTTTGGGTATCATTATCAGTAAGAGTTCGACATAACAACCTTCGTTTTCTCGCGTATGAGTGATTATGCCCAAATCTTTGGTTTAATTGCCCTTAGGTCTCTATAGTTCATGTTTCTTGACTTTAGGTCCATAATGCTAATTTTTCCCCAAATTGAGTCCCAAGGCTTCCAATATCCTCCTTGGGTCCTCAATTTACTTAAAATTGTGTAATGGGCTCAAGTTCTCTAAATTCCCAATTTGGTCCCCAATTTTTCAAAAATTATTGTTTTGCCTCTACTTTCCAAAAATAGTAAATTGACACCAATTCTTTCAAAAATTGACCAATTGGTCCCCCAACATCTTTCTCATTCCCAATTGACCTTCAATTTTGAGAAATTGCATGGATGTTCCTCAATTTTTCGAAATCTCCAATTTTTCCCCATTTCTATCCCTATACTAACTAAATTCAATTTCTTCAAATTGGTAATTCAATTGGGGTTAATTGCTCCAATTGATGGCCTGGATTGGTTTCTACACTTCCATATGATCAAGTGTAGCTTAGAATTATAGAATTTGGGTCCGAAACGAACTTAATCGGAGTTTCGCCGGAAAACTATTTGTAGAGGAAAAAAGCTACGAGAACATACCGTCGGAGATGCGGTGGTCCGAGCTCTTGATTGGGGGAGGTAGCTCTCCTCCTAGAATAAAAAATCACTACAATTGACATCCATATTAATGGGAATTTCGTTAGTGAAGTTTGACACTTTCTCTCTCCAGCATTGATCTACTACGAAGGAGGAGGGTTAAATTGGCTTACCTTTCACCTCTGTGGTGGTCGTGTTAGGGCCGTGAGGACTTTGGGGAGGCTTGGTTTAGCATGAGGAGGTTTGAATTTGGTAGAATTCAGCTCTGCCAAAATAGGGCAGCTTTGAACCATTGGAGCTACTTCACTTTTTGATTCCGCCGACGCTTCTCCGACGATCCTTAGGTCGAAGGAAGGTTGTTGTCAGGTAGCTGACATCGCCCAGAGTCTGTAGGACCCGACTTTGTCTTCTGAGGATGAGAAAAGTGCCCAAGTTGGAGCTCTGGTTTGAGCTTCATCGAAAAATTGAGCACTTCGGAGGATGAGAGGATTTGAGGTGTGTGAAAGATGAATGGATGAGAGCTCTTTATATAGGGAGCTCAAGGAACCTCTGCACTACTAGTTTCCATATTGGTCGAGCTTCTCCTCTTTAGAAAATGCCCAAATTGAAGGGAATATTTCCTCGTTGGAGAAGGAAAATTTTTCTGCCATATGAATAGTGCTGTTATCCCAAGGAAGAAAACGATACTGTTCTAAACTGGACTGCACCGATCCGAACGAGTTCAATGGCAAAAATCGGACAATTTAGACCCGATTTGACCGATTTTCTCAAAATTAAAAATTTCTAAATTTGTCTAAATTCATTTTCTATCTGTTGGTGGCCTCAATTTTCCAAATTGAAATTTTCAAGCCATCTAGAAAAATGAAATTTCCAATCTGGTTCATTATGGTTCAATTCGGTTCAGGTCAGGTTCATCCTGAAACGGTCTGGTTTTCCCATACAATTTACTTCATGGTTTTTTCCCATTATTTTAGTGACTTTTTGGTCACTTGGGATTTTCCAATTTCCCATTTTACCCCTCTTTATGATTCTCGGTTCCTTAAGTGGTTCAGTTTTCTCATTTAATTGACCGGTAATTTCCCGATTTTCCTTGATTTGAGATGGCGGGTTTCACAACTCTCCCCTCCTTTTAAGAGTTTTGTCCCCAAAACATAATTACATATCCTTTTCACCAGGAATAATATCCCTTGATGTCAACTTTGGGTTTGCTTGAGATTCTACCACTTTGGTTGTTTCTTCACTTAGCCCCCTTTAAACCACACGCTTAAGGAATTTCTATTCCTTTCCATTATCTACTTATTCCATGGAGTTTATCATGATTAGGCTTGTCTTACCCATTAGTCCAAAGGCACATCCTTAGGTTCACTTATTACCCTACTTAGGGTAAGACTCTTCCTCTGGAGGATTCTTATCCAGGTCATTGGGTTGGATGTTCCATATACGTTCGATTGTCCCCATTTCCATTTATTTCCTTGGTTGTTGATGCTCTTTAGCTCAACATCCTTTTGGAATTTTTGTCCTTAACCTCGTGGGTTTTAATGGGATTCCGTTTTTATCTTATTTTAGTCCTTCCTCCATCTTTTATTTACTATAACTTCGGTCCCAGTTTTTAGGTTTAACTTTGTCATGTGTAACTAACAGACTCTTTCTTACTTGAGTCACATTTTTCCCCGGGACTGTTGGACCTATGTCCTTTACAACATTAGATGTTCTAGAACTTATCTTTGTCCATTATAATTCTAGAACATTTCCTTGATGGTTGTTCTCAACCTTGCAACCTTTCGGGGATCACATAATTTTGCCCCTTCTTTTCATCTCGTAGTATTATTCGACTACCTTTACCATTATCCAATCGTCCATTTACATTTTGAAATCATGATTGTGTCAAATTTTCCTTATCTACTCATCCCTTACCAATTTTCTTATTGGTTTTTCCCCGGTTCCAACCATCGGGTTTCCCGATGACTTACCGATATGTTGACATTTTTCCCCTCTTTTGTCCTTCCTCATTTCCAATGGCGTCATTTACTCAAGGGCTTTCCTTTCTTCAATCCTCTCTTACTCGCTCGTAACCATTTCATGATTATTTATTCTGAGTTGATCCTTTTTAGTCTGTGTGTCAATTCCTTTGTTTGGGGAGTTCCCTTTTGATGGTTTCATTTTCTATTATGTCCTTCGAAGTAGAGACTTCTACCTTAGGAGTTACACGTTCAACCTTCTTACCATTCCTTGAAGGTTTCCTTTCTTCATCTGCTTACACCCTTTTTATATTGGGGCATTTGCCCACTTTTAATCCTTTGATGTCCAAAAATCCCAATTTCAACCTTATTCCCTATCCAAAGAACTTCCGACTACCGGGTCTTATTTCGTGTACTCCATATTATGCCCAACCTTCCAATCTTTAGGCACCATTAAGCGAGTGTGGTCCACAACCATTCTTGATGTCTGTGGTTATTTCCCTTAATCACTTCTTAATTGAAGGGCTTACTTCTCCAAGGTTTCTCAGATATACTTTCCTTTATTTCCTTATTATGGTTATTCCATCCATTCTTACTTGTTACAACATCTTTTGATGCTATCTTCCTATTATCTCATTCCTTGGTTTTAACTTACTCCTTTGCCCTCCTAGTATGCTTCCATTGGTCTTTTCACCTCAACATGCATTTCATTTGCAAGCTTATTGTCACAACCCGACCCAGTTTGGTCGAATCCCCATGATCAACTCACCGCTCCCTTGGTTCAAGAGGGTTTCCCCCTTCCTTAAATCAAGAGAAGCCAGGCGAAATCTGAACCTTGTTCCCTGGAATAACATATATCAACAAAAATGCAAGCTTAAAAAGAAAATACTTTTAAGCATACCTGACAGAGGGTAGATCCTGGTTTTATCTCTAGTCATTTTCTCTACTCCTGAAAAGGGATAGAAAAGGAGGAGTGAGTTTCTACAACTTAGTGAATGGGTATTTGAAAAAGAGTTTCTATAAAATAGTTTTAAAATTTGAGTGTGCCAGACTTCTTATTTCCTTTAAGATTATGCCTTTCTCAAATTTTGGTTTTCAAACATTTTCCTCATTATCCAAAATCAGTGTGTTTAACAATCAATACACACCCTTCATCACGAAGGGATCACACATTCGCAGGGCAACCCATCCACTGCACCCACTTGTGGCGTTAGAGCAACTTTTTCGGTCACCTAAATAGAAGCACGTCCACTTATACCCTGGGAATCAGAGGATATTCGTGACATCCGACCCTCAAACCCAAAATCAACTCTATGTCCATATGAGGACAAAGACCTCATCCAGTCCCCACCCCGGTCTTGTGCGCATGAAGCTACGTTGAGCATCCTTGATTGTTAGCACGATAAACTACCTTTATCTCCACTATGTTGTCTAGTAGCCTCTAGGATGCATCACTACCCCTCTTGGGCATCTTGATGGTCCTGAACCTCTAGTGCAAGCACAAACAAAGTTTTCCATAAAGCCATTTAACATTGGTGCCACTGGTCCAACAGCCCTGACCCTTAACTCGACCTACAACTATTTTTCTAGATTGGTCCATCGACCTGGCCTTATCGCACTGCTGCCAATCCATCAAGTATGTCGGTCCTATCTTGGTACCATGACCAAATTACATCATTCATTCATTAAAATTTTTATGGCTTATCATCATGTTTATTTACGAGCTCTAGCTCGTGCCAATTGGCCTTGGGCCCACTATACATGATTTTCCAAAAACCATGCATTTTAGCCCCCAAGTTCCAAAATCGAGGCTTCTGGCCTATCTGAGCTATTCAAGCTCTCGTTAAGAAGGTCTCCCAAAATTTTTAAGCATTGGCACACAGTCAAGGGAGAACACTTTTGACAAAATAACCTTTTAACTTGTCCATCACACCAACCGGGTGTGATAACTTCTCCGCTTTCAACCTGTAAGCGGGTTTTCTACTTCCTTCTAGGAAGTTCATCATACCAATCAGGTATGATCTACTTACAACCGGTAAGTAATTTTTCTACGTAGTTCTCACACCACCCCAAGCAGGCGTGATGTTAAAATTCCACATAATAGTGGTTTTTCATTTCTGAGGTGCTCATCATCCCAATTAGGTATGATGTGAATTAACCCACTCATCTGATGTTCGTAGTGTATCCCTTCTTAGTTGTCTTTTTACCACCACGCGAGCTTATCCTTGCTGACGTTCCGGTCCTTCGTGTTCCTACATGATTTGGACATCCTTCTTTATTAACATTTGGTATGATAGCCTTAATTCCTCACATATGAACAAAATGTCCAAACTTTTTAGTTAATTGCATTTAGTTCCCTAAAGTTCTTCTTCTTTGACTTTAGGTCTCTAATGCTAAGTTTTCCCAAATTGAGTCTCGAAACTTTCTAAAATTTACTTTGGGTTCTCAATTTACTCAAAATCACTTAAGGAGTTCAAGTTTTCCAAATTTCTAATTTGGTCCCCAACTTTTCAAAAATTACCATTTTCCCCTACTTTACAAAAATGGCAATTTGGCCCCAATTATTTTTAAAAATCAACCAATTGGTCCTCCAACATATTTCTCATGGCCAATTGGCACTCAATTTTAGGAAATTGCACTTAGGTCCCTCAATTTTACGAAATCTCCAATTTCCACCAAAAGTTTCCCCCAATTTCGCTTTTCAAATTAACCGAATTTGGTTTCATCAAATTGACCATTCAATTGTGGTTAATTGTTAAAATTGAAGGTAAAATTGAGTTTCTACACATCCATACGATTCAAATGGAGCTTTGTTGGAAAACTAAACTTAGAAAGAGAAAGATTTGAAAGCTTTCCGTCAGAGGTGCGGCAGTCTGAGCTTTTGATCGGGGCAGGTAGCTCTCGTCCTGAGCTTCCTCCTAAGATCAAGAATTACAACAATTCATGTCAAATTGAGGGAGAATTTGGTGAGTGAAATTTCACCATTTCTCTCTCTAACACTGATAGAAAATTACAGAGTTGAGCCAAATTGACTTACCTTTCCTCTCTAATTCGGCCGTATGAGGGCTGAGGGAGTGTTGGGAGAGCTTGATTTAGTCTGTGGAGGACTTAATTTGGACGTTTTCAGCTCGGCCAAAACATGGCAGCTATGGTCCGTTGGAGTTGCTTCACTGTTTGATTACGCCTACGCTTATTCGATGATCCTCAGATCGAATGGAGACCACCGTCGGGTAGCTAACTTCTCCCTGAGTCTAAGGAATCCAACCTCACCTTCTTTGGCTTAGAAAAAACCCCTATTTCGGAGCTTTGGTTAGAGCTTCATCGAAAAACTAAGTAACTGAGGGAGAGTGGAGTTTTCAGGTGTAAGGAAAATGAATGGAGAGTAGCTCTTTATATAGATGGCTCGAGGAATCTCTAGTCATTCGTTTGGCAACTTAGTGGCACTCATTGATGGCCTAAAATGTCTTGAATAGAAACATTTTCTTTCTGTCGACGCTGTTGATTTTTCTGACGAGTGAATAGTGCTATCATCTGAAGGAAGAAGACGACACTGTTCTGAACTAGGTTCAATACTTAAACCAGCCAGTTCAGGCTCGATTCAACCAAGTTTTTCAAAATTAAAAATTTATAAATTTATCTAAATTCATTCTCTATCCAATGGCGGTTTCAATTCTCCAATTTGAATATTTTAAGCCACCTAGAAAAATAAATTTAGCATCCGATTCAATGATGATTCAAATCGATCCAAACCGGTTCTGATCCGGTTCACCTTAACCAGTTTGGTTTTCTCTCACAAATTGTCCTAAAGTCCCTTTCCGTGGTTTTTATGACCCTTTGGGTCACTCGGGATGTGTAAGTTTCCCATTTTTCCCATTCTCTAATGGTTGGGGTCTATGAACCGGTTCGATTTTCTCACTCGAGTTGACTAGTTCTTTCCCTGGTTCTCCTTATCTTCAAGGGACGGGGTTTACAACTTTCCTCTCCTTTATGGAGTTTTGTCCCCAAAACTTTATTCCACATCCCTTACATAGGAAATAATTCCTCTTAATGTCAATCTAAATTTTGTTGACATACCAACATTTCGGTTATTTTCACTTAGCCTCAATCTAACACACACTTTAAGGAATTTCTTCTTTTCCCTTACTCATTCCATTGAACTCATCCTCTCTAAGCATATCTTACTTGAGAGTTCAAGGGTATATCCTTAGATTAACACCCTCCTTTGCTCACAACAAGGTTCTTTCTCTTGAGGTACTTAACTCAAAATTTCAAGATTGTGTGTTCCAAGATATCTAATTATTCTTACATGTAGTTACTTCCTTTATCATTAAAACCCTTATCTCATGTATTCTCAAGTTCTACCTACTCATTTTCATAAGTTTTCGGTGTTAACTTCTTTCATCCCATTTTGACCCTTCTTATATCCTTTCTCAACTTCAATGGCGTCCTTTTCTCTTGAACTTTCCTTTCTTTTAGTCAACTCTTACTTTCTCGTGATCACTTCATGATTTCTATTACAAGTTAATCTCCTTTGATTCTTAAGTGTAAATTTCTTGTTGTGAAAGCTCCCTTATTTCGATTTTGTTCTCTACTATGTCCCTCCCAGGGAATAATGAGATCGATGAAAGTAGAGACAAGATAAACTCATCCAAGATATTTTGGTTGACATGGGAGGATCATGTATAAAGGAAAAAGCATTCAGAAGGACACAAGGAATAAGTTAAGTCCAAGTAATTTGTAAGTAGGAAAACAGTTTTAAAAGATGTCATGCAAGTAAGAAGGGGTGGACGACCCATAAAAGAGGAAATAGAAGAACGCACACCTAAGAAACCATGCAAAGTAAACCCTCCAGTTAAGAAGTGATTAAAGTAGACAATCACTGACATTAGGATTTAGTGGTGGTCAATGCTCAATTGATGGAGTTTAAAGAGAAGACGTCTAGACATAGTATGGAGTACGAGGAATAAGATCAAGAATCGGAAGTGTTCCAAGTAACAAATACGGAACAAAATTGAAATTTTACTTATAAAAAGGATTTAAACAAACAAATGTCTCAATATAGAAAGGAACATATAAAAAGGAAGCAAAGAAACCTTCAAGGGATGAGAAGGTTGAGGATGTATTTCCTAAGGTGACTAATTGGAATATTTATGTCTTTTCAAAATTTCCTTCCTTGGTAATTTATACTCTTTTCTCGTGGTTTCTCTTCCAGTTTTGCCATTGGAAACATCTTACCTTAAATGACCTTCTTTGAGACCATTTGCTCATGGTTCCTGTTGCTATTGAAACCTTATGTGTACTTCTTATGTACCTCATCTTCCTTCTCACTCATTCCTAGTACTTTTCTAATTTCTTTAGGTGGATATCACATCTTCTGGGTTTTACGATCTTTAGATCGTCTTATAGGAGGCTTTGCTTATCATTCCCATGGCTTTTGATCATTACCCTCGTCTCAGCCATTAATCCCTTTAAAGCTTTCCTTCACCCTCTTCTCCAAAATGATTTTTGCATTTCCACTTCTCCCTTCTTAATTAGATTATTGTCCATCACAAGGGTTCGTTCATTATTTGTCTCAATCCTATCCTTCTCCTTGCCAAGTGATCCTGAGGTCGTCGTCTCTTGAGTCTTCTTGTTCTTAATGTCCATCTCATTTCCCCTTTAGGGCATAGTCCTCACTACTTCCCTATCCATCTTAGGGAATTGTTTATTCTCTCAAATGATCATGTTGTTATGAGTTATTTCCTTCAATTGGGTATGTCTAAAATCCTTATTTGGTTTCTCTGCTTTTTTGAGAGTAGGTCACACCTGGCCATCCCGATGTGTCATTACTCACCTATGTCTTTTAATGGGGTTCTTATTCCAATTCTATTTTTGATGGTTCATCGGTTGGTTACCTTAGCTGGGGATTTTCTACTTTCATGGTTTCTTTTTTCTATCTTTATCCTTCTTTCCAAGTATTTCCCATCTTGGGAGTTTCACGTTCAACCTACCTAATGCTTCTTGAAAGTTTTTCCTCTATTCTTTTCTTACACCTTTCTAACATTGGTATGGTTATATAACCAGGATTCTTCCTTATCTCTTATTCCCTTTCATTTCACATCCTTCCTTTAAGGAGTCTCATAGTCATTATTGAGTTTCTCATAATTTATGTCCTACCTATAAAAAAATTCCTTTAAGGATATTTGTATTATCCCTCCGATTTTCTTCCTACCATACCCCTTTCCTCTTTCCTTCCTCCTTGTCTTATCCCAAACTAACTTAACATCTTCTACTCTCCTATATCCTTCTTACCTTCCTCCTGGTCAGTTTCCATTCCATTGGTTTCCCTTGTAATTCTTCCTGATTCCCTTAATTTTAGCCATAGGGCTTTTCGTTAACTCTTTAGACTTTCACTTGTTCTACACCCTTACACCGGACTTCTTCTTCCTTCCCTTAGTTAGGGTTGGTCTTCCTTGTAGACTCTAGGTAGATTTTTCTGGAAGTTCTTTCCAAGTCTTATTGTCTTATTTCCAATTCTCTGGGTAGGGAAACTTTGTTGTTTTAAAGGTTGGGTTAACTAGTAGTGATCCATAGTTTTCCTTCCTTAGGTGATCTCTTCCCCACTCGTAACTTCGAACTTTATTGGCATACTCCTATTTTTGTTAGTTGCATTATCAAGGAGACTAAAATTTTCATTCAAGGAAAAATCGGATTTTTATTCATTCAAGAAATAGTTTCTCGCCATACTTGGCTTATTATAGAGATTTTCTACCCCTAGTCCATTGGGGTCATAGGCTAGGAGTTAGCCTTGGAACGATTGTGACATTCATGATCTGATGGCTCTGAGGAACTAGATGAAGTCCATCCATATTACCTTATGGGACGAACTTCATGTATGGCCTCTAGTCTGTACCGCCTTAATACCTTAACCTCACACTCATGTCCACCTCATCCATTGAAAAGGATTGAAGTTGGACTAAGAAGGTGGGGGTATTTGTTGGACTTTCATGAAGGTGACATAAGCATCCCAGTAATTGTTCCAAGCCTCCTTCTTAGTTGGATTTCTCTCTAGTTGTTGTGGGGCTAGATGAGGTGTTGGGCTCCTAGAGGTAGGAACATGTTCCTCTTGCCTTGGAGGATGGTGTAAACCTCGTCCTTTGATAATGAGAAAACAGGGTAAAGAACCGGTTAGTTTCAAAATTTAAAACCGAATCGGTCTACAAGCTCGATTATTAGGAAACAGGCAAATTGAGAATTTACAAACTCCCATGTGACTCAAAATGGTTCATAAATCTTGGAAAATAACCTTAGAACAAATTGGGGAAGAAAACTTGGACCGATTCAAGTGAACTGGGTGCGAACCGGATAGAACCGAATTATGAACCGAGTCGACTCATGAACCAGAATTGATAGAGAAAGGGTAAATCAAGAAATTTATGGATCCCAAGTGACCCAAAGAGTCCCGAAAGTCATGGAAATGGACTTGAGAAGGAATTTGAGAGAAAAACCAAACGGGTTCAGGTGAACCGAATCCGAACCAGTTTGGACCGGTTTGAATCACTATTGAACCAGATTCAAAATTCATTTTTCTAGGTGGCTTAAAGAATACAAATTTGAGATTTGAGGCCACCATCGGATAGAAAATGAATTTAGAAATTTTTAAATTTGAAAATTTTGGTAAAATTGGGGGTTAATCGACCGATTTAAGCTTTGAACTTGGTTCGGATCGGTTCGGAACAGTGTCATCTTGTTCCTTCAGATGACAATACTGTTCACTCACCGGAAAATTGAAGCAGCATTGACAAAGAAGAATCATTTTCATTTAATATGTTTCAAGCCATCAATGTCTATCATAAAGGTGCCAAACGGATGGCCGATGAGTCCCCGAGCACCCTATATAAAGAGCCCCTCTCCATTCATCCTCTCCACACCTGAAAAGCTCACTCTCTCTTAGCTGCTTAATTCTCTGGTGAAGCTCGAACCAGAGATTCGATATAGGGTCATTTCTGAGCCAAAGGAGGTGAGGTCGAGTTCATTTAAACTGGGGAGAAGTCAGCTACACGGTGGTGACATCCATTCGTTTTGAGAGTCGCCGGAGAAGTGCCGATGTGATCGAATAGTGAAGCAGCTCCGACGGACTAAATCTACCCTGTTTTGGCCGAGTTGAAATTGGCCAATTCAAGCCCTCCTTAGGCCAAACCAAGCCCTCCCAACACTTCCACAGCCCTCCCAAGGCTGAATTAGGATGGAAAGGTAAGCTAATTCAGCTCCCCTTTGCAATTTCCGATCGGTGTTAGAGAGAGAGTCGGCCGAATTTCAATGACAGAATTTTAATCTAATTCAAGATCAATTGATGTTATTCTTGATCCTAGGAAGAACCTCAGGAAGAGAACTACCTGCCGAGATAGAAAGCTCAGATCGCTGCGCCCTCACTGGTGAGCAATCGAAGCTTTTTCTCTCTAGAGTCTATTTTCCGGCGAAGCTCCGTTTGAGCTTGTTCTGACGTTAAAACTTGCGATACAAAATACTAGAGAATCGTATGAACATGTAGAAACTCAATTTCAACAATTGGAAGTGTTGGATCAGTCAATTTGATGAAATTAAATTAAGCTGTGTAAGAAGTTGGAATTGGGGGAAAAATGGGGATTTTTCAAAAATTCGAGGGACCAAAATTTGATTTTATAAAATTAAGGTTCAATTGGGCATGATAAGAATGTTTGAGGGCCAATTGAGGAAATTTAGAAATTTTAGGGTGAAACTTACCATTTTTGTAAAAGAAGGGCAAAATGGTAATCTTGGAAAAATTGGGTGACCTAATTTAAAATTTGGGAAACTAAACCCCTTTTTGTGAATTTGTATAAATTGAGGTCCTAAGATAAATTTTAAAAGTTTTAGTACTAAATTTGTGGAAAAATCAACGTTAGGGACTTAAAGTGAAAGAAAAATAACTTTAAGAACCTAATTGTAAATAAATAGAACGTTTGGTGTTCTCATTCATTTAGAATGAATGAAGGCTATTAAGCCAAGGAATAATGAAAAAGGATGTTCTTATCATTAGGAATATGAAGTACGAGGGAATGCCAACAAGGACATGCTTGTGTGAGCACAAAGAATCGATCGAGTGAATTCACTTCATTAATGGGCGAGTAGGATTTTATATCATACTTGGTTGGGAATGATAAGTAACTCGAAATGAAAATCCACTATTTATTGGTATTTTAAATATTACAACTTAGAGTAGTGATGTGAAAATTACGTGGAAAAACTACTTATCGGTTGTAAGTAGATCACACCTGGTTGGTATGATGAAACTTCTTAGAAGGAAGTGGAAAACCCGTTCATCGGTTATGAGCGGAGATGTCCACATAGTCGGCTGGTATGATGGACAGTTGAAATTATATTTTTGTAGGAAGTGCTCTCAACTGACTGTGTGCCAATGCTTAAATGATTTGGGAGACCTTCTTGACGGGAGCTCGAATAGCTTTTATAGTTCGGGGGCCTTGGTTTTCGAACTTAGGGGCTATTTTGCCCTGTTTTGAAAATCTCGAACAAGTGGGCCATAGGGCAGTGGGCACGAGCAGGAGCTCGTAAACAAACATGAGATATGTGCCATAAAACTTTAATAAATGAATTGTTTGGCCATGGTACCAAGACAAGACCGATATATTCAGTTAACTGGTGGCAGTGCGACTCGACAGGTCTGTAGACCAGTCAAGACAAACAGCTACAGGTTGAGTTGAAGGTTGGGGCCGTTGGACTAGTGGAACCATAGATTATATGGCATGATAAGAAAATACTGATTGTGCATGCACTATTATTATGGGACCATCAAGACACCCAAGAGGGGTAGTGATGCATCCTTAGGGCCCTAGACGACCTGGTGAGTATCAGGGCAGCTCGTCGTACCAGGTGACCGTGCGAAATTTGGTGTAGCACCAAGCACATGAGATCGGGGTGGGGACAGGATGAGGTCTCTGTCCTCATATGGAAATGGAGAATTGATTTCAGGATTGAGGGTTGGATGTCGAGAACATCCACTCATTCTCAGGGTAGAAGTGGACGAGATTCTATCTAGGTGGCTGGTAAAGTCGCTCTGATGCCAAAAGTGTATTTAGTGGACGTACTGGCCTGCGAATGTGTGTTTGACCTTCATGATGAAGGACGTGTGTTGGGTGATGATACACTGTGATTAATAAGAAATGGTGGTAAAAACTGGGATTTGAAAGTAAATGATTTTTGAGAGAAAGGAGTGTGGCACTCTCTAATACAATTCTTTTTCCTAAAAGTGAAAAGTTCTAAAAACCCATTCATTGAGTAGTCATACTCACCCCTCCCTTATATCTCTTTCAGGAAGTTTTGGAAAGCCTATCGTTAAAGACCACCCACTAAAACTCCTGTGAGATAGGTATGATAAATTTAAAATATTATGCAGTTTTGATTTATATTATTCTTGAAAAAGTTGTAGGTTGAAAGGGAAGCCTCTTTACGATTTATAATAAGGGGAAACCCTTTAATAAGAGATTGTTTCCTTAAATACATAATAATGACTAGAAAATATCGTAACTAATATAAATTATTTTAAAAAAATTGACAGAAATGGCTCCAAAGAAAGGAACCAAGAGAACTAGGGCTACTATCTCCAACACCGCCCACCATCCCTACCTGTAGAAACTCCCAGAGCAGCCCAGACAACTCCTCCTGGACTTAGCAGGGAGCATCAAAGATTGTATGAGGAGTTCACCCGTGTATTTGGCTAACCTAACCTCGCTCCTGAGGCAGACCCCAACTCTCGGGTTGAACCAGAGGAAGTGCAATCTCATCCTCCTTCTGCTAATCCAACCGCTCCAATGGACATTCCTAGAAATCTCAAAACTCTCTGACAACTAGGATGTAAGCCTTTCCTCTGAGAAAAGGATGTTGGAATTGCCATGGATTGGCTGGCCAATACCAAGAAGTTGATGGGGATTGTTAGGATACCACCAGAGGATAGGGTGATCTTGATGGAATTCTTCCTAGAAGGAAACTCTAGACGATGGTGGGACAATGTCCAAAACCTACATACAACCATCCCCACTTGGGAACAATTTGAGGAGAGGTACTCGGAGGAATACCTGACACCCCACCTAATAAATGAGAAGAAGCAAGAATTCATTCGGCTTCGGCAAGGGCTTAACTCCATATCGGAGTATGAAACAAAATTCAATGAGTTAAGACCCTTTGCTACTGACCTAGCTAGCCTAGCTGACATATGCCAGAGGTTTGTGGATGGCCTCAACATGGACATTAGAGATCGCATGGGAGTACTGGGACGCCCCACAGACCTAGTAGCTGTAATCAGTATGGCTCACGAATGTGAGCGACTGGTACAGACTCGATGTCGTCGAGTGGAGTAGATGACCAGAAAAGGAGATAAAGATCCAAACTGTCAGAGAGGACGGAAGGAATATAACGGCCCAAGAGGAGGAAACAAAATGGTTTTCCCACGAAGAAGGGGCATGCCACCACCTCCTCCTAGAGTAGTCCCTACCTTACCCCAAGGAAACCCTCGCTACCCGAAGTGTCAAAGGAACCACGAGGGTGCATGCCATACTTGTTTCGCATGCGGACAAGTGGGACACTTCATAAAGGATTGTCCCACCCTTAGGTAGAACAGACAGAGGAACACTCTTGGACCCCCTCAAGGGAATCCCTGAAACCCTAGACCAGACGTTACAACAAGAGTTCTAGCCTGAGTATACAACCTCACTCAGGAGGAGGCTAGAGGAGACCCTAGCACTATAGTGGGTACATCCCAAAACCCTAAAAATTAGTTCAAAGGAGTCATGTAAACTAAACACCTTTTAATTTAATAAAGGAAATTCCTTCTAAACCATACGTTTCTTAAATCAGGGTATATATAGCTATGGGGACAACAAGTCTATGCCCTATTTGACTCCAGAGCGGAAAGATCATTTATCACGGAAGAGTTAGTTTCGAAAGTACCCTTAGAGCTCACTCCACTAGTACAAACCCTTAACATCCTTACACCTTTAGGAGAACGTTTAAATAGGAATAAACAATTAAAGGGATGTGAGATAAGATTTGGAGGAATCCAACTTGAAGCTAACTTGATCCCATTACTCCTAAAGGAGGTTGAAGTAATTTTGGGAATGGACTGGCTGAGTAATCATCAAGCAAAGATGGACTGTAGAAGGAAGACGGTAACTTTCCATTCCTCTAAAATGAAAGGACTAAAATTCTAGGGAGATAGAAGGAAAAGTGAAGTACAATTAGTGTCTCACCTGAAAGCTCAAAAGATGATACAGAAAGGAGGTACAGTCTTTCTAGCCATGGTTGTAAGGCGAGAGGTATGAAGGAAAAGAACTGGAAGACTTTCCGGTAGTCAGACATTATCCAGAAGAGCTACCCGGACTACCTCCAAGTCGGCAAGTGGAGTTCACCATAGAAATAACCCCAAGAACAAACCCCATATCCCAGGCCCCATATCCCATGGCTCCAGCAGAGCTGAAAGAATTAAAGGAATAGCTGGACGAATTATTGGAAAAGAATTTCATATGTCCAAGTTAGTCTCCATGGGGTGCTCCTATTCTATTCATAAAGAAAAAGGATGGAAGCATGGGACTGTGGATTGACTATAGAAAGCTGAACCAGGTCACCATCAAGAATCGATACCTACTCCCAAGGATAGATGACTTGTTTGACCAATTAAAGGGAGCAGCTTACTTATCAAAAATAGACCTTCTGTCGGGCTATCACCAACTCAGGATTAGAGAAGAGGACATCACTAAGACGACATTTTGATCCATATATGGACATTATTAGTTCAGAGTGATGCCATTTGGATTATCAAATGCCCCTACAGCTTTCATGGACTTAATGAACCACATGTTTCAACCTCATTTGGACAGGTTCGTGATAGTATTCATAGATGACATCCTTATATACTCATGAACTAGGTCGGAACATGAAGAGAATTTGGAAACTACATTGGAAATAATGAAAGAAAACCAATTATATGCAAAGTTTTCCAAGTGTGAGTTATGGCTGGAGGAGGTAGGATTCTTAGGGCACATCGTATCCAAGGACGGAGTTAAAGTAGATCTAGCTAAGGTGGAAGCCATATCAGATTGGAAGGCTCTAAGGAGTCCTTCAGAAATAAGAAGTATCTTAGGATTGGCAAGATAATATAGACGGTTTGTGCAAGACTTTTCTAAAATAGCAGCTCCTCTAACTCGACTCACTAGGAAGGGAGTTGAGTATAAATGGGATGAGAGTTGTGAGAAGTCTTTTCAAGAGTTAAAAACTCAACTAATAACCGTACTAGTACTCTCCTTGCTCGATCCTAATATAGGAGAGTACACAGTCTATAGTGATGCCTCTGGACAAGGGCTTGGATGTATCTTAATGCAACAAGGGAAGTTTATCGTGTATGCCTAAGGACAACTAAATGTACATGAAAGAAATTACCCGACTCATGACTTGGAATTAGCTGCAATAGTGTTTGCCCTAAAGATATGATGACACTACCTTTATAGGGTTAAGTGCAGGATATACGCAGATCACAAGAGCCTTAAGTACTTCCTAACTCAGAAGGTGCTAAATCTTCATCAGAGGAGATGGCCGGAATTGGTGAAGGATTATGATCTTACAATAGAATATCACCCTAAAAAGGCTAATGTGGTAGCAGATGCCTTAAGTCACAAGTATCAAACTAAGGCGGCACAATTAAAGACAAGTTACCTACCCTTGTTACAACAATTGGGAAGAATGGAGGTGGATATGAGGATAGACAAATAGGAAAAATGCTTGGTGGCTAATGTGGTGGTAAGACCCAGTCTAACCGAGCATATTAAGGCTCAACAAAGGACCGATAAAGAATTCCAGTCTTATTTGGATCTGGTAAATAGGGAAAGGAAACCGGATTATGACGTGCGAGGTGACGGAGTACTAACCTATAAGGGTAGGGTATGTGTGCCTCAAGATAAGAAGTTGAAAAGATTAATTCTAGAAGAGGCACACGATTCGGTGTATGCTATGCATCCGGGTAGTACTAAGATGTATCGCACCCTTAAACAAGGATACTAGTGGAAGGGTATGAAGAGGGACATTGTAGAATATGTAGCCTGATGTTTGTCATGTCAACAGATAAAAGAAGAAAATTAGAAACTGTCAGGACTACTACAACCCTTACCAATTCCAAAGTGGAAATGGGAGCACATCACCATGGACTTCGTAATGGGCCTACCGATGACCAAAAAGGGCCGAGATGCAATTTGGGTCATAGTGGATAGATTGACCAAATCAGCACATTTCCTTCCTATAAAAGTGACAGACACGGTAGAATAGCTGGCCGTCCTATGCATGAAGGAAATCAAAAGACTACATGGTGTCCCAGTGAGTATAGTATCGGATAATGATCCGAGATTTACCTCTAGGTTTTGGCCAAGTTTACAAAATACCATGGGGACTAAGCTTCATATGAGCTCATCATTTCACCCTTAGACAGATGGTAAATAAGAGAGAACCATCTAAACCTTAGAAGACATGCAGAGAGCGTGCGTACTTACCATGAATAAAAACTGGGAGGAATACTTGTGTTCGATGGAATTTGCTTACAACAATAGTTATCAGACCAGTATTCAGATGACTCCCTATGAAGCCCTTTATGGACGACCATGTCGTACCCCTCTATTTTGGGAAGAAGTGGGAGAAAGGAAGATAGGAAGGGCATAACTAATTGATGATGCCATCGAGATGATAAAATTAATAAGGAGTTGTCTTAAGACCGCACAAGATAGGCAAAAGAGTTACGCGGACAATCGAAGGAAAGATTTGGAATTCGAGGTAGGAGAAGGAGTATTCCTCAAAGTGTCCCCCTGGAGGGGAATACTTAGGTTTTAGCAAAGAAAAAAGTTGAAACCAATATATATTGGTCCATATCCCATCATTCAAAGGATAGGACCGGTAGCTTATAAATTGGAACTACCTCATGATCTGTAGAGAATACATGATGTATTCCACATCTCAGTGCTTAGAAAATATCAGCCTGATCCTAGTCATGTATTGGACCAACCTCCAATGGAACTAGAAGAGAACCTGACCTATCAGACAGAACTGGTACGAATCATCGACCAGAGAGACAAGAATTTGAGGAATAAGAAAATTCCTATGGTCTAGGTGTTGTGGCAGAACAGACCCATGCAGGAAGAGACATGGGAAATCGAGTGTATGATGAGGGATAGTTACCCTCAATTATTTAACGTGTACCTCATGATCTGCAGAGAATACATGATATATTCCACATCTCAGTGCTTCAGAAATATCAGCCTGATCCTAGTCATGTATTGGACCAAGCTCTAATGAAACTAGAAGAGAACTTGACCTATCAGACAGAACTGGTACAACTCATCAACCGGAGAGACAAGAATTTGAGGAATAAGAAAATTCCTATGGTCAAGGTGTTGTGGCAGAACAGGCCTGTGCAGCAAGAGACATGGGAAATCGAGTGTATGATGAGGGATAGTTACCCTCAATTATTTAACGTGTAACTGTTTTGGGGACAAAACCCCTAAAAGGAGGGGAGAGTTGTAAACCCCATCCTTTGATGATGAGAAAACGAGGGAAAGAACCGTTCAGTTTCAAATTTTAAAACTGAATCGGTCTACAAGCTTGATTATTAGAAAACGGGCAAATTGAGAATTTACAAAGTCCTATGTGACTCAAAATGGATCATAAATCTTGGAAAATAAGCTTAGGATGAATTAGGGAAGAAAAACAAGATCGGTTCAAGTGAACCGGGTCCGAACTTGATTGAACTGGTTTATGAACCGAGTTGACTCATGAATCGGAATCGATAGAGAAAGGGTAAATCGAGAAATTTATTTATCCCAAGTGACCCAAAAAGTCCTTAAAGTCATGGAAATGGACTTGAGAAGGAATTGGAGAGAAAAACCAAATCGGATCAGGTGAACTGGATTCGAATGAGATTGAACCGGTTTGGACTGGAATCACTATTGAACCAAATTCTAAATTAATTTTTCTAGGTGGCTTAAAGAATGCAAATTTGAGATTTGAGGCAACCATCAAATAGAAAATGAATTTAGAAATTTTTAGATTTGAAAATTTTGGTGAAATAGGGGGTGAACCAGCCGGTTTAAGCTTTTAACTCACTTCGGACTGGTCCAGTTCGGAACAGTATCGTCTTCTTCCTTCAGATGATAACACTATTCACTCACTGAAAATTGAAGCAGCGCTTGCAAAGAAGAAATGTTTCCATTCAATATGTTTCAGGCCATCAATGTCTATCATAAAGGTGCCAAACGGACGGTCGACGAATCCCCGAGCTCCCTATATAAAGAGCCCCTCTCCATTCATCCTCTGCACCTGAAAAGCTCTCTCTCTCTCTCAGCTGCTTAGTTTTTCGGTGAAGTTAGAACCAGGGCTCTAATATAGGGTTATTTCTGAGAAAAAGAAGGTGAGGTCAAGTTCATTAGAACTAGGGAGAAGTCAGCTACACGGTGGTGATATCCATTCGTTCCGAGAGTCGTCGGAGAAGCACTAGCGTGATTGAATAGTGAAGTAGCTCCTACGGATCGGAGCTGCACTGTTTTGACTGAGTTGAAAACGACTAATTTGAGCCCTTCTCAAGCCAAATCAAGCATGTCCAACACTTCATTAGCCCTCCCACGACCGAATTAGGATGGAAAGGTAAGTCAATTCAGCTCGCTTCTGCAATTTCCAATCGGTGTTAGAGAGAGTGTAGGTCGAATTTCAATGATAGAATTCTAATCCAATTTGACATTAATTGATACCATTCTTGATCCTAGGAAGAACCTCAGGAGGAGAATTACCTGCCCAGATAGAAAGCCCAGACCGCTGCGCTCTCACCCGTGAGCAATCAAAAGTTTCTTTCTCTAAAGTCTATTTTCTGGAGAGCCTCCGTTTGAGCTCGTTTCGACGTTAAAACTTGTGATTCAAAATGCTAGAGAATCGTATGAACATGTAGAAACTCAATTTCAACTTCAATTTCAAAATGGAAGTGTTTGATTGGTCTATTTGATAAAATCAAATTCGACTGTGTTAGGAAGTTTGAATTGGGGAAAATTGGGGATTTTTGAAAATTTGAAGGACCAAAATGTGATTTTATAAAATTGAGGTTCAATTGGGCATGATAAGAATATTAGGGGCCAATTGAGAAATTTTAGAATTTTTGGGGTGAATCTTACCATTTTTGTAAAGGAAGTGCAAAATGGTAATTTTGGAAAAATTGGGGGACCAAATTGGAAATTTGGGAAATTAAACCCCTCTTTGTGAATTTGAATAAATTGAGGTCCTAAGATAAATTTTAAAAGTTTCAGGACTAAATTTGAGGAAAAACCGACATTAGGGACTTAAAGTTAAAGAAAAATAACTTTAGGGACCTAATTGCAAATAAATAGAAAATTTGGTTTTCTCATTCATTTAGAATGAATGAAGGCTATTAAGCCAAGGAATATTGAACAAGAATGTTCATATTGTGTAGGAATACAAAGTACTGGGAACGCCATCAAGGACAAGCTCGCGTGAACACAAAGAATCGATCGAAGGAATTCACTAAATTAACGGGTGAGTGGGATTTTATATCATACCCGGTTGGGAATGATAAGTACCTCGAAATGAAAACCCACTATTTAGTGGTATTTTAAAGATCACAACTTAGAGTAGTGATGGAAAAATCACGCGGAAAAACTACTTACCGGTTGTAAGTAGATCATACTCGGTTGGTATGATGAAACTTTCTCAAAGGAAGTGGAAAACCCGTTAATCGGTTATGAGCGGAGATGTCCTCATACTCGGTTGGTATGATGGACAGTTGAAAGTCTATTTTTGTTGGAAGTGCTCTCCCCTTACTGTGTGCCAATGCTTAAATGATTTGGGAGACCTTCTTGACAGGAGCTCGAATAGCTCTTATTGTCCGGGGAGCCTCAGTTTTGGAACTTGGGGGCTATTATGCCCGGTTTTGAAAATCTTGAACAAGTGGGCCATAGGCCAGTGGGCACGGGCAGGTGCTTGTCAAAAAACATGAGATATGTGCCATAAAACTTTAATAAATGAATTGTTTGGCCATGGTAGCAAGATATGACCGATATATTCAGTCAACTGGTGGTAGTGCGACTCGACAGGTCTCTGGACCAGTAAAGACAAATAGTTGCAGGATGAGTTGAAGGTCGTGGCCATTGGACTATTGGCACCACAAATTATATGACATGATAAGAAAATGCTGATTGTGCATGCACTATGATTACGAGACCATTAAGACACCCAAGAGGGGTAGTGATGCATCCTAAGGGCCTTGGACGACCTGGTGAGTATAAGGGTAGTTCGTCGTACCAGGTGACCGTGCGAAATTTGGAGTAGCACCAAGTGCATGAGACTGGGGTGGGGATGGGATGAGGTCTCTATCCTCATACGGGCACAGAGAATTGATTTCCGGATTGAGGGTCAGATGTCGCGAATATCCACTTATTTTCAGGGTAGAAGTGGACGTGCTTATATCTAGGTGGCTAGTAAAGTTACTCCGACGCCACAAGTGGGTTCAGTATACATACTGGCCTGCGAATGTGTGTTTGACCTTTATGATGAAGGACATGTGTTGGGTGATGACACATCGTGATTAATAAGAAATGGTGGTAAAAATCGAGATTTGAAAGGAAAAGATGTTTGAGAGAAAAGAGTCTGGCACACTCCAATACTATTCTTTTTCCTAAAATTTAAAAGTTTTGAAAACCCATTCACTGAGTAGTCATACTCACCCCCTCACTTATATCCCTTTCAGGATGTTTTGAAAAGCCTACCCTTAAAGACCATCCACTAAGACACCTGTGAGACATGTATGATAAATTTAAAATATTATGCAATTTTAATTTATGTTATTCTAGGAAAAGTTGCATGTTGAAAGGGATGCCTTACTCTTTACAATTTATAATAAGGGGAAACCCTTTAATAAATCGGGAGAGTGGCAGGTTGATCACGGGGATCCAACCAAACCGAGTTGGGGTGTGACAGAAGGTATGTAATGCCATCTGGTTCTAGTAAGGTTCCCACGAGTTTGTGATAATCCTCCACCATATCTTTGGGAACTCTCTTCTCACCCTTCAGAAATCGTTGAACAGCTGCCTCCCTAGGGGTAGGCGTCTTTTTCAAGGTTAGGTTTGGATGATTGGATTTTATAGTGAACTTTCTAGGGATTCTCCTTCCTAGATGGTAGTTAAGGTTTTATTAGTGTCAGTGCATAGTATTAATAATGCTTCAAGGGAACTTAGCTCTGATACTACTCAAGTTGTCATGCCCCGACCCAGTTCGGTTGGATCTCTATGATCAACCTGCTGCTCCCTTGGTTCAAGAAAGGTTTCCCCCTTCCTTAAATCAAGAGAAGCCAGGCGAAATATCAACCTTGTTCCCTGGAATAACATATATCAATAAAAATTCAAGGTTAAAAAGAAAATACTTTTAAGCATACTTGATAGAGGGTAGGTCCTGGTGTTATCTCTAGTCATTTTCTCTACTCCTAAAAAGGGATAGAAAGGGAGGGGTGAGTTTCTACTACTTAGTGAATGAGTGTTTGAAAAAGAGTTTCTATAAAATAGTTTCTAAATTTGAGTGTTCCAGACTCCTTATTTCCTTTAAGATTATTCCTTTCTCAAATTTTAGTTTTTAAACATTTTCCTAATTATCCAAAATCAGTGTGTTTAACAATCAACACACACCCTTCATCATGAAGGGATCACATATTCGTAGGATAGATACACTGCACCCACTTGAGGCGTCGGAGCGACTTTACTGGCCCCCTGGATAGAAGCCCGTCCACTTCTACTCTAGGAATGAGTGAATATTCGCAACATTCGACCCTCAAACCTGAAATCAACTCTGTGTCCATATGAGGACTGAGACTTCATCGCGACCCCACCCCGATCTCGTGCTCAAGAAGCTACGTCGAGCTTCCTTAACTGCTGGCATGACAAATTGCCTTTATCTCCACCATGTCATCTAGTTGCCCCTAGGACACATCACTACTCTTCTTGGGCATTTTGATGGTCCTGAACCTCAAGTGCATGCAAAAACAAAGTTTTCCATAAAGCCATTTATCGTTGGTGCCATTGGTCCAATGGCCCTAACCCTCAACTCGACCTACAACTATTTGTCTAGATCGGTTCATCGACCTAGTCTTGTCGCACTGTCGACGGTCCATTGAGTATGTCGGTCCTGTTTTGGTACCATGGCCAAATCACATCATTCATTCATTAAAATTTTACATGGCTTATCATCATGTTTGTTTACGAGCTCCTGCTCGTGCCAACTGGCCTTGGGCCCACTGTACATGATTTTCCAAAAGCGGGCATTTTAGCCCCCAAATTTCAAAATCGAGGCCTCTGGCCTATCTGAGCTATTCGAGCTCTCGTAAAGAAGGTCTCCCAAAATTTTTAAGCATTGATACACAGTCAGGGGAGAACACTTTTGACAAAATAACTTTTTAACTCATCCATCACACTAACCGGGTGTGATGACTTCTCCGCTTACAACCGGTAAGCGGGTTTTCTACTTCCTTCTAGGAAGTTCATTATACCAACCGGATATGATCTACTTACAACTGATAAGTAGTTTTTCTGCGTAGTACTCACATCACCTCAACTAGGCGTGATGTTAAAATTCCACATAGTAGTGGTTTTTCATTTCTGAGGTGCTCATCATCCCAACTGAGTATGATGTGAATAAACCCACTCACCTGATGTTCGTAGTGTATCCCTTCTTAGTCGGCTTTTTGCTACCACGTGAGCTAATCCTGGATGGCGTTCCGGTCCTTCGTGTTCCCACATGATTTGGACATCCTTGTTTATTAACATTTGACATGATAGCCTTAATTCCTCATGTATGAACAAAATGTCCAAACTTTTTAGTTAATTGTATTTAGGTCCCTAAAGTTCTTCTTCTTTGACTTTAGGTCCCTAATGCAAAGTTTTCCCCAAAATCCGTTAGGTCCTCAATTTACTCAAAATCACTGAAGGGGTTCAAGTTTTCTAAATTTCTAATTTGGTCCCTAATTTTTTAAAAATTACCATTTTGCCCATACTTTACAAAAATGACAATTTGGCCCCAATTATTTTAAAAAATCAACCAATTGATCCTCCAACATATTTATCATGGCCAAATGGCCCTCAATTTTGGGAAAATGCACTTTGGTCTCTCAATTTTATGAAATCACTAATTTCCCCCAAAAGTTTTCCCCTTTCAAACTAGCTGAATTTGATTTCATCAAATTGACCATTCAATCGAGGTTAATTGTTGAAATTGAAGGTGAGTTCCTACATATCCATATGATTCAATTGTGCTTTGAATAGCATGAATTGAGGCCGGAACAAGCTCAAACAGAGCTTCGCTAGAAAACTGAACTTAGAGAGAGAAAGCTTCGAAAGCTTACCGTCGGAGGTACGGCGGTCCAAGCTTTCGATCGGGGCAGGTAGCTCTCATCCTAAGGTTCCTTTTAGGATCAAGAATTACAACAACACATGTCGAATTGTGGGAGAATTTGGTCAGTGAAGTTTCATTGTTTCTCTCTCTAACACTGGTAAAAAATTATAGAGGGAAGCCAAATTGACTTACCTTTCTACTCTAATTTGGTCATATGAGAGTTGAGGAAGTGTTGGGAGAGCTTGGTTTTGCCTGAGGAGGGCTCAATTTAACCATTTTTAGCTCTTGTGAAATAGGGCAGCTTCGGTCCGCCGGAGTTGCTTCACTGTTTGATTACGCCGATGCTTTTCAGGTGATCCTCAGATTGTATGATGACCACCATCGGGTAGCTGACTTCTCTCCGAGTCTACAAAACCTAACCTCACCTTCTTTGACTCAGAAAAACCCCTATGTTGGAGCTCTGGTTCGATCTTCATCAGAAAATTGAGTAAGTGAGGGAGAGTGGAGTTTTTAGGTGTGAGTAGAATGAATGGAGAATAGCTCTTTATATAGAGAGCTCGAGTACTCTCCGACCATCCGTTTGGCACCTTAATGGCACTCATTGATGGCCTAAAACATCATAAATGAAAAAGTTTCCTTTCCGTCGGTGCTGTTCATTTTTTTGACGAGTGAACAGTGTTGTCATATGAAGGAAGAAGACGACACTATTCTGATCCCGACCGAACCGGTCCGAACCGAGTTCAATGCTTAAACCGACTGGTTCAGGCTCGATTCGACCGAGTTTTTCAAAATTAGAAATTTCTAAATTCATTCTCTATCCAATGGTGGCTTCAATTCTTTGATTTGAATATTTTAAGCCACCTAGAAAAATGAATTTAGCATCCGGTTCAATGATGGTTCAAACCGGTCCTAACCGGTTCAATCTAATTTAGATCCGGTTTGGTTTTCTCTCCCAAATTGTCCTAAAGTCCCTTTACATGGTTTTTATGACCATTTGGGTCACTCAGGATGTGTATATTTCCCATTTTGCCCGTTCTATAACGGTTGGGGTTTGTGAACCGATTCGGTTTTCTCACTCAAGTTGACCTGTTCTTTCCCCAATTTTCCTTATCTTCAAGGGATAGGGTTTTCACTTATCTTCTTGTCCACTTCAATAGGTTCCATTACCTCTTCGTTGGGATATGTATGCCTCTCTAGGTTTTCCTTCCTTGGTAGGATTCTTTCCCTTTCTCCCAGAATTCCTTTTTTATTCATCCTCGAGAGTATCTAACCTTAGATGACATCCTTTGATGCCATCCTCTTCTGCTTACGCTTACTTTTGAAATCTTGCAGGCATGTCTTTTGTTCCTATCCTCATTCCCACTTATATCACAGTACCAATTTATTTCTTTATGGAGGGGTTCAAATCCTCCTTTTTTCAAGGTCTCTTGATCAACTTGCGAGAGGCTTAGTTAATCCTTCTCATGGCTTGAGTTTGGTCATTAATCCATTTTGGCCATTGATTTCTTTAAGGATTTCCTTCATCATTCTTTCCTGAAGTTTGGCCTTCTCACTTCTCCCTTCTTCGTTTGGGTTTAAATCCATGATTCTTATGAGGGTCAGTTCGTTAACTGCCTCGTCCCTATTATTCTTCTTGTTCAACTGTCTAGGGGTAGTTGTCTCTCTTGTTTACTTGCCCTTGATGCCCATCCGATTGCCTTTTTTTAATGTAGTTGTTACTACTTCACCGTACTTCTTAGGGCATCATTTATCCTTCTTGATCACTCCATGGTTACTCTTTCTCTTCCCATCGCTAGGTTCATTTGTCACATAGTCAGGGGAGAACACTTATAACAAAATCACTTTTTAATTCATCACACCAATCAGGTGTGATGATAGATTCGCTTACAACCGATATGCGTGTTTTTCCTTTCCTTAAGGAAGCTCATCATACCAAATGGATATGATGTTAGATAATCCCACTCACAACCAGTAAGTAGGTTTTTAGCTTTCAAAACATGCTCTTCATCCCAACCACGTATGAAGTATAAAGTTCCCACTCACCCGTTGACTGTGACGTGTTCATCCCCAGTCATTTTCCAAGTCCATGCTCAATCTCTCTTACTCGCGTTCCGGTCCCACATGTCCCTGCATGGTTTGGATATCATTATCAGTATGGGTTCGACATGGCAGCCTTCGTTTTCTTGCGTATGAGGGATTATGCCCAAATCATTGGTTTAATTGCATTTAGGTTTCTAAAGTTCATGTTTCTTGACTTTAGGTCTCTAATTCTAATTTTTCCCCAAATTGAGTCCCAAGGCTTCCAATATCCTCATTGGGTCCTCAATTTACTTAAAATTGTGTAAGGGGCTCAAGTTCTCCAAATTCCCATTTTGGTCCCTAATTTTTCAAAAATTATCGTTTTGCTCTAATTTCCAAAAATAGTAAATTGACACCAATTCTTTCAAAAAATTGACCAATTGGTCCCCTAACCTCTTTCTCATTCCCAATTGACCTTCAATTTTGAGAAATTGCATGGAGGTCCTTCAATTTTTTGAAATCCCCAATTTTCCCATAATTTTCCCTAAATTTCTACCCCCTATACTGACTGGATTTGATTTCTTCAAATTGATCATTCAATTGGGGTTAATTGCTCTAATTGATGGCTTGGATCAGTTTCGACACTTCCATACAATCAAATAGATCTTTGAATTGCAAAATATGGGTCTAAAATGAGCTTAAGTGGAGCTTCGCTGGAAAATTGTTCGTAGAGAGAAAAAGCTTCGAAAGCTTACCATCGGAGGTGCAATAGTCCAACCTCTTGATCAAGAGAGGTAGTTCTCGTCCTTAGGGTCCTCGTAGGATCACGAGTCGCTACAATTGACGTTCATATAAATGGGAATTTTTTTAGTGAAGTTCGACACTTTCTTTCTCTAGCATTTATCTACAACGACGGAGGAGGGCTAAATTAGCTTACCTTTCACCTCTATGGAGGCCGTGTAAGGGTGGTGAGGACTTTGGGGAGGCTTGGTTTGGCCAGAGGAGTTCTAAATTTGACAAAATTCTGCTCGGCCAAAATATGACAGCTTCAAATCGATGGAGCTACTTCACTATTTGATTCCACTGACACTTCTTCGGTGATACTTAGGTCGAAGGGAGATTGCTGTGAGATAGCTGACTTCCCCCAAAGTCTGTAGGAGCTAACTTTGCTTTTGAGGTTGAGAAAACTGCCCAAGTCAGAGCTCTATTTTTAGCTTCGTAGGAAAATGGAGCACTTCGGAGGAGGAGAGGATTTGAGGTGTGTGGAGGTTGAATGGAGGGGAGCTCTTTATATAGGGAGCTCAAGGACCCTCTGCCCTACCAATTTCCATATTGGTCGAGCTTATCTTGAGAAAATGCCCAAATTGGAGGGGATAATTCCTCATCGGAGAAGGAAAGTTTTTCTACCATATGAACAATGCTGTCATCCCAAGGAAGAAGACTACACTATTCTAAACCGTATCAGACCGGTCCGACCAGGTTCAATGAAGAAAATCGGTCGGTTTAGGCTCGACTTAATAGATTTTTTCAAAATTAAAATTTCCTAAATTTGTCTAAATTCATTTTCTATCTGATGGTGGCTTCAATTTTCTAAATTGAGATTTTCAAGCCACCTAGAAAGATGGTTCATTATGGTTCAATCCGCTTCAATCCTGTTCAAGTTTGGTTCACCCTGAACCGGTCCAGTTTTCCCATCTAATTTACTGCATGGTTCTTCCCCATGATTTTCATAACTTTTTGGTCACTTGGGACTTTCCAATTTCCCATTTTTACCCCTCTATATCATTTTCAGTTCCTTAAGTGGTTTGGTTTTCTCATTTAATTGACTGGTTATTTTTTGATTTTCCTTGATTCGAGATGATGAGATTCACAATAGTAGTGTAAAACTACATGGAGGCATGCTCACATAAGAAAGAGAACACATGATATTGTTGTTGAAAAGAAAGGCTAAGAACCCATATGATTGATAGTTATGGAATAAGACCATATGAATTTAGGGCACGATAACCCTAAGTAACATGAGCAATAGAGTCGATAAATAGAGAATCGAACTTCATGGACTTGGTATATATATTGCTTGTTGCTTGAATGCTTTTTTCTTGGTATATACCTATTATGGAAGAAATGGGTTATCGTCAAGAAACCTATCGAGTTAGTGTCGATGCCTGAGGCAAATTGGAAGTGACGGATTTCCCAGGTCAGTGAACGAGGAGTTCGAGGGAACCCTATGTGTCACACCCTAACTCAATTTCCCAGGTCAGGGTGCTGGTGGCCACATGCCATGCCCTATTGATGCTACTAAGGTGGGTAACTTCACAAAAGTAGTACCAATTAGACCAAGGCTCAGAATATAAAACTTTAGGGACCTAATTGCAAATAAATGAATAGTTTAGTTTTCTCATTCATTTAGAATGAATGAAGGCTATTAGGCCAAAGAATAATGAACAAGGATGTACATATCATGTAGGAACACAAAGTACCGAGAAAGCTAGCTAGGACAAGTTCACGTAAAGGGAACAAGCTGGCTAAGAGAAAATTCACTGCACTATCAGGTGAGTGGGATATTTAATATCATACCCGGTTAGGATGATAAGCACCTCATAAATGAAAACCCATTGTTAAGTGGTATTCTAAACATCACACCTAAGAGGAGTGATGTGAAAATCATGCAAAAAAACTACTTACAAGTTTTTAGTAGATCATACCTGCTTGGTGTGATGAAACTTTCTGGAAGAAAATGGAAAGCCCGCTTATCGGTTATAAGCGGTTACGTCTTCATACCCGATTGGTATGATAGACAAATGAAAGGTTTATTTTGTCAAAAGTGCTCTCCACTTACTGTGTGCCACTACTTGAAATTTTTGGAAGACCTTCTTGACGGGAGCTCGAATAGCTCTGTTAGGTAGGAGGCCTCAATTTTGGAACTTGGGGGCTAATATACCCAATTTTAAAAATCTCGAATAGTGGGCCCTAGGCCAGTTGGCACGATCAGGAGCTTGTAAACAAACATGATTATTAAGCCATGAAAAATTAAGTAAATGAGTTGTTTGACCATGGTACCAAGACGGATACGAAGTTTTATTATGGGATTGAGGGTTGGATGTCGTGAACATCCACTCATTCTCAGGGTAGAAGTAGACATACTTCTATCTAGCTGGCCGATAAATTCGCTCCGACGCCACAAGTGGGTACAGTGGATGGGCTGGCCTGCGATTATGTGTTCCTTCATGATGAAGGGCATGTGTTAGTTGATAAACACACCGTTATGATAAGAAATGGTTATGGAAACCAAGAATTGAGAATAAAATGTTTTTAAAAGAAAAATAAGAAGTTTGGCACACTCCAAATTCAAACTATTTTTCTAAAAGTAAATCTTTGAACACCCATTCACTGAGTCTTGAACTCACCCCCCTCCCTTATATCCATTTCAGGTAACCACAAAAAGCTTACCCCAAAGATCACCAACTAACGCACCTGTAAGGCAGGTATGATAAGTTTAAAATTTTGTACAGTTTTGATTTATGTTATTTCTAGAAAGGTGCAAGTTTAAAGGACACCTTACTCCTTACAATTTATAAAGAAGTGGCAAAACTTAGTTAATCGGGAGACTGGCGGGTTGATCACAGGGATCAGACCAAACTGGGTCGGGGTGGGACAGCCCCGACCCTCAACTCAACCTGCAGCTATTTGTCTAGGCCGGTCTGTCGACTTGGCCCTAACGCACTGCCGCCAGTTCATCGAGTATGTCGGTCCTATCTTGGAACCATGGAAAAATCACATAATTCATTCAATAAGAATTTTCATGGCTTTAACATATCATGTTTATTTACGAGCTTCTACTCTTGCCAACTGGCCTTGGGTCCACTGTACGTGATTTTCCATAATTAGGCATTTTCTCCCACAAGTTCCAAAATCGAGGCCTCTGGCCTTTCTGAGCTGTTCTAGCTCTCGTCAAGAAGGTCTCCCAAAAATTTTAAGTATTGGCACACAATCAGGGGAGAACACTTATGACAAAATAACCTTTCAACTCATCACACTAACTGGGTGTGATGATATCACCGCTTATAACCGGCAAGTGGGTTTTCTCCTTCCTTCTAGGAAGTCTATCATACTTACCGAGTATGATCTCTCTACTTACAATCGATAAGTAGTTTTTCCACTTAGTTGTCACATCACTCCAACCAGGTGTGATGTTAAAATCCCACATAGAAGTGGTTTTTAGTTTACGAAGCGCTCATCAGCCCACTCACCCGATAAGTGAAGTATACTCTTCTTTAGTTGGTTTCCACATCCACGGTAGCTTGTCCTTGCTGGCATTTCGGTCCCTCATGTTCCTACACGATTTGGACATCCTTATTTATTAATATTTGGCATAACAACCTTCATTACTCATATATGAATGACTAGGCTCAAAATTTCTAGTTAATTGCACTTATGTCCCTAAAGTTCATTTTCCTTGACTTTAGGTCCCTAATGCTAACTCTTCCCCAAATTGAGTCTCGAAACTTCCAAAAATTCACTTTGGGTCCTCAATTTACTCAATATTGTTTAAGGGGTTCAAGTTTTCCAAATTTCCAATTTGGTCCCCAAATTTTCAAAAATTACGATTTTGCCCTTTACAAAAATGGCAATTTGACACCAATTATTTTCAAAAGTCGACCAATTGGTATCTAACATCCTTTTGATGGCCAATTGGCCCTCAATTTTGGGAAATTGCAATTTGGTCCCTCAATTTTACAAAAATCCAAAAATTTCCCCAATTTTGCCCTTTCAAACTGGCCAAATATGATTTCATCAAATTGTCCATTCAATTGGGGTTAAATGCTTTGATTGAAAGTATGGATCAATTCTTGCATTCCATATGATTCAATTGAGCTTTGAACCACATCATTTGTGTCTGAATTGAGCTCAAATGGAGTTTCGTCGGAAAACTAAATGTAGAGAGAAAGCTTCGAAAGCTTACTGTCAGAGGTGCGACGGTTCGATCTCTCTATCGAGGAAGATAGCTCTCTTCCTAAGGTATCTTCTAGGATCAAGAATTCCTACAACGACTGAGTAGGGCTGAATTGGCTTACCTTTCAGCTTAGTTGAGGTCTTCTAAGGGCTTTGGGGATGTTGGGAGAGTTTGGTTTGGCTGGAGGAGGGCTGAATTAGGCCGGTTTCAGCTTGACCAAAATAGGGCAGCTATGGTCCGCTAGAGCTACTTCACTGTTTGATTACGTCAGCGCTTCTCCGATGGTCCTCGGATCGAACGGAGGTTGCTATCAGATAGGTGACTTCCTCCAAAGTCTAGCCTCACCTTCCAAGGTTGAGAAAAATGCCCAAGTTAGAGCTCTAGTTCGAGCTTCACCAAAAATTGGAGCATTTGAGAAAGAATGGAGTTTTTAGGTGTGAGGAGGATGAATGGGGAGGAGCACTTTATATAAGGAGCTCGGGGACACTATGGCCATCCATTTGGCACCTTTATGGTGCTCATTCATTGCATGAAACACCCTGAACGGAGGTGATTTAACTTTGTCAATGCTGTCCATTCTTCTGGCGAGTGAATAATACTATCATCTGAAGGAAGAAGATGACACTGTTCTGAACCGGACCAGCTCAGGTTCAATGCTTAAACTGACCAGTTTAGCCCGATTCAAACAAGTTTTTCAAAATTAAAATTTTCTAAGTTCATCTAAATTCATTCTCTATCCAATGATGGCTTCAATTCCCCAATTTGAATATTTTAAGCCACCTAGAAAAATGAATTTAGAAACTAGTTCAATGATAGTTCAAACCAGTCCAAACTGATTTAGATCTGGTTCACCTGAATTGGTCTGGTTTTCTCTTCCAATATATCCCAAAGTCCCTTTCCATGGTTTTTATGACTCTTTAGGTCACTCAAGATTTTTAATTTCCCATTTTGCCCTTTCTCTAATGGTTGGGGTTCATGAACTGGTTCAGTTTTCTTACCCCGGTTGACTGGTTCTTTCCTCGATTTTCCTTATCTTTAAGGGACAAGGTTTACAAATCGGGCATGATGTTAGATAATCCCACTCACAAACAGTGAGTAGGTTTTTATCTTTCAAAATATGCTCTTTATCCCAACCGAGTATGAAGTGTAAAAGGTCCCACTCACCCGTTGACTGTGACGTGTTCATCCTCATTCAGTTTTCCTATCCTTGCTAGCTCTCTCTTCCTTGCGTTCTCGTCTCACGTGTCCTTACACAGTTTGGGTATCATTATCAATAAGGGTTTGACATAACAACCTTCGTCTTCTCACGTATGAGTGACTATGTCATGCTCCGACCCAGTTCGGTCGGATCCCCATGATCAACCCGCCGCTTCCCTGGTTTAAGAGGGGTTTCTCCTTCTTTTATTCAAGAGGAGCCAAGCGTAAATTCAAATCTTGTTCTCTAGAATAGCATAAATCAATCTATGCATAGGAGGAGCTTTAAGCATACCTGACGGGTACATCTTCATGCTCTCTTTCATTTTATCCTCTTACTCCTGGAAAGGTGTAAAGAGAGGTGGTGAGTTCTACAACTCAATGAGCGGGTGTTAGGAGTGAGCTTTTTTTAAAAACATCTTTAGTTTACCATGTCAAGGTTAACATTTCTTTTCAAAAGGGTTTCCTTAAATTCAGGTTTCCAAAACCTTTTTCCCATTTCCATATTAGGTGCGTCTAGCTCTCTTAGCCCATCCCCTTACCTCGAGAGGCATTTAGCAAACAAACACACACCCTTTATTAGGAAGGGTACACACATTCGCATGTGCAGCCCGTCTACTGCACCAACTTATGGATCAGAGCAACTTTAGTGTCCACCAAGATAGAGGCCCATCCACTTCTACCCTAGGTCTAAGTGGACATTCCAGACTTCTGACCCTTAGACCCTAATGTCACTTCATATCCGTATGAGGACAGAGACCTCATCTCGTCCCCACCCCAATCTCATGTGCAAGAAGCTCCCAGAGCTCTATGTTTGACTAGCACAACAAACTACCCTTATTGCCCCCCACATCATCCAACAACCCTTGGGACCCATCACTACCCCCTAGGGCATCTTCATGGTTCCGTACCACAAGTGCATGCACAAACAAGAGTTTTCACATATTAGTCATTATCTTTGGTGCCAACAGTCCAACAACCTTGACACTCAACCCAACCTGCAGTTGTTTGTCTAGGCTAGTCCGTCGACCTAGCCTTGACGCACTGCTGCTAGTCCATCAAGCACTGTTGGTCCTGACTTGGTACCATGGTGTCACACAATCAATTTCATTAGGAATTTTCATGGCTCTTGTTAATCAATTTTGTTTACAAGCTTCTACTCGTGCCCATTAGCCTTGGGCCCACTGCACGTGTTTTTCAAAACTGGACATATAGCCCTAAGAGTTCAATATTGAGACCCCTGTCCTATTTGAGCAGTACTAGCTCCTGTCAAGAAGGTCTCCCAAATGTTTTAAGCATTTGCACACAGTCAGGGAGAACACTTCTGAGAAAATTCACTTTTTAACTCATCACACCAACTGGGTGTGATAATAACTCTGCTTACAACCGTTAGGCGGGTTTCTCCTTTCCTTAAGGAAACTCATTATACCAATAGAGTATGATGTTAACTTATTCCTACTCACAACTAGTAAGTAGGTTTTTCTTTAATAAAGTGCTCATCACCCCAACTGGGTATGACATTAGAAAATTTCCACTCACAACCGGTTATTAGGTTCTTTAACTTTTAAATATGTGCTCATCATCTGAACTAGGTATAAAGTGAAATTAATCCCACTCACTCGATGACCGTGATGTGTTTGTCTCAAGTTTTTCAAATTTCCAATTTGGTCCCCAATTTTAAAAAAATTACGTCTTTGCCCCTTCTTTCCAAAAATAGAAATTTGGCCACAAATCTTTTGAAAATTGGCAAATTGGTCCCCCAACATCTTTCTCATTATTAATTGACCTTCAATTTTGAGAAATTGGATGGAGGTCCCTCAATTTTTTGAAATCCCCAAATTTCCCCAAAACTTTCCCCCCAATTTCCCCCCTTTATACTAACCAAATTTGATTTCATCAAATTGGCCATTCAATCGGGATTAATTGCTCCAATTGATGGTACGAATCACTTTCTACACTTACATACAATTCAATTGAGCTTTGAATTGCATCATTTAGGTCCGGAATGAGCTCAAATGGAGCTTCGTCGAAAAACTGTTCGTAGAGAGAGAAAGCTTCAAAAGCTTACCGTTAGAGATGCGGCAGTCCGAGCTCTCGATATGGGGAGGTAGCTCTTTTCCTGAGGTTCCTTCTAGGATAAAGAATTGCTACAATTGAAGTCCAAATGAGGGTGAATTTTATCAATGCAATTTGACACTTTCACTCTCTAACATCTATCTGAAATGACGAAGGAGGGTCGAATTGGCTTACCTTTTAACTCTATTGAGGTCGTGTGAGGGCTGTGGGGATGTTGGGGAGGCTTGGTTTTGCTAGAGGAGGTCTGAATTTGGCTAAATTCAGCTCGACCAAAATAGGGCAGCTTCGGTCTATCAGAGCTGCTTCACTGTTTGATTCCACCAGTGCGTCTCTGATGGTCATCGGGTCAAAGGGAGGTTGGTGTGAGGTAGCTGACTTCCCCAGAGTCTGTAGGACCCGACCTTACCTTCTGAGGTTGAGAAAAGTGCCCAAGTCGGAGCTCTGGTTTGAGGTTCACTAGAAAATTGGGGTACTTGAGAGAGAATGGAGATTTTAGGTGTGAGGATGATGAATGGAGAGAAGCACTTTATATAGGGAGCTTGGGGACCCTCTGCCCGACCACTTTCCATTTTGGTCGAGCTTACCCTCACCCGAAAATGCCTTGATCAGAGCGAATATTCCTTCATCGGAGAAGGAAAGTTTATAAATCAATGAACAATGTTGTCATCATGAGGAAGAAGACGACATTGTTCCGAACCGGACCGGTCTGGTCCGACCGGGTTCAATGGTGAAAATCGGGCGATTCAGGCCTGATTCGACAGGTTTTCTCAAATCTAAAAATTTCTAAATTCATTTCCTATCCAATGGTGGCTTCAATTTTACAATTTGATCTATTTAAGCCACCACAAAAAATGAATTTAGAAATCAGTTTATGTATGGTTTAAACCTGTTAAATCTGGTTCAAGTACGGTTCACCCTGAATCGGTCCGGTTTTCTCTTCCCATTTATTCCAAGGTTATTTTCCATGATTTTTATTACTCTTTGATTCATTTGGGATTTGCCAATTTCCCATTTTACCCTTTCTTTACCGGTTTGGGTTTGTTAACCGATTTAGTTTTCTATTTTGATTTGATAAGTTCTTTTCTCGGTTTTCTTATATTTAAAGGAACGTGGTTTATAGACTATGCCCAAATTCTTGGTTTATTGCCCTTATGTCCCTAAAATTCATTTTTCTTGACTTTATGTCCATAATGCTAACTTTTCTCCCAAATTGAATCCCAAGGCTTCCAAAATCCTTTTTGGATCCTCAATTTACATAAAATTGTGTAAGGGGCTCATGTTTTCCAAATTCCCAAATTGGTCCCCAAATTTTCAAATATTACGGTTTTACCCCTACTTTAAAAAAAATAGGCAATTAATCCAAATTCTTTCAAAAATTGACCAATTGCTCCCCCAATATCTTTCTCATTGCAAATTGACATTCAATTTTGAGAAATTGCATGGAGGTTGCTCAATTTTTTGAATTCCCCAAATTTCCCCCAATTTCTACCCTTTTTACAGACCAAATTTGATTTCTTCAAATTGGCCATTCAAGTGGGGTTAATTGCTCCAATTGATGGCATGAATTAGTTTTTACACTACTGCACGATCAAATGGAGCTTTGAATTGCAGAAGTTGAGTATGAAACAAGCTCAAACCGAACTTTATCGGAAAACTATTCGTAGAGAGAGAAAGCTTCGAAAGATTAATGTCGGTGCCACGATAGTCCGAGCTCTTGATCTAGGGTGGTAGCTCTCATCCTTAGGGTTCTCCTAGGATCAAGAATCACTACAATTGAAGTCCATATGTAGGGGAATTTTATTATTGAAATTTGACATTTTCTCTCTCTAGCACCGATCTACAATGATAGAGGAGGGCCAAATTGTCTTACCTTTCACCTCTGTGGAGGTCGTGGGGACTTTGGGGAGGCTTAGTTTGGTTGGAGGAGGTCTGAATTTGGCCGAATTCAGCTTGGCCAAAACATAGCAGCTTCAAACCGACGGAGCTGCTTTACTGTTTCATTCCGTTGGCGCTTCTCCAGCGTTCCTCGGGTCGAAAGGAGGTTGCTGTCTAGTAGTTGACTTCCATCGTCCTTTAAAGACAAAAAAACTGGGAAAAGAACCGGTCAATACAAAAAAGAAAACTGAGTCGATTAACAAACCCAAACCAATAAAGGGTAAAATGGGAAATTGGAAAATCCCAAGTGACTCAAAGAGTCATAAAAATCATGGAAAAGAACCTTGGAATAAATGGGAAGAGAAAACCATACCGGTTTAGGGTCAACCGGACTTGAACGGTATTGAAATGGTTTGAACCATACATGAACTAGATTCTAAATTCATTTTTTGTGATGGCTTAAAGTGATCAAATTGGGAAATTGAATTTAGAAATCTTTAGATTTGAGAAAACTGGTCGAATCGGGCTTGAACCAGCTATTTTCACCATTGAACCCGGTTGGACCGGACTGGTCCGGTTCAGAATAGTGTCATCTTCTTCCTTAGGATTATAACACTATTGATCAATACATAAACTTACCTTCTCTAGTGAAGGAATATTCGCTTTGATTAGGGCATTTTCGGGTGAGGATAAGCTCAACCAAAATGGAAAGAGGTTGGGCAGAGGGTCCCCGAGCTCCCCATTCATCCTCCACACACCTCAAATCACAATTTTCTAACAACTGCTCTATTTTTCATTGAAGCTTGAACCAGAGCTTCATCTTGGGCATTTTTCCAAGCCTTAGAAGGCAAGGTCGGGTCCTATAGACTGCGGGGGAAGTCAACTATCTGATAGCAACCTCCTTTCGACTCAAGTACTATCGGAGAAGTGTCGGTAGAATCAAATAGTGAAGCAGCTTTGATAGATTGAAGCTAATCTATTTTGGCCGAGCTGAATTCGACCTAATTCAGACCTCCTCTAGCCAAACCAAGCTTGCCCAACACCCCCACGGCCCTCACACTACCTCAACAGAGCTGAAACGTAAGCCAATTCGGCCCTTCTCCATCGTTGTAGATCTGTGTTAGAGAGAGAAAGTGCCAAACTTCACTGATTAAATTCACCCTCATTTAGACTTCAATTATAGTGATTCTTGATCCTAGAAGGAACCTCAGGATGAGAGGTCCGATCGAGAACCACCGCACCTCCGACGGTAACCTTTCAAAGCTTTCTCTCTCTTCAAACAGTTTTCCGGCAAAGCTCCGCTTGAGCTCGTTTCGGACTCAATTAATGTAATTCAAAGCTCAATTGAATCATATGGAAGTGTAGGAACTGATCCATACCATCAATTGGAGTAATTAGCCCCGGTTGAATGGCCAATTTGAATAAATCAAATTTGGTCTGTTTGAAGGGGAGAAATTGGGGGAAAATGAACTTTAGGGACCTAAGCACAATAAACCAAGATTTGTGCATAGTCGCCCATACGTGAGAAAAAAAGAAGGGTCATCATGCCAAACCTTTCTTGATAATGATACCCAAACTGTGTAGGGACACTTGGGACTAGAATGCAAGCAAGAGAGGTAGAGTGGACATGGAAAACTGACTCGGGACGAACACATCATAGTTATCGGGTGAGTGGGATCTTTATACATCATACCGATTGGGATGATGAGCACCCTTTAACATTGAAAGACCACTGTGAGTAGGTTAATTTACACATCATACCGGCTGGGATGATGGGCACTATTAACATTGAAAGACCACTATGAGTAGGCTAATTTACATATCATATCGGTTGGGATGATGAGCACTATCTTTAATGGATAAAACCTACTTATTGGTTGTAAGTAGAGATAATCATACCCAGTTGGTATGATGAGTTTCCTTGAGGAAAGGAGAAACTCGCCTATCGGTTGTAAGTGGAGATATCATCACACCCGGTTAGTGTGATGAGTTGAAAATGAATTTTTGTCAAAAGTGTTCTCTCCCCACTATGTGCCAATTCTTAAAATATTCAAAAAATTTCTTAACGGGTGCTAGAATAGCTCAGATAGGCCAGGGGCCTCGATTTTTTTGAACTGATGGGGCTAAATGCCTAGTTTTGGAAAAACACCTGTAGCGGGCCTAAGGCTAGTGGGCACAAGCAGAAGCTCATAAACAAACTTGATTAAGAAGAGCCATGATAATTTCTAATGAAATTGGTTGTGTGATTTCACCACTGTACTGAGTTAGGACTGATAGTACTCTATGGACTAGTGGCAATGCGTCAGGTTTAGGTCAACGGATCGACCTAGACAAATAGGAGTAGGTCAGGTTGAGTGACGAGGTTGTTGAACCATTGGCACCAAAGATGATGACTATATGTGAAAAACTCTTGATGCCCTAGGGGGCAGTGATTCTCGTGCCTAAAAAATGTGAGCAAAGAAGAAGTGGAAAGATCAAGCATCAGAAAAATAAGGATGAGGTAAATTCCTAAGGCATCCAATGTCCAAAAAGTATTAATATCGACAAATATGTCAAGGATGGTTAAACTCAAAGGATGACGTAAGCCTCTCACCAAGAGGTAAAAAAATCTCAAAACAAAAAGGGGTATAAACTCTTCCCTAATGAGGTAAACTGGTAATGGGATACAAGTAGGAATAAGGATAGGATACAAAGTATGTGCCCGCAAGATTCCAAAAGAAAGGGTAAGCAGGAAGGATGGCATCAAAGTATGTCATAAAGTTGCTTTAAGGTCTGATACCCATAAGGACGTATGAAAGGGGGTAGTGGTTTCCGACTCCCCTCGAGTCCAGTCCCTCGATTGACCTTGTTTCATGTGTGTGACCTCGTGTGCAGATTCATGAATAGAAATCTCTACTCCGAAATACGAGGGCAGAGGATGAAACCAACAAAAGAAATATCTCCAAGTGAGTCCAAGGAGTCGATAAGTAGACCATGAGGAATCAACTTGTAATGAAGAATAGTGAAATGTTCACGAGCGAGTAAGGATGGACTGGAGAATGGAAATCCTTAGGTAAGGACACCATCGGATATGAGGAAGGACACGAGGGAGGAAAAATCCAAAGTAGTTTAGTAAGTCAAGAAGTGATCGGGAAACCTGACGGTTGGAACAAGGAATGCCCAATAAGAAAGTTAGTGAAGAATGAGTAAATAAGGAAAACCAAACGATCATGAAAGGCATGACGTCTAATGTAAAAAAAAAATATGTGCATGAAAGAGATGCACAAACTGGAAACGAGTGGTGAAACACTCTAACCACATAAGAGGAAGAAAATGGGAACACCATCTAAAGAAGGAAGTGGAAGAATTCGAAACTAGGAAGTCCGAATCTCAAAGTAGGGAGAATTACGAGGTTAGTGCGATTTAACAAAATGGAGTTATGAACTTGGAATGTTAAGTTGACATTCAAGGTAATTAAGGAACACTACCAAATGGGAACTGAAGAAAAGGAGAGGCCCTAAGGGTATAATGTATAGAGACAATCCCAGAACATGCCATGTTATAAAGGACATGTAAGTCCAAGAGTCCAAAAAGGCACAACTCATGTAGGGAAGAGTCGTTTACTTAAGCATGATGAGGTTGAATGAAAGGTTTGGGATGGACCTGAGTTATAATAAAGGAGTGGATTCAAGGAGCAATACAAGAAAAAAAGGGAGTGAAGTAAATAACACCAAAAATTGCAGGTTTAAGAATGAAAAGCTTGAAAGGATGCCGAGATAAAGGTTTTCAATGACCAAGGGGAACAATCAGACATAGGGAGGGTCGGGCATTATTGAACCCCTAATCTCGTGATCTAGATTAACATGTGGACAAAAACCTCAAGAGGGAGAGTCTTACCCTAAGCGACATAAGAATTGGACCTAAGAAAATAGCTTTGGACAAGTGGGTAAGACAAGCAGAACATAAGGGTCCCATGGAATGGATGGATATTTGAGGAAAAGAGAAATCCATTAAGTACGATATCTAAATGACTAAGTGAAAGAGTACCCATAATGATATTTTCCTAGGGAAAAAGTGTATGAGGAAGGAAACGCTCAAATGAAAGGAAGTGGGAAGACGGATTGCTACGAAATATTCCCTACAAATGTGAATACCAAAATCACGCCATTGAGATGCAATGTAAAAATAGTTGATAAAACAATGGATGTCCCAAGACATGGAAAGGAAAGAAGCCCAAAGGGTAGGCAGGCACAAAGGATGCCCAAAGGAGATGCAACCAGGATGGGGACGTACCACATGGTACCCTACCAGAACGAATTACAAGTTGACCTTAAATGGAAATCATTCACTATGTATGGAAGGTATAACTAATTTTGGGGACAAAACTCCTAAAAGATGGGGAGAATTGTAAGCCTCGTCCTCTCGGACAAAGGAAATTGGAAATGTTCGAGAGAAAAACCAAGAATCTATACGAACCGAAATTGGTAAAAAAGGGTCAAAATAGTAATTTGGAAAATCCCAAGTAGCCAAAAAAATCACAAAAATCATGAAGTGGATTGAATGTGAAAACTGAACTGGTTTAGGGTGAACTGGACCTGAGCCAAATTGAACCATGAAGAACCGGTTCAAAGATTCAATTTCTAGGTTGCTTAGAAATATAAAATTGGAAAATTGAAACCACCATTACATAGAAAATAAATTTAGAAATCTAAAAATTTTAGAAAACTGGTCGAATCGGGCATGAACTGGCCAATTTATGATTTCGGGTCACTGAACGAGGGTCAGACTAGATCAGTCAACGATCCAACCAGTTACCGAACCGATGCCGGTCAGCGCTCAGTCAGTAGGCATGACCAATCAACCTGTGACACATGGCAAAGTGCACCCAGTCAATTGCACAGTAAGTGCTTAGATGCATTTACCAATCAGAGCATGACATGTGTAAACCCCGTCCTCTTGAGTTAAGGAAAATCGGGAAAATAATCTGTCAAACCGAACTGGTTCACAAACCCGATCATTTGGGAACAGAAAATTTTGGAAATTTACAACTCCTGGGAGATCCAAATGGTTCATAAAACCTTGGAAAAGAATATAAGGACAAATTGGAAGAGAAAAACCAAACCGGTTTAGATAAACCGGATCCAATAGGATTGAACTAGTTTATGAACCGAGTTGGTTCATGAACCGGAACCGATAGAGAAAGGGCAAACTAGGAAATTTATGGATCCCAAGTGACCCAAAGAGTCCCAAAAGTCATGGAAATGGATTGAGAATAAACTTGAAGATGAAAACCAAATCGGTTCAGGTGAACCGGATCCAAATCGGATTGAACCGGTTTGGACCGATTTGAACCACTATTGAACCAAATTCTAAATTCATTTTTCTAGGTGGATTAAAAAATTCAAATTTAAGATTTGAGGCCACCATTGGATAGAAAATGAATTTAGAAATTTTTAGATTTGAAAAACTCGGTCGAATGTGGGGTGAACTGGCCGGTTTAAACTTTTAACCCGGTTCGAACTGATCCGGTTCATTTTATAACAGTGTCATCTTCTTCCTTTAGATGACAACATTGTTCACTCGTCCGAAAATTGAAGCAGTGCCGGCAAAGAAGAAACGTCTCCCTTCATTACATTTTCGAACATCAATGTCCATCATAAAGGTGCCAATCAGACGACCAAGAAGTCCCCGAGCTTCCTATATAAAGATCCCATCCCCATTCATCCTCTTCACACCGGAAAAGCTTACTCTCTCTCAATTGCTTAGTTTTCTGGTGAAGCTTGAACTAGAGCTCCAATATAGGGTTACTTATGAGCTAAAGAAGGCGAGGTCAGGTTCTTTAGAACCGGGGAGAAGTCAGCTACACGCCTGTAGTCTATGTTTGCTCTGAGGGTCCTTGAAGAAGCGTCGGCATGATGGAATAGTGAAACAGCTCCGATGGACAGAAGCTGCCCTATTTTGATCGAGCTGAAATTGACCATTTTAATCAATCCTCAAGCCAAACCAAACCTTCCAAACACTTGCTCAGCCCTCCCATAGCCGAATTAGGACTAAAAGTAAGCCAATTCGGCTTCCCTCAGCAATTTCCGACCGGTGCTAGAGAGAGAACCGACAGAATTTCAATGATGAAATTCTAACTCAATTCGACATCAATTGATGCAATTCTTGATTCTAGGTAAACCTTAGAACGAGAGTTATCTACCCGGATTGAAAGCTCGGACCACCGTGACCTCGACGGTGAGTAATTGAAGTACCTGGCGAAGCTTCGTTTGAGCTTGTTCCGGCATCAAAACTTGCGATTCAAAGTGCTATTGAATCATATGAATATATAGGATCTCAATTTTAACTTCAATTTCAACAATTAGATGTGTTTGATTGGTCAATTTGATGAAATCAAATTTGGTTGTGTTAAGGAGTTGAAATTGGGGGAAAATTTGGGAAATTGGGGATTTTTGAAAATTTGAAGAACCAAGATGCAATTTTATAAAATTGAGGGTCAATTTTTGCATGATAAAAATGTTATAGGGCCAATTGAGGGATTTTAGAATTTATGGGGTGAAACTTACCATTTTTGTAAAGAAAGGGCAAAAATGGTAATTTTGGAAAAATTGGGGGACCAAATTGGAAATTTGGGAAATTAATCCCCTTTTTTGTGAAATTGAATAAATTGAGGTCTAAAGGTGAATTTTAAAAGTTTCAGGACTCAATTTGATGAAAAACTGGAATTAGGGACTTAAAGTTAAAAAAATAACTTTAGGAACCTAATTGCAAATAAATAAAAACTTTGATTTTCTCATTCACTTGGAATGAATGAAGGCTATTAGGCCAAGTGATAATGAACAAGGATGTTCATATCGTGTAGTAACATGAAGTACAGGGAACGATAGTCAGGACAAGCTCGCGTGAATATAAAGAACCGATTGAATGGAATTCACTGCATTAACGGGTGAGTGAGACTTTTAACATCATACCTAGTTAGGGTAATGAGCAAATTAAGCTAAAAACCTACTTATTAGTTGTGAGTGAAATTTTTTTTTGTCATAACCGATTGGGAATGATAAGTACCTCGAAATGAAAACCCACTATTTTGTGGTATTTTAAACATTACAACTTAGAGAAGTGATGTGAAAATCACACGGAAAAACTACTTACTAGTTGTAAGTAGATCATACTCGGTTGGTATGATGAAACTTCCTCGAGGGAAGTGGAAAACCCATTCATAGGTTATGAGTGGAGATGTCCTCATACTCGGTTGGTATGATGGACAGTTGAAAACATATTTTTGTCGGAAGTGCTCTCCCCTGACTGTGTGCCAATGCTTAAACGATTTGGGAGACCTTCTTGACGGGAGCTCGGATAGCTCTTACAGGTTAGGGGCTAATATGCCCGATTTTGAAAATCTTGAACAGTGGGCCATAGGCCAATTAGCATGAGGAAGAGCTCATAAACAAACATGAGATATATGCCATAAAAATTTAACTAAATGAATTGTTTGGCCATGGTACCAAGACATGACCAACATATTTAATCAACTAGTGGTAGTGCGACATGAAAGGTCTCCGGACTAGTTAAGACAAACAACTATAGGTTGAATTGATGGTCAGGGCCGTTGGACTAGTGGCACCACATATTATAAGGCATGATGTGAAAATACTGATTGTGCACGCATTGTGTGTACGGAACCTTCAAGATGCCCAAGAGTGATAGTGATGTGTCCTAGGGCCATGGATGACCAGGTGGATATAAGGGCAGTTCGTCGGACTAGGTGACCTTGTGAAGCTCGACGTAGCTTCATTGCACGCGAGACCGGGGTGGGGTCGGGATGAGGTCTCTATCCTCATACAAGCACATAGAATTGATTTCGAGATTGAGGGTCAGATGTCGTGTACATCCACTCATTCTCAGGGTAGAAGTGGACGTACTTCTATCTAGGTGGCCAGTAAAGTCGCTCTGATGCCACAAGTGGGTTCAGTGGACGGGCTGGCCTACGATTGTGTGATTGACCTTCATGATGAAGGATGTATGTTGGATGATGACACACCGTGATTAATAAGAAATAGTGATGAAAACAGAGATTTGAAATGAAATGATTTTTTTAAAAGAAAATAAGGAGTCTGTGTCATGCCCCGACCCGATTTGGTCGGATCCCCGTGATCAACCTTCCACTCTCCCGGTTTATTAAAGGGTTTCCCCTTATTGTAAACCGTAAAGAGTAAGGCGTCCTTTAACCTACACGTTTTTCCTGGAATAGCATAGTCAAAACTTCATGAAATTTAAAACTTTACATACCTGTCTTATAGGCATCTTAGTTGACAGTCTTTAAGGGTAGGCTTTCCGGGATTTCCTAAAAGGGATATAAGGGAGGGGGTGAGTACGACTACTCAGTGAATGGGTTTTTAAAGGTCTACTTTTAACTTTTAAGAAAAACATTTATATGGAGTGTGCCAAACTCCTTTCTTTTCATAAACTCATTCATTTAAAAATTCGGGTTTTTCCATTATTTCTTAGTTACCGTTGTGTCATCACCCAACACACATCCTTTATCATGAAGGTTACACACATTCGCAAGTCAGTATCACTACTGAACCCGCTAGTGGCTTCGGAGTGACTTTTCCTGCCATCCGAATAGAAGTACGACCACTTCTACCCTAGGAATGAGTGGATGTACGCGACATCTGACCCACAGTCCCGAAATCACTTCTTCGTGTCCGTATGAGGACAGAGACCTCATCTTGTCCCAACCCCGGTCTCATGCACTTGGTGCTACTCCAGATTTCGCACAGACATCTATAACAACGATTTGCCCTTATACTCATCGGGTCGTCCATGGCCCTTAGGACACATCACTACCCCTCATGGGCGTCTTGATGATCCCATACACATAGTGCAAGCACAAACAATGTTTTCTTATCAAGCCATGTAATATGTGGTGCCACTGGTCCTATGGCCCCGTCTCTTAACTCAACCCGCAGTTGTTTGTCTTGACTGGTCCGTCGACCTATCATGTTGCATTGTTGCTAGTTGACTGAGCATGTCGGTCCTATCTTGGTACCATGGCCAAACAATTCACTTTATTAAGTTTTATGGCACATATATCATGTTCATTTACGAGCTCCTGCTCGTGCCAACTGGCCTTGGGCCCACTGTACGAGATTTTCAAAAATCTAGGCATTCTAGCCCTCAAGTTCCAAAACCGAGGCCCACAGCCTCTAAGAGCTATTCGAGCTCTCGTCAAGAAGGTCTCCCAAATAGTTTAAGCATTGGCACACAGTCAGGGGAGAACACTTCCGACAAAATAGGTTTTTACTATCCATTATACCGACTGGCATAAGGACATCTCTGTTCATAACCGATGAACGAGTTTTCAACTTCTTTCGAGGAAGTCTCATCATACCAATCGGGTATGATCTACTTACAACCGGTAAGTAGTTTTTCCGCATAATTTTCACATCACTTTCTCTAAGTGGTGATGATTAAAATACCACTAAACAGTGGGTTTTTATACCGAGTTACTTATCACCCCTACCAGGTATGATATAAAATTTCCACCCACAACCGGTAAGTGGTTTTTATCTTGAATTTGTGCTCATCATCCCAACCGGGTATGATGTTAGTAAACCCACTCACCCGTTAATACCATGAATTCCACTAGACTAGTTCTTGGTATTCACGCGAGCTTGTCGTTACTGGCGTTCCCGGTACTTCGTGTTCCTACACGATATGAACATCTCGGTTCATTTTCCTTTGGCCTAATTGCCTTCATTCATTCCAAATGAATGAGAAAGTCAAACTTTCATTTATTTGCAATTAGGTCCCTAAAGTTATTTCTCTTTAACTTTAAGTCCCAAATGCCGGTTTTTCCTCAAATTGAGTCCCGAAACTTCTAAAATTTATCATAGGACCTTAATTTATTCCATTTCACAAAAAGGGGTTTAATTTCCCAAATTTCCAATTTGGTCCCCTAACTTTTCCAAAATTACCATTTTGCCCTTCCTTTACAAAAATGGTAAATTTTGCCCCAAAAATTTTAAAATTCCTCAATTGGTCCTCCAACATTATTTTCATGCCCAATTGACCCTCAATTTCATAAAATTTCATTTTGATGCTTTGAATTTCGAAAATCCTCAATTTTCCCCCAATTCCAACTTCTTAACACAGTTGAATTTGTTTTCATCAAATTGACCCATCAAACGTTTCTAATTGTTGAAATTGAGTTTCTACATGTTCATACGATTCTTTAGAAATGTGAATTGCAAGTTTTAATGTCGGGACGAGCTCAAACGGAGCTTCGCCGGAAAATGAACTATAGAGAGAGAAAGCTTCTATTACTCACCGGTGAAGGCACGGCGGTCCGAGCTTTTATCTAGGCAGATAGCTCTCGTCCTAAGGTTCACCCTAGAATCAAGAATCGCATCAATTGATGCGAAATTGGATTAGAATTTCATCATTGAAATTCGGTCGACTCTCTCTCTAGCACCTATCGAAAATTGTAAAGGAGAGCCGAATTGGCTTACCTTCCTTTCCTAATTCGGCCGTGGAAAAGTTGAGGATGTGTTGGGAGGGCTTGGTTTAGCCTGAGGAGGTCTTGAAATGGCCGATTTCAGCTTGGCCAAAATAGGGCATCTTCGGTCCGCCAGAGTTGCTTTACTATTCCATCATGTCGGCGCTTCTCTAACAAATTCTCGGATTGACTGGAGTTTGCTATCAGATAGTTGTCTTCTCCCGGGTTCTAAAGAGCCCGACCTTTGTTCAAGTCGAAGCTCTGGTTCGAGCTTTACCAGGAAATAGAGCATTAGAGAGAGAGATAGAGAGAAGTGTTAAGGTGTGAGGAGAATGAAATGGGGATAACCTCTTTATATAGGCATAAAACCCGTGTATTAAAATGGGTGAGATTTATTACTAGTATTAATATTGCCATAAATTATTAGTATTATTTTCAATAATTTAATTTTGGTATTAATTCCAATAATTTAATTTCGGTATTAAATTATTTGTATTAATTCCAATAATTTAATTTAGGTATTAAATTATTAGTATTAATTTCAATAATTAAATATATATTAATTTATGGCTATTTATGATAAGTTGTACGTTCGAATAAAAATTCAAAATTTCAGGTTACAAAAAAATTCATACTTCCCAGGAGATCACCCATCCTCACATTACTCTCGGGTAAGCAAGCTTAACTTTAAAGTTCTTATGGAATCTAGTTCATCTGAACCAATTTGGTTTTTGTTTTCTAATTTATCTTAAGTTTCTTTTCCAAGGTTTAATGAACATTTTGGATCACCTAAGAGTTGTAAATTCCCAACTTGCCCATTCAAAAATAATTGGGTTTGTGAACCGGTTCTGAATCCTCACTTGGTTTGACCGGTTCTTTTCCTAGTTTTCTTAGCTCAAAAGGGTGGGTTTTACAGTCTGGCACACTCCAATACAAATCTTTTTCCTAAAAGATAATTTTTAAAAACCCATTCACTAAGTAGTTGTACTCACCCCCTCCCTTATATCCCTTTCAGGTAGATCAAGGAAAGCCTACCCAAGACCTCCTGTTAGTTACACCTGTAAGACATGTATGATTAATTTAAAATTTTATGTAGTTTTGGTTTATGCTATTCCAGGAAATGTGTAGGTTTAAAGGATGCCTTACTCTTCATGGTTTATAAACAAGTGGCAACCCTTAATAAACTGAGAGAGTGGTGGGTTGATCAATGGATCCGACCAAACCGGGTTAGGGCATGACAACTAGAGTGGTATCAGAGCATGTTTTCTCGAATATATAATGAAGACTAGAAAATATTTTAACTAGTAGGATTTATCTTAAAATTTTCAGATGGCTCCTAGGAGAGAAACCAAGAAAACTAGGAATGACTCTACTCAACACCCTGTCCTTGTAGGGAAACAACTCTAGAAGCTTCCCAATGCCCCAAAGGACCAAATGGGGAAATATCCAGTACCACCAAGGAGTACGATGCCAGGACATGTTAGGGTCATAGTCCTGGGTACAAAGGGAGCTAAGCCTAAAGCTAGGAATGCTAGTACGAACATATAATCTTACCAAGGAGGATACTTGCCAAGAAAATCGTAACTTCCTATCTATTATGTGAATACTTTTTGTAATAGGGCTAAAACCCTAACCTTTTATATCCCCATATTAATGAAGTACTCAAATTCTTAAATTCCTATCTCTCAATAATGTGATCTTACTAGGACGATTGCCCCAAGGAAAGTAACCAAACAAACCCACACTACCATAAAAACTAGGAAAATTTTCCATTTCAGTTAGAGAAATTGAATAAGGGAATTAAGAAACCCAAAAGGACTATTAGAATAACCCTCAGCAAGGGAGACCTAACAAGGAAACTATCATGCTGTTCAAACTCAAGGACAGCGAAGCAAAAACCACCAGAAACCCTAGAAAGACCCGAAAATGTTTGAAGTTAAGAAAGAACCACATCAGTCCATGCAAAAAATAATAGGGAATAAGAGAATAAGACAGGTAGTCAAGGACAGTTCCATACCCCGTGCACGGAGGGCAATGCCACCTAAAGACCATGTTGACTATCAAAGTCCAAGGACACAGAATACTTGTAGGACCGAAGGCCAAAAGCTGTGGAGCGAGTTAAGTAAACTATTCATAAGGAGGACAAGAAATAGTGAGGTAAAGGAAGGAAATTCAAACTTCTTCTTAATAGGTTCAGCCATAGAGGAATACCACAAGAATAGAGGTAAGGTATATGGGAGGTATGTCTAGAACCCCCTCGGAAAGGGGCAAACACGAAAAATGTCCTCCAGAAATATGAGGGTAGGATACCGTAAGAATGAAGAAGAGAAGAAAGGAGCTACAAAAAGGAATTTTGGAGGGAGGCATACGATTAAGTACCCTCTTGAAGGGATCATTGGTTGGCGAATAGACATAATGTGGAGTGCAAGGAACCAACCCATCGTTAGAAACTTCTCAAAGGAAGGATGTATCGGGGGCCAAGTACGACATGCTTTGGAATAGTAATAGAGCCAAATAACAATTACAAGAGAAACTAGTAGAAATAAGTAACTAGTAACAATAGGATGGGCATGAAAGACAAGTGATACAACTATCCACATAGTTGGATAATAAAAATAGTAGGAACGAGGCAATTAATGAACTAACCTTCAGAAGAACCATGGATTTAAACCACTACAAGGAAGGGAGATGTGAAAAGGCTAAAGTGTTGAAAAAGAAAATGGAGAAAGGAAATCCTTAAAGAAATCAATGACCAAGACTAGATTTACGATCAAAAGGCCATGAGATGGTTAAGTGAGCCTCTCAAAGGATGATCAAGGGATTTTTGAAAATAGGTGGATGTGAGCTCTCCCTAGAAAGAAATAGATTTGTATTGGGGTACGAGTGAGAATGAGGATGGAGTACGAAGGACGTAGAATGGCATCAAGGGACATCATTTAAAGTTAGGTGCCTTCAAGATGAATGAAAAAGAAATTATGAACAAAAAGGGGTAAGAATCCAACCAAATAAGGAAATACTAAGAAAGAATACATGACCTAATAAATAAGAAATGGAACCAGGTGACGAGAGGTGAGGTGACGAATTTGCAAATAAAATGCATGCTAAGGTGAAAAAAACCCAGGGAAGCATATTAAGAGAATCTAAGTAGTAAGTTAAACTAAAAAAAAGGGTAAGTAGGAAGTTAGCATCAAGAGATGCTGTGACAAGTAAGAATGAGTGTACTATCCCATAATAAGGTAATGAAGGAAAGAATGTTCGAGAAATATTGGGAAAGTAAACCCACCAAATAAAGATGTGGTTAAGGAGGAATAACCACAATTGGTAAGACAAGTCATAGTCCACACGCGCATACGAAGCTTAAAGAGTGGACGACTGAGCATAGTGTGAAGTGCATGGAATGAGACCGAAAATTTGAAAGTATCTCTAGTAAGGAATAAGGGATGAAATAGAAGTTGTGGATAAAAAAGGACCCAATACGTGCAAATGCCCTAACATAGATAGGGGTGCGAAGAAAAGAAGAAAGAACCCTACAAGGAATAATAAGAAGGTTGAGCATGTAACTCCTAAAAGGGAAATCTCTATTGTAAGGGACATAGTAGAGAACGAAACTGGAAGAAGGGAACCTTCTCAAGCAAAGGAATCGACACATAGATCAATAATGATTATTTTAGAATGAAGAATCATGAAATTATTATGAGTAAGTAAAAGTGGATTAAGGAATAAGGAAAAAAGATCCTTGGATAAAGAACGCCAAGGACTTAAGAAGGAAAGAATCCCAACATGTCAATAAATAAACTAGAAACCAAATAATTGGAACCGGAAAGACTCAATAAGGAAGTAGGTGAAAGGACGGGTGGGTAAGGAGAACCCACACAGTTTTGTAAGTTGATTAGATAATGATAAAAGTAGTTGAGGAATACTATCAAAAGAAAAGAGGGATGAAGTTATACAATCCCTGAGAGGTTAAAAAGTTGGGAATAACCCTAAAGGAGGTGTTTTGTAAATCTAATGGACATAGGGACAAAATCTAGAAAATGTCATGCTATAAGGGGTAGGTAAACCCAACAGTCCTAAGGAAAACATGACTCAAAATGAGGAAGAGTCAGTTAATAGGCATGACAAAGTCAAACATAAGATTTGGACTAAATTATAATGAGCAATGGATGAAGGAAGAGTTGAAATTGGATGAAAAGGTGATGACAAGAAAATCCGTGAAAATAGGTACATAATGCTCTAAAGGACGCTGAGCTAAAAGTTTCAACGACCAAGAGGTTAACTAGATACAGGAATGGTTAAGTATCTTAGAACTCCCAATCCTGAGTATAGGACCTCAAAGGGAAAATATTGCTCTAAGCAAAGAAAGATGTGAATCTATGAATATACCCTGAAGTAAGGTATATCTAGTTATGAAAAACTCCATGGAAGGAGTAAATAATATAAAGGATGCAAAAAGGGTAAATTGAAATAACAAGATAAGAGTTTGCATGTTAGGCAAATACCAAATGGACATCAAAGGAATTGGTTCGTTATGCAAGGTTGCTAATTAAGTTTTGGGGACAAAACTCCTAAAAGGAGGGGAGAGTTGTAAACCCCACCCTTTTGAGAAAAGGACCAATCAAACTGAGTAATAAAACCGAATCGGTTCACAAACCCAATCATTTGGGAATGGGCAATTTTGGAAATTTACAACTCCTGGGTGATCTGAATGGTTCATAAAACCTTGGAAAAGAACCTTAGGACAATTTGGAAGAGAAAAACCAGACCGATTTAGATGAACCGGATCCAACTGGATTGAACCGGTTTATGAACCAGAACAGATAGTTGAAGGGAAAACCAGGAAATTTATGGATCCCAAGTTACCCTAAGAGTCCCAAAAGTCATGGAAATGGACTTGAGAATGAATTTGGAGATGAAAACTAAACTGGTTCAGGTGAACTGAATCCGAACCGGATTGAATAGGTTTGGACCGATTTGAACCACTATTGAACTGAATTCTAAATTCATTTTTCTAGGTAGCTTAAAATTTTAATTTGAGATTTGAGGCCACCATTGGATAGAAAATGAATTTAGATGAATTTATAAATTTTTAGATTTGAAAAACATGGTCGAATGGAAGGTGAACCAACCGGTTTAAGCTTTGAACCTGGTTCGAACTGGTCTAGTCCTGTTTGGAACAGTGCCATCTTCTTCCTTCAGATGACAACACTGTTCACTCGCTGGAAAATTGAAGCGGCGCCGATGAAGAAGAAACGTCTCCATTCAATACGTTTCCAACCATCAATGTCTATCATAAAGGTGCTAATTGGACAACCAAGAAATCCCCGAGCTTCCTATATAAAGACCCCCTCCCCATTCATCCTCTCCATGCCTGAAAAGCTTACTCTCTCTCAGCTACTTAGTTTTCCAGTGAAGCTCAAACCAAAGCTCTGATATAGGGTCATTTGTGAGACAAAGAAGGCAAGGTTAGGTTCTTTAGGATCAAGGAGAAGTCATCTACATGCATGTAGTCTCCGTTTGCTTAGGGTCTCCAGAGAAGCACCGACGTGATGGGATAGTGAAGTAGCTCCGGCTGACCGAAGCTACCCTATTTTGGCCGATATGAAATTGGCCATTTTGAGCCCTCCTCAGGCCAAACCAAGCCTTCCTAACACTTTCTTAGCCCCTCTCACAGCAGAATTAGTACTGTAAGGTAAGCCAATTCGGCTCCTCACTATAATTTCTAATTGGTTCTAGAGAGAGAACCAAAAGAATTTTGATGATGAAATTCTAACTCAATTCAACATCAATTGATGCAATTCTTGATTCTAGGATGAACCTCAGAACGAGAGCTATCTGCCCAAATTGAAAGCTCGGACTGTTGTTCCCCCGATGGTGAGTAATTAAAGCTTTCTCTCTCTACAGTCTATTTTCGGCAAAGCTCCGTTTGAGTTCGTTCCGGCATCAAAACTTGCAATTCAAAGTGCTATTGAATCGTATGAAGATGTATCTCAATTTTAACTTTAATTTCAACAATTAGATGTGTTTGATTGGTTAATTTGATGAAATCAAATTCAGTTGTGTTAAGGAGTTGAAATTGGGGGAAATTTTGGTGAAATTTGGGGATTTTCGAAAATTCGAAGGACCAAGATGCAATTTTATAAAATTGAGGGTCAATTTTTGCATGATAAAAATTTTAGAGGGCCAATTGAGAGATTTTAGAATTTTTGGGGTGAAACTTACCATTTTTGTAAAGGAAGGGCAAAATGGTAATTTTGGAAAAGTTGGGAACCAAATTGGAAATTTGTGAAATTAAACCCCTTTTTTGTGAAATTGAATAAATTGAGGTCCCAAGGTGAATTTTAAATGTTTCGAGACTCAATTTGAGGAAAAACCGACATTAGGGACTTAAAGTTAAAGAAAAATTACTTTAGGGACCTAATTGCAAATAAATAAAAACTTTGATTTTCTCATTCATGTGGAATGAATGAATGCTATTAGGCTAAGGGATAATGGACAAGGATATTCATATCATGTAGGAACATGAAGTACCGGGAATGCCAGCAAGGACAAGCTCGCGTGAATACAAAGAATCGGTCGAGTGAAATTCACTTCATTAACGGGTGAGTGGGACTTTTTTTTATCATACTCGATTGGGGTGATGAGCAAATTAAGCTAAAAACCTACTACCAGTTGTGAGTGGGATTTTTTTATCATACCCAGTTGTGAATGATAAGTACCTTGAAATGAAAACCCACTATTTAGTGGTATTTTAAATATCACAACTTAGAGAAGTGATGTGAAGATCACACAGAATGTCATGCCCCAACCCGGTTTGGTTGGATCCCCGTGAACAACCCACCTCTCTTTCTTGGTTCAAGAGGAGTTTCCCCCTTCTTTTAGTCGAGAGGAGCCAGGCGAAATTTCAACCTTGTTCCTTAGAAGACATATATCAAATAAAATACAAGCTTAAAGAAAAATTAAACATACCTGATAAAAGCTAAAGCTCGGTGTTACTTCTTGCCATTTTCTCTTTTCTTGGAAAGGGGTAGAAAAGAGGGGTGAGTTTCTACAACTCAGTGAATGGGTTTTTCAAAGGTCTACTTTTACCTTTTAAGAAAAATATTTATATGGAGTGTGCCATACTCCTTTCTTTCCAAAAATCCCTTCATTTAAAAATTCAGGTTTTCCCACTATTTCTTAGTTACCACAATGTGTCATCACCCAACACCCATCCTTCATAATGAAGGTTATATGCATTCACAGGTCAGTACGACTACTAAACCCACTAGTGGCTTCAGAGCAACTTTACCGGCCACCCAGATAGAAGCACGACCACTTCTACCCTAGGAATGAGTTGATGTACGTGACATCCGACCCTCAATCCTGAAATCGCTTTTTCATGTCCATATGAGGACAGAGACCTCATCCTGTCCCCACCCTTGTCTCATGCACTTGGTGCTACTCCAAATTTCGCACAGACACCTGGAACGACGATATGCCCTTATACTCACCGGGTCGTCCATGGCCCTTAGGACACATCACTACCTCTCATGGGCATCTTGATGATTCCATACTCATAGTGCATGCACAAACAAAGTTTTCTTAAATTTCCATTTAATATGTGGTGCCATTAGTCCCAACGGTCCCGACTTTCAACTCAACCGGTAGCTGTTTGTTTTGATTGGTCCAGAGACCGATCATGTCGTACTGCTACTGGTTGTCTAAGTATGTCGAACCTGCCTTGGTACCATGACCAAACAATTTACTTATTAAGGTTTAATGGCACATATATATCATGTTTGTTTATGAGCTCCTGCTCATGTCCATTGGCCTATGGCTCATTGTTCGAGTTTTTCAAAATCGGACATATTAGCCCCCAAGTTCCAAAACCAAGGCCCCTGGCCCATAAGAGCTATTCGAGTTCCCATCAAGAAGGGGTAAAAGGGGTAAAAAGGAGGGGGTGAGTTCTACAACTTAGTGAGTGAGTGTCAAGAGTGGGTTTTCAAGAAAAAGCTTTTTTCAACGTGTGCCAATATTGTTGTTTCCTTTAAGATAAATCTTTTCTCAAATTCTAGTTTTCAAAATCCTCTTTGCCATTTCAATATTAGGTGTGTTTCACAAACAACAAATGCCCTTCATCAGAAAGGGTACACACATTCACAGGTGCAACTCGTCCACTACACCCACTTGTGGCTCGGAGCATCTTTACCGGCCACCAAGATAAAAGCCAGCCCACTTCTACCCTAGGTCTGAGTGGATGTTCTCGACATCCGACCCTTAGACCCAAAATACCACTCCATGTTCGTATGAGGACAAAGACCTCATCCCAACCCCACCCCAATCTCATGCACAAGAAGCTACTCAGAGCATCTCGATTGCTGGCACGATGAACTACCCTTATCTCCACCAAGTTGTCCAGTAGCCCTTAGGACCCATCACAACCCCTTTTAGGCATCTTGATGGTCCTATGCCTCAAGTGCATGCACAAAACAATAGTTTTCCGTATATAGCTATTTATCTTTGGTGCCACTAGTCCAATGACCCTGACCCTCAACCCGACCTGTAGCTGTTTGTCTAAGCTGATCCATCGACCTTGCCCTAACGCACTACCGCCAGTCCATTAAGTATTGTCGGTCCTGACTTGGTACAATGGCAAAATCACATAACAAGTTCATTAGAAGTTTCGTGACTTTCTCATTTCAAGTTTTTTTATGAGTGTAAACCCCGCACATTTGAGTTAAGGAAAACTGGGAAAAGAACTGGTCAAACCGAATAAGAAAACAAAACCGGTTTACATTTGGGAATAAGCAATATGAAAATTTAGAACTTTTGATTGATCCAAAGGATTTATTAAACATTGCAAAAGAAACTTAAGACAAATTAGAAAACAAAAACCAAATTGGTTTAGGTGAACTAGATTCCATAAGAACTTTAAAGTTAAGTGTGCTTATCTTAGAGTAGTGTGAGGATGGTTGACCTCCTGGTAAGTATGATTTTTTGTAACCCAAAATTTCGGTCAAAAATTTTTATGCGAACGGCTTATCATAAATAGTCATCAATTAATATATATTTAATTATTGAAATTAATACCAATAATTTAATACCAAAATTAAATTATTGGAATTAATACCAATAATTTATGGCAATATTAATACTAGTAATAAATTTCGCCCATTTAATACACGAGTTTTATGACTATATAAAGAGGTCATCCCCATTTCATTCTCCTCACACCTGAACACTTCTCTCTCTCTCTCTCTACTGCTCCATTTTCCGATAAAGCTCGAACCAGAGCTTCAACTTGAACAAAAGTCGGGCTCTTTAGAACCAGGGAGAAGACAACTATCTGATAGCAAACTCCAGTCAATCCGAGAATTGTTGGAGAAGCGCCGGCATGATGGAATAGTGAAGCAACTCCGGCGGACCGAAGCTGCCCTATTTCGGCCAAGTTGGAATCAGCCATTTCAAGCCCTCCTCAGGCCAAACCAATCCCTCCCAACACTTCCTCAACCTTTCCACGGCCGAATTAGGACTGAAAGGTAAGCCAATTCGGCCCCCCTTTATAATTTTCGATCGGTGCTAGAGAGAGAATCGACCGAATTTCAATGACGAAATTCTAATCCAATTCCGCATCAATTGATACAATACTTGATTTTAGGATGAACCTCAGGACGAGACCTATCTGCCCAGATCGAAAGCTCGGACTGTCGTGCCTTCACCAGTGAGTAATCGAAGCTTTCTCTCTCTATAGTCTATTTTCCGGAAAAGCTCCGTTTGAGCTCGTTCCGACGTTAAAATCTGCGATTCAAACTTTCTTAGAATCATATGAACATACAGGAACTCAATTTCAACTCCAATTTCAATAATTAGAAGTGTTTGATCGGTTAATTTGATGAAATCAAATTCGGGAGTGTTGAAGAGTTGAAATTGGGGGAAAATTTGGGGATTTTCGAAATTCAAAGGGGCCAAAATACAATTTTATGAAATTGAGGGTCAATTGGGCATGAAAATAATGTTGGAGGACCAATTGAGGAATTTTGGAAATTTTGGGGAAAAACTTACCGTTTTTGTGAAAGAAGGGCAAAATGGTAATTTTGGAAAAATTGGGGAACCAAATTGGAAATTTGAAAAAAAATTAAACCCCTTTTTGGTGAAATTGAATAAATTGAGGTCCCACGATAAATTTTAAAAGTTACGGGACTCAATTTGAGGAAAAACCGACATTAGGGACTTAAAGTTAAAGAGAAATAACTTTAGGGACCTAATTGCAAATAACTAAAAGTTTGGGTTTTCTCATTCATTAATGAGTGAAGGCTGTTATGCCGAGTAATAATGAACAAGGTTGTTCATATCATGTAGGAATGTTAAATACCGGGAACGCCAGCAAGGACAAGCTCGCGTAAATACAAAGAACCAGTCTAGTGGAAATCACGGCATTAACGGGTGAGTGGGTTTACTAACATCATACCCGGTTGGGGATGATAAGTGCTTCGATATAAAAACCCACTATTTAGTGGTATTTTAATCATCACTACTTAGAAAAAGTGATGTGAAAGTTATGCGGAAAAACTACTTACGGGTTGTATGTACATCATACCCGGTTGGTATGATGAGACTTCCTCGAAGGAAGTTGAAAACCCATTCATCGGTTATGAACGGAGATGTCCTGATACCGGTCGGTATGATGGATAGTAAAAACCTATTTTTGTCAGAAGTGCTCTCCCCTGACTGTGTGCCAATGCTTAAACAATTTGGGAGACCTTCTCGACGGGAGCTCGAATAGCTCTAATAGGCCGGGGGCCTCGATTTTGGAACTTGTGGGCTAAATGCCCGATTTTGAAAATCTCGTACAGTGGGCCCAAGGCCAGTTGGCACGAGCAGGAGCTCGTAAATGAACATGATATATGTGCCATAAAACTTAATAAGTGATTTGTTTGGCCATGGTACCAAGATAGGACCGACATGCTCAGTCAACTAGCGGCAGTGCGACATGACAGGTCGACGGACTAGTCAAGACAAACAGCTGCGGGTTGAGTTGAGAGTCGGGGCCGTTGGACTAGTGGCACCACAGATTACATGGCAATATAAGAAAACATTGTTTGTGCATGCACTGTGAGTACGGGATCATCAAGACGCCCATGAGAGGTAGTGATGCGTCCTAAGGGCACTGGACGACCTGGTGGCTATAAGGGCAGTTCGTCGTTCCAGGTGTCTGTGCGAAATTTGGAGTAGCACGAAGCGCATGAGACCGGGGTGGGGACAGGATGAGGTCTCTGTCCTCATACGGACATGAAGAAGTGATTTCGGGATTGTGGGTAGGATGTCATGTACATCTACTCATTCCCAAGGTAGAAGTGGTCGTACTTCTATCCGGGTGGCAGGAAAAGTTGCTCCGAAGCCACTAGCGGGTTCAGTAGTGATACTGACTTGTGAATGTGTGTAACCTTCATGATGAAGGATGTGTGTTGGGTGATGACACACCGTGGTAACTAAGAAAAAAGGGAAAAAACACGAATTTTTAAATGATGAGATTTTTGAAAACAAAGGAGTCTGGCACACTCCATATAAATGTTTTTCTTAAAAGTCAAAAGCTTTTAAAAACCCATTCACTGAGTAGTCGTACTCACCCCCTCCCTTATATCCCTTTCAGGAAATCCCGGAAAGCCTCCCCTTAAAGACCGTTAACTAAGATGCCTGTAAGATAGGTATGTAAAGTTTTAAATTTCATACAGTTTTGATTATGCTATTCCAGGAAAAAGGTGCAAGTTAAAGGATGCCTTACTCTTTACGGTTTACGATAAGGGGAAACCTTTTAATAAACCGAGAGAGTGGCGGGTTGATCACAGGGATCCGACCAAACCGGATTAGGGCATGACAATGAGCTTCTACTCGTGCCCACTACCTTGTGCCTACTGCACGTGTTTTTCCAAAATCGGGCATTTAGCCCTACAAGTTCAAAAACTAAGGCCTCTAGCCTATATGAGCTATTCTAACTCCCATCAAGAAGGTCTTCCAAATGGTTTAAGCATTGGCACACAGTCAGGGGAGAACCCTTCTGACAAAATAAGTTTTCACTTCATCTCACCAATCGGGTGTGATGATATCTTCACTTACAACCGACAAGCAGGTTTCTCCTTTATTCAAGGAAGTCCATCATACCAATCGGTTATCATTTCCCCTACTTACAACTAGTAAGTAGGTTTTAGCCTAAATCGCCCATCATCCCATCCGGGTATGATGTTAAAATCCCACTTACAAGTGGTTTTTTGTTTCTAAAGTGGTTATCATCCCAACCGTGTAAGATGTAAATAAGCCCACTCACTCGATAATCGTGACATGTTTATCCTCGGTCATTTTTCCAAGTTTACACAAGCTTGCTCTTGTTTGCGCTCTGGTCACAGTTGTCCCTACATGATTTGGGACAGCCTTATCACTTTTGGTTCGGCTTGAAAACCTAGGTTCACAATTAATCAATAATTTGCACTTAGGTCCCTAAAATTCATTTTTCTTAACTTTAGGTCCCTAATTTCTCAAAAAGTTTTCCCCCAATTTCTCCCCTTTAAACTAACCAAATTTGTTTTGATCCTGGGCAACTTCGGTCCGTTAGAGCTGCTTCATTGTTTGATCCTATCGACGCTTCTCCGGTGGTCCTTAGGTCGAAAGGAGGTTACTGTCAGGTAGTTGACTTCCCCCAAAGTCTGTAGTACCCAACCTTGCCTTCTGAAAATAAGAAAACTGCCCAAGTCGGAGCTCTAGTTTGAGCTTCACTGGAAAATGGAGCAGTTGAGAGAGAATGGAGATTTTAGGTGTGAGGAGGATGAATGGAGAAGAGTTCTTTATATAGGAAGCTTGAGGACCCTCACCTCGACAACTTTCCTTTTTGGTTGATCTTATCCTCGCCCTGGAACGGCTTGATCGGAGCCGTTTTTTCTTCGTCTGCATTATCCATTTTTGCATTGAATGAACAGTGCTGTCATTTGAAAGAAGAAGATGACACTATTCCAAATGGACCGAACCGGTCTGACCAGTTTCAATGTGTAAATCAGCCTATTCATGCCCAATTTAACCGGTTTTCTCAAAATTAAAAATTTCTAAATTCATTCTCTCTCTAATGGTGGCTTCAATTATCTAATTTGAATATTTTTAGCCACCTAAAAAAATGAATTTAGCAACCGGTTCAAGGATGGTTCAAACCAGTTCAAAACTGATTCAATCCGATTCAGGTCCTGTTCACCTGAACCGATTTGGTTTTCTCTTCCATGGTTTTTATGACTCTTTAATCTCTTGGGATTTGTAAATTTCATGTTTTACCCTTTTCTTATTGGTTTTGGTTTATGAATCGGCTCAATTTTCTCTTTTGGAAATGACTAGTTCTTCTCTCGATTTTTTATCTATAAAGGGATGGGGTTTACAACTCTATCCTCTTTTTAGGGGTTTTGTCCCCAAAACAATTACATGTCAAACAACTAAGGGTACCCATCCCTCATAATGCTCTCAGTTTCCCATGTCTCCTCTTGCATGGGTCCATTCTGCCAAAGAACTTTAACCATAGGAATCTTATTGTTCCTCAAGTTCGATCAATGATTTGCACCAAATTTGCTTGATAAGTTAGGTTCTCTTCTAGCTCTGGTGGAGGTTGGTCCAGCACATGGCTAGGATCATGCTGGTACTTCTAGAGTACCGAGATATGGAATACATCATGTATTCTTTGCAAGTCCGGAGGACTATGGTGTAAGGACCAATGTATCTTGGTTTCAACTTTTCCCATTGTTGAAACCTAAGTATTCCCCTCCATGGGGATACTTTTAGGGACACTTGGTCTCCCACATTAAATTCCAAATATCTTCTCCGATGATCCGCATAGCTCTTTTGCTTGGCCTGAGCGGCCTTAAATTGACTCCTTATTATCTTAATATTTTTTGTGGCATCCTTGATTAGTTTGACACTTTCCAACTTCCTTTCTCCCACCTCTTCCCAAAACAAGGGGATACGACATGGTTGTTCATAAAGGGCCTCATAAGGAGCCATTTAAATATTGGCCTAATAATTTTTATTATAAGCAAACTCCATCAAGCATAAGTATTCTTCCCAACCATTATTCATGGTAACTACACATGCTCGCAACATATGCTCTAGGGTTTGGATCATTCGCTCCAACTGTCCATTGGTTTGAGAATGAAATGTCGCGCTCATGTGGAGCTTGGTTCCCAAGGCATTTTGCAAGCTAGGCTAGAACCTCAAGGTAAATCTAGGTTTTCTATCTGATACTATGCTTACTGGGATGCCATGGAGTCTCACAATCTCATTCATGTATAAGATGACCAGTGGTTCTACTGAATCCATCACTTTTATGGGTAGGAAATGGGCGGACTTGGTCAATCTATCCACAATGACCCAGATTGCATCTCGTCCCTTTCTAGTCACAGGTAGTCTCGTGATAAAGTCCATAGTGATGTGTTCTCATTTCCATTCTGGGATTGACATGGGTTGTAGCAGTCCTAAAGGTTTTTGATGCTCCGCTTTAATCAGTTGATAGGACAAGCATCGGGCTACATATTCAACAATATTCCTCTTCATCCCTTTCCACCAATAACCTTGTTTGAGGGTGTGGTACATCTTAGTATTATCCGGATACATCACATAAATAGAGTCATGTGCCTCTTCCAAAATTAATTTCTTCAATTCCTTATCTTGAGGCACACACACTCTACTATTATAGGTTAATACTCCATCACCTTCGTTAACCAGGTCCAAATAGGGCTGGAGTTCCTTATCCACTTTTTATTGGACCTTAATTTGCTCCGTTGGGCTGGGTCTTACCATTATGTCAGCCAACAAACATTTCTCTCTTTTGTCCATCTTAAGGTCCACTTCCATTATTCCCAACTGTTGAAATAAGCATAAGTAGCTTATCTTTATCTATGCCACCTCGGTTTGGTACATGCAACTTAGAGCTTCTGCAACCACATTGGCCTTACCAGGGTGATATTCTATCACAAGGTCATAATGCTTTACTAACTCCAGCCATCTCCTCTGGCAGAGGTTCAACTTCTTCTGAGTCAGAAAGTACTTAAGACTCTTGTGATCAGTATATATCCTACACTTAACCCCATATAGGTAGTGTTGCCAAATCTTAAGGGCGAACACTATTGCAACTAACTCCAAGTCATAAGTAGGATAGTTCCTCTCATGTACCTTTAGTTGTCGTGAGGCATAGGCGATGACCTTGCCTTGTTGCATTAATACACATCCGAGTCCCTCTCCAAATGCATCACTGTAGATGGTATACTCTCCTACACTTGGGTTAGGCAGAGAGAGTATAGGGGTCGTTGTTAAACGGGTCTTCAACTCCTGGAAGGATTTCTCACAACTTTCAACTTTCATCCCACTTATACTCTACTCCTTTCCTTATGAGACGAGTCAAAGGGGCAACTATCTTAGAGAAGTCATGTACAAATAGTCTATAGTATCCCACCAAGCCTAAGAAGCTTCGTATTTCTAAAGGATTCTTGGGTGCCTTCCAATTATATATGGCCTCTACTTTCGTTGGATCCACCTTAACTCCATCTTTGGACACACTGTGTCCTTAGAACCCAACCTCCTTTAACCAAAACACACACTTGGAGAATTTTGCATATAAGCGGTTATCACGTACTATCTCTAAGGTGATAACTAGATGTTCTTCATGATCCAGCCTGGTTCGTGAGTATATAAGAATGTCGTCTATAAATACTTTTACGAACTTGTCCAAGTGCGGCTGGAACACTCAGTTCATTAAATCCATGAAGGCTACATGGGCATTTGTCAAGCCAAAAGGCATCACCCTGAACTCATAATGTTCGTACTGGGACCGAAAGGCGGTCTTAGGTATATCTTCCTCTCGGATCTTGAGTTGATGGTATCCTAACTGAAGGTCAATATTGGAGAAGTAGGCGGCTCCTTTTAATTGGTTGAATAGGTCATTGATCCATGGAAGTGGATATTTATTCTTAATAGTGACCCGATTCAACTTATGATAGTCAATGCACTGCCTCATGCTCCCGTCCTTCTTCTTTACGAACAGGACTGGTGCACCATGTGGAGACTGGCTAGGGTGTATGAAACCCTTCTCCAACAACTCGTCTAGTTGCTTCTTTAATTCCTTTAACTCTGCTGGGGCCATGCGATAAGGGGCTTGAACCTTTATGTGGCTTGGGGGTAATCAAGGTAATTCCTCTAGAAATACCTCTAGGTAGTGTTCAACTACCGGCATGCCTTCTTGTCCCTTTTCTTCAAACTTCTTGTTGATGATTATACCATAAAAGCTTCAAAACCTTTTTGTATAATCTTTTGAAACTTTATGTGGGACACTATTGGTACTCCTCCCTTCCTCTTGTCTCCTTGGAAACATAGTACGAGTGTTTCGGGAGTGTGAAAAGTTATTTCTTTCTTTCCACCATCCATCTTGGCTTGATGGGTACTTAACTAATCCATTCCCAATATTATTTTTACCTCCCTTAGAGGTAATGGGATCAAATCCGCCTCTAGTTTAACTCCTCCAATTGTCATCTCACACTCCTTTAACTGTTTATCCCTATTTAGTCCTTCTCCTAAGGGTGTGAGGATGTTGAAACTTTGTTCTAGGGAGGTAAGTTCTAGGGGAAGACTTGGTATTAGATCTTCTTTGATGAAGGATCTTTCTGCTTCTGAGTCGAAGAGAGTGTAGACCTTTCTCCCCCACAAGTGTACGTACCTTGATTAAAAAGAATGCAGGTTTTAGAATAAAAATTCTTTTATTGAATAAAGTTTAAATTACAGACTTTATCTCAATCTTAATTGGGGAAGTTTTGTGCAATACCCACTATAGTACTAGGGTCTTTTCTAGCCTTTTCCTGGATGATGTTGTATACCCTAACTGGTACCTAGGTTGTGGCGTCCTGCCTGGGAGTCATTGGATTTCCTTGGTGTTGTCCAAGTGTGTTTCATTGCTTATTCTCCCTAAGGGTGGGACATTCCTTTGCAAAGTGCCCTACATGCCCACACGCAAAACAGGACAAACAAGCTCCGTAGTGGTACCTTTGGCATCTAGGACAGCAAGGGTTTCCTCGTGGTAAGGTGGGGATCACTCTTTGTAGAGGTGGTGGTACGTCATTCCTCCTTTGGAAACCCACCCTATTTCCCCATCTTAGGCCATTTGATTCCTTCCATCCTCCATGATGACATTGGTCTTTATCCTCTTTCTGCTTCGCCTCCTCTATCTGACGTCATTGGGTTTGTACCAGTCACTCACATTTGTGAGCCATACTGATCACTGTTGTCAGATCCGTGGGGCATCCTAGTACTCCCATCTAGTCTCATATGTCCATGTTGAGACCGTCCATGAATCGTTGTCATATATCTGTCAGTCTGGCCAGGTCAGGGGCAAAGGGTCTTAACTCATTGAGCTTATTCTGCAAAAACAAACTCATTGAACTTAGTTTTGTACTCCGAAATTGAGTTAAGCCCTTGTTGAAGTCGGAGGAAATCCTGCTTCTTCTCATTAACCAGGTGCGGAGCCAGGTACTCTTCCATGTACCTCTCCTCAAATTGTTCCCAGGTGGGGTTGGTAGCATGTAGGCTCCTGACATTATCCCACCATCTTTTTCCACTAGCCTCTAGAAAAAATTTCATCAAGATCACCATGTCTTCTGGTGGAATCCTGACTACTCCATAAGCTTCTTGATGTTGGCCAGGTAGTCCATAGCAGCTCCATCATCTTTCTCTCCTAGGAAAGTCATACACTCAAATTGATGGAGAGTTTTGAGGTACTTGGGGATGTCAACTGGTGGGGGATTGTTAATAGGAGGGGAATGAGATTGCACTTCCTCTTGCTTAGCTCGAGAGTTGGTGTCCACCTCAGGAGCGAGGTTAAGCCATCCAAACACTCAAGTGAACTCTTCATACAATCTCTGATGTTCTGAGCTCAGCCCTGGTGGGACTGTCTGGGGTCCTTGAGGAGTTTCCACGGGAAGGGGTAGTTGGGCAGTGTTAAAAACGACAACTCTTATTCTCTTGGTTTCTCTCTTAGGAGCCATATGAAAATTTTAAGATTTATTCCTCTTAATTACTATGTTATATAATATTGATAATGCATTCAAGGAAACACACTCTAATACAACTCAAGTTGTCACGCCCCGACCCGGTTTGGTTGGATCCTTGTGAACAATCTGCCACTCTACGATTCATTAAGGGTTTCCCCTTTCTAAACCGCAAGGAGTAAGGTGTTATTTCTGCCTGTCTTTCCTAGAATAGCATTATACAAAACTGGGTAATTTAAAATGGACATACCTGTCTCGTTCCAAAATTTGTAAGGTCTTTAGCAAAGGTTTTTCCTTGGTTACCTGGAAGGGGAAAAAGGGAGGGGGTGAGTTTTACAACTTAGTGAGAGGGTGTTGGGAGTGAGTTTTCAAGAAAAATCTTTGTTCAACGTGTGCAATATTATCGTTTCCTTTAAGAAAGATCTTTTCTCAAATTCTAGTTTTCAAAATACTCTTTCCCATTTCCATATTAGGTGAGTTTCACAAATAACACATGCCCTTCATCAGGAAGGGTACACACATTCACAGGTGCAGCCTGTCCACTACACCCACTTATAGCTCGAAGCGTGTTTACCGGCCACCAAGATAGAAGCCCATCCACTTCTACCTTGGGTTAGAGTGGATGTTCTCGACATCTAACCATAGACACGAAATACCACTCTTTGTCTGTATGAGGATAGAGACCTCATCCCGACCCCACCCTGGTCTCATGCGCAAGAAGCTACTTTGAGCTTCCCGACTGCTAGCACAACGCACTGCCCTTATCTCCACCATGTCGTCTAGTAGCCCTTAGGACCCACCACTACCCATCTTGAGCATCTTGATGGTCCTGTACCTCAAGTGCATGCACAAAACAATAGTTTTCCATATATAGACATTTATCTTTGGTGCCATTAGTCCAACAGCCCCAGCCCTTAACCCGACCTATAGGTATTTGTCTAGGTCGGTCTGTCAACCTGGCCTTGATGCACTACTGTCAGTCCATTGAGTATTGTCGGTCCTGACTTGGCACCATGGCAAAATCACATAACCAGTTCATTAGAAGTTTCATGGCTTTCTCATTTCAAGTTTGTTTATGAGCTCTTGCTCGTGCACAGTAGCCTTGGGCCCATTGCACGTGCTTTTCCAAAATCAGGCATTTAGCCTTACAAGTTCAAAAACTAAGGCCTCTAGCTTATATGAGCTATTCTAGCTCCCATCAAGAAGGTCTCCCAAATGGTTTAAGTATTGGCACATAGTCAAGGGAGAACACTTCTAACAAAATAAGTTTTCACTTCATCTCACCAATCGAGTGTGATGATATCTCTGCTTATAACAAGCAAGTGGGTTTCTCCTTCCTTCAAGGAAGTCCATCATACCAAAAGAGTATGATTTCCTCTACTTAAAATTGGTAAGTAGGTTTTAGCCTAAATCACCCATCATCCCATCCGGGTATGATGTTAAAATCTTACTTACAAGTGGTTTGTCATTTCTAAAGCACACATCATCCCAACCAGGTATGATGTAAATAAGCCCACTCACCCGATAACCGTGACATGTTCGTCCTCGGTCATTTATCCCAGTTTACGTGAGCTTGCTCTTGCTTGTTCTCCGGTCACATTTGTCCCTACATTATTTTGGACAACCTTATCACTTCGGTACAACTTAAAAGCCTATGCTCATAACTTATCGATAATTTGCACTTAGGTACCTAAAGTTCAATTTTCTAAACTTTAGCTCTCTAATGCCAAAATTTCCCAATTTGAGTCCCAAGATTTCCAAAATTTCCTTTTAAGTCATCAATTTACTCAAAATTGTATTAAGGCCCAAGTTTTCCAAATTTCCACTTTGGTCCCTAACTTTTCAAAAATTACCATTTTGCCCCTACTTTCCAAAATGGCAATTTTGGACCCAATTGTTCCAAAAATTGACCAATTGGTCTCTCAACATCTTTCTCATGGCTAATTAGCCTTCAATTTTGGGAAATTGCAAAGAGGTCCCTCAATTTTATGAAATTTCCAATTTTCCTAAATTTCTCCCCTTCAAAATGACCGAATTTAATTTTTCTTCAAATTGGCCATTCAATCGAGGTTATTTGCTCAAATTGAAGGTATGGATCAGTTCCTACATCCATACGATTTAATTGAGCTTTGAACCGCATCATTTGGGTCTGAATTGAGCTCAAACGGAGCTTCACTAGAAAACTTGAATAGAGAGAGAAAGTTTCAAAAACTTACCATCGGAGGTGCGGTGGTTCGAGCTCTCTATCTTGGCAGGTATCTCTCATCTTGAGGTTGCTCCTAGGATCAAGAATCACTACAATTAACATTGAATCGAGGGAGAATTCTATCAGTGAATTTTCACACTTTTTCTCTCTAACTCCAATCTGCAACGACTGAAGAGGGCTGAATTGGCTTACCTTTCAACTCAGTTGAGGTCCTATGAGGGTTGTAGGGGTGTTGGGGAGACTTAGTTTGTCCAGGGGAGGGCTGAACTTGGCCGATTTCATCTTGGACAAAACAGGGCAGCTTAGGTCCATTGGAGTTGCTTCATTGTTTAATTTCATTGTCACTTCTCCAACCATCTTCAGGTCGAAAGGAGGTTGTTGTCAAGTAGTTGACTTCTCCTAGAGTCTATAGGACCCAACCTTGCCTTCTCAGGCTAAGAAAACTTCCCAAGTTGGAGCTCTAGTTTGAACTTCATTGGAAAATGGAGCAGTTGAGAGAGAATAGAGATTTCAGGTGTAAGGAGGATAAATGGAGATTAGCTCTTTATATAAGGAGCTTGAGGACCCTCTACCTGACAACTTTCCTTTTTGGTCAAGCTTATCCTCACCTTGAAACAGCCTGATTAGAGCTATTTTTCCTTCGCCAAAGTTATCCGTTTCTGGATTTAATGAAGGAAGAAGATGACACGGTTCCGAACTAGACCAGACCGGTCCAACTGGGTTCAATGCATAAATCAGCCAGTTTAGGCTTGATTCAACTAGTTTTCTCAAAATTAAAATTTTCTAAATTTAGCTAAATTCATTTCCTATCTAATGGTGGCTTCAATTCTCCCATTTTAATATTTTAAGCCTCATAGAAAAATAAATTTAGCAACCGGTTCAAGGATGGTTCAAACTAGTTCAAAGCTGGTTCAGGTTTGGTTCACCTAAACCGGTCTAGTTTTCTCATCCAATTCATCCCAAGGTCCCTTTCCATGGTTTTTATGACTCTTTAAGTCACTTGGGATTTGTAAATTTCCCATTTTACCCTTTTATTATCGATTTTGGTTTGTGAACCGGCTCGGTTTTATCTTTTGGAAATGACTTGTTCTTCTCTCGGTTTTCTTATCTATAAAGGGATGAGGTTTACAACTTGAGTGGTATAAAAGTATTGTTCCCTTGAAACCATTATTAATACTATGCTCTGACACTAACAAAAACTTAACTACCATGTAGGAAGAAGAGTTCCTAGGAAGTTTGTCGTGCGAACCAAACCCACACATGAGATCGTGAAAAAGGCGCCTACCTCCAAAGAGGTAGTAGTCCAAAGGTTCCTAGAGGTCGAGAAGAGAGTACCTCAAGATATGGTCGGGGACATTATTAGGGCCAGAAGGCATCACATATCCTCCTCCAAGGAGCCCGACACCCCCTCTAGCCCTACGATAGCTAAAAAGGACTCCAACTAAGAAGGAGGCCTCAGATAATTATTGGGATGCCCACACAACTTTTATGAAAGTCCACCATGCCCTCACCAGCTCAATACAACTATAACCCTTCCCAATGGATGAGGTGGACCTATGAGTGCGAAGCTAAAGTGTTAAGGAGATACGAACTCGAGGTATTCCATGAAGTCCATCCTATTAGGGAAGCCTGACGGTAGTATGGATGGATGTCAACTAGTTCATCAGAGCCCTCGGACCATGAATCCTGAAACCATTCAGAGTTTAATTCTCGACCTTTGACTCCAAGATACTACGAAGTAGTGAATTCCTGTAATAAGCTGAGTACGGCAAGAAACTACCTCTTGAAATGAATAAAGCTTAAGAGTTAGTCTCCCTGATAACGACAAGTGCAATTAACATATTGGAGTATACCAATTAGGACCGACTAATAAATGGAGAGAAGGCCACCTAAGGAGAAAGACTAATGGTTACCTCTAGTTAACCCTAAGATAGCCATCCTAAATAGTTCAAGAACTAGGAAACGCCGAGTAACAAGGCAACAAGACAAAAGACTAGGAAGGGAGTTTCTAGAGAAGAACCAAGAGTCTACCTAGAAAGAGAGTCACTAGAAAGGGCATATAACCAAGGGTAGGAAGAAGGGAAAGAGTGTGATCATAATTGGTACAATATAAGGGAAGCAGATTCAAAGAATAAGATGAATATGGGAAAAAGGGAAGGCAACATTAAAAGATGTAAGAAGAGTGGAGGACCATAAGGGATTGAGAGAACCCTCATACAAGAGTTAGGAAACTAAGAGGAATTGGATTGCTTCTAAGAAGAACTAGTTGGATGAAAGATAACCAAGAGGAGAGGTGAAGTACAAGAACCCACTCAAAAAAGGTGAACGCAGAAAACCTCCTCAGACAACTCTAGGATAGGACACAGTAAGAGTGAAGAGGAAAAGAAATGTGCTAGGAAAGAGAACTCTAAAGGAATAAATGGGTCTAAGTACCCTTGAAGGAACTATTGATGGGCAGCTGGACATAACGTAGAGTGCTAGAAACCCGCTCACAATCAGGAACTCCTCGAAGGAAGGATAAGGAACAGAAAGGGAATTATAGGATGGAAAAGGATTAAGGGTGGATAACCATACCGATATCGGAAGTGTGTAAGAAATGAAAGAAGGAAAAGCCTTCAAGGAGCGTTAGGGAGGTTGAACGTGAAAATCCTAGTACGGAAGCCCTAAGAAAAAGGATGAAGGTAGGAAGTGAGACCATAAGAAGAAAATTCCCAAGCTACGAAATTGATAGATGGATCATAAGTGGGTTAACTCAAAATAAGGAACCTCAAAAAGGGGCATAAGTGGTTAAGGATGTCTTAAGATGGCAAATTGGCCTGCTTTCAAAAAAGGAGACTAGTTAAGTAGGAAAAAAATAGAAACAACGGAATGATCATGTAGAATAGACTACACCCTAAAAAGGATGTGATGCGAACCCTGCCAATATGCTGACAACACCCTACACCAAATATGGCAATGACCTCAAGACTTTCATGACACAAGTACGAAAAGATGGAATATACCTTGTTTATGTGAGAAACAAGGTATGAGATATGTAGAGGCCACACCCAAATCCTCTAAGAAGAACTCTTAGAAAACCCTGGTGATAAGTCTTGAATTGCTTGAACGCCATAGGTAAAAACTTGATAAGTTCAAAAAAGGTCTTTCAAGAAAGAAAGAAGAAAAAACTCACAAAATTGAAATTCCAAAGTGTCTTTCTCCAATGCTGTGGAGTAAGCCTTTTATAGGCTCATAAAACAACTGAATAGCCTAAAAACAAGGAAAATATATATTATGGTTACATGCCAACCATATCTAATCTAAATATCTAGGATATTTTTATAACTAATTTAAAAATCTAAATTTAACTAATTAAATATCTAATATTATCATTTAATATAGTAGAAGATTTATTATATTAAGAAATCTCTACTCATTACTTAAATTTGGACCTTCTCGTGGGCTTTTCTTTGACTCTTTAATTGGGCTTCATTCTCATGGGCATTTCTTAGACTCTTTAATTGGGCTTCCACTTGAATTTTCCGCAATCTCTTTTATTAGCTCATATAAAGCCTATTTGAACCTTTTAGCCTTTAACCTTGTCATTGGGCCCTCTTGTAGTCTCAAATGATTATTTATCCTATTTGGTGACAAACTATTAAGCTCCATTATAGGTTCAGTTGATTGAACTTGTAAATTTGTAGACTCTTTGTCAGATTCACATCATTCTCCCCCTCTTAAAAATGATTTGTCCTCGAATCTTCTTTTCCTTCGTCACATACATCAAAAGACATTAACTTATAAATATTTATGCTATTGCTAACAATATATTTGCTAGATAACTTCTTGTTGTAATTATTACTACTGAATTTTAACACTTTAAATAATCCCTCTAATCTAAGAAATTTTAATAGTTTTCTATTTATAAATAGTTCATTCCTCAGATGTAGGCTAATCCAAATCCTTGGATCAAAAATAGCCTTCTTAAAACTTTTGTTGGCTAGATTATTATTTTCTTGATTATGTCATTTTCTATCAAGTGGATTAAAACCATAGATAATCTCCAATGGTGATAACTTAGTCACTAAATAAATATAACGATTATAAGCAAACACAACATGTGGTAAACATGTAGTTAAAAATAGAAATTTTGTATCAAAGTATTCCAAGCAAAACTAAGCAATTTAGTATCAATGATTGTAAGTATGACGTACCTTCCAGATAATGTATCAGCAACTACATTTTTTTATACCTTACTTACACTTGATCACATAAGCAAATATTTTGATGAAATCGACTCACCTTGCATGACACTTGTTCAGCTTGAGGGCTACTCCGCTGAACTTTTCATTATAATATGCAATTGATATTCTTTCCTGACTTACCAAATAAGGTGTTTGCCAATCTCGAATTACCTTAATTTTCTTGTCAATGGAAATCCCTTCAAAACTTATAACATATCCAGGAAATACAAGTTTATCTGAACAAACGATAAATATCTTAAAATTCTCAAACAACTTATCTTTCCTTAAAACTTCTAACATAATTTTCAAATATTTCTTAATTTCATCTAAGATCTTATCCTATACTAGGATGTCATCAAAATATATATAGTCAAACTTTAAAATGATAACAAGAAAGATATGGTTCATTAATATCATGATAATACTAGAGGCACTAATCAATCCAAAAATCACAACTAACCAATCATATAGACTTGGTTTTGTTTCAGATGTTGTTTTCAAATCATCTTTTTCATTAATTTGAAATTGATGATATTCACTCTTAAAATCAAGTTTTGAAAACAAATAGTATCCATGCAACTGAATAATAATATCATATAAATGAGAAAGATTTTGTCGATATTTTACCGTGATATTGTCAATGGCTCGACAATTTATGCATATTTTCCAAGATTCATCCTTTGTGGGTATGACACGTTGTCGCTTGCTCTTACGTATATGTCTCCTTTCCATCAGTTTTAGGACTTGGTGTTGACTTTGATTCTTGTTCAAACTGGTGGCAAACCAAGAGTTATCTTCTTTGGAATGACATTCTTGAATTCATGTAGAAGAGAAACATTGATGTTCGGCAAATATCCGACAATATGGTTAGTAAAATATAAATCCTTGTGCATAGGTACTATAAGGATAGAATATGGAATTATATCTCTCTTGATCTCATTTTTTCTCTCCATAAAATTGTTTTTACTCTCTTTTCTTTTTATTATGGCTTTTCTCTCTCTGATTTTTCTCTCTTCTTTTTCATTATTGCCTTTTCTCTCATCATTTTCAATTTTAGCTTTTCTCTCTTCTTTTTCAATATTGCCTTTTATCTCTTCCTCTTCATTCTTGGCTTTTCTCTCTTGTCTTTCTGCTATTTTCTTTTCATTTGCCTTTTTCTTTTTCAACTGATCCTGAAAAACTTGTTGTAAAGTCAGAGGTACAAGAGATATTGGTCTATTATTTATCACGAATGAGTACGTATCTATTAATCTATCATATGTAACTTGAAGATCTAACTTCCAAGGTTCTCCCAATAGAATATGACATGTATGCATTGGTATTACATCACATAATACTTTATCTTGATATTTTCCAATAGAGAATGACACTATCACCTGTTGGGTTACCTCGAGTTTGGGTTGATCATTCAACCTTTAAATTTGATATGGTTTTGGATGCTTCATTGTATGTAAAGCCAACTTCTCCACAAGCTCGGTGCTAGCAAATTTAGTGCAGCTTTCCTCATCTATGATAATAGAACAAACCTTATTTTTCATAGAGCAACGAGTATGAAATAACTTCTCACATTGGTTGTCCAAGATATCATCAATCCATGGTTTATCCCAGGTAGTAGGTTGATTGAAGGAATTGAGCTTAAGGTTGTCGCGGTTAACTTTGACATCATCTAACTCCTCGAGTTCTTCTGGATCAAAATATCTAGATTGAAAGCTCGAACATCATTGTTTAGTGGGCGTATGTTGATGCGAACGCCATCTCACACCTTCCTCCAACTGACCCATTTGGGTATGAAGAGACTCAAATTCAAACTTCACTATATGTTCCATTTCTCTCTTCATTGCCTTCCACTGTAGGTTTTGAATGGGCGGTATGGAACCCTCTTCCTTCATTGTGTTTCCTTGTTGTTGGGCCTTCTGAACCTGATAATTGTTAGAAAGAAAAGAACCTCACAACTCTCCCTCACATGTTTCTCTCAAACACTCCTATTTCACACTCAAATGACTTTTTCTTATAGATTTAAAGCACTCTTGCCTTTTTCCACTCATATGTCTTCTTTCATTCTTAATTGAACTTAAAAACAAATCATTTTTACAAAGCGGTTCAACTTGAGGAACAATCAAGACACATCGATAAAGGTTTTCAAAAAGCAATTCCAAAAGAATTTAAGTGAGAGGTATGAATAGACTCAGAAAGAACAATAAAATTTAGACAGAGAAGAAAATAAGAAAATAAGATGGAATGAAGTAGACTAGATAGAACAAAATGAAATTCTAGCTAGAATTATGTGCCTCTCTTTCTTTTTTTTGCCTTTTTTTTGCTCTTTTTTTGGCACGAATTTTTTTGGCTTTTTTCTCATTTTTTTAAACCTACTGAAGAGAAGATAGATAGAAGAAGATGATAATTTTTTTTCTTTTATAGAGAATAGAAATAGGTAGAGAAGATAAAAAAAGAACAAGATATAAAAGATGGGATGGAACTTGCCATGCAACCGTGTGCTCTAATACCAACTGATGCGAACCCTTCCACTATGCTAACAACACCCTACACCAAATATGGCAACGACGCAAGTATGAAAAGATGGAATATACCTTGTTTATGTGAGAAACAAGGTATGAGATATGTAGAGGCCACACCCAAATCCTCTAAGAAGAACTCTTAGAAAACCCTGGTGATAAGTCTTGAATTGCTTGAACACCACAGGTAAAAACCTGATAAGTTCAAAAAAGGTCTTTCAAGAAAGAAAGAAGACAAAACTCACAAGATTGAAATTTCAAAGTGTCTTTCTCCAATGCTGTGGAGTATGCATTTTATAGACTTAGAAAACCACTGAATAGCCTAAAAATAAGAAAAATATATCTTATGGTTACATGTCAACCATATCTAATCTAAATATCTAGGATATTTTTATAACCAATTTAAAAATCTAAATTTAACTAATTAAATATTTAATATTATCATTTAATATCATAGAAGATTTATTATATTAATAAATCCCTACTCATTAATTAAATTTGGACCTTTTCGTGGGCTTTTCTTTGACTCTTTAATAAAGCCTATTTGAACCTTTTAGCCTTTAACCTTGTCATTGGGCCCTCTTGCAGTCTCAAATGATTATTTATCATATTTGGTGACAAACTATTCAGCTCCATTGTAGGTTCGATTGATTGAACTTGTGAATTTGTAGACTCTTTGTTAGTTTCACATCAGGATGATGGGATAGGCATGAAGGATGAGTAAATTTGAGGGATAACTATTCCAAGACAAGTGAACCAAGAGAATAGTAAGGATGGGGTAATTAACAAATTGACCCCCGAGAAGATCATAAATTTAATCTCCAACATGGAAGGGAAAAGTGTAAAGGCCAAAATGTTGGATAAGAAGGATAAAGAAATCCTTGAAGAAATAAATGGCAAAGAATGAATCGATGACCAAACCCAAGCTATGTAAGTGATGAATTAAGCTTTCAGAAGGAGATTAAGAAATCCCGAAAGGAAAAAGATCGAAAACCCTTCCCTAATAGAAATAAAATTGTAGTGAGTACAAGTTGGAATAAATACAAGGTACAAGGGAAATGTCAATTAAATTCTTCAAAGTAAGGGAAAACAGGAGAGGATGACATAAAAGGATGTCATGAAGTTGACATAAAGTTAGATACCCAAGAAGACAAAGGAAAGAGGAAATTTGGGAAAAGAGGAGAAGCCTATCAAGGAAGGGAGCCTTGAAGATACATATTCCAACGAAGAAGTAATAAACCCAACTAAAGTGGAATAGAAGGTAAAAGTTGCAAATGGAATGCAAGCCGGGAATAAATGACCAGTTATAAGGGAAGTTTACCTAGAACCCAAGGAGAAAGTGAAACCCAAGAAACGGGTAGACGTACAAGTAAAAAGGGGGTGGATTGCCCATAATAAGGAAATAGAGGAAAGACTACTAAAGAAACTTGGAGAAGTAAGCCCTCCAATTAAGAAACGAATAATGGAAATGACCACTAACATCAAGACTTATTATGGTCTACGCTCACTTAATGGAGCCTAAAGGATGACAACTGGACATAGTGTGGAATACTTGAAATTAGACCCGGAAATCAGAAGTTCATTAGGGAATAAGGGACGAAATGGGAACTTTAAGACAACAGAGAATTAAAAGCTGGCAAATGTCCCAAAATAAAGAGAGTATAGGGAGGTAAAAGGAAGGAACTTTCAAGGAATAGTAAGAAGGGGTAAAAAGGGGGGGGGGGGTGAGTTCTACAACTCAATGAGCGAGTGTTGGGAGTGAGTTTTCAAGAAATAGCTTTATTAAAAGTGTGCCAAGATAATAATTTCTTTTAAGAAGGTTCTTTCCTCAAGTTCTGGTTTTCAAAACCATTTTCCATTACTATTAGGTGTGTTTAGCTCTTTTAGCTCATTCCCTTATCTCAGGAGGCATTTAGCAAACAAACACATGCCCTTCATCAGGAAGGGTAACACACATTCCCAAGTGTAGCCCATCCACTGCACCCACTTGTGGATCGAAGAATCTTTACCATCCACCAAGATAGAAGCCCATCCACTTCTACCGTAGGTCTGAGTGGATGTTCTCGACATTTGACCCTTAGACCCAAATGACACTCCATGTACGTATGAGGATAGAGACCTCATCCCGACCCCACCTCGGTCTCATGTGCAAGAAACTACTCTAAGCATCCTAACTAATTGGCATGCCGAGCTGCTCTTATCTCCACCATGTCATCTAGTAGCCTTTAGGACCCATTACTACCCCTCTTAGGCATCTTGATGGTCTTGTACCACAAGTGCATGCACAAACAATAATTTTTCACATATGGCCATTATCTTTTGTGCCACTGGTCCAACGGTCCCGACCCTCAACCCGACCTGCAGTTGTTTGTCTAGGTTGATCTGTCGACTTGGCCCTGACGCAATGCCGCCAGTCCATCGAGTACTGTTGGTCCTGAATTAGTAACATGGAGAAATCACACAACAATTTCATTAGAAATTTCGTGGCTTTCTTAACTTAAGTTTATTTACGAGCTCATGCTTGTGCCCACTCGCCTTGGGCCGACTGCACGTGATTTTACAAAACTAGGCATTTAGCCCCATTAGTTCAAAAATAAGGCTATCATACCCTTACCTAGTTTGGTCGGATCCCCCTGAGTAACCCGCCACTCTCCCAGTTTAATAAGGTTTTCCCCTTCTTTAACTTGGGAGGAGTAAGCATCCTTTAAACCTGTACCTATCCTGGAATCACATTAATCAAAACTGCATGAAATTTTAAACTTTACATACCTGTCTTACAGGTGTGACTAATAAGAGGTATTTGGGTAGGTTTTCCTTGGTTACTTGAAAAGGGATATAAGGGATGATAGTTCAACGATTCAGTGAATGGGTGTTTAAAGTTTGACTTTTAGAAAAATAGTTTGAATTAGAGTGTGTCAGACTCCTTATTTTCTTTTAAAACAATTCATTCTTAAAATCTCAATTTTCATAGCCATTTCTTAATCATTAATCACAACCAGTGTGTTTATCAACTAGCACATGCCCTTCATCAAGAAGGAAACACACATTCATAGGGCAGCATGTCCACTGCACCCACTTGTGGCGTTAGAGCGACTTCATTGGCCACCTAGATAGAAGCATGTCCAGTTCTACCTTGAGAATGAGTGGATGTACGCGACATATGACCCTCAAATTGGCCATTTTCAGCTCGGCCAAAATAGGGCAGCTTCGGTCTATCGGAGCTGCTTCACTATTCGATCACGTCGGCACTTCTCCGATGACCCTCAAAGCAAATGGAGACTACAGGCGTGTAGCTGACTTCTCCCCGAGGGGCTCTTTATATAGGATGCTCAAGGACTTCTTGGTCATCCGATTGGCACATTAATGGGGATCATTAATTGCCTGAAACTCCCTGGGCATAGACTTTTCATCTTCATCGGTGCTGCTCATTTTTCCGGTGAGTGAATAATGTTGTCATTTAAAGGAAGAAGACAACACTATTTCAAACTAGACCAAACTCGTTCGAACTAGGATCAAGGCTTAAACCGGCCGGTTTAAGCCCGATCCGACCAAGTTTTTCAAAATTAAAATATTCTAAATTCATTTTGTATCCAATGGTGGCCTCAATTCTCCAATTTGAAATTTCTAAGCCGCCTAGAAAAATGAATTTTCTCCAATTTGATTTCGGGATTGAGGGTCGGATGTCGCATACATTCACTCATTCTCAGGGTAGAAGTGGACGTGCTTCTATCTAGGTAGCCGGTAGAGTTGCTCTGAAGCCACAAGTGGGTTCAGTAGTCGTACTAGCCTGCGAATGTGTGTTTGACCTTCATGATGAATGATGCGTGTTGGGTGATGACACACTGTGATTAATATGGAAATGGTGGTAAAAACCGAGATTTGAATATAAAGGATTTTTGAAATAAAGGAGTCGGGTACACTCCGATATAATTATTTTTCATAAAAGTAAAAGTTTGGAAAACCCATTCACTAAGTAGTCATACTCACCCCTCCCTTATATCCCTTTTTAGGAAATTTTGGAAAGCCTACCCTTAAAGACCATCAACTAAGATGTCTGTGAAACAGGTATGACAAATTTAAAATATTATACAATTTTGATTTATGTTATTCTAGGAAAAGGTGCAAGTTTAAAGGACACCTTAATATTTACGGTTTATAATAAGTGGAAACCCTTTAATAAACTGGGAGAATGGCGGTTTTATCACAAGGATCCAACCAAACCGGGTCGGGGCATGACAACTAGGGTGGTATCAAAGCCTGTTTCCTCGAATACATAATCAAGACTAGAAAATATAGTAACTAATAGGATTGATCTTAAATTTTTCATATGGCTCCCAAGAGAGTAACCAAGAAAATTAGGAATGACTCTACTCAACACCCTGTCCTCATAGGAAGACAACCCTAGAAGCTTCCCAAATGCCTAAGGGATGGTAGGAATCTCAAAAGACCAAATGGGGAAGTATCTAGGAAAATGGTGCTAGGACATATTGAGGGCACAACTCTAAGTATAAAGGAAGCCAAGCGTGAAGCTATAAACTCCAGCAAATGGCATATAACCTTACCTAGGAGGATGCTTATCAAGAATCCCATAGCTCCCTATTTATTTTATGACCACTTTCTGTAATAGGGCAAATACACCGACATATTGTACTATTCTATTAATGAAGTACTTCCAATTCCTAGAAACCTTGTCCCACAACGAATGTAAACTTGTTGGGAAGATGGCCCCAAGAAAAGTAACCAAAACGCGATTCCCTAGACACCATAGAGATCAAGGATAAAGGAATAAATCAAAGAGATTATTAGGCAAAGAAGGCATGACAAGAAAAATGTCATGGTAAGGAGCATAGGAGAACTCTTGGAGTAACTAAGCAAGAAACAACCTATTATAAGGTACAAAGGAGATAGGACATGAAAGATTGTCCAACACCACTAGGATTTGGAATAATACTTTCCAAGAAAGATGACCTCACAGTTATAGGAAATCCAAAAGGATTTCATCCCAAGAAACGTGACTCCAGCTCGTAGTTTCAACCATAGACAAGATGAAGCTGTCACGCCCCGACCCTATTTGCTCGGATCCTCGTGATCAACCCGCCACTCTCCCGATTTATTAAAGGGTTTCCCCTTATTATAGACCATAAAGAGTAAGGTGTTCTTTAAACCTGCACCTTTTCCAGGAATAATATAAGCAAAATTGTATAAAAGTTTAGATTTATCATACCTGTATCACAGGCATCTTAGTTGATGATCTTTAAGTGATGCGAACCCTGCCAATATGCTGACGACACCCTACACCAAATATGGCAAAGACCCCAAGACTTTCACGATGCAAGTGTGAAAAGATTGAATATACCTTGTTTATTTGAGAAACAAGGTATGAGGTATGTAGACGCCACACCCAAATCCTCTAAGAAGAATTCTTAGAAAACCCCGGGTGATAAGTCTTGATTGCTTGAACGCAACAAGTAAAAACCTAATAAGTTCAAAAGCCCTTTCAAGATAGAAAGAAGACAAAACTCACAAACTTGAAATTTGAAAGTGTGTCTCTCCAATGCTGTGGAGTAGGCTCAGAAAACAATTGAATAGCCCACAAAATAAGGAAAAAATCTATTATGGTTATAAACTAACCATATCTAATATAAATATCTAGGACATTTTAATAACTAATTTAAAAATCTAAACTACCTAATATTATCCTAAGAGATTTATTATATTTATAAATGTCTCCTTATTAATTAAATCTGGACCTTTTCTTGGGCTCATCTTGGGCTCTTCATTTGGACTTCTATTTAAATATTCAACAATATCTTTAATCAGCCCATATAAAGCTTCTTTGAATCTTTTAGCCTTTGACCTTGTGATTGGGTCCTCTTGCAGTCTCAAATGATTATTCATCTCATTTGGTGACAAATTGTTCAGCTCCATTGCATGTTCGGTTGGTTGGACTTGTGAATTCGTAGTCTCTTTAGTCGGATTCACATCATTCTCCCCCTCTTGAAAATGATTTGTCCTTAAATCTTCTATTTCTTCATCACCTACATCAAAGAGCATTAAATTAGTAACATTGAAACTTTCATTAACGCTATACTCACCGGGTAACTCTAGCTTGTAAGCATTATTATTAATGTGTTCCAACACACGAAATGGTCCATCTCCTCTAGAAAGAAGTTTTGATCGCCTTTGTTCTAGAAATCGTTCTTTCCTCATACGAAGCCAGACCCAATCGCCGGGTTAAAAAATGACACTTTTGTGGCCCTTGTTTGCTTGTTTTTCATAAACTTTAGTCATCCATTCAATGTGCATCTTTGTCTTCTCGTGCAGTTTTTTCACAAACTCTGCTTTTCTCTTTCCATGAAAATTCACCAATTCACCTACAGGAAGTGGAGTTAGATTTAGAGGGGTTAATGGATTAAAACCATAAACAATCTCAAATGGTGAAAACTTAGTTGTAGCATGAACAGAACGATTATAAGCAAATTCAACATGTGGTAAGCAATCTTCCCATGATTTCAAATTCTTTTTTATTATAGAATGTAATAAAGTACCTGATGTCCTATTTACTACTTCTGTTTAACCATCAGTTTGTGGGTGACATGTTGTTGAAAATAGCAGTTTGGTTCCCAATTTACCCCATAGGGTTTTCCAAAAGTAACTCAAGAATTTAGAATCACAATCAGAAACAATAGTTCTAGGCATACCATGTAATCTGACAACTTCTCTAAAGAACAAATCAGCAACATTCGATGCATCATCAATTTTATGACATGGAATGAAATGTGTCCTTTTAGAAAACCTATCAACTACCACAAACACAAAATCCCTCCCCCTCTTTGATCTTGGTAATCCTAAAATGAAATCCATGGAAATATCAATCCAAGGTGCATTAGGAATCGGGAGAGGAGTATACAGGCCATGAGGTTGTTGCCTAGACTTAGACTTCTTACATGTATTGTATCAAGAACAAATTTTCTCAACATCCCTTTTCATGTGGGGCCAAAAAAAATGCTCATGCATTATCGCCATGGTCTTAGCTACCCCAAAATGTCCCATAAGTCCTCCAGCATACGCTTCCCTAACAAGTAACTCATGTAAAGAAGACTGAGGGATGCATAATTTGTTTTCCCGAAAAAGAAATCCATTTTGTAAATAAAATTTCCCAAACTTACCACTTCTACAACTTCTAAACACTTCACAGAAATCAGGATCATTGGCATACAAATCCTTGATATAATAAAAACCAAGCAATTTAGAATCAAGCATTGAAAGCATAGTGTACCTTCGCGATAGAACATCTGCAACTATATTTTCCTTACCTTGTTTGTACTTGATCACATATGGGAATGTTTCAATGAACTCCACCCACCTTGCATGGCATTTGTTCAACTTGTGTTGTCCTTTGAGATGCTTAAGAGATTCATGATCTGTGTGAATCACAAACTCTTTCGGCCATAGATAGTGCTGCCATGTTTGAAGAGTTCAAACTAGGACATACATCTCCTTATCATAGGTAGGATAGTTAAGGGTTGCTCCACTCAACTTTTCACTGAAATATGCAATTGGTCTTCCTTCCTGCATTAATACACCTCCAATACCTACTCCTAATGCATCACACTCAATTTCAAATGTTTTCAAAAAATTAGGCAATGAGAGCAATGGGGCAATAGTTAATTTTTCCTTTATCAATTGAAATGCATTTTGTTGCTCATTACCCCATTTAAAAGGTATGTTTTTCTTTATAACAGTAGTAAGAGGTGCAACATAACTACTAAAATTTGGAACAAAACGTCTATAAAAACTAGCTAATCCATGAAAACTTCTTACCTAACTTACCAAATTAGGTGTCGGCTAGTCGTGAATTGCCTTAATCTTTTCCTCGTCAACTCCAATCCCTTCTGAACTTACAATATATCCAAGAAATACAAGTTTATCCAAACATAATATGCAATTCTTTAAATTGGAAAATAATTGATCTCTCCTAAAAACTTGCAACAAAAATTTTAAATATCCTTCATGTTTATCTAAGTAATTGTTGTATATTATGATTTTATCAAAATATATGTCAACAAAGTTTTTAATAAAAGCATGCAGGATATAATTTATTAACCTCATAAAAGTGTTCTATTCATTAGTCAAACTAAAAATTATAGCCAACCATTCATATAAACCAAGTTTTACTTTCAATGCAGTTTTCAATCCATAATTAGCTTTCATTCGAATTCCAGAATATTTACTCTTGTGATTAAATTTTAAAAACAAATAGTTTCCATGCAACTCATCTACCATAATATTTAATTGATGAATAGAGTGAAGATACATTACCTTCATACGGTTGATGATTCAAAAATCAACACACCTTCGCCGAATTTTGTCATTCTTATGCTTTTGCACAATACTTGAAATCATGTTATCCCATGCATATCCTAACTTCATCAAATTTAGGATTTGGTGTTGAATTTGATACTTGATTTCTCGATCAGGTTGCAAACTAGGAGTTTTCTTCTTAGGAATGACATTCTTGAATTCCTACATAAGAGAAATACTAATGCTCGGCAAATATCCGACAATATGGTTAGTGAAACATATGTATCCTTGTACATAAGTACTGTAAGGATTTGATCTAAAATTATATCTCTCTTTATCTCACTTTTTCTCTCCATAAAATTGTTTTTACTCTCTTTTCTTTGTATTATGGCTTTTCTCTCTTCTTTTTCGACATTGCCTTTTCTCTCATCATTTTCAATTTCGGCTTTTCTCTCTTTGATTTTTCTCTCTTCTTTTTCAATATTGCCTTTTATCCCTTCCTCTTCAATCATGGCTTTTCTCTCTTGTCTTTCTGCTATTTTCTTTTCACTTACCTTTTTCTTTTTTAACTAATCCTGAAAAACTTGTTGTAAAATAAGAGGTATAAGAGATATTGATCTATTATTCATCACGAATGAGTACTTATCTGTTAATCTATCATATGTAACGTGACGATCTAACTTCCAAGGTTCTCCCAATAAAATATGACATGCATGCATTGGTACTACATCACATAATATTTTATCTTGATATTTCCCAATAGAGAAGGACACTATCACCTGTTGGGTTACCTCGAGTTTGGGTTGATCATTCAACCTCTGAATTTGATATGGCCTTGGATGCTTCATTTTATGTAATGCCAACTTCTCCAGAAGCTCGGTACTAGAAAATTTAGTGCAACTTTCCCCATCTATGATAACAGAACAAACCTTATTTTTCATAGAGCAATGAGTATGAAATAACTTCTCACATCGGTTGTCCAAGATATCATCAATCCATGGTCTATCCCAAGTAGTAGGTTTATTGAAGGAATTGAGCTTGAGGTTATCGCAATTAACTTTGACATCATCGAACTCCTTGTGTCACGCCCCAACCCGGTTTGGTCGGATCCCCGTGAACAACCCGCCACTCTCCCGGTTTATTAAAGGGTTTCCCTTTATCGTAAACTGTAAAGAGTAAGGCGTCCTTTAACTTGCACCTTTTTCCTAGAATAACATAATCAAAACTGTATGAAATTTAAAACTTTACATACCTGTCTTACAGGCATCTTAGTTGACGGTCTTTAAGGGGAGGCTTTCCAGGATTTCCTGAAAGGGATATAAGGGAGGGGGTGAGTACGACTACTCAGTGAATGGGTTTTTAAAAGCTTTTAACTTTTAAGAAAAATATTTATATGGAGTGTGCCAGACTCCTTTGTTTTCAAAAATCCCTTCATTTAAAAATTTGGGTTTTTCCATTATTTCTTAGTTACCACGGTGTGTCATCACCCAACACACATCCTTCATCATGAAGGTTACACACATTCGCAAGTCAATATCACTACTGAACCCGCTAGTGGCTTCGGAGCGACTTTTCCTGCCACCCGGATAGAAGTACGACCACTTCTACCCTAGGAATGAGTGGATGTACGTTACATCCAACCCACAATCCCAAAATCACTTCTTCGTGTCCGTATGAGGACAGAGACCTCATCTTGTCCCCACCCCGGTCTCATGTGCTTGGTGCTACTCCAAATTTCGCACAGACACCTAGAACGACGAACTGCCCGTATAGCCACCAGGTCGTCCAGTGCCCTTAGAACGCATGACTACCCCTCATGGGCATCTTGATGGTCCCGTACTCACAGTGCATGCACAAACAATGTTTTCTTATATTACCATGTAATCTGTGGTGCCATTAGTCCAACGGCCCCGACTCTCAACTCAACCCGCAGCTGTTTGTCTTGACTAGTCCGTCGACCTGTCATATCGCACTGCCGCTAGTTGACTGAGCATGTCGGTCCTATCTTGGTACCATGGCCAAACAATTCACTTATTAAGTTTTATGGAACATATATCATGTTCGTTTACGAGCTCCTGCTTGTGCCAACTGGCCTTGGGCCCACTGTACGATATTTTCAAAATCAGGCATTGAGCCCCCAAGTTCCAAAACCGAGGCCCCTGGCCTATCAAAGCTATTCGAGCTCCCGTCGAAAAGGTCTCCCAAATAGTTTAAGCATTGGCACACAATCAAGGGAGAACACTTCTGACAAAATAGGTTTTCACTGTCCATTATACCAACCGGTATAAGGACATCTCCGTTCATAATCGATGAACGGGTTTTCAACTTCCTTCGAGGAAGTCTCATCATACCAACCGGGTATGATCTACTTACAACCGATAAGTAGTTTTTCCACATAACTTTCACATCACTTTCTCTAAGTAGTGATGATTAAAATACCACTAAACGGTGGGTTTTTATATCGAGGCACTTATCATCCCTAACCAGGTATGATGTTAGTAAACCCACTCACCCGTTAATGCCGTGAATTCCACTAGACTAGTTCTTTGTATTCACGCAAGCTTGTCCTTGTTAGCGTTCTCGGTATTTAACGTTCCTACACGATATGAACAACCTTGTTCATTATTACTCGGCATAACAGCCTTCATTCATTAATGAATGAGAAAACCCAAACTTTTAGTTATTTGCAATTAGGTCCCTAAAGTTATTTCTCTTTAACTTTAAGTCCCTAATGTCGGTTTTTCCTCAAATTGAGTCCCGTAACTTTTAAAATTAATTGTGGGACCTCAATTTATTCAATTTCACCAAAAAGGGGTTTAATTTTCCCAATTTCCAATTTGGTTCCCCAATTTTTCCAAAATTACCATTTTGCCCTTCTTTCACAAAAATGGTAAGTTTTTCCCCAAAATTCCTCAATTGGTCCTCCAACATTATTTTCATTCCCAATTGACCCTCAATTTCATAAAATTGTATTTTGGCCCCTTTGAATTTCGAAAATCCCCAAAATTTCCCCCAATTTCAACTCTTCAACACTACCGAATTTGATTTCATCAAATTAACTGATCAAACACTTCTAATTAGGTTCCTATATGTTCATACGATTCTAAGAAACTTTGAATCGCAGATTTTAACGTCGGAATGAGCTCAAACGGAGCTTTGCTGGAAAATAGACTGTAGAGAGAGAAAGCTTCGATTACTCACCGGTGAAGGCACGACAGTCCGAGCTTTCGATCTGGGCAGATAGGTCTCATCCTGAGATTCATCCTAAAATCAAGTATTGTATCAATTGATGCGGAATTGGATTAGAATTTTGTCATTGAAATTCGGTCGACTCTCTCTCTAGCACCGATCGAAAATTATAAAGGGGAGTCGAATTGGCTTACCTTTCGGTCCTAATTCGGCCGTGGAAAGGCTGAGGAAGTGTTGGGAGGGCTTGGTTTGGCCTAAGGAGGGCTTGAAATGGCTGATTTCAGCTTGGCCGAAATAGGGCAGCTTCGGTCCGCCGAATTTGCTTCACTATTCCATCATCTCGGCGCTTCTCCAACGATTCTCGGATTGACTAGAGTTTGCTATCAGATAGTTGTCTTCTCCCCGGTTCTAAAGAGCCCAACCTTTGTTCAAGTCGAAGCTCTAGTTCGAGTTTTACCAGGAAATGGAGCAGTAGAGAGAGAGAGAGAGAGAAGTGTTCAGGTGTGAGGAGAATGAAATGGGGATGACCTCTTTATATAGTCGTAAAACCCGTGTATTAAATGGGCGAGATTTATTACTAGTAGTAATATTGCCATAAATTATTGGTATTAATTTCAATAATTTAATTTCGGTATTAAATTATTGATATTAATTTCAATAATTAAATATATATTAATTGATAGCTATTTATGATAAGTCGTACGTTTGCATAAAAATTTTTGACCGAAATTTTGGGTTACAAAAAAATCATACTTCCTAGGAGGTCACCCATCCTCACACTACTCTCAGGTAAGCACGCTTAACTTTGAAGTTCTTATGTAATCTAGTTCACCTAAACCAATTTGATTTTTGTTTTCTAGTTTGTCTTAAGTTTCTTTTCCAATATTTAATAAATCCTTTTGTTCAACTGAAAGTTGTAAATTTTCATATTGCTAATTCTTAAATGTAAACCGGTTTGGTTTTCTTATTCGGTTTGACCGGTTCTTTTCCCGATTTTCCTTAACTCAAATGTGCGGGGTTTACACCTTGAGTTTTTCTGGATCAAAATATCTAGATTGAAAGCTCGAATATCGTTGTTTAGTGGGTGTATGTTGATGCGAATGCCATCTCACACCTTTCTCCAAGTGATCCATTTGGGTATGAAGAGACTCAAATTCAGACTTCACTATCTATTCCATTTCTCTCTTCATTGCTTTCCACTGTAGGTTTTGAATCTGCAATATGGAACCCTCTTCTTTCATTGTGTTTCCTTGTCGTTGGGCCTTCTGAACCTGACAATTGTTAGAAAGAAAAGAACCTCGCAACTCTCCCTCACATGTTCCTCTCAAACACTCCTGTTTCACACTCAAATGGCTTTTTCTTATAGATTTAAAGCACTCTTTCCTTTTTCCACTCATATGTCTTCTTTCAATCTGAATTGAACTTTAAAAACAAATCATTTTTTTTACGAAGCAGTTCAACTTGAGGAACAATCAAGACAAATCAATAAGGTTTTCAAAAACCAATTCCATAAGAATTTAAGTGTGGTGTACGAATAGACTCAAAGAGGAATAAAATTTAGATAGAGAAAGAAATTAAGATGAAATGAAGTAGACTAGATAGAATGAAATTCAAGCTAGAATTGTGTGCCTCTTTTTTTTTTTACCTTTTTTGTAGGAATTTTTTTGCTCTTTTTTTAGCACAAATTTTTTTGGCTGTTTTTCCTCTTTTTTTTTTCTAGCACTGATTTTTTTGGCTTTTTTTTTATTTTTTTTAACCGACTGAAGAGAAGATAGATAGAAGATGAGAATTTTTTTTTCTTTTATAGAGAATAGAAATAGGTAGAGAAGATAAAAAAAAAAAAAGAACAAGACAAAAAGATGGGATAGAACTTGCCATGCAACCCGTGTGCTCTGATACCAACTGATGTAAACCCCACCAATATGTTGACGACACCCTACACCAAATATGGCAAAGACCCCAAGACTTTCACGATGCAAGTGTGAAAAGATGGAATATACCTTGTTTATGTGAGAAACAACGTATGAGATATGTAGACGCCACACCCAAATCCTCTAAGAAGAATTCTTAGAAAACACCGGGTGATAAGTCTTGATTGCTTGAACTCCACAGGTAAAAACCTTATAAGTTCAAAATCCCTTTAAAGATAGAAAGAAGACAAAACTCACAAAATTAAAATTCCAAAGTGTGTCTCTCTAATGTTGTGGAGTATGCCTTTTATAGGCTCAGAAAACAATCGAATAGCCCATAAAATAAGGAAAAAAAATCTATTATGGTTATAAACTAACCATATTTAATCTAAATATCTAGGATATTTTAATAACGAATTTAAAAATCTAAACTACCTAATATTATCCTAAGAGATTTATTATATTTATAAATCTCTTCATATTAATTAAATTAGGACCTTCTCTTGGGCTCATCTTGGGTTCTTCATTTAGGCTTCTATTTGAATATTCAGTAATCTCTTTAATCAGCCCATATAAAGCTTATTTGAATCTTTTAGCCCTTGACGTTGTGATTGGGCCCTCTTGTAGTCTCAAATGATTACTCATCTCATTTGGTGACAAACATTTCAGCTCCATTGCAAGTTCGGTTGATTGAACTTGTGAATTCGTAGTCTCTTTAGTCAGATTCATATCATTAAGGGTAGGCTTTCCAAAATCTTCTAAAAGGGATATAAGGGAGGGGGTGAGTATGACTACTCAGTGAATGGGTTTTTCAAAAGTTTTGACTTTTAAGAAAACATTTATCATTGGAGTGTGTCGGACTCCTTTCTTTCAAAAATCTCTTGAATTAAAAAAATTCGGGTTTTATCACCATTTTCTTATTTAACCACGGTGTGCCATCACCCAACACACATCCTTCATCATGAAGGTTACACACATTCGCATGTTACAACTGGTAAGTAGTTTTTTCGGATGGTATTCACATCACTCTTCTATGTTGTTATGTTTAAAATACCATGAAATAGTGGGTTTTCATTCTGAGATGCTTATCATTTCCAACCGGATATGATATAAAAATAGCACTTACAACCGGTAAGTGGTTTTTAACTTTAAGTTATGCTCATCATCCCAACCGAGTATGACGTTAGTAAACCCACTCACCCGTTAATGCCGTGAACTCCAATTAGACCGGTTCGATTTATTCACGCGAGCTTGTCCTTACTGGCATTCCCAGTACTTCATGTTCCTACACGATATGAACATCTCGGTTCTTTATCCCTTAGCCTAATAGCCTTCATTCATTCCAAATGAATGAGAAAGTAAAACTTTCATTTATTTGTAATTAGGTCCCTAAAGTTATTCCTCTTAAACTTTAAGTCCCTAATGAGGGTTTTTCCTCAAATTGAGTCCTGAAACTTTTAAAATTTATCAAGGGACCTCAATTTATTCTAATTCACAAAGAGGGGATTAATTTCCCAAATTTCCAATTTGGTCCCTCCAACTTTTCCAAAATTACCATTTTGCCCTTCCTTTACAAAAATGGTAAATTTCACCCCAAAAATTTTAAAAAATTCCTCAAATGGGCCCTCTAACATTTTTATCATGCCCAATTGACCCTCAATTTTAGGAAATTGCATTTCAGTCCTTCGAATCTTCGAAAATCCAAAATATTCTCCAATTCCAACTTCTTAACACATTCAAATTTGATTTCATCAAATTGACCAATCAAACGTTTACAATTGTTGAAATTGAAGTTGAAATTGAGTTTCTACATGTTCATACGATTACATAGAACTTTGAATCATGAGTTTTAACGTCGGAACGAGCTCAAACGGAGCTTCACTGGAAAATGAACTATAGAGAGAGAAAGCTTCGATTACTCACAGGTGAGGGCACAGCGGTTTGAGCTTTTGATCTGGGCAGATAACTCTCGTCCTGAGGTTCATCTTAGAATCAAGAATCTTATCAATTGATGTCGAATTTAGTTAGAATTTCATCATTGAAATTCTGTCGGTTCTCTCCCTAGCACCGGCCGAAAATTGTAGAGTGGAGTCGAATTGGCTTATCTTTCAGTCCTAATTTGCCTATGGGATTGTTGAGAAAATGTTCGGAGGGCTTGGTTTAGCCTGAGGAGGGCTCGAAATGGCCAATTTCAGCTTGGCCGAAATACGGCAGCTTCGGTCTGTAGGAGCTGCTTCACTGTTCCATCATGCCAACACTTCTCCAGCGATTCTCAGATTGACTGGAGTTTACTATCAGATAGCTTACTTCTCCTCGGTTCTAAAGAGCTTGACCTCTCCTTTTGAGGTTAAGAAAAATGTTCAAATCAAAGATCTGGTTCGAGCTTCACCGAGAAATGGAGCAGTAGAGAGAGAGAGAGAATTGTTCGCATGTGAGGAGAATGAATGGGGATAACCTCTTTATATAGGTGTAAAATAGTGTATTAAATGGGAGAGATTTATTACTAGTATTAATATTGCCATAAATTATTTGTATTAATTCCAATAATTTAATTTATGTATTAAATTATTGGTATTAATTTTAACAATTAAATATATATTAATTTATGCCTATTTATGATACTTCCTAGGAGGTCACCCATCCTCACAGTACTCTCGGGCAAGCATGCTTAACTTCAGAGTTCTTATTGGATCTCGTTCACTTGAACCAATTTGGTTTTTTTCTTCTAATTTTTCTTAAGTTTGTTTTCCAAGGTTTAATGAACCCTTTGGATCATCCGGAAGTTGTAAATTTCCAAATTGCTTGTTCCCAAATATCGGGATTATAAACCGGCTTGATTTTCTTACTTGGTTTGACCGGTTCTTTTTCTCAGTTTTCCTTAACTCAAAAGTGCGGGGTTTACAACTCTCCCCTCCTTTTAGGAGTTTTGCCCTCTAAACTTAATTAGCAACCTTGCATGAGGAACCATTTTCTTTTATGTCCATTTGTTGTTTGCTTAACATGCAAACTCTTCTCTTGTTCTTTCAATTAGCCCTTTTTACCTCCTTCTGTTAAGGTATTTCTTTTCCTTTATATTATTTACTCCCTCCATGGAGTTTATCATTACTAGACATACCATATTCCAGGGTATATCCTTAGATTCATATCTTTCTTTGCTTAGAGTAATATTTTTCCCTTTTAGATTTCGTACTCAAGATTTGGGAATTTCAAGATAACTAATCATTCTCGTGTCTAGTTATCCTTTTAGTAGTTGAAACCTTTAGCTCGATATTCTTTCAAGTGTTACATACTTGTTTCCATAGTTTTTCTTTATTATCACTTTTTTTTCCCTATTTTGACCCTTCCTTCATTCGTTGTCTATTATAACTTCGGTCCAAAAATTTTTTTTTATATTCGACCATGTCATGTTTATTAGCCAACTCTTCCTTTGAGTCATATTCTCCTCAGGATTGTTGGGCTTACATGCCCCTTATAGCATGCTATTTTCTAGGACATATCTCTGTCCATTAAATACTTAGAACATCTCCTTGAGGGTCTCTCTTAGCTTTTTGACCTTTCAGGGATCATACAACTTCATCCTTTTTTCTTTTGATAGCATTCCTCAACTATCCTTTTTACCATTATCCTCTCCTCCATCATGCCTTTGAAGTTATGTCTCACATAACCGCATGGATTCCTCTTCCCTACACATCCTTCCCCAACTTCTTTATTGGATCTTTTCAGTTCCAATTGATTGGGTTTTCCAATACTATATCGACAAGCTGGGATTCATCCTTTCTTAGGTCCATCCTCGTTCCCAATGACATCCTTTACTCAAGGATTTTACTTTGGCCTTAATCCACTCTTACTTGTTCGTAATCATTTCACTATTCTTTATACCAAGTTGATTCCTTTCAATCTACATGTCAATTTGCTTGGTTTGGGGAGTTTCCCTTTTTACGGTTTCATTCTCTACTATTTCCTTCAAAGTAGAGACTTTCACCTTAGGAGTTACATGTTCAACCTTCTTACCATTTCTTGAAGGTTTCCTTTCTTCATCTCCTTACACCCTTTCTATATTGGGGCATTTGCCTGCTTTCAGTCCTCCATTGTCTTAAATTTTTCCATTCCATCCCTTATTCCTTATTTGAGTAGCTTTTGATTATAGATCTTATTTCATGCACTCCACCCTATGCTCAATCGTCCACTCTTTAGACTTCATATGCGTGTGTGGACTCTGACCCGTCTTACCAATTATGGTTATTCCTTCTTAACCACATCTTATTTGGGGGACTTACTTTCCTAACGTTTTCTCGAACATTTTTCCTTTATTACCTTAGTATGGGTTGTCCACTAATTCATACTTGTCACAACATCTTTTGATGCTAACCGGTTAAATTATTTTCGTTTAACGAGGGTTCACATCCTTCTCATTTCAAAATCTCTTGTTCATCCTTCTTGAGGCTCACTTAATCATCCCAAGACTTTAAACTATAAATCTGGTTTTAGCCATTGATTTCTTTAAGGATTTCCCTTCGTTCTTCTTTTCCAATGTTTTGGCCTTTTCACTTCTCCCTTCTTTGTTGTGATTTAAATCCATGGTTCTCTCAAATATCAGTTCTTTAACTGTCTTTTTCTCTTTATTTTTCTGGTCCAATCGTCTGGGCAACTGTATCGCTCATTCTTCATGCCCATCCTATTGTCCTTCATAGAGTGTAGTCTTTACTACATCTCCTCCTTTCTTAGGGTTTTGTTCATTCTCTTTGGCTATCCACCATTACTAGTTTCTTCTTTCTACTCAGTTCTACTAAAATTATTTCTTGGTTCTCCTGCTCTTTCTCTAAACAGGTCACTGGGACATCACGATAATTCCTCCCTTGGAACATTTCCTAATTACGGGTGGGTTCCTTGCACTCCACATTATGGCCATCCGCCCATCAATAATTCCTTTAGTTTAATTTACTTCTTAGAACCTCATGAGTATTTTTCCTTGGTATTCAATCTTTCCATCTCAATCAACATTTCATTTGTGAGCTTACGTTCTTTCTATTTCTGTTGGTTCCATTTCCTCTCAATTGGGATACACGTCTTTTTGGGGCTTCCTTGGTAGGATTCTTTCCTTTTCTTCTGACATTCCTTTTTACATTTGCTCTAGGGGATTTTTACCCTTAAATGACATTCCTTGATGTCGTCTTCTCCTGTTTACCTTTACTCCACAAATCTTACAGACACATCTTGTATACTCTATCCGCATCCTCATTCGTATCCAATACCTGTCTATTTCTATAAGGAGCGTACAAATCTTCCTTGTTTCAATATTTCTTGACCATTATGTGAGAGGCTTGCCTATTCCTTTCTTGGCTTGAGTTTAGCCGTTAATTGGCCTTTGGTCCTTTTTAAGGATTTCTTTCATCCTTGTTTTCCCGAGTATCTCGCCTTTCTACCCCTCTCTTCTCTGTTGGAACTCAATTTATGGTTTTTTTCCATGTATTAGTTCATTAACTACCTCGCCTTTACCATTCCTTTGGTCTAATTTCCTTGGGGCTCTCGAGTCCTCCTATCCTTAACGTCCATCTCACTGACCTTTTAGGTTGTAGTCCTTTCTACTTCTCAGTCTTCCTTAGGGTGTCATTTATTTCCTCTAACTATCTTGTTTTTATGGTTTGCTTACTTCTACTATGTTGGTCAGAGACTCAAAAAATTTTTTACTTCTCTGCTTTTTCCAAAAGAGGTTGTACTTAAAATTTTATCACTTTTCTGAAGCAGGTCAGTCTTGGTCTCCGATACATCCTTCCTTCAAGTAGTTTCTAATGATGGGTTAGGCACTTCTTCAGGTAATGTCCCATTGTTAATACTTGTATTTCCCTTACATGGATTGTTGTGGTTCCTCTCCTGAAAGGGATATAAGGGAAGGTGAGTATGACTACTTAGTGAATGGATCTTTCAAAAGTTGACTTTTAAGAAAAACATTTATCATTGGAGTGTGCCAGACTCCTTTCTTTTAAAAATCCCTTGATTTAAAAAAATTCAGGTTTTATCACCATTTCCTTATTTAACCATGGTGTGTCATCACCCAACACACATCCTTCATCATGAAGGTTACACACATTAGCAGGTCAACATGATCACTGAACCCACTAGTGGCTCTGAGCGACTTTACTAGCCACCCGGATAGAAGCGTGACCACTTCTACCCTAGGAATGAGTGGATGTACGTGACATCCGACCCTCAAACTCGAAATTGGTTCTTCATGTTCGTATGAGGACAGAGACCTCATCCAATCCCCACCCCAGTCTCATATGCTTGGTGCTACTCCAAATTTCACACAAACACCTGGAATGACTAATTGCCCTTATATTCACCGGGTCGTCCAGGGCCCTTAGGATGCATCACTACCCCTCATGGGCGTCTTGATGATTCCGTACTCATAGTGCATGCATAAACAATATTTTCTTATTATGCCATGTAATCTGTGGTACCATTAGTCCAACAGCCCCGACTCTCAACTCAACCCGCAGTTGTTTGTCTTGACTGCTCCGTCGACCTATCATATCACACTGTAGCTAGTTGACTGAGTATGTATATCCTATCTTGGTACCATGGCCAAACAATTCATTTATTTAAAGTTTTATGGCAAATAACTCATGTTTGTTTACGAGCTCCTGCTTGTGCCAACTGGCCTTGGGCCCACTGTACGAGATTTTCAAAATCGGGCATATTAGCCCTCAAGTTCCAAAACCGAGGCCCCCAGCCAATAAGAGCTATTCGAGCTCCCGTCAAGAAGGTCTCCCAGATAGTTTAAGCATTGGCACACAATCAGGGGAGAGCACTTCTGACAAAATATATTTTCAACTGTCCATTATACCGACCGGGTATAAGGACATCTCTGCTCATAATCGATGAGCGAGTTTTCAACTTCCTTCGATAAAGTTTCATCATACTAAACGGGTATGATCTACTTACAACCGGTAAGTAGTTTTTCCGTATGGTTTTCACATCACTATTCTATGTTGTGATGTTTAAAATACCACGAAATAGTGGGTTTTCATTCCAAGATGCTTATCATTCCCAACCGGGTATGATATAAAAATCCCACATAAAACCGATAAGTGGTTTTTAACTTTATGTTATGCTCATCATCCCAACCGGGTATGACGTTAGTAAACCCACTCACTCGTTAATGCCGTGAATTCCACTTAGACCGGTTCTTTGTATTCATGTGATCTTGTCCTTGCTAGCGTTCCCGGTACTTCGTGTTCCTACATGATATGAACATCTCGGTTCATTATCCTTCGGCATAATAGCCTTCATTCTTCTTAAATGAATGAGAAAGTCAAACTTTCATTTATTTGCAATTAGATCCCTAAAGTTATTTCTCTTAAACTTTAAGTCCCTAATGCCGATTTTTCCTTAAATTGAGTCCCGAAACTTTTAAAATTTATCAAGGGACCTCAATTTATTCCATTTCACAAAAAGGGGATTAATTTCCCAAATTTCCAATTTGGTCCCCCAACTTTTCCAAAATTACCATTTTGCCCTTCCTTTACAAAAATAGTAAATTTCACCCCAAAAATTCTAAAATTCCTCAAATGGGCTCTCTAACATTTTTATCATGCTCAATTTACACTCAATTTTAGGAAATTGCATTTTGGTCCTTCGAATCTTCGAAAATCCCCAATTTTCCCCAATTCCAACTTCTTAATACAACCAAATTTGATTTTATCAAATTGAAGGATCAAATATTTCCAATTGTTGAAATTGAAGTTGAAATTGAAGTTGAAATTGAGTTTCTACATGTTCATACGATTCCATAGAACTTTGAATCGCAAGTTTTAACGTTAGAACGAGATCAAACGGAGCTTCGCCGAAAAATGAACTATAGCGAGAGAAAGCTTCGATTACTCACCGGTGAGGGCACGACGGTCTGAGCTTTCAATTTGGGCAGATAGCTCTTATCATGAGGTTCATCCTAGAATCAAGAATCGCATCAATTGATGCTGAATTGAGTTAGAATTTCATCATTGAAATTCTATCAGTTCTCTATCTAGCACCGGCCAAAAATTACAGAGTGAAGCCGAATTGGCTTACCTTTCAGTCCTAATTCGGCCATGGGAGGGCTGAGGAAGTGTTGAGAGGGCTTGGTTTAGCCTAAGGAGGGCTCGGTTTAGCCTAAGGAGGGCTCAAAATGGTCGATTTAAGGTGTGAGGAGGATGAATGAGGAGGGGCTCTTTATATAGTAAGCTCGGGGACTTGTTGGCCGTCCAATTGGTGCCTTAATGGCAGTGATCCATTGCCTGAAACTCCATGGCTGGAGACTTTTCATCTTCACGAGTGCTGCTCAATTTTCCGACGAGTGAATAGTGTTGTCATTTGAAGGAATAAGACGACACTGTTCTGAACTGTACCGAACTAGTCTGAACTTGCTTCAAGGCTTAAACCGGCCGATTCAAGCCTGATTTGATCAAGTTTTTCAAAATTAAAAATTTCTAAATTCATTCTCTATCCAATGGTGGCCTCAATTCTCCAATTTGATTTTTCTAAGCCACCTAGAAAAATGAATTTAGCATTTGGTTCAATGGTGGTTCAAACTGATTCAATCCAGTTCGGATCCGGTTCACTTGAACCAGTATGGTTTTCATCTCCAATTCATCCTAAAGTCCTTTTACATGACTTTTGAGCTATTCTAACTCCCGTCAAGAAAGTCTCCCAGATAGTTTAAGCAATGGCACACAGTGAGGGCAGAACACTTCTCACAAAAACTATATTTTCCACTTTATCACATCAACCGGGTGTGATGATATCTCTACTTACAACCCGTAAGCGGGTTTCTCCTTTCCTTAAAGAAGTTTGTCACACCAACTGGGTATGTTCATCTCTACTTATGATGAGTAAGTAGGTTTTCTTTTCATAAAAGTAAGCTCATCATCCCAACCAGGTATGATGTTATTAGGCCCACTCACCCAATGACTGTGACGTGTTCATCCCCAGTTGATTTGCCTCGTCTACGTGAGCTTTCTCTTACTTGCATTTCGGTCACACGTGTCCCTACATGATTAGGGCAGCCTTATCAATTATAGTTTGGCATAACAGCCTAGGCTTGCAAATTATCGATTAATTGCACTTAGGTCCCTAAAGTTCATCTTCCTTAATTTTAGGTCCCTAATGCTAACTTTTCCCCAAATTGAGTCCCAAGGTTTCCAAAATTCTCTTTTAGTCCTCAATTTACTCAAAATTGTATAAGGGACTCAAGTTTTCCAAATTTCCAATTTGGTCCCCAACTTTTCAAAAATTACAAATTTTCCCATACTTTCCAAAAGTAGCAATTTGACCCTATATGTTCCAAAAATTGACCAATTGGTCCTTCAACATCTTTCTTATGGCCAATTGGCCATTAATTTTTGAAAATTGCAAAGAGGTCCCTCAATTTGTAGAAATTCCCAATTTTCTTCAATTTTTCCCTTTTAAACTAGTTGAATTTGATTTCTTCTAATTGGCCATTCAATCAGGGTTAATTGCTCCAATTGAAGGTATGGATCAGTTCCTACACTTCCATATGATTCAATTGAGCTTTGAACCGCAGCATTTGGGTCCGAATTGAGCTCAAATGGAGTTTCGCCAGAAAACTGCTTGTAGAGAAAGAAAGCTTCAAAAGCTTACCGTCGGAGGTGCGGCGGTCCGAGCTCTCTATCGAAAAAAGTAGTTCTCATCCTATGGTTTCTCCTAGGATCAAGAATCACTACAATTGATGTTAAATCGAAGGTGAATTTAGTCATGGAAATTTGGCACTTTCTCTCTCAAACCCAGATCTACAACAACTGAGTAGGGCCAAATTGGCTTACCCTTCAACTCTATTGTATGAGGGCTGTTGGGGTGTTAGGGAGGCTTGGTTTGGTCGGAGGAGGGCTGAATTTGGCCGAATTCAGCTCGACCAAAACAGGGCAGCTTCGGTCTGTTGGAGGTGCTTCACTGTTTGATTCTGCTAGCACTTCTCAAGCGGTCCTTGGATAGAAAGGAAGTTGTTGCCAGGTAGCTGACTTCTTTCGAAATCTATAGAACTCGGCCTTGCTTTTTGAGGCTGAGAAAATGACCTAGATCAAAGCTTTAGTTCGAGGTTCATCGGAAAATGGAGCATTAAAGAGATAATGGAGATTTGAGGTGTGAGGAGAGTGAATGGAGAGAAGCCTTTTATATAGGGAAATCGAGAACCCTTTGCCCGACAACTTTCCATTTTATTCTCTTGATCGTTCAAACCCTAAGCTTGGTGTTCCTTCGAGTGTTACATACTTGTTTTCACTGGTTTCAGTGTTATCACCTTTTTTTCCTATTTTGACGCTTCCTCCATCCGTTGTTTATTTCAACTTCGGTCGAAGTTTTATGTTTGACCTTGTCATGCTTAACTAATAGACTCTTCCTTATTTGAGTCACATTTTTCCCCAGGACTATTAGGCTTATATGTCCCTTACAGCATGACATGTTCTAGAACCTGTCTTTGTCTATTAGAATTCTAGAACACTTCCTTAATGGTTGTTCTCAACTTTCCAACTTTTCGGGGAACATATAACTTCATTCCTCCTTTTTGTTTGGTAGTTTTCCTCGACTACATTTACCATTATCCAATCATCCTTCACGCCTTTAATGTCATGACTTACATAATCGTGTCAGTTTTCCTCACCCACTCGTCCTTTCCCAACTTCCTTATTGGGTTTTTTTTTCTGGTTCCAATCATTTGGTTTCCCAATGACTTACCGACACGCTGGGATTTTTCCCTTCTTATGCCCTTCTTCATTTCCAGTGGCATCCTTTACTTCAAGGACTTTCCCTTTCCTTAATCTACTCTTACTTGCTCATGACCATTTCACAATTCTTTATTCTAAGTTGATCCCTTTCGTCTACGTGTCGATTGTTTGTTTGGGGAGTTCCCTTTTTATAATTTCATTTTCTACTATGTCCTTCAATGTGTTAAAATCTTCATTTCTTCCCTTATTCCTCATCCAAGAACTTCCGACTATTGGGTCTTATTTTGTGTACTTCACACTATGTCCAGACGTCCACTCTTTAGGTTCCATTAACCGAGTGTGTGGACTATAATTAGTCTTGATATTAGTGGTTGTTTCCCTTAACCACTTCTTAATTGGAGGGCTTACTTCCCCAAGGTTTCCCAGGCATTCTTTCCTTTATTTCCTTATTATAGGTAGTCTACCCATTATTAATTGTCACAACATCTTCTGATGCTATCTTCCTACTTACCCGTTCCTTGGGTTTAACTTACTCCTTGGGTCCTCCTAGTATGCTTCCCTTGGTTCTTTCCCCCTCAGCATGCACTTCATTTGCAAGTTCATATCATCATCCCTCGTCACTTGGTTCCATTACCTCTTAGTTGGGACATGTATCCCTCTCTAGGGTTTCCTTCCTTGGGAGGATTCTTACCCTTTTCTCCCGAAATTCCCTTTTAATTCGCCCTTGAGGGCACTAACCTTAAATGACCTCCTTTGATGCCATCATCTCCTGCTTACCTTTACTCTTGAAACCTTGCAGGCACGTCTTTTGTACCCCATCCTGATTTCCACTTGTAACCTAGTACACGTCCATTTCTTTTAAGGAGAGCTCAAATCCTCCTTGTTTCAAGATCTCTTGATCATCCTACGAGAGGCTTACTTAACCTTCTCATGGATTGAGTTTGGTCATTAATCCAGTCATGGCCATTGATCTCTTTAAGGATTTTCTTCACAAAGGTTAGTTCATTAATTGTCTCATCCCCACTATTCTTCGTGTCTAATTATCTTAAGACTGTTGTCTCTCGAGTCTTCTTGTCCTTAATGTCCATCCTATTTCTCTTTTTAGGGTGTAGTCCTTACTACTTCCCGGTATTCCTTAAGGCTGTTTATTCTCCTTGACTATCTTGTTGTTACGATTTGCTTCCTTCCATTATGTTGATCCGAAACTCCTATTTGGCTTCTCTGCTTTTTCCAAGGTAGGTCACACTTGCCATCCGGAGACATACCATTGGTCGTCAAATGATCGGCTTGTCTTCTCTTATGGAGGCGCTTTCTGCCTTGCTCCTAGATGGCTAGAAATTTTCTTCCTAGGGAAGAATTCTCTTCATCTACCCTTTGCTCTATTTATGGTTTATTGAGGTCTTACCTTCAGTCATTTTTCCTTCCTCATGTAGTTGAGGCACACCATTGTACCATCATTGAGGGACAAAAAAGTTTTAGGAACTCAAAACTTTCTTTCGAAATAGGATTACCAACTTGGGGTATTAGCTTTTCTAAAAGGAGATTGGGTTGGGAAGTACCCGCCATTACGCTAGGATCTTGACGAGCTTCCTCTTAGGTGTGGTTGAAATTCCAAGTAGGAGTCATGTTTCTTGGGGTGGTATCCTTTTGGATTCCTGTAGCTATAGAGACATTGTTGTTCTTGGAAAGTATTGCTCAAAATCCTTGTGGTGTGGGATAGTCCTTCACATCATGCCCCATTTCTCTTACACCTATAATAGGTTATCTTTATAACTATTCTTAGTAGTGTTGGGCACTTTCTTAAGTAGTGTTCCTATTGACCACACCATGTAATAGGTCATTTACTTGCCCAGTTGTTACTCTGAGAGTTCTCCTAGACTCCATAATCACATTGATGGTTTTCTTGTCGTGCCTTCCTTGCCCAATAGTTCCCCTAGTTCATGTCTTTATTTGGGATGAGAATCTCCATGGTCTATGCAAGTCATTTGGTTACTTTTGGGGCAATATTCCTACAACTAAGGCGTAAGATAATTTTTTAGTGACATGGTTTTAGGAATTTGGAGTTCTTTATTAATGGAGAAGGAGTACAATATGTTTGGGGTCTTAGCCCTATTACAAAAAAATGGTCATAAAGTAGATTGGGAGCTACTAGTTTCTTGACAAGTGTTTTTCCAATGTAGGATTATAAGCTCTTGTTGGCATTTCTGGCTTCAGGATTAGCTCCTCTTCATACTTGGGGCTGTGACCCTAGCATATCCTAGTGCCATACCCCTTGGTGGTACTGGATACTTCCTCATTTGGCCCTTTGGTACTTCAATTATGCCTCAGGCATTGGAGAGCTTTTAGGGTTGTCTTCCTACAAGGATAGAGTGTTGGGTGGTGTTGGTGACGTCAGCCCTAGTTTTCTTGGTTCCTCTCTTTGGAGCCATCTGAAAATTTTTAAAACTTCCTCTTAGTTACTATGTTATATATTCTTGATAATGTATTCAAGGAAACAGGCTCCGATACCACTCAAGTTGTCACGCCCCAACCCGGTTTAGTCGGATCGCCATGAACAACTAGCTACACTTGTGGTCCATCAAGGGTTTCTCCCTTTCTAAACCATGAGGAGTAAGACGTCCTTTTACCTATCTTGTTCCAATTTAGTAGGGTCTTTAGAAAGGATCTTTCCTCAGTTACATGAAAGGGGTAAAAAGGGAGGGTTGAGTTCTACAACTCAGTGAGCACATGTTTGGAGTGAGTTTTCAAGAAATAGTTTTATTCAAATTGTGCCAAGATCATCATTTCTTTTAAGAAGGATCTTTCCTCAAGTTCCGATTTTCAAAACCATTTTTCATTACTATTATGTTTGTTTAACTCTTTTAGCTCATTCCCTTGTCTCTGGAGGCGTTTAAAAAACAAACACACGCACTTCATCAGGAAGGGTAATACACATTCGCTGGTGCAATCTATTCATTGCACCCACTTGTTGAATGGAGCGACATTACCGTCCCCCAAGATAGAAGCTCGTCCACTTCTACCCTATATCTGAGTGGATGTTCTCGGCATCCAACCCTCAGACTTGAATGCCACTCCATGTTCATATGAGGACAGAGACCTCATCCCAACCTCAACCCCATCTCATGTACAAGAAGCTACTCTAAGCTTCCCAACTCAGTGGCATGATGAACTGCCCTTATCTCCACCATGTCGTCTAGTAGCCCTCATGACCCATCACTACCCCTCTTGGGCGTCTTGATGGTTATGTACCAAAAGTGCATGCACAAACAATAATTTTTTACATATGGCCATTATCTTTGGTGCCACTAGTCCAATGGTCCCAACCCACAACCTAACATGTAGTTGTTTGTCTAGGCTTGTCCGTGGACCCGGCCCTGACGCACTGTCGCCAATCCATTGAGTATTGTCGATTCAGGCCCGATTTTCCAACATCATACCTAGTAGGGGTGATAAGTATCGTTTTAAGTTTGAAAATCATTTCTAGAAATGACCTCCCATGAATGTGTGAAACTTCTTAAACATTTTGGGAGACAGTTCTGATGAGAGTTGGAATAGCTCTAGTAGGTCAAAGGCCTCGATTTTGAAACTTATCATAAGGCCAAGTTTATCGAAAATTCATGAAGTGGGCCCAAGGCCAATGGGCACGGGTTGAAGCCCATAGATAAATAAGCTTATGAGCTATGAAATATTTTCACAATCTGTAAATTGTGTGAACCGCCACCGTGTCAAAGTCAATCAGTCAACTTGATGGGCTAGTAGTTGCGAATTCGAAGCCAAGTTGTCGAACCTGTTGGGCATAGCAGTTATGGAGCCGAAGCCGAGTGTCGGGATTGTTGAGCCAGTAGCCCTAAGATGATGAATATAAATAATAAAACCATTATTTGTATGGGGTCGTGTTTGTCACGCCCCAACCTAATTTGGTTAGATCCCCGTTAGCAACCTGCCACTCCCTTTGATCCATTAAGGGTTTCACCCTTTTCTAAACCGTGAGGAGTAAGGCGTCCTTCTTTCCTGTTTTTCCTGGAATAGTATTATACAAATTTGAATATCTTAAAACTAACATACCTATCTCATAGGGAAGTCTTTAAGTTTGGTTTTCCCTTGGTTACCTAAAAGGGGTAAAAGGGAGGGGTGAGTTCTACAACACAGTGAGCGGGTATTGGGAGTGAGTTTTTAAGAAAAACAGCTTTATTCAAACATGCCAAGATTTTTGTTTCCTTTAAGAGGAATTTATTCCTCAATTTCGGATTTCAAAACCTTTACCCTACCAAGGGTGAAATTTTCTTTCAAAAGGGTTTCCTCAATTCCAATTTCTTTTCCAAAACCTTTTTACAAGGTTTACCATTCATTTTTCCAAGGATTCTCAAATCCTTTCCAAGATTTTCAAAGCCTTTTTCCCATTTTCATATTAGCTGTGTTTAGCAAACAATACACGCCCAAAACCGGGCATTTAGCCCTATGAGTTCAAAACCGAGGCCTCGAGCCTATCTGTGCTGTTCTAGCTCTTGCCAAGAAGGTCTCTAAATATTTTAAGCATTGGCACATAGTCAGGGGAGAACACTTCTAACAAAAAGGTTATTTTCAACTTCATCACACCAACCGTGATGATAACTACACTTACAACCGGTAAGCAGTTTTATCATTTCATTAAGGAAGTTCATCATACCAACCCGGTATGATTACCTCTACTTACGACCGGTAAGTAGGTTTATAGCTTAAACCGCTCATCACTCCAACCGGGTATGATATTAAAAGTCTCACTCACAAGTGGTTTTTCGTTTCTAAAGTGCGCAACATCCCAACCAGATATGATGTAACTATGCCCATTCACCCGATAGTCGTGATGTATTCGTCTCTAGTCGGTTTCCGACTCCACGCTACCTTTTCCTTGTTGGTGTTCTGGTCTCTCGTGTTCCTACACGATTTGGGCATCTTTATCAATTAAGATTTGGCATAATAGCCATCATTTTCTCATGTATGAGCGACTAGGCTCAAAATTATTAATTAATTACACTTAGGTCCCTAAAGTTTATTTTTTTCTTAACTTTAGGTCCCTAATGCTAATTTTCCCCAAATTGAGTCCTCAATTTACTCAAATTTGTGTAAGGGGTTCAAGTTTTCCAAATTATCAATTTGGTCCCCCACCTTTTTCCAAAATTACAATTTTGCCCAAACTTTCCAAAAATGGCAATTTGACCCAAATTGTTTCCAAAAATTGACCAATTAGTCCTTCAACATCTTTTTCATGGCTAATTGGCCTTCAATTTTGGGAAATTGTAAAGAGATCCCTATATTTTTCAAAATTCCCAATTTTCCCCAAAATTTTCAGAAATGTCTCCCCTTCTAACTAACTGAATTTGATTTCTTCAAATTGGTCATTCAATCGGGGTTAATTGCTTCAATTGAAGGTATGGATCAGTTCCCACACTTCCATATGATTCAATTGAGCTTTGAACCGCCTCATTTTGGTCTGAATTGAGCTCAAATGGAGTTTTGTTGAAAAACTACTCATAGAGAGAGAAAGCTTTGAAAGCTTACCGTCGGAGGTGCGGTGATCCAAGCTATCTATCGGGGAAGGTAGCTCTCATCCTAAGGTTCCTCCTAGAATCAAGAATCGCTACAATTGATGTTAAATTAAAGGTGAATTTAGTCAGTGAAATTCGCCACTTTTTCTCTCTAACCCTAATATGCAACAACTGAGTAAGGCCAAATTGGCTTATCTTTCAGTTCTTTTGTGGTCTTATGAGGGCTATGGGGATGTTGGGGTGTTGGGGAGGCTTGGTTTGGCCAGAGGAGGGCTGAATTTGGCTGAATTCAACTACGCCAAAACAGGACAGCTTTGGTCCATCAAAGTTGCTTCACTGTTTGATTCTGTCGGCACTTCTCCGGCGGTGCTCGGGTCGAAAGGAAGATGCTATTAGGTAGTTGACTTCCCCCGTAGTCTATAGGACCCAACCTTGCCATCACAGGCTAAGAAAATGCCTATATCGGAGCTCTGGTTTGAGCTTCGCCAAAAAATGGAGCACTTGAGAGAGGATGGAGATTTCAGGTGTGTGAAGGATGAATAAAGAGGAGCTCTTTATATAGGGAGCTCGGGGACCCTCTGCCCAACAACTTTTCTTTTATGGTTGAGCTTATCCTTGCCCTGAAATGGCCTAATCAGAGTTGTTTTTCCTTCGCCGGCGTTATCTATTTCTGCATTGAATGAACAGTGCTATCATATGGAGGAAGAAGATGACACTATTCCGAACCGGAACAGACCAGTCCGACCGGGTTCAATGCGTAAATTGGTTGGTTCAGGCCCGATTCAATCGCTTTTTCTCAAAATTAAAATTTTCTAAATTCATTCTTCATCTAATAGTGGCTTCAATTCCCCAATTTGATCATTTTAAGCCATTAAGAAAAATTAATTTAGGAATCGGTTCAAGTTGGTTCAAACCGGTTCATTCTGGTTCAATCCGATTCACCCTGAACCGGTCTGATTTTCTCTTCCCAATTGTCTCAAGGTTCCTTTCCATTCTTTTTACGACTTTTTGAGTCACTTGGGGTTTGTCAATTTCCCATTTTACCATTTCTCTATCGGTTAAGGTTCATGAACCGACTAAGTTTTCTCTCTTGAGTTGATCGGTTCTTTCCCTGGTTTTATTAAGTATAAAGAGACAGGGTTTACAGTGTTGGTTCTAAGGGTTGTTGGATGACCCAAAGAACATAAGGGGAGTCCTATAGTCCAGTAAGTCTCGAAGCTTGGAGTAGCTTCCTACGCACTGAGACCGAGAGGTGGAAGGGGGAGAGGTCTCATGCTAGTATAGCGGACACAGAGAAATTACGAGTCTGAGGGTTGGACAATTGATGTCCACTCAGTAAAGACGATGCAGTACACAAGTGAATGCAGTCAGCGTACTATATTTGTGAATGTATGAACCCTTTTTTATAAATATCCTATGATTGTATGCTAAACCATTCCTGAGCAAGGGGAGAATTAAAAGGTTTTCTAAGAAGAAAAAAAAAGTTGTGAATAAATATTTTTCCTTTATGAAAACTCACCCTAATAAATACTCACTGAGTTGTAGAAACTCACCGCTCTCATAACTCATTTTATGTTAGGATATACACTAAGAGGAGAAGAGCAACAAGTAGGAAATATTTAATCACTAAAGTATGAATTTAACCCTACTTTATTTTAATTTTTTTACTTTAGAAAAACCAATTAACAAGATGCATTTACTTTTCTTGTCCTATTAGGGTCAAAATATCTGGGTAGTATAAGGAGAGCTGGCGGATTGTTCATGAGGTTCTGACCAAATTAAGTTAGACATGGCATGGATGTTCAAGCTTCATCAAAAAACAAGGAGTAATGAAAGTCACCTCCTCTTTCTTAGATTGGCTTTGGCTCATGCCATTGAATTATGCGTAACACCTTTCGGACACCCATCTTGGATGTAGCAAAGTAGAATAGAGGTAATAATGATGTTAACTCTCTCTTTTGCGTTGCTTAGCGCATAAAGCCCCGTTGAATTCAGGTATGAAGTTGGTTTAATTTTATGTCCTTCTCATTCCTGGGAAATTGTCTTCTTTTTTAAACAATTGAAAGGAGTTGGTGGCAATAGAAATCAAAGGGGAAAACTTATATGTTTTGTGGCCACACGGTATCTTACCAAGTTTCAGAGCTCCTCTTCTCTAGGTATGTTTAATTTATACTAGAATAATTGTCCTGCTTAATAAAAGGGGACTGATCAGATCATCCGGCAAAGCTTTATAATAGGGTTATCTTTACTTTGTTAACAGGAGTTGCAACCCGCATTTCTAAAAGGGCAAAGGCTTGATTTCCTTCCCGTGAATTTCTCCGTCCCTCGTATCGAAGAAGTATTCATGAATTGTATGAGAATTACTTTCCCAACTTCACTCAATAAATACTATTTATAATTTAGGAATTTTTACTTCCTTTTTAAGTACCTAAATTTCTTACACATTCATTACGTTTAGTTTATATTTTTCTAAAATGGGTAAATCCTTCACTTGACTAATTTGGAATCTCTTTTTAAATTAATGAAATTCATAGAATTCCCTTATTTATGCTTCTCAATAGATTCCTGGTTTGATTTTTTTATAATGTCGTAATTGATTTATTGAGTTGTAACTACTCATTTATTATGATGATTGAATCTTGAGTTTGAACGAATGAATTAAATGTAGGAGACATTAATTAAATTATGAATTGTTATTTTCAGTAGGGAGACTTCTTTGAAGGATTGTTATCCTCAATTTTTCAATCAAACGGTGCTCAAGTACAATTTTGAAGAGCCCTATCTCTAGCCCTTTGTCTATTTAGTCTGCCACCAGGTTTAATTAGGACGTGATCCAACTTAAGTGACTTGTCTTAGTTGGATTTTGTTATGATCCAATATATGAATTCGGCTTGTTATAAATTTTTATTCAACAATCTTACTGTAATTTATTTTATAGGCTTTTAGGATTTATGGACTAATGTATTTATATTCATCCACACTCTTTAATTTTTTATGTAAATATTAGAATGGTACATCATTCCTCTTATTTATAAATAATAATAATTTTTTTTATAATGTATATAATTTTTTAATTTAAATAATTATTTCTAACTTGATCAATTTCATTTTTAATTAATTTTTATTTTCGATCTAAATTTATGTTGGAAATTTAAAAGAGTGTTATATCTATAGAATGTTCCATTATTAATAGTCATATAAAATCGAAATACTAATATAATTCTCGTAAATAATCATTTAGAGTAGATTTAAAAATTATATTTTGAGAAATATATTAAATGTGAGATAACTGCAAATATTAAGAACTAATTTCACATTATTTTTAAAAAATATCATTCATATATGTTGAACAATATATAAGATTATTGAATAAGTTATAGGACTTTCAAATAGATGAAACAATCAATCAATGTCAACTTTGAGGGCTTGTCCCTCTTATTTCCTCTACTTAATCAACTACTTGATGGGTTTCTTCCGGCCACTCCAAACTAGCTAATGCTGATGGGGTAAACCAATTTCGGTCACTTGGTGAAGGTGAGTCTCCGGAGGGGCCACATACCGTCCGGCGAATTTCCGACTTCCGACACATGGACGTCCACTGCCGCCGGGGATGCTAGTGCAGCCATTCCCGGGTGAGGGAACCGCCCCCGCCTGCAGCACATGCAGGAGAAGATCATGGCGGCCGCCGTTCTTGTCGGCCAACATTCTCGCCGCTTCATTGGGCCGAACGATCGTTAGAAGTAGAAGCAAAACAATGGCAGCTCTCTCAGCTACAAATACAGACTGAAGCCTCCCCATTTTTGTCACCTAAAAGAGAGCAACTATGTATCTATGACTATGTTCTTGATTTTGGAGGAAGGAGATGGAGGTGGTAGGAATAAGATGATGGTCTATATATACATACATACATACATACACATTCAATCAAACCATAGACTTTGACGATAGGGGCATTCATTAAACTCTTTGTTTTTTTAAAAAAGACAATCTATGAACGTAGTTGATCAAATGTTGTGCAAATCCGCGTGAACGACTATTGACTTAAAAATTCCTAGGAATTGGTCAAGACCCAAGACACCACCCAATAAAACATGTTTGAATATGGACAATGGCAAGTCATGTGTGCTTACCTCTTCCAATATTAAGTCTTCTGAATTTATTTTTCCTATTTGATTCATATATATGTATATGATTTTTTTATAAAATTATAAAATTTAATTAATTATTTATAAAATTATAATATATTTACATTTTCCTCTCCACCACTCACCTTCAATAAATTCACTATATATTTATCAGCCAAATATAATTTTTTCAAATTTTAGGCAATATTGACTTAAATATTTTTTTTCAATAATCAAATAAAATAATATATATATATATATGTTAATTTCTCATAAATTTACAATATTTATCTATTAAATGGAATTATTTATTATATAAGTTAGATATAATATTTTGAATCTTTACTTTAAAAAAGTCCTATTTTCCATTAGTAATCTAGTGTAATGTAAGTTATTATATTCTAATATGTGCCTACAAAAAATAAAACTATAAATTACTTAAAAATAAATAATAAGTACTATAACTCATTTTCTTATAAAATCATAATATTTATTTATTTATTTACCCATCCATGCAAGTTTTTATTTAAGCAATGCATAATTAGTATTATTATTAAAGTAAGTTGTAAAGTAAAATATATACACATATGACTCAATGTAAATGAAACTTAAGACCTAATTCAAGATATTCTTCCTTGTATTTATGCCCTAACATTAATCAATTTCAAATGAACTGTCATTTTTTTCCTTAGGATTGGATCATACTGTTAAAGTACAAAAAAAATAATGAAAGACCAACCAGAAGGGTTTATTTTCTATAAGGGTGCATGGAAACTATTATTTTTTAGTATTTTTTATAGTTAAATTAAAACTATAATTTTTAATATATTACTCTAATTTATTATATTCAAAATAACCAAGAAAATAGGATTACCTACTAACTCATATTACTCATATTACGAGTCTTGTTCGTCCCGTGGATTTTCGAACATAACATGCATTTAATTTATACGAACTTGTATTTGATTCGTTTCTACAATATATTGGACAATTAGGTACCAAGTAACAAGATAATTATACTTAAAACTCGTAATTTTTTTTATAATTACAATTTAGCATTTAAGGTATACCTTAATTCTAATTAGGTCACTAAGATTGTCAAATCTTACATTTTTGGTTCCTAATTTCTCAAATTTTCAATTGGGTACAATATTTTTCGCTAATTATAGAATGATCCCAAATTTTTACAAATTGTAATTTAGTCCTCCATTGTTTAATATCATCAATTCAACATTAATCATTCTCAATTGAGTCCTAACATAATTCTAATCATCTTTATTATGTCCCCAAAATCATTTCAAACTTTAAATCACTAAAATTGTTTTAGAAATGAGCTTAAATGGATCTTCGCCGAAAAATCGTCCTAGAGAGAGAAAGCTTCAATTACTCACTGATGAGGGTACGACAATCAGAGCTTTTATTTTCATTGGTTTCTCTCTTCATCGGGATCCTTCCTAGATCAAATCGTTACTCAATTGGGCTTGAGCAGTGCAAATTTCTTAACTTAGTTTTTTTGGCAAAAACGCACTGTGAATAGTAAATTCTCACAAAGCGGGGCGAGGGAACTTACCACGACGGTTTAGGAAAGGTGTGGAATACTCTAGGGAAGGTCTGGAGGGCTTGGTTTGGTCGTGGTTGACTCGAGTGTGGCTCAAATTGATCTCGATCAACTCTGGTCACAAGCTGCCAAGGGAGCGATGGTACTTTGCAAGCTCTTCGACACTTCGAGATGAATGAAGTATACAAGAAGGTGGAGAACTTATTTAGGATTCTAGGAAACTAAATTGTGCGATCAAAGGTGGAGGAAAAGGTTAATGTTGAGGAGTTAGTTCAGAGATGGTAGGAAAATGGAGTTGTTCTTATTTTTCAAGCTTTCGAGTGATAAGCAGAATGAATGGATGGGAGCTCCTTATATAGTGAGCTTGGGGACCCTTGGATCTACCGACTTCCAAATTGGTCAAGCCTATCTCATTCTGAATTGCCATTGTCTAAGCAAATATTCTCTCACCGGAAATGGAAAGGAAATATTCTAATTTTTCGTTCTATGAATAGTGCTATCATATAAAGGTTGAAGATGAGACTATGCGTGCACGTGTGAACTTTGCACATGGGAGCTGTCACGTGTCACACCGTGATTGGCTGACGTCATTGACGTGGTGTCACACCTCGACCCGGTTTCCCTAATCTGACCTGCAGACAACCGTTGTATCCTTCTGACTTTACAACGATGGTCGCCTCATCATTGTAAAACCGACACGGTGCAAGGCTCAAAACAAAATATCCCAAATTATTTTCCAATTTAGTAAATTAACTTTTGGAAAATCAAATTCGAAAACCATATGCCGGGACTATATACTAAATGTAAGACATACCTTAGGTTTAGGTTTGGCTTTCCCCATCAACACATGTTCTTCTTCACCATTTTTACCTAAAAGGGGTAATCCAAGGGGAATGAGTTCGACAACTCAGTGAGAGGGCTTTGTTGACATCGTGACTTCATGTTCATGATACAGCTCATACTCTAAATAGGGTTTCAAGATGGTTTAGGTAAAACAGGAGTCACCATGGGTAAGCTTGTAGAGATACTAAAGAATTAACTTGTATTTGACTAGTTTGAAATACATTTCTTTCATCAGAAGAAAGTTATCCTTTCACCTTACATTTTAAGTTTAGCACACAAAATCGTACATCATTTATCATCAAAGGGATCACACATTCGCAGAACGATCATCGACCATGCCACTTGTGGACCGAAGCACCTTTACCGTCCACCCTGATAGAGGTGTACTGCCTCTACCCGGAGTTTGAGTGGACATAAATAGTCTAACACATCAAACCCCGATTACTTCACCATGTTCGCTTAGTGGGACGAGACCTCATTTCCCCAATTACCTCAGTCTCCATGCGCAGGAAGCTACTCGGCTTCATGACCTACTAAATGATGAAACCACCCTCATGCGCCCTGGTCGTCCAATAGTCCTTGGGCTCCATCACTACCTCATGTCAGGTGTCCTGATAGCCCGAACATCACAGTGCTCGCACAATCAATAGTCTTTTTTGTATTATAGCCTTTATCTTTGGCCCTGTATTGCAACGGTATGTCAGCTATGCTTCAGTCCACGTGTACTGGCCCAACAAGCTCGACGACCTAGCTTTGGTAGAGTAGCGGTTCAGCCAAACAAGCTCAACAACTTAGCTTGGCTCGATGGGTAGCACACAAAGTTCCCAAAGTGCAATTTCCCAAAATTGAGGGCCAATTGGCCATGGAAAAGATGTTGGATGGCCAATTGGTCAATTTTTAGAATTTTTGGGGTCAAATTGCCATTTTTGTAAAGTGGTAATTTTTAAAAATTTAGGGATCAAATTGGAAATTTGGGAAAATTAAACATTTTTTGGGAATTTTGATAAATTGAGGACACAAAGTGAAATTTTGATAGTTTTGGGACTCAATTTGGGGAAAATTGGCATTAGGGACCTAAAGTTAAGGAAAAAGAACTTTAGGGACCTAAATGCAAATAATTAAAATTTGAGAATTTTGTTCATTCATGAGTAATGAAGGTTATTAGCCAAATGTTAATAAACAAGGATGTTCATGTCGTGCAGGAACACGAAAAACCAAGAATGCCAGCAAAGATTAGCTCGCGTGGAGGTAGAAAGCCGCTTTAGGGAAAGATACACTGCATTTATCGGGTGACTGGGATTTTTCATATCATACTTGGTTGGGATGATGAGTACCTCAAAAAGGAAAAATCACTAAGTGGAGATGTTGTAAGTAGATCACACCTAGTTGGTATGATGAACTTCTTGGAAGTAAGTGGAAAACCCGTTTACCAGTTGTATGCAGAGATGTCATCATACCTGGTTAGTGTGATAGACGAGTGAAAAGTTATTTTTGTCATAAGTGTTCTCCCCTGACTGTGTTCCACTACTAAAAAATTTTGGTCGTGTCACACCCCGACCCGGTTTGGTCGGATCCCTGTGATCAACCCGCCACTCTCCCAGTTTATTAAAGGGTTTCCCCTTATTATAAATAGTAAAGAGTAAGACGTCCTTTCAACCTGCACCATTTCCTAGAATAGCATAATAAAAAACTGCATGAAATTTTAAACTTTACATACCTGTCTTACAGGCATCTTAGTTAATAGTTTTTAAGGGTAGGCTTTTCGGGATTTCCTAAAAGAGATATAAGGGAGGGGGTGAGTACGACTTCTCAGTGAATGGGTTTTTAAAGGTCTACTTTTAACTTTTAAGAAAAACATTTATATGAAGTGTGCCAGACTCCTTTCTTTTCAAAACCATTTCATTTGAAATCTCGAGTTTTTCCATCATTTCTTATTTACCACAGTGTGTCATCACCCAACACACATCCTTCATCATGAAGGTTACACACATTCGCAAGTCAGTATCACTACTAAACCCGCTAGTGGCTTCGGAGTGACTTTTCTTGCCACCCAAATAGAAGCGTGACCACTTCTACCCTGGGAATGAGTGGATGTACGTGACATCCGACCCTCAATCTTGAAATTGCTTCTTTGTGTCCACATGAGGACAGAGATCTCATCCTGTCCCAACTCCGGTCTCATGTGCTTGGTGCTACTCCAAATTTCGCACAAACAGCTGGAACGACGAACTGCCTTTATAGCCAACATGTCGTCCAGTGCCCTTAGGATGCATCACTACCCCTCATAGGCATCTTAATGATCTCGTACTCACAATGCATGCACAAACAATGTTTTCTCATCATACCAACCGGGTGTGATCTACTTACAACTGGTAAGTAGTTTTTCCGCATGATTTTCACATCACTTCCTCTAAGTAGTGATGTTTAAAATACCACTTAATAGTGGGTTTTCATACCGAGGTACTTATCATTCCCAATCGGATATGATATAAAATTTCCACTCACAACGGGTAAGTGGTTTTTAATTTTAAGTTGTGCTCATCATCCCAACCGGGTATGATGTTAGAAAACCCACTCACAACCAGTAAGTGGTTTTTAAATTTTATATTGTGCTCATCATCCCAACTGGGTATGATGTCAGTAAACCCACTCACTCGTTAATGCAGTAAATTCTACTAGACCAGTTCTTTGTATTCACGCGAGCTCGTCCATACTGGCGTTCTCAGTGCTTCATGTTCCTACACCATATGAACATCCATGTTCACTATTACTCGACTTAACAACCTTCATTCATTTCCACTAAATGGGAAAACCCAAACTTTTTATTTATTTTCAATTAGGTCCCTAAAGTTATTTCTCTTTAACTTTAAGTCCCTATTGCCGGGTTTTTCCGAAAATTGAGTCCCAAAACTTTTAAAATTTATCTTGGGGCCTCAATTTATTCAATTTTACAAAAAGAGGTTTAACTTCCCAAATTTCCAATTTGGTCCCCCAACTTTTCCAAAATTACCATTTTGCCCTTCCTTTACAAAAATGGTAACCTTTGCCCCAAAAATTCCAAAATTCCTCAATTGGTCCTCCAACATTATTTTCATGCCCAATTGATCCTCAATTTCATAAAATTGCATTTTGGTCCTTTGAATTTCGAAAATTCCCAATTTTCCCCATTTTTTCCCCCAATTTCAACTCTTCAACACTGTCGAATTTGATTTCATCAAATTGACCGATCAAACACTTCTAATTGTTGAAATTGAAGTTGAAATTGAGTTCCTACATGTGCATACAATTCTAAGGAACTTTGAATAACAGATTTTAACGTCGGAACGAGCTCAAACAGAGCTTCGTCGGAAAATAGACTGTAAAGAGAGAAAGCTTTGATTTCTCACCGGTGAAGGCACAACGGTCCGAGCTTTCGATTTGGGTAGATAGCTCTCATCTTGAGGTTTATCATAGAATCAAGAATCACATCAATTGATGCCAAATTGGGTTATCATTTCATTATTGAAATTCTGCCAGTTCTCTCTCTAGCAATGGCCAGAAATTGCAGAGTGGAGCCAAATTGGTTTACCTTTCAGTCCTAATTCGGCTGTGGGAAGGCTGAGGAAGTGTTGGGAAGGCTTGGTTTGGCTTGAGGAGGGCTCGAAATGGCCAATTTCAACTCGGCTGAAACAGGGCAGCTTCGATCCGCCGGAGCTGCTTCACTGTTCCATTATGTCGGCGCTTCTCCAGTGATTCTCGGATTGACTGGAGTTTGCTATCAGATAGCTAACTTCTTCTTGATTCTAAAGAGCTCGACCTCTCCTTCCGATGTTAAATCAAAAGCTCTGGTTTAAGCGTCACCGGGAAATGGAGCATTAGAGAGAGAACGAGAAGTGTTTGAGTGTGAGGAGAATAAATGGGGATGAGCTCTTTATATAGGTGTAAAACCATATATTAAATGGGAGAGATTTATTACTAATATTAATATTTCCATAAATTATTGGTATTAATTACAATAATGAACCCTTTGGTTCACCCGGAAGTCATAAATTTATAAATTGCCCATTCACAATTATTGGGTTTATGAACTGGTTTAATTTTCTCACTTGATTTGATTGGTTCTCTTCCCGGTTTTCCTTAGCTTAAAAGGGCAGGGTTTACAGGTAGACCTTTTTGACGAGAGCTCGAATAGCTCAGATAGCCTAGAGGCCTCGGTTTTGGAACTTAGGGGCTAAAATGCCCGATTTTAAAAATCTCGTATAGTGGGCCCAAGGCCAGTTGGCACGAGTAGGAGCTCGTAAACAAACATGATGTTAATCCATGAAAATTTTAATGAAAGATTAGCCATGGTACCAAGACAGGACTGGCATACTCGATGGACTGGCAGCAATGCGACAAGACCACGTCGACCGACCGGTCTAGACAAACAGCTGCAGGTCAAGTTGAGGGTTGGGGCCATTGGACCAGTGGCACCCAAGATTAATGGCTTATATGGAAAACTTTGTTTGTGCATGCACTTTAGGTTCGGAAAAATTACGACGCCCAAGAGCCTCCTAAGGGCTACTAGATGACATGGTAGAGATAAGGGCAGTTTGTCGTGCCAACAGTTAAGGAAGCTCAACGTAGCTTCATGCGCATGAGACCGGGGTGGGGTCAGGATGAGGTATCTGTCCTCATACGGACACGGTGTTTCTTTTCGGGCTTGAGGGTCAGATGTCACGTACATCCACTCACTTCCAGGGTAGAAGTGGATGGGCTTCTATCTAGGTAGCCGGTAAAGTTGCTCCGACGCCACAAGTGGGTGCAGTGGACGAGCTGCCCTACAAATGTGTGATCCATTCATGATGAAGGGTGTGTGTTGGTTGTTAAACACATCGATTATGGAAAATGATAAATTGTGGCTTTGAAAACTAAGATTTTGAGGATTAAATAATCTTAAAGGAAATAAGGAGAATAGCACACTCCAATTAAAATTTTATTTTATCAAAAATTTATTTTTTAATACCCATTCACTGAGTTGTAGAAACTCACCCACATTTTTATCCATTTTCAAGAATAGAGAAATGACTAGGGATAATACCATGATTTACCCTCTATCGGGCATGCTTAATTTTCTCTTAAGCTTGCATAATTATTGATATATGTTATTACAAGGACCAAGGTTGAGATTTCGTCTGGCTCCTCTTGAATTAAAGAAGGGGGAAACTACTCTTGAACCAAGGGAGCGGCGGGTTGCTCACGGGGATCCGATCAAACTAGGTCGGGGTGTGACAAGGGTAGTGAAGAGGTTATTCATCAGCATGAGAAGAACCAGATCTATATCTTTTTAGGTGTGTCTTGCTTTCCCACCCTCATGAGAAGACCTTTTTTATGCAACTTGTTGCATAAGTGTGCACAACATTGGACTCTAATGTAAGGAAACAGACAACATCATTAACCAGCCCCCATGCAACGTCTTTTGGGATATGACTTCGAAACATAGTAAAGAATTTTAGTGCATCAACCTTGAGCATGGGAAACTCACTAACATTTCAATTATGGTGATTAGAGACTATGAAAATTGCAAAAAGGTTGTTGAAATCAATGAGATCAGTGGAGGTAGAGACTGAACCACCATTTGTTCTCTTGTGGCAAGTGATATAACCAAATATATTGCATAATACATGTCCTTCCAATTAGCAGCAGGATTGGCAGCAAATGAGCTTAATAGGTTTTGTATTTGAATAGACAAAATGATGGTAACATGTGTTATGCCCTGACCCGGTTTGGTCGGATCCCTGTGATCAACCCGCCACTCTCCTAGTTTATTAAAGGGTTTCCCCTTATTATAGACAGTAAAGAGTAAGGCATCCTTTAAACCTGCACCTTTTCCAGGAATAACATAAACAAAACTACATAAAAATTTAGATTTATCATACCTGTATCACAGGCGTCTTAGTTGATGGTCCTTAAGGGTAGGGTTTTCCAGTATTTCTTGAAAAGGGATATAGGGGAGGGGTGAGTACAACTACTCAGTGAATGGGTTTTTCAAAAGTTTTGACTTTTAAGAAAAACATTTATCATTGGATTGTGCCAGACTCCTTTCTTTCAAAAATCCCTTGATTAAAAAATTTCAGTTTTTCCACCATTTCATATTTAACCATGGTGTGTCATCACCCAACACACATCCTTCACAATGAAGGTTACACACATTCGTAGGTCAGCACAATCGCTGAACCTACTAGTGGCTTCGGAGCAACTTTACCGGCCACCCGGATAGAAGCATGACCACTTCTAACTTGGGAATGAGTGGATGTACATGACATCCAACCCTCAATCCCGAAATTGGTTCTTCATGTCCGTATGAGGACAGAGACAACATCTCGTCCCCACCCCGGTCTCATGCGCTTGGTGCTACTCCAAATTTTGCACAGACACCTAAAACGACTAACTACCCTTATACTCACCGGGTCATCCAGGGCCCTTAGGACGCAACACTACCCCTCATGGGCGTCTTGATGATCCCATACTCAAAGTGTAAACCCCGCACTTTTGAGTTAAGGAAAACTAGGAAAAGAACCGGTCAAACCAAGTAAGAAAACCGAGCTGATTTACAAATATGATCATATGGGAACAAGCAATTTGGAAATTTACAACTTTCGGGTTATAAGGACTCATTAAACCTTGGAAAAGAAACTTAAGACAAAATAAAAGCGAAAAACCAAATTGGTATAGGTGAACAAGACCCCATAAGAACTTTAAAGTTAAGCATGATTACTTGAGAGTAGTGTGAGGAGAGGTCGAGCTCTTTAAAACTAGGGAGAAGACAACTATCTGATAGCAAACCCCAGTCAATCCGAGAATCGCTGGAGAGGCACCGGCATGATGGAACAGTGAAGCAGCTCTGGCGAACCGAAGCTGCCCTATTTCGGCCAACTTGAAATCGGCCATTTTGAGCCCTCCTAAGGCCAAACCAAGCCCTTCCAAAACTTCATCAGCCCTCCCACAGCTGAATTAGGACTAAAAGTTAAGCCAATTTGGCTCCCCTCTACAATTTCCGACCGGTGATAGAGAGAGAACCAGCAGAATTTCAATAATGAAATTCTAACTCAATTCAGCATCAATTGATGCGATTCGTGATTCTAGGATGAACCTCAAGATAAGAGCTATCTGTCCAGATTGAAAGCTCGGACCGTCATGCCCTCACTAGTGACAAATCGAAGCTTTCTCACTCTATAGTCTATTTTCCGGTGAAGCTCCGGTTGAGCTCGTTCTGGTGTTAAAATCTATGATTTAAAGTTCCTTATAATCGTATGAACATGTAGGAACTCAATTTCAACTCCAATTTCAACAATTAGAGGTGTTTGATCAGTCAATTTGATAAAATCAAACTTGGCAGTGTCGAAGAGTTGAAATTGGGGATTTTCAAAATTAAAAGGACTAAAATGCAATTTTATGCAATTGAGAGTCAATTGGGCATGAAAATAATGTTAGAGGACCAATTGAGGAATTTTGGAATTTTTGGGGCAAAAATTACCATTTTTGTAAAGGAATGACAAAATGGTAATTTTGGAAAAGTTTGGGGGACCAAATTGGAAATTTGGGAAATAAAACCTCTTTTTGTGAAATTGAATAAATTGAGGTTCCAAGATAAATTTTAAAAGTTTTGAGACTCAATTTGAGGAAAAATCGGCATTTGGGGACTTAAAGTTAAAGAGAAATAACTTTAGGGACCTAATTGTAAATAACTTAAAAGTTTGGGTTTTCTCATTCATTGGAAATGAATGAAGGTTGTTAAGTCGAGTTATAGTGAACAAGGATGTTCATATCGTGTAGGAACACGAAGTACCGGGAATGCCAACATGGCTGAGCTCGCGTCAATACAAAGAACCGATATAGTGGAATTCACTACGTTAACAGATGAGTGGGTTTACTAACATCAAACCCGGTTGGAATGATAAGCACAACTTAAAATTTTAAAACCACTTACCGGTTGTGAGTGGAAATTTTATATCATACCCAGTTGGGAATGATAAGTACCTCAATATGAAAACCCACTATTTAGTGGTATTTTAAACATCACTACTTAGAGGAAGTGATGTGAAAATTTTGTGAAAAAACTACTTACCGGTTGTAAGTAGATCATACCTAGTTGGTATGATACGACTTCCTCGAAGGAAGTTGAAAACCCGTTCATCGGTTATGAACGGAGGTGTCCTTATATCGGGCGGTATAATGGATAGACGGGAGACCTTGTCTCATTGGTATAATGTCCTTGTCGAAAGTGCTCTCCCCTGATTGTGTGTCAATGCTTAAACAATTTGGGAGACCTTCTCGACAGGAGCTCAAATAGCTTTGATAGACTGGAGGCCTCGATTTTGGAACTTGGGGGCTAAATGCCCGATTTTGAAAATCTCGTACAGTGGGCCCAAGGCTAGTTGGCACGAGCAAGAGCTCGTAAACGAACATGATATATGTGCCATAAAGCTTAATAAGTGAATTGTTTGGTCGTGGTACCAAGATAGGACTGACATGCTCAATCAACTAGCGGTAGTGCCACATGATAGGTCGACGGACCTAATTTGTAAATAACTTAAAAGTTTGGGTTTTCTCATTCATTGGAAATGAATGAAGGTTGTTAAGTCGAGTTATAGTGAACAAGGATGTTCATATCGTGTAGGAACACGAAGTACCGGGAACGCCAGCATGGATGAGCTCGCGTCAATACAAATAACCGGTATAGTGGAATTCACTACGTTAACGAATGAGTGGGTTTACTAACATCATACCCGGTTGGAATGATAAACCCAACTTAAAATTTTAAAACCACTTACCGGTTGTGAGTGAAAATTTTATATCATACCCAGTTGGGAATGATAAGTACCTCAGTATGAAAACCCACTATTTAGTGGTATTTTAAACATCACTACTTAGAGGAAGTGATGTGAAAATTTTGTGAAAAAACTACTTACCGGTTGTAAGTAGATCATACCCAGTTGGTATGATACGGCTTCCTCGAAGGAAGTTGAAAACCCGTTCATCGGTTATGAACGGAGGTGTCCTTATATCGGGCGGTATAATGGATAGACGGGAGACCTTGTCTCATCAGTATCATGTCCTTGTCGGAAGTGCTCTCCTTTGACTGTGTGCCAATGCTTAAACAATTTGGGAGACCTTCTCGACAGGAGCTCAAATAGCTCTGATAGACCGGGGGCCTCGATTTTGGAACTTGGGGGCTAAATGCCCGATTTTGAAAATCTCGTACAGTGGGCCCAAGGCCAATTGGCACGAGCAAGAGCTCGTAAACGAACATGATATATGTGCCATAAAACTTAATAAGTGAATTGTTTGGCCATGGTACCAAGATAGGATTGACATGCTCAATCAACTAGCGGTAGTGCCACATGACAGGTCGACGGACCAATCAAGACAAACAACTACGGGTTGAGCTAAGAGTCAGGGCCGTTGGACCAATGGCACCACAAATTACATGGTAATATGAGAAAACATTGTTTGTGCATGCACTATGAGTATGAGATCATCAAGATGCCCATGAGGGGTAGTGATGCGTCCTAAGGGCACTGGACAACCTGGTGACAATAAGGGAAGTTTGTCATTCTAGGTGTCTGTGCGAAATCTGGAGTAGCACCAAGCGCATGAGATCGGGGTGGGGACAAGATGAGGTCTCTATCCTCATACGGATACGAAGAAGTGATTTCATGATTGTGGGTCGGATGTCACGTACATCCACTCATTCCCAGGGTAGAAGTAGTCGTACTTCTATCCGGGTGGCCGGAAAAGTCGCTTCGAAGCCACTAGGGGGTTTAGTAATGATACTGACTTACGAATATGTGTAACCTTCAGTATGAAGGATGTGTGTTGGGTGATAACACACCGGTAACTAAGAAATGGTGGAAAAACCTGAATTTTTAAATGAAGAGATTTTTCAAAAGAAAGGAGTTTGGCACACTCCATATAAAAGTTTTTCCCTAAAATCAAAAGATTTGAATCCCATTCACTGAGTAGTTGTACTCACCCCCTCCCTTATACTCCTTTTAGGAAGTCTCGGAAAGCAAAACCTTAAAAGACTTGCGAAATTAAATTCCTACAAGATAGGTATGATTAATTTAAATTACAATGTAGTTTTGATTTATAATATTCTTGGAAAAAGGTGCAAGTCTAAAGAACGCCTTACTCTTTACGATTTATAATATAAGGGGAAACCCTTTAGTAAATCGAGAGAGTGGCAGGTTGATCACGGGGATCCGACCAAACCGGGTCAGGGCGTGACACATAATGCATGCACACATAATATTTTCTTATTATGCCATGTAATATGTGGTGCCATTTGTCCCAACGGCCCCGACTCTCAACGCAACCCGCAATTGTTTGTCTTGACTGGTCCGTCGACCTGTCATGTCGCATTGCTGCTAGTTGAGTAAGCATGTTGGTCCTATCTTGGTACCATGGCCAAACAATTCATTTATTAAGTTTTATGGCACATATATCATGTTTGTTTACTAGCTTCTGCTCGTGCCAACTAGCCTTGGGCCCACTGTACGAGATTTTCAAAATCGGGCATTTAGCCCAAAGTTCCAAAAACCAAGGTCCCTGGCCTATCAGAGCTATTCGAGCTCTCATCGATAAGGTCTCCGAAATTATTTAAGCATTAGCACACAGTCAGGGGAGAGCACTTCTGACAAACCATATGTTTTCTCTATCCATTAGACTGCCCGGGTATAAGGACACCTCTGTTTATAACCGATGAACGGGTTTTCAACTTCCTTCGAGGAAGTCTTATCATACCAACCGGGTATAATCTACTTACAACCGGTAAGTAGTTTTTCCATATGATTTTTCACATCACTTCCTTTAAGTTGTGATGCTTAAAATACCGTTAAATAGTGGGTTTTCATACCAAGGTACTTATCATCCCCAACCGGGTATGATATAAAATTCCCACTCACCCTATAGTATAGTGAAATTCCACTTAGTCAGGTTCCGTCCTTAGCAAGCTAGACCTCGACTGGCATATCCAATGTCTCATTCTCCTACACAAAATGAACATAATTGTTCATTATTCTTTCACCTAATAGCCCTCATTTGTTCCAAATGAATGAGAAAACCCAACTTTACATATATTTGCAATTAGTTCCCTAAAGTTATTTTTCTTTAACTTTAAGTCCCTATTGCCGGGTTTTTCCTAACTTTGAGTCCCGAAACTTTTAAAATTTATCTTAGGACCTTATATTATTTAATTTCGCACAAAGGGGTTTAATTTTTCAAATTTCCAATTTGGTCCCCCAACTTTTCCAAAATTACTATTTTGCCCTTACTTTACAAAAATGGTAAGTTTTGCCCCAAAAATTCCAAAATTCTTCAATTGGTCCTCCAACATTATTTTCATGCCTAATTGACTCTCAATTTCATAAAATTGCATTTTGGTCCTTTGAATTTCAAAAATCCCCAATTTTCCCCAATTTTTCCCCCAATTTCAACTCTTCAACACTATTGAATTTGATTTCATCAAATTGACCGATCAAACACCTCTAATTGACTGAAATTGGAGTTGAAATTGAGTTTCTACATGTTAATACGATTCTAAGAAACTTTGAATTGCAAATTTTAACGCCGGAACGAGCTCAAACGCAGCTTTGCTAGAAAATAAACTGTAGAGAGAGAAAGTTTCGATTTCTCACCGATGAGGCACAGCGATCCGAGCTTTTGATCTGGGCAGATAGCTCTTATCTTGAGGTTCATCCTAAAATCAAGAATCGCATCAATTGATGTCGAATTGAGTTAGCATTTTATTATTGAAATTCTCTTGATTCTCCCTCTAGCACCAATCGAAAATTGCAGAGGGGAGCCGAATTGGCTTACCTTTCAGTCCTAATTTGGCCGTGGGAGGGTTGAGGAAGTGTTGGGAAGTCCTGGTTTGGCCTGAGGAGGGCTCGAAATGGCCAAGTTCAACTCGGCCGAAATAGGGCAGCTTCGGTTTGCCTGAGCTGCTTCATTGATACATCATGTCGGTGTTTCTCTATTGATTCTCAAATTGACTAGAGTTTGCTATCAGATAGTTTACTTCTCCCCAATTCTAAAGAGCTCAACCTCTCCTTCCGAGGTTAAGAAAAATGCTGATGTTGAAGCTCTAGTTTGAGCTTCACCGGAAATTGGAGCAATAGAGAGAGAGAGAGAGAAGTGTTCAGGTGTGAGGAGAATGAATGGGGATGACCTAGGTGTAAAACTGTGTATTAAATGGGAGAGATTTATTACTAGTATTAATATTGCCATAAATTATTGGTATTAATTCCAATAATTTAATTTAGATATTAAATTATTGGTATTAATTACAATAATTAAATATATATTAATTTATGGTTACAAAAAAATCATGCACAAACAAAGTTTTCCTCAAAAGCCATATAATCTATTGTGCCACTAGTCTAACAGCCTCGACCCTCAACTCAACCTGCAACTGTTTGTCTTTACTAGTCCGTCGACCTATCATGTCACACTGCTGCTAGTCTATCAAATATGTCGGTCCTGTCTCGGTACCATGGCCAAACAATTCATTTACTTAAGTTTTTATGACTTAGAATCATGTTTGTTTATGAGCTCCTACTCGTACCAACTAGCCTAAGGCCCACTATTCGAGATTTTCAAAATTGGGCATATTAGCCCCGAAGTTCCAAAACCAAGGCCTCTGACCTAATAGAGCTAATCGAGCTCCCGTTGAAGAAAGTCTCCCAAAATGTTTAAGTAGTGGCACACAGTCAGGGGAGAGCAGTTCCGACAAAATATACTTTTCAGCTGTCCATCATACCAACCAAGTATGAGAACATATCTGCTCATAACCATTGAATGGGTTTTCCACTTCCTTCGAGGAAGTTTCATCATACCAACCGGGTATGATCTACTTACAACGGGTAATTAGTTTTTCCACTTGATTTCCACATCACTCCTCTTAGATGTGATAATAAAATACCACTTAGCAGTGGTTTTTCATTTTTGAGGTACTTATCATCCCAACCGTGTATGATATAAAAATCCCACTCACCCGTTAATGTAATGAATTCTTCTCGATTGGTTCTTTGTATTCACGCTAGCTTGTCCTTGCTGGCATTCCTGGTACTTTGTGTTCCTACACGATATGAGCATCCTCATGATCTGAATCTTTGTGAGTTTTCTCTCATGAATCGGTTTGGTTTTCTCTCCCAAATCATCCTAAGATCCTTTTCCAAGTTTTTCTGAACCCTTTGGGTCACTCGAGAGTTGTAAATTTCCAAGTTGCCTGTTCCCTAATGATCGGATTTGTGAACCGGTTCAATTTTTCTCATTCTGGTTGACCAGTTCTTTCCCCGTTTTCCTTGTCTTAAAAGGACGGGGTTTACACCAGCAATAGTGGCAGCATCAAGGACAAATCTTCATTCCAAGTCTATGAAATAGACAAGGATCCCAATGCAACAACCAACCACTGTTGCATTGAGATTCTACTTAGCTATTCCTTTTATATTAGAAAATAGCATGCCTAAAACTTGGGTTGTGAATATTTTTTATTCTCCTAAATACCTTGCATGGATTAAAGGTAACCCATCTGATCCTTCGGTAACAAGGAAAGGCACATAATTAAGATCCTTTTGTAGTTCAAGATTAGAGAACTTATGACAAATCAACCGCTTTAATTGAGAAATGACATTTTTTTGGGTTTGTCATAGTAGAAGCAGCTCCACCAGTACTATTAAACCTTTGCTTCACATTGAAGCACATAATTGCAGTAGTTTCATGCTTTGATTCATTGTTAAAAACAATATATATTCCTCTCTACCTAGCAACTCCGACAATGCAGTTCTCACTGCAGTAGTTTCATGCTTTGATTCATCATTAAGCATGATATTTATTCCTCTCTGTCTGTCAACTACGAAAATGCAGTTCTCATTACCAAAATTAAAACCAACAACACTCATCTTGGCCAATTACAACAACTAGAAGGTGCGGCGATGCTAGAGAAGGAAAAGAAGTAGTAGAGCCCCATAGAGAAATCCAACTTATAGTGGAACTATTAGCAGCTATCTCCGAGTTATTTCTTGGATGCCTCTGGATAGGCTTATTTAGCTGGTTCTTTTGTAACTAGTACCTCAACTTCCTCTTCTTCTAAAAGATTTACAGATTCACAAGACACTATACCGTGGAGATATAAACTGACTTTAACTTTCACCTTAGCATGATCACCTTTGGTACATTGGAAAGGACCAATCATGGATGAGCTAATTTTTTATGCTCCACTGTCATCTATGTATTTGACATAAACCAGAAATGTTCCCGAACAATAAAAAGTCAAGGCTTTGACACTAGGTATAGGATTTCCCTTGGGAAAGAACACAGTACTTCTCTTTGTTATATTATGATTTTCTGTCGAAGCACCTTTCCATGTCGAGGCAATTGAAAATGGGAAATTCTCATTAACCTAAAACTCTCGAACTTTGAACGTCGGACTTAGCATAACACATTATAGGGCACACTATCATGCCCTGACCCGATTTGGCCGGAGTTCTATGAACAACCTGCCACTCTCTCTGATCTCGAAGAATGGCTCCTCTGAAAGATCAAGAGAGTCAGGAGTAGTACCTATCATGTTTCCCTGGACAACATTAAACAAAACTAAAATCTTAAATACGTTTGCCTGGTTTGGGACCTAGGGAGGAAAAGTTAGTTCAGTTGCATTCCTTCCTGAAAATGTTTAGAGGGAGGGGGTGGGTTTGACAACTAAGTGAGTGGGGAAAATTTTTTATGAGGATTTAATTTAACAACTTCAATGATTTGATAATTTAGTAGTTTCTTCTTGGGTTCGCAAATCAACAACCGCACTCCTATCATAGGAGGGATCACACATTCATGGAACGGTACTCGTCCGTGCCACTTGTGGACCGGAGTGCCTTTACCGTAGACCCTTATAGAGTGATACTACATCTACCTAGAGTTTGAGTGGAATTCAATAGAATGACACATCAAACCCCAATTACTTCATCATGTCCGCTCAGTGGGACGAGACCTTATTTGCCCTACGGCCTCGATCTCCGTGTCTAGGAAGCTGCTCGGCTTCACGACCTACTAAACGATGAAACCACCCTTATTCTCCCTCGATCATCCAACAATCCTTGGGCTCCATCACTACCTCATGCCAGGTGCCCTGATGGCCCGAACATCACAGTGCATGCACAATCAACAATCTTTTTGAATTATAGCCATTATCTTTGGCCCTCTAGCACAACGGTCTATCGGCTTGGCTTAAGCCCACCTGTACTAGCCCAACATGTTCAATGACCTAACTTCAACAAAGTAGTGATTCGGCCCAACAAGCTCGACAACTCAGCTTGGCTCGATGGGTATCACGCAAATTCCCCATCATTCATGTCTTTTAGCATCATATATCACATGTCCGTTCTGGATGGGTCCATACTTGTATCCATCGGCCTTGGGTCCACTAGCATCTCGAGCCTAAGCCCGGAATTAGTTTCCAGATGTTTTAAGCAAAGTCACCCAGTCAGGGGATGCTAATACTGATAAAATAGTTTTCAAAGTTGAACCGTCATTCCCTCTGGAATAGACGTCATAGCGGTTCCCACTCAACCGGTAACTTGGTAGGGTCGTCCCAGCAAAGTCTAACCTCGTAATCTCTTTTCGGAGGCCAATGCTCAGGTAGTCTATTCCTACATGGCACGAATGTCCTCATTAGGGTATTAAACCAAGGGATTGCATTTATTTGAACATTTGCGTATAAGCCCTCGTATTTTCCCTTAATTGCACTTTGATCCCTAGGTTTGTGTATTTATCTGTAAGTCCCTAATTTCGCCTTTTTCTTCAATTCTGCCCCCAGATTTTCCAATTATCTTTTGTGGTCCTTAGTTTCATCAAAATCTCCCCTGGGCCCCTCAATTTTTTCAAATTGCCAATTAGCCCCAAATTTTCCCAAAATTGTAATTTGACCCCAAATACTCAAATTTTATAAATTGGTCCTCCATTTGATCAATTGACTCTCAATTGGGAGGGAATTTCATGAAAAGGCTCACAATTTTGTTAACTTGCCATTCAGTCATCAATTTTCGAAAAATCCCCAATTTGCCCAAACTTTTCAAAAATTGCATTTTTGTCCCGAATCACAATTTCGTTCAATTGACCCTCGAAACTTGGCTAATTGCCCCCCTTCTCAATCTGAATCATCTTCTCTATGTTTTTCTCATCATTTCAAGCTTTGAATCACTCAATTTGGCTCAAAAATGAGCTCAAATGGAGCTTCACTGGAAAATACAGTCAAGAGAGAGAAAGTTTTGATATCTTATCGGTGAAGGTCCAGTGATCAGAGCTTTGGCTACCATCGTGTTGCTCTTATCGCGGGGATCCTCCCAAGATCAAACCATGCTTCAAATGATGACCTGAGTAGTGCAAATTTTAGTGTTAAAGTTTTTGTAGAATTTGGTCGTGCACAGAGTTTTCCAACGAAGGGCGATGGAGGGAGCTTACCTTCTTAGCTCAAGGAAAGGTTGGGATACCTCCATGTGGGGCTTAGGGGGTCTGGCTTGGCCGCAATTGGCCGGGAGAGGGCTTGGATTAGGTGGCAACAGGCTAGCTATTTTTCGGCCGAGGAGTGGCAGCACTATTTGAGCTTCCTCGTTCCTCCTCGGTAGCTCTTGATGGAAGGTATGGTCAAGTAGAGGACTTCCTTCTGATTCCAAAGACACCCAATGTGGCTTTAGAGATTGAGAAAAATCTCATTGTCGAAGCTCCAGTTTGCAGCTCATTGGAAAATGTACCCTTCTTCTTTTTCACTCGATTGTGGTATGCTGGGAATGAATGAGGGGGTGTTCTTTATATAAGAAGTTCAGCAACTGTTCAGGCTACCCACCAGCATAAGACTCGACCTCCAACTCGGCCCCCAGCGACCTGACCGGAGACCTTTTCGAGTCGTTGGAGACTCCAACTTTTCTGGTGATTCTCTCTCTCTCCTCCCTCTTCTCTGTCAGCATCTAAAGGTCAAAAATTCAAAATTCGGCTAGTTCGGACCCGTTTTGACCGTTTTTCTAAAATATAAAATTTTCTAAATTCATCTAAATTTATTTTCTATCTAATGGTGGTCTCAATTTCCTAAATTGAAATTTTTAATCCACCTAGAAAAATGAATTTGTGAAGCGGTTCACTATGGCTAATGCATGTTCGGTCTGGTTCGGGTTTGGTTCACCCTGAACCGATTTAGTTTATCATGTGTAAACCTATATCGGTCCTTTTCCTGGTTTTCTTTGATCCCAAAGGATGGGTTTTACAACTCTCTCCTCCTTTTAGGTGTTTTGTCCTCAAAATTGTTGCATATCAAACAATCATAGGTACCTACTCCTTATGGTTGACTCGACCTTCCACGTTTCCTCCTCCACTTTACCATTTTCCCAGAGTATCTTCACCATGGGAATACTCTTATTTCAGAGGTTCTTCTCACTTCGGTCGAGTATCCAGATGGGTTCTACTTCATAGGTCAAGTCTTCCTCAATTTCCGGTGGTGGCTCACCTAGCACGTGGTTGGGATCGGGCTCATACTTTTGTAGTAGGGACATGTGGAAGATGTCATGGATTCTCTATAGGTCTGGAGGCAATTCTAATTGGTATGCTAAAGGTCTAACCCTTTGATTTATGATTATGCACCAATGTATCTTGGTATCAACTTCCCTCTTTGTTGAAACCTGAGTATCCCCTTCCAAGGTGACACTTTTAGGAATACTCTGTCCCTGACCTCAAATTCCATGTCCTTCCTGCGGTGGTCGGCATAACTTTTCTACCTATCTTGGGCTGTCTTAAGTCAGCTCCTTATGATCTGAATTTTCTCTAGTGCGTCCTCTATCAACTTGACCTTCTCGAGTTTTCTTTCTCCTACCTCCTCCCAAAACAAAGAGCGTTCGACAAGGTCGCCCGTAGAACACCTCATATGGTGTCATCTAGATGCTGGCCTGATAGTTATTATTATATGTGAATTTCATGAGGCAAAGGTAATCCTCCCAATTCCTTTTCATCGTCAGAACGCATGCCCATAGCATGTCTTCCAAAGTTTGGATGGTCCATTACGACTGTCTGTCTATCTGAGGGTGAAAAGCTATGCTCATGTGGAGTCTAGTTCCCAAGGCCGCTTATAGGCTGGGCCAAAACTGAGAGGTGAACCTCGGGTCCTGATCCGATAATTTGCTTATAGGGACCCCATGGAGTCATACAATCTCCTCCATGTATAGAGCGACAAGCTTTTCTATCAGGTCTGTTACCTGGATGGGCAAGAAATATGAGAACTTGGTCTAATGATCCATGATAACCCATATTGTCACGCCCTGACCCGGTTTGGTCAGATCCCCATGAGCAACCCACCACTCTCCCAATTTATTCAAGGTTTCCCCTTTCATTAACCTGGAAAGAGTAAGGCATCCATTAAACATGCACCTTTCTTGAAATAACATAAATCAAAATTGCATAAAATTTATACTTATCATACATGTCTCACATGTGTAGTTTAACTCGTAGTCTTTGGGTAGGTTTTCCTCGAGTTACCTGAAAGAGATATAAGGGAGGGGGTGAGTTCAACGACTCAGTGAATGGGTGTTTAAAGTATGACTTTTAGAAAATAGTTCGACTTGGAGTGTGTTAGACTCCTTATTTTCCTTTAAAACATTTCATCCTCAAATCTCGATTTTCATCGCCATTTCTCATCACAATGGTGTGTTTATCACTCAATACATGCCCTTTGTCATGAAGGCAACACACATTCGCAGGTCAGCACATCCACTACACCCACTTGTGGCATTGTAGGGACTTTACCGGCCACCTAGATAGAAGCACGTCCACTTCTACCCTAAGAATGAGTGGATGTACGTGACATCCAGCACTCAGTCCTATAAACAAAATTCCATGTCCGTATGAGGACAGAGACCTCATCCCAACCCCACCTCAGTCTCATGCGCATGAAGCTACGTCAAGCTTCTAAGACTGTTGGCACAACAAACTGCCATTACCTCCACCATGTCGTCTAGTAGCCCTAAGACGCATCACTACCCTTTTTGGGATTCTTGAAGGTCCTGTAATCTTAGTGCATGCACAAAACAACAATTTTTCACATAAGTCATTTAATCTGTGGTACCATTGGTCCAACAGCCCTGACCCTCAACTCGACCTGCAGCTGTTTGTCTCAACTAGTCAGTCAACCTGTCATGTCGCACTCCTGCCAATTCATCGAGTATGTCGGTCATGTCTTGGTACCATGGCAAAACAAATCATTCATTTAAAGTTTTCATGGCTTAACACATGTTTATTTATGAGCTCCTGCTCATGCCCACCGGCCTTGGGCCCACTGTACGAGATTTTCAAAATCGGGCATATTAGCACCTAAGTTCCAAAACCGAGGCCTCCGACCTTTTTGAGCTATTCAAGCTCCCATCAAAAAGGTCTCCCAAAAAGTTTAAGCAGTGGCACACAGTCAAGTGAGAGCACTTCTGACAAAAATAAACTTTTAGCCATCTATAACACCAAACGGGTATGAGAACATCTCCGCTTATAACATATAAGCAAATTTTCTACTTCCTTCTAGGAATTTAATCATACCAACTGAGTAGGGTCTACTTACAATCGGTAAGTAGTTTTTCTGCATAATTTCCACATCACTCCTCATAGGTGTGACGGATAAAATAACCACTTAGTAGTGGGTTTTCATTTCAAAGGTGCTTATCATCCCAACCGGGTATGATATAAAAATCTCACTGTTCATTATCCCTTGGCCTAATAGCCTTCAATCATCGTGCATGGATGAAATACTCAAACTTTTCAATTTATTGCAATTAGGTCCCTAAAGTTCTTTTTCTTTAACTTTAGGTCCCTAATGCCGATCTTCCCTCAAATTGAGTCCAAAAACTTCTAAAATTCACATTGGGACCTCAATTTATTCAAAATCACATAAAGGGGTTCAAGTTTCCCAAATTTCCAATTTGGTCCTCAACTTTTCCAAAGTTACCATTTTACCCCTACTTAATAAAAATGGTAAGTTTTGCCACCAAAATTCCAAAATTTACCCAATTTGTCCTCCAATATCTTTATCATACCCAATTGGCCTCAATTTTATGAAATTTCACTTTAGTTTCTCGAATTTCCAAAATCCCCAATTTCAACCTTTCAACTCAACCGAATTTATTTCATCAAATTGACCAATTAAATGAGTTTAATTGTTGAAATTGAAGTTAGATTGGAGTTCCTACATCTTCATAAGATTCAATTGTACTTAGAATCATATGATTTGACGCCGGAATGAGCTCAAATGGAGCTTCGCCGAAAAAATGCACTTAGAGAGAGAAAGCTTCGAAAGTTTACCATCTGGGGTGCGGCAGTCCAAGCTTTCGATCTGGGCAGATAGCTCTTGTCCTAAGGTTCCTCCTAGGATCAAGAATCGCATCAATCAATGCCGAATTGAGGAAGAATTTGGTCAATGAAGTTATGTCAGTTCTCTCTGTAGCACTGATAGAAAATTATAGAGGGGAGCCAAATTGGCTTACCTTTTCGCTCAAATTCAACTATAGGAGGGTTGTGGAAGTGTTAGGAGGGTTTGGTTTGGCCTGAGAAGGGATCAAATTGGCTGATTTCATCTCGGTCGAAACAAGGCAGCTTCGGTTCACTGAAGATGCTTCACTATTCTATCGCACCGTTGTTTCTCTACCAACCCTCGGAGCAAATGGAGACAAGAGGTGTGTAGTTGACTTGTCTGCGAATCCAAAGAACCTGACCACGCCTTCTTTGGCTAAAAAAAATGCCCTAGTCGGAGCACTTGTTCGAGCTTCACAGGAAAATAGAGCAGTAGGGAGAGAGTGGAGTTTTCAGGTGTGAGGAGGATGAATGAGGAGGGGCTCCTTATATAGAAAGCTCAAGGACTTCTTGGTTGTCCAATTGGCACATTAATGGCGGTCATTCATTGCATGAAACTCCTAGAACGGAGACATTTTAGCTTCACTGGTGCTGCTCGATTTTTCGGCGAGTGAACAGTGTTGTCATCTGAAGGAAAAAGACGACACTGTTTCGAACAAGACTGGATCGGTCCGAACCAGGTTCAAAGCTTAAACCGATCAGTTCATGCTCGATTCGACCGAGTTTTTCAAAATTAAAATTTTCTAAATTCATTCTCTATCCAATGGTGGCCACAATTCTTCTATTTGAATTTTCTAAGCTACCTAGAAAAATGAATTTAGAAATTGGTTCAATCTGGTTCAGGTCTGGTTCACATAAACCGATTTGGTTTTCACCTCCAATTCATCTTAAAGTCCTTTCTCATGACTTTTGTGAATCTTTAAGTCATTCAAAATCCATAGATTTCCCAGTTTACCCTTTCTCTATTGGTTGGGGTTCATGAACCGATTACGTTTTCTCACCCAAGTTGACCGGTTCTTTCCCCGGTTTTCTCATCTGAAAGGACGGGGTTTACAACTCTCCCCTCCTTTTAGGAGTTTTGTCCCCAAAATTAGATTAGTATTTTTTTCACACTGGCATAAACTTCCCTTAATGTGAAATTGGACAGGTTAATACTTTGGTCGTTCTTTCACATAGCCCACTTTAAATCACGCAGTTATGGAATTTATTTTCAATTACATTTTTTACTCCTCCCATGGAGTTTTATCATAACTAGTATGTCTTACTCGCGAGTCCAAAGGTCTATCCCTATGTTCACGTCTCCCATTACTTAGGGTAAGATTCTTCCCCTTTGAGGATCTTACTCATGATTTTAAGATTGGGAGTCCCATGATGCCCAATTCTTCCTTTGTCTAGTTATTCTCTTCATCATTGAAGCCCTTATCTCGGTGTTCTTTTGAGCATTACGTACTTTTTTTTTACAAGTTTCGGTGTTATTATCCTTTCATCCTAATTTGACCCTTACTTCATCCGTCAATCATTACAGATTCGGTCAAAATTATGTTTGACCTTGTCATGCTTACTAACTGACTCTTTCTTACTCGAGTCACATTTTACTCGGGACTATTGGTGCTTACATGTCCCTTACGACATGACATATTCCAGAACCTATCTTTGTCCATTAAACTTCTACAATGCCTTATTTAGGGTTGTTGCCAACTTTCCAACATTTCAGGGATTGTATAATTTCATCCCTCTTTTCATTGGGTAGTATTCCTCGACTACCCTTACCGTTATCCAATCATCCTTCGTGCCTTGACAACCTGTCGTACATAACTGTGTCGGTTTTCCTTACCCACTCCGACATGCTGGGATTCTTCCCTTCTTATGTCTTTCTTCATTTCTGGTGACATCCTTTACTCAAGGTTTTTTCCTTTCCCCTAATCACACTCTTACTTGCTTATGACCATTTCACGATTACATTGTTTTGGGGGAGTTCTCCTTTAAGGATTTTCATTCTCTACTATGTCCTTCAAAGTAGAGATTTCCATTTTCATGCTAGATGTTTGAATTTCTTACTACTCCTTGAAGGTTTCCTTCCTTCGCATTATTACACCCTTTGAATTAGGTCTTTTGTCCACCTTTAATCATTTGCTGATCAAAATTTCCTAGTTCACCTTTTACTTTCCTACTAATGGTATCTCCGATCGTCAGGTCTTATTTCGTGTACTCAACACTATGCCCACTCTATTACCCTTCTTTAGAGTGTAGGCTCCACTACTGCCTGGTTCTTCATAAGGTTCGTTAATTCTCCTTGACCATCCGGTTGCTACTAGTAACTCCTTTTCTAGGTTTGTCGGAAATCCCTAATTGGCTTCTTTGCTCATCCAAATCAGGTAATACTTTGGCCATCCTGACATACCCTTAACTGCTTATGGTTCTTTATGAGGTTCTTTATGTCGGTTTAAGCCTCTTAATATCCATCTGGTGGTTCCTTATGTAAACCCCATCCTTTTGAGTTAAGGAAAACCGGGAAAAGGACTAGTCAAACTGCGTGAGAAACATCGAATCGGTTCACAAACCCGATCATCAGAGAACGAGCAATTTGGCAAATTTACAATTTCTGAGTGACCCAAAGGATTCATAAAATCATGGAAAAGAACCTTAGGACAAATTGGAAGAGAAAAATCAAACTTGTTTAGATGAACTGGATCAACTGGATTGAACCGGTTTATGAACTGAGTCGATTCATGAAATGGAACCAATAGAAAAAGGGCAAACCTAGAAATTTATGGATCCCATGTGACCAAATGAGTCACAAAAGTCATCAAAAAAGGAGTTTAGGATGAATTGGAGATGAAAATCAAACCAGTTTAGGTGAACCGGATCCGAATCGAATTGAACCAGTTTGGACCGGTTTGAACTACTATTGAACTGGATGCTAAATTAATTTTTCTAGGTGGCTTAGAAAATCCAAATTTGAGATTTGAGGCCACCATTGGATAGAGAATCAATTTAGATGAATTTAGAAATTTTTAATTTTGAAAAACTCGGTCGAATTGGACCTAAATTTCTAATTTTGAAAAACTAAATTCTCATTCAATTTGGTATCAATTGCTGCAATTCTTGATCCTAGGAGCAACCTCAGGATGAGAGTCATCTGCCTAGATCAAAAGCTCGGACTGTCGCGCCCCCGACTGTAAGCTTTTGAAGCTTTCCCTTTCGAAGTGTAGTTTTTCTACGAAGCTCCGTTTGAGCTCATTTTGGCACCAAATCGTGCGATTCAAAGTAAAATTGAATTGAATGAAGGTTTAGGAACTCCAATCTAACTTCAATTTCAATAATTAAACTCATTTGATCGGTCAATTTGATAAAATCAAATTCAGTCGAGTTAGAAGGTTGAAATTGGGGGAAATTTAGGAATTTCAAAAATTTGACAGACTAAAGTGCAATTTCATAAAATTGAGGACCAATTGGGCATGATAAAGATGTTGGAGGACCAATTGGGCAATTTTGGAATTTTTGGGGCAAAACATACCATTTTTGTAATGTAGGGGGAAAATGGTAAGCCCTTTTTGTGAAATTGAACAAATTGAGATCCCAAGGTGAATTTTAAAAGTTTCGGGACACAATTTGAGGAAAAACTGACATTAGGGACTTACAGTTAAAGAAAAATAACTTTAGAAACCTAATTGAAAATAAATGAAAAGTATAGCTTCTCATTCATTTGGAATGAGTGAAGGCAATTAGGCCAAGGGATAATGAATAAGGATGTTCATATCGTGTAGGAACACAAAGTACCGGGAACGCCAGCAAGGAAAAGCTCGTATGAATACAAAGAAACAGTTGAGAGAAATTCACTACATTAACAGGTGAGTGGGAATTTAATATCTTTCCCGGTTGGGTTGATAATCACCTCGAAAATGAAAACCCATTACTAAGTGGTATTTTAAACATTTTGGGAGACCTTGATGGCAGCTCGAATTGCTTTGTTAGGTTGTAGGCCTCGGGTTTGGAACTTTGGGGCTAATGATGTGAATCCGGCTAAAGAGACTACGAATTCACAAGTCCAATCAACCGAACCTGCAATGGAACTGAACAGTTTGTCACCAAATAAGATGAATAATCATTTGAGACTGCAAGAGGGCCCAATCACAAGGTCAATGGCTAAAAGATTCAAACAAGCTTTATATGGGTTGATTAAAGTGATTGTTGAATATTCAAATATAAGCCCAAATGAAGAGCCCAAGATAAGCCCAAGAGAAGGTTAGATTATAACCATAATATATTTTTTTTCCTCATTTTGTGGGCTATTCGGTTGTTTTCTGAGCCTATAAAAGGCATACTCCACAGAATTGCAAAGACACTTTGGAATTTCAATTTTGTGAGTTTTGTCTTCTTTCTATCTTGAAAGGGCTTTTTGAACTTATCAGGCTTTTACCTGTGGCGTTCAAGCAATCAAGACTTATCACTCGGGGTTTTCTAAGAGTTTTTCTTAGAGGATTTGGGTGTGGCATCTACATATCACATACCTTGTTTCTGTGAGAAATAAGGTATATTCCATCTTTTCGCACTTGCATCATGAAAGTCTTGGGGTCTTTGCCATATTTGGTGCAGGGTGTCATCGGCATATTGGTGGGGTTCGCACCAGTTGGTATCAGAGCATACGGTTGCGCGGCAAGTTCTATCCCGTCTTTTTATCTTGTTCCTTTTTTTATCTTCTCTACCTATTTTTATTCTCTATAAAAGAAAAAAAATTCTCATCTTCTTCTATCTATCTTCTCTTCAGTTGGATAAAAAAAAGCCAAAAAAATCCGTGTCAAAAAAAAGAGGAAAAAAAGCAAAAAAAAAATATTCGTGCTAAAAAAAAGAGCAAAAAAAATTCATATAAAAAAGGCAAAAAAAAAGAGGCACACAATTTTAGCTTGAATTTCATTCTGCTCTTTCTAGTCTACTTCATTTTAACTTAATTTCTTTCTCTATCTCAATTTTATTGTTCTCTGAGTCCATTCGTACACCACACTTAAATTCTTCTGAAATTGGTTTTTGAAAACCTTATTGATTTGTTTTAATTGTTCCTCAAGTTGAACTGCTTCGTAAAAAATGATTTGTTTTTTAAAGTTCAATTCAGATTGAAAGAAGACATACAAGAGGAAAAAGGCAAGAGTGTTTGAATCTATAAGAAAAAGTCAATTGAGTGTGAAAATACAAGTGATTGAGAGAAATACGTAAGGGAGTGTTGGCAAGGTTCTTCTGTTATTTTTATCATTTGTAGGAACTCATGGCACAACGACGAGGAGATATGCCAACTGAAGAAGATTCCCAACAACCGATTCCAAATTTACAAATGCAAGCCATAATAAGCGAAATGAGACGAATGCTGAAGTCCGAGTTGGAACCGCTTCATGAGTGAATTGATCAATTGGAAGAAGGAGTGAGGGGTTCGCGTCAACATACCCCTACTGAACAGCGACCTCGAAGCTTTCAATCAAGACGTTTTGATCCACAAGAACTCGAGGAGTTCGATCGATATGCTCATAGAGAACGACCTCGAGTTGATGACAACCTGGATAATATCAAGTTGAAGATACCCTCTTTTCAAGGAAAAACTAATCTAGAAGCGTATCTTGAATGGGAAAAGAGGATGGAGGTGGTTTTTTACTGTCATAATTACTCGGAGATGAAAAAGGTATGACTTGTTGATGTCCAATTTACTGATTATGCTATAATATGGTGGGATCAATTGGTGAAGGAAAGGAAACGAAATCACGAACGCCCTGTGGAGTCTTGGGATAAATGAAAGCAATCATGCGACGACAATTTGTTCCCAGCCACTATCACCGAGAGTTGTTCAATAAACTCCAAAGACTTACCCAAGGATCAAGAAGCATCGACGAATACTTCAAGGACATGGAGATTGCAATGATTCGAGCAAATGTGGAGGAAGACAGAGAGGCAATAATGGCGAGATTTTTGCATGGTCTAAACCATGAGATAGCTGACGTGGTGGAAATGCAATATCATGTTGAGCTACAAGATATGGTACATCAAGCTATCAAAGTCGAACAACAATTGAAGAGAAAGAGTTTACACAAAAGGGGATTAAACAATGGTTCCTCGAACTCATGGAAACCATCCTCAAGGTGATTTGAGAGTCAGTCAACTCAACCTCAGCATGCTTCACTAAAAGAGACAACCAAGCAGGCTGTGGCCCAAAATCAAGGTAACACCTATATCACAACTCCCAAAACTCATGATATTAAGTGTTTCCGATGCCAAGGCAGGGGTCACATTGCAAGTCAATGCCTAAATAAGCGGGCAATGGTGATCAGTGCTAATGGTGAAATTGAGACCGATGATGAAAAAGAAGATATCGATCTGGGGATGCCACCACTTGAAGATGCTGATGAATATGCAAAAGAAGGGGAATTGTTGGTTGCACGACGAACTCTCAGTGTTCAAGCCCAAGAAGAAGAAAACAATCAGCATGAGAACTTATTTCATACTCGTTGTTGTGTGAAAAATAAGGTTTGTTGTGTTATTATAGATGGGAGAAGCTGCACTAATGTAGCTAGCACTGAGCTGGTAGAGAAATTGGCATTACCAACCTTAAAGCATCTGAAGCCTTATCGACTACAATGGATGAACGACCAAGGTGAACTCAAGGTAACCAAACAAGTGTTGGTTGCATTTTCTATTGGAAAATATCAAGATGAGATACTATGTGATGTGGTACCAATGCACGCATGCCATATACTTTTGGGACGACCTTGGTAGTTTGATTGTCAAGTTATGCATGATGGATTCACTAATAGGTACTCTTTTGTGATGAATGAGAGACCAATATCTCTTGTACCATTGACTCCAAGGAACGTTTTTGAGGATCAACTGAAAAAGAAAAAAGTAAATGAATAGAAAATAGAAGAAAAAAAAGAAAGGAGAAATATCATAGTTGAAAAAAAAGAGAGAAAAGCCAGAAGTGGAAAAAAAACAGAGAGTAAAAGCAATTTCATTGCAAGAAAAAGTGAGATCAAGCGAGTTTTACTTTCACATCAGGCTCTTATTGTACTTATGTACAAGGACGCCTTTTTGAGTACTAACGATCTTGTCGGATATTTGCTGAGCAATATTATTACTGTTTTGCAGGAATTTATCGATAACTTTCCTGATGAGATACCACCAGGTTTGTCACCAATTCGAGGAATTGAACATCAAATTGATTTCATCCCTGGAGCGACGATTCCCAACCGACCAGCATATAGAAGTTACCCTGAGGAAACAAAGGAACTTCAACGCCAAGTCCTAGAGTTGATGGGAAAGGGGTATGTTCGAGAGAGTGAGTCCATGTGTTGTGCCAATGCTACTTGTACCAAAGAAGGATGGAACTTGGCGAATGTGTGTGGATTGTCGAGCCATCAACAACATCACGGTAAAGTATCGCCACCCTATTCCTCGTTTGGATGACATGTTAGATGAGTTGCATGGATCTTGTTTATTTTTGAAAATAGACCTTAAGAGTGGATATCATCAAATTCGAATGAAAGAAGGGGATGAATGGAAAATTGCATTTAAAACTAAACAAGGATTATATGAATGGTTAGTTATGCCCTTCGGATTGCCTAATGCACCAAGCACTTTCATGAGATTAATGAATCATGTATTACGTGCTTTTATTGGGAGATTTGTAGTGGTATATTTTGATGATATTCTAATCTACAGCAAAACCATAGATGTACATGTAGCACATTTAAGAGCTGTGTTAGAAGCATTAAGGCAACATAAGTTGTTTGCCAACTTGAATAAATGTGTCTTTTGTTCGGATAAACTTGTGTTTCTTGGATATATTATAAGTTCAAAAGGGATTCGAGCTGACGAGGAAAAGATTAAGGCAATTCACAACTGGCCGACACCTAATTCGGTAAGTCAGGTAAGAAGTTTTCATGGTTTAGCTAGTTTTTATAGACATTTTATTCCCAATTTTAGTGGTTATGTTGCACCTCTTACTGCTGTTATAAAGAAAAATTTACCTTTTAAATGGGGTAATGAGCAACAAAATGCATCTCAATTGATAAAGGAAAAACTAACTACAGTCCCATTGCTCTCATTGCCTGATTTTTCGAAAATATTTGAAATTGAGTGTGATGCATCAGGAGTAGGTATTGGAGGTGTATTAATGCAAGAAGGAAGACCAATTGCATATTTTAGTGAAAAGTCAGGTGGAGCAATGCTTAACTAGCATACCTATGATAAGGAGATGTGTGCCCTAGTTTGAACTCTTCAAACATGGCAACACTATCTATGGCCGAAAGAGTTTGTGATTCACACAGATCATAAATCTCTTAAGCATCTCAAAGGACAACACAAGTTGAACAAACGCCATGCAAGGTGGGTGGAGTTTATTGAAATATTCCCATATGTGATAAAGTACAAACAATGTAAGGAAAATATAGTTGCAGATGCTCTATCGCGAAGGTACACTATGCTTTCAATGATTGATTCTAAATTACTTGGTTTTGATTATATCAAGGATTTGTATGAAAACAATCCTGATTTATGTGAAGTATTTAAAGGTTGTCGAATTGGTAAGTTTGGGAAATTTTATTTACAAAATGGATTTCTTTTTCGAGAAAATAAATTATGCATCCCTCAGTCTTCTTTGCGTGAGTTACTTATTAGGGAAGCACATGCTGGAGGACTTATGGGACAATTTGGGGTAGCTAAGACTATGGCGATAATGCATGAGCATTTTTTTGGCCCCACATGAAAAGGGATGTTGAGAAAATTTGTTCTTGATGCATTACATGTAAGGAGTCTAAGTCTAGGCAACAACCTCATGGCCTGTATACTCCTCTTCCGATTCCTAATGCACCTTGGATTGATATTTCCATGGATTTTGTTTTAGGATTACCAAGAACTAAGAGGGGGAGGGATTCTGTGTTTGTGGTAGTTGATAGGTTTTCGAAAATGGCACATTTCATTCCATGTCATAAAACTGATGATGCATCGAATGTTGTTGATTTGTTCTTTAGAGAAGTTGTCAGATTGCAAGGTATGCCTAGAATTATTGTTTCTGATCATGATTCTAAATTCTTGAGTTATTTTTGGAAAACCCTATGGGGTAAATTGGGAACCAAACTACTGTTTTCAACAACATGTCACCCACAAACTGTTGGTCAAATAGAAGTAGTAAATAGGACATTAGGTACTTTATTACGTTCTATAATAAAAAAGAATTTGAAATCATGGGAAGATTGCTTACCACATGTTGAATTTGCTTATAATCATTCTATTCATTCTACAACTAAGTTTTCACCATTTAAGATTGTTAATGGTTTCAATCCATTAACCCCTCTAAATCTAACTCCACTTCCTGTAGGTGAATTGGTGAATTTTGATGGAAAGAGAAAAGCAGAGTTTGTGAAAGAACTGCATGAGAAGACAAAGATGCACATTGAATGGATGACTAAAGTTTATGAAAAACAAGCAAACAAGGGCTGCAAAAGTGTCATTTCTTAACCCGGCAATTGGGTCTGGCTTCATATGAGGAAAGAACGATTTCTGGAACAAAGGCGATCAAAACTTCTTCCTAGAGGAGATGGACCATTTCGTGTGTTGGAATGCATTAATAATAATGCTTACAAGCTAGAGTTACCTGGTGAGTATAGCGTTAATGAAAGTTTCAATGTTACTGATTTAATGCCCTTTGATGTAGGTGATGAAGAAACAGAAGATTTGAGGACAAATCATTTTCAAGAGGGGGAGAATAATGTGAATCCGACTAAAGAGACTACGAATTCACAAGTCCAATCAATCGAACCTACAATGGAATTGAACAGTTTGTCACCAAATGAGATGAATAATCATTTGAGACTGCAAGAGGGCCCAATCACAAGGTCAATGGCTAAAAGATTCAAAGAAGCTTTATATGGGTTGATTAAAGAGATTGATGAATATTCAAATAGAAGCCCAAATGAAGAGCCCAAGAGAAGGTCCAAATTTAATTAATAAGGAGAGATTTATAAATATAATAAATCTCTTAGGATAATATTAGTAGTTCAGATTTTTAAATTAGTTATTAAAATATCCTAGATATTTAGATTAGATATGGTTAGTTTATAACCATAATAGATTTTTTCCTCATTTTGTGGGCCATTCGGTTGTTTTCTGAGCCTATAAAAGGCATACTCCACAGAATTGGAGAGACACACTTTGGAATTTCAATTTTGTGAGTTTTGTCTTCTTTCTATCTTGAAATGGCATTTTGAACTTATCAAGTTTTTACCTGTGGCGTTCAAGCAATCAAGAGTTATCACCCGGGGTTTTCTAAGAGTTCTTCTTAGAGGATTTGGGTGGGGCGTCTACATATCACATACCTTGTTTCTAGAAACAAGGTATATTCCATCTTTTTGCACTTGCATCGTGAAAGTCTTGTGGTCTTTGCCATATTTGGTGTAGGGTGTCGTCAGCATATTGGCGGGGTTCGCTTCAGCTAATACGTCCGATTTTTAAAAATCTCAAACAGTGAGCCCTAGGCCAGTTGGCACGAGCAGGAGCTTGTAAACAAACATGAATAATTTGCCATGAAAACTTAAGTAATGAGTTATTTGGCCATGGTACCGAGACAGGACTGACATACTCAGTCAACTAGTGGTAGTGCGACATTACAGGTCTTTGGACTAGTCAAGACAAAAAACTGCAGGTCGAGTTGAGGGTCGGGGCTGTTGAACCAATGGCACCACATATTATATGGCATTATGTGAAAAACTATTGTTTATGCATGCACTGTGTTTCGGAACCTTCAAGACGCCCAAGAGGGGTTGTGCGTCCCAAGTCTTTGGATGACCTGGTTAATATAAGGGTAGTTAGTCGTACCAAAAGTCTTGCGAAGCTCGGAGTAGCATCAAGCGCATGAGACCAGGGTAGGGACAGGATGAGGTCTCTATCCTCATATAGACATGGAGATTTATTACGGGATTGAGGGTTGGATGTCACAAACATACACTCATTCTCAAGGTAGAAGTGGACATGCTTCTATCTAGTTGGCCAGTAAAGTCGCTCTGACGCCACAAGTGGGTACAATGGACGGGCTGGCCTGCAATTGTGTGTTCCTTCATGATGAAGGATGTGTGTTTGGTGATGACACACCATGGTAATAAGAAATTGTTATAAAAATTAAAATTGAGAATGAAAGTTTTTAAAAGAAAATAAGGAATCTGGCACACTCCGAATCAAACATTTTTCCTAAAAGTTCAATTTTGAAAACCCATTCACTGAGTCGTTGTACTCATCCCCTCCCTTATATCCCTTTCAGGTAACCCCGAAAAGCTTACCCATAGACCACCAGCTAACACACCTGTAAAGCAGGTATGATAAGTTTAAAATTTTGTGTAGTTTAGATTTATGTTATTCTAGGAAAGGTGCAGGTTTAAAGGGTGCCTTACTCCTCATGGTTTATAAACAAGGGACAACCCTTAGTAAACCGGGAGAGTGGTGGGCTCATCACGAGGATCAGACTAAACCGAGTCGGGGCGTGACACCTTTGCTTTGGAACTTCCCTTTTTGAGGTCTCACTTCCTACTTGTATCCTCTACCTAAGGATTCACGTCCTGGTTCAACCTCTCTAACACTTCTTGTATGCTTTTCCTTCTTTCCTTTCTTGCACCCTTCTAAGATCGGTATTGTTGCCCGCTATTTATCCTTCACTATCCTCTATTTCCTTTTTGTTCCTTATCCTCTCTTCGAGGAGCTCCTGCTAATAGATTGGTTCATAGCACTCTGTTTTATGTCTAACCATCCACCTTTTGGGCTCTATTTAAGCTAGTGTGGGCCACGACCAGTCATGATGTCATTGGTTGTTTTCTCCTTACCCACTTCCGAATTGGAGGGCTTACTTCTCCAAGTTTCTCCAGATGTTCTTTACTTTGTTTCCTTATTAAGGGTAGCCCACCCATTCTTACTTGTTACTGCGTCCTTTGATGTTATTTTTCCTACTTACCTGTTCCTTGGATTTAACTTTCTCCTTGGGTCCTCTTAGTATGTTTCCCTCGGTTCTTTCATTTCGGCATGCACTTCATCTACCCATCCTTCGTCACTTGGTCTATTATTTCTTAGTTGGAACATGTATGCCTTCTCAGGGTCTCCTTCCTTGGGAAAGGTTCAGGCACTATTTGCTCCAAGACTTCTTTGCACGGGACTTACTAAATTCTCCTTATGACTTGTGTGTAATCATCATTTCATTTTCGGCCATTTATTTCTTCAAGGATTTCCTTCATCCTTCCTTTCCACTATTCTGGCCTTTCCACCTCCCTTTCCTTACTAGGTTAGTCTACTACCCTACTTGGTTCCTCTGTTTTTCCAAGGTAGATCATACCTTGCTATCTCGAGACATCCCAGTTGTCTTTCATCATCTGGCTTGTCTTCTATGGAGTAGGTGTTTCCTTCTTTGCTCCTAGGTGGCTTGTAGTGCCCCTTAAGGAAAATTCCCTTTGTCTATATTCTACTATTTCTGGATTTTCTTGAGGTTCTACCCTTGATCTTCTTTCGTGATCCTTCATTAGGTAATTGAGACATACAATCATATTATTAAGGGATAGAGAAATTTTCAAGAATTCGAAATCTTATTCATTGAAGTAAAAATACTGTTTTGGGGTTTTAACATCTCTTGAGGAAGATTGTTACAATGTTGGTTTGGGGAATACTCAATACTAAGCTATCGTCTAGAAGGATTTCTTCTTGAGGAAGATTGGGTTACCTAGCCGCAACTGTGGTTCTTGTAATGTTATCCATTCGGGTTTCTATAGGGGTGAAGGTGTCCTTATTGGAAGGTATTGCTCAGATTCCTAACAGTGTGGGACAGTTCCTTGCTATATGTTCCACCCTCCTACATCCATAACAGATCCTCTCGGGTCTTGTCCTCTGAAGTGTCGGGCATCTTCTAATGAAGTGTCCCCATTGCCCACATCTATAATAGGTCATCTCCTTGCGTGGACCTTTATGGTTTCTCCTATAATTTGAGCATTATGGGGCCTTTCTAAGGGGTTGCTGATGGTTTGATGCCTTCTCATTCTTGAGCCTGAACACCTTGGAGGCTTTCTTGTCGAGTCATCTTTGACCCGGGGTTACTCTAAGGGTCCTTATATACTCCTAGTTCTTTTCCTCCCTTGGGATGGGGTTCTCCCAAGCTTCCGGGGTGGCTAAGGTAGTGGGTTTGTTTGGTTACTTTTCTTGGGGCCATCTGAAAATTTTAAAATTATTCCTATTAGTTACTAAGTTATCTAGTCTTGCTTATGTATTCAAGGAAATAGGCTCTAATATCACTCGGGTTGTCACGCCCCGACCCGGTTTGGTCGGATCCCCGTGAGCAACCCACCACTCTCCCGTTATATTTAGGGTTTCCCCTTTTCTTAACCTAGGAGGAGTAAGGCGTCCTTTAAACCTGCACCTTTCTTGGAATAACATAAATCAAAACTACATAAAATTTAAACTTATCATACATGTCTCACAAGTGTAGTTTAACTCGTAGTCTTTAGGTAGGTTTTCCCCGAGTTACCTGAAAGGGATATAAGGAAGGGGTGAGTTCAACGACTTAGTGAATGGGTGTATAAAGTATGACTTTTAGAAAATAGTTTGAATTGGAGTGTGTCGGACTTCTCATTTTCCTTTAAAACATTTCATCCTCAGATCTTAATTTTCATAGTCATTTCTCATCACAATGGTGTGTTTATCACCCACTTGTGGCGTCGGAGCAATTTTACCGGCCACCTATATAGAAGCACGTCCACTTCTACCTTGAGAATGAGTGGATGTATGCGACATCTGACCCTCAATCCCATAAACAAAACTTCGTGTCCGTATGAGGAAAGAGTCCTCAAGCTTCTAAGACTACTGGCACGACTAACTGCCTTATCTCCACCATTTCATCCAGTAGCCCTAGGATGTATCACTACCCCTATTGGCATCTTGAAGGTCTCGTAATCTCAGTGCATGCACAACACAAAAATTTTCCACATAATCCATTTAATATGTGGTGCCACTAATCTAACGGCCCCGACCCTTAACTCGACCTGTAGCTATTTCTCTCGACTGGTTCGTCGACCTGTCATATGGCACTGCTACTAGTCCATCGAGTAGGTCAATCCAATCTTGATACCATGGCCAAACAAATTATTCATTTAAAGTTTTCATGGCTTAACTCATGTTTGTTTACATGCTCCTACTCATGCCTACCGGCCTTGGGCCCATTGTACGAGATTTTCAAAATTGGGCATATTAGCTCCTAAGTTCCAAAACCAAGGCCTCCGGCCTTTCTAAGCTATTCGAGCCCCGTCAAGAAGGTCTTCCAAAAAGTTTAAGTAGTGGCACATAGTCAGGAGAGAGTACTTCCAACAAAAATAAACTTTTAGTCATCCGTCACAATAATCGGGTATAAAGACATCTCTGCTTATAACTGATAAGCAGGTTTTCTACTTCCTTCCAGAAAGTTCATCATATCAACCGAGTATGATCTATTTACAACTGGTAAGTAGCTTTTCTATGTAATTTTTACATCACTCCTCACAGGTGTGATGGATAAAATAACCACTTAATAGTGGGTTTTCATTTCCGAAGTGCTTATCATCCCAACCGGTATGATATAAAAATCCCACTAACTCGTTAATGCAATGTCCTTGCTGGCATTTTCGCTACTTCATGTTCCTACATGATATGAACATACTTGGTCATTATCCCTTGGCCTAATAGCCTTCATTCATCATGCATGGATAAAATACTCAAACTTTTCGATTTATCACAATTAGGTCCCTAAAGTTCTTTTTCTTTAACTTTAGGTCCCTAAAGCCGATTATCCCTCAAATTGAGTACTGAAACTTCTAAAATTCAACTTGAGACATCAATTTATTCAAAATCACATAAAGTGGTTCAAGTTTCCTAAATTTCCAATTTGGTTCCCAACTTTTCCAAAATTACCATTTTGCCCCTACTTTACAAAAATGGTAAGTTTTGTCCCAAAAATTCCAAAATTTGCCCAATTGGTCCTCCAACATCTTTATTATGCCAAATTGGCCCTCAAGTTTTTAAATTGCACTTTAGTCCCTCAAATTTCCAAAATCTCAAATTTTTCCCCAATTTCCACCTTCCAACTCATCCGAATTTTATTTCATCAAATTAACCGATCAAATGAGTTTAATTGTTAAAATTGAAGTTAGATTGGAGTTCCTACATCTTCATACAATTCAATTACCCATTGAATTGCATGATTTGTCGTCGGAACGAGCTCAAACGGAGCTTCGCCGAAAAATTGAACATAGAGAGAGAAAGTTTCGAAAGTATAGCGTCGGGGGCACGGTGATCCGAGCTTTTGATTTGGGCAGATAGCTTTTATCCTCAGGTTCCTCCTAGGATCAAGAATCGCATCAATTGATGCTAAATTGAAGAGAATTTGGTTAGTAAAGTTCTATTGGTTGTCTCTATAGCACTGATCTAAAATTATAAAGGGGAACCAAATTAGCTTACCTTTCTGCTCTAATTCAGCTGTAAGATGGTTGTGAAAGTCTTGGGAGGGCCTGGTTTGGCCTAAGGGCTCAAATTGGCCGATTTCAGCTCGGCCGAAATAGGGCAACTTCAATCCACTGAAGCTGCTTCATTGTTCTATCACACCGGCGTTTCTTCAACGACCCTCAGAGCAAATGGAGTGTACAGGCATGTAGCTGACTTCTTCTAGAATGCAAAGAACTCGATCACACCTTCTTTGGCTCAGAAAAATGCCCAAGTTGGCACTCTGGTTCGGGCTTCACCGGAAAATGGAGCAGTAGGGAGAGAGTAGAGTTTTCAAGTGTAAGGAGTATGAATGAGGAGGGGCTCTTTATATAGGAAGCTCGAGAACTTCTTGGTCGTCCAATTGGTGCCTTAATGGTGATCATTCATTGCCTAAAACTACCTGAATGGAGACATTTCAGCTTTGGCAGTGCTGCTTGATTTTTCGGCAAGTGAATAGTGTTGTCATCTGAAGGAAGAAGATGACAGTATTCCAAACCGGACCGGATCAGTACGAACCGAGTTCAAAGCTTAAACAAATCAGTTCATGCCCGATTCGATTGAGTTTTTCAAAATTAAAAATTTCTAAATTCATCAAAATTCATTCTCTATCCAATGGTGGCCTCAATTCTCCAATTTGAATTTTATAAGCCACCTAAAAAAATGAATTTAGAAATCAGTTCAATAGTGGTTCAAACTGATTCACCTGAACCGGATTGGGTTTTACCTCCAATTCATCTTAAAGTCCTTTCTCATGACTTTTGTGACTCTTTAGGTCACTCGGAATCCATAGATTTCCCGATTTACCCTTTCTCTATCGGTTAGGGTTCGTGAATCGATTCAGTTTTCTCACTCGGGTTGACCAATTCTTTCCCCGATTTTCTCATCTTAAAGCATCAGGGTTTACACATATGGCATCCCAACTCCTTCTTGTTACGAGCAGCCTGGTCATGAAATCCATGGTGATGTGCTCCCATTTCCATTCTGGAATCAAGAGAGGCTACAGCAATTAGGAGGGTTTCTAGTGATAGGCTTTAATTTGCTGACATGATAGGCATTTGGCCATGTACTCCACGATGTCCCTCTTCATTCCCTTCCACCAATATCCCTATTTTAGGGTGTGATACATTTTAGTACTACCCGAATGCATAGCATACATCAAGTCGTGGGCTTCTTCCAGTATCCCCCTTTTTAATTCTTGGTTTTTTGGCACCCAGACCCTCCCTTTGAAAGTCATCACCCCATCACTCTTGATCATGATGTCTTGCATTGGGCTGTCCTCGTTACACTCCCAATGGGGGCAGAGTTCCTTGTCTTCCTTTTGTAGAGCCTGTATTTGGTCCACTAGGACGAGTTGTACTACTAGGCTAGCTACTAGGTTACCTTGGCCCTTGTCCATGTGGAGGTCCACCCTTAAGTTTTGTAGCTAACATAATAAGGGTAGGTAGTTGGTACTGACTGAGGCTACTCCCGTGTGGTACTTGCAGCTAAGTGCATCTACCACCACGTTGGCCTTACTGAGGTGATACTCGATCGTCAAATTGTAGTACTTCACTAGCTCTTGCCACCTTCTCTGTCATAGGTTGAGCTCCTTTTGGGTTAGTAAGTATTTCAGGCTCTTATGATCGATGTAGATGTGTCACTTTACTCCATACAAATAGTGGCGTCATATCTTGAAGGCGAACACTATTACGGCCAGCTTGAGGTCATGGGTGGGGTAATTCTTCTCGTGGGGCTTTAACTATCATGATGCATAATCAATAATCTTCCCTTGTTGCATCAGGATGCACCCTAGCCCTTGTCCGGATGCATCACTATACACCATATATTCCCCAGCATTCGCGTCTGGTAAGGCCAGTACCGAAGCCATCGTTAGTCGAGATTTGAGCTCTTGGAAGGACTCTTCACATTTGGCATCCCACTTATAGTCCACTCCCTTCCTCATGAGGCGAGTTAAGGGAGCTGCTATTCTGGAGAAGTCCTCCACAAACTTCCAGTAGTATCTGGCGAGGCCAAGGAAGCTATAGATCTCGGTTGGGTTGGTGGGGGCTTTCCAATTTGAGATGGTCTCTATTTTGGCCAAATCCATCCTTACTCTATCTTTGGACACTATATGTCCTAGGAAGCCCACTTCTTGAAGCCAAAACATGCATTTAGAGAATTTGGCGTACAACCGGTTTTCTCGCAGGGTACATAAGGTTATCTCCAAGTGTGCTCAATGCTCCTCTTTGGTCTGGGAGTATATGAGGATATCGTCTATAAATACAATCACAAACTTGTCCAAATATGGCTGGAACACCTAGCTCATTAGGTCAATGAAAGTCGTGGGTGCATTTGTCAGTCCAAAGGGCATTACCCTAAACTCGTAATGCTCGTATCGTGATCAGAAGGTAGTTTTTGTATATCCTCCTCTCGAATCTTTAGTTGGTGATATCTCGACCGTAGATCAATTTTGGAGAAGTAGGCTGCCCCTCTGAATTGATCAAATAAGTCATCTATCTTGGGGAGAGGGAACTTATTCTTAATCGTTACCTGTTTCAATTTCCAATAATCGATGCAGAGCCGCATACTTCTTTCCTTCTTCTTGACGAACAACACTGGTGCACCCCACGGGAACTGACTTGGGCGTATGAATCCTTTCTCTAAATGTTCGTCCAACTGGTCTTATAACAACTTGAGTTATGCGAGCGCCATACCATAGGTGTTTGGGATATAGGGTGGGAGCCTGACACTACCTCAATTACTAATTCTAGTTGGCGATCCGGGGGTAGGCCAGGTAATTGAGTTATGAATCCTTTCTCTAAATGTTCGTCCAACTGGTCTTATAACAACTTGAGTTATGCGAGCGCCATACCATAGGTGTTTGGGATATAGGGTAGGTGCCTGACACTACCTCAATTACTAATTCTAGTTGGTGATCCGGGGGTAGGCCAGGTAATTCTTCTCGAAAAACTTTTTGTAACGGTTGACCACTGTAATTTCTTCTAGACCCTTCTCCAGCAAATCCTTGCAAGTGACATGCGCAAGGAATACCTTACATCCTTTTCGTAATAAGTCTTGGGCTTCCATATATTACACTAGGTGTATTCTGGTTCTTCCTTTGTCTCCTTCAAATATAGCCTCTTCCTTTCTGGGGGCTTGGAAGGTTATTCTCTTACTTCCACAGTCTACTTGGGCTTGATGCTTGCTTAGCCAATCTATCCCCAAAATGACTTCTACTTCTCGTAGTGGAAGAGGAATCAGGTTGCCTTCTAGGGTAGTCCTTCCTATTCATACTTCGCAAGCCTTAAAGTATGCATGTCTTTCTAGTGTTTCACCTAGAGGGATGGGGATGTGGAGGGGTGGTAGGAGAGGGGAGGTTTCCTTTGGTAATTCTTAGACTAGGGCTTCCTTGATGAAAAATCTTTCAGTCCCTTAGTCAAAGAGAATGTATCTTTCCTTTATAAATACTTGGACGAGGCCTGAGTGGGAATTAATGAAAATTTTTAGGGAATGCATTTTATTAAATCTGAAAAGGGGACTACATGACTCTGACTACATACTCGACTTATGAGGAGGAGGGTTGGGACGTACCAGCCACCATGTTGGGGTCCTTCTAGGTTTCTTCCTAGGTCAGGTTATAGATCGTGGCTGGAACTCTTGTGGGTGTTTCTCATCCCCCATTGGGTGCCCTTGGGTTTCTAGGCAGTGGTGGCGAAGTGCTTCACGAGGTGTTTTCCAGTGCCCTTGGGAAACTACTGATGTAGTACCCAAATTGCCTGCACATGTAGCATGTTATACATGCTCCCTCATAGTTTTTCTAGCACGGGGGGCAATAGGGGCCTTTCCTCGGAGGAAGTGCATCCATCTCCTTGTGGCCACGGTGGCCCTCCTCCCTTGGTGGGTTCCTCCACCGAGGTTGGCCTTGTTCTCTCGGGCATCCTCTACTGCTCTGCCCCCTTTCCTCCCTTCGTCCACCCATCTTTATCCGACGACGCCTTGTCTGGACCAACCGCTTGCATTCATGCACCATGCCTACTATGGCAGCTAGGTCGGTGGGGCGTCCCAAAACCCCCATTTGGTCTCTTATATCCATATTGAGATAGTCAATAAACTTCTGGTAGAGGTTGGCTGGTCTCTCCAAGTCAGGGGCAAAGGGTCACGGCTCGTTGAATTTATCTTGTATTCCAAGACCATGCGGGCTCCCTGGTGGAGTTGGAAAAAATCCACCTTCTTTTTGTTGATGAGGTGGGGAGCCAGGTACTCTTCAAAGTATCTTCTTTCAAACTCTTCCCAAGTAGGCTAGGTTGGGAAGAGGCTCCTTGCGTTGTCCCACCATCTCTTCTCGTTGGACTCCAAAAAGAATTCGGCCAGTGTGACCATCTCCTTCGAGGGTATCATGAAGATACCCATAAACTTCTTGAGGCTCGCCAACCAGTCCATGGTGGCCTCAGCCTCCTTTTCCCCGTAGAAGGGCTTACACCCCAACTATTGGAGCATCTTCAAGTATATGGGATGTCGAAGAGGGGTAGAATGGGTGCGGAAGGGGTTGGGAGTGGACCTCCTCCTGGTGGGTCTAAGACTCAGAGTCTAGGTGAGGTTTGTTACTGAGGTGCGATTCCTCGAACACCTTGGTGAACTCCTCATACAACCTTTAGTGTTTGGAGCTGATGCCCTATGGGGCTGAGGGCACTCTTGAAAATTCAGCCTCCAAGAGGGGGTTTCCGGCAGAATCAGCAGTTGTCGCCCTTGTTCTCTTGACTCCTCTCTTAGGTGCCATAGCTGAGTTGGAATTTTCTTAAATTAGTATTTTGGTTATAAAGTCTTGATATGTACCCGGGAAAACACAGACTTTTATACTACCAAAGTTGTCATACCCCAACCTGGTTTGGTCGGGGTTCTGTGAACAACCCACCACTCTTTCGAATCTCGAAGAGGGGCTCCTTTGGAAGATCAAGAGAGTCAGGCGTAGTACCTATCATGTTTACCTATACAACATTAAACAAACTAAAATCTTAAATAGGTGTACCTGGTTTAGGTCCTTGGGAGGAAAAGTTGGTGCAGTTGTATTCCTTCCTGAAAGTTTTTAGAGGGAGGGGATGAGTTCGACAACTCAGTGAGTAGGGAAAAGTATTTTATGAGGGTTTAATTTAGCAACTTCAATTATTTGATAATTCAGTAGTTTCTTCTTCGCAAATTAACAATTGCCCTCCTATCATATGAGGGATCACATATTCAAGGAACGGTCCTTGACCGTGTCCCTTATGGATAGGAGCGCCTTTACCATCCATCCTAATAGAGGGATACTGCCTCTACCCGGAGTTTTAGTGGACATCAATAGTCTGACACATCAAACCCCAATTACTTCACTATGTCTGCTCAGTGGAACAAGACCTCATTACCCCTACTGCCTCGGTCTTCGTACACAAGAAGCTTCTCGGCTTCACGACTTATTGAATGACGAAACTGCCATTATGCTCCCTGGGTCGTTCAGCAGTCCTTGGGCTCCATCACTACCTCATGCTAGGTGTCTTGATGGCCCAAACATCACAATGCATGCACAATCAACAATCTTTTTGAATTATAGCCTTTATTTTTAGCCCTCTAGCACAACGGTCTATCAGCTTGACTTCGGCCCATGCGTACTGGCTCAACAAGTTCGACGACCTGGCTTCGGCAGAGCAGCGGTTCGGCCCAACAAGCTTGACAACTCTGTTTGGCTTGATAGATATCACGCAAGCTTCCCATTATTCAAGTCTTTTAGCATCAAATATCACAAGTTTATTATGGACGGGTCCATGCCTATATGCATTGGTCTTGGGCCCACTAGCATCTCGAGCCTAAGTCAAGAATTAACTCCCAAATATTTTAAGCAGAGTCACCCAGTCAAGGTATGCTAATTTTGATAAAATAGTTTTCAAATTTGAACCATCATTCCAACTAGAATAGATGTTATAGTGGTTCCCACTCACCCGGTAATTCGGTGGAGTCTCGCCTCGCGGTCTCCTTTCGGAGGTCGACGCTCGGGCAATATGTTCCTACATGCCACAAATGTCCTCATTAGGGTATTAGACCAAGGGATTGCATTTCTTTGCACATTTGTGTATAGGCCCTCGTATTTTTCCTTAATTGCACTTTGGTCCCTAGGTTTGTGTATTTATCTATAAGTCCCTAGTTTCTACTTTTTCTTCAATTCAGCCCCCAGGTTTTCCAATTATCTTTCTTGTTCCTTAGTTTCATCAAAATCTCCCATGGGCTCCTCAATTTTCTCAAATTCCCATTTAGCTCCAAATTTTTCCAAAATTGCAATTTGACCTCAAATTCTCAAATTTTACAAATTGGTCCTCCATTTAACCCTCAATTTTGTCAATTCGCCATTTGGTTCCCAATTTTCGAAAAATCCCCAATTTGCCCAAACTTTTCAAAAATTGTATTTTTGTCTCGAATTACAATTTCATTCAATTGACCCTCAAAACTTGGTTAATTGCCTACTTCTCAATCTGAATCATCTTCTCTGTGTTTTTCTCGACATTTCAAGTTTTGAATCACTTGATTTGGCTCAGAAATGAGCTCAAATGGAGCTTCACCAGAAAATACAGTCTAGAGAGAGAAAGCTTCGATATCTTAGTGGGGAGGGTCCAGTGACCGAAGCTTTGGCTACCACCGTGTTTCTCTCATCGTGGGGATCCTCCCTGGATCAAACCAAGCTTCAAATGATAACCTGAGCAGCGCGAATTTTAGTGTTAAAGTTTTTATAGAATTCGAGCGTGTACAGTATTTTCCGGTGGAGGGAGCTTACCTTCTTAGCTCAGGGGAAGGTCGGGACACCTCTAGGTGGGGCGTAGGGGCTCTAGCTTGGCCACAATTAGCCGGGGGAGGGCTCGGAGTATGCGGGAGGAGGCTAGCTATTTTCCTATCGAGGAGTGGCAACACTGTTTGAGCTTCCTCGTTCCTCCTCGGTGGCTCTCAAGCTGAATGGAAGGTATGGTCAGGTAGAGGACTTCCTCATGATTCCAAAGACACCCAATGTGGCTTCGGAGGTTGAGAAAAATCTCATCGTCGGAGCTTTGGATCGCAGCTCACCAGAAAATGTACCCTTCTTCTTATTCACTCGATTGTGGGATAGTGAGAATGAATGAGGAGGCGCTCTTTATATAGGGAGCTTAGCAACTGTTCAAGCTACCCACCGGTGTAAGACTCGGCCCCTAACTCACCCATCGGTGACCTCACTATAGAGTTTTTTGAGTAGTCGAAGACTCCAGCTTTTTTGGTGACTCTCTCTCTCCTCCCTCTTCTCGGTCAGCGTCTGAAGTTGAAGATGATGATGTGGAGGTCATGCCACATGGCACGATGTGATTGGTCAATTTTTTTGACATGGAGTGCCAGCTCGGTCACCACGTCAATCGTTGACCCATTGATCAGACACATGGCAACCTCTCATTGGTTGCTCGTGTTTGTGTGGCATGCTGACGGGGTGCCAACTGTCCATTGATCGGACATGTGAAAGCCCCCTATTGGGTGCTCGTGTCTACATGGCAGCTGACAGGGCGCCATTTTTCTGTTATCCGTTGGTCGGTTCATTGACCAGTCCGATTCGACCGGGTTCGTTGTCCAAAATTCAAAAATTGGCTGGTTCGAGCCCAGTTCAAGCATTTTTCTGAAATTTAAAATTTTCTAAATTGATCTAATTTATTTTTCTATCTTATGGTAGTCTCAATTTCCTAAATTGACATTTTTAATCTACCAAGAAAAATGAATTTGTGAACCGGTTCACTATGGTTCATGCTAGTTCAGTTCGGTTCAGGTCTAGTTCACCTCGAACCGGTTTGGTTTTATCCTCAATTCCAATTCTCGGTTCTTCCTTTTAATTTTTGTGAATTCTTGGTCACTTGGGATTTTCCAATTTCCCGTGTTAACTATTTTTTTGTTCATTAAACAGCTCGTTCTTCATGTGTAAACCTATACCAATACTTTTCCTGGTTTTCTTTAATCCCAAAGGACAGGTTTTACACAAACCCTTTAGCTACGTATTCAGTAGAATTCATCGTCCTCCTCGGTTCTTTCCCAAAGAACTCTATGCAGGGATACGTGAGGCTCCACCAACAACCTCAACCATTTGAACATTCACAACTGTAAGTCCAGCATCTGCCACTTTTTCTTGCAAAAAAACTCCAAGTTCATTCTTCTAGTTAAATAATGCCTCTCCCAGAAAGATATTGGGTCATATACAGGATGTCATGCCCTAACCCGGTTTGGTCGGATCCTCGTGAACAACTCGCCGCTTTCTTAGTTCAAGAGGGGTTTCCCCCTTCTTTAATTCAAGAGAAGCCAGGCGTAATCTCAACCTTTTTCCCTATAATAAAATATATCAAATAAAATGCAACCTTAAGAAAATTAAGCATACCTGATAGAGGGTAAGGCTTGGTGTTATCCCTACATCTTTCTACTTACTGAAAAGGAATAAAAATGGTGGGTGAGTTTCTACAACTCAATTAATGAGTATTTTCAAAATTAAAGTTTCAATAAAATAGTTTTTAGATTGGAAAGTGCCAAACTCCATAATTTCTTTAAAATATCTCATTCTTGAAATCTTAGTTTTCATAACCATTTCTCAATCCTCAATCAATACCGGTGTGTTTATCAACCAACACACGCCCTTCATCATGAAGGGAACACACATTCGCAGGGTAGCACGTCCACTACACACCCACTTGTGGTGTCGGAGCGACTTTACTGTCCACCTAGATAGAAGCATGTCCACTTCTACCCTGAGAATGAGTGAATGTACACAACATCCAACCCTTAATCCCGTAAACAAAACTCTGTGTCCGTATGAGGAGAGAGACATCATCCCAACCCTACTACGGTCTCATGCGTCTGAAGCTACGTTGAGCTTCCAAGACTACTAGCACAACTAATTGCCCTTATCTCCACCATATCGTCCAGTAGCCCTAGAACGCATCACTACCCCTCTTGGGCATCTTGAAGGTCCTGTAACTTAGTGCATGCACAAAATAATAATTTTTCACATAAGCCATTTAATCTGTAGAGCCACTGGTCCAACGGCCCCGACTCTCAACTCGACCTACAGCTGTTTATCTCGATTAGTTCGTCAACCTATCATGTCGTACTACCGCCAATCTATCGAGTATGTCGGTCCTATCTTGGTACCATGGCCAAACAAGACATTTATTTAAAGTTTTCATGGCTTAACTCATGTTTATTTATGAGCTCCTGCTCATGTCAACCGGCCTTAGGCCCACTGTACGAGATTTTCAAAATTGAGCATATTAGCCCCCAAGTTCCAAAACCGAGGCCTTTGGCCTATCTGAGCTATTTGAGCTCCCATCAAGAAGGTCTCCCAAAAAGTTTAAGCAGTAGCACACAGTTAAGGGAGAGCACTTCTGATAAAAATAAACTTTTATCCATCCATCACACCAACCGGGTGTGAGGACATCTCCGCTCACAACCGATGAACGGGTTTTCTACTTCCTTCCAAGAAGTTAATCATATCAATCGGATATGATTTACTTACAACTGGTAAGTAATTTTTCTGCGTAATTTCCACATCACTCCTCATAGGTATGATTGATCAAATAAGAACTTAGTAGTGTGTATTCATTTTCGAGTTGCTTATCATCCTAACCAGGTATGATATAAAAAAAAAATCTCACTCACCCGTAAATGCAATGATTTCCTCTTAACCGGTTTTCATCTCCTTCCGAGCTTTGTCTTAGCTAGCATTCCCGATACCTCGTATTCCTACACAGTATGAACATCTTTGTTAATTATCCTTTGGCTTGATAGCCTTTATTCATTATGAATAAATAAAAATATCAAACTTTTTAAATATTTACAATTTGGTCCCTAAAGTTCTTTTCCTTTTACTTTAGGCCCCAAATGCCGATTTTTCCCCAAATTGGGTCCCGAAACTTTTAAAAATCACCTTGGGACCTCAATTTATTCAAAATCACATAAATGGTTCAAGTTTCCCAAATTTCCAATTTGGTCCCCAATTTTTCCAAAATTACCATTTTGCCCCTACTTTATAAAAATGGTAAGTTTTGCCCCAAAAGTTCCAAAATTTTCCTAATTAGTCCTCCAACTTCTTTATCATGCCCAATTGGCCCTCAATTTTATGAAATTACATTTTAGTCCCTCGAATTTTCAAAATCCCCAACTTTTCCCCATTTTCCCCCAAATTCAACCTTCTAACCCAGCCAAATTTGATTTTATCAAATTGGACAATCAATTGAGTTTAATTGTTGAAATTGAAGTTAGATTTGAGTTCCTACATCTTCATATGATTCAATTGCACTTTAAATCGCATGATTTGACGTCGGAACAAGCTCAAATGGAGCTTCGCCGAAAAACTAAACGTAGAGAGAGAAAGCTTCGAATGCTTACCGTCGGGGGCACAGTAGTCCGAGCTTTCGATCAAGGCAGATAACTCTCATCCTGAGGTTCCACCGAGGATCAAGAATTGCATCAATTAATACCGAATTGAGGGAGAATTTAGTCAGTGAAAATCTGTCAATTCTCTCTCTAGCACCGATCGAAATTTATAGAGGGGAGCCAAATTGGTTTAGCTTTCCACATTAATTCGGTCATAGGAGGGATGGGGAGGTGTTGGGAGAGCTTGGTTTGGCTTGGTTTCCACATTAATTCGGTCACCGTGTAGCTAACTTCTCCTTGAGTCTAAGGAACCTGACCACGTCTTCTTTGGCTCAGAAAAAACCCTATATCGGAGCTCTGGTTTGAGATTTGCCGGAAAACTAACGAGCTGGGAGAGAGTGAGATTTTCAGGTGTAGAGAAGATGAATGGAGAGGGACTCTTTATATAGGGTGCTCGTGGACTCGCCGGTTGTCTGTTTGGTACCTTTATGATAGTAATTGATGTCCTTAAACGTACTAAATGGAAACGTTTCCTCTTTGTCAATGTTGGTTCGATTTTCCGGTGAGTGAACATTGTTGTCATCTGAAGAAAGAAGACGACATTGTTCCAAATTGGACCGTACTGTTCTGAACCGGGTTTAACGCTTAAATCGATTGATTTAGGCCCGATTCGATCGAGTTTTTCAAAATTAAAAATTTCTAAATTCATTCTCTATCCAATGGTGGCCTAAATTCTCATATTTAAATTTTTTTAAGCTAACTAGAAAAATGAATTTAGAAATTGGTTCAATAGTGGTTCAAACCAGTTCAATCCGGTTCACCTGAACCAATTTGGTTTTCACCTCCATTTCATCTTAAAGTCTTTTTTCATGACTTTTGTAACTTTTTAGGTCACTCGGTATCCATAAATTTCATGGGTTGCCCTTTCTCTATCGGTTCCGGTTCATAAACCGACTCGGTTTTCTATTTGGAAATAACCGGTTCACTCCAGCTCGGATCCGATTCACTTGAACCGGTTTGGTTTTCTCTCCCAATTTGTCTTAAGGCCCTCTTCCAAGATTTTTATGACCCTTTGGGTCACTGAGATGTAAATTTCCAAAATTACCCATTCTTTAATGATCAGGTTTGTGAACCGGTTTAGTTTTTTTACTCGGTTTGGCCGGTTCTTTTTCCGGTTTTTCTTAACTACAAAGGACAGGATTTACACTGGAGTTGGCCTAATCCAATGAGGAATGGAGAAAGAGAGTGAAAGGACTAGAATATGGATGTCACCAAAAGCGGACCGCTGAATAACAGATCTATATGGCCCCCGAACCATTCGAGCGGTAGGGGAGTGGAGGAGCGCATTGAGCCACCGCGAGAGGAATCTTCGTGAAGATGAGAACGAGCAATGGTAGAGGTTCATGGAGAGGGTGGAGGAGGAGAGGATGGCAAAAAATGAGAAATATGCTAGGATTTAATGATAAGTAAGTATTTATAAGGAGACCCAATTGTGTTGGGCTAGGCACCACTTATTATTTATTTATATTTATTTAGAATTTAAAATATGATATATATTATTTATAGTTAATATGTTTTCATCCAACTAAATATATATATATATAATTATATTTTTTAATTTCTTTTTTACAAATTTATATATATATTTAATAAATATTTATTTTCTCCAAATTCATTGAATTTAACATGTTTCTCTTAGTTATTTAAACCGGATAAATTAGTTATGATAAATTAAATAAATTAGGTTTTTTTATATTAAATTCGAGATCAAATCAATCATATTGTAAATTTAAAACAAAAAAATGTTTTGAATTAATTTATGATCGAATTTATTTTTCAAAAATATTGGTTTTACATGCGGTTTCTCACTCCGCTTCCGATTCACCCATTGACTCGTTAACCATACATGTGGTGGCCTCTTATTAGTCGCATGTATCGACATGACAACTGACCGAATTCCTCTGATTTGATGATTTAAATTTGTCAATTTTTCCACCGTGTCAATGGCATGTGTCAGCCTCTAATTGGTTAGGACTATCCAACGTGGCTCTGACACATCTCGACCTTTAATTGGTCAATCATTCTCTAACATCCTAGTCAACCGCTGACATGACACCTTTGCTACGTGTTAACACCTCATTGGCCAGCCCTCTTAACGAGTGTTCTACTCAATTGACTGTTAACTGAGAACACGTGTCGATCACTAATTGGTTGGTCTTTGGTAACGTAGTTTTTTCTTTGTAAGACTGTTAACCAAGTACACATGTGACACTCTATTGGCCCAACACTTTTAAACGCTAAACGAGAGGCTGATTGAGCACGCTTCGCCACACGCCTTGCGTTGACTGGATGTTGAACTGGCAGTCTATTGACCGGCTGTATCATTGACGGGTTCAGTCGGAACGAGTTTAGTGATCCAAAATAGAAAAAAAAATCAGTAAATTTAGACTCATTTTGACCGATTTTATAAAATATAAAATTTTCTAAATTTGTCTAAATTTTTTTCTAAATAATATTGATTTCAATTTTTCAAATTAATATTTTAAAGTAATCTAGAAAAATAAATATTTGAGCTGATTATTTATGGTTCAATTCAGTTTAATGCCGTTCAGATTCGGTTCACCCAGAACCAATTTGGTTCCTTTTTCAATTCTATTCACAGTTTTTTTCTATAATTTTTAGGTATTTATTAAACATTTAGAATTTCTAATAAGCAACACACAATTACTACATTTTTATGTTTTAGTTAATAGGTATTATTTCTTCCTTATTTCCCGAATAAGTGGGTAAATTATTCACCTTTCCATGCAGATAAAATGCATAAATTTAATATATTAAAATCAATTTAAAATTTGTATTTTACGTGATCAATCCATCTATGAGTAATTTACAACTCATAGTAGCCTTTAAAACTTAATTCATCGTTCCCAAAATATTTAGTTGTTTTTGACGGGGTATATTTAGTTATTTTTACTATTTAAATTTCCTCCTTCTATGGAGAGAAAAGAGGCCACTCATGGAGAGAAGTTAAAGCTTCTTATAGGCGATTTAAGGGGATTTAAGGGGATTTAAGGGATGTAGTGATGTCCCACCCAACACAACTCGTGGCTTCTGATTAAACGGTCGCAGAACTCTTGGTTGTACTCACTAACTCGACGGACGACCATATGGAGATGAAGGCTTATACCTTGAATATTCCACATTTTTAGGGCATTTTATGTAGCCCCTCCCTCCATTATCCATGTTGTAGTTCGTTGGAAGACTGGATATTGTTCTTGTTACTGATTCATAATAGAGTGAAATTCAAACAGACCCATTTAGGGTTTTTTAGGGTAAGCTTGAAATATAATATTTGAAAGAGAGGGAGATGACCACATCTGCAGGGTGTTGCACTTCCAGGTAAGCTGTGGATAATCATTACCAAAATAAAACAGACAGCCAGCCAGTAAATGATGTGTGCATAAGAGAATCACCGATAGGATGCCTTCACCTTTGGAATTTTGATGAAACGACTGTGAAGAAAGACAGTGGAAAAAGCAAGGCATATCTTTCAGCGGGTGAAAAAGAAATGGCACTTACAGGCAAAAAAAGGATTTGCTGGAACCAAGGGATTGGACTATGGAGTGCCACATTATCCTACCCCACCACTTTGCCCTTCACCAATCCCACATAAACCCGTAAGTTTAGTTGTATGGCCAATAATGATTAAATAATCACCATAAGGAATCGACTGGTCAATTAATTAGGGTTTGATTGCTCTGCATGAATTGAAATCGCCATTGATTAGCTGGTTGGCAGATTTGCTGATGTTTAATTGTGGGGTTATGACCCCATTTGATTTTGCTTTGTGCTTTGTGAAAAGTAGATTAGTATTATCTGCTGCATCTCCTCCGGACAAGCATTAGTTGGTGTTCTTATCTTCCAAAGATCCTGCATAGATTGGGGCTCTTGTTGTCTGTAAGTAAATGACTACTGAAGTCAAACTTCCTTCCTTTTATGCTTCATATTCTCTTTATTCCACAATGTTTTTTCGGGAAAATTCTCTCTTCCACAATTTTGTAATGGGGTTCAAATTTAATAGATGTGTTAACCATTTTTTGTCACTTTTAACTTTTTTTTTCTAGGTAGGTAATGATGATTTTACCATTATTTCTAAAACAATTAAGCGTGTAAAAGCACTTGAGAAAATAAGAAAAAATTAAGACAAGTGCCCAATATTACTTTTTAGCTGAAAATACACCCAAAATCACTAAAAGAGCCATAAAAATTATGCACGGTATCATTGTCATTTCCCTCAAGGCCAAGGCCACCTGCACTAACTACTTGACACCCTTCTAAAAGTCTTCATAATTTGTGGTGGGAGGAAGATGGAGATTCCTATAATCAAATGTGTAGTGTTTGTTGATGCCATGGAATATGATTGCAAATATATAGAGTGATTGTAGAGGTATTGCAGCAAAATTCACAGATACTAGGGCATGCAATTGAACATTCAAGCATGAAAATTACTCATGGCACTTGTAATACCATGATCACCCCCCATGGATCGCCCCCCATGGATCACCTTCATGAGAAAGGGTTGTCAGCTATCATATTTCTGATAAAATTACATTATAATTCCCATACCCAATCTTCCAATATCTCATTTTTCTCGTGTTGCTGAAGAACTTCCTATCCAAAATTGATGCCTCAATACATTGGTGATGATATTGATGCTGAAAGATCGACACCCTTTAGCTTCTTGACCCATAAAATAAGGGAGAAAGCAGGCAGATTGGCTATGCCAGTCGTGCAAACAATCTTGAAATGATCCTACGCAGTTAGTCAGCATCTAAATGAGAGTTGGAAAGTGGGAAACAAAGCATATGGGGCTGTCGGGATAAACATGACAGCCAAAATTTTAATTCCATCCAACCTGTTGTTTTCCTAGTCAAACCAGAAGAAGACAGTGAGGATAGAAGTCATATAATATTAATCACGTGAAGGTAATCCCTCCACCCACTATGCACATAATCAACACAACAGTAAATATTTTTTAATATTGTAAAATAGTACATTTATTTTCAAATTTTAATTAATGGTACAATTGTTTTTTTTATAAAATATCACTTAATGGTAGATTTATTTTTTCTCATACCTTATTAGTATAATTCTATTATATAATATTATTGATTTATATTTCTTGTCACCTATTACTTAAATAATTTAATTATTTTACATAATATTTTATGATGGCATATAACTATTTATTTATTTTTATTGGTATAAATATTTACAAAATATTTTTAATATGATATATCATTGTAGTATTTCAACTTATTATATTTATTTTATTTAATATCATAATTTTTATTTATACTATGCATAGAATTGTATTATTAAGATATTTAAAAATATAATGCAATATAAAAAAAGTAGTGTATCATCAAAAAATAATGTTTAAAATAAATATAAAATCATGAAATACATTCAATATATATATATACAATTTTCATTATATAAAAATAATTTTTCGTTTAACTATACTTAAAAAAATTGGGTATATATTGATGAAAAAAATAAATTTTGTCTATGGTACTACACAACACAATGACTATGAGACTACCTTCTCCTCTAAGCTTTGCTTCATCCTTATCGTGTAATATACCACTTTGTCCTTGCGCATGCAAAAGATGTATTGAACAATTGGAGTTAGTTGCATCAAATAAAGTCCAAGTTGTATTTGGAAATAAGCCATTTCCAAGGGGGGACGATGCCATGCTTTATCTTTGGCAGAACAAAGGAGGAAATAAAAAGATTATGAAGAGCAAAGAGGTGGCGTCGGTGCATTGGCCACAAAGGAGAATTATCCTACTGTAAAAAAAATAAAGCAAGGAATAACTTGAAAAAAGGCTTTGCATTATCCTCAGACCAGAGAGACCACCGATCGATCAATCAATCGGTGAGTGGCCCACTCCTCTCCTCCCTACAATGTTCAGAAAAAAAATGGGTTTTTTTTTATTAATTCAATTTGAGAGAGCCTAGAGAGATAGAGAGGGTACCATCTTCTTCATCCTCCAATATGTCATGTGGAAGGAGATGCATGGCGCCACATGTAGCTAGAAGGGTCCATTGGAGCAGCCTCCAAGAGCTCCACGTTGCATGTAGGGGCCTGACGTCTTCCTTTTCTTGTATCCAGAGATAGATGGAGAGAGTTATGATCTGTCCAATCCCTTTCCAATGAAGTAAGCACAACACAACTACTACTCTCATGGTGGACCCATCTCAGTACAAGATAAGCTGCAAGTGCAACTCCAACTACCTAGTTGCTAAGAATCAAAAGAATAAATGAAAATTTCAAAGTCATGGATGCCATTGCTTTTAAGCACATGCTGTCTCTCTCCCTCCCTCTCTCTCTCTCTCTGTTCTTCTAGCAAGAAAGAAAGCAGTCTCTCCGACAGCGAGAAAGCACAATTCTGCGCCAAGTGGGCTCATCACATCAATCCTGATGAGGTGAATATTCGAACAAAATTACAAAAAAATGGTATGAGAATACCTTAAAATTTTGAAAATTTGCATATAATGTTGCTTGTTAAGTGACTAAATATTGAAAAATGTATGATAATGTCTGATATTTGGATAATATTATTTAAAAATGAATCATTTTTAATGGGTATTTTTAAATATTAGACATTTATGTATAGCATTACCCAAAAATGAATTAACATTATTGCATTTTATCATCAGCAATATTTTATAACACAATTTAATATTGAGAAATTTATTTTAAAATATTTGATAATTAAGTATTAAATGAGCATAATTTTGATACTACTAATGCCATAGGGCCAATTTTTAGTTCATACTCCATGGTTGAAGGGTAAGAAATACACCTCATGTTACTCAAGGGCTGAAAATACCACTAAAAAGGGCACATCGCTTCAAAGCACTAGAAGGAGTGACAAACCAAAACTATAGGTACTAAATTATCAAATTTTGAAAAGATCGATGTAAAAGTGTAATATTACGGAAACATTGAAGGTTGGTATTGTAATTAAACCACGTGAAAATTGACCAGAGAGGCCAAAAATGGGACAAAGGCATCATAGCTTTGGGCACCCGAGTGAGACAGTGGGGATTAGTAATATGAAACTTTTGGAGGGTCATGTCCCTCTGAAGGACAAGTTTTTTGCTAGGTGCATGCTCTGGAAAAAATTACCCTAAAAGTTAGAGGCCATTTTTCATGGATGGGTGTCAGGTTAGTATATAGGCATCTCCCCCACACACATTGTAGGTAAGTACTCTCCATTTTCCCCCCGATGCCTATGCCATTGTGGATAAGGCTGTAAAGAGGAAAAAGAAAGATAATGATAGGGGTCTTCTTAAAATTTTGGATTTTTAAAATATATTTTATAAATATTAAATTAAATAAAATAATTATTAATTTATAAAATTAAAAAATTACATTAATTATAATTATAATTTTTAATTATATATATAATTATTTGCCTATCAAATGGTATTATAAACAGTGATATCATACTGGTACTGAACCGAAATCGAAAATACATTTTATAACTTATTCGAGTTTGTAAAAATGTACGGTGTAATTATATTTATTTTAAATGTTAGATAAATTTGGGGAATTTTGTAATAAATTAAATAAAATAAAAAAATATTATTAATTTATAAAATTAAAATATTAAATTACTTATAAATTATAATTTTTAGTTAATTATAGATAAATTCGATATTTTATTGATACAAATAGTATACACACAAATTATAATAGTAAGAGTATCATTCTACCTAAATGGTTCTAAAGCTTTACTTTCATCAAAAGTTTAGGTGTTCAATTCTGATGTGGAAATATGAGATTCAGCCATCTGTTGGGTGGTGTGGTGGTCTCTTCACATGAGCGCTTGACAATTCAACTTCTCCCAAGGACTGACTCAGTGGTGGTGGGGGTATCCAGATAAGTGGCCTTCCTCTAAGCCTCGACCGTGTTGTGTATTTTTGGTGAATATGGCATATCCTCTCTGTTGGGTGGCTCGGGACAAACACGTAAGCCGCTTATGGAATCAATGGCTCTGTTCATAGCATGCGACCAGATAGATAGATAGGAGGAGAATCTGTCACTTTATGTTGTGGGGGCAGTTTGGAAGATTTGAGTCCGCATACGTAATTACTTAAACAGAAAGAACAAGACTCGTCGCCCATGAATTTGAATTTGCTTTTCTTACCAAAAGTAGCTTGTCTTTTTTTTCTTCTTAGTAGATAATGCATATCACCCACCAAGCTTAGCTTTTACCAAGAGCCACTCTCCCATTGATGAGATCAATCCTAATCATGCATGAGTAGATAAATAACTTTGTGGATAAGGGAATAAATAACCTTGCTAGTAAAGGTACCCAAACAACATTTAATATTGCAAAACTATTATAAAGTTATCATACCATGAGAATGGAAAATTCCAAAAACATTTATTGGGGTATAAAAATGAAAAGGTAAAGGTCTTTTTGTGCTAAATTCTTGAAGATAAAGGACAAGTTTTGGATTTGGGTATTAAGAATACTCAAGGAATCCATAAGAAAACACCTTAAAATGGTGACTATGGGTGTGGTGTGCATATGGGAAATGACATTCCCATATAGTTGGTGATCAATTAAATTGATATATTAGGAACTATGTGATTTGGACTTTGGAGGCATAGTCTAGTTAATTGTTGTTGGGTTGTTTGGTATAGGTCTAAAATCTTAAGAAATGAGCTGTTCAAATCTTTGTAATATGTGCAAAAAAAAAACAAGTATAGATCTTATGCTTCCTATAAATGAATTGTTCATGCTTTTCTTATCTAATTTGGGAAGAAACTCCTTCCTCTAATGAGAAACAAAATCATAGGTAAATTGTTATAGTGGGCTTTATATTTTTGTTTTTTACACTTCAATGTATATTTTTTTAAGTACTATATATTTAAAAATGCAAAAAATAATACATTCATATATAAAAAAAATGTGAAGGAATGGTATTAAATTAGACATAAAAAGTGATTTAAAAGTTTATATAATAAAAATGACATTTTTTTCAAATATATCTCATAACTTTTAAATACTCAAAAACTCAAAACATACCATTAACTCTCTAAAATCACATCTAATTATAAAATTTGATGACCCTCAAATACAACAAACCTAATCAAACATGAAGGAGTCTAGTCTAGTCTAGTCTAGTCTAGTAGTTGAGACTAGAAGAACTTACTTGGTCATCATAAAAACTCCAAATGGGCATGCTGAATTTGGTATAATTTCAAAAGGGATGGTGTTCATTTCTTCATAAAACCCTAGATTTATATCCTTTTGTTATGGGTATTCTTATAATTGTGCAATAATTGGAATATGGGTGTTCATGCGTGAGACCAAATTCTTGATGGGAGGCATACCTCATGTACCACAGGGGGTGAATTCATTTAGTGGTGATTGATGGACTGGGCAGGGCATGGAAATGGTCAATGTCAAATAGGTGGGGAGATGAGAGATGGCTATAGGTTGAATGAATAAATGTGTTGGAGAGAAGGTGGTGGTCCTCCCTTGGGGAGCTCAAGGGGGAGGTGACGAGTGTCTGGTCTCTTTGGCTGCATTCCTACCCTCCATGTGCATGTGCTTCCCACCATATTAAACTCATTTGTTGACTTGACATGGAATTAAGCTGTCGGACATGGGAGAAAGGATCCTCTTGCAGTATTCTACGCATCAGATACTTTTGCAGACGACGTCTTTTTGGTGCCACAAGGGAGAAAGTCCACATAAAAAAATTTTAAATTCAAGGGAGTGAAATAAAATAAGCAATAATTAATTAATTAAAACATGTCAATTTTCAATTGTTTTATACAATTTATGGATAATTAATTGCTTAATATATAAATAATTTTGAATATTATAAATTCTATTTTATATTATATATTGGTACAAAATACTTGAAATTATATCTTATTAGTATAAATGATTAATTTTGGCATGTTTAATTATATAATCAATACTTAAAGTGTTTTAAATATTTCAAAATTGTACAATCACATGCTTTTTATTCTCCCAATAAAGATTCAAAATAGTTTAAGCAATAATCTTGTAATTAATTAAGTTTAAATTAATAATTGATATTATTTAAATAATTTTGTACTAAATTGACAAAATTAAGTGAACTTGTCTACCTATATGGAACAAAAAATATGTGTAATAATTAAAAATATTTTAAATAGTATATGTATATATCAAATAGCAAGTGCAAATCTAGGATATGGTTTCACAAGATCACATCCTACCATATCCAAGAAAAAGATATGGAGAGAGCTTGCATGAATAAAGATACATGTTGTATAACCCTAGTTGGCATGTGAGTAGGCCCTCCTACCAAAATTACCCCAAATAAAGATATAAATATTCTTTGATTAAATTACTACTCAATGGACTACTTGAGAACATGATTTTGGGGTAATTTAATTTGATTAGAATTCCATGCTACTAAAATATAATATTAACTTGAATTTCTGCGATTGAATCCAAACCTAACTTAAATCATACGTACAAAAATTAAAATTGGGTTAAATTAAAATTGGGTTTGTATGATTAGTATCAAACAAAATTATACCATACCTAAAATTTGAAATGATTAAATAGAAATTCACATATATCTGAATATTACTCAATTTTATATTTGTAATTCTCGAGCTTAAATCAAGTTTATATTGAATATGGGTCGAATTTTATATATAATTGTTCAACTGACTTATATGCCTATAAATTCAAATAAACTATATTTTATGTACAAAACGTATGATAATTTTAATATAATTAAATGTATAATGTAATCATACAAATAAAATGATAATATGTTAAATGTTTTCAATTTATAGTGATATTATAATGGTATGGTATGAAATATTGATGTTGAAATTTATCCACAAGTATGGTATGAACATCAAGTGCATTTTTGAAAGGATGGAAACACTTGGAAAGGTTCACATTGGCCATTTCAGGAGAGGAGAGAGGGAGGAAGGAAGAGTGAAAACAGTTGTTTTTGAAGGAAGGACATGGAAAGTATGGCCGCCCGGGCGGCCGCCCTGTCCTTTGTGATGGCTTCTCTCCCATTCCAAATGGGGAGACACCTTTCGTAGAAAATAATGTCCCCTCTCCCCCAAGAAAAGAAACTAAGAACATTGGTCAAGCCATGCCCACGCAACTCCAACTCCACCTTGTCCACTTAGTTTCTCTATTGTCACTTGTCACCAACATTGTGGGTATTGGGGCGGGACCAAAATTTGGAAAAGATATTCCACCCTTACATAGATAACAAAGAGGAAACCACTCCCCAAATAAATTTTAAATAATTTTATATTAGCTAGAAAATAAAATTATTATGTTTTTGTAATAAAATATTTTATCACTATTCATTATTTTAATATTTTTTATTTGATATAAATTTAATATCTTATAAATAAATAATACTTTCTCGCATCATATTATATAAAATATACTTGGATCTTGTGCTCATAAATTAATTTCAAATATATTGTTTATAAGGAGTGAATTGAATTAATAATCATGTAAATAAATAGTTATACCTTACTAATTTAATTAAATAATTTTATATCAATTAATTTATATATAAATAAATTTTATTATATTATTACAAATTATTTTATATAGAGAAATAATAGAATGATGTTGAAATATATATATATATATATTATAATAATAAGAATAATATATGTAATAAAATATATTATATACAAAATATTGTTGTCACTCCTCATAAAATTTATAAAATAAATGAATTGTTATTTTAATAATAAAATAAATTAATAATAATTAAATTATTTTTATAATTATTATATATACTTATATTGCATATATTTTAACTATAAAAAAATAATATAGATTGATAATCTATACAAAAATAGTTAATTCATAAGTTTTTTAAATGTAAAAATAAAAGTGGTTTTTAATCTAATAACAGAAAGATGAAGAAAAAGAATAATTAGTGTAGAAGAAAAGGATAAAAAAAAGATGTTTTATGTTCTATATATATAAAAAAAGAAAATATATTAATGTTATTTAATATTATTTTAATTTTAAAAATTATAATGGGACTAAGCAACCTTCTTGCAAACTAAAAAAAAAGGTGATTTTTCTACCCATCTTTGCAAATTAAATTATACATGTAGTACAAAAATATTTTTTTAAATATAATATTTATTATCATAAATTACTCTATTTATACAAAATTAAAAAGTTAGAATTTGATTTAAAATAAAAAAATTTATATTATGTTACAAAATAAAATAAATAAATAAATAATAAAAATAAATAAAAAAATTTTAATTATGAGAGATGCCCAAGTTGATTGATCTTGTGACCCAAATTTAAAAATCAGAACCAAATATTAAAACAAAATTTAACGAATAGAAAATATAGAGTTAATGTTAGGTAGGTAACAGCTGAATATTAATTCAATATGATATAAGATAGGTGCGGATAGATTTGAATTTGGATCCGATCTTGGGTTGAGCTGTTGTGTCAAGTAACATCCCTAAATTAAACATAAATTCTTATTTTGTAAGTATTTAAATTTAAATTTTGCTTTTAAATATATTTGCATCTAAGCTTACCTTGGGTTATCCAAAAATAATGAAAAAAAATCAAATTTAAAGAGAGAGACTGTTGCACGAGTGAAAAAAGTTAGGAGAATTGATAAGAAATTCCATGTATAAATTTTCATAAAACTTGTACCTTTGTGTATATATATAGTTTAAATAGATATTACCACCAAACCAAACGACTAAATTGTGAGATGAAATTTTGTTCTATATATTGACGGGAGAGTCAAGCACTTGTCTTGAAGAATTCTCTACTTTTGACAAATTTATGGCATCTCTTTTGTGCAACTAACCCCTCATGGATGCACGGTTTAAAGATATGTGTACCCGGTTGTGCTTTCTGGTTAATTTCTGTCAAATTGATCATGTGTGCGATGGACAACCATTCCCGACAAACTTATGGCAATTATATATTTGAAGAGCACTGATGCTTGTGTATAATATACAGCAAAAATAGGTCAAATCTGCCATAGATTTACCTCCCAACTGGACATTAAAAGATGGCAAGATGTCCAAATCCAAAGGCTAAATGTAACCCCCTTTTGTCTTCTTTATTGAATCCAATGTGGCAGGCTTGGGATTCCACCCTATCCCACATGATAAAGCTCTATCTATTCCTCTCTTTGTCTAGACACCTAAGTTATGGTCTTCCTATCCCCCCACCACCTTATCTTGCCCTTCTTCCAGATGCACTTAATTGCCTGATTAAGAAACCTAATCATGCTCTAGCATAAACTTACATGCCATTGGATGATTAGGGCATTTTTTTTCTGATTCCATTTCCTTACTATTGGCTCACTTATTTGTGCCCCAATCATGATGTTGAATTGCTTTCCTCCTCCATGTTTGTTATACTCACTCTTTCATTTACCAACAACCCTTATAAAAAAGATCTCACCAGTTATTTCATGCTCTTTCAAAGTTTTCATATGTCAAACATTCAAACGACTAATATGTACTAATCCAAGTTGCATAATATGTAAATATGTCTAATTTTATGTATTTTTATGGATTTAACATATTAACATTAAATGGGATATGACAAATAATTTCAATAATTAAGAACCAATAAATTTTAAACTTTCTTTCAATAATTATTTTAAAAATAAAATATTAAATAAAATAAGAAAATGTGATTAGTTTATAACATTATAAGTATTTTATAAGTTATAAATTTTAATTAAATATAAATTTAATTAATTTATTTACAATATTCTCTAATATAATATAAAAATAAGCCAACTCACACCCGGATTTGACCTATAAATTCCAATGGTGCTATTTATAAATATGAAATAAAAATACTTAATTTAAGGTAATTAATCGATGTGGGAGAGGAAATATTATATTAGTTGATAAAAAGTGTGTATATATATATATATATTGGAATGAGTGAGTAAATTATAAATTAAGTAAAGTATATAGATATTATTAGTTTATAAGATTTTATATTTGATTTAATAAATTTTAAATAAATATTTATTCAACCCATTATATTTAATAAATTAAAATCTACTTTTCATATTTTTAAGTAGATAAAATTGTTAAATTTAATTAACACAACTTTACATATTTACGGGTCTATATCTAGGAAATGTCCGTGTAATATATAAAAATATCATATATATAAATATATTTATTTATTTATTTAAAATAAAATGAGTATAAACATTATTTATTTATTTAAAATAAAAGAAAATTATTATATTAGATTAAAAAAAGACCAAAGATGGTGGATGGATAGGTGACTTCTTAGTTATTTTAATGAATGATATATCACATAAATTATTTTTAAAAAAAATGTTGATTTTTTAAGATAATAATTAATTTAAGGTAAAATGGGTAAAATTTTATTTTCTTTTTTAGGCAAACTTATACATTAATTTTAATACTAAATTTTATCTAAAAAATATTTTTTTTTCCGAGATCCCATTATTTAACCAATAAATTATTTTCGAGTAAAAATTTTTAAAAAAATGAGTTTGATTCATATAATAAAAAAAATGATTTCCAATGCCTCTTTTTTCTGTAAAGTAGGATGCATTTTTGAGGCAGCCAGCCCTGGTTTCTGCCTGACCTTTATCATATCCATCAACAGTGGCAGTATCGTTATTATGTCTACTTGTAGGGTCTATTTGTTAACACGTCCCCTATAAGATTAAGGGCTCCCCGAACAGCAAGCAGCAGGCTTTGAGTTTCACTCACTTCCATTGCACAAACAAAAAAAAATACAGGCAGGAGAGAGAGAGAAGAGCGAGAGAAGAAGGAATCAGCCTGGATAGCGATCATATGGGTGATGAGATGGCGATCTTCTCGCAGCTGTACCCCGGAGTTTACAGGCAGATTCCGCCACCTCCGCGAGGTCTGGTCTTCACGAGGATAATGCGTCATCCATGTAGCAGATTTTCTAAGCCATTTTCTGCGAGCTGTAGGGTCTGACTTGTTCGTGGTTTTGTTTTTCTTTTTTTTTTTTTTCCGTTCGGTTGCAGAGCCGAAGCCGAAGAGGAGGAGGAGGAGGGGACGAGGGGAGGGAGGGGGCGGTGGTGACCTGGAAGGGGGCAAGAAGAGGAAGCTGAGCGAGCAGCAAGTGATGATGCTGGAGCAGTACTTCGGCAGCGAGCACAAGCTGGAGTCGGAGAGGAAGGACAGGCTGGCGTCGGAGCTGGGGCTCGACCCGAGGCAAGTGGCAGTCTGGTTCCAGAACCGCCGGGCCCGGTGGAAGAACAAGAAGCTGGAGGAGGAGTACTCCAAGCTCAAGTCACTCCACGACTCCGCCATCCTGGACAAATGCCGCCTCGAAGCAGAGGTGATCGATCCTCTCTCACTTTCTCGTAATCAAGGAATAAGCAACCTATGACTAACTGTGTGAGTAGCTTAGATACTGTGCAAGTGCGAGGAAGGACGACAAGCTCGCGGCCACGCCAACATAATATTATAAGATATGACAAAAAAAAACAAAGAAAAAAAAAGTGAATCTCATTCCCATGAAATGCTGCCCGTACGACGTTGTAACATTAGTTTAAGGTAGCATCTTGGCAGAGGCCCCCACAAGCACATGGCAATGGCGATAGGAACCCACCCCCACCACCCTTTCTTTCTTTAATCCAATACGTGGGTGCCCTTCATCCATAGATCTATCTTCATCCATATCCACATCCCTAACATTATTTTATATGCACGTCTTTAGAACATCCCGGCGGCCGGTGGGCCGCCGAGGGTTGGCATAGCAACCGATAGGGTGTTTTTTTTTCTTTTATCTCAATTGGGTTTTTTTTGGCCATTTTGATGCTGCAGGTGCTAAAGCTGAAGGATCACCTGCGAGAGGCGGACAAGCAGATACAGAAGCTATCGTCTGCGTTGGAGGAGGGTCACGGGAAACGCCATGATGGTTATGATGTTGTCAACGGCAGCAACAGCCCCAGTATGACCTCGATCTCTACGGAGCCACCGCTGCCCCCGCCGCCGCCTGGTTTTATAGGGGATTTTGGCTATGAGATGGACGATATGCTGCTGTACATGCCGGAGAACAGCTGCAGCGTTCAGTGCATGGAGTGGCTGAGCCACTACATATAGAGCATTAACGTCCCATGGGAGAAGAGCCCTAAGAATGATTAGAATTTTCGTGGTTAACTAGATTAATTATTCAGGCCGTTAACTAGAATGTGTACTACCTAGCTCTAGCTAGCTAGCTAACTGTCCATAGATGGTGACAAGGTCTGATGCTGTAACTGTGTATATATATATATATATATTATGCATATGTGGGCTTTACCGGCTTCCGTTTTCTCCGCTTGTGCAGCTTAATTTATGTTCATGGCTATAAAGCTTTTGACCACAAGACGTTGATTTTTCAATGGGGGTGCGGGGTAAGGGCTTCATGTATAGTATATTTTGATGAAGTATGAATGTGATGACAACCTAATTGATTGTTTGTCAGTCGTGGGTCGTGGGTCGTGGCTATGGAAGAAACACTGACTGATTGATGCCAACAGTCTTCCTCATGATGATGAAGTCATGCAGCAGTGAGAGGCCTTTTTTGTTTTGACTTCTATGTGCTGTTGCTGCATGCTTGCTTTTATGGGCAGTTGGCTCCTCAAATAAAGGATATGAAAAAACTCATAATTTTTTTTGTAGAGCCAAATTAGTAAATTCATTAACTCTGTTTTCTAGTAAATATCATGTAGGAAGCAAAAGCTTCCTGATCTGATAGTACATCTCAATGACAAGCTCTATCCCTTGGATCATTACTTGATACTAAGTTTTCAAGTGGCGTTTTGCAACAACGCATTTCTGTCACTACCTCCGTCTCCTTTCCATGGTGGCCACTGTGTTTGGGTCTCAACTCCAATCCTTGGAGATCTCTGTGTTTGGGTCTCCTTTCCATGGCGCCCTCCTCTCCTCTTATGACAAAACTCATAATTAGAAGTGAAGTTACATGGTGATGTCACTACACTAGACGCCGAGTGGTGTACAGTATTCTGCGATCCCCTCTTCCACTCCTAGAGCGGCAGTGCAGAGCCCCGTCACTCATATGTACGTGTTGTTCATAGCCTCCCCAAATGGGTCATACTCATGCATGCTTTGGCTAAGTAATCGTGCACACGGATCGAAAGAGCCCGAGCGTAAAGGAAATGTTCAAAGTTCAAACCCACTATAATCAAAGTGACCTAAGCTTTGAAGGGCACTTAGGAACAATGCTCGTACACACACACACGGGCATCTTAATCAATAAAGTCAGAATGGACCACCTAAGATACTGAAGAAAAGATTAAAATCTTGTCTAAAGCTGTCATCTACAGGGCTTTGAGTTCAAGGATCTCTAAATTTAAGAGTTTTACAAGTTTAAAGCGTTGCAAACTTAGTAGTGGTGGATTAAATTGGTCACTCTATATCTATCCCCCTTCCTCTGAATGCCATACTTAGACTAAAATCATAGGTATGTTAATTGGGTATACAATGATGCATACGAATCCTTTTGCAATATCACTAGATGGAATGACTTTCTGCAGTGTAATGGTTATGCGTCATGTAGTTTATAGCATCATAGCATATCATATCACAGACTAAACCCAACACATGGAGCCAGGGAATTTATTATTCCCAAATCCCAGATTATGCAGAAACATACTGTTATGGTACTAAGATGCTATCCAAAAGTAAAAACAGCTGCAAGACAATTGAATCCATGAAATCTAAGTTGTAATATGCCTGGCGATTTCTAAGAGGTCCACTAGAATTAAATTAACTACCGACAAGTTAAGAGAGACTAACACTTGATTTTGCCCACTTATCCTTCGTAGTCACCTTGTGCAAACTTGCTTTCTGGGTAGAAGACGGCTGATACGACATTCCCACCAAACTTTCTTCCATTTAATCCAGTCCTTGCTTTTGCTGACCCTTCCACGTCCGAGTACTCCAGAAAGACCTATGACAGACAATACGGGAATAGAAGGCATAGCCTTTTTTATTCATCTGTTGGTAAAAATCTTACAATACGGGAACAGAAGCCATAGCTCATTATATATCACAATGAACAAGGTACTACAACATTCAATTTTGAAGTAAAATTATAGATTCATCTGTCATAGTGCAACCAACAGTATTTCTGTTACCACCAAACTGGCCCAAAAGTCAACTTTTTTCAATAGTTAGACGACCTGCACAGCTGTTGCTGATGATTATGTAATTTTTATAGCAAACAAATACCAGGAGAATACTGTTGGCTAGATGAAATAGCATGGATAAATTGTAGCCACGCCCTCAAAATTTTGTGAATGCCACTTTTTAATCAATTCTTTCACAAATGGAAAATAATTAAGTTTCACCTCAGGAAATAAACATAGCCTATCAGGTTGTGCCAACAGGAGCAAGAGAACTAAATGTGTGACATCATGCCAGATCAAATCATACTACAAAGAATAAAAAAGAAAGTAAATTGAGAACAGAATGATTAATCAAAAAGGGTTTTATTTTACTGGGATTAACTATCGAAATGGTAATTGAAGCAAACAAAAAATGTACCTTCCCAACACCAGGTACAGGTTGCCCATCTGGACGAGGACGGGGTATCACCACATTTACCAGATTCCCTGCAAAAACATTTGACTAGAAATAAATATGAAAGCTATCATTGTCCAGGCAGAAGATAATACACAAGGAAAGGAATCTCAATAGAAAAGCCCCATTCTTTATGCAGCATATAGATGAAGAAGTAGCTGCAGGAAGAAAATAAAAGAAGGAAATATATTCAGAACTTTGACTAATGCTATTACTGCTAAGTGGAACAATAAGTGTAGGTTTCTCACCAAATTTTCCTCCTTCCAGCCTCATATCTTCCAGAATGTCTTCATACTCCTCATCATCTTTTAGCTCATCTACAGAAACTACTTGTGTGAGGCAGACAACTTTTGTAGCCAGAGTACCAGGCTGATACATGAGTTTCTGTAAAATCAATAATGCCTCAGTAAGTGATCAAAGCTAAAATGATGGTATAATCAAATTGAAGTTGCCATCCTATCATGTTAAGTACCAAGCAATTGATCAACTAAGCAGGTACAGGTAGAAAAAGAGTTCCTCTATAATATTGCACATCCAGGAATCTACAAATACTTCGTGAAGACATGGTATGTGTGTTTTTCATATACAAAGCAATTTTCAAGATGAAAAATAAAATCTCACCCTCTTCAATAATAGAAAATCCAGCCACCATGGTCAATACTTGTATTTTGCTCAAACAAATTATCGTTATCCTGACTGAAACAAAAATTTCTAAAAAATAAAGCAACTGAATCACCATTACCTGCAATGCTATTTGCTGTTGGGCATGAAGTAAAACACTCTCTTGTTCAGGCTTAGGCTGGTTAGCTCCCTGATTTGCTCGCCTGACCGTAAGAGTTTTATCACCCATTTTTATTCCATTGAGAGCTGCACAAGCTATGTCTGTAACAGAGAGGTCTTGATAGACACAGAAGGCATAGCCTTTTGAATTTCCAGTTTCACGGTCCTTCACCAGATCAAAGCCCCTGAGAGACCCAAAAGATTCCAACAGCTCCCTAACCTGTGCTTCTGTGAAATAATATGGCAGCCCTCCAACAAAAATGCGATCAGGACCTTCCAGCCCACCAGCAGAGCCAGGAGTCAGCCCAACAGCAGCAAGATTAAGATTTGGATTAGGCTGGCTAGGTCCTAGAGTTGCGGCAAGGGAAGGGTTGTAATCACTAGGCCTCCGTACCTTAACTGGTCCACCCTGAACAAAATAAATATACATTTAACGGGATTTATTTTACCAGCAGTTATAGATCTTCATGGTTGTTTCCTTGAAAACCAGGAAGGACAAGTGTGAACCAAGCCACATTCAACTATAAACATTAGAATGCAATGGGCAACTTAGAGGAAAATATATAGATCAAATAATTTCAAATGCCAGTGAGTTGAAGGCTAAACAGAATGGCTTTGATATTTGACGCAATTCTTTAAAGAAAAGTGTCAGAATACAATATTTCAAGGACCTTTCACTGCTATTAAAAGTAATACTAAAAATGGAGTTAACCTATAGTTCTGTCCTAGTGTTTGCCAAAACCAATACTTAGTGATTTGACAATAAGAAAACAATAGCCTTTAGGTTTTACGGTTTGCAGATAAACAATGGGGACTAAAGTGTTAGTTTGGCAAAGATCTGGGACTAATAGCTCAAAAAGAACATTGAAAAGAATAAAAGGATCAAACTTGAATACTACAAGGCCTATTACCTCAAATATAATGCCATCCAATGCCATTGCATTGCTTGCCTCCTCTACTGACCTCATCTCCACAAAGGCGAACTTTTTTTCATGGTTTATGTAAACATTAACTACAGCATCCCCTGAGATGAGACAATAAATAGTCATTAAAGAGTGTCAAAAATGCATTAAAAATGGCCATTAAGAAACTATATAGATCCTTGTGGGATGCATCCATACCAGGACCAGCGGTGTTGCCTCCTATAGCTGCCATGACCTGGCTGAAGAAGATTGCAACAGACTGCAGTGGAAGTCCACAATGAGAACTAGCTGAGCAACTTAACAAATATAAGTAATGTCATAAAAATGGAGTATGCGACAGACCTGCTCATTGGCTGTTGGTGAAAGGCCTCCCACATAGACGCGCCTAGCATGTCGAGTAGCCTACATAAAATTAACATCAATAAGAATGAAGCCACTAAACTCATCAAACAAATGGAAATGAATAAGAGGTCAACCAGAAAGCTAAAAAACATATAATGGGATAGGCAAACCTGCTGAGTCATTGCTTGGACAGGCATAACAGGAAGAGCGCCAAATTGCTGCACACAAGTTTGGCATAAAACATACATATAAAATATATCTATATCCATGTATGTGTATATAAGTGATCAAAATAATGTAAAAGAAGAGAATTGGCACCTGTGGAGTTCCCAAAGGGAACATGTTGGGAAACATCCCTGGAATGGCTGGATTGGGCACAGTCACTGGTCCTGAAACATGGGTATGAGATGATTTTAATTTTTATCATCTATCTGTTTGGGTTGGGGTGAGGAGGTGAAAAGGCTTTTCTCCATCAGCGTTAAGTATCAAATACTTCCTCAGGGTTCATATTCCAAAATTTTTAATATTTGATTAATTAAATTAAATCCTGCAGGCTGCATTACATCATTCATTAAGCTTCTAAACAGGAAGAGCAACTTTATATCAGCAACTGGCTGATATATTCAAATTTAACTACCAAAACATACAATAGCTACAGATTGAAGTTGAACAAGACACGTCATACCAGTGGCATTGATTCCTCCTCGTACAAAAAGTCTAGAGAAGTCGGCTCACGCCTATTTGTCAGCACAGTGGGCCAAGGAGCCCAACATTGCCTTCTTAAACAAAATAATAGACACAAACGAACAAACACAGCACAGCACAGACAGAAACCAAAACCACTCAGTTCCAGAATTACTTTACAAAGAATACTCAATTGAAAACTATGCCCTAGAAATGCAAAGAAAGCTATTTGTACACATATATATATGTATGTATACACATATATATAAGTTGAGCTTACCAAATTAAACCATGATATCGCCTATGAAGTTTCCACACTATATCCAACAAAAAAAAAATGCAGTTACATAACATATAAAACACAAAGATGAGACAGAATGTATACCAGGAACAGCAGCAGGAAGCATCGCAGACGGAGGTGGTGCCATATCAAAACCGCTTACCCTTTTACTGCAAGGAAGCAATTTTGCAGAAACAGAAAAAATTAGACCAATCTGTCAAACACAAAAAAATATTGTTGTCTCACATTAAGAAAGCATGAAAGTATAGGAGCTATAATATCCCCATTTGAAGCTATAAGGCAACTTTACATAAGATAATACAAATTTGGGCACATATGTAATATCAAAACAAATTTCCCTGGAAGAGAATAGGGAGGCTCTATTTTCAATATGATGCTGCAGAAATAATCAAAACTAGCAAATAACATTCTAATGAGGCAATATCAAGTTTAATAACTATATTGTGGCTGCTTTCTAGCCCCAAAAAAACTATATCGCAGCTATCAACTTGAAGATGTACCGTTGAGCCAGAAAATCTTAAGATAGTCTGTCTACACAATCAATTTATTTTTACCACAAGTCTACACAATCAATTAAAAAAACATAAAATCAATCAGCAGGATTTCCAGCAGTATTATAAACTAAAAATCTAATAGACAACTGCAGCTTCAAGATAAATTGGGTTGTCATTTTTACCAACTGCAGCAAACATCAGGAAGTGCAATCATACGTGCACCTTATTGTGCCAGAAAGCACATCATGTTAGGATTGGGTCTTTAAGGTTCATGTTGACATAATCTCAATTATAGTACTCGGAAAATTAAATCTACAGAAGGTTCGACTTAAAAACATGGATACAACCGATTGAGATAAAATCAACTATGATACCATATTGCTGTTTTACATGTTCTCGTAAAAAATAGATAGAAGTGACCACAAGTATAATAAAGAATAAGCTTAAATTAATAAGCATGTATCCATTACCTCTTTGAGCGAGATCGAGATCTTGACCTTGATCTGCGCTCTGATCTAGAAGATGGAGATCTAGATCGTCGTCTGTGCCTCTCTTCTCGATCATAATCTCTGTGCCTACAATTTAGAAATAGATGTATAAACAGATTACAGTCAAAGATCAGCATTCATCTGGAAATTTTAAATTAGGGTTTTTTCTCAGCCCAGGAGTATTGTAAGCATTTCCCCGAGGAAGGGAAGAAAACTGGAGGAAATCTTCTATAAGCAACCAGATTCCTTTACCTGTCATAGTCTCGGCTTCGATGATAATCATCATCATCTTTGTCTCTTCCTCGGTCTCTTCTCCCAGAGCGATCTTTATGACCATCGTTATCACGGTCCCGATCCCTATGATGGCGATCACGCTCCTTATCTCGATCACGATCGCGGTCCCTCTCCCTATCTCTACTTTTCTCCTTATCTCTCTCCTTGTCACGACTTCTATCTCTATCCTTTTCCCGATCATGGTTCCGATCTCGCTCCTTCTCCTTGTCACGGACTCTATCCCTCTCCTTTTCGCTGCTTTTTGGATTGTCCATATTGTGAACGTGGGAACCATGCTACAATAATTCAGGTATGTTAGTTGATTCAATAAATAAGTTAAACTGTTGAAAACAAAACAAATAAAGATATTGGACAGGCCAACTGATATAAGGCAATGATAATTTCATGCAATAATGCATCTTCTTCCAGCATAAAACATAGATTATTTCAAAACCATGCCTTATAAACTACTGGCATTTTCCATTTATGCGTCTTCTGGATTGATACATTCGATTTGGTGCAAAATCAACGAATTCAGCTTACCAGATCAAAGCAAATAGTCGAAACCTAGATCTTCAAAACTAATTATGAACAAGAAATTCTCAACTTTAGTAAAAAAACCGTCTATAATGAAGAAGAACAAAACCAGCAAGATATCGTGGAGGCCTAGCTTATGATTAAAGGTATATTTACCCTTCCGGAACTTCACCCCGAAATCAAGGGATAACTCCAACATAGCCACAAACTACTACATATCTTGCATCATGGATCATGAAAGAAAGTGCTGGAAGACAGAAAAATGAATCATCCTAAACCAAACAAACGTATTCACGCAATCTCGGCACAGGTTGGATTGTGATTTCAATAAAACCCTGGAAATCCATTCAGCGAATTACAGCACCCAAATGAACTTCATTTACAAAGGGAATCAGAAACGGACCTGAGAAATGGGGTCTCCGTTGTCTCCATGGCCACCGCGGCGGTAGCTATCGACATATTCACCGTCATCCTCGTACCTTCCTCCTTCGTAATCAGCCATCGTTGCTAATCCCGTTCTTCCCTCTCAATCGATGATTTTCACCTTTTCAGCCACTCTGAAGATGTGAATCTGAGAAGATTGCTCCACTGAAGATCGTCAAGAGATGTGCCCACCACAGTGAGAATGAATACTTCCCGAAGCCGCAAACCCTGACGGCAACACCCCACATCCTAATATACTTCGATCAGGGGATGGGGGTAATTCCGTAATTTAATATATTCGCATTCTTTTTTTTTCTTTTTTAGGGTAAATTCGAAAAATAGACCATTTATCCTTTTCTAGCACTTTCATTAACTTCATACCGAATTGGCAGTCTCCTTCTCCACGAAGAAGATGGTTGCTGCAATTCGATGGTCTTGCACTCTCCAGCTTCTGATATGAGGATGGCACTATCAATTCCCGGTAGCTATCTCAGGTCCGAGTAAAGCATCGCTCAATGCGCGACTCTCCAATGATGATGGCACCGTCGAATCTCAGTTGCTATCTACGTTAGCGTACAACGGATGCTGGACGAAGGCGCCATTGCACTCGAGGTGGATCACAACACTTTTTGTAGCTCTTCTCCTCTTACTTCTTTAAGTACACAAAAATATTAACAAAAAACAAAAGAAAAACACCATCAAAGACATTCATTTTCTTCACGCTTTTTACGTCTCTAGCCACTTCATTCTCCAGTGATAAGATCTTACCAAAAAAAAAACCGCCAAAATAGCGCGACCTTAGGATTGAGAATGCAATAGGGAGTCATACCACTAGACTAGAAGTACGGACAACCCACTACCCACGCGAGTTTGCATTATCAAGAATTGTGTTAATAAATTACAAAAAAAAAAGTTGAATGTTTCTATAACTATTATAGGTATAAATTTACTCCAAATTTCTAAAATATTAAGAAAGGTAAACATTTATATTATCCAGGTTTATAAATAATAAAATCTCTCATTATTATTTCTCGTTAATTTACTATATTAATACTCATTATCTTAAGTTAATTTATACACTCATTCCTATTAAATCTAAAGTTATTTTTACTATATTCTTTTTTTTAATGACTATAATAATTTTTTGTAATTATTTGTTAAAAAAATCATTAATATATTTTATTTATTTTTCTAAAATCCTAGAATTATGATAATGACGAATTAATGACTATCCTCCCATTTGTGAGTCATACCACTAGATTAGAGGTACGAATTTGCATTATCAAGAATTGTGTTGATAAATTATAAAAAAAAGTTTAATGTTTATATAACCTTAAAATTATGTGCTAAGTGAATTTATTCTAAATTTCTAACATCTAAAGAATGATAAACCTGAATTTGGATTTCTTCGACATTCTCTCGTCAACACAATTTCACAAAAAAAGTTTAATATTTTTATAATTCTAGAATTATGTGCTAAGTGAATTTACTCCAAATTTCTAATATCTAAAGAAATACAAACCGAATTTGAATTTTCCGTCATTCTCTCATTATCACAACCTCTTACTTAACATGTAGTTTTCACACCTACCCTAGCCTTCCTAGGCAACCTCACAACAATTACTGTATTAATAACATGATCCTATTTCTCCAATTTCTTCCATTTATGAAAAATTAATATTTAAAATAATAGCTATTGAGAATAAATATTAAAATATATTATTTTAAATAGTTATAATATATAATATAATTTTAATTAGTAAATATTATATTATATATATTTTAATATTATTTATTTTTATATTTATATTATTATTAGTATATAAATAAGTGTGTTTATATATAATTAATTAAGTTATTTATTAATAAATTTCTTTACTTTAATATATGTATATGAAATATCAATTCTATATATTAGTATTTTATTCGTCATTATTTTAAATTTTTAAATTTTATTATATCTACTGTATCACAATTTTTTTTATTTATTCTCACAATGACCAGTGTATTACTCTCTTGCCTTCTCTTGTTATTATCAGCATGTGCACTCGATACTTTGATTATTATTTTTTATCTCGCCCGGAAACTTATTTCAATATTAATCAAAAAATGGATATAAATTACAACTCGATTTACCCAAATACATTATGTATTAATGTGTTGATACTTTAATTCATATAATACGAATTTTAATCAGTTCACTTACTTTGACATTATATGATAACATATTAGTCGTCCCACTTTTTGTCATTTGCAGCCTTGTCAACTTTATAATAAAGATTGAATTCAGCTGATTGTTATAACTTTATAACTATTCAACTTCTCTCTACTTATAACAATTAAGCTATTACATATTATATTAACTGAAATGTTGATTCAGGAATTACCACTAATATTACTAATAATTTATCTAATAAGTCTATTAAGGAGAATGAGTCATTTCCTAAGTATCTAATAATTGGAGAAAGAACAAATTTACCCATTTTATTCTCCGAATCTTTCTTTTAAATCTTATACTTGTTGCTTTTATCTCAACAATATCTATTATATTTCTCAAATTTCCTTTAATTTACTTTATATCTCCCAATTTATTAAAATTAATACTTTCTATTTTAAATTTCACACTACTCACTTCCTTATAAAAAATATTGTTTCTCACCAAAATCTTTTGCATGGAAGTGGCAATGGGGTATTTTATTCTCCGAATCTTTCTTTTAGATCTTATACTCGTGGCTTTTATCTCAACAATACCTATTATATTTCTCAAATTTCCTTAATTTACTTTATATCTCCCAATTTACTAAAATTAATACTTTCTATTTTGAATTTCACACTACTCACTTCCTTATAAAAAATATTGTTTCTCACCAAAATCTTTTGCATGGAAGTAGCAATGGAGGATTGTACCGTATTCATAATAGTTGTAATCATTCTACCTTATCTCCAATTGCTTGTGTAAGTCGTACTGAATTGACTTAATTATGTTATCAATGTTTAGTACATCCCGTTTTTCCTATTGTCAGCCACGTGCTTTCTAAACATTTATCAATGAGAGCTGTAAACCCCTCCCTTTTGAGCTAAGAAAAATCGGGAAGAGAACCGGTCAAACCGAGTGAGAACATTGAACCGGTTCACAAACTCGATCAATTATGAATGGGCAATTTAGGAATTTACAACTCCTAGGTGATCCAAAGGGTTCATAATACTATGGAAAAGAACCTTAGGACGAATTGGAAGAGGAACAGTGTCATCTTCTTCCTCAGGATGACAACACCGTTCACTCACTAGGAAACTAAAGAAACGTCGGCGAAGAAGAAACCCTTCTGTTCGGGGCATTTTAGGTCTTCAATGTTAGTCATAACGGTGCCAAACGGATGGCCAACGGGTCCCTGAGCTCCATATAAAGAGCCCCTCCCCATTCACCCTCTCCACACCTGAAAACTCCATTCTCTCTCAGCTGCTCCATTTTTCGGTGAAGCTTGAACCAGAGCTCTGACATGGGGTCTTTTCTGAGCCAAACAAGGCGAGGTCAAGTTTTTTAGAACTGGTGAGAAGTCAGTTACACGTCTGTAGTCTCCGTTTGCTTCGAGGGTCGCCGAAGAAACGCCGACGTGATGAAACAATGAAGTAGCTCCGGCGGATTGAAGCTGCCCTATTTCGGTCAAGTTGAAATCGACCATTTCGAGCCCTCCTCAGGCCAAACCAAGCCTTCCCAACACTTCCTCAGCCCTCCCACGACCGAATTAGGACTAAAAGGTAAGCCAATTCGACTCCCCTCTACAATTTCCAGCTAGTGCTAGAGAGAGAATCGACATAATTTCAATGATGAAATTCTAACTCAATTCGGCATCAATTGATGTGATTCTTGATTCTAGGATAAACCTCAAGATGAGAGCTATTTGCCTAGATCGAAAGCTCGGACCGCCATGTCGTCACTGGTGAGAAATTGAAGCTTTCTCTCTCTATAGTCCGTTTTTTGGCGAAGCTCCATCTAAGCTCGTTCCGACATTAAAATATGTGATTCAAAGTTCCTTAGAATCGTATGAACATGTAGGAACTCAATTTCAACAATTAGAGGTGTTTAATTGGTCAATTTGATGAAATCAAATTCGGTAGTGTTGAAAAGTTGAAATTGGGGGAAAAATTGGGGAAAATTGGGGATTTTCGAAATTTAAAGGACCAAAATGCAATTTTATGAAATTGAGGGTCAATTGGGCATGAAAATAATATTGGAGGACCAATTGAGGAATTTTGGAATTTTTGGGTTAAAACTTACCATTTTTGTAAAGGAAGGGCAAAATGGTAATTTTGGAAAAGTTGAGGGACCAAATTGGAAATTTGGGAAATTAAACCCCTTTTTGGTGAAATTGAATAAATTGAGGTCCCAAGATAAATTTTAAAAGTTTCAGAACTCGATTTGAGGAAAAACCGACATTTGGGACTTAAAGTTAAAGAGAAATAATTTTAGGGACCTAATTGCAAATAACCAAAAAGTTTGGGTTTTCTCATTCATTTGAAATGAATGAAGGCTGTTATGCCGAGTAATATTAAACAAGTATGTTCATATCGTATAGGAACGCGAAGTACCGGGAACGCCAGCATGGATGAGCTCGTGTGAATACAAAGAACCGGTCTAGTGGAATTCAATGCGTTAACGGGTGAGTGAGTTTACTAACATCATAGCCAGTTGGGATGATGAGCACAACTTAAAATTAAAAACCACTTACCGGTTGTGAGTGGGATTATATATAATACCCGGTTGGGGATGATAAGTACCCGGTATAAAAACCCACTGTTTAGGGGTATTTTAATCATCACAACTGAGAAAGTGATGTGAAAATTTTGTGGAAAAATTATTTATCGGTTGTAAGTAGATCATACCCGGTTGGTATGATGAGACTTCCTGGAAGGAAGTTGAAAACCCGTTCATCGGTTATGAACGGAGATGTCCTTATATCGGTCGGTATAATGGACAGTGAAAACCTATTTTGTCGGAAGTCTTCTCCCCTAATTGTGTACCAATGCTTAAAGTATTTGGAAGACCTTCTTGGTGGGAGCTCGAATAGCTCTTATAGGCTAGGGGCCTCGGTTTTGGAACTTGAGGGCTAATATGCCCTGTTTTTGAAAAACTTGAACAGTGGGCCATAAGCCAATGGACACTAGTAGGAGCTTGTAAAAGAACATGATATATATATATGTGTGTGTGTGTGTGTGTGTGTGTGTGTGTGTGTGTGTGTGCCATTAAACCTTAATAAGTGAATTGTTTGGTAATGGTACCAAGGCAGGTTCGACATACTCAGTCAACTAGTAGTAGTGCGACATGACCGGTCTCCGGACCAATCAAGATAAATAGCTACAGGTTGAGTTAAAGGTTGGGACCGTTGGGATAAATGACACCACATATTACACGGCAATTTAAGAAAACTTTGTTTGTGCATGCACTATGAGTACGAGATCATCAAGACGCCCATGAGGGGTAGTGATGTGTCCTAAGGGCCCTGGACAACCCGGTGAGTATAAGGGCAGATTGACGTTCCAGGTGTTTGTGCGAAATTTGGAGTAGCACCAAGCACATGAGACCGGGGTGGGGACAAGATGAGGTCTCTGTCCTCATACGGACACGAAGAATCGATTTCGGGATTGAGGGTCAGATGTCGCGTACATCCATTCGATCTTAGGGTAGAAGTGGTCGTACTTCTATCCGAGTGGCCGGAAAAGTCACTCCGAAGCCACTAGTGGGTTTAGTAGTTGTGCTGACCTGCGAATGTGTGTAACCTTAATGATGAAGGATGTGTGTTGGGTGATGACACACCGTGGTGAATAAGAAAGGATGGAAAAACCCGAATTTTTAAATGAAGGGATTTTTGAAAAGAAAGGAGTCTGGCACACTCCAATAATAAGTATTTTCTTAAAAGTCTAAACTTTTGAAAACACATTCACTGAGTAGTCGTACTCACCCCCTCCCTTATATCCCTATCAGGAGATTTTAGAAAGCCTACCCTTAAAGACCATCAACTAAGATGCTTGTAAGACAGGTATGTAAAAGTTTAAAATTTCATGTAGTTTTGATTATGCTATTCCAGGAAATGGTGCAGGTTTAAATGACGCCTTACTCTTTACGGTTTATAATAAGGGGAAACCCTTTAATAAATCGGAAGAGTGGCAGGTTGATCACGGGGATCCGACCAAATAGGGTCGGGGCATGAAAAAAGCTATCTCACCTTTATTATTATGTGATTCATATTCTTTTGGTAAAATCTCTTAGCATTATTTCTTGTTAACTCACCATGTTGGCACTCGTTATCTTAAGTTAATTCATACCGACATATAGAAACTCGTTCCTGTTACATCTCACACAAGTCATTTTTATTATGTTCATTTTCTTGATAACTATAATAAGTTCTTATGATTATTTGTTATGAAAAATCATTAATATATTCTAAAATTGTTAATATATTCTCTCATCATCACAACCTCCTACACGGCTTGTAGTTTTCATGCCTATCCTTGCTATTGGGCTAGGGCAACCCTCACGACAATGATAGATTAACAACTATGATCCCATTTGTGCTGGTAGGGTTGAGTCATACCAAAATAGCGCGACCTTAGGATTGAGAATGCAATGGTGTGCCATACCACTAGATTAGAGGTACCCACAACCTACGTGTCACGCTCCGACCCGATTTGGTTGGATCCTCGTGAGCAACCTGCCACTTTCCTGATTTAATAAGAGTTTTCCCCTTCTTTAAACTATGAGTAGTAAGGTGTCCTTTAAACCTGTACGTTTCCTGGAATAACATAAATCAAAATTACAAGAAAATTGAAACTTAACATACCTGTCTTACAGGTGTAATTAACTTGAGGTCTTTGGGTAGACTTTTCCTTGTTTACTTGAAAAAGGGGTATAAGGGAGGGGGGTGAGTTCAATGACTCAGTGAATGAGTGCTTTTAAAATTTGACTTTTAGAAAATAATTTGAATTGGAGTGTGCCAGACTCCTTATTTTCTTTCAAAATCATTTCATCCTCAAAATCTTGGTTTTCATAGCCATATCTCATTATCAACCACAAACGGTGTGTTTATCAATCAACACACGCCGTTCATCATGAAGGGAACACACATTTGTAGGGCAGTACATCCACTGCACCCACTTGTGGTGTCGGAGTGACTTTACTGACCACCTAGATAGAAGCACGTCCACTTCTACCCTAAGAATGAGTGGATGTATGCGGCATCTGACCCTCAATCCCATAAAGGAAATTCCGTGTCCGTATAAGGACAGAGACCTCATCTCGACCCCACCCCTATCTCATTCGCATGAAGCTACGTCGAGCTTTCCTGACTGCTGGCACGACGATCTGGCCTTATCTCCACCATGTCGTCCAGTAGCCCCTAGGATGCATCACTACCCCTCTTGGGCATCTTGAAGATCTCGTACCTCAGTGCATGCACAAAACAATAGTTTTCCTCATAAGCCATTTAATCTTTGGTGGCACTTGTCCAACAGCTCTGACCCTCAACTCGACCTGCAACTATTTGTCTCGATAGGTCTGTCGACTTGTCTTGTCGCACTGTCGCCAGTCCATCGAGTATGTTAGTTCTGTCTTGGTACCATGGCCAAACATATCATTCATTTAAAGTTTTCATGGCTTAAACTCATGTTTGTTTACGAGCTCCTTCTTGTGCCAACTGGCCTTGGGCCCACTATACAAGATTTTCAAAATCGGGAGTATTAGCGCTTAAGTTCTAAAACAAAGGACTACGACTTGTCTGAGCTATTCGATCTCCCGCCAAGAAGGCCTCCAAAAAGTTTAAGTAGTGGGACACAGTCAGGGGAGAGCACTTTCGACAAAAATAACCTTTCAACCGTCCATCACACCAACCGGGTGTGAGGACATCTCCGCTCATAATTGATGAACGGGATTTCTTCTTCCTTCCAAGAAGTTCATCATACCAACCGGGTATGATCTACTTACAAACGTTAAGTAGTTTTTTCGTGTGTTTTCCACATCACTCCATTTAGGTGTGATGGTTAAAAATCCACTTTGTAGTGAGTTTTCATTTCCGATGTGCTTATCATCTCAACCGGACATGATATAAAAAAATCCCACTCACCTGTTAAATAAAGTTAATTCCTCTTGTTCGGCTTTTTACTTTCACGCGAGCTTGTCTTAGCTGGCGTTTCTAGTATTTTGTGTTCCTACACGATATAAACATTCTTATTCATTATCCTTTAGCTTGATAGCCTTCATTCATCACGAATGAATGAAATACCTAAACTTTTCAATTAATTGCAATTAGATCCCTATAGTTCCTTTTTTTTAAACTCTAAGTCCCTAATGCCAATTTTCCCCCAAATTGAGTCCTAGAACTTCTAAAATTCACATTGGGACCTCAATTTATTCAAAATCACAAAAGGGGTTCAAGTTTCCCAAATTTCTAATTTGGTCTTTAATTTTTCCAAATTACCATTTTGCCCATTCTTTACAAAAATGGTAAATTTCACCCTAAAAATTCAAAAATTGACTAATTGGTCCTCTAACATCTTTTCCATGCCCAATTTGCCCTCAATTTTATGAAATTGCACTTTAGTCCCCGAATTTTTGAAATTTCCAAAATTTCACCAATTTTTTTCCCAATTTAAACCTTCCAACCTGATCGAGTTTGATTTCATCAAATTGACCGATTAATCGAAGTTAATGGTTGAAATTAAAGGTGGATTTGAGTTCTTACTCATCCATACGATTCGCTTGCACTTTGAATTGCATAAATTGATGCTGGAATGAGCTCAAATGGAGCTTCATTGGAAAACTGGACTTAGAGAGAAAAAACTTTGAAAGCTTACCGTCGAGGGTGCGCCGATCCAAGCTTTCGATATGGGCAGATAGCTCTCGTCCTAAGGTTTCTTCTAGGATCAAGAATCACATCAATTCATGCTAAATTGAAGAAGAATTCTATCAATGAAGTTTCGTCGGTTCTCTCTCTAACACTAATCGGAAATTACAGAGGGGAGCCAAATTGGCTTACCTTTTAGCTCTAATTCAGCTTTATGAGGGCTGTGGAAGTGTTGAGGGAGCTTAGTTTGGCATGAGAAGGGTTCAAATTAGCCATTTTTAGCTCGGCCGAAATAGGGTAGCTTCGGTTCGCCGGAGCTGCTTCATTATTCGATCATGTCGGCGTTTCTCCGGCGATCCTCAAAACAAATGGAGACTTCCATCGGGTAGCTGGCTTCTCCCCGAATCTAAAGAACATGACCTCATCTTCTTTGGCTGAAAAAAATACCCAAGTTGGAGCTCTAGTTCGAGCTACACCGGAAAATGTAGTAGGTAGAGAGAGGAGTTTTTAGGTGTGAGGAGGATGAATGAGGAAGAGCTCTTTATATAGGAAGCTCGGGGACTTCTTGGCCGTCCGATTGGCGCCTTTATGGTAGTCATTAATTTCTTGAAACTCCCTGAAAGAAGACTTTTTATCTTCATCAGCGCTGCTCAATTTTTTGGCGAGTGAACAGTGCTGTCATCTGAAGGAAGAAGATGATATTGTTCCGAACTGAACCGAATCGGTCCGAACCAGATTCAATGCTTAAACTGACCGGTTTAGGCCTGATTTAACTGAGTTTTTTAAATTAAAAAATTTCTAAATTTATCTAAATTCATTCTCTATCAAATGGTGGCCTCAATTCTCCAATTGGAATTTTCTAAGCCACCTAGAAAAATGAATTTAGAAACTAGTTCAATAGTGGTTCAAACTAGTTCAAATGGTTCAATCCAATTCAGGTCCGATTCACCTAAACTGATCTGATTTTCTTCCCCAAATTGTTATAAAGTCCTTTTTCCAAGGTTTTTATGACCATTTGGGTCACTCTGGAGTTGTAAATTTCCCAATTTGCTTATTCTCTAATGATCGGTTTGTGAACCGGTTCGATTTTTCTCATTCGGTTTGACCGCTTCTTTCCTCATTTTTCCTTATCTCCAAAGAGTGAGGTTTACATTAAATAAGTTTTCTTATCAAGAATTGTGTTGATAAATTACAAAAAAATGTTGAATGTTTCTATAACCCTAGAATTATGTGATAAGTGAATTTACTCCAAATTTCTAACATCTAAAGAACTGTAAACATGATTTGGGTTTGTCCGTCATTCTCTCATCATCACAACCTCTTATGTGACCCGTAGTTTTCACGCCTATCCTAACCTGGCTAGGCAACATCAAAACAATGATTGGATTAATAACATGTGATCCCGTTTCTCTGATTTTTTCCATTTATGGGAAATTAACATTTAAAATAATAGTTATTGAGAATAAATATTAAAATATATTATTTTAAATAGTTATAATATATATAATATAATTTTAATTAGTAAATATTATATTATATTTATTTTTTAATATTATTTATTTTTATATTTATATTATTATTAGCGTATAAATAAGTGTGTTTATATGTAATTAATTAAATTATTTATTAATAATTTTTTTTACTTTAATTTATGTATATGAAATACCAATTCTATATTTTAGCATTTTCTACATCACTATTTTAAATTTCTAAATTTTATCATATATATTGTATCACAACTTTTCTATTTATTCTCACAATACTAAATCTATCATCCACCACCGTCCCACTCTCTTGCCTTCTCCCCACTACTATCAGCGTGCGCACTCAACACTTTGATCATTATTTCTTATCTCGCCCCAAACTTATTTCAATATTAATTGAAAAATGGACGTAAATTACCCAAATACATTATGTATCGATGTTGTGTTGATAATTTAATTACCGCAATACGAGTTTTAATCAGCTCACTTCCTTTGGCATTGCACGACAACATATCAGTCATCCCACTTTTTGGCCTTTGTAGCCTTGTCAACTTTATGACAAACATTGACATTCAGCTTATTGTTATTGTCATTTTTTATAAATTCAAAACTCTCTCTCCCCGACTACTCATCTTCTGTCACGCCCCGACCCTGTTTGGTCGGATACCCATGATCAACCCACCACTCTCCCGGTTTATTAAAGGGTTTCCCTTTATAGTAAACTGTAAAGAATAAGGCGTCATTTAACTTGCACCTTTTTCCTAGAATAGCATAATCAAAACTGTATGAAATTTAAAACTTTACATACCTATCTTACAGGCATTTTAGTTGATGGTCTTTAAGGGGAGGCTTTCCGGGATTTTCTGAAAGGGATATAAGGGAGGGGGTGAGTACAACTACTCAGTAAATGAGTTTTTAAAAGCTTTTGTCTTTTAAGAAAAACATTTATATGGAGTGTGCCAGACTCCTTTGTTTTCAAAAAATCCCATCATTTAAAATTTTGGATTTTTTCATTATTTCTTAGTTACCACGGTGTGTCATCACCCAACACAAATCCTTCATCATGAAGGTTACACACATTCTCAAGTTAGTATCACTACTAAACCCGCTAGTGGCTTCGGAGCGACTTTTCCTGCCACCCGGATAGAAGTACGACCACTTCTACCCTGGGAATGAGTGGATGTACGTGACATCCAACCCACAATCCCAAAATCACTTCTTCGTGTCCGTATGAGGACAGAGACCTCATCCTGTCCCCACCCCGGTCTCATGCGCTTGGTGCTTCTCTAGATTTCGCACAGACACCTGGAACGACGAACTGCCCTTATAGCCACCAGGTTGTCCAGTGCCCTTAGGACGCATCACTACCCCTCATGGGCGTCTTGATGATCCCGTACTCATAGTGCATGCACAAACAATGTTTTCTTATATTGCCATGTAATCTGTGGTGCCACTAGTCCAATGGCCCCGACTCTCAACTCAACCCGCAGCTGTTTGTCTTGACTAGTCCGTCGACCTATCATGTCGCACTGCCGCTAGTTGACTGAGCATGTCAGTCCTATCTTGGTACCATGGCCAAACAATTCACTTATTAAGTTTTATGGCACATATATCATGTTCGTTTATGAGCTCCTGCTCATGCCAACTGGCCTTGGGCCCACTGTACGAGATTTTCAAAATTGGGCATTTAGCCCCCAAGTTCCAAAACCGAGGCCCCTGGCCTATTAGAGCTATTCGAGCTCCTGTTGAGAAGGTCTCCTAAATTGTTTAAGCATTGGCACACAGTCAGGGGAGAGCATTTTCGACAAAAATAGGTTTTTACTGTCTATCATACCGACCGGTATAATGACATCTCCGTTCATAACTGATGAACGGGTTTTCAACTTCCTTCGAGGAAGTCTCGTCATACCAACCGGGTATGATCTACTTACAACCCATAAGTAGTTTTTTTTCACATAACTTTCACATCACTTTCTCTCAGTAGTGATGATTAAAATACCACTAAACAGTGGGTTTTTATATCGAGGCACTTATCATCCCCAACCGGATATGATATTAGTAAACCCACTCACCCGTTAATGCCGTGAATTCCACTAGACTGGTTCTTTGTATTCACGCGAGCTTGTCCTTGCTGACGTTCTCGGTATTTAACGTTCCTACACGATATGAACAACCTTGTTCATTATTATTCGACATAACAGCCTTCATTCATTAATGAATGAGCAAACCCAAACTTTTAGTTATTTGCAATTAGATCCCTAAAGTTATTTCTCTTTAACTTTAAGTCCCTAATGTCGGTTTTTCCTCAAATTGAGTCCCGTAACTTTTAAAATTTATCGTGGGACCTCAATTTATTCAATTTCACCAAAAAGGGGTTTAATTTTCCAAATTTCCAATTTGGTTCCCCAATTTTTCCAAAATTACCATTTTGCCCTTCTTTCACAAAAATGGTAAGTTTTTCCCCAAAATTTCCAAAATTCCTCAATTGGTCCTCCAACATTTTTTTCATGCCCAATTGACCCTCAATTTCATAAAATTGTATTTTGACCCCTTTGAATTTCGAAAATCCCCAAAATTTTCCCCAATTTCAACTCTTCAACACTACTGAATTTGATTTAATCAAATTGACCGATCAAACACTTCTAATTATTGAAATTGGAGTTGAAATTGAGTTCCTATATGTTCATACGATTCTAAGAAACTTTGAATCGCAGATTTTAACGTCGGAATTAGCTCAAATGGAGATTTGCCGGAAAATAGACTGTAGAGAGAGAAAGCTTCGATTACTCACCGGTGAAGGCACGACAGTCCGAGCTTTCGATCTGGGCAGATAGGTCTTGTACTAAGGTTCATCCTAAAATCAAGTATTGTATCAATTGATGTGGAATTGGATTAGAATTTTGTCATTGAAATTCGGTCGACTCTCTCTCTAGTACCGATCGAAAATTATAAAGGGGAGTCGAATTGGCTTACCTTTCGGTCCTAATTCGGCCGTGGAAAGGCTGAGGAAGTGTTGGGAGGGCTTGGTTTGGCCTAAGGAGGGCTTGAAATGGTCGATTTCAGCTTGGCCGAAATAGGGCAGCTTCGCTCCACCGGAGTTGCTTCACTATTCCATCATGTCGGTGCTTCTCCAACGATTCTCAGATTGACTGGAGTTTGCTATTAGATAGCTGTCTTCTCCCCGGTTCTAAAGAGCCCGACCTTTGTTCAAGTCAAAGCTCTGGTTCAAGCTTTACCGGGAAATGGAGCAGTAGAGAGAGAGAGAGAGAAGTGTTTAGGTGTGAGGAGAATGAAATGGGGATGACCTCTTTATATAGTCGTAAAACCTGTGTATTAAATGAACAAGATTTATTACAAGTATTAATATTGCCATAAATTATTGGTATTAATTCCAATAATTTAATTTAGGTATTAAATTATTGGTATTAATTCCAATACTTAAATATATATTAATTGATGGTTATTTATGATAAGCCGTTTGGCATAAAAATTTTTGACCGAAATTTCGGGTTACAAAAAATCATACTTTCCAGGAGGTAACCCATCCTCACACTACTCTCAGGTAAGCATGCTTAACTTTGAAGTTCTTAAGGAATCTAGTTCAACTGAACCAATTTGGTTTTTGTTTTCTAGTTTGTCTTAAGTTTCTTTTCCAATGTTTAATAAATCCTTTGGATCAACCGAAAGTTGTAAATTTTCATATTGCTTATTCCCAAATGTAAACCGATTTGGTTTTCTTATTTGGTTTGACCGATTCTTTTCTCGATTTTCCTTAACTCAAATGTGCGAGGTTTACATCTTCTCTCTACTTATGACAATCAAGCTAGTACGGATTATCATAAGATTCAGGAACGACCACTCATATTACTAATAATTTATCTCACAAGTCTATTAAGGAGAATGAGCCACTTCCTAAGTATCTAGTTGTCACGCACTGACCTGGTTTGGTCGGAGTCCATGATCAACCCACCACCCATCCTTGTATCATTCAAGTATATCTACCTGAATGAGGTAAGGAAGGTGAAGGTGTGCCCACTTTCGAACCCTTACTTAAGTTAGGGATAGGAAGCATACCTTGAGGGCCTGAGTGCGTCCAGAACTTCCCGTCGGGGTGGTGTCCTGCAAAGGGGTTGAGGGAGGGGGTGAGTACAACACTTAGTGAGGGAAACTACTATAATGTTTTACTTGAATTCATCTTTTGTTTCTTTAATTTAAATCCTCATTGTTATTTCACATAATCACATGATCAACAATTGTCCTCCTATTATATGAGGGATCACACATTCGTAGAATGGTCCTCATTCTGTAGACCAGAGCGCCTTTACTGTCCACCCTGATAAAGGGATGCTGCCTCTACCTGGAGTTTGTGCGGACATTAATAGTTCGACCCAAACCCAAGTTTCTCCACCATGTTTGCTCAATGGGATGAGACCTCATTCCCCCTACCGCCTCGATTTTTGTGCATAGGAAGCTCTTTGGCTTCATGACCTATTGAATGACGATACTGCCCTTATGCTCTCTAGGTCGTCAAGTAGTCCTTGGGTTCCATCACTACCTCATGCCAAATGTCCTGATGGCCTGAACATCACGGTGCATGCACAATCAACAAGCTTTTTGAGTTATAGCCATTATCTTTGGCCCTCTCGCACAATGGTCTGTCAGCTTGGCTTCGGCTCCACCACGCATACTGGCCCAACAAGTTTGACGATCTGACTTCAGCAGAGTAGTGGTTCAGCCCAACAAGCTTGACAACTCAGCTTGGCTCAATGGGTATCACAAAAGTGCCCATTATTAAGGTCTTTTAGACTCATGTATCACATGTTTGTTTTGGATGGGTCCATGCCCGTATCCACCGGCCTTGGGCCCATTGTCATCTCGAGCTTAAGCTTGTAATTAGCTCCCAAATATTTTAAGTAGAGTCACCCAGTTAGGGGATGCTAATTTCGAGAAAATAGTTTTTCAAAGCTTAAACTGTAATTCCAACCAAAATGGACGTCATAGCAGTTTCATCTCACCCCGTGATCTTGGCGAGGTCGTGCCAGCGAAATTTTCTTTCCTCGGCACGCTTCTAGCCTAACACTCGAGCAATCCAGTCCTGTAGGGTGCGAGTGTTTGTATTAGGATGTGGTGACAAATGGGTCCTATACTTTCTCATATTTGCACCAAAGGCCCTGTACTTCACTTAAATTGCAAGTGGGTCCCTAATTTCTCTTTAATCTCGGTTGGGTCCTCGGGGTTCCAAATTATTCTTTTTGGGTCCTTAACTCTTTCAATTTCACTTATTTCCCCTTGATTTACCAATTTTTCCATTTATTCCTTAATTTATAAAAATTGTAGTTTGGTCCCCCAACTTTTCATAATTTCCAATTTGCCCAAAATTTGTCCAATTTGCCCAAAATTGACCCTAAATTGGGGTGAATTTCATGAAAACACCCTCAATTTCATGAAATTTCCATTTAACCCTCCAATTTTTGAAAATTGCATAAAAGTCCCCCCCAAATCCCCAAAACCCTTCATCTTCTTCCCCAATTCGAGCATATGACACTTCAAATCTTACCTCGTCCAATTGGGGACATTTAAGTCCTTGTTTTCTTCAATTCTTACTTCTAATCACCTCCTACAGCTCCCCTCGATTGTCCTGCACTTCGAATTTTTGAATTTGGCTAAGTTTTATGCCTTGTCGGAGCTTTGCTGAAAAAGTTACAGTAGAGAGAGAGCTTGCATTTCTTATCGATAGAGGCGGTGGCCGGAGCCGGAGCTTGAGGTGGTGGCAGCTAGAGCTTGTCAAGTCGGACCTAGTAGAATCGAGTTTTGCTGCAATTCGTTGCTGCCCTATGGGAATTTGAAGAGAGAAGTTCTGATCGGTACAACTCTGAAGTTTGGGAATTCCAATGAGGGGAGGCAAAATTGAGCTTACTGGGGCCTATAGCGGTGTTATGGAGGGTCTTAGGCGGCTAGTGGTGGCCAGGCAAAGTGACGTCAGTCAGGAGATTGCTGCTTCGTGCTTCGAAGTAGCTTCACTGTGCAACTATCTTCGCAACTCCCTAAGCACTGTCTGGATGTTTTGAGAAGTGTTAGAGCTAGAGGACTCTTCCCTGGATCCAATGCCACCCTTCAGAGCTCCTATGGTGGAAGTTTCGCCTGTCGTGGGAGCTTTCGTTTGTAGCTCGTCGGAAAACTCACTCTTCTTCTTCTTTGCTTAATTGTGGGATGCTGAGAATGAATGAGGGGGGTTCTCTTTATATAGGGAGGTCAACAATTGCTCAGGCTATCGACTTGTGTAAGATTCGATTGTCGAAGACCTGATCGGAGCATTTTTTGAGTCGCCGAAGACTCTAGCTTTTTCGGCGACTCCCTCCCTCTCTCTCTTCAGCGTCTGAAGGTTTAAGACGATGACATGGCGGTCATGCCATGTGGCGCATTGTGATTGGTCAGTTTTTTTGACGTGGAATGCTAGTTCGGCTGCCGCGTCAATCGTTGATCGGACATGTGTCAACCTCTCATTGGTTGCTCGTGTCTGCATGGCATGCTGATGGGGCACCATGTGACCATTGAACGGACACATGACAGCCTTCCATTGGCTGACCATGTCTACGTGGCATCTGACATGGTGTAAGCTGGTCATTGACTGTTGACTGGTTTGGTCGGATCGTTGATAGGTCTGGTTTGACAGGTTTGCGGTTCAAAATTCAAAAATCGAAAATCGGCCAGTTAGGACCCTCTTCGACTAGTTTTCTCAAATTTAAAAATTTCTAAATTTATCTAAATTCATTTTCTATATAATGGTGGTCTCAATTTTCCAAATTGACATTTTTAGGCCACCTAGAAAAATGAATTTGTGAACCGGTTCACTATTGTTCATGCCGGTTTGGTCTGGTTCAGGTCCACTTCACCCAAATTGGTTTGGTTCTCTCTTCAATTCCACTCCTCTATTCTTCCTTGAGGTTTTTGTGAAATTTTGCTCACTTGGGATTTTTCAATTTCCCACGTTAACTATTTTTTGTTCATTTAACGGGTCATTCTTCATGTATAAACCTTTACAGGTTCTTTTACCAGTTTTTCTTTGCTTCCTAGGAATGATTTTTATAGCTCTCCCCTCCTTTTAGGAGTTTTGTCCTCGAAACTCTGTGGTTTGACCCTTTTTCCTTGAAGAGGTCCTTTCTCCGCTTTCTTAGGGGTATATCGATATCTGACCGACCTAAGTCACTCGCTTTGCCTTCCGAGGTTTGGTCAATTAACTTATCCCTTTTTTCCTGACATTTACGAAGCCTTACTTGTCCGATACTTCTGATAGGGTTGGGTCGGACTTGCATCATGGGCATTTATCTAAGTTCAAGTTTTCTATATAGTCTACCGTACCTAGGTTCATTCATTTTGTCGTCGGCTATTGTGTTTGTCTTCTGCTGCATTGCCTCCTTTTTCTTGGTCCTTTAGTCCCTCCTTTAGTACTCGAGTTCCCTCCTAGGTGGCGATTTGAACCTTGTTGCCCCTAGCGGTATGATCCCCATATCTTGTGGTTTTACTCTGGGCCTCAAGCCCGACTTGCTTCGTAGTTTGGACCGTGTCCCTTCCGTTCATATCCTTAGTGTGTATTCTCTTTTAGGCTCATCCTTTACATTGTCTAGATCAATTCCTTGCTGGATTCCCTTACTGCTTGGGTTATGATCCCATATGTTTTGCCCATGCTTTGATGTCACCGAGATTATATGTGTCTGACTCTTTATGTGAGTTTGGGTTTTCCTGGGTTTATTCGTTCTATCCCGTTTTCTTTATTGTGTCTACCCATCCATACTGTCGGGTTTTTGGGCTCATCTACTCACTGGTCCTTCTACATTCGTCTATTCGTGCAGCTGTTGCGTTCTTCGACTTGCAATGGGACCCTTCCTTTTTCGGTCCCTCTCTTCTTTCTTAGCCTATGGTTCATTACACTGGCTGATGTGTAATGGCTGTAGTTCTCCGGAGTTATCCCTTTCTCATCAAATTCGCCCCTTGGGGAACTTCTTCCCCCTTGCGAAGTCTGTGGCCTACATGGAACTAGTTTTCCAGAGTTTTCCCTTACTTGTCTTGAGGTAGGTTCTCAGGCGCCTTCCTCAAGGACCCCGAGTCCTTCCTTGTCGGTCCTTGGTGGCTTTGTCAAGGGAGTCGCTTCAATTCGTTCTTCTGCCCATTCCTCCTTTGGGGTTAGTGGTTCTACGTGTTGACCCTCCCTACTTAGGGTTGTGTTTCTCTCCATGTGTAGGGGTTGGTGCCTCTCATTTGCTTTTTGTCCCGTGATTGGTTTGTTCTTTCCATACAACATCCTTTTCCTCTTTCAAGTCTCTCGAGGTGACTCCTTTATGTAACTGTTCTGTTTGATTTTATCATTTCCACGCTTGCCGAATCCTACCTGCAGCCTTTCCCTAATCTCTGGGGTCATGAGGTTTCATCGCGGTTTCGTTTGTCTGTCCTTCCATCCTGGGGTACTATGCTACAATCCTTTGGTCTCCCGGGGTGGTTAGGTCTATCCATGGTCTGTTCATGATGTCAGGTTAGAGCCTCTAGGTAATTTGACCTTTTTCCTACTGCTAATCCTAGTTTGGGTCCTTCATCCCTATTTCCTCGGGGTTACCTTTCTTATTATGGCTCTTCTTTGGCTCACCTCTAGTTTGCTGGGGGTATCTAGTCTACACAGTTTCCTATTCTGTCCTCTAGGCTAGCCATTTGTGGTTCCGAGATTCCTTTGTCCTGTAAGGTATTTCTCTGGCCATCTGAGCCTCGTCCTAGGGTGTAGGTGTTGGAAGGGGATGACCCAATTGGGTTTTGGTTTCACTCCTTTAGGGTTCTTGGTATTTTGGAGCTCCTGTCATTTTCCGAGAAATGGTTAAGATATTTGGGTTTTCTTTTTGAAAAGGAAATCTTCTTTATTTGTTGGGCTGGAAAAACCACAGCTAAGGTTTATTACTATGGACATTTCTAGACTCTACTACCCCTTTTTATTCCCACCAATTAATTGACCTAGAGTTATAACTCTGTGGATTGCGAGACTCCGCATCTGGTGTCTGGAGGCGTCCCCTTCTTGGTGGGCATTTTCCCCTATGGTACTTACCGCAGCGGGGGCATGGATGCATACTGGGCTCTTCGAATTCTGTTGAAGCTGATAGACTCGGGGCCCTCCTCACCTGTACAGGAGGAGCTATATCTATTCCATACCAGAGTAGGATAGCTGCATCGTGGGCGTGTTGGGTGGGCCCTATGGTACACATAGTGCTAGGGTCCTATCTCGGGGTGCATCCTAAGGGATGGGCTCTTCTAGGGCCTCCATTCGTTGTTCAATAGCGTGGATCCAGAGAATATATTCTTCAAGGGTGTTTCCATTCATATTTTCTACAAGGTCGTTGAGAATTGTGATTAGGATGGGTTGGGGAAATCTAATCAGGAAAGTTATGCTCTAATACCACTCAAGTTATCATGTCCCGACCCTGTTTGGTTGGAGTTCGTGATCAACCCACCACCCTTCCTTGTATCATTCAGGTATATCTTCTTGAATGAGGCAAGGAAGGTGAAGGCATGCCCACATTCGAACCCTTACTTATGTTAGGGGTAGAAAGCGTACCTTGAGGGCCTGAGCGCATCCAGAACTTCCTGTCGGGGTGGTGTTTTATTAATGGGTTGAGGGAGGGGGTGAGGATAACACTCAGTGAGGGGAACTACTATAATGTTTTACTTGAATTCATCTTTTCTTTCTTTAATTTAACCCCTTGTTGTTATTTCACACAATCACATGATCAACAATCACCCTCCTATCATAGGAGGGATCACACATTCGTAGAACTGTCCTCAACCATGCCACTTGTGGACCAGAGCGCCTTTACCATTCACCCTAATAGAGGGATGCTGCCTCTACTCGGAGTTTGTGCGTACATCAAAAGTATGACCCCAAACCTAAGTTTCTCCACCATGTCCGCTCAATGGGACGAGACCTCATTCCCCTTACTGCCTCGGTCTCTATGCGCAGGAAGCTCCTCGGCTTCACGACCTACTGAATGACGATACTGCCCTTATGCTCCATGGGTCATCCAATAGTCCTTAGGTTCCATCACTATCTCATGTCATGTGTCCTAATGGCCCGAACATCACGATGCATGCGCAATCAACAAGCCTTTTGAGTTATAGCCATTATCTTTGGCCCTCTTGCACAACGGTATGTCAGCTTGGGTTCTGCCTCACCATGCATACTGGCCTTTTGCAGTTTGGTCCCCCAACTTTTCAAAATTTCCAATTTGCCTAATTGACCCTCAATTGGGGCGAATTTCCTGAAAATACCCTCAATTTCGTGAAATTGCCGTTCAACCCTCCAATTTTTGAAAATTACACAAAAGTCCCCCCAAATCCCCAAATCACCCTTCATCTTCTTCCCCAATTCAAGCATTTGACATTTTAAATCTTACCTCGTCCAATTGGTGGTCTGTAAGTCCTTGTTTTATTCAATTCTAGCTTCTAATTGCCTCCTACATCTCCCATCGATCATCATACACTTCAAATTTCTAAATTTGGCTGAGTTTTGTGCCATGTTAGAGTTTCACCGGAATAGTTACAGTAGAGAGAGAAAGCTTGCATTTCTTACCAATAGAGAGGCGGTGGCTGGAGCTTGAGGTGAGGGCAGCTAGAGCTAGTCAAGGGGGACCTAGTAGGATCGAGTTTTGCTGCAATTCGGTGTTGCCCTACAAAAATTTGAAGAGAGAAGTTTCGGTTAATGCAGCTCTAAAATTTGGGATTTTCGACGAGGGGAGGCGAAATTGAGCTTACCGGGCCTATAGGGGTGTTATGGATGGTCTTAAGGGGCCAGTGGTGGCCAAGGTGGGTGGTGGAAGGGTGGGAAAGGGCAAAGTGGCATCGGACAGGAGCTCACTGCTTCAAGCTCCGAAGGAGCTTCACTGTGTGATTCTTTTCGCACCTCCTTGAGCACTCTCTGGCTGTTCTAAGAAGGTCTGGTGTAAAACCCGCCCTTTTGAGCTAAGGAAAACCAGGAAAAGAACCGGTCAAACCAAGTGAGGATTTAGAACCGGTTCACAAACCCGATTATTTCTGACCGGGCAAGTTGGGAATTTACAACTCTCGGGTGATCCAAAGGGTTCATTAAACCTTGGAAAAGAAAATTAAGACAAATTAGAAAATAAAAACCAAAGTGGTTCAAGTGAACTAGATTCCATAATAATTTTAAAGTTAAGCGTGCTTACTTGAGAGTAATGTGAGGATGGGTGACCTCCTAGGAAGTATGAATTTTTTTTTGTAACCCGAAATTTCGGTCAAAAATTTGTATATACCCCTTATCATAAATTAATATATAATTAATAGCAATAATTTAATACCTAAATTAAATTATTAGAATTAATACAAATAATTTAATACCGAAATTAAATTATTAGAATTAATACTGAAATTTAATTTATTAGAATTAATACCGAAATTAAATTATTGGAATTAATACCAATAATTTATGGCAATATTAATATCAGTAATAAATCTCGCCCATTTAATACACGGGTTTTACAACTATATAAAGAGTTCATCCCCATTTCATTTTCCTCACACCTGAACACTTCTCTCTCTCTCTCTACTGCTCCATTTCCCGGTAAAGCTCGAACGAGAGCTTCGACTTGAACAAAGGTCGGGCTCTTTAGAACCGGGGGGAAGACAGCTATCTGATAGCAAACTCCAATCAATCCGAGTATCGTTGGAGAAATGCCGACATGATGGAATAGTGAAGCAACTCCGGCGGACCGAAGCTGCCCTATTTCGGCCAAGCTGAAATCGGCCATTTCAAGCCCTCCCAACACTTCCTCAGCCTTTCCACGACCGAATTAGGACCGAAAGGATGAACCTCAGGATGAGACCTATCTGCCCATATCGAAAGCTCGGACCGCCGTGCCTTCACCGGAACACGAAGTACCGGGAACGCCAGCAAGGACAAGCTCGCGTGAATACCAAGAACCGGTCTAGTGGAATTCACGGCATTAACGGGTGAGTGGGTTATTCACATCATACCCGGTTGGGATGATGAGCACAATTTAAAGTTAAAAACAACTTATCGGTTGTGAGTGGGTTTACAAACATCATACCTGATATGGATGATGAGCACACCTTATAAAGTTAAAAACCACTTACCGGTTGTGAGTGGGTTTACTAACATCATACCCGGTTGGGGATGATAAGTACCTCGATATAAAAACCCACTGTTTAGTGGTATTTTAATCATCACTACTTAAAGAAAGTGATGTGAAAGTTATGCGGAAAAACTACTTACGGGTTGTAAGTAGATCATACCCGGTTGGTATGATGAGACTTCCTGGAAGGAAGTTGAAAACCCGTTCATCGGTTATGAACGGAGATGTCCTTATACCGGTCGGTATGATGGATAGTAAAAACCTATTTTTGTCGGAAGTGTTCTCCCCTGACTGTGTGCCAATGCTTAAACTATTTGGGAGACCTTCTCGACGGGAGCTCGAATAGCTCTGATAGGCCAAGGGCCTCGGTTTTGGAACTTGGGGGCGAAATGCCCGATTTTGAAAATCTCGTACAGTGGGCCCAAGGCCAGTTGGCACGAGCAGGAGCTCGTAAACGAACATGATATATGTGCCATAAAACTTAATAAGTGAATTGTTTGGCCATGGTACCAAGATAGGACCGACATGCTCAGTCAACTAGCGGCAGTGCGACATGACAGGTCGACGGACTAGTCAAGACAAACAGCTGCGGGTTGAGTTGAGAGTCGGGGCCGTTGGACTAATGGCACCACATATTACATGGCAATATAAGAAAACATTGTTTGTGCATGCACTATGAGTACGAGATCATCAAGACGCCCATGAGGGGTAGTGATGCATCCTAAGGGCACTGGACGACCTGGTGGCTATAAGGGCAGTTCGTCGTTCCAGGTGTCTGTGCGAAATCTGGAGTAGCACTAAGCGCATGAGACCGGGGTGGGGACAGGATGAGGTCTCTGTCCTCATACGGACATGAAGAAGTGATTTCGGGATTGTGGGTCGGATGTTTCGTACATCCACTCATTCCCAAGGTAGAAGTGGTCGTACTTCTATCCGGGTGGCAGGAAAAGTCGCTCCGAAGCCACTAGCGGGTTCAGTAGTGATACTGACTTGCGAATGTATGTAACCTTCATTATGAAGGATGTGTGTTGGGTGATCACACATCGATAACTAAGAAATAATGGAAAAAGATGAATTTTTAAATGAAATGATTTTTTTGAAAATAAAGGAGTCTGGCACACTCCATATAAATGTTTTTTCTTGAAAGTTAAAAGATTTGAATCCCACTCACTGAGTAGTTGTACTCACCCCCTCCCTTATACCTCTTTCAGGAAGTCCCGAAAAGCCGAACCTTAAAGGACTTGCGCAATTAAACGCCTGCAAGATTGGTACAACTAATTTAAATTACTATGCAGTTTTGATTTATGATATTCCTGGAAAAAGGTGCAGGTTAACGCCTTACTCTTTACGATTTATTATATAAGGGAAAACCCTTTAGTAAATCGGGAGAGTGGCGAGTTGATCACGGGGATCCGACCAAACCGGGTCGGGGCGTGACAACTAGAGTGGTATCAGAGCCTGTTTCCTCGAATACATAATCAAGACTATAAAATATTGTAACTAATAGGATTTATCCTAAAATTTTCAGATGGCTCCCAGGAGAGGAACCTAGAAAACTAGGAATGGCTCTACTCAACACCTTATCTTCGTTGGAATACAACCCTAGAAGCTTCCCAAATGCCTAAAGCATGGCCGGAATCTCAAAAGAGCAAATGAGAAAGTATCCTAGAGAATGGTGATAGGACCTATTGAGGTCACAACTCTAAGTATAAAGGAAGCCAAGCGTGAAGCCATAAAATGAGGCATATAACCTTACATAGGAGGATGCTAATCAAGAATCTCGTAGCTCACTAGTTATTTGGTGACCATTTTCAGTAATAGGGACAAAATCCCCAACATACTGTACTACTCTATTAATGAAGTACTCCAAATTCCTAAAAACCCTGTCCCTCAAATGATGTGATCTTCAAGACTCAAAAAAAAAAAAAAAAAACTCTCGCGGTATCCAGACTTAAGGATGAAGGAGCACTAAAATTAACAATTTCTAAGAAAACGCCAAGAGGAACCACTTATGTTCATGTAATTACAAGCATGAATGATAGGGACACTGCATGGAGAAGTGCCCAACCCTACAAAGGACAGGAATCAAGTTAACCTAGAGGGGAATAGGACACGAAGTGAAAAATTGTCCCACATCGCTAGGAGTCAGGACAATATTTTCCAAGAATAAATACCCCACAACTATAGGAAATTCGAGAGGATACCATCCCAAGAAACGTGACTCCATTTGCAACCACAAATGAGAGGAAACTCTTCAAAATCTTAGCAAAGTGGTAAGAAGGAAAAAGGGGTAAAGGTAGGACCTCAATAAAACCACAATCATAACAAAGGATAGTTGAAGAGAATTCCCCCGTTAAGAAGAAAATCCAAACCATTTAGGAGCAAAGAAAGGAGTGCATCCACAAGAGAAGACAAGACGAACATTTGTTGACAAACGGGACGTATTGGGATTACAGGAATAAATCACCTTGGAAAAAGCAACTATGTCAAATAGGAAGTTCGGACCAACAGGACAAGAGAAAGCAAGTCGTTACAACAAGATAGTCAGAGGGAACAAATGACACCCTAAGGAAGACCGGGAAGTAGAAGGGACTACACCTTAAAAAGGTCGGTGAGATGGATGTTAAGGATAGGAGGACTCGAGAAACTACTGCTAAGAAACTTAGACCAAACAAATGGTGGAGGCAAAGCAGTTAACAAACAAATACTCGGGAAAGCCATAATTTAAGTTCCGACAAAGAAGAGAGAGGCAGAAAGGTCAAATACTCGGGAAAAGAAGGATACAAGAAATCCTAAAAAGGACCAAGGGCCAATTAACGACTAAACTCAAGCCAAGAAAGGAATAGGCAAGCCTCTCCCACAATGATCCTGAAACAAGGAAGATTTGTATGCTCCCTAAAGAAATAGACAAGTACTGGGTACGAATAAGGATGCAAATAGAGCATAAAAGATATACCTAAAAGATTTGAGGAGTAAAGGTAAATAGGAGAAGACGACATCAAGGGATGTCGTTTAAGGGTACAAATCCCCTAGAGCAAATGTAAGAAAAGAATGTCAGGGGAAAGGCAAAGAATCCTACCAAGGAAGGAAGCCTCGGAAAGACATGTGTATCCCAATTAAGAGGAAATGGAACCAACCCTTATTTAGGAAATGTTTTCCAAGAAAGGAAGTATTGTAATGGTCCATTGTGACCGGTTTGGAAAGAATAGGAGAACCATGTAGAAAGAGGAATACTAGTAACGGCGGACAGCCAAAGATAATGAACAAAACTGGATGGGTGAACCTTCCCAAGCAAAGTAATCGACACATAGATCGAAAGCAATTATTGTAGAATGAAGAATCATGAAGTGATTTATGAGCAAGTAAAAGAGGATTAAGGAAAAAGGAAGTCATTGAATAAGGGATGTCACTAAAGAAGAGAAAGGACATAAGAAAAAAAAAATCCTCGTATGTCAATAATCATCAGGAAACCCAACGATTGGAATTGAAAGGACAAAATAAAAACGTTTTGAAAGGATTAGTAGGTAAGAGAAATCCATGCAGTTATGTGAGACATAACTTCAAAAGCATGATGGATGAGAGGATAACGGTAAAAAGGATAGTTGAGGAATGCCATCAAAAGAAAAGAGGGATGAAGTTATATGATCCCTGAAAGGTCAAAAAAAAAAAAAGCTAAGAGAGACCCTCAAGGAGATGTTCAAGAAATCTAACGGACAAAGACAGGTTCTAGAAAATGCCATGTTGTAAGGGGTATGTAAGCCCAACAATCCCGAGGAGAATATGACTCAAAGTAAGGAAGAGTCGGCTAATAAGCATGACGAGGTCTAATATAAAAATTTGGACTGAAGTTATAATAGACAACGAATGGAGAAAGGGTCAAAATGAGATGAAAAAGTGAGAATAAAGAAAACTGTGGCAACTAGTATGTAACACCTGAAAGAACATTGAGCTAAAGGTTTCAACGACCAAGGGGTTAACTAGACATGGGAATGGTTAGGTATCTTGGAATTTCTAATCTTGAGTACAGAACCTCAAAGGGAAGAATGTGCTCTAAGCAAAGAAAGATATAAATCTAAAAATATACCATGAAGTAAGATATGTCTCGTTATGATAATCTCCATGGAGGGAGTAAATAATATAAAGAAAAAGAAATTCCTTAAGTGAAGGATGTAAAAAGGACTAATTAAAAGAACAAGAGAAGACTTTGCATCTTAAGCAAACACTAAAGGGGCATCAAAGGAAATGATTGCTCATGCAAGGATGTTAACTAAGTTTTGGGGACAAAACACCTAAAAGGAGGGGAGAGTTGTAAAACCCGCCCTTTTGAGCTAAGGAAAACCAGGAAAAGAACCGATCAAACCAAGTGAGGATTTAGAACCGGTTCACAAACCCGATTATTTCTGAACGGGCAAGTTGGGAATTTATAACTCTCGGGTGATCCAAAGGGTTCATTAAACATTGGAAAAGAAACTTAAGACAAATTAGAAAATAAAAACCAAAATGGTTCAAGTGAACTAGATTCCATAAGAACTTTAAAGTTAAGCATGATTACTTGAGAGTAATGTGAGGATGGGTGACCTCCTGGGAAGTATGAATTTTTTTTTGTAACCCGAAATTTCAGTAAAAAATTTGTATGTACCCCTTATCATAAATTAATCTATAATTAATAGCAATAATTTAATACCTAAATTAAATTATTAGAATTAATATTGAAATTTAATTTATTAGAATTAATACCGAAATTAAATTATTGGAATTAATACCAATAATTTATGGCAATATTAATACCAGTAATAAATCTCGCCCATTTAATACACGAGTTTTATAACTATATAAAGAGTTCATCCCCATTTCATTCTCCTCACACCTGAACACTCTCTACTGCTCCATTTCCCGGTAAAGCTCGAACGAGAGCTTCGACTTGAACAAAGGTCGGGCTCTTTAGAACCGGGGGGAAGACAACTATCTGATAGCAACCTCCAATCAATCCGAGTATCGTTGGAGAAACGCCGACATGATGGAATAGTGAAGCTACTCCGGCGGACCGTAGCTGCCCTATTTCGGCCAAGCTGAAATCGGCCATTTCAAGCCCTCCCAACACTTTCTCAGCCTTTCCACGACCGAATTAGGACCGAAAGGATGAACCTCAGGATGAGACCTATCTGCCCATATCGAAAGCTCGGACCGCCGTGCCTTCATCGGAGCACGAAGTACCGGGAACGCCAGCAAGGACAAGCTTGCGTGAATACCAAGAATCGGTCTAGTGGAATTCACGACATTAACGGGTGAGTGGGTTATTCACATGATACCCGGTTGGGATGATGAGCACAATTTAAAGTTAAAAATCACTTATCGGTTGTGAGTGGGTTTACAAACATCATACCTGATTGGGATGATGAGCACACCTTATAGAGTTAAAAACCACTTACCGGTTGTGAGTGGGTTTACTAACATCATACCCGGTTGGGGATGATAAGTACCTCGATATAAAAACCCACTGTTTAGTGGTATTTTAATCATCACTACTTAAAGAAAGTGATGTGAAAGTTATGCGGAAAAACTACTTACGGGTTGTAAGTAGATCATACCCGGTTGGTATGATGAGACTTCCTGGAAGGAAGTTGAAAACCCGTTCATCGGTTATGAACGGAGATGTCCTTATACCGGTCGGTATGATGGATAGTAAAAACCTATTTTTGTCGGAAGTGTTCTCCCCTGACTGTGTGCCAATGCTTAAACTATTTGGGAGACCTTCTCGACGGGAGCTCGAATAGCTCTGATAGGCCAAGGGCCTCGGTTTTGGAACTTGGGGGCGAAATGCCCGATTTTGAAAATCTCGTACAGTGGGCCCAAGGCCAGTTGGCACGAGCAGGAGCTCGTAAACGAACATGATATATGTGCCATAAAACTTAATAAGTGAATTGTTTGGCCATGGTACCAAGATAGGACCGACATGCTCAGTCAACTAGCGGCAGTGCGACATGACAGGTCGACGGACTAGTCAAGACAAATAGCTGCGGGTTGAGTTGAGAGTCGGGGCCGTTGGACTAATGGCACCACATATTACATGGCAATATAAGAAATCATTGTTTGTGCATGCACTATGAGTACGGGATCATCAAGACGCCCATGAGGGGTAGTGATGCATCCTAAGGGCACTGGACGACCTGGTGGCTATAAGGGCAGTTCGTCGTTCCAGGTGTTTGTGCGAAATCTGGAGTAGCACTAAGCGCATGAGACCGGAGTGGGGACAAGATGAGGTCTCTGTCCTCATACGGACACGAAGAAGTGATTTTGGGATTGTGGGTCGGATGTTTCGTACATCCACTCATTCCCAGGGTAGAAGTGGTCGTACTTCTATCCGGGTGGCAGGAAAAGTCGCTCCGAACCCACTAGCGGGTTCAGTAGTGATACTGACTTGCGAATGTATGTAACCTTCATTATGAAGGATGTGTGTTGGGTGATCACACATCGATAACTAAGAAATAATGGAAAAAGATGAATTTTTAAATGAAATGATTTTTTTGAAAATAAAGGAGTCTGGCACACTCCATATAAATGTTTTTTCTTGAAAGTTAAAAGATTTGAATCCCACTCACTGAGTAGTTGTACTCACCCCCTCCCTTATACCTCTTTCAGGAAGTCCCGAAAAGCCGAACCTTAAAGGACTTGCGCAATTAAACGCCTGCAAGATTGGTACAACTAATTTAAATTACTATGCAGTTTTGATTTATGATATTCCTGGAAAAAGGTGCAGGTTAACGCCTTACTCTTTACGATTTATAATATAAGGGAAATCCCTTTAGTAAATCGGGAGAGTGGCGGGTTGATCACGGTGATCCGACCAAACCGGGTCGGGGCGTGACATCTGGAACTAGAGGACTCTTCCCCTTTTCCAATGCCACCCTTCGGAGCTCCTATGGTGAAAGTTTCTATGGCTGTTCTGAGAAGGTCCTATGGTTGTTCTAAGAAGGTTAGAGCTCTGGTTTACAGTTCGCCAGAAAATTCACAGTTCTTCTTCTTCGCTTGATTGTGGGATGCTGAAAATGAATGAGGAGTGCTATTTATATAGGGAGGTTTGCAACTGCTCAAGCTACTGGCTGGCGTAAGACACGACCTTCTAATCGGTCGCAGGAGACCTGACTAGAGCATTTTTTGAGTCGTTGGAGACTCCAGCTTGTCCGGCGACTCCCTCTCTCATTCTCTTCTCTATCATCGGCTGAAGGTTGAAGACGATGACGTGGTGGTCATGCCATGTGGCGCAGTGTGATTGGTCAATTTTTCTGACGTGGAATGCCAGCTCGGCCGTCGCGTCAGCCATTGATTGGGCATGTAGCAACCTCTCATTGGTTGCTCGTGTCTGCTTAGCATGATGACGGGGCGCCAGGTGGCCGTTGATCGGATACGTGGAAACCTCCCATTGGCTGACCATCTCTACATGGCAGCTAACGTGGCACTAGCTGGTTGTTGACCGTTGACTGGTCCGGTCCGACCGGGTTCACGATCCCAAATTTGAAAATCGGCTAGTTTGGACCTGGTTTGACCAGTTTTCTCAGATTTAAATTCATTTAAATTCATTTTCTATCTAATGGTGGTCTCAATTTTCTAATTTGACATTTTTAGGTCACTAGAAAAATGAATTTGTGAACTAATTCACTATGGTTCATGCCAGTTTAGTTCGGTTCATCCCAAATTGGTTCGGTTCTCTCTTCAATTTCACTCCCTAGTTCTTCCTTGAGGTTTTTATGAAATTTTGGTCACTTAGGATTTTCCAATTTCCCACATTATCTATTTTTTGTTCATTAAAAAACTCATTCTTCATGTATACACATATATCGATTCTTTTACTGATTTTTCTTTGCTTCCAATAAACGGGTTTTACAGCTCTCCCCTTGTGATGCCCCGACCTGGTTTGGTCGGATCCCCGTGAGCAACCTCCTAGTTTATTAAGGGCTTTCCCCTTTTTTAAACTGCAAGGAGTAAGATGTCCTTTAAATCTATACCTTTCATGGAATAACATTAATCAAAACTGTATGGAATTTAAACTTACATATCTGTCTTGTAGGTGCAACTAACTGGAGGTCTTTAGGTAGGTTTTCCCTTGGTTACCTGAAAAGGGGTATAGGGAGGGGTGAGTTCGACAACTTAGTGAATGGGTGTTTAAAACTTGATTTTTCTAAAAAATAGTTTGAATTGGAGTGTGCCAGACTCCTTATTTTATTAAATCCATTTCCTTAATTTCTTGGTTTTTAAAACTATCATTCCTCATTAATCACAATCAATGTGTTTACCAATCAACCACGCCATTGATCATGAAGGGATCACACATTCGCAGGGCAGCACGTCTACTACACCCACTTGTGGCGTCGGAGCGACTTTACCGACCACCTAGATAGAAGCCCGTCCACTTCTACCCTGAGAATGAGTGGATGTATGCGACATCCGACCCTCATTCCCATAAAGAAACTCCGTGTCCGTATGAGGACAGAGACCTCATCTCGACCCCACCCCGGTCTCATGCACATGAAGCTACGTCGAGCTTCATTTGTGGCATGACAAATTGCCCTTATCACCACCATGTCGTCCAGTAGCCCCTAGGATGCATCACTACCCCTCTTGGGGCATCTTGATGGTTCCGAATCTCAATGCATGCACAAAATAGTAGTTTTCCTCATAAGCCTTTTAATATTTGCTATCATTGGTCCAACAGCCCTGACCCTCAACTCGATCTGCAGCTCTTTGTCTCGACTGGTCCGCCGACCTATCTTGTCGCATTGCCGCCAACCCATCGAGTATGTCGATCCTATCTTGGTACCATGCCCAAACACATCATTCATTAAAGTTTTCATGGCTTAATCTCTTGTTTGTTTACGAGCTCCTACTCATGCCAACTGGCCTTGGGCCCACTGTACGAGATTTTCAAAATTGGGCATTTTAACCCCCAAGTTCCAAAACTGAGGCCTCCAAGCAATCTTATCTATTCGAGCTCTTGTTAAGAAGGTCTCCCAAAAAGTTTAAGTAGTGGCACACAGTCAAGGGAGAGCACTTCTGACAAAAATAATCTTTCAGCTGTCCATCACACCAACCGGGTATAAAGACATCTCCGCTCATAATCAATAAGCGGGTTTTGTACTTCCTTCTAGAAAGTTCATCATACCAACTGGGTATGATCTACTTACAACTATTAAGTAGTGTTTCCGTGCATTTTCTAACATCACCCCTTCTAGGTGTGATGTTAAAATCTCACATAGTAGTGGGTTTTCATTACCGAGGTGCTCATCATCCCAATCGAGTATGATGTAAAAATCCCACTCATTGGTTAATGCAATGAATTCCTCTTAATCGGCATTTTGCCTTCACGCGAGCTTTTCTTGGATGGCATTCCTGGTACTTCGTGTTCCTACATGATATAAATATTCTTGTTCATTATCCCTTAGCCTAATAGCCTTCATTCATCACAAATGAATAAAATACCCAAACTTTTTAATTATTTACAATTAGGTCCCTAAAGTTCTTTTTCTTTAACTTTAGGTCCCTAATGCCAATTTTCCCCCAAATTGAGTCCCAAAATTTCTAAAATTCACTTTGGGACCTCAATTTATTCAAATTCATGAAAAGGGGATTAAGTTTCCCAAATTCCCAATTTGGTCCCCAACTTTTCCAAAATTACCATTTTGCCCATACTTTACAAAAATGGTAAATTTCACCTCAATAATTCCAAAAATTGACCATTTTGTACTACAACATCTTTTCCATGCCCAATTTGCCCTCAATTTTGGAAAATTGCACTTTAGACCCTCAAATTTTTGAAATCCACAATTTCCTCCTTTCAACCTGGTCGAATTTGATTTCATCAAATTGACTGATAAATCGAGGTTAATTGTTGAAATTGAAGGTAACATTGAGTTTCTACATTGCACACAATTCATTGGAACTTTGAATCGCTTCATTTGGATCCGAATTGAGCTCAAACAGAGCTTCATTGGAAAGTTGAACTTAGAGAGAGAAAGCTTCCAAAGCTTACCGTCAGAGGTGCGACAGTCCGAGCTTTTAATTTGGGCAGATAGCTCTTGCCCTGCGGTTTCTCCTAGGATCGAGAATCACATCAATTCATGCCTAATTGAGGGAGAATTTGGTTAGTGAAGTTTCACTGGTTCTCTCTCTATCACTGATTGGAAATTATAGAGGGGAGCCAAATTGGCTTACCTTTCAGCTCTAATTGAGTTGTATGAGGGGTGTGGAAGTGTTGGGAGAGCTTAGTTTGGCCTGATAATGGCTCAAATTGGCCATTTTTAACTCAGCCAAAATAGGGTAGCTTCGGTTCGTCGGAGCTACTTCATTATTCTATCACGCCAGCGATCCTTGGAGCAAATTGAGACTACCATCATGTAGCTAACTTCTCCCCGAATATAAAGTACCCAACCTCACCTTCTTTGGCTCAGAAAAATGCCCAAGTCAGACCTCTGGTTCGAGCTTTACTGGAAAATGGAGCAGTAGGGAGAGAGTGGAGTTTTTAGGTGTGAGGAGGATGAATGAGAAGGGGCTCTTTATATAGGATGCTCGGGGACTTCTTAGTCGTTCGATTGGTGCCTTAATGGCGGTCATTCATTGCCTGAAACTCCCTAGCCGAAGAATTTTCATCTTCGTCGGCACTGCTCGATTTTCCGGCATGTGAATAGTACTGTCATTTGAAGGAAGAAGATGATACTGTTCTGAACCAGACCGAACCGGTCTAAACTGGGTTCAACACATAAATCAGTCGGTTCAAGTCCGATTCGACCAAGTTTTTTAAATTTAAAAATTTCTAAATTTATCTAAATCATTCTCTATTCAATGGTGGCCTCAATTCTCCAATTTGAATTTTCTGAGCCACCTAGAAAAATGAGTTTAGCATCCAGTTCAATAGTGGTTCAAACTGGTCCAAACCGATTCAATTTGGTTTGGATCCAGTTCACTTGAACCAGTTTGGTTTTCTTTCCCTAATTGTCCTAAAGTCCCTTTTCCAAGGTTTTTATGACTATTTGGGTCACTCGAGATTTGTAAATTGCCTGAGTTTCCCTTTCTCTATCGTTTGGGGTTTGTGAACTGGTTTGGTTCTTTCCCCAGTTTTCTTATCTTGAAGTGGCGGGGTTTACAACTCTTCCCTCCTTTTAGGAGTTCTGTCCCCAAATTTAAATCAACATTTTTCACTTTGGGATAACCTTCCCTTAATGTTAATGTGGACATGTTAACACTTCGGTTGTTCTTTCACTTAGACCACTTTAAATCACTCACATAAGGAATTTCCTTTCCTTTACATTGTTTACTATTTCCATGAAGCTTATCATAACTAGTATGTCTTGTCAGCGAGTTTAAAGGTATATCCCTTGGTTCACATTTTCCTTTGTTTAGGGCAAGACTCTTCCTCTTGAAAGTTCTTACTGAGTATTTCAAAATTGGGAGCTCCGAGATGTCCAATCATTCATGTATCATGTTATCCTCTTTATTGTTGAAATCCTTAGCTTAGTGTCCTTTTAAGCACTACGTACTTATTTTTCACAGGTTTCGGTGTTATCACCTTTATGTCCTATTTCGACCCTGCCACCATTCATTGTTTATTATAACTTCCTTTTATGTTTGACCTTGTCATGATTACTAACTGATTCTTCCTTATTTTGAGTCATATTTTCCTTAGTATTGTTGGGCTTACATGTCCCTTACAGCATAACATTTTCTAGAAATTGTTTCTGTCCCTTAGATTTCTAGAACACTTCCCTTCTTATGTCTTACTTCATTTCTGGTGACGTCTTTTACACAAGGATTTTCCTATCCCCTAATCCCACTCTTACTTGCTTGTGACCATTTCATGATTCCATTGTTTGGGGTGTTCTCCTTTAACGATTTTCATTCTTTACTATGTCCCTCAAAGTAGAGATTTCCCTTTTAGGCACTATATGTTTGAATTTCTTACTACTACTTAAAGATTTTCTTCCTTCGCATTCTTACACCCTTTTGAATTAGCGATTTTTCCCACCATTAATCATTTGACGATCATAATTTCCTAGTTCACTTTTTACTTTTCTACTCATGGTATCTCCGATCTTCGATTCTTATTCCGTATACTCAACACTATGCCCACTCTATTACCCTTCTTTAGAGTGTAGTCTCCACTACTTTGGATCTTTCTTAGGATCTCGTTTATTCTCCTTGACCATCCTGATTCTACTAGTTGCTTTCTTCTGCCAAGTTTGTCGGAAATCCCTAATTGGCTTCTTTGCTCTTCCAAAACATGTAACACTTGGCCGTCTCGATATACCCTCAACCACTTATGGTTCTTTATTAGGTTTCTTATGTCAGATTAAACCTCTTGTGGTCCATCTGAAGGTTCCGTAGCTTCAAAACTTCCCCTTTTAAGGTCTCACTTCCTACTCTTATCCTTCTACCTAAGGACTCTCGTTCTCGTTCAATCTCCTTAATGCTCCTTGGAGGATTTTCCTTCTTTCCTTTCTTAGACCCTTCTTTTTTGTCATTTTTATCCTTCACTGTCCTCCATTTCCTTTTTCTATTTTATGTCTAGTCGTCCACTCTTTGGGCTCTATTAAGCGAGTGTGGACCATGACCTGTCATGAGGTCATTGGTTGTTTTCCCTTAACCACTTCCAAATTGGAGGGCTTATTTCTCCAAGGTTTTTTGGGTGTTCTTTTCTCTATTTCCTTATTATAATTAGCCCACCCATCCTTACTTCTCACATTGTTCTTTGATGCTATTTCCTACTTATCTGTTCCTTAGGTTTAACTTTCTCCTTGGGTTCTTCTAGTATGCTTCCCTTGGTTCTTTTTCCTTGGCATGCACTTCATCTCCTCCTCCTTCGTCATTTGGTCCATTACTTCTTAGTTGGGACATGATGCCTTCCTAGGGTCTCCTTCCTTAGGAAAGGTTCAGGCACTATTTGCTCCAAGACCTCTTGGTGCGAGACTTACCAAATTCTCCTTATGGCTTGAGTGTGGTCATTATTTCATTTTTTACTATTTATTTCTTCAAGGATTTCCTTCATCCTTCTTTTCCACTGTTCTAACCTTTACACCTTCCCTTTCCTCGCTAGGGTTTAGATTTATGACCTTCTCGAGGGTCAATTTGTTGACTGTTTCATCCCCTACTATTCTTCTAGTTCACTTGTCTAGGAATGATTGTCTTTTGATTTTACTCATCCTTGATGCTTATCCAATCGTCCTTTTGAGGGTGTAATCCTTATTATTTTCGATTCTTTCTAGGGCATATTCTCCCAAAGTTTTTAATTACACCTTTTCACTAGGTTTGTCTACTACCCTACTTGGCTCCTCTATTTTTTTTCCAAAGTAGGTCACTCCTTGCTATCTCGAGACATCCTAGTTGTCTTTCATCGTTCAAGCTTGTCTTTTATGGAGGAGGTATTTCCTTCTTTGCTCCTAGGTGGCTTGTAGTGCTTCTTAAGGGAAAATTTCCTTTATTCCACTATATATGGATTTTCTTAAGGTCATACCCTTGATCTTCCTCCTGTGATCCTTACTCATGTAATTGAGGCATACAATCATATTACTATGGAACAGAGAAAAATTTAGGAACTTAGAATTTTATTCATTGAAGTAAGAATCCAATTTTTGGGGTTTTAACATCTTTTGAGGGAGATTGTTACAATGACGGTTTGGGAAGTACTCATTACTTTGCTAGGGTTTAGTAGGATTTCTTCCTGAGTGAAATTGGGATCCCTAGTCGGAATTGTGGTTCTTGTAGTGTTATCCTTTCAGGCTTCGGTAGAGGTGGGAGTGTCCTTATTGGAAGGTATCACTTTGATTCTTTGCGGTGTGGGATAGTCCTTTGCTTTGTGTCCCACCCTCCTACATGCATAACAGATCCTCTTGGGTCTTATCCTCCAAAATATTGGGCATCTTCTTATGTAGTGTCCCCATTACCCACATCTATAACAGGTTATCTTCTTGTGTGGACCTTTGTGGTTCCTCCAATAATTTGAGTATTGTGGGACCTTTCTAAGGAATTCTTGGTAGTTTGGTGTTTTGCCGTCCTTGAGCCCAGACACCGTGGAGGTTGTCTTATTGAGTCCTCTTTGACCCGTAATTACTCCAAGAGTCCTCCTATACTTTTGGTTCATTCCCTCCTTTGGGATGGGGTTCTTCCTAGTTTTTGGAGTGGCTAAGGTAGCGCAAGATTGTTTGGCTACTTTTCTTGGGGCCATATAAATTTTTTTAAAATTATTCCTATTAGTTACTATATTATATAGTCTTGATAATGTATTCAAGGAAACAAGATCTGATACCATTCACATTGTCATGCCCCGACTCGATTTGGTCGGATCCCCATGCGCAACTCGTCACTCTCTCGATTTATTAAGGGCTTTCCCCTTCTTTAAACTGTGAGGAGTAAGGCATCCTTTAAACTTGTACCTTTCCTGGAATAACATTAATCAAAACTGCATAAAATTTAAACTTACATACCTATATTGCAAGTGAAGTTAACTGGAGGTCTTTAGAATGGTTTTCCTTTGGTTACCTGAAAAGGGGTTTAAGGGAGGGTGTGAGTTCAACAACTTAGTGAATGGGTGTTTAAAACTTGATTTTTCAGAAAAATAGTTTGAATTGTAGTGTGCCAGACTCCTTATTTTATTAAATCCATTTCCTCAATTTCTTAGTTTTTAAAACCATCATTCTTCATTAATTACAGTTGGTGTATTTAACAATCAACACATACCCTTCATCATGAAGGTATCACACATTCACATGTCGGCATGTCCACTGTACCCATTTGTGGCGTTGGAGTGACTTTACCGACCACCGAGATAGAAGACCGTCCACTTCTACACCAAGAATGAGTGCATGTACGCGACATCCGACCCTCATTTCCGTATAGAAATTCCGTGTCCGTATGAAGACAGGGACCTCATCCCGACACCACCCCTGTCTCATGCGCATGAAGCTATGCCGAGCTTCCCTGACTGCTAGTACGATAAACTACCCTAATCTCCACTATATTGTCCAGTAGCCCCTAGGACGCATCACTACCCTTGTTGGGCGTCTTGATGGTCCCGAACCTTAGTGCATGCATAAAACAATAGTTTTCCTCATAAGCCATTTAATCTTTGGTGCCACTTGTTCAACGGCCCCGACCTTCAACTCAACCTGCAACTATTTGTCTCGAGTGGTCTATCGACCTATCTTGTCGCACCACCGCCAGTCCATTGAGTATGTCGGTCCTATCTTGGTACCATGGCCAACCACATCATTAATTAAAGTTTTCATGGCTTAATCTCATGTTTGTTTACGTGCTCCTGCTCGTGTCAACTGGCTTTGGGCCCACTGTACGAGATTTTCAAAATCGAGCATTTTAGCCCCCAAGTTCCAAAATCGAGGCCTCCAACCTATTTGAGCTATTCGAGCTCCCGTAAAAAAGGTATCCCAAAAAGTTTAAGCAGTGGCACACAGTCAGGGAAGAGTACTTAAGAAAAAAAATAATCTTTTAGTTGTCCATCACACCGGGTATGAGGACATCTCCACTCATAACCGATAAGCGGATTTTCTACTTCCTTCTAGGAAGTTCATCATACCAACCGGGTATGATCTACTTATAATTGTTAAATAGTTTTTTCGTAAATTTTCTCATATCACCTCTTCCAGGTGTGATGTTAAAATCCCATATAATAGTGGGTTTTCATTATCGAGGTGCTTATCATCCTAATCGAGTATGATGTAAAAATCCCACTCACCCATTAATACAATGAATTACTCTTAACCGACTTTTTGCCTCGACGCGAGCTTGTCTTGGCTGACCTTCATGGTAATTCATGTTCCTACATGATATGAACATCCTTGTTCATTATCCCTTGGCCTAATAGCATTCATTCATCACGTATGAATAAAATACCCAAACTTTTCAATTATTTGCAATTAGGTCCCTAAAGTTCTTTTTCTTAACTTTAGGTCCCTAATGCCAATTTTTCTCCAAATTAAGTTATGAAACTTCTAAAATTCACTTTGGGACCTCAATTTATTCAAATTCATGCAAAGGGGTTCAAGTTTCCCAAATTCCCAATTTAGTCCCCAACTTTTCCAAAATTACCATTTTGCCCCTACTTTACAAAAATGGTGAATTTCACCCCAATAATTCCAAAAATTGACCATTTGGTCCTCCAACATCTTTTCCATGCCAATTGGCCCTCAATTTTGAAAAATTGCACTTTAGTCCCTCAATTTTTTGAAATCCCCCCCCCCCCCCCCAAAATTTTCCCCCAATTTCCCCCTTTCAACCAAGTCGAGAGGGGAGCCAAACTGGCTTACCTTTAAGCTCTAATTCAGTCATGTGAGGGTTGTGGAAGTGTTAGGGGAGCTTGATTTAGCCTAAGAAGGGCTCGAATTGGCCATTTTTAGCTTGGCCGAAATAGGGCAGCTCTGGTCCACTAGAACTGCTTCATTGTTCTATCACGCCGACGTTTCTCCGACGATCCTTGGAGCAAATGGAGACTACCGTCATATAGATGACTTCTCCTTGAATCTATAGAACCTAACCTCACCTTCTTTGGCTTAGAAAAATGCCCAAGTCAGAGCTCTGGTTCGAGCTTCACCGGAAAATGGAGCAGTAGGGAGAGAGTGGAGTTTTTAGGTGTGAGGAAGATGAATGAGGAGGGGCTCTTTATATAGGAAGCTCGAGGACTTCTTGGACATCCGATTGGCACCTTAATGATAGTCATTCATTTTCTAAAACTCCATGGCTGGAGACTTTTCATCTTTGCCTGCGCTGCTCAATTTTTTGGCGAGTGAACAGTGTTGTTATTTGAAGGAAGAAGACGACACTATTGCAAAATGGACCAGACCAGTCCAAACTGAGTTCAACTCTTAAATCAACTGGTTCAAAATTAAAAATTTCTAAATTCATTCTCTATCCAATGGTGGCCTAAATTCTAAAATTTGAATTATCTAATCTGACTAGAAAAATGAATTTAGCATCTGGTTCAATAATGGTTCAAACCGATCCAAACTGTTTCTATCTGGTTCGGATCTAGTTCACCTGAATCCGTCTGGTTTTCTTTCCCAAATTGTCCTCAAGTCCCTTTCCAAAGTTTTTATGACTCTTTGAGTCAATCAGGATTTGTAAATTTCCTAATTTGCCCATTTCTCTATCGGTTGGTGTTCATAAACCGTTTTGGTTCCTTCTCTTGGTTTTGATCAGTTCTTTCCCCATTTTTTTTATGTCAAAGGGGTGGGGTTTATACCCCTCCTTTTAAGAGTTTTGTCCTCAAAACTCTGTCGCCTAAACCTTTTTACTTAAAGAGGTCCTTGCTCTACTTCCTTAGGTAAATTGATATCCTACCGACCTGAGTTACTCGCCTTGCCTCAATTCCTTTGCCTTCTGGGGTTTGGTTAGTTTTTACTTATCCCTTTTTCCCCAACATTCACAAAGCCTTACTTGTTCGACACTTCTGATAGGGTGGGGTTAGACTTGCGTCATGGGTATTTATCTGAGTTTGAGGTTTCTATACGGTCCATCATACCTTGGTTCATTCATTCCATCGTCGGCTATTGTCTTTGTCTTCTAATGCGTTATCTCCTTTTCCTTGATCCTTTAGTCCCTCTTTTAGTTCTTGAGTTCCCTCCTGGGTGACAAATTGAACCTCGTTGCCCCTAGCGGTGTGATCCCCATATCCCGTGGTTTTACACTAGGCTTAGGCCCGGTTTGCTTCATGGTTGGGATCGTGTCCCTTCCGTTCCTGTCCTTAGTGTGTATTCTCTTTTAGGCTCATCCTTTATGTTGTCCAGATCAATTCCTTGCTGGACTCCCTTACTCCTTGGGTTGTGACCCCATATGTCCTACCCATTCTTTGATGTCATCAAGAATATAAGTGTCCAACTCAATGAATAGGTTTTCAAAATTTAACTTTTTAGGAAAAATGTTTGATTTGAAGTGTGTCATACTCCTTATTCTCTTTTAAAATCTTTTTATTTCAAACTTCGGTTTTTATTAATATTTCTTATTACCACGGTATGTCATCACCCGACACACATCCTTCATCATGATGGTCAAACACACAATCGCAGGCCAGCCCATCCACTAAACCAACTTGTGGCATCGGTGCAACTTTACCGACCACCTAGATAGAAGTACATCCACTTCTACCTTGAGAATAAGTGGATGTTCGCAACATCCGACCCTCAATCCCATAATAAATCTCTGTGTCCGTGTGAGGATAGAGACCTCATCCTAACCTGCCTCGATCTCATGCACTTGAAGCTACATCGAGCTTTGTAAGGCTTCTGGTAGGACTAGCTACCTTTATATCCACCAGGTCGTCCAGGGTCCTAGGACACATCACTACCCCTCTTGGGCATCTTAAAGGTCCCGTAAACATAGTGCATGCACAATCAACATTTTTCACATGATGCAATATTATCTATGGTGCGACTGGTCTAACAGCCTCGATCCTCAACCCGACCTACATCAGTTTGTCTTGACTAGTCCGGAGACCTATCATGTCGTACTACTGCTAGTCGATTGAGTATGTCGGTCCTGCCTTGGTACCATGACCAAACATTTCATTTACTTAATTTTGCATGTCATATAAATCATGTTTGTTTACGAGCTCCTGCTCATGCCAACTGGCCTAGGGCCCACTGTTCAAAATTTTCAAAATTTGGCATGATAGCCCCCAAGTTCCAAAACTGAGGGCTCCAACCTAACAAAGCTATTCGAGCTCCCATCGAGAAGGCCTCCCAAATTGTTTAAGCAGTGGCAGACAGTTAGGGGAGAGCACTTCCGACAAAATATATTTACAATTGTCCATCATACCAACCGAGTATGAGTACATCTCCGCTCATAATCGATAAACGGGTTTTCCACTTCCTTCGAGGAAGTTTAATCATACCAACTGGTAAGTAGTTTTTTCGCGTGATTTCCACATCACTCCTATCAGATGTGATGTTTAAAATATCACCTAGCAATGGATTTTCATTTTTGAGATACTTATCATCCCAACCAGCTATGATATAAAAATCTCACTCACTTGTTAATGTAGTGAATTCCTCTTGACCGGTTCTTTGTATTCACGTGAGCTTTGTCCTTGTCGACATTCTCAGTACTTTGTGTTCCTACATGATATGAATATCCTTGTTCATTATCCCTCAGCCTAATAGCCTTCATTCATTCCAAACGAATGAGAAAACCAAACTTTTCATTTATTTGCAATTAGGTACCTAAAGTTATTTTTTTAACTTTAAGTCCCTAATGCTGATTTTTCCTCAAATTGAGTACCGAAACTTTTAAAATTCACCTTGGGACCTCAATTTATTCAATTTCACAAAAAGGGGTTCAATTTCCCAAATTTCTAATTTGGTCTCCCAAATTTTTCAAAATTACCATTTTACCCCTACTTTACAAAAATGCTAAGTTTTACCCCAAAATTTCCAAAATTGCCCAGTTGGTCCTTCATTATCATGCCCAATTGGTCCTCATTTTTATGAAATTGCACTTTAGTCTCTCGAATTTTTGAAATTCCCAAATTTTCCCCAATTTCAACCTTCTAACTCTGCGGAATTTGATTTTATCAAATTAACCGATCAAATGAGTTTAATTATTGAAATTGATGTTAGATCAGAGTTCCTACACCTTCATACGATTCATTTGCACTTTGAATCGCATGATTTGGTGCTGGAATGAGCTCAAACGGAGCTTCACCAAAAAACTGGACTTAGAGAGAGAAAGCTTGAAAAGTTTACCGTCAGGGGCGCGGCGATCTGAGCTCTTAATCTAGGCATGTAGCCTTGTCCTAAGGTTACTCCTAGGATCAAGAATTGCATCAATTGATGCCGAATTGAGTGAGAATTTTATCATCGAAGTTCTGCCAATTCTCTCTCTGGCACCAGCCAAAAATTACAGAGGAGAGCCGAATTGGCTTATCTTTTAGCTCTAATTCAGCTGTAAAAGGACTGTGGAGGTGTTGGGAGGGCTTGGTTTGGCTTGAGAAAGGCTCAAATTGGCCAATTTCAGCACAACTAAAACTGGGCAACTTCGGTCCGCCGAATCTGTTTCACTGTTCGATCACACCGGTGTTTCTCTGGTGACCTTCGAAGCAAATGGAGACTACAGGCGTGTAGCTGACTTCTCTCTGAATCAAATGAACCCAACCTCACCTTTTTTGGCTTAGAAAAATGCCTAAGTTAGAGCTCTAGTTCGAGCTTCACGGGAAATTGGAGCAGTTGAGAGAGAATAGAGTTTTTTGGTGTGAAAAGGATGAATGAGGAGGGGCTCTTTATATATGAAGCTTGTGGACTTCCTGGCCGTCCAATTGGCACCTTAATGGCTATCATTCATTGCTTGAAACTCCCTGGCTGGAGACTTTTCAACATAACCAGCACTCTGCGATTTTCCGGTGAGTGAACAGTACTGTCATCTGAAGGAAGAAGACGGCATTGTTCCAAATCGGACCAGACTAGCCCGAACCATGTTTAGAGCTTAAATCAGCCGGTTCACCCCCAATTTGACCAAAATTTTTATATCTAAACATTTTTAAATTTATCTAAATTCTTTTTCTATCTAATGATGGCCTCAAATCTCAAATTAAAAATTTTTAAGCCGACTAGAAAAATGAATTTAGCATCCGGTTCAATAGTGGTTCAAACCGGTCCAAAACGGTTCAATCCGGTTCGGATCCGGTTCACCTGAACCGGTTTAGTTTTCTTCTTCAATTCATTCTTAAGTCCATTTTCATGACTTTTGGAACTCTTTGAGTTACTCAAGATCCATAAATTTCTTGGTTTGCCCTTTCTCTATCAATTCCAGTTTGTAGACCAACTCGTTTGTCAAATTGAAAATGACTAGTTCTTTCCTTGGTTTTCTTATTATGAAAGGACGGGGTTTACAACTCTCCCCTCCTTTTAGGGGTTTTGTCCCCAAAACAATTACATGCTAAATAATTGAGGGTAACTTTCCCTCATCACACTCTCTGTCACGCCCTGACCTAGTTTGGTCAGATCCCCGTGAGGAACCCGCCACTATTCTTGATTTACTACGGGTTTTCCCCTTTTTCAAACCTAGGAGGAGTAAGGCATTCTTCTTACATGTACCTTTCCTAGAATAACATTAATCAAAATTGAATATAAATTTTACATACCTGCCTTAAGGTTTGACTATCGATAAATCATTAAAGTTGATTTTCCCTTGGTTTCCTGAAAGGGGTAAAAGGGAGGGGATGAGTTCTACAACTTAGTGAGCGGGGGTTGGGAGTGAGTTTTCATAAAGATAATAACTTTAATTGGAGTATTTCAAACTCTATATTTCCTTTAAGAATATTCTTTTATCAAATACTAGATTTTCAAAATCTTTACCCTACCGAGTGTGGCATTTTCTTTCAAAATTTCTTTCCCAAACCTTATTCCAAGGTTTTTTTTTCCATTTCTTTTTCCAAGGATTCTTAAATCCTTTCCAAGGTTTTCTTAACCTTTTTCTCATTTTCACATTAGGTGCTTTTAACAAGCAACACACGCCCTTCATCAGGAAGGGTACACACATGATTAAAACTATATGTCTGTATGAGGATAGAGACCATATCTCGGTCTCGTGCACATGAAACTCAAACACAGAAGCTTCATGAAGTCCCAAACGCAACAGCTTCGCGAAGTCCAAACACAGAAACTCTGTGGAGTACACACATAGAACTCTGTGGAGTACAAACACAAAACTTTGGGGAGTACAAACATAGAACTCCGTGACAAATTGGTATGACGAGAAACACAAAGCCAGTAGTTTCTCTCTTCCCTTATTGCCACCATGTCATCCAACAACCCTTAGGACACATCGCTATCCCTCTTAGGCATCTTAATGGTCCCGAGCCTCAAGTGCATGCACAAACAAAGTTTTCCTCAAAAGCTATTTACTCTTTGGTGCCATTGGTCCTACGGCCCCGACCCTCAACATAACTTGTAGCTATTTGTCTCAACTAGTCCATCGACCTGTCATGTCATACTACCAATAGTCTATCGATTATGTCGGTCCTGTCTTGGTACCATGGCCAATCAATTCATTTATTTAAGTTTTATTGCTCAAATTAATCATTGTTTACGAGCTCTTGCTCGTGCCAACTAGCCTAGGACCCACTGTTCGAGATTTTCAAAATCGGACATATTAGCCCCCAAGTTCCTAAATAGAACTATTCGAGCTCCCGTTAAAGTCTCCCAAAATGTTTAAGTAGTGGCACATAGTCAAGGGAGAGCACTTCCGACAAAATATATTTTTCAACTGTCCATCAAACCAACCAAGTATGAGGACATCTTTGCTCATAACCGATGAACGAGTTTTCCACTTCCTTCAAGGAAGTTTCATCATACCAACCGAGTATGATCTACTTACAATAGTAAGTAGTTTTTCCACATGATTTTTGTCACGCCCCAACCCGGTTTGGTTGGATCCCCGTGATCAACCCGCCACTCTCCCAATTTACTAAAGGGTTTTCCCTTATATTATAAATCGTAAAGAGTAAGGCGTTAACCTACACCTTTTTCCAGGAATATCATAAATCAAAACTGCATAGTAATTTAAATTAGTTGTACCAATCTTGCAGGCGTTTAATTGTGCAAGTCCTTTAAGGTTCGGCTTTCCGGGACTTCCTGAAAGAGGTATAAGGGAGGGGGTGAGTACAACTACTCAGTGAGTGGGATTCAAATCTTTTAACTTTCAAGAAAAACATTTATATGGAGTGTGCCAGACTCCTTTGTTTTCAAAAAAAATCATTTCATTTAAAAATTCATCTTTTTCCATTATTTCTTAGTTATCGATGTGTCATCACCCAACACATATCCTTCATAATGAAGGTTACACACATTCGCAAGTCAGTATCACTACTGAACCCGCTAGTGGCTTCGGAGCGACTTTTCCTGCCACCCGGATAGAAGTACGACCACTTCTACCCTGTGAATGAGTGGATGTACGAAACATCCGACCCACAATCCTGAAATCACTTCTTCGTGTCCGTATGAGGACAGAGACCTCATCCTGTCCCCACCCTGGTCTCATGCGCTTAGTGCTACTCCAGATTTCGCACAGACACCTGGAACGACGAACTGCCCTTATAGCCACCAGGTCGTCCAGTGCCCTTAGGATGCATCACTACCCCTCATGGGCGTCTTGATGATCCCGTACTCATAGTGCATGCACAAACAATGTTTTCTTATATTGCCATGTAATATGTGGTGCCATTAGTCCAACGGCCCCGACTCTCAACTCAACCCGCAGCTGTTTGTCTTGACTAGTCCGTCGACCTGTCATGTCGCACTACCGCTAGTTGACTGAGTATGTCGGTCCTATCTTGGTACCATGGCCAAACAATTCACTTATTAAGTTTTATGGCACATATATCATGTTCGTTTAGAGCTCCTGCTCGTGCCAACTGGCCTTGGGCCCACTGTACGAGATTTTCAAAATCGGGCATTTCGCCCCCAAGTTCCAAAACCGAGGCCCTTGGCCTATCAGAGCTATTCGAGCTCCCGTCAAGAAGATCTCCCAAATAGTTTAAGCATTGGCACACAGTTAGGGGAGAACACTTCCGACAAAAATAGGTTTTTACTATCCATCATACCGACCGGTATAAGGACATCTCCGTTCATAACCGATGAACGGGTTTTCAACTTCCTTCCAGGAAGTCTCATCATACCAATCGGGTATGATCTACTTAGAACCCGTAAGTAGTTTTTCCGCATAACTTTCACATCACTTTCTTTAAGTAGTGATGATTAAAATACCACTAAACAGTGGGTTTTTATATCGAGGTACTTATCATCCCCAACCGGGTATGATGTTAGTAAACCCACTCACAACCTGTAAGTGGTTTTTAACTTTATAAGGTGTGCTCATCATCCCAATCAGGTATGATGTTTGTAAACCCACTCACCCGTTAATGCTGTGAATTCCACTAGACCGGTTCTTAGTATTCACGCGAGCTTGTCCTTGCTGGCGTTCCCGGTACTTCGTGTTCCGGTGAAGGCACGGCGGTCCGAGCTTTCGATCTGGGCAGATAGGTCTCATCCTGAGGTTCATCCTTTCAGTCCTAATTCGGTCGTGAAAAGGCTGAGAAAGTGTTGGGAGGGCTTGAAATGGCCGATTTCAGCTTGGCCGAAATAGGGCAGCTTCGGTCCGCCGGAGTTGCTTCACTATTCCATCATGTCGGCGTTTCTCCAACGATACTCGGATTGATTGGAGTTTGCTATCAGATAGCTGTCTTCCCCCCGGTTCTAAAGAGCCCGACCTTTGTTCAAGTCGAAGCTCTCATTCGAGCTTTACCGGGAAATGGAGCAGTAGAGAGAGAGAGAGAAGTGTTCAGGTGTGAGGAGAATGAAATGGGGATGAACTCTTTATATAGTTGTAAAACCCGTGTATTAAATGGGCGAGATTTATTACTGGTATTAATATTGCCATAAATTATTGGTATTAATTCCAATAATTTAATTTAGTTATTAAATTATTGCTATTAATTATATATTAATTTATGATAAGGCGTACATACAAATTTTTGACTGAAATTTCGGGTTACAAAAAAATTCATACTTCCCAGGAGATCACCCATCCTCACATTACTCTCAAGTAAGCACGCTTAACTTTAAAGTTCTTATGGAATCTAGTTCACTTGAACCACTTTGGTTTTTATTTTCTAATTTGTCTTAAGTTTCTTTTCCAAGGTTTAATGAACCCTTTGGATCACTCGAGAGTTGTAAATTCCCAATTTGCCCGTTCAGAAATAATCGGGTTTGTGAACCGGTTCTAAATCCTCACTTGGTTTGACCGGTTCTTTTCCTGGTTTTCCTTAGCTCAAAAGGGCGGGTTTTACAATTTTCATATCACTCCTCTTAAGTGTGATGTTTAAAATACCACATAGTTGTAGGTTTTCATTTTTGAGGTGCTTATCATCCCAACCGGGTATGATGTAAAAATCCCACTCACAACCGGTAAGTAGGTCTTCATTTAATAAAAGTGATCATCACCCCAAGCGGGTATGACGTTAAATATGCCCACTCACAATCAGTAAGTAGGTTTTCATTTAATAAAATTGCTCATCACCCCAATTGGGTATGGCGTTAAATATGGCCACTCACAACCGGTAAGTAAGTTTTCATTAAATTAAAGTGCTCATCATCCCAACGAGGTATGAAGTGTAAATTAGCTCACTCACAACCAGTAAGTAGGTTTTCTTTAAATAAAAGTGTCCATCATCCCAACCAGTATGATGTATAAGATTCCCACTCATGTTGGCTTACAATTTAGAAAAAGTGCTCATCATCCCAACCGGGTATGAAGTGTAAATTAGCCCACTCACAACCGGTAAGTAGGTTTTCCTTAAATAAAAGTGTCTATCATCCCAACCGGTATGATGTATAAGATTCACACTCATGGTGGCTTCCAATTTAGAAAAAGTGCTCATCATCCCAATCGGGTATGAAGTGTAAATTAGCCCACTCACGATGGCTTCCAATTTAGAAAAAAATGCTCATCATCCCAACCGGGCATGAAGTGTAAATTAGTCCACTCACCTGTTAACTGTGACGTGTTCGTCCACAGTTGCTTTTCCATGTTGACGCGAGCTTTCTCTTGCTGGCATTTTGATCACACTTGTCCTGTCGGAGGTGTGACGGTCTGAGCTTTCTCTCGGGAAGGGTAGCTCTCTTCCTAAAGTACCTTCTAGGATCAAGAATTCCTACTATTGACCTTTCAACTTCGTTGAGGTCATATGAGGGTTGTGCGGATGTTGGGAGGGCTTGGTTTGGCCAGAGTAGGGTGGGCTGAATTTGACTAATTTTAACTAGGTCGAAATAAGGCAGATACGGTTTACTAGAGCTGTTTCACTGTTTGATTATGTTGGCGCTTCTTCGGCAATCCTCGTATTGAATGGAGGTTGCTATCAGATAGCTGACTTCCCCCAGAATCTAAAGAGCCCGACCTCTCCTTTGAGGTTAAGAAAAATGCCCAAGTCGAAGTTTTGGTTCAAGCTTCACTAGGAGATGGAGTAGTAGAGAGAGAGAATGAGGGGGGAGTGTTCAAGTGTGAGGAAAATGAATGTGGATAAGCTATTTATATAGGTGTAAAATTGTGTATTAAATGGGGAAGATTTATTACCATGGTATTAATAATGCAATAATGCCATTATTCACATTAAATTGGGAAATTGATGGGTATTTATTAGTATTTATTTTAAATAATTAAATATAATTATTAAATTATGGGTATTAATTCCAATAATTAAATGTGGGAATTAATTTATGGGTATTTAGGCATATGATTAATACTAATTAAACCAAATATATATATATATATATATAATTATCTCATTATTTCACCTAAAGGAATTTACTAAGTATTTATTTATTTCAGTCAAAACAACACTTTTTATTTTATTTATATCAATTGAATTTTAAACATATAATATAATTCCATAAAAAAAATTTAACTAAAATTTCGGGTTACTAAAACAAAACAACTTCCAAGGAGGTCATCCATCCTAGCACGCTTAACTTTGAAGTTCTAATGGGATTCGATGCATTAGTGCTGGTATGTTTTTTTTATTTTTGGTTTACTAAAAAAATATGATTTTAAAACTATCATGTGGTGCACACGAATACTTCCCATGAGGTCACCCATCCTAGTAGTAGTCTCACCTAACTTCGAAGTTTCGATGGGATCCGATGCATTAATACTTGCATGTTTTTTAATTTTAGTTTACTAAAAAAATACTATGTGAATGTGAGGGGTGCAACATGAATACTTCCCAATAGGTCACCCAGCCTAACACTACTCTCACCCAAATACGTTTAACTTCAAAGTTCCAATGGAATTCGGTGCATTAGTGCTTGTATGTTTTTTTTCTAATTACTAAAAACATGGTATTACACTCTCAATTTCCCATGTCTTTTGCTACACGGGTCCGTTTTGCCACAGAACATTAACCATAGGAATCCTCTTATTCCTTAAATTCTTATGCTTCCAATCGATGATTTATACCAGTTTTGTTTGATAGGTCAAGTTCTCTTCTAGCTCTAATGGAGGTCGGTCCAATACATGACTAGGATCAGGCTGATATTTCCGAAGCACAAAGATGTGGAACACATCATGTACTCTGCAGGTCTGGAGGTAGTTCCAATTTATAGGCTACCAGTCATATCCTTTGAATGATTGGATATGGACCAATATACCTTGGTTTCAACTTTCCTCTTTGCTGAAACCTATGTATTCCCCTCCATGGGGACACTTTGAGAAATACTTGGTCTTAAACCTCAAACTCCAGATCTTTCCTTCAATTGTCTGCATAACTCTTTTTCTTGTCCTGTGCAGTCTTAAGATGACACCTGATTAGTTTTATCTTTTCTATGGCATCCCCGATTAGCTCTGCCCTTTCTAGCCTTCTTTCACCCACTTCTTCCCAAAATAGAGGGGTACGACATGGTCGTCCATAAAGGGTTTCATAGGGAGCCATCTGAATACTGGCATGATAACTATTATTGTAAGAAAACTCCATCAGCACAAGTATTCTTCCCAACCTTTATTCATGGTGAGTGCGCACACTCTTAGCATGTCTTCCAAGGTTTGGATGGTTTGCTCAGCCTGCCCATCTATCTGAGGATGAAATGTTGTGCTCATGTGAAGCTTGGTTCCCATGGCACTTTGTAAACTTGGTCAAAACCTTAAAGTAAATCTTAGATCTCTATCTGATACTATACTCACCGAAACACCATGAAGTCTTATGATTTCCCTCATGTATAAGACGGCTAATTGTTCCACTGTGTTCGTCACTCTTATAGGAATGAAATGAGAAGATGTGGTCAATCTATCCACATTGACCCAAATCGCACCTCGACCCTTTCTTGTCACCAATAGTCCCGTGACAAAGTCCATGATGATGTGTTCCCATTTCCACTCTGGAATTGGTAGAGGTTGGAGCAGTCCTAACAGTTTCTGATGCTCCGCTTTTATCTACTGACACGACAAACATTGGGCTACGTATTCCACAATGTCTCTCTTCATACCTTTCCACCAGTATCCTTGTTAGAGGGTGCGATATATTTTGGTACTGCTCGGATGCATAGCATACATGAATCGTGTGCCTCCTCCAGAATTGATCTCTTTACTTCCTTACTTTGAGGCACACATACCCTACCCTTGTAGGTTAGCATCCCATCATTGCGCAACTTGTAGTACGGTTTAGTTTCCCTATTAATCGGATCCATATAGGGTTGAAGTTCTTTATCTACTTTTTATTGAGCTTGGATCTACTTAGTGAGACTGGGTCTTACTACCACATTAGCCACCAAGCACCCTTCCCGCTTGTTCATTTTCAGGTCTACCTCCATTCTTCCCAATTGTTGCAATAGGGGTATGTAATTTGTCTTTACTTGTGTAGCCTCAGTTTGATACTTGCAACTCAATGTATCTGCTACCACATTTGCCTTTCCGGGGTGGTATTCTAACACAAGGTCATAATCCTTAACCAGTTCCAGCCATCTCCTCTGACAGAGATTCAACTCTTTCTGAGTTAGGAGGTACTTAAGACTCTTGTGATTTGTGTATATCCTACACTTAACCCCGTAAAGGTAGTGTTGTCATATCTTTAAGGCAAACACTATAACATCTAATTCCAAATCATGTTTTGGATAGTTTCTTTCATGTACCTTCAGTTGTCACGAGGCATAAGCGATCACCTTCCCTTGTTGCATCAGGACACATCCGAGTCCTTGTCCAGATGCATCACTATAGACAGTGTACTCTCCTGCAATAGAGTTAGGTAAGGAGAGTACCAGTACGATTCTCAGTTGAGTCTTTAACTCCTAAAAAGACTTCTCATAGCTCTCATCCCACTTATACTCAACTCCTTTCATGGTGAGTCGAGTTAGAGGAGCTGCTATCTTAGAAAAATCTTGCACAAACCATCTATAGTATCCCGCTAGACCTAAGAAACTTCTTATTTATGTTGGATTCCTTGGAGCCTTCCAATCCGATATGGCTTCCACCTTGGCTGGATCTACCTTAACTCCATCCTTGGACAATATGTGTCCTAAAAATTCCACTTCCTACAACCAGAACTCACACTTGGAGAATTTTGCATATAATTGATTATCCTTTAATATTCCCAAGGTGATTGCTAGATGCTCTTCATGTTCTGACCTGGTTTGTGAGCATATAAGGATGTCATCTATGAATACTATCATGAACTTGTCCAAATGGGGTTGGAACATATGGTTCATCAGGTCCATGAAGGCTGCACGAGCATTAGTCAATCCGAACGGTATCACTCTGAACTCATAATGTCCATATCTGGATTGGAATGTCGTCTGAGGGATGTCATCTTCTCGAATCTTGAGTTGATGATAGCTTGACCGAAGATCTATTTTGGAGAAGCTGCTCCTTTTAATTGATCGAATAGATTGTCTATCCTCAGAAGTGGGCATCGATTCTTGATGGTGACCTGGTTTAGCTTTCTATAGTCGATTCATAGTCTCATGCTTTCGTCCTTTTTCTTTACAAATAGAACAAGAGCACCCCACGGAGACTAACTTCGACGTATGAAATCCATCTCCAGTAACTCGTCTAGTTGTTCCTTCAATTCCTTCAACTCCGCCAGAGCCATGTAGTATGGGGCTTGGGATATGGGGTTTGTTCCTGGGATTATTTCTATGGTGAACTCCACTTGTCGACTTGGAGGTAGTTTGAGTAGTTCTTCGAGAAATACCTCGAGGTAGTGTCTAACTACCGAAATGTCTTCCAGTCGCTTCTCTTCAGACTTTTCATCTATGACCATGGCCAGGAAAGCTGTACAACTTTTTTATATCATCTTTTGAGCTTTTAGATGAGACACCATTTGTACCTCACTTTTTCTTCTATCTCCCTGGAACTTTACTCTTTTTGTCTTGGGAGTGTGAAAGGTTACCGTCTTCTTTCCATAGTCCATCCTCGTGTGATGGTTACTCAGCCAATCCATCCCCAAGATTACTTCAACCTCCTTTAATGGTAATGGGATCAAGTCAGCTTCAAGTTGGATTCTTCCAATCTTTATCTCACATCCCTTTAATTTTTTATACCTATTTAAACCTTATTCTAAAGGTGTAAGGATATTAAGGCTTTATTCTAGTGGAGTGAGTTCTAGGGGTACTCTTGAAACCAACTCTTCCTTGATAAATGATCTCTCAGCTCCGGAGTCAGAGAGGGCATAGACTTGTTCTCCCCATAGTTGTATATACCCTAATTGAAGAAACTTATTATTTAGAAGAAAATTTCCTTTATTAAATCAAAAAGATCTTTAATTTACATGACTCTCTTGAACTAATTTGGAGGGTTGTGGGATGTACCCGCTACAGTGCTAGGGTCTCTTCTATCCACCTCCTAATGAGGTTGTATACACTAGCCGGTACTCTTGTTGTAGCATCTGGCCTAAGGTTTTTGGGATTCCCATGAGGTGGTCCAAGAGTATTCCTCTGTCTGTTCACCCTGAGGGTGGGACAATCCTTTGCAAAGTGTCTCACTTGCCCGCATGCAAAGTAGGTAAGGCACACTCCCTCATGGTTCCTTTGACACTTTGGACAGCAAGAGTTTCCTTAAGGTAAGGTGGGGACTACTCTAGGAGGAGGTGGTGGCATGTCCCTTCTCCATTGAAATGCCATTCTGTTTCCCCATCTTGTGCCGTTATGCTCTTTTCGTCATCCCTGATGGTTTGGACCCTTACCCTCCTTTCTAGTCATCTGCTCCATTCAACGACGTCGGGTCTGCACCAGTCTCTCACATTCGTGAGCAATACTGATTACAACTGCCAGGTCCGTGGGGCATCCCAATACTTCCATACAGTCTTGAATGTCCATATTGAGACCGTCCACAAATCTCTGGCATATATCTGCTAGCCCAGCTAGGTAAGGAGCAAAGGGTCTTAACTCATTAAATTTTGTCTCATACTCCGATATAGAGTTAAGCCCTTGCCGAAGCCGGATGAACTCTTGCTTCTTCTCGTTTATCAGATGGGGCGCCAAGTACTCCTCTAAGTACCTCTCCTTGAATTGTTCCTAAGTGGGGATGGTGGTATGCAGGTTTTAGACATTGTCCCACCACCGTTTAGCACTTCCCTCTAGGAAGAATTCTGTCAGGATCACCATATCCTCTGGTGGTATCCTGACGATTCCCATTAGTTTCTTGATGTTGGCCAGCCAATCCATTGCAGCTCCAGCATCCTTTTCTCCGAGGAAAGGTTTACATCCTATTTGTCAAAGAGTTTTGAGGTTTATGGGAATGTCCATTGGAGTGGGATGGTTAACAGGGGGAGGATGGGATTGCACTTCCTCTGGTTCAACCCAAGAATTAGTGTCTACCTCAGGGACGAGGTTAGGTTGTCCAAGTACACGGGTGAACTCCTCGTACAATCTTTGGTGCTCCCGACTAAGTCCAGGAGGAGTTGTCTGGGCTTCTCTAGGAGTTTCTACCAGTAAGGGTGGTTGGTCAGTGTTGGAGACTGCAACCCTAGTTCTCTTGGTTCCTTTCTTTGGAGCCATTCTGTAAATTTTAAAATCAATCTTATTAGTTACTATATTTTCTAGTCTTGATTATATATTTGATGAAACAGGCTCTAATACCACTCAAGTTGTCATGCCCCAACCAGGTCTAGTCGGATCACCGTGATCAACCCGCCACTCTCCCAGTTTATTAAAGGTTTCCACTTCTTTATAAACCATATAGAGTAAGGCATCCTTTAAACCTGCACCTTTCCTAGAATAAGATAAATCAAAACTGCATAAAATTTTAAACTAATCATACCTATCTCATAAGCGTATTAGTTGATGGTCCTTGGGGTAGGCTTTCTGGGATTTCCTCAAAGGGATATAAGGGAGGGGTGAGTACAACGACTCGAATAATGGGTTTTCAAAATTAAATTTTAGGAAAAATGTTTAATTTGGAGTGTGCCAAACTCCTTATTTTCTTTTAAAAGCCTTTCATTTCAAATTTCGATTTTTATCACCATTTCTTATTAACCACGGTGTGTCATCACCCAACACACATCCTTCATCATGAAGGTCAAACACACAATCACAGGCTAGTACATCCACTAAACCCACTTGTGGCATTGGAGTGACTTTACCGGCCACCTAGATAGAAGCACGTCCACTTCTAACCTGAGAATGAGTGGATATTTGCGACATTTGACCCTCAATCCTGTAACAATTCTCCATGTCTATATGTGGACAGAGACCTCATCCTGATCCCACCTCAGTCTCATGCGCTTGAAGCTATGTTGAGCTTTGCAAGGCTTCTGGTACGACTAATTGCCCTTATATCCACTAGGTCGTCCAGGGCTCTAGGACACATCACTACCCCTCTTGGGCGTCTTGAAGGTCATGTAAACAAAGTGCATGCACAATCAACAATTTTCACATGATCCCATATAATTTGTGGTGCCACCGGTCCAACGGCCCCAACCCTTAACTCAACCTACAACTGTTTGTCTTTACTAGTCCGGAGACCTGTCAAGTCGCACTACCGCAAGTTGAATAAGTATGTCGGTCATATCTTGGTATCATGGCCAAACAATTCAATTACTGAAGTTTTCATGGCATATAAATTATGTTTGTTTACGAGCTACTGCACGTGTCAATCAGCGTAGGGCCCATTGTTCGAGATATTCAAATTTGGGCATATTAGACCCCAAGTTCCAAAACCGAGGCCTCCGACCTAACAGAGCTATTCGAGCTCCTGTCAAAAAGGTCTCCCAAATTATTTTAGAAGTGGCACACAGTGAGGGGAGAACACTTCCAACAAAATATATTTTTAACTGTCCATCATACCAACCGAGTATAAGGTCACCTCCGCTCATAACCGATGAACGGGTTTTCCACTTCCTCCGAGAAAGTTTCATCATACCAATCGGGTATGATCTACTTACAACTGGTAATTAGTTTTTTTGCGTCATTTTCACATCATTCCTCTTAGGTTTGATGTTTAAAATATCACTGAGTAATGGGTTTTCATTTTCAAGTTACTTATCATCCCAACTGGATGTGATATAAAAATCACACTCACCCGATCATCTAGTGAAATTCCTCTTAGTCAGCTTCTTGTCTTTACTCAAACTCATCTTAGCTAGCGTTCTCGATACTTCATGTTCCAACACGATATGAACATTTTTGTTCATTATTTATAGGCCTAATAACCCTCATTCATCCCAAATAAATGAGAAAACCAACTTTTCCTTTATTTGCAATTAGGTCCCTAAAGTTATCTTTCTTTAACTTTAAGTCCCTAATGCTATTTTTTCCTCAAATTGAGTCCCGAAACTTTTAAAATTTATCTAAGAACCTCTTTATTCAAATTTACAAAAAGGGGTTTAATTTCCCAAATTTTCAATTTGGTCCCCCAACTTTTCCAAAATTATCATTTTGCCCTTACATAACAAAAATGGTAAGTTTGCCCCAAAAATTCTAAATTTACCCAATTGGTCCTCAAACATCTTTATCATGCCTAATTGGTCCTCTAACATCTTTATCATGCCTAATTGGTCCTCAATTTAATGAAATTGCACTTTAGTCCCTCCAATTTTTGAAATTCCCAAATTTTCCCCCAATTTCAACCTTTCAACTTTGCTGAATTTGATTTCATCCAATTGACCAATCAAATGAGTTTAATTGTTGAAATTGAAGTTAAATTGGAGTTACTACAACTTCATACGATTCAATTGCACTTTGAATCGCACAATTTGGTGTCGGAATGAGCTTAAATGGAGCATTGCCAAAAAATTAAACTTAGAGAGAGAAAGATTCGAAAGCTTACCGTTGGGGGCCCGGTGTTTCGAGCTTTCAATCTGGGCAGATAGCTAGTGTCTTGAGGTTTCTCCTAGGATCAAGAATTGCATCAATTGATGTCAAATTGAGTGAGAATTTCATCATCGAAATTCTGTCGGTTCTCTCTCTAGCACCTGTCAGAAATTACAGTGGGTAGTCGAATTGGCTTACCTTTCAGCTCTAATTCAGCAGTAGGAGAGCTGTGGAGGTGTTGGGAGGGCTTGGTTTGGCCTGAGGAAGCTTGAATTGGCCGATTTCAACCCGGCTGAAACAGGGTAGCTTCAATCCGCCGGAGTTGCTTCATTGTTCTATCACATAGGCATTTCTCTTGTGACTCTCGGAGCAAATGGAAACTACAGACGTGTAGCTAACTTCTCCCCAGTTTTAAAGAACCTGACCTCACCTTGTTTGGCTCAGAAAAATGCCCAAGTCAGAGCTCTGGTTCGAGCTTCACCAAAAAATGGAGCAGTTGAGAGAGAATGGAGTTTTTAGGTGTGGAGAGGATGAATGAGGAAGGGCTCTTTATATAGAAAGCTTGGGGACTTCCTGGCCGTCCGATTGGCACCTTAATGGATGTCATTCATTGCTTGAAACTCCCTGGTCGAAGGCTTTTCAGCTTCGTCGGCGTTGTATGATTTTCTGGCAAGTGAACAACGTTGTCATCTAAAGGAAGAAAACGACACTGTTCCGAACCAGATCGGATTGATATGAACCAGGTTCAAAGATTTAACTGGTCGTTTCACCCCTAATTCGACCGAATTTTTCAAATCTAAAATTTTTTAAATTTATCAAAATTCACTTTCTATCCAATGGTGGCCTCAAATCTAAAATTTGAATTTTTTAAGCCACTTAGAAAAATGAATTTAGCATCTAGTTTAATAGTGGTTCAAACTGATTCAATTCAGTTCGGATCCGGTTCACCTAAACCGGTTTGGTTTTCATCTCCAATTCATTCTTAAGTCCATTTCCATGACTTTTGGGACTCTTTAGGTCACTCGGGATCCATAAATTTCTCGGTTTTCCCTTTCTCTATCGGTTCTAGTTTGTAGATCGACTCGGTTTTCAAATTGACAATGATTGGTTCTTTCCCTGGTTTTCTTATTATCAAAGGACGGGGTTTATAACAATCTTAAGTACAAAGGGAGCAAAGCCTAAGGCCAGGAATACCATCAAGGGCTTATAACCTTACCAAGGAGAACACTTGTCAAGAACCTCGTAGCTCCCCGTCTATTTCGTAAACACTTTTTGTATTGGAGCTAAAACCCCAACATATTGTACTACTTCTCCACTAATAAAGAACTCCAAGGAAGATTAACTGTAGGAGAACACTACTTCTCTCAAATGATGTGACCTTGTGTCTTAACTGTAGGAAGATTACCCAAGGAAAATAACCAAACAAACCTACATTTCCCTAGACATCACGGAGATCAAGGAGATTCATATCCCAAATAAAGGAATGAATCAAGGGAATTATTGGGAAAAGAAGGTACAACATGAAAATCATCAAGGTAATTAAGGAGTCTAGGAGAATTATTAGCAAGGTAATAACAACTTAGCAAGGAAGCGACCTATTACAAGGTGTAAAGGAAATGGAACATGAAGTGAAGGATTGTCACACACCACAAGAATTTAGAACAATACTCTCCAAGAATAATGCCCCCACATCTATAGGAATCTGAAAGGATACCATAAAAAAAAAATGACTCTTGCTCGGAATTTCAACCACATCTAGAAGGTAAGATTTCGATAATCACAAACCGGACAAAGGGTAGCTGAAGAGAATTCTTACTTAAGAAGAAATTTCTAGCCATTTGGGAGCAAAGAAGGGAGCACCTCTACAAGAGAAGACAAGCTGAGCATTTGACGACAAATGGAATGTCTTGGGATGGCAAGTACGACTCACTTTGGAAAAAGCAGTGAAGCCAAATAGGATGTTTTGGACGAACATAGGTGAAGGAAGCAAGTCGAAACAACAGGATAGTCAAGGAGAATAAATGATACCCTAAGGAAAACCGGGAAGTAGAAAGGACTACACCCTAAAAAGGGTAGTAGGATGGACATTAAGGATAAGAAGATTCGAGAAACAACTGCCCTAAGATAATTAGACCAAAGGAATAGTAGGGACGAGGCAACTAACGAACTGATACTCATGACAGTTATAATTTAAGCTCCAATAAAGAAGGGAGAGGTGGAAAGGCCAAATATTTGGAAAAAGAAGGATGAAGGAAATCCTTAAAAAAAAAACTAATGGCCAAATTAACGACCAAACTCAAGCCAAGAGATGAGTAGACAAGCTCTCACATGATCAATAGATCTTGTAACAAGTAGGATTTGAGCTCTCCCTAAAAGAAATAGACATGTAATGGGGGTATAAGTGAGAATGAGTATAGAGTACAAATGATGTGCCCACATGATTTCAAGAGTAAGGGTAAACAAGAGAAGACCACATCAGAGGATGTCATTTGAAGGTAGATATTCCCTAGAGAAAATGAAAAAGAATTTTGGGAGAAAGGGAAAGAGTCCTATCAAGTAAGGAAACCCTAGAATGACATATATAACCCAACTGAGAGGTAATGGAACCAAGTGAAGAGGGATAAGGAGATGAACTTGCAAATGAAGTGCATGTTGAGGTGGAATAACCAAGGGAAGCATACTAGGAGGACCTAAGGAATAAGTTAAACCCAAGGAATGGGTAAGTAGAAAGTTAGTATCAAAAGATGTTGTGACAAGTAAGAATGAGTAGACTACCCATAATAGGAAATAAAGGAAAGAACGTTCGAGAAACGTTGGGGAAGTAAGCTCTCCAAACAAGAAGTGGTTGAGAGGGGGAACAACCACTAATATCAAGATGGGTTGTGGTCCACACTTGCATAAAGAGTGGACGACAAGGTATAGAGTGGAGTACACGAAATAAGACTAATAATTGGAAGTTTCTCAGATAAAGAATAAGGGATGAATGGAATTTATGATGAGGAAGGATTCAAAGCATAAAAATGCCTTAATATAGAAGGAGGTGTAAGGAAATGAAGGAAGAAACCTTCAAAAAATGATAAGAAGCTTGAGCATGTAACTCCGAAGATGAAAGTCTCTACTTTAAGGGACATAGTAGAGAATGAAACCGTAAGAAGGGAACTCCCCAAATAAAACAATAGACACGTAGACCGAAAGGTATCAACCCGGAATATTGAACCATGAAATGGTCATGAGTAAATAAAAGTGAATTAAGGAAAAAGAAAGTCCTTGAATAAAGGATGCCACTAAAGAAGAGGAAGGACATAAGAAGGGAAGAATCATCGCATGTTGGTAAGTCATCAAGAAACTCTATGATTGGAATTAGAAAGACCCAATAAAAGAGTTGGGAAAGAACGAGTAGGTAAGAGAAATCAATACAGTTGTGTGAGACATGACGTCAAAGGCAAAATGGATGAGAGGATAACGGTAAAGATAGTTGAGGAATACTACCAAACGAAAAAAGGGATAAAGTTATACGATCCCTGAAAGGTTTATAAAGCTGAGAATGACCATCAAGGAGGTGTTATAGAAATCTAATGGACAGAGACATGTTTTAGAAAATGTCATGTTGTAATGGGCATGTAAGCCCAACAGTCCCGTGGAAAATATGACTCAAAGTAAGGAAGAGTTAGTTAGTAAGCATAATAAGGTCAAACATAAAATTTGATCGAAGTTGTAAAAGACAACGGATGAAGGAAGAGTCGAAATAGGATGAAAAGGTGATAACAAAGAAAACTCGTGAAAACAAGTACGCAACGCTTGAAAGAACATTGAGCTAAGGGTTTCAACGACCAAGAGAATAACTAGACATGGGAATGGTTGGTATCTTGGAACTCCAAATCCTGAGTACATGACCTCAAAGGGAAAATTATTGCTCTAAGCAAATAAAGATGTGAATCTAAGGATATACACTTTAAGTAAGGTATGTCTAGTTATGATAAACTCAGTGGAAAGAGTAAACAATGGAAAGGAAAAGAAATTTCTTAAGTGAATGATATAAAAAGAGCTAACTAAAAGAACAACCGAAGAGTTAGCATGTCAAGCAAACACCAAGTTGATATCAAAAGAAATTATTATTGATGCAAAGGTTGCTAATTAAGTTTTGGTGACAAAACTCCTAAAAGGACAAGGAAACCAGGGGAAGAACCGGTTAACCCAGGTGAGAAAAATCGAATTGGTTCACGAACCCCAACCGTTAGAGAAAGGGAAAACTGAGAAATTTATAAATCTCGAGTGACCTAAAGAGTCACAAAAGTCATGAGAAAGGACGTAAGGATGAATTGGAGGTGAAAACCAAACCGGTTCAAGTGAATCGGACCTGAACTAGATTTAACCACTATTAAACTTATTTCTAAATTCATTTTTCTAGGTGGCTTAAAAATTCAAATTGGAGAATTGAAGCCACCATTGGATAGAGAATGAATTTAGATGAATTTACAAATTTTTAATTTTGAAAAACTCGGTCGAATCAGGCTTGAATCGGCTAGTTTAAGCATTGAACCTAGTTCGGGCCAGTTCGGACCAGTCCGGTTCGAAACAGTGTCGTCTTCTTCCTTCAGATGACAATACTATTCACTTACCGAATTATTGAGCAGCACTGGTGAAGATGAAAAGTCTCTGGCCAAGGAGTTTTAGGCAATGAATAACTGCCATAAAGGCGCCAATTGGATGGCTAAGAAGTCCATGAGCTTCCTATAAAAGGAGCTCCTCCTCATTCATTATACACACACCTAAAAACTCTTCTTTCTACCTACTGCTCTATTTTTCAGTGAAGCTCAAACAAGAGCTCTGACTTTGGAGTTTTTCTGAGCCAAAGAAGGTGAGGTTAGGTTCCTTAGATTCGGGGAGAAGTCAGCTACCCAATGGTAGTCTCCATTTGCTCCGAGAATCATTGGAGAAACGCTGGTGAGATCGAACAGTGAAGTAGCTTCGGTGGACCGAAGCTGCCCTATTTTGGTTGAGCTAAAAATAGCCAATTGGAGCCCTTCTCAGGCCAAACCAAGCTCTCCCAACACTTCCACAACCCTCATACAACTGAATTAGCACTGAAAGATAATCCAATTTGGCTCCCCTTTGTAAATTCCAACCAAAACTAAAGAGAGAACCGACGAAATTTCACTAATCAAATTCTCCCTCAATTTGGCATGAATTGATACGATTCTTGATCCTAAAAGGAACCTCATGATGAGAGCCATCTGCCCAGATCAAAAGCTCGGACTACCGCACCTCGAACGATAAGCTTTTGAAGCTTTCTCTCTCTAAGTCTAGTTTTTCGACTAAGCCCTCCTTGAGCTCAATTCAGATCCAAATGATGCGATTCAAAGTTCCATTGAATCGTGTGGAAGTGTAGGAACTCAATTTTACCATCAATTTCAACAATTAACCCTGATTGAATGGTCACATCAAATTGACCAGTTTGAAAGGGGGAAAACTAGGGAAAATTTTGGGGGAATTTGGAGATTTCAAAAATTCGAGGAACTAAAGTGTAATTTCTCAAAATTAAGGGCCAATTGGCTATGGAAAAGATGTTGGAGGACCAATTGGTCTATTTTTGGAATTTTTGGGGTCAAATTTTCCATTTTTGTAAAGTTGGGGCAAAATGGTAATTTTTTAAAAGTTGGGGACCTAATTGGAAATTTGGTTAACTTGAACCCCTTTTGTGATTTTGAATAAATTAAGGTAACAAAGTGAATTTTAGAAGTTTTGGGACTCAATTTGGGGAAATTTGGCATTTGGGAACTAAAGTTAAAGAAAAGAAACTTTAGGGACCTAAATGCAAATAATTAAAAGTTTGGGATTTTATTCATTCACAATGAATAAAGGCTATTAGGCCAAAGGTTAATGAACAAGAATGTTAATATCGTGTAGGAACACAAAGTACCGAGAACACCAACAAAGACAAGCTCGCGTGGTGGCAAAGAGCCAAATAAAAGGAATACACTACACTATCGGGTGAGTGAGAATTTTCACATCATACCCGGTTGGGATGATGAGTACCTCGGAAATGAAAATCCGCTACTATGTGGGATTTTAACATCACACCTGGATGGGGTGATGTGAGAAAACACACAAAAAAACTACTTACTGATTGTAAGTATGAACCTGGTTAGTATGATGGACTTCCTCGAAGGAAGTGGACAACCTGTTTACTGGTTGTAAGTGGAGATGTCATCATACCCAGTTGTTGTGATAGATGAATGAATAGATTATTTTTGTTGGAAGTGCTCTCCCCTGACTGTGTTCCGCTGCTTAAACCTTTTGGGAGACATTCTTGATGGGAGCTCGAATAGCTAAGATAGGTCGGAGGCCTTAGTTTTAGAACTTGGGGGCTAAAATGCCTAGTTTTAGAAAATCATGTACAGTGGACCCAATGTTAGTTGGCATTAGTAAGAGCTCATAAACAAACATGATGATAAGCCATGAAAATTCTTAATGAATGATTGATGTGATTTGGCTATGGTACCAACACATGACCGACATACTCGATGGACTGGCGGCAGTGTGACAAGACATGTCGACAGACTAGTCGAGAAAAACAGCTGCAGGTCAAGTTGACGGTCAGGGCCGTAGGACCAATTGCACCAAAGATTAAATTGCTTATGTGGAAAATTATTGTTTTGTGCAAGCATTGAGGTTCATGACCATCAAGACACCCAAGAGGGATAGTGATGGGTCCTAGGGGCTACTAGACGACATGGTAGAGATAAGGGCAGTTTGTCATGCCAGCAGTCAGGGAAGCTTGACGTAGCTTCATTCGCATGAGACCGGGTTGGGGTCGGGATGAGGTCTCTATACTCATATGGACATGGAGTTTTCTTTTCGAGTTTGAGGGTCAGATGTTGCGTACATCCACTCATTCCCAGGGTAGAAGTGTACCACTAACTATGGTTATTGAGGAATAATGGTTTTGAAACTCGAGAAATTGAGTAAGAAATGGTTTTAAAGAAAATAAGGAGTTTGGTACACTTCAATTCAAACTATTTTTCTGAAACTCATATTTAAAACACCCATTCACTCAGTTGTCAAACTCACCCCCTCCCATTTACCCCTTTTCAAGAAACCGGGAGAAAAACTGACCTAAAGATCCTCAGCTAGCTAAACCTGCAAGACAGGTATGTAAGTTCAAATTTTATGCACTTTTGATTAATGTTATTCCAGGAAAGGTACAGGTTTAAAGGGCACCTTACTCCTTACGATTTAAAGAAGGGGAAAACCCTTAATAAACCAAGAGAGTGGCGGGTTGCACACGGGGATCTGACCAAACCGGGTTGGGTCGTGACAAAAGTGTATGAATTGATCCATACTTTCAATTGGAGCAATTAATCCCAATTGAAGGGTCAATTTGATTAAATCAAATTCGACTAGGGGAAATTGGGGAAAATTTTGGGGAAATTTGGGAATTTCGTAAAATTGAGGGACCAAAGTGCAATTTCCCAAAATTGAGGGCCAATTGGCCATGAAAAAGATGTTGGAGGACCAATTGGTCAATTTTTTAAAACAATTGGGTTCAAATTGCCATTTTTGTAAAGTAAGGGCAAGATGGTAATTTTTTAAAAGTTGGGGACCAAATTGGAAATTTGGGAAACTTGAACCCCTTTAGTGACTTTGAGTAAATTGAGGATACAAAGTGAATTTTAGAAAGTTTTGGGACTCAATTAGGAGAAAAAGTTAGCATTAGGGACCTAAAGTTAAGGAAGAGGAACTTTAGGGACCTAAATTCAATTAACTGATAAGTTTGGGCATTTTGTTCATACGTGAGGAATGAAGGCTATCATACCAAATGTTAATAAACAAAGATGTACAAATCATGTACGAAAACGAACGACTGGAACGCCAACAACAATAAACTCACGTGGAGTCCAAAAAGTCAACTAAGAAGGAATACACTACTAATATCGAGTGAGTGGGTTATTCACAACATACCCGGTTGGAATGATAAACATCTCAGAAATGAAAAATCACTACTATGTGGAATTTTAAACATCACACCTAGTTGGAGTGATGTGAGAACTACGCGAAAAAACTAATTATCAGTTGTAAGTGGATCATACCTGGTTGGTATGATGAACTTCCTCGAAAAAAGTAGAAAACCTGCTTACCAGTTGTAAGCCGAAATGTCATCACACCCGGTTGGTGTGATGGATGGAAAATTTTTTTGTCAAAAGTGTTCTCCCCTGACTATGTGCCAATACTTAAAACTTTTGGGACACCTTCTTGACAAGAGCTGAAATAGCTCAAATAGGCCAAAGGCCTCAATTTTGGAACTTAGGGGATAAAATGCCCAGTTTTGGAAAATCACATACAGTGGGCCCAAGACAAGTTGGCATGAGCAAGAGCTTGTAAAGAAACATGATAATAAGCAATGAAAATTCTTAATGAATGATTGATGTGGGGTTGGGATGAGGTCTTTGTTCTTACACGGACATGGAGTTGATTTTCAGGTTTGAGGGTCGGATGTTGCTAACATCCACTCATTCCCGGGGTAGATGTAAAACTCGCACTTACGAGCTAAGAAAAACCGGGAAAAGAACCGGTCAAAACAAGTGAGGATACAAAACCGGTTCAAAAACCCGATCAATTATGAACGGGCAGTTTGGGAATTTACAAACTCTCGGGTGATCCAAAGAGTTCATAATACCATGGAAAAGAACCTTAGAATGAATTGGAAGAGAAATACCAGACCAATTTAGATTAACCGAATCCAACTAGATTGAACCGATTTATGAACTGAGTCGATTCATGAACCAGAACCGATAGAGAAAGAGCAAAACAAAGAAATTCAACTCACTTGTGCCCCAAAGAAATTTATAAACCTTGGGAATGAACCTTAGAACATAGTGGGAGAGAAAAACCAGATTGATTCGGGTGAACCGGATCGAATCAGTTAAGGATCAAGCTAGTTTATGAACCGGAATCGATAAAGAGATGGTAAATCGATAATCTTATGGACTCTAAGTAACCAAAGAAGACACAAAAGACATGAAAATGGACTTGTGAAGGAATTGGGGACGAAAACCAAACCGGATTAGGTGAACCGGATCTGAATCGGTTCAGACCAGTTTGAACCACTAATGAACCGAATCCTAAATTCATTTTTCTAGGTGACTTATTTAATTCAAATTGGAGATTTGAGGCCACCATTGGATAGAGAATGAATTTAGATGAATTTAAAAATTTTTAGATTTAAATAACTCAATCGAATGAGGGTGAACCGGCTGGTTTAAGCTTTGAACCCGTTTCGGAATGGTCTGGTTCGGTTCGGAACAGTGTCATCTTCTTCCTCATGATGACACCACTGTTCACTCACTAGGAAACTGAAGAAATGCCGACGAAGAAGAAAAGCCTCCGTTTGGTACGTTTCAGGTCATCAATTCCTATCATAACGGTGCCAAACTGACGGCCAAAGGGTCCCCAAGCTTCCTATATAAAGAGTCCCTCTCCATTCGTCCTCTCCACACCTGAAAAGCTCTTTCTCTCTATCTCTCTCAGTTGCTTAGTTTTCTGGTGAAGCTCAAACCAGAGCTCCGATGTAGGGTTAATTCTAAGCTAAAGAAGGTGAGATTGAGTTCATTAGAACCAAGGCGACGTCAGCTACACGGTGGAAGCATTTGTTCGTCTCGAGAGTCACCAGAGAATCACCGGCGTGATCAAACAGTGAAGCAGCTCCGACGGACCGCAGCTGCCCTCTTTCGGCCGAGTTGAAATCGGCCAATTCGAGCCCTCCTCAAGCCAAACCAAGCTCTCCCAACACCACCTCAGCCCTTCCACAGCCGAAATAGGACTGAAAGGTAAGCCAATTCGGCTCACCTTTACAATTTCAGATCGTTGTTAGAGAGAGAGTCGGCTGAATTTTGATGAAGAAATTCAAATCCAATTCAACATCAATTGATGTCATTCTTGATCCTAGGAAAAACCTCTAAAAGAGAGCTACATGCCCAGATAGAGAGCTCCGACCGCCGCGCCCTCACCGGTGAGAAATCGAAGCTCTCTCTCTATAGTCTGTTTTCAGGCGAAGCTCCGTTTGAGCTCGTTGCGATGTTAAAATCTGCAATTCAAAGTTCCTTAGAATTTTATGAACATGTAGGAACTCAATTTCAACTCCAATTTCAACAATTAGAGGTATTTTATTCGGTCAATTTAATAAAATCAAATTTGGCAGTGTTGATGAGTTAAATTGGGGGGAAATTTGGGGATTTTTAAAAATTTGAAGGACCAAAATATAATTTTCTAAAATTGAGGGTCAATTGGTCATGATAAGAATATTAGAGGGCCAATTGAGAAATTTTAGAATTTTCGGGGCAAAATTTACCATTTTTCTAAAGAAGGGGTAAAATGGTAATTTTGGGAAAATTGAAGGACCAAATTGGAAATTTGGGAAATTAAACCCCTTTGTGTGAAATCAAATGATTTGAGGTCCTAAGATAAATTTTAAAAGTTTCGGAACTCAAATTTAGGAAAAACCCGACAATAGGGACTTAAAGTTAAAGAAAAATAACTTTAGGGACCTAATTGCAAATATATGTAAAGTTGGGTTTCCTCATTCATTTAGAATGAATGATGGCTATTAGGCCAAAGAATAATGAATAATTATGTTCATTTCATTTAGGAGAACGAGACATCAGAAACACCAGTCGAGGTTCAGCTTGCTAAGGACGGAACCTGACTAAGTGGAATTTCACTGCACTATCGGGTGAGTGGGATTATGTATCATACACGGTTGGGAATGATAAAAGTACCTCGATAAAAAAACCCACTGCTTAGTGGTATTTTTTTTATCATCACAACTTAGAGAAAGTGATGTGAAAGTTATGTGGAAAAACTACTTGCGAGTTGTAAGTAGATCATACCCAGTTGGTATGATGAGACTTCCTCGAAGGAAGTTGAAAATCCGTTCATCGGTTATGAACGGAGATGTCCTTATACCGGTCGGTATAATGGACAGTAAAAACCTATTTTTGTCGGAAGTGTTCTCCCCTCACTATGTGTCAATGCTTAAACTATTTGGGAGACTTTATTGATGGGAGCTCGAATAGCTCTTATAGGTCGGGGACCTCAATTTTGGAACTTGAGGGCTAAAATGCCAGTTTTTGAAAAACTCGAACAATGGGCCATAGGCCAATGGACACGAGCAGGAGCTCGTAAAAGAAAATGATATATATATATATATATATATATGTGTGTGCGTGCCATGGTACCAAGGCAGGTTTGACATACTCAGTCAACTAGTAGTAGTGCAACATGACAGGTCTCTAGACCAATCGAGACAAATAGCTATATGTTGACTTGAAGGTCGGGACCGTTGGGACAAATGGCACCACATATTATATGGAAAATTTAAGAAAACTTTGCTTGTGCATGCACCATGAGTGCAGGATCATCAAGACGCCCATGAGGGGTAGTGATGTGTCCTAAGGGCCCTGGACGACCCGGTGAGTACAAGGGCAGATCGTCATTCTAGGTGTCTGTTCGAAATTTGGAGTAGCACCAAGCGCATGAGACCGAGGTGGGGATGGGATGAGGTTTTTGTCCTCATACGGACACGAAGAAGTGATTTCAAGATTGTGGGTTGGATGTCGCGTACATCCACTCATTCCCAGGGTAGAAGTGTTCGTACTTCTATCCGGGTGGCGGGAAAAGTCGCTTTGAAGCCACTAGCGGGTTTAGTAGTGATACTAACTTACGAATATGTGTAACCTTCATGAAGAAGGATGTGTGTTGGGTAATAACACACCGGTAACTAAGAAATAACACACTAGTGAGCCATAGGCCAATGGACATGAGCAGGAGCTCGTAAAAGAAAATGATATATATATATATATATATGTGTGTGTGTGTGTGTGTGTGCGTGCCATGGTACCAAGGCAGGTCTGACATACTCAGTCAACTAGTAGTAGTGCAACATGACAGGTCTCTGGACCAGTCGAGACAAATAGCTACATGTTGACTTGAAGGTCGAGACCGTTGGGACAAATGGCACCACATATTATATGGAAAATTTAAGAAAACTTTGCTTGTGCATGCACCATGAGTGCAGGATCATCAAGACGCCCATTAGGGGTAGTGATGTGTCCTAAGGGCCCTGGACGACCCGGTGAGTATAAGGGCAGATCGTCATTCTAGGTGTCTGTTCGAAATTTGGAGTAGCACCAAGCGCATGAGACCGAGGTGGGGATGGGATGAGGTTTTTGTCCTCATACGGACACGAAGAAGTGATTTCAAGATTGTGGGTTGGATGTCGCATACATCCACTCATTCCCAGGGTAGAAGTGTTCGTACTTCTATCCAGGTGGCGGGAAAAGTCGCTTTGAAGCCACTAGCGGGTTCAGTAGCAATACTAACTTACGAATATGTGTAACCTTCATGATGAAAAATGTGTGTTGGGTAATAACACACCGGTAACTAAGAAATAATGGAAAATTTCCAATTTTTAAATGAAGTGATTATTGAAAAAGAAAGGAGTCTGGCACACTCCATATAAATATTTTTCTTAAAAGTTAAAAGTAGACCATTGAAAACCCATTCACTGAGTTGTAGAAACTCACCCCTCTTTTTTACCCCTTTTCAGGAAAAGAGAAAATGACTAGAAGTAATACGAGCCTTACCCTTTATTAGGTATGCTTAAATTTATCCTTAAGCTTGCATTTTATTTGATATATGTCTTCTAGGGAACAAGTTCAAAATTTCGCCTGGCTCCTCTCGACTAAATAAAGGGGGAAACTCCTCTTGAACCGAGAAAGAGCAGCGGGTTGTTCACGGGGATCCAACTAAACTGGGTTGGGGCGTGACAACTAAAGTGGTATCAGAGCCTAGTTCCCTTGAAACATTATCAATAATATGCCTTGATATTAATCCAACTCTAAACTATATTGTAGGAATGAGAATCCCTCAAAAATTCACAAGAAAATCTAGTCCTTCCCTTATAAGCGTGAAAAAGAAATCCAACCCAAGGGAGGAAGTCGTTCTGAGGTTCCTAAGGGGCGAAAAATGAGTACTCAAAGACATGGTGGAGGACTACCGGAAGCTAGTTGGAGCCTTACTGGAACCAGAAGGTATCATATACCCTCCTCCCAGACAAGAGGAACCAACACCACCTCCTAGAAGTCCAATCACTTCTCTAGTACTACAACCATAGAAGAGGAACCCTACTAAGAAGGAGGCTTGGGATAATTATTGGGATGATTATGCCACCTTTATGAAGGTCCACCAAGTACCTCCACCCACTCAACTTGATTTCAATCCGTCTCGATGGATGAAATAGACATATGAGTACGAGGCGGAAGTACTAACGTGGTACGGGTTGGAAGCCACACATGAAATTCGTCCTATTAAGCAGCACGAATGGACCCCAATAAATTACTTAGAGCCTTCCGACCAAGAGTCTCATAATCGTTTTAGGGTTAACTTTGTCCTATGACCCCAAGGGATTAGGGGGTAGAGAAGTCATGAAATAAGCCAAATTTTTGGCAAGAGAATATTTCCCGAATGAATTAAGAGGTTTATTAAAACTCCTGAGTTCCTTAAGAAAAATCTAAGTAGATAAAGGTGTAAGAGAAGAAAATCCTACTAAGGAAGAATGGCTTATGAATAGTAAAACTCAAACTTAGGACTTAGAAAAAGAGAAATTATCTGGTGGAGATCCTAAAGAAAGGAAAATGGATTTGGAGGAGTAACCATTTGAGGACACATAACCTTCGAGAGACCCAAGAAGAAGTATGACCACAAGAATAGAAGATATTAAAATTTCACCTGGAAAAGATGAAGAGAAAGTGCAACAATAGGAAGCCCCAAGTATAATAAATTTCTTAGAAATTTAAGAAGATAAGAAATGGATGAAAGGTAAGGTGTGAGTCAAAGAAAAACAAGAGGAAAGGAGGCGTATTGAGTTTACAAGATAGGAGAGAATTTTTCAAAGAATAAGGCGATCAAACATCAGAGAGTACGAGTGGTTAGGAAAGAGTGTTAGGGGTTGAGCATGATTAACTACAAGAAGGCCTGGAAAACTCAAATTTGGAACGTCAAGGGAATATTATGTAAAGAAATAACTAAATTGGACCAAACGATTTGGAGGAGTAAGTGAAGTCTAACCGAAAATGGGAAATAGTGGGAGAACACACCCCAACCAACACAAAAAAAAAAAAGGGAAACACTGGGGAATATGAAGGTACAAAAGCTTTGAAAACGATAAGGATAAGAAAACCACCTTAAGGGAGTAGGAGAATATGGAAGCGAGTGGGAATAAAGCAAGGTCAAACGAAGGTACCACTAGATTCAAAGAGCAAGAATAGGCTCAAAAAAATTTTAAAGAGCTCAATGGTAGAATTAGAAGAAATATGGAGGGAAGGAGAGTAGAAAGCTCATCAGAGAAAGAAATTACCTGACTCATGACTTAGAAATTAGCCGCGGTAATGTTGGCCCTAAAGGTATGGTACCCCTACCAGCACGGGATTAAGTACAGGATATACACAGATCACAAGAACTATATGTACTTCCTAACTAAAAAGGAATTAAACCCCATCGGGGGAGACGACTAAAAATGGTGAAGGATTATGATCTTACAATGAAATACCACCCAGAAAGGCTAATGTGGTAGCAGATGCTTAAAATCATATCCTGAGATGACATAAGTAAAGACAAATTTCATATCCTATTACAACAATTAAGGAGGGAGAGGCGGAAAGGCCAAATACTCGAGAAAAAGAAGGATGAAAGAAAATCCTTAAAAGGACCAAAGGCTAATTAATGACTAAACTCAAGTTAAGAAGGGGATAGACAAGACTCTTACAATATGGTCAAGAAATCTCGAAAAAAGGAAGATTTGTAAGCTCCTTAAAGAAAAAGATAGGTATTGGGTACGAATGAGGATGCATATAGAGTATAAAGGATGTGCCTGCAAGAATTGAGGAGTAAAGGTAAATAGGAGAAGACAACATCAAGTGTAAAATCCGCCCTTTTGAGTTAAGGAAAACCGGGAAAAGAACCGGTCCAACCAAGTGAGGATTCAGAACCGGTTCACAAACCCGATCATTTCTGAACAGGCAACTTGGGAATTTACCACTCTTGGGTGATTCAAAGAGTTCATTAAACCATTGAAAAGAAACTTAAGACAAATTAGAATAGAAAAACCAAATTGGTTCAAGTGAATGAGAATCCATAAGAACTATGAAGTTAAGCCAATTTGGGAAGTATGATTCTTTTTGTAACCCGAAATTTTAGTCAAAACGTTTTTATGCGACGTATGCCTTATCATAAATGGCCATAAATTAATATATATATATATATATAATTATTGTAATTAATACAAATTATTTAATACCAAAATTAAATTATTAGAATTAATACCAATAATTAAATTATTGTAATTAATACCAATAATTTATGGCAATATTAATACTAGTAATAAATCTCTCCTATTTAATACACGATTTTTACAAGAGGTCATCCCCATTCATTCTCCTCACACCTAAACATTTCTCTCTCTCTCTCTACTGCTCCATTTCCCAGTGAAGCTCGAACCAGAGTTTCTATTTGAATATTTTTCTTAACCTCAGAAAAAGAGGTTGAGCTCTTTAGAACCGAGGAGAAGACAGCTATCTAATAGCAAACTCTAGTCAATCCGATAATCGCTAGAGAAGCCCCGGCATGATGGAACAGTAAAGCAGCTCCGACGAACCGAAGCTACCCTATTTCGGTGAATTTGAAATCGGCCATTTCGAGCCCTTCTCAAACAAAACCAAGCCCTCCCAACACTTCATCAACCCTCCCACGGCCAAATTAGGACTGAAAGATAAGCCAATTCGGATCCCCTCTATAATTTCCGATTGGTGCTAGAGAGAGAACCGGCAGAATTTTCAATGATGAAATTCTAACCCAATTCGGCATCAATTGATGCGATTCTTGGATGATCTTAGAGATGAGAGCTATCTGCCCAGATCGAAAGCTCGGACCGTCGTGCCCTCACCGATAAAAAATCAAGCTCTATTTAAGCTCGTTCTAGCATTAAAATATGTCATTTCAAAGTTCCTTAGAATCGTATGAACATGTAGAAACTCAATTTCTACTCCAACTTCAACAATTAGAGGTGTTTGATCGGTCAATTTGATGAAATCAAATTCGGTAGTGTTGAAGAGTTGAAATTAGGGAAAATTGGGGGAACTTTGGGGATTTTTTAAATTCGAAGGACTAAAATGAGATTTTATGAAATTGAGGGCCAATTGGGCATGGAAATAATGTTGGAGTACCAATTGAGTAATTTTAGAATTTTGGGGGCAAAACTTACCATTTTTGTAAAGGAAGGGCAAAATTGTAATTTTGAAAAAGTTGGAGGACCAAATTGGAAATTTGAGAAATTAATCCCCTTTTAGTGAAATGGAATAAATTGAGGTCCTATGATAAATTTTAGAAGTTTTGGGACTCAATTTGAGGAAAGACCGGCATTAGGGACTTAAAGTTAAAGAGAAATAACTTTAGGGACCTAATTGCAAATAAATGAAAGTTTGACTTTCTCATTCATTTGGAATGAATGAAGGCGATTAGGCCGAAGGATAATGAACTAAGATGTTCATATCATGTAGGAACACAAAGTACCAAGAACGTCAGCAAGGACAAGCTCGCGTGAGTACAAAGAACTGGTCTAGTGGAATTCACGGCATTAACGGGTGAGTGGGTTTACTAACATCATACCCGGTTGGTATGATGAGCACAACTTAAATTTTAAAACCACTTACCGGTTGTGAGTGAAAATTTTATATCATACCCAGTTGGGAATAATAAGTACCTCAGTATGAAAACCCACTATTTAGTGGTATTTTAAAAATCACTACTTAGAGGAAGTGATGAGAAAATCATGCGAAAAAACTACTTACCGGTTGTAAGTAGATCATACCTGGTTGGTATGATGAGATTTCCTTGAAGGAAGTTGAAAACCCGTTCATCGGTTATGAACAGAGGTGTCCTTATACCGGGCGGTATAATGAATAGAGAAAACATATGTTTTGTCGGAAGTGCTCTCCCCTGACTGTATGCCAATGCTTAAACAATTTAGGAGACCTTCTCGATGAGAGCTCAAATACCTCGATAGGCCGGGGGCCTCGGTTTTGGAACTCGGGGGCTAAATGCCTGATTTTGAAAATTTCGTACAGTGGGTCCAAGGCCAATTGGCATGAGTAGGAGCTCGTAAACGAACATGATATACATGCCATAAAACTTAATAAGTGAATTGTTTGGCCATGGTACCAAGATAGGACCGACATACTCAGTCAACTAGCGGCAGTGCGACATGACAAGTCGACGGACCAGTCAAGACAAACAACTACGGATTGAGTTGAGAGTCGAGGCCGTTGGACCAGTGGCACCACAAATTACATGGCAATATGAGAAAACATTGTGTGTGCATGCACTGTGAGTACGAGATCATCAAGATGCCCATGAGGGGTAGAGATGCGTCCTAAGGGCATTGGACGACCAAGTGGCAATAAGGGCAGTTCGTCGTTCCAGGTGTCTGTCCGAAATCTGGAGTAGCACCAAGCGCATGAGACCGGGGTGGGGACAGGATGAGGTCTCTGTCCTCATACGGACACGAAGAAGTGATTTCGGCATTGTGGGTCGGATGTCACGTACATCCACTCATTCCCAAGGTAGAAGTGGTCGTACTTCTATCCGGGTGGCAGGAAAAGTCGCTCCTAAGCCACTAGCAGGTTCAATAGTGATACTAACTTGCGAATATGTGTAACCTTCATTATGAAGGATGTGTGTTGGGTGATGACACACCCGTAACTAAGAAATGGTGGAAAAACTTGAATTTTTAAATGAAAGGATTTTTGAAAAAAAAAAAAAGGAGTCTGGCACACTCCATATAAATGTTTTTCTTAAAAGTTAAAAGCTTTTAAAAACCCATTAATTGAGTAGTCATACTCACCCCCTCCCTTATATCCCTTTCAGGAAATCCCCGAAAGCGTCCCCTTAAAGACTGTCAACTAAGATGCCTGTAAGACATGTATATAAAGTTTTAAATTTCATGCAGTTTTGATTATGCTATTCCAGGAAAAGGTGCAGGTTAAAGGATGCCTTACTCTTTACGGTTTACAATAAAGGGAAATCCTTTAATAAACCGGGAGAGTGGCGGGTAGATCATGGGGATCCGACCAAACCGGGTCGGGGCGTGAATACTAGAGTGGTATCAGAACCTGTTTCCTCGAATACATAATCAAGACTAGAAAATATAATAACTAATAGGATTTATCCTAAAATTTTTAGATGGCTCCCAGGGGAGAAACCAAGAAAACTTGGAATGGCTCTACTCAACTCCCTACCTCCATAGGGAGACAACCCTAGAAGCTTCCCAAATGCTTGAGACTGGGCTAAAATGTCAAAAGACCAAATGGGGAAGTATCCTGGAGAATGGTATTGGGACCTATGGAGGAAGACGTTTATCAAGAATTCCGTAGCTCCTTAGTTATTTTGCAACCATTTCCTATGATAGGGCTGAAAGCCTAATCTTTTGTATCCCCCTGTTAATAAAATACTCAAATTCTCAAAACTCTCTCTCCTGATGACGCAATCTTATTGGGAATATGGCCTAAGGAAAAGAAAGCAAACCCACACTATCTTGGAAGCTAAGGAAAAGTTACATCCCGGTTATGGAAGATGAATCAGGGAATAAAGAAACCTAGGAAGACTCTTACCATGATCCTTTAGCAAAGGAGATTCAGTAAGAAAACTTTCAAAGTGATCAGACTCAAAGAACAGTAGAGCACCAAACCAATAGTAACCCTGAAAATGCCCTACTCGAAGGAAAGAAGGGACCACAACAATCCATGTAAAGGAATAACCTGTTATAAGTTTGAACGATTGAGACATTACCTGAAGAAGTGCCCAACCCTACTAAAGACAAGTACCAAGATAAACTATTATAGGTGTAAGGAAAGAAGAGGTGTTTCACACTTCATAAATTCAAGGCAATAACTCCTCAAAGGCCACGAAGGACTGGGGACCGAAACCATGGAGCTAGCTAAGTAAGCGGTTCATCAAGAGGTCAAGAAATAACGAGGTAAATGCAAAATTTAAATTTCTTCTTAAGAAGGTCAACCCGAGAAAGATACCTCAAGAGTAAGGGATAAGGTACATGGGTAGCATACTTAGAACCCTCTCATAAGGGGCAAACACAAAAAAACGTCCACCGAACCTCTAGGGAATGACACAGTGAGAGTGAAGAAGAGAAGGAATATGCTGTGAAAAGTAATCATTGGTTGGCGGATGTGCAAGGAGCCAACCCCTCATTAGAAACTACTTGAAGGAAGGAAGTATCAGAGGCCAAGACTAACCTACTTTGGATAAGTGATATAATTTTAAAGTACTACCTCTTTTGGAAAAAGTAGAAAAGTCAAAAAAATTGAAGTCTCTGACCAACATACCTAAGGAAGACCGGGAAGTAGAAAGGACTACACCCTAAAAAGGTCAGTGAGATGACATTAAGGATAGGAGTACTCGAGAAGACAACTACCCTAAGAAGATCTAAACCAAGGGACTGGTGGAGGTGGGGTAGTTAACTAGCTAATACGCAGAAGAACCATGATGTAAGTTCTGACAAGGAAGAGAGGTGGAAAGGTCAAATACTCTAAAAGAGAAGGATGAAAGAAATCCTTAAAGGGACCAAAAGGCCAAATTAACAACCAAACTCAAGCCAAGAAAGAAATAGGCAAGTTTCTCACATAATGATCAAGAAATCTTGAAACAAGGAAGATTTGTACACTCCATAAGGAAATAGACAGGTATTGGGTATGAATGAGGATGCAAATAGAGTATAAAAGATGTCCTACAAGACCAGAGGAGTAAAGGTAAATAGGAGAAGACAACATCAAGAGTAGAAATCCCCCGGAGCAAATGTAAAAAGGAATGTCTGGAGAAAGGGAAAGAATGCTACAAAGGAAGAAAGCCCCGAAAAGACATGTGTATCCCAATTGAGAGGAAATGGAACCAACCAAAATAGAAGGAATGATAAGCTCACAAATGAAATGTTGGTTGAGATGGAAAAGTTGAGTACCAAGGAAAAATGAGGTCCCAAGAAGGAAATTAAACTAAAGGAATTATTGATGAACGGATGGACACAATGTGGAGTGAAAAGAACCAACCCTTAATTAGGAAATGTTTCCAATGAAGGAACTATCGTAATGGCACAAGCTGACCTATTGGGAGGGAACAAGAGAACCAAGTAGAAAGAGGAAAACTAATAACGATAGACAGCCAAATAGAATAAACAAAACCCTAAGAAGAAATCAGATATATTAAAGATTACAATCTATGATGGATAATAGCATGGGCATGAAGAACGAGTGATATAGCTGCCCAGATGATTGGACCAAAAAAATAAAGAATTGTGAAATGGTTGCGAACAAATTAGAGGGGATTAAGCCCAAAGGAAAACCCTTGAGAAGAGGATATCATTGGGAATAATGATGGATCTAAGAAAGGACAAAACCCAGCATGTCGATAAAACATCTGGGAATTTAATTAATTGTAACCGAAAATACTCAAGAAGGAAGTCGAAAAGGAATGAGTGGGTAAGGAGAACCAACACAATTGACTAAGTGGAGTTAATAATGGTAAAAAAAGATAGTTGAGGAATACTATCAAAAGAAAAGAGGAGTGAAGTTATACGATCCCAAAAAGGTCTAAAAGCTAAGAGAGACACTTCAAGAGATGTTCAAGAAATCAAATCGATAGAGACGGGTCCTAGAAAATGCCATGCTGTAAAGGCAAGTAAGCCGAACAACTCGAGGAGAATATGACTCAAAGTAAGGAAGAGTTGGCTAATAAGCATCATGAGGTCAAATATAACAATTTTGACCGAAGTTATAATAGACAACGAATGGAGGAAGAGTCAAAATGGGATGAAAAGGTGGTGATAAAGAAATCTGTGGAAATAAGTACGAAATGCTCTATAGGACGACGAGCTAAGGGTTTCAATGATCAAGCGGTTAACTAGACACGAAAATGGTTAGTTATCTTGGAATTCCCAATCTTGAGTACAGGACCTCAAGGGGAAGAATGTTCCTTAAGGAAAAGGAATTTCTTAAGTGAAGGTTGTAAAAGGGACTAATTTCAAGGACGAGAGAAAAGTTTGTATCTTAAGCAAACACCGAAGGGGCATCAAAGGAAATGATTCTCATGCAAGGATGTTAACTAAGTTTTGGGGACAAAACTCCTAAAAGGAGGGGAGAGTTGCAAAACCCGCCCTTTTGAGCTAAGGAAAACTGGAAAAAGAACCGATCAAACCAAGTGAGGATTTAGAACCAATTCACAAACCCGATCATTTCTGAACGGGCAATTTGGGAATTTACAACTCTCGGGTGATCCAAAGAGTTCATTAAACCATTGAAAAGAAACTTAAGACAAATTAGAAAAAAAAACCAAATTGGTTTAAGAATTATCAAGTTAAGCCTCTTGGGAAGTATGGCCTCCTTATCATAAATGGTAATAAATTAATATATATATATATATAATTATTGGAATTAATACAAATAATTTAATACCAAAATTAAATTATTGAAATTAATACCAATAATTTATGGCAATATTAATACTACCAATATAAATACTAGTAATAAATCTCTCTTATTTAATACATGATTTACCTATATAAAGAGGTCATCCCCATTCATTCTCCTCACACCTGAACACTTCTCTCTCTCTCTCTCTCTCTCTCTCTCTCTCTCTCTCTCTCTCTCTCTCTTTCTCTCTACTGCTCCATTTCCCGATGAAGCTCGAACTAGAGTTTCGACTTGAACATTTTTCTTAACCTCGGAAGGAGAGGTCGAGCTCTTTAGAACTGAGGAGAAGACAGCTATCTAATAGAAAACTCCAGTCAATCCGAGAATCGCTGGAGAAGCGCCGGCATGATGGAACAGTGAAGCAGCTCCGGGGGACCGAATCTGCCCTATTTCGGCGTATCTAAAATCGGCCATTTTGAGCCCTCCTAACACTTCCTCAGCCCTCCCACGGCCAAATTAGAACTGAAAGGTAAGCCAATTCGGCTCCCCTCTACAATTTTCGTCCAGTGCTGGAGAGAGAACCGAGTCAGGGCGTGACATCAAGGTATGTCATTTAAGGGTAGAAGTCCCATAGAGCAAATGTAAGAAAAGAATGTTAGGGGAAAAGCTAAGAATCCTACAAAGGAAGGAAGCCCCGAAAAGACATGCGTATCTCAATTAAGAGGAAAACGAACCAACCCTTAATTAGGAAATGTTTTCGAGGAAGAAAGTATTGTAATAGTCTAGTGTGACCTGTTTGGAGAGAATGAGAGAACCATGTAGAAAGAGGAAAACTAGTAACAGCAGGCAGCCAAAGAGAATGAACAAAACCCTAGGAAAGGAAAAGATGTAGTAAAGACTATACTCTATGATGGACAATAGGATGGGCATGAATACAGCTGCCCAGACGATAGGACCAGAAAAATAAAGAGAAAGAGACAATTAAAGAACTGATCTTCGAGAGAACCACAGATTTAAACCACAACAAAGAAGGGAGAAGCGAAAAGGCTAAAACATTGGTAAAGAAGAACGAAGGAAAATCCATAAAGCAACCGATGGCCAAAACCAGGTTTATAGTTTTAAGATGGTTAAGTGAGACTCACGAAGGGTGAACAAGAGAATTTGAAACAAGGAAGATGTAAACCCTCCTTAAAATAGAAATAATCTAACGGGTTAGCCCCAAAAGATGATGTGACAAGTATGAATGGGTGGACAACCCATACTAAGATAATAAAGTAAAGAATGTTCGAGAAACGTTGTGAAAGTAAGTTCCCGAAATAAATGTGGCTAAGAAGGAATAACCACAATTAGTAAGACAAGTTAGAATCTACATGCGCATATGAAGTCTAAAGAGTGGACGATTGAGCATAGTGTGGAGTACATGAAATAAGACCGATAATCGGAATCTACTCAAATAAGGGATAAGAGATGGAATGAAAAATTTATGACAATGGAAGACAGAAAGTGGGCAAATGCCCCAATATAGAAAGGGTGTAAGGAGATGAAGAAAGGAAACCTTCAAGAAATGGTGAGAAGGTGGAACATGTAACTCCTAAGGTGAAAGTCTCTATTTTAAAGGAAATAATAGAGAATGAAACCATAAAAAAGGAAACTGCCCAAACCAAGCAAATTGACATGTAAACTGAAAGGAATCAACTCGGTATAAAGAATTGTGAAATGATTATGAACAAGTAAGATTGGATTAAGGCCAAAGTAAAATCCTTGAGTAAAGGATGACATTAGGAACGAGGATGGACCTAAGAAAGGATGAATCCCAGCTTGTCGGTATAGTATTGGAAAACCCAATCAATGGGAACCGAAAGGACCCAATAAGAAAGTTGGGGAAAGATGAGTAGGAAAGAGGAATCCACGTGATTATGTGAGACATAACTTCAAAGGCATGATGGAGGAGATGATAATGGTAAAAAGGATAGTTGAGAAATGCAATCAAAAGAAAAGAGGAATGAAGTTATATGATCCCTGAAAGGTCTAAAAGCTAAGAGAGACACTCCAGGAGATGTTCTAGAAATCAAATAGACAGAGATGAGTCCTAGAAAATGCCATGTGGCAAGGGCATGTAAGCCCAACAACCTATGGCATGGCTAATAAGCATGACGAGGTCAAATATAACAATTTGGACCAAAGTTATGATAGACAACGAATGGAAGAAGGGTTAAAATAGGATAAAAAGAGATAATTAAGAAAACCGTGGAAATAAGTACTTAACGCTCGAAAGAACATTGAGCTAAAGGTTTCAATGATCAAGAGGTTAACTAGACACAAGAAGGGTTAGGTATCTTGGAATTCCCAATTTTGATTACAGAACCTCAAGGGGAAGTATGTTGCTCTAAAGCAAAGAGATAAAATCTAAGAACATACCCTGAAGTAAGGTACGTCTAGTTATGACAAACGCCATGGAAGGAGTAAATAATACAAAGGAAAAAGGAATTCCATATGTAAGGTTTGTAAAAAGGGCTAATTGAAAGAACGGGAGAAGAGTTTGCAGGTTAAGCAAACACCTAATGGGTATAAAAGGAAATGACACCTCATACAAAGCTGCTAATTAAGTTTTGGGGACAAAACTCCTAAAAGGAGGGGAGAGTTGTAAAACCCGCCCTTACGAGCTAAGGAAAACCGGGAAAAGAACCAGTCATAACAAGTGAGGATACAGAACCGGTTCACAAACCCGATCAATTGTGAATCAGTAGTTTGGGAATTTACAACTCTCAGGTGATCCAAAGAGTTCATAATACCATGGAAAAGAACCTTAGGATGAATTGGAAGAGAAATGCAAGACCGGTTTAGATAAACCAAATCCAACTAGATTGAACCGGTTCATGAACTGGAACCGATAGAGAACGAGCAAAATAGAGAAATTCAACTCCCTTATGCCCCTAAAGAAATTTATAAACCTTGGGAAGGAACCTTAGAACAAAGTGGGAGAGAAAAACTTGATCGGTTCAGGTGAAACGGACCCGAACCTGATCGAATCAGTTTAAGGATCAAGCCGGTTTATGAACCGGAATCGATAAATAGATGGTAAATCAGGAATCTTATGTACCCTAAGTAACCCAAGGAGTCACAAAAGACATGGAAATGGACTTGTGAAGGAATTGGGGATGAAAACCAAACCGGTTCAGACCGGTTTGAACCACAAATGAACCGAATCCTAAATTCATTTTTCTAGGTTACTTAAATAATTCAAATAGGAGATTTGAGGCCACCATTGGATAGAGAATGAATTTAGATAAATTTAAAATTTTTAATATTTGAAAAACTCGCTGGAATGAGGGGTGAACCGGTCGGTTTAAGCTTTGAACCCGATTCGGACCTGTCTGGTCCAGTTCGGAATAATGTCATCTTCTTCCTCACGATGACAACACTGTTCACTCGCTGGAAAACTGAAGAAACACCAGTGAAGAAGAAAAGCCTCTGTTTGGTATGTTTCAGGTCATCAATTCCTGTAATAACGGTGCAAAATAGACGGCCAACGACTCCTCAAACTCCCTATATAAATAGCCCCTCTCCATGCGTCCACTCCACACCTTAAAAGCTCTCTCTCTCCCAGTTGCTTAGTTTTCCGGTGAAGCTTGAACTAGAGCTCTGATATAGGGTCAATTCTGAGCTAAAGTAGGTGAGGTCGGGTTCATTAGAACTGGGGAGAAGTCAGCTACACGGTGGTAGCAGCCGTTCGTCCCGAGAGTCACCAAAGAAGCACCAGCGTGATCAAACAGTGTAGCAGCTCCGGCGGACCGAAGCTGCCCTCTTTCGGCCGAGTTGAAATTGGCCAATTCGAGCCCTCCTCAAGCCAAACCAAGCTCTCTCGACACCACCTCAGGCCATCCACGGCCGAATTAGAACTGAAAGGTAAGCCAATTCGGCTCACCTTTACAATTTCAGATCGTTGTTAAAGAGAGAGTCGGCCAAATTTTGATGAAGAAATTCAAATCCAATTTGACATCAATTGATGTCATTCTTGATCCTAGGAAGAACCTCTAGAGGAGAGCTACCTGCCCAGATAGAGAGCTCCGACCACCGCGCCCTCACCAGTGAGAAATCGAAGCTTTCTCTTTCAACAGTCTGTATTCCGGCGAATCTCCATTTGAGCTCGTTCTGGCATTAAAATCTGTGATTTAAAATTCCTTAGAATCATGTAAACAAGTAAAAACTCAATTTCAACTTCAATTTCAATAATTAGAGGTGTTTGATCGATCAATTTGATTAAATCAAATTCAGTAGTGTTGAAAAGTTGAAATTGGGGGAAATTTTGGGAAATTTTGGGGATTTTCAAAAATTTGAAGGACCAAAATGTAATTTTCTAAAATTGAGGGTCAATTGGTCATGATCAGAATATTATAGGGCCAACTGAGAAATTTTAGAATTTTGGGGGCAAAATTTACCATTTTTCTAAAAAAAGGGGTAAAATGGTAATTTTGGAAAAATTGAAGGACCAAATTGGAAATTTTGGAAATTAAACCCCCTTGTGTGAAATCAAATGATGTGAGGTCCTAAGATAAATTTTAAAAGTTTCAGGACTCGAATTTAGGAAAAATCCAGCAATAGGGACTTAAAGTCAGAGAAAAATAAATTTAGGGACCTAATTGCAAATATATGTAAAGTTGGGTTTTCTCATTCATTTGGAACGAATGAGGGCTATTAGGCCAAAGAATAATGAACAATTATGTTCATTTTGTGTAGGAGAATGATACATCAGGAATGCCAGTCGAGGTCCAGCTTGCTAAGGACGTGACCCGACTAAGTGGAATTTCACTGCACTATCGGGTGAATGGGATTATGTATCATACCCGGTTGGGGATGATAAGTACCTCGGTATAAAAACTCACTACTTAGTGGTATTTTTTTATCATCACTATTTAGAGAAAGTGATGTAAAAGTTATGCGGAAAAACTACTTGCGGGTTGAAAGTAGATCATACCGAGTTGGTATGATGAGACTTCCTCGAAGGAATTTGAAAATCCGTTCATCGATTATGAATGGAGATGTCCTTATACCGCTCGGTATAATGGATAGTAAAAACCTATTTTTATCGGAAGTGTTCTCCTCTCACTGTGTGCCAATGCTTAAATTATTTAGGAGACCTTCTTGACGGGAGCTCGAATAGCTCTTATAGGCTGGGGGCCTCAATTTTGGAACTTGACAGCTAAAATGCCAGTTTTTGAAAAACTCAAACAGTGGGCCATAGGCAAATCGACACAAGCAGGAGCTCTTAAAAGAACATGATATATATATATATATATATATATATGTGTGTGTGTGTGTGCCATTAAAACTTAATAAGTGAATTGTTTGGTCATGGTACTAAGGCAGGTCCGACATACTCAGTCAACTAGTAGCAGTGCGACATGATAGGTCTCTGGACCAGTAGAGACAAACAGCTACATGTTGACTTAAAGGTTAGGACCGTTGGAACAAATGGCACCACATATTATATGGAAAATTTAAGAAAACTTTACTTGTGCATGCACCATGAGTACAGGATCATCAAGACACCCATGAGGGGTAGTGATGTGTCCTAAGGGCCCTGGACGACCCGGTAAGTATAAGGGCATATCGTTGTTCCAGGTGTCTCTGCGAAATTTGGAGTAGCATCAAGCGAATGAGATTAGGGTGGGGACGAGATGAGGTCTCTGTCCTCACACGGACATGAAGAAGTGATTTTGTGATTGTGGGTCAGATGTCGTGTACATCCACTCATTCCCATGTTAGAAGTGGTCGTACTTCTATCCGGGTGGTAGGAAAAGTCGTTTCAAAGCCACTAGCGGGTTCAGTAGTGATACTGACTTGCGAATATGTGTAACCTTCATGATGAAGGATGTGTGTTGGGTGATGACATACCGGTAACTAAGAAATAATGGAAAAACCCAAATTTTTAAATGAAGGGATTTTTGAAAAAGAAAGGAGTATTGCACACTCCATATAAATGTTTTTCTTAAAAGTTAAAAGTAGACCTTTGAAAACCCATTCACTGAGTTGTACAAACTCACCCCTCTTTTCTACCCCTTTTTAGGAAAAGAGAAAACGACTAGAAGTAACACCGAGCCTTACCCTTTATCAAGTATGCTTAAATTTGTCCTTAAGCTTGCATTTTATTTGATATATGTCTTCCAGGGAACAAGGTTGAAATTTTGCCTGGCTCCTCTCGACTAAATAAAGGGGGAAACTCCTCTTGAACCGAGAAAGAGCGTCGGGTTGTTCAAGGGGATCCAAGCAATCCGAGTTGGGGCGTGACAGTAGAGGTGGATGGGCATCTATCTAGTTGGCCGGTAAAGTCACTTCGATGCCACAAGTAGGTGCAGTGGACGGGTTACCCTACGAATGTGTGATTCCTTCATAATGAAGGGCGTATATTGATTGTTCAACACACCAATTGTGAAAAATGAGGAAAATGGTTTTGAATAACCGGGAATTTAAGGGAAAGAATATTTTCGAAAGAAATAAGGAGTTTGGAACACTCTGATTAAAGATATTTTGAATACTCTCTCCTAACACCCATTCACTGAGTTGTTGAACTCACCCCCACCCTTTTGCCCCCCTTTTATGTAACCGAGGGAAAATCTACTTAAAGACCTACCTGTAGCTGAACCTTCAAGACCAGTATGTAAGGTTAAATTTATTCAATTTTGATTAATGTTATTCTAGGAAAGATAGGAAAAAGGACCCATTGCTCCCTGCAGTTTTGAAAAGGGTGAAGCTTTCATGAACGAAAGGGAGTGGTGGGTTACTCACGGGGATCCGACCAAACCGAGTTGGGGCGTGACAACCGTCTCACTCTCTTGCCTTCTCCCCACTACTATCAGCGTGCACACTTGACACTTCGATCGTTATTTCTTATCTCGCCTCGAAACTTAATTTCAATATTAATAAAAAAAATGGACGTAAATTACAACTCGATTTACCCAAATACATTTCGTATCGATGTTGTGTTGATACTTTAATTTGCATAATACGAGTTTTACTCAGCCCACTTCCTCTGGCATTGCAGGACAACATATCAATTGTCCCACTTTTCAGCCTTTATAGCCTTGTCAACTTTATGACAAACATTGACATTCAGCCCATTGTAATTGTCATTTTCTATAAATTCAAAACTCTCTCTCTCCGACTACTCAACTTCTCTCTACTTATGACAATCAAGCTAGTACGGATTATCTTGATTGAAATGTTGATTCGGGAACGACCACTCATATTATTAATAATTTATCTCACAAGTCTATTAAGCAGAATGAGCCACTTCCTAAGTATCAAATAATTGGAGATGAGACAAATTTACCCATTTTATTCTCCAGATCTTTCTTTTAGATCTTTTACTCGTTGCTTTTATCTCAACAATATTTACTATATTTCTCAAATTTCCTTTAATTTACTTTATGTCTCCCAATTTACTAAAACTAATACTTTCTATTTTAAATTTTATACTACTCACTTCCTTATAAAAAAATATTGTTTCTCACCAAAATTTGTTGCAGGAAAGTCGCAATGGAGGATTGTATTGTATTCATAACAGTTATAATCATTCTACCTTATCTCCACTTGTTTGTGTGACTTGATTATGTTATCAATGTTTAGTACATCCCATTTTTCCTATTGTCAGTCACATGCTTTCTAAACATTTATCAATGAAAGCTATCTCACCTTTATTATTATTATGTTATTCATGTTCTTATGGTAAAATCTCTCTACATTATTTCTCGTTAACTCACCATGTTAGCACTCATTATCTTGAGTTAATTCATACAGATATATAGGGACTAGTTCCCGTTACATCTCACATAATTCATTTTTACTATGTTCATTTTCTTGATAACTATAGTAAGTTCTCGTGATTACATGTGAGATCAGTGAATTTATTCCAAATTTCTAGCATCTCAAAAATTGTTAACCTAAATTTGGATTTGTCTGTGATTCTCTCATCAACACAACCTCCTATGCGGCTTGTAGTTTTCACGCCTAACCTTGCGATTGGGTTAGGGAAACCCTCACGACAATGATGGATTAACAACTATGACCCCATTTGTGCCGGTAGGATTTGTTCCATTTACAAGAGGTGACATTTGATTAAAAAGAAATCCAAGAAAGAGAACACGTTGTAATCTATTCATGACTCAATTTATATGATTATTTTTTTGCTCATTGCAATGTTGAAAATAGTGGATAATTGTAAACCCCATACTTTTGAGTTAAGCAAAACTGGGAAAAGAACCAATCAAACCGAGTAAGAAAAACTGAGCCAGTTTACAAACCCGATCATATGGGAACAAGCAATTTGGAAATTTACAACTTCCGGGTGATCCAAAGGGTTCATTAAACCTTGGAAAAGAAACTTAAGACAAAATAAAAGACAAAAACCAAATTAGTTCAAGTGAATGAGATTCCATAAGAACTTTGAAGTTTAGCGTGCTTACTCTAGAGTAGTGTGAGAATGGGTGACCTCGGAAGCTCCATTTCCCGGTGAAGCTCAAACCAGAGTTTTGACTTGAAAGCTCGGACTGTTGTGTCTTCACCAGTGAGTAATCGAAACTTTATCTCTCTATAGTTCATTTTACGGTGAAGCTCCGTTTGAGCTCGTCCCAGCATTAAAACTTGTGATTCACATTTCTAAATAATCGTATGAACATGTAGAAACTCAATTTCAACTTCAATTTCAACAATTGGAAATGTTTGATGGGTCAATTTGATTAAATCAAATTCGGCTGTGTTAAGAAGATGGAATTGCGGATTTTCAAAATTTAAAGGACCAAAATGAAATTTTATGAAATTGAGGGTCAATTGGGCATGAAAATAATGTTAAAGGACCAATTCAGTAATTTTGAAATTTTTGGGGCAAAATTTACCATTTTTGTAAAGGAAGGGCAAAATGGTAATTTTGGAAAAGTAGGGAGACCAAATTGGAAATTTGGGAAATTAAACCCATTTTTGTGAAATAGAATAAATTGAGGTCCTATGATAAATCTTAGAAGTTTCGGGACTCAATTTGAGGAAAAACCGGCATTTGGGACTTAAAGTTAAAGAGAAATAACTTTAGGGACCTAATAGCAAATAAATGAAAGTTTGACTTTCTCATTCATTTGGAATGGATGAAGGCGATTAGGCCGAAGGATAATGAACCAAGATGTTCATATCATGTAGGAACACGAAGTACTAGGAACACCAGCAAGGACAAGCTCGCGTGAATACTAAGAACCGGTTGAGTGGGTTTACTAACATCATATCCGATTGGGATGATGAGCATAAATTAAAAATAAAAACCACTTATCGGTTGTGAGTGGAAATTTTATATCATACCCGGTAGGGGATGATAAGTACCTCGGTATAAAAATCCACTGTTTAGTGGTATTTTAATCATCACCACTTAGAGAAAGTGATGTGAAAATTATGTGAAAAAACTATTTACCAGTTGTAAGTAGATCATACACGGTTGGTATGATGAGACTTCCTCGAAGGAAGTTGAAAACCCATTCATCGGTTATGAACGGAGATGTCCTTATACTGGTTGGTATAATGGACCATGAAAACCTATTTTGTCGGAAGTGTTCTCCCCTGACTGTGTGCCAATACTTAAACTATTTGGAAAACCTTCTTGACGGGAGGTCGAATAGCTCTTATAGGCCGGGGGCCTCGATTTTGGAACTTGAGGGTTAGAATGCCCAGTTTTTTAAAAATCTCGTACAGTGGGCCCGAGGCCAATTGGCACGAGCAGGAGCTCGTAAATGAACATGATATATGTGCCATAAAACTTAATAAGTGAATTGTTTGGCCATGGTACCAAGATAGGACCGACATGCTCAATCAACTAGCGGCAGTGCGACATGACAGGTCGACGGACTAGTCAAGACAAACAATTGCGGGTTGAATTGAGAGTCGGGGCCGTTGGACCAGTGGCACCACATATTACACGGCTTGATAAGAAAATATTGTTTGTGCATGCACTATGAGTACGGGATCATCAAGACGCCCATAAGGGGTAGTGATGTGTCCTAAGGGCCCTGGACGACCCGGTAAGTATAAGGGCAGATCGTTGTTCCAGGTGTTTGTGCGAAATCTGGAGTAGCACCAAGCGCATGAGACCGGGGTGGGGATGGGATGAGGTCTCTATCCTCATACGGAAACGAAGAAGTGATTTCGGGATTGTGGGTCAGATGTCGCGTATATCCACTCATTCTCAGGGTAGAAGTGGTCGTACTTCTATCCAGGTGGCAGGAAAAGTCGCTCCAAAGCCACTAGCGAGTTCAGTAGTAATACTGACTTGTGAATGTGTGTAACCTTCATAATGAAGGATGTGTGTTGGGTGATGACACACCGATAACTAAGAAATAATGTAAAAAAACCCAAATTTTTAAATGAAGGAATTTTTTAAAAGAAAGGAGTTTAGCACACTCCATATAAATGTTTTTCTTAAAAGTTAAAAGTAGATCTTTAAAAACCCATTCACTGAGTAGTTGTACTCACCCCCTCCCTTATATCCCTTTTAGGAAATCCCAGAAAGCCTACACAGAAAGACAATCAACTAAGATGCATGTAAGACAGGTATGTAAAGTTTAAAATTTCATGCAGTTTTGATTATACTATTCCAGGAAATGGTGCAGGTTTAAAGGATGTCTTAATCTTTGCGGATTATAATAAGGGGAAACCCTTTAATAAACCAGAAGAGTGGCGGGTTATTCACGGGGATCCGACAAAACCGGGTCAGGGCATTACAATAATTGTGGTTCCATGTAGACAAAATTTAATATTAATGGCTCGAGTTGGAAATATGACACATTCCTTGGTTTAGCTCACCTCCACTTATAGCTAAGTTGGAAATATGACACATTCCTTGGTTTGGATCGCCTCTACTTATAGCTCAAGTTGGAAATATGACACATTCCTCGTAACATTTTTATACTAAAATGTTTAAATTCATGCCACCATAGTATTGATAGAAAATTAGAATTAGAATAAAAAAATATTATACATAAAAAACACTTTCAAACAATTATAATTGTTGAAAATATTATCCCACATTAGAATAAAATAGAGAAATGTTGTTTATTTATAAGATTAAAAATGTTTCGATACTTACAAGTAGATATGGGTTCGACCCCTTATGGGTCCATAATACATTCTCACATGATATCAGAGTTAGTGACCTCGCATCCATACTTGGTCTGAGATTGGAAACCTGGCTCGTGGTCTACCTGAGTATGGAGAAAAAATACCCAACTCGAGGCCATTGTTCCCACTCGTCCGAGACCGAAAAAATTATACTCAGCTTGTAAACAGTTATTGAGGGTAAGTTTAAAATTGCACGTAGCAATGTATACACGTTGCACGTGAGTATGGGTGTTAAGAATATGATCCCACATTGGAATAAAATAGAGAAGTGTTATGGGTTTATAAGGTTGGAAAGATTTCATTACTTACAAGTCATGACTTTTAAGTAGATATGAGTTCGACCACTTATCAGTCCGCAATACCTACTCATAATAATTAAAATTATAGTTATCGTGAAAAATTGAGAATTATAATGATAACTAATGAGTTTGAGCTTTATAACTTGTTCATAGTTAAAACTAATATTATATATGGTTCCAAGCACTCTTCATACTTATATTTCACCTCAAAGAAACTTAAGCATAATGTCTCGATCCCTTTCCTTACTAAATATACATTATAAAAGAAATTTATGTAATGAGAAATTTTCAATATTTAAAATTCACACATACCTTATCAGTTCAGAAAATAACGAGTTATGAAAATTTCTCTTCATTGGAAAAACCATTTAAATGAATGCCTTTACTTTCTTTACCCCAACTCATAAATTCGGCTCATGGTCTACCCGACTATGAAGAAAAAATATCCAACTCGATGCCATTGTTTCGCCTCATCCAAGAACAGAAAAATCATACTCGACTCGTAGATAGTTATTAAGGACGAGTTTAAAATTGCACTTGGCAAGTGTATACATGTAAACCCTGGCCTTTAAAGATAAGAAAATTGGGAAAATAACTGAAAAATTCAAAGAGCAAACCGAGCCGATTAACGAACCCAAACGGGTAAGCAAAGGGTAAAATGGGAAATTGGCAAATCCCAAGTGACTCAAATAGTCATAAACATCATGGAAAAAGAACCTTGGAACAAATGGGGAGAGAAAACTAGACCAGTTCACGATTAACTAGATTGAACTGGTTTAAACCATACTTGAACCAATTTCTAAATTCATTTTTCTTGTAGGCTTAAAATGATCAAATTAGGGGATTGAAGTCACCATTAGATAGAGAATGAATTTAGATAAATTTAGAAATTTTTAATTTTGAGAAAATCAGTCGAATTGGGCCTGAATTGGCTAATTTAAACATTGAACTTGGTTGGACCGGTATGGTCCAGTTTGGAATAGTGTCATCTTCTTTCTCTAGATGACAACACTGTTCATTAATGCAGAAAACAAATAACACTGGCAAAGGAAAAACAGTTCCGATCAAGTCGTTTCAGGGTGAGGATAAGCTCGACCAAAATGGAAAGTTGTCGAACAGAGGTTCCCTGAGCTACATATATAAAGAGCTCCCCTCCATTCATCATCCACACACCTCAAATCTCCATTCTCTTTCAACTGATCCATTTGCTGATGAAGCTCAAACAAGAGCTCTGACATAGGTCTTTTTCTCAACCTTAGGAGGCATGGTCGGGTCCTATAGACTCCCGGGGACGTCAGCTACCTAACAGCAACTTCCTTTCGACCCAAGTACCGTCGGAGAAGCGCCGGTGGAATCAAACAATGAAGCTGCTCCAACGAATCGAAGTTGCCTTGTTTTGGCCAAGCTAAATTTGGCCTAATTCAGCCCTCCTCCGGCCAAACCAAGCCTCCCCAACACTCTCACAACCCTCACACAGCCTCAACAGAGCAAAAAGGTAAGCCAACTCAGCCCTCCTCAATCGTTGCTAGTTGGAGTTAAAGAGACAAAGTGCTAAATTTTACTGATAAAATTCTCCATCGATTGGACATCAATTGTAGTAATTATTGATCCTAAAAGGAACCTCAGGATGAGAGTAACCTCCCCAGATCGAGAGCACGAACTGCCACACCTCCGACGGTAAGCTTTCGAAGCTTTCTCTCTCTACGAACAATTTTCTAGCGAAGCTCCGATTTAGCTCAATTTGGACGCAAATGCTACGGTTCAAAGCTTAATTGAATTGTATAGAAGTGTAGAAATTGATTCATACCTTCAATTGGAGCAATTAACCCCGATTGAATGGCTAATTTGAAGAAATCAAATTCGTTCAGTTTCAAGTGGAGAAATTGGGGGAACTTTTGGGGAAATTTGGAGATTTCAAAAAATTGAGGGACCTATTTGCAATTTCCAAAAAAATTAAGGCCAATTGGCCATAAGAAAGATGTTGGAGGACCAATTGGTTAATCTTTGGAACAATTGGGGTCAAATTGCCATTTTTTGAAAGTAAGGGCAAATTGTATTTTTTTGAAAAGTTGGGAACCAAATTGGAAATTTAGAAAACTTGAGCCACTTACACAATTTTGAGTAAATTGATGACCCAAAGGGAATTTTGGAAGCCTTAGGACTCAATTTGGGGAATTATTGGCATTAGGCACATAAAGTTAAAGAAAATAAACTTTACGGACCTAAGTGAAATTAATAAACAACTTTGAGCCTAGTTGCTCATACGTGAGAAAACGATGGCTATTATTGTCACGCCCCGACCCGGTTTGGTCGGATCCCTGTGAGCAACCCGTCACTCTCTCGGTTTATTTAGGGTTTCCCCCTTCTTTAAATCATTAGGAGTATGGCGTCCTTTAAACATGTACCTTTCAGGTAATAACATTAATTAAAACTGCATAAAATTTGAACTTACATACTTGTCTTCCAGGTTTATCTAGCTGAATATCTTTAGGTCGGTTTTTTCTTAGTTCCCTAAAAAGGGGTAAAGGGAGGGGATGAGTTCGATAATTTAGTGAATGGGTGTTGGGTGAGAGTTTTCACAAAAATCAATTTTAATCGGAGTGTGCAGACTCCTCATTTCATTAAAAATGCTATTCTTTAGATTTCAGTTTATCAAAACCTTTTTTCCAAGGTTTACCAAATCATTTCCAAGGATTCTCAAATCCTTTCCATGGTTTTCATAACCTCTTTCCCATTTCCATATTCGATGTGTTTCACAAACAACACACGCCCTTCATCATGAAGGGATCACACACATCCACAAGATGCAGTTATGCCAACTGCACCCACTTGTGGATCGAAGCGTCTTTACCATCCACCTTAATAGAAGTCTCTAACTTCTACCCTAAATGGGTGTGATGACAACTCCGCTTACAATCGATAAATGAGTTTTCCACTTCCTTTTAGGAAGTCCATCATACTAATCGGGTATGATTTACTTATAACCGGTAAGTAGTTTTTGCGCATGTTTTCTCACATCACCCCAACCAGGTGTGATGTTAAAATACAACATAGTAGTGGATTTTCATTACCGAGGTACCCATCATCCCAACCGGGTATGATGTGAAAATTCCCACTCACTCGATAGTGTAGTAAATTCTCCAAAAGCGGCTTTGTGCCTTCACGCAAGCTTATCCATACTGGTGTTCCCGGTCCTTCGTGTTCCTACACGATATGAACATCCCTGTTCATTAACATTTTGCCTAATAGCCTTCATTTCTCACGAATGAGCAAAATGCTCAAACTTTTAATTATTTGTATTTAGGTCCATAAAGTTCCTTTTCTTTAACTTTAGGTCCCTAATAATAATTTTTCCCCAAATTGAGTCCCAATACTTCTAAAATTCACTTTGGGAACTCAATTTATCCAAAATCACAAAAAGGGGTTCAAGTTTCCTAAATTTCCAATTTGGTCCCCAACTTTTCAAAAATTACCGTGTTACCCCTACTTTACAAAAATGGCAATTTGACCCCAATAATTCCAAAAATAGACCAATTGGTCCTCCAACATCTTTTTCATGGCCAATTGGCCCTCAATTTTTAGAAATCCCCAATTTCCCCAAAATTTTCCCCTTTCAAACTCACCGAATTTGATTTCATCAAATTGATCAATCAATCAAGCTCCATTGTTGAAATTGAAGGTGAAATTGAAGGTGAAATTGAGTTACTACACATCCATATGATTCAATTGCACTTTGAATCACATGAATTGATGTCGGAATGAGTTTAAACAGAGCTTCACCGTAAAATTGGACATAGAGAGAGAAAGCTTCGAAAGCTTACCACCGGGGGTGCAGCGGTCCGAGCTTTCGATCTAGGAAAATAGATCTTGTCCTGAGGTTCCTCCTAGGATCAAGAATCACATCAATTCATGTCGAATTGATGGAGAATTTGGTTAGTGAAGTTTCATCGGTTCTCTCTTTAACTATGATTGGAATTTACAGAGGGTACCAAATTGGCTTACCTTTCAGCTCTAATTTAGTCACATGAGGGCTATGGAAGTGTTGGGAGAGCTTGGTTTGGCTTGAGAAGGGATCAAATTGTCCATTTTTAGCTCGGCCGAAATATGGTAGCTTCGATCTACCAGAGTTGCTTCACCGTTCGATCACGTCAGCGTTTCTCTAGTGATCCTCGGAGCAAATGGAGGCTACCTCAGGTAGCTGACTTCTCCCCGAATCTAAAGAACCCAACCTCGCCTTATTTGACTTATAAAAATGCCCAAGTCAGAGCTCTAGTTCAAGCTTCACTGGAAAATGGAGCAGTAGGGAGAGAGTGCAATTTTGAGGTGTGAGGAGAACGAATGATGAGGGGCTCTTTATATAAGAAGCTCGAGAACTTCTTAGCTATCCGATTGGTGCCTTTATGGTAGTCATTCATTGCCTAAAACTCCAGGGCCAAAGACTTTTCATCTTCGCCGACACTACTTGATTTTTTGGCGAGTGAACAGTGTTGTCATCTGAAAGAAGAAGACGACACTATTATGAACTGAACCAGGTTCAATGTTTAAACCGACCGGTTCAGGCCTGGTTCGACCAAGTTTTTCAAAATTAAAATTTTCTAAAGTCGTTCTTTATCCAATGGTGGCCTCAATTCTCCAATTTGAATTTTTTAAAACCACCTAGAAAAATGAATTTAGCATCTGGTTCAATGATTGTTCAAATCGGTTCAATCCGATTCGGATCTAGTTCACCTAAACCGGTTTGGTTTTCTTTCCCAAATTGTTCTAAAGTCCATATCCAAGATTTTTATGACTCTTTGGGTCACTCGGTAGTTGTAAATTTCCCAATTTGCCCATTCTCAAATGGTTGGGGTTCGTGAACTGTTTCAATTTTCTCACTCGGGTTAATCGGTTCTTCCCTCAATTTCCTTGTCTTTAAGGGACAGAGTTTACAATTATGCCAAACCTTAATTGATAAGGATGCCCAAATCATGTAAGAAAGTGAGAGACTGGAATGCCAGCAAGGAAAAGCTAGCGTGGAGTCGGAAACCAACTAGAGATGAATATATCACAATCATTAGGTGAGTGGGCTTAATTATATCATACCCGGTTGGGTTGGTGAGCATTTTTTAAATGAAAAATCACTTGTGAGTGGGACTTTTAACATCATACTCAGTTTGGGTGATGAGAGATTTAAGCTAAAAAAACCTACTTACCCAATTGGTATGATGAACTTCCTTGAGGAAAGGAGAAACTCGCTTACCGGTTGTAAGGGGAGATATCATCACACCTAGTTGGTGTGATGATGTTAAAAATATACTTTTGTCAAAAGTGTTCTCACCTGACTGTGTGCCAATGCTTAAAAGATTTGGGAGACCTTCTTGATGGGAGCTAGAACAACTCAAATAGGCTAGAGGCCTCGATTTTTGAACTCATTGGGCTAGATGCCCGGTTTTGAAAAATACGTGCAGTAGGCCCAAGGCCAGTGGGCACGAGTAGGAGCTCGTAAACAAATTTGAGTAAAGGAAAGCCATGAAAATTTCTAATGAAATTATTATGTTATTTCCCCATGGTACCGAGTCAGGACCGACAATACTCGATGGAGTAGTGGCAATGCGTCAGGGCCAAGTTGACAGACCAGCCTAGACAAACAGTTGTAGGTCGGGTTAAGGGTCAGGGTCGTCAGACCATCGGCACCAGAGATAATGGCCGTATGTGAAAATTGTTGTTTGTGCATGCACTTGTGGTACAGGACCATCAAGACGCCCTAGGGGATAGTGATGGGACCTAAGGGCTACTGGACGACATGGTGGAGATAAGGGCAGTTTGTTGTGTCAGTTAATCTTGAAGCTCAAAGTAGCTTCTTACACATGAGACTGGGGTGGGGTCGGGATGAGGTCTCCATCCTCATATGGACACAAAGTATTTTTTAGTCTGAGGGTCGAACATCTAGGATGTTCACTCAGACTTCGGGTAGAAGTCAGGGACTTCTATCAGGGTGGATGGTAAAGACGCTTCGATCCACAAGTGGGTGCAGTCGCCGTAACTATATCTCGCAAATGTGTGTACCCTTCCTGATGAAGGGCGTGTGTTATTTGCTAAATGCCTCCCGAGGCAATGAGATGGGCTAAAAAAGCTAAACACACCTAATGTGAATAAGGAAAAATGTTTTGAAAACCTTGGAAAGGATTTGAGAATCCTTGGAAGAAGTAACCTTGGATAAAGGTTTTGGAAAATAAATTGAATTTGAAACCCTTTTGAAAGAAAATGTCACCCTTGGTAGGGTAAAGGTTTTGAAAACCGAAATTTGAGGAAAAATTCTTTTTAAAGGAAATGATATCCTTGATGTGGTTTGGATAAACTAAGGCTATTGTGAAAACTCACTCCCAACACCCGCTCACGGAGTTGTAGAACTCATCCCCTCCATTTTTCCCCTTTCAGGTAACCAAGGGAAAACCAAAACTTTAAGACCTCCCTCTAAGACAGGTATGTCAGTTTTAAGATATTCAGTTTGGTATAATGCTATTCCAAGAAAGACAGGAAATAAGGATGCCTTACTCCTTGCGGTTTAGAAAAGAGTGAAACCCTTTATGGACCAAATGGAGTAGCGGGTTGCTCATGGGGATCCGACCAAACCGAGTCGGGGTGTGACAATACACGTTGCACGTGAGTGCGGGTGTTGAGAATATGATCTCACATTGGAATAAAATAGAGAAGTGTGTGGGTTTATAAGATTGGAAAGATTTCATTACTTACAAGTCATGACTTTTAAGTAGATATGGGCCCGACCAATTATCAGTCCACAATACCTTCTCACAATAATTAAAATTACAATTATCATGAAAAAATTGAGAATTATAATGTTCGTAGTTAAAACTAATATTATATATGGTTCCAAGCACTCTTCATACTTTTATTTCACCTCAAAGGAATTAGGGAGAATGATGAAGTTAAAGCTCCATGAATGCAAAAACTTAAGCATAATGTCTCGATCTCTTACCTTACTAAATATACATTATAAAAGAAATTTTCGTAATGAGAAAATTTCAATATTTAAAATTCACACATACCTTATCAGTTCTGAAAATAACGAGTTATGAAAATTTATCTGCTTTGGAAAAACCGGTTAAACAGACGCATTTATTTTTTTTACCCCAACTCAGCAGAAATACCTGAATGGGATAAGGAAAGGTGACGAGTTGCTCACTGGGTTCTAACCGAACCGGATTAGGGCGTGACAGCTTCAATTTTCAAAATTGATATTTTTAAGCCACCTAGAAAAAATGAATCTTTGAACTGGTTTACTACAATTCATCTCGGTTGAATCCAGTTCAAGTCTAGTTCACCCTAAACTGATCCAGTTCTCACACCCAATTTTATCCATAGTCCCCTTCCATGATTTTTGGGTATTTATTGGCCATATGGGATTTTCAAATTTCCCAGTTTAACTCTTATTTACCAAATTCTTGTTCGCTTTGATACTCGGTTTTCTCTCAAAATGTTTTGGTTCCCATCTTCATTTTTTTTAGTTTGAGAAAATGGGATTTACATAAGGTATCAGGGATGTGCAGTAATACTCACTCAGATTGAGGGTAGAAGGTGTGAAATTTTATCAAGGTGGTTGGTAAATGTGCTCTGGACCACAAATGGAGTAGTCGGAGACTATTCTGTAAATGTGTGACCCATTTTATGATAAATGGTGATTGTTTGTTTGTTGAAACTCATTAAGAAAAGTGGAGGAAAATATAAAAAGAAACCTAGCAAATCTTTTTTCCTCATTTCTGATACCCCCACTCACTGAGTTTTAGAACTCACCCCTTTCCCTTTTCCTTTTCAAAAAGAGAAGACTCAACTCGCAAGAAGGCACCATCCGTCGCTTAACATAAGGTACAATCACCCTAAAGCATTTATTTTGAGTTAATTTTGATAATGTTGTTCCAAGAAAACTAAGGAGAGTTAAACCAGTCTCACTCTTAACGGTGACTAGAGGGAGAATATCATTCTATAACGAAAAAAGTGATTGATTGATCACAGGGACCCAACCAATCTGGGTTGGTGCGTGATAACTCACTTGCGAAACTCGAAATTTAAATCTCGAAGTGAATGTATTAAGATTTTTATTACTTGTTAGTTATTATTATTCACGAAATTTTTGTAAAAAGTTTATGTACAATTTATTATATAATGAAATTTTAAAATTTTTAGAAAAATGTGATTTATGTTTTATATTCTAACTATTTAATCTAACTTATTTTACAAGTGTGAATGTATTCATCATTATAGAATTGAGTGTACATGACCTATTATTATTGGTTATGGATTAAATAACAGGTGAGGGGACATAATAAATATTGTGATTTATAAGTTTGGGATATTTAAAACACTTATAAGTAATTAATTTTAAATTAAAATAAATTTAGCTTATTATTAGTAAATAATAATTTCATGATATTCCATTGTAACCAATGTGGTTAATCTAGGATCGGTTAGTCAAGTTTTAGTCGAGTGAAGAAGATTACCATGCATACACCTCGTGTAATACACTAATCGGTTTGCATTGTAGCAAACCGATTTTCAAAAAATAAATCGGTTGATTTTTGTGATTTTTTTGTTAGTTTATCTCCAAATCAATTGATTATTAGTCCAATTTATTTTTCTAAAATTTTTTTGTTCAACTCCCTACAAATTGGACTTAATAACAAGGCATTTTCTATTATGCAAAAAGATAATGGACATTTTTTAATTTATCTAGCTCATTTTAAAAATTAGAGAGTTTTACTACAAAATAATTTGATTACTATTAGTCATTTTTTTACTAATTTATTTTCAATTCGGTCGATTTTTACAATTTATTTTTTTAATTTTATATCTAATTTCATATAATTTGGACTAAATAATTGTTATTTTCTAATTTTTCTAACCATTTATAAAATTTAGAATACACTTCAATACCGATTCAATAGATTTTTACTTAAAATTTTTTCGATTCTTAATTTACTATTAAATTATTTTCTAGTTAGACTAAATTCTAAATATAATTTTCAGGTTTTTATTTCAAATTTAACGTTAGTTAACTAATATTGGAAATTGATCATTTAAAAGTTAAGATAAAATATATAAATTAGGGTAAAATATAATAATGAACAAATATTATATAATAGAAGTTTTTAAATTTTTTTAAATATTTTAAATAAATTATGGGTGGAATAAATTAAAAATTCGAATTTAGTAACCTAATTACGTAATATAGGGGCATACTCACTCTCCATAAACCAAATCCGAACCTGGGGAATTATTTAATAGTACTTCGTATTTGGATTTTATCATTAAAACAACCATCCTTGTCAAGTTTGTCGTGTATCATGTTGGAAAGTTCAATTTTGTCAACTGATGAAAAAGAAGACGTTTCCAAAACCTTGTTCGCCTCCTCCTATTTACTTGATAGACGTTTGCGTGTGAGAGAGATACGGAGAGGGTTCGAGCCCTTGACCCTTTTTTTTTTTTTTTGCAGTCTCTCTATCCCGTCTTTTCCCGGTACGAGCCTACCACTGCCCTGCTCAAGATTTCCGTGTCCTGTTTTTCTGTAATCCTCCTGGTCGAGGCTTCCTCGGAAGCATGTATTAGAAATGGAGGATTGGGAATCGGAGAAGAATTCGTAGAAGTCAAGCTCCTCCGTTCTTAACCGTGGATTTTTTTGAGAAGAGGGGGAGAGTATTTTCTATATAGAGCTCTTTAAGGTTTATCTATGGAGGGTCATTAATGGGTTTTAGCGTGTTGATAGTAATGCAGGCGGGTAAAAGAAAAGAAAAAAAAGCAGAAACAGGAAAAGAATATTAAATAATTGGAAATGGTATGATTGATCGGTAGCTGAGAGTTGATCAGAGATCAAAACCCTAGAAAGGTAGGAACTTCCCTTTCTCCCACCTCTAGATATCTCTGGCGTCTTTCCCCCTTCTGGTTTATCGTTTTATTCCCCAGTCTTTTACTTCTAAGTTTTGTGTTTTGGAGTTTTATGCAAGTATTCAAGTGAAGAAGACGGAGGAGAAAACAGCCGGCTCTGTTTCTCATTTCACCCTTTTTTGTCCGCTTGTAGGTTCCGACAAAAAGCCCTGTAGGGCTTTATAGATTAGATTAAGATTAGATGAGCAAACCTGCAGAAGCGGACATTTCCCCCACCGCTTCCGGTGAGGCCAGCGTCTCGTCCTCCGGCACCCACCACCCGCCGCCTCAACCGCCTCCGTCCGCCGCCAAGAAAAAGCGCAACCTCCCTGGGACACCTGGTATCGACCATCCAAAGTCTCATCTTGATGCTACGTTCTTTCAGGATTATTACAAGAAACTGCTTTGTGGGGGGTGTCTAAATGTTGTTGACCGTTTGATAGGCTTTCATAGCAATCATGAAGTGGAAGAGAGATATAGATTTTTACATCAGAACGATTATTTGCCTTTCCGAACAAATCTAAGGAATTTGTTGAAGTTCCATACTCTATTTTTTTTGGGTATTTTGAGAAACTGCTCTTTTATGTGTCTGAAAATGCATTTGTTCGTCTAACAAAACTTCCACAACAAGCGGGTCCTTCATAGGATCTATAGAAACTCGTCTTTGTGTGCTCATTCGAGGGTTTAATTGCTGAAATATTCTTCTGATGGGGCAAAAACATTACAGATCCAGATGCAGAGGTAATAGCCTTGTCCCCAAAGACCCTCTTGGCTACAAACAGATTTGTATGTGAAATTTGCAGTAAGGGGTTTCAACGGGATCAGAACCTCCAGCTCCATAGGCGAGGCCACAATCTCCCATGGAAGCTGAAGCAGAGGTCAGGCAAGGAGGTGAAGAAGCGGGTTTATGTTTGCCCTGAGCCCACCTGTGTCCATCATGATGCTTCTCGTGCTCTAGGAGACTTGACAGGGATCAAGAAGCACTTTTTCCGGAAGCACGGGGAGAAGAAATGGAAATGTGACAAGTGCTCTAAGAAGTATGCAGTTCAATCAGACTGGAAGGCCCACTCAAAGATTTGTGGAACACGAGAGTATAAATGTGACTGCAAGACTGTGTTCTCTAGGTCTTCAATTCAATCTCTATGTTTGTTTCAAGTAAAATTGTTCTGTTTTATTGTGGAGTATACTTACTTCCAGTTTCTTCTTCTCATGGAAAAGAAAGGTGGAAACTTTCTCATTTTTCAAATTGGAATTTTTTCTCTGTCAGATATCTAGATTGCAATGAATTATTGTGGAGTATACTTACTTCCAGTTTCTTCTTCTCATGGAAAAGAAAGGTGGAAACTTTCTCATTTTTCAAATTGGAATTTTTTCTCTGTCAGATATCTAGATTGCAATGAACAAATTGATACCATTGAATACCCAAGAAGATTGTAGATTGAAATGGATTATGGGTTTGGTCTTTGCTGGTTTTCTTTTCAGGAAGGATAGCTTCATCACGCATCGAGCCTTTTGTGATGCATTATCAGAGGAAAGTGCAAGAGCTCAGCCTCAGCCGCCTCCTTCTCTAGGGTCAAATCTGCCAGTTCCATCTCCAGCCCATGATAAACCCAGTTCAGATCGTGATCCACAATACCAGACATCAGATGCACCTCCATCACCTCCTACATCGGCTGCTCAGCCTTCAGATGCATTGTTGTCTTCAATCAAAGCTGACCCTCCTGCACCACCTGCTACTGCTTCTGGTAATCTCGTTTTTGTCCTTTATGTTTAAATTCCTTTTGCTAGGTAGTTTTGTTGGATGAAAATTCAAATCCTTGTTGGTTGATGTTTGGAGAAAAGAATTGATGTTTGTTTTCATTTGTAGATCTTTGATCCTGACTTATTTTGTGTGCTAATGATCGTTCTTTTTTTTTTTTTGAAAACATGGGCATGAAAATATACTTTCTGCTGATCTGAAGCTACTTTTTTCTTTGCAAAATATTTTGACCTAATTTTCTGGTAATCTTTTGTTTGTTTTTTACAGAAATGGCTGCAAACACACTACAAGTTTTAGAAGAACAGCCTGCAAGAATGTGCCATGCTGGAAGCTGGAGCAGCGCTTCCCCAAGCTCTAGCAGTAATGCACAAACAGGCAACAGCCTCACTGTGGGCCTGTTTGCCTCTTCAACACCATCTTTAGGCTTACAATCCCAACCAGCACCAGTCTTCACGGACCTGATCCATGCCATGGCCCAGTCAGACTGGTCAAGAGATCATGGTCCTTCTATCTCATTGGAGCACACATCACTCTGTCTTTCCAACAATCATGATGGACCATTGTCCCTCTTTGGTGGGCCAGATAGGAGGCAATATTCTACACCTAATCCACAGCCTGCTATGTCTGCTACTGCCCTGCTCCAGAAGGCTGCTCAGATGGGAGCCACTGGTGGCAATGGCTCCCTCCTTCGTGGTCTTGGAATTGTTCCTTCATCTCCCAGGCAGCCAGAAAATAACCCTTGGACCTCCGCGAGCCTTGATTCCGAGAAAGCCTCCATAGCTTCCGGGTTGGGCCTCGGCCTCCGGTGTGATGCAGGTTCGGGATTGAAGGAACTTATGATGGGTCCCCCTGCATTATTTGGTACAAGTAAAACCACCCTGGATTTCATTGGGCTGGGCATGGCTGTGGGCAGCAGCTCCAATGGCAACCTATCTGCACTGATCAGCTCCCTTGGCAGTGGCATTGATGTGGCAGCAGCACCCTTGGAAGGTGGTGACTTTTCGGGCAAGGAAATGGGGGAAAGGTCTTGAAATGAAACCATCCAATCCGGCTACTCTACCACAATTTTTATGGTTCACTTTGGGAAGGAAATCCCTTTATCAGGGTATGGAGTTGGATTACCAAACTTTTTGATTATTTTGTGAAAAAAAAAAGAACCTCTTTGGTCCACCCTTATCTGCCTTCCCCCATAGTGCAAGTAGTTGAATTGAAAGTTGAGGTAGCAATTGATATTGTTTATACTTCTATGCTAGTTAGGTGTGTGTGTGCCATTTGAGATGTTTGACCCAGCTAGTAGATGGCATGTATAATATAATGTACAAAATTTGTCATTTGATTTCTGGCAGTAGGAAATTTGTTCCTTTGTGGTATGCTCAACTCTTGAACTTGATTCCATCATTTTTCACTTTTGAGTTTCATGACTTGTTGCAAGTACTGTGATGGCAGCTCCAAGTTTGGCAAATTTAGATTGAGTTGCTGCACAATGGTGCCTTAGGCCTTGATGTAATTGTGAGCTCTTCAAAGTGATATTCCAATGAAAGAATTTGGTCATTAAATAATTTATCAGATAATATATTATATATTTGAAAATATATAATATATTATCTGATAATATTATTAATTAATTAATATTAATTTATTATTTATTATAATACATAAAAATATATGTTATTTATATATAAATATTATTATACAATTAACATTTATATCTCAATGTTATATTATTATAATAATAATCTACTTGGTTATATGATAAAAATATGTATACAAAAATGTACATATACTATATAGTTTATTATATATAATATAATTTATTTAAACTGATATTTTATTTTGAATATTTTTTTTATTTTATATTAATTTTTAAATATATATAATAAGATGTTTTAATTTAATTATATAATAATAATAATATAACATTATTTAATGAATTATTTAACTTAATTAAAAATTATACATTAACCTTTTTAAATTTTATTTTATTTTTCATTCACTCTATCCAAATAATTATTTTTTAAGGTTTACTAAATCCATACAAAAGCCTTCCATCTAAACATAGCCTAAAAATTTAATTTTGAGCAATAATTAAATATATATTTAAAAAGATGGTGTATTAATGAATAATAATAAAAGATAAATTTATACTAACTTAAAATATTGATAATAATTTTTGTACTAAGTTAAATAGCCTTATAATTTATTATGATTAAATACAATTTTATTTTTAATGTCTTTTTATAGCTCTATACCATTAAACTATCTATAATCACATTTGGATCCTATATTTGAAATTAAAAGAATAAAATATTAAAATTTATTCTTTTTCAACTCAAATAAAATTATAATATGTATATAATAGCTCAAATAATATCATAATAGTGGTATAATTTAACTTTTATATATTGCAAAATGCACCCATGTATTAATAAAAATGTTATATGTGGCAAAAGTTATGATCTAATTTGAATCAATTGTAAAATGTTATGATTTTATTTGGGTTGAATGGAAAATGTTATAGCTATATTTAAATTAGAAAATTGATAATATTTAATATAATTTAAAATAATAGTTTTATTTTAGATAAAAAAAATATAAACTAATTTAATTTTTTTTTTAATTTTGGAGTTTTATTTAAGATTTCATAAAAAAATTAATATATTATTTAAGATTTTAACCCGCCATCTTTTTGTTTTGCAAGGATTGCCCTCCTTATTTTCATATTACAATTAAGGCCCTCAAGTAGAGCATCTGGAGCCAAATATGCCCTCATGGACGGGGCGGACGGTGATCTCGGTTCGGGAGCGGCGGAGCGAGACATGAAGGGTACGTAAAATGACGACTCGGCCGAGCGCAATCAGGATGCAACAACTTATGTCGGCAACCTCGACCCGCAGGTCCATCTTCCCCCTCTCCCCATTTATGTTTTTCTTCTCAGCTTGCTCTAGTAGGGTTTGACGTGTGGGCCGGCTTTACTGCTCGTACGAACTTGCAATTGCCATAATTTTTCTGTCCGGGCTTCTTTCTCAAGTCATTGATGATTTGCTGTGGGATATGTTTGTTCAAGATGGTCCTATTGGTGAGTGCTGATTTTTATTCCAAGTCCACCATTAAGATGTAAATTGGTTAAAAGATATTCATTTTGGTGCGAGTACTCAACTTTCTGCACTAATTTGTTCTCTGGGTTTACTAAATGAATGATATGTTCCTTTTTACTGCTCTATGGGAATGTTAGTTTTACACTTCTCAAACATTATTAGCCCGGTTGATTTTGAGGAGGGTAGGGTTACCTCTTTCTATGTACATGTAAAACATTTCACTTTAAACATGAGCCTTTCATGGCTTTGATCCTCTAGCACTTAAGTACTGGGAGAGAATTACTGCCTTCAGCATGGATTAGTAGAAACAAACTCAGTAATGTTCATACACAATGTTATCAACAACCGAGAATATAGGTAGATTTTCTCAAGAAACTATTAGAGCTATAATTGATAAAGATAAATCAGTATATGAGAAAAAGAAAATATGTGAGTAAAGGTGAATTATCATATCTAAGCCAACTCTTCAATTATATAAATAATAGCATACACCACCTTTATATACTCAACAATTTCATTTGTTATAAAAAAATTGTATAATATTATTTTTATTTTATTTTATTTTTTATTATACCAATTTTGTATAAAAGGTAGATAAATGATCAATAGAAAGCATGCACTCAATTCTTCTACAAGTCTTTTCTTTTCATGATATCAAATCAGGTTATTTTAGAGCATATCAATCTCACGTTAGGCTTAATCATTGAGCATTATTTTCCTTCAAACAATTATTCTCATATTTTCGTCATTTGTATCAAACAAGAAGTCTCAATAAGCTCTGCATCTTTTATTGTGTCACTGCTAGTCTCTTTTTTTACATTTCCTATTAAACTGGACAGTTCAAAACGATTATCTATAGAATAGCAATATAAGTCACCTTCTACAATCATATCGACTCATTGGATATATCAATAGCTCATTACCTGCACCCCTCAATTCATCACTCAAACAACTAAAAAAAGAGATTATTACCAATTGTCAAACCCATAATTCAAAATTTGGGAAACTCACGATAAGTTTAGTCATACTGCTATTATTGCATCATTAACAACTAAAGTTAACCTACAGGTTATTGGAGCCACTACATCTGTTCAAGCTTGGCAACAATTGGAGACACTTTTTAGTTCTCAGGTTCACACCCAACAAGATATACTAGATCAGCAATGGCGTGAACTCAAGAAGAACGATAGTTCTATTTCTACTAATATGTACTCTATTAGCTCTCTGGCAACAAGTTTAGCTCAAATCGGACAACCAAAAACTCCAAAAAAAAAATCGTATGCTAGCAGGACTGGGTTATGAATAAGAGTCTATTACCTTGAGTCTATCAGCAACACTGGATTCTATGATCGTCGACGCCGTCAAATCTCTACTCCTTGCACATGAGGCGTGTCAAATCTTCTTGTATGGATCAACAAGCCCAGGAGCTCCACTCTCGGGTCTTCTAGAAGGAATGCATGATCAAAGGACTCCCATTGTAGCAGTCTCTCAACATCATTAAGGAGCCTTCTAGCCAAGTTCATTTAGGCGCACCACATCGGCCTTCACAGCATCGAGGATGACAACTTTCAGATGGGAGAAGAAATGAAGCTCAAACACACCGTTTTGAGCTTCAAGGGCATTTTTATAGGGGCCTAATCAGATGGGCTTCACACGACGTGGGCTGGGACACATTAATGGGCCTAGTTTCGCTAACTGCATTAATGGGCCTAGGTCCAGTCGTATGCCCTCACAACATTTTAGGCCCAATTATGCTCCTGGTCTTCTTCCTCAGCCCATCACGAATAGGACTGCCTCATTTGAGCAACAAACTAGATGATCATCACAACAATCTTGTCAATTATGTGGACAAATAGATCATATTTCACCTATTTGTCCACAATTGTCTACATTTCACGCTCCTCAAGCATGTGTCATACTCGGAAGCAACACCGATCATCAACTTAATTGGTATATTGATTCAGGTGCCACTAACCATGTTACTAATGATTTATCTTAGTTATCTGTTCAGGATAACCATGCATTTCTCAAGCACCTATTAATCGGAGATGGAACGGGTTTACCCATTCTCTCCTCTTGAACCACTTATCTCACCAATTATTTTCATCATTTCCTTCTAAAAAATATTTATTACATACCACAAATATCATTGAATCTTTTATCTGTTTCTAAATTCACCTCAGATAACTCGTGTTATTTTGAATTTTACCTTTCATTTTTCCTTGTTAAGGACCTTCAATCTCATTAGAAGCTATTGCGCGGGGACAGTAGAAGAGGACTATATTGCTTGTGCTAGGGATCTTCACCTGTTTCACCTCGCGCTTATGTTAGTTGTTCTATTAATAGTTTAGTGTGGTACCAACGTCTTGGGCACCCCACTTATCCTATTATGCATCATGTTTTATCTAAACATCTATAAATGAATTAAATTTCTCATTTACCTTTGTGCAATGCTTGTTCATGTAGTAAAATCATTCAACGTCCATTTCTTTTGACTAATCATCTCAGCACTGCACCACTTTAGTTGATTCACATTGACATTTAGGGTACTACTCCCATCCTCTCCCAAATAGGTCATGCATATTATATTCACTTTTTAGATAACTTCAACAAATATTCATAGTTCTTTGTTCTTAAACACCGCTCAGATGTTTTATCCGTTTTCTGCACTTTCCATCTTCAAGTTGAAAATCTTTTTGATCGAAAAATTAAGACCATTCAAATGGATAGAGCCAAAGAATTTCTATCTCTCTCTTTTCAGGTTGAACTTCAATCACATGGCATTATTCATCGTGTGTCGTGTCTTCATGTTAATCAACAAAATGGTTTTGTTGAACGTAAACATCGAAACATTGTCAATATGGGGCTAACTCTTCTTGCTCAATCTCGCCTTCCTCCGAAGTTCTGTTATTTTACTTTCGAAATCATTGTTTTTCTTATTAATCGTCTTCCCACCCGAACACACCCCTCCCCATTTTCCCGTCTTTTTCATAAACCCCCTAATTACACTCATCTTCGTATTTTTTGTTGTCTTTGTTTTCCTTATCTACGTTTTTATCGTCTTCATAAGTTTCAGCTCCGATCTACATCATGTGTTTTCCTTGGTTATCCCCTTGGCTACCTTGGTTATTGTTGTCTTGATCTGTAAATCCCGTCCTTTGATAATAAGAAAAACTAGGAAAAGAACCGGCCATTTCCAAAGAGAGAACCAAGTCAGTTTATGAACTGAAACCGAAAGAGAAAGGGCAAACCGAGAAATTTATGGATCCTGAGTGATCTAAAGAGTCACAAAAAAGTTATGAGAAAGGACTTTAGAATGAATTCGAGGTGAAAACCAAACCGGTTTAGGTGAACCGGACCTGAACCGGATTGAACCAGTTTGAACCACTATTGAACCAGTTTCTAAATTCATTTTTCTAGGTGGTTAGAAAATTCAATTTGGAGAATTGAGCTCACCATTTAATAGAGAATGAATTTAGATGAATTTACAAATTTTTAATTTTCAAAAACTTGGTCGAACCGGGCTTGAACTGGCCGGTTTAAGCATTGAACCTAGTTCAGACTTGTCCAGTTCAGTTTAGAACAATGTCGTCTTCTTCCTTCAGATGACAACATTGTTCACTCACTAGAAAATCGAGTAGCACTGGCGAAGATGAAAAGTCTCTGGCCAGGGAGTTTCAGGTAATGAATGATCGCCATTAAGGCGTCAATCGGACAACGAAGAAGTCCCCGAGCTTCCTATATAAAGAGCCCCTCCTCATTCATCGTCCTCACACCTAAAAACTCCACTCTCTCCCTACTGCTACATTTTCCGGTGAAGCTCAAACCAGAGCTCTGACTTGGGCATTTTTTTAAGCCAAAGAAAGTATGGTCAAGTCCTTTAGATTTGAAGAGAAGTCAGCTACACGACTATAGTCTCGATTTGCTCCGAGGATCAGCTAAGAAACACCGACATGATAGAACAGTAAAGCAGCCTTGGCGGACCAAAGGTGCCTCATTTCGGTCGAGCTGAAAATGACCAATTCGAGCTCTTCTCAAGCCAAACCAACCCTCCCAACACTTCCACAATCCTCATACGACCGAAAAAGAGCGGAAATGTAAGCCAATTTGGCTCTCATTTGTAATTTCTGATTAGTATTAGAGAGAGAACCGACGAAACTTCACTAACCAAATTCTCCCTCAATTCGGCATGAATTGATGCGATTCTTGATCCTAAGGGGAACCTCAGGATGAGAGCTATTTACCTAGATCGAAAGCTCGGACCACCACACCCCCGACGGTAAGCTTTTGAAGCATTGCCTCTCCTAAGTTCCATTTTCCGATGAAGCTTCATTTAAGCTCAAATCGAATCCAAATGATGCGATTCAAAGTTCCATTTAATCATGTGAAAGTGTAGGAACTCAATTTTACCTTCAATTTTAATAATTAACCTTGATCGATTGGTCAATTTGATGAAATCAAATTCGGATCGTATGAAAGGGTGAAATTGTGAGGATATCAAAAATTTAAGGGACTAAAGTGCAATTTCCAAAATTGAGGGCCAATTGGGCATGAAAAAGATGTTAGAGGACCAATTGGTCAATTTTTGGAATTATTGGGGTCAAATTTGTCATTTTTGCAAAGTAGGGGCAAAATGGTAATTTTTGAAAAGTTGGGGACCAAATTGGAAATTTGGGAAACTTGCACAACTTTTTGTGATTTTGGATAAATTGAGGTCCCAAAGTAAATTTTAGAAGTTTCGGAACTCAATTTGGGGGAAAATTGATATTAGGGACCTAAAGTTAAAGAAAAAGAACTTTAGGGACCTAAATGCAAATAACTAAAAGTTTGGGCATTTTATTCATTTGTGATGAATGAAGGCTATTTGACCAAAGGATAATGACCAAGGATGTTCATATCGTGTAGGAACACGAAGTACCAGGAATGCCAGCAAATACAACCTCGCGTGGAGGCAAAAAGCTGATTAAGAGGAATTCAATGCATTATCGAGTGAGTAGGAATTTTATATCATACCTGATTGGGATGATAAGCATCTCGGAAATGAAAACTCACTACTAAGTGGAAATTTATACATCACACCTGAACGGAGTGATGTGGAAATAATGCGGAAAAAATAATTACCGGTTGTAAGTAGATCATACCTTGTTGGTATAATCAACTTCGTGGAAGAAAGGAGAAAACTCGTTCATTGATTATGAGTGGAGATGTCCTCACACTCGTTTGGTGTGATGGACGACTGAAAGATTATTTTTGTCAGAAGTGCTCTCACATGAATATGTGCCACTGCTTAAACTTTTTGGGAGACCTTCTTGACGGAAGTTCGAATAGCTCAGATAGGCTGGATGCCTCGGTTTTGGAACTTTGAGGCTAAATGTCCGATTTTGAAAATTTCGCACATTGGACCCAAGGCTAATTGGCAGGAGCAGGAGCTTGTAAACAAACATGAGTTTAAGGCATGAAATTTTCAAATGAAGGAATATGTTTGGCCATGGTACCAAGACAGGACTTACATACTCGATGGACTAGCGGCAGTTCGACATGACAGATTGATGGACTAGTTGAGACAAACAGCTACAGGTCGAGTTGAGGGTCGGGGCCATTGGACTAGTGGCACCAAATATTAAATGGCTTATGAGGAAAACTATTGTTTTGTGCATGCACTAAGGTACGCGACCTTTAAGATGCCCAAGAGGGGTAATGATGCGTCTTAGGGGCTACTAAACGACATGGTGGAGATAAAGGTAGATTGTCGTGCCAGCAGTTAGAGAAGCTAGACATAGTTCCATGCGCATGAGATCAGGGTGGGGTCGGGATGAGGTCTTCATCCTCATATGGACACGAAGTATTTTGGTTCTGAGGGTAGGACATCGAAGATGTTCACTCAGACTTCAGGTAGAAGTCAGAGACTTCTATCAGGGTGCATGGTAAAAATGCTCTTATCCACAAGTGGGTAGTCAGCGTAACTGCATCTCGCAAATATGTATGAATCCATATTGATGAAGGGCATGTGTTGTTTGTGAAACACACTTATTATGGAAATGGGAAAAAAGTTGTGAAAACCTTGGAAAGGATTTGAGATTCCTTGTAAAATAATTGGTAAACCTTGGAAAAAGATTTTGAAAACCAGAACTTGAGGAAATAATATTTTTTTAAGAAAATAAGGAGTCTAGCACACTCCAATTCAACCTATTTTTCAGAAACTCATGTTTCAAACACTCATTCACCAAGTTGTCGAACTTACCACCTCCCTTTATCAATTTTCAGAAAACTAAGGGAAAAGTCAACCTAAAGACCTTTGCTAGCTAAACCTGCAATACGAGTATGAAAGTTTAAACTTATTCAATTTTGATTAATGTCATTCCAAGAAAGTTACATGTATAAAGGACGCCTTACTCCTCACAGTTTAAAGAGGGGGGACCTTTAATAAACCGAGATAGTGGTGGGTTGCTCACGGGGATCCGACCAAACCGGATCGGGACGTGACAACTTGAGTGGTATTAGAGCCTATTTCCTCAAATACATTATCAAAAATATATAACATAGTAACTAAGAGAAAGTTTCAAAAATTTTTGGAAGGCCCCCAAGAGAGGAACCAAGAAAACTAGGGTTGACATCACCAACACCACCCAACACTTTATCCTCATAGGAAGACAACCCTAGAAGCTCCCCAATGTTGAGGCATAGTAGAGGCACAAAGTACCAAATGGGGAAGTTTTCAGTACCATCAAGGAGTATGGTGCCAAGATATATTAGGGTCATAGTCCTATATATGAAGGGAGCCAAGCCTGAAGCCAAGAACGCCAACAAGGGCGTATAACCTCACCAAGAAAGATGCTTACCAAAAACCTCATAGCTCCCTATCTATTCTGTGACCACTTTCTGTAATAGGGCTAATACCCCCAACATTTTGTACTCCTCTAATAATGAAGTACTAAAAATTCCTAAAATCCTATCTCTCAAATGATGTGAACTTGCTAGGAAGATGGCCCCAAGCAAAGTAACAAAAAAAACCCGCACTACCATAGAAACTAGGGAAAATCCCATCCCAGTTAAGGAAACTGAATCAATAAATTAAGAAATGTAGGAGGACTCTAAGAGTGATCCTTTGACAAAGAAGACTCAAGGTGTTTTGACTCAAGGACGGCAAAGCACTGGACCACCAACAATCCCCTAGAAAGACCCCGTAATGCTCGGAGGAACCACATCGGTCCACATAAGAAAATAACCTGTTACAAATGTTGACGATGGGAACACTACGCTACGAAGCGCCCAACCCAATGAGTACCAAGATAGGTATAAGGAAATAGGACAGGTAGTCAAGGACTGTTCCATACCCCATGGACTAAGGGCACTACCTCCTAAGAACCACATCGATTATCGAAGTCCAAGGTCACGGAAGACAGGTAGGACTGGTGGCCAAAACTGTGGAGCAATTTAAGTAAGCTATTCACAAGAAGGACAAGAAATGGCGAGGTAAAGGAAAGAAATTTGAACTTCTTCTTAAGAAGATCAACTAGAGAGAAATACCACAAGAATAAAGGTAAGGTGCATGGGAAATACACCTATAACCCCTCATAAAAGGCAAACGCGGAAAACATTTTTCGGTATCTCTAGGGTAAGGACACAGTAAGAGTGAATAAGAGAAGAAGTATGTTAGGAAATGGAACTATGGAGAGATGGATTCAACTAAGTACCCCTCGAAGGGGCCATTGATGGGCGACTCAACACGGCATGGACTGCTAGGAACAAACCCATAATCAAGAACTACTTGAAGGAAGGATAAGGAACAAATAGGAATTGGAGGATAGGGAAGGATCAAGGGTAGATAATCGTACTAATATCAAAAGGGTGTAAGAAAAGAAATAAGAAAAAGCCTTAAAGGAGCATTAGGAAGGTTGAACGTAAAACTCCCAAGATGGAAGTCCCTAGGTAGAAGGATAAAGATAGGAAGTGAGACCATAGAAAGGAAATTTTCCAAGTTAAGTAACCGACAGGTGGATCAAAAGAGGCCTAACCTGAAATAGGGAACCTCATTAAGGGGCATAAGTAGTGAAGGTTGTATCAGGATGGCCAAGTGTGACGTGCTTTAGAAGATTTGAGGTACCAAATAGGGATTTCAGAAGAACTTAACAGAGGGAATCAACTAGTAACAATGGGATGGTCAAGGAATATAAACAATGCCCTAAGAAGGACCAAGAAGTAGCAAAGACTACACTCTAAGAAGGGCAGTAGGATGGGCATCAGAGGATGTCATTTAAGGTGGGATGTCCACAATGGAAAATGAGAAGAGAATTCTAGAAGAAAAGAGTAAAAATTTATAACAAGAAATGAAACCCTAGAAAGACATACGTGTACCAACTAAGAGGTAAGGGAACCAACAGAAGTAGAAAAGAAAATAAGCTCATAAATGATATGCTGGTTGTGGTGGAAAATTTCAGTACAAAGGGAAAGTACTCATGAGGGCCCAAGGAATAAGTTAAACCCAAGTAACGAGTAAGTGTGAAGATAGCATCACAAGATGTCGTATGAATAAGAAAGGGGTGGATTGCCCATAAAAAGGAAACCTTGGAGAAGTAAGCCCTCCAGTTGAGAAGTGATTAAAGTAAATGACAATTAATATCAAGACTGATTGTGATCCACACTCAAATGATGGAGCCTAAGGAGTGGACGGCTGGGCATAGTGTAGAGTACACGAAATAACACTCGAAAATTGGAAGTTTCTCAAATAAGGAATAAGGGATGAAAAAAAAAATTAAGATGAGGAAGGATTCAAAGCGAGCAATTGCCTCAATATAGGAGGAGGTGTAAGGAAATGAAGGAAGAAACCTTTAAGAAATGGTAAGAAGGTTGAGCATGTACCTCCTAAAGCGGAAGTCTCTACTTTGAGGAACATAGCAAAGAATGAAACCATAAGAGGGGAACTTGCCAAACAAAATGATAGACACATTGGGAAAATGATAGGCAAATTGGGAAATTTATGGATCCCAAGTGACCTAAAGAGTCACAAAAAGTCATGAGAAAGAACTTTAGGATGAATTGGATGTGAAAACCATATTGGTTCAGGTGAACTGGACTTGAACCGATTTCTAAATTAATTTTTCTAGGTGGCTTAGAAAATTCAATTTGGAAAATTGAGGCCACCATTTGATAGAGAATTAATTTAGATGAATTTAAAAAATTTTAATTTTGAAAAACTCAGTCGAATCGGGCCTAGACCAGTCGGTTTAAGCATTGAACCTGGTTCAGACTGGTCCGGCCCGGTTTAGAACAGTGTCGTCTTCTTCCTTCATATGACACCACTCTTCACTCACCCGAAAATTGAGTAGCGCCAATGAAGATGAAAAGTCTCCATCCAGGGAGTTTTAGGCAATGAATGATCATCATTAAGGCATCAATCGAACGGCCAAGAAGTCCATGAGCTTCCTATATAAAGAGATCCTCCTCATTCATCCTCCTCACACCTGAAAACACCACTCTCTCCCTACTGCTCCATTTTTCGGTGAAGCTCGAACCAGAGCTCCGACTTAGGCATTTTTCTAAGCCAAAGAAAGCATGGTTGGGTTCTTTAGATTCATGGAGAAGTCAGCAACATGATTGTAGTCTCCATTTGCTATGAGGATCATCGAAGAAACGCCGGCAGGATAGAATAGTGAAGCAGCTCTAGTAGACCGAAGCTACCCTATTTCGATCGAGCTCAAAATGGCCAATTCGACCCTTCTCAGGCAAAACCAAGCCCTCCCAACACTTACACAGCCCTCATACGACCGAATAAGAGTAGAAATGTAAGCCAATTTGGCACCCCTCTGTAATTTTCTATCAGTGTTAGAGAGAGAATCGACAAAACTTAACTAACAAAATTCTCCTTCAACTCAGCATGAATTAATGCGATTCTTGATCCTAGGAGTAACCTTAGGACGAGAGATATATGCCCAGATCAAAAGCTCGGACCGCCGCACCCCCAACCATAAGCTTTCTCTCTCTAAGTCAAGTTTTTTTACTAAGCTCCGTTTGAGCTCAAATCGGATCCAAATGACGCTATTCAAAGTTCCATTGAATCATGTGAAAGTGTAGGAACTCATTTTTACTTTCAATTTCAACAATTAACCTCGATTGTTCGGTCAATTTGATAAAATCAAATTTGGTCAGTGTGAAAGGGGGAAATTAGGGAAAATTTTGGGAGAAAATGGGGATTTCAAAAATTAGAGGGACTAAAGTGCAATTTTTTAAAATTGAGGGTCAATTGGGCATGTAAAAAATGTTAGAGGACCAATTGGTTGATTTTTGGAATTATTGGGATCAAATTTACCATTTTTGCAAAGTAGAGGCAAAATGGTGATTTTTAAAAAGTTGGTGACCAAATTGGAAATTTGGAAAACTTGCACCCCTTTTAGTGATTTTGGATAAATTAAGGTCCTAAGGTAAATTTTAGAAGTTTCGAGACTCAATTTAGGGGAAAATTGACATTAGGGACCTAAAGTTAAAGAAAAAGAACTTTAGGGACCTAAATGCAAATAACTAAAAGTTTGGGCATTTTATTCATTTGTGATGAATGAAGGCTATTTGGCCAAACGATAATGACCAAGGATGTTCATATCGTGTAGGAACTCAAAGTACTGGGAACGCCAGCAAATACAAGCTCGTGTGGAGGCAAAAAGCCGGTTAAGAGGAATTCACTGCATTATCGGGTGAGTAGGATTTTTATAGCATACCCTGTTAGGATGATAAGCGTCTCAGAAATGAAAACCCACTATTGAGTGGAATTTTAAACATCATACCTTAACAGAGTGATGTGAAAATTACACGAAAAAAATAATTATTGATTGTAAGTAGATCATATCCGGTTGGTATGATGAACTTTCTGGAAGGAAGTAGAAAACCCGTTTATCGATTATGAGTGGAGATGTCCTCACACCCGGTTGGTGTGATGGATGACTGAAATATTATTTTTCTCGGAAGTGCTCTCCCTTGACTGTGTGCCTCTACTTAAAATTTTTGGGAGACCTTATTGACGGGAGTTCGAATAGGTCAGATAGGCCAGAAACCTCAGTTTTGGAACTTGGGGGCTAAATGCCTGATTTTGAAAATCTCATATAGTGGGCCCTATGCCAGTTGGCACGAGTAGAAGCTCACAAACAAACATGAGTTTAAGCTATTAAAATTTTAAATGAATGAATGTGTTTGGCCATGGTACCAAGACAGGACCGATATACTCGATGGACTGGTGGTAGTGCGACATGATAGGTCGACGAACCAGTCGAAACAAACAGCTACATGTCGAGTTGAGGGTCGGGGCTGTTGGACTAGTGGCACCAAAGATTAAATGTCTTATGAGGAAAATTATTGTTTTGTGCATGCACTGAGGTACAGGACCTTCAAGACGCACAAGAGGGGTAGTGATGCGTTCTAAGGGCTACTGAATGACATGGTAGAGATAAGGGCGGATTGTTGTGCTAGCAGTCAGAGAAGCTCGACATAGCTTCATGCGCATGAGACTGAAGTGGGGTCGGGATGAGATCCCCATCCTAATATGGACACGAAGTATTTTGGGTTTGAGGGTAGGACATTAAAGACGTTCACTCAAACTTTAGGTAGAAGTGAGAGACTTATATCATGGTGGATGGTAAATACGCTTCGATCCACAAGTGGGTGCAGTCAGCATAACTGTATCTCGCGAATGTATGTAAACCCTTCTTGATGAAGGGCGTGTGTTGTTTGTGAAACACACCTAATATGGTAATGGGAAAAAGGTTATGAAAACCTTGGAAATGATTTGAGAATCCTTTAAAAAGAATTGATAAACCTTGGAAAAAGGTTTTAAAAACCAGAACATGAGAAAATAATATTTTTTTAAGAAAATAAGGAGTCTAGCACACTCTAATTCAAACTATTTTTCAGAAACTCATATTTCAAACACCCATTCACTGAGTTGTCGAACTCACCCCCTCCCTTTATCCATTTTCAAGAAACTAAGGGAAAAGTCTACCTAAAGACCTTTTGCTAACTAAACTTGCAAGACAGGTATGAAAGTTTAAATTTATTCAATTTTGATTAATGTCATTCCAGGAAAGGTACAGGTACAAAGGACGTCTTACTCCTAACGGTTTAAAGAAGGGGGAAACCTTTAATAAACCGGGAGAGTGGCGGATTGCTCATGGGAATCCGACCAAACCGGGTCGAGCCATGACATGATCCCTCCACCGGTCACATTTTTATCTTTCGTACCGTTATTTTCCATGAGGATCGTTTTCCTTTTGCAGATTGTTCCCCACATGGTTGGGCTGCTATCAAGTGCATTCTCCACTAATCTTCAAGGTACTCTCCATTTTGGTTTTTTTCTGTGGCGGGATTCACCATCTCACTATTTTTCTTATGCTAATTGGGTTGGCAATCTTGATGATCGTCGTTCTGTTAGTGGTTTTGCTATTTTCATAGAATGTAATCTTATCTCTTGTAGTTCTAAGAAACAACGAACTGTTACATGTTCGAGTACGAGGCTGAATACAAGAATATTACCAATGCTACTGCTGAGCTAATTTGGCTTCAATCTCTTTTTCGGGAGCTTAGTATTCTCATTTCTCAGCCTCCCACTTTATGGTGTGACAACATATCTGCTATTTATCTCATCGCTAATCCTATTTTTCATGCTCACATAAAACATATCAAGATCGATTATCACTTTGTTCGGGAGCGTGTTCATCGTCACTATCACGCCTTGACCCGGTTTGGTCGAATCCCCGTGATCAACCCGCCACTCTCCCGGTTTATTAAAGGGTTTCCCCTTATTGTAAACCATAAAGAGTAAGGCATCCTTTAACCTGCACCTTTTTCCTTGAATAGCATAATCAAAACTGCATGAAATTTAAAACTTTACATACATGTCTTATAGGTATCTTAGTTGACGGTCTTTAAGAAGAGGCTTTCCGAGATTTCCTGAAAGGATATAAGGGAGGGGGTGAGTACGACTACTCAGTGAATGGGTTTTTAAAAGCCTTTGACTTTTAAGAAAAACATTTATATGGAGTGTGCCAAACTCCTTTGTTTTAAAAAATCCCTTCATTTAAAAATTCGGGTTTTTCCATTATTTCTTAGTTACCATAGTGTGTCATCACCCAACACACATCCTTCATCATGAAGGTTACACACATTCGCAAGTTAGTATCACTATTGAACCCGCTAGTGGCTTCGAAGCGACTTTTCCTGCCACCTGGATAGAAGTACGACCACTTCTACCCTGGTAATGAGTGGATGTACGTGACATCCAACCCACAATCCCGAAATCACTTCTTCGTGTCCGTATGAGGACAGAGACCTCATCATGCCCCCACCCCAATCTCATGCGCTTGGTGCACAGACAGCTGGAACGACAAACTGCCCTTATAGCCACCAGGTCATCCAGTGCCCTTAGGACGCATCACTACCCCTCATGGGCGTCTTGATGATCCCGCAATCATAGTGCATGCACAAACAATGGTTTCTTATCAAGTCATGTAATATGTGGTGCCACTGGTCCAATGGCCCCGACTCTCAACTCAACCCGCAGTTGTTTGTCTTGACTGGTCCATTGACTTGTCATGTCGCACTGCCGCTAGTTGACTGAGCATGTCGGTCCTATCTTGGTACCATGGCCAAACAATTCATTTATTAAGTTTTATAGCACATATATCATGTTCGTTTACGAGCTCCTGCTCGTGCCAACTAGCCTTGGGCCCACTGTATGAGATTTTCAAAAAACTAGGCATTCTAGTCCGCAAGTTCCAAAATCGAGGCCCCCGGCCTATAAGAGCTATTCGAGCTCTCGTCAATAAGGTCTCCCAAATAGTTTAAGCATTGGCACACAGTCAGGGGAGAACACTTCCAACAAAATAGGTTTTCATTGTCCATTATACCAACCGGTATAAGGACATCTCCGTTCATAACCGATGAACGGGTTTTCAACTTCCTTTGAGGAAGTCTTATCATACCAACCAGGTATGATCTACTTACAACCGGTAAGTAGTTTTTTTTTCGCATAATTTTCACATCACTTTCTCTAAGTGGTGATGATTAAAATACCAATAAACAGTGGGTTTTTATACCGAGGTACTTATCATCCCCTACCGGGTATGATATAAAATTTCCACTCACAACCGGTAAGTGGTTTTTATCTTTAAGTTGTGCTCATCATCCCAACTGGGTATGATGTTAGTAAACCCACTCACAACCGGTAAGTGGTTTTTAATTTTAAGTTGTGCTCATCATCCCAACCGGGTATGATGTTAGTAAACCCACTCACCCGTTAATGTCGTGAATTCCACTAGACTGGTTCTTTGTATTCACACCAGCTTATCCTTGTTGGCGTTCCCAGTATTTCGCGTTCCTACACGATATGAACAACCTTGTTCATTATTACTCGACATAACAGCCTTCCATGAATGAGAAAATCTAAACTTTTAGTTATTTGCAATTAGGTCCCTAAAGTTATTTCTCTTTAACTTTAAGTCCCTAATGTCAGTTTTTCCTCAAATTGAGTCCCGTAACTTTTAAAATTTATCCCAGGACCTCAATTTATTCAATTTCACCAAAAAGGGGTTTAATTTCCCAAATTTCCAATTTGGTCCCCCAATTTTTATAAAATTACCATTTTGCCCTTCTTTTATAAAAATGGTAAGTTTTGCCCCAAAAATTTCAAAATTCCTCAATTGGTTCTCCAACATTATTTTCATGCCCAATTGACCCTCAATTTCATAAAATTTCATTTTGGTCCTTTGAATTTTGAAAATCCCCAATTTTCCCCCAATTCCAACTTCTTAACACAGTTGAATTTGATTTCATCAAATTGACCCATCAAACGTTTTCAATTGTTGAAATTGAAGTTGAAATTGAGTTTTTACATGTTTATACGATTCTTCAGAAATGTGAATCGCAAGTTTTAATGCCAAGACGAGCTCAAACGGAGCTTCACCGGAAAATGAACTATAGAGAGAGAAAGCTTCGATTACTCACCGGTGAAGGCACGGCAGTTCGAGCTTTCGATCTAGGCAGATAGCTCTCATTCTAAGGTTCATCCTAGAATCAAGAATTGCATCAATTGATGCGAAATTAGATTAGAATTTTGTCATTGAAATTCGGTTGATTCTCTCTCTAGCACTGATCGAAAATTATAAAGGGGAGCTGAATTGGCTTACCTTTCGGTACTAATTCGGCCGTGGAAAGGCTGAGGAAGTGTTGGGAGGGCTTGGTTTGGCCTAAGTAGGGCTTGAAATGGTCGATTTCAGCTTAGCCAAAATAGGGTAGCTTCGGTCCACCGGAGTTGCTTCACTATTCCATCATGTCAGCACTTCTCCAACGATTCTCGAATTGACTGGAGTTTGCTATCAGATAGTTGTCTTCTCCCCGGTTCTAAACAGTCCGACCTTTGTTCAATTCGAAGCTCTGGTTCGAGCTTTACCGGGAAATGGAGCAGTAGAGATAGAGAGAAGTGTTCAGGTGTGAGGAGAATGAAATGGAGATGAACTCTTTATATAGGCGTAAAACCCGTGTATTAAATGGGCGAGATTTATTACTAGTATTAATATTGCCATAAATTATTGGTATTAATTCTAATAATTTAATTTTGGTATTAATTCCAATAAATTAAATTTCGGTATTAATTCCAATAATTTAATTTTGGTATTAAATTATTTGTATTAATTCCAATAATTTAATTTAGGTATTAAATTATTGGTATTAATTACAATAATTAAATATATATTAATTTAAGGCATACATACAAATTTTTTACCGAAATTTCGAGTTACAAAAAAATTCAAAAATTCATACTTCCTAGGAGGTCACCTATCCTCACAATACTCTAAGGCAAGCACACTTAACTTTAAAGTTCTTATGAAATCTAGTTCACCTGAACCACTTTGGTTTTTATTTTCTAATTTGTCTTAAGTTTCTTTTCCAAGGTTTAATAAACCTTTTGGATCACCCGAGAGTTGTAAATTCTCAACTTGCCCGTTCAGAAATAATCGGGTTTGTGAACCGGTTCTGAATCCTCACTTGGTTTGACCGATTTTTTTCCTGGTTTTCCTTAGCTCAAAAGGGTGGGTTTTACCGTCACCTGCTTCATGTTCATTTCGTTGGCACCGATGCTCAACTTGCTAACCTACTTACTAAAGGCATGTCATCCACCTGTTTCTATTCATTATAGTCAAAGCTCAATGTTTGTGATCTCCCCTTAAGCTTGCGGGAGAGTATTAGACCTATAATTGAGAAAGATAAATTAGTACATAAAGAAGAGAAAATACATTATAAGCTAGAGGGACCATCACACCCAAGTCAACTCTTCCATTGGATGCACACACCATATCTATACTCCATAATTGCATTTGTTATAATAGAAATGGTACAATATTATCTTTAATTTATTTTATTTTTTTATTATATTAATCTTATTTAAAATCTAGACAAATAATCCGCTACTCTCAATTATTTTACAAATCCTTTATTTTCATAAACATGTATTATTCATCCAGAAATTTTTTTTTATCTTCCTTTATATAATGAATACTATTTGCCACTTCAGCCATAAAAGTATCAAATACGAAAGAGGTAAGAATTTGGGTATGGGTGAGCTGGTTTTGAAGCCATATGGTTAATCTTTAATGGAGATCTTTCAGTTCTCATTAGTTGGTTTTTTTCAAATTGTATTTGACTACCAAGAGCCTATTTTGGTGCATGCTTTAGTTTGAAATTATTGGGGAAATTACATTAATATAATTTTTTAACTCAACTATTTGTGAAGTTGGCACATATATATGAATTTATTTCTTGAGTTATTTAGTCAATTTATTTCACGCATTTATTTGTTTATCCCATTTATGATGGGATGGTTCATCATTTGTCTGGTGTTTGAGAATTCACTAGATAATTTTGGTGATAACATGTAATTCTTATTTTTTTTCCAGTAAATGTATGTTCCCAAAGATAGGGTGACAAACCTCCATCAAGATTATGGATTTGTAGGATTTCTAAGTGAAGAAGATGGTGACTAAGCGCTTGATTTTACTATAGAAGTGCTTATGAATCCTCAAATTGTATGCATGATTTCACCACTAATTACCCGTGCTCATTTATCTGACTTTGTTTCTTTGTGGTGTGTTTTGTTATTTAGGCAATCAAAGTTCTGAATATGATTAAGCTTTATGGTAAACCAATCCGTGTAAATAAGGTTTGTTGTTAATGTTCCATCATATATTTTTTTTCTTCGTGCAATTTATGATAAAGGCTAAATTTGAAAAATATAAGATTAATTTGATCAGGTAAGTGTTGGAGATATATTTATTTATTGAAAGAGTATTATATGCACCCAAGTAGGTAAATGGTAGAGTTGATACAAAATGATTTGCAATTAACGTAATGATACTTTTTATTTTTTACCTATAATAGATCGGATTCATTTATATTTAAAAATTATTACTTTTAAATATTATAATATTCTTAATTTTATAAATATTAATAATTAAAAATATTATTTTTAATCAATATTAAATTATTGATTTTAATAAATATAAAAAATTAAATTATTGCTTAGCACTAATCATTTAGGTTATATGACACGATTAAATGAAATGGAAATGAGAAATTCCTAATTATTAGTAAATTATCACTAGAGGACATAATTTATTAAAATTTAATCACATTTCCATTTTTTATAAAAGGATTAAGAATGATTATTATACATATTTAATTCTAATTACGGAGTCGTTCTTACTCTCTCTCTTTCCCCGTCTCTCTTTTCCGTAGATCCTTAGCAATAAAGAGGAGGTGATGATAGCGGTGGCCGTTAATTAACCAACCCTCTCGAGCCCTCCATCCTCTTCCTCCTTCGATCCCTCTCTCAAAGGCTGAGTAGATCTCTGAATTTCTCTGAAAGATAGAATAAATTCTTCAATCATATTGATAGTGTTATTATTATTATGAGGAGGCTGTGCCCTAACATAGACAGGGAGGATGGGCTGGAGACGGTGCTGGAGGTGCCGATACCGGAGGAGATGTTCACGAGCATGGGCAGCAACGTGGGGCTGAGGATGCAGAATATGCTTACGTGGATGAAGGCTCAGACGTCGGACAAATGGTCGTCGCCGATCGTGGCCGCCCGATTCAACGAGCTCCGGTTCCTGCTCTACCTCGTCGGATCGCCCTTGATCCCTCTCCAGGTCCAGGTCGTCAACCCCGTTCACCGTCCCATCCGCGATTCCTCCATCGTGAGTCGCGCCAACGATCTCCTCCCTCCTCCTGCAAGTTATTGCATCGCCTATTGATTGATGATCCTCATCTTTCTCCCTATGATTTTTACCACGTGCTTAATTCTTCACGACCTGGTTTCATTTATTTTTTTATTAAAATAATTATATATATTTTTTATTTTGTTTTGGCAGGAAGCTTCGACGGCGAAGTACATAATACAGCAGTACACGGCGGCGATAGGAGGGCAGGCGGCGATGAACTCGGTGAGCAGCATGTGCGTGACGGGGCAGGTGAAGATCAACGCGTCGGACTTTTACCAGGGCGAAGAGACCATCGACGGGAAGAGTACGCAGGAGGTGGGAGGGTTCGTGCTGTGGCAGAAGAATCCCGATCTGTGGAGCCTTGAGATCATCGTCTCCGGCTGCAAGGTAATATGCGGCAGCAACGGCAACCTCTCCTGGCGCCACTCCTCCAACCAGCAGACCCCCATCTCCAAAGGTCCCCCCAGGCCCCTCCGTAGGTTCCTCCAGGTAAAATGCCATTTGAGCTGATTATTCACTCTGCAACCTTCGTGATCACTTGCAAAGGCTATTTTTTTTCCTCCAAACTATCAGGGACAGGCCGATGGCCATTTCTTGCTCAATATATGCATATATTTCCTATGTATATATTATGTATGTATGAGTGACAGGGACTGGATCCGAGGTCGACGGCGAACATGTTCATCGATGCGATGTGCATAGGGGAGAAGATAATAAACGACGAGGACTGCTTCATCCTAAAGCTGGAGACGGGCCCTGCAGCGAGGGAGGCCCAGAGCGGACCCAACTACGAGATCATCCACCACACCATCTGGGGATATTTCAGCCAGCGCTCTGGCCTCCTCATCCAGCTGGAAGATTCCAAGCTCCTCAGCATGAAGAGCACCAAGTCCAACTCCAAGCCCTCGGACGACGGCGACGACGTCTTCTGGGAGACCAGCACCGAGTCCGTCATGGACGACTACCGCTACGTCGACGGCGTCAACGTTGCCCACCGCGGCCGCACCTCCGTCACGGTTTTCCGGTACGGCGAGCAGTCCTCCAACCACAAACGGGAGATCGAGGAAAACTGGCGCCTCGAGGAGGTCTATTTCAACGTCTGCGGCCTCTCGCTGGACGACTTCCTCCCTCCGCCGGAGCTCTGTGAAGGAGAGGCCTGAAATCCCATAATTTTTGCTTGCTACAAGCGATAAACTAGTTACCTTCGTCAGAATCATGAGGTGAAACTCAAAACATCCTCTCAATCTATTTTGGTGACAAGAATATGAAACGAGGAGCCATCTTTTGTTTGGAAGCTCTGGAACCTTACAGATTTGGGAGAATATTGCTGTTTGTATTGGAATTTGTAAAACTTGCAGAGGTTGCAGGAGAAGCTTGCAATGTTACTGCAGCTGGGTAAAGGGGAAGCTGTTGGATTCTTTGATCTACAAGCTTCTCTTCTCAGGCTAATGAGAAAGTATTTTTTTTCAAGAAGAAGTTTCCAATTTGTAGTAATAATTGATTGATATTTGGGAAACTTGAGGGGGGAAATTGAAAATATTACATAATAAATGTGATGATTGGCATAAAGTTTGAAAATAGAGGATTAATCTGCCGAAACTAAATCGAGACCATCGTCTTCCTCGTGATACCGGCGGCGCCATTATTGCAGAAACATAAGAGCTCAAATCAGATTCGTCTTCAAATTGTGTAAAGTTTTCGATTGCAGATCTCACGGAGAAGGGAGACTCCGTCGCTCGCCTGATCCATCTATCTCCCGGGTTCCTCTTCCACTTCTTTAAGCTCGTGGTCAGTCAATTCCGTGCTCGGATTGGGATTACGAGATCAGGAGATCCGAAGTCGGAATTTAGATCCAGATGGATACCGATGGCTCCCTGCCGACTACGGCGTCTTCCGCGATGACCTCGAAGAAGGATGCAACCGACTTTTCCATGTTCGGCCGAGGCCGGTACAAGTTCTGGGCTTTGGCGGCGATCCTGCTGCTCGCCTGCTGGTCGATGTTTACTGGAACTGTCTCCCTCAGGTGGTCCGCCGGAAACCTGGCCTCCTTGTATGATGACCTCGACATCTACGTTCAGGACGACGTTGACGTCCTTGTGAGTGCTCACATAATGGTGAAATCTGTCTTTCACTGCCTGGAGGATACATTTGAACTGATACCTTGTATTGTACTGTTAAATTTCTTGTTAATTTCTTGGATGAATGATGGAGCTTAAGCGTTAGACGTCCACCTAGAACGATGTATCCTGTATTGAAAATTTAAGCTAAAAGGACTGATTTCTGTATGTTGTGTGTAGGAAATGGAAGATAGAGAAGAGATGGTAAAGCACATGTGGGATGTGTACACTAGCAGTCGTCAAATTAGACTTGCCCATTTTTGGCGGGAGGCCTTTGAGGCTGCCTTTGAGGATATGACCAGTGAGGTCCCTGGCATTAGAGAAGCTGCTATTTCCGAAATTGCAAAGATGTCGTTCAGGTCCATCATCGTTCATCCTCCTCCTATGCAGGCTGCGGTTAGTGGTTTCATTCTCTAGGATAATGTAGTTCATATTCAGTAGTTTTATTTTTCACTCAACTATTTACACCGATGACTTCAACACTTCTCTGCCACACACTGTACTGTTCTTCAAGTGTTAAGTGAAGATAGCTGTAATGTATCATATTGTTCAGTACTAAAATAATGAAGTTTGAATTCCTTTTTGGTGAGATGTGGATTATTATTGTAATGAAATCGCCAGTCATGCAAAACATGATACCATTGCTTGAATCATGGATGGATTCTGCAGGGACAATCTTATAACCATATTGCAAATTTTCCTATTACAGTAATGGAGTCTGATATTTCCTTTTTGGAATCTAATGAATGCATGATCATAATAGTTGATTGCATTTTCCCAAGAGATGTTGTCCTAGGTAGAGTGTCCCTCCCATCATGTAGTGAGTGGTGAAGAGTGGGATGCTTTTGTTGTATCTAGTAAGCAGCTTTTTTAATTGTATCCATGCTCAATGTTGCAGAGTTTGAATGAAATTTTGTAGATCAGATTCTAGTGGGATGTCAATCAATAAATCCTATAAAGATGTTTCTCGGAATAGAAAATGATATTTTCTATGTTATCTCATCTGAAAAAAAACTGGACTCACTGTGGGAAATTTTTGGCTGTTTGTGTTATTTTGGATATGACTCTTTTAAACTATTTATAGTTTTTTATGAAAATTTATGTGGGTACAGTGGAAACAAAAAATGTAACTTCATGATGTTGTCGTGTCTAAAAGTAAGAGAGAAACTTCATTTCCTTCTTGACCTTTTTAGCAACTGTCTGGAATGACTTTGAGCTAATGGAGATGAGCTGTTAGGAAATACTTATCAAATTATTTTTGGGAAGGGATTGTCACGGATCCTTAAAATTTCAAGATGGAGAAAATTAGAGATGCTTCAAATGAAGAAGAAAAGTAAGTAAAATGAGTGATCGTGTTTTAAGTTTTTAATTTTCTAAATCTCAATAACTAAATTATGTCTTTAATATTTAAAAGTCATCAAATTTCCAAAATAAAATAGGAGAGGCATATATTCTTTTTGGCCAATGAGAGAGGCCTGTATAAGAATGCATAACATGTCTAGACAAGAAAGGCATTGGAACTAGTACCCTACTTGAGATCAAGATTGCTCGATCTTATTTTATTTATTTGTTTGTTTATTTTTGTGTTGGGAAAGCTCATTTCCACTACCAAGTACGTGGGTATACAAAAGTTAGAGATGAGACACTTCCATGTTTTATTTATTTATTATAATGCTGAGATGTGCCACTTCCATTAGTAAGCATAAGGGGAATAAGTTTTGAGATATGAGAATGAATAATAGGACTGTACCTACTGAATAGACAGCCATGGAACAATCAATTTAAACTCTGAAACCAGAAAGTTCCAGTTTCCTTATACTGCAGTTCTGATATGCTCTTGAAGTCTGTACTTGTTTCTAGGCCATATATCATCCCTAAGGAAGGTAAAAAATGCAAAATGATTTGAGGTTCCAGATTCCTAGAAACATTTGCCGTATAATTATATTGCTTGATGTCATTTTGGGTTGCTATTACAGATGTATGAATAGGTATCATTCCAGTATTTGCCTAGTTACAATCCTTTCATTCATCCTGGTTTAAATGCAGGCATTGGCAAATATTATTGCAGTATTCACTTACTAAAATGGGAACCAGGCAGTGTCTATGTTACTGTTTATCTTTTTTTACTTAAATGATTTACATACGGAAGCTCATAGAATATTGATCTTGACACTTCTTGGTAGGGTGAATATTCATATTGCACTTCTGATTTCTGATATTTATGGATTAGAATAAACATCCTTACTAGGCTATTAGCTGCTCCAGCCTAGTATGCTCTTGCCTGCTTCTATAGTTGGGAAGGAATTAACTGCTTAATTGAGAAGATAACGCATTGAGAATCATTTATTGATAAACTTAAATCAATATACTTTGATTCCATTGGTGGAAATATTATACGAGCCTGTGTTCACCATTCACCTCTATCCCATCCTGACTCAAAGAAGTTCATCTGTAAGACAGTGTCGCACTCCCACTCAGCTGGAATCTTTTGACCAAACATGTTGGTTTAGTAGCAAAGTTTTTGTTTAACTGCAATATTGGATTGCATATAGTTTCAAATCAACAGTTGTGTGTAGTGGATGTGTTCCATGTTTAATTCAACATAATCAGGCGAACTGCCGAGACACTATATATGTGCTTATCTTGTAATTTTTCTTTTCTTTATCACTTTCTTCACCTTACAGATGAGCTAAAATCCTGCAAAGGAAATGGCAATCTTATTACTTGGTTTGTCTGATTTCAGTCTTCAGTGAGGCAGTCATATTGTCCTATGTAAAGTCTGCTGCATCAACAGAGCAGAGTTGTTTTCTTGATTGACTATACCGACCCTGTGTTTTTCACTTGTGTGACCCTTATTCAATGTTTAATTGCATTCTGTTGGTGCTGGTAGCACCTGCAGATTGTTTGTAGGCTGTTGATGGTATAAAAATTCCAAAATTTACCTGTCCTTTTCTATGATCGCTTGTGCTAGAAAGTGATAGCTATACACACACACACATATACATGGGTGGAAGCAAGTAGAATATCTCACCATGTCCATTTAATTAACAATCTATATGATTCATGGAATCTTCGTTTGTTAGTTACTGGAAAGCTAATTGCTTTGCAATGTGTTGTTTGTACTGAGTGCCCTGGAATTCAAGAAGAGTTTCAACTTAGCAGAGGGAGGCATGCCAGGGGGGATAAGGTGACCACACCTAGAGTGGCATCCTCTAGGACTCAATGCTTCAGATCACACTTAGTTCGGGCAATTTTTATACCAGCCTCTGGAACTGCAGGATCATGGCAGGTTCGGATTGATCCAAATTCTTCATTCTTTTAAGCGGAAAAAAAAACCCACCATGTTCATTCTCATGCCATTCTATATATAAGGGCTTTGGCATCACATTTTATTTTCTGTCTTGTATAGTCTCTTCCTATCCTAGAAGGGCTGGGTTTCTTGTCTTTGTTTTCTAGGTAGAGAAAAGTTTTCAATTGATGCAGCTGGTTGCCTGCCAGGTGGGGGTCTAATTGGTAGATGAATAATATCTTTGTAAAACAGACTTAGGCTATGGTCGACATTTTATTATATAATATATAATTAAATTATATAAATAAATAATATATAATTCATATATATATATGATAAATTATTCATATCACATTTTATTATATAATACAATTAAGTTATTATTATAATAAAAATGGATTAATATTGATTATATACTAATAAAAATATATATTATATAATTATATTATGTAAAAATATTATTAATATATAAATGTATTTAGAATATATAAAATATATTAAAATTTTTAAGTATAGAGTCTCCAGCCATCAAACTCGGTTCCTTTATTTTATTAATCCGAATTGTTCAACCTTCCAAATACCTCAATACTTATTCATCCTAAATGTGACTAATGGATTCACTTATTAAGAACTTTTTGACCCTAATTGTCACCCCTTATATTTAGAGTTGTCAATTCAACCTGTACACTAAGAATTTAAAATTTAAGATGAAATGTGTGAAAAAAGATCAAACATGTTGAAAATACTTGTATTGGTTGGTTGGTATGAAAGCCAACCTTTTTCCAGTACAATGTGATTTGAGGTTGAACTTGACCTATGGTGTCCATATTGGGTTGTAAACCTATAGATAGAAAGCGACTACATGATGAGGGAATGGGATACGTGAGCAGGAGTAAACCAAAGCCGTTGGAAACCAAGGACACGAAATCAATAATTTTGATATTATATATATATATATATTAAACTGCATAATTAATAAATGACATAAACATAATTAATTAATATTATTATTATCAATATTTTTTCCAGCGGACTTAAGACTGAAATACTGATTAAAAATCATTATGCTCTAATTAACTAACCTGACCATGCAAATATAGTTTTTAAAATTCCAAATACGCTTTAAAAAATTCATGAAAAATAACATAATTATCCATGACGGGTAAGTGGTAGGCACATACGGAATACCCCATTTTTATATAAAATATAATTAATTATGAATTTAATATATTGTAAATATAACTTAATAATTAATGTATGCCTATTTTTTGTACTTTAAGTGTAACACTTTTGGAAAAACAATTATATTTATGAAAATTGTTTCCAAATATAACACGTACTTTCATAATCATGCAGTATTTATTGCACTTTCCCCGGAAGGGCAGATGGTAATTAAATACAACTTTGTGTGCAATAATTCCAAGTCAATTTCCCGCCCAAAAATCCAGTTCATTGGTTCACAGTAAAAAGTCGCTTTTCGTCTCTTCAGTGCAGCTTCTGAACGTTTCCATTTTCCCTCGTCGCTTCTTCTCCATCGTCGTTGCAGAGTGATTCTTCTCCTCCTCCGGCTCGGGACGTACAGTGAGTGAGTCTTCTTCCTAATGGTTTTGGCGATTAAGCTGTTTCTTTTACTGCCTTATCAGTGGTGCACGTTCAGTTTTGAAACCCTAGTATTTGCTTGCTTATTTCACTCGTTCTTACTATTTACGGTGGATCTAGGCGGTTTCTGCCCATTTACCGGGCTTGGATTCATACATGGGGGTGGAAACGGAGGTCGATGACTCCGTGGAGTCGCCAACCTCGGTTCTCGAAGACGAGGTAAGGTGTTGCTAATTTTCTGTAAGATTTTGCTCTTTAAATGTTTGAGGAAATGAGAGCTCGATATTTTCTGAAAGTATGCTGATGGAAAAGATTTGGTTGCACACGTCGTGCATGCCTCTTATGCTCTGTTTCGTTAGGTGTTGCTCCCTTCTGAGCTTGAAGCTTTTAAATCTTCCCCAAAAAAGTTTTTAAATATAAAATATACAAATACCGTTGAGTTTCTCAACTGTGGGTAGAATATCCTTGTACCTATTTCTTATATATATCTTTTGTCATTTTTTTGCTCTATAAGAGTGTCTTGTTATGAATGCATTGAATTTATACAGCTGCAACTTCCCATATCTGCTGTAGGGAAATCACACAGATGAAGTGGGAGCTGAAGTGGGGGATGAGACGTTTCTAGCAGCAAAAAATGGATACACCACTCTTATTTCAAAAGCCATGGCTGATGAGGAAACAAAATTGCTTGATGCCCGAGTTAAAGAAGAGAATGATGGACATGAGAATCATCAGGATGAAGCTCACAATTTAAACGACTCTCAATTCACTAAATTGAATGAGCTTCTGACTCAAACTCAGTTGTATACTGAGTTCTTGTTAGAAAAGATGGATGACATCACATTTGTACATATCTTTTTACTATTGACCTTATGAATTTTGCTTGAGATATGTATTATAGTTTATCATTATGCATTATATCGTCTTTGTTTCCAGAATGGGGCAGACCAAGAAGATGAAGTCATTGAAGAAAAGCCAGGTCGTGGTCGAAAGAGAAAAGCTGCACCTAAGTATAATAATGTGAGTGAGAGCTTTGTTGCTTTTAGTTGTTGGATGCGAAGTATCATCTAATTCTATTTTTTTACAAGTCAAAGCAAAGTGGAGTAAGATTGATAGTCTGGCAGCAAAAATGATGAAAGATCATCACTTTAAAATTAGACTAGCTTTATTGCTAGTTATATCTATCCATTAAAGAATAGAACTACTCACATTGAACTTTAAACTTTCTTAAGACTTCTTTCCTTGAAATATATCATGCTTGGTACTCGGTAATGCTATAATTTCAAGTGCACATTTGCATACATTTAATACCTTAGCTGATTTGTTATTAGTTGTTTGCAAATATGGTTATTTACCTATAATTGTGTTCCGCTTCTTTAGAGGAAAGCAAAAAGGGCAGTTGCTGCTATGTTAACGAGATCACAAGAAGGTGAGAGCATTGCTGATGTGAATCTTACTGAGGAAGAGAAAGTTGAAAAAGAGCAAAAAGAGCTCGTTCCAATGTTGACTGGAGGAAAATTGAAGTCATACCAACTTAAAGGAGTGAAATGGATGATCTCCTTATGGCAAAATGGATTGAATGGCATTCTAGCGGATCAGATGGGGCTTGGAAAGACTATACAGACTATTGCTTTCCTTGCACATCTCAAGGGGAAAGGGTTGGATGGGCCCTATTTAATTATTGCTCCCCTCTCTACCCTATCCAACTGGATTAATGAGATTAAGAGGTAAAATATTCTACTTGTGGAAAATCTGCCAAATTATTGTTTTCTTTATTGCTAATAATTATTTTTCATATCTAATATGCTTTTTAAACAGGTTTACTCCCTCAATGAATGCTATAATTTATCATGGGGATAAGAAAGAGAGGGCTGACCTAAGACAGACGCATTCACCAAAAAGTATCGGACTGAACTTCCCTATTTTTGTCACATCTTATGAGGTTGCACTTAATGATGCAAAAAGATTTCTGAGACATTACAGTTGGAAATACATGGTGGTTGATGAGGTGTGGCATTTGATCGATTCATTAAAAAAATTATTCATGTTATACTTTTAGTGATCTCATTTCTACTCCTTTATTATAATTTCCTTGATATTTGCAGGGTCATAGGCTGAAAAACTTTAAATGCAAGCTGCTGACAGAACTTAAGTACTTGAATGTAGAAAATAAGCTTCTTTTAACAGGAACTCCTCTTCAGAACAATCTAGCTGAGTTGTGGTCGTTGTTGAATTTCCTTTTACCTGATATTTTCTCATCCCATGAAGAGTTTGAATCTTGGTATGTGGCCTTTGTTGCTACTTTCCGGACATCCCTCTATTGATCTCTAAAATGGGTTCTTATGAGAACCTGTGAATTCTTACTTTTCATGAAATATACGTGTCAAATTTTGTATAACTCAGGCGGTAGCATGGGACACTCTCCTTCAAGCTGCATCTCATGAAACTGAATCAATCACAATTCCTTGTACTTATGTGACTTACATATTTTTCTTTCTCCTGAGATAATATGGTTCCTTGTTTTATTCCAGGTTCGATCTGTCAGGGAAACATAGTAATGGAGCAACACATGAGGAGTCTGAGGACAAGAGAAGAGCACAGGTTATCTTTCCACCAAAAGCATATATATATAATGCAGGATAATGGTTTCATATCACCAATATAATTGTCTTTTTTCAACTGAAGGTGGTAGCTAAACTCCACGCCATTCTCCGTCCTTTCCTTCTTCGGAGAATGAAGGCTGATGTTGAGCTGATGCTTCCTCGGAAAAAAGAGATAATCTTATATGCAAACTTGACAGAGCACCAAAAGAACTTCCAGGAGCACCTAATCAACAAGACATTGGAGCAATACTTGAAAGAGAAAGTGGACACTGGTATCTTTCTGCCATATTACACGGATAGATACCAGCAACCTTTATTTATATTTTTTTGCGTTCATTATAATTCTCAGCTATTTATAAATATGTCCGCTTGATTTATTTGATATGGACTTGGGATAGATATATTAGGATATATTACCTATTTAACACCTTTAATTTGGCCACTTTTATTTGCTTTCAATTTTATGAGCAGTCTTTTTTGTCAGACAAAATCCTGAAAATCAATATTTATTCAATGGTTAACAGCACTTGCTCAAATATTAAAATTATGTATGGATAATTTTGCTTAGATTTTTAAAGAGACTTACTTTTACCATGCCTTGTTTTCTGCATCATAACATATTTCTTGATAAAAGAATAAATGGCCTAAGTGATGGTTGCTATTCTCATGTAATCTACATTTCATTTGTCCCAGTTTCCAGTTCACATTGTCATTTCCTTTGTTTCAGGACGTGGCATGAAAGGAAAGCTAAATAACCTGATGATTCAGCTCCGAAAGAATTGCAACCATCCAGATCTCTTAGAGTCAGCCTTTGATGGAACATGTAATACTTATTCACTGCATGTTTCTCTAAATCAACTATTTACTACCTCTAAGGTATACAACAAAGGTCTAGTAGTTTAGTAAAACTAAAGCCATTTTTCTTGTTTGTTTCCAAATAGGGGTTTATCCTCCTGTTGAGCAAATTGTGGAACAGTGTGGTAAATTTCGTTTGCTGGACAAGTTGTTGGTGAAACTCTTTGACCGGAAGCATAAGGTGTAAATATAATTTGTTCCCATAAACAACTTGAATAGATGTGCATATGATCATCTATACATTGTCCTGGAAATTCTTATGTGTCCTTTTTCATTTCTCTCCAGGTTCTGATATTCAGCCAGTGGACCAAGATTTTAGATATAATGGACTATTATTTCAGTGAAAAGGGACATGTGGTCTGTCGGATTGATGGCAATATCAAACTTGAAGAGAGAAAACGACAGGTATGTTTAATTGCAATTTAATTTCATTACACTTGCATCTTCATGTTTTTTAACTTGTGTTCATTTTCTTCTTTGTTTTATCTGTTGTATGTGACAGAACCTTGCATATAGTTATCGGCAAAACTCAAATATTTACTTCACAGTAATGATGACTATAGAGGCATTCCTTTTGTGCTTTTTCTCTTGGAGTTTTGATTCTTCAGGAAAATAAATTATGATCTTTCCTGTTGAAAATATTTGTGAACATCAGTATATTTTCTTTGAAGTCAGAGAACTGGACAAAGTGGAGCAACTGTTGTCCTGTCAAAATGCAAAAAATAAGGAAATGGATGGAACAGGTTGAGATGGATAAAAGCTCATCTGTAGTTCTATTTATCATTTTTTTTATTATTCTAGAGTAATAAAAAATTATGTTCATAATTTTAAATCCTGCCAGTGCTCACCTTTTATTACGTCCTCATGTAATAAAAGGTGATTTTTGTACCTCAGTGAAACTTTGCACTTTTGTCAATCTTGCTGATATCTGATTGTAGAAAAATTGCACATTTAGCTTGTCCTCATGCATTAGGACTGATGTACTTCCATCACTATTTTCACTAACTCATTTTCTTTGCCCCTTTGAGATAGTTGAGAGTTGGTGGTTTCTGTTTTGTGTACAGATTAATGAATTCAATGATGTGAACAGCAATTGCCGGGTTTTTCTTCTCAGCACTAGGGCTGGGGGGTTAGGTATAAACCTCACTGCTGCGGATACTTGCATACTTTATGATAGTGACTGGGTAAAGTTTCCTTCAATCTTCCTGTTTTCTTAGGTGGTGCATTTAATGAACCTAGATATAGTCACTCTTATATTATTCAGCTGATATGCCCCATCTTTCTCCCAGAACCCACAAATGGATCTGCAGGCCATGGATAGGTGTCATCGGATTGGTCAGACCAAACCTGTTCATGTTTACAGGCTTGCCACAGCTCAATCCGTGGAGGTAATTGTTTGGAGTTCATTTATCCAAGGATATTGAGGTTATCCTGGGTTGTCCAAGTTACTACTTAAAAGTGTCTATTTTAATAGGGCCGGATCTTGAAGAGGGCTTTCAGTAAGTTGAAGTTGGAGCATGTAGTTATTGGGAAAGGACAATTTCACCAAGAGAGGAACCAGTCCAACAATGCAATGGAGGTTCATTTTCTAGCCTATCTTCTTTATGACATTCATCCTGTATAATGCCAATTTTGAGTGCCATGGTTTTCACAACCACAAGCTTATGATTATTACTTCTAATCTATGGAAAGTTTTACATTTCTAACATGTAATCGGAGTCTTTTGAAAAGAATTGTATTTGATGACTCTGGTATGGTTTGTTGATGCGCCTGTGCTAATAATTGATATTACTTGCATTTGATAGATTACTATTACTGTCTATGTTCCATATCTTGAGCTATGCTTTGATGCTCTACTTATGCCAACTACATTTGTGGAAATTTTCTAAGGGGGAGTATCCGATCTTCTTGCCTATGAAAAGACGTGTACTTTTTTCAACTATTCTGCTGCATATTCTATTCTGAATTATTAGATTTTTCATGCCTGCAATGGATCATCATGACTGCCCCTGCACTTTTTCTTTGTTGTGATGGTGGGTCTCTAATGTGAACTTTCAGGAAGAGGACATTATGGCCCTGCTCAGAGATGAAGAGACTGCAGAAGACAAGCTGATTCAAACGGACATAAGCGATGAAGATCTGGAAAAACTTTTGGATCGGAGCGATTTGTTCCCAGGTTCACCCAAAAGTGATGATGAGAAGACAGAGCCTCATGTCAATGTGATGCCACTCAAAGGACCTGGTTGGGAGGTTGTTGTCCCGACAGCTACCGGTGGAGTTCTCTCTACCCTTAACGGCTAACTATCATGAACTTCTATAATCTGCACCGGTAGATGTGTAGTATTGTCAGACTGATGATTTAGTTTAGTAAAGCAGCTTTAGTTGGCCTGGGCCAATCTGGCAGGTGGTTCCATTTTATTCATTGTTTTAGTGAACCAGACTGTTTGCTGCACATCACTCAAAGTAGGTAAATAGGCAGTTCCTGGGGATATGTCTCCCATTTTGCGACTGCCAGGTTTTGAGTTCTTACTTAGGTAAGTCCTGTGAAGGAGAGCTAAATTTGTCAGTCAGGCTGCGCTCTGCTGGCTTTCATTTTGTTGTTGTGCTTAAGGTGCGCTATGTAATCCCATACTCTTGCAGCATTTGGTGTTTTGTGGAGTATTTTTTTTTTTACAATCGGACGTGGCATGCTTACGCTGTCATTCTCGCATTAAGTGGTATAAATGTAAATTAATGAAATGAACGGGGGCATTTTGGTAAACAAACTCTTCAAGAACACCACAGCCGAACAAGCTACTAAGCAATGTAAGTTTATGACAACCATTTTGAGCGCAGAGAGTTAGCGTTGACAGCGAACGTCACTTGTTCCTTTCAGAAATGTTTAATAAGTTTTCTTTCAATCAATTACCATACAAAGCCGAAGCAAATTGCGCATCGGAGGGCAGAAGAAGCTCTTCATCTCAGATCGCACTCTGTTGCTCTGTTTCGATCAGATTCCCAGGCCTGCCGGAACTGTGAGGTTCGGAGGAATTGTGTCAGGAGTCCTGCGATCGCCACTTCTGAGATCGGCGAGCACGATCTCCGGTCCGAGAGATGATAACTCGCTCGAAACTTGTCGAGCAGCTCAGGGACTACCAGATCCGATCCCAGCGCAGGTGCCGTGCCCTTGTCTTCTTCTCCCCGAAGGCTCACCTCGCCTCCTGGTTCGCTCCTTTCTGATATTCTTCAATTTCTGTTCTCTATGTTTGTATTGATCGGTTCGCGATTTAGTGTGATTGCGATATGAGAGAAGATTTCCCTTACCGGTTGCGGTGATTGTTCTTTCGCTATAGATCATGGTTGCTCCTAAGTTTACTTTGCCTGACTCTTTCTTCTGACGAGTAGCTGCTCGTCAGGATAGAGCTCGTTTTTTAAAAGTTTTGCGGGTTGCGTCAAGCAAAGAGACTAGGTTGGGTAATTGTGATGGTAGATTGCAATTGGCTAACTAAGCAAATTGACGAGTTGTCTTATGCCCTAATCTATGTAATGGCATGTGAAATGCAACATTTTTTGTGTGTATTTGTTCATGAAATCTGTCCAGATTCTTACTCATTCACTACTCTCATTGTTAATGGCTAATCCTTTTTATATATACTAATTTCATTGAAGGGTTCATATTCTCAAGTGTTCAGTAGTATTGCCAGCTAAAAGAGTTTGGTTTATAACTCACCTCAACTTAGGATAATAGTTTCAAAATCCCCATTGGTTTGAAATGGTTACTAGAAGTAGAATATCCTCCGGTAGGTGACATCAAAATTGACAGAATATGGAGGCGCCTTCTGATCAGAGAAAATATTTGAAGGTGCCATGGACATAATTTGAAGGCTAATAGTGCAAAAAGCAGGGAAGAGAGAAGAGAAGCTTCCAAATTCAAGGGAAACAGAAACAACTATTAAAATGATGCAGCTTGAACATCCTAGGTGTTTCTCCAGAGAAGAACTTACCCTCAACATTGTTGAGTTGGGTTCTGCTGTTGTGAAAATATTTCCTGAAATAGTTGATGTGTAGAATAGTTTTTTTTTCTTGTTCTGTATTTTGGGAACGTGGCTATGGTCAGATATAATTACTAATCTTCCGTCGCCGCGTCAGCTAGTTTCCAACATTTTCTTTCTTGATGTGCCGAGCCATTTTGAATTCTGATTGGCCTTTATGAAGTTGTAGTGCTACTAACAAAATCTAAAAAGTTCAAATTATTTTGGTTAACTTGGTGACATGCCTTGTTTCTTAATAACTATATCCTAAGTACACTTTGGATTGGGGATTTTTATGGCTACAATGGGAGTCATTGGAAGGTCTTTTGAATTTCTTGTTTAGTTATTATCTTTAATAATTTGGAAAAAGTTGGAGGGGATTCCAACCAACCCTACAACCAGTCAGTTTTATACATCCGGTTGTAGGAAGTGGCATCTTAACCCTTTGGATAGAAGTGATCTGGTTGTAGGAAGTGGCATCTTAACCCTTTTGATAGATATTTTCTCCTTTTGCGATGCTGGTCATGTTAGCATCATCATGATCATATTCCCCTGTTAGCCTGCTTGTGTATATGTGCCACTAGCTATCCTATATTGAGCAGCTATGTCATCCTTTTTCTTCAGCAGTAAGTAGATGAAATCACTTTAACAACTCCATATCTGCTGTCATTATCTTTAAATCACTTGGAGGTTTTTGCTGAATGTCCTTGGACCTTTTACCATAAAATCTGAATGAGTATATTAACATGGTACAGGGTTGACGTTGCTGTTGCTATATTGTTGGGCTTGGTGTTCGGCATGCTCGTTGTATCAGCATATGCAGCACTTTGTTACCGACGGTTCTTGCTCACCATTTTCCTCCTATTCCTTGCGGTTGCCCTTCCATTGCGCCTCAGATTACAGAGGCTGGCATGGGCCCGGAAAAGGGAGAGGAGATTACCCCTTTCCCTGTGACATACCAAGCAAGAAGCAGCTAAGTATCTCAAATTCTTTCATGGATAATTAGCATCCTACATACACTAGTCCATAACTCGGGTCCACGGGGTTGGACATTGTTGCTTCACTATGACTTCTACTGATCAGAGGTTTTTTCCCTTGGGAAATATTTTTGGGTGAAATGGTAGTGTGTTCGATGATCATTCTATGTTCCGTAGCTAATTATTATTATTATTATTATAAAAGGCATCAGTTCCCACTATTTCATTCCATGGTTTGTTTCTCTAAACCTAGTGGCCCCATTACCAAGTTGTATGACATGTGATTTAACTTTCTAATATATTAATAATAAATGTACCCCCTTAATTTAAAATTTTAATAATTAGTCCTTTAATCTTGCTCTCACTATCACTTAGTCCCCCAATTTAATTATTCTTCAATTTCATAAAATGTGAGGAAAAGTGGAATGATTAAATTGGTAACACTATTGTTGACTTTCTTTTTCATTGCAAAAAATAGACGTATCCCTGCCAACCTCGTCAGGGTCAGCTCCCACATAAATGAAGAAATTGAGACACTTGGAAAAATAGACAGACGGTCAAAAGAGACTCTATAGTGGTATACTATGGTATAATGAGACTGTTTCCTTGGTTGAAACATACCACCACCCAAAGACCTTTGATTCATGCATGCCACAAAATTTTTCTAGAAAAAATAAATAGTATGAATATATAAGTTTATATATCAACTTTAACAAATATATAATATAAAAGAAGTGTATATTTTAGAACCAAATATAAAAGAAGTGAGCGGTTAACCCATTTACTCTTATAATATATTAGAAAATATTTTAAGTTCATATCAAATTAAAAGTGCTAAATATCTAACCTTATAAATTAATAGTATTTATTTATTTTAATAACTTTTATTATATTTTTTTGGTTATTAATAAAATGTAATGCATAAAATTTTTATTCTAATATTTTAAAATAATTTTATATTTAAAATGTGATTAACTAGTGATATTTTTGTTTTCATATTACTTTACACATTATTATTAATTTCATTGATTACGTGTCAGTTGTTTAAAATTTACACAAATATTAAATGGCATATATTGTTATAAATGTAAACAAATTGTGGTAAATTTGTAATGTCCCAAAATGGAGTCTTTTATGTTATTAACCCCTTAAAGTAATTATAATTGAGTGGCAAAGTACAACAACCTTTTAAAATTAAGTAATGAATATGGATGTACAAAGTTACTCCAAATAACTTTTTAAATAAGTCAAAATCATCCCACTCAATATATATAATTTTGGTGAGAGGCATTAGTAGGAAAAAAAATTAAATTGAAGTTTTAATTTGGGATAATGGTCCAAAAAAAATCATAAGGGTTAGATGGAGATGATATTTATTTAGCATATTTTTGTCAAACTTCAACCAATTAGGTGGAAAATAATTAAATTAATAGTATGTTAATGGCTGGAAAAATAATCTCAATTTTGGTATATATTTTGATAAATGATCCAAAAATATTTGAAATTTAATTTGTAATAAAAATATTAATATTATTATTTAAATAAATTCCCTTGTCCAAAACATGAGATGGGAGTTGAAGTTGATAGGCTAAGATACAAGGAACACATGAAGAGCAGAAATTTTATTTTTAAATGGGTTAGGTATAACATATATTATAAATATTATTCGAAAAATAAATTTACATTTAAGATTTAAAGTTAATACAATTTAAATTTGAAAAAAAAATTTAGTATAAGGAAAAATGAATTATTAAATAAAAAAATGGAGATAAACAAATAAAAAAATTGGATAAGTTGGGGTATGAGATTATCTTTTTGATAAAATTTTAATTCGATAAGCTTTGATTTAAAAAGATAATTTAGAATTTTATTTTCATATAATCCTATTTTCTTGATTATTTTGAATATAATAAATTAAAGTAATATATTAAAAATTATAGTTTCAATTTAACTATGAAAAACACTAAAAAAATAATAATTTCCAGTGCACCCCTATAGAAAAGAAACCCTTCTTGTCGGTCTTCCATTATTTCTTTGTACTTTGACAGGGATGATCAAATCCTGAGAAAAAAAAATGACGGCCCATTTGAAATTGACTAATGTTAGGGCATAAATACAAGGAAGCTATGAACGTCTTGAATTAGGTCATAAGTTTCATTTAGATTGAGTCATATGTGTATATATTTTACTTTACAACTTACTTTAATCATAATACTAATTATATATTGCTCAAATAAATACTTGCATGCGGGTAGGCAAATAAATAAATAAATATTATGATTTTATAAGAAAAATGAGGTATAGTACTTATTATTTATTTTTAAGTAATTTATAGTTTTATTTTTTGTAGTCACATATTAGAATATACTTACATTACACTAGATTACTAATGGAAAATAGGACTTTTTTAAGTCAAGATTCAAAATATTATATCTAACTTATATAATAAATAATCTCATTTAATAGATAAATATTGTAAATTTATGAGAAATTGACATATATACATTATTATTTTATTTTAAACCAATATTGCCTAAAATTTGAAAAAATTATATTTGGCTGGTGGATATATAGTGAATTTATTGAAGGTGCGTGGTTGAGAGGAAAATATAAATATATTATAATTTTATAAATAATTAATTAAATTTTGTAAATTTATAAAATATATATATATATATATATGAATTAAATAGGAAAAATAAATTCCGAAAACTTAATATTGGAATAGGTAAACACACGACTAGTGATTTTCCATATTCAAACATGTTTTATTGGGTGTGTATTGAGTCTTGACCCATTCCCAGGAATTTTTAAGTCAATATTCATTCACGCGGATTTGTACAACATTTGATCAACTACGTTCCTAGATCGTCTTTTTTAGAAAAACAAAGAGTTCAATGAATGGCGTCAATGGACAAAGTCTATGGTTGATTGAATGTGTGTATGTATGTATGTATGTATATATATATATATATATAGACCATCATCTTATTCCTACCACCTCCATCTCCTTCCTCCAAAATCAAGAACATAGCCATAGATACATAGTTGCTCTCTTTCAGATGACAAAAATGGGGAGGCTTCAGTGTGTATTTGCAGCTGAGAGAGCTGCCATAGTTTTGCTTCTACTTCTGACGATCGTTCGGCCCAATGAAGCGGCGAGAATGTTGGCCGACAAGAACGGCGGCGGCCATGATCTTCTCCTGCATGTGCTGCAGGCGGGGGCGGTTCCCTCACCCGGGAATAGCTGCACTAGCATCCCCGGCGGCAGTGGACCTCCATGCGTCGGAAGCCGGAAATTCGCCGTACGGTATGTGGCCCCTCCGGAGACTCACCTTCACCAAGTGACCGAAATTGGTTTACCCCATCAGCATTAGCTAGTTTCGAGCGGCCGGAAGAAACCCATCAAGTAGTTGATTAAGTAGAGGAAATAAGAGGGACGAGCCCTCAAAGTTGACATTGATTGATTGATTCATCTGTTTGAAAGTCCTATAACTTATGCAATCTTATATATTGTTCAACATATATCAATGATATTTTTTAAAAATAATGTCAAATTAGTTCTTATTATTTGTACTTATCTCACATGTTAATACATTCCTCAAGTATGGTTTTTAAACGGCTCTAAATAATTATTTATAAGAATTATACGATTATTTCGATTTTGTATGACGGTTAATAACAAAAATGATGGAATATTCTTTGCAACCATTGATGTATCACTATTTTTAATACGAAACCAAAAATTTCAAACATAAATTTAGATCGAGAATTAAAATTAATTAAAAATGAAATCGATTCCACTTTAAATTAGAAATGATAATTTAAATTAAAAATTATGCACATTAAAAAAATAAATAAATACATAATAATAAATAAATATACTTATAAATATATGTATATATATATATATAAGGGGAATGATCTACCATTGTAATATTATCATAATGATGGATATAAATACATCAGCCCATAAATTCTAAAAGTTTGTAAAATAAAGTGTCCATATATTGGATCATAACAAAATCCAAATAAGACAAATCATAAAATAAAGTTGATCTCTTGATTAAACATGATGGCAGAAGCCTAAATGGACCAAGAGCTAGAAATAGGGCTTGATGAAAGCCTCTCCAAAATTGGGCTTGAGCACCGTTTGATTGAAAATTGAGTAGAGCTCAACTATTTAACTGATATTAATCCTTCAAAGAAGTGTAGCCTACTAAAAAGGACCATTCATAATTTAATTAATGTTTCCTACATTTAAGTCATTCGTTCAAAGTCAAGATTACTATATTATAAATGAGCAGTTACAATAAATCAATTACTATATTATAAAAAAAATCAAACCAAGAATCTAGTGAGAAGCATAAAAGGAATTTTATTAATTTTATTCATTCAAAAAGAGATTCCAAATTAGTCAAGTGAAGTAATTACCCATTTTAGAGAAAACCAGGAAACCAAATGGAAGGAATGTTTAATAAATTGAGGGATTTAAAAGAAAAGAAAGCAATTAATCCCTAAATTATCAATACCATCTATAAAGGGAAGTTGAGAATATAATTCATGAATACTTCATGAGATGGAGAAATTCACATACCTATAATCGCAACCAAGGCATTTATACCTGCTTAATTAATAATTATTAGTAAGGAAATTGCAAGATTAGATGGGTCATTTCCCAACAATGGCCAATTCAAAGTGACATGTCCACATATGTCCAAGGGAAAGCTGAGGGAGAGATAGGAGATAACATGATCCAATTGTGGGTTATCTACGTGAACTCCTGTTAACAAAGTCAAGACAACCTTACTATAAAGTTTTCCCTGACCCCTTTTATCAAGTAGGACAACTGTTATGGTATAAACTAAACATACCTAAAGAAGAGCAGCTTTGAAACGTGGTAAGATACCATGTGATCACAAAACATAAAAGTTTCCCCTTTGATTTCGGTTGCCATCAACTCTTTTTAATTGTTTAAAAAAGAAGACAATTTTCCAGGAATGAGAAGGACATAAAATTAAACCAACTTGATACCTGAATTCAACGGGGCAATATGCACCAAGCAACACACAAGAGAGAGTTAAGACCATCCTTACCTCTATATTACTTTGCTACATCCAAGATGGGGCGTCCGAAATGTGTTATGCATAATTCAATGGCATGAGCCAAAGCCAATCCAAGGATGACTCATTGTCATGAACACCCAAGTACTGCTTTAATTCAATTATCGAAAGTTTAAGAGAAATGAAACCAAACATCACCTCCTACCAGGGTGGTTGGTAAAGTCGCTTCGGGCCACAAGTGAAGCAGTCGAATACTATTCTGTGAATGTGTGAACCCCTTTATGATAAAGAGCGTGCATGATTGTACACTAAACCAAACCCGAGGAGGGGGAATGTTAAAACATTTTTCTAATGAGCAGTTAAACCCACAAAACCTGCAAACAAGAAAAATAGTATTTACAAACCTTTTCTATTTTTACAAAAAGTCACTCTATCATCCACTCACTGAGTTGTAGAACTCACCCCTCCCCTAAACCATTTTTCAGAAAAACCTCCCGTCAAGAATGGTGGAAGCTAAAGGAGCAAGTCAGATGAACCACAAGAAGGTAAACTATTATTTGGTTGTTTTGTTAATTTGTTTTAGAAAATACGAGTACTTCTATGCCTTTACTATCCTCTGTCTATATGGTAGATATACTAATTTAGTATTGGGAAGGGTGGCAGGTTGATCACGGGGTTCCAACCAAACCAGGTTGGGGCGTGACAACTTTAGTGGTATTAGAGCATAGTTTTCTAAACAAAAATTTTAAAACTTAAGTCCTAGAACCCTAACAAATACTAAACCTCTATTTTGTAGATATGACCCCTCCAAGAGGAACAGAACAAACCTGCGTTACTGCAGCCACCCTAGGACCTATGGAAAACCTTCTTCCAAATGAAGTAACTAGCTTAGGAGTACATGGGTCTAAGGGGACTCAAGCCACTACACCTAGTGTAACTCCCGAGCATATGAAAATCTATGAGGAATTCGTCAAGGTGTTCCTGAAACCTTACCTTCAGCCAAGAGAGAACAATTGCCCTACAGTACACACCTCAAGGATGAGGAGGTGCAAATCCCTGAGCTACCCCTTAGATAGTTGGTACAAACAAGGCGTCATGAGATGCAGAACATGTGCAAGAATGGAAACCATGGTGACCCTACTCACAAGGAAATGACTAGTTTCAAATTTTGTAACTACCCCTACGAGGGAATAAAAGGAAGGACAAGATCTCAAAGGAAAGAGGAAACTTCCTGATGTTTTAGATGTCAGAAGAGATAAAAAAAGGTATGTACTAAAGCAATCTGCTACAAGTGTGGACAGCTGGGACATGTTGTGAAGAGTTGTCCAATACCCCAATGATGTATGACAATACTTCCTAAGAGTATTAGGAATCCACAAAAGAATATTTCACAATGCCCGAGATATAGAAGAAACCACGAAGGTACATGCATGGAAGTAACCTGTTTCAGATGTGGACAATTGAGACATTATGCAAAGAAGTGTATAATACCACCAATGAATGTGGTGCCAACACCTGGGGATGTCGCACCTACAAATATGAGAGGAGCAAACCTAGCACCAAGGATACCAGCAAGGGCCTACAACATCACCTAGGAAGAAGCTAGTCAAGATCCTCGTATAGTAGCAAGTACTTCCCAACCTCCTACGTAACTATTTCCTTATAGTTGGGACAAAAGCCCAAAACATATTATACTCCTTTCCAATAATGAATAAAGGTCCAAATTTCAAAAATTATTGTCCCTTAAATCGTGATACTTCCAATCAAGAGTCATTGTGACCTCGTACCTTAATACTTAGTGGAAAGGGTGGGAAAGTCAAAGCTTAGAAAAAAGAAGGATGAAGGAAATTCTTAAGGAAACTAAAGGTCGAAAGAGAAAAAGACTAATACCAAAGTAGTAACCGATGTGTTTTAAATTGAGGGAGAATAGGTAAAGCCTTTTGTACCATCGACAAGCAAGTCAATAAATCTTGGAGCAAAATACCCAGACTTCTCCCTAAGAAAATAAACTTGTAAATGAAATACACGGGGGAATAGAAATTAAGTATAAAGATGTAAACCCTGTCCTTTGATAATGAGAAAACCGGGGAAAGAATCGGTCAGTTTCAAATTTTAAAATCGAATCGGTCTACAAGCTTGATTATTAGGAAATGGGCAAATTGAGAATTTACAAACTCCCATGTGATTCAAAATGGTTCATAAATTTTGGAAAAGAACCTTAGGATGAATTGGGGAAGAAAAACTGGACCGGTTCGAGTGAACAAGGTCCGAACTGGATAGAACAGGTTTATGAACCGAGACAACTCATGAACCAGAATCGATAGAGAAAGGGTAAACCGGGAAATTTATGGATCCTAAGTGACCCAAAGAGTCCCAAAAGTCATGGAAATGGACTTGAGAAGGAATTGGAGATGAAAACCAAACCAGTTCAAGTGAATCGGATCCGAACCGGTTTGAACTACTATTGAACCGGATTCTAAATTCATTTTACTAGGTGTCTTAAAGAATTCATATTTGAGATTTGAGGCCACCATTGGATAGAAAATGAATTTAGATAAATTTATAAATTTTTAGATTTTAAAAATTTGATTAAATTGGGGGTGAATCGACCGGTTTAAGCTTTGAACCAGGTTTGGACCGGTCCAGTCCGATTTGAATAGTGTCGTCTTTTTCCTTCAAATGATAACACTGTTCACTCATTGGAAAATCGAAGCAGCACCGGTGAAGAAGAAATATTTCCATTCAACATGTTTCAGGCCATCAATGTCTATCATAAAGAGCCCCTCTCCATTTATCCTCTCCACACCTGAAAAGCTCACTCTCTCTCAACTGCTTAGTTTTCTGGTGAAGCTCGAACCAGAGCTCCTATATAGGGTCATTTCTGAGCCAAAGAAGGCAAGGTTGGTTCATTAGAACTGGGGAGAAGTCAGCTACATAGTGGTGACATCCATTCGTTTTGAGAGTCACCGGAGAAGGGCCGACATGATCGAACAGTGAAGCAGCTCCAACGGACCGAAGTTGCCCTATTTCAGTCAAGTGGAAATCGGCCAATTCAAGCCCTCCTCAGGCCAAACCAAGCCCTCCCAGCACTTCCTCAGTCCTCCCATGGCCGAATTAGGATGGAATGGTAAGCCAATTCGGCTCCCCTCTACAATTTCCGATCGGTGTTAGAGAGAGAGTCGGCTGAATTTCAATGATAGAATTCTAATCTAATTTGACATCAATTGATGTCATTCTTAATCCTAGGAGGAACCTCAGGAGGAGAGCTACCTGCTCAGATAGAAAGCTTCGACCGCCGTGCCCTCACCGGTGAGCAATCGAAGCTTTCTCTCTCTAAGTTTGTTTTCTGGCGAAGCTCCGTTTAAGCTCATCCCAACGTTAAAACTTACGATTCAAAGTGCTATGGAATCATATGAACATGTAGAAACTCAATTTCAACTTCAATTTCAACAATTAGAAGTGTTTGATCGGTTAATTTGATGAAATCAAATTTGGCTGTGTTTATGAAGTTGAAATTGGGGGAACAATAGGGGAAAATTAGGGATTTTTGAAAATTCGAGGGACCAAGATGCAATTTTATAAAATTGAGGGTCAATTGGGCATGATAAGTATGTTAGAGGGCCAATTGAGGAATTTTAGAATTTTGGGGTAAAATTTACCATTTTTGTAAAGGAAGGGCAAAATGGTAATTTTGGAAAAGTTGGGGGACCAAATTGAAAATTTGGGAAATGAAACCTCTTTTTGTGAATTTGAATAAATTGAGGTCCTAAGATAAATTTTAAAAGTTTCGGGGCTCAATTTGAGAAAAAACCGACATTAGGGACTTAAAGTTAAAGAAAAATAACTTTAGGGACCTAATTGCAAATAAATAGAAAGTTTGGTTTTCTCATTCATTTGGAATGAATGAAGGCTATTAGGCCAAGGAATAATGAGCAAGGATGTTCATATCGTATAGGAATACGAAGTACCGAGAATGCCAACAAGGACATTAACGGTCTGGTGGTATTCAAAGAACCAGTCTGGTGGAATTTCACTACATTAACGGGTGAGTGAGATTTTATATCATACCTGATTGGGGATGATAAGTATCTCAAATGAAAAACCCACTATTTAGTGGTATTTTAAATGTCACAACTTATAGAAGTGATGTAAAAATCACGCGAAAAAACTACTTACCAGTTGTAAGTAGATCATACCCGGTTGGTATGATGAAACTTACTCGAAGGAAGTGGAAAACCCGTTCATCGGTTATGAGGGGAGATGTCCTGATACTCAGTTGGTATGATGGAAAGTTGAAAGCATATTTTTGTAAGAAGTGCTCCCCCCTGACTGTATGCCAATGCTTGAATGATTTGGGAGACCTTCTTGACGGGAGCTCGAATATCTCTTATAGGTCGGGGGGCCTCGGTTTTGGAACTTGGGGCTACCTGAAGTGTCACCCCCTCGGGGCTACCTGAACTTGGGGCTACCTCAGTTTTTGAAAACCCATTCACTGAGTAGTCGTACTCACCCCCTCCCTTATATCCCTTTTAGGAAATTTCGGAAAGCCTACCCTTAAAGACCATCAACTAAGATGCTTGTGAGACAGGTATGATAAATTTAAAATATTATGCAGTTTTAATTTATGTTATTCCAGAAAAAGGTGCAGGTTTAAAGGACGCCTTACTCTTTATGGTTTATAATAAGGGGAAACCCTTTAATAAACTGGGAGAGTGGCGGCTTGATCACGGGGATCTGACCAAACCGGGTCGGGGCGTGACAGCTTAAGTGGTATCAGAGCATGTTTCCTTGAATACATAAACAAGACTAGAAAATATAGTAACTAATGGAAATTATTTAAAAAACATGACAGAAAGGGCTCCAAAGAAAGGGACCAAGAGAACTAGGGTTGCCGTCTTCAACATCGCCCAACCACCCCTACCTGTAGAAACTCCTAGAGCAGCCCAAACAACTCCTCCTAGATTCAGCAGGGAGCATCGAAGATTGTATGAGGACTTCACCCGTGTATTTGACCAACCTAACCTCGCTCCTGAGGTAGACACCAACTCTCAGGTTGAGCCAGAGGAAGTGCAATCTCACCCTCTTGCTGCTAATCCAACTGATCCAATGGACATTCCTAGAAATCTCAAAACTCTCCGACAACTAGGATGTAAACTTTCCTCAGAGAAAAGGATGTTGAAACCACCATGGATTGGCTGGCTAATACCAAGAAGTTGATGGGAATTGTCAGGATACCACCAGAGGATAGGGTGATCCTGATGGAATTCTTCCTGGAAGGAAGCGCTAGACGATGGTGGGACAATGTCCGAAACTTACATACCACATCCCCACTTGGGAACAATTTGAGGAGAGGTACTCGAAGGAATACCTGGCACCCCACCTAATAAATGAGAAGAAGCAAGAATTCATCTGGCTTCGGCAAGGGCTTAACTCCATATTAGAGTATGAAACAAAATTCAACGAGTTAAGACCCTTTGCTCCCAACCTAGCTAGGCCAGCTAACATATGACAGAGGTTTGTGGACGGTCTCAACATGGACATTAGAGACCGTATGGGAGTACTGGGATGCCCCACAGACCTGGTAGCTATAATCAATATGGCTCACGAATGTGAGCGACTGGTACAAACCCAATGTCGTCGAGTGGAACATTTGACCAGAAGGGGAGATAAGGATCCAAATTGTCAGAGAGGACGGAAGGAATATAACCGCCCAAGAGGAGGAAACAAAATGGAATTCCAATGAAGAAGGGGCATGACACCACCTCCTTCCAGAATAGTCCTTACCTTACCCCAAGGAAACCCTTGTTGCCTGAAGTGTCAAAGGAACCATGAGGGAGCATGCCATACCTGTTTCGCACGCGAACAAGTGGGACACTACGTAAAGGATTGTCCCATCCTTAGGGAGAACAGACAGAGGAACACTCTTGGACCACCCCAAGGGAATCCCAGAAACCTCAGACCGAATGCTACAGCAAGAGTATCAACTAGAGTATACAACCTCACTTAGAAGGAGGCTAGAGGAGACCCTAGCACTATAGTGGGTACATCGCAGAACCCTACAAATTTGTTCAAAGGAGTCATGTAAACTAAACATCTTTTGATTTAGTAAAGGGAATTCCTTCTAAACCATACGTTTCTTAAATCAGGGTATATATAGCTATGGGGACAACAAGTCTATGCCCTATTTGACTCTGGAGCAGAGAGATCGTTTATCAAGGAAGAGTTGGTTTCAAAAGTACCCCTAGAACTCACTCCACCAGTATAAAGCCTTAACATCCTTACAGCTTTAGGAGAAGGTTTAAACAAGAATAAACAACTAAAGGGATGTGAAATAAGAATTGGAGGAATCCAACTTGAAGCTGACTTGATCCCATTACCCCTAAAGGAGGTGGAAGTAATTCTAGGAATGGGTTGGCTGAGTAATCATTATGCAAGAATGGACTGTAGAAGGAAAACAGTAACTTTCCATACTTCCAAAACGAAAGGACTAAAGTTCCAGGGAGATAGAAGGAAAAGCGAAGTACAATTGGTGTCCCACTTGAAAGCTCAAAAGATGATACATAAAGGATGTATAGTCTTTTTGGCCATGGTTGTAGATGAGAAGTTTGAAGAAAAGGAATTGGAAGACAATCCGATAGTTAGACATTATCAAGAGGTTTTTCCTGAAGATCTACCCGGACTACCTCCAAGTCGACAAGTGGAGTTCACCATAGAAATAACCCCAGGAACAAACCCCATATCCTAGGCCCCGTATCGCGTACCTGACGGAGGGTATATCTTCACACTCTCTTTCATTTTATCTCCTTACTCCTGAAAAAGGGGTAAGGAGAGTGGATGAGTTTCTACAACTCAGTGAGCGGGTGTTGAGAGTGAGTTTTCAAAATAGATTTAGTTTATCCAAAACATTCCACGCTTATCATTTTCTTTAAAAAGGATTTTTCTCAATTTCAGGTTTCCAAAACCTTTTCCATTTCCATATTTAGCATGTTTAGCTCTTCTTAGCCCATCCCCTTGCATCAGAAAGCTTTTAGCAAACAAACACACGCCTTTTATCAGGAAGGGTACACACATTCACAGGTGCAGCCCGTCCACTGCACCCACTTGTGGATCGGAGTGTCTTTACCATTAACCAATATAGAAGCCCATCCACTTCTACCCTGGATCTGAGTGGATGTCCTAGAAGTCCAACCATCAGACCCAAATGTCACTTCGTGTCCGTACAAGGATGGAGGCCTCATCCCGACCCACCCCGATCTCATGCGCAAAAAGCTACTCCGAGTTTCATGACTAACTGGCACAATGAACTGCCCTTATCTCCACCATGTCATTAGTAGCCCTTAGGACCCATCACTACCCCTAGGGCATCTTGACGGTCCCGTACCACAAGTGCATGCACAAACACAAGTTTTTCACGTATAGCCATCATCTTTGGTGCGAACGGTCCATTGGCCCCGATGCTCAACCCGACTTGTAGCTGTTTGTTTAGGTCGGTCTGTCGACCTGGCCCTGACACACTGCCACCAGTCCATTGAGCATTGTTGGTACTGATTCAGTACCGTGGCGAAATCACACAACCAATTTCATTAGAAATTTTCATGGCTTTTCTTAATCAAGTTTATTTATGAGCTTCTACTTGTGCCCACTAGCCTTGGGTCCACTGCACACATTTTTCCAAAACTGGGTATTTAGCCCCAAAAGTTCAAAAATCGAGGCCCCTGGCATATCTAAGCTATTTTAGCTCTTGTCAAAAAGGTCTCCCAAATGGTTTAAGCATTGGCACACAGTCATGGGAGAACACTTCTAACAAAAATTCATTTTTAACTCATCACACCAACCGGGTGTGATGATATCTCCACTTACAACTAGTAGGCAGGTTTTTCTTTTTCTCAAGGAAACACATCATACCAACTGGGTATGATGTGAAATAATCCCACTCACAAGTGGTTTTTCATTTCTAAAGTACTCACCTTCCCAACCAGTTATGATGTAAATTAAGCCCACTCACCCGATAACTATGACGAGTTCGTCCCCAGTCAGTTTTCAAAGTCCACACTAGCTCTGTTGCTTGTGTTCTAGTCCCGAGTGTCCCTACACAATTTTGGTATCATTATTAAGAATGGTTCGGCATGATAGCCCTTCTTTTTCTCATGTATATGCGACTAGGCCCACATTTTTTATTTATTGTACTTAGGTCCCTAAAGTTCATTTTCTAAACTTTAGGTCCCCAATGCTAATTTTTTCCCAAATTGAGTCCCAAGGCTTACAAAATTCCCATTGGGTCTTCAATTTACTCAAAATTCTGTAAGAGGCTCGTTTTCAAAATTTCAAATTTGGTCCCTAATTTTTCAAAAATTACAATTTGCCCATACTTTCCAAAAATAGTAATTTGGCCCCAAATGTTTTAAAAATTGACCAATTGGTTGCCCATCATCTTTCTCATTGCCAATTGACCATCAATTTTGAGAAATTGCATGAAGGTCCCTCAATTTTTTGAAATCCCCAATTTTCCCCAATTTCTTCCATTCAAATTGATCGAATTTGATATCTTCAAATTGGCCATTCAATCAGGGTTAATTGCTCCAATTGATGGTATGGATCAGTTCCTACACTTCCATACGATTCAATTGAGCTTTGAATTGCATGATTTGAGTCTGAAACGATCTTAAACGGAGCTTCGCCAGAAAACTATTCGTAGAGAGAGAATGCTTCGAAAGCTTACCGTCGGAGGTGCGGTGGTTCGAGCTCTCGATTGGAGGAGGTATCTTTCATCCTAAGATTTCTTATAGGATCAAGAATCACTATAATTGAAGTCCAATTGAGGGTGAATTTAATCAGTGAAATTCGACACTTTCTCTCTCTAACACCGATCTGCATCGATGGAGTAGGGCTGAATTGGCTTACCTTTCAGCTCTGTTGAGGCCGTGTGAGGGCCTGGAGGCATTGGGGAAGCTTGGTTTGACCAGAGGAAATTTGAATTCGACCAAATTCAGCTCGGCCAAACTCAAGGCAACTTCGGTCCATTGGAGCTGCTTCACTGTGTGATTTCGCCGGTGCTTCTCCGACGGTCCTTGGGTCAAAAATTGCCCAAGTCAGAGCTTTGGTTCAAGATTCATCGAAAAATGGAGCAGTTGAGAGAGAATGGTGATCTGAGGTGTGTAGAGGATAAATGGAGAGAAGCTCTTTATATAGAGAGCTCGAGGACCCTCTACCCAACTACTTTCCATTTTGGTCGAGCTTATCCTTGCCCAAAAATGCCCTGATTAGAGTGAATATTCCTTCGCCAGAGAAGGAAGGTTTTTACATTGATGAACAGTGCTGTCATCCTAAGGAAGAAGATGGCACTGTTCCAAACTGGACCAAATCGGTCCGACTGGGTTCAATGGCGAAAATCGGCCGGTTTAAGCCCGATTCAACTGGTTTTCTCATAATTAAAAATTTCTAAATTAATCAAAATTCATTTCATATCTAATGGTGGCTTTAATTTCCCAATTTGAGCATTTATGCCACCAAGAAAAATGAATTTAGAAATGGTGAGGATTTGTTACTAAAAAAACATGAATTACAAGAAATGGAGATCTACAAGGTAAGGGAGAAATGACCAAATCATGGGTGTGTACATTGGATGCTTGGATAATGTTCAAGGTGGTTGAGGAACACTACCATATGGTATGTAGGGACAGAGTCCTATGATCACTAAAGGATTAGAAAGTCAGGAACAGTTATCAAGGGAATGTCCTAGAAGTATAATATACAAAGACAGTTTTGGAACATGTCATGCTACAAAGGACATGTAAGTTTAAAATTACTAAGAAGGTATGAATCATGGAAAGTAGATTAGTTTATTAAAGCATGATGATGCCAATTGGAAGACTTGGGTGGACCTGAGTTATAATGAAGAAAGGATGGATTAAAGAAACAACACAAAATAAAGAGGGGCGAAGTTAATAACACCAAAACTACAAGAAACAAGAACGAAAAGTCCAAAAGGATGAGGAGCTGAAGTGTAAACCCTATCCCTTAAAGACAAGGAAACTAGGGAAAGAACCGGTTAACCCAAGTGAGAAAACCGAACCGATTCACGAACCCTAACCATTAGAGAAAGGGAACAATAGGAAATTTACAAATACTGAGTGACCTAAAGAGTCATAAAATTCATAGAAAAGGACTTTGGGCTGAATTGGAAGTGAAAACTAGACCGGTTCAAGTGAATCGGACCTTAACCGGATTGAACCAATTTCTAAATTCATTTTTCTAGGTGTATTAAAATATTCAAATTGGAGAATTGAAACCATCATTAGATAGAGAATGAATTTATAAATTTTTAATTTTAAAAAACTCGGTCCAATAGGGCCTGATTTGGCCAGTTTAATCATTGAACCTAGTTCGGATCGGTTCGGTCCGATTCGAAATAGTGTCGTGTTCTTCCTTCAGATGATAGCACTGTTCACTCGTCGAAAAAGTGAGTAGCACCGATAAAGATGAAAAGTCTCCATTCAGGGCATTTCAAACCATGAATGATTGCCATAAAGGCACAAATCGAACGACCAAGGAGTCCCTGAGCTTCTTATATAAAGTGTTCCTCTCCATTCCTCCTACTCACACCTGAAAACTCCTCTCTCTAGTACTCCAATTTTCGGTAAAGCTCGAACCAGAGCTCCGACTTGGGCATTTTTCTAAGACAAAGAAGGTGAGGTTAGGTTCCTTAGACTCAGGGAGAAGTCAGCTACCCGACAGTGGTTACCATTTGATTAGAGGATCACCGGAAAAGTGCCGACATAATCAAACAATGAAGCAGCTCTGGCAGATCGAAGCTGCCCTGTTATGGCTAAGATGAAAACGGCTAAATTAAGCCCTACTTAGGACAATCCAAGCTCTCCCTACACTTCCACAACCCTCATACGACTAAATTAGAGCAGAAAGGTAAGCCAATTTGGCTCTACTCTGTAAATTCCGATCAGCATTAGATAGAGAAACAATGAAACTTCACTAACCAAATTCTCACTCAATTCAACATGAATTTTTTCAATTCTTGATCCTAGGAGGATCCTCAAGATGAGAGCTATCTACCTTGATTGAAAGCTCGGACTGCCACACCTCCGATGATAAGCTTTCGAAGCTTTCTCTCTCTAAGTTCAATTTTCCGACAAAGCTTCGATTGAGCTCAATTCGGACCCAAATGACGTGATTCAAAGCTCCATTGAATCGTATGGAAGTGTAGAAACCAATCCATATCTTCAATTGGATCAATTAATCCTAATTGAATGGTTAATTTGATGAAATTAAATTCGACCAGTTTGAAAGGGGGAAAATTTGAGATTTCATAAAATTGAGGGATTGAATTACAATTTCCCAAAATTGAGGGCTAATTGGCCATGAAAAGGATGTTGGATGACCAATTGGTAGATTTTTGGAAATAATTGGGGTCAAATTGCCATTTTTGTAAAGTAGGGGTAAAATGGTAATTTTTGAAAAGTTGGGGACCAAATTGGAAAATTGGTAGACTTGAACCCCTTAAGTGATTTTTAGTAAATTGAGGACCCAAAATTTTTTTTAGAAAGTTTCAGGATTCAATTTGGGGAAAAGTTAGCATTAGGGACCTAAAGTAAAAGAATAGGAACTTTATGGACCTAAATGCAATTAACTGAAAAGTTTGGGCATTTTGTTCATACGTGAGGAATTAAACATGTCATGCCAAATGTTAATAAACAAGGTTGTCCAAATCGTGTAGGAACACGAAGGTCTGGAATGCCGGCAAGGATAAGCTCGTGTGGAGGCAAAAAACCGACTAAGGAATCAAATAGTAAAGCAGCTCTGGCGGAATGAGGTTGCCCTATTTCGACCGAGCTAAAAATGACCAAATTAACCCCTCTTTAGGCCAAACCAAGCACTCCCAACACTTCTGCAACCCTCATACGATTGAATTAGAGTTGAAAGGTAAGCCAATTTGGCTCCCCTTTGTAAATTCTGATTAGCATTAGAGAGAGAAATGGTGAAACTTCACTGACCAAATTCTCACTCAATTCGACATGAATTGTTGCAATTCGTGATCCTAGGAGGATTCTCTGGACGAGAGCTACCTGCCCCGATCGAAAGCTTGGACCGCCACACCTCCGACGGAAAGCTTTTTCAAAACTTTCTCTCTCTAAGTTCACTTTTCCGAGAAAGTTCCGTTTGAGCTCAATTTAGATCCAAATGAAATGATTCAAAGCTCCATTGAATCATATGGAAGTGTAGGAATTGATCCATATCTTTAATTGGATCAATTAATCTTGATTGAATGCTCAATTTGATGAAATCAAATTTGGCCAGTTTGAAAGGGGAAAAATTGGAGATTTCGTAAAATTGAGGGACTAAATTGCAATTTCCCAAAATTGAGGGCCAATTGGCCATGAAAAGAATGTTGGAGGACAAAGTGGTGAATTTTTGGAAATAATTGGGTTCAAATTGCCAATTTTGTAAAGTGGGGGCAAAATGGTAATTTTTGAAAAGTTGGGGACCAAATTGAAAATTTGGGAAACTTGAACCCCTTAAGTGATTTTGAGTAAATTGAGGAACCAAAGTAAATTTTAGAAAGTTTTGGGACTCAATTTGGGGAAAAGTTTGGATTAGGGACCTAAAGTCAAAGAAGAGGAACTTTAGGGACCTAAATGCAATTAATTGAAAAGTTTGGTAATTTTGTTCATACGTGAGGAATTAAGCCTGTCATGCCAAATGTTAATAGATAGGGATGTCCAAATCATGTAGGAACATGAAGGACTGGTACACCAATAAGGATAAGCTCGGGTGGAGGCAAAAAGCCGACTAAGGAAGAATACACTATGAATATTGGGTGAATGGGTTATCCACATCATACTCGGTTAAGATGATGAGCACATTGGAAATGAAAAATCACTATTATGTGGAATTTTAACATCACACCTAGTTGGAGTGATATGAGAACTATGTGGAAAAACTTTTTATCAGTTGTAAGTAGATCATACCCGGTTGGTTTGATGAACTTACTCGAAGGAACTAGAAAACCCGCTTACCAGTTATAAGCGGAGATGTCATCACACCTGTTTGGTGTGATGGACGAGTTGAAAAGTTATTTTGTTAGAAGTGTTCTCCCCTGACTGTGTGCCTATGCTTAAAACATTTGGGACACCTTCTTGACGAGAGCTGAAATAGCTTAGATAGGCCAGAGGCTTCAGTTTTGGAATTTGGGTGCTAAAATGCCCGGTTTTGAAAATCACGTATAGGGAGCCCAAGGCTAGTTGGCACGAGGAGTAGTTCGTTAACAAACATGATGATAAGGCATGAAAATTCTTAATGAATGATTTGTGTGATTTGGCCATGGTACCAAGACAAGGTTGACATCCTCGACAGACTGGAGGTAGTGTGACAGGACTAGGTCGATAGATCGGTCTAGACAAACAACTACAGGTTGAGTTGAGGGTCGAGGCCATTGGATTAGTGGCACCAAAAATAAATGGCTTTTGTTGGAAACTTTTGTTTGTGCATGCACTTGAGGTTCGGGATCATTAAGACACCTAAAAGGTGTACTGATGCGTCCTAAGGGCTACTGGACGAAATGGTGGAGATAAGGGCAGTTTGTCGTGCTAGCAGTCAGGGATGCTTGACGTAACTTCATGCGCATGAGACTAGGGTGTGGTTGGGATGTGGTCTTCGTCCTCATATGGACATGAAGTACTTTTGGGTCTGAGGGTTGAGAATCGAAGATGTTCACTTAGACTCCAGGTAGAAGTTAGGGACTTATATGAGGGTGGATGGTAAAGATGCTCCGATCCACAAGTGGGTGCAGTCGACGTAACTGCATCTCGCGAATATGTGTGTACCCTTCCTGATGAAGGACGTGGGGTTTTTGTGAAACACACCTAATATAAAAATCGGAAAGAGGTTTGAAAACCTTGGAAAGGATCTGAGAATCCTTGGTAAAGAATTGGTAAACCTTGGAAAAAGGTTTTTTAAACCGTAATTTGAAGTAAAGATTATTCTTAAAGAAAATAAGGAGTTTAGCACACTCTGATTAAAGTTGTTTTTGTGAAAACTTTCACCCAACACCCATTCACCATGTTGTGGAACTTGCCCCCTTCCTTTACCCCTTTTCAGGAAACCAAGGGAAAATAAACCCAAAGATTTTCCTGTAGCCGAACCTGCGAGACATGTAGGTAAGATTTAATATATTCAGTTTTGATTAATGCTATTCCAGGAAAGATACAGGTGAAAGGACGCCTTACTCCTCCTGGTTTAGAGAAAGGGAAACTCTTAATAAACCGTGTGAGTGGCAAGTTGCTCATAGGGATCCGACCAAACTGGGTCGAGGCGTGACATGAAGACTTTTGACAACTAAGGAAAGTAACCAATTACTAGGATGGTTAAACATCTCAGAACTCCAAATCCTGTAACCTAAATTAATGTTTGGGCAAAAACCTCCAAGGGAAGAGTCTTAACCCTAAGTGGCATAATAATTGGATCTAAGAAAATATCTTTGAGCAAATGGGTTAGACATGCCAATCATAATAAGTTCCATGATGTAGGTGGATACTTGAAGGGAAGAGAAATCCTTTAAGGACGATGTCGAAATAATTGATGAAACAATAGACACCCCAAGACATGGAGAGGCAATATGCCCAAATGGAGGAGAGGCACGAAGGATGCCCCTAAAAGAGATGTAACTAGGATGAAGATGTATCCCACAGTATCATATCTGATTGAATCACAAGTAGACATGAAGGGAAATTTAAATCCCCAAGTAAATTCAATTACCAAAGGTATGTTGGCCGGATGTCCAAAATGGGAAAAGAAAGGAGGGAAAGGGGAAGGGAAATCATTCGCTATTTAAGTGACTCATAACGAGTTTTGGGGAAAAAACTCCTAAAAGGCGGGGAGAGTTGTAAACACCATTCTCTTAGAATAAGGAATCGGAAAGGGGAACCGGAAATTATCAGAAGAACACTGAGGATCTAAGTGAACTGAAATTGGTAAATAAGGGTAAAAACGAGAATTTGGAAAATATGAAGTGGCCAATAGATACCTAGAAGTCATGGAAAGGAACTATGAAGGGATATGGATGTGAAAATTGGAATGGTTTATGGTGAACCAGACCTGAACTAGGAAGAATCGTGGAGAACCAGTTCCAAGATTTATTTTTCTAGGTGGCTTAATAACATCAATTAGGAAAATTGAAGCCACCATTGGATAGAAAATGAATTTAGACTAATTTAGAAAGTTTTAAATTTCAGAAAATTGGCTGAATCGACACTAAATCGGTTAATTTTTGATTTTGGGTTACCGAACCCTGTCCGACCGAACCGATCAAGGAACTGCCTGCCAGGTCAATGCCCAATCAGTAGGTGCAACCAATTAGGGCATGACACATGGTGAAGTGAGCCTTGTGAGTCACTGAGTCAATGCCTCAAAGCACTGACCAATCAGAGCTTGACACATGTACTCGATCAACGGTGTCACCAAAGATCGGCCAATAGAATTGTGACACGTGTCCTCAATCAATGGTCTACTAAGGAGAAGCCTCATTAGCTAGGCTGACCAATGAGGAGATAACACATGGCAAGGATGCCATGTTAGCAATTGACAAGGATGTTGGAGATACAACTGACCAATCAAAGGTCGACATGTGGCAGAGCCATGACGAATGGCCTTAGCCAATCGGAGGCTGACACATGGCAGTGACACTATGCATTAGGAGGGAAATCAAATGCATTTAAATCAGCTAATCAAAGGGCATCACGTGTCATGGTCAATCGAGCACGATCAATAGCCACGTTGGAAGGAGTTGCCAATGGGAGGTTGCCACGTGGCTAGATTGTTGATCGGGTTTGGTGACCCAAAATTGAAAATCGGTCAGTTCATGCCGGTTCAACCCATTTTCTAAAAACAAAAAAATTATAAATTTGTCTAAATTCATTTTCTATCTAGTGATAACCTTCATTTTTCCAATTTACACTTCTGGAGTCACCCCAAAAAATAAAATTTTGAATCTGTTCTTCTCGGTTCAGTCCCGATTCACTATGAACTAGTCTGGTTCTCACTTCTAATTTGCAATGTGAGTCTTTTGCTTGATTTTTGGATTTTTAATTATCTCTTCGGATCACTTCAAATCCAATTTTGATTGCTTGTTACAATTTTGATTCGATTTGTGCCTCAATTTTCTCTTCGAAAATTTCCATTTCTCCATTATATTTCTTATTTGAAAAGAAGTACATAGTTTACAGGACATCTCCCATGGATGATGAAGGAAGTAGGGTTTTCCTTAGAATTTTGGAGAGCTGGGACTGAGATGATGGTATGGGTTGTCTTCTGGCTAGAGGGGCAACCAATATATGGATTACTTCCGCCGAAACACTAGTGAGTCCGTCTGATTGGAAATATGGGTTTTCGATTGGGGGGTTTCACAGTTGGTTGAGGGCAGGAAAATAACCCACAATCAGTTGTTTCCAGGTTAGGAAGTTGTCAACTTTTCATTGCATATAATAGAAGTGTCGACAAGAGCTCAGGAAGTCATCTGCTCCTATGAAAGACGAGACACTGTCAATTGAGCGATCCCTCGGGAAATTATGGAGGGAATTGGGGGCAAGTGTGCGAGTGAGTTGATCTGCCCAATGGCCTTGCCACTGAAAGGTAATTGATGCTTAGTCACCAACCATTAGGAATGAGAAATGATGATGACGAAGCTGAAGATTATCGGTGTTGGAGAGGAAAATTCAATTTAAATGAACTACAAATCGTTGAGTTGGGGGGAAGGGGGGAGGTAGTGAGTTGAGGCTACCAAAGGAGGAGGCCATTAGGGGAGGAAATTGTAAACCCCGTCCCTTAAAGATAAGAAAACCGAGGAAAGAATTGGTCAAACCAAGGGAGAAAATCAAATCGGTTCACGAATCGCAAGCGTTAGAGAAAGGGCAAATTGGGAAACTTACAAATTTCGAGTGACCTAAAGAGTCATAAAAACCATGGAAAGGGACTTTTGGATAAATTGGAAGATCCGAACCGAATTGAACCGGTTTGGACCGGTTTAAACCATCATTGAACCGGTTGCTAAATTCATTTTTCTAGGTGGCTTAAAATATTCAAATTGGAGAATTGAAGCTCATTAGATAGAGAATGAATTTAGATGAATTAAGAAATTTTTAATTTTGAAAAACTTGGTCGAATCTGGCCTGAATTGACTGGTTTAAGGATTGAACCCGATTCGGACCGGTCTAGTCCAGTTCAGAACAGTGTCATCTTCTTCCTTTAGATGATGACACAGTTCATTCACCGGAAGAACAGATACCGCCGATGAAGCTGAATCGTCTCTATTCAAGGCATTTTAGGTCATAAATGAGTGCCATTAAGATGCCAAACAATCGAGGAGAGAGTCCCCAAGCTCCCTATCTAAAGAGCTCCTCCCCATTTGATGTGAACCTTGCCAATATGCTGATGACACCCTACACCAAATATGACAAAAACCCTAATACTTTCATGATGTAAGTACGAAAAGAGGGAATATACCTTGTTTTATGTGAGAAATAAGGTATGAGATATGTAGACACCAAATCCAAATCATCTAAGAAGAACTCTTAGAAAACCCTGGTGATAAGTTTTGATTGCTTGAATGCCACAGGTAAAAACCTAATAATTTCAAAAGTCTTTTTAAGAGAGAAAGACCTCAGAAAATTGAATTCAAAAAGTGTCTCCTCCAATTCTGTGGAGTATGCCTTTTATAGGCGCATATAACAACTGAATAGCCTAAAAATAAGGAAAAATATATCTTATGGTTACATACCAACCATATCTAATCTAAATATCTAGGATATTTTAATAACTACTTTAAAAATCTGAACTTGACTAATTAAATATCTTGGGCTTTTCTTGGGTTCTTCTATTAGGCTTCTACTTGAATTTTTTGCACTCTCTTTAATCAATCCATATAAAGATTTTTTGAACCTTTTAGCCCTTAACCTTGTCATTGGGCCCTCCTGTAGTCTCAATTGATCATTCATCTCATTTGATAACAAACCGTTCAACTCAATTGTAGGTTTGGTTGATTGTACTTGTGAATTCGTAGTCTTTTTAATTGGATTCACAACATTTTCCCTTCTTGAAAATGATTTGTCCTCAAATCTTCTGTTCTTTTATCACCTACGTCAAAAGACATTATTAAATTAAAAATATTTATGTTATAGCTAATAGTATATTTGTCAAATAACTTCTTATTGTAATTATTACTAATGAGTTTTAACACTTTAAATAATCTCTCTAATATAAGAAATTTTGATAGTTTTCTATCCATAAACCGTTCATTCCTCAAATGTAGGCTAATCCAAATCCCTGGATAAAAAATAACTTTCTTAAAACTCTTGTTGGCTAGATTAATATTTTCTTGAGTTTGTCATTTTTTTATCCAATGGATTAAAATCATAGATAATCTCCAATGGTGATAACTTAGTCACTGAATAAATATAATGATTATAAGAAAACACAACATGTGGTAAACATGTAGTTAAAAATAGAAGTTTTGTATGTAACAAAGTATTACAAGCAAAACTAAGCAATTTAATATCAATGATTGTAAGCAAAACGTACCTTCTAGATAATGTATCAGTAACTACATTTTTCATACCTTGCTTACACTTGATCACATAAGGAGATGTATCAATGAATTCCACCCACATTGCATTACATTTATTCAACATGTGTTGCCCCTTGATATGCTTAAGATATTCATGATCTGTGTGAATTACAAACTCTTTCGGCCATAAATTATGCGAAATATGCATTGGCCAATCTCGAATTACCTTAATTTCCTTGTCAATGTCAGTACCTTCAAAACTTATAAGATATCTAGGAAATACAAGTTTATCCAAACAAATGATAAATATCCTAAATTTCTCAACCAACTTACCTTTCCTTAAGACTTCTAACACAATTTTTAAATATTCTGCAAGTTCATCTAAGATCTTATCATATACTATGATGTTATCAAAATATATATAGTTAAACTTTAAAATGATAGCATGAAAGATATGGTTCATTGATCTCATGACAGTGCTAGAGGCATTAGTCAATCCAAAAATCACAACTAACCAATCATATAGTCCTTTGTTTCAGATGTTGTTTTCAAATCATCTTTTTCTTTAATTTAAATTTGATGATATTCACTCTTAAAATTAAAGGTACAAGGGATATTTGTCTATTATTCATCACGAATGAGTACCTATCTGTTAATCTATCATATGTAACTTGACAATCTAACTTCCAAAGTTCTCCTAATAGAATATGACATGCATGCATTGGTACTACATCACATAATATTTCATCTCGATATTTCCCAATAGAGAAGGATACTATCATTTGTTGGGTTACCTCAAGTTTAGGTTGATCATTCAGCCTTTGAATTTGATAAGGAATTGGATGCTTCATTCTATGTAATGCCAACTTCTCCACAAGCTTGGTGCTAGCAAAGTTAGTGTAGCTTTCTGCATCTATGATAACAAAACAAACCTTATTTTTCATAGAATAATGAGTATGAAATAAATTCTCACATTGGTTGTCCAAGATATAATTAATCCATGGTCTGTCCCAAGTAGTATGTTGATTGAAGGAACTGAGCTTGAGGTTGTTGCGATTAACTTAGAGATCATCGAACTCCCCCAGGTCCTGTGGATCGAAGCATAGAGATCGAATGCTCCACGGTCATTCAGTGGAAGTATGTTGATGTGAGTGTCGTCTCACACCTTTCTCCAAGCGATCCATTCGCATATGAAGTGGCTCAAATTTAGACTTCACTATCTATTTCATTTCACTCTTCATTGCTTTCCACTATAGGTTTTGAATGGGTGGTATGAAACCTTCTTCTTTCATAGTGTTTCCTCGTCGTTGGGCCTTATGATCCTGCCAATTGGTAGAAAGAAAAGAACCTCGCAACTCTCCCTCACATGTTTCATTCACGCACTCATATTTCACACAAAAACGATTTTTTCTGATAGATTCAAAACACTCTTGCCTTTTTCCACTCATTTGTCTTCTTTCAATTTTAATTGAACTTAAAAATAAATCATTTTTATGAAGCAGTTCAACTTGAGTAACAATCATGACAAATTAGTGAGAGTTTCAAAAATTAATTCCAAAATAATTTAAGTGTGAACTGCAAATGTACTTAGATAAGAATGAAACTTAAATAGATCAGAATTAATAAAAAAATTAGATAGAATGTCGAATGAAACTCAAAGGATAGGAAAGAATAATCAAACTCAAATAGAGTAGAGTGAATATCAAGATAGAATTTTGTGCCTTTCTTACCCCTTGTTTGCACAATTGTTTTGCTCTTTTTTTTGCTTTTTTTTTCTTTTTTAGCATGAATTTATTTTGGATTTTTTTTCTTTTTTTGCACTTACAAAAAAGAAGATAGATAGAAGAAGATGAGACTTTTTTTTAAAAAAATAGAATAGAAATAGGTAAAGAAGATAAAAAAGAAATAGTTATAAATGAAACTTGTCGTGCAACCTTGTGCTCTGATACCAGTTGATGCGAATCTCGCCAATATGTTGATGACACCCTACACCAAATATGGCAAAGATCCTAATACTTTCACGATGCAAGTACGAAAAGATGAAATATATTTTGTTTTACGTGAGAAACAAGGTATGAGATATGTAGATGCCACACCCAAATCCTCTAAGAAGAACTCTTAGATAACCCTAGTGATAAGTTTTGATTGCTTGAACGCCACAGGTAAAAACCTGATAAGTTGAAAAGGTCTTTTAATAGAGAAAGAAGACAAAACCTCACCAAATTGAATTAAAAAACTGTCTCCTCCAACGCTGTGAAGTATGCATTTTATAGGCACATATAACAACTAAATAGCCTCAAAACAAGGAAAAATATATATTATGGTTACATGCCAACCATATCTAATCTAAATATCTAGGATATTTTAATAACTAATTTAAAAATTTGAACTTGACTAATTAAAAATCTAATATTATTATTTGATATCCTAAAAGATTTATTATATTAATAAATCTCTACTTATTAATTAAATCTAGACCTTATCTTGGGCTCTTCTATTGGGCTTCTACTTGAATTTTGCAATCTTTTTAATTAATCCATATGAAGCTTCTTTGAAACTTTTAGTCCTTAACCATGTCATTGGCTCTCTCTTAGTCTCAATTGATCATTCATCTCATTTGATAACAAACTGTTCAACTCTATTATAGGTTCGGTTGATTGTACTTGTGAATTCGTAGTCTCTTTAATCGGATTCACATCACCATTCATCTTCCTCACACCTGAAAACTCCATTCTCTCTCAGCTGCTTCATTTCCGGTGAAGCTCGAACCAGAGCTTCGACTTGGGTAGTTTTCTCAACCTGAGATGGCGAGGTCAGGTTCTTTAGACTCTAAGTAAAGTAAGCTATTTCATAGTAACATCCGTTCTATTCGAGGACCATTGGAGAAGTGCTAGCGTATTCAAACAGTGAAGCAGCTCCAACGGACTGAAGCTTCCTTATTTCGACCGAGCTAAAATTGGCTGAATTCAGCCCTCCTCAAGCCAAACCAAGCTCTCCCAACATCGTCACAGCCCTTAGACGACCTCAACAGAGCTGAAAGTTAAGCCAATTCGGCCCTCCTCAGTCATTGTAGGTCGGAGTTAGAGAGACAAATTATAAAACTTCACTGATAGAATTCTCCCTCAATTTGGGGTGAATTGTATCAATTCTTGATCCTAAGAGCAATCTCAGGATAAGAGCTACCTGCCCAGATAGAGAGCTCGAATTGCTGCACCTCCGATAGTAAGCTTTCGAAGCTTTCTCTCTCTACGCTCAATTTTCCAGCAAAGCCCCGTTTGAGCTCAATTCAGACCCAAATGATGCGGTTCAAAGCTCAATTGAATCATATGGAAGTGTAAGAACTGATTCATACCTTAAATTGAAGCAATTAACCTAGATTGAATGGTTAATTTGATGAAATCAAATTCAACAAGTTTGAAAGGGGGAAATTGGGGGAAAATTTTGGGGAAATTTGGGAATTTCGTAAAATTGAGGGACCAAATTGCAATTTCCCAAAATTGAGGGCCAATTGGCAATGGAAAAGATGTTATAGGACTATTTGGTCAATTTTTGGAATATTTTGGGTCAAATTGCCATTTTTGGAAAGTAGGGGCAAAATTGTATTTTTTGAAAAGTTGGAGAGCAAATTGGAAATTTGGAAAAAACTTGGGCCCCTTATATAATTTTTAGCAAAATGAGGACTCAAAGGGAATTTTGGAAACTTTGGGAGTCAAATTGGGTAAAGGGTTTCATTAGGGGCCTAAAGCTAAGGAAAAATAAACTTTAGGGATCTCAATGAAATTTATTGATAAATTGTGAGCCTAGGCTATAATTCTAAACCTTAAGTGAAAAAACTGCCCAATTCGTGTAGGGGCAAGTGTGATCGGAACGCCAGCCAGAGAAGCTCACATCAACTTGGAAAATCAACCAAGGATGAGCACGTCATGATTAATGAGTGAGTGGGTTTATTCACATCATACCCTGATTGGGATGATGAGCAACTCGAAAATGAAAAGCGACTTATATGTGGGATTTTAACATCACACCTGGTTGGAGTGATGTGAGAACTAAGCAAAAAACTACTTACCGGTTGTACGTAGAGAAAATCATACCCGGTTGGTATGATGGACTTCCTTGAAGGAAGAAGAAAACTCGCTTGTCGGTTGTAAGAGAAGATGTCATCACACCCGGTTGGTGTGATGAATTGAAAGAAGATTTTTGTTAAAAGTGTTTTCCCTTGACTGTGTGCCAATGCTTAAAATTTTTGGGAGACTTTATTGACGAGAGCTAGAATAGTTCAGATAGGCTAGAGGCCTTAATTTTGAAACTTGTGGGGGCTAAATGCCCATTTTTGAAAAAACCACATGCAGTGGGCCCAAGGCCAGTTTGTCCAAGTAGGAGCTTGTAAACAAAAAATGATATATTAAAGCCATTAAAATTCTTAATGAATGGATTATGTGATTTTTCCATGGTACGAAGACAATACCGACATACTCGATGGATTGGTGGCATGTGTTAGGGCTAGGTTGATGAACCAGCCTAGACAAATAGCTGTAGGTCGAGTTGAGGGTCGGGGTTGTTGGACCAGTGGCACCAAAGATAAATGGCTTTGTGGAAAAACTATTATTTGTGCATGCACTTGAGGTTCAGGACCATTAAGATGCCCAAGAGGCGTAGTGATGCATCCTAAGGGCTACTGGATGACATGGTGGAGATAAGGGTAGTTTGTCGTGCCAACAGTTAGAGAAGCTTGACCTAGCTTCTTGCGCATGAGACCGGGGTGGGGTCGAGATTAGGTCTCCGTCCTCATATGGATACGGAGTATTTTTGGGTTTGAGAGTTTAACATCTAAGATGTTAACTTAGACTCCGAGTAGAAGTCAGGGATTTCTATTAGGGTGGATGGTAAAAACGCTCTGATCCACAAGTGGGTGCAGTCGGCGTAATTGCATCTCACGAATATGTGTGTACCCTTCATGATGAAGGGCATGTATTGTTTGTGAAACACACCTAATATGGAAATGGAAAAAAGGTCTTGAGAACCTTGGAAAGGAATAAGAATCCTTGGATAAAGAATTGATAAACCTTGGAAAAGAGGTTTTGTTAAAAGAGATTGAAAATTGAGGAAAAACCCTTTTAAAGGAAAAGGTCGCCCTTGGTAGGGTAAAGGTTTTGAAAATCGGAATTTGAGTAAAGAACATTTTTAAAGGAAATAAAGAGTTTGGCACACTCTGATTAAAGTTGTTTTGTTTATGAAAACTCTCTCCCAACACCCATTAACTGAGTTGTCGAACTCACCCCCTCCCTTTACCCCTTTTTAGGTAACCAAGAGAAAACAAACCTAAAGATTTTCCTTTAGCCAAACCTGCAAATTAGGTATACAAGGTTTAATGTATTTAATTTTGATTAATGCTATTACAGGAAAGATACAGGTGAAAAGGACGCCTTACTACTCGCGGTTTAGAGAATGGGAAACTCTTAATAAACCGGAAGAGTGGCAGGTTGCTCATGGGGATTCGACCAAACCAGGTCGGGGCATGACAAAAATGGTCATGAGAAATCCTTAGGAGTGTTTTAGAATATAAGGTGAAGGATTGAGAGAAAACTGGGAGAGAACTAGTTCAAATGGGGTTCGGGCTCGGGTGAGTCCGACAAATTGCCTAGATTCCTCTATTCCTGATGATTCACCCAAACAACCTAAATCCACCACTTGGGGAAATTAATTCATTGCTTGATTCACATGATATGAAATGAAGAATGAACACTATGGATAGATAACCACACAAGTCTAGAACACCTCCATATAAAGCTAGGGTGTTCACTCATTGAAATTTGCTCAAAATTCTCTCTAAACCTCAGACTGCTCCTAATTCCGGTGACCCCACTACTAGAGAGCATAGATCCGTTGTCCGAGCACCTCCAATGATGATCTAGGTATCCCTGGAAAGTTGGGGGCCTTAGCTTTCCATTGCTACATCTCTCGACCCTTAACTCTACATCCATAGGTTCCTACGAGATCGCATAGTACACGATCTCTAGCAACCAAAAATAAAGCAGCTATTTGAAGGGCCAATTTTGATAGCCTCGACAACCCTCATGGGCTGAGAAAAATTCAATGAATCCCTTGTACCACAAGCTTTCCATAGCCTTCAGCCTTACTCAATTTGAGTAAGATTTGTTTTTGTGAATTAAATCATCTATATATGAGATCATGGGTTAAGTGGTCGAGGTGACAAAAATGCAAAATCCAGGAGCTACAAACCGTCATTGAAGGTGACTCAAGTGGCCACAAACTCCTACAGGGGCCAACTTTCAAACTGCACTAGCCTCGATGACTGACGTGTCATCTCTAGTGTGTTCCAGACTTTGGCCCAACTCTTACTCATTTGCATGCAAGTTTTTGATAAAGGCTGATTGAAGCAATTATGACCGACTCCAACCAAACCAAGTTTACAAAACCTAGAGGGAGACTTCTTCCCTTAGTATGGTAATTTTTAGAAATACTTTTGTTGTGGGCCAAAGGTCAGAGGCCATAATGCAAAGATTTGAAATTTAGGGGAGCCAAATGTAATTGAGCTTTTTGTGGGGTCTTCCTAAGAGTCAAATTAAAGTATTAGGGCTGATTAAAAATTTTGGTGAAGGTAGGAGACCCCGTTTCCCTATTATTGAAGGTTTAGGGACCTATTTGCAATAAAGACAAAGTTAAGGACTAAAGTGAAAATATGAGTATTTGTGCGGCCAAAATGAAACTTTTGGAGCCACGCCTCGACCAAGTTTGGTCGAATCCTCATGAGCAACCCACCACTCCCTTGGTCCGTGAAGGGTTTTCAATGATTCCTGAACCGCGAGTAGTAAGACGTCCTTTTCTTGTCATTACTAGAATAACATTATAAAAAACTGAATAATTTAAAATAGTCGTACTTGTCATATAATTTCAACATAGGAGAGTCTTTTGGTTGAATAGTTTCCCTCAGTTAACTAAAAGGGGTAAAGGGAGGGGGTGAGTCTTACAACTCATTGAGCAGGTGTTGGGAGTGAGTTTTCAAAATAGCTTATCCAAACAATGCCAAGGTCATCATTTCCTTAAAAAAATCTTTCCTAAAATTTGGTTTCCAAAATCTTTTCCAAAGGTTAACATTCCTTTTTCAAAGGATTTTCAACCTCAAATCTTGAAGCATTTCCCCATTTCCATATTAGGTGTGTTTAGCTTTCTTAGCCCACCCCTTGCCTCGGGAGGCGTTTAGCAAACAAACACACTCTCTTCATTAGGAAAGGTACACACATTCGCAGGTACAACCCATCCACTGCACCCACTGATGGATTGGAGCATATTTACCATCCACCAAGATAGAAGTCTGTTCACTTCTACCCTGGGTCTGAGTAGATGTTCTCGACATCTGACCCTCAGTTCTAAATGTCACTCCATGTCGGTATGAGGACATAGACCTTATCCCGATCTTGTGTGACTAAAGCTCAAACACAGTAGCTTCAGGAATCTGAAACATAGTAACTTCGTGGAGTCCAAACATAGTAACTCCATGACTAATTGGTATGATGAGAAACCCAAACACAATAGCTTCTCTTTCCCTTATTGCCACCATGTTATCCAGCATCCCTTAGGATGCATCACTTCCCCTCTTGGGTGTCTTGATGGTCCTGTACCTCAAATGCATGCACAAACAATATTTTTCATTTTCTTAGCCATTCTCTTCGGTGCCTACGGTCCAACGGTCCCGACACTCAACCCGACCTGCAGTTGTTTGCCTGACTGGTCTGTCAACCTAGCCTTGACGCACTGCCGCTAACCCATCGAGTATTGTTGGTCCTGACTTGGTACCGTGGTGAATCACATAGTAAATACCACTTTTAATGAGAGTTTTCTTGGCTCTTCCTATTCATATTTGTTTACAAGCTTCTTCCCGTATCCACTAGCCTTGGGCCCACTGGACGTGATTTTCCAAAATCTAGCATTTTCCCCATAAGTTCAAAAACTGAGGCCTCTAGCCTATATGAGCTATTTTAGCTCTCGTCAAGAAGGTCTCCCAAAAATTTTAAGCATTGGCACATAGTTAGGGGAGAACACTTTTGAAAAAATCATCTTTCAATTCATCACGCAAACCAGGTGTGATGATATCTTCGCTTACAATGGGTAAGCAGGTTTTCTTCTTGGAAGTCCATCATACCAATTGGGTATGATTTTCTCTACTTAGAAATGGTATGTAGTTTTTGCTTAGTTCTCATATCACTCCAATCGGGTGTGATGTTAAAATCCCACATATAAGTGGTTTTTCATTTTTGAGGCGCTCATCATCCCAACTGGGTATGATGTGAATAAACCGACTCACTCGATAACTGAAGTGTACTCTTCTTCAATTGGTTTCCATGTCCATGCTAGCTCGTCCTTTTTGGAGTTCCGGTCCTTCGTGTTCCTACACGATTTGGACATCCTTATCTATTAATATTAGGCATAAAAGTCTTCATTCTCTTATGTATGAATGACTAAACTCAAAATTTCTAGTTAATTACACTTAGGTCTATGAAGTTCTTTTTCCTTGACTTTAGGTCTCTAATGCTAACTTTTCTCCAAATTGAGTCCTAAAACTTCCAAAAATTCACTGTGGGTCCTCAATTTACTCAAAATTATTTGAGGGATTCAAGTTTCCCAAATTCCAATTTGGTCACCAATTTTCCAAAAATTACCATTTTACTCCTACTTTACAAAAATGGCAATTTGACCCCAATTATTTTAAAAAATTGACCAATTGGTCCTCCATCATCTTTCTCATGGCCAATTGGCTCTCAATTTTGGAAAATTGCAATTTGGTCCCTCAACTGGGTATGATGTGAATAAACCTACTCACTCGATAACTGAAGTGTACTCTTCTTCAATCGGTTTCCATGTCCACGCTAGCTTGTCCTTTCTGGCGTTCCGATCCTTCGTTTTCCTACACGATTTGGACATCCTTATCTATTAATATTAGGCGTAAAAGTCTTCATTCTCTTATGTATGAATGACTAAACTCAAAATTTCTAGTTAATTACACTTAGGTCCGTGAAGTTCTTTTTCCTTGATTTTAGGTCCCTAATGCTAACTTTTTTCCAAATTGAGTCCTTAAACTTCCAAAAATTCACTTTGGGTCCTCAATTTACTCAAAATTATTTGAAGGATTCAAGTTTCTCAAATTTCCAATTTGGTCACCAATTTTCCAAAAATTACCATTTTACTCCTACTTTACAAAAATGGCAATTTGACACCAATTATTTTAAAAAATTTACCAATTGGTCCTCCATCATCTTTCTCATGGCCAATTGGCCCTCAATTTTAGGAAATTGCAATTTGGTCCCTCAATTTTACGAAATCCCCAAATTTCTCCAATATGTTTTCGCAATTCCCTCCTTTCAAACTGACCGAATTTGATTTCATCAAATTGACCATTCAATCGGGGTTAATTGCTCCAATTGAGGGTATGGATCAGTTCCTACACTTTCATACAATTTAATTGAGATTTGAACTGCGTCATTTGGGTCCAAATTGAGCTCAAATAGAGCTTTGCTAGAAAATAGAGTGTAGAGAGAGAAAGCTTCGAAGGCTTACCATCGGATGTGCAGCGATCAGATTTATCTATTGGGAAAGATAGCTCTCTTCCTGAGGTATTTTTTAGGATCAAGAATTCCTACAATTGATCTCGAATCGAGAGAGAATTTTATCAGTGAAAATCTGTTGTTTCTCTCTCTAACTCTAAGTTGCAACGATTGAGGAGGGCCGAATTGGCTTACGTTTCAACTCAATTGAGGTCATCTAAGTGGTGTGGGGATGTTGGGAGAGCTTGGTTTGGCCTGAGTAGGGCTGATTTCAGTCATTTTTAGCTCGGCCAAAATAGGGCAGCTACGGTCCGGGGAAGCTGCTTCACTGTTTGGTTTTACACCCACATTCTTCGACGGTCCTCGGATCGAACGGAGTTGCTATCTGATGGCTGATATCATGCCCCGACCTGGTTTGGTCGGATCCTCGTGATCAACCCGCCACTCTCCCGATTTAATAAAGGGTTTCCCCTTATATTATAAACCGTAAATAGTAAGGCATTCTTTAGACCTGCACCTTTTTCTAGGAATATTATAATTCAAAACTACATAGTAATTTAAATTAATCGTACCTGTCTTGCAGGTGTTTAATTGCACAAGTCTTTTAAGGTTCGAATTTTCAGGACTTCCTGAAAGGGGTATAAGGGAGGGGGTGAGTACAACTACTCAGTGAATGGGATTCAAATCTTTTGACTTTTAAAAAAAACATTTATATGAAGTGTGCCAGACTCCTTTCTTTTCAAAAATCGCTTCATTTAAAAATTCGGGCTTTTCCATTATTCTTAGTTACTGGTGTGTCATCACCCAACACACATCTTTCATCATGAAGGTTATACATTTGCAGGTCAGTATGACTACTGAACCCACTAGTGGCTTCGGAGCGACTTTACCTGCCACTCGGATAGAAGCACGACCACTTCTACCCTAGGAATGAGTGGATGAACACGACATCTGACCCTCAATTCCCAAAATCGCTTCTTCATGTCCATATGAGGATAGAGACCTCATCCCGTCCCCATCCTGGTCTCATGCGCTTGGTGGTACTCCAAATTTCGCACAGACACCTGGAATGACGATATGCCCTTATACTCACCAGGTCGTCCAGGGCCCTTAGGACACATCACTACCCCTCATGGGCATCTTGATGATCCCACTCATGGTGCATGCACAAACAAAGTTTTCTTAAATTACCATGTAATATGTGGTGCCATTTGTCCCAACGTTCCCGAACTTCAACTCAACCTGTAGCTATTTGTCTTAACTGGTTCGGAGACTGGTCATGTCACACTGCTAGTAGTTAACTAAGTATGTCGGATCTACCTTGGTACCTTTACCAAACAATTCACTTATTAAGTTTTAATGGCACATATATATATCATGTTCTTTTACGAGCTTCTGCTCGTGTCCATTGGCATATGGCCCACTGTTCGAGTTTTTAAAAAATAGGGCATATTAGCCCTCAGGTTCCAAAATCGAGGCCCCCGGCCTATAAGAGCTATTCGATCTCCTGTCGAGAAGGTCTCCCAAATAGTTTAAGCATTGGCACACAGTCAGGGGAGAACACTTATGACAAAATAGGTTTTTACTGTCCATTATACCGACCGGTATAAGAAAATCTTCGTTCATAACCGATGAACAGGTTTTCAACTTCCTTCGAGGAAGTCTCGTCATACCAACCGGGTATGATCTACTTACAACCGATAAGTAGTTTTTCCACATAATTTTCACATCACTCTCTCTAAGTGGTGATGATTAAAATACCACTAAACAGTGGGTTTTTATACCGAGGTACTTATCATCCCCAACTGGGTATAATAGATAATCCCACTCACCTGATAGTGCAGTGAAATTCCACTTAGTCGGGTTCCGTCCTTAGCAAGCTGGACCTCGACTAGCATTCCCGATATCTCGTTCTCCTACACAAAATGAACATAATTGTTCATTATTCTTTGTCCTAATAGCCCACATTCATTCAAAATAAATAAGAAAACCCAACTTTACATATATTTACAATTAGGTCCCTAAAGTTATTTTTCTTTAACATTAAGTCCTTATTGTCGGGTTTTTTCCTAAATTCAAGTCCTGAAACTTTTAAAATTGATCTTAGACCTCAAATCATTTGATTTCACACAAAGGGTTTAATTTCCCAAATTTCCAATTTAGTCCTTCATTTTTCCCAAAATTACCATTTTACCCCTTCTTTAGAAAAATGGTAAAATTTGCCCTAAAAATTCTAAAATTTCTCAATTGGCCCTCTAATATTCTTATAATGATCAATTGATACTCAATTTTAGAAAATTACATTTTGGTTCTTCAAATTTTTAAAAATCCCCAAATTTCCCCCCAATTTCAACTCTTGAACACAACCAAATTTGATTTCATCAAATTGACCTATCAAACACCTTTAATTTTGAAATTGGAGTTGAAAGAGTTCCTACATGTTCATATGATTCTAAGGAACTTTGAATTGTAGATTTTAATGATGGAACGAGCTCAAACGGAGTTTTGCTAGAAAATAGACTATAGAGAGAGAAAGCTTCGATTTTTCATCGGTGATGGTGTGGTGGTCGAAGCTCTCTATCTGGGTAGGTAGCTCTCCTCCAGAGGTTCTTACTAGGATTAAGAATGACATCAATTGATGTCGAATTGGATTAGAATTTCTTCATCGAAATTCAGCCGACTCTCTCTCTAACAACGATCTAAAATTATAAAGGGGAGCTGAATTAACTTACCTTTTGGTCCTAATTCGGTTGTGGAAGGGCTGAGGAGGTGTCCGGAGAGCTTGGTTTGGCCTGAGGAGGGCTTGAATTGGTCGATTTCAACTCGGCTGAAATAGGGCAGCTTCGGTCTACCGGAGCTGCTTCACTGTTTGATCACGCCGGCGCTTCTCCGGCAACTCTCAAGATGAACGGATGCTACTACTGTGTAGCTGACTTCTCCCTGGTTTTAATGAACCCGACCTCGCCTTCTTTGGCTTAGAATTGACCCTATATCGGAGCTCTGGTTCAAGATTCACCGGAAAACTAAGCAACTGAGAGAGAGTGAGCTTTTCAGGTGTGGAGAGGACGAATGTAGATGGGCTCTTTATATAGGGAGCTCGGGGACCCGTTGGCTGTCCGTTTGGCACCGTTATGATAGGAATTGATGACCTGAAACGTACCAAATAGAGGCATTTCTTCTTCATCGACGTTTCTTCAATTTCCCGGTGAGTGAACAGTGCTGTCATCTTGAGGAAGAAGATGACACTATTTCTAACCGGACTGGACCGGTTCGAACCGAGTTCAAAGCTTAAATTGGTTCAATCCAGTTCGAGTCCGATTCACCCGAACTGATCTAGTTTTTCTCTCCCACTTTGTTCTAAGGTTTCTTCCCAAGGTTTATAAATTTCTTTGGGGCACAAGGGAGTTGAATTTCTCTGATTTGCCCATTCTCTATTGGTTCCAGTTCATGAACCAACTTGGTTCATAAACTAGTTCTATCCAGTTCAAACCCGGTTCTCTTGAACTGCTTTGGTCTTTCTTCCTCATATCATCCTAGGGTTATTTTCCCAAGTTTATTAATATTTTTGAGTCACATGGAAGTTAGAAATTTTCGAATTTGCTCGTCCCCTAATAATTGGGCTTGTAGACCAATTCGGTTTAAAGATCACATTGACCGGTTCTTTCCCAATTTTTCTCATTACTAAAGGACGGGGTTTACAACTCTCCCCTCCTTTTAGGGGTTTTGTCCTCAAAATAGTTACACATTAAACAACTGAGGATAACTATCCCTCACCAAAGACTCGGTTTCCCATGTCTCTTCCTGCACGGGTCTGTTCTACCACAACACCTTTACCATAGGAATTTTCTTATTCCTCAAATTCTTGTGTCTTCGGTAGTTGATTCGTACCAGCTCTGTCTGATAAGTCAGGTTCTCTTCTAGTTCCATTGGAGGTCAGTCTAGTACATGACTAGGATCAGGTTGATATTTTTGAAGTACTGAAATGTGGAATACATCATGTATTCTCTACAGATCACGAGGCATTTCTAATTTATAAGCTACTGGTACTATCATTTGAATAATGGGATATGGACCAATATATCTGGGTTTCAACTTTCCTCTTTACTGAAACCTAAGTATTCCTCTCCATGGAGATACTTTGAAGAATAGCTGATCGCCCACTTCGAACTCCAAATCCTTCCTTTGATTGTCTGCATAACTCTTCTGCCTATCCTATGCAGTCTTAAGACGACTCCTTATTAATTTTATCTTCTTTGTGGCATCTTCTTTTATCTCGATTTTCTCTAACTTCCTTTCACCCACTTCTTCCCAAAACAAAGGGGTACGACAGGGTCGTCCATAAAGGGTTTCATAGGGAGCCATCTGGATACTGGTCTGATAACTATTATTATATGCAAATTCCATCAGGCATAAGTATTCCTCCCAGTTTTTATTCATGGTGAGTACACATGCCCTTAGCATGTCTTCCAAGGTTTGGATGGTTCACTCAGACTAACCTTCTGTCTGAGGGTGAAATGCTATACTCATGTGGAGTTTGGTTCCCATGGTGTTTTGCAGACTCGGCCAAAACCTGGAAGTAAATCTCGGATCTCTATTCGATACTATACTCACCGGGACACCGTGGAGTCTTATTATTTCCTTCATGTATAGGATGGCTAGCTGTTCTACTGTGTCCGTCACTCTTATAGGAAGGAAATAAGCTGATTTTTCAATCTATCCACAATTACCCAAATCGCATCTCGACCTTTTCTGGTCACCGGCAGGCTCGTGACGAAATCCATGGTGATGTGTTTCCATTTCCATTCTGAAATTGGTAAGGGTTGTAGTAGCCCTGACGATTTCTGTTGCTTTGCTGTTATCTATTGACAGGACCAGCATCGGGCTACATATTCCGCAATGTCCCTCTTCATACCCTTCTACCAGTATCGTTGTTTGAGGGTGCGATATATTTTAGTACTACCCGACTGCATAGCATACACTGAATTGTATGCCTCTTCCAATATTAATCTCTGTAACTCCTTGTCTTGAGGCACACATACCCTACCCTTATAGGTCAGTACTCTGTCACCTTGCACATCGTAGTCCAGTTTCCTTTCTCTGTTAGTTGAATCCAAGTAGGATTTAAGTTCTTTATCAATCTTTTGTTGGGCCTTTATATTCTCAGTTAGACTGGGCCTTATCGATACATTCGCCACCAGGCATTTTTCCTGTCGGTCCATCCTCAAACTCACTTCCATTCTTCCTAATTGTTGCAACAAAGGTAAGTAGGTTGTCTTGACTTGTGTCACCTCAGTTTGATACTTGCGACTTAAGGCATCTGCTACCACATTTGCCTTTCCAGGGTGGAATTCTATCACAAGATCATAGTCCTTCACCAATTCTAGCCATCTCCTTTGACAAAGATTTAACTCCTTCTAAGTTAGGAAGTACTTAAGGCTCTTGTGATCTGTGTATATCCTACACTTAACCCCATAAAGGTAGTGTCGCCATATCTTCAAGGCAAACACTATTGCAGCTAATTCCAAGTTGTGAGTCAGGTAATTTCTCTCATGTATCTTCAGTTGTCGCGAGGCATACGTGATAACCTTCCCTTGTTGCATTAAAACACATCCTAGTCCTTGTCCCGAGGCATCACTATAGATTGTGTACTCTCCTACAGTAGGATCGGGTAAGGAGAGTATTGGTGTAGTTGTCAGACGAGTCTTTAATTCCTGAAAAGACTTTTCAAAATCCTCATCCCATTTATACTCAACTCCCTTCCTGGTGAGTCGAGTTAGAGAAGTTGCTATTTTAGAAAAGTCTTGCACAAACTGCCTATAGTATCCTGCCAATCCTAAGAAACTTCTAATTTTTGTAGGATTCCTTGGAGCTGTCCATTCTGATGTAGCTTCCACCTTGGTTGGATCCACCTTAACTCAGTCCTTAGATACGATGTGCCCTAAGAATCCTACTTCTTGCAACCATAATTCACACTTGGAAAACTTTACATATAATTGGTTTTTCTTCAAGATTTCCAATGTAATTGCCAGATGCTCTTCGTGTTCCACCTGGTTCATGAGTATATAAGGATATCATCTATGAATACTATCATGAACCTGTCCAGATGAGGTTGGAACACGTGGTTCATTAGGTCCATGAAAGCTGTAGGGGCATTTGTCAATCCGAACGGCATCACTCGAAATTCATAGTGTCCATATTTGGATTGAAATGCCGTCTTAGGGATGTCCTCTTCTCTAATCCTTAGTTGGTGGTAGCCTGATCGAAGATCTATTTTTGAGAAGTATGCTGCTCCTTTTAACTGATCAAACAAATCATATATCCTTGTGAGTGGGTATCAATTCTTGATGGTGACCTAGTTCAACTTCCTGTAGTCAATAAATAGTCTCATACTCCCATCCTTTTTCTTCACGAACAAAACAGGAGTGCCCCATGGAGACAAACTTAGATGTATGAAATCCTTTTCCAATAATTCATCTAGTTGTTCCTTTAGTTCTTTCAGTTCTGCCGGAGCCATGCGATATGGGGCTTGAGATATGGGGTTGGTTCCTAGGGTTATTTCTATAGTAAAATCCACTTGGCAACTTGGAGGTAGTCCAAGTAGCTCTTCTGGAAAAACTTCTGGATAACGCCTGATTATCGGAATGTCTTCTATTTTCTTTTCTTCAAAATCTTCATTCACCACCATGGCTAGCACAATTGTACATTCTTTCTGAATCATCTTTTGAACCTTCAGGTGGGACACAAATTTTACTTCACCTTTTCTTTTATCTCCCTGGAACTTTAGTTCCTTAGTCTTGGAGGTATGGAAAGTTACTGTCTTCCTTCTACAGTCCATCCTTGCTTGATGATTACTCAGCCAATCCATCCCCAGGATTACTTCCACTTCTCTTAGAGGTAACGAAATTAAGTCAACTTCAAGTTTGATTCCTCCAATTACTATATCACACCCCTTTAGTTGTTTATTTCTGTTCAGACCTCCTCCTAAGGGTGTAAAGACGTTAAGGCTTTGTACAAGAGGAGTGAGCTCCAGGGGTATCTTAGAAACCAACTCTTCCTTGATAAATGATCGTTATGCTCCAGAGTAAAAAAGAGCATAAACTGGTTGTCCTTACAGCTGTATATACCCTAATTTAAGAAACATATATTTTAGAAGGAATTCTTTTTATTAATTCAAAAGACGTTCAGTTTACATGACTCTTTTGGACTAGTTGGTAGGGTTTTGGGATGTACCTGCTACAGTGCTAGGGTCTCCTCTAGCCTCCTCGTGAGTGAGGTTGTATACTCTAGCCAGTACTCTTGCCATAGCTTCCGGTCTGGGGTTCCTGGAGTTCCCTTGAGGTGGTCCAAGAGTATTTTTCTGTCTATTCTCCCTAAGAGTAGGACAATCCTTCACAAAGTGTCGTGCTTGTTCGCAGGCGAAACAGGCATGGCATGCTCCCTCATGATTCCTTTGACACTTCGGACAGCGAGGGTTCCCTTGGGGTAAGGTAGGGACTACTCTGGGAAGGGGTGGAGGCATGTTCCTTCTTCGTTGCAATACCTTTTTGTTTCCTCCCCTTGGGCTGATATATTCTCTCCATACTCTTTGAAGGTTTGAATCTTCATCCCCCTTTCTAGTTGTTTGCTCCATTCGATGACGTCGGGCCTGTACCAGTCGCTCGCATTTATGAGCCATATTAATTACCGCTACCAGGTCTGTGGGGCATCCCAGTACTCCCATACGGTCTCGAATATCCAAGTTGAGACCATCCACAAACCTCTAGCATATGTCAGCTGGTCCATCTAGGTTAGGAGCAAAGGGTCTTAACTCGTTGAATTTTGTTTCATACTCTGCTATGGAACTAATCCCTTGCTGAAGTCGTATGAACTCTTGTTTCTTCTCATTTATTAGGTGGGACACTAGGTACTCCTCCAAATATCTTTCCTCAAATTGCTCCCAAGTGGAGGCAGTGGCATGTAGATTTCAGACATTGTCCCACCATCATCTAGTGCTTCCTTCCCGAAAAAATTCTATCAGGATCACCCTATCCTCTAGTAGTATCCAGACAATTCCCATCAACTTCTTGATATTGGCCAGCCAGTCCATGGCAGTCCCATCATCCTTTTCTCCGAGGAAAGGTTTACATCCTAGTTATTTGAGAGTTTTGAGATTTCTAGGTATGTCCGTTGGAGTGGTTTGATTAGCAGGGGAAGGGTGGGATTGCACTTCCTCAGGCTCAGCCTGTGAGATTGTGCCTGCCTCAGGAGTAACGTTAGGTTGGCCAAATACACGGGTGAACTCCTCATACAATCTTTGATGCTCCCTATTGAGTCTAGGAGGAGTTGTCTAGGCTACTCTGGGAGTTTCTACCGGTAGGGGTGGTTGGGCGGTGTTAGAGACGGCATCCCTAGTCTTCTTGGTTTCTTTCTTTGGAGCCATTATGTGAAATTTAAAATAATCCTTTTAGTTACTATATTTTCTAGTCTTGACTATGTATTCGAGGAAATAGGCTATGATGCCACTCTAGTTGTCATGCACCAACCCGGTTTGGTCGGATCCCCGTGATCAACCCGCCACTCTCCTGATTTACTAAAGGGTTTCCCCTTATATTATAAACCGTAAAGAGTAAGGCGTTCTTTAGACCTGCACCTTTTTCCAGGAATATCATAAATCAAAACTGCATAGTAATTTAAATTAATCGTACCTGTCTTGTAGGAGTTTAATTGTGCAAGTCTTTTAAGGTTCGGTTTTCCAAGACTTCTTGAAAGGGGTATAAGAGAGGGGGTGAGTACAACAACTCAGTGAATGGGATTCAAATCTTTTGACTTAAAAAAATATTTATATGGAGTGTGCCAGACTCCTTTCTTTTCAAAAATCCCTTCATTTAAAAATTTGGGTTTTTCCATTATTCTTAGTTACCGGTGTGTTATCACCCAACACGCATCCTTCGTCATGAAGATTACATACATTCGTAGGTCAGTATGACTACTGAACCCACTAGTGGCTTTGGAGTGACTTTACTTGCCACCCGGATAGAAGCACGACCACTTCTACCGTAGGAATGAGTGGATGTACACGACATTCGACCCTCAATTCCTGAAATTGCTTCTTCATGTCCATATGAGGACAGAGACATCATCCCGTCCCACCCCGGTCTCATGTGCTTGGTGGTACTCCAAATTTTGCATAGACACTTGGAACGACGATCTTCCCTTATACTCACCGGGTCGTCCAGGGCCCTTAGGACACATCACTACCCCTCATGGGCATCTTGATGATCCCGTACTCATGGTGCATGCACAAACATAGTTTTCTTAAATTACCATGTAATATGTGGTGCCATTTGTCCCAACGGTCCCGACCTTCAACACAACCTATAGCTGTTTGTCTTGACTGGTCCGTAGACTGGTCATGTCGCACTGGTACTAGTTGACTGAGTATGTCGGACTTGCCTTGGTACCTTCACCAAACAATTCACTTATTAAGTTTTAATGGTGCACACACACACACACACACACACACACACACACACACATATATATATATATATCATGTTCTTTTATGAGCTCCTGCTCATGTCCATTGGCATATGGCCCAATATTCAAGTTTTTAAAAAATAGGCCATATTAGCCCTCAGGTTCCAAAACCGAGGCCCTCGACCTATAAGAGCTATTCGAGCTCTTGTTGAGAAGGTCTCCCAAATAGTTTTAGCATTGGCACACAGTCACGAGAGAACACTTTCGAAAAAATAGGTTTTTACTGTCCATTATACCGACCGGTATAAGGACATCTGTAAACCCCGCACTTTTGAGTTAAAAAAACCAGGAAAAAAACCGGTCAAACCGAGTTAGAAAATCGAATCGGTTTACAAACCTGATCATTTGGAAACAAGCAATTTGGAAATTTACAACTTCCGGGTGATCTAAATAGTTCATTAAATTTTGGAAAAGAATTTAAGACAAAGTAGAAGAGAAAAACCAAATTGGTTTAGGTGAACAAGATCCCATAAGAACTTTGAAGAGTAGTGTGAGGATGGGTAATCTTATCATAAATAACAATAAATTAATATATATATTTAATTATTGGAATTAATACCAATAATTTAATACCTAAATTAAATGATTGGAATTAATACCAATAATTTATGGCAATATTAATACTAGTAATAAATCTCTCCCATTTAATACACGGTTTTACACGCCCGATTTTGAAAACCTAGTACAGTGGGCCTAAGGCCAGTTGGCACGAGCTCGTAAACGAACATGATATATGTGCCATAAAACTTAATAAGTGAATTGTTTGGCCATGGTAACAGGATAGGACTAACATGCTTAGTCAACTAGTGGCAGTGCGACATGACAGGTCAACGGACCGGTAAAGAGAAACAACTATGGGTTGAGTTGAGAGTCAGGGCCGTTAGGACAAATGGCACCACATATTATATGGCTTGATAAGAAAACTCTGTTTGTCCATGCACTATGAGTACGAGATCATCAAGACACCCATGAGGGGTAGTGATGTGTCCTAAGGGCCCTGGACGACCCGGTGAGTATAAGAGCAGATCGTCGTTCTAGGTGTCTGTAAGACAGGTATGTAAAGTTTAAAATTTCATGCAGTTTTGATTATGCTATTCTAGGAAATGGTGCGGGTTTAAAGGATGCCTTACTCTTTACGGTTTATAAGGGGAAACCCTTTAATAAACTGGAGAGTGGCGGGTTGATCACGGGGATTCGACCAAATCAGGTCGGGGCGTGACAACTAGAGTGGTATCAGAGCGAGGTTCCTCGAATACATAATCAAGACTAGAAAATATAGTAACTAATTGGATTTATCCTAAAATTTTCGATGGCTCCCAGGAGAGGAACCAAGAAAACTTGGAATGGCTCTATTCAACACCCTACCTTTGTAGGAAGACAACCCTAGAAGCTTTCCAAATGCCTAAGACCTGGCAGAAATGTCGAAAGACCAAATGGGGAATTATCCTGGAGAATGGTGCTAGGACCTATTGATGGCACAACCCTAAGTATAAAGGAGGATGCTTATCAAGAATCCCATAACTCCCTAGTTAATTTGTGACCATTTTCTGTGATAGGGCTGAGAGCCCAACCATTTGTATTCCCATGTTAATAAAATATTCAAATTCTCCAAAACTCTATCTTCTAAGGATGTAATCTTACTAGGAATATGGCCTAAGGAAAATAAAACAAACCCACACTATCCTGGAAACTAAGGAAAAGTCACATCCCAGTGATGAGAGATGAATCAGGAAATCTGGGAGGACTCTTACCATGACCCTTTACAAAGGAGATTTAGTAAGAAAACTGTCAAAGTGATCAGACTCAAGAACGGTAGAGCACCAAACCAATAGTAACCCTGAAAATGCCCTACTCAAAGGAAAGAAGGGACCACAACAATCCATGTAAGGGAATAACCTATTACAAGTATGAACGATGGAGACATTACCTGAAGAAGTGCCCAACCCTACTAAGGACAAGTACCAAGATAAACTATTATAGGTGTAAGGAAAGAAGGGGTGTTTCACGCCTCATAAATTTAGGGCAATACCTCCTCAAAGGTCACGAAGGACTAGAGACCGAAACCATGGAGCTGGCTAAGTAAGCAGTTCACCAAGAGGTCAAGAAATGACGAGGTGAATGCAAAATTTAAATTTCTTCTTAAGAAGGTTAAACCGAGAAACATACCTCAAGAGTAGGGATAAGGTACATGGGAAGTATATCTAGAACCCTCTCATAAGGGGCAAACATAGAGAAATGTCCTCTGGAAACTCTAGGGAATGGCACAATAAGAGTGAAGAAGAGAAAGAATATGCTAGAAAAGGGAACTCTGGAGGGATGCGTACAACTAAATACCTTGAAGGAATCATTGGATTGGCAGATGGACATAACGTGAAGTGCAAGGCACTGACCCACCGCTAGAAACTTCTTGATGGAAGGATGTATTTGAGGCCAATTATAACCTGCCTTGGAAGAGTAATGGAGCCAAATAATGAGATGTATTGGAATGAATCACCTTGGAAAAAGTAATGAAGCCAAATAGGGTCAAAGAGAATAAATGACACCCTAAGAAAGATCAGGAGGTAGAAAGGACTACATCCTAAAAAGGTTAGTGAGATGGACATTAAGGATAGGAGGACTCGAGAAACAACTGCCCAAACAAACTTAGACCAAACAAATGGTGGAGGCAAAGCAGTTAACGAAAAAATACTCGGGAAAGCTATAATTTGAGTTCCAACAAAGAAGAGGGAGGTGGAAAGGCCAAATACTCGGGAAAAGAAGGATGAAAGAAATCCTTAAAAGGACCAAAGGCCAATTAACGACTAAACTCAAGCCAAGAAAGGAATAGGCAAGCCTTTCACACAATGGTCAAGAAAGGAAGATTTGTACGCTCCCTAAAGAAATAGACAGGTACTGGGTACGAATGAGGATGCAGATAGAGTATAAAAGATGTGCCTACAAGATTTGAGGAGTAAAGGTAAATAGGAGAAGACTACATCAAGGGATGTCATTTAAGGGTAGAAATCCCCTAGAGCAAACGTAAGAAAAGAATGTTAGGGGAAAGGCAAAGAATCCTACCAAGGAAGGAAGCCCCGGAAAGACATGCGTATCCCAATTAAGAGGAAAGGGAACCAACCCTTAATTAGGAAATGTTTCTAAGGAAGGAAGTATTGTAATGGCCCAGTGTGACCTGTTTGGAGAGAACAGGAGAACCATGTAGAAAGAAGAAAACTAGTAACGACAGACAGCCAAAGAGAATGAACAAAACCCTAAGAAAGGATGAGATGTAGTAAAGACTACACTCTATAATGGACAATAGGATGAGCATGAATACAACTGCCCAGACGATAGGACCAGAAAAATAAAGAGAAAGAGATTTAAAGAACTGGTATTCGAGAGAACCATGGATTTAAGCCACAACAAAGAAGGGAGAAGTGAAAAGGCCAAAACTTTGGGAAAGAAGAATGAAGGAAAATCCTTAAAGCAATCGATGGCCAAAACCGGGTTTATAGACTTAAGACGATTAAGTGAGCCTCACAAAGGGAGAACAAGAGAATTTGAAACAAGGAGGATGTGAACCCTCCTTAAACAGAAATAATTTAACGAGTTAACACCAAAAGATGCTGTGAGAAGTATGAATGAGTGGACAACCCATACTAAGGTAATAAAAGAAAGAATGTTCGAGAAACATTGTGAAAGTAAGTCCCCCAAATAAATGTGGCTAAGAAGGAATAACCACAATTGTTGAGACGAGTCAGAGTCCACACGCGCATATGAAGTTTAAAGAGTGGACAACTAAGCATAGTGTGGAGCACACGAAATACGACCAATAATCGGAATCTACTCAAATAAGGAATAAGGGATGGAATGAAAAATTTAAGACAATGGAAGACTAAAAGCGGGCAAATGCCTTAATATAGAAAGGATGTAAGGAGATGAAGAAATGAAACCTTCAAGAAATGGTAAGAAGGTGGAACATGTAACACCTAAGATGAAAGTCTCTACTTTGAAGGAAATAGTAGAGAATGAAACCGTAAAAAAAAAAAAAGAAACTCCCCAAATCAAGCAAATCGACATGTAAACCGAAAGGAATCAACTCGGTATAAAGAATTGTGAAATGATTACGAACAAGTAAGAGTGGATTAAGGCCACAATACAATCCTTGAGTAAAGGATGTCATTGGGAACAAGGATGGACCTAAGAAAGGATGAACCCCAACTTATTAGTATAGTATTGGAAAACCCAATCAATTGGAACCGAAAAGACCCAATAAAGAAGTTGGGGAAGGATGAGTAGGTAAGAGGGATCCATGCGGTTATGTGAGACATAACTTCAAAGGCATGATGGAGGAGAGGATAATGGTAAAAAGGATAGTTGAAGAATACTATCAAAAGAAAATAGGAATGAAGTTATACGATCCCTAAAAGGTCGAAAAGCTAAGAGAGACCCTCAAGGAGATGTTCTAGAAATCTAATGGATAGAGATAGGTCCTAGAAAATGCCATGTTGTAAAGGGCATGTGAGCTCAACAATCCCGAGGAGAATATGTCTCAAAGTAAGGAGGAGTCAGCTAATAAGTATGACAAGGTCGAATATAAAAAAAATTAGACCTAAGTTATAATAGACAACGAATGAAGGAAGGGTCAAAATATGATGAAAAAGTGATAATAAAGAAAAACCGTGGAAAAAGTACGTAATGCTCGAAAGAACATCAAGCTAAAGGATTCAACTACCAAAAGGATAACTAAACATGGGAATGATTAGTTATCTTGGAATTCCCAATCTTGAGTACAGAATCTCAAAGGAAGGAATGTTGCTCTAAACAAAGAAAGATATGAATATAAGGATATACACTGAAATAAGGTATGTCTAGTTATGATAAACTCCGTGAAGGATGTAAAAAAGGGCTAATTGAAAGAACAAGAGAAGAGTTTGCATGTTAAGTAAACACCAAAGGGACATCAAAGGAAATGATTCCGCATGCAAGGTTGATAATTAAGTTTTGGGGACAAAACTCCTAAAAGGAGGGGAGAGTTATAAACCCCGCACTTTTGAGTTAAGGAAAACTAGGAAAATAACCCGTCAAACCGAGTAAGAAAACTAAATCGGTTTACAGACCCGATCATTTAGAAACAAGCAATTTGGAAATTTACAACTTCTGAGGGATCTAAAGGGTTCATTAAACCTTGAAAAAGAAACATAGAGAAAAACCAAATTGGTTCAGGTGAACGAGATCCCATAAAAACTCTTAAGTTAAGCGTGCTTGCTTGAGAGTAGTGTGAGGATGGGTGACCTTCTAGGAAGTAAGATTTTTTTTGTAACCCGAAATTTTGGTAAAAATTTTTTATGTAAACCTAAGTCTTATCATAAATAGCCATAAATTAATATATATTTAATTATTATAATCAATACCAATAATTTAATACCTAAATTAAATTATTGGAAATAATACCAATAATTTATGGCAATATTAATACTAGTAATAAATCTCTCCCATTTAATACACGGTTTTACACTTATATAAAGAGATCATCCCCATTCATTCTCCTCACACCTGGACACTTATCTCTCTCTCTGTACTGCTCCATTTCCCGGTGAAGCTCAAACCAGAGCTTCGACTTGAACATTTTTCTTAACCTCGGAAGGAGAGGTCGGGCTCTTTAGAACTGAGGAGAAGTCAGCTATTTGATAGCAAACTCTAGTCAATCCAAGAATAGCTGGAGAAGCGCCGGTATGATGGAACAATGAAGCAGCTCCGGTGGACCGAAGTGCTCTATTTCGGCCAAGCTAAAATTGGCCATTTCGAGCCCTCCTCAGGCCAAACCAAGCCCTCCCAACACTTCCTCAGCCCTTCCATGGCTGAATTAGGACCGAAAGGTAAGCCAATTCGACTCCCCTTTACAATTTTTTATCGGTGTTATAGAGAGAGTCGGCCGAATTTCAATTACGAAATTCTAATCCAATTCGACATCAATTGATGTGATTCTTGATTATAAGATAAACCTCAAGATCAGAGCTATCTGCCCAGATTGAAAGCTCGGACCGCCGTGCCATCACTGGTGAGTAATCGAAGCTTTCTCTCTCTACAGTCTATTTTCCGCCGAAGCTCCGACTGAGCTCGTTCCGGCGTTAAAACCCATGATTTAAAGTTCTATGGAATCGTATGAACATAGAGAAACTCAATTTCAACTTCAATTTCAACAATTAGAGGTGTTTGATCGGTCAATTTGATGAAATCAAATTTAGTTGGCTTAAAGAGTTGGAATTGGGGGAAAATTGGGGATTTTCAAAAATTTGAGGGACCGAAATGTAATTTCCTAAAATTGAGGGTCAATTGGGCATAATAAAAATGTTAGAGGGCCTATTGAGAAATTTTAGAATTTTTGGGGTAAATTTTACCATTTTTGTAAAGGAAGGGCAAAATGGTAATTTTGGAAAAAGTTAGGGGACCAAATTAGAAATTTAGAAATTTAAACCCCTTTTTGTGAAATGGAATAAATTGAGGCCCCTTGATAAATTTAAAAATTTTTGGGACTCAATTCGAGGAAAAACCAGCATTAGGGACTTAAAGTTTAAGAGAAATAACTTTAGGGACCTAATTGCAAATAAATGAAAGTTTGACTTTCTCATTCATTTGAAATGAATGAAGGCTATTAGGTTGAAGGATAATGAACCGAGATGTTCATATCATGTAGGAACATGAAATACAGGGAACGCTAGTAAGGACAAGCTCGTGTGAATACAAAGAACCAGTTTAGTGGAATTCATGGCATTAACGGGTGAGTGGGTTTACTAACATCATACCCGGTTGGGATGATGAGTACAACTTAAAGATAAAAACCACTTACCGGTTGTGAGTGTAAATTTTATGTCATACCTGGTAGGGAATGATAAGTACCTCGGTATAAAAACCCACTATTTAGTGGTATTTTAATCATCACCACTTAGAGAAAGTGATGTGAATATTATGCGGAAAAACTACTTACCAGTTGTAAGTAGATCATACAGGTTGGTATGATGAGACTTCCTCGAAGGAAGTTGAAAACCCGTTCATCGGTTATGAACGGAGATGTCCTTATACCGGTTGGTATAATGGACAGTGAAAACCTATTTTGTCGGAAGTGTTCTCCCCTGACTGTGTGCCAATGCTTAAACTATTTGGGAGACCTTCTTGACGGGAGCTCGAATAGCTCGTATAGGCTGGGGGCCTCGGTTTTTGAACTTGGGGGCTAAATGCTCGATTTTGAAAATCTCGTATAGTGGGCCCAAGGCCAGTTGGCACGAGCAGGAGCTCGTAAACGAACATGTGCTATAAAACTTAATAAGTGAATTGTTTGGCCATGGTACTAGGATAGGACCGACATGCTCAGTCAACTAGCGGTAGTGCGACATGACAGGTCGACGGACCGGTCAAGACAAACAACTATGGGTTGAGTTGAGATTCGGGCCCGTTGGGACAAATGGCACCACATATTATATGGCTTGATAAGAAAACTCTGTTTGTGCATGCACTATGAGTACGAGATCATCAAGACACCCATGAGGGGTAGTGATGTGTCCTAAGGGCCCTGAACGACCCGATGAGTATAAGGACAGATCATCGTTCCAAGTGTTTGTGTGAAATTTGGAGTAGCACCAAGCACATGAGATTGGGGTGGGGACGGGATGAGGTCTCTGTCCTCATATGGACACGAAGAAACGATTTCGGGATTAAGGGTTAGATGTCATGTACATCGACTCATTCCCAGGGTAGAAGTGGTCGCGCTTCTATTCGGGTGGGCGGTAAAGTCTCTCCGAAGCCACTAGTGGGTTTAGTAGTCATACTGACCTGCGAATGTGTGTAACCTTCATGATGAAGGATGTGTATTGGGTGATGACATACCATGGTAACTAAGAAATGATGGAAAAACCCGAGATTTCAAATGAAATGGTTTTGAAAGAAAGGAGTCTGGCACACTCCATATAAATGTTCTTCTTAAAAATTAAAAGTAGACCTTTGAAAACCCATTAACTAAGTAGTCGTACTCACCCCCTCCCTTATATCCCTTCCAGGAAATCCCAGAAAGCCTACCGTTAAAGACCATCAACTAAGATGCCTATAAGACAGGTAGCTCACCTCTAGAGGTTCTTTCTAGGATCAAGAATGACATCAATTGATGTCAAATTGGATTAGAATTTCTTCATCGAAATTCGGCTGACTATGTCTCTAACAACGATCTAAAATTGTAAAGGGGAGCCGAATTGGCTTACCTTTCAGTCCTAATTTGGCCGTGGAAGGGCTGAGGAGGTGTCAGGAGAGCTTGGTTTGGCCTGAGGAGGGCTCGAATTGGCCGATTTCAACTCGGCCAAATTAGGGCAGCTTCGGTCCGCCAGAGATGATGCTTCACTATTTGATCATACCAGTGCTTCTTCGGCGAATCTCGGGATGAACAGTTGCTACCACCGTGTAACTGACTTCTTCTTGGTTCTAATGAACCAAACCTCGCCTTCTTTGGCTCAAAATTGACCCTATATTAGAGCTCTAATTTGACCTTCACCGGAAAACTAAGCAACTGAGAGAGAGTGATCTTTTTAGGTGTGGAGAGGACGAATGGAGAGGGGCTCTTTATATAGGGAGCTTGGGAACCGTTATGACAAGAATTGATTACCTGAAAGTACCAAATAGAGGCGTTTCTTCTTCGCCGACGTTTCTTCAATTTTCTGGTGAGTGAACAGTGTTGTCATCCTGAGGAAGAAGATGACACTATTCCGAACTAGACTGGACCGGTCTGAACTGGGTTTAAAGCTTAAACCGATTTAGGTCTGGTTCACCTGAATCGATCTAGTTTTTCTCTCCCACTTTGTTCTAAGGTTCCTTCCCAAGGTTTATAAATTTATATGGGGCACAAGGGAGTTGAATTTCTCTAATTTGCCCATTCTCTATCGGTTCCGGTTCATGAACCAACTTGGTTTATAAATCGGTTCTATCTAGTTCGGACCCAGTTCTCTTGAACTGGTTTGGTCTTTCTTCCTCATATCATCCTAGGGTTCTTTTCCCAAGTTTATTAATATTTTTTAGTCACATGGAAGTTTATAAATTTTTGAATTTGCTCGTCCCCTAATAATTGGGCTTGCAGACCAATTCAGTTTAAAGATCACATTGACCAGTTCTTTCCCGATTTTTCTCATTACTAAAGGACGAGGTTTACAGATGACTTCCCCCCAGAGTCTAAAGAACTCGTCCTCTCCTTCTAAGGTTGAGAAAACTGCCCAAGTCAGAGCTCTAGGTCGAGCGTCACCAGAAAATGGAGTAGTTGAGAGAGAGTGGAGTTTTCAAGTGTGTGGAGGATGAGTGGAGAGGAGCTCTTTATATAGGGAGCTCGGGGACTCCCTGGTCGTCCGTTTGATACCTTTGTGGCTCTTATTCATGGCCTGAAATGCCTTGAATAGAGACGATTCAGCTTCATTGGTGCTGTCTGTTCTTCTGGCGAGTGAACAATGTCGTCATTTGAAGGAAGAAGACGACACTGTTCCGAACTGGACGAGACCGGTCTAAATCAGGTTCAATGCTTAAACCAGTCGGTTCAGGACTGATTCGACTGAGTTTTTTGAAATTAAAAATTTCTAAATTCATCTAAATTCATTCTCTATCCAATGGTGGCTTCAATTCCCTAATTTGAATAATTTAGGCCACATAGAAAAATAAATTTAGAAACTAGTTCAATGATGGTTCAAACTAGTTCAATCTGGTTCAGATCTGATTCACCTTAACCAATTTGGTTTTCTTTTCCAATTTGTCCCAAAGTCCTTTTTCATGAATTTTATGACTCTTTAGTTCACTTGGGATTTGTAAATTTACCAATTTTCCCTTTCTCTAACGGTTGGGATTTGTGAACCGACTCAGTTTTCTCTTTATAAATGATCGGTTCTTTCCTCAGTTTTCTTATTATAAAGGACGGGGTTTACAACTCTCCCCTCCTTTTAGGAGTTTTGTCCCCAAAACTTAATCAACATATTTCACATCAGGAATAATTTCTCTTAATGTCAACTTGGGGTTTGCTTGACATACTAACATTTCAGTTGTTCTCTCACTTAGCCCCTTTAAATCACACATTTTAAGGAATTTCCTTTCCTTACATTGTTTACTCCTTCCATGGAGTTTATCATAACTAGTCATGTCTTGATCATTAGGCCAAATGTATATACTTAGGTTCACTTCCTCCTTCAGTTAGGGCAAGATTCTTCCTCTTAGGGTTCTTGCCCAAGACTTTAGGATTGGGAGTTCCAAAATGCCCAATTGTTCTCGTGTCTAGTTAATCTCTTGATCATGGAAAGCCTTAGCTTCGGTGTTCTTTCGAGCATTAAGTACTTGTTTTCACGGGTTTTGGTGTTATCATCCCTTCATCCTGTTTCAACATTTCCTTCGTCCATTATTTATTACAACTTTGGTCCAACTTATGTTTATCCTTCTCATGCTTACTAACTGACTCTTCCTTACTTGAGTCACATTTTTCCTCAGAACTATTGGGCTTACATGTCCCTCACCGCATGACATGTTCCTGAATCTATCTTCATCCGTTAAATTTCTATAATGCTTCCTTTAGGGTCATTCTCAACCTTTCAGGGATCGTATAACTTCATCCATCTTTTTGTTTGATAGTATTCTTCGACTACTTTTTCCGTTATTCAATCAACTTACATTACCGTGTCGATTTTCTTGACCCACTCATCCTTTCCCAACTTTCTTATTGGGTCTTTCTAGTTCCAATTATTGGGTTTCCTAATGATGTACCAACACGCTCGGATTCTTCCCTTCTTACGATTTCATTCTCTACTATGTACCTCAAAGTAGAGACTTTCACCATCAGAGCTATATGTTCAACCTTCTTAACATTGCTTGCAAGTTCCCTTTTCTTCATCTCCTTACACCCTTTATATTGGAGCATCTATCCGCTTTCAATCCTCAATTGTATTAAAATCTCTATTTCATTCCTTATTCCCTATCAAAGAACTTCCTACTATTGGTCTTACGTGTATTCCACCGTTTGCTCAGCCGTCTACTCCTTTGGTCTCCCTTAGGCGACCGTAGACCACGACCAATCTTGATGTCAGTGGTTGTTTCTCCGTAACCACTTCCAATTTAGAGGGCTTACTTCTCCAAGGTTTCTCAGATGTTCCTTCCTTTATTTCCTTATTATGGATAGCCCACCCATTCCTATTTGTCATGGCGTCCTTTCATGCTACCTTTCTACTTACTCGTTCCTTGGGTTTAACTTACTCCTGGGGTCCTCCTAGTATGCTTCCCTTAGTTCTTTCACCACGGTATGCACTTCATCTCATCATCCTTCGTCACTTGGTTCCATTTCTTCTCAGTTGGGACATGTATGCCTCCCCAGGGTTCCCTTCCTTGGGAGAATTCTTCCCCTTCTTTCCCAGAATTTCTTTTCATTTGTCCTTGAGGGAATCTAACTTTAAATCTAATTCCCGACATCCTTGGATGCCATCCTTCATGTTTCCCTTTTGGAGATTTGGTGGGTACGTCCTTTGAATTTTCTCCTACTTGCATCTCATAACAAGTTTATTTTTGTAAGGAATGAAACTTCTATTTATTATAATGATAATGAATTACAGGGTTTTGACTATATTTGTCTAGGGGGAGTTTTGGTAAGCACTAGATATGGTACTGAGATCAATTTGCGCTTCCTCTTGGGTGAGGTTGTATACTCTGGTTGGTACCCTCTACATAGTGGGTATGTTTTGTCCCCCGTTTAGTGCCCTTGGGTTCTCTTGAGGTGGACAATGGATACTTTATTGTGTATTGCCTCGAAGGGCTAGGAAACTCTTCGCAAAGTGGCCAATCTATCTACTTTCGAAGCATACTCGACATGGTCTTTCATGGCTTTTCTGGCACTTCAGAAAATAGGGGCTTCTCCTTTGCAGGGTTGTACTTGTCTCCTTTTAGGCATGATAATCTTCCATTGTCCTAGGGAACCCCATTCTTGTCCCCCATTTCTGTCCACTAGGCTCCTTTTGTCTTCCCCAACTGTTCTAGCCTCCTTCATCTTTCCTATCGGTCTGTTCTATCCAACGGCGTCTTGTTTGTACCAGACACTCACATTCATGGGCCATGCTAATGACAACAACCAAATTTGTGGGGGGTCCTAGTACACCCATTCGGTCTCATATGTCCATATTAAGACTGTCCACGAATCGTTGGCAAACATCTGCAGTTCTAGCTGGGTCGGGGGCAAAGGGTCTTAATTCGTTGAACTTGGTTTAATACTCCGAGATAGAGTTAAGCCCTTGTTAGAGTCGGAGGAAGTCCTGCTTCTTTTCATTGATCAGATGTGGAGCTAGGTACTCATTCATATACCTCTCTTCGAATTGTCTTTAGGTGGGTGTGGCGGCATGTAAGCTCCTGACGTTATCCCACAACCTCTTCGCACTGGCTTCTGGGAAAAACTCTGCCAGGATTACCATATCCTTAGGTGAAATCCTGACTATCCTCATGAGTTTCTTGATGCTAGCCAACCAGTCCATAGCAGCCCCAACATCCTTCTCTCCTAGGAAAGGCTTACATCCTACTTGACGGAGAGTTTAAGGATTTTAACTGGAGGAGGAACGTTAGTAGGAGGGGGATAAGATTGTACTTCCTCGGGCTTAGCTCGAGAGTTGGTGTCCACCTCAGGGGTGAGGTTAGGCTATCCAAACACTCAGGCGAACTCTTCATATAGTCTCTAGTGCTCTGAGCTTAGTCTAGGTGGAATTGTCTGGGCTTCTTAGGGAGTTTCCATACGGAGGGGTTGTTGGGCAGTGTTAGTGATTACGACTCTAGTTCTCTTGGTTCCTCTTTTGGGAGCCATTCGTAAATTTTATTCCTCTTAGTTACTATGTTATATAGTTTTGATAATGAATTCGAGGAAATAGGCTCTGATACCACTCAAGTTGTTATGCCCCAACCCGGTTTGGTCGGATCCCCGCGAGCAACCTGCCACTCCCTTGGTCCATGAAGGGTTTTCACCCATTCCTAAACCGCGAGGAGTAAGTTGTCCTTTTCCTATCATTCCTGGAAAAGCATTATACAAAACTGAATAATTTAAAATAATCGTACCTGTCATATAATTCCAACACATGAGAGTCTTTTGGTTGAATGGTTTCCCTCGGTTACTTGAAAGGGGTAAAGGGAGGGGGTGAGTCCTACCACTCATTGAACGGGTGTTGGGAGTGAGGTTTCAAAATAGCTTATCCAAACAATGCCAAGATTATCATTTCCTTAAAAAAAGAATCTTTCCTCAAATTTGGTTAAAAATCTTTTGCAAAGGTTAACATTCCTTTTTTCAAGGATTTTCAACTTCAAATCTTGAAGCATTTTCCCATTTTCATATCAGGAGTGTTTAGCTTTCTTAGCCCATCCCCTTGCCTCAGGAGGCATTTAGTAAACAAAAACACGCCTTCAACAGGAAGGGTACACACATTCGTAGGTACAACCCATCCGCTGCACCCACTCGTGGATAGGAGCGTCTTTTCTGTCCACCAAGATAGAAGTCCATCCACTTCTATCCTGGGTCTGAGTGGATGTTCTCGACATCCGACCCTCAATCCCGAATGTCACTCCGTGTCCATATGAGGACAGAGACCTTATCCTAGTCTCGTGCGCATGAAGCTCAAACATAGTAGCTTCGTGGAGTCCAAACACAGTAACTCCATGGAGTCCAGACATAGTAACTCCACGAATAACTAGTATGATAAGAAACCCAAACACAGTAGCTTCTATTTCTCTTATCTTCACCATGTCATCCAATAGCCCTTAGTATGCATCACTACCCCTCTTGGGTGTCTTGATGTTCCTATACCTCAAGTGTATGCAAAAATAATAGTTTTCATTTTATTATCCATTCTCTTTTATGCCTACGGTCTAATGGCCCCGAAACTCAACCCGGCCTACAGTTGTTTGTCTGACTTATCCGTCAACCTAGCCTTGACATACTGCCGCTAGCCCATCCAGTATTGTCGGTCCTGACTTGGTACTGTGGCGAATAACACAGTAAATTCCACTTTTAATGAGAGTTTTCTTGGCTCTTCCTATTTATGTTTGTTTACGAGCTTCTGCTCGTATCCACTGGCTTTGGGCCCACTGCACGTGATTTTCCAAAACCATGCATTTTGCCCCATAAGTTCAAAAACCAAGTCATCTAGTCTATATGAGCTATTCTAGCTCTCGTCAAGAAGGTCTCCCAAAAATTTTAAGCATTAGCATACAACCAGGGGAGAACACTTTTGACAAAATCATCTTTCAATTCATCACGCCAACCGGGTGTAATGATATCTCTACTTACAATGGGTAAGCGGGTTTTCCTCTTCCTTCTAGGAAGTCCATCATACCAACCGGGTATGATTTTCTTTACTTACAACCGGTAAGTATTTTTCCGCTTAGTTCTCACATCACTCCAACCGGGTGTAATGTTAAAATCCCACATATAAGTGGTTTTTTATTTTCGAGGTGCTCATCATCCCAACTAGGTATGATGTGAATAAACCCACTTACCCGATAACTGAAGTGTACTCTTCTTTAGTCGGTTTCCATGTCCACGCTAGCTCGTCCTTGTCGGCATTCCAGTCCTTCGTGTTCCTACACGATTTGAACATCCTAATCTATTAATATTTTGCATAAAAGCCTTCGTTCTCTCATGTATGAATGACTAGACTCAAAATTTTTAATTATTTGCACTTAGGTCCCTAAAGTTCTTTTTCCTTGACTTTAGGTCCCTAATGCTAACTTTTCTCTAAATCGAGTCCCAAAACTTCCAAAAATTCACTTTGGGTCCTCAATTTACTCAAAATTATTTGAGGGGTTCAAGTTTCCCAAATTTCCAATTTGGTCCACAATTTTCCAAAAATTACCATTTTGCCCCTACTTTACAAAAATGGCAATTTGACCCCAATTATTTTAAAAATCTACCAATTGGTCCTCCATCATCTTTCTCATGGCCAATTGGCCCTCAATTTTGGGAAATGGCAATTTGGTCCCTCAATTTTACGAAATCCCCAAATTTCCCCAACATTTTCCCCAATCTCGCCTTTCAAACTGACCAAATTTGATTCCATCAAATTGACCATTTAGTCAGGGTTAATTGCTCCAATTGAAGATGTGGATCAGTTCCTACACTTCCATACAATTCAATTGAGCTTTGAACCGCGACATTTGGGTCCGAATTGAGCTCAAACGAAGCTTCGCCAGAAAAAAAGAGCGTAGAGAGAGAAAGCTTCGAAATTTACTGTTTGAGGTGCAGCAGTCTGATCTCTCTATCGGGGAAGATAGCTCTCTTCCTGAGGTATTTTCTAGGATCAAGAATTCCTACAATTAACCTTGAATTGAGGGAGAATTTCGTTAGTGAAGTTCTGTAGTTTCTTTCTCTAACTCCGACCTACAATGACTAAGTAGGGCTGAATTGACTTATCTTTTAGCTCCATTGATGTCGTTTAAGGGCTGTGGGGATGTTGGGAGAGCTTGGTTTGGCCTGAAGTGGGTTGAATTCGGTCATTTTCAGCTCGGCCGAAATAGGACAACTTCAGTCCGTTGGAGCTACTTTATTATTTGATTATGCCAGTGCTTCTCCGATGGTTCTCAGATCGAAGGAGGTTGCGATCAGATAGCTAACTTCCCCCGGAGTCTAAAAACCTGACCTCACCTTCTGAGGTTGAGAAAACTGCCCAAGTCGAAGCTCTGATTCGAGCTTCACCGGAAAATGAAGTAGTTGAGAGAGAGTGGAGTTTTTCAGGTGTGTGAAGGATGAATGGAGAGGAGCTCTTTATACAGGGAGCTCGAAGACTCTCTAACCATCCGTTTGACACATTTAGCTTCGTCAGCGCTATTTGTTCTTCCGAGGAGTGAATAGTGCTATCATCTAAAGGAAGAATACGATACTATTCTGAACCATACCAGACCGGTCCAAACCAGCTTCAATGCTTAAACCAGTCAGTTTCAGGCCTGATTCGATCAAGCTTTTCGAAATTAAAAATTTCTAAATTAATCTAAATTAATCTAAATTAATTCTCTATCCAATGGTGGCTTCAATTCCCCAATTTTTATATTTTAAGCTACCTAGAAAATGAATTTAGAAACTAGTTCAATGATGGTTCAATCTGGTTCAGGTCCGGTTCACCTGAACCAATTTGGTTTTCTTTTCCAATTTGTCCCAAAGTCCTTTTTTTTTTTATGACTTTTATTACTATTTAGGTCACTCGTAATTTGTAAATTTACCAATTTTCCCTTTGTCTGACGGTTGGGATTTGTGAACCGACTTAGTTTTCTCTTTAAAAATGATCAATTCTTTCCCCGGTTTTCTTATTATAAAAGGACGAGGTTTGCATTTGGGAAATCCAAGGACCTAAACTTAATTAAAGAAAGTTTAGGGTCCTAAATGAGATATATAGAGGTCAAATGAATCCGGAAGCCCAAGTTCTCAAGAAGATGGGCAAAATGGTAATTTTACCAAAACTTAGAGGACATTCGACAATTAATGAGAAATAGAGCTTGGAGTTCTTCCTATGACTATTTGGGATCAGAATGGGACTCAAGGAGACTTGAGGGACCCAATTGAAAGATTTGGGAAATTATAAGGTCCAAAAGAGGAAGTTGTAAAGTATAAGGGAAAAATGGTAATTTTGCCCAAGCTAAGGACCAAATAGTAATTTGGAGAAAGTTGGATCCCTAGGGTGTAAATAATGGAAATGTGGGCACTTAAATAAGTGCTAAGTGAAAATAGAATGAGTTTAAGCTTGAATGGTTAACCTTAGAAAATATTAGACCAAGTGTCGAATTACCAATTAATGAGTCAGGTAACGGAGACCCGGAAAGGGCTATGACTGTAAAACCATAGGGAGTGTACAACTAGTTGAGTTTTCAATGGCCATAAGTGAAACTGACCCTGTTTTTGCTAAACCTTTCATAAAACACAAGAGACACTCTAGTGAAATCGAGAGTGGATTTTGGAAATCTCGCGGAATGAACAAGTTCCGTGAAGAAAGGTTAGTTGGTGTTGACGGTGAGTCTGATTGGACAAATGAGAGCATAAATTAATATGCTTGAATGATTGTGTGAAAATGAGTAGAAAGCTAACATTGAACTCATATAAAAAATTCAAAATAAATAAGTACGTGCCCACTAAAGCAAGTGAGATTTTAAAGGCTAAAGTAAGAACTGATCATGAGACCGGGGCATGTGGCGTAAACACGGTTAAGAGGAACCAATAAATTTGTTGGGCATTGAGCCATTATGTGATTTGGAGAAATGGCCATTGATAGGTTGTGCTCCCAATAAGTGTTATTGCTATATTTATTTACTGATTGAGTGACTGGAGCATGAAGTATGTTGTGAAACCCGAGCATAGGGCTGAATGCCCAACTATGTGATATGAGGAGATGACCGAGTGATAGGTCGGGCTCCCAATAATTGTTATTGCTATGTTTACATACTAACTGAACAACCAAAACATCGGATAGGCCGTGAGACCCGAGCATAGGGCGAGATGCCCAACTATGTGATTAACTATGTGGGGAGTTGGTTGAATGAAGGACAAGACTTCCCAGTATATCCATGTTATTAAGCTTGTTGATTTTGATGCATAATTATGTGTGTGTGATTTAAGGAGCTGGGCAAGAGACGCGCCGAGCTCCTAGTAATGAGATGCTTTATGCACCGTTACATGATTGGACATGAGTGCCACGAGTATTACCATGCGTATTGTTATTTCTTACTGTGAATACTAGTATAGGAGAGAGGGGAAGGGAGATGACAGATGGACACCTATGAGGTTCTGACATCACCCAAGGGAAAATGGAAAGGAGATCTAGTCGTGTTTGTGTAATCTTCCATGTTTCCCGGGACACTCGAATGATGTATGTATAACGTTCCAGTACACCACTACGACGAGGTGATGGTGGAATTGAGTCTCATGTTTAAGGGGTATGTGCTGGTAAGTGACGGTAATGCGACCATGACCACAGGTGCTGAGACACCTAGTTGCAAGATGACACTCGAGGACTGTCGGGTGTGGTAGAGTATTCACGTCACTCCTACACTCTAGTTTCACGGACTGGTATTGTCCATCCGACAATACACTTCGAGAGTGATATATGTTTGGCACCCAAGTATCCCATTGCGTGCAGGCATGAGTATCCCATTGCATGTAGGCATGAGTAGCCTTTGTGTTTAGGGCATGAGTAGCCCATTTTGTGCAGGCGAGTGGCTGCAATGCAGCCATGACCCTGGGTGCTAAGACACCTAGCTACGAGATTACACTCGAGAAGTGTCGGTTGTGATAAAGTGCTCGTATGACTCCCACACTCCAGTTTTATCCGACTAGTATTGCCCATGCAATGGTACACTCTGGGGTGTGTTGTTGTGTTTAGGGCCTAAGTAGTTGGGGATGAGGCATGGGACGTGAGTAGCCGGATGTGTCGACCAAGTGTACGTCATCCCTTGTGTGCAGGACATGAGTTCTTGATGTATGCATGTTGTTATGATATATTACTGATTACAAAGCCAATTGGGGAGATCGAGGATAACCCGAATGTAGCATAGACTATGCATTGAATGACCTGAGTCCGATGTCTCCAAGGGCAAAATAAACCACAAGACTCGGAATGTTAAGTATGAGTAATGGGATAAAAGATCATGCTAGATGGTTTTTGAGAAATATCTAGGTCATAAGCCATATAGTGTGTCACACCCCAACCTAGTTTGGTCGGATCCCCATGATCAACCCGCCACTCTCTCGATTTACTAAGGGTTGCCCCTTCTTTTTAAACCGTGAGGAGTAAGGCGTCCTTTAAACCTACACCTTTCCTAGAATAACATAAATCAAAACTACATAAAATTTTAAACTTTTCATACCTGCCTTACAATGTGTTAGCTGGTGGTCTTTGGGTAAGATTTTCGAGGTTACCCGAAAGGGATATAAGGGAGGGGTGGGTTCAACAACACAGTGAATTGGTGTTAAAGTTTGACTTTTCAAAAAATAGTTTAAATTTGAAGTGTTCCAAAATCCTTATTTTTCTTTTAAAAATATTTCATTCTCAAATCTCAATTTTCATAACCATTTCTCATCATAACAGTGTGTTTATCAACCAACACACACCCTTCATCATGAAGGAAAACACACATTCGCAGGCCAGCTTGTCTATAGTACCCACTTGTGGCTTCGGAGCGACTTTACCGACCACCTAGATAGAAGCACGTCCACTTCTACTCGGACAATGAGTGGTTGTACGTGACATTCAACCCTCAATCCCACAACAAAACTTTGTGTCTGTATGAGGACAAAGACCTCATCCCATCCCCACCCCAGTCTCATGCACATGAAGCTACATTGAGCTTCTCAAGACTTTTGGTACCACTAACTACCCTTATTTCCACCAGGTCTTCTAGAGCCCTTGGACGCATCACTGCCCCTCTTGAGCATCTTGAAGGTCCTGTAACACAGTGCATGCACAAATCAACAATTTTTCACATAAGCCATGTAAACCCCACACTTTTGAGTTAAGAAAAACCGGGAAAAGAACCGGTCAAACCGAGTAAGAAAACCGAGTTGGTTTACATTTGAGAACATGCAATATGGAAATTTACAACTTCCGGGTGATCTAAAGAAACCTTGGAAAAGAAATTTAAGAAACTTTAGAAAACAAAAACCAAATTGGTTTAGGTGAACTAGATTTCATAAGAACATCACAGTTAAGTGTGCTTGCTCGAGAGTAGTGTGAGGATTGGTGACCTCCTGTGAAGTATGAATTTTTTTTTGTAACCCGAAATTTCGGTCAAAAATTTTTATGTATGCCTAATTATAAATAACCATAAATTAATATATATTTAATTATTGTAATTAATACTAATAATTTAATACCTAAATTAAATTATTGGAATTAATACAAATAATTTAATATTGAAATTAAATTATTAGAATTAATACCAATAATTTATGGAAATATTAATAATAGTAATAAATCTCTCCCATTTAATACACGGGTTTAACGCCTATATAAAGAGGTCATCCCCATTTCATTCTCCAAACACCTGAACACTTTTCTCTCTCTCTACTGCTTCATTTCCCGGTAAAGCTCGAACTAGAGCTTCGACTTGAACAAAGGTCGGGCTCCTTAGAACCGGAGAGAAGACAGCTATCTGATATCAAACTCTAGTCAATTCGAGAATCGTTGGAGAAGCGTCGACATGATGGAATAGTGAAGCAACTCCGGCGGACCGAAGCTGCCCTATTTTGACCAAGCTGAAATCGGCCATTTCAAGCCCTACTCAGGCCAAACCAAGCCCTCCCAACACTTCCTTAGCCTTTCCATGAGTGAATTAGGACCGAAAGGTAAGCCAATTCGATTTCCCTTTACAATTTTCAATTGGTGCTAGAGAGAGAGTCGACCGAATTTCAATGATGAAATTCTAATCCAATTCCACATCAATTGATGTGATTCTTGATTCTAGGATGAACTTCAGGATGAGAGCTATCTGCCCAGATCGAAAGCTCGAACCGTTGTGCCTTCACCAGTGAGTAATCGAAGTTTTCTCTCTCTATAGTTCATTTTCCGGCGAAGCTCCGTTTGAGCTCATCCCGACATTAAAACTTGCGATTCACATTTCTGAAGAATCGTATGAACATGTAGAAACTCAATTTCAACTTCAATTTCAAATTCAGCCGTGTTAAGAAGTTGGAATTGGAGGAAAGTTGGGGATTTTCGAAATTCAAATGACCAAAATGAAATTTTATGAAATTGAGGGTCAATTGGGCATGAAAATAATGTTGGAGGACCAATTGAGGAATTTTGAAATTTTTGGGGCAAAACTTACCATTTTTGTAAAAGAAGGGGAAAATGGTAATTTTGGAAAAAATTGGGGAACCAATATGAAATTGGGGAAATTAAACCCCCTTTTGGTGAAATTGAATAAATTGAGGTCCCAGGATGAATTTTAAAAGTTACAAGACTCAATTTGAGGAAAAACCGACATTAGGGACTTAAAGTTAAAGAGAAATAACTTTAGGGACCTAATTGCAAATAACTAAAAGTTTGGGTTTTCTCATTCATTGGAAATGAATGAAGACTGTTATGCCGAGTAATAATGAACAAGGTTGTTCATATTATGTAGGAACACAAAATACTGGGAACGCCAACAAGGACAAGCTCACGTGAATACAAAGAACCAATCTAGTGGAATTCACGGCATTAACGGGTGAGTGAGTTTACTAACATCATACCCGGTTGGGATGATGAGCACAACTTAAAGATAAAAACCACTTACCGGTTGTGAGTGTAAATTTTATGTCGTACCCGGTAGGGAATGATAAGTACCTCGGTATAAAAACCCACTATTTAGTGGTATTTTAATCATCACCACTTAGAGAAAGTGATGTGAATATTATGCGGAAAAACTACTTACCGGTTGTAAGTAGATCATACAGGTTGGTATGATGAGACTTCCTTTAAGGAAGTTGAAAACCCGTTCATCGGTTATGAATGGAGATGTCCTTATACTAGTTGGTATAATGGACAGTGAAAACCTATTTTGTTGAAAGTGTTCTCCCCTAACTGTGTGCCAATGCTTAAACTATTTGGGAGACCTTCTTGACGGGAGCTCGAATAGCTCTTATAAACCGGGGGGCTCGATTTTGGAACTTGCGGGCTAGAATGCCCATTTTTTTGAAAATCTCGTACAGTGGGCCCAAGCCTAGTTGGCACGAGCAGGAGCTCGTAAACGAACATGATATATGTGCCATAAAACTTAAGTGAATTGTTTGGCCATGGTACCAAGATAGGACCAACATGCTCAGTCAACTAGCGGCAGTGCAACATGATAGGTCGACAGACTAGTCAAGACAAACAACTGCGGGTTGAGTTGAGAGTCGGGGCCGTTGGACCAGTGGCACCACAAATTACATGGTTTGATAAGAAAACATTGTTTGTGCATGCACTATGAGTACGAGATCATCAAGACACCCATGAGGGGTAGTGATGCGTCCTAAGGGCACTAGACGACCTGGTGGCTATAAGGGCAGTTCGTCGTTCCAGGTGTCTGTGCAAAATCTGGAGTAGCACCAAACGCATGAGACCGAGGTTGGGACAGGATGAGGTCCCTGTCCTCATACAGACACGAAGAAGTGATTTCGAGATTGTGGGTCAAATATCACGTATATCCACTCATTCCTAGGGTAGAAGTGGTTGTACTTCTATCCGGGTGGCAAGAAAAGTCGCTCCGAAGCCACTAGCGGGTTCAGTAGTGATACTGGCTTGCAAATGTGTGTAACCTTCATGATGAAGGATGTGTGTTGGGTGATGATACACTGGTAACTAAAAAATAATGGAAAAACCAAAATTTTTAAATGAATGGATTTTTTTGAAAAGAATGGAGTCTAGCACACTCCATATGAATGTTTTTCTTAATAGTTAAAAGTAGACCTTTGAAAACCCATTCACTAAGTAGTCGTACTCAGCCCCTCCGTTACATCCCTTTCAGGAAATCTCGGAAAGCATACCTTGAAAGACCATCAACTAAGATGCCTGTAAGACAGGTATGTAAAGTTTAAAATTTCATGCAGTTTTGATTATGCTATTCCAGGAAATGGTGCAGGTTTAAAGGATGCCTTACTCTTTACGGATTATAATAAGGGGAAACCCTCTCAGGAAGTTTCACATACCAATCGGGTATGATCTACTTACAACAAGTAAGAAGTCTTTCCATGTGATTTCCACATCACCCCTCTCAGGTGTGATGGTTAAAATAACACTTAGCAGTGGGTTTTCATTTCTGAGGTGGTTATCATCCCCAACCAGGTATGATATTAAACAATGCAGTGAATTTCCTCTTAGCCGACTTGTTGCCTTTACACGAGCTTGTCTTAGCTAGCGTTCCCTATACTTTGTGTTCCTACACAATATGAACATCCTTGTTCATTAACCTTGGGCCAAATAACTTTCATTCATCCTAAATGAATGAGAAAACTAAACTTTTCATTTATTTGCAATTAGGTCCCTAAAGTTATTTTTCTTTAACTTTAAGTCCCTAAAGCCTATTTTTCCTCAAATTGAGTCCCAAAACTTTTAAATTCACCTTGGGACCTCAATTTATTCTAATTTACAAAAAAAAAGGTTCAATTTCTCAAATTTCCAATTTGGTCCCCAACTTTTTCAAAATTACCATTTTGCCCCTACTTTACAAAATGGTAAGTTTTGCCCCAAAAATACCAAAATTTGCCCAATTGGTCCTCCAACATGTTTATCATATCTGAATTGGCTCTCAATTTTATGAAATTGTACTTTAGTCCCTCAAATTTTCTAAATTTCTAAATTTCCCATATTTTCCCCCCAATTTCAACCTTCTAACTCAACCAAATTTGATTTTATCAAGTTAACTGAACAAATGAGTTTAATTGTTGAAATTGAAGTTAGATAGGAGTTCCTACACCTTCATATGATTCAATTGCACTTTGAATAGCATGATTTGATGCTGGAATTAGCTCAAACGGAGCTTCGCCAGAAAACTGGACTTAGAGAGAGAGAGCTTTGAAAGCTTACTGTCCAGAGCTTCGCCAACGTATTCCTTCTCTTCTTCACTCTCATTGTGCCATTTTCTAGAGTTTCCAGAGGACGTTTCTCTGTGTTTGCCCCTTATGAGAGGGTTCTAGATATAATTCCCATGTACCTTATCCCTACTCTTGAGGTATCTTTCTCAGGTTGACCTTATTAAGAAGAAATTTAAATTTTGCATTTACCTCGTCATTTCTTGACCTCTTGGTGAACCGCTTACTTAGCCAACTCCATGGTTTCGGTCTCCAGTCCTTCGTGGCCTTTGAGGAGTTATTTCCCTGAATTTATGAGGTGTGAAACACCCCTTCTTTCCTTACACCTATAATAGTTTATCTTAGTACTTGTCTTTAGTAGTGTTGGGCACTTCTTCAGGTAATGTCTCAATCGTTCATACTTGTAATAGGTTATTCCTTTACATGGATTGTTGTGGTCCCTTCTTTCCTTCAAGTAGGGCATTTTCAGGGTTACTATTGGTTTGGTGCTCTACTGTACTTTGAGTCTGATCACTTTGACAGTTTTCTTACTGAATCTCCTTTGCAAAAGGGTCATGGTAAGAGTCTTCCTAGGTTTCTTAATTCCCTTATTCATCTTCCATAACTGGGATGTAACTTTTCCTTAGCTTCCAGGATAGTGTGGGTTTGTTTATTTTCCTTAGACCATATTCCCAACACAATTGCATCATCAGGAGAGAGAGTTTTGAGTATTTTATTAACAAGGGGATACAAAAGATTAGGCTTCCAGCCCTATCACAGGAAATGGTTGCAAAATAACTAAGGAGCTATGGAATTCTTGATAAACATCTTCCTCCATACTTAGAGTTGTGCCACCAATAGGTCCTACTAGCACCATTCTCCAAAATACTTCCCCATTTGGTCTTTTGACATTTCAACCCGGTCTCAAGCATTTGGAAAGCTTCTAGGGTTGTCTCCCTACGGAGGTAGGGTGTTGAGTTGAGCCATTCCAAGTTTTCTTGGTTCCTCTCCTGGGAGCCATCTAAAAATTTTAGGATAAATCCTATTAGTTACTATATTTTCTAGTCTTGATTATGTATTCGAGGAAACAGGTTCTGATACAACTCTAGTTGTCACGCCCCAACCCGATTTGGTCGGATCCCCGTGATCAACCCGCCACTCTCCTGGTTTATAAAAGGGTTTCCCCTATTGTAAACCGTAAAGAGTAAGACGTCCTTTAACCTGCACCTTTTTCCTGGAATAGCATAATCAAAATTGCATAAAATTTAAAACTTTACATACCTATCTTACAGGCATCTTAGTTGACGGTCTTTAAGGGTAGGCTTTCTGGGATTTCCTGAAAGGGATATAAGGGAGGGGGTGAGTACGACTACTCAGTTAATGAGTTTTTAAAGGTCTACTTTTAACTTTTAAGAAAAAACATTTATATTAAAAAATCCCTTCATTTAAAAATTTGGGTTTTTCCATTATTTCTTAGTTACCGGTGTGTAATCACCCAACACACATCCTTCATCATGAAGATTACACACATTCGCAAGTCAGTATCACTACTGAACCCGCTAGTGGCTTCGGAGCGACTTTTCCTGCCACTCGGATAGAAGTACGACCACTTCTACCCTGGGAATGAGTGGATGTACGCGACATCCGACCCACAATCCCGAAATCACTTCTTCGTGTCCATATGAGAATAGAGACCTCATCCCATCCCCACCCCGGTCTCATGCGCTTGGTGCTACTCCAAATTTCGCACAAACACCTAGAACGACGATCTGCCCTTATACTCACCGAATCGTCCAGGGCCCTTAGGACACATCACTACCCCTCATGGGCGTCTTGATGATCTCGTACTCATAGTGCATGCACAAACAATATTTTCTTATCAAGCCATGTAATATGTGGTGCCATTAGTCCAACAGCCCCGACTCTCAACTCAACTTGTAGTTGTTTGTCTTAACTGGTCCGTTGACCTATCATGTCACACTGCCGCTAGTTGATTGAGCATATCGGTCCTATCTTGGTACCATGGCCAAACAATTCACTTATTAAGTTTTATGGCACATATATTATGTTCATTTAAGAGCTCCTGCTCATGCCAATTGGCCTTGGGCCCACTATACGAGATTTTCAAAAATCTGGGCATTGTAGCCCTCAAGTTCCAAAACCGAGGCCCCCTACCTATAAGAGGTATTCGAGCTCCCGTCAAGAAGGTCTCCCAAATAGTTTAAGAATTGGCACACAGTTAAGGGAGAATACTTCCGACAAAATAGGTTTTTATTGTTCATTATACTGACCGGTATAAGAACATCTCTGTCCATAACCGATGAACGGGTTTTCAACTTTCTTTGAGGAAGTCTCATCATACCAACCGGGTATGATCTACTTACAACCGGTAAGTAGTTTTTTTCGCATAATTTTCACATCACTTTCTCTAAGTGGTTATGATTAAAATATCACTAAATAGTGTGCTCATCATCCCATCCAGGTATGATGTTAGTAAACTCACTCATCCGTTAATGTCATGAATTCCACTAGATCGGTTCTTGGTATTCACGCGGGCTTGTCCTTGTTGGAGTTCCCGGTACTTCGTGTTCCTACACGATATGAACATCTTGGTTCATTATCCTTCGGCCTAATCGCCTTCATTCATTCCAAATGAATGAGAAAGTCAAACTTTCATTTATTTGCAATTAGGTCCCTAAAGTTATTTGTCTTTAACTTTAATTTCCCATTTGGTCCCCCAACTTTTCCAAAATTACCATTTTGCCCTTCCTTTACAAAAATGGTAAATTTTGCCCCAAAAATTTCAAAATTCCTCAATTGGTCCTCCAACATTATTTTCATGCCCAATTGACCCTCAATTTCATAAAATTTCATTTTGGTCCTTTGAATTTCGAAAATCCTAAATTTTCCCCCAATTCCAACTTCTTAACACAGCCAAATTTGATTTTATCAAATTGACCCATCAAATGTTTCCAATTGTTGAAATTGAGTTTCTACATGTTCATATGATTCTTTAGAAATGTGAATCGCAAGTTTTAATCTCGGGATGAGCTCAAACGGAACTTCGCCAGAAAATGAACTATAGAGAGAGAAAGCTTGATTACTCATCGGTGAAGGCACGGCGGTCCGAGCTTTCAATCTGGGCAGATAGCTTTCATCCTTAGGTTTATCCTAGAATCAAGAATCGCATCAATTGATGGGGAATTGGATTAGAATTTTGTCATTGAAATTCGGTCGACTCTCTCTCTAGCACCGATCGAAAATTGTAAAGGAGAGTTGAATTGGCTTACCTTTCGGTCCCAATTCGACCGTGGAAAGGCTGAGAAAGTGTTGGGAGGGCTTGTTTTGGCCTGGGGAGGGCTTGAAATGGCCGATTTCAGCTTGGCCAAAATAGGGCAGCTTCGGTTTGCCGGAGCTGCTTCACTATTCCATCATGCCGGTGCTTCTCCAACAATTCTCGGATTGACTGGAGTTTGCTATCAGATAGCTGTCTTCTCCCCGGTTCTAAAGAGCCCGACCTCTCCTTTCGAGGTTAAGAAAAATGTTGAAGTCGAAGCTCTGGTTTAAGCTTCACCGGGAAATGGAGCAGTAGAGAGAGAGAGAAGTGTTCGGGTGTGAGGAGAATGAATGGGGATGACCACCTCTTTATATAGGTGTAAAACTCGTGTATTAAATAGGAGAGATTTATTACTAGTATTAATATTACCATAAATTATTGGTATTAATTCCAATAATTTAATTTCAGTATTAAATTATTGGTATTAATTCCAATAATTCATACTTCCGAGGAGGTCACCCATCCTCACACTACTCTTAAGTAAGCACGCTTAACTTCAAAGTTCTTATTTAATCTCATTCACCTGAACCAATTTGATTTTTTTCTTTTATTTTTTCTTAAGTTTCTTTAAGGTTTAATGAACTCTTTGGATCACCCGAATGTTCTAAATTTCCAAATTGCTTGTTCCCATATGATCGGGTTTGTAAACCGACTCAGTTTTCTCACTCGGGTTGACCGGTTCTTTCCCGGTTTTCCTTAATTCAAAAGTGCGGGGTTTATAACTCTCCCCTCCTTTTAGGAGTTTTGTCCCCAAAACTTAATTTGCAAACTTGCATGAGGAACCATTTTCTTTGATGTCCATTTGTTATTTGCTTAACATGCAAACTCTTCTCTTGTTCTTTCAATTAGTCCTTTTTATATCCTTCACTTATGGAATTTCTTTTCCTTTATATTATTTACTCCCTCCATGGAGTATCATAACAAGACATACCTTACTTCAAGGTATATTCTTAGATTTATATCTCTCTTTGCTTAGAGCACATTCTTCCCTTTGAGGTTATGTACTCAAGATTGGGAATTCCAAGATACCTAACCATTCTCGTATCTAGTTAACCCCTTAGTCGTTGGAACCTTTAGCTCAATGTTCTTTCGGGCGTTATGTACTTGTTTCCATGGTTTTCTTTATTATCACTTTTTCATCCTATTTTGACCCTTCCTCCATTCGTTGTCTATTATAACTTCGGTCCAAATTTTTATATTCAGCCTCTCATGCTTATTAGCCGACTCTTCCTTACTTTTAGTCATATTCTCCTCGGGATTGTTGGGCTTACATAACCCTTACAACATGGCATTTTCTAGGACCCGTCTCTATTCATTTGATTTCTAAAACATCTCCTTTAGGGTCTCTCTTAGCTTTTCTTTTTTTGACCTTTCAGGGATCATATAACTTCATCCCTTACCTACTCATCCTTTCCAAATGTTTTTATTGGGTCCTTTCAATTGCAATCATTGGGTTTCCTGATGATTATTGACATACGAGGAATTCTTTTCCCTTCTTATGTCCTTTCTCTTCTTTAGTGACATCCCTTATTCAATGACTACCTTTTTCCTTAATCCACTTTTACTTGCTCATAAATCACTTCATGATTCTTCATTCTACAATAATTTCTTTCGATCTATGTGTAAGAGCTTAGAAAAATGCCCAAGTCAGAGCTCCGGTAAGAGCTTCTTCCAAAATTGGAGTAGTTGAGAGAGAATGGAGTCTTCAAGTGCGAGGAGGATGAATGAGGAGGGGCTCTTTATATAGGAAGCTCGGGGCCTTCTTAGCCGTCTGATTAGCGCCTTAATGGCGCCCATTCATTTTCTAAAACTCCCTAGCTGAAGACTTTTCATCTTTGCCGGAGTTGCTCGATTTTCCATCGAGTGAATAGTGCTGTCATCTGAAGGAAGAAGATAACATTGTTCTGAACTGAAACAGACCAGACTGGTCCGAACTAGGTTAAAAGCTTAAACTGGTAGATTTAGGCCCGATTCGACCAAATTTTTCAAAATTAAAAATTTCTAAATTTATTCTCTATCAAATGATGACCTCAATTCTCCAATTTAAAATTTCTAAGCTACATAAAAAAAATGAATTTACATCCGGTTCAGTAGTGGTTCAAACCGGTTCAGTCCGGTTCAGATCCGTTTCACCTGAACGGGTTTGGTTTTCATCTCCAATTCATCTTAAAGTTTTTCATGACTTTTGTGACACTTTAGGTCACTTGGGATTCATAAATTTCCCGGTTTATAAAGATAAAAATAGGGATTTGGAAATTTTCAAGTGGTCAATAAAGATAAAAAAAATCATGGAAATGGACCATGAATGGAATTAAACGAGGGATCTGGATCGGTTCAAGGTGAACTAGAACTGAACCACATTAAACTAGATTGAACCATGAAGAACCTGTTCAAAAAATTAATTTTTTAGGTTGTATAAAAACATCAATTTGTGAAATTGAAGCCATGATTGGATAGAAAATAAATTTACACAAGTTATAAAATTTAAAATTTTAAAAAACCAATCAAATTGGGCCTAAACCGGTCGATTTTCAATTTTGGGACACCAAACCTGGTCTGACCAATCCGATCAATGGACTCTCTGCTAGGTCAGCGCCTAGTCAGCGTGCACGACACATGGCAAAGCGTGCACACTCAGTTGCTCAGTCAGCGCCTCGGGGCACTGACCAATCAGAGTGTGACACATGTACTTGTTTAACGGTCAAAGAAAGAAAATCCATGTCATCGACGAATGAACAATATGAGAGTGGCACGTGTCCTCAATTAACGGTCAACTAAGGAGAAGCCTCATCAACCGGGTTTGACGATGAGGAGCTCACATGTGGCAAAGATTCCCAATCAGTGACCGACTAAGTTATAGGAGAAACGATCAAACAATGAGAGGTCGACATGTGGAAGAGCCATGTCGGATGGTCCAAGTCAATTAGAGGCCGACACGTGACAGTGGCATAGTACGTCAAGAGGGAAACCTAACTTATTTAAATTAGCTAATTAGAGGATGCCACGTGTCATGGTCAATGGCTCGCCGAATATGGTCAGTGACACGTTGGAATGAGCAACCAATTGGAGGTCAACATGTGGTCGATCAACAAGTCAAAGGATGACTCAGACAATAAGTGGGAAGTCGCGTCAATAAAGCCAGCCAATCATAGTGCCCATGTGGTAGCTCGCACATGCGTGCACAATGTCATCTTCAACCTCTAAACTAGATGGATAAAGATGACGGGTTGGTTGCATATTCTCCAGAAGCCAAAAAATCCTCCTCATATGACTGTAAATGGGAGAGATTGGGGCCGAGTGATGGACGGATAGATAGCCTTGTCAAAGCTCCCTATATAAAGAGCTCATCCTCATTCATCCTCCTCATCCCTTAAATGACAGAAAAAGAAAGAACAACTCCATTTCCCGTAGAGGCAAAACTAGAGCTCTATCTTGTGCATTTTCCTCAACCTCCAAAGGCAAATTCGGGTTCCATGGAATTGAGAAGAAGTCCCTTACCTTGCTGCAACCTCCCTTCAGCTTGAGGATCACTGGAGAAGCGCTGATAAGCTCACACAGTACAGTCACTCTAGCAATCGTAAAGTAGCAACATCCTTTGAGCTAAATTTTGGTCACCTCCGACCTCCTGTGATGAGGCCGACCCTCCCCTAGCTATGTCCGACTGATCCTCGACCCCTTGGAACCCTTAAGGTAAACCAATTATGTCTCCCTTCACTGGAATAGTAGAATTTCAGATCATGGGACATGTAAATTTCTCTCATAGAATTTCCATTTCTCAGGCTACCAATTGATGCACAACTTGATCCTAAGAAGATCCCCTCGATGAGCACTGGCCGTCTATACTCAGAGTTCCAGCAATCGTCCCTTCACCGTTAAGTAAACGAAGCTTTTTGTCTCTAGAAAACTTTTTCAACAAAGCTCCATTTGAGCTCAATTTTGGGTCAATTGAAGTCATTCAAAGCTTAGAATGCTCATATGAAGATCAGAGAGATTATTAGTAGCATGCTAGGACAAATTAACATCATCTAAACTCCCAATTTGGTGAATCAAGAATTTTGGGCCAAAATACATGTTTTGATAAAATTGGGCAAATTGGGGATTTTCAAAAATTTGGGATTTTTGTGAAATTAACATCAATTGAGAACCAATTGGTGATTTAAAAGAAATTGAGGACTAGATTTCAAGTAAAATGATTTTTTTTGAGAAATTAATTGCAATTAAAAGAAATTAAAATGCTTTATGGTAATTTATAGGTAATTTTATATTAAATAAATTATTTAAGTAGAAATTTCAAATGAAATAAAGTGAAGAAATTGTGGCAAATAATTGGAGCTTTATTGTCAAGAAAACATTAGAGACCAAATGACGAACGTTGGATAACTAATGGATTGGTTCTCCGTAATTATGTAGGTGCGAAATGAAGATCGAGACCCACAACACGAATCCAACTCGAGTTTGGAATACCATTAAAGATGAATGAGTCACGAATACGAGGTTAGTGGGATTTCTAACATTGGTAACCCTGACCGTGTGAAGATGATTAAACGATTGGGACTATATTTTTTATGATAGCATGAAGTATGATATTAGGACAACCCATGAACGTGTATGGATACACCTTAAGGGTCATGGTTTAGTCTGATCGTCGATGCCGGAAATGGGTGAGGCCCATGATCGCCAATGGTGGGCTAGATCTTGTCTTGTGCAAAGTGAGCCCAAGGCCATGTTTTGAAAACTCGTACAAGTAGGCTTAAGGCCAATGGGTACAAACTTAAACTCGTAGACAAATTAAGATTTATGAGCCTATGGAAAAACTTTCATAAATGGTTAATTTGTATAATTTAGCTACCGAGTCGAGGTCGGGTCGTCGAACTCATTGGGCTGGCAGCACCAAAGATAAAAGCCTTATTTAAAAAGACTTTTGATTGTGCATGCTGAGATACGAAACCAAGAGATGCCCATATGGGAGTAGTGTTGGTTCTAAGGGCTGCTGGATAATAAGGGTGTCATAAGGGCAGAAAGACTATTCTAGTATGTCTTGAAACTCTAAGAGCTTCAAGCGAATTGAGACCGAGTGTCATGCCCCAACCCGATTTGGTCGGATCCCTGTGAACAACCCACCACACTCCCTGTCCAAGAGGAGTTTCCCCCTTATTTAACTCGAGATGAGACAGGCATATTTTCGACCTTGTTCCCTGGAAAGACATATATCAAATAAAATATAAACTTAAGAGAAATTAAGTATACCTAACAGAGGGTAAGGCTCAGTGTTATTCCTAGTCATTTTCTCTTTTCCTGAAAAGGGATAGAAAAGAGGGGTGAGTTTATATAACTTAGTGAATGGGTATTTTAAAGATAGAGTTTTCAAAAAATATTTTCAAGTTGGAGTGTACTAGACTTCTTAATTTCTTTAAATTAACTCTGCTTTAAAATCTCGGATTTTCAAAAACACTTCCTTTATCATAAAGGTCAATCACATAATCACAGGCCAGTACGTCCACTGAACCCACATGTGGCGTCGGAACGACTTTACCAGCCACCTAGATAGAAGTACGTCCACTTCCACCTTGAGAATGAGTGGATGTTCGTGACATCTGATCCTCAATCCCGTAATAATTCTGTCCGTATGAGGACAGAAACCTCATCTCGACCCCACCCCAGTCTCGTGCACTTGAAGCTATGTCGAGCTTCGCAAGGCCTCCTAGTACGACTAACTACCCTTATATCCACTAGGTCATCTGGTGCCCTAGGACACATCACTACCCATCTTGGGCATCTTAAAGGTCCCATAAACACAGTGCATACACAATCAATATTTTCACATCATGCCATATAATCTAGGGTGCCACTAGTCCAATGGCCCCGACCCTCAACTCAACTTGCAGCTATTTGTCTTGACTAGTCTGGACACCTGTAATGTCGCACTGCCGCTAGTTGACTAAGTATGTTGGTCCTATCTTGGTACCATGGACAAACAATTCAATTACTCAAGTTTTCATGGCATATAATTTAGGTTTGTTTATGAGGTTCTGCTCGTGCCAACTAGCCTAGGGCCCACTATTCGAGATTTTCAAAATTGGGCATAACAACCCCCAAGTTCCAAAACCGAGGCTTCTAGCCTAATAGAGCTATTCGAACTCCCATCAAGAAGGTCTCCCAAATTGTTTAAGCAGTGGCACATAGTCAGGGGAGAGCACTTCTGACAAAAATATATTTTCAACTGTCCATCATACCAACCGAGTATGAGGACATCTTCGCTCATAACCGATGAACGGGTTTTCCACTTCCTCCGAGGAAGTTTTCATCATACCAACCAGGTATGATCTACTTACAACCGTTAAGTAGTTTTTCCACGTCATTTTCACATCACTCCTCTAGGTTGTGATGTTTAAAATACCACTTAGTAGTAGGTTTTCATTTCCAAGATACTTATCATCTCAACCGTGTATGATATAAAAATCTCACTCACCTGATCGAGTAGTGAAATTCTAGTTAGTCGGTTTTCGTCCATTATGAGCTTAACCTCAGCTGGCGTTCTCGATGTCTCATGTTCCTTCACGAAATAAACATCGTTTTTCATTATCATATGGCTTGATCACCTCATTCGGTATGAATGACTAAATTTTTAATATTTGTAAATTGGTCCCTAAAGTTATTTTTCATTTTACATTAGGCCCCAATTGCCAGTTTTTCCTCAAATTGAGTCCCAAAACTTTTAAAATTTCTCTTGGGACCTCAATTTACTCAATTTCATAAAAAGGGGTTCAAGTTTCCCAAATTCTCAATTTGGCCCCCAAATTCTCCAAAATTACCATTTTGCCCTAACTTTACAAAAATGGCAAGTTTTACCCCAAAATTTCTAAAATTGCTCAATTGATCCTCCAACATTCTTATCATGCCCAATTGACACTCAATTTTATAAAATTACATTTGGTCCTTCGAATTTTTGAAAATCCCCAATTTTCAACTCCCTAACACAGCCAAATTTGATTTTATCAAATTGACCAATCAAACACTTCTAATTGTTAAAATTGAAGTTAAAATTGAGTTTCTACATCTTCATACGATTTAATAGCACTTTGAATTGCAAGTTTTGACGCCGAAACGAACTCAATCGGAGCTTCGCTGGAAAACATAACCTAGAGAGAGAGAGCTTTAATTGCTCACTGTTAGGGGCGCGGCAGTCCGAGTTTCCAATCGGGGCTAATAGCTATCCTCCTGAGGTTCCTCCTAGGATCAAGAATTGCATCAATTGATGTTGAATTAGATTAGAATTCTACCATCAAAATTCTGTTGGAGCTGCTTCACTGTTCGATCACGTCGGCGCTTCTTCGGTGACCTCGGAGCAAATGGATGTTAGCACCATGTAGCTGAGTTCTCCCTAGTTCTAAGGAACCCGACCATGCCTTCTTTGTTTTAGAAAAGACCCTATATCAAAGCTCTGGTTCGAGCTTCATTGGAAAACTAAGTAGCTGAGAGAGAGTGAGATTTTCAGGTGTGGAGAGGGGCTCTTTATATAAGGAACTCGGGGACTCGTCGGCTGTCCATTTGGCACCTTTATGACTGTCATTGATGGCTTGGAATGTATTGAATGGAAACATTTCTTCTTCACCAGCACTGCTTCGATTTTCCGATAGGTGAACAGTGTTGTCATTTGAAGGAAGAAGACGACACTGTTCCGAACCGGGTTCGAAGATTAAACCGATCGGTTCACCCCCAATTTGAAAGAATTTTTTAAATCTAAAAATTTCTAAATTCATTTTCTATCCAATGGTAGCCTCAAATCTCAAATTGAATTTTTTAAGCCACCTAGAAAAATAAATTTAGCATCCAGTTCAATAGTGGTTCAAATCAATTGAATCCAGTTCGGATCTGATTCATCTGAACTAGTTTGGTTTTCATCTCCAATTCATCCTAAAGTACTTTTTCATGACTTTTGTGGCTTCTTAGGTCACTCAGGATCCATAAATTTTCTGGTTTTCCCTTTTTCTATCGGTTCTGGTTTATAAATCGGCTCAGTTCTTAAACCGGCTCAATCCGGTTCGGGTTCGGTTCGGGTCCGGTTCACTCGAATTGATCTGGTTTTTCTCTTTCAATTTGTCCTAAAGTTCTTTTCCAAGGTTTATGAAACTTTTGGATCACTTGGGAGTTGAAATTTCTCCAATTTTCCCGTTCCCCAATAAATGGGTTTAGGAACCGATTCGGTTTTCTCACTCAGTTTGACCGGTTCTTTTCCGATTTTCCTTTACTCCAAATAGCGAAGTTTACACAAAGGGGGTAAAAGAGTGAGGTCTCACCCCCAAAAATTTGGGAATTGAAGTTTCTATAAGTCTATGGGATGAGCGATGACACTCACTCAGACTTGTGGTGAAAGGTTGTAGCCTCTCACTAAGGTGGACGGTAAAGTTACTTCGGGCCATAAGTGGAAGATATTGTGGTTGTATAGCCTCTAAGGGTCTGTTTTGCGACGGTTTGGTCCCATTATTGATAAAAAAAAGTTTTTGTGTTTGTGTGAAACAAACCTTGTTAAGTCTAATTAATAAAGTCTCTCAAACTAGGAAGGAACCTACCATAAGCTTGATAGAATAAGCTACAAATTTTATGATAAAACTTTTATTAAAAAATAAGAAGAGTAGTGGTTTTCTTATCACAAATATTATTTATTCAAAAAAGGAAACTCTACTTAAGTGCATACTTAACCATGGACAAGAAGTCGTGATGTCCTATAAATACTATTCACTGAGTTGTCGAACTCACCCCTCTCCCTTAAACCCCTATTAGGAAAGTTTTTGCGCCAAGAATGGTGAACAACTAAGAAGAATGTCTGAATTACCACAACAAGGTAATTCCAACTAAGTCATTTTGTTAATTTTGTTATGGAAAATATATAAGTTTACAAGCCTTTACCTTTCCTAGTCTATATTGGTAGAAATACCATTTTAGTATAGGAAGGGGTGGCGGGTTGTTCATGGGGTTCCAACCAAACCAAGTTGGGGCGTGACAACTTAAGTTGTACCAAAGCAAAGTTTTCCAAACAAAGTTTTCAAAACTAAACCCGGGAAACATAACAAATAATAAATCTTCATTCTGTAGATATTACCCCTAAAAGAGGAACCAAATGAACCCGTACTGCCGCATCCATCACTGGACCCATGGAAAACATTATTCCAAATGGGGGAATTAGCTTGGGGGCACATAAGTCTAGGGGCACTCAAATCACTACACCTGGAGTAACTCTCAAACAACGAAAAATCTATGATAAATTTGTCAAAGTGTTCAAGAAACCATACCTTCCACAAAGAAAGGGCAATTTCCCTACTGGAAGTGCACACCTCAAGGATGGTGAGGTGCAAACCCATAAACTACCACATGAATGATTGGTACAAACAAGACGTCACAAGACGGAAAACATACATAAAAGTAAGAACCAAGGGGACCTTTCTCATATGAAAAGGGGAAGTTTCCAATTTCGTAACAACCCCCATGAAAGAATAAAAGGAAAGACAAGGTCTCATAGGAAAGAGGGCAATAAGCCACCACAAAGGAAAACTTCCCGATGTCCTAGATGCTAGAGGAACTACGAAAGAGTTACATGTTATAGGTGTGGACAATTAGGACATTTTGTGAGGAATTGTCCAATACCACAAGGATTTATGGCTATACCTCCTGAGAATAACACCTTTTCAACCACCGGAGTCCAAAAGGATAAAAACCATGAGGCTACCACAAAGCCCAACAAGAATGTGCAACCCCACCAAGAAAAGGCTCATCAAGATCCTAGTGTAGTAGCAAGTACCTCCCGACCTTTTGCTTAACTATCTAATTTTAGCTGGGACAAAAGCCCAAAATGTATTATACTCCTTTCCAATAATGAGTATATTTCCAAATTTCTAAAACTTGTGTCTCTTAAATCATGATACGTCCAATTAGGATTCAATATTACCCCATGCCTTAACCAAAAAGCTCATAAATATGAGCAAAGAAGGGCTGTGAAAGTCAAAACATCAGAAAAAGAAGGATGAAGAAATCCTTAAGGCAATTAAAAGTCGAAAGAGACAATTTAAGGACTAATATCAAAAAACTTGAACTACAAGTTTAAAAGTTGAGGAGTAAAGCCTTATTGTACTCTTGACAAGGAAGAAATGAAATCTTAGAACAAAATACCCAGACTTCTCTCTAAGGAAGTAAACTTGTGGGAATAAGGATCGAGTACAAAGGTATACTCCCGATATTCTAAGAAGGAAGTTAACTTCAAAGAATGGGTAAATGGGAAAATAGCAGCAAAGGGTGTTATAAATTTCTGGTGGGTCGGATACCCATAAAGACGAATTAAAGGGAGTCCTGGAGAAGTACATACTTCATCAAAGGAGTGATTGAACCAATTAAAGGAATAATGATGATAAGGACTTGTGGACATCAAGGAGAATAGGTCTAGTCCACTCACACTTAATGGAGCTTATGATTGGATAGTGAGACATAGGAATAAGACCTTGGTAACAGTAATTCCTTAGATAGGAAATTTCAAATGGATAATTCAAATATGGCGAAGGTTTGGACATGGAAAAATGCTATAATATAAAAGGGTTTAAAGATGTGAAGAAATCGAAACCCTTAAGGAAGGATGTCTCCAATAATTGGACAATGTATGATGGAGGATAAACAGGAATATACCATTAGGCAAGTTGTAAAGTGATTAGGAAACCCGATAGTCGGAACCAAGAATGACCAATAAGGAGATTTGATAAAGGACAGATAAATAAGCAATGCTTAAAGTTCTTGGAAACCCAAACAGTCATAAAAGGCATGACATCTAAGTAAGGGAAAAAGGTGTAAGGATGGTGCATTACCAAGAGAGGTTTGATAAAGACCACATTAACCAAATGAGACAAGTGGTGCCTAGGCAATGCACACCACATCCGGAATGGATTAATGAGGAAGTCATAGACAAGATTGTTGTCAATGGTAAGAAATAATGAAGATGAGCAGAGTAGAGGGATTCGATACTGCTTCCATTAGACCAAGTAAAGAATAATCCTTATGGAAAGGAACGGGGGAGGATTCAGTACTGAGAAAGTCCGAATTCCAAGAAATGGAGATTTACAAGCTAAGTAAGAGATGGCTAAATAATGGAGGTGCATACATTGAATGTTTGGATAATGTTCAAGGTAGTTAAGGAACACTACCAAATGGTGAGAAGGGACAAATTCCCATGATCACTAAAAGATTAGAAAATTATGAACATTTGTCAAGAGAATGTTTTGGAAGCATACTATATGAAAACATTCTGAAATATATCATGTTACTGTGCTAAGTTCACATAGGTCCAAAATTACAAAAAAAAAAAAAAAGGTATGACCCATGGAGAGAAGAGGCATTTATCAAAGTAGAATGATGGCAAGTGGAAGGCTTGGGTAGACCTATGTTATAAGAAAGAAATGATGTCTCTAAGCAAGGAAGCTATAAATGAGCAAAGTTGTGATTTTGAGTTCTTGAGAGAAGGATATTCTAATTGAATGACCAAGCCTTAAGAATGGATAAGGCATTAAGACCAATAGTAAACAAGATTGTACTCACACTGAGTGAAAAATGGAAGGGATGGAACCCTGAATACTTATCACGGATCACGTCATCATGATGATGATACGAACTAAGGGGATGTGACTCAAATGGAATTGAGTACGCACATTAACCCATATGGAAATACGAGTCAAGTCGAGAGGTAGTACCCCAAGACGACTGTGAAATGAAGAAGGTATGAATGATCCTAGGATGGATCTCACGAACTTGGAGATATTAAAACAAGCTCCAAGGAAAAAGGGGATAGGAAAAAGTACCCAAGGAAATTATTTCAAATGGCAAAGGTATGTTGGAATGGTGACCAGAAAGGAAGGTATGTTGGAAAATTTTAAGTGGTCAATAAAGACCCAAAATCATGGAAAGGAACCATGAATAGAATTGAATGAGGAAACCAGACCGGTTTAGGGTGAATCAGACTTGAACTAGATTAAACCAGATTGAACTATAAAGAATCGATTCAAAAATTTATTTTTTCTAGATGGAATAAAAACATAAATTTGGGAAATTGAAGCCACCATAGAATATAAAATGAATTTAGACAAATTTAAAAAAGTTAAATTTTAGAAAATCGGTCAAATCGGGTCTGAACTGACCAATTTTCAATTTCGGGTCACTAAACCGGTCAACGGACTGCCTGCCAGGTTAGTGTCGAGTCAACGCACGCGACCAATCAGTGCACGACACGTGGTGAAGCGCACCCACTCAGCCCCTTGGTTAGTGTCTGGAAGCCTTATCACCGATGACAAACCAATAAAAGAGTGACATGTGTCCTCAATTAATAGTCAACTAAGAAGAAGCCTCATCAACTAGGATGGCAAATGAGGAGCAAAAATGGGGTAAAGATGCCACGCCAGCGGCTGACTAGGATATTGGAGAAATAGTCGATCAATCAGAGGTTGACATGGGGTAGAGCCACGTCAAATGGTCCCAACCAATCAGAGGCCGACACGAGGCAGTGGAACAGTGCGTCAGGAGGGAAACATGACTTATTTAAATCAGCCAATCAGAGAATGCCACATGTCACGGTCAATGGTTGGTCGAATATTGTCAGCGGCCATGTTGGAATGTGCAACCAATGGGAGGTCACCACATGGCCAATCAATGGGTCAAAGGATAACTCGGACAATGAGTGGGAAGTCGCGTCAGCAAAGCCAACCAATCATAGTACACCACATGACAGCTCACACACATGTGCACAGTGTCATCTTCAACCTATAAATTGAGCATATAAGGATGATGGGCTGGTTGCATATTCTCCGACGGCCAAAAAATCCTCCCGATATGACCATAAATGGGAGAGATTGGGGTTGAGTGATGGATGAACAGATAGCCCTGTAAGTTACCAAGCTCCCTATATAAAAAGCTCCTCCCCATTCATCCTCCTCATCCCTCAAATGACAGAAGAAGAAGAAGAACTTCATTTCCGGGTATGGCACAAACCAGAGCTTTGACTTGGGGATTTTCCTCAACCTCAAAAGGCAAATTCGGGTTCCCTGAAACCAAGAAGAAGTCCCCTACCTTGCTGCAACTTCCCTTCAGCTCAAGGATCACTGGAGGAGTGCCGGTGAGCTCGCACAGTACCATCACTCCAATGGTCGCAAAGTAGCAGCATCCTTCGAGCTCAATTACGATCACCGCTGACCTCCTGCGACTAGGCCGACCCTCCCCCAACTATCTTTGACCGACCCTCGACCCCCTTAAACACTTAAGGTAAACCAATTCCGCCTCCATTCATCGGAATAGTAGAATTTCATAACATGGGAAATCTAAAGTTCTCTCATAGAATTTCCATTGCTCATGCTACCAATTGACGCACAACTTGATCTTAAGAAGATCCACTCGATGAGCACTAGCCGCCCATACTCAGAGTTTCGGCAATCGTCCCTTCATCGGTAAGTAAATATAGCTTTCTCTCTCTAGAATACTTTTCCGACGAAGCTCTATTTGAGCTCAATTTTGGGTCAAGTGAAGTCATTCAAAGCTTATAATGCTCATAGGAAGATGTGGGAGATGATTAGTAGCATGCGAGGAAATTGACACGATTTCAACTCTCAATTTGATTAATCAAGAATTAGGGGCCAAAATGCAAATTTTGATAAAATTGGGAAAATTGGGGTTTTTCGAAAATTTGTTGATTTTTGTGAAATTAACATAAATGGATTAAAGACGTTGATGACCGACCAATGTGGCGTGGTCCTTGGTCGGTCATCGCCATCGATGATTGATGGGTCAGATACCCATAAAGACGTCGATGACAGACCAATAGGGGACCGACCCATAAAGACGTCTATGACCGCCTAGAAGTGGTGACCAATCAAAGCATGACTCATGTACTTGGTCAATGGTCAAATCCACACCATCGATGATGTAAACCCCACCCCCTTATAGGTAAGAAAACCGAGAAAAGAACCGGTCAATTCAAATGATAAAATTGAGCTGATTCATGAACATTAACCAATAGAGAAAGGGTTAAATGGGCAATTTACAAACCCCAAGTGACTCAAAGAGTCATAAAAAGCATGAAAAAGAACCTTGGGATAATTGGGAAGAGAAAACCAGATCGGTTTAGGGTGAATCGGATTGAACCAGATCCTAAATTCATTTTTCTTGGTGGCTTAAAATGATCAAATTGGGGAATTGAAGTCACCATTAGATGGAGAATGAATTTAGAAATTTTTAATTTTGAGAAAATTAGTCGAATTGAGCTTGAACCGGTTGATTTATGCATTGAACCGGTCGGACCAATCTGATCCGGTTCGAAATAGAGTCATCTTTTTCCTCTAGATGACAACACTATTCATTCAATGCAGAAACGGATAATGCCAGCGAAGGAAAAATGACTCTGATCAAGCCATTTCAGGATGAGGATAAGCTCGACCAAAACGGAAAGTTGTCAGGTAGAGGGTCCCCGAGCTCCCTATATAAAGAGCTACTCTCCATTCATCTTTCACACACCTGAAATCTCCATTCTCTCTCAACTGTTCCATTTTTCGACGAAGCTCAAACCAGAGCTCCAATATAGGCATTTTTCTTAGCCTCAGAAGGCAAGGTTGGGTCCTTTAGACTTCGGGGGAAGTCAGCAACCTGATAGTATCTTCCTTTCGACCCGAGGATTACCAGAGAAGCGCCGGCGGAGTCATACAGTGAAGCAGCTCCACTGGACCGAAGCTTCCATGTTTTGGACGAGCTGAATTCGGCCAAATTCAGCCCTCCTCCAACCAAACCAAGCCTCCCAAACACCCCCACAGCCCACATACGACCTCAACAAAGCTGAAAGGTAAGCCAATCTGGCTCTTCTCAGTCGTTGCAGATCGGAGTTAAAGAGAGAAAGTGCTAAAGTTTACTGACATAATTCTCCCTCAATTTGATATCAATTATAGCAATTCTTGATCCTAGAATGAACCTAAGGACAAGAGCTACCTTCCCCGATCGAGAGCTTAGACCGCCGCACCTCTGATAGTATGCTTTCGAAGCTTTTTCTCACTACGCATAGTTTTCTAGTGAAGCTCCGTTTGAGCTCAATTCGGACCTAAATGGTGTTGTTCAAAGCTCAATTGAATCGTATGGAAGTGTAGGAACTAATCCATACCTTCAATTGTAGCAATTAACCCCGATTGAGTGGCCAATTTGGAGAAATCAAATTCGGTTAGTTTTAAGGGGAGAAATTAGGGGAAACTTTTGGGGAAAATTGGGGATTTCAAAAAATTGAGGGACCTCTTTGCAATTTCCCAAAATTGAAGGCTAATTGGCCATGAGAAAGATGTTGGGGTTAAATTTCCATTTTTGGAAAGTAGGGGCAAAATGGTAATTTTTGAAAAGTGGGGGACCAAATTGGAAATTTGGAAAACTTGAGCCCCTTATACAATTTTGAGTAAAATGATGACTAAGAGAAATTTTGGAAGCCTTGGTATTTAAATTGGGGAAAGGTTGGCATTAGGGACCTAAAGTAAAGAAAAATGAACTTTAGGGACCTAAGTGCAATTAATCGATAATTTGTGAGCTTAAGCTTTTATGTCAAACCGTAATTGATAAGGCTGCCCAAATCATGTAGGGACAAGTGTAACCGGAACGCAAGCAAGAGAAAGCTCGCGTAGACTTGGAAACCGACCGAGGACGAATAGTCATGGTTATCGGGTGAGTAAGCATATTTACATTGTACCCGGTTGGGATGGTGAGCAATTTAGAAATGAAAAACTACTTGTAAGTGGGATTTTAACACCATACCCAGATGGGGTGATGGGCGATTTAAGCTAAAACTTACTTACTGGTTGCAAGTAGAGGAAATTATACCTAGTTGATATGATGAACTTCCTTGAAGGAAGAAGAAACCAGCTTGCTAGATGTAAGCGGAGATATCATCACACCCGATTTGTGGGATGAAGTGAAAATATATTTTGTCGGAAGTGTTCTCCCCTGACTGTGTTCCAAAGCTTAAACTATTTGGGAGACCTTCTTGACGGGAGCTAGAATAACACAGATAGGCCAGAGGCCTCAGTTTTTCAACCTATGGTGCTAAATGCTTGGTTTTAGAAAATCACGTGCAGTGGGCCCAAGGCCAGTGGGCACGAGGAGGAGCTCGTAGACATGGTGGAGACAAGGGTAGTTCATCGTGCCAGTCAGTCTTGAAGCTTGTAGTAGCTTCTTGTGCATGAGACTAGGGTGGGGTCGGGATGAGGTCTTTGTCCTCATACGAACACAAAGTATTTTAGGTCTGAGGGTCAAATGTCTGGGATGTTCACTCAGACTTCGGGTAGAAGTCAGGGACTTCTATCAGGGTGGATGATAAAGACGCTCCTATCCACAAGTGGGTGCAAGCGTCGTAATTGCATCTCACAAATTATGTGTACCCTTCCTAATGAAGGGCATGTGTTGTTTGCTAAAACGCCACCCGAGGAAAGTGGATGGGCTAAGAAAGCTAAACACACTTAATGGAAAATGAAAAAAGGTTTTGAAAACCTTGGAAAGGATTTGAGAATCCTTGTAAAAAGGAATGGTAAACCTTGGAAAAAGGTTTTGGAAAATAAATTGAATTTGAAACCCTTTTGAAAGAAATTACCCTTAGGCAGGGTAAAGGTTTTGAAAATCGAAATTGAGGAAAAATCCTTTTTAAAAAGGAAATGATAACCTTGGTGTGGTTTGGTTAAACTAAGGCTATTTTGAAAACTCACTCCCAACACACGCTCACTGAGTTGTAGAACTCACCCCCTCCCTTTTACCCCTTTCAGGTAACCAAGGGGAAACCAAAACGTAAAGACCTCCCTATGAGACATGTATACCAATTTTAAGATATTCAATTTTGTATAATGCTATTCCAAGAAAGGCAAGAAAAAAGGACGCATTACTCCTCACTGTTTAAAAAGGGTGAAACCCTTTACGGACCAAAGGGAGTGGCATGTTGCTCATGGGGATCCGACCAAACCAAGTCGGGGCGTGACAACTTGAGTGGTATCGGAGCCTGTTTCCTCGAATACATTATCAAGACTATATAACATAGTAACTAAGAGGAATAAATCTTAAAATTTCAGATGGCTCCCAAGAGAGGAACAAAGAGAATAAGAACCGTAGTTTCTAACACTGCCCAACAACCCCTCCCTATAGAAACTCCTAGAAAAGCCCTAACAGTTCCACCTAGACTAAGCTCGGAACATCAAAGACTATATGAAGACTTCACCTAAGTGTTTAGAAGGCCCAACCTCACTCCAGAGGTGGACACCAACTCCCAAGCCAAGCCCAATGAAGTATAGTCCCATCCCACTTCTATCAACATCCCTCCTATAATTAATATCCCCAAATACCTCAAGACCCTCTGTCAATTAGGATGTAAGTCATTCCCAGGAGAGAAGGATGTTGGAGCCTCTATGGATTAGCTGTCTAGCATTAAGAAACTTATGGGAATAATCACGTCTCCACCAAAAGAGATGGTGATCCTGGTAGAATTCTTCCTGGAAGCTAGCGCGAAAAGGTGGTGGGACAACATCAGGAGCCTACACACCACCACACCCACCTAGGAGTAATTCAAGAAGAAGTAATTAGAGGAATAATTAGCTCTGCATTTGATCAACGAGAAGAAGCAAGAATTCTTCCAACTTCGACAAGGATCCCACACCATCTCGGAGTATGAGACTAGATTTAATGAGCTAAGACCTATTGCTCCAGACTTAGCTGGACGGCCAGATATCTACCAACAGTTCGTGGACGGTCTCAACATGGACATACGAGATCGAATGAGAGTACTAGGACACTCCATAGATTTGGCTGCCATCATCAGCATTGCCCATGAGTGTGAGCATCTGGTATAGATAAGACACCGTCAGACAGAGCAGGCTGATCAGAGGGAAGAAGGAGGACAGAATAGCCAAAGAGATCAAAAGGAGCCTGGTGGGCAGATATGGGGGACGAGAATGGGGTCCTTTATGAGAAATTAAGGTTATCATGCCCAAAGGGAGGTAAGTACAACCCCATAAAGGAGAAACCCCTATTACCCTAGGTGTCGGAAAAGCCATGAAGGGTCATGTCGAGCATGCTTCGAATGCGGTCAACTCAACCACTTTACAAAGAGATGTCTAGCCCTTCGAGGTAGTACACAACGAAGTACCCATCAACCACCTCAAGGGAACCCAAGGGCACTAGACAGGGAACAAGACATAGCCACTACATCGAGGGTACCGACCAGAGTATACAACCTCACCTAGGAGGAAGCACGAAATGACCCTAGTACCATAGATAGAACTTACCAAAACTCCCCTAGACAAATGTAGACAAAACCCTATAATTCGTTATCATTATAATAAATAAAAGTTCTATTCCCTACAAAAAATAAACTTGTGATGAGAAACAAGTAGGAGAAAATCCCAAGGACATACCCACCAAATCTTCAAAGAAAGAGAAATGGGAAGGATGACATCCAAGTATGTCAAGAAGTAGATTTAAGGTTAGATGCCCTCAAGGGCGAATGAAAAGGAATTCCAGGAAAGAAGGGGAAGAATTCTCCCAAGGAAGGAAACCCTGGAGAGGCATACATGTCCCAACTGAGAAGTAATGGAACCAAGTGACGAGGGCTGTGGAGATGAAGTGCATGTTGAGGTGAAAAAAAATAAGGGAAGCATACTAGGAGGACCCAAGGAGTAAGTTAAACCCAAGGAATAGGTAAGTAGAAAGATAGCATCAAAGGACACTATCACAAGTAAGAATGGGTGGACTACCCATAATAAGGAAATAAAGAAAAGAACATACGAGAAACCTTGGAGAAGTAAGCCCTTCAATTAGGAAATGGTTAAGGGGAACAACCACTAACATCAAGGTTGGTTGTGGCCCACACTCGCTTAATGCAGCCCAAGGAGTGGGCGATTGGGCATAGTGAGGAGTACACGAAATAAGACCCGATAATTAGAAGTTACTCGGGTAAGGAATAAGGGATGAAATGGAGGTTTAAGACAATGGAGGATTAAAGCAGGAAATTGCCCCAATATAAAAAGGGTGTAAGGAGATGAAGAAAGGAAACCTTCAAGGAATGGTAAGAAGGTTGAACATCTAGCTCCTAAGGTGGAAATCTCTACTTTGAAGGAAATAGTAGAGAATGAAACCGTAAAAAGGGAGCTCCCCAAAAAAAGGAATCGACACATAGACCGGAAGGGATCAACACAGAATAAGAAACCATAAAATGGTCACGAATGAGTAAGGAAGGAATGAAGAAGGGAATCCTTGAGTAAAGGATGTCATTGGAAGATGTGGAAGGACATAAGGAAGGAAAAATCCCAAACATGTTGGTAAGTCAAGAAATAATCAGAAAACCTAATGAGGAAGTTGGTAAAGGACGAGTAGATAGGGAAAACTGACACGGTTATGAAAGACATGACGTCAAAGGTAAAATGGATGATTAGATAACAGTAAAGGTAGTCGAGGAATACTACTAGATGAAGAGAAGGGGCAAAATTATGTGATCCTTGAAAGGGTGGAAAGTTGAGAACAACCATTAAAGAAATGTCCAAGAATATTCATGGATAAAGACAAGTTCTAGAAAATGTCATGATGTAAGGGACATGTAGGTCCAATAGTCTCGGGGGAAAAATGTAACTCAAGTAAGGAAGAGTCAATTTGATAAGCATGACAAGGTCAAACATAAAATTTGGACCGAAGTTGTAATAAACAATGGATGAAGGAATGGTCAAAATAGGACAAAAGTGATAACATCGAAACCCGTGAAAACAAGTACGTAACATTTGAAAGAACACTAGGCTAAGGGTTTCAATGATCAAGATAATAACTAGACAGGGGAATGATTGGGCATTTTGAACTCCCAATCCTCAAATCCTAGGCAAGAACCCTCAAGAAGAAGAATCTTTCCCTAAGCAGGGGAAGAAGTAAACCTAAGGATATACCTTTGGACTCGTGGGTAAGACATGCATAGTTACGATAAACTCCATGGAGTGAGTAAACGATGGAAAGGAAAAGAAATTTCTTAAGTGCGTGATTTAAAAGGGTTAAGTGAAAAAAACAACCAAAGTGTTAGCATGTCAAAGCAAACCCCGAGTTGACATCAAGGGAAATTATTCCCGATGAAAAGGATGATGACTTAGTTTTGGGGACAAAACCCCTAAAAGGAGGGGACAGTTGTAAACCCTATCCCTTTATAGGTAAGAAAACTAGGAAAAGAATCGGTCAATTCAAAGGAGAAAGCTAAGGCGGTTCATGAAGCTTAACTGATAGAGAAAGGGTAAATGGGCAATTGACAAACCCCAAGTGACTCGAAGAGTCATAAAAAGCATAAAAAAGAACCTTGGTACAATTGGGAAGAGAAAACCAGACCAGTTCAGGGTGAACCGGATTGAACTGATTTGAACCATACATGAACCGATTCCTAAATTCATTTTTCTTGGTGGCTTAAAATGATCAAATTAAGGAATTGAAGTCACTGTTAGATGGAGAATGAATTTAGATAATTTAAGAAATTTTTAATTTTACAAAAATCAGTCGAATTAGTTATAAACCGGCCGATTTACGCATTGAACCAGTCGGACCGAGTTTGGTTTGGAACAGTGTCATCTTCTTCCTCCATATGTCAACACTATTCATTCAATGTAGAAATAGATAACGCCGACAAAGGAAAAATAGCTCCGATCAGGCCGTTTTAGGGTGAGGATAAACTCAACCAAAAAGGAAAGTTGTCGGATAGAGGATCTTCAATTTCCCTATATAAAGAGCTCATCTCCATTCATCCTCCACACACCTGAAATCTCCATTTTCTCTCAACTACTACATTTTTCGATGAAACTTGAACCAGAGTTCTGATTAGGCATTTTTATTAGCCTTAGAAGGCAAGGTTAGGTCCTTTAGACTCCGGGGGAAGTCAGCTACATGATAGTATCTTCCTTTCGACCCGAGTACCGCCAAAGAAGCGCCAGCGGAATCAAACAGTGAAGCAGCTCCAACGGATCAAAGCTGCCCTATTTTGGCCGAGCTGAATTCAACCAAATTCAGCCCACCTCCAGCCAAACTAAGCCTCCTCAACACACCCACAACCCTCATATGACCTCAACAGAGCTAAAAGGTTAGCCAATTCAACCCTTCTCAGTCATTGCAAATCGGAGTTAGAGAGAGAAAGTGCTAAACTTTACTAACATAATTCTTCCTTGATTTGATATCAATTGTGGCAATTCTTGATCCTAGAAGTAACCTCAAGACAAGAGCTACCTTTCCTGATCGAGAGCTCGGACCGCTGTACCTCTGACGGTAAACTAAAAACTACTCTAATCCAAAAGGTGCGGTTCAAAGCTTAATTTGGAAGTGTAGGAACTCATCCATACCTTCAATTAGAGCAATAACCCCGATTGGCCAAATTCAGGTCAGCCAAAATAGGGCAGCTTTGATCCGACTGAGCTGCTTCATTGTTTGATCTCGCCAGCGCTACTCCAACAATCCTTGGGTCGATGGGAGGTTACGGTTAGGTAGCTGATTTTCCCCGTGATCTGTAGGACCCAACTTTGCCTTCTAAGGCTGAGAAAAGTGCCCAAGTCGGAGCTCTGGTTTGAGCTTCACCAGAAAATAGAGCACATTGGAAGAGGAGAGGATTTGAGGTGTGTAGAGGATGAATGGAGGGGGCTCTTTATATAGGGAGCTTAGGGGCCCTCTACCCTTCCAGTTTTCATATTGGTTGAGCTTATCCTCTTTAGAAAAGCCGGAAAAGGAAGCTTTTTCTACCATATCAACAGTGTTGTCATCCCAAGGAAGAAGACGACATTGTTCTGATCCGGACCGAACCAATCCGACCAAGTTCGCCAATGAAAATTAGCTAGTTCACACCTGATTCGACCAGTTTTCTCAAAATTAAAAATTTCTAAATTAGTCTAAATTCATTTTCTATCTAATGGTGACCTTAATTTTCCAATTTGAGATTTCAAAGCCACCTAGAAAAAGGAATTTTCTAATATGGTTCATGTCAAATTCACCCTGAACCGGTCCGATTTTTCCATCCAATTTACTTCATGGTTCTTCCCCATGATTTTCATAACTTTTTGGTCAGTTGGGATTTTCCAATTTCCCATTTTAACCCCTCTTTACCATTTTCGATTCGTTAAATGGTTCAGTTTTCTCTTTAGAATCAACCAGTTCTTTCCCGATTTTCCTTGATCCAAGATGAGCGGTTTCACAACTCTCCCCTCCTTTTAGGAGTTTTGTCCCCAAAACTTGATTATGTGTCCTTTACATCGGGAAAAATTCCCATGATGTCAACTTGGGGTTTGCTTGACTACCACTTTGGTCGTTTCTTCACATAGCCCTTTAAACCACGTGCTTAAGGAGTTTCTATTCCTTTCCATTATCTACTCATTTCATGGAGTTAATCACAGTTAGGCATGTCTTACCCATTAGTCTAAAGGCACATCCTTATGTCCACCTCTTACTCTGCTTAGGGTAAGACTCCTCTTCTTGAAGGTTCTTGTCCAAAATTTTACAATTGGGAGTTCCAAAATGTCTGACCCTCCCCCTATGTCTATTTACTCACCTGGTCATTGCAATTCCTTAGCTCGGCATCCTTTCGAGCTTTTCATACTTGTTTTCACCGATTTTGCCATTATCACCTTTTTGTCCTATATTGTTCCTTCCTCCATCCTTTGTTTATTACAACTCCGATCCAAGTTTTATGTTTGACCTTGTCATGCTTAACTAACTCACTCTTTCTTACTTGAGTCACATTTACTTGGGACTATTGGACCTACATGTCCCTTACAGCATGACATGTTCTAGAACTTATCTTTGTCCATTATAATTCTAGAACATTTCATTGATGGTTGTTCTCAACTTTCGAACCTTTCGAGGATCATATAATTTCATCCTTTCATTTCATCTGGTAGTATTCCTCGACTACCTTCACCGTTATCCAATCATGCTTTTACCTTTGAAGTCATGTCTTTCATATTTGTGTTGGTTTTCCTTATCTACTCGTCCCTTAACAACTTCCTCGTTGGGTTTTCCCGGTTCCAACCATCGCGTATCCCAATTTCTTCTTGACCTACCGACATGCTTGGGATTTTTCCTTCCTTATGTCTTGCCACATCTCCAATGGCGTCATTTACTAAAGGATCCCTTTCCACATTCCTTCCTTACTCACTCGTGACCATTTCATGGTTTCTTATTCTAAACTGGTCCCTTTCGGTTTACGTGTCAATTCCTTTATTTGGGGAGTTCCCTTTTGATGGTTTCATTCTCTACTATAACCTTTAGAGTAGAGATTTCAACCTTAGGAGCTACACGTTCAACCTTCTTACCATTCCTTGAAAGTTTCCTTTCTTCATCTCTTTACACCCTATTTACATTGGGGCATTTGCCCGCTTTTAATCCTTCATTCTCTTAAAATTTCCATTTCATCCCTTATTCCCTATCCGGGAAACTTCCAATTACCGGGTCTTATTTTGCTTACCCCACACTATGCCCAGTCATCAAATCTTTAGGCTCCATTAAGCGAATGTGGATCACAACCAGTGGTTGTTTCCCTTAATCATTTCTCAATTGAAAGGTTTACTTCTCCAAGGTTTCTCAGATATTATTTTCATTATTTCCTTATTATAGGTATTCCACCCATTCTTACTTGTTATGACATCTTTTGATGTTATCTTCCTACTTACTGTTCCTTGGGTTTAAATTACTCCTTAGGCCCTCCTAGTACGCTTCCCTTGGTCTTTTCACCTCCACATGCACTTCATTTGCAAGCTTATCTTCCCATCGCTCTTCACTTGGATCCATTACCTCTTAGTTGGGAAATGTATGCCTCCCCAGGGTTTCCTTCCTTGGAAGGATTCTTCCCCTTTCTCCTGAGATTTCTTTTTCATTCGCCCTCGAGGGTATCTAACCTTAAATCTACTTCATGACATCCTTTAATGCCATCCTCTCCTATTTATCCTTACTTTTGGAATCTTGCGGGCATGTCCTTTGTACCCTATCCTCATTCTCACTTGTATCCCATTTCAAGTTTTCTTCCTTGGAAGGGTTCAGATACTATTTTTTCCAAGATTTCTTGACCTCTTTGTGGGAGGCTTACTTAATCCTCCTCATGGCTTGAGTGTGGTCACTAACCCATTTTCGGCCATTGATTTCTTTAAGGATTTCCTTCATCCTTCTTTTCCAATGTTTGGTGTGAACCCCGCCCTTTTGAGTTAGGGAAAATCGGGAAAAGAACCGGTCAAACCGAATAAGAAAACCGAACTGGTTCGTGTACCCGATCAATTGGGAACAGACAATTTGGAAATTTACAACTCTCGGGTGAACCGGACCCGAACCGGATTAAACTGGTTTAAGAACCGAGCCGGTTTATGAACCGGAACCAATAGAGAGATGGTAAATTGGGAAATTTATGGACCCTAAGTGACCTAAGGAGTCACAAAAGTCAAGGAAATGGACTTGTGAAGGAATTGGAGATGAAAACCAAACAGGTTCAGGTGAACTGGATCCGAACCGGTTGGGACCAGTTTGAACTACTATTGAACCGAATCCTAAATTTATTTTTCTAGGTGACTTAAATAATTCAAATTTGAGATTTGAGGCCAGCATTGGATAGAAAATTAATTTAAATGAATTTAGAAATTTTTAAATTTGAAAAACTTGATCGAATGAGTGGTGAACCAGCCAGTTTAAGCTTCAAACCCGGTTCGGACCAGTCCGGTCTGGTTTGGAATAGTGTAGTCTTCTTCCTTCAGATGACAGCACTGTTCACTCGCTGGAAAATCAAAGCAGCGCCAGTGATGAAGAAGAAATGTCTCCATTCAATACGTTTCTGGCCAACCAATCGGACGAACAAGGAGTCGCCGATCATCCTATATAAAGACCTCCTCCCCATTCATCCTCTCCACAACTGAAAAGCTCACTCTCTCTCAGTTGCTTAGTTTTTCGGCGAATCTCAAACTGGAGCTCAAATATAGGGTCTTTTTTTAGCCAAAGAAGGCGAGTTTGGGTTCTTTAGAACCGGGGAGAAGTCAGCTACATGCCTGTAGTCTCCGTTTGCTCCGAGTGTCACCGGAGAAATGCTAGCATGATGGAAAAATGAAGCAACTCCGGTGGACCGAAGTTGCCCTGTTTCGACCGAGTTGAAATCGGCCACTCCGGTGGACCGAAGTTGCCCTGTTTCGACCGAGTTGAAATCGGCCTTTTCGAGCCCTCCTCAGGCCAAACTAAGCCCTCCCAACACTTCCTCAGCCCTCCCACGACCGAATTAGGACTAAAAGGTAAGCCAATTCGGCTTCACTCGGCAATTTCTGACCGGTGCTAGAGAGAGAGCCGGTAAAATTTTGATGATGAAATTCTAACTCAATTTAGCATCAATTGATGCAATTCTTGATTCTACGATGAACCTCAGGATGAGAGCTATTTGCCCAGATCGAAAGCTCAGACGACGTGCCCTCACCGGTGAGTAATCGAAGCTTTCTCTCTCTACAGTTCATTTTCCATTGAAGCTTTGTTTGAGCTTGTTCCAGCATTAAAACCTACGATTCAAATTGCTAAAGAATCGTATGAACATCTAGAAACTCAATTTCAACAATTGGAAATATTTGATTGATCAATTTGATAAAATCAAATTTGGTTGTATTAACAAGATGGAATTAGGGGGAAAATTGGTAATTTTCAAAAATTCGAAGGACCGAAATGCAATTTCCTAAAATTCAGGGTCAATTCGGTATGATAAAAATGTTAGATGGCCAATTGAGGAATTTTAGAATTTTTGGGGTGAAACTTACCATTTTTGTAAAGGAAGGCAAAATGGTAATGTTGGAAAAGATGGGGGACCAAATTGCAAATTTGGAAAATTAAACCCCTTTTTGTGAAATGAAATAAATTGAGGTCCTATGATAAAATTTTAAAAGTTTTGGGATGCAATTTGAGGAAAAACCGACATTAGGGACTTAAAGTTAAAGAGAAATAACTTTAGGGACCTAATTGCAAATAAATAAAAGTTTAGTTTTCTCATTCATTTGGAATGAATGAAGGCTATTAGGCCGAATAATAATGAACCGAGATGTTCATATCGTGTAGGAACACGAAGTACTGGGAACGCCAGCAAGGACAAGCTCAAATAAATACAAAGAACCGGTCTAGTGGAATTCACTACATTAATGGGTGAGTGGATTTACTAACGTCATATCCGGTTGGGATGATAAGAACAACTTAAACTTAAAAACCACTTACCGATTGTGAGTGGGATTTTATATCATACCCGATTGGGGATGATAAGTACCTCGAAATAAAAACCCACTACCAAGTGGTATTTTAAACATCACAACTTAGAGGAGTGATGTGAAAAACATGCGAAAAAACTACTTACCGGTTGTAAGTAGATCATACCCGGTTGGTATGATGAAACTTCCTCAAAGGAAATTGAAAACTCGTTCATCGGTTATGAGCGGAGATGTCCTTATACCCAGTCGATATAATAGACAATTGAAATATATTTTTGTCAGAAGTGCTCTCCCCTGACTGTGTGTCAATGCTTAAACGATTTGGGAGACCTTCTTGAAGGGAGCTCGAATAGCTCTTATAGGTCGGAGGCCCGGTTTTGGAACTTAGGGGCTAATATACCCAATTTTGAAAATCTCGTACAGTGGGCCCAAGGCTAGTTGGCACGAGCAAGAGCTCATAAACAAACATGAGTTATATGCCATAAAAATTTAAATAAAGGAATTGTTTTGCCATGGTATCAAGACAGGACTGACGTACTCACTCATCTAGCGGTAGTGTGACATGATAGATCGACGGACCAGTCAAGATAAACAACTGCGGGTTGAGTTGAGGATCGGGGTTGTTGGACCAATGCCACCACAGATTATATGGAATGATAAGAAAATATTATTTGTGCATGCACAATGATTACAAGACCATCAAGATGCCTAAGAGGGGTAGTGATGCGTCCTAAGGGCACTAGACGACTTGATGGGTATAAGGGCAGATAGTCGTACCAGGTGACAGTGTGAAATTTGGAGTAGCATGAAGCACATGAGACTGGAGTGGGGACGAGATGAGGTCTTTGTCCTCATACGGATACAAAGAATTGATTTCGGGATTGAGGGTCAAATGTCGCGAACATCCACTCATTCTCAGGGTAGAAGTAGACGTACTTCTATCTGGGCGGCCAGTAAAGTCGCTCCAAAGCCACAAGTGGGTTCAGTGGACGTGCTGGCCTACGAATGTGCGATTAACCTTCATGATGAAGGTTGTGTGTTGGGTGATGACACACCGTGATTAATAAGAAAATGGTGGTAAAAATCAAGATTTGAAATGAAATGTTTTTAAAAGAAAGCAGCCTGGCACACTACAAAACAAATCTTTTTCATAAAAGTAAAAGTATTAAAAAAAACCATTTACTAATTAGTCATCCTCACCCCCTCCCTTATATCTCTTTTTAGGAAATTCCGGAAAGTATATCCTTAAAGATCATCAACTAAGACAACCGTGAGACAGGTATGACAAATTTAAAATATTATACCATTTTGATTTATGTTATTCCATGAAAAGGTGGAGGTTTAAAGGACGCCTTACTCTTTATGATTTATAATAAGGGGAAAGCCTTTAATAAACCGGGAGAGTGGCAGGATGATCACAGGATCCGACCAAACCGGGTCGGGGCGTGACATTTGGCCTATAGACTTCTCCCCTTTTTCGCTAGGGTTTGAGTCCATGATTCTTACGAGGGTTAGTTCATTAACTGCCTCATCCCTACTACTCTCCTAGCCTTATTGTCATGAGACAGTTGTCTCTCGAGTCTACTTGTCCTTAATGCCCATCCTATCGCCCTTTTTAGGGTGTAGTCTTTTCTACTTACCAGTCCTCCTTAGGGCATCTCCTTGATCATCCTATAGTTACTAGCTGCTTCTTTTCGATTTGTAACCCTACTTGGCTGCTCTTCTTTTCCAAAGCATGTCATATTTTGCTATCCTAAAACATCCCATTTGTCGTCTAATGTTCGGTGCTTGTCTTATCTTGTGGAGGCACTTCCTTCTTTGCTCCTAGATGGTTGGTAATTTCTTCTTAAGGGAGAATTCTCTCCATCTATACTCTGCTCCATTTGTTGTTTCTCAACATCCTACATTCAGTCCTTTTTATGTGATCATTCCTCATGTAGTAAAGGCACACAATCGCATTAACATTGAAGGACAGAAAAGTTTTAGGAACCCAAAATTTTCTTTATTTGTTTTTGAAGTAGGATTACAAATTTGGGGCTTTAGCCTTTCTTAAAGGGAGATTGTTACAATGACTGGTTAGGAAGTACCCACTACGATGCTAGGGTCTCGAAGAATTTCCTCCTAGGTGAGAATGGAATTCCTAGTGGGAATCGTGTTTCTTGTGGTGTTAACCCTTCAGACTTATGTTGTCACGTCCCGACCCAGTTTCGTCAGATCCATGTGAGCAACCCACCGCTCTCTTGGTTCAAGATGGGTTTCCCCTTTAGACAAGAGGAGCTAGGTGAAATTTCAAACCTTGTTCCCTAGAATAGCATTAATCAAACTAAAGCAAGCTTAAATGGACTTTAAGCGTAATTGACTTAGGGTTCATCTTCTTAGGCTCCCTGATTGATCTCGTTTTTCCTAGAAAAAACAGATAAAGGGAGGGGGTGAGTTTCTATAACTCAGTGAGCGGGTGTTGGGAGTGCGTTTTTAAAATAAAAGGATACTTAGTTTATTTTAAAACCCATTTTATAATCCTTTTTTACTCCCTACTGTGTCTACCTTGATAGAAGTCCCGGACTTCTACCTTGGGTCTAAGTGGATTTCCCAGATATCCGACCCTCAGACCTGATGTAAACCCTGTAATTTGATAATAAGAAAAATTGGGAAAAGAAGCGGTCATTTCCAAAGAGAAAACCGAGTAGGTTCATAAACCGTAACCGATAAAGAAAGGGTAAATCATAAAATTAAAAAATCCCGAGTGACCTAAAGAGTCACAAAAGTCATGGAAAAGGACCTCGGGATGAATTGGAAGAGAAAACCAAACCGTTTTAGGTTAACCGGACGTGAAACGATTTCTAAATTCATTTTTCTAGGTGGCTTAAAATATTCAAATTGGAGAATTGAAGCCACCATTGGATAGATAATAAATTTAGATGAATTTAGAAATTTTTAATTTTGAAAAACTCAGTCGAGTTGGGCTTGAATCGGTTGGTTTAAGCATTGAACTTGGTTCGGACCGGTATGGTCCAGTTTGGAACCATGTCTTCTTCTTCCTTCAGATGATAGCACTGTTCACTCATTGGAAAAAAAAGCAGTACCGCTGAAGATGAAAATTCTTCGTATAGGGCATTTCAGGCCATAAATGATCGCCATAAAGGTGTCAATCGGACAGCTAAAGAGTCCTCGAGCTCCCTATATAAAGAGCTCCTCCTCATTTATCCTCCTTACACCTAAAAACACATCTCTCTCTCTCTCTCTCTCTCTCTCTCTATTGCTCCAAATTTCGGTGAAGCTCAAACCAAAGCTCCGACTAGGGCATTTTTCTGAACCAAAGAAGGTGAGGTTGGGTTCCTTCGACTCGAGGAGAAGTTACCTACCCGACAATGGTCACCATTCGATCCGAGGATTGCCCACGTAATCAAATAGTGAAGCAACTCTGGCGGACCAAAGCTGCCTTGTTTCGGCCGAGCTAAAAATGGCCAAATTAAGCCCTCCTCAAGCTAAAACAAACTCTCCCAACACTTCCACAGCCCTCATACAATTGAATTAGAGCTGAAAGGTAAGCCAATTTGGCTCCACTTTGAAAATTTTGATCAGCGTTAGAGAGACAAATGATGAAAGTTCATTAACCATATTCTCACTCAATTCGACGTGAATTATTGCAATTCTTGATCCTAGGAGGATCCTCAGGATGAGAGCTACTTGCCCCGATCAAAGTTCAGACCGTCGCACCTCCGACGGTAAGCTTTTGAAGCTTTCTCTCTCTATATTTAGTTTTCCGATGAAGCTCTATTTGAGCACAATTCGGACACAAATGATGCGATTCAAAGCTCCATTGAATCATGTGGTAGAAACTCATCCATATGTTCAATTGGATCAATTAACCCCGATTAAATGTTCAATTTGATGAAATCAAATTCAGCAAGTGGCAAGGAGGAAATTTGGGATTTGCGTAAAATTGAGGGAGCAAATTGAAATTTCTCAAAATTGAGGGTCAATTGGACATGAAAAGGATGTTGGAGGACAATTGGTCGATTTTTAAAAACAATTGGGGTCAAATTGCCATTTTTGTAAAGTAGGTGCAAAATGGTAATTTTTTAAAAGTTTGCGATCAAATTGGAAATTTTACAAACTTGAACCCTTTAAGTGATTTTGAGTAAATTGAGGACCCAAAGTGAATTTTTGGAAGTTTCGGGACTCGATTTAGGGAAAAGTGAGGATTAGGGACGTAAAGGCAAGAAAAAGGAACTTTAGGGACCTAAATGAAATTAACTGAAAAGTTAGGTATTTTTGTCATACTTGAGGAATGAAGGCTATCTGCCAAACGTTAATAAACAAGGATGTCCAAATCGTGTAGGAACACGAATGACCAGAACGCCAGCAAGGATAAGCTCGCGTGGAGGTAAAAAAGCCAATTAAGAAGGAATACACTACAAATATCGGGTGATTGAGATTATTCACATCATACTCGATTGGGTTGATGAGCACCTTGGAAACGAAAAACCACTTCTATGTGGAATTTTAACATCACACCTGGTAGGGGAGATGTGAGAACTACGTGGAAAAACTACTTACCGGTTGTAAGTAGATCATACCCGATTGGTATGATGAACTTCCTAGAAGGAGGTAGAAAACCCGCTTACCAGTTGTAAGCGGAGATGTCATCACACCTAGTCGGTGTGATGGACGAGTTGAAAAGTTATTTTGTTAGAAGTGTTCACCCTTTACTATGTGTCAATTCTTAAAACTTTTAGGAGACTTTCTTGATGAGAGCTGAAAAAGCTTAGATAGGCTAGAGGCCTCGGTTTTGGAACTTGGGGGCTAAAATGCACAATTTTTGGAAAATCACGTACAGTGGGCCCCAAGGCTAGTTGGCATGAGCACAAGCTCGTAAACAAACATGATGATAAGCCATGGTACCAAGACAAGATCGATATACTCAATGGACTAGCAATAGTGCGTTTGGGCCAGGTCGACGGACCGGTCTAGATAAACAACTACAGGTCGAGTTGAGAGTCGGGGCCATTGGATTAGTGGCCCCAAAGAAAAATGGCTTTATGGAAAACTTTGTTTGTGCATGCACTTGAGGTTCAAGACCATTAAGACGCCCAAGAGGGGTAGTGATGCATCCTAAGGGTTACTGGATGACATGGTGTGGATAAGGGCAGTTTGTCATGCTAGCAGTAATGGATGCTCAATATAGCTTCATGTGTATGAGACCAGGGTGGGGTCGGGATGAGGTCTTTGCCCTCATATAGACACGGAGTTGATTTTGGGTTTGAGGGTAGAATGTTGCGAACATCCACTCATTCCTAGGGTAGAAGTGGACGGGCTTCTATCTAGGTGGCCGGTAAAGTCGCTCTGACGTCACAAGTAGGTGCAATGGACGGGCTGCCCTGCAAATGTGTGATTCCCTTCCTGATGAAGGGTGTGTGTTGATTTTTAAACACACTGGAAATGGAAATGAAGAAATGGTTTTGAAAAACCGGGAATGTAAACCCCGCTCTTTGGAGTCAAGGAAAACCAGGAAAAGAACCGATCATACTAAGTGAGAAAAATCGAACCAGTTCATAAGCCCATTATTGGAGAACGGGCAAGTTGGACAAATTTTAACTCCCAAGTAACCCAAAGAGGTTCATAAACCTTGAAAAAGAACTTTAGGACAAATTAAGAGAGAGAAACCAAACTGGTTCTGGTGAACCAGACCCAAACCAGATTGAACCAGTTTAAGAACCATGTCGGTTTATGAACCGAAACCCATAGAGAGAGGGCAAACTGGGAAATTTGGGGACTCTTAATGACCTAAGAAGTCATAAAAGTCGCGAAAAAGGACTTTAGGATGAATTGGAGATGAAAACCAAACTAGTTTAGGTGAATCGGATCCAAACCGGATTGAACCAATTTGAACCACTATTGAACCAAATGCTAAATTTATTTTTCTAGGTGGCTTAAAAAATTCAAATTTGAGATTTGAGGCCCATTCGATAGAAAATGAATTTAGATAAACGTAGAAATTTTTAGATTTGAAAATTTTGGTTGAATCAGGGGTGAATCAGCCGGTTTAAGCTTTTAACCCGGTTCGGACCAGTCCGATCCGGTTTGAAATTATGTCATCTTCTTCCTCTAGATGATAGCACTGTCCACTCACTGGAAAATTGCGTAGTGCCGGAGAAGCTGAAAAGTCTTTGGCCATGGAGTTTCAGACAATGAATGACCACCATCAAGGCACCAATTGGACAACCAAGAAGTCTATGAGCTTCCTATATGAAGACCCCCTCTCCATTCATCCTCTCCACACCTGAAAAGCTCACTCTTTCTTAGTTGCTTAGTTTTTTGGTGAAGCTCAAACCAGAGCTCCGATATAGGGTCATTTCTGAGCCAAGGAAGATGAGGTTAGGCTCTTTAGAACCGGGGAGAAGTCAATTACACTCCTATAGTCTCTGTTTTCTCCGAGGGTCGCCGGAGAAGCGTAGGCGTGATGGAACAGTGAAGTAGCTCTGGCGGACCGAAGCTACCCTTTTTCGGCCAAGCTGAAATCAGCCAATTTGAGCCCTCCTCAGACCAAACCAATCCCTCCCTCGGCTAAATTAGGACTAAAATGTAAGCCAATTCAGCTACTCTCTATAATTTTTGGCCGGTGCTAGAGAGAGAACCGGTAGAATTTCGATGATGAAATTCTAACTCAATTCGGCATTAGTTGATGCAATTCTTGATTCTAGAATGAACCTCAGGATGAGGGCTATCTTCCCATATTGAAAGCTCGAACCGTCGTGCCCCCAACGGTGAGTAATTGAAGCTTTCTCTCTCTATCGTCTATTTTCTGGTGAAGCTCCATTTGAACTCGTTCCGGCGTCAAAACTTGCAATTCAAAGTGCTATTGAATCATATGAAGATGTATGAACTCAATTTTAACTTCAATTTCAATAATTATAAGTATTTAAATGGTTAATTTGATGAAATCAAATTCGGTTGTGTTAGAAAGTTGAAATTGGGGATTTTCAAAAATTTGAAGGACCAAGATGCAATTTTATAAAATTGAGGGTTAATTGGGCATGATAAGAATGTTAGAGGGCCAATTGAAGAATTTTAGAATTTTGGGGGTGAAACTTACCATTTTTGTAAAGGAAGGACAAAATGGTAATTTTGGAAAAGTTGGTGGACCAAATTGGAAATTTGGGAAATTAAACCCCTTTTGTGAATTTAAATAAATTGAGGTTCTAAGATAAATTTTAAAAGTTTCAGGACTCGATTTGAGGAAAAACCGGCATTAGGGACTTAAAGTTGAAGAAAAATAACTTTAGGGACCTAATTGCAAATAAATAGAAAGTTTAAGTTTTCTCATTCATTTGGAATGAATGAAGGTTATTAGGCCGAGGGATAATGAACAAGGATGTTCATATCATGTAGGAACACGAAGTACCGGGAACGCCAGCGAGGACAAGCTCGTGTGAATACAAAGACCCGGTAGAGTGGAATTCACTACAAAGTCCCTAGACAACCTGGTGGATATAAGGGCAGTTCGTCGGACCAGGTGACCTTGCGAAACACGACGTAGCTTCATTGCACACCAGACCGAAGTGAGGTCGGGATGAGGTCTCTGTCCTCATACAGACATGGAGAATTGATTTCAACATTGACAGTCGGATGTCATGTACATTCACTCATTCTCAAGGTAGAAGTGAATGTGCTTCTATCTAGGTGGCTGGTAAAGTCGCTCCGATGCCACAAGTGGGTTCAGTGGACAGGTTGTCCTGCGATTGTGTGTTTTGACCATATTTTGAAGGATGTGTGTTGGGTGATGATACACCGTGATTAATAAGAAATGGTGATGAAAATAGAGATTTGAAATGAAAGGATTTTTGAAAGAAAATAAGGAGTCTGGCACACTCTAACACAAATCTTTTTCCTAAAGGTTAAATTTTGAAAACCCATTCACTAAGTAGTTGTACTCACCCCGTCCCTTATATCCATTTCAGGAAATCCCAGAAAGCCTACTCTCAAGGACCACTAATTAATACGCTTGTGAGACAGGTATGATAAATTAAAAATTTTATACATATTTGATTTATGTTATTCTAGGAAAGGTGCAGGTTTAAAGGATGTCTTACTATTCATGGTTTATAAACAAAGGGCAACCCTTAATAAACTAAGAGAGTGGCGGGTTGATCATGAGGATCTGACCAAACCGGGTTGAGGCGTGACAACTTAAGTGGTATTAGAGCATGTTTCCTCGATTACATAATCAAGACTAGAAAATATAATAACTAATTGGATTTATCTTAAAATTTACAGATGGCTCCGAGGAGAGTAACCAAGAAAACTAGGAATGACTATACCCAACATCCTGTCCTCCTAGGAAGACAACTCTAGAAGCTTCCCAATGCTCGAGATATTGTAGAAGCCCCAAAGGACCAAATGGGAAATATTCAATACCACCAAGGAGTACAGTGCCAGGATATGTTAGAGTCACAGTCCTATGTACAAAGAGAGCCAAGCCTAAAGCCAAGAATGCTAGTACGGACGTATAATCTTACCAAGGAGGATACTTGCCAAGAAAACTGTAGCTTCCTACCTATTCAGTGACTACTTTTGGTGATAGGGCTAAAACCCCAACCTTTTGTATCCCCCTATTAATGAAGTACTCAAATTCTTAAATTCCTATCTCTCAATGATATTACCTTGCTATGAAGATTGCCCCAAGGAAAGTAATCAAACAAACCCACACTACCATAAAAACTAGGAAAATTTTCCATTTCAGTTAAGGAAATTGAACTAGGGAATTAAGAAACCCAGAAGGACTATTAGAATAACCATTAGCAAGGAAGACTCATCAAGGAAACTATCAAGGTGTTCAAACTCCAGGACAGCGAAGCACCAAACCACCAACAACCCTAGAAAAGTCCCAGAAATGCTCAAGGAACCACATCGGTCCACGCAATAAATAACATAATATGGAATAAGAGAATAAGACGGGTAGTCAAGGACAGTCCCATACCCCGTGGTCTGAGGACAATGCCACCTAAGGACCATGCCAACTATCGAAGTCCAAGGACACGGAATACTTGTAGGACCAAAGGCCAAAACAGTAGAGCGAGTTAACTAAGCTATTCACAAGGAGGACAAGGAATAGTGAGGTAAAGGAAGGAAGTTCAAACTTCTTCTTAAGAACGACAACCATAAAGGAATACCACAAGAATAGAGGTAAGGTATATATGAGGTACACCTAGAACCCCCTCAGAAAAGAGGCAAACACGGAAAACATCCTCCGGAAATGTCAGGGTAGGATACCGTAAGAATGAGGAAGAGAATAAAGGAGTTACAAGAAGGAACTCTGGAGGGATGCATACGATTAAGTACCCCCTTGAAAGGATCATTGGATTGGTGGATGGACATAATGTGGATTGCAAGGAACCAATCCATCGTTAGAAACTTTTTGAAAGAAGGATGTATCGGAGGCCAAGTCTGACCAGCTTTGGAAGAGTAATAGAGCCAAATAACAATTCTAGGAGAAACTAGTAGAAAGAATTAATTAGTAACAATAGGATGGGAATGAAAGACAAGTGATACAGCTATCTAGAGAGTTTGATAATAAAAATAGTAGTAACGAGGTAGTTAATGAATTAACTTTCAGGAGAACCATGGATTTAAGCCACGACAAGGAAGGAAGATGTGAAAAGGTTAAAATGTTAAAAAAATGGATAAAGGAAACCCATATAAATATTTAGTTGAAAATAAATCTTTCCTTTTCAATTTACTCAACAAAATCTTCCAAAAGTAATTCATGAATTTATAATCATAAATAGATATAATAGTTCTATAAATAGTATGTAATATAACAACTTATCTAAATAATAAATCAACAGCTTTAGACGCATCATCAATTTTAAGAGATGTCATTTTTAAAAAAATTTTAACTATGAGACACATAAAATATTTCCCCCTTTTAATCCTAAGTAATTTATAAATTAATTCCATGAAGAAATCAATCCAAGTAGGTATTTTAGGAACTAAAATATGAATATACAAAATATAAAATTGTTGGCTAGACTTGCCTTGTTTACATGTAATGCATTGAAAAAAAATTTTCATAATATTCCTTTTCATATGTGAACATAAAATATTCTCATGTGATGTTGAAATAGTGCTAAATACCCCAAATAGTCCACTTAGTTCAGCAACGTGTGATTTTCTAAACAGTAACTCACATAAAGAAAATAGATGGATGCATAATTTATTTTCCTGAAAAAGAAAATAATTTTGCAAGTAAAACTTTTCAAACACATACTTTTTATAACTATCAATCACTTCACAAGAATTATGATATGCATATACTTCCTTAATATAATTAAAATAATGTAATTTAGTAACAATTAGTGTAAGCAAAACATACGTTCGTAATATTGCATCGACAACAATATATTTCATACCTTGTGTATACTTGATCACATATGGAAAAGTCTTGATTAAAACCACCCACCTTGCATGACGCTTATTCAACCTGTGTTACCTCTTAAGGTGAAAATCAAATACATCATTTGAATCACATATTGTTTTGGTCTTAACTGCCATATTTGTAGAGGTTAAGAAAAAAACAAATATCTCATTATTGTAGGTAGGATAGTTGAAGGCTACTTTTCTCCACTTTTCACTAAAATATATATCTAATACACCTCCAATGCCTATTTCTGATACTGCACAATTAAGTTTGAATAATTTAGTAAAATTGGGTAATGTAAGCAATAAAAATCTAGTTAATTTATCCTCATAATATTTGAATATATTTTCTTGCACATCACATAATTTAAATAAAATATTCTTTTCTAAAAACATAGTGAGATGTATAGGACAACTATTAAATTTAGTAATATAATCTATATAAAAATAAGTAAATCTAAGGAAACTTTTCATCTCACTTACCAAATAATGTGTTGGCCAATCTTGAATTGTATTAATGGCAATTCTTTCATAACTTGCAACATATTTAGCAAATACAATATTATTCCAACAAAATATACATTTTCTAAAATTGGAAAATAATATATTTTTACTAAAAATATTTAAAGGTAATTTTAAATATTCTTCATATTCATACAAGGAAATATTATATATTATTATATCATTAAAATATATATTAATAAACATTCCAATTAAAGCACATAAGAAATAATTCCATAATGTTATAGAAGTATTAATTGATTTAGTTAAACAAAAAATTATAATTAACCATTAATATAAACCAAGTTTTGTCTTTAATGCATTTGTCAATTTATATTCATATTTAATTCAAATTTTATTATATTCACTTTTAAGCTTTATTTTTAAAATCAAATAAGATCTATATAAATCATCTATCATATGATCTAAATAAGGAATAGAGTATCGAAAATATACTTGGGTATTTTCAATAACTTAACAATCAATATCTACATGTCAAGTCTTACCCCTTTTGGATAGTTGCACAACTGGTGGATTAATTCTCCTTGGTACGATTATCTTTTCCATCAGCTTTATAACTTGGTGTTGAGTTTGATGCTTGATTCCTTGAGTTAGTGGTAAACCACGAGATATCTTCTTTAGAATATACTTGAATTCTTGCAAAAAAGATATAATATTTCTCGGCAAATATCCGACAATAGGGTTAGTATTTAAAAATATATCCTTGCACATATGTACTGTAAGGACATGTAAATTTATATTAATCTCATTTTTCTTGTAATAAAATAATTTTTACTCTCTTTCCTTTCAATTGTGACTTTTTTTCTTTTTTTTCAATTTTGGCTTTTATCTCTATTTTTTCAACTATGATTTCTTTCTCTTCTTTTTCAACTTTTCCTTTTATATCATCTTTTTCAATTATAGCTTTTCTCTCTTCTTATTTTCTGCTATTTTCTTTTCATTTGCCTTTTTCCTTTTCAATTGATCCTCACATATTTGTTGTAGAGTCAAACGTACAAGAGATATTGGTCTATTATTCATCACAAATGAGTACTTATTTGTTAATATATCATGTGTAACTTGACGATCAAACTTCCAAGGTTGTTCCAATAGAATATGGCATGCATGCATTGGCACCACATCACATAATACATCATCCTTATATTTTCCAATAGAGAATAAAACCAATACTTGCTTGGTTACCTTGAGTTTGTGTTGATCGTTCAATCTTTGAATTGGATCAGGCTTCAGATGCTTCAATGTAGGTAATGTCAACTTCTCCACAAGCTCGGTGCTAGCCATATTAGTGCAACTTCCCCCATCTATGATAACAGAACAAACCCTATTTTTCATATAACAACGAGTATGAAATAGATTCTCACGTTGGTTGTCCATGATGTCATTAATCCATGGCCTTTCACTTGGAGTACATTGATTAATGGAATTGTACCCGGCGCTATCACAATTAAGTTAGAGATCTTCAAATTCCTCAAGTTCTTGTGTATCGAAACACCTATATTGAAAGCCCCAAGGTTGTTGTTCAACGGAAGTATGTTGATGTAACCGACATCTCATACCTTCCTCCAAGCGATCCATTCACGTGTGAAGTGACTCAAATCCAAACTTTACAACTTGTTTCATCATGGCTTTCCAATGTAGATTTTGAACGGGCTGAGGGCAATTCTCTTCTTTCCATGTGTTTCCTCGTTGTTGGGACTTGTAATCCTGCCAATTGTTAGAAACAAAAGAACCTCGCAACGCTCCCTCATATGTTTCTCTCAAACACTCCTATTTCACACTCAAATGGCTTTTTCTTATAGATATATAAAACACTCTTGCCTTTTTCCACTCATATGTCATCTTTCAATTTTAATTGAACTCAAGAACAAATTGTTTTCATGAAACATTTCAACTTGAGAAACAATTAAGACAAATCAACAGAGTTTCAAAAAGTAATTCTAAAAAGGATTTAAGTGTAAGATATGAAGATAATCAAGTGATATAGAAATAAAAAGAATAAAAATCTAATATAGTAGAAACTATAAGATATTGAGTATATAATTTGTACTTTTTTGCCTTTTTTAATCTTTTTTTATAATTCTTTTTTTTGCCTTTTTTATTCTTTTAACTTTTTTGCACACCTTTTTCTTTTTTTTTACAAAATTTTTTATATTTTTGGAGTTTTTTAATATTTATTTTTTCTCTTTTTTAAAATTTTTTTGATATTTTTTTTGTTTTTTATCTTTTTTAGTATAAAGAAAGTAGATAAAAAAGATGAGATTTTTTTTTATAGAGATGAGAAATAAAAAGAATATAATAAAAATAGAATTGGATAGAAGAAAAAAAGATTTTTTTAGTTGGTTTTTTTTGTATAGTGAATAGGACTTGGTAGAAGATAAGGAAAGTAGAACAAAATTCGAAAGAATAGTATGAAACTTGTTATGCAACCGTGTGCTCTGAAACCAACTGATTTGAACCCTGCCAATATATTGATGACAAGGTACACCAAATATGGAATAGACCCCCCAAAACTTTCACGAAACAAGTAAAAAGAATGGAATATATCTTGTTCGATTGAAAAACAAGGTACAGATAGAAGTAGACGCTACACCAAACTCCTCTAAGAGGTGCTCCTAGAAAACCCTAATGATAAGTTTGATTGCTTGAATGCCACAAGTAAAAATCTGATAAGTTCAAAAGTTCTCTAAAAAGAGAAAGAAGATATAAACCTCGCAATAATATTAAAATCAAATATCTATCTTTACAATGCTCTAAAAGTAGCCTTTTATAAGCACTTATGAATACTAGATATTTTCTAAATAAGGAAATAAAATATTATGGTTGACATGCCAACCATATAGAGAATATTGCTAATATATTTTAGTTCCTTTATTTAGAGATGTCTAAGATAATAAATATTCTTAATATATTATCATAGACAAATTTATAAATATATTATTTTATTCTTCAATCTTCTAAAAGATTTATTATGTTAATAAATCTCCCACTTGAAATTCAAATTTGAATTATCTTCTTGATATCTTATTGGAATCTTCTTTTGGGCTTCCACTTAGGTTTCTTCAATTGCTCCAATTAGTCCATTCAATGCTTCTTCAACTCTTTTAACACTTAACTTGTGAATTAGAGTGTGCCCAATTTGAATTACATCAAGGATGGACTGTGGAAAGAAGACGGTGACCTTCCATACTTCCGAGATGAATGAATTGAAGTTCCAAGGAGATAAAAGGAAAAGTGAAGTGCAGATGGTGTCCCATCTGAAAGCCCAAAAGATGATACAAAAAGGTGGTACGGCTTTCCTAGCCATGGTCGTCGATGAAAAGTCTGAAGAGAAGAGACTTGAAGACATCCCGGTAGTTAGGCACTACCCAGAAGAGCTACCTTGACTACCTCCAAGTTAGTAAGTGGAGTTCACTATAGAAATAATTCTAGGAACAAACCCTATATCCCAATCCCCATACCGTATGGCTCCGGCGAAACTTAAGGAATTAAAGGATCAATTAGACGAATTATTGGAGAAGGATTTCATACATCCTAGCCAGTCTCTATGGGGTGTGTTTGTCCTATTTGTTAAGAAAAAGAATGGAAGTATGAGAATGTGCACAGACTACAAGAAGCTAAACCAAGTCACCATCAAGAACAAATATCCACTTCCATGAATAGATGACCTATTCGATCAATTAAAAGGAGCAGCTTACTTATCCAAAATAGACCATCGATCGAGCTATCATCAACTCAAGATTTGAGAGTAAGACATTCCCAAAATGGCATTCCAATCCAGATATTGACATTACGAGTTTAGAGTAATGTCGTTCGGACTAACGAATGCCCCTGTAGCCTTCATGGATTTGATGAACAGCATGTTCCAACCACATTTGGATAGGTTCGTGATAATATTCAGAACTAGGCTGGAACATTAAGAGCATTTGGCAATCACCTTGGAGATATTAAAGGAAAATCAATTATATGCAAAATTCTCAAAGTGTGAGTTTTGGCTATAGGAGTTAGGATTCTTAGGACATAAAGTGTCCAAGGATGGAGTTAAAGTAGATCCAGCCAAGGTGGAAGCCATATCAGATTGGAAGGCTCCAAGGAATCCTACAGAAATAAGAAGTGTCTTAGGTCTGGTAGGATACTATAGACAGTTCGTGCAAGATTTTTCTAAGGTAGCAGCTCCTCTAACTCGACTCACCAGAAAAGGAGTTGAGTATAAGTGGGATGAAAGCTGTGAGAAGTCTTTCCTGGAGTTAAAGACTCGATTGACGACCGCACTAATACTATCCTTACCTGACTCTAATGCGAGAGAGTACACCATCTATAGTGATGCATCCGAACAAGAACTCAGGTGTGTTTTAATGCAACAAGGGAAGGTTATCGCCTATGCCTCGTGACAACTTAAGTTACATGAAAGAAACTACCCAACTCATGATTTGGAATTAGATGCAATAGTATTTGCCCTAAAGATTTGGCGACACTACCTTTACAGGGTTAAGTGTAGGATATACACAGATCACAAGAGTATTAAATATTTCCTAACTCAAAAGGAGTTAAATCTCCGCTAGAAGAGATGGCTGAAATTGGTTAAGGACTATGACCATGTGATAAAATATCACCTGAAAAGGCGAATGTGGTGGCAGAGGCCTTAAGTCGCAAGTACCAGACTGAGAAGACACAAGTAAAGATGAGTTAAATACCCATGTTGCAACAATTGGGAAGAATGGAGGTGGACGTGAAAATGGACAAGCAAGAAAGGTGCTTAGTGGCTAACGTGGTAGTGAGGCCTAATCTAACTAAGCAGATTCAGGCTCAACAAAAAGTAGATAAGGAACTTCAACCCTACCTGGATCTGGTTAATAGAGAAACTAAACCGAACTACAACTTGCGCAGTGATGGGGTGCTGACCTACAAGGGTAGGATATGTGTGCCTCAATTTAAGGAACTAAAGAGGTTAATTTTGGAAGAGGCACACGATTCGGTGTATGTTATGCATTCGGGCAGTACCAAAATGTACCGCACCCTCAAACAAGGATATTGGTGGAAAGGTATGAAGAGGGACATTGTGGAATACGTAGCCCGATGCTTGTCCTATCAACAGATAAAAATGGAGTATTAGAAATCGTCAGGACTGCTACAACCCTTACCAATTCTAGAAAGGAAATGGGAGCACATCACCATGGACTTTGTCACGGGATTACCGGTGACAAGTAAGGGTCGAGATGCGATTTGGGTCATCGTGGATAGATTGACTAAATCAGCTCATTTCCTTCCTATAAGAGTGACGGACATAGTGGAACAACTGGCCATCTTATACATGAGGGAAATAGTGAGACTCCATGGAGTTCTGGTGAGTATAGTATCAAATAGAGATCCAAGATTTACTTCAAGGTTCTTGCCAAGCTTACAAAGTGTTATGGGAACCAAATTCCACATGAGCACGACATTTCATCCTCAGACAGATAGGCAGTCTGAGTGAACCATCCAAACCCTAGAGGGCATGCTAAGAGCGTGTGTACTCACCATGAACAAAGGTTGGGAAGAATACTTGTGTCTGATGGAATTTGCTTACAATAATAGTTATCAAGCCAGTATTTAGATGGCACCCTATGAAGCCCTTTATGGATGACCATGACGTACCCCTCTATTTTGGGAATACTGGCCATTATACCAACCGATATAAGGACGTACCCCTTCATGTCCTTATATAGGTTTTCACTGTCCATTATACCAATCGATATAAGGACATCTCCATTCATAACTGATGAACGGGTTTTCAACTTCCTTCGAGGAATTTTCATCATACCAACCGGGTATGATCTACTTACAATGGGTAAGTAGTTTTTTCGCATAATTTTCACATCACTTTCTCTAAGTGGTAATGATTAAAATACTACTAAATAGTGGTCTTTGTACCGAGGTACTTATCATCCCCTACCGGGTATGATATAAAATTTCCACTCACAACCGGTAAGTGGTTTTTATCTTTAAGTTGTGCTTATCATCCCAACCGGGTATGATGTTAGTAAACCCACTCACCCGTTAACACAGTAAATTCCACTTAACCAGTTCTTTGTATTCACGCGAGCTCATCCATGCTGGCGTTCCCGGTATTTCGCATTCCTACACAATATGAACATCCGTGTTCATTATTACTCGGCATAACAGCCTTCATTCATTTCCAATGAATGAGAAAACCCAAACTTTTAATTATTTGCAATTAGGTCCCTAAAGTTATTTCTCTTTAACTTTAAGTTCTAAATCTTGGTTTTTCCTCAAATTGAGTCCCATAACTTTTAAAATTTATCTTGGGAACTCAATTTATTCAATTTCACCAAAAAGGGGTTTAATTTCCCAAATTTCCAATTTGGTCCCCCAATTTTTCCAAAATTACCATTTTCCCTTCCTTTACAAAAATAGTAAGATTTGCCCCAATAATTCCAAAATTCCTCAATTGATCCTCTAACATTATTTTCATGCCCAATTGACCCTCAATTTCATAAAATTTCATTTTGGCCATTTGAATTTCGAAAATCCCCAATTTTTCCCCAATTTCAACTCTTCAACACAACCGACTTTGATTTCATCAAATTGACCGATCAAACACTTCTAATTGTTGAAATTGGAGTTGAAATTGAGTTCCTACATGTTCATACGATTCTAAAAAACTTTGAATCGCAAATTTTAACATCGGAACGAGCTCAAACGGAGCTTCGCCGGAAAACAGACTGTAGAGAGAGAAAGCTTTGATTTCTCACCGGTGAGGGCACGGCAGTGTGAGTTTTCGATCTAGACAGATAGCTCTCATCTTGAGGTTCATCTAAAATCAAGAATCGCATCAATTACTGTCGAATTAAGTTAGAATTTCATTATTGAAATTCTGCTAGTTCTCTCTCTAGCATCGACCGGAAATTGTAGAGGGGAGCCGAATTGGTTTACCTTTCAGTCGTAATTCGGCCGTGCGAGGGCTGAGGAAGTGTTGGGAAGGCTTGGTTTGGCCTGAGGAGGCCTCAAAATGGCCAATTTCAACTCGGTCGAAATAGGGCAGCTTCGGTCCACCGAAGCTGCTTCACTGTTCCATCATGTCGGCGCTTCTCTAGTGATTCTCGGATTGACTGGAGTTTTCTATCAGATAGCTGACTTCTACCCAGTTCTAAATAGCTTGACCTCTCCTTTTGAGGTTAAGAAAAATGTTCAAGTCGAAGCTCTGGATTAAGCTTCACCGGGAAATGGAGCAGTAAAGAGAGAGAGAGAGAAGTGTTCAGGTGTGAGGAGAATGCATGGGGATGACTATGTGACAATCTTCTAAGAAGGGAATAGATCCAAAGGGATCATCTCAAAAGCTTCACGAATTAGATAATTTTATAATTTTAAGAGCTTAATATTGTTTTTAAGTTGTTTCCCATCCTAAGTATCCGCAAAGTCAAGCTTTGGCTAGAACATATAGATCAGAAATTCAAAAGTATCCAACTTCAAAGGATAAATATTTCGTATTAAATTTCATTCATCTGGTGTAGCGGACTTGGAAGGCGATAAAAAAAAATCACCACTTTGCTACAACAATAAAGGAACCGCTCTCCATAATTTTCCTCACATTTTTACAAAATAAACTTCATTTTTTTTATTAGTGATCATATATAGGGGTGATAATTTATGTACCCCAATGCTATACAATGAAGAAAACCGTGTATTAAATGGAAGAGATTTATTACTAGTATTAATATTGCCATAACTTATTAGTATTAATTCTAATAATTTAATTTTGGTATTAAATTATTGGTAGTAATTACAATAATTAAATATATATTAATTTATGGCTATTTATGATAAGTCGTACATTCGCATAAAAATTTTTTACCGAAATTTCGGGTTACAAAAAAAATCATACTTCCCAGGAGGTCACCCATACTCACACTACTCTCAAGCAAGTACGCTTAACTTTAAAGTTCTTATAAAATCTAGTTCACTTGAACCAATTTAGTTTTTTGTTCTCTAATTTGTCTTAAATTTCTTTTCCAAGGTTTAATGATCCCTTTGGATCACCCGGAAGTTGTAAATTTCCATATTGTTTGTTCCCAAATGTAAACCAGCTCGGTTTTCTTATTTGGTTTGACTGGTTCTTTTCCTGGTTTACCTTAACTCAAAAGTGCGGGGTTTACAGAACTTGACCTATCAAATGGAACCGGTACGAATCATCGACTGGAGGGACAAGAATTTAAGGAATAAGAGGATTCCAATGGTCAAGGTTTTGTGGCAGAACGGACCCGTGCGGGAATAGACGTGTGAAACCAAAAGTGTGATGAGGGATAGTTACCCTAAATTATTTAACATGAACTATTTTGGGGACAAAACCCCCAAAAGGTGTGGAGAGTTGTAAACTCCATCCTTCGATAATAAGAAAATCAGGGAAAGAACTGGTCAATTTAAATTTGAAAACCGAGTATGTCTACAAACCGGAACCGATAGAGAAAGGGCAAACCGGGAAATTTATGGATCTCGAGTGACCCAAAGAGTCCCAAAAATCATGAAAAAGGACATAAGGATAAATTGGAGATGAAAACCAAACCGGTTTAGGTGAACCGCATCCAAACCAGTTTGGACCAATTTGAACCATTATTGAACTAGATGCTAAAATTCATTTTTCTAGGTAGTATAGAAGATTCCAATTTGAGAATTCAGGCCACCATTTGATAGATAATGAATTTAGATGAATTTAGAAAATTTTAATTGTGAAAAATTCGGTTGAATTGAGGATGAACTAGCCAGTTTAAACTTTGAACTCGGTCTGGTCCAGTACGAAATAGTGTCATCTTCTTCCTTCAAATGACAGCACTGTTCACTCACCAAAAAATTGAACACCATCGGCAAAGCTGAAAAGTCTCCAGCCAGGGAGTTTCAGACAATGAATGACCACCATTAAGGTGCCAATCGGACGGCCAAGAAGTCCCTGAGCTTCCTATATAAGGAGCCCCTCCTCACTCATCCTCTCCACACCTGAAAACTCCATTCTCTCTTAATTGCTCCAATTTCCAATGATGCTCAAACCAAAACTCTGAAATAGGGTCTTTTCTGAGCCAAACAATGCGTGGTCGGGTTCTTTGTATTCAGGGAGAAGTCAGCTACATGCATGTAGTCTCCGTTTGCTCTAAGGATCGCTGAAGAAACACCGACGTGATCGAATAGTGAATCAACTCCGGTGAACCGAAGCTGCCCTATTTCAGCTGTGCTGAAATCGACCAATTCGAGCTCTTCTCAGACCAAACCAAGCACTATCAACACCTCCACAGTCCTTCTACAGCTGAAAGGTAAGCCAATTTAGTTCACCTCTGTAATTTTTTACTAGTGCTAGAGAGAGAACTGACAGAACTTCGATGATAAAATTCTCACACAATTCGGCATCAATTGGTGCAATTCTTGATCCTAGGAGAAAACTCAAGACAAGAGCTATCTGCCTAGATTGAAAGCTCGGACTGTCGTGCCCCCGACGGTAAGCTTTCAAAGCTTTCTCTCTCTAAGTCTAATTTTCCAGCAAAGCTCCCTTTGAGCTCATTCTGACACCAAATCATGCAATTCAAAGTGCAATTGAATTATATGAAGGTGTAGGAACTCCAATCTAACTTCAATTTCAATAATTAAACTCATTTGATCAGTCAATTTGATGAAATCAAATTCGGCTGAGTTAGAAGGTTGAAATTGGGGGAAATTTGGGAATTTCAAAAATTCGAAGGACTAAAGTGCAACTTCATAAAATTAAGGGCCAATTAGGCATGATAAAGATATTGGAGGACCAATTGGGCAAATTTTGGAATTTTTTAGGCAAAACTTACCATTTTTGTAAAGTAAGGGCAAATTGGTAATTTTGGAAAAGTTGGGGACCAAATTGGAAATTTGGGAAATTAAACCCCTTTTTGTGAATTTGAATAAATTGAGGTTCCAAGGTGAATTTTAAAAGTTTTGGGACTCAATTTGAGGAAAAACCAGCATTAGGGACTTAAAGTTAAAGAAAAATAACTTTAGTGACCTAATTGCAAATAAAGGAAAAGTTTAGTTTTCTCATTCATTTGTGATGAATGAGGGCTATTAGGCCAAATGATAATGAACAAGAGTGTTCATATCATGTAGGAACATGAAGTACCAAGAATGCCAGCTAAGACAAGTTCGAGTAAGGACAACAAGTCGGCTAAAAGGATATTCACTGCACTATCGGGTGAGTGGGAATTTAATATCATACCCGGTTGGAATGATAAGCACCTAGAAAATGAAAACCTACTGCTAAGTGTTATTTTAAAATCACACCTGAGAGGAGTGATGTGAAAATCACGCGGAAAAACTACTTACCGGTTGTAAGTAGATCATACCCGGTTGGTATGATGAAACTTCCTAGAAGGAAGTGGAAAACCAGCTTATCGATTATAAGCGTAGGTATCATCATGCCCGGTTGGTATGATAGACAATTGAAAAGTTTATTTTGTCGAACGTGCTCTCCCCTAATTGTGTGTCACTACTTAAACTTTTTGGGAGATTTTCTTGACATGAGCATGAATAGCTCATATAGGTCAAAGGTCTCGATATTGGAACTTAGGGCTAATATGCCCAATTTTAAAAATCTTGAACAAAGGGCCCTAGGCTAGTTGGCAAAAGCAGGAGCTCATAAACAAACAAGATTTTAAGGCATGAAAACTTAAATGAATGAATTGTTTGGCCATGGTACCGAGATAAGACCGACATACTCGATGGACTGGCGACAGTGCAACATGACAGGTCCACGAACCAGTCAGGACAAACAGCTGCAGGTCAAGTTGAGGGTCGGGGCCTTTGGACTAGTGGCACCACATATTATATGGCTTATGTGGAAAATTATTGATTTGTGCATGCACTGAGTTTACGGGACCTTCAAGACACCTAAGAGGGATAGCGATGTGTCCTAGGGTTCTAGACAACATGGTGGAGATAAGGGTAGTTAGTCGTGCAAGCAACCTTGGAAGCTCGACATAGCTTCATGCGCATGAGACTAGGGTGGGGTCGGGATGAGGTATCTGTCCTCACACGGATACGGAGTTTTGTTACGGGATTGAGGATCGGAAGTCATGTACATCCACTCATTTTCAGGGTAGAAGTGGACATGATTCTATCTAGGTGGCCGGTAAAGTTGCTCTGACGCCACAAGTGGGTACAGTGGATGTGTTGGCCTGCAAATGTGTGATCCCTTCTTGATGAAGGGCGTGTGTTGATTGATAAACACACCGTTGTGATGAGAAATGGTTATGGAAACCAAGAATTGAGAATGAAATGTTTTTAAAAGAAAATATGGAGTCTGGCACACTCCAAATTCAAACTATTTTTCTAAAAGTAAATCTTTAAACACCCATTCACTAATTCGTTGAACTCACCCTCTCCCTTATATCCCTTTCAGGTAACCCTAGAAAGCTTACCTCAAAGACCACCAGCTAACGTATCTGCAAGGTAGTATAATAAGTTTAAAATTTTGTGCAATTTTGATTTATATTATTCCAAAAAAGGTGCAAGTTTAAAGGACACCTTACTTCTCACAGTTTATAAAGAAGGGGCAACCCTTATTAAGCCGGGAGAGTGGCGGGTTGATCATGGGGATCTGAAAAAATTGGGTAAGGGTGTGACATAACCTTTGGTATTCAGAGCTGATGTCTTGCAGGGCTGAGGTAGCTTCCGAGAATTTGGCCTCCTGAAGGGGGTTTCCGGCGGAATCAGCAGTTGTCGCCCTTGTTCAGGTAATTCGACGAGGTCATCTCGGCGGAGTCTAGCCTCGCGGTCTCTTTTCGAAAGCCGACGCTCGAGCAGTCTGCTCCTACATGGCACGAATGTCCTCATTAGGGTATTAGACCAAGGGACCACATTTCTTTATGCATTTGCGTATAGGCCCTCGTATTTTGCCTTAATTGTACTTTAGTTCCTAAGGTTTGTGTATTTACTTGTAAGTCCCTAATTTCCTTTTTTTTCTTCAATTCAGCCCCTAGGATTTCCAATTACCTTTTATGGTTCTTAGTTTTTATCAAAATATCCCCTGGGCCACTCAATCTTCTAAAATTTCCATTTAGCCCTAAATTTTCCCAAAATTACAATTTGACCCCAAATTCTCTAATTTTGCAAATTTGTCCCCCATTTAACCCAATTTTCCCAATTGACCCTCAATTAGGAAGGAATGGCATGAAAATACCCTCAATTTACCAATTTACCATTCGGTCCCAAATTCTCAAAAAATCCCCAATTTGCCCAAAATTTTCAAAAGTTTCATTTCAGTCCCCAAATCACAATTTCGTGTAATTGACCCCCGAAACTTGGTTAATTACCCTCATTCATGATTTGAGTCATCTTCTCTATGTTTTTATCATCATTTCAAGCTTTGAATTGCTCGATTTAGCTCAAAAATGAGCTTAAACAGAGCTTCGTCAGAAAATACAGTCTAGAGAGAGAAAGTTTTGATATCTTACTGATGAGGGTCCGGTGATAGGAGCTTCGGCTACCATCGTATTGCTCTCGTCACGGGGATCTTCCTTAGATCAAACCATGCTTCAATTGATGACCTGAGCAATGCGAATATTAGTGTTAAAATTTTTGCAAAATTCGGTCGTGCACAGTGTTTTCCGGCGAAGAGCAGTGGAGGGAGCTTACCTTCTTAGCTCACAGGAAGATTAGGACACCTCCAAGTGGGGCGTAGGTGGACTGGCTTGGCCACAATTGGCCAGGGAAAGCTCAAAGTAAGTGGCAGAAGGCTGGCTATTTTCTAGCCGAGGAGTGGCAGCAATGTTTGGGCTTCCTCGTTCCTCCCCGGTGGCTCTCAAGTTGAATGGAAGATATGGTCAAGTAGAGGACTTCCCCCTGATTCAAAAGACACCCAATGTGGCTTCAGAGGTTGAGAAAAGTCTCATCATCGAAGCTCTGGTTCGTAACTCTCCGAAAAATGTACTCTTCTTCTCCATAGATCGATTGTAGGATGTTGAGAACGAATGAGGGAGTGTTCTTTATATAGGGAGCTCAACAACTGTTCAGGCTACCCACCGGCGTAAGACTTGGCCTCCGACTCAGCCGCCGATGACTTGATCGGAGAATTTTTTGAGTCGTCAGAGACTCCAGCTTTTTTGGCATCTCTCTCTCCTCCCTCCTCTATATTAGTGTTTGAATGTTGAAGAAAATGATGTGGCAGTCATGCCACATAGCGCACTGTGATTGGTCAGTTTTTTTGACATGGGGTGCCAGCTTGGCCGCCGCGTCAGCCGTTGACCCGTTAACCAGACATGTGGAAGCCTCTCATTGGCTGCTCATGTCTGTGTGGCGTGCTAATGAGGCACCAGTTGGTCGTTGATCGGACACATGGCAGACTCTCATTGGCTACTCGTGTCTGCGTGGTGTGCTAATGAGTCGCCAGCTGGCCATTGATCGGACACGTGGCAGTCTCCCATTAGCTACCCGTGTCTGTGTGGCATCTGATGGGACACCAGCTATCCATTGATCATCCATCATTGATCGCGGTCTATTGTCCACTAACCAGTCTGTTGATCAGTTTGTTGACTGGTTCAATTGTTGATCGGTTTGGTCGCACCATTGACCAGTTCGGTCGGACTGTTGACCGGTCTAATCCAACCGGGTTCGCTGTCCAAAATTCACAAATCAGCCGGTTCCGACCCGGTTCAACCATTTTTCTAAAATTTAAAATTTTCTAAAATTATCTAAATTTATTTTCTATCTAATGGTGGTCTCAACTTCCCAAATTTCTCAACCGCCCTCCTATCATAGGAGTGATCACACATTCGTAGAATGGTCCTCGACAGTGCCACTTATGGATCAGAGCACCTTTACCATTCACCCTAATAGAGATGCATTGCCTCTACTCGGAGTTTGAGTGGACATCAATAGTCTGACACTCAAACCCTAATTTCTTTACCATGTCCGCTTAGTGGGATGAGACCTCATTTCCCCCACTGCCTCGATCTCCATGCATAGGAAGCTACTCAGCTTCATGACCTACATAACGACATAACATCCCTTATGCACTGCGGTTTGTCCAGCAGTCCTTGGGATCCTTCACTACCTCGTGCCAGGTGTCCTGATGGCCCGAACGTCACAGTGCATGCACAATCAATAGTCTTCTTGAATTATAACCTTTATCTTTGGCCCTCTAGCACAACGGTCTGTCAGCTTGGCTTTGGCCCACGGGTACTAGCCCAACAAGTTCGACAACCTAACTTCGACAGAATAGTGGTTCGGCCCAACAAGCTCGACAAACCACACTTGGCTTGATGGGTATCACACAAAGTTCCCATTATTCAGGTCTTTTAGCATCATATATCACATATCCATTTTGGACGAGTCTACGCTATATCCATCGGCCTTGGGCCTAGTGACATCTTGATCCTAATCCCGGAATTAGCTCCCAAATGTTTTAAGCAGAGTCACCCATTCATGGGAAGCTAATTCTGAGAAAATAATTTTCAAAGTTAAACCGTCATTCCAACCGAAATTGATGTCATAGCGGTTCCCACTCACCCAATGATTTCAGCAGGGTCGCGCCAGTAGAGTCTCTCTCCTTGGTGTGCTTTTGTGGGTCGGCACTCGAGTAATCCGTTCCTGCATGGTACAAGGGTTCGTATCATGACATGGTAGCAAAGAGGTCACACACCCTCTTATATGAACTTAGGACCCCGTACTTTGCTTAAATTACGTCTGGATCCATGGTTTCTCTTTAATCTCTATTAAGCCCTTGGGTTTTCAAATTATTCTTTTTGGGTCCTTACCCTTTTTATTTCACCAATTGGCCCTTAATTTACCAAAATTGCCCTTTAGTCCTTAATTTTCCAAAAATTGTAATTTGGTCCCCAACTTTTTAAAATTTCCAATTTACCCCCCTATTTTGCCCAATTGACCCTCAATTAGGGTGAATCTCATGAAAACACCCTCAAATTCGTGAAATTTTCATTCAGTCCTCCAATTTTTAAAAATTGCATAAAAGTCCCCAAAATCCCTAAATTGCACTTCATCTTCTTCCCCAATTCAAGCTTTATGAATGTTCAAATCTTACCTCATCCAATTGACGGCATGTAAGTCCTTAATTTCTTCGATTCTTGCTTCTATTCGTCTCCTCCAGCTCCCATCGATCATCCTACACTTCAAATTTATGAATTTGGTTGAGTTTTTCGCCTCGTCGAAGCTTCACCGGAAATTTCACAATAGATAGAGAAAGCTTGTGTATCTTACTAGCAGGTCTGAAACTGAGATGGGGGTAGCTAGTGTTCATTGAGGGGGACCTAGCAGAACTGAATCTCGTTGCAATTCGTCGCCATCCTACGGTAATTTGAAGAGAGAAGTTTTGGATGGTACAGGTCTGAAACTTAGAAATTCTAATGAGAGGAGGTGAAATTGAGCTTACCGGGTCTGTATGGGTGTTGAGGGGGGTCTTAGGCGGTCAAAGGTGGCCAATGTGGGTGGCGGAAGGGTCGAAAGGGTTAAGGTTGGTTCGGGTAGGAGCTCGTTGTTTCGAGCTCTGGAGCAACTTCATTGTGTAATCCCTTGTACACTTCTCTAGGTGTTTTCTGGTCGTTCTGAGAGTGTTTGGATCTAGAGCACTCTTCCCCGGTTCTAACACCACCCTTTAGAGCTCCTTTGGTGGAGATTTCGCCCATCATCGGAGCTTTGGTTTGTAACTCACTAGAAAATGTACTCTTCTTCTTCTTCGCTCGATTGTGGGTTTGTTGAGAATGAATGGAGGGGTTCTCTTTATATAGTGAGCTCGGCAACTGCTCAGGCTACCCGCCGACATAAGACGCGGCCTCCGACTTGGCCGCCACGACCTCATCGGAGTGTTTTTCGAGTCGTTGGAGACTCTAGCTTTTCCAGCAACTCTCTCTCTCTCTCTTATCTTCTCTCTATCAACGTCTGAAGGTTGAAGACGATGACATGGCAATCATGCCACATGGCGTGTTGTGATTGGTTAGTTTTTCTAACATGGAGTGCCAACTCGGCTGTCGCGTCAGCCGTTAACCCATTGATCGAACACATGGCAGCCTCTCATTGGCTACTCGTGTCTGTGTGGCGTGTTGACAGGCATCAACTGTCCGTTGACTAGATACATGGCAGTCTCCCATTGGTTGCTCGTGTCTACATGGCAACTAACGGGCGCCATCTATCCGTTGACCATTGTCTATTGTCCATTGATCGGTTCGTTGACTGGTCCAACCGAGTTTGCTATCTAAAATTGGAAAATCGTTCGATTCAGACCTGGTTCGGACATGGTTTGACCATTTTTCTCAAATTTAAAATTTTCTAAATTCATTTTCTATATAATGGAAGTCTCAATTTTCTAAATTGACAATTTTAAGCCACCTAGAAAAATGAATTTGTGAACCGGTTCACTATGGTTCATGTCGGTTCTGTCTGGTTTGGGTTCGGTTTACCCCGAACCGGTCTAGTTCTAACCCCAATTCCACTTTCGAGTCCTTCCTCATAAGTTTTGTGAATTTTTTGTCATTTGGAATTTTCCAATTTCCCATATTAACTCTTCTTTACTATTTTCTATTGATTAAATCGGCTTAGTTTTTCGGTAATGGTGTCGGTTCTCCTCCTAGTTTCTTTGGTCCAAGGGAACGGGTTCCACACTAGGTGTGGATAGAAAACCCGTAACCTTTAACCGCATCACAGTTCAAAAATATCGGAAATCCATCCAAGACGAACGAAGCACGGAATTCGGGTGAGTGGGATTTTCTGCATCATACCCGTTTGGGGTGATGAACGTACTTTCGTATTACCCGAAAGTTAAAACTATTTTCTAGAAATAGTTTTCATTGACTATGTGAAACCACTTAAACTAATTTTAGGGAATTATTTTTGCTAAGAGTATGAAATATGTACCTTATAGAGCTAGAATTGCTCGAGTGGGCCCAAGGCCACAATTTTTGAACTCAAGTGGGCTCAATGCCATATTTTGGAAAACTCGTGTAGCGCAAGGCCAAAGGAAACAAATACAATCTCGTATACAAATTATGATTTGTGAGATTTATGAAAATTATTATAAATGGATAGCTTGTGTGATTTAGCCACTAAGCCGAAGTCGGGTCGTCGAACTCATTGGACTAGTAGCACAAAGATAAAGGTCTTAATAAAAATACTATTGATTGTGCTTGTTGAGATACGGAACTATCGAAACGCCCGATGTAGGGTAGTGTTTCTTCTAAGGGCTGTTGGACAGCTTAGGGAGTATAAGAGAAGACTTGTTGGTCTAGTATGTCGTGGAGCTCTGGGTGCTTCATGCATATTGAGACCAATGAAGAAGGGGAAGAGATATCATCCCACAATAACAGACATGAAGTATCAGAAAGCTTTGGGGGTTGGGCAATGGTGCTCACACGGACTATATGGTAGAGGTTAAAGGCTCTCACTAAGGTGGGCGGTAAAGTCTCTTCGGGCCACAAGTAAAACAATTGGAGATTATTTTGTGAATTAATGATCCATTTGAAAATAGAAGGCATGTGATTGTTTATTAAACCAAAACTAATGAATGAATGATCTCTTTGATGATAAATGGCATGTGATTATTTGTTAAACCAAAACTCATAAAAGAGAATAGTGAAGTATATTGATAAATAAATAATCATTTAAGCATTCTTGAGTAATTATCTTATTACTCATTCACTGAGTTATTGAACTTGCCCCTCTTTTCAACCCTTTCAGAAAAATCATGAAGATAAACGATGATGGGTTTTTTAGGGTTTTTTAGAGTCCTCACACTCACTTAGCATTGCTCATCTCTCAGATTTTCAGAGAATATAGAAGGGGCAAAGGAAGTGAAGAGAATTCCAAGTGTCGGACCATAGCTCTAACTAAGATCGAGATCGATGTAGAGATATTCAAAGAAAATTGTACGAAAGCTTTCCATCGAGTATTATATGTTTTCTAGTAGATTTTCAAATGTTTGGTAAAGTTATACCATGCATATATGAAAAGTTCAAATTTTACAAAACTTATTGAGTTTTATATTATGATTCTTGTGTTCTAATGGTAATAAGTGGTGAATGTATTATCTATTGTAGTATCGAGAGCGCGTGGTAGGTTGTTATTGGATTGTGGCCAGGGGATCAAGTCGGGGTGTAACATGTATTAATGGTGAATTCAATAATGAACCATGTACATAACAAGTTTTTGAAAATACCCCGTTATGGGGTATGTTGACTCTTAAAATGGCCTTGAAAAATGAATTGAAAAGGAAAAGTTATAAAATTCTGCATTTGTCATTTTGAGTAAAAATGATATCGAGGACATAAACGACTCGATTATCGGTTTTTGCACTACCATAGTGTTGTTCATTCCCTCCTCCGACATATTTAACAAGGGTTATAGAAGGAACATAAGAGTAGAAGAAGATTATAAGTGTCAGAATGTAACTCCAATCCAGGCCGAGATCGTTGTACAGATAATTGAAGAGAATTATACAAAAACTTTTTATTCAGTATTTTACATATTTTTTATCGTGTTTTAAATATTTATAAATATTTTAATTTTATAAAAAATTATTTTTTAAAAAAAATATATATGTTTTATATTATAAATATTTTATTCAGTTGGTTCTAAAATGATGAAGTTATTCACTATTGTAGTGTGATAAATTGTTATTGGAGTACGCCCGAATGAATTAGAATGGGGTATGAAACTTGTAAACAACGATATCGAGTTGGTATTTATTTTTTTATATTCAGCTAAACTAGAGTTTATGATTTCAGGTCGGATAGAAGTCTGCAAGCTCTTATATATTATAGATATATTATAGAGTATTGTAGGTGGATAGGGATTATACTCACATAAACTTAAAAATGTATAAGTAAATGGTGAAAATTTTAAAAGTTTATATACATAGAAAAAATTTTTATTTTACTCAATAATTTTTATTTAATAGTTTTATTTGGATAATCTTACAAAAATTTGTATATAAAAATATTATCATATCCATAATTTTTATTATCATTATCTTATAATTTAATACGATTTTTCTTCTATTTCCCATTTTTTTGAAGAATTGGGTAAATGAAAAATAGATAAATTTTGAGTTTCTAAATACTCAAACCACTAATTTAATTGCGGTATTTTTCCTAAAATAATAATGTAGGGCACAATATTAATGTAGTTTTATGTATTTTTTAGTCATTTTATAAATAAATTAAATATTAATACATAATAGTATATATAATATTGTTAAAATAGAATTTTATAATTTCAATTAGTATCTCAAATCTAATATCATATAAGTTAATGAGCAAGTCTCTTAATCTCTAGCCTTCAAATCATTTGAATTCCTCTAAACAAGGATTAAGAATATGTAGCTTCATTGATTGTGATTCCTATGCTTGGAAGTTGAAAGATCATATCCATTATGGTCTTTTTTATTATTAATTACAATAAATACTTCACTAATTATAATTTATAAAATCAAATATAAGAGTATCAAAGTGGATAATAAATTAGTAAAATAAATAGTAAAAAATAATTAATTATAAAATTCAAAAAGAGTCCTTAGGAAAAATTTCAGCCTCATATGCATTATGATGGATTTTGTTTTTAATAATGCTTATGCTCTTACATTTTTTATTATAAATTATTAATATAGTTTTAATATTAAAAATAAAAATACTTAAAGTATTAAATGGGCCAGAATTTAAAGGAATTTGAACGGAAAATATTTAGAAATAATCATTAAATTATTGTCTGATAAAAATTTGATGTATTAATTAACCCTATTAATACTTAATATGTTAATTAACTAAAATTCAACACCCATTTTTGGAAATTTAGAAAATTTTATATTTTTTACTTAAAATAATATCATAATTAAATAAAGAGAGAATATTTGGAGGGCAATATGCCTCGGAAGAAAGGATTTAGGATGGGGTGATAATGACAAAAAAAAGAAAAATAAATAAATTATTTATATAACCAATATAAACATATAATTAAATAATGAGATATGTGCAATTAAAATAGCCATAAATTGTATTATTTCACTTATTAAAATTTAATTATTCAATTTCCCTTTTTTATTTTTGGAAATAAATGCACTTTTTTATTAATTGTGGAGAACAACAAATTAAAAAAAAATTTGGTATGGTTGGCCTTGGCGGCCCCCCAACTTCCAGCGGACCGACCCCCAACAAAAGACTTTGCTTAGGATATGAGGAGTAAAGGAAATGAAGGTGAAAGGACACTGCTGTCTTCTTCTTCTGTTCCTCTCTCTTTCTGTCTAGTCTGTCTGATCAGTCTTCTCCTCCTACATCTCACACGGGCACTGAAACGCTCACTGCATTCACTTCCTCTTCTTCAGATTCCCATTTCATCCCACCGGAGATATCCATTGCACGTCTAAGGGAAAGTGGGGTGGTTCATTTGAAGAACCGATCTTTTCGTGCCTGCGATGGCTTCCGGGATCCCCACGGCAATCCCCTGTCCTTCTTCATCCCTCCGTTTCCGCTTCAGCTCAATCCCTTCCAGAGATACACGGGTTTTCCTCAGACCAGGTGAGTATGGAGGAGGGCCGAAGCGGATCCGCCTAAATTCGTCGTTGAAGGTGAGCCGCCGCCGGGCTTCCGTCTGGCTGACGCTGCAGAGCTCCACCGTCCCCTGCGGCCTCTCCGCCGCTGAGAAGCTCGACGTCCTCGTCTCGGAGTTCCGGGCCCTGACAGAGCCCATCGACCGCGTCAAGCGGCTGCTGCACTACGCCGCCATCCTCCCCGACTTCGAGGAGTCCGCTCGGGTCCACTCGAATCGGGTCACCGGATGCACGACCCAGGTCTGGCTCGACGTCGGCTTCGAAAATCAGACCTCCTCTGGCGGCGGCCGGATGCGGTTCCGTGCTGACAGCGACTCCGAGATCACCAAGGGGTTCTGTTCGTGCCTGATCTGGGTGCTCGACGGGGCGTATCCGGAGGAGGTCATGGCCGTCAGGGCGGAGGACCTCGGGCCAATGAACATGGGCCTCGTGGCTCACTCGAGGGTCAGCACGTGGCACAATGTGCTCGTTAGTATGCAAAAGAGAACAAAGGGGTTGGCCATGATGGTTAATGGAGATGAAGAAAGGGATCAATTTGGATCTGTTGCTGTGGCGAAGAAGATGATGAAGAAGAAGAAGAAGGCCATCAATGGGAATCTAAACTCAAACTGTTCAATTTAGAAATTTGGTCCTTATCTAATAATTTTGCACCTAATGCTTCTTCCCTTCAAAATTGTCCAGAGCTGCTTCTACTGATCAAAACAGCATTATAGAATTTCTCCCTGGTTTTCCTTTCCTGCAGGATTATCCAAGCTCTAGTTTGAGCTCTCCAATGGAGTTATAGAACTTCATTACATCTACAACCAGTAGCTATCTAAAACATGAATTAATGACCAATTGCTATCTGCTGTGTTGATTTGCTGATGGCTATTGCAGGAGAAGATGAGCACAAATCTAAGGACCCTGCAGGTTACCCATCAGATTCTTTCTTCTTGGTAACATAGTAATATTCAATCGTTCAGCTTCATGGTCAGCTCCTTCCACTTTTCACACATGAAGCCCTCCAAGAAGATCCATCTTGAGCTGCTATGAAATTGAAGTTCCCGTTCTCCTCCTGTTCATTGAAATGGACATCCAACCACTAGACAAGACGAGAGATTCCTAGTAATAAATGAATCTCAAGCTTAAACATTGCCCCTAAGTTACATAGTAAATGAATCTAGTAAATTAGTTTACCTTTCTACCACATTGAATACCTCTCATGTCTATACTCCAAATTAATATTATATTAATTTATATTTTTAATATTAGAATTTTTCAATTCATCAAATGAATTTTTTTTAAATAAATTCATTTTATTTTATATATTATTAAATTTATTTATATTAAATCTCTTTAGCCTCCTACGTAAATATATGGGTTAGATTTTTTTAAGTTAAAAGTGAAAATTATAAATTTATATATCACATTTTAAAAAAAGTTACTAAATTATTAAAAAAAAGTTAATAAAGGTTGATAATTTATATTTTTGTAAGAACACAATATTTATTTTTTTAATTGTTTTTTATAGTTATCTTATAATTAATTATATGTATATACTTAGTCAAATATAATTAAATTCATCACCAATAATTATTAACCACTTATCTATAATTATTTTAATTTTGAACTAGTGATACAATAATAATAATAATTTTTTTTTCTATTTTCTCCAATTATAATTTTATTATTTATTTAATATAATTATTTGGATTAATGAAAATATCACACAAATCTATAAAAATCAAGATTAATTGAGATATTGAGTCTATCTTTTTTTTCTTTCTTAAATAAATCATTTAATTTTAGGATAAACCAACAATGTAAATAACAAATTAATTGATATAAAATATCAAAATATTTAAAAGGATAATTATCTTTTTAAGTAGCATTTCCAAAATATTTAAAAATATATTAAAAAATGCATATTTCCAAAATCACCCATTGATAATTATCATAGAAATCCAAAATATCCATTTCAATTAAACACTTTACCCATTTTTGCTGTAGTTTTAAAATTTATTTTATCACGCGTGTGAATCTAAATTTTCCATTTTTTATGATAATTTTTTTTATGTTGGAGTAATTAATTTGAGGGGTGTAAATGTAATTTACCCTTCCGTTCAATTTCTCTCTCCATCTCCCCCAAGATAAAAAGCCACCTCAGCCAACAGGAACACCTAAAACCTCGTCACCTTCAAATCCTCTCAGAATCTCACGTAATCCTCTGTACTTGCCGTCGATCTGAATCCTCGCTCTCTCCTCTTAGATCTCGACCCAATCGGAATATGTCCAATCCCTGGGGCAAGATGGGCTCCTGGGCCGATCGTGCCGATGAGGAGGACCGCGAGGCTGCCGCCGCCGCCGCTGCCGCTGCCGCCGCCTCCGCCTCGACGGATGCAGATTCCCTTAACTTTCCCAGCCTGAAGGAGTCTGCTTCCGCCAAGCCAAAGAAGAAGAAGCATATGACGCTGAGTCTGTCGGCCTTCCAAAAGACCGAGAACCAGGGTCTTACGCTGAACGAGACGCTCCTACTTCCGACGGCCCCCAAGCAGCGGTCTGACGAGGAGATACAGCAGAGCCGTTATGGTCGCGGATTCTCATCCTACGAACAGTCAAGCCGCGGCCGTGATAGTGGGGATAACTCCTGGGGGGGCGGCCGACGAACTTACGGTGGTGGATTTGACGAGGACCGTCGCGGTGGTCCCTCTTATAGGGTTTCAGAGTTCGATCAGCCTTCGCGTGCTGATGAATCGGATAATTGGGGAATGGGGAAGAAATCTTTCGACTCCTCGAGGGCATCTCGTGCCCATGAGACTAATAATTGGGCCATGGAGAAAAGGCAGCAACAACCTCTTCCTTCTAGGTCATCCACCTTCGGATCGGGCTTTCACGCCTCTGGACCTGGACCCGATCGATGGACTCGCGAGGGGCCGCTGGATGAACGCCCGAGGCTTGTCCTTGATCCTCCAAAACATGATCGCCTTGTCATTGAGCCTGTAAAATCAAACAAGCCTAACCCTTTTGGGGCGGCCAGGCCAAGAGAGGAAGTTTTAGCAGAGAAAGGTGTGGACTTTAAGAAGTTGGAGTCTGAGATGGATGCTAATAAGATGAGCAGGCCAACCAGCTCGCAGTCCAGCAGACCCTCCAGTGTACACTCGAGCCGGTCAGAGCTGGAGACTGAGACTGCGGTGAAATCAAAGCCCAAGGTTAATCCTTTTGGGGATGCAAAGCCAAGGGAGGTGGTGCTTGAAGAGAAGGGATTGGATTGGAGGAAGATTGATATTCAGATGGAGCGGCCCCATGCAGATAGGTCTGTCTTGTTCTTAAGCTTGTCTATTACTGGGTGAATGTCAGTTCTTTCCCAACCTTGAAATTTCTAGATATTGCTGATTACTATGGAGTTTCAGAGAGATTGTCCAGAGTATAATCTTTATAGGAATTTGATAGAATTTGGGTTTTCCTTCTCAATGTTTGTCTTTGTGCATGGTGAATGTAATTTGGCAGTTTTGCAGATACTTGTTTTCTTTGATATGTGTTCTGCTGAGAATATTGAGAAGCTTGTTAATTGGTCTGTGCTTGACTATGGGAGTGCATTATAGGTCTGGTTTATAATTGATGACAGTCATTAATACTAATTTTCTCCAGGAACAATGCTTTCTGAAGTGAAGTACTTATATTATTCGGTTTTTGCATGTTCTTTCCCATTGGTTTTTGTTGCATGTTCATATGTATTGTTTGGGAGATAGTGTACTAGTTGGCATATAAGAAATTTATGTTAGACGGCTTATACCATTAGAGTTGAATATTGATGATGCTTGAAGAGGCTCGGAGACTGCAAATTACTGTCACAAAATCACAGCTGAAATTTAATTGTTTTCTGTATTTTAGTATGTTTGGTTCTCCCTTTTGTATTATTGTCTTTGAGTTTCAATATCTACAACTTCAGTCTCTTGGGGAGCTTATTAATCAGTGCATCATCAAATGCCTTCCTGGTTTATGTTCATTCAGGCCAGAGACAGATGAGGAAAAGGCAATGAAGGAAGAAATAGAACGCATGAAGAGGGAACTGGACAGGGAACTTGAAATGAAAAGCAATGATCAGTCTGCTCAAGGACCAGACGAAGATAAATCCAACTTAAGTGACATAATATCTGAGAAAGAGGGAGAGCTAGAGGCACTAACCCGTGATTTGGATGATAAAATTAGATTTAGGCAAAGAACGTCCCAAAGGCCTGGTTCGGGGTCAAGCAGGCATGCTGATTCTTATGATCGACCAAGATCAAGGTTAGGGTTGGTTGATGAGCCCCGTGGCATGGATTATAATGATAGACCCCATTCGCGTGGCCAAGGAAGATATTCTCAGGAAGAGCATAACAGTGACAGAAGAGCATTCCAAGGTGGAAGGAGTTGGGGATTCTTTGGCAACAGAGACTTGGATAGGTAAGATCACTTTTAACTTAAACAAATTACCTTCTGCAATTCTCTATTCTTACTGTAGTCGAATATGTTGCCTATATATTTGTCCAGTGCCATCAAAATTCTCTCTTATCAGCAATCTATGGCCTTGTACTATATATCTTGGACCTCAATGTAGAGGTGCATTCATGTAATGGCAGGTTAGAGGAGCATATGTAGACGCTTTACTAATAGTATCCATTCATTCAGTTAGGGTCATCAGCAATCTATCTCACTTTCTACTATCTTTGTACATTTTGCCAACATAACATTGCTGTGCTGATGTGGGTTTAGACTCTAATCTGTCAGTTAAGGTTTTGCAAATGAAAAAGGTCAATCATAACTCCGGTAGCCAATTCACTTCAAATCTGAATTAGTCAGAACCTGATTGATCTTTCTAGAGAATATTAGCCTCTTTTTCATCCCATACTTTTCCTGGTGTGGTTGCAGGTCTAGGTCAAGGGACAGATGGTAAAGCTAAGGGCAATGCCAGATTCATCAGAATCACCTCTTTGCTGGTTGGTGAGACATAGAAGCAGCTAAAATTTTGTCATCTCCACATTGATGCCTTCATCTCCTAATTTTTTTTGTTTACATCAAGGTTTTGATCTAGGAATTTGACAGTGGGGATCTTCTTGATTCTTAACTCGACCCTTGAATGATCTTGTAGGTGTAGTTGTCTTCAACCACATTTTAACATTTCATGGACTGTGTGCTTCCAATTTGTTCACCTGTATTATTCTCCTGGCCTGCAATCTGCCGATCTCCCACACCAGTTGTTCATCTACAACTCTGTGCCATCCATCTAATGATCACCCAAAGTCATTTGTTTACATAATAATTTTATTGGGGAAATCAAAGTATCACACAAAAGTACAAATAAAATGAAATTATCACTAAATTAAAAAATGAAGGAAATTAACCTAAAAAGGCAACTGAGATATATTGTACTTCCTAAGGCCACAATTCCAGCACCATCAAGGATTAAGGCTCTTTTCTCAAGTGGGTTTCATTTTCAAATGAAGGAGAGGAAGACTTAAAGTGTATATTCTTATAAAATATTAAGGGGGGTTAGCTGTGATTTTGCTGGGTCAACTGGGAAAAGTGTGGTGTTTGACCAGTCAGGTCCGCAGGTTATGTTAGCAATGCACTACACGTCCAAATAAACATTCAGATTGACCTTCCAGTCATCGCCTAAGTTGGGTCGAATTCCAATTGCACTCTCCATTCAACGCGTCGCGTCGTTGTATTATTAATCATTACCCTTGATTTTTTCGCACATGAAAACGCACTAAAAAATTTGCAGAACAATGAGAAGGGGGGAGTTGCAGAAGCCATGAAAGGAGCAAGCATGGCACAAGCCATGAAACCATATACCTGATTTAGGCAATTGGGCAAATGGTATAGACTATCACACATAAGAAAGATGAAGAAAAGTGGGTAGCCACCACCGCCTGCAAAAAAGTCATATAACTGGCGTGGGGTCTAAGGTCGGTCGATTATGACTTTTTCCGGCAGCCTCCATTAATTTAATTCACATGGAATCCTTCTGCAAAATATGGGAACAAAATGAAGAAGGTGCATTGCACCATTCGGAGTTCCACTTGATTTAGAATTTTTGGCTTCTTTTTTTTTTCCATTTATTTATTTTTCCACTTAGAAAAAAAAAGAAGAAAAAATGTCATTTGGCGGTATAAAGTTCCAACATCACCTTATTCTCTCCATTGGAATCAGCTTCTTCCCTCGCTCTACCCTTAACCCTTAACCCATAACCCTTCACCCATAACCCAGTTCTGATATCAGTCTCCTTCTGCGTTCGTTCGGCCTAACTTTGTGCTCGGGCCAACGTGTTTTGACTTTGGATTAGCATCTTTTGCCGCAAGCAAGCTCGAGTTGTTTGCGCTTGCGGGATTATTATACGGGGCGTGCTATATATTACTTGGAGGTTTGAGTATTCCAGCGGTAAAGGGGCTGGATATATGTTACACCGCTGCTTTCTGATTCGGATGTATCTGGGACGGATTTCCGATGGTAAAGATGATTTTTTAATGTCAAGGTGAGCACATGGCCGCTTGCTTTAGAGAGCTGATACTGTGGACAGGCCACATGATCGCTTCCCCCTTGAGTTACTTTGTTGTAAGAGTTTGAGTCTCTGTACGGTATTAGCGCTTAGAGAATACCGAGGATCTTGGGGTAGTTGATTTCTTAAGTTCCTTTTGGCTTTTGATGTATAATATATTCATGTGTCAATTGGGAAGGTAAGGAGGGAGGGGGAGAGGGAAATCCAACAGCCCTTTTACACCCTGAAATCAACTCTACAAGGAGAGATAGAAACCTAGAAGGGTCTGTTTATTAGGTGGCATCTTGTCTAAGCTCTGGTAACTGGCAGTTCTGGGCTACCCCACCCAATTGTTCTTTACCACTGACCCTTATGCTGCAAGTTTTCCTTTTCTTTAACAGTCATTAAGTAGAGTAATTTCACTATTATGCATTATTGAGCAATGGCTTTCTTAGGCAAGGATTGTAATTGATTTAGTTATTGCAGATGTAATATGTTCTTGTTGTATAGGTCCCTGTGGAGCATTTGTTAAGGATCTGTGTATCTGCATGAAGATCTAAGCTTCTTTGGTGAGCTCCCAACAAATGCAGAGCAGCACCTCCGTCCCAATTGGTTTCTCTCTTTTGGTGAATACCTGTTTGGGAGGTTGCAGATAACATGGGACATCTCTCACGCAGGTTCTGATTCCTGAACTGCAAAAAAAAAACAATCAGTTTCTTCAGGAAATCCTTCCCCAAGCAACCCCATCACATCCCTCTTTCATGAGTAATGACCTATTGATTTGGCCTAACAACTCTGTGTGTTTTGGCATCTTGTTGGTTGCAGTTCCATCATTAGAAGCCCCACCGACAGTATGAGAATAATCTTGACAAGCTTTGTTGGAGTCCTCTTTGGTTTTTTTATTGGAGTGTCTTTTCCTGCACTTTCATTAAATAAGGTCCGCAATACTACCAATGTTGGTTTCACCTTTTGTTGATCATCGTCTTAATAGAGTTTCTAATGCATTCTAAATTTCCAGTTTAGTCTCTCATCGAGTATTGCTCCCAATGTTGGTTTCTCAACCTTGGACGGTGAAAAGACAAGGATCTTGACCACATCAATTTCAAATTCCACTGCATCCCCCAATTTGAATGTTACATCAAAGGTGTGGCTTCCTCCCTCAGATTCAGCTTGACAGCATTGTTTCTTTTTTCCTTCAGAATTCATAAGTATCTGCTTTACAAAAAGATTCCATCTATTGATTTCTTATGATCCTATTTAACAAGCACCAACATCTTATGCTACCTCTTTTGACCAGCAAGACATTCTATCACCCAAATGTATAATCCAAGTGCTGTTTTCTTCAATAATAGTACCTTCCATATGTTAATGTTATCTCTGGCTCAATGTGAATTTCCCATTCTAATGCTTGACTCATGGTAATTTCAATATATTATCCAAAAAGTTTCGTCCAATTTATTTGCAAACTCCTTTTCTCCACTTTAGATCTGGGTTCCTTCTAATCCCCGTGGAGCTGAAAGATTGGCGCCGAGAATTGTTGCTGCTGAATCGGACTTCTACCTGCACAGATTGTATGGCAATCCCAATGATGTATGTTGCATTGACACTTCAAATAATTTTGTCATAATGCCATGTCTTCTTCTAGAGATCCTGATAACGCTGCAATGATCATAGAAAATGATGGAGTTGGAAAGTAAGCAGACTTGAATTGTTACATCCAAAGTGAATTCACAATTTAGGTGTTCTATCAATCTGTAAACATGATAGTTTACCCTTCTGAACCATTAATCATTGAAAATTGTCTGGCTAAACTTGTAGAAGCTCATCATTTGCTTTCTACAGGACCTAGCCAGCAAACCGAGGTATCTTGTGACCTTCACTGTTGGTTATGACCAGAGAAACAACATTGATGCTGCAGTAAAAAAGGTGAATATTTTCATTCTTCTCCCTCTCCCTCTTTTAGAAATGGATTTGTTTGATTATCTGAGTTTGTTTCTTCAACAGTTTTCAGAAAATTTCACGATTCTTTTGTTCCATTACGATGGACGAACTACTGAATGGGATGAGTTCGAGTGGTCCAAGCGGGCCATTCACATCAGTGCACGAAAGCAGACAAAATGGTACAGGCTTACATCAACTTAATGAAGATGATCTTCACTTTGCTTTTGACACTCATTGTGTTAGTAAAAAAATGGATTAGGTGGTATGCAAAGCGATTTTTGCATCCAGATATAGTGGCCCCATATGATTACATATTCATATGGGATGAAGATCTTGGAGTAGAGAACTTCGATGCAGAAGAGTAAGTGTATATATATTGGGCTTAAACCCTCCTCTAATATTTTATCATTACTCAAGTTGCACCAGCTCACTTTATGATGCAATTACAGGTATATAAAACTGGCAAGGAAGCATGGATTGGAGATCTCACAGCCTGGCCTTGAACCAAACAAAAAGATAACATGGCAGATGACTAAAAGAAAAGATGGTCATGAAGTCCACAAGTGAGAAAAAAATAGGCTTCTGCATCAAACTTTCTGCACATTTAGTATCCTTTAGCTCTTATTTAATGCAGCGTTCTCTCTGGAATGTTTGTTTTTTTTCAGAGAGGTGGAGGAGAGGCCTGGGAAGTGTCGAGACCCACATCTACCTCCATGTGCTGCGTAAGAAATCTTATCACAGCTTTAACTACTGTGTAGTTGTCTTTTGATAAATTTAAGTGGTACAATGGCACCTTGGGGGTTTGATTTGCGCAGGTTTATCGAAATTATGGCTCCAGTATTCTCAAGAGATGCATGGCGCTGTGTTTGGCATATGCTGCAGGTAAAAAGAGGACATGAATGCAAATGAAAAGATAAGGAAAAAAAATACTGCAGCTGTGAATGAAGAATTTGATTGATTTACACTTTGTAATTCTGCAGAATGACTTGGTCCATGGGTGGGGCTTAGACTTTGCCCTCAGAAAATGTGTAGAGGTTAGTGACTTTCCCAGTTGTTCACATAGATAAACTCATGTCTCCCATTATGGGCTAGTCTTATCCTGTATATGTAACTCGATGGCTTGGCTGTTATTGCTTTTACCTTTTATAGGAGCCTGCCCATGAAAAAATTGGAGTTGTAGATGCTCAGTGGGTTGTTCATCAATCTCTCCCATCTCTTGGTAATCAGGTAAAGAGATTTACAATGAAAGGAATCAAGGAAAGAGATACGATGAACAGATACAGCCATTACCCAAAGCTCTTGAGGTGTTCTTGATTTGTTATCTTTTCTTAACAGGGAGAACAATTTGAAGGGAAGGCACCATGGCGAGCTGTAAGTCTATCTCTATCTCCAGTGCACCCTGGATTGCATCTCCTATGATCACAGGGTAGGGGATATAATTGAAACCTTCTGCAATTTTCACTTGCAGGTGAGGGAGAGGTGTCGAAAGGAATGGTTTATGTTCGACAACCGAATGACACATGCTGAGAAGGCTTACTTGAGTTCTATGGGAATGGACCCCCATCGAAGCTGAAATCACTGTAACAGGGAGCTCATCGATTTTCCACTACAGCAACTCATGAGTGCCATACTTGAGGATTTCCTTGTAAAGTTTACTGCTCATACTTATTGTTGATCAATCATTCTTGCGAAACTTGTAGCATACACATGTAAGTTTCCACCTTGAAATAAAAAGGTAAAAGTTATATGCTGTGTAGAGTAAAACATAGCCACCATTTGTTGGTCCCATAAGTTTGTGGGTGCTCCACAAACATGAACTTGTCCTCCTGAAAAGAAAAGAGGGCTTGGGGAATCCAGTAATGGTCAAATTCGACTCAAGAATCTTCAGAGCAAGAAGGGAGACAAACCCAGAAACTAGGGAGGCTAAAGGAACATAACATGCAAGGACATGGACGAGGGGATTGGGCCGGCAATGTTTGCAGCCCCTTCTCCCGGCCCACACCACTTAGCGAGGGTGTTTTTGGAAGTGAAAATTAAAAAAAAAACACACACACACACACAGACACACAAAAACTCATCATGTCAACACTTGAAATCACGTACTGAAAATCACAGTTTGATGATTGAGTATGACATTTTGACATGTTGGAAGTTCAAGCAATGTTACATAAATTTGTAATAATTCAGCTTTGAAGCTGGCCCTTGTAGAAACATCTGTTGGGATTGGGGTTTGCAGGCAGAATTTCCAGTGGCCTCCATCCATTTGCAGATTTTGCAGGAAGTACGCAGTTTTCAAGAGTACTACTTACTCAAGGGACAAGGATGCAAAGATCACAGTATATCAGAAAATTGGCACAGATGCATGAATGAACTTAGTTGATTTCAGATGAATGTAGTACATACGGTCTAACTTGACACTTCTTCTTTAGAGGTGACTTTGCATGGGAAAAGAAAACTATGGCATCTATCTATCTATGGAAAGAGAAAGGAGTAGGCCATTTGATCAAGTTGTGCAGTTTTTTCAAGCTTTAGGCAGGTGTGTGCCCTCACCACTAAACAAAGCACTTAAGTAAAATGGTCCAATATCTATCTATTGGGTCCCTCTCCTTCTCTAGTATCATTAATAATCCCTATGCATTATGGCAGAAATCAGCCACACCCTTTTCATCTCTTCTGATCTCTTGTGGTTTTCTTTTCTGGTAGCTTATGCCTGATTAAACTGGTGAAAAACCAGATGGGTCGTCTTGAGTTGATGCTCTAAACCCTGGCATCCATCCCCAGCTAGAATAGAAGTTCTTATTGGTGAAGTTACACATAATACCCATGCAATTAAACCCTCTTATATTATGCCAAAGCATATTAAATTTTGACTAATATAATTCATGAAAGATGTATGAAATTTACTCTATCAACCAATTAAAGTTAATAAAGATACACCATACTTATATTGTTCCTACTTATGCAATCTCAATAAGAAAGGTGGCTCTCATGAGCATACATACTTCCAATAAACATATATATGCAGATTGTATGTGATCCACCCGAGAGGCTATGGCCCTTCAATGAAAATGTTGCTCAACAAAGACTAATAATGCTTCTCTGCTGAACAGTAGGATCATGCATGGCATCAAAAGATAGATTGATTGCATTTAGTATGATTTCTTTCTGGGTATTTTTGGGGATCAACCCCATCAATCTTGACCCAACAACAAGAAAGGGTTGTGCGTACGTTCATGTACATAACACTAGGATGATATCCGAGTTCAAATTGAACAAAAGCATCACACATGAAAATATAGAGAGAGGGAGATCAAGATCCATGTTAGATCTTCCTAGTTAATCCCTCGAAACCCTATAAATGGTGATGAGACCACACAAGTATCTTGGTGTTCACCTTAATCTCTCCAAAACTCACATATATGTCATAGCAGATCAGTTAACGTACACACGCATACATTTCTATATGTAGAGTAGTGGACTTAAGTTAATTCTTCTCCTAGTGAACTAATTCTACAAGGCAAAGGAAACAATAAGCAAGCAGAAAGACATCGTCGTTGTCGTGGTAGTGTCGGACCCTTCAGATCCCATGAGGGTGGTGGGGTTGTAGAGCTTCATCAGTTATGGCGGAGGAAGTGATGAAGCTCAGAAGCCGGGGCGGCGAGATTATCGAGCTGCTGCTGAAACCCTAGTGCTGGACTGCTGTAATAATTAGCAAAATGATCGTCCAAGCCTCCATTGTTGATGTTACTATTTCTGCCGTAGTAGTAGTCCTGGTTGTCCTCGACTAATGATTCACTGGACGCTGGCAAGGTGGTCTTCGGGGGCGGCGGCGGCGGCGGCTTCGGGAAGAACCTCTGGATTACCTCCTCTAGCAATCCCGAGTCAGAAGGCTCCTGCATGAAGAAGTCGGTACCGTTGACCGGGGTTTCCGTGACCTTGTGCTCTTCTCCGTTGGAGGAGTGGAGGAACTCGTGGTGGCCGAGCAGCGGCTGCTGCTGCTGATGATGATGATGAGGCGGGTCCAGAAAGCTTGCCGGAAAGGATTTCGACGACGAAGAGGTGCTGTCAAGTAGGTCCCGGAGAATGAGCATTGCGCTGCTATTGTTGTTGGATCCGCCTGAAGGTGTGGCGATCCTCCTGGGCGATGGGGCGGGGTAGACCGTCGCCGCCGCCCTGGAAATCGGGGAGAACACAGAGAAGTCCGTGAGTGACGGGGGTGGCGGGGATGGCTGTTGGTGAACTCCAAACGGTGATGGCCTCTGTAGGGCGCCGAAGGGGGCTGCCGCCGGCGGGGGATGGTGGGGGAGAGAAGAGTAGACGCTACCATGGGAGAAAGGTGCCGCCGTGGGGTAGACAAAGTTGGTACGGGCCTTGATACCTCTCATGGCGCGTGCGGCACAGTCGTAGGCACACGCGGCCTCCTCAGCGGTGTCAAAGGTGCCGAGCCAACGCCGCTCCTTCGACTGAGGGTCCCGTATCTCCGCCGCGTACCTCCCCCAAGGGCGGCGCCTCACCCCGCGGTACCTCATAGTGGTCGTGCTGGAGGCGGTTGAGCCACTACCCATAGAGGAAGAGTCCTTGAGGGCTCTCTTGGAAGAAGCCTTGGGCTTTGGGGACTCCGGGAAGGGCTTGATATGTGGTTCAGTGGAGTGCCCAGATGGGAAGGTGGGGCCGTTGAGACGCCTCATAGCTTCTTCCATGGTCAAGCTCTTTGATGAAGATGAATAGATATTCTAGGGTTTAGGCACTATTTGAAAAAGAGAGGTTAAGAGAGAAGAGACTCTTGGAAGTTTCTTGGGCATACAAAGAAAGGAAAAGGGTGTATTTATAGTCACTCCTATGCAAGCCTTGAGAGAGTATAGACTAAAACTCACCATCTCACTTTACTTAATTTTAATACTTGCATTGTCAAACCAACATTCAGTAATCATTTAGCCTAAAGGCACCCAAAAATGAATTTGATAGAGTAATATCAAATGGTTTCTTAATATTTCATAACCCTTTTGAATGACATTCATGAGATGAGATGGGATTATTGAAGGGAATAAATGCATGTACTAATTGAAGAGATGTGATTGATATTTTGATGGATGTAGATGATGATAATAATGTAAAAATTGAACAAAGCTGCACTGCACTTGTTATGATTCCATTATAATTGGGGGAAGGAAGGAGAGTTTGGGTGGTTTCCCATATTTTGCCAGCTAACAAGGCAATAAATTCAGCAAGGTAAATAGTTCCTCTCTTCTACTATTCCCAAAGGAAAGACAAGAAGTTGGGTTAGAATTCATTACTACTACTCATGCTTATTCATACTCATACTCTTTCTTCTCATGCCTTTTGGGCATATTCATATCACCATTCACTTCCTCAATTATTTTTCATCAATTATTATAAATTTGGATGTGTATAATATTTTTTAGGATAATAATTGTTATTTTATTTGACTTCATAAAGTATTTTGACCATATTTAATTGGTTATTATACTTATAAGTGGGTTGAAGTTAATGGTTTGATCTTAAAAATTAAGGGAAATTTAATTCAAATTAAAACCATATGTAAAGAAAATAAATTTTATGATTGCAAGGTCTAAATAAATGTTGAGGCAGTGAAAGAGATGAAGGGGATAATGAGGAGGATATGAGGGTGTGTCTCTATGTCTGTCTTGTATGTCTTTCTGTCTCTGTGGGGCTACTTGGATCGAAAAGATATATGGGACGTGAAGTGATAGCTTCTCAGCCTTTTTCTGCTGCTGCTACTGCTGTGCCCTCTTCCTCCCTCACCGATTCACGATCATCAAGCAATTGAAAATTGTGTAATGAGGGAAAGAAAGGAGAGATACAGATCTATAAGGGTCAGCATCAAACACATCTCCATCACTGGTTTGGGTCTGGGTCAGGGTCGGGTGAGGGGAGCAATGCTGCAATCAAAGAGAAGAACAACAAACAGGATTTTCGGGCAAAAGCATGCCCTTTTCATTAACTCCTTCCTCCTCTTTCTTCGTACCTTTCTTCTTATTTTCTTTATCATTAAGGTTACATCCCAAGCAAAGCTTTGAAATTAAAGATTCTTTTGTTAATAGACATGAATGAAGAAGTTGGTCCACCAAAGATAACTTACTTGTAGGGGAGAGAGAGATAGAGAAGAGAGAGAGAGTGCTTTTCCAGGTTTTTGATAAACGATCAGAATGATTACACTGGCGGCTGTTCAGAATTTGTTCCTTCTTCTCCGGTTTCTCACTGTCTCTCTTGCCTCCCCCCACCCTGCCCTCCCCTCCCTCACCCTTACCCTCCCTCCTCCTTTCTGATCATACATTAATGCATTGCCCTCCCTGCACTATTTCCTATACATTATAAACCAATTATTTATTCTTCCATACATTAATATTCCCTGCACGGAAATTATAAAAAGAAGAGAAAACCCTCATGATTTAGTGTTTTTCTAATCTTGTTAAAGGGGCACTAATTAAGAGTTCACACGGTTCACTCTTTTTGGCACTTTATAATATTTGCTTCGAGATCATCATTTTCAGACATGTGTGTTCCTTTGTGCATTATATTAACAACTAATTAAAAAAAGGCAAAGTGTGTTTTTTAGTCCAATGTATAATATGCATATAATTATTAGAGGTTGAGATCTGCCCTATTTTTACTATTTATAAGTTAAAATTTTTAATTAAATATAAATTAATTTTTTTATCAACATATAGTATAATTGTTAGTGTAATTGCAACTTACCATTATTTCTGAACCAATCAATTGTACAAAATAATCGAATAATTATACCCTATTGTAAATAAATTAGAAATTGTACTGATTAATTATATAAAGGTTAGATTTGAGTGTTAAATTCAATAATTTGTTGAGAATTAAAATGATATATTTAATACAATAGAGAATTATTATTAATATATAAGATTAAATTTGTTGTTATTTACTGTTAATAACTTTTAATTATATATAAATTTAATATATTATTTATTTACAATATTTTTTGAATAATAAATTGAATTATATGATTGACATTGCATATTTTTTTATTCACAAATCTTAAGGGGTATTTTGTTAATATAAAGAGATATTTTGTTGATGTGTAACCTATTATATTGGTAATAGATATTATTATTATTATCGCAAGTTTCAAATATGCAAAATTATGAGTTTAGAATATCCTCAAAAAATCATACTTTAAAAAAACGAATGATATTATTGTAAAAAACGACAGATATTTGATATTGATCCTAATATTGGATCACCTAACCTCATATACTGCATGCTTTTCCAATGCCTCGTAATATATCTTGCATATCTTTCTATTTTTTCGTCCAGGAAAAAACAAGGTTACGGTTTGATTTAGAGAGTCGGATGGAAGGAGAAATTAGGGCAAGAAAAGGCAAATACTGTCACATGGAGTTGTCTGGGCGGGATTAGGCTTTGCTCTTAGGGTTTTACACAGACCTATAGATATATGCACATATGTATGACCCGTGCGGGAGCCAAAAGGCGTTACACTGTTTTGTGGGTTTTGTACTTTCTGCACTCTGCAATCTGTCCCACGAATGCATGTCAATATATATATATATATATATATATATATATTTTTTTTTTTTTTCCAAGAGAAAAAAAGGACCTAAGATTGCTCTTTGAAGAGGGGAGTTCACACCTTACTTGTTGCACAAACTCTTCTTTGGTTCTTAACCAGAGATTAACAGTATTCCCATGTACATCACAATGGTTGTACCTCTCACTTAAGCTTTTCCTGTACTATCCCTACATTAAGTCATCTCTGGTTCATGGATCCCATGGCGAAGATGAGTTATACTATGAGGGGATGATGATGGTAGGCTTGCGTTTAATAGCAAAATTAGGGGATTTCTCCTAAAGGGGGAGCAACTTCATTAAATAAAGGATTTGGCCATAGGTCAGAATAATAGTAATGTTGATAATAATGCACAATTTAAAACTAAGTAATTGTGGGTTTTAATTGCAAAATAATTGCTAGTAGTGAAGGGTTCTTGGGTGGTCACTAGGGCTACCATTCACTTGCACTGAGTATAATAATACACCTTACTTCTTACTGTTTAGGGATTAATGAGCCCATAACGTTGTAACATTGTTAATAGTGGACGAGCTATTATACTATACGCACCTTCACCAATTTCAGTAATTTCCTTTGGACATATGTCCCTACTAAACAGCAGTTCGGGTGTCTTGGCATGGGATAACAATTCACATGTTGCACATGTGCAAAACATGGATGGTCAATGATTTTAGCAAATATGGGGAGTTCCATTATTGCTTTGACTCCCTGTGGAATTAAAGCTTCCCCTTGCAAAGTACTAAATAATTTTTTTGCAGTATAAGTGGTGTTTAATGCTAGTTGTTGGCAAACTGACTATGTTGATTAGGTTAACTTCTCATGTGATATAGTGTCAAAATATCAAAAGAAGAAGACCCAATGAAATGAACATGGGAAAATAATAGATCAATTAAAAGGGTTAACACTTAAGTGATACATTTTCTAAACGCTTTATGTGGATAGCATATCAAAAAATTGTTAAACTTTGAGAACTATAGTGGTTTACTCTAAAAAATTATGTATTTCTTGCTATTAATTTAGTAATTTAAATGAAAATGAATCATATATTATAGATAAAGAATAAAAAAATAAAAGATAAGCATTCTCAGAGTAATGCTAGAATACATGACTCCACTAGTAACCTATAATAATAATACAATAAGGGTATCCCTTATTTATTAAATGTTTATAATTAACAATTCAGGTTCTTTGGTATAGGAAGTTGGAGAGTATATTGAATAGGAGATCATTTCTCCACTATGACATTTTGATAATCGAGGTGGAAGGGCAGTAGGGTGACAGATGTCGATTATTTTAAGGAACTAGACATGTATCGTTATCAATTAATCCATACAACGGCATCTTGTAATAATTCCAAACCCTAGTCGGAGCCTAGCTTAGGTAGCAAGCGAGGGGTGGGGGAGCAGCAAAATAAAGTAAAAAGTAAGGAATGGAAGATGGGGAACTGGTAGTTATGGTGCTTCACAGTAGACTCATCAGATGCTGTTCTCTTCTCTCCATGTCCACCCCACCACCACCACCCCCACGCCACTGGTTAAACCCTAGGAAAGCATCAATGGAATGAAGAGATGAAATGAATAAACAATTTCATGAATAGTGAAATCTATAACCTAAGCCCTTCTGTTTCTCTCTGTCTAACTATTACTGAGTGTCTCTGAGGACATTTGCTCCCCTGCCTGCTGAAGAAAAGGCCCTGATGAAACCCTAGAACGGCCATAGAGCTTGCTCTTTTCTGGTAAAATTAATGAGCAGCCAAGAGAAAGAGGAGAGAAGAGAAGACCAGATACAGATACAGGCATGCGTAGTACATACACAATGTGTATACCCACGTTGTATGTATCGATCTACATGTATTGGTCTTTGATGATCTGATCTGATCTAATCTCTGGCCGGGTCTGACCCATGAGCCATGCGTGTCTGATCATTTATGCGACTGTGTCGTGTCCACACTCCAAAGTCCAAACATACGCACCCGCTTTTCTTGCACTCTACTAGTAGACTCCTACATCTTCATCAACATCTCTGATCTCTCTCCCTTTCTCTAATTGCCCCTCATTCTCTCTCTCCCTTAACATGAACCATTGCTTCTATTCATTCTACCTTTCTACTACCACATCACTTGAGACCCCAAGTTTTTTGAATTTTGTTCTTCCAAGTAGAGTTTATTTATTAAATAAATAATGGGTGATGAGATAGGTAGCCCCTTTTACCCAGCTTGCTTACAGAGGAGAATTAAACAGTCCAGTCCATGGTAAAATCTGACAGTGGTTCAGCTAAATATTTATGAAGCTATCACGAGTGATGAACACTCTTTAATTTCAATAAAAACAATAATAATTAACCAAATATAATATAAAGAGACAAACTATGTTGAAAAGCGATCAAAGAACATAGTACGGAATCACATATTACTTATTTTTTGAACGAGAGATAATAGTGAAGATTGTAAGCTTTAAAGGAAGTAAATAGTCACAAGTATTGAAGGTGATGAATTTGGTCCAGAAAAAAACTGATGAATAAAAATATAACAATTAATTTACAAAAAATAGGCATAGCATTATTACCATTATATCACGACATTTATGATTGATCATATTACAATTTAAATTTAGTCATAGTATACAATACTAAAAAAAACCTGGTGCTTGGGTAAGGATTTTTTAAATGAATCAAATTGAATGCAGGGCACAAAGATCGCCGCCAAACAAGATGTTACGTTGGCACGAAATCCCACCATGACATTCTTCCTTTTTTCTTGAAAAGTGGAGTGAATTGCACAACATCACCCAAATATCCAGTGGCCAAAAAAAGTAGAAGGAAACAAGAAAAAAACAAGCGGTGCAACTATTTTGGCTTTGAAGTATCATTTTATTTTTAAAATTAGAATTTACTTGAGGATGAAAAAGGCGAAAATGTAGTCAAATTATTCTTGATCTCCCAAAGGCTTATTTAGTTTAGGGGTTAAATATTGAATATTTACGGACAAGCACAAACTGTCGGTACTGAACTGGTGTTTTATTCGGGAAAGGAAGAGGGTGAGAAGATGTAGCGAGGAATTAAATGGATGAAGAAAGAAGCATTGACACGACACAAGGATCTTACCATCTCCCAAGAAGAGATACTTTGTCGGCTCCCTCAATATATTTGCACACCATGAGCCACTCGCCTCTGAACACGTGCCCCCTCATTTTCTGAAACGACAAACATTATATATGTATGCAGTTTTATTTCTTGAAAAAAATGAGATAAAATGACCAGAATTCAAATGCAAATTAGCATGATCTCAATGGATTTTTATTTCCCAGTGCTCATGGGATATCCAAAAGGTTTTAATGGGTTCTGTTAGTGATGTGATGGGGGGCCATGGCAACAGCACAGTGAAAATTGTGTTTGAAGTTTCCTCTTCACAATGATGCTCATATAATGATGAAAATCTAGACCTGGAACTATCGTCCACCATCTCACCTTGGTGTGTTATGGGTAAAAGATGAGTTTTAAGCAGAAACCGTGCGTGCACATAAGTTGTCCACTTGCAGCAAGCACATCTCAATGTGAGTCAGTCATGAGGTGCCCCCTTTTCCATGTAAAGTAGAAACTGAATTTGCTTTCTTCCCTTATCAAGATGCTGATGACATAATTTAGCCAATACCCATCAAGATCTGAAGTATAATTTCAGAAGACCAAATACAAACCCTACAAAATCCAATTGAAACAGCACACAACTGGTAAATCGCGAGTTATAAAATTCTAAACTCATCAAGCCTATTAAAGGGAGAATTCGTGTCTCTTCCTGTGATCTAAACTAAAGTAATTTATTGTATTTTGTAGTATAGTATTTAATTATAATCCGTCTGGGCAGATTAAAAAGGTGGTTGAGACTGAGCAAAAATGATGACTTGACGTTTGACTTTCTGTGGTACACAGAAAAACTTTTTTCCCTTTTTTTTTTCCCTCGAGAAATGGGGAAGGCCCGGGGAAAGCTGAAATCGTCACAGTCCACAACAGATCTTTAGTATTTACCCTCTCTGACATATGGATTTGTGATTTGTCTCATTATATATTATTATCTATTTATTTTTAATTTTTTTTAGCATACTTACGGACTTTTTTACTTTCAAAAGGATTATACTTCGTAGTCTTAGCAAAATTGAATCAAGGTCCATTGGACTGGCCCGTTTTTGTATCACTAGATGGGTCTTATTGGGCTAGCCACCAGCTCTCCAAGAGAAACGAGTGGCATGCTGGAAACTAGGTCCGCTCCGGACCTGCCTTGTGCACGGGGCGGGTCCAGCCCCGCGCTTCATACTAGTCCAATACAGGCAGGTCGGTGTTTTTTGACATGTATGATTCAAGAAGCATTGGACTAGTAGCATTGGCATCACCAATACACCTATGAGCAGATGTTGCAGAAAAGTATGCTCTACCATAGCCCTACAAGATAAGGATGGGAAAAGATCAACTTCAAGATGAAGGAAACAAAAGAAGACATATCCAAGAGAGGGAAGGTTCTTCTTAGATGAAATATAATTTCTTAAAACAAAAGATGAGAAGAAAAGAAAAATACTTGATATAATCACTTGGAAATTGCTGCTCCGAATCCAGCTACAGCTGTTCCTACAACAACTGCATTGTATGTACGATCAACTATAGTGTATGGGAAGCCCGTTGAAGCCTGCCAGAAATGGAAATCATTTAGTTTTCACAATTTTCAGAACTTATCCAAAAAAAAGTTTCGCCAGATGACAATTTAAATGGAAAAATCCAAATGAAGACCGACTCAAAAGCAATAGGTTGATTTAGTGCATCGTTGATGCATAAACAACTGCATCGTATGTATGATCAACTGAATAATAGTACAGAAACTAAGGATGTTACGTGAACTCAAGGCTACAGCTAGAAGGCAAATACCTCGATTTGAATTTTTGAAAGCATCCAAAGCAGAGGAAAAAAGGAACGTCTTCATTTTCGTTCTTTTAATAGAAAAAATGAAAGGGGAAATCGAAACAGTTCAACCGCACAAGATAACATATTGAGTGATGAATCAGCTATCGCGATCTGTATAGTATCTACGCCTTAATATTTCCATGTTAGCAGCTAGATCATCCGGTTCAGACGAATTGTTTCGGCTTCGCGAGAGACGAGGGGTGATCTAATCTCCCGAAAGCTCCGCAATACAGAGAACTTAAGTGCTTCAAATTCACGATTGATCCACAACTAAAACACTGGAACCGTGCTCAGAACAACACCTGCAGATCCAACAAGAGCTAGCATTCACGACATACCACGAAACAGCTCGAGAAGAAACGGAAATTAAACAGACGGAATGAGGAGGCAGAAGCGAACCGAAGCGGCCTGGAGACGCGAGATCGCACAGAGATGCGGGAGAACAATCTCCCAGAGAGGCGAAGTCCACGAGCAACACGCCTCCACGTCTCTTTGCTGCATCACAACCGCAAACGTAAGCTCTCCAGCGAAGAATCTAATTCGGGAATTTTGCTACATGATAGCAAATATACGGGGAAGAACATGCAGACAGGCCAGGGAGACCGGAATGAATATTCACGTGAATTGGATTAAGTTGGAGATTGCCCTCTAAGTTCATGATATTTACGCTAAAAAACCGGTCCCTCCCGGAATGGGATTGGGAACCATATACCCACCGGTTTGGGTTTATCTCTTCATATTCCAAATTTAAAATTTAAAATTTGGTCTTAATTAAATATATTTCGATTGATTATAATTTTCAATTCTATTCAAATACATTGCCTCAAAAACAAAAAAAAAATTCCACCCAAATATCAAAATTTTTCTTTTTTTAAGCAATATTTTATATATGTACTCATAAAATATTTAAATAATATATTTATATAATATAATATAATATATTTATTATTGAAAATAATAATTAATTTTAAATAGTACTTTATAATTTATAAAATCATAATTTTATTATTTATTTATCCAAAATTTTTTTTATTATATTTAACCAATATTATTTAATAAATTCATATTAAAATTTGTAATTAATGATAAAATTTTGAAGTATTAAAAATTACAAGTTATATTTACCAACTTTTAAATTATTATTACCATTATCATTATTATCACTTGTTTTCTATTTTTTTGGACGGATGTTACATTGTTAGTTATATATATATAAATTTTCATTTATTATATTGTTAGTTTATCTTATATTATTCCTATTATTGTGAGTTTTTTTATTTAATTAATAATTTATTTTTCTGTAATTTTAACATATTTTTCTTTATATATATTATTATATATTAATTAATTATTTTTATACCTTATATTTTATGGTATCTTATTTCATTATGTTGTTATTATTATTTATTTAATAATTGAATTTTAGTGGTTGTTATTATTGTTAGCCTATTATTTATTCATTATATAGTAAATTAATTTACTATTTTAACATTGCTATTATTTATTAAATGGTCTCTATTTTTAATAATCATTATTATTATTATTTAATTATTTTATTATTATTATTCTTTGTTGTATCATTTTACATAATTTTTTAATATTTTTAAACTTTTTTTGGTTAATCATTATACTTATTTATATGTTATCATTTTATTTATTTTAACATTTTTATTATTTATTAAACTATCTATGTTTATTATTATTACTAATTCTTCTTATCTAATTTTATTATTTTGATATTATTATTATTTGTGTTGTCTCACTTTCTCATAATTTTTTATTATTCTTTCTCGTTATTATCATTATATTTATTTATATTGTAAATATCTCCCTTTATACTTAAGGAAAACCGAGAAAATAAACGATTAAACCGAATAAAAAAACTAAATCGGTTCACAAACCTAATTTTTAGAAAATAGACAAATTAATAAATTTATAACTATTGAGTTATCCAAATGATAATAAAAACTATAAAAAAGAATTTTAGTATAATTTGGGAGAGAAAACCAGTACATTTCATGTGAACCGTATTAAACCAGTTTGTACCGGTTTAAATCACTATTAAATCAGATAATAAATTAATTTTTCTAGATAGATTAAAAAATTCAAATTGAAGAATTGAGATAATTATTGTATATATAATGAATTTAAATTAAATTTAAAAAATTTTAATTTTGAAAAACTCGTTCGAATTGGGCTTGAACCGACCCGTTTAAGCGTTGAACCCGCCTCGAATTGGTCCAATCTGGTTCGTAACAGTGTCGTCATATTCCTTCAGATAACAATACTGTTCACTCGCCGGAAAATTGAACCAGCGCCGATTAAGAAAAAATGTTTATGTTCAGTACGTTTCATGCCGTCAATTACTATCATTAAGGTGCCAAAAGGACGACAGACGAGTCCTTGAACTCCCTATATAAAGAACCACTCTGCATTCATTCTCCATACACCTGAAAATCTCACTATCTCTCAGCTATTCAGTTTTCCGATAAAGCGCAAACTAGAGCTCCGATATAGGGATTTTTCTGAGATAAACAAAGAATGGTCGAGTTCCTTAGACTCGGGGAGACTACACGGTGGTAGTCTCTAATTGCTTCGAGGGTCGCCGGAGAAGTGCCGGCGTGATCGAACAATGAAGCAGCTCCGACAGACCAAAGTTGCCCTGTTTCTGTTGAGCTGAAATATGCCAATTCAAGCCCTACTCAGGCTAAACCAAGCTCTCCCAACACCTACTTGACCCTTCTACGATCGAATTAGAGCGGAAAGGTAAGTCAATTTGGCCCCATTTTGTGAATTCCGATCGGTGCTAAAAAGAGAACCGACATATCTTTACTAACCAAATTCTTCCTTAATTTGACATGAATTGAGGTGATTATTGATTCTAGAAGTAACCTTAGGACAAGAGCTATCTGACCAGATCGAAAGCTCGGACCACTGCGCCCCCGATGGTAAGCTTTCGAAGCTTTCTCTCTCTACATTCAATTTTCCGGCGAACCTCCATTTGAGCTCGTTCCAATATCAAATTTGCGATTCAAAGTGCAGTTGAATTGTATGGAGGTGTAGGAACTCAAATCTAACTTCAATTTTAACAATTAAACACATTTGATTGGTCAATTTGATGAAATCAAATTTGGCCGAGTTGGAGGTTGAAATTAGGGGAAAAATTGGGGATTTCAAAAATTTGAGGGACAAAAGTGCAATTTTCTAAAGTTGAGGGCCAATTGGGCATAATAAAGATGTTGTAGGACCAATTGGTTAATTTTTGGGGTGAAACTTACCATTTTTGTAAAGTAAGGGCAAAATGGTAATTTTGGAAAAATTGGGGACCAAATTAGAAATTTGGAAAATTGGAACCCTTTTATGTAATTTTGAATAAATTGAGGTTTCAAAGTAAATTTTTGAAGTTTTGGGATTAAATTTGGGGGAAAATCGACATTTGAAACCTAAAGTAAAAGAAAAAGAACTTTAGGGACCAAATTGAAAATATTTAAAAAGTTGGGTATTTTATTCATTAATAATGAATGATGTAACATCGTGTTTTTAGTAATTAAAAAAAATATACTCCTATAAATGCATTTAATACTTATATTTAATTTGCATTCATTCATTTATTCATTTTGCATTCACTCAATAGTTGTTTGTCAAATCATATTTTTTTAGTAATACAAAATTAAATAACATACCAACACTAATGTACTAGATCCAATTAGAATTCCAAAGTTAAATGTGCTTAAGTGAGAGTAGTGCTAGGATGGGTGACTTGGAAGTATTACATCACTCAATAGTTGTCAAACCATATTTTTTTTTAGTAAACTAAAATGAAATAACATATTAGCACTAATGCACCAGATCTTATTAAAACTCCGAAGTTAAGTGTAATAAATAATTAATACCTATATTTAATTATATGAATTAATACTAATAAATGCCCATCAATTTTCCAAGAATAATGGCAACCTTAATACAGTAGTAATACTCCATTTCCAAGTGAAGCTCGAACTATAGCTTCGACTTAGGAATTTTTCTTAACCTAAGAAGAAGATGTCGGGCTCTTTAGATTACGGAGGAAGTCAACTATCTGATAGCAACCTCCATTCGATTCGAGGATCGCCGAAAAAGCGCTGACATAATCAAACAGTGAAACAGCTCTGATAGACCAAAGCTGCTCTATTTCGGTGTAAAACCGTGTATTAAATGAGAGAGATTTATTACTAGTATTAATATCGACATAAATTATTGGTATTAATTTCAATAATTTAATTTCGGTATTAAATTATTTGTATTAATTCCAAGAATTTAATTTAGGTATTAAATTATTAGTATTAATTACAATAATTAAATATATATTAATTTATGGCTATTTATGATAAGGCGCATAAAAATTTTTGACTGAAATTTTGGGTTACAGGGATCACCCATCCTCACACTATTCTCAAGCAAGCACGCTTAACTTCAAAGTTCTTATAGGATCTTGTTCACCTGAACCAATTTGGTTCTTGTCTTCTAATTTGTCTTAAATTTCTTTTCCAAGGTTTAATGAACCCTTTGGATCACCTAGGAGTTATAAATTCCTAAATTGCCCATTTACAATTGATCGGGTTTGTGAACCGGTATGATTTTCTCACTCAGTTTGACGGGATCCCTTCCCGGTTTTCCTTAGCTCAAAAGGGCGGGGTTTACATCACCCCTCCCGGATATCCCTTTCATAAAACCAAGGGAAAACCAATCTTAAAGACTTTCCTATATAGGAACTATAAAATCAGGTGTCTGTTTTTCAGTTTTGTATAATGTTATTCTAGGAAATGTACATGTTTAAATGACGCCTTAATTCTCCCGGGTTTAAAAGTGGGGAAAACCCTTAGTAAACTGGGAAGAGTGGCGGGTTGCTCACGGGGATCCGACCAAACCGGGTCGAGGCGTGACAAATGAAGGCTATCAAGCCAAAGGATAATGAACAAGGATGTTCATACTGTGTAGGAACACGAGGTATCGAGAACGCAAGCTAAGATAAAGCTCACGAGTAGAAGAAAGACGATTAAAAAGAATTCACGACATTCAAGGTTGAGTGAGATTTTTATATCATACCCGGTTGGGATGATAAGCACCTCGAAAATGAAAACCCACCACTAAGTGTAATTTTAAACATCACACCTGATGGGAGTGATGTGGAAATTATGCGAAAAAACTACTTACCACTTGTAAATAGATCATACCCGGTGGGTATGATGAACTTTCTCTAAGGAAGTAGAAAACCTATTCATCGATTATGAGCGGAGATGTCCTCACACCCGGTTGGTGTAATGGACGGCTAAAAGATTATTTTGTCGGAAGTGCTCTCTCCTGACTGTGTTCTATTGCTTAAACCTTTTGGGAGACCTTCTTGAAGGGAGCTTAAATAGCTCATATAGGCCAGAGGCCTTGGTTTTGGAACTTGAAGGCTAAAATACCTGATTTTGAAAATCTCGTACAGTGGGCCCAAGGCCAATTGGCATGAGCAGGAGCTTGTAAACAAACATGAGTTTAAGCCATAAAAATTTTAAATGAATGATGTGTTTGGGCATGGTACCAAGTCAGGACCAACATATTCGATGGACTAGTGGCAGTGTGACAAGATAGGTCGACGGACTAGTCGAGACAAATAGCTGTAGGTCGAGTTGAGAGTCGGGTCCGTTGGACTAGTGGGACCAAAGATTAAATGGCTTATGAGGAAAATTGTTGTTTTGTGCATGCATTGAGGTACGAGATCTTTAAGATGCCTAAGAGGGGTAGTGATGCGTCCTAGGGGGCTATAGGATGACATGGTGGAGATAAGGGAAGATTGTCGTGCCAATATAACGGAAGCTCGACGTAGCTTCATGCGCATGAGACCGGGGTGGGGTCGGGATGAGGTCTCTGTCCTCATACGGACACGAAGTTTTCTTTACAAGATTGAGGGTCGGATGTCTCGTACATCTACTCATTCTCAGGGTAGAAGTGAACGAACTTCTATCTAGCTGACTAGTAAAGTCGCTCCGACGCCACAAGTGGGTGCAGTGGACGTGTTGCCCTACGAATGTGTGATCCCTTCATGATGAAGGGCGTGTGTTAAATGTTAAACACACCGATTGTGGTTAATGAAAAATAATGATTTTTAAACCGAGATATTGAGGATGAAATGTTTGAAAGGAAATAAGGAGTATGACACACTCCAATTTAAAAACTAGTTTATTGAAACTTCATTTTTTTTAAAATACCCATTCACTGAGTTGTAAAAACTCACTCACCCTTTTTATCATTTTTTAGGAAATAGAGAAATGGCTAGGGATAACACTAAGCCTTACCCTCTGTCAGGTATGCTTAATTTTTCTTAAGCTTGCATTTTATTTGATATATGTTATTCTAGGGAACAAAGTTGAGATTTTGCCCGACTCCTCTTGAATTAAAGAAGGGGGAAACCCCTCTTGAACCAAGAGAGCGATGGATTGTTCATGGGGATCTGACCAAATTGGGTTGGAGCATAACAATTAATCTATGGTGCCACTAGTCCAACGACCCCGACCCTCAACTCGACTTACAGCTATTTGTCTATACCAATCCGTCGATTGGATCTTGTCGCATTGCTGCTAGTTCATTGAGTATGTCAGTCCTGTCTTGGTACTATGGCCAAATTACATCATTTATTCATTAAAAGTTTTCATGGCTTATCATCATGTTTGTTTATGAGCTCCTACTTGTGCCAACTGGCCTTGGGCCCACTGTACGAGATTTTCAAAATTGGGCATTTTAGCCCCCAAGTTCCAAAACCGAGGCCTCCGGCCTATCTGAGCTATCCAAGCTCCCTTCAAGAAGGTCTCACAAAAAGTTTAAGCAATAGAACACAGTCAGGAGAGAGCACTTCCGACAAAATAATCTTTTAGCCGTCATTACACCAACCGGGTGTGAAGACATCTCTGTTCATAATCGATGAATAGGTTTTCTACTTCCTTAGAGGAAGTTTATCATACCCACCAGGTATGATCTACTTACAACCGGTAAGTAGTTTTTCTGTATAGTTCTCACATCACCCCAACCAAGTGTGATATTAAAATTTCCCCTATTAGTGGTTTTTCATTTTGGAGTGTTAGAATTACACCTCTCAAAGCTTCTCTCTTCAAATCCCCGTAGGATAGAGCCTAATTGCAGCGACATTCAGTCCTGATAGGTTCCCCTCGACGAGCACTAGCCCTTGCCTCAAGCTCTGGCCACCACCCCTCTGTCGCTAAGATACGCGAGGATTCTCTCTCTACTGTAAATTTTTTGGCGAAGCTCCAACGAGGCCTACAACTCAACCAAAATAAAAAATTTAAAGTGTAGAACGATCGATGGGAGCTGGAGGAGACGAATTGAGGCGAGAATTAGAGGAATTAAGGATTTACAGGTCGCCAATTGGACAAGGTAAGATCTGAAGGTTCATATGCCTAAATTGGGAAAGAAGATGAAGATCAATTTGGGGGTTTTTATGCAATTTTTGAAAATTGGAGGACTGAATGGAAATTTCACAAAATTGAAGGTGTTTTCATGAAATTCACCCAATTGAGGGTCAATTGGGCAATTTGGGCAAAGTAGGGGTAAAATTGGAAATTTCTAAAAGTTGGAGAATAAATTGTAATTTTTAAAAAATTAGGTACTAAATGGTAATTTTGATAAATTGAGGGCCCCTTAGTGAAATTGAAAGATTTAAGAATCTAGAAAGAATTATTGGAAACCTAAAGGCTTAATAGAGATAAAAGGGGAAACCAAGGACCCATGTGCAATTAAAGCAAAGTACGGGGCCCTAGGTGCAAATATGAGAAATAACTGCCCTCTTCGTCACCGCGTCCTGATCCGGACACTCGTACCCTACAAGAACAGATTACCCATGCGCTGGTCCCTAGAAGCACACCAAGGAGAGAGACTCCGCCGGCACGACCCCACCGAAAATCACTGGGTGAGTGAGAATTGCTATAACATCAATTTCGATTGGAATTATGATTTAGTTTTGAAAACTATTTTCTCATAATTAACCTCCCCTAATTGGGTGACTCTGCTTAAAACATTTGGAAGCAAATTCCGTGTTTAGGTTCGATATGCCAATGGGCCCAAGGCCGATGGATACGAACATGGACCCATACGGAACGAATATGTGATGAATGATACTAAAAACCTAAATAATTGGAACTTTGTGTCATACCCATCGAGCCAAGTCTAAGTTGTCGAGTTTGTTGGGCCAAACCGCTACTCTGCCAAAGCCAAGTCGTCGAACCTGTTGGCCCTACGCATGGGCCAAAGCCAAGCCGACAAACCATTGTACTGATGGGCCAAATATAAAAGTTATAATTAAAAAGACTGTTGATTATGTATGCACTGTTACATTTGGGCCATCAAAACACTTGACATGAGGTAGTGATGGAGACCAAGTACTGCTTGACAATCCATGGTGTATAAGAATGGTTTTGTCATTCAATAGGTTGTAAAGCTCGAGAAAGCTTTATGCGCACTAATATCGAGGCAGTAGGGGAAATAAGATTTCGTCCCACTATGCAGACCAAGTGAAGTGATCAAGGTTGGAGGGTTGAAGTATTGATGTTTACTCAAACTCCAGATAGAGGTAGTGCACCTCTATGATAGGAGGACGGTTGTTGATCATATTAAATGTGTGAAATAACAAACAAATAATTTAAAAAACATAAAGATTAATTTAAGTAAACGTTATAATAATTTTATTCACTAAGTATTTGTGGCTTGGGTTCGCGTCGAGGAGTTGGATCCAAGATCTTTTGGGACCTGGTCGAAGGAAAACATGTGGTTTTTTAGGGCTTGGTGACCACATTTTTTCTTATGTATTTTTTATAATTTTACATTTATCTAAAAATTATATATTTTTTTTACTATTTTTGGATATTTTCTCTAAATTAAATAATATTCTTTAATCATAAATTGTATTTCTTAATATTATTTTTTTGTTTATCCAATTCTATTTCAATATAATTCTTATATCTTACTTGTATATATATTTTTATAAATTATTTGAAATTATATATTACACGTCTTAAAAATTTAAGATAACAAATTTAGTAAAATAGAAACTATTATTAGTATATAAGATTATAAGAATTTCACCTATTATAATTTATAAATTTTTAATGGATATAAAATAACAATTCTCTATAATAAATAATTATAATCAATGATTTTTACCTTTATATGGATTTGATACTAGAAATTTAATTTATAAATTGATTAAATATAAAAAAGATATCTAAATTTTAACTTGATATTATTATCCCACTAATTTAATATCGAAAAAATTATATCTAATTTTTATATAATTTTTATATAATTTTTAAGGTTATATTAAAATTAAATGTAAAAATAGTGTATAAACGGTGAAGGTAAAAACGCATATTAAGAATTAAGTTAGTATATTAAATACAATAAATAAATATATAAAATTATAATTATTTTATAATTTATAAATTTTAAATAAATATATATTCATACATACATTTGTATCCATCACAATCTATGTTTCTCCTATTTTAATCTCCAATATATGAATTAGGCTCCCTTTAACATATATTATTTCCTTCTTACATCAACTTACTAAAGTTTATTAAAAAAAGATTAAGCGCATGCATAATACTGATTGATATTGGACTCTAAGATGGGCTTCAAGAGCCAACTCTGTTGGGCCTAGACATAATCACAAACGGCCCATCACATATTCTTCTCTGAACCCTTGACTCTCCCGTCGGAGCCGGTGGCGGTCAGCTCCGCAAGGGGGTTTATGGAACTCAGCAGGTGACTTCACCTTTTCCCCATTCTCATTCTCTGACTGTTTGCAATGGAGGGCGTGAGGGTGCGTGTACAGTTTGAGGATCCCCGTATCCTGAGAAAGTGCCAGAGGAAGGAAGGTCTCCAACAGAGCTGGGTTATGCTGAGACCTCGCCACAAGACCATCTCTGACCTCTCCGATCACCTCCTCCAAGTTTTCAAGCTTCAGGAGTCATGTCCTCGAGGCCTCATTCTATCCGTACTTCTCTCTTCATGCACCGTCTCTTGTCTCTTCTCCACTCTATCCGTTTCTTCATTATCGGGAATATGGTTATCTGCATTTTAGAAATATGCTGCTGCACTGTGATTTCTGAATCTTGACGGGGAATTTGTCTTTTGTGCTGAAATTTCTGTATTGGAAAAGGCGGATGAACGACACTGTGATAGATGAGTTATAGTTGCATTTGTTTTCTAGGATTTAGTTATTAGTGAGTGGCGTTATGCGTCCATAGAAAATCTAATTCGGATAAGACGCGTTCGTGATAGTTTTGAGCTGGATAGTCATTGGGAAGACTTAGTTTTGTGGTGAATAAATCTACTGCGTGGTATCAAACCTCTAAGTGCATGACAATGAACTGAACTGAGGCACGAGTAGACCACATGAATTGGTAAACGACACTTGAACTAGCCTGAAGAATCACAAGTTCTGTAGGCTTGTGGGAGAAAACTTCTGTGACCATGCATATTGTTTGGCTATTTTAATGGTTATGATTTTATTTGACTTATATAGTACTTTTGGTTGCCATAAATTTCACTTGGGTCGCGTTTTTGTGCAATCCCATTTGCAGATGGATGGATTTGTTTTACCCCCATTTGAGACAACTTCTGTACTGACAGACAAAGACGTTGTTTGGTAAGCTCATGGTTGCTCTTTCTGAGCTAATTTTGATGGAGCTCTACATTGAAAGTTCGTGAAGACTTTGTGCTGCTTTTTATCGTTTCAGGGTGAAAAGAAAAGTGAAGAATTTCACTGGAACTGCAAGGTTGTGTGATGAAAAGAATCCCTTAAAGGCACTGGAAATTGCAGACACGCAGCCTGTAGACACAAAATTTCAGCTTCTAGCTAAAGAAGATTTTGTGAAAGAGACTGGAGGTTATGGAAGTGAACCTGAAGAAGATGAAGACGAGCCATTTTCAAATAATGCTAATGAAGGTGCAGATGCTAAGAAAAGAAAGGCATCGAGAAAACTTAAGAGCCCCAAGTATGTTTTCTTCCATCTCTACCATTGTGGTTTTAGCTTGTCTCCATGGGATGTTGGGTCAATTAGACAGGCATTTAAAGCGAAACCTATTTTTTCTATTGAAGAGTTTGAGTCTTTCTTATCAATTGTTTGTCAAAACTTCATCACTTAACTAGGAAAGCTTGAGAGTTCCGATGTGGCTATAACATGCTGTTGTTATTTGTGAAGGAGGAAGAAGAGTAGACTTACTAATGTTGAAGAGAGCCACGCTACCAGTGAAGATGCTGGAAATGACGCAGCAATGAAAGCCATACTGAAAGATAGCCAGCTTGATAATGATAAAATTTCTCACAATAAGGTTAAAAATGATGTAGCAAGTACCTCAAAAAATGCCAGAGAGCCTTCTCGAATCGAGAAATCTGCTCCAAAAAAGAAGGCCTGGAAAAGCCCTGAAGCTTGTGGAGATGCTGGAAATAAGAAACCAGCAACTAAGCTGGACAGACATCAAGACGACACTGTCTCATTGGAAGATAACCAGCTTGAGAAGGATGAATATTCTCACAAGGTTAAAAACAATTTGGCAAATGCCACAGAAACAGACAACAAAATTACTGTCAGCTCTCAGAGGTACAAGTTTATCCCCTTCTTTTTTTTGTACCTCTGCGTGCATCTTCAAACTTTTTTAGCTTTTACTCGAGCTATTCGTAACTTTCTTTTTCTTTCCTACAGTCTATCTCAGGAAAAAGGCAAAGGAAATGTGGATGCATCCCCTATACCCTCTGAAATTAAGGTTTGAAAGGATATATGAACCTTTTGCATGTTTGGTTTTAAATTAGGATCCATGAACTAGAAAATTTCTGCCTATTGATCATATTACTGTAATTTGAAAAATCAGAATTCCTGCAAGAATATTTTCTTAAATCCCCATCACCATTATGTATGATAATGTCCTGGATGATGTCGTGCTTCATTGCTAGCATTGGCTAGTGAGGTATTTTCCCAAAAATTGCTTGCTATTTATATTTTCTAGTTGATAGCTGGGGCTTCTGCTGAAGCAGGTAAATGTATTCTAGAACAGTATCAGCAGCATTCTTCCCATAAAATAGTATAATTAATGGTCAACATTTCCTCAAACACGTCCTTTATGGCAGGTCAGGGAACACAATATCGTCATTTGACTAAGATGTGAATTCTGCATATCTCAGGATGATGCACATACAGAATTTTTGAAGAAAAAATTGAGAACTTTCTGATGTTATTAGTAGCATATCTGGGTTTCTTCTTTATATGTGCACAAACACCTAGGTTTCACTTCCATATTTCAACTCTTTATAACATAGTATTAAAGGTTTACCAACTTGTCCTGAAAACTATTTTCCAAGTCTTGTTTCCATTTGCTTTCAGAGGTTTCCAAGTAGGAGTGCACGTCGCAAGAAGTTGAAGAGACAATGGCAACGCGAAATGAGAAAGATTGGAGAAAAAGAGGTATAAAAATAGTCTCCAACTTTGCTGGTACCATCTTCAAAAAATCTGATATTCTTGCATTCTCTACAATGTATAGTTGAGATGTACTGAGTGGAGGTTTAGGCTGTCAGGGTTTGATTACTTTTATTCCTATATTTTCACGTAGACTATTAGATGCATGCATCCACAGTTCTTGCATTTTATAGTTTGCAATATGCAAGGAGGGAGATATTATCACAGCTGAAAGTTTCCAAATTCTTTACATAAAAGTAAATTAAAATACATCTAATGTTCTTGTAATAGAATCTGATGTATAGGTGTCATATCATGTTGTAGGGAGGTCAGAGAGCACAATATTCTGGCGAGAATGACTCCAGCCAAGAATTTCTCAATAATAATGAACAGACATTGACATCCCAGGAGGATCATAGGAGATCAGGAGAACAGCAACTTCATCAAAGTCAGACAGTCACAGCCTCCAATGATACGAGAAATCAACAGTTTCATCTTGATAAGCAATCCAATGATATGATTGTTCCTATTGAAATCAGGCCTGGGCATATTCGCTTTGAGCCTCTTGATGAAGGTAGTTGCTTGATAAAGAAATGAAACAATCACTCTATAATCGAATAGATTAAGCCTGCTGGTAAGAACTTTGTTGGTCTCTGATGTTCCTGTGTAGTTCAATAAATTTCTCTATAATCTGCATAAGTTTTCAAATTTCATGCATTCAAGCTAATGGATAGAAGTGATTTGTATATTTTGTTTGGTGAAGGACAGCTACATTAATTGGTTATAATGATGCTGGCTGATTTTGCAATATAAGTCTTCTGATGGTGCATGCTTGCTGTTGTATTGCTACTTTCAGCTAGTATTGATGTGTCTTAACGGTTTTAAAAGGGTAAAAGCACTATCCAGGAGCTATAATAAATATTATGCTAAAATTTCTCAACTGAGAAAGTGCTACCTTTCATGTGATGCGTATTTCCCCCTCGCTGCATTTCTTAGTGTTGCATATATGTGCTAGAATAAATTCTTCTTTGTATGAATTTGATTTTACAAGTGAAAGTGTTTCTGCTAATCTCAACATGATTTCTCTTGCTTGTTTTCAGATGCTGGCCAACAACTCCAGAAAACTTCAGTCCCAGTGGTATGATGTAGTTCATATGCTTCTCATGAGTCACATCACTTGCTCTTCTTTTCTTTTTGGTTAGAAATTAGGATTGACATTTTTCTCCTTTCATATGAACTGATGGCAAATTTATTTTCTTTGGAAATGGATCCTGAAGACAACGTTCCAGTGGAATGGAGTAACTGACAAGAAGAAGGGGCAGAAGTGGGGTAAAGAGAGAGCGGCCACTAAGTGGACTGATAAAGGCTATCAGAAGACTAAGTGGACTGATGATGACAGCAACAAAACTAATTGGACTTATAACAATTATCAGAAAACTGAATGGACTGTCGCTGATAGTCAAAATACAGCATGGAATGATAGTAACCATAAAGAACCTGAATGGAATAAGAATCAAAATATCAATTTAGAACCTTCTCACCAGGTTTCTCAGGGAAAGGAAACTCATCCAAGTGATTCAACAGATTTCACAAAGCTTTCACCATATGGAACAGTGCCACAGGTCTCTCTCTCTTTCTCTCACCCTCTTTCTTGTTTATGTTCATGAATCTTTGTTCATGGAGTGAACATGAATAAAAAAGTTTCCATTCTATGGATGTCTGGTGGAGAACCTGTTGGTTTACTGTTTTCCTTGCTGCTTTGTCTCCCCGTATGAGATAAACTTTCTTATGAAAAAACAACTTTCACTGCAAGATCTGAAATTTCTTTCTAATACAGGAAGGTGATGTTGTGGCATATCGTCTCATTGAGCTATCATCTTCCTGGACCCCTGAGATTTCTCCCTTTAGAGTAAGATTCCCCTTTGAGAAATTATTTAATTTAATCCAGTTAGTTAGCTGGTAAGTCCATTCAACAACAGTTTATGTTAAAGGAATGATACTGTTTTCTTTCTTCTTTGGTGCGTGCAGATTGGGAAAATATCTTCCTATAATCAAGGATCCAAAATGACCAGGCTGGTACCTGTCCCAGAGCATCCCCTTAACTTGGAGAATACAGACAAATCCCTTTATGGGGAAGATGGCTCCTTAGAGGTACTCTAAATCATACATCTATATCATTCAAAGTCTCATGAAATAACATGATCTAGCTGTTGCACATAATATCCCTACTTTAATTGCATATATTATCAAATGAGAATGACATGGGTATGCACAGCATTAAAAACATTAACATCTTGTCCTTTATGGCCTCACATAATTTTCCTCCTATATTTGATAAGGTGGATTTTACAACACTTATCGAGGTCCGCTCCTTGAATCCCAACAAGACAGAGGCAGAAGTTGCTGTTGTTGGCCAAATTGATGGAATCACAGGAGAGGATTCAAATGCTGTGAGTGGCACACGGGAAACCATAACGAATGAAGGAAACCAAGCTCATGCACAAGGTGATTGAATTGAGAAATCCTACCCTTTGCATATCTGCCATGGGAATAGGCAAGTATAGTATACTTGTGCATTGACAACATGCCTATGCATTGATTGATTGATTGCAGAAAATGGAGAAGCTGACGTGTGGGAAGAGATAACTCAGGCTCTCAGTGCGAAGAAGGCCCAGTTGTCTCAGGACGACGGATGGAAACGAAAGGAGGATCCGGCCAAACTCACACCTCCAGCCTCGTACCGGGGCTGGAGACGCGGCGCTCTCGGTCCGATCATGGCCCACTTGAGAGCACAGAATGCAATGCTATGAACTCTGCCATTGCTGACAAAAGGGGTTGTACCCACCAACATAGTCAATAGGTACGTTATATAATCATCGAGCATTTTCATGCCGCTCTTTTATTGCTTATAGTAGACTATGGCACCATCATCGGTATTTTTGGCCACGGACCAAAGGCACAACGTGGCTTTTTCAGCCACTTGTAGAATTTTGCATGCTTCAATATATAATCCATTCTCTATATCTTTATGCATAACCATTGGATTTATGGTTTATACATTTATGAAATTATCATATATTTTATATTTTAAATACTAATATTTTCGATTTGTATATATATATTTCAATCAAAGTATAATGGTTGAAAAAGGACCTTATATGAATTTTCGCTTTTATATTAATCTTGTATATATAAAAATATTTTCTTTTTATTTTATAAAAAGGAAATAAAGAAGAAAATTTCTTAAAATTTTTAAAAAATGATGATTGTCTATTAATCCTTTAATTATTAATAATAATATTTCATTATAATTAAAACTTTATTATATAATCAAATTATATAAAATAAATGATTTTTAATAATTATATAAGAATGTTTTATAATTATAACAAGAAAATTAATATTTATATAATAAATTATATTATATATATTTGATATATTATTTTTATGTTTAATATTTTTATTATATAATACAATTTATATAAAATATTATTAATATATAAATTTATTTAAAATAACAATAATAATATAAACACAAAAGTTTATTAAATTAATTTAAACAAAAAAAATTTACAACCCTCCAAATTCGAAAAGTGAAAAGTTTACCTTTGGGAATTTATAAGGTTTATTAGGGTTTTTTATTCTTTAATTTTGTTTTAACAAACCACATATTCTTCCCCTAGAAACCCATAAATACAAATAATAGGTAAATAGCGAATGTCCAATTGTTATTGAGCTCACATTCGGCCCATTGAATTTATGCATTGGATGGGCCCGTTTGATACTTCACTACTCCCCTTCTCCGGAAGACAACAAAACCTGGTGGAGCTGTTCGGTCACTTTCTCCATAGCTGAAGCACCGAGCTCATCAAATCGGACCAAGTTCGAGCTGTGACCTGCCGGCTGAATGCTATGTCTTTTACCTGATTATGTGCCGCAGTCTGGGTGCCACCCGCCTACTCTACCGTGCTCGCATCTCGAATTACGTAAAGTCCGGCCTCATCGACCGTGCCCTCCATGTGTTCGACGAAATGTCACTCTCCGGCTGCCGCGTTTTCTCGGTCGACTACAATCGTCTCATTGGCGTACTCGTGCGGCATTCCCGACACGAGCTCGCTGAGCACTATTACTACGAGATGACCTCCAAGGGATTCTCCCTCACCCCCTTCACCTACTCCCGCTTCATCTCCGGCCTGTGCCGGGCCAAGAACTTGACGCTGATCAACACTCTCCTACCTGACATGGATAGGCTCGGGTTCTTTCCCGATATCTGGGCATTCAACATTTACCTGGATCTTCTTTGTCGGGAGAACTTGCTTGACTTGGCCCTGGAGGTGTTTGATAAAATGGTGGGGAAGGGCAGGGAGCCCGATGTTGTAACGTACACCATACTCATTGATGGATTGTGTAAGGATCGGAAGTTTGAACGTGCAGGTGATATGTGGGTTGAAATGATTAGGAGGGGAATCAGTCCAGATTATGTCGCATGCACCGCCCTTGTTATTGGGTTGTGCATTGGCGGGAAGGTTGATTTGGCTTATGAGCTCGTGATTGATGTTTTAAAGAGTGGGCAGGCAGAGTTCAACTGTTTGATTTACAATGCTTTGATTGGTGGGTTCTGTAAGGTAGGCAGGGTTGACAAGGCACTGACTATCAAGTCCTTTATGAGGAAGAATGGGTGTGTATCCGATATAGTAACCTATAATATTCTTTTGAACTATTGTTGTGATAAACTGATGCTGGAGGAGGCGGAGAAGTTGTTGAAGAGGATGGAGAATAATGGGATGGAACCAGATGTTTATAGTTACAATATAATATTGAAGGGTCTATGTAAAGCCAATCTGTCGGATAAGGCATATACACTAATGGCTAAAACAATGCAGGCAAGAGGGATATGTGATGTTGTGTCATATAATACAATAATAGACGGGTTTTGTAAGGGTGGTCACACAAGGAGAGGCTATATGCTCTTCAAGGAAATGGGTCAAAAGGGGATCATGCCTGATTTGCTTACCTTTACAATTCTTATAGAAGCTTTTCTCCGAGGAGGGAGCTCCAATATGGTGAAAAAACTTTTTGATCAGATGTCTACAGTAGGAATCTTTGCAGATCGGGTTTTGTACACCGTGCTGGTGGATCATCTTTGTAAGACAGGGAAAATTGGGATGGCTCAGAGCATTTTCCAAGAAATGGTGGAGAAAGAAATCAGGCCTGATGAGGTTTCTTACAATGCCCTCATTGGCGGACTGTGCAAGGCTTCAAGAGTTAGTGAAGCAATACATCTGTACAATGAAATGCAAGTTAGTGGATGCTTTCCAGACGAAGTAACATTTAAGTTGATAATCAGTGGTCTTATAAGGGAAAAAAAACTCTCAATGGCCTGCAGACTATGGGATCAAATGATGGAGAAAGGATTCACTCTAGACAGCAACATTTCAGAAATTCTGGTTAATGAGATCCAGTTACAAGATGATGAAGGATGATTACTTGTAACAAAATCCTTCTCATATTCCCAAGTCTTTTATCTGTGCTGCCATCTGTATGGTGCTGCATTGAATTTACCTGGAAAACAGGTCGGAGTAAGGCTTTTTCAGTAGCCAATGTGATGTCTAATAGTAAGTTCTATTTGCTTCCTTTGTCCTCCTCATGCAATTGCATTCACTTTCTTTTTGTATTGGTGGTGTCCAAATACTGCAACACTTCATCAGACGATATATTGTACACCCTGGGCCGTTCATTAAATTCCATATGCTAGCCTAGTGATTCAAATCACGACCCGGCAGATGCTGCAAGTTGTCAACATCTTTTCCAGCTGTGCTTTCACCCTTAGGCCATGCATTTCATTCACATGTGCTGTTACTCACTGTTCTGTTGATTTTTCGTTTCTAAGGATCTTTCCATGCCTCTTATCCATATTAGCATGCCTAGAACTCTATGGGTATATAGACTGTCAGTTTGAGTTTTTGATCCTAATGTGATGCCACTTAATCTTGAGCTCAAGGCAAGTATGTGAAACATTATTGGCTGTAATCTGCATTTTCTTTGGCCAATGTTGTATCGTGCAAATTTGACCTGGTCTTTTACTTGTATATTTGATACTAAAAGTATACAAAAATGGAAATGGTGGAGCTGTTGACCTACATAGTCCAGAAGAAAAATCATCAGTTTGCAAGTTCAAAGTTTCATTAAATTTATTTGCACATTTACAAGACAGATGAAACCCATACTGGAGGCACCTGTCTGTTTTTAGTTGCAAAAAATTCATCCTCACAAAATTTAGTTGATTTTTGCCATTTTGAACTCTTTCATATGGAAAACGTGGCCCATGGAAGACTTATTTTATACTCTCAAATCCATGTAATGATAGTCTGCAGAAATCAAATTTTGTTATGAGGTATTTATTACTTGGGTTTTACATAGCCACTAAAGTTTCCGTTACATTGGATTTCAGGTATGTATTTGAAGCCTCGAGGTTGCCAGTCTGCACCCGCACGGTTTGATGAATGCTGCACCCTTCTGGCCTTCTTTGACAGAGGGCATAGGCGGATAGCAACTTTTAAAGTTACCCGAAATTCCCCAAACATGCTCAAGGAAAAGTTTCAGAAAGGTGATGGTAGATTTCCTATTATGCTAACTGATATGATTACTGTATCATCCTGCAAAATTTTGGCACTCATGTTTCTGTAGATTGATGTTTCTCTTTGCTGGAAACATTGAATGGACTATTGCATCATACGCCCAAATAATATAGCTGTGTGATAGAACGTAGACTGCATGTGCATGTGATTGACTGACTGCATGAGATTGAGAGGATTCTTTTATGCCAGAAACTGAACCACTTTTGTTAGTGGTGGTGAACCTGAAACTGAACGATAACTATTTAGCTTGCCTTTTAGAATCTGCCCGTTTGGAGTGTAATTGCTTCTTTCGGTTGCCTTCACTTCATATTCTTTGCCTTAATGTGAATCCACTTTGGAGTTCTCATCAAGTTATTCTCTCATTTTCCTTTCTTCATCAACCCTCCACCCTGTGCAGGCCAGCTTCGGGTCCCTTCAGCACTCCACTGACAGACATGTTCCCCCAGCACCATCCAGAGACCAACCCGCACTGCTTACCATCAGAACCACCTGCTGCAACCGTTGAAGATGCACCTATTCAAGTAGGGATGAACCCACCTAGTTCGGCCTCCCCAAGGATGAAACAACCACAGCGCCAGAGGACCGGTGGATTCCATTTGGACTCTCGCAACCCATTCCATGCCCGTGACAAGAACCCGCACCCTCCCCCTGAACCTCGTGACCGCCCCCGCAGGCCATCTGGGGCCACAGTGACTTCGCTTGAAGGACTGGACTACCCTGACCACTACCCCCTCCATCCTCACGGGAAGGGCTCTTGGGATCTGCATTCACCGGATGGACCTGCAGCACCACCGCCGGCCCGACAGGACAAGCCCCGCAATAATCGGGTTAAGTGGTTGGAGCCGGAGCCAAAACCGGCCGCTGATATCCATGCTCCCAACCCAAGCAAGCCCGATCAACCATCACCAGTCACAGACTTGGAGCCGGACGACAGCCGCCACCACTACAAGTGGTATTACCATCACTCGAACCTGCTAGCCCCCAAGCCCCGGAAGACAAGCTTCTGGACGTGGATCTTCGGTCTCTGCTGTGCCCTATTTTGGATAGTAATCATTTGTGCAGGACTCATCATCCTCGTAGTCTACCTCGTTTTCCGGCCACACATCCCACAGTTTAACATCTCCAGCGCCTCCCTCAACGCAGCCTATCTCGACGTGGACTCTCTCCTGAACGCCGACATCAGGCTCCTCGTGAACTTCACGAATCCCAACAGGAAAGTCCGGGTCGACTTCAGCTACGTCATCCTCGACCTGTACTACGGCAGCGTCCCCATTGCCACTCAGTACATCGAGCCATTTTCAGCCATGAGGTCTGAATTCAGGCTGCAGAATGTCCGCATGATCAGCAGTCAGGTCCGGCTTCCGCCAAGTGAGAGTCTGCGACTTACAAAGCAGATGCAGAGCAATGGGCCAGTGCTGTTCGAGGTCAAGGGGCTGTTCCGAGCCAGGTCTAATCTGGGGAGCTTGCTGAGGTACTCGTATCCTCTGTACGGCCACTGCTTCATTTCGCTTACCGGACCCCCTAATGGGGTTCTCAGGGCAAGCAGATGCAAAACCAAGCGCTGAGGGAGGAAGCCATCTTCTTTTCTTCATCTTCAACAGAATAACTCTCTGCAACTTTTTCTGTCTTAGCATTCCATCATGTTTGCTGTTGAAGCTCACATGTTTTGTGCGATATGATTGATCATATCCAAGTTATTATATGGAACATAAGATGCTTTTGTATTTCATTATATTTCAACCTAAAGAAAAAGGGAACCATATGTTATTCCTACGCCAATGTGAATGTAGACCTTCCACTGATTATTTCAAGCTATGAAAAGCCCCCAATAATCTTTCATTCTCCATTATCTACTTGAATAGATTGAATTTAGTACTATTTGCATACTAGGATAAAATAAAATTTTATTAATTTATACATTGTAAATACACTATTTCTAAACATTTCAATATATGTGAAATAATTATTTAATTCCATTACTAAAATAATGTGTGTATATATATATATATATATATATATATGTCGTCTAAGTTATCCTAACTTGATGTTTCATTTGCATCCGAGGAATCGCAATAAATGAAGATAAGTTCATATCGGAAGCATTTCATTAACAGACAAGCAATCCAACACAAGGCACAGCAAAAAGCAGAGATCCCAAAACAGCAAAAGCACATGCAGTATCATACCCGGAGATGATGAATTATCTGTTCATCACACCACGGAAAGCACATGACTCACAGCATAAGGAAATAAGTTTGCAGGCAAGTATCAATCATGGCATATTCTAATCCGAAACAGGATAGAAGTACCCAGCAGCTTGAAGAACATGATGAACAAGGCTGGTAACCGTCTGGTTTTACCCTCTGAGCATCCTATCCATGGAGACGGCGTTGAGGTGAGAGTCCTCCCGGATGTGGAGAGATGAAACAGCTTGTGCAGCAATAAGGCCTGCGGATAATCCTGTATCTGCCGCCCAACTAGCATGGCTCATGTTGTAGTGGCTCCTTTCATGATTCCTTGATGGAATCAACCAGCTGCTGCCTCCGAGGCTACCCCAGCTGAATTCCGGCGCATCAGCAGGTGGAAGCCATCCAATTCCCTCGAGTGAACAATTGGGAGCAGCCAGATATGACGAACTTGCATTCCTCCCATAGTTCCAAGATTTAGGAACCCCGTATTTATTCAGGGCGATTTTGTGGGAGTCCTCGGAGTCCTCACCAATTAGAACATGTAAAGCAACAGCCTCAGCGATCGCAGCGCCTTCTTCATCGAGCCTCTGCTGCTCTTCTTTCTTCTTCTGTTTCTTCTTCTCTAGCTCAGAACGGATGGCTGCTGATGTAGCAAGGGCTTTCTCCATTCGCCTCTTTTTCTTCTCAGCCTGTCTCAGCCGATCCATTTCATCCTTCCCCTGCTTCTTCTTCACTTTTCTCACGGGAGGCTGCGCTTTAGCGCTTCCCAAGTTATCCATGACAACAAGTAGACTCCTAGTACTTTAATGCTCAGTTATGGTTTCTTGAACGCCTAAATGAATCAGAATTCCTCTAAAATGTATCCATTCTCTGTATTTATCTATGATTGATGTACTTATCTTACTCTAAAACTATGAACGATCCTAGATCCTGTACTGAAACCTAAATAGCATGAAGACCCAACGAGCTACACCCACTCAGGTCTGTAGGAATACCTCATTTTACGGACAACACAATCCCAAACAGAAACAACTGGAGAGAGAAGAAGAGCAAACTGGTGACCACTGGCATCTCCATCCCATGGCATCATTCTTCCCAGTTTTCCACAGCCCTTGCATTTTCCCATCTTTTGTACACCAGAAGAAAAAGTCTACCAATGATTATAGCACCACTTTCTGCCTGTTTTACAAAGTTCACATGACCCTACTGACTGCAGTAAACAGAATAAGCAAATTACTGAAAAAGATTGAGAACAGAGGAAAATCATATCAACAGCATGTCTGATGATGTTGAAATTAAACGCGGGTGACCAACCAACAAAACGATATGGATCTTGACCCTGAATAACCTCCAGATATTTATCTTTAATCTATTTATAATTTTCAAACGAACTTGAATTGGTGACTGGTGGATCAGGTAATAACTGACTCCACATCACTTCCGTGATAAAAAAAAGTAAACAGATCAAAATCCAAACTTGATCCAACAGATTCTAGTGGAAATAGTCCTATAAATTTATGTTAAAATATGAACAGTTGCACAAAATTCCACAACACCACCAGATCCGATCAAGAAATGGTATCAAAGCCCCAAATTCAACTATTAATACATCCAACTCTCCCAATTAACACGAATATCCCAGCCCAATCCGAGATGGATGCATCAGATTCCAAAATTGAACAAACTGTATGGCAATAAGTTCTAAAACGTCCGAGGGAATCAGTTTGATCCACAGTCAAGAAAAGACAAGAAGCAAAAATCGATCGGATCCGTACCTTACGACTTTGCCGAAATGAGTCCAGATCTCGATTTAGCCCTGCAGAACACTCAGATCGGGCTTCCCTTGTCGAGAGGGAGAGAAAGAGAACTACTCAAAGGAATAACTGGAACGGGGAGAAGGGTTATGGAGCGGTAACGTGATCGATATACACCAATGATAATTCACCACGTCTCTTTCGTCGATTCGGGGCGATGAGATGCGGATGGGGGTATCAGGGACGTAGGTCCTCGCAGTGTCTGCCGTGCGATGTCGAAACGTGGCTCAATCGTATCCGTTCAGGATAAGTACCAGACCCGAGATCTTTCCGACTTAATCATTTGTTGGACGGTCCAGATCTTTGCTGACAGCTTATCCAACTTCTTCTTCGCTTCTATACACTTCATTCAACAAAGAAAATGCGTGATCAATTAGCTTACGTAAAGATATTTAATAAATATAAAAAATATATTCCATGTACTTTCTTTTCCGAATTCTATCAATATTTCCCTCCTTTAGGATTTGCATTGGGCTTAATGGGCCCGCCTATCCATATCTACACAAGGCCCAATATCCAACCTAAAAGGCACTCTACACTTATTGGGCCTATCATGGGTCCGTCATTTTGCATAGGGATATACGAGAACAAGTGGGTTGGTTGATCGCACGATCATCCCTGGAGAATGCGCGCCTTTCCTTTTAATTTAAATATATAATAGACATAATAAATTGATTTTCCGTGTACATATTACACTAATTTTTTTTATGCAGCTGAATTGGGGGAACCATCGCCGAGGAGTTCACTTGCGGCTTATCGAGAGAGAGAGATTTCTCGGCCGTGAAAACTCGCAGCGTCAATCTCCGGTTCGATTGAGGATCCAGACGTTCGCGGCAAATGCTCTACTGGACCGAGAGAAGCTTGATCTATAGGTTTGAGGATATAATCTGCACGCTTTGAAACGGAGATCTTAATCTGTCGCCATGGACGACGTTGATCGTTTGTTTGAGTGCTTCAAGTGCGGAATTTCTCCTCCTGGTAAGTTCCTATCGCTAATTTCTCTTGCGCGGAGAATCTTATCGGAACTCTATGCGATGGATTAGTTTGTGGATGGCGCATGGCGCCTGATAACAGTGCCCTGGGACGTGAAAGTGTTTTCCAGATTCGATATTGTATAGGAAGATGTAATGTTAGATCAAAATGCCTTCATGTTCTTGGTGTTTAATGTCTCCCATAGATTTTAGTAATCATCCATTTCTCATGATGAAACTTGTTTGATCGGCTTCTGTTGGACTGTGTAGAAAAACTGGGGTAGGATTTTGTGTTGAAATCTATAATTTATATTTTGATGATGGATTGATTGTACGGACTTCTCTTGGGGCACTTAGAAAACCTTGATTTCTGGGATCATTGGTCGGAACCGAGGTAATTTCCTGTGCACTACCGAAGTATTTTGTTGAGTACTGATCGAATATACATGAGTTCAGCATTCCGGGGTGTGTCTTTTTTTCTTGGTGAACAGAGAGGGTCTAATGACTAATTCCTGGTGAAAAGGAAAATAATAAAAGGATTAAGGAGTATTAAAAAAATTCTTTTTTCTTTTTTTATCCTTTGTTCTCTCGTATTTCCTCTGGGTATTGTTTAAATTGATTCAACCCGAGGATTTTGATTTTATCAGAATCTGCCAAGAGAGAAAGGAAGAGATTAAGAGGAGGATTCAAGCAGGCAACTTCATTAAAAGAGAATTCAACACCAAGCTCAACTGAACAAAGACAGAGAGATGCGAGAGATGTACAAATTTCCACAAAGAAAGTATGTGCTCGATGCTTATATCTGAAAGACAGAAGTGCCACTTGTCTGCTCATAGAACTGATTAATCTCCTTAATGTGCAGATTGGATCAATGACCATAAAGGAAAAGAAACTCGCCCAAGGGTTACAAATATCTCCTGTTGTGTTTTATGGTTCTCCAAATGGGGTGCCTCCTAAACGGCCATCTAGCCTGCTACGTTTGTTACAAGAGATACGTGTTGATCTCGCTGAGCAAAATATATTGAAGCAGAGGTATTTATGTGATATTAAAACCTTTGAAGTTTGATTTTAAAAAACTGTTTTGTAGCTTTCTTAATATCTTAATATACTTTTATGTGACGAGGAAAACTGCTCCTTTTGATGTCTAGTTTACCTTTTTTCCTTCTTTCTGTTGCATTGTTAAAACAAATAATTTTCCCTTGGATGTATTTTCCTCAATAATTTGTTCCTTTATTGGCTCATTCAATGTTAATTTTGTTTCGAGATTCTCTTATTCACAGGGATGAAATATGGGCTACATTTCCAAGACAGGATGAAGCTATTAAGTTCGCTAATGGCAGATCACAGGTTCATATTTTCTGCTACCAAGACCATTTTAATGGGCAAAGAAGATTCCTTGTTTGCTCCTACAAAGAGTTCTGGAGAAGGTTACATGATAATGCATTCACTTCACTGTTGACTAACTTATTTCATATCATATAATAAGGGATATACTCATCTGATGATTTCAATCAGGTATTCAAGTATGGATCCAATGTTTCGCCACCATTATGAAGTAATTCAAGAGGTGAGATATCTGAACTTTCTTTTAACTCTGTGTGCATTATGCAAACAGCTATAATTAAACCTGGATTTATCTCAATATCTTTGCATAAAATTATGACTGACGATTTGTTTGACAATAATGTCTAATGCTTCAAGGGAGAACCATTTATGATCTTTCTGTCTGATGTTGTTCGGAATACTATTTGCTTGAAATATATGGATGATGTTCAGAATGCTTCTCCAGGGATCGCCATGTCACTTGTACTTTGATTTGGAATACAGTAAGAAAGAGAATCCCGATAAAGATGGGGATGAGATGGTAGAGACATTGATATCAGCTGTCCTATTGGTTTTAAATGAAAAGTATTCAATCCAAGGAAATCAGGAATGGATACTGGAGCTTGACTCCTCAACCGAAGGTTTAGTTTCTTCCCACGCTAGAAATATAAATTATCCTTTCTTTTTTATGTTTTTTCAACTGTAAAATAAATTTGTCAGGATAAGGCTAACTACTTTCTGCTGCGTACGTTATATGGATATTTTTCTTTTGTATCATTGCGTGCTGTCTTTTGTTAATTTTCATATTTAATAACGCTTTCCTCTCCTTAAGATCTTTATCAAATTACAAGGGGCTACTTGGTGCATTGAAAGAATATAGCTGTCAATCCCCAAAGTTTATAATAATATGCCTCAAGAGGTTCACGTGTCAAAGCTGCATCTGATTTTGATGTACTTTTCCCTCTATTTTTCATCCGCGTGACTGCAAAATTCACTCCATGATCAGATATTCTAAAATGCATCTTCATATGTAACTACGAATTCCTTGCTTCTGGATGTCAATCATCTAGTGATATTATCTTCTACGGTTGCTGCCTAGTCGTAAGAATTAAATGAGACTTTTAATGCAACTTTTCTTGGCTGGATTACCTTCCATGATAAGTTAAAAGATAAATAATCATATTAAACAGATAAGTTTTCTCGTCATCTGGTCCTACGGATTCCAAATTTCGCTTTCAAGGATAACTCACATGTCGGTGCCTTTGTAACAGAGGTACGCCCTGGTGAGAATCAATTTTGAGAATCTTTTTGTCAACAAACTGTTTTTTTTTGGCCTAATTTGTTATATAAATCTCTCTAAATGGCTGCTTGTGTACCTGAACTATCATGTACGATCGTCACTTGTCAGATATGTTCTTGGATTTCAAATGCAAAGGAGTCTGATCAAAGATATGGAAAGCTGTTCATATGTAAGGATTCAACCTCTTCAGGAACTATAAACCACATATTTGTGGATACTGCCGTCTACTCCAGAAACCGGTGCTTCCGATTGGCATTTTCTTCAAAAGCAGGGAAATCTTCTTTCCTTGTCCCTACGGAGCGTTCTAAATGCCTTGGCATGGTAAATTTTCAAATTTTGCTGCAGAAAGTTCTCAATTGTATGATGAAGTTTTTTGTCCGCATGTTGATTTTTTTTACTTAATAGCTGTAATCTCAAATAGGTCTTCTAAAAAATCTAACATTTCAAATAATTGTGGCTACTCTTATTTGATCTATGCAAAAGTTAGGGTATCAGTTGAGAGGAAAAAATAATATGACCTTATTTGAGATTTCAGGTAAACAACGAGTTTATTTGAAATTTCAGCCTTATTTAATCTCTCCTGTATAACAGAGTGAAGAAAGCATTTTCATGGCATCCCTAATATGTAATATGGACTCTGATTGTGAGAAGCTTTTGGTCTGCAAATTGGAACTTGATTGTGCAAAGACACTGCGATTCGACACAGAGGTTATATAATGGAATTAAGTCATTATCCAGAAGCACATTCCATTTGGTAATTGCATTTACGTTTATCTTAATGATCAAATATTTCTCCCGTAGATTAATGGCAATTTTGGAAGACAATATCGTTCTTCACAAGAATTTGATTCAAATGTATCCACTGAGAAAGCATCAGTAGCATACTTGATTGGGAAGTCCCCATTCCCGGAACTGGACAAATTCATAGAATATGTAGCTTCCACTGGAGAAGTATCAGGTGCTATTTAATTTATATTTCTGTAGATTGACATAATTTTTCAATCAGTGAGGGATAGACAGTTTCCTGGAAACTTTTCCTTTTTCCTTATTTCCCACTGATTTTTACATCTTTCTGTTTGTTGGAATCTTACGCTAGGACAAATACGAAACTGGTACTGGTTCTCAGAGCACAGGCTCATGGTCTATAGTATGTCAAGAAATAGATTTTGTGAACGTATAGGCCGAGAGCACAAGAGCAATAACGGTATTTTAACAGTAGCAAATTCTGCTTTCTTTCGACTTTAGAATGTCTACTAGACTGACAAACTGATCATTCCCAAATTTTCATGGCTGCAGTCATTTATGTTGTTGATCTGTATACGGCTGCATACTATCAGAAGTGCCACGATCCTGATTGCAGAGGTATGTGGCAACAATTAGTTGCAGGGCCATCCAATCTGTCATATGTGGAAATTGACACTGTGTGTACTGGGGAATCCTCAGGTTACAGATCTCCATTGAGACCGGTCCCAGAGGATGCCATTCCCGATCTTTCAACTTTCTTTAATTTAGGGCAGACCAACAATCCCGCTGATCCTGTGGTCCCCCCGGTTTGCTCTGACGAAAGTACCAACCACAGCTCTCCTCTTGATTCCTGGTGGCTTGAAGCAGTAAGAGTCGCAAATGATATTGAAGCCCACCACCAGATCTTTGAGCTCGGAAAGAAGGCCAGTCTCTTTCTTCCTACCCCATTACATGCATTATTTCTCTGCAATCTCATTATTGCTTTGCAAATACCAAAAGAAAGCACATGCATCCCGGATGAAATCCTTTTAACCTTGTAGATCAATAGATATTCATCTCTGATGAGTTTTTTTTTCTCTTCCTCCATCTCTTGTGAAATATACATGCAATATAACAGCCTGGATATGACAAGTAAAATTTTAGAGCTTGGGCTTTCATTGATAACACGATGGAATAGTTGTTCATGGCCTGTGTGGTATGATTCTTTCCAGGAAGGCAGTGATATCGATGATGATGATGATGAAGACCGGTGGACAGCAGTGAAAGCAACCGCTTCCTAGGTGTCCGTCCTCCTGCAGCAGCATTGTGCCTCGGTAGAAGCTAGGTAGTTAAGGGAAGTGAAGTAGGAACATGAAATGTTGGCTCTCCCCGAACTTCTCCCACAAATATCACACTAACAAGTATAAAATTATTAAACTGACTAGATAATCGGGTACATAACTAAAATAACTACTTTGAGTTCCAGTTGGCTCAATGCGATAGCATTTGCACGTAAATTTATTTCCTATTTACTAGTTTAATTCTAAGTCAGCAAATACTTGAGACAGTGTCTTCGATCTCCTTGATAAATGGGACAAGTCTCCAGTTGAGTGTTATTTCCATCAGTTTCAAATGTAACATCCACAAGTTGTCTTTCCTTGGCCAGAGCTCTACTCCATAGTTAGACTTGATCTCCCCTTGAACAACATTTGTCCAAGTCTCCCTTCGAAGAGCACTTGTCCTTCGTGGTTCCGTCGCAATTGATTTTAACAGCACCATCTAGGGGATTATGCTATTTCTTGGTTGGCTTTGCCTTCTTCTCGAGTTGCCGATGGGGTTGAATAGTTTTCTTGACAACTGTCTATTCCAAGAGTGATAAATTAGTACAGAAATTACACGCATTGGGTCGGGTACATCTTCTTTTGTAGTACAGTTACAGGACAATCAACCCGCTATTACGTGTTCTCGTTTTGTATATCAAAGTTCTAGTCACCTGTTCAAATATATAATATGTTACCTCATAGCCTAATTTTCTCAAAGTTTAATTTTCGTGTAATTCGTGAATCCCTAAGATTAAAAAAGTTTAGAACAATGGGTACTAGTCAAAATAAAACTTTTTATTTTGAAATTACTTGGGAGCTTCTTAAATATTAGCAAAAAAATAGGAACAGAAATGACATGTATAAAGTAAATTTTCATATACACGACGAGGTGAGGTTGCCGTTCCGGTGGCTTGGGTTTTAACCTCTCCTTTCTTTTCTTCTCACGTTCATTTAGCTTATATGTACAAGGTTTAGAAGAGTGTTGACCTTACATGAAATACTGACCAGTGTTACTAAATGTCTTATAACCTAGATCTTTCACATAAACCATCTATGAGGACATCCTACTTCTAAACTCGTAGTTGCCCTCCCGTGGTTTACTTGCACCCCTCGAGATGTAAGTTTCGAGTGGTCCGGTTCTTACCAGGACTTCTACCCTAAGAATAAGTGGATGTACGCGACATCCAACCTTCAATCCCAAAATTTATTCTCCGTGTCCGTATGAGGACATAGACCTCATCCCGTCCCCACCCTGGTCTCATGCGCTTGGTGCTACTCCAAATTTCACACGGTCACCTGGTACGACGAACTGCCCTTATACTCACCAGGTCGTCCAGGGCCCTTAGGACGCATCACTACCACTCTTGTACGTCTTGTTGGTCCCGTAATCATAGTGCATGCACAATTAGTATTTTCTTATCATACCATATAATCTGTGGTGCCACTAGTCCAACGGCCCCGACCTTCAACTCAACATGCAGCTGTTTATTTTAACTGGTCCGAAGACTTGTCATGTCGCATTGCCACTAGTTGACTAAATATGTCGGTCTTGTCTTGGTACCATGGCCAAACAATTCATTTATTTAAAGTTTTATAACATATATCTCATGTTTGTTTACGAGCTTCTGCTCGTGTCCACTATACGTGGTTTTCCAAAACCGGGCATATTAGCCCCCAAGTTCCAAAACTGAGTCTTACAACCTAACAGAGTTATTCGAGCACCCGTCAAGAAGGTGTTCCAAATCATTTAAACAGTGACACACAGTCAGGGGAGAGCACTTCCGAAAAATATGTTTTCAACTATCCATCATACCGATCAGGTATAAGGACATCTCCGTTTATAACCGATGAACGGGTTTTCCACTTCCTTCGATGAAGTTTAATCATACTAACCAAGTATGATCTACTTACAACCGATAAGTAGTTTTTCCGCTTGATTTTCACATCACTCATCTAATTTGTGATGTTTAAAATACCACTAAGTAGTGGGTTTTCATTTTGAGGTACTTATCATTTCCAACCAGGTATGATATAAAATCTCACTTACAACCGGTAAGTGGTTTTTAACTTAATTTGCTCATCATCCCAACCGGGTATGATGTTAAAAGTCCCACTAACAACCGGTAAGTAGGTTTTCATTAAATAAAAGTGCTCACATCCCAACCAGGTATAAAGTGTATATTAGCTCACTCACAGTGACTTCTAATTTAGAAAAAGTGCTCATCATCCCAATCAGGTATGATGTGAATAACCCACTCACCCGTTAATTCAGTGAATTCCACTATACCGGTTCTTTATATTCACACAAGCTTGTCCTTGCTGGCGTTCCTGGTACCTCGTGTTCCTATACGATATGAACGTCCATGTTAAATATCCCTGGGCCTAATAGCCTTCATTCATTCCAAATGAATGAGAAAACTAAACTTTTATTTATTTACAATTAGGTCCCTAAAGTTATTTTTCTTTAACTTTAAGTCCCAAATGCCGATTTTTCCTCAAATTGAGTCCCAAAACTTTTAAAATTCCCCTTGGGACCTCAATTTATTCAATTTCACAAAAAGGGGTTTAATTTCCCAAATTTCCAATTTGGTTGCCCAACTTTTCCAAAATTATCATTTTGCCCTTCTTTTGCAAAAGTGGTAAGTTTTACCCCATAATTTCTAAAATTACTCAATTGGCCCTCTAACATTCTTATCATGCCCAATTGACCCTTAATTTTATAAAATTGCATTTTGGTCCTTCAAAATTTGAAAATCCCCAACTTTTCCCCAATTTCCTTGACACAATCGAATTTGATTTTATCAAATTGATCGATCAAACACTTCTAATTGTTGAAATTAAAGTTAAAATTGAGTTTCTACATCTTCATACGATTCAATAGCACTTTGAATCACAAGTTTTGATGCTAGAACGAGCTCAAACGGAGCTTCGCCGGAAAATAGACTATAGAGAGAGAAAGTTTTGAAAGCTTACCGTCGGGGGCACGACGGTCCGAGCTTTCGATCTGGGTAGATTGCTCTTGTCCTAAGGTTTATCCTAGAATTAACAATTGTATCAATTAATGCCGAATTGAGTTAGAATTTCTCCATCGAAATTCTACCTATTCTCTCTCTAACATCGATCGAAAATTATAGAGGGAGGGCTGAGGAAGTGTTGGGATGGCTTGGTTTAGTCTGAGGAGGGCTCAAATTGGCCAATTTCAGCTTGGCCAAAATAGGGCAGCTTCGGTCCGCCAGAGCTACTTCACTGTTCCATCATACTGGCGCTTCTCCGGCAACCCTTGGAGCAAACGAAGACTACAGGTGTGTAGCTGACTTCTACCCGGTTCTAAAGAGCCCGACCTCTCATTCCGAGGTTAAGGAAAATGCTCAAGTCGAAGCTTTGGTTTGAGCTTCACCGGGAAATGGAGCAGTAGAGAGAGAGAGAAGTGTTCAGGTGTGAGGAGAATGAATGGGGATGAGTGGAGATTTATTACTAGTATTAATGTTGCCATAAATTGATGAGTATTTATTAGCATTAATTCCAATAATTTAATTTAGGTATTAAATTATTGGTATTAATTCCAAAATTAAATATATATATTAATTTATGGCTATTTATGATAGGACGTACATTCTCATAACTTCGATGTTTTGATGGGATCTTGTTCATCTGAATCGATCTAGTTTTTCTTTTTTAATTTGTCTTAAGGTTCTTTTCCAAGGTTTCATGAACCCTTTGGATCACCTAAAAGTTGTAAATTTCCAAATTGCTTATTTCCAAATGATCGGGTTTGTAAACCGATTTGGTTTTCTTACTCGGTTTGACCGGTTCTTTTCCTTGTTTTCCTTAACTCAAAAGGTGGGGTTTACATTAAGTGTGTTTAATAGTCACATGAAGGGATCACACATTCATAGGGCAGCCCGTCCATTGCACCCACTTGTGGCTCGGAGTGACTTTACCAAACACCAAGATAGAAGCCCGTCCACTTTTACCCTAGGTCTAAGTGGATGTTCATGACATCCGACCCTCAAACCCAAAAGGAAACTCAGTGTTCGCATGAGGACAAAAACCTCATCTCGACCCCACTTCGATCTCATGCGCATGAAGCTATGTCGAGCTTCCCTGACTGCTGGCTCGACAAACTGCCCTTATCTCCACCAATTCATCCAGTAGCCCTTAGGACGCATCACTACCCATCTTGGCCGTCTTAATGGTCATGAACCTCAAGTGTATGCACAAGCAACAATTTTTCACATAGCCATTTATCTTTGGTGCCACTAGTCCAATGGCTTCGACTTGCAGCTATTTGTCTATCCATTTATCTTTGGTGCCACTAGTCCAACGGCTTCGACTTGCAGCTATTTGTCTAGGTCGATCCGTCGACTTGGCCCTAACGCACTACTACCAGTCCATCGAGTATGTCGGTCCTATCTTGGTACCATGGTGAAATCACATATCCATTTCATTAAGAGTTTTCATGGCTTTCATATATTATGTTTGTTTACGAGCTCTTACTCGTGCCCACTAGCCTTGGGTTCACTGTACGCGATTTTCCAAAATCGGGGATCTAGCCCAACAAGTTCAAAAACCGAGGCCTCTGGCCTATCTGAGCTGTTCTAGTTCCCATCAAGGTCTCCCAAAAAGTTTAAGCATTTGCACACAAGTCAGGGGAGAGCACTTCTGACAAAACACATTTTCACTACATCACACAAATCGGGTGTGATGATACCTCCACTTACAACTGATAAGCGGGTTTCTCCTTCCTTTGAGGATTTCCATCACCAACCGGATATGATCTCTACTTATAATCAGTAAGTAGGTTTTATGTAAACCCCGTCCCTTAAAGACAAGGGAACCAGGGAAAGAACCGGTCAACCTAGGTGAGAAAACCAAACAAGTTCACAAACTCCAACTGTTAGAGAAAGGGCAAAACGGGAAATTTACAAATCACGAGTGACCTAAAGGGTTATAAAAGTCATGGAAAAGGACTTTGGGATGAATTGGAAGTGAAAACCAGACCAGTTCAGGTGAACCGGACCTAAACCGGTTTGAACCACTATTCAATTAGTTTCTAAATTCATTTTTCTAGGTGGCTAAGAAAATTCAAATTGGAGAATTGAAGCCACCATTGAATAGATAATGAATTTAGATGGATTTACAAATTTGTAATTTTGAAAAATTCGGTCGAATTGGGCCTGAACCGGTTAGTTTAAGCATTGAACCTCGTTCGAACCGGTCTGGTCTAGTTCGGAATAGTGTGATCTTCTTCCTTGAGATGATAGCCGGTCTGGTCTGGTTCACTCATCAGAAAACTGAGTAGTGCCAGTGAAGATGAAAAGTCTCCGGCCAGGGCATTTTAGGAAATGAATCACTGCCATAAAGGCACCAATCGGACGACCAAGAAGTCCCCAAGCTACCTATATAAAGAGCCCCTCCTCATTCATCCTCCTCACACCTGAAAACTCCTCTCTCTCCCTACTACATTTTTTGGTGAAGCTCGAACCAAAGTTCCTATGTAAACCCTGCCCTTTTGAATTAAGGAAAACCAGGAAAAGAACTAGTCAAATTAAGTAAAAACTGAATCGGTTCACGTACCCGATCAATTGGGAACGAGCAATCTGGAAATTTACAACTCCCGGGTGATCTAAAGGGTTCATAAAACCTTGGAAAAGAACCTTAAAACTAATTGAAAGAGAAAAACTAGACCTGTTTAGAGGAACCGAATCTAATTGGATTAAACTAGTTTATGAACCGAGTCAGTTCATGAACCGAAACCAATAGAGAAAGGGCAAACATGGAAACTTATGGATCCCTTATGACCCAAAGAGATTTATAAACCTTGGGGAAGGAACCTTAGAACAAAGTGGGAGAGAAAAACCAGACTAGTTCGGGTGAACTAGATTAAATCGGTTTAAGAACCAAGCCGGTTTATGAATCGGAACTGATAGAGAGGTAGTAATCCGGGAAATTTATGGACCCTAAGTGACCTAAGGAGTCACAAAAGTCATGGAAATGGACTTGTGAAGGAATTGGAGATGAAAACCAAAACAGTTAAGGTGAACCGGATCCGAACCGGTTTGGACCGATTTGAACCACTATTAAACCGAATCCCAAATTCATCTTTCTAGGTGGCTTAAATAATTCAAAATTGAGATTTACGATCACCATTGGATAGAAAATGAATTTAGATGAATTTAAAAAATTTTAGACTTGAAAAACTCGGTCGAATGTGGGGTAAACCGACCGGTTTAAACTTTGAACTCGGTTCGTACTGGTCCGGTCCAGTTCGGAACAGTGTCATCTTCTTCCTCCATATGATAGCACCGTTCACTCGTCGGAAAATTGAAGCAGCGCTAGTGAGGAAGAGACGTTTCAGTTCGGTACGTTTCAGGCCATCAATATCTGTCATAAAGGTGCCAAACAGACAACCAACGAGTCCCCGAGCTCCCTATATAAAGAGCCCCTCCCCATTCATCCTCTCCACACCTAAAAACTCTATTATCTCTCAACTACTGCATTTTTCGGTGAAGCTTGAACCAGAGTTCCAACATAGGCACTTTTCTGAGCCAGAAAAGGTGAGGTAAGGTTCTTTAGAACCGAGGTAAAGTCAGCTGCACGCCTGTAATCTCTGTTTGCTCTGAGGGTCGCCGGAGGAGTGCCAACGTGATGGAACATTGAAGCAGCTCCGGCAGACCGAAGCTGCCCTGTTTCGGCTGAGTTGAAATCAGCCATTTCGAGCCCTCCTTAGGCCAAAGCAAGCCCTCCCAATACTTCGTCAGCCCTTCTACAGCCGAATTAGGATTGAAAGGTAAGCCAATTCAACTCCCCTCTACAATTTCTGACCAGTGCTAGAGAGAGAACCGACAAAATTTCGATGATGAAATTCTAACTCAATTTTGCATCAATTGATGCGATTCTTGATTCTAGGATGAACCTCAGGAGGAGAACTACCTGCCCAGATAGAAAGCCCGGACCGTCGTGCCCTCACCGGTGAGTAATCGAAGCTTTCTCTCTCTATCGTTCATTTTCCAACGAAGCTCCGTTTGAGCTCGTTCCGGCATTAAAACTTGCGATTCAAATTGCTAAAGAATCTTATGAACATATAGAAACTCAATTTCAACAATTGGAAATGTTTGATTGGTCAATTTGATGAAATCAAATTTGACTATGTTAAGAAGTTGGAATTGGGAGGAAAATTGGGGATTTTCGAAAATTCGAAAAACTGAAATGCAATTTCCTAAAATTGAGGGTTAATTGGGCATGATAAAAGTGTTAGAGGGCCAATTGAGGTATTTTAGAATTTTTGGGGTGAAACTTACTATTTTTGTAAAGGGAAGGGCAAATTGGTAATTTTGGGAAAGTTGGAGGACCAAATTGGAAATTTGGGAAAATTAAACCCCTTTTTGTGAAATGGAATAAATTGAGATCCTATTATAAATTTTAAAAGTTTCGGGACTCAATTTTTGGAAAAATCGGCATTATGGACCTAAAGTTAAAGAGAAATAACTTTAGGGACCTAATTGCAAATAAATAAAAGCTTGGCTTTCTCATTCATTTGGAATGAATGAAGGCTATTAATGCCGAAAGATAATGAACCGAGATGTTAATATCGTGTAGGAACACGATGTATCGGGAATGCCAACAAGGACAAGCTCGCGTGAATGCAAAGAACTGGTCTAGTGGAATTCACTGCATTAACGAGTGAGTGGGTTTACTAACGTCATACCCGGTTGGGATGATGAGCACAACGTAAAGTTAAAAACCACTTACCAGTTGTGAGTGGGATTTTATATCATACCCGGTTGGGGATGATAAGTACCTCGAAATGAAAACCCATTACCAAGTGGTATTTTAAACATCACAACTTAAAGGAGTGATTTGAAAATCATGCGAAAAAACTACTTACCGATTGTAAGTAGATTATACCCAGCTAGTATGATGAAACTTTCTCGAAGGAAGTTGAAAACCCGTTCATCGGTTATGAGCGGAGATGTAAACCCCTCCTCTAGTAATGAGAAAAATCGAGGAGAGAACCGGTAAATTTGAATCTTTAAACCAAATTGGTCTACAAGCCTGGTTGTAAGGGACAAACAAATTTGAAAAAAAAATTCTAACTCCCATATGACTCAAAAAGGTTCATAAACTTGGGAAAAGGTCCCTAGGACGAAATAAAGAGGAAAGACCGAAGCAGTTCAAGAGAACCGGGTCTGAACTGGTTTATGTACCGAGTTGATTCATGAACTGGAACCGATAGAGAATGGGTAAACCAAGAAGCTTATGGATCCCTTGTGACTCAAAGAGATTTATAATCCTTGGGAAGGAACCTTAGAGCAATGTGGGAAAGAAAAACCAAATCGGTTCAGGTGAACCGGACCCGAACCGGATTAAAACCGGTTTAAGAACCAAGCCGGTTTATGAACCAGAATCGATAAAGAGATGGTAAACTAGGAATTGTATGGACCCTAAGTGACCCAAGGAGTCACAAAAGACATGGAAATGGACTCGTGAAGGAATTGGGGATGAAAACCAAACCGGTTTAGGTGAACCGGTTTGGACCGGTTTAAACCACTATTGAACTGGATCCTAAATTCATTTTTCTAGGTGGCTTAAATAATTCAAATTTGAGATTTGAGGCCACCATTGGATAGAAAATGAATTTAGAAATTTTTATATTTGAAAAACTCAGTCGAATGAGGGGTGAACCATCCATTTTAAGCTTTGAACCCGGTCTGGTCTAGTTCGGAATAGTGTCATCTTCTTCCTTAGGATGACAACACTGTTCACTCGCCAAAAAATTGAAGTAGCGCTGGCAAAAATGAAATGTTTCCGTTCGGTACGTTTCAAACGGATGGCCAACAGGTCCCCGAGCTCCCTATATAAAGAGCCCCTCTCCTTTCATCCTCTCCACACCTGAAAAGCTCACTCTCTCTCAATTGCTTAGTTTTCTAGCAAAGCTCAAACCAGAGCTCTGATATAGGGTTAATTCTAAGCCAAAGAAGGTGAGGTCGGGTTCATTAGAACCGGGGAGAAGTTAGCTACACGGTGGTGACATCCGTTCGTTCCGAGAGTTGCCAGAGAAGCGTCGGCGTGATTGAACAGTGAAGCAGCTCCGCCGGGCCGAAGCAGCTCCGACGGCTCAATTTCAACTTCAATTTCAATGAATAGAGGTATTTGATCGGTCAATTTGATAAAATCAAATTCGGGTTGTTAAAGAGTTGAAATTGGGGAAAATTTTGGGGAAATTTGGGGATTTTTGAAAATTTGAAGGACCAAAATGTAATTTTCTAAAATTGAGGATCAATTGGTCATGATAAGAATATTAGAGGGCCAATTGACTAATTTTAGAATTTTTGGGGGCAAAATTTACCATTTTTGTAAAGGAAGGGCAAAATGGTAATTTTGGAAAAATTGAGAATACAAATTGAAAATTTGGGAAATTGAACCCCTTTTTGCGGAATTTAATAAATTGAGATCTTAAAATAAAATTTAAAAGTTTCAGGACTCAATTTGAGGAAAAACCCGGCAATAGGGACTTAAAGTTAAAGAAAAATAACTTTGGGGACCTAATTGCAAATATATATAAAGTTGAGTTTTCTCATTCATTAGAACGAATGAGGGCTATTAGGCCAAAGAATAATGAACAATTATGTTCATTTCGTGTAGGAGAACGAGACACCGGGATCGTTGGTTGAGGTCCAGTGTGCAAGGGATGAAACTCGACTAAGTGAAATATCACTACACGATAGAGTGAGTGGGATTTTATAAAATACCTGATTGGGGGTAATAAGCACATCGAAATAAAAAAAAAACCCCACTACTATGTGGTATTTTAAACATCACGACTTAAAGTAGTGATGTGAAAACCATGTGGAAAAACTACTTACCAGTGGTAAGTAGATCATACTTGATTGATATGACGAAACTTCCTCGAAGGAAGTTGAAAACCCGTTCATCGGTTATTAACGGAGATATCCTTATATTGGGTCAGTATAATGGACAGTGAAAACATATTTTTGCCAGAAGTGTTCTCCCCTGACTTTGTGCCAATGCTTAAACAATTTGGGAGACCTTTTAGACGGGAGCTCGAATAGCTCTTATAGGTCGGGGGCCTCGGTTTTGGAACTTGGGGGCTAATATGCCTGGTTTTTTAAAATCTCGAATAGTGGGCCATAGGCCAATGGGCACAAGCATGAGCTCGTAAACAAACATAATATATGTGCCATAAAACTTTAATAAGTAAATTGTATGGTCATGGTACCAAGGCTGGTCCGACATTCTTAGTCAACTAGTAGTAGTGCGAGATGACCGGTCTCTAGACCAGTCAAGACAAACAACTGTAGGTTGAGTTGAAAGTCGGGACCGTTAAACTAATGATACAATAGATTACATGGCATAATAAGAAAACATTATTTGTGCATGCACTATGAGTATGAGATCATAAAGACGTCCATGAGGTGTAGTGATGCGTCCTAAGGGCCCTGGACGACCCGGTGAGTATAAGGGCAGTTCGTCGTTCCAGGTGACCGTGCGAAATTTGGAGTAGCACCAAGCGCATGAAACCAGGGTAGGGACATGATGAGGTCTCTGTCCTCATATGGACACGAAGAATCAATTTCGGGATCCAGGGTCGAATGTCACGTACATCCGCTTATTTCTCAAGGTAGAAGTGGTCGTAATTCTATCTAGGTGGCCGGTAAAGTCGCTCCGAAGCCATAAGTGGGTTCAGTGGTCGTGCTGACCTGCGAATGTGTAACCTTCATGATGAAGGATGTGTGTTGGGTGATGACACACCGTGATAATAAGAAACGGTGGAAAAAAAACCCAAATTTTTAAATGAAGGGATTTTTTTTAAAAGTGAGAAGTCTGACACACTCCAATATAAATGTGTTTCCTAAAAGTTAAAAGTAGACTTTTGAAAAACCCATTCACTAAGTTGTAGAAACTCACCCCTCTTTTCTATCCCTTTTCAGGAAAAGAGAAAATGACTAGTAGTAACACCAAACCTTACCCTTTATCATGTATGCTTAATTTTTCCTTAAGCTTCCAGGGAACAAGGTTGAAATTTTGCCTGGCTACTCTTGAGGAGGAAACTCCTCTTGAATCGAGAAAGAGCAGCGGGTTGTTCACGGGGATCCAACCAAATTGGGTTGGGGTGTGACAGGAGGTGTCCTTATACTCGAGCGGTATGATGGACAATTGAAAACATATTTTGTCAGAAGTGCTCTCCCTTGACTGTGTGCCAATGCTTAAACAATTTGGGAGACCTTCTTGATGGGAGCTCGAATAGCTCTTATAAGTTGGGGGCCTCGGTTTTGGAACTTGGGGGCTAATATGCCCGATTTTGAAAATCTTGTACAGTGGGCCCAAGGCCAGTTGGCACGAGCAGGAGCTCATAAACAAACATGATATATGTGCCATAAAACTTAATAAGTGAATTGTTTGGCCATGGTACCAAGATAGGACCGACATGCTCAGTCCACTAGCGGTAGTGCGACGTGACAGGTCGACGGACTAGTCAAGACAAGCAGCTGCGGGTTGAGTTGAGAGTCGGGGCCATTGGACTAGTGGCACCACAGATTACATGGCAATGTAAGAAAACATTGTTTGTGCATGCACTGTGAGTACGAGAACATCAAGACGCCCATGAGGGGTAGTGATGCGTCCTAAGGGCACTGGACGACCTAGTGGCTATAAGGGTAGTTCGTCGTTCCAGGTGTTTGTGCAAAATATGGAGTAGCACGAAGCGCATGAGACCGGGGTGGGGACAAGATGAGGTCTCTGTCCTCATACGGATACGAAGAAGTGATTTCGGGATTGTGGGTCGGATGTCACGTACATCCACTCATTCCTAGGGTAGAAGTGGTTGTACTTCTATCCGGGTGGTAGGAAAAGTCGCTCCGAAGCCACTAGCGGGTTTAGTAGTGATACTGACTTGCGAATGTGTGTAACCTTCATGATGAAGGATGTGTGTTGGGTGATGACACATTAGTAACTAAGAAATAATGGGAAAACCCAAATTTTTAAATGAAGGGATTTTTTTTGAAAAAAAAGGAGTCTGGCACACTCCATATAAATGTTTTTCTTAAAAGTTAAAACTAGACCTTTGAAAATCCCTTCACTGAGTAGTCGTACTCACCCGCTCCCTTATATCCCTTTCAAAAAATCCTAGAAAGCTTACCTTGAAAGACCATCAACTAAGATGCCTGTAAGATAGGTATGTAAAGTTTAAAATTTAATGCAGTTTTTATTATGCTATTCCAGGAAATGGTGCAGGTTTAAAGGATGCGTTACTCTTTACGGATTATAATAAGGGGAAACCCTTTAATAAACTAGGAGAGTGACGGGTTGTTCACGGGGATCCGACCAAACCGGGTCGGGGCGTGACAAGGAAGATGACATCAAAGGACACCGTGACAAGTAGACTACCCATAAAAAAGAAAGAAGGAAAAGCTTCCAAGAAGCGTTAGAGAGGTTGAACTAGGATGGGAATTTGTAGGTAGAGGATACAAGAGGGAAGTGAGACCTCAAAAGGGGAAGTTCCAAAGCTAAGGAACCATCATATGGATCCTAAGAGGCTTAAATCGACATAAATAACCTCATAAATAACCATAAGTGGTTAAGGGTATTCGTGATAGCCAAGGTATTGCCTAATTGGAAGAGCAAAGAAGCCAATTAGATATTTTCGATAAACCTAGAAAAGAAGGAAGCAACTAGTAGCAACAGGATGGTAAAGGAGAATAAACGAGACCCAAAGGACCCGAAAGTAATGGAGATTACACTCTAAAAAAGGGTAATAGAGTGGGCATGGTGAGGAGTATACGAAATAAGACTCGACAATCAGGGATACCTCGGATAGGAAAGTAAAGGGTGAACTAGGAAATTAAGGTCATCGAATGATTAAAGGTAGTTGAGAAATACTACCAGACGAAAGGAGAGATGAAGCTACACAATCCTCGAAAGGTTTGAAAGGTTGACAACAACCATTATAGAAGTGTTCTAAAAAATTAAAGATGGACAGGGCATGTTGTGGACTATGTCATGTTGTAAGGGACATATAAGCACCAACAGTCCTGAGTGAAATGTGACTCAATTAAAAAAGAGTCAGTTAGTAATCATAACAAGGTCAAACATAATTTTGACCGAAGATGTAATTAATGATGGATGAAGGAAGGATCAAAATAGGATGAAGGGGTAATAACACTGAAACCCATGAAATCCATTATGTAATGCTCAAAAGAACGTCAAGCTAAGGGTTTAAACAATGAAGAGAATAACTAGACAAAGGAACGATTGGACACTTTGGAACTCCCAATCCTAAAATCTTGAGTAAAAACCCCAAATGGGAATAATCTTGCCCTAAGTAAAGAAAGATGCGAACCTAGGGATATACCTTTGGACTCACAAGAAAGATATATTAGTTATGATAAAACTCCATGGAAGGAGTAAACAACATAAAGAAAAAGAAATTCTTAAGTGCATGACTTAAGATTTATTGAGTGAAAGAACGACCAAAGTATTAACTTGTCTAAATTGATATTAAGGGAAGTTATCCTAGAGTGAAATTTAGATTTGGGGACAAAACTCCTAAAAGGAGGGAAGAGTTGTAAACCCCGCCCTTTGGAGTTAAGGAAAAATTGGGAAAAGAACCGATCAAACCAAGTGAGAAACACCGAACCGGTTCACAAACCGATCATTAGAGAATGGGCAATTTGGGAAATTTACAACTCCAAAGTGACCCAAAGGGTTCATAAAACCTTGGAAGAGAACTTAGGATAAATTGGAAGAGAAAACCCAGTCCTGTCCAAATGAACCAGATCCAACTAGATTGAACCGATTTATGAACCGAGTCGGTTCATGAACCGGAACCGAGAGAGAAAGGGCAAACCGGGAAATTTATGAATCTTGAGTGATCTAAAGAGTCACAAAGTCAAGAAAAATGACTTTAGCATGAATTGGAGATGAAAACCAAACCAGTTTAGGCGAACTAGATTCGAACCAGATTGAACTGGCTTGTACCGATTTGAACCACTATTGAATCGGATACTAAATTCATTTTTTTAGGTGGCTTAGAAAATTCAAATTTGATATTTGAGGCTATCATTGGATAGAGAATGAATTTAGATAAATTTAGAAATTTTTAATTTTGAAAAACTAGGTCTAATCAGGTCTTAACCAGTCGGTTTAAACTTTGAACCCGGTTCGGACCGATCCGGTCCAGTTCAGAATAATGTCGTCTTCTTCCTTCAAATGACAACACTGTTCACTTGCCGGAAAATCGAGCAGCACCGACAAAGAAGAAAAGTCTCCGGCCAGAGAGTTTTGAGCAATGAATGACCGCCATTAAGGCACTAATTAGACGGCCAAGAAGTCTCTAAGCTTCCTATATAAAGAGCCCCTCCTCATTCATCCTCCTCATACCTGAAAACTCCATTCTCTCTCAAATGCTCCATTTTCCTATGAAGCTTGAACAGAGCTCCGACTTGGGCATTTTTCTAAGCCAAAGAAGACATGGTTGGATTCTTTGGATTCTGGGAGAAGTTAGCTACACGCCTGTAGTCTCCATTTGCTCTGAAGGTAGCCGGAGAAGTGCTGACGTGATCGAACAGTGAAGCAACTCTGGCAAACTGCAGCTACCTTGTTTTGGCCGAGATGAAATCAGCCAATTCGAGCCTTTCTTAGGCCAAACCAAGCCCTCCCAACACCTCCACAGTCCTCCTACAGCTAAATTAGAGCTGAAAGGTAAGTCAATTTGGCTCCCCTCTATAAATTTTGATTGGTGCTAGAAAGAGAACCAGCAGGACTTCGATAACTAAATTCTCACTCAATTCGGCGTCAATTGATGCAAATCTTGATCCTAGTAGAAACCTCAGGACAAGAGCTATCTGCTTAGATTGAAACCTCGGACCGCCGCACCCCTGACGAAAAGCTTTCGAAGCTTTCTCTCTCTAAGTCCAGTTTTCCGACAAAGCTCCATTTGAGATCATTCTAGCATCAAATCGAGTGATTCAAAGTGCAATCGAATCGTATGAAGGTGTAGGAACTCCAATCTAACTTCAATTTCAACAATTAAATTCATTTGATCGGTCAATTTGATGAAATCAAATTCGGCTAAGTTAGAAGGTTGAAATTGGGGAAAACATTGGGGGAAATTTGGGGATTTCAAAAATTCGAGGGACTAAAATGTAATTTCATAAAATTGAGAGCCAATTGGGCATGATAAATAAGTTGGAGGACCAAATGGGCAACTTTGGAATTTTTTGGCCAAAACTTACCATTTTTGTAAAGTAGGGGCAAAATGGTAATTTGGGAAAAGTTGGAGGACCAAATTGGAAATTTGGGAAACTTGAACCCCTTTTTGTGATTTTGAATAAATTGAGGTTTTAAAGTGAATTTTAAAAATTTTAGGACTCAATTTGAGGAAAAACCGGCATTAGGGACTTAAAGTTAAAGAAAAATAACTTTAGGAACCTAATTGCAAATAAATAAAAAGTTTGGTTTTCTCATTATTTTGGGATGAATGAAGGCTATTAGGCCAAAAGATAATGAACAAGGATGTTCATTTCTTGTAGGAACATGAAACATCGAGAATTCCAGCTAAGAGGAGTGATGTGAAATTCATGCGAAAAAACTACGTACCGGTTGTAAGTAGATCATACCTGGTTGGTATGATGAAATTTCTTGGAAGGAAGTGGAAAACCCGCTTATTGGTTATAAGCGGAGATGTCCTCATAGTCGGTTGGTATGATGGACGACTAAAAAGTTTATTTTGTTAGAAGTGCTCTCCCTTGACTATGTGCCACTGCTTAAAATTTTTGGGAGACCTTCTTGATGGGAGCTCGAATAGCTCATATAGGCCAGAGGCCTCGGTTTTGGAACTTGGGGGCTAATATGCCCAATTTTGAAAATCTCGAACAGTGGGTCGTAGGCCAGTTGGCACGACCAGGAGCTCGTAAACAAACATGATCATTAAGCCATGAAAACTTAAGTTAATGAGTTATTTGGCCATGGTACCAAGACAGGACTAACATACTCAATGGACTAGCGATAGTGCGATATGACAAGTCTATGGATTAGTCAAGACAAATAGTTGCTGGTCAAGTTGAGAGTCGAGGCCGTTAGACCAGTGGCACCATAGATTACATGACTTATGTGAAAAATTGTGATTGTGCATGCACTGTGTTACGGGACCTTCAAGATGCCCAAGAGGGGTAGTGATACGTCCTAGGGCTCCGGACGACCTAGTGGAAATAAGGGCAGTTAATCGTACTAGAAGTCTTGAGAACCTCGACGTAGCTTCATAGTGCATGAGACCGGGGTGGGGACGGGATGAGATATCTCTCCTCATATGGACACAAAATATTTTTGGTTTGAGGGTAGGACGTCAGAGATGTTCACTCAGACTTTGGGTAGAAGTCAAAGACTTTTATCAGGGTAGATGTTAAAGATGCTCCGATCCACAAGTGGGTATAGTTGGCATAACTGTATCTCACGAAATGTGTGTGATCCCTTCATGATGAAGGGTGTTTGTTGTATGTTAAACACACTGAATATGGAAGTGTGAAAGAGGTTATGAAAATCATGGAAAGGATTTGAGAATCCTTGAAAATGAAATGGGAAACCTTGGAAAAAGGTTTTGATAAACCGAAATTTGAAGAAAAGCATTTTTATGAAATAAGGAGTCTGGCACACTTTGATTAAAGGAATTGATTTTTGTGAAACCTCTCACCCAACACCCATTCATTGAGTTTTCGAACTCACTCCCTCCCTTTACCCCTTTTTAGGAAACCAAGGGAAAACCAACTTTAAAAATTTATCGGTAGCCGAACCTTAAGGCAGGTATGTAAAATTTATATTAAGTTTTAATTGATGTTATTCTAGGAAAGGTACAAGTAAGAAGGACGCGTTACTTCCCACGGTTTAGAAGAGGGGAAAACCCTAAATAAATCGGGAGAGTGGTAGGTTGTTCACAGGGATTCGATCAAACCGGGTCAGGACGTGACATACTAGTTATGATAAACTACATGCAAGGAGAAAACAATGAAAAGGAAAATAAATTCCTTAAGCGTGTGATTTAAAGTGGTCTAAGTGAAAGAACGAACGAAGTGTTAACATGTCCAAGTTAACATTAAGGGAAGTTTATCCCAGAGTGAAAAATGTTGATTTAGTTTTGGGTACAAAACTCCTAAAAGAAGGGGAGTGTTGTAAACCCTGTCCCTTAAAGACAAGGGAACTAGTAAAAGAACCGGTCAACCCGGGTGAGGAAACCAATCTAGTTTATGAACTTCAACCATTAGAGAAAGGGAAACCGAGAAATTTACATATATTGAGTGACCTAAAAAGTCATGGAAAAGGACTTTGGGATGAATTGGAAGTGAAAACCAGTCCGATTCAGGTGAACCAGACCTGAATCGAATTGAACCAGTTTTAACCACTATTGAACCAGTTTTTAAATTCATTTTTCTAGATGGCTTAGAAAATTCAAATTGGAGAATTGAAGCCACCATTGGATAGATAATGAATTTAGATGAATTTACAAATTTTTAATTTTGAAAAACTCTATCGAATCGAGCCTGAACCGGTCGATTTAAGCATTGAACCCGGTTCGGACCGGTCTGGTCCAGTTCTGAACTGTGTCGTATTCTTCCTTCAGATGACAAGTCTCCAGCCATGGAGTTTCAAGCAATGAATGACCACCATAAAGGCACCAATCAGACAGTCAAGAAGTCCCCAAGCTTCATATGTAAAGAGTCCCTCTTCATTCATCCTCCTCACACCTGAAAACTCCTTTCTCTCCCTACTGCTCTATTTTTTGGTGAAGCTCAAACCAAAGCTCTAACTTGGGCATTTTTCTGAGCCAAATAAGGTGAGGTCTATTTCACTAGATTTGGGGAGAAGTCAACTACCCAAGGTAGTCTCCATTTTCTCTGAGAGTCATCGAAGAAACGCTAGCGTGACCAAACAGTGAAGCAGCTCCGATCGACCAAAGCTACCCTGTTTCGACCGAGTGAAAAATGGCCAATTCAAGCCCTTCTCATGCCAAAACAAGCTTCTCCAGCACTTCCACAACCCTCATGCAACTGAATTAGAGCGGAAAGGTAAGCCAATTTGGCACCCCGCTATAAGATTAGTGTTATAAAGAGAACCGGTGAAATTTCACTAACCAAATTCTCCCTCAATTCGATATGAATTGATGTAATTCTCAATCCTAGGAGTAACCTAAGGATGAAAGTTATCTTCCCAGATCGAAAGCCCGGACCGTCATACTCCTAACGGTAAGCTTTCGAAGCTTTCTCTCTCTAAGTCCAATTTTCCGACAAAGCTCCGTTTGAGCTCAAATCGGATCCAAATTAAAGTTTCATTGAATTGTGTGGAAGTGTTGGAACTCAATTTTACCTTCAATTTCAATAATTAACCTTGATTGATCGATCAATTTGGTGAAATCAAATTCGACTAGTGTGAAAGGAGGAAATTGAGGGGAAATTTTGGGGAAAATTGGGAAAAATTAGGGATTTTGAAAATTCGATGAACTGAAGTGCAATTTTCAAAAATTGAGGGCCAATTGGGCAAGAAAAAGATGTTGGAGGACCAATTTGTCAATTTTTGGAATTATTGGGGTCAAATTTACCATTTTATTTAAAGTAGGGGCAAAATGGTAATTTTTGAAAAGTTGGGGACCATATTGGGAATTTGGGGAACTTGAACCCCTTTTTGTGATTTTGAATAAATTGAGGTCCCAAAGTAAATTTTAGAAGTTTAGGGACTCAATTTGGGAGAAAATTGGCATTAGTGACCTAAAGTTAAAGAAAAAGAACTTTAGGGACCTAAATGCAAATAATCGAAAAGTTTTGGTATTTTATTCATTCGTGATGAATAAAGGCTACTCGGCCAAAGGTTAATGAACAAGGATGTTCATATCGTATAGGAACACGAAATACCAAGAATGCCAGCAAGGATAAGCTCACGTGAGGCAAAGAGCCAATTAAGAGTAATTCACTGCACTATCGGGTGAGTGAGAATTTTCACATCATACCCGGTTGGGATGATAAGTACCTCGAAAATGAAAACCCACTACTATGTGGAATTTTAACATCACACCTGGTTGGAGTGATGTGAGAAAACACACAGAAAAACTACTTACCGATTGTAAGTAGATCATACCCGGTTGGTATGATGAACTTCTTGGAAGGAAGTAGAAAACTCGCTTATCGTTTATGAGCGGAGATGTCCTCACACCCGGTTGGTGTGATGGATATGTGAAAAGCTATTTTTTGTAAGTGCTCTCCCCTGACTATGTGCCACTACTTAAACATTTTGGGAGACCTTCTTGACGGGAGCTCGAATAGCTCAAATAGGCCAAAGGTCTCGGTTTTGAAACTTGGGGGCTAGAATGCCCAATTTTGAAAATCTCGTACAATGAGCCCAAGGCCAGTTGGCATGAGTAGGAGCTCGTAAACAAACATAATGTTAAGCCATGAAAACTTTAATGAATGATGTGATTTGGTCATGATACCAAGATAGGACCGACATACTCGATGGACTAGTGGTAGTGCGACAAGATAGGTCGATGGACTAGTTGAGACAAACAGCTGCAGGTCAAGTTGAGGGTCAGAGCCGTTGGACCAGTGGCACCAAAGATTAAATGGATTATGAGGAAAATTATTGTTTTGTGCATGCACTGAGGTTCGGGAGCATCAAGATGCCCAAGAGCCGTAGTGATGCGTCCTAGGGGCTACTGGACGACATGGTGGAGATAAGGGTAGTTTGTCATGCCAGCAACTAAGGAAGCTCGACGTAGCTTCATGCGCATGAGACCGGGGTGGGGTCGAGATGAGGTATCTGTCCACATATAAACACGTAGTTTCTTTTCGGGTTTTAGGGTCGAATGTCGAGTACATTCACTCATTCCTTGGGTTGAAGTGGACGGGCTTCTATCTAGGTGGCCAGTAAAGTCGCTCTGACGTCACAAGTGGATGCAGTGGATGGGCTGTCCTGCGAATGTGTGATCCCTTCATGATGAAGGGTGTGTGTTGATTGTTAAACATATCGACTATGGTTAATGAGGAATAATGGTTTGGAAAATTGAGAAATTGAGGAAGAAATGGTTTTAAAGAAAATAAAGAGTCTAGCACACGCCAAATCAAACTATTTTTTTGAACTCATATTTCAAAACACCCTTTCACTAAGTTGTCAAACTCACCCCCTTCCTTTACCCCTTTTCAAGAAACCAAGGGAAAAACCGACCTAAAGACCTTCAGCTAACTAAACCTGCAAGACAGGTATGTAAGTTCAAATTTTATACAGATTTGATTAATGTTATTTCGAGAAAGGTACAAGTTTAAAGGATGTCTTACTCCTCACGATTTAAAGAAGGGGAAAACCCTTAATAAATCGGAAGAATGGCGGGTTATTCACAGGGATCCGACCAAACGGGTCGGGGTGTGACATTTTAGGTCAGTTTGCACATCACTCCGGCTGGGTGTGATGTCAAAATCCTACATATAAGTGATTTTTCGTTCCTAAAGTGCTCACCATTCCAACCGGGTATGATGTGAATAAACCCACTCATCCGATAATTGTGGTGTATTCCTTCCTAGTCAGTTTTCGTCTCCACGCTAGCTTATCCTCACTGGCATTCCAATCTCTCATGTTCCTACACAATTTGGGCACTCTTATCTATTATAGTTTGGCATAATAGCCTTTGTTTCTCACATATGAGCAACTAGGCTAAAAAATTGTTAGTTAATTGCACTTAGGTCTCTAAAGTTTATTTTCCTTAACTTTAAGTCCCTATTGCTAACTTTTCTCCAAATTGAGTCCTGGAACTTCCAAAAATTCACTTTGGGCCTCAATTTACTCAGAATTGTTTAAGGGGTTCAAGTTTTCCAAATTTCCAATTTGGTCCCCAACTTTTCAAAAATTACCATTTTACCCCTACTTTTCAAAAATGGCAATTTGACCCTAGTTCTTTCAAAAATCGACCAATTGGTCCTCCAACATCTTTTTCATGGCCAATTGACCCTCAATTTTTGGAAATTGCAAAATGGTCCCTCAATTTTACGACATCCCCAAAATTTCCCCCAATTTCCCCCTTTCAAATAGGCCAAATTTGATTTTATCAAATTGACCATTCAATCGGGGCTAATTGCTTCAATTGGAGGTGTGTTCCTACACTTACATACAATTTAATTGAGCTTTGAATCATATGAATTGAGGCCAAAACGAGCTCAAATGAAGCTTCACCGAAAAACTGTGTGTAGAGAGAGAAAGCTTACCGTCGGAGGTGCAGTGGTCCGAGCTTTCTAACTAGGCAGGTAGCTATCGTCCTAAGGTTCTTCCTAGGATCAAGAATCGATACAATTCACCCAAAATTGAAGGAGAATTCTGCCATTGAAGTTTTACAATTTCTCTCTCTAACACCGACCGAAAATGGCAGAGGGGGTCGAATTAGCTTACCTTTTAGCTCTATTGAGGTTGTGTGAGGGTCGTGAAAGTGTCGAGAGGGCTTGGTTTGGCCAGAGGAGGGCTGAGTTTGGCCAATTTCGGCTCGGCTGAAACATGGCAGCTTCGGTTCTTTAGAGCTGCTTCATTATTCAATTCTGTCGGCGCTTCTCCAGTGGCCCTTGGATCGAACAAAGGTTACTGTCAGGTAGTTGACTTCCCCTAGAATCTAAAGAACTCGACCTCACCTTCTAAGGCTCGAAAAAATGCCAATGTCGGAGCTCTGGTTCGAGCTTCACCGGAAAATGGAGCAGTTAAGAGAGAATGGAGTTTTTTAGGTGTGAGGAGGATGAATGGAGAGGGGCTCTTTATATAGGGAGCTCGGCGACTCTCTGCCTGACCGTTTGGCATCTTAGTCAAGCTCATTGATGACCTGAAACATCCTGAACAGAGGCAATTTATCTTCGTTGGTGCTGTCCGTTCATCTGTTGAAAGAACAGTATCGTCATCTGAAGGAAGAAGATGACACTGTTCTGAACTGGACCAGACCGGTCCGACCAGATTTAATGCTTAAACTAGCCGGTTTAGGCTCGATTTAACCGAGTTTTTCAAAATTAAAAATTTCTAAATTCATTCTCTATCCAATGGTGGCTTCAATTCCCTAATTTGAATATTTTAAGCCACCTAGAAAAATGAATTTAGCAATTGGTTCAACAATGGTTCAAATCAGTTCAATCTAGTTCATATTCAGTTCACCTGAACCGGCTTGGTTTTCTCTTCTAATTTGTCCCAAAGTCCTTTTCCATAATTTTTATGACTCTTAGTCACTCAGGATTTGTAAATTTCCCATTTTTCCCTTTCTCTATCAGTTAAGGTTCATGAACCGATTCGGTTTTCTCTCTTTAGTTGACCGGTTCTTTCCCCGATTTTCTTGTTTTTAAGGGACGAGGTTTACACAATTAGTGAAAACTTTCCCAAACCCCATTTTATGGAGAAGGGCTCAAAGGAACTCTCATTCAACTTTGTCGTATGCCTTAGACATATCCGTCTTAATTGCACACTATACATGCTTCATCTTTTTCTTTTGTTAGAGGAAGTGGAAATATTCATGGGCGATACCTATATTGTCACGCCCAAACCCGGTTTTGGTCAGATCCCCGTGAGCAACCCGCCATCCTCCTGGTTTATTAAGGGTTTTTCCCCTTCTCTAAATAACGAGGAGTAAGACATCCTTTTCACTTGTATCTTTCCTAGAACAACATTAATCAAAACTGAATACATTAAACATTACATACCTGTCTTGTAGATTTAGCTACAGGAAAGTCTTTAAGTGGGTTTTCCCTTGATTACCTAAAAAGGGGTAAAGGGAGGGGGTGAGTTTGACAACTCAGTAAATGGGTGTTGAGAGAAAGTTTTCATAATTAAAACATCTTTAATCGGAGTGTGTCAAACTCCTTATTTTTTTAGAATATTATTTTCTCAAATTCCAGTTTTTCAAACCATTTTCCTCATTTCCACATCAGGTGTGTTTAACAACCAACACACGTCCTTCATCGGGATAGGAATCACACATTTGCAGGGCAGCCCCGTCCACTACACCCACTTGTGGCATCGAAGCGAATTTATCGACCACCTAGATAGAAGCTCGTCCACTTCTACCCTTAGTATGGGTGGATGTTCACAACATCCGACCCTCAAACCTGAAATCAACTCTGTGTAGAGAGAGAAAGCTTTGAAAGTTTATCGTCGGAGGTGCGGTGGTCCGATCTCTCTATCAGAGAAGATAGCTCGCTTTCTAAGGTATCTTCTAGGATCAAGAATTGCTACAATTAACCTCGAATCAAGGGAGAATTTCATTAGTAAAATTCTGTAGTTTCTCTCTCTAACTCCAACCTACAACGACCGGGTAGGGCCGAATTGGCTTACCTTTCAGCTTAATGGAGGTTATCTAAGGGCTGTAGGGATGTTGGGAGAGCTTGGTTTGGCCTGAGTAGGGCTGAATTCGACCGATTTTAGCTCGGCTGAAACAGGGCAGCTTCGATCCGCCAGAGCTTCTTCACTGTTTGATTACGCTCCAGCGGTCCTTGGATCGAATGGAGGTTGCTATCAAATATCTTACTTCCCCTAGAGTCTAAAGAGCCCTACTTCAGCTTCTGAGGTTGAGAAAACTACCTAAGTCAGAGCTCTGGTTCGAGTTTCATCGGAAAATGGAGCAGTTGAGAGAGGGTGGAGTTTTCAAGTGTGAGTAGGATGAATGGAGAGTGGCTTTTTATATAGAGAGCTCGGGGACTCTCTGGTTGTCCATTTGGCACATTTATGGCACTCATTTATGGCTTTAAACACCCTGAATGGAGGCGATTCAACTTCGTTGGCATTGTGCTATCATCTGAAGGAAGAAGACGACACTGTTCTGAATCGAACCGAACCAATCCAAACTGGGTTCAATGTTTAAATCAGCTGGTTTATGCCCGATTCGACCGATTTTTTCAAAATTAAAAATTTCTAAATCTATTCTCTATCCAATGGTGGCTTCAATTCCCCAATTTGAATATTTTAAGTCATCTAGAAAAATGAATTTAAAAATCGGTTTAATATTGGTTCAATCTAGTTCAGATCTGGTTCACCTAAACCGATCTATTTTTCTCTTCCAATTCATCACAAAATCATTTTTCATAACTTCTATAGCTATTTAGGTCACTTATAATTTAGAAATGAGATAACTCGATTTTCTTTTTGGAAATAACTTATTTGTTTTTCAATTTTCTTATTTATAAAAGGACAGGATTTACATAAGTTGTCATGAATCAAGCGACTCGAGATAAAATCATTTTGCTAACGTATTATTATCTCATTTATAAGAGAATTTAATCTATTTGTGATGATTTTAGATATGATTTTATTAGAGAAATTTGGCGATATTACTATACACCTTCAACAGCCAGACATTTTGAAATCAAGACTACGTCCGTCTCGTTTAGTAGTTTTAGGATATGATCCGCGTCAAAGAAATGTTGAATAGTATCTACCATGTCTGGCCCGACCAGATCCCGGTGCTCTTGGAAGAATGATTTGTTATACCCGCCTGGTCCTACAGTCGGTAGCCCCTAACTGAAAGATTGCCTTCTCTATCTCACCTCGCATCACTAGAATAGTGAGATCTCTATTCATCTCAGTGGTGATGACTCTTGACAACCCTAAGTACCTCCTGTGTTCGAGCGGTGTTTAGCATGGAACATGTTGCCATAATGGTTCTAGAACTTTCCTTTGATTTCCCATTCATCTTCTACCCAGCCCCTTTCATTCGAGTGTATGTGAAAGATTTTGTTCTTGGTCCTGTATTGCAACACACTTTGATTAAAGTAAGAGGTATTATTGTCCCCTTCTTAAGCCATTGAAGCTCAATCTCTATTAATCATATAGTCAAGAGAAATTATAAACAAGGAAAGAAGAGATTGCCCCATCCATAAATAAATATTTCATAGTAACTTTATTAAATCGTATATATTTCTTGATATATTCACATAGTAGAATAACTTGAATTATTATGAAACTACAAAAATAGTTATTATATTATTAGCATTTATTGTTATAATAATTGTTAATATGAATAATAGAAACTCTTTTATAACCACTTCTTACCTTCAATATACTATACCAATAGAGAAATAAATAGAGTTACATAGATTTCTGTGCTCTTTGTTTGAAGAAAATCTTTTACTCCCTAAAATTTATCTATTTCGTTGAGATATAAGTGCTGCGAGTATCCTCCCAACTCGAAAAGCTATTATACTTTCAACACATTTTAACATAAAAATGAGTTAATTTTTCCTTCAACTTCATTTTTCTCTATATTCACCTTCATTCACATTATCTCAATTAAAATGAGTAAAAAAACGTAACATATTTTATCAAATATTATTTTACTCTATAATATTATATTATATTATATTATATTATATTATATTATATATAATTTGACTATTCAAAATATTTTATCAAATTATATAATTAATTCATTTAACAAAATTTACGTGTGTTCTAATATTCTACTATAATATAATTTTGCAACTAGTCAAATATGCACTAATTCTCATTATTAAAATTAAATTATAAATATTTTATTTTAAATAATTTAACATTTTATTTTTTTAGAATTATTATTTAGTGAATTACATTTTTACTTTATTTTTTTTCAATAATTTAATTATTTAAATTCACTAGCACTTAATTTTTGAATGTTGAATTTGATTGTTAAATTATTAAAAATAAGCTCCCTACTTAATTAAAGAATATATTATGTGTGAAAAAATTTATTAAAAATAAAATTTGTGAAAAAATGCCGATTTTTTTTATTTTAATTTTTTTGGTGAACCATTTCGATGCAAACGATGCTTCAGCATCCTTACTTGTTGTGGTCAATTAGCCTTCTTCACCCGCCGCCAAACTCCGCTGGCGATATCTTCAAGAAGTCTCCTGCTGTTGTTTTTAGCAACAAAGCACTTCATTTTCCTGTTTTCTGCTTCCTGAATCTTCCTCCCCCGCTCCGCACTTCAATAGTATATCTCATTCCCCGAGACTCCACCGGCAATGTCGCAGGTGGTAGCCACCAGATCGGTGCATACCTCTCTTCCGAGGCTCAGCTCTGGATCACTTCAGCACCGGGCGGACAAGCTGAAGCCTCCGAGCTTCGCCTCCAGGGTGCTCCCTCGCGGTGAAAGTTGGAAGGGCGAAGCCACCGCCGTCTTCAGGGCTACCACGGTCACGGCTAGGCGGACCCTGCATGCTGAGCCGAAGATCATCCCAGTCACTCCCGAAGATGTCCCTGTGGTTCGTCCTAAAATCTAGATCTCTTTCTGATTTTGTTACATCAAGTTGAGTTAAATGTTCGGGTTATAGGGAAGGTTATGGGCGGCAATGATCTTTTAATGGCTGAAGCACCTTGGTTGTCTCCTAGCAAATCTCACATTATCTTTTTTGCTGACTCCTACATGAAACCGAGTATGCTTAAGGTGTAAAAAATGCCCTTATATTGTACTTGATTGGAGAATTTCTCAGGTTTGACAATTTTGCAAGGGAACTATACTTTCCTTTTGCTACTAATCATTATAGGATTGACAACCTGTTAGATCCTTGATATGAGAACTTGTTTCAGTTGCTTTGCTTCAATAGTTCCTCAACGCTTTTGGGTTGCTTCTTAAGAGATGGAAGATTTGTTTATACAGGAACTGCAGCAACTTGGGGATGCATCAGTTGCTATGTGGTCCAAGCCCACAGTTAGACGCAAGACTAAGATTGTATGCACGATTGGTCCTTCCACTAACACAAAGGAAATGATATGGAAGCTAGCTGAAGCTGGAATGAATGTTGCTCGATTGAACATGTCTCATGGAGACCACGCATCGCACCAGAAAGTTATTGATTTGGTTAAAGAATACAATGCTCAATCCAAGGATAATGTGATTGCAATTATGCTCGATACTAAGGTTAGTAATCTTGCTATTTCTACTCGCTTTTATAACTCTTGTGTGAAATTTGTTTGAGTAGATGTAATCAACAGGGATAACATTTTAAGGGTAGATTTAAATAACACTATTTTCATATTCTAAGTTGATACAGACAAATTGTTGAGACAACTGAGAAAATTCATAGATGATACTACTTTCTCTTGTGGCATGAGGAAACACAAATAGAATGGTGAACAAATTTGATATAAATTATAAGGAAATGCAAAGCATGGAAAATTTTAATTACTGTATGAACACCTTGTGCATGGCTTTCTGAAGACTATTGCATAGAGAAGAACAACAAAATGACATAAATGCAGTTTCTGTTAATAAAATCAGGTTCTTAGAAGAAGGTTTCTACTTAGCAATCTTACCATTCGGTATCTTCATCTTATTAATTCAGGGTCCTGAGGTCAGGAGTGGGGACTTGCCACAACCAATTACATTGATATCTGGACAGGAATTTACTTTCACAATTCAAAGAGGGGTAGGGGCAGCAGATTGTGTCAGTGTCAACTATGATGACTTTGTTAATGATGTAGAAGGAGGTGACATGCTTCTTGTTGATGGTATGCTACATATTCAACATTAGCTTTCAATTTATATCTCTATTCAATGACTGAACAGTTGGTTTAATTGCCTTCTAGTTAATGCTGGGATGTAAGGTGGGATCTAGTTTTCACTGCCTTAACTGGAATTCCTTCATTTTAGGACGAAGATTTTTGTCTATGAGGAGAATTTTCTTGCACTGAGTCCTTGACGAAAGGATTATTTCTTTTTTACTCTCTTGTCTGGGCTGGGTCTGCAACATAATTATAAGACTGTTTCCTCTAACCGATGACAACATTGTAGGCGGCATGATGTCTTTGATGGTGAAGTCCAAAACAGAAGATTCAGTCAAATGTGAAGTTGTTGATGGAGGAGAGCTCAAGTCTAGGAGACATTTGAATGTCAGAGGAAAAAGTGCTACACTACCTTCAATTACGGGTGGGACCTTAGTTCCCTTATTCTGTTTTGTTCTCATAAAACTGTCAACCCATGTTCCTGGATAGATATCTTTGCTTTAACCGTTCTGTTGGTCCTCTCAGAGAAGGACTGGGATGATATCAAATTTGGTGTTGACAATCAAGTTGATTTTTATGCTGTTTCTTTCGTTAAAGATGCTCAAGTAGTTCATGAGTTAAAGGATTATCTTCAAGGTAACATTCCATTTCTGGGTCCCCCTCCCAAGCAAGAATTCTCTTATGCCACTGTCTTTTCAGTTCTCACATGTTTCATTTCTATTGGCAGGCTGTGGTGCCGATATACATGTTATTGTAAAAATTGAAAGTGCAGACTCTATACCAAATTTGCATTCAATTATCACAGCATCTGATGGGGTGACAAACACAAGTCCTGATTGAAGTTTGTACTAGATAGATGTTTCCTCATCGAGAAAGTAATGCATTGTTTGTATTATAGGCAATGGTTGCAAGAGGAGATCTTGGTGCTGAGCTCCCCATTGAAGAGGTTCCCCTTCTGCAGGTACATTCATTGCTGCTGACACAGCAACACAAGTACTTGATAATTTTGTTAAACGTATTTTATGGTATTCCTGCAAGGAGATCACTTGATTCAAATGCAGGAGGAGATAATCAGGACATGCCGCAGCATGGGCAAGGCTGTTATTGTGGCAACAAACATGTTAGAAAGCATGATTGTCCATCCTACTCCGACCAGAGCAGAAGTATCTGACATTGCTATAGCTGTGCGAGAGGGTGCTGATGCTGTTATGCTTTCTGGAGAAACTGCTCATGGAAAGTGAGTTATTGCTTCTTAAGTTTCTTGTCTGAGGGCAAATAGAATGTACAGTGACATTTTGGCTGGTAACAGTAGACAGAAAATTCGACTGGTGAAGGTGCTGTTTGCTGTGCAAATTTTACTTATCACCAGAAAATATAAGTTTCTCTAAATGATACAGAGGCAATATGCTATTAGTTACAACCATCACGATCTTCTTCACAGTTCATATTAGTAATAGCGACCTCATTAACTCAAAATTTTCTTCCGCATGCAGGTTCCCCTTGAAAGCTGTCAAAGTCATGCATTCTGTTTCACTTCGGACGGAAGCAACCATAGCTGCTGGGGAAATGCCATCTAACTTTGGTCAAGCACTCAGGGTCATCTTCTAAAGCAGAAATTGAAGCAATGCTTTTACTGTATATTCGATGTATCCACTAGAACCAATTCCTACCTAGAGATGTGACTGGAAATTTTGATTGTTGTGTGCAGAATCGAATGAGTGAGATGTTTGCTTATCATGCCACCATGATGTCTAACACCCTTGGGATCTCAACAGTTGTCTTCACTAAAACCGGTTTCATGGGTATCCTGTTGAGCCATTATCGCCCTTATGGAACCATATTTGCCTTCACAAATGAGTAAGTAATATCCATCTTCTTCTAATTATATGGAGTCCTGTTAGCATTGCTGAGTGTTTTTTTTTTCAAGTGGTTATTGTACTGGTTTTTATTCCCATGCAGGAAGAGAATCCAACAGAGATTGGCCTTATATCAGGGAGTGTGCCCCATATACATGGAGTTCTCTGATGATGCTGAAGAAACATTTTCCAGGGCACTGAGCTTACTTCAGGTACTTTAGTCTCGTGGTCTCATTTCTGCTGATCCAAAAGCACAGCACATCCATTCACCAATGGAAGTCAAAATGGACAACACTGAGGTTTCCACCATGGAAAGCCCAGAACCAGTTCTCTCATTCTGATCCTGGACATGTGCTGTCTAGAATTTGAACATTTATGAGCTTTTTATTTGTTTTAATTTCCTGAGGACGGGTTTTGATATCTTATAGAAGCAAGGAATGGTGAAGGAAGGAGAAGAGGTTGCACTGGTGCAGAGTGGGAGACAGCCCATTTGGCGTTTCCAATCCACTCACAACATTCAGGTACGCAAAGTGTAAGTGTAGATCCCAAACCAGAGACAATTGGGCACCCGCACTTCCCATCTTCATTAATTAATTATGGTAGAGAGAACAGCTCTAACCAACCTCTATTCCTGCTTTACTTACTTTGGCAATGCATTTGTTTTTATTTTATGTTTGGACTTGCTGTCAGATACTTTACTGTGTTCCTAGTGTGTGGTTTCATCACTTTTTCACTTGGTCAGCATCTAATCCAACCAGACTGTTTAAGACGACAATTTATTAGCTTGAAATCATCTATTTAATCATCGGTTCTACATGAGTTGTCATGACCCCAACTCTGACTTGGTGTACCCGGTGTTTCTACATGTATGATCTACTTATTTTGGGAGTTTCAAAATGATCTTCGTTGAATAACCAAGGGGTGTGAATTAATGGAGAAAAAATTGTGACACCGTCTGGTATATTATATTATAAATGGGTGAATTTAAATATAATAAATAATATTTTATTATTTAAAATATTTTTTACTTAAATAGTTTTTTAATCTGAAAAAATATGTGCAATTATTAAATTTTATAATATAATACTTATACTTTAATTATATAATATAATTTATATCAATTTAATTGATAAAGCAGTTTTATTATCATATTTAAATTGTTTATTGGAATATCATTTATTTCAAAATAAATTTTAAGTCATTAAAGTCATTCTCTCGCCACCACCGACAATCCAGTCCATTCCATTCGGATTGGGCCAAATTGCCAGCCATACAGAGGGTGTCTAAGGGTGCCTCGGAATATCAAATGAGGAACATCATTGTCAACAATTCATACATAAATCATTCGAGATAGATTCCAGATAGATTCAGGGAATAAAAAGAAAACATGAATTGATATAAGTTCCACATAAAGAGGGAGGGAAGTGGATCAGAATTTGATCATTACAGGCAAGTATGGGCATCTACCAAGATGGAACAGTACCTGTGTTTTGCTACATAAAAGGCCCCGCATATCTTTTTTTTATCAGGTGAGGCAATGAGCCAATGCCTTGTTTGTGTCATTGTCATACATGAATAGAGCTTCAGAAACATTAGCAGAAGGGAACCCCATTTCCCGCAGGGCAGTGTAGCCACTCACGAACTTCTTAACCTGTTGGAGGAAGGAGCGTTATGTTTGATTAAATTCACAGATACGAGCATAAGCTATGCCAGCCGTGGGTCTAAAAACCTTAATACCAAGGCTGGTTAAAATGGCACAGCTCTATGAAAAATGAGCCTTTCCAAGCTGGCTGTGCAAGCAGAATGTTGCAGTGGAACAAGAAATTCTAGCTTAGAGGAGGATTCTTGTGTGTAATCCAATGAAGGGAATAATCCATTATTGCAGGAAATATGCTTCCTTCAATGTGTAATTTTGGGGGAGAAGTAAATGGAGCTGTAAAGATCGAAATGTACCTTGGTGGGATCGTCTCCAAATTTTGATAGGGCAAGGATAACAGCTTCACGGTTGAGTCCAGATGCAACATACTTGGAAACTATAGGATCTTCAGCAGGAGCCTACCCCAATAGTTGCACCAATTTAATTTTATATATGAAATTTGCTTAAAGTACAATATGGGCTTGGATCAAATGAAGCAACTGGGGAAGAGGATATAGCTCATAGCCATGGACTATAGTGGATTAACTCAATTTTACAAAGAAATGAAAATCTGTGAGCTGGTATGTGTAAGACAAGGAACTAGAAAGGCTAGAGGGTATGCAACAGTTTTTCAAATCTGAAATTCTCAGTATTCAAGAAGATAAAGTTGAATATCATAAGCATCCTGCAAATACACATTTTTTTATCATTTCGAAGAGATAATGATTGTGTCATTAGCCCCAATAATATGTACTAGCACAAATTAATATGGGTTAAGACAGAAGGGGCTCTATTATGCTGGAGGAAAGAAAAATCTAGGATACTCCATGAAAGAACAGCTAGCTTACCGGTGGTGGAACTGGTTCAGCAGTCCTTAATGGCTGATTTTCCATAGCAAGCTTGCCCCAGTTTGGATTTTCCTTCTCTGCTTCAGCCAGAATTTTTCTCTCAAAATCAAAGTTGAAATGAAAACTGCTTCGTGGTACATCACCCATGTAAGGTAACATATGAGGCTGCAAACAGAAACCAAATAAAAGATAATTGATAACAGTTAACTGCAAGACCAAACATGCATGATTTAAGGTAGGACATCCAAAAATCAATGGAATATTCAATATACAAAACTGAATAGATAAAAAAAAATAATAAAATGGCATCAGATATGACATTGAGGATGTTATCATAGAACAATCAGAAAAGTCTTGAACCCCATCAAATTTCACGTTTTGTGAATTAGAAACTTTGTTCTGAGGATGGAGCGGATCACAAGCAAACATTGTCCTACAAAGTCAGTTTTTATATTGCTATATAGACCTGATGTTCTACTTTCTCCTCACAACAATGTAATCACTTTTCTTTCAAACACCCTTATCCAAATCCACATGGCCATAGCACTCATTCATAGGAGCATTGCAATAAATTGCCCATAGTTAATATTTATTATGAGAGAATATTGTGCATATCCAATTAAAAGTGGGAACTTATAAATGATATTTTTCTTCAAGCCTTATATAATCATAATGTAAGATTATCAATTCTCTACACCCGCCCAGATATACAAGCTAAGTTTTCAATCATGGGTCGGGCAAGGATAGCTCACAGGCTCTAATATGAGAGAATATTGTGGGTTGATAAGCGATGTAGTGAATGAAACCCTTGAAACCTTATATACCCACAAAACTTTTCTATGTTATTCAATGTATGATTCTCAATTAACAATGGTATGAAATTTAAGTAATAGTCAAGTATTTATGCAAGTAGAAAAAACCACCATATTATCTGATTTCACAAGGAAATGGATGCCCCTTTAATAATCAGCCTTATTGTCTTATCAAGAAGCAGCAGAATATGCCCTAAGAGAAACTGAACTATATGTTACAACAACGGAACCATACTTACAGGAGGATTAATCCTGTACTCCGGCTTTATAGCAACCCTGATCCCCAATCCTGCTGCAACAACATCAACAAAACCCTCAGCTTGATTTTTACTTCATAAGCTACCCATCAATCATAAAATCGAATAACTTAGAATATCAGCCACAAATTGAGTTCATCACATCGATAACAGCAAATTACAGTGAAGATCGTAGCGATCCGCGATCGAGAATTTCAACAAATGAGAGCAGCAGATAAGCAGGAAACGATCTTACAGGAGGAGGGAGGAGCTGGAGCGCCGTAGGGGCGTGCAGCCGGCGGAGGGGGCACGCCGTATCCGTGCTGGCTTCCCAAGCGCGGGTACATCCTCTGATCGTAGAACGCCTGCGGCGGCGCTGAAGACGACGGCGATTGCGTGGGGTTCCCGTACAAGGGGATACGGCCGGCTTCCCGGAAATCGAAATCGTAGACCATTCGAATTAGGCAAGAAAAGAGAGAGGATCAATTAAAAAGAAAAATCAAACCTTTCCTACGGAGTAATTATTCGTCGGGTGATCATCTGAGCATGGGCCCATACCATATGGGTAATTACACTACAAGTCCCTCTACTTTTACTATTTACTAAATGATCCCAGATAAATATTTACATCTATATTAGTCCGGATGCTAACACGAACTAACATTTTAGTCCTTGTAAGATACTAACAATTTTATTCATTAATAATTATTTGTTTACAATTTAATTTTTTAATCCTTAATTTGTACGACAATTAATTCATTTTGTTAAATAAACTAAATATAAATGATAAATTAATATTAGACCACAAAGCTCTAATGCATAAACTAAATATTATTTGTTGTTTACCCTAAAACTAATTCATGCAACTGAAGGCTTATGTGCACCTATAAATACAAACACTGCAGATTACTGGCATAGCTAACTCACTTCACAGCCCAAATATATGGTCATTTGGCCCGAAAATCACGGCACTGAATTGTCTGTTCAGGTCGCTCCCATCCAGAGCAGAGCCGAACCGGTCCAGCCACTGAGTTGGGTTGGGGCTCTCGCACTCCTCCACCCACTCGGAGGTCATGTCAATGTCCTCGGATTGGATCAGGTCGGCTTCCAATGACTGCTGCATCTGTCTCTCCAGCTTGAGGTTGTAGTTGATGTAGACGAGGTCATTCATTGTTTCCTTGTCGATCTTGTTGCGCCTCTCCGAGTGGATCTGCTGGAACGTGCTCCAGTGCCTCTCGAATGTGAAGCTGCTGCAGACTTGGCTTAGGATTCTTATGGCTACTCTTTGCAGGGCGGGTGCTGAATCTCCATACTGTTCCCACCACAATCCTGCAGCGAATGGAATATTAACTTGATAGGCAAAAAAAAAAAAAGATGATGATTTGAAGATTCATAGACTTTGTATATTTTATGAAAGTCTGTGGTAGAATTAGAAAAACTTGCAAATTTGTGCATTATTAAATTATTAACCCTAGGAAAATGTTACTGGGTCTGCAAGAAATGAACAACAAGGAATTGATTTTCATAACTCTACATGCTTTGACTAACCCTTCAAAGATTTTTAATGAATAATTGATCTGTTGAGGCAACCCCTACTATGTTCATGGACAAATAGCCAATTGTGTTCAGAAAGGGCTTGTAAGCATGTAAAAGTCAGTGGGCATAGATAGACACGGTTAACATTTGCTTACAATTCTTAAAATCTTGGATAGGGTATCGCTATCAAGGGCTCTTCAGATGCAGAAGAAAGAAGCTCAATGGGAGTTGGATGATTTCCCCCCCCAATCCAAAATGCAATAGTTCAAGCACATACCTGGTGCAACCGTCTCCCTTGCTTCCATTGCAAGGTTACATCCAAAAAGCCCTTGAGCTCGGGTGAATTTCACAATTTGATTGGTCATGTCTCGCCTCATCTCAGGTGAGGGGAGCAGCTTCTCAAGGACTTTAAAGAAGTCCTCCTTGATGGAAGAGAGAAACTTTATCTCTGGATTATACTGGATACTCGGGTTCAAGAATGCTGCTGCAGCATGCAAGGGTGTCAGCAGCTGCTCCCTCCAGTTCCTATTAACAATGTCCAGAAGCGTCTTACACTTATTCTCATCCATTATATAGTACGTCCGAATCGATTCCTTCGCCTTTATCATCAGCTCATAGATGAAGCCCACAGCAGGCTTTCCTCCTGAAACCTCCCTAAGAGCTCGAAGGAAAGGCTCTGAAATGGCAACACACTCTTCCACTGCCCTCCAGAAATCGGTATCCTCAACAGTGGCAATACATGAAATGCTTAATGACTTGTTTGTTATGTACGTGGAGTTTGTGGAATATTCAGGGCTGTTGAACATGTGCCTTAGTTTAGACCTTTGCTTCAGCATGGACTGCAAACACAGGAAGTTTGAGACCGATTTTGTCATTCCCGTCCTAATCAGCTCCTGGCCCCCAGTGAATCTCTTCATTAGATCGAGCATCAATGAATTGTTGTATATAAACTTAGAGATGATCTGTGCCTGGGAGATGCATCTGTTCACCCAATCAACCCGGGAAAACTCCTCCAGAATAAGATTCAAACACTGAGAAGCACAGGGAGAGACAAAGATTGTTCCATACTTCTGCAGGATGTGGTTCACTATTCCAGCATAGTTCAAACTGTTGTCCACTATTATCTGCACAACATTCTCTGGACCCAATTCTTGGATTGTGGAATCAAACAAATCGGTAAGACTCCTGGTGTTCTTGAAATAAGAGGAGGCATCCACAGATTTGTGAAAGGATGTCCTGGAAGGAGACGAAACTAGAAAGTTAATCAGTGCCCTCGATTTATTGTCAGACCATGTATCTGCAATTATGGTACACCCTGTAGTGGCCCATTCCTTCTCAATATCTTTGGATTGCAAGCTTATTTCAGACTTGATTTTCCCAAGCCAAATAGTCCTCAAGGTTTCCGGAGAAGGAGGTATAAACCCAGGTCCACGCTTCCCTACTGCATCAATCATCGACAGATACGATGAAGAACGTGACAGGCCAAAGTCCAGCTTATTCTCTAAAAAGAAGAGGGCAATACTTCTCTCCGCATTTTCTTGGTTGCTCAAAGAAGAAGAGCCCATTGGAGAGACCGGGGAGAATACTTTAGCTGCTGAAGGGCAAACCTCCAGCGGAACGGGAACTTTACTCATTGAATTATGTACAGGAGATTTAGGTTCAGGCACTTCCAACTTTTGTTTCTTACTGGCAGTGGATGATTCCTTGCAATCTTCCCTGCTTGCTATTATGGATCGAACCCTGTCAGTGACATCATCCCTTACTTTGGTACAAGGGTTCACTCCTTTACTTGGGAGACCAGAGAGATGATGCTTTAATCTACTGATGCCGCCATTCAGAACTCTCAGACAGAACTTGCATCTCACCTTGTTCCCATCGAGTTTCTCAGCGTATTCCCAACAAACATCTCTTTCTCTCACCACTGCCAAAGCAAAACTATCATGAAAAAATGATAAATTGGTTTCAATGCTTTAACTGCATCACAAAAACGTGGCAGCTATGGAAGGCAGTGAGTCAATGACCAATCCTTTTTGACATGTAATCCAACAAAAAGTGCACTTTCAAAGAAGGGACGCGAAACCAGCACAGAACAAGAGCTTAAACTTACTGGTGTGCAGCAGAATTCTCTGCTTACACTCCTACTGCATATTCACCTAAAATGGTCGCCCACAAAGAGGACAAGGCTGTATTATTTCTATTATTCTGCATGAGGGGTAAAGGGTTCAGATTGTCCAAACTAAAGGGGACAATGTCACTCATTATTGAATCCCAACAATCCCCCCTATAACCTTCCCAAAACAAATCACCCTACGATAAATTTTGCATAATGGAGGCGGGCATCATAAATGAGCAATCTTTCGGCGACTTTTCAGCATTTCCAGCCCCTCCTACAGACAATTAGGTCTTGAAATCCTAACGGCGTCGCAATTTCAGTCAAGAATTAAGCTTCCACACTTCATTAAACTTAAGGAAGGCATATTTTCTTCTTCATCTAGCTCTAGCAGCCACAGGAGTTTTACGTACAGCTACATTTCGCGCGCAGTATTTTCATGCTCATGATTTCATATAATTACATCATACATGCTCATTTTCTCAGTAGCCATATAGGCTCTGGAACACCAAAGAGTTTCGTCCGGGGACAGGAGACAACCAGCGAAGCCAGAGTAAATTTAGAACGAGAAGATAAAGTGAAAGCTTACTGATGAAGAGATGGAGGGAGCTCCAGCTCCTCGACTGGATAGGAAGATGAAGATGCAGATTATCGCGAGATTTTGGGGGTTAGGGTTTCGTCATTCATCTCTCCCATCCTTCTCCTCGCGATTATCCCTCTCTCGTTCTCGTCTATTTATCTTTTTTCCTTAAATCCCATCATATATCGCAGATATCAAAACGTGGTCGTTTAAGGTGCAGATAAGAAATGCAACTCTTGGGTTGCTTATGTTATATATTATATAATAAAATATTATGTTAAATCAAATATATATTTATATTATAATAATTTATATTTATCATATTTTTTCGTATAATTAATTTATCATTATTACAATCAAAACTGCAGCATTTATTTTTGTATTTTGCAATCCTCTCCCTGATCGCCATGCTTCTTTTTCTTCACTTTTGTCAAAAAAAAAATAATAATAAAAACATTCTTAAAATTTTGGGAACACTGCTACCTAAATTGTTCCAAATTTGATGGCTTAATATCATTGGAATTTCCTGCCATTTTGTGCTGCATAAATTTCATTCTATTTTATCAATATTACAAATATGCAATGAGCATTACATTTTTAAAGTTTTTTTAAATATAATGATTTTTTTGTTGAAATATAAATTTTAATTTATTAATTAGTATAAATTCCATATATAATATTTATCCATTTATTATTTTTTAATCAAATTGTAAGTCTTATTTTTTGCACTTAAACTAATTTGGGTACAATATACATATTTTAATTATTATAATTCAAATTAAGATTTTTAATTAAAGAAAATGTTTGACCAACCAGTCAAATCAATTTACATTAGTCATAATTTACAATTCAAGTTAAAATTTCCGTGCCTGCCGGTGGATTGGACCGTTGGTGAGATTCGCATATCTTGATATTGAGGTTGGCAGCGCCCGGAGCCCAACAGTTTGTCTATGGCGCCAAATTCAACGTTGCTTGCCATGTTTTTTGGGTGAACAGCTTGCCATTGCCATGCTACGAAACCGGTCCGACCGTGAACCGGTCATTTGCTAGGCCCCCCTTTTTATCTTTGATGATTTCATGGAGATTCCATCCATCTTCCCCCATCCATTGCTTAGAACCCCATAGCTTAAAACCTTCAATCATCTCTCTCAAGACCAAAAAATCTCCACCCTTCACAGAAAACAATGGAGAAAAATGAAGGAGAAGGATGGAAACAAGAAGATCTCTAGCTTGATGATGAAAGTAATAATAGCCTATCAAAGTATTATTATACTTCTGTATTATCTTTATTTTGTTGGTCATGGTTTAATCATATTAGACCTGCAAAACATCAAATGCAGTATGAAGAGGGTAGACTAGACTATGGCATGATTTGATAGTAAGTAATTCAATGGTTTAATGAGGAAGAAAGAGCAATTTCCTAGTTTTGTCCAATAAAACAAAACATGGGATGAAAATCACAGCAATCCAGCCCAGACAATGTGTTTATGGCAAGTGTATCATATGATTTTGTACCTAAATTTGCCTTGTAAAAAACTATACCATATACACATTCATGCATTATGTTAATAAAACAACTTTGACTTTGACCAAGGAGAGGATCTTGGGTTCACGAAAAGTGAAGCTCAAGATTCGCTGGCTAGTTTTGCTGACTCACCGCCATTTGAATAGTTATTCTTGCTCTGATCATCCTCTCATGGCTTTTTGTCTCTTGGTTTCCTCCGTTGCCAACCCATATGTCGACTTTTCAATGGCCATTCGGCAGCCAGTCGCCGACGAGGTCCAACCTAAGAGCTCTGTTGACCGCCTATTTTCTGGCAAATTAACCATCTGGCCTGGCCGGCAATCCAACCCGACCACTAACTCATGCAATGCAACAGTCTTATTCTTCTGGCCAAAAGGTGGAGCCTTATGTCTATTCGAGGGTGGGAAGGAGAAGTGGGAAAGGTAGTATTAATAATGGTGGCCCTTTCGGCTGTAGGGACGCCCCCTAAACTTACTACGGAATTTGCAGAGACAAGACATACATACACCACCTACATCACCATTATCTTCAAGAAAAATTTGGTCTGATAACAGCCGCCTTTTACTGTTGTTCATTCCCAGAACTCTTTGGCCTGAGAGACAACCTTCACAGCTCTGTTTTCCTTTTTCTCTTTCATGTTTCCATAAATGCGCTATATATTTTTGCAATTATAGCGGAAACTTTATATTTTATACCCATTTATACATAAATTATCTTACCATTTGAGTGTAAGGCCTCTCTCCTCCCCTGTTTTAAATACAGGCTTTCCTTGCTTTACTTTGCTCTATCCCTCTCCCTTTCTGTCTCTTCTGTGTATCTTATCTTTTTCTTACATGTTGTTTTGTAATTGTAAAGATGAAGCATGCTAATTTTTCCCGTTCTGTTAAGTATACTGAACATAGGACCGTTAAAATTCTTAAGAAGCTCCCTCAATCGAGATGTCATCTGCCGGAGATTGTGAGGGTGAGTTTCACCGACCCAGATGCAACGGATTCTTCCAGTGACGAGGAAGCAGAGCCCTTCTTCATTAGACGGCGTGTGAAGCGTTACGTGACTGATATTAGGATTGAAGAAGGCTGTGGAAAAGAGGTTGCTCCTGCTGGAGAGATTCGTAAGAGGGTTCAAGCTAGTGGTACTACTAGGCGGCCACCGAGGGGGCTGTCGGTGTCTGGCGAGAAGATGTATCGGGGCGTGAGGAGGCGGCCGTGGGGCAAGTATGCGGCCGAGATCCGCGATCCTAAGCGGGGTGTCCGTCTGTGGCTTGGCACCTACGAGACGGCGGAGGAGGCTGCCAGGGTTTACGACAACGCCGCTGTCATGCTCCGAGGGGCCGACGCTGTGACTAACTTTTCTACCCCTTCTTCGACTGAAGACGATACTGTCGTTGCAGATGAAGAAAAGGCCAAGGCCGTGACAACGAAAGTGACAAACGTTAACGCCACGTCAGCGGTATACAGCGACGATTCCGCGGCGTCGTTTTCCTCGTCTAAGCAGCCGCAAGGCGTCTCCTCCCCGACGTCCGTCCTCAGATTCAACCCCCAACACAGCGAGTCGCCGGAGCCGGAGACGGAGCCCGAACCGAAGCCGTTTTTTGTAGGCCAAACGCCTGACGGAGCGACGGAGCCGGCCCGGGTATACCACGGAGAGTCAAAACAGTGGGAGTACCTACCATCAAATTTCGATGATTTCTTCGATTTCAGAGCTCCGGAAATAGAATTCGAGGAGCCGTGCACCATGGCAGAGCGTTTGATCTGCCCGCCATGGGATCTCGGGCCTCTGCCGATGGACCTGCCGATGGACCTTCAAGTCGAAGACTTCCCAAACTTGGACGATTTATTGGATTTCAGGTCATAAAAGAGACAGAAGGCGATAGTGATAGAGATCGAGAAAGCTTAATACAGAGATTTAATGGCGAATGGCCGCCGGACCTATGCATCGGGCTCACGGCTGCCGGCGCAGCGTTTACCGAAATTCCAATTTTGTCGGATTTGTGTAATATTATGAAATTAGAATGACCATTACTTTTTTTCCTGTAAATTCGAATTTCGAATAATATATAATTACTATTGATAATATGTCAAAAATCAGCCTTAACTAATCACTGAATCAACCACGGATACAAAAAAAACACTAGAAATGAAAAAAAAACAAGACAACCTGCATTGTCATAAATTTTTTTATCCATGGGTAAATTATAGTATATAATTTATTATAAAATTAATATTTATTTATTTTTAATCAGTGTGTTATATACTTTATTATATATAATATAAATATATATTTTTTATTTTACACAATATTTCATTTCATATTAATATTATATTTGATCATATATTAATTAATAAAATATTTAAGTTAATTAAAAATATTATAATAATATATTTATATTTTATTAATTTGGAGGGATTTAATAACTAATCTAAATTCTTCTATTTCCTTTCCCCCAAATCCCCAACCATACTTTCCCTCTAGAGTTATTATTAGTATATAATATTTTATTATATTTTGTTTATTTTTACTCATTTATTTATATAATATTCTATTAAATATGAGATTTCACCTATTAAACATAGTCTAGTTTATTGAATATACCAATGCATACTTTTTTTCCAAATTTAAATCAAATCCTAAATCTTATATTGCTACATCTAAAACAAAGATATAAAATTTTGTGTCATAAATTAATTTAAGTGCAACCCTTATATTTTTGGTCATTTGTGTACACTTATTTCATGATATTTCAATTTACAGATAATAGTCCATTAATTATTCAATTTACAAAAAAATCCGACTCAGTGTGTTTTAATTGTGTTGTTAATAAAATATTTGTATAAAATTTGAGTTAAATAAAAAATGTAAATAAATAATTATTTTAAATTTATAGTCAATCTTATTTAAATAATAAATATGCAAATATAACATGATTTAATTTGTATAATATTATTTAATATATGAAAAATTATCAATATTTATATTTAGGCCTATAATTGTTTTTTTTAAATTCAATTCGACAAAATATAACTTATATGAGTTAATTCTATTGATGAAAATTATTTTACTTTACGAATTAAATTTTACTATATTATTTTTAAATGGGTTCCATATAATATATTTTACAAGTATTTCAAGTGTAAACTTACAATAAAATAAATAATAATTTTATTTATTTTTATTTTTGTTTGAAAATGTATACATATATTCAGATTATTTTTCATTCGATTATGAAAAAAATATAATTTATAATTATTATTTTTAATTGCTCCATATGAAAAGAATAATACTAAAATCTGTCATTAAGTATGTTCATAGCTATTTCTAAGATATAAGATCAAAATTATTTTCTCTTCACTTAATTAATTCATATAACTGCTAAAAATATGAGTGGTCGTGCCTTCATGTGGCACCCATGGTGCTACGTAGAGATGCAGGTGCCACCACTCGTAGGTCCCGCGGTCCCCAAGGCCACGTTTCAGAATCCAATCCATAAACACCTACAGGAAATATCTTGTCCTCGAGCCAGCGTCCGCCACGTAGGATATTCCGATTTCCACGCACTCTCTCTCCAATGACGTGTACACGATCTGAGCCGTCGATCTAGGAGTATAACTCCCCCAACCTTTGGGAAATTGGAACTCATGGAGTAGGCGAGATACAAATTTTCTGTGGATGGAGTAGTTTTATGCATTGGCGATTCCCTGTTAAAAGGCGGAAAAAGCTCTCTTCGCCGGAGATTCTCATTCCCCAATCCCGCGGATTCTCACCGTAGACGGGAATCGGAGCTGTAAGTCAGGCCAATCAGTTCACAATCCGTGGAGCTCGTTCGCCGAGGTACAATTTCTCGGTTTCTCAACTTTATAGTGTCAGTTTTTGAACCGAGAGAAGGGGCAACATTCTGGTTGATTCGTTGGGGTTCAGCTGATGATATCTATCGCGTGTTATTGCTGAGGAAGCTGCAATGGTTCCACGTGGTTGCTAGATTTTCTTTTATCAGTATCTAGCCTGCGGGTTACTCTCCAGACTTCATTTTGTTGTGTTCCTTATGTAACATACTATACTCTTGCAAGTGTATAGCTTCGGATTTCTGATTACCTTGTTGATTCATGTTGGTTTTGAGCAAAACTTTTTAAATTTCATTGTCGGTGATAGTATGGCGAAATGGTGCGGGTTGGATATGATCTTGCTTCTCCTTTTTCGCACTATTGCTTCTGATGTTTCAAGTGAAGCAGATGTGCCAGTTCCACTCTTTCATCTTTGTTCTGCCTTTACGATCAGCAAGTTGAAAGGGCAATGTAATCATATGCAGTTGCTTGGTACTATGCTTGGAATAAGAACTTGTTACAAGTTTGATGCTCAATAATATCCAATGATACCTGACAGATCATATTCTAACATCTTCCGTTTTTGCAGGGTCTCCCCTCATAAATACACGCACCATCTTTCCAACTGGTACATAGCATTCGACAGCTCTATCATGGGAGTATTTTCAGTCGCCAGCTCGACTTCCAGAGCATTGGTAGGGCTTAATTCGAAAATTTCGACTAGCAGATCCATGTCGAAGATGCCCTTGACGGTAGCATTTAGAACAGATAAGAACAATAACACAGATTTGTTGACACATCCAGAGAAGACTCAGCCTCCCGTGGAAACATGTAGGAAGCCCCCGAAAAAGCTACAAAAGGAAAACAAGCCATTGAGAAGGAAGGCTGTCTTAGCCGAGGGAATTTTGGAATTGGACTACAATGATGCTGCTGCAAAACTCGAGAACATATTCAAGCTGAATTCAACCCCAAAGACATATGATGGTCAAGACTTAACTGTTGGCAAGAGAAGAGGCCATAAGAGGAAAAAGAAGACTACTGAAGAGGATAGAAAAGAAGACAATGATGTCGGTCAAACCGTGGTGCGGAGCCGAAGGAAGAAACCCAAACGTCTGAGTCTTGATAAGAGGATTTTACTGAAACGTAACAAGAATAATGTAGTCGCCACAGTGCAAAAAGAGAAGAATGTCAAGAGTACAGACGAGAAGATTGAAAGGCTGGTCCGAGACTACTCAGCTTCAACCGATTTGGTTAGCTTGGACTGGAAGAAGATGAAGATACCTCCTGTTCTACCATCTACAGAACATGTTTGGTTATTCCAATTGATGCAGCCGATGAAGGTGGTTAGATGTGCATATTTCCTTGTCCATGATTTGAAAAGTTTGGTCTAATCACCTGTTCTCTTACAAGGTTGCCGTCAATCATTATTTCTGCAGGCTCTTTTGGAAGTGAATGAAAACTTGAGAACTGGATTAGCTAAAGAACCCACCGAAGGTGAATTAGCTGATGCAACGAAAATGACCGTGGCTCAAGTGCGAAAACACTTGGAAGCTGGTCGTGCAGCTAGAAACAAACTCATCAAGGTATTATCTTTGGGCCCATGTCTGGTACTCTTGCTGCATAAACCAGGACAGTTCTCTGCTCTTGTGATTCTGAGAAAGAACTTCTGTTTACAGCTATGAGTTTTGATTTCTTATGCCAATGTTCTTCGCAGCACAATCTTCGGCTTGTCTTGTTCGTCATCAACAAACATTTCCAAGACTTCGCAAACGGACCAAAATTTCAAGATCTTTGTCAAGCAGGAGTGAAGGGACTCATCACGGCAATAGATCGCTTTGAACCAAATAGGAAATCGCGGCTCTCCACTTACAGCCTTTTCTGGGTCAGGCATGCCATCATCCGTTCCATGACCCTATCCAGCTTTACCCGCGTCTCATTCGGCTTGGAATCAGTAAGCACTTCCCCTCTTCTGCCAAAAGTACTGCATTTTGTGCTATAAGTGGGGATGGCTAGATGAGTTCCATTTCATCTCGTACTTGCAGGTCAGAGTTGAGATCCGAAGAGCAAAACTTGAGTTGCAGTTTGATTTGAACAGATTACCAACTGAGGACGAGATAATCGACAAAGTCGGACTCTCTCCTGAGAGGTACCATGAGGTAATGAGGGCTTCAAAGCCGGTCTTGTCTCTCAACTCGAAGCACACAGTCACACAGGAAGAGTTCATCAGTCGCATTACTGATGTAGACTGTGTCGAGGGAGACGGCGGGAGGAAACCGGCTCTTCTCAGACTAGCCCTTGATGACGTGGTAAGTTCCACTCCTGTGTGATCATCATCCATGCCTTTTATAGACGCCCTCCTTGTTCATTGCTAAAAACCCATTCTTCAGCTCGACTCATTGAAGCCCAAGGAGAGCCTAGTCGTCCGGCAAAGATACGGTCTGGATGGGAAAGGAGACCGGACATTGGGAGAGATTGCTGGGAACTTGAACATCTCCCGGGAGATGGTCCGGAAATACGAGGTCAAGGCCCTCATGAAGCTCAAGCATCCTGCTCGGGTGGGCCATCTGCGGCAGTATATGGTCTAAGAAGCCTTCTCATCTTTATAACACCATACCTTGAATTCCTCGAGCATTTTCCTCCCAACTTCTGATTAGTATGCCCTTCTCTTATGAAAAAGCTGTTGTATATTCTCATAGAAGTCTTATAGCATACCAATGGATACCTAATGCCATGTATATGTTCAGAGATGACTAGAATACGTGTAAAACCATCATACAGTTTCCCCCTCCTGATGCATTGCAGCTGGGTTCAACTCCCAGCATCCCTTGGGAGCATGTTGGGCCTCTTGGCCTGTCAGTAAGTGGCCGGGGACCTGGTGAGAGAACCGGAGCATCTCTTCCCTCGGGATCCTCCTCACCTCGTTTGGATCCATGTGCTTGCGGAACACAGCCCGAAAACCCGCAAATTTCATGAGAGAAGCAACAGTGGTGCCCAGCTCCCTCTCACTGTTTGGCTTATTATACTCATATAGTACAAACCTCCCAGGGCTTTATCCCTTTCTGTATAACCTCCATCTCCCATGCCCACTTGATCAGTCCCAAGATTATATGTTTGATGAAAACTGTTTTCCATTCTTCTCCTTTTTGAAGGACCATGATGAAGATATCCTGTCCTGTGAGGATCGCTAGGAGCAGAGAAGTTAACCAACTGCTCCCTAGAAGAACTGTCATTTGTTTAGAATGTGAGTTTGATGGCTTAAGATCATGTGATGGAGGGGCCTTCTCTGCAGGATAGAAGGCCTGCTTACAGTCGGGACAAAGGAGGGTATGACTGAGATGAACTCCAAGGTACTCATAGTGAGTCTTGCATTGGTTGCATATAGTCCAAAAGGTATCATTTTTTTGACAATGTTGAGATGGGGCAGAAGGGACATTGACCCGATTGTTACTGAAGTTCTTGCTCCTCTTATTCTGGTAGAAACCATTACTGCTCTGCTGAACAACCCTTGAGTTCCTCTTCTGGTTATAGGTTACTCTTTTGGACTTATCTGACAAAAGATTCCATGCTTCAAGAACAAGTTTAAAGGCCCCATCAGCCCCAGGTGACCTGTTCTTATTAGGATGTAGTGTAAGGGAAAGCTTCCTGTATTTGCTTCCTTACTGCTTCATCATCATCCCAAAGATTCACTCCAAGGATTCCATACCAATCAGCCTCACCACAGATCTTATTCTCCGCAGAGATATACACATCAAGAGTATGCTGCATATCAGAGAGGCCCTCAAGTGTGGGAAAAAGATTTTGGGCCTTCAAGACAAATCTTCTTGCACCTGCATAATCTCTCTCCATGAGCTTTCTCTCTGCAATTTCTTTAGCATGGAGTGCATCATCCCTGTTGCATTCCATTGGAGTGCATCATCCCTGTTGCATTCCATTGGAGTGGATTACTGGTATGAATTTTTTTTTGCCCTTGTCTGCCTCCTTATGTTGTATCGGATTATAACTCGTATCACCAGCTGAGAAAAAAATCAGAGTCCAGGCTCAAACAGTTTGGACCTTAAAACAGCAAGGTGAGAGCCTCTTGAGGTCAACAACCTGTCAAGATTAAGTAGAAGAGATTGCCTACCAATGAGGGTGTAGAAATGTACGGAGAATTTGAATCCGAGGCCACGATCACCATTGGCAGTCCAAAAAGGAGAGTTCCAAGCTTGGACAAAACTGCCTTAACCATAAAATGAAAATGAAGATGTATAAAGAAATAAATAAAAGGGATAAGTAATGTATTTATTCTTTATTTTATACGCAAATTTTTTACTTTTTTCAAGAATAATTGAAAATTGTTTTTGCTCATCAGGAATAATTGAAATTAAAATTTTATTTTTTTTCAGGAAATTAGCTAATTAATTTGAAGGGCTATTTGTGAAAATGGGTTTTCATTATATTTACAGTCATAATATTAATTTTATTTCTTTAGTATATTTACATTTATTAAATTATTTTCTTTTGTGAAAAATGGCACTTAAACTTGTTAAAACAGGTTATAATTGTCCACTATTTTGACAATATTAATGCTTACCCTTAGAAAAAGACATTCTCAATGCTTGCAGGGTATTAACAGAGTTTTTTTTTGCTCAAAGGTATTAACAGAGTTGGCATGGAAATTTTTGTAACTTTTTAGAAAATAAAAGGTGCAATATTTAACAAAAAGGACTCCAATTGCACAATTTTCAAATTTTTATAATTTTTATTTTAAAAATTATTTTATTTAAAAAAATATAAAAAATATTATGTTAGATAATTAATGTCGTATTGACAATGTCATGTACGTAAAAAAATAATAGGAAATTTGATGGTGGGTTATAACTGGTACACTGTAAAAAGTATGAGCTCTTTTTAGCAAATAATAAAAATTTATACTGACGTAGCCAAAGTCAATGCATTTTTATTGAAAATAAAGTTTATACCACAAATATAAACAAAGCCACAACAAGATAAAGTTTATATTTTTTAATTTTAAGAGGAAATTTTTTTAGTTAATTTAATTTTTACTATATTTATGGGATCTTTTCAGTATGATATTTTAAATTTTTATTAGACTAGGATACAATACTAATTTAACTTATTTAATTGACTAATATGGAATCATAAGAATGATTTATTATTGTTATCTAATCAATATTGAGATAATTTAAGAAAATTTGATAATATCTAAAGAATTTGACTAAATTAGGAATTTTTTATGGAGAGAATAAAACTACCAAGAGTACATATCATCCATCCTCTATATGATACCTATAAAGTTGTAATTGTAAAAATTTAGCAATGACTTCTATTTTTATGAAAATCATCCAAAATGAGACATAAAACTAAAAATTTAATATTAATTGGGTTAACATGAAAAAATTGTCTTAAAACGAAAGAGTAAGTAAAATTTGAGGAATTGTTAGGTAATGTGGGCTACTTATTTTTCACTAATATCTGCGTACATGCATGAAATAATGGACATTTTTATCAATATCATGAGAAATTCAAATAAATTTCAACAAATGCATCATTTCAAAATTCGAGCTTGACCTGACTAGTAAAGGTAAATCCAATTAACCATACAACTCTTTCATTATTTTCACATGATTTAATCAGATGTTATTGGAAACATATGCATCAGATCATCTCAATGTTAGACATGTGTTAACAAGATTCCTTAGTATCCAGCAGCTGCAGACTTTCAAATATGGGTAATAGAGTTCAGCTATATATTTTTTGCCCAATAAGTTCAGCTATATATGAAATGAGGATTTATCATTTGAAAATTTTACCTGAATCCTGAATTCTGCAATGACAAACTGCTTCAACATGCTCTTACCAAAAGGCACAGGAAGTGGTTAATACAACTACCTGCAAGTCCCTGTCCACTCAAAATAGATGCATATCAACAGCTAGGAAGAAATTCTTACTAGAAAAATGACATGCATGAGCCTATTCTGGAGAACTAACAGAGTAAAAGATATTGCAAGCCCTTTGACTAATACATCAGCCAATTTTACCTGTCAATGTGATAACTCCAAAACTTTCAGTTCTCTTCCTCTCATCACTTCTCTTAGTTTATGAACTCTGGAGGCAGGAATTTCTGTACAAAGAGATCAAGAGAGCACTCAAAAAATTTTAAGTCTTAAATTTGATATTCAACAGAGAAAGTAGACTATCCAGAAATGCCAGCCTAAGAGAAATCTTAGGATGAAGGATGTGATGTCGAGGTAATCTCCAAGGACCATATGACATTTTAAAAGTGATAGAGAAAGACAAATTGGCAGTTCTTCAATAGTGCATTATCCATCATATTTTCCAGTATATGATATGCCTTGGCCTACCTAATGTGTCCAATGAATACACCAGTGAGGAAAGCTTCTCACCTTCTCATCTTGGAATAGGAACTAAGAAGTATCACCAGTAATCGCCACATGAGCAGAACCCACCCTTGAAATGATGAAATCTGTTAGAATCTCTAACTACAATATCTCTTCCTTCGATTTCTGAGACAATTTTGAACACATTGTGGCAGTCCCCACACACTCGAAGATTCTTCATAATATGTAAAGGAACTTCTGGAGTTGTAGAAATCAATCCAAAAGCAAGTGCTAGCCTCTCACTATGTTGTGACAAGATAGCTTCTTTATGCTCCTCTTCAACATCATGAAGCACATGATTTGTATCCGGTCGGTACCCTATGTCCCTTAGGCGGGACTGCAACTGATCAAGCTTCATGTAGATTTGATCCGTTAAAGGGTGGGAGACATCGCCTGCCAGGAAAATGTGTGTTTTGTGCTTCACCTCAATCCAGCTCAGTCCAGCTTCCTTCTTTACGTTTCTCTCATCCATCATTCTCCTTACTCTGCGTCTTTCATTCCAATTCCCCAGAGCAGCATATATATTTGATAACAAGACATAAGCAGCAGAATTATCAGGCTGCAGAGAAGTGAGCCTTTCAGCTGCCACCTTCCCCAACTCCAGATTCCGGTGAGCCCGACAACCCGCCAAAATTGATAGCCATGAAGTCACACCTGCTGGGAATGGCATGCCCCTTATCACCTCCATTGCCTTCTTGAGCATACCTGCTCGGGAATAAAGATCTACCATGCATGAATAGTGCTCGTCCATTGGTTTGATATTGTGATCTTCGACCATCATATTAAAGTACATTTCCCCTTCTACCACTAATCCAGCATGTGTACAAGCAGTAATCACTCCGATAAATGTTACAGCATCCATTGGTACATTCTGACTTCTCATCTCCTCAAAGATCTCTAAGGCCTTTTTCCCATCCCCGTGCTGCGCATACCCAGAGATCATTGAGTTCCACGAGATTGAGTCCCTCTCCCTCTGCCGCTGAAACACCTTATTCGCATTCTCAATATTTCCTCTCTTAGCATACATAGTCACAAGCGCACTGCTAACAACAAGAGCATAGCTGAAGCCCGCTTTGATCGAGCAACCATGAAGTTGCTTACCCTGCTCGGCTCCTGAAGCAGGCCGTGCACAAGCATTAATAATGCTTGAAAATGTATACTCATTTGGTCTTGTGGACCCTTCTCTTCCAAGCTTTATAAAAACTTTTATAGCTCTGCCACTGTCCCCAATCTGAGCATATCCTGCCAGAACCGCTGACCATGAAACTATATCCTTCTCTAAAATTGAATCAAAAACTTTTGTGGCAGCATCAGGATTTCCTTGCTTAAAGTAAGTATCTAAAAGGGCCGTTCCTACTGTGGACAATCGGTCGTGGGACGTCTTAATAACCTGTGCATGAACTACAGAAGGAGAAACAAAAGGGTGAGCTGTTAGGATCACAGAGTACGTGAAACTGTTGGGGCTCACTCCTTCCGTGTACATTTGACGGAACAAATCCACAGCTCGATCACCCCAACCATTTTGCAAGTATCCAGTGATCAGAGCAGTCCATGAAATTACATCTCTATCCCCATGCATCATGAAGAAACCAGTTACTGCACTGTCCATGTCATTGCACTTGCAATACGAGACCAGGAGTGCAGTCTTAATACCATCACCGAACTCAAATCCGCATTTCAAAAGTCTACCGTGAAGCTGTCTCACAAAACTCAAGTTCCGAATGTTACCACACAGCTTGATAGTAGAAGCAAAGGTCCCCTGGGTGAGGCTAACTCCTTCTGCCCTCATTTGAGAGAATATTTCAAGAGCCTCAGAATCACATCCGCTTGATATATAACCACTGACCATGCCATTCCATGTCACAGAGTTCTTCTCGTCCATGGAATCAAAGATGGCTCTTGCAGATCCCGACTTCCCAACTTTGAAGTACATGTTAATCAAAGAATTCCCCACTGTTGTGTTCGAGTTGAGCCCATTCTTAATCACCAGACCATGGACCTGAGTTCCCCTCTCAACAATGAAAGCACCATCAGCCCTGAGAGCTCCAAGAATTGTAGCGAAAGTAAAGGCGTTCGGCTCTACTCCCATCCCCAACATTCGACGGAACAAAGCGACTGCTCGGTCATTCATTCCATTCTTTGTGTACCCACAGAGCAACGAAGTCCAGGAAACCACATTTTTGTCCCCCATCAATTCAAACACTCTCATTCCATCTACAACGTTCTCAATTTTCATGTACATGTCGACGAGAGATGTTCCCACACTGACATCACCCTGGAAGCCGGACTTCACACACACGGAGTGAACCTGTTTGCCCATTGATCGATGAGACAGGGCTCCACAGGCCTTTAAGACGCAAGAAAGAGTCGACCCATTTATGGGCAAACCAGAGCGGTGGATGTGCGTATAGAGGTTCAGAGCTTCCCATCTCTGATTTTCGCGGGTGTACTGGAAGAGGAGGCTGTTGAACCCGTGGCTATCCCTTTCGTAAGTATCGTCGAACAGGTGGTGAGCATCGACGACATCATCCGAGTAGATGACTGCACTATGAAGCTGCCGAACTCTTACTTGGATTTCGGGATTCGGAGCTTTCTGGGTTCTTGTCAGTACTCTGATGGCAAAGGTAGTGGCCGCAACCATGCACATTACTCTCACCTTAACCGGTTGACTTTCACAAGGCGCTGACTTGACCGCAGATAGAATATGATGAACTTTTCTATCCCAAACGCCATTAAAGTCCACAGTCCTCTCTTTTTATATCATAAATATAATATAAATTTCTTATATGTATTTAATTTTTTTTATTTGTCAAATTTAATAAAATGTTAACTATTAGTACTATTAATTTGTCAAATTTCTTATATGTATTTAAAATGTCAAATACTAACTTATTACAACGTAAATATAAAATCAAAATTACCTATAGCCCCTCAAACAAATAAAATTATTCTAAAACATGCTAAGTAAAAATTGTTTATGATATTGTCATGTTTTTATATAAATATGTGTAATGAAGAATAAGATCATCATAACCCTAACTTTGGGTAAGTAGGTTTTTCCAAAAAATTAAATGGATATTTTTTTAATTATATTCTTTATCCAAATTTATTTTGAATAAATTAAGAATATTATCAAATTATGCTCTACTATCTCTTTTTTAAAAAATTCTTTTGGGTAGAATTATATAATATATATATATATATATATATAATATGTTAAGATCCAAATTTTGAATTCCATCAAATGGTACGTCTTGAGGATGAAGAATAAATAACAACAATGACTAATGATAGGCCACGAAGAAAATATTGCAAGAGAATTGATAAATACTTCTAATTTTAGAATTGAAAGATATGGAATTTTTTGAAGAGAGGGTAGAGGATGGGAAGTCTTTCATAAGAATTTTGTACAATTATTAAGTGTTATAAATTTGGATGCTTTCAATATAAATATCTTTCTTGAGATAGAATAATTAACTTTGTAAAAGTTGAAGATAAATTATTAATGAGGAGATGAGAGTTTTGGCTCTTGAATTTAGGTTACAACAACCACATATGTGTGATAAATAATCTTTTACTCCTCTTGATGAATGGTTCAAACAATTAGTAAAAGTTGGAGATGATCTTTTAAGGTAATGGTGATGAAAAAAGGAAATATTCAAATGCAAATCAATGGACTAGATATGTATTTTTTGAAGTTTTTATGTACCTAAATCGTTTAAGCATTGAGCAATTACAAGATAATGATCTAATTATTATATTTAAGTAAGATATGTGCAAAATTTATCATCTAAGAAAGAGGTTGGTCATATAAAGTCATGGGTATTAATAAAAAAATATTTAATTTGAAGACTTTGATTAGTGTGAATATTTTCATAGTTTCTACATCAAGATCTTCTTTGCATAATTTAAAAAGTAATGAGACCCTAGAGGAGGAATTAGCATAAGAAGCTTAAAATATTTTTGAGATTAAGAAGTAGGAGCTTGATAAGTATGAAAAGAAGTAGGAGCTTGATAAGCATGAAAAGAAGTCATTTTCGAGCGCATTAGTCTATGTGAGCATTAGGTGGTTGAGTTAATTGATGATTCTAATATGAGTATTAGTCTATTAGAGAAGGAGTGCATCAAATTAGACTTAGGGGAAATAAAAATGCGAGGAAAACTGGATTATAACAGAGTGATAATTCAACCTAAGTATCTTAAATGAGTGAAGGTGATATAGCTAATAATGTGTACTCAAGGGAGGAGAAGAAATGTATTAATAATTCAAATGAGTTTGATTTTGGGTATGGTAACTTTACTGAAATAATAGAAGATTTGCCATAGCATGCTATACAAGATTGAAAAATGAGTTAATTGATGATTCTAATATGAGTATAAGTCTATTAGAAAAGGAGTGCATGCGAGGAAAACTGGATCATAAAAGAGTGATGATTCAACCTAAGTATCATGAATGAGTGAAGGTGATGGAGCTAATAATGTGTGATCAAGGGAGCAGAAGGAATGTGTTGATAATTCAAATGAGTTTGATAGTTTTATTTCAACAAGAGTTGGGTATGGTAACTTTACTAAAATAATAGAAGATTTGTCGTAGTTTAATGTTTCATGATAACTTATAGCATGCTATACAAGATTGAAAAAGGAAAAAAGAGTTGATGTGGATGGTGGTCGAAGTATCATTAGAAAGAAGATGAAATTGAAAGTCTTCCTGAATTATTGAGCTGGGATTATATTTTATTATTGTCAGAATCAATTTTTTTATGATATTTATGATGAAATACTAAAACAAAAGAGGGAGGAGTTTGGTTTTTATAAAAAGATGCATAATTAAAATGAGAGAGAGAAGAAGGTCTAATAAAATATGTAACATGTGCATAAGTAAATGAGTTAAAGTTCATTCTATGCATGAATGTTGAGAAGGTAGTATTGAAGGAGGTTTGGAAGACAAAAATTCAAGAAGTTTTTTATGTCTTAAGCAAGATTACTATTTTGTTACCAAATTCATGTGTGAAGATGATTTAAGCCCCGAAATATGATAAGAAGTTGATTCATATCAATTTTAAAATGGCGTAGAAGGCTCCAAATTTTGCAGTTTAACTTGATTAGCTTTGCATAATGACATATTAAACTGTGGATTGAAAGAAGTGAAATTAATCCAAAGAAGGTGAATGCATTTGGGAAGAGATTGAAAAAATTATGAATGTTGTGCCATTTGTCAAGAATAAGATCCCACGTTGAATAAAATAGAGAAGTGTTATGGGTTTATAAGGTTGAAAATATTTTATTACTTACAAGTTATGACCTTTAAGTAGACATGAGTTTGACTCCTTATGGATCCACAATACATCAAGCATTTTCTTCTCCTGAAAATTATCCACTTACTCTTTGCTTTTATGGTATCAGAGTATTTCGTTTAAGTAGACATGGACTCGATCCTAGAGCTAGTGGGCTGGCACCCGAGATTGGAAACCTAATTCGTGGTCTGATTCTTCTCCCCTTATCTATCATCTTCCATCATATGGTCTCTTTAATTCTTCTCCCCTTTCAAGTCTCTCCAATGAGAGCATGAAACCTTATTCTATTTCGAGACTGGAAGAATAATACTCGGCTCGTAGATAGTTATTGGGTTTATAAGGTTGAAAAGGTTCCACTATTTACAAGTCATAACTTTTAAGTAGTCATGGGCCTGACCCCTTATGGATCCACAATACCTTCTGACACCATTAAATAAGTGAAGAAGATGCATATCTAAATGAGTTAATCAACTTTAAAAGCATCAATAGTGCCCCGTCATTATTACCATAGGAGCAACTCATGAAAATACAAACAAAGAAAGGAAGAGACATGCCTTGTAAAGAAGTTATCCTCTAATTTTGCTTAGAATAGTGCAACACTTCTTTTGAGCACCAATAACCTTCTCTACATTAATTTTTGTTTATAGACTTTATCAAGTAGTAATAATAAGGATCATTCATAAACCAAATAAGTAGAAAAAAGAAAGGTGTTTTATAACACTAGAATTTCTGAAACGAGGACTTAAGTACAATTGGACCGAAACCGATGTTGTACTCAAAATGAAAACCTGAGAATCGAGATTTAGAATCGAACCAGATTGAAAATCAGTTTAGTCCCTAAGCTTGGATAATGGGTAATTTCATGAAACTACCCTCAAATAACCCCCTTTGATAATAAATCAAGAATAGGAAAAAGTACATGTGAAAACTAGTTCAACTTGGGATCAAACCAGTTTAAGGCAAAAAACCTTAACTTTTAAGAGGGATTAGACAAATCGAAAAATGATAATTTTTGAGCCCAATTAATATGGAATAGGATGAAATTTTTTTAGAAAAAGGAATTGGGCCAAGAACCCATCAAACTGGAGGTGAAACGACCAAAACTAATTGAACCGGCTCATAGTGGTAAAACCCCCCAATTTTTATAAGGGGTTAAATAAACTAGAAAATGACAGTTCTTGAGTCCAATTTGTAAAAAAATTGAATAAGGAAGTTTTAGTAAAATAAATTGAGCTAAGAATTAGTTGAGTTAGGGATGTATTAACCAAGAAACAACCAAAATCGGTCAAATTGACTGATTTATTCGCTAATATCCGATTTTCTATAGTGTGAATTGGGTAGTGCATTGTGGTGGGCACATGCACATGCCGGGGGCGCATCCATGCACACATGCATGGTCATCCCCTTCGCCCAATTTTAACCCGACTAGCAACTTGAAAACTTGATTTCATCCTCAATTTTTGGCATCCTATCCCCTAGGAGAATTAAATGAAAAATGAGGTCTATGGGGTCCTATCCAACTAGCTAAGGGATGAGGTGATGGGCACTTGGTCCCCCGACCTCCTTATATAAGCGACATGCCCTGACCCGATTTGGTTGGAGTTCCGTAATCAACCCGTCACTCTTCTATGCATTATCCTAGTATTTCTACCTTGATGATACAAGGAAGGTAAAGGTGTGACTACGTCCATTCCCCTTACTATGAGTTTAGGATAGGAAACGTACCTTGAAGGCCCGAGCTGTTTCTTAGAGCTTTATATCTCCTTGGTTCTTATCCTTTTCGAGGTTCCTTAAAGGGGTGAGAGGAGGGGAATGAGTATATACATATATACTCAGCGAGGGAAATTCACACGTAAACTGCCCTGCTATCATAGAAGGGATCACACATTCGCATGACAGTCCCCAAATGTCCCACTTGTGGACCGGAGCACCTTTACTGTCCACCATGATAGATGTTAACAACCTCTACCCCGAGTTTGAGTGGGCCTTGTTCGTCCAACCCTCAAATCTCAATCACACTTCGTGTCCCCTTTGTGGGACAAGACTTCCTTCCCCTTGCTGCCTTGGTCTCAATGCGCAGGAAGCTCCTAGAGCTTCTCGACATACTAGATGACAAACCACCCTTATGCTCCCTGGGTCGTCCAACAGCCCTTGGGACCACCACTACCTCGTACCAGGTGTCATGATGGCCTCGCATCACATTTGCATGCACAATCAAGAGTCTTTTCATTTATAACCATCATCTTTGGCCCTCAAGCTCAAGGGTATGTTGGAATTGGCTTGGGGAGGGCTCTACTTGAGCTCGACCAGCTTGGGTTGTTGACAACCAAGGAGCAATGACACTGTGCGAGCCCCCCACTCTTCTTTGGTGGTTCTCAAGCGAAAGAGAGGGTGCAGCTAGGTAGAGGACTTTCTCCCGATTCTAGGGGTACCGAATGCGGCTTCAGGTGTTGAGAAAAAGCATGTTGCTGGAGCTCTAGTTTGCTGCTCACCAAAAATTGGGACACTTTCACCTTCTTCGCTCAATTTTGGGATGTTGAGAACGAAAGGATGCGTGCAATTTATTTAGGGAGGTCGACAACTGACGGGGCTACCAGCTGACATAGGACTTAGCCACTGGTGATCATACTGGATCTCTATCTAAGTTAGGGATGTCAATAGCTCGAGTCGGGGCGGGTTTTGGCGGACCCACGCCTGACCCGAGATCGGCTCTAGTAGACCCATACTTTGGGTCCACTTGGTCGGGTCTAGATTCGACTCAATCTTGGGTCTGCTGAACCTGAGACCCGTCAGAACCCAAGACTCGGGTCCAAAAGCTTGGACCCGAGTCGGGTCCATGCTTTGCCTCTCTTGGTACACCAACTACGAATCCATGTTTGAGGACATCGCCCCACATCTTAAGCTCTTCCTCCTCCTTTGCCCCCTCCTACTCCTCCTTGTCCACCTCCTCTTTGCTGTTGTCGACGATTGCCCCTGGGTCCCCTCCTCGCCTCCCTCCCCGAGCGCGACTCCCTCCACCGCACCAGCGGCTCCCCCTAGGGCGTATCTATCGTCCTCATCTTCCTCCTCGTGATGGTTTCCTACCAGTCGTCCCTCCACGAACGGTGGTTCCCTCTTCATGCTCGGTGATGGATGGGGCAAAAAAAGTGTCTTTAGAATGCCGAGAGCCTACATGTGTTATCCGAAGAGAGAACTTTGCGGGTTAGCATGTGAAACTATTGAGGGACATAGTAAGTTTTCTTCTTCTTTTCATTGTCTGCAAGATTCTTGTTGCTGCAGGTGTAAGGCCAATATTTATAGCTCTTCTCATGCTTGAGCTTCCCGTGCTTGAGCTTTCCATAGTAGGGAAATATACCGTGGCAGCCCAGATTATGGAAACTACAAGGAAGATCAAGAGATTCTGCAACTTTCTCCCAGGCCAAGCACCTTATGTTTCCAAGTTCAAGGCAGCAAATAGGGCCGAGTTTAGGAATTCGACCATCTACAATTGGAACAAAATGTGTGGCCATTCGAGCACTGAAAGAGGGAAGTTCAATCAACTATTTAGGTTAGAAAATTGTGTAATGGCTTTTGGAAAACGCTGGCATCTGGTTAACTCTTTGAATTCTTTAAAAGATGAATCTTACAACTTCACTTGGAAGGATTTAAACATTATAGAAAAGATAAACTTGAAAGTTTGGTTAGCGAGAGTTGTTGTATTATGACCGTATGCTCGGGTCCAACCAGCGGGACTCGAGCCCACTGGAACCAATCTCAGGTCTAGCCAGTAGGACCCGAGGCTCGGGTTGCGGGTCCAATATATGGACCTGAAATCAAGGGCGGACCCGAGTAGACCCAAGATTCCTTGGGTCCGCTCGGGTCCCGGGTCCTATTGACATGCCTAATCCGGGTCATTGGAGGAAGCGCCCTTCCTCCTCTCTCTCCTTTCTATCAACTGATTGAGGTTGAAGGCGATGATGTGGTGGTCGTGCCATGTGGCGCACTGTGGTTGGCTGCCTTTGCTAACGCAGCGTTCCAACTCAACTGCCACATCAATTGTTGACCAGACACGTGGTAGTCTCCCATTGGCTGCTCGTGTTTGTGTGGCAAGCTGACCGGTCATCCGCTGAACATTGACCGGGCACGTGGCAGCCTCCCATTGCTGCCCGTGTCTGCGTGGCTGCTGATTGGGCATTGTTAATCGATCCCGTTTGTTGACCAGCTGGACTGTTAACCGATCCGATCGGGTTCGATGAACCAATTTGGAAAATCGATCGGTTCATGCCCCATTCGACTAGTTTTCTAAAATTTAAAAATTTCTAAATTTATCTAAATTCATTTTCTATCTAATGGTGGCCTCAATTTCCAAAATTGATATTTTTAAGCCATCTAAAAAAATGAATAATTGAATAGGTTCACTATGATTTAATCTAGTTCACCCTGAACAGGTCTAATTCTCCCCTCGAATTCACTTCATGGTTCTTCCCCATGATTTTTTGTGAATTTTTGGTCACTTGGAATTTTTCAATCTCCCATGTTAACCTTTATTTACTATTTTTGGTTCATTAATTGGCTCGATTTTTCATATGAAAATTGGCCAGCTCTTCTTCTAGTTTTCCTTGATTCGAGTGGACGGGTTTCACATAAGCCTCCGTCGCTCGCTGATGTTTGGCCGAAAGTTTCTCTGGAACTGTGCTTTCTCTATTTTTTGGTGACCCAACTTACAGACATAATATTTCCTTCCTCCAATCACCAAACTTGCCATTTGGGTGCTTTAGAACTGGCTGGAAGTCAACTTTCCAATCAGACATCTCCTTAATGACGATGTGACCCCTACCATCACCAACTAGACGTAGTAGTAATCTTGCTCCCTCGATTGAAAAGAAGGTAGGAGCTTTCCAACATTGCCCCAACCTCCTTGGCAGCCAACGATGATCCAAATTTATTTTAGAGGCTACTCTTACTCCCCTCTTGCCAAACTTAGTGGTCATTTGAGCCAAAGGTAAGCTTCTTTATCATGAAAAATCTAAGAAGCTCCACTAGCTCCCTATTTTTGATCGAGCTATGTAAATTAGATGTTATAAGTACTCTAACAACCTCAGAGGGTTATCAATGTGTCCAAAGAATTGTGGGAAAGTCAGCTATCAAATCCCACGAGTGTTGACCATCACCACCATCTCTATGGTGAGCTATTGACTTAAACCTGACTATGTGTCTATTTTCCAACGAGAGTCTGATTGGGGATAAAATAACACTGTTCCAGCCATGGCTGGCTGAAAAGTGACTATGAGGACCCGGGGAATAAGACAAGGGACATATAAAAGGTTTTTGAAAGATTTATGGATCCGTTTTGAAAGAGATAAAAGGTAGGGGATTAAATTGTAAGTTTCAAAAAGTATAGGGTCAAACTATGATTTTAAGGAAATGGGGACCCAAATAAGACTTAGTAGAAGTCCAAGGATCCAAAATAAAGTTTGAGGAAACTTTGGTGCCCAAAATGGTAGCTTAGAAGGGGCTAGAGACCTAAGTGAAACTTTTGGAAAAGTGTATGGGCAAAGTGGTAATTATTGATGACTAAAATACGATACCTAGGATGTTAAGGACCCAAGTGAGACCAGAGATGGTAGTGGGACCAGAAATGGAGTTATTATAAAATTAAGCCTTTCAAAGTAAGATGAAAGAAAAGTGTAAGGGCATTTTAGCAATTTTTGGAAATTTAAGGATTAAAATGTAAAAAAGTGGAAAGTTTGGGGTTTAAGGAAAGACTTTAGACTCTATGAGGACTTAGATGCAATATATTCAAATAATTGGGGTGAAAGAATGGAGACCTAGTGTCACACCCTAGCTTGATTCTGTCGGTTGGAGACCCCTGAACCCCTTGCCCGTCCCTGTCAATGCCACTATGGTGGGTACCTTCACTATAGTGAAAACTAGAGGGACTAGGGCTTCCGATAAAATAACCTAAAAAATACAATGAAAATTTGAAAATTTTCTTTATAGTTTCTCTTTTGAGCCCACCCAAAATAATTTACCAAAATTATATATGAAAAAATAACAACATGATAAGAAATTTAAAGTACATTCGTGAGTAGGTTAAATGGCTAGCTTAGGCAAAGCTTGCCTCGAGAAACTTTCCCACTTGTTGCCTCGTGTCTCCTCAGCTTAAACTTGCAATTTGTTTAGGGGAAAGGAGTGAGCTCATAGTTTAGTGAATGGGGCACTGACGTCGAGCCACTACATGGCTTACGACTCAGACATTTCCCATAAACCACCTTACATAGTTCACTATTTCTTTTTAGTTCAACTTATGATTTGGAGTCCCATGGTTTATCTTGCCCTTAGAGGCACCTATCTTGTGCCACCCTGACCCATAGTGTAAACCCCGTACTCTCGAAATAAGGAACCGGAGAAGAGAACCAAATGATTTCAAAGGAAAAACCATGGATCAAAGTGAACATAAAATGGTAAATAAGAACCAAAATGGAAAATTGGAAAATTCCTAGTAGCCAATATGGACCCAAAGGTCTTGGGGAAGAACCATGAATGAAATAGGACTAGAAAACTGGACCAGTTCAGGGTGAACCAGGCTTGAATCGGATAGAACGAGACTGATTCATGAAGAACTAGTTCAAAGATTGATTTTTCTAGGCGACTTAAAAATATCAAATTGGGAAATTGAACTCACGAATAGATAGAAAATGAATTTAGGTGAATTTAGAAAATTTTAAATTTTAGAAAATGGGTCTAATCGGGCTTGAACCAACCGATTTTTTTGTTTAGGGTCATCAAACCTGGTCTGATCGAACCGGTCAATGGACTGCTTGCTAGGTCAGTGCCTAGTCAACAAGCATGACCAATCAACGAGTGATGCGTGGTGAACTAGACCTAAATCAGATTGAACCAGTTTGAATCATCATTAAACTAATTACTACATTCATTTTTCTTAGTGGCTTAAAATTTTCAAATTGGGGAGTTGAAGCCACCATTGGATAAAAAATGAATTTAGAAATTATTAATTTTGAGAAACTTGGTTGAATCGGGCCTGAACCAGCTAGTTTAAGCTTTGAACCCGGTCGAACTGACATGGTCCGGTTCGAAACAATGTCGTCTTCTTTCTTCAGATGACGACATTGTTCATTGAATAAAAAATGGACAGCGTCGATAGAGGAAAAACAACTTCGTTCAGGGTGTTTCAGGTCGAGGATAAGCTTGACCAAGATGTGAAATGGTCGGGCAGAGAGTCCCCAAGCTCCCTATATAAAGAGCTCCTCTCTATTCATACTCCTCACACCTAAAATCGTCATTCTCTCTCAACTGCTCCATTTTTCGACGAAGCTCCAACCAGAGCTCCAACATAGGCATTTTTCTTAGCCTCAGAAGTTGAGACCGGGTTCTTTATTCTCCAGGGGAATTCAGCTACCTAATAGCAACCTTCGTTCGATTCGAGGACCATCGGAGAAGCGCCAGCGAAATCAAATAAACCTCTGAAGGACTGAAGCTGCCCTGTTTTGGCCGAGCTTAAATTGGCCAAATTCAGCCCTCCTTTGGCCAAACCAAGCCCTCCCGACACTCCCACGACCCTCATATGACCTCAATTGAGCTGAAAGGTAAGCCAATTCAACCCATATTAGTTGTTGCAAGTCGAAGTTAGAGAGAGAAACTACAAAATTTCACTAACAAAATTCTCTCTTGATTAGGGGTAAATTGTAGGAATTCTTGATCCTAGAAGGTACCTCAGGAAGAGAGCTATCTTACCCGATAAAGAGTTTGGACCGCCGCACCTTCGACGGTAAGCTTTTGAAGCTTTCTCTCTCTATGCACAATTTTCCTACGAAGCTCCGTTTGAGCTCGTTTTGGCCTCAGTTCATGAGATTCGAAGTTCAATTGAATCGTATGGAAGGGTATGATCTGATTTAGACCTTCAATTGAAGCAATTAACCCTGATTGAAGGTCAATTTGAATAAATCAAATTTGAACTATTTGAAAAGGGGAAATTGGAGATTTTGTAAAATTGAGGGACCATTTTGCAATTTTCCAAAATTGAGGGCCAATTGGCCATGAAAAGGATGTTGGAGGACCAATTGGTCAATTTTTGAAATAATTGGTGTCAAATTTCCATTTTTGTAAAGTGGGGGCAAAATGGTAATTTTTGAAAAGTTGGGGACCGAATTTGGAATTTGGTAAACTTGAGCCCCTTAAACAATTTTGAGTAAATTGAGGATCCCAAGTGAATTTTTGGAAGTTCAGGACTCAATTTGGGGAAAAGTTATTCCTAGGGACCTAAAGTCAAAGAAAATGAACTTTAGAGACCTAAGTGTAATTAACTAACAATTTTGAGCATAGTCACTTGTACGTGAGAAACAAAGGCTGTTATACCAAAATTTAATAGATAAGGGTGCCCAAATCGTGTAGGAACATGAGAGACCAGAATGCCAACAAGGATAAGATAGCGTGGAGGCAAAAACTGACTAGAGAAGAATACGCTACAATCATTGGGTGAGTGGGCTTATTTATATCATACCCGGTTGGGATGGTGAGCACTTTAGAAATGAAAAACCACTTGTAAGTGGAATTTTAACATCATACTCGGTTGGGATGATGGGAGAATTAAGCTAAATCTTACTTATCAGTTGTAAGTAGAGGAGATCATACTTAGTTGGTATGATGAAGTTCCTTGAAGGAAGAAAAAACCCACTTGCCGATTGTAATCAGAGATATCATATCCCCTGGTTGGTGTGATGAAGTGAAAATATGTTTTGTAAGAAGTGTTCTCCCCTGATTGTGTGCCAATGCTTAAACTCTTTGGGAGACCTTAATGGGAGCTAGAAAAGCTCAGATAGGCCAGAGGCCTCGATTTTTAAACTTGTCGGGCTAAATGCCCGGTTTTGGAAAATCACATGGAGTGGGCCCAAGACCAGTGGGCACGAGCAGGAGCTCATAAACAAACTTGTGATATGAAAGCCATGAAAATTCTTAATTAAATGGTTGTGTGATTTCGCCATGGTGCAAAGTCAGGACCGATAGTACTCGATGGACTGGCGGCACTACGTCAGGGCCAGGTCGACGGACCGGCCTAGACAAATAGCTGTAGGTCGGGTTGAGGGTCGGGGCCATTGAACCAATGGCACCAAAGATAAATGGCCAATTGTGAAAATTATTATTTTGTGCATGCACTTGAGGTACAGGACCATCAAGATGCCCAAGAGGGGTAGTGATGCATGCTAAGGGCTACTGGATGACATGGTGGAGATAAGGGCAGTTTGTTGTGCTAGCAGTCGGGAAGCTTGCTGTAGCTTCTTACGCATGAGACTAGGGTGGTGTCGGGATGAGGTCTCTATCCTCATACAAACCCAAAGTTGTTTTTGGGTTTGACTGTCGGATGTTGCGAACATCACTTAGACCTAGGGTACAAGTGGACGAGCTTCTATCTTGGTGGCCGGTAAAGATGCTCTGAGCCACAAGTGGGTGCAGTGGACGGGCTACACCTATGAATGTGTGTTCCCTTCCCAATTAAGGGCGTGTGTTGTCTGCTAAATAGACCTAATGTGGAATTGAGAAAACATGTTTTGAAAACCAGAAATTTGAGGAACGATCCTCTCAAAAGAAATAAGAATTTTGATACACTTTGATTAAAGTCGTTTTCATAAAAATTCACATGCAACCCCACTTATTGAGTTATAGAACTCACCTCCTCTATTATATCCCTTTTCAGGAGTAGAGAAAATATGACCAAAGGAAACAACAAGATCTACCCTTTGTTAGGTATGCTTAAAAAGTTCTTTTAAGCTTGCATTTTGTTGATTTATGTTATTTTAGGGAACAAGGTTTAAATTACGCCGGACTCCTCTTGATTAGAGAAAGGGGGAAACCCCTCTTAAACCAAGGGAGTGGCGTGTTGATCATAGGGATCCGACCAAACCGGGACGAGGCGTGATAACTGGAGTGGTATGAGAGCTAAGTTCCTTTGAAAGCATTATCAATATTATGCCCTAATGCTAATAAAAACTTAATTACCGTGTAGGAAGAAGAGTTTATAGGAAATTCGACGTGTGAACCAAGCCCCTACACGAGATCATGAAAAAGACGTCTACCCCCAAAGAGGCGACTGTTCAATGGTTCTTGGAGGGTGAGAAGAGAGTGCCCAACGACATGGTCAAGGACTATAGGAAACTTGCTGGAGCCCTATTAGAGTCAGAAGACATCACCTATCCTCCTCCATGGCTGTAAGAACCTATCCATCATCCAAGGAGCCCCACACCTCCTCCCGCTCCACAACAACCAAAAAGGACTTCCACTAAGAAGGAGGCCTAAGATAACTATTGGGATGCCCATGCCACCTTTATGAAACTCCACCAAGTACCCCCACCAGTTCAATCTAACTTCAATCCTTCCCAATGGATGAAGTGGACATACGAGTGCGTGGCTGAGGTGTTGAGAAGGTACGAACTCGAGGCCATTCATGAAGCTCGTCCTATTAGGGAAATCCAAAGGGAATATGGATGGACCTCAACCAGTTCATCAGAACCTCCAGACCATGAGTCCCACAACCATTTAGAGGCTAACTCTCGGCCTATGAATCCAAGGGACTAGGAAGTAGTGAATTCTTGTAATAAGCCGAGTACAACAAGAAACTATCTCCCTAAATGAATAAAAGTTTAGTTTTCCTTAATTAAAAATTTAATCTCCTTGATAATGACAAGTACAACTAACGGATTGGAAGTATACCAATCATGACCAGGATAGTAAATGGAGAGAAGACCACCTAAGGAGGAAGACTACGGGTCACCTATGGTTAACCCTAAGATAGCCAAATAAGTTCCCCCACAAGAACTAGGAATGTGGAGTAACAAGACAATAAGACTGGGAAAAGGAGTTCTAGAGAAGGACCAAGAGTCTACCTAGAATCACTAGAAAGGACATACCCTAATTAAGGGTAGGAAGAAGAGAAAGAGGGTGAGGTCCAATATAAAGGAAGTAAGCATCAAAAGGTGCAAGAGTAATAAAAGAAAACCTAAGGACCATAAAGGATTGAGAAAGGATCCTCATACGAGAGTTAGGAAATCAAGAGGAATTGGGTGACTTCCAAGAGGAACCTAGAGTAGTAGAGATAACCAAGAGGAGAGATAAAGTACAAGAACCCCCTCAAAAAGGGAGAATGCAAAAGTCCTCTTCAGGTAACTCTAGGATCAGACACGATAAGAGGGAAGAGGGAAAGAAGTGCGCTTGGAAGAGAACTCTAAGGGAAATGCAAGTGTACCTTCGAAAGAGTTACTGATAGGCGGATGGACAAAAATGAAGAGTGCTAGAAACCCGCTCCAATAAGGAACCCCTCAAGGGAAGGATAAGGAAAAAGAAGGAAATTTGAGGACGGAGAAGGATTAAGGACGGATAACCATACCAATGTTGAAGGGTATAAGAAAGGAAAAAAAGGAAAAACATTCAAGAAGTGTTGGGAAGATGAATGTGAAAATCCTAGGAAGGAAGTCCTTAATAAAAAGGATAAAGGTCGGAGATAAGACTGTGGAAAAGAAAACTCCCAAGCTAAGGAACCAAAAAGGAGGATCATAAGAGGCTTAACCCAAAATAAGGAACCTTAAAAAGGTGGGCATAAGTGGTTAAGGGTGTCTAGGGATGGCAAGTGTGATCTGATTTAGAAAATAGGAGAGTGGTTAAGCAAGAAGCAACTAGAAACAATGAGATGATCAAGGAGAATAAATAATGCCCTATGAAGGACCAAAAACATTGTAAGGATTTCACCCTAAAAAGGACAACGAGATAGACATCGAGGACAAGTAAACTCGAAGAACAATTGCTCCTAGACAAGTGGACAAGGAAAATAGTGGGGATGAGGCAGTTAACAAGCTGACTCTCTAGAAGTCCATAAATTGGACATCGACAAGGAAGGAAAGGGTGTAAAAGTCAAGACATTGGAAAAGAGAAATGAAGAAATTCTCAAAGAAATAAATGACCAGAAACGAATCGACAACCAAACCCAAGCCACGAAAGGGATTAAGTAAGCTCACATAAGGGGATGGAACAACTTCAAAAGGAAAAAGACTGATAACCTTTCACCAATAGGAAAAATCTTAGTGAATAACAAGTTGAGATAAAGACAAGGATAAGAGGTGTACATGTAAAACTCCCCATGGTTAGGATAAGTCGGATAGGATGACATCAAGGATGTCATGAGGTCAACTAAAAGATAAATAACCAAGAAGACGATGGAAAGAGGATATCTGGGGGAAGAAGAGGAAGCCTGCCAAGGAAGGGAGCCAGAAAAAGGCTTACACATTCCCATGGAAAGGTAATGAACCCAACTAAAGTAGAAGGGGGGAGAAAAATTTCAAATGGAATGCAAGTTGGGAATAAAGGACCGGTAGAAGGGAAGATTTCCCAGAATCCAAGGAATAAGTTAAAACCTTAGGAACGAGTAGATAAAAAGATAGCATCGAAAGATGTCGTATAATAAGAAAGGGGTGCATTGAATATAATAAGGACATATAAGAAAGATTAACTGAGAAACCTTGGGAGAATTAAGCCTCAAATTAAGAAGTGAAGAATGGAAATGACCATGAACATCAAGACTTGTCATGGTCCACAATCACTTAATGGAACCTAAAGCATAACGACTGCATTATTTGACAAAGTGTGGAATACAAGAAATAAGAACCGAAAACCCGAAGTTCATGAGATAGGGAATAAGGGTTGGAATGAGAATTTTAAGACAAAGGAGAAATTAAAATTTGGCGGATGCCCTAAAATAAAGAGTGTTTAGGGAGGTTAAGGGAAGGAACCTTCAAGGAATAAGTAAGGAGATCAAAGGTATAGCCTTAAAGTGGAAAGCTTTACCTTGAAGGACATAGTAGAGAAAAGAAACCTTAAAAAGGGAGACCTCCCCCAAAATAAGGAAACATTACACATACTAGAATAATGGGTCAACTTGAAATAAGGAATTGGAAAATGGTCACAAACAAGCAATAAAGAATGGAGGAAAGGAAAGTCCTTGAGTGAAAGACACTAATGTAAAGAACATAAGGGAGGATGGATCCTGATGTGTCAATAAGCTATGGGGAAAACCGACGATTGGAACCAGGAGAAAACCCATAGAAAATTTGGTAGAGAATGAATAGATAAAGGGAAACCGACATCATTCTGGTGTTAAGAAATTTAAAAGACAACTGGACAACATAAAAGATAATTGGGAAACACTACTGGGTAGTGGGAAGGAATGAAGCCATACGACTCCTAAATAGGATAAAAAGGCATGAACCATTATCGAGGATACACATTTTGAAACCATAAGAGGCAAGGATAATTCTAGAACCGAGCCTACTATTAGAAACATGTAGTGCCAACAATTCCAAGAAAGGTGGGCCAAGTAGGACCGAGTCCGATGGTCAAACCTAAGGAATGGAACAAGAATTATGCTAAACTAAAATGGAGGAAGGACCAAAATAAGATAAGGAATAAAGTGTGTCCAAACCCACGAGATTAAGGACGTAGAGGCAGAAAGGATACTAAACGAAGAGCATCAATAATCTAGGAAATGAAGGGAAAATAGGGATGATCGGATGTATATGGAAAATTCAACCCAATGACACGGATAAAAACCCTTAAGAAGAAAAGTCTTACCCTGAGTGGAGTAAGAAGAAGACCTAAGGAAGTACCTAGGGATGGGGAATTTGGACTTGACTAACATGATACACCCTATGGAATAAATGGAAGATATAAATGAAGAAAGAATACTCAAGTACATGGCTAAGGGACCACACGGAAGAATTAGCCAAAGAAATAAATACCAAGCAAAACCCTTGGAGGACATTAGGAAAGTCACCCTCATTGTAAATAGTTGCTGACTTAAGTTTTGGGGACAAAACCCCTAAAGGAGGGGAGAGTTGTAAACCCTGTCCCTTAAAGATAAAAAATCCGAGGAAAGAACCGGACAACTCAAGATAAAAAACTGAACCGGATCATGAATTGTAACTAATAGAGAAAGGGTAAAATGGGAAATCGACAAGTCCCAAGTGACTCAAAGAGTCATAAAAAACATGGAAAAGGACTTTGGGACAAATTGGAAGAGAAAACCAGATCGGTTCAGATGAAGCGGACCTGAACCAGATTGAACCATCATTAAACTGATTACTAAATTCATTTTTCTAGGTGGCTTAAAATATTCAATTTGGGGAATTGAAGCCACCATTGGATAGAGAATGAATTTAGAAATTTTTAATTTTGAGAAAATTGGTCGAATTGGGCCTGAACTAGTCGGTTTAAGCATTGAACCCGGTCTGACCGATTCGGAATAGTGTTGTCACTCCCTGACCTGGTTTGGTCGGATCCCCATGAGCAACTCGCCATTCTCCTGGTTTATTAAGGGTTTTACCCTTATTTAAACCATGAGGAATAAGACATCCTCTATACCTGTACCTTTTCCGGAACAACATTAATGAAAACTAAATAAATTTAAACTTATATACCTGTCTTGCAAGTTTAGCTAGCAGAAGGTCTTTAAGTAGTTTTTTCCCTCGGTTATCTAAAAAGGGGTACAGGGAGGGGGGTGAGTTCAACAACTTAGTGAATGAGTGGTTGAAAATTGAGTTTCTATAAAATAGTTTGAATTGGAGTGTGTTAGACTCCTTATTTCCTTTAAAATCATTTTTTCCTAAAATTTCTCGGTTACTCAAGAGCAATTTCCTTATTATCCACAATCGGTGTGTTTAACAATCAACACATGCCCTTTATCATGAAGGGATCACACATTCATAGAGCATCCCGTCCACTGCATCCACTTGTGGCATTAGGGCGACTTTATCGGCCATCTAGATAGAAGCCCATCCACTTCTACCCTAGTAATGAATGGATGTTCGTGACATCCGACCCTCAAACCCGTTAAGCAACTTTGTGTCCGTATGAGGATAGAGACCTCATCCGGACCCCACCCTGGTCTCTTGCGCATGAAGCTACGTCAAGCTTCCTTGACTCGTGGCATTACAAACTGCGCTTATCTCCACCATGTCGTCCAGTACCCCGTAGGACACATCACTACCCCTCTTGGGTGTCTTGATGGTCTCATACCTCAAGTGGATGTATAAACAAAGTTTTCCATAATGCCATTAATCTTTGGTGCCACAAGTCCAACGGCCCCGATCATCAACTTGACCGACAACTGTTTTTCTAGACTGGTCCGTCGACCTGGTCTTGTCGCACTACCGAAAGTCCAACGAGTATGTCGGTCCTGTCTTGGTACCATGAACAAATCACATAATCATTCCTTTAGAAATTTTCATAGCTTATCATCATATTTGTTTACGAGCTCTTGCTCGTGCCAACTAGCACGAGATTTTCAAAACTTGGCATTTTAGCCCCAAAGTTCTAAAATCGAGGCCTCTGGCCTATTTGAGCTATTCGAGCTCTCGTCAAGAAGGTCTCCCAAAATTTTTAAGCAGTGGCACACAGTCAGGGGAGAACACTTATGATAAAATAACTTTCAATTCATCTACCACACCAACCGGGTATGATGATATCTCTACTTACAACTGGTAAGCGGGTTTTCTTCTTCCTTCTAGGAAGTTCATCATAACAATCGAGTATGATCTATTTATAACCGATAAGTAGTTTTTCTGTTTAGTTTTCACATCACACCAACCAAGTGTGATGTTAAAATTCTACACAATAGTGATTTTTCATTTCCGAGGTACTCATCATCTCGACCGGGGATGATGTAAAAATCCCACTCACCCGTTAATCGTGACGTGTTCGTCCTCAGTTGATTTTCCAAAATGACGCTATTTTCTCTTGCTGGCATTCCAGTCCTTCACGCTCCTACATGATTTGGACATCCTTGTTTATTAACATTTGACATAATAGCCTTAATTCCTCATGTATGTAAAAAATACCCAAAATTTTTAATTATTTACATTTTGGTCCCTAAAGTTCTTTTTCCTTATTTGGTCCCTAATGCAAAATTTTCCCCAAATTGAGTCCCAAAACTTCAAAAATTCCCCTTTGGTCCTCAATTTATTCAAAATCACTTAAGGGGTTCAAGTTTCCCAAATTTTCAATTTGGTCCCTAACTTTTCAAAAATTACCATTTGCCCATACTTTACAAAAATGGCAATTTGATCCCAATAAATTCCAAAAATTGACCAATTGGTACTCAGACATCTTTTTTATGGCCAATTGTCCCTTAATTTTGGGAAATTGTACTTTGGTCTATCAATTTTACGAAATTCCCAAATTTCCCCAAAATTTTCCCTAATTATCACCCTTTCACACTGGCTGAATTTGAATTCATCAAATTGACCATTCAATTGGGGTTAATTGATCCAATTGAAGGTATGGATTAGTTTCTACACTTTCACACGATTCAATGGAGCTTTGAATCGCGTCATTTAGGTCTGAATTAAGCTCAAATGGAGTTTTGTTGAAAAACTAAACTTAGAGAGAGAATGCTTTCAATCGGGGTAGGTAACTCTCATCCTAAAGTTTCTCATAGGATCAAGAATTACATCAATTCATGTCAAATTAAGGGAGAATTTGGTCAGTAAAGTTTCGCTGGTTCTCTCTCTAACACTTATCGAAAATTATAGAGTGGAGCCAAATTGACTTACCTTTCCACTCCTCTAATTAGGTTGTATGAGGGCTCTGGAAGTGTTAGGATAGCTTGGTTTGGCTTGAGGAGAGATCAATTTGGCCATTTTCAGCTCGACCGAAACAAGACAGCTTCGGTCCACTGGAGGTGCTTCACTGTTTGATTACACCGGCACTTCTTCGGCGATCCTCAGATCAAATGGTGACCACCATTGGGTAGCTGACTTCTCCCCAAGTTTGAAAAATCCAACCTCGCCTTCTTTGGCTAAAAAAAACACCAATGTCGTTGCTCTGGTTCGAGCTTCACTGAAAAATGGAGCAGTAGGGAGAGAGATTTTAAGGTTTGAGGAGGATGATTGAAGAGGAGCACTTTATATAGGAAGCTTGGGGACTCTTTGGCCATCCGATTGACGCCTTTATGGCAATCATTCATGGCAAAAAATGCCATGATCGGAGACTTTTCATCTTCGCTGGTTCTGCTCGCTTTTTTGGCGAGTGAACAGTGCTGTTGTAAAACCCGTCAAATTGGACGAAAGGAAACTGAAAAAAGAACATGTATAGGTTTATAAATAGGTGGAATTAAATAGAAGCATGTCCATTTCTACCTAAAGAAAGAGTGGATGCTCGCGACATCTGATCCTCAATCCCGTAACAAATCTCCGTGTCCGTGTGAGGACAGAGACCTCATCGTGTTCCCACCTCGGTCTCATGCACTTGAAGTTACGTTGAGCTTCGTAGGACATCTGGTACAACTAACTGCCCTTATATTCACTAGATCGTCCAAAGCCCTAGGATGCATCACTACCCCTCTTGGGTGTCTTGAAAGTTCGATAACACAGTGCATGCACAATCAACAGTTATCACATAATGCCATATAATCTGTGGTGCCACTAGTCTGACGGTCCCGACCCTCAACTCGACCTGCAACTGTTTGTCTTGACCAGTTTGAAGACCTATCATGTCGCACTGCCGCTAGTTGTCTGAGTATGTTGGTCCTTTCTAGGTACCATGGCCAAACAACTCATTTACTTAAGTTTTCATGGTATATTAATCATGTTTGTTTACAAGCTCTTGCTCTTGCCAACTATCCTAGGGCCCACTGTTCGAGATTTTCAAAATCAAGGATATTAGCCCCCAAGTTCCAAAACCGAGGCCTTCGGACTAACAAAGTTATTTGAGCTCCCATTAAGAAGGTCTCCCAAAATGTTTAAGCAATGGCACACAGTCAGAGGAGAGCACTTCCGACAAAATATACTTTTCAACTATCCATCATACCAATCAAGTATGAGGACATCTCCGCTCATAACCGATGTATGGGTTTTCCACTTCCTTCGAGGAAGTTTCATTATACCAAACGAGTATGATCTACTTACAAATGGTAAGTAGTTTTTCCACTTGATTTCCACATCACTCCTCTCAGGTGCAATGATTAAAATACTACTTAGTAGTGAGTTTTCATTTTTGAGGTGCTTTTCATCCCAATTGGGTATGATATTAAATTCCCACTCACCCGTTAATGTAGTGAATTCCTCTCGACCGATTCTTTGTATTCACGCGAGCTTGTCCTCACTGTCGTTCCTAATACTCCATGTTCCTACATGATATGAACATCCTTTTTCATTATCCTTTAATCTAATAGCCTTCATTCATTCCAAATGAATAAGAAAATCAAACTTTTCATTTATTTGCAATTAGGTACCTAAAGTTATTTTTCTTTAACTTTAAGTCCATAATGCCCATTTTTTCCTCAAATTGAGTCCTGAAATTTTTAAAATTCACATTGGGACCTCAATTTATTCAATTTCACAAAAAGGGTTTAATTTCCCAAATTTCTAATTTGGTCCCCTAACTTTTCCAAAATTACCATTTTGCCCCTACTTTACAAAATGGTAAGTTTTACCCCAAAAATTCCAAAATTGCCCAATTGATCCTCCAACATCTTTATCATGCACAATTGGTCCTCAATTTTACGAAATTACACTTCAGTCCCTCTAATTTTTGAAATTCCCAAATTTCCCCTATGTTTCCCCCAATTTCAATCTTCTAACTTTGTCGAATTTGATTTGATCAAATTGACCGATCAAATGAGTTTAATTGTTGAAATTAAAGTTAAATTGGAGTTCCTACACCTTCATACGATTCAATTGCACTTTGAATCGTAAGATTTGGTGCCGGAATGAGCTCAAATGGAACTTTACCGAAAAATTGGACTTAGAGAGAGAAAGCTTCGAAAGCTTACCGTCGGGGGCGCGACGGTCCGAGCTTTCGATCTGACATATATCTCTTGTCCTGAGGTTACTTATAGGATCAAGAATTGCATCAATTGATGCCGAATTGAATGAGAATTTAGTCATCGAAGTTTTACTGGTTCTCTCTGTAGCCAAATTGGCTTACCTTTTCACTCTAATTTAGGGGTAGAAGGGCTGTGGAGGTGTTGGGAGGGATTGGTTTGGCATGAGAAGGGCCGAAATTGGCTGATTTCAGCTCGTCCAAAATAGGGCAGCTTCGGTCCGCGGGAGCTGCTTCACTATTCAATCACACTAGCGCTTCTCCGGCGACCCTCAGAGCAAATGGAGACTACAAGCGTGTAGTTGACTTCTCCTTGAATCCAATGAACCCGACCTCACCTTGTTTGGCTCAGAAAAATGCCCAAGTTAGAGCTCTGGTTCGAGCTTTACCGAAAATTGGAGCAGTTGAGAGAGAATGGAGTTTTCAAGTGTGGAGAGGATGAATGAGGAGGGGCTCTTTATATAGGATGCTCGAGGACTTCTTGGCCGTCCGATTGGTACCTTAATGGCAGTCATTCATTGCCTGAAACTTGCTGGCCGAAGAATTTTCAGCTTCGTTAGTGTTGTGTGGTTTTCCGACAAGTGAACAGTGCTTTCATTTGAAGGAAGAAGGTGGCATTGTTTCGAACTGGACTAGATCGATCCAAACCGGGTTCAAAGATTAAACTGACTGTTTCACCCCCAATTCGACCAAAGTTTTCAAATCTAAAAATTTCTAAATTCATCTAAATTCATTTTCTATCCAATGGTGGCCTCAAATCTCAAATTTGAATTTTTTATACCACCTAGAAAAATGAATTTAGCATCCGGTTCAATTGTGGTTCAAACTAGTCCAAACTGGTTCAATCCGGTACGGATCTGGTTCACCTGAACTGGTTTGGTTTTCATCTCCAATTCATCCTTAAGTATTTTTCCATGACTTTTGGGTCTCTTTGGGTCACTTGGGATCCATAAATTTCCCGGTTTGCCCATTTTCCATCAATTCCGATTTGTAAACCGACTCAATTTTCAAATTGAAAATGACCGGTTATTTCCCCGATTTTCTTATTATCAAAGGACGGGGTTTACAAATCTCCCCTCCTTTTAGGGATTTTGTCCCCAAAATAGTTACATGCTAAATAATTGAGGGTAATTATCCCTCATCACACTTTCGGTTTCCTATGTCTCTTCCTGCATGGGTCCGTTCTGCCACAAAACCTTGACCATAGGAATCCTCTTATTCCTTAAATTCTTGTCCGTTCGGTCGCTGATTCATACCGGTTCCGTTTGATAGGTCAGGTTCTCTTCAAGTTCTAATGTAGGTCAGTCCAATACATGACTATGACCAAGCTTGTAAACCCCACCCTTTTGAGTTAAGGAAAACCGGGAAAAGAACCGGTCAAACCAAGTAAGAAAACTGAACCGATTTACAAACCCAACCATTTGGGAACAAGCAATTTGGAAATTTACAACTTACAGGTGATCCATAGTGTTCATAAAACCTTGGAAAAGAACATTAAGAAAAATTAGAAGAGAAAAACCAGGTCGGTTTAGATGAAGTAGATCCAATCAGAATATCAAAGTTAAGCGTCATGAGAGTAGTGTTACGCCCTATCATAAATAGCATTTTTCACTGAAGCTCGAACCAGAGCATCAACTTGAGCATTTTCCTTAACCTTAGAAGGAGAGGTCGGACTCTTTAGAACTGGAGAGAAGTCAGCTACACGCATGTAGTCTCTGTTTGCTCTAAGGGTCACCGGAGAAGCGTCGACGTGATGGAACAGTGAAGCGTCGACGTGATGGAACAGTGAAGCATCTCCGGTAGACCGAAGCTGCCCTATTTTGACTGAGTTGAAATCGGCCATTTCGAGCCCTCCTCAAGCCAAACCAAGCCCTCCTAATACTTACTCAGCCCTCCCACGACCAAATTAGGACTGAAAGGTAAGTCATATCGGCTCCCCTTTGCAATTTCCGACCAGTGCTAGAGAGAGAACCAGTAGAATTTCGATGATAAAATTCTAACTCAATTTGGCATCAGTTGATGCAATTTGTGATTGTAGGATGAACCTCAGGATAAGAGCTATCTGCCCAAATCGAAATCTCGGACCGTTGTGCACTTGACGGTGAGTAATCGAAGTTTTCTCTCTCTACAATCTATTTTTCGGCGAAGCTCCGTTTGAGCCTGTTCCGATGTTAAAACTTGCGATTCAAAGTGCTATTGAATCGTATGAAGATGTAGGATCTCAATTTTAACTTCAATTTTAACATGTGTTTGATCGGTCAATTTGATGAAATCAAATTTGGCTATGTTAATAAGTGGAAATTGGGGATTTTTGAAATTCGAAGGACCCAAAATGCAATTTTATGAAATTGAGGGTCAATTGGGCATGATAAAAATGTTAGTAGGGCCAATTGATGAATTTTAGAATTTTTAGGGTGAAACTTACCATTTTTGTAAAGGAAGGGCAAAATGGTAATTTTGGAAAAGTTGGGGGACCAAATTGAAAATTTGGGAAAGTAAACCCCTTTTTGTGAATTTGAATAAATTGAGGCCCTAAGATAAATTTTAAAAGTTTCGGGACTCCATTTGAGGACAAATCGACATTAGGGACTTAAAGTTAAAGAAAAATAACTTTAGGAACCTAATTGCAAATAAATAAAAGTTTAGTTTTCTCATTCATTTGGAATGAATGAAGGCTGTTCGGCCGAGGGATAATGAACTGGGATGTTCATATCGTGTAGGAACATGAGGTATCGGGAACACCAGCAAGGACAAGCTCGCGTGAATACAAAGAACCGGTCTAGTGGAATTCACTACATTAACGAGTGAGTGGGATTTCATATCATACCCGGTTGGGGATGATAAGTACCTTGAAATGAAAAACCACTACTAAGTGGTATTTTAAACATCACAACTTAGAGGAGTGATGTGAAAATCATGCGGAAAAACTACTTAACGGTTGTAAGTAGATCATACCCAGTTGGTATGATGAAACTTCCTCGAAGGAAGTTGAAAACCCGTTCATCGGTTATGAGTAGAGATGTTCTGATACCCAATCGGTATAATGGACATTTGAAAACATATTTTTGTCGGAATTGCTCTCCCCTGACAGTGTGCCAATGCTTAAATGATTTGGGAAACCTTGACGGGAGCTCGAATAGCGCTTATAGGCTGGGGGCCTCAGTTTTAGAACTTGGGGGCTATTATGCCCGATTTTGAAAATCTCGAACAAATGGGCCATAGGCCAGTGGGCACGAACCGGAGCTCATAATCAAACATGAGATATGTACCATAAAACTTTAATAAATGAATTGTTTGGCTATGGTACCAAAATAGGACTGACATATTCAGTCAACTGGTGGCAGTGCGACATGACCGGTCTCCGAACCAATCATGATAAACAGCTGCAGGTTGAGTTGAAGGTCGGGGCCGTTGGACTAATGGCACCACATATTACATGGCATGATAAGAAAATACTGTTTGTGCATGCACTATGATTATGGGATCATCAAGATGCCCATGAGGGATAGTGATGCGTCCTAAGGGCCTTGGACTACATGGTGTGTATAAGGGTAGTTCGTCATACTAGGTGACTGTGCGAAATTTGGAGTAGCACCAAGCGCATGAGACTGGGGTGGGGATGGGATGAGATCTCTATCTTCATACAGACACGGAGAATTGATTTTGGGATTGAGGATCGGATGTCACGTACATCTACTCATTCTAAGGGTAGAAGTGGACGTACTTCTATCTTGGTGGCCGGTAAAGTCGCTCCAACGCCACAATTGGGTTCAGTGGATGTGCTGGCCTGCAAATGTGTGTTTGACCTTCATGATGAAGGATGCATGTTAGGTGATGACACTCCATGATTAATAAGGAAATGGTGATATAAACTGAGATTTGATATGAAAGGATTTTTGAAAGAAAGGAGTCTGGCACACTCCAATACAAGTCTTTTTTCTAAAAGTTAAAAGTTTTGAAAAACCCATTCACTGAGTAGTCGTACTCACCCCCTCCCTTATATCCCTTTCAGGAAATTTTGGAAATCCAACCCTTAAAGATTATCAACTAAGACGCCTATAAGACAAGTATGATAAATTTAAAATGTTATGCATTTTTTATTTATGTTATTCCAGGAAATGGTGCAGGTTTAAAGGATGCCTTACTCTTTATGGTTTATAATAAGAGGAAACCCTTTAATAAACCGGGAGAGTGGTGGGTTGCTCATGGGGATCTGACCAAACCGGGTGGGGATGTGAGAAGGCTGATACTTTCGTAGCTCAGAGATGTGGAATAAATCGTGTATTCTCTGCAGGTTTGGTGGTAGTTCCAATTTATAAGCCGCCGGTCCTGTCCTTTGAATGATGGGATATGGACCAATATACCTTGGTTTCAACTTTCCTCTTTGCTGAAACCTTAGTATTCCCCTCCATGGGGATACTTTGAGAAATACTTGATCTCCCTTCTTAAATTCTAGATCTTTCCTTCGATTGTCCGCAAAACTCTTTTGCCTATCCTATGTGGTCTTAAGGTGACTCGTAATTAGTTTTATCTTCTCTGCGACATCCTTGATTAGTTCTGCCCTTTCTAACTTTCTTTCCCCCACTTCTTCCCAAAATAGAGGGGTACGACATGGTCGCCCATAAAGGGCTTCATAGGGAGCCATCTGAATACTGGCCTGATAACTATTATTGTAAGCAAATTCCATTAGGCACATGTATCTTCCCAACCTTTGTTCATGGTGAGTACGCACACTCTTAACATGTCCTCCAAGGTTTGGATGGCTCGCTCAGATTGCCCATTTTTCTGAGGATGAAACGTCATGCTCATGTGGAGCTTGCTTCCCATAGCACTTTGTAAGCTTGGCCAAAACCTTGAAGTAAATCTTGGATCTCTATCTGATACTATACTCACCAGAGTGCCATGGAGTCTCACGATTTCCCTTATGTATAAGACGACTAGTTGTTCCCCTGTGTCCGTCACTCTTATAGGAAGGAAATGAACTGATTTGGTCAATCTATCCCCGATGACCCAAATCGCATCTCAACCCTTTCTTGTCACCGGTAGTCCCATGACAAAGTCCATAGTGACGTGCTCCCCCATTTCCATTCTGAAATTGGTAAGGGCTGTAGCAGTCCTGACGGTTTCTGATGTTCTGCTTTTATCTATTGACAAGACAAGCATCAAACTACATATTTTGCAATGTCCATCTTCATACCTTTCCACCAATATCCATGTTGGAGGGTGCGGTACATTTTGGTACTACCTAGATGCATAAAATACACTGAATCATGTGCCTCTTCTAGAATTAACCTCTTTAATTCCTTACTTTGAGGCACACATACCCTACCCTTGTAGGTTAGCACTCCATCGCTTCGCAGGTCGTAGTCCGATTTAATTTCTATGTTAACCGGATTCAGGTAGAGTTGAAGCTCCTTATCCGTCTTTTGTTGAGCCTAGATCTGCTCTGTTAGACTAGGTCTCACTGTCACATTAGCCACCAGACACCTTCCCCGCTTGTCCATTTCCAGGTCTATCTCCATTCTTCCAAATTCTTGCAACATGGTATGTAACTCGTCTTTACTTGAGTTGCCTCAGTTTGGTACTTGTGACTCAAGGCATTTGCTACTACATTTGCCTTTTTAGGATGATATTCTATTACAAGGTCATAATCCTTAACCAATTCCAGCCATCTCCTCTGGCGGAGATTCAACTCTTTCTAAGTTAGGAAGTACTTAAGACTCTTGTGATATGTGTATATTATACACTTAACTCGTAAAGGTAGTGTCGCCATATCTTTAGGGCAAACACTATTGCAACTAATTCCAGATCATGAGTTGGGTAGTTTCTTTCATGTACCTTCAGTTTTTGTGAGGCATAAGCGATAACCTACCCTTGTTGCATCAATACACATCCGAGTCCTTGTCCGGATGCATCACTATAGACGGTGTACTCTCCCGCATTAGGGTCAGGTAAGGAGAGTACCAGTGCCGTTATCAATCAAGTCTTTAACTCCATGAAAAACTTCTCATAGCTTTCATCCCACTTATACTTGACTCCTTTCCTAGTGAGTCAAGTTAGAGGGGCTGCTATCTTAGAAAAGTCTTGTACGAACCATCTATAGTATCCTGACATACCTAAGAAACTTCTTATTTCTGTAGGATTCCTTGGAGCCTTCCAATCTAATATGGCTTCCACCTTGGCTAGATTTACTTTAACTCCCTCCTTGGATATGATATGCCCTAAGAATCATACCTACTGCAGCCAGAACTCACACATGGGGAATTTTGCTTATAATTGATTTTCCTTTAATATTTTTAAGATGATTGCCAAATGCTCTTCATGTTCTGATCTGGTTCGTGAGTATATAAGGATGCCATCTATAAATACTATCACGAACCTGTCTAAATGGGTTGGAACATACAATTTATCAAGTCCATGAAGGCTGCAGGGGCATTCGTCAATCCGAATGACATCACTCTTAACTCATAATGTCCATATTTGGATCGGAATGCCATCTTAGGGATGTCCTCTTCTCAAATCTTGAGTTGATGATAGCCCGACCGAAGGTCTATTTTGAAGAAGCAAGCTGCTCCTTTTAATTGATCAAATAAATTGTCTATCCTCAGGATTGGGTATCGATTCTTGATGGTGACCTGGTTCAGTTTTCTATAGTCGATGCATAGTCTCATACTTCCATCCTTTTTCTTTATGAATAGGATAGGAGCACCCCACAAAGACTGACTAGGACGTATGAAATCCTTCTCTAATAATTCGTTCAATTGTTCCTTCAATTCCTTTAACTATGCCGGAGCCATACGATATGGAGCTTGGGATATGGGGTTTATTCCTGGGATTATTTCTATGGTGAACTCCACTTGCCGACTTGGAGGTAATCTGGGTAGCTCTTTTGGAAATACCTCTGGGTAGTGTCTAACTACCGTAATGTCATCCAGTCTCTTTTCTTCAGACTTTTCGTCTATGACCATGGCCAGGAAAACTGTACAACCTTTCTGTATCATCTTTTGGGCTTTTAGATTGGACACCATTTGCACTTCACTTTTCCTTCTATCTCCCTGAAACTTTAATCCTTGCATCTTGGGAGTGTGGAAAGTTACCATCTTCTTTTGACAGTCCATCCTCGCCTGATGGTTACTCAGCCAATCCATCCCAAGGATTACTTCAACCTCTTTTAAGGGTAATGGGATCAAGTCAACTTCTAGTTTGATTCCTCCAATCTTTATCTCACATCCTTTTAATTACTTATTCTAGTTTAAACCTTCTCCTAAAGGTGTAAGGATATTAAGATTTTGTTCTAGTGGAGTGAGCTCTAGGGGTACCCTTGAAATCAACTCTTTCTTGATGAAGGATCTCTTAGCTCCGGAGTCAAAGAGGGCATAGACTTGTTGTCCCCATAGTTGTATATACCTTGATTGAAGAAACATATAGTTTAGAAGAAAGTTTCCTTTATTAAATCAAAAGATCTTCAGTTTACATGACTCTCTTAAACTAATTTGGAGGGTTTTGGGGTGTACCCGCTATAGTGCTAGGGTCTCTTCTAGTCTCTTCCTAGGTGAGGTTGTATACCCTAGTTGGTACTTAGGCTGTAGTGTCTAGTCTAGGGTTCCTGGGATTCCCTTGAGGTGGTTCGAGAGTGTTCCTATGCCTGTTCTCCCTGAGAGTGGGACAATCCTTTGCAAAGTGTCCAACTTGCCTACATGCAAAGCAGGTAAAGCATGCTACCTCATGGTTCTTTTGACACTTTGGACAGCGAGGGTTTCCTTGAGGTAAGGTGGGGACTACTCTGGAGGGAGGTGGTGGTATGTCCCTTCTCCTTTGGAATGCCATTCTGTTTCCCCATTTTGGACTATTATGCTCCTTCTGTCTTCCCTGATGGTTTGGGTCCTTATCCTCCTTTCGGGTCATCTACTCCATTCGACGACGTTAGGTCTATACTAGTCGCTCACACTCATGAGCCATTCTAATTATGGCTGCCAGGTCCATGAGGGCATCCCAGTACTCTCATACGGTCTTGAATGTCCATATTGAGACCGTCCACGAACCTTTGGCATATGTCTACCGGCCCAGCTAGGTCAGGAGCAAAGGGTCCTAACTCGTTGAATTTTGTCTTATACTTCGATATGGAGTTAATCCCTTGCCGAAGCCGGATGAACTCTTGCTTCTTCTCATTTATCAGATAGGGCGCCAAGTACTCTTCTAAGTACCTCTCCTCGAACTGTTCTAAAGTGGAGATGGTCGTATGTAGGTTTCGGACATTGTCCCACCATCGTTTGGCGCTTCCCTCCAGGAAGAATTCTGTCAGGATGTCCATATCCTCTGGTGGTATCCTAACGATTCCCATCAGCTATTTAATGTTTTCCAGCCAATCCATGGCGGCTCCAACATCCTTTTCTCCGAGGAAGGGTATACATCCTATTTGTCGGAGTATCTTGAGGTTTCTGGGAATGTCCATTGGAGGGGGATGGTTAACAGGGGGAGGATGGGATTGCACTTCCTCTTGTTCAACCCGAGAATTTGTGCCTGCCTCAGGGATGAGGTTAGGTTGCCCAAGTACATGGGTGAACTCATACAATCTCTGATGCTTCGTGCTAAGTCCGGCAGGAGTTGTCTTGGCACCTCTGGGAGTTTCTATAGGTAAGGGTGGTTGGGCAGTGTTGGAGACTACAACCCTAGTTCTTTTGATTCCTTTCTTCGGAGCCATTCGGAAAAATTTAAAATCAATCCTATTAGTTACTATATTTTCTAGTCTTGATTATGTATTCAAGGAAACATGCTCTAATACCACTCAAGTTGTCATGCCTCAACTGGGTTTGGTCAGATCCCTATGATCAACCCGCCACTCTCCCAATTTACTAAGGGTTACCCCTTCTTTTAGAAACGTGAGGAGTAAGATGTCCTTTAAACCTGCACCTTTCCTATAATAATATAAATCAAAACTGCAAAAAATTTTAAATTTATCATACTTGCCTTACAAGTGTGTTAGCTGGTGGTCTTTGGGGTAAGCTTTCTGAGGTTACCTTAAAGGGATATAAAAGAGGGGTGAGTACAATGACTCAGTGAATGGGTTTTCAAAATTTAACTTTTAGGAAAAATGTTTGACTCATAGTGTGCCAGATTCCTTATTTTCTTTTTAAAAACCTTTCATTCTCAATTTCGGTTTATATAACCATTTCTTATTACCACGGTGTGTCATCACTCAACACACATTCTTTATCATGAAGGTAAAACACATAATTGCAGGCCAACCCGTCCACTGAACCCACTTGTGGTATCGGAGCGACTGTACCGACCACCAAGATAGAAGCATATCCACTTCTACCTTGAGAATGAGTGGATGTTCGCGACATCCGACCCTCAATCCCGTAACAAATCTTCGTGTCCGTATGAGGACAGAGACTTCATCTTGTCCCCACCCCGGTCTCATGCGCTTGAAGCTACGTTGAGCATCGCAAGACTTCTGGTATGACTAATTGCCCTTATATCCACCAGGCTGTCCAGGGCCCTAGGACACATCACTACCCCTCTTGAGCGTCTTGAAGGTCCTATAACACAGTGCATGCACAATCAACAAATTTTCACATAATACCATATAATATGTGGTGCCACTAGTCCGACGGCCCCGACCCTCAACTCGACCTACAGCTGTTTGTCTTGACTAGTCCAAAGACCTATCATGTCGCACTACTGCTAGTTTACTAAGTATGTCAGTACTGTCTCAGTACCATGGCCAAACAACTCATTTACTTAAGTTTTCATGGCATGTTAATCATGTTTGTTTACTCTCTCCTGCTCGTCCAACTAGCTTAGGGCCCACTATTTGAGATTTTCAAAATCGGGCATATTAGCCCCCACCAAAACTGAGGCCTTTGGACTAACAGAGCTATTTGATCTCCTGTCAAGAAGGTCTCCCAAAACGTTTAAGCACTGGCATACAGTCAAGGGATAGCACTTCCGACAAAATATATTTTTCAATTGTCCATCATACCAACTGAGTATGAGAACATCTCCGCTCATAACCGATGTACGGGTTTTCCACTTCGAGGAAGTTTCATCATACCAACCGAGTATGATATACATATAATTGATACGTAATTTTTTTGCTTGATTTCCACATTACTCCTCTTAGGTGCGATGATTAAAATACCACTTAGTAGTGGGTTTTCATTTTCGAGGTGTTTATCATCCCAACCGGTTATGATATTAAATTCCCACTCACCCGTTAATGTAGTGAATTCCTATCGACCAGTTCTTTTTATTCACGCGAGCTTGTCCTTGTTGGCGTTCCCAGTACTTCGTATTCCTATACAATATGAACATCCCTTTTCATTATCCTTTGGCCTAATAGCCTTCATTCATTCCAAATGCATAAGAAAACCAAACTTTTCATTTATTTTCAATTAGGTTCCTAAAGTTATTTTTCTTTAACTTGAAGTACCTAATGCCCTTTTTTTCCTCAAGTTGAGTCTTCGAACTTTTAAAATCACCTTGGGACCTCAATTTATTCAATTTCACAAAAAGAGGTTCAATTTCCCAAATTCCCATTTAGGTCCCCCTACTTTTCCAAAATTACCATTTTGCCCCTACTTTACAAAAATGGTAAGTTTTGCCCCAAAAATTCGAAAATTGCCTAATTGATCCTCCAACATCTTTATCATGCCTAATTGGTCCTCAATTTTATGAAATTGCACTTTAGTCCCTCTAATTTTTGAAATTCCCAAATTTCCCCCAATTTCAACCTTCTAACTCTATTGAATTTGATTTCATGAAATTGACTAATCAAATGAGTTTAATTATTGAAATTGAAGTTAAATTGGAGTTCCTACACCTTCATACGATTCAATTGCACTTTGAATCACACGATTTGATGCTAGAATGAGCTCAAATGCAGCTTTGCCGAAAAATTAGACTTAGAGAGAGAAAGCTTACCGTCGGGGGCATGACGGTCCGAACTTTTGATCTAGGCAGATAGCTCTCTTCTTGAGGTTTCTTGTAGGATCAAGAATTTCATTAATTGATGCAGAATTGAATGGGAATTTAGTCATCAAAGTTCTACCGGTTCTCTCTCTAGTACCGATCAGAATTTATAGAGGAGAGCCAAATTGGCTTACCTTTTCGCTCTAATTCAGCTGTATGAGAGTTATATAGATGTTGGGAGGGCTTGGTTTGCCCTAAGAAGGGCTCAAATTGGCAGATTTCAGCTCGACCAAAACAGGGCAGCTTCGGTCTGCCGTAGCTACTTCATTGTTCGATCACGTTAGCGCTTCTCCGACGACCCTCAGAGCAAATGGTGACTACATGCATGTAGCTGACTTCTCCCTGAATCCAATGAAACCGAACTCACCTTGTTTGGCTAAAAAAAAATGCCCAAGTTGAAGCTCTGGTTTGAGCTTCATTGCAATTGGAGCAGTTGAGAAAGAATGGAGTTTTCAGGTGTGGAGAGGATGAATGAGGAGGAGCTCATTATATTAGAAGCTCGAGGACTTTTTGGCCATCCAATTAGTGCCTTAATGGCGGTAATTCATTGCTTGAAACTCCCTGGTCGGAGACTTTTCAACTTCGTCGGTGCTGCGCGATTTTCCGTCGAGTGAATAGTGCTGTCATCTGAAGGAAGAAGACGACACTGTTCTGAATCGGACCGAACCAGATTCAAAGATTTAATTGACTGGTTCACCCCCTAATTGGACCAAAATTTTCAAATCTAAAAACTTATAAATTCATCTAAATCCATTTTCTATCCAATGGTCTCCTCAAATCTCAAATTTGAATTTTTTAATCCATCTAGAAAAATGAATTTAGCATCTGATTCAATAGTGGTTCAAATCGATCCAAACCGGTTCAATCCGGTTTAGATCCAGTTCACCTGTACCGATTTGGTTTTCATCTCCAATTCATCCTTTAGTCCTTTTACATGACTTTTGTGACTCTTTGGGTCACTCAAAATCCACAAATTTCCTAGTTTGCCCTTTTTTATCAGTTCTGGTTTATAGATTGACTCGCTTTTCAAATTGAAAATGACCGGTTCTTTCCCTGATTTTCTTATTATCAAAGGACGGGGTTTACAGGTAGGTTATCGAATTACACCTAAGGAAGTGGCGTAATGATCTCTTTAGGGAAAAGAGACAGGTGATAGAGTTTTGATAACAAAACTCCTAAAAGGAGGGGAGAGTTGTAAAACCCGTCCAATTGAACTAAAGGAAATTGAAAAAAGAACTGGTATTGGTTTATAAAAGAAGAATCGAGCCGTTTAATGAATGAAAAATAGCTAATATGGGAAAATGGAAAATCCCAAATGACCAAAATTTCACAAAAAACTTCAAGGAAGAATCAGGAAGTGGAATTAAAGAGAAAACCAAACTGGTTCGGGGTGAACCAGACTTGACCCGAATCGAACCGAACCGATATGAACCATAGTGAACCTATTCAAAAATTCATTTTTATAGGTGAATTAAAAATGTCAAATTAGAAAATTGAGACCACCATTAGATAGAAAATAAATTTAGATTAATTTAAAAAATTTTAAATTTGAGAAAACTGGTCAAACCGGATCCGAATTGACCAATTTTTGAAATTCGAACCGCGAACCCGGTCGGGCCGAACCGATTAACGGTAAATTGCCAATTGGCGCCACGTCAGTTGCCATGTAGATATAGTTAGCAAATGGGAGGCTACCACATGTCCAATTAACGGACAACATGCCACATGGACATGAGCAACCAATGAGAGACTGCCACGTGTCCGATCAACGACTAACGCGGAGGCCGAGCTAGCATTCCACATCAGAAAAACTGACCAATCACAGTGCGCCATGTGGCAGACTGCCATGTCATCATCTTCAACCTTTAGATGCTAGCAGAGGAGAGAGAGAGAGAGAGGGGAGTTGTCGGAAAAGCTGGAGTCTCCGGTGACTCAAAAAATGCTCTTGTTAGGTCTCCGGCGGCCGGGTCGGAGGCTGAGTCTTACGTTGGCCGGCAGCCTGAGCACTTGCCAACCTCCCTATATAAAGAGCAATCCCTCATTTGTTCTCTACATCCCACAATCGAGTGAAGTAATGGAAGAGTGAGTTTTCCGGTGAGCTTCAAACTAGAGCTCCAACGACGGGCGAAACCTCCACCAAAGGAGATCCGAAGGTTGGCATTGGAACCAGGGAATGATCCTCTAGCTTCTAACCTTCTCAGAACAACCAGGGAGTGCTTAGGGAGGTGCGAGGGAGATTGCACAGTAAAGTTGCTTCAGAGCTCAAAGCAGCGAGCTCCTGCTTGATGCCACCTCACCCCATCCGACCCTTCCACCACCCACCTTGGCCACCACTGACCGCCTAAGACCCTCCAGAACACCCCTACAGGCCTTGGTAAGCTCAATTTCGCCTCCCCTCATTAGAATTTCCAAATTTCAGAACTGTACCGACCAGAACTTCTCTCTTCAAATTCCCGCATGGCAGTAGAACTTGATCCTGCTAGGTTCTCCTTGACTAGATCTAGCTGTCCCCACCTCAAACTCTGACCAACACCTCTCCATTGAACAATCGAGGGGAGCTGTAGGAGGTGATTAGAAGCAAGAATTGAAGAAAACAAGGACTTACAGGCTGCCAATTAGACGAGGACCAGATTACTCGAGCGTCGACCCTAGAAACACATCGAGGAGAGAAAATTCTACTGGCACGACCCTGCTAAAATCACCGGGTGAGTAGGAACCGCTATGACGTCCATTCTAGTTGGAATGATGGTTTAAGCTTTGAAAAACTATTTTCTCAAAATTAGCATCCCCTAACTGGGTGACTCTGCTTAACATATTTGGGAGCTAATTCCGGGCTTATGCTCGAGATGCTAGTGGGCCCAAGGCCAGTGGATACGTGCATGGACCCATCCAAAACAGACATGTGATACATGAGACTAAAAGATCAGAATAATGGGAACTTGCGTGATAACCATTGAGCCAAGCTGAGTTGTCGAGCTTGTTGGGCCAAACCGCTACTCTACCAAAGCCAGGTCGTCGAACCTATTGGTCCAAGACGCGTGGTGGGGCTGAAGCCAAGCTGATAGTCCATGGTGTGAGAGGGCCAAAGGTAATGGCTATAACTTAAAAAGCTTGTTGATTGTGCATGCACCATGATGTTTGGGCCATCATGAAACCTGGCATGAGGTAGTGATGGGATCCAAGGATTGTTGGATGACCTAGGAAGCATAAGGGCAGTATCACCGTTTAGTAGGTCGTGAAGTCGAGGGCTTCTTGCACACGGAGACCGATGCAGTAGGGGGAATGAGGTATCGTCCCATTGAGCGGACATGGTGGAGAAACTTGAGTTTGGGGTTGGACTATTAATGTCTACACAAACTTTGGGTAGAGGCAGCATCCCTTTATCAGGATGGATGGTAAAGACGCTCTGATCCACAAGTGGCACGGTGGAGGACCGTTCCATGAATGTTTGATCCCTCCGATGATAGGAGGGCAATTGTTGATCTTGTGACTGTGTGAAATAATAGAAATGAATTAAATTTAAGAAAGAAAGATGAATTAAAGTAAACTGTTATAATAGTTCCCCTCATTGAGTATTGTACTCACCCCCTCCTTCAACCCCTTTGTATGACATCACCCTGACAGGAAGTTCCGGACGTGCTCAGTCCCTCAAGGTACACTTCCTACCCCCAACTAAAGTAAGGGTTCAAATGTGAACACGCCTTCACCTTCCTTGCCTTACTCAAGTAGATATACATGAATGATACAGGGAAGGGTGGCGGGTTGATCATAGACTCCGACCAAACCGGATCGGGGCATGAAAACTGTCATCTGAAGGAAGAAGACGACACTGTTCTGAACCGGACCGGACCTGTCCGAACTAGGTTCAATGCTTAAATCAATCGGTTCAGGCCCGATTTGACCGAGTTTTTCAAAATTAAAATTTTTTGAATTCATTCTCTATCCAATGGTGGCTTCAATTCTAAAATTTGAATTTTCTAAGCTATCTAGAAAAATGAATTTAGAAACTGATTCAATAGTGGTTCAAACCGGTTCAATCCGGTTTAGGTTCAGTTCACCTAAACCATTTGATTTTCTCTTCCAATTCATCCTAAAGCCCTTTTTCATGACTTTTGTGACTCTTTAGGTCACTCGGGATTTATTAATTTCCCAATTTGCCTTTCTCTATTATTTACTGTTTATAAACCGACTCAGTTTTCTCTTTGGAAATAACCAATTCTTTTCTCGGTTTTTCTTATTATCAAATGATGAGGTTTACAACTCTCCCCTTCTTTTAGGGGTTTTTTCCCCAAAACAGTTACATGTCGAATAATTGAGGGTACCCATCCCTCATTACACTCTCGGTCTCCCATGTCTCTTCTTGCATGGGTCCGTTTTTCCAAAGAACCTTGACCATAGGAATCCTCTTATTCCTCAAGTTCTTATCCCTTCGGTTGATGATTCCTATATGTTCTATTTGATAGGTCAAATTCTCTTCTAGGTCTGGTGGAGGTTAGTCCAATACATTTCTAGGATCTGGCTAGTACTTATGAAGTACCGAGATATGGAATACATTGTGTATTCTCTACAAGTCTGGAGGTAGTTCCAATTTATATGCCACTAGTCCTATCCTTTGGACAATGGGATAAGGACCGATATACCTTGGTTTCAAATTTCCTCATTGTTGAAACCAAAGTATTCCCCTCCATGGGGATACCTTTAGAAACACTTGGTCTCCCACATCAAACTCCAGATCTCTTTTCCGATGATTTGCATAACTCTTTTGCCTGTCCTAAGGGGCCTTAAGGCGACTCTTGATTAATTTGATTTTCTATGTGGCATCCTTGATTATCTTGACCCTTTCCAACTTTCTTTCCCCCACTTCTTCCCAAAATAAAGGAGTACAACATGGTCATCCATAAAGGGCTTCATAAGGAGATATTTGAATATTAGCCCAATAACTATTATTGTACGCAAATTTCATTAGGCACAAGTATTCCTCCCAACCCTTATCTATGGTGAGTACACATGACCTCAACATATCCTCCAAGGTTTGAATCGTTTGCTCAGACTGTCCATCAGTTTGAGGATGAAATGTCGTACTCATGTGGAGCTTAGTTCCTAATGCACTTTGTAAACTTGGCCAAAACCTTAAAGTAAATCTAGGGTTTCTATCCGATACTATGCTCTCTAGGATGCCATGGAGTCTTACTATCTCCCTCATGTATACGATGACCAGTTGTTCTACTATATCCGTCACTCTTATAGGGAGGAAATGAGCGGATTTGGTCAATCTATCCATGATGACCCAAATTGCATCTCGACCCTTCCTAGTCACATGTAGTTTTGTGACAAAGTCCACGGTAATGCCTTCCTATTTCCATTCCAGAATTGGCAAGGGTTGTTGCAGTCCTGATGGTTTTTGATGTTCAGCTTTAATATGTTGATAGGATAAGCATCGGGCTACGTATTCCGCAATATCTCTCTTCATTCCCTTTCACCAATATCCTTGTTTGAGGGCGTGATACATCTTAGTACTGCCCAGATGCATCGCATACACCAAATCACGTGCCTCTTCTAGAATTAACCTCTTCAGTTCCTTATCTTGAGGCACACACACTCTACCCTTGTATATTAGCACTCTATCGCCTCGCATGTCGTAGTTTGGTTTCGCCCCTTTGTTAACCGGGTCCAAATAAGATTGGAGGTCCTTATCGGCCTTTTGCTGGGCCTTAATCTGCTCGGTTAGATTGGGTCTCGCCACCACATTAGCCAAGAAGCATTTCTCCTTTTTATCCATCTTCAGGTCCACCTCCGTTCTTACTAGTTGTTGCCACAAGGGTAAGTAACTTGTCTTTATTTATGCCACCTTGGTTTGGTGTTTGCGACTTAGGGCATATGCCACCACATTTACCTTTCTGGGTGATACTCTATCATAAGGTTATAGTCTTTCACCAATTCCAGCCATCTTCTCTAGCGGAGATTTAAATCTTTTTGAGTTAAGAAATACTTAAGACACTTGTGATCAGTGTATATCCTACACTTAACTCTATAGAGGTATTGTCGCCAAATCTTTAAGCCAAACACTATCGTAGCTAATTCCAAGTCATGGGTTGGGTAATTTCTCTCTTGTACCTTAAGTTGTCGTGAGATGTAGGTGATAACCTTTCCTTGTTGTATCAGTACACATCTGAGTCCTTGTCTGAATACATCACTATAGACGATGTACTCTCCCGCATTTGGGTCAGGAAGAGAGAGTACAGGTGTGAATGTCAAACGAGTCCTCAATTCCAAGAAAGATTTCTCACAGTTCTCATCCCATTTATACTCTACTCCTTTCCTGGTGAGCTGAGTTAAAGGGGCAGCTATCTTTGAGAATTCCTACACAAACCATTTGTAGTATCTCGCCAATCCTCAGAAACTTCATATCTCCGAAGGATTCCTAGGTACCTTCCAAACGGATATGGCTTCCACCTTTGTCGAGTCCACTTTGACTCCATCTTTGGACACTATGTGTCCTAAGTACCCTACCTCCTACAGCCAGAACTCACACTTGGAGAATTTTACATATAAGCGGTTTTGCCTTAGTATCTCTAAGGTGATTGCCAAATGTTCTTCGTGCTCTAACCTAGTTCGTGAGTATATGAGAATATCATCTATGAATACTATCACAAACCTGTCCAAGTGTGGTTGGAACATTTGGTTCATTAAATCCATGAAGGTTGTAGGGGCATTTGTCAATCTGAATGGCATCACTCTAAACTTGTAATGTCCGTATCGGGACTGAAATGCCGTCTTAGGAATGTCCTCCTCTCGGATCCTGAGTTGGTGATAGCTTGATAGAAGATCTATCTTGGAGAAGTAGGTTGTTCCTTTTAGTTGATCGAATAGGTCATCAATCCATGGAAGTGGGTACTTGTTCTTGATGGTGACCTAATTCAACTTCCTATAATCTATGCACAGTCTCATGCTCCCATCTTTTTTCTTCATGATCAGGACTGATGCACCCCATGGAGACTGGCTATGACGTATGAAATCTTTCTCCAACAGCTCATCTAGCTGTTCCTTCAATTCTTTTAGCTCTGCTGGAGCCATGTGATAGGGGGCTTGGGAAATGGGATTTTTACTTGGAATGATTTCTATGGTGAACTCCAATTGTCAGTTTGAGGGCAGTCTAGGTAATTCTTTAGGAAATACCTACAGATAGTGTTTAACCATTGGGATGTCTTCTAGTCTCTTCTCCTCAGATTTCTCGTTGATGACCATGGCTAGAAAAGCCGTACAACCTTTTTGTATCATTTTTTGGGCCTTTTTATGGGACACCATCTATACTTCGCCCTTCCTTCGGTCTCCTTGGAATTTTAGTTTGTTTGTCTTGGGAGTATGGAAGGTTACCATCTTCTTTCCACAGTCCATCCTAGCCTGATGGTTACTTAACCAATCCATCCCAAGGATTACTTCTACCTCACTCAGAGGTAATGGAATCAAATCTACTTTGAGTTTGATTCCTCCAATTTTTATCTCACATCCTTTTAGCTGCTTGTCTTTATTTAATCCTTCTCATAAGTGTGTGAGGATGTTGAGACTTTGTCCTAGAGGAGTGAGTTCTAGGGTTAAGCTTGGAATTAGGTCCTCTTTGATGAAGGACCTCTCAGCTCCTGAGTTGAAGAGGGCGTAAACCATTCGTCCCCACAATTGCACATACCCACTATAGTACTAGGGTCTTTCCTATCCTCTTGTTGGGTGAGGTTGTATACCCTAGTCGGTACTCTGGCTGTAACGTCTGGCCTGGGATTCCTAGGGTTTCCTTGTGGTGGTCCAAGTGTATTCCTTTGCTTGTTCTCCCTAAGAGTGAGGCATTCCTTTGCAAAGTGCCCCACTTGTCCACATGCAAAACTGGACAAGCACGCTCCTTCATGGTACCTTTGGCACTTAGGACAATGGGAGTTTCCTTGTGGCATGGTAGGAATTACTCTCTGGGGAGGTGGTGGCATATCCTTCCTCTTTTGAAATGCCACTCTATTTCCCCTCTTGGACCATTATGCTCCTTCCATCCTCCCTAACGGTTTTGGCCCTTGTCCTCCTTTCGGGCCATATGCTCCATCCGGTAGCATCGGGATAGCACCAGCTGCTCACATTCATGAGCCATATTGATCATTGTCGCTAGGTTCGTGGAGTGTCTTAGTACTCCCAGACGGTCTCATATATCCATATTGAGACCATCCACGAACCGCTGGCATATGCCAACTGGTCCAGCCAAATTAGGAGCAAAGGGTCTTAACTCATTAAATTTAGTAAAGGATTAAGCCCTTGCTAAAGTCGGAGGAAATCATGCTTCTCATTAATCAAATGAGGAGCCAGGTACTCCTCCGTGTAACTCTCCTCAAACTATTCCCAGGTGGGTGTGAAGATATGCAGGCTTCAGACATTGTCTCACCATCTTTTGGCACTACCTTCCCGGAAGAATTCTGTCAGGATCACCATTTCCTCTAGTGATATCCTAACTATCCCCATTAACTTTTTGATGTTTGTCAGCTAGTCCATGGTGGCACCAGCATCTTTCTCTTCGAGGAAAGGCTTACACCCCAATTGACAGAGAGTCTTGAAATTTTTGGGAATGTCAACTGCAGGAGGATGGTTAATAGGAGGAGGGTGGGATTGTACCTCCTCCGATTCAGCCCGAGAACTGGTGTCTGCCTTAGGAACAAGGTTAGGTTGTCCAAATACCTGTGTGAACTCTTCGTACAACCTCGAGTGTTCTGTGCTTAGTCTAGGTGGGGTTGTTTGAGCTCCTCGGGGAGTTTCCATAGGGAGGGGTGGTTGGGTAGCATCGGAGACGGCGTCCCTAGTTCTCTTGGTTCCTTTCTTGGGAACCATTTGAAAATTTTAAAATTATCCCTATTAGTTACTATGTTCTCTAGTCTTGACAATGTATTCGAGAAAACAGGCTCTGATACTACTCAAGTTGTTATGCCCCAGCCCGGTTTGGTCGGATCCTCATGAGCAACCCGTCACTCTCCCGGTATATTAAGGGTTTTCCCCTTCTTTAAACCGTGAGGAATAAGTTGTCCTTTATACTTGTACCTTTCTTGAAACAACATTAATCAAAACTGAATAAATTTAAACTTGCATACCTATCTTGCAGGTTTAGCTAGCGAAAGGGCTTTAAGTATGTTTTTCCCTCGATTACCTGAAAAGGGGTAAAGGGAGGGGGGGGGGGGGGGGGTTGATCTCGACAACTCAGTGAATTGGTGGTTGAAAAATGAGTTTCTATAAAATAGTTTGAATTGGAGTGTGCTAAACTCCTTATTTCCTTTAAAATCATTTTTTCCTTGAATTTCTCGGTTACTCAAAACCAATTTTCTCATTATGCACAATCGGTGTGTTTAACAATCAACACATGACCTTTATCATGAAGGGATCACACATTCATTGAGTAGCCCGTCCACTACACCCACTTGTGGCATTAGAGCGACTTTATTGGTCACCTAGATAGAAGCCCATCCACTTCTACCCTAGTAATGAATGGATATTCGTGACATCTGAACCTCAAACCCGTTAAGCAACTTCGTGTCCGTATGAGGACAGAGTCCTCATCCCGACCCCACCCTGGTCTCATGCGCATGAAGCTACATCAAGCTTCCCTGACTGTTGGCATGACAAACTGCCCTTATCTCTACCATGTCATCTAGTAGCCCATAGGACGCATCACCACCCCTCTTGGGTGTCATGATGGTCTCGTACCTCAAGTGGATGCAAAAATAAAGTTTTCCATAAAGCCATTAATCTTTGGTGCCACTGGTCCAACGACCCCGACCATCAACTTGACCTGTAGCTGTTTGTATAGACCGGTCTGTCACATAATCATTCCTTTAGAAATTTTCATGGCTTATCATCATATTTTTTTATGAGCTCCTGCTCGTACCAAATGGCCTTGGGCCCACTGTACAAGATTTTTAAAACCGGGCATTTTAGCACTTAAGCTCCAAAACCGAGGCCTCTAGCCTATCTAAGCTATCCGAGCTCTTGTCAAGAAGGTCTCCCAAAATTTTTAAGCAGTGGCATACAGTCATGGGAGAGCATGTAAACCCCGTCCTTTGATAATAAGAAAACTGGGAAAAGAACTGGTCATTTTCAAATTGAAAACCGAGTTGGTCTACAAATACCAATAGAGAAAGGGTAAACCTGGAAATTTATGGATCCCGAGTGACATAAAGAGTCCCAAAAGTCATGGAATTGGATCTAAGAATGAATTGGAGATGAAAACCAAACCGGTTCAGGTGAACCGAATTGAACCGCTTTGGACCAGTTTGAACCAGATTCTAAATTCATTTTTCTAAGTGGCTTAAAAATTTGAAATTTGAGATTTGAGGACATCATTGGATATAAAATGAATTTAGAAAGTTTTAGATTTAAAAAATTCGGTCGAATTGGGGGTGAACCAACCAATTTAAGCTTTGAACCCGGTTCGGACCAGTCTGATCCAGTTCAGAACAGTGTCGTCTTCTTCATTCAGATGACAATACTGTTCACTTGCCGAAAAATCACGCAGCGCTGGTGAAGCTGAAAAGCCTCTGGCCAGAGAGTTTCAGGCAATGAATGACTACCATTAAAGTGCCAATGGGACAGCCAGGAAGTCCTCGAGCTTTCTATATAAAGAGCCTCTCCTCATTCATCCTCTCCACACCTGAAAACTCTATTCTCTCTCAACTGCTCCAATTTTCGGTGAGGCTCAAACCAGAGCTCTAACTTGGGTATTTTTCCAAGCCAAACAAGGTGAGGTCAGGTTCTTTAGAACCGGGGAGAAGTCAGCTATATGCTTGTAGTCTCCATTTGCTTCGAGAATCGCTGAAGAAATGCTAATGTGATAGAACATTGAAGAAACTTCGGCGGACCGAAGCTGCCCAATTTTGGCCGAGCTGAAACCAGCCAATTTGAGCCCTCCTCAGGCCAAACCGAGCTCTCCCAACACCTCCCCAGCCCTCCTATAGCTGAATTAGATCTAAAAGGTAAGCCAATTCGGTTCCCCTCTGTAATTTTCGACCGGTGCTAAAGAAAGAACCGACAGAACTTCGATGATGCAATTTTCACTCAATTTGGCATCAATTGATGCAATTCTTGATCCTATGAGGAATCTCATGACACAAGCTATCTGCCCAGACTGAAAGCTCAGATTGTTGCACCCCCTATGATAAACTTTCGAAGCTTTCTCTCTCTAAGTCCAATTTTCCGGTGAAGCTGCATTTGAGCTCATTTTGGCAACAAATCGCGTAATTCAAAGTGCAATTGAATTGTATGATGTTGTAGGAACTCCAATTTAATTTCAATTTAAATAATTAAACTCATTTGATTGGTCAATTTGATGAAATCAAATTTGGCAGATAAAGTGCAATTTCATGAAATTGAGGACCAATTGGGCATGATAAAGATGTTTGAGGACCAATTGGGCAATTTTTGGAAAATTTGGGGCAAAACTTACCATTTTTGTAAAGTAGTGGTGAAATGGTAATTTTGGAAAAGTTGGGGGACCAAGTTGGAAATTTGGGAAATTAAACCCCTTTTTGTGAATTTGAATAAATTGAGGTCCTAAGAAAAATTTTAAAATTTTTGGGACTCAATTTGAGGAAAAACCGGCATTAGGGACTTAAAGTTAAAGAAAAATAACTTTATGGACCTAATTGCAAATAAAGGAAAACTTGGTTTTCTCATTCATTTGTGATGAATGAGGGCTAGTAGGCCAAAAAATAATGAAAAAAAATGTTTATATCCTGTAGGAACACGAAGTACCGAGAACGCTAGTTAAGAAGAGTTCAAGTAAGGACAACAAGTCGGCTAAGAGGAATTTCACTGCACTATCGGGTGAGTGAAATTTTTATATCATACCCGATTGGGATGATAAGTACCTCGAAAATGAAAACCCACTGCTAAGTAGTATTTTAAACATCACACTTGAGAGGAGTGATATGAAAATGTTGCGGAAAAACTACTTACCAGTTGTAAGTAAATAATACCTTGTTGGTATAAATAAACTTTCTCAAAGGAAGTAGAAAACTCGTTCATCGGTTATGAGCGGAGATGTCCTCATACTCTGTTGTTATGATGAATAGTTGAAAATATATTTTGTCGTAAGTGTTCTCCCCTCACTATGTGTCATTGCTTAAACAATTTGGGAGATCTTCTTGACGGGAGCTCGAATAGCTTTGTTAGGCCAGAGGCCTCGATTTTGGAACTTGGTGACTAATATGCCTAAAATTATAAAATCTCGAACATTGGGCCCTAGGCCAGTTGGCACGAGTAGGAGCTCATAAACAAACATAATTTATATGCCATGAAAACTTAAGTAATTGAATTGTTTGGCCATGGTACCAAGACAGAACCGACATACTCAATCAACTAGTGGCAGTGCTACATGACAGGTCTTCGGACTAGTTAAGACAAACAACTACAGGTTGAGTTGAGGGTCAAGGCCGTTAGACCAGTGCCCCCACAAATAATATAGCATCATGTGAAAAATGTTGATTGTGCATGCACTATGTTTACGGGACCTTCATGACACCCAAGAGGGGTAGTGATGTGTCCTAGGGCTCTGGACGACCTGGTGGATTTAAGGGCAGTTAGTCGTACCAAAAGCCTTGGGAAGCTCGATGTAGCTTCAAGCGCATGAGACCGGGGTGGGGTCAGGATGAGATCTCTGTCCTCATATGGACACTGAGAATTGTTATAGGATTGAGGGTCTGATGTTGCAAACATCCACTCATTATCAGGGTAGAAGTGGATGTGCTTCTATATAGGCGGTCAGTAAAGTCACTCTGGCGCCACAAGTGGGTTTAGTGGACATACTGGCCTACGATTGTGTGTTTGACCTTCATGATGAAGGATATGTGTTGGGTGATGACACACCGTGGTGAATAAGAAATGGTGATAAAAATTAAAATTTGAAATGAAAGGTTTTTTTAAAAGAAAATAAGGAGTATTGCACACTCCAAAACAAACATTTTTGCTAAAAATTAAATTTTAAAATCCCATTCACTGAGTTATTGTACTCACCCCCTCCCTTATATCACTTTCAGGAAATCCCAAAATAGCCTACCCCAAGGACCATCAACTAATACACCTATGAGATAGGTATGATTAGTTTAAAATTTTATACAGTTTTTATTTATTTTATTCTAGGAAAGGTGCAGGTTTAAAGGACACCTTACTCTTTATGATTTTTAAATATGGGGCAACCCTTAAGAAAACGGGAGAGTGGCGGGTTGATCACAGGGATTCAACCAAATCGGGTCATGGCGTGACAACTTGAGTGGTATCAGAGCCTGTTTCCTCGAATAAATAATCAAGACTAGAAAATATAGTAACTAATAGGATTAATTTTAAAATTTTTAGACATGGCTCCAAAGAAAGGAACCAAGAGAACTAGGGCTGCATTCTCCAACATTGCCCAACCACCCCTACCGGTAGAAACTCCTAGATAAGCCCAGACAACTCCTCCTAGACTCAGTAGGGAGCACCAGAGATTGTACGAGGAGTTCACCCATGTATTTGGGCAAACTAACCTCGTCCTTGACGCATGCACCAATTCTCTAGTTGAACTAGAGGAAGTGCAATCTCCCCCTCCCCCTGTTAACCATCCCACTCCAATGGACATTCCTAGAAACCTCAAGACTCTTTGACTATTAGAATGTAAACCTTTCCTCAGAGAAAAGGATATTGGAGCCACCATGGATTGGCTAGCCAACATCAAGAAGCTGATGGGAATCGTCAAGATACCACTAGAGGATATGGTGATCCTGATAGAATTCTTCTTGGAAGGAAGCGCTAAACGGTGGTGGGACAATGTCCAAAACCTGCATACCACCATGCTCACTTGGGAACAATTCGAGGAGAGGTACTCAGAGGAGTACTTGGCACCCCATCTGATAAACGAGAAGAAGTAAGAGTTCATCCGGCTTCGGCAAGGGCTTAACTCCATATCGGAGTATGAGACAAAATTCAACGAGTTAAGACCCTTTGCTCCTAACCTAGCTAGGCTAGCAGACAAATGCTAGAGGTTTGTGGACAGTCTCAATATGGACATTCGAGATCGTATGGGAGTACTAGGATGCCCCACGAACCTGGCAGCCGTAAACAGTATGGCTCACGAATGTGAGCGACTGGTGTAGACCCGACGTCATCGAATGGAGCAGATGACCAGAAAGGAGGTAAGGGTCCAAACCATCAGGGAGGACGGAAGGAGCATAACGGTCCAAGATGGGGAAACAGAATGGCATTCCAAAGGAGAAGGGACATGCCACCACCTCCTCCCAGAGTAGTTCCCACCTTACCTCAAGGAAACCCTCGTTATCCAAAGTGTCAAAAGAACCATGAGGGAGTGTGCTTTGCATACGGACAAGTGGGACACTTTGCAAAGGATTGTCCCAACCTTAGGGAGAACAGACAGAGGAATACTCTTGGACCACCTCAAGGGAATCCCAGCAACCCTAGGCCAAACGCTACAACAAAAGTACCAACTAGGGTATATAACCTCACCCAAGAGGAGGCTAGAATAGACCCTAGCACTGTAGCGGGTACATCCCAAAACCCTCCAAATTAGTTTAAGAGAGTCATGTAATCTGAAGATCTTTTTTCTTTAATGAAGGAAATTTTCTTATAAACAATAAGTTTCTTCAATCAGGGTATATACAACTATGGGGACAACAAGTCTATGCCCTCTTTGACTCCGGAGCTGAGAGATCCTTCATCAAGGAAGAGTTGGTTTCAAGAGTACCCCTAGAGCTCACTCCACTGGAACAAAGCCTTAAAATCCATACACCTTTAGGAGAAGGTTTAAACATGAATAAACAATTAAAGAGATGTGAGATAAAGATTGGAGGAATCCAACTTGAAGCTGACTTGATCCCATTACCATTCAAGGAGGTTAAAGTAATCGTGGGGATGGATTAGTTAAGTAACCATCAGGCGAGGATGGAGTGTGGAAAGAAGATGGTAACCTTCCACACTCCCAAGACGAAAGGATTAAAGTTTCAGGGAGATAGAAGAAAAAGTGAGGTACAAATGGTGTCCCATCTGGAAGCTCAAAGGATGATACAAAAAGGTTGTACAACTTTCATGACCATGGTCATAGATGAAAAGTTGCTCCAGCCAAGGTGGAAGCCATATCAGATTGGAAGGCTCCAAGGAATCCTACAGAAATAATAAGTTTCTTAGGATTGGCGGGATACTATAGACGATTTGTGCAAGATTTGTCTAAGATAGCAGCTATCTAACTCGACTCACCAGGAAAGGAGTTGAGTATAAGTGGGATGAGAGCTGTGAGAAGTCTTTTCAGGAGTTAAAGACTCGACTAACAACCGCACCGATACTCTCCTTACCTGACTCTAATGTAGGAGAGTACACTGTCTATAGTGATGCATCTAGATAAGGACTCAGATGTGTCTTGATGCAACAAGGGAAGGTTATCACTTATGCCTTGTGACAACTGAAGGTACATGAAAGAGACTACCCAACTCACAATCTGAAATTAGCTATAATAGTGTTTGCTTTAAAGATATGGTGACACTACCTTTACGGGGTTAAGTATAAGATATACACAGATCACAAGAGTCTTAAGTATTTCTTAACTTAGAAAGAGTTGAATCTCTGTCAGAGGAGATGGCTAGAATTGGTTAAGGATTATGACCTTTTGATAGAATATCACCCCAAAAATGCAAATGTGGTAGCAAATGCTTTGAGTCATAAGTACTAAACTGAGGCGACACAATTAAAGACAAATTACATACCCCTATTGCAACAATTGGGAAGAATGGAGGTGGACCTGAAAATGGACAAGCGGGAAGGTGCCTAGTGGTAAATGTGGTAGTAAGACCCAGTCTCATTGAGCAAATCCAAATTCAACAGAAAGCAGATAAGAAGCTTCAACCCTATCTAGATCCGGTTAATAGAGAAACTAAACCAGACTACAATCTGCGTAGTGATGGGGTGTTGACCTATAAGAGTAGGGTATGTGTGCCTCAAAGTAAGGAACTTAAGAGATTAATTCTAGTGGAGGCACATGATTCAGTGTATGCTATGCATCCGGGCAGTACCAAAATGTTCTGTACCCAACAAGGATATTGGTGGAAAGGTATGAAGAGGGACATTGTGGAGTATGTAGTCCAATGCTTGTCCTGTCAACAGAAAAAAGCAAAGCATTAGAAACTGTTAGGATTGCTACAACCTTTACCAATTCCGGAGTGAAAATGGAAGCACATTACCATGAACTTTATCACGGGACTATCGGTGACAAGAAAGGCTCGAGATGCAATTTGGGTCATCATGGATAGATTGACCAAATCAGCTCATTTCCTTCCTATAAGAGTGATGGACATAGTGGAACAACTGGTCATATTATACATGAAGGAAATCGTAAGACTTCATGGTGTTCCGGTAAGTATAATATCAAATAGAGATCCGAGATTTACTTCAAGGTTTTGGCTAAGTTTAAAAAAAGCCATGGAAACCAAGCTTCACATGAGCACGACGTTCCACCCTCAGACAGATGGACAGTCTGAGCGAACCATCCAAACCTTGGAAGTCATGCTAAGAGCATACGTACTCACCATGAACAAAAATTGGGAGGAATATTTGTGCCTGATGGAATTTGCTTACAATAATAGTTATCAGGCCAGTATTCAGATGGCTCCCTATGAAGCCCTTTAAGGACAACCATGTTATAGCCCTCTATTTTGGGAAGAAGTGGGGGAATGAAGGCTAAAAAGGGCATAACTAATCGAGGATGCAACAAAAAAGATAAAATTAATCATGAGTCGCCTTAAAACTGCACATGAAAGGAAAAAGAGTTATGCGAACAATCGAAGGAAAGATAAAGATCTGAAGTTTGAGGTGGGAGATCAAGTATTTCTCAAAGTCTCCCCATGGAGGGGAATACTTAGGTTTCATCATAGAGGAAAGTTGAAACAAAGGTATATCGGTCCATATGCCATCATCCAAAGGATAGGACCGGTGGCCTATAAATTGGAACTACCTCTATACTTATAGAGATTACATGATGTATTCCACATCTTAGTATTTCAGAAATATCTATCTGATCCTAGTCATGTATTGGACTGACCTCCATTAGAACCTGGCCTATCAAACATAACTAGTACGAATCATCGACCAGAGGGACAATAATTTAAGGAATAAGAGAATTCCTATGGTCAAGGTTATGTGGCAAAATGGACCCGTGCAAGAAGAGACATGGGAAACTGAGAGTGTGATGAGGGATAGTTACCATCAATTATTTAACATGTAACTATTTTGGGGACAAAACCCCTAAAAGGAGGGGAGAGTTGTAAACCCTGTCCTTTGAGAATAGAAAAATCGGGGAAAGAACCGGTCATTTTTAAATTTAAAACCGAGTCGATCTACAAACCGAAACCAATACGGAAAGGGTAAACTGGGAAATTTATGGATCCCAAGTAACCAAAAGAGTCCCAAAAGTCATGGAAATGGACTTAAGAATGAATTGGAGATGAAAACCAAACTGGTTCAGGTGAATTGGATTGAACCGGTTTGGACCAGTTTGAACCACTATTGAACTAGATTCTAAATTCATTTTTCTAGGTGGCTTAAAATTTTCAAATTTGAGATTTAAGGCCACCATTGGATAGAAAATTAATTAAAAAAATTTTAGATTTGAAAATTTTGGTTGAATTGGGGGTGAACCGGCCGATTTAAACTTTGAACATGGTTTGGACCGGTATGGTCCAATTCGGAACAATGTCGTCTTGTTCCTTCAGATGACAACACTATTCTCTCACCAGAAAATCGCACAGCACCTGTGACGCTGAAAAGCCTTCGGCCAGGTAGTTTCAAGCAATAAATGACCGCCATTAAGGTGCTAATCGGATGGCCAGGAAGTCCCCGAGCTTTCTATATAAAGAGCCCCTCCTCATTCATCCTCTCCACATCTAAAAACTGCATTCTCTCTCAACTGTTCCAATTTCTGATGAAGCTCGAACCAGAGCTCTGACTTGGGCATTTTTCTAAGCCAAACAAGGCAAGGTCATGTTCTTTAGAACTGAGGAGAAGTCAGCTACATGCCTGTAGTCTCCATTTGTTTCGAGAGTCGACGGAGAAATACCGGCGTGATAGAATAGTGAAGCAGCTCCAGCGGACCAAAGCTGCCTTGTTTTGGCTGAGTTGAAATCGGCCAATTCGAGCCCTCCTATAGTTGAATTAGAGCTGAAAGGTAAGCCAATTTGACTCACTTCTGTAATTTATGACTGGTGCTAGAGAGAGAACCGGCATAACTTTGATGATGAAATCCTCACTCAATTTGGCATCAATTGATGCAATTCTTGATCCTAGGAGGAACCTCAGGACACAAGTTATCTGTCCAGATCAAAAGCTCAAACTGTCGCACCCCCAATGGTAAGCTTTTGAAGCTTTCTCTCTCTAAGTCCAGTTTTCCGGTGAAGCTCCATTTGAGCTCATTCTGACATCGAATCGTGCGATTCAAAGTGCAATTGTATCGTATGAAGGTGTAGGAACTTCAATTTCAATAATTAAACTCATCTGATCGGTCAATTTGATGAAATCAAATTCGGTAGAGTTAGAAGGTTGAAATTGGGGGAAATTTGTGAATTTCAAAAATTATTGGTATGCTAAAGTGCAATTTCATAAAATTGAAGACCCATTGGGCATGATAAAGATGTTGGAGGACCAATTGGGCAATTTTTGGAATTTTTGGGGCAAAACTTACCATTTTTGTAAAGTAGGGGCAAAATGGTAATTTTGAAAAAGTTGGGGGACCAAGTTGGAAATTTAAAAAATAAAACCCCTTTTTGTGAATTTGAATAAATTGAGATCCTAAGATAAATTTTAAAAGTTTTGGGACTCAATTTGAGGAAAAACCGGCATTAGGGACTTAAAGAAAAATAACTTTAGGGACCAAATTTCAAATAAAGGAAAAGTTGGTTTTCTCATTCATTTAGGATGAATGAGGGCTATTAAGCCAAAGAATAATGAATAAGAATGTTCATATCGTATAGAAACATTAAGTACCGAGAATGCCATCTAAGACGAGTTCGAGTAAGGACAACAAGCTGGCTAAGAGGAATTTCACTGCACTATCAGGTGAGTGAGATTTTTATATCATACCTAGTTATGATGATAAGTATCTCGAAAATGAAAACCCACTACTAAGTGGTATTTTAAACATCACACCTGAGAGGAGTGATGTGAAAATGATGCGAAAAAACTACTTAACAGTTGTAAGTAGATCATACCTAGTTGGTATGATGAAACTTTCTCGAAGAAAGTGGAAAATTCGTTCATCGATTATGAGTGGAGATGTCCACATACTCGGTTGGTATGATGGATTGTTGGAAATATATTTTGTCGGAAGTGTTCTCCCATGACTGTGTGCCACTACTTAAACAATTTGGGAGATCTTCTTGACAGAAGCTTGAATAGCTCTATTATGCCGGAGGCCTCGGTTTTGGAAATTGGGTACTAATATGCCCAAATTTTGAAAATCTCGAACAGTGGGCCCTAGGCCAATTGGCACAAGTAGAAGCTCGTAAACAAACATGATTTATATACCATGAAAAATTAAGTAATTGAATTGTTTGGCCATGGTACCAAGACAGGACCGACATACTCAGTCAACTAGTGGCAGTGCGACATGACAGGTCTCCGAACTAGTCAAGACAAACAACTGCAGGTTGAGTTGATGGTCGGGGCCGTTTGACCAGTGGCACCACAGATTATATGGAATCATGTGAAAAATGTTGATTGTGCATGAATTATGTGTACGGGACCTTCAAGATACCCAAGAGGGGTAATGATGTGTCCTAGGGCCCTGGACGACATGGTGGATATAAGGGCAGTTAGTCGTACTAGAAGCCTTGCGAAGCTTGACGTAGCTTCAAGCGCATGAGACTGAGGTGGGTCGGGAAGAGGTCTCTATCCTTGTACTGACACAGAGAATTGTTACAGGATTGAGGGTCGGATGTCACGAATATCCACTCATTTTTAGGGTAGAAGTGGACATGCTTCTATCTAGGAGGCCGATAAAGTCGCTCTGACACCACAAATAGGTTCAGTGGACATACTAGCATGTGATTGTGTGTTTGATCTTTATGATTAAGGATGTGTGTTGGGTGATAACACACTGTGGTTAATAAGAAATGGTGATAAAAACTGAAATTTGAAATGAAAGGTTTTTTTAAAAGAAAATAAGGAGTCTGGCACACTCCAAAACAAACATTTTTCCTAAAAATTAAATTTTGAAAAACCATTCACTGAATCATTGTACTCACCCTTCCCTTATATCCCTTTCAGAAAATCCCGAAAAAGCCTACCCCAAGGACCATCAACTAATACGCCTGTGAGACAAGTATGATCAGTTTAAATTTTTATGCAGTTTTGATTTATGTTATTTCAAGAAAGGTGTAGGTTTAAAGGATGCCTTACTCTTCACAGTTTATAAACAAGGGGCAACCCTTAATAAACTGGTAGAGTGACGAGTTTATCATGGGGATCCGACCAAATCGGGTCGGGGCATTACATAACACTTCTGACAAAATAACTTTCAATTCGTTTATCACACCAACCGGGTGTGATGACATCTTCGCTTACAACCAGTAAGCAGGTTTTCTACTTCTTTTTACGAAGTTCATCATATCAACCGGGTATGATCTACTAACCAAGTATGATTTGAAAATCCCAATCACCCGTTAACCGTAACATGTTCGTCCTCTGATGATTTTCCAAATTGACGCGAGCTTCTCTTGCTGGCGCTCCGGTCCTTCATGCTCCTACACGATTTGGACATACTTGTTTATTAAAATTTGGCATACTAGTCTTATTTCCTCAAGTATGAACAAAATGCCCAAAAATTTCAATTATTTACATTTAGGCCCCTAAAGTTATTTTTTCCTTAACTTTAGGTCCCTAATGTAAACTTTTCCCCAAATTGAGTCTCGAAACTTCTAAAATTCCCTTTGGATCCTCAATTTATTCAAAATCATTTAAGGGGTTTAAGTTTCCCAAATTTTCAATTTGGTCCCCAACTTTTTAAAAATTACCATTTTGCCCTTACTTTACAAAAATGGCAATTTAAACCCAATAATTTCCAAAAATTGACCAATTGGTCCTCCAACATCCTTTTCATGGCCAATTAGCCCTCAATTTTGTGAAATTACACTTTGGTTCCTCAATTTTAGCAAATTCCCAAATTTCCCCAAAATTTTCCCCATTTCACACTGGTCGAATTTGAATTCATCAAATTGGCCATTCAATTGGGGTTAATTGATCCAATTGAAGGTATGGATCAATTCCTACACTTCCACATGATTCAATGGAGCTTTGAATTGCTTCATTTCGGTCGGAATTGAGCTCAAACGGAACTTCGTCGGAAAACTGAACTTAGAGAGAGATAGCTTCAAAAGCTTATTGTCAAGGGTGCGGCGGTCCGAGCTTTCGATCGAGGCAGGTAGCTCTCACCCTGAGGTTCCTCCTAGGATCAATAATTACATCAATTCATGTCAAATTGAGGGAAAAGTTTCGTTGGTTCTCACTCTAACACTCTGAAATTATAGAGGGGAGCCAAATTGGTTTTCCTTTCTGCTCTAATTCGATCGTATGAGGACTGTAAAAGTGTTAGGAGAGCTTAGTTTGGCCTGAGTAGGGCTCAATTTGGTCATTTTTAGCTCAGTCGAAACATGCCAACTTTGGTCCGCCAGAACTGCTTTACTGTTTGATTACGCCGGCGCATCTCCGACGATCCACGGATCGAATGGTGACCACCATTGGGTAGCTAACTTCTCCCCGAGTTTAATGAACCCGACCTCACCTTCTTTGGCTCAAAAAAATCCCAATGTCAGAGATCTGGTTCGAGCTTCACTGGAAAATGGAGCAGTAGGGAGAGAGAGGAGTTTTTAGGTGTGAGGAGGATGAATGAGGAGGAGCTCTTTATATAGGAAGCTCGGGGACTCTCTAGTTGTCCTATTGACACCTTTATGGCGATTATTCATGGCCAAAAATGCCATGAATAGAGACTTTTCATCTTTGCCAGTGCTGCTCCCTTTTCCGGCGAGTGAACAGTGTTGTCATCTGAAGGAAGAAGACGACACTGTTCCGAACCGGACCAGACCGGTCCAAACCGGGTTTAATGCTTAAACTAACCAGTTTAAGCTTGATTCGACCGAGTTTTTAAATAATAAAAATTTCTAAATTCATTCTCTATCAAATGGTGGCTTTAATTCTCAAATTTCAATTTTCTAAGCCACCTAGAAAAATGAATTTAGAAATTGGTTAAATCTGGTTCAGGTTTGGTTTTCTCTTCCAATTCATCCTAAAGCCTTTTTTCATGACTTTTGTGACTATTTAGGTCACTCGATATTTATAAATTTTTTGATTTTCCCTTTCTCTATCAATTACAACATATAAACCGACTCAGTTTTCTCTTTGGAAATGACTGGGTCTTTTTTCGATTTTTCCTATTATAAAAGGACGGGGTTTGTAAGTGTTGTCTTCTTCCTTCAGATGATAGCACTATTCATTCAATACAAAAAAATGAACAGCAGCGGCGGAGGAAAAACGACTCTGTTCAGGGCATTTCATTTCGAGGATAAGCTTGACCAAGATGTGAAACGCTTGGGCAGAGAGTCCTCGAGTTCCCTATATAAAGAGCTCATCTCCATTCATCCTCCTCACACATGAAATCTTCATTCTCTCTTAATTGCTCCATTTTCCAACGAAGCTCGAACGAGAGCTCCAACATAGGCATTTTTCTCAGCCTTAGAAGGAGAGGTCGGGTTCTTTAGACTCCAGGGGAAGTCAACTACCTGACAACAATCTCCGTTCAATCCAAGGACCGCTGGAGAAACGTCAGCATAATCAAATAGTGAAGCAGCTTCGAAGGACCGAAGCTGCCCTATTATGGCCAAGCAAAAATTGGCCAATTTCAGCCCTCCTCTGGCTAAACCAAGCCCTCCCGACGCTCCCACAACCCTCATAGGACCTCAACTGAGTTGAAAGGTAAGCCAATTAGGCTCTACTCACTCGTTCCAGGTTGGAGATAGAGAGAGAAACTACGAAATTTCAATAATGAAATTCTCCCTCGATTCATGGTCAATTGTAGGTATTTTTGATCCTATAAGGTACCTCAGTAAGAGAGATACCTTCCCCGATAGAGAGCTTAAACCGTTGCACCTTCGAAGGTAAGATTTCGAAGCTTTCTCTCTCTACGCACAATTTTTCGGCGAAGTTCCATTTACCTTGTTTCGTCCTCAATTCATGCTATTCAAAGCTCAATTTAATCATATGGAAGTGTAAAAACTAATTTACACCTCCAATTGAAGCAATTAACTCTGATTGAATGGTCAATTTGAAGAAATCAAATTCAGCATGTTTGAAAGGGGGAAATTGGGGGGAAATTTTGGGGAAATTTGGGGATTTCGTAAAATTGAGGAACCATTTTATAATTTCCCAAAATTAAGGGCCAATTGGCCATAAAAATGATGTTGGAGGATCAAATGGTCAATTTTTGAAAGAATTGGGGTTAAATTGCCATTTTTTTAAAGTAGGGGCAAAATGGTAATTTTTGAAAAGTTGGAGGCCAAATTGGGAATTTAGAAAACTTGAGCCCCTTAAACAATTTTGAGTAAGTTGAGGACCCAAAGAGAATTTTTGGAAGTTCAGGACTTAATTTGGGGAAAAGTTAGCACTAGGGACCTAAAGTCAAAGAAAATGAACTTTAGGGACCTAAGTGTAATTAACTAACAATTTTGAGCATAGTCACTCATACGTGAGAAACGAAGGTTGTTATGCCAAACTTTAATAGATAAGGGTGCCCAAATCTTGTAGGAACACAAGAGACCGGAACGCCAACAAGGATAAGCTAGCGTGGAGGTGAAAGCCAACATTAGAAGAATGTACTACAATCATCGAGTGAGTGGGCTTATTTACATCATACTCGGTTGGGATGGTGAGCACTTTAGAAATGAAAAGCCACTTGTAAGTGGAATTTTAATATTATACCTGGATGGGATGACGGGTGAACTAAGCTAAAACCTACTTACCGAATGTAAGTAGAGGAAATCATACTTGGTTGGTATGATGGACTTCCTTGAATGAAGAATAAACCCACTTGCCTATTTTTAAGTGAAGATATCATCTCACCCGATCAGTGTGATGAAGTGAAAATGTGTTTTGTTAGAAGTGTTCTCCCCTGACTATGTGCCAATGCTTAAACTCTTTGGGAGACCTTTTTTACTAGAGCTAGAATAGCTTAGATAGGCTAGATGCCTTGGTTTTTGAACTTGTTGGTCTAAATGCCTGATTTTGGAAAATCACATGCAGTGGGCCCAAGGCCAGTGGGCACGAGCAGGAGCTCGTAAACAAACATGAGATATGAAATCCATGAAAATTCTTAATGAAATGGTTGTGTGATTTCGTCATGGTACCAAGTCAGGACTGACAGTACTCGATGGACTGGCGATAGTGCGTCAGGGCTAGTCGACAGATCAGCCAAGGTTGAGGGTCGGGGTCGTTGGACCAATGACACCATAGATAAATGGCCAATTGTGAAAATTATTATTTTGTGCATGCACTTGAGGTACAAAACCATCAAGATGCCCAAGAGGGTTAGTGATGCATCCTAAGGGCTACTACACGACAGGGTGGAGATAAGGGCAGTTTGTCGTGCCAGCAGTTGGGAAGCTCGACCTAGCTTCTTGCGCATGAAACCGAGGTGGGGTTGGGATGAGGTCTCTATCCTCATACAGACACGGAGTTGTTTTTGTGTCGAAGGGTCGGATGTCACAAACATCCACTCAAACCTAGGGTAGAAGTGGACGGACTTCTATCTTGGTGGCCGGTAAAGATGCTCTAAGCCACAAGTGGGTGCAATGGACAGGCTGCACCTATGAATGTGTGTTCCTTCCTGATGAAGGGCATGTATTGTCTGCTTAACACATCTAATGTGGAATTGAGGAAAAGGTTTTGAAAATAGGAAATTTGAGGAAAGATCCTCTCAAAAGAAATAATAATTTTGGCACACTTTGATTAAAGTCATTTTCATAAAAACTCACATCCAACACCCACTCACTGAGTTGTAGAACTCACTCCCTCTTTTATATCCTTTTTCATGAGTAGAGAAAACATGACCAAAGAAAACAACATGATCTACCCTTTGTCAGGTATGCTTGAAAAGTTCCTTTAAACTTGCATTTTGTTGATTTATATTATTATAGGGAACAAGGTTTAAATTATGCCCGACTCCTCTTTATTAAAGAGAGTGGGGAAACCCCTCTTAAACCAAGGAAGCGACAAGTTGATCACGGTGATCTAACCAAACCGGGTCGGAGCATGACAGAAGCCGCGTCAACAAAGACAACCAATCACAGTGCACCACAAAAACTAGGAAGAAGAGGACAACCAATCGCACGCGCATCATAGAGTCGTCTTCAACCCTGGGCATGTGAGAAGGGCTATGGTCGATAGAGGGCATCTGAGTCTCCGACGACCAAAAACTCCTCTAGAACGATCGTGAATGGATGAGTGAGGGGTCGAGTCTTAGGCTGACCAGTAGCACTACCAGTTTCCAAGCTCCCTATATAAAGAGCTCCTCCCCATCCCACAAACGATCGAAGAAGACAAGGCGTTCCATTTCCCGACATGGTACGAACCAGAGCTCCAACGAGGGCCTTTTCTGCAACCTCAGAAGGCACATTCAGGTTCTCTAGAACCGAGAAGAAGTTCCCCACCTCACTGCAACCTCCTTTCCGAATAAGTATCACTGGTGAAGCACCAAAAGGCTTGCACAGTACCATCGCTCTAGCAGTCCCAAAACTACAGAAGCTTTTGAGCTAAATTCAGGCCACCTCTGACCTCCTGTGATCAGGCCAAACCACTCACAACCCTCATCGATCGATCCTTGACCACCAGGAACATTCAAGGTAAGTCAATTCTGCCTCCACTCGTCGAAATCGTGAAATTCTAAGGAGAGAAATTGCTTGAATCACACTAATCAAATTATCCCTATGTAGGGCATCAATTGGGGAAATTCTTGATCCTATGAGGACCCTCTCGATGAGTACTACCTCCCCAAATCTAGAGCTCCATCAACTGCGCACCGACCAGTATGATTTCCAAGCTTCCTCTCCCTAAGACCAGTTTTCCAGCAAAGCTCCATTTGAGCTTAATTCTAGGACAATTAAGGTGATTCAAAGCTAAATTGATCATGGGAAAGTAGGGAAGATGATTAGCAGCATGTAGGGAATAATTAACAAAGTTTGCATGGCCAATTTGATGAATTAAGTAATTAGGAGATGCAATTTTGGCGAAGTTTGGGAAAATTGAGGATTTTTGTGAAATTAACCTCAATTGGACACCAATTGGAAATTATGGTTAAATTAGGAACTAATTGCAACTAAAGATAATTTTAAGAATTTAATTACAATTAGAAGTATTTATATGGAGTTATTTACAAATTAATTATTTATAAGGATGAAATTGCAAATAAAAATGAATTAGGGGTTCAAGTGAAAATGGTAGGATAAATTAGTGAATTATTCGTGATAACGTAGGTACGTACCGAGAAACGACGACCTACGACTGCGAGAAGGCCCCAAGACACTAGAAATCCGCTCAAGACTAACGAGTCATGATACCTGGTGAGTGAGAATTTCCGACATCACACACGATTAAGGTGATGAGCATGTTTTTAATTTGAAAACCAATTTTCCGAAAATAGTCTCCCCTGACTGCGTGAAACTACTTAAACATTTTAGGAGCTATTTCTGAATAGAGATAGAGATGCTCTAATGGGCCCAAGGCCAATGGCCACGGGCTTAGGTACGTAGATAAATAGGCGTGTAATGAGCCTATGAAAACTCATATAATTGGTAAATTGTGTGTGATAGCTATCGCGCCATGACCATGGTTGTCAAACTCATTGGAGTAGTGGTTACCCAGTCGAAGCCAGGTCGTCGAACTCGTTGTGCTAATAGTACCGAGTCGAAGCCGGGTCAACAAGTTCATGGGGACTGGTAGCACCAAAGATAAAAGGTCTCAAGTGAAAAGACTTGTGTTTGTGCATGTATGATGTACGAAACCATTGAGGCGTCCGGTATGGGGTAGTGCTGGTTCCAAGGGCAACTGGATGACCTAGGGACCATAAGGGAAGTTTGTCATCAAGTGAGTCAGGAAGCTTAGGGAGCTTCATGCATATTAAGACCGAGGAAGCAGGGGGAGAGGTCTCATCCCATAATGGCAAACACAGAGGAAATTGAGATTTGAGGGATGGGCAGTAAGGCTCACCCAGACATGTGGTAGAAGGTGTGACCTACCAGGGTGGTCGTTAAAAGCGTTTCGAACCACAAGTGGAGTAATCGGGGACTACTATGCGAATGTGTGAAACTCTTTAATGATAAGGGGTGATTGTTTGCGTGCTAAAATTGTTTATGTAAAAATAGAGGAGTTGAATAAAAAGGAAAATCAGTTAAAACCTTGTTTGTGATGTCACACTCACTAAGTTAGAATACTCACCCCTCACTCAAACTCCCTTTTAGGGGAAAGCTTCTCGTGCTAGGGGGAGTGGAAGCTTGAAGGTCATAATTGCACTTCTGCTAGAAGGAAACTTTAGACCATAATAATTTGTATTGGAAAACATGTTGTACTGGTAAGCCTTTACCTCTCTTGGGTCATCATGGTACAAATACCATGATGACACAAGAAAGGGTGGTGGGTTGATCACAAGGTTCCAACCAAATCGGGTTGGGGCGTGACATGTGTAGCCTATCACGCCCCGACCCAATTAGGTCAAATTCCCATGATCAACATGTCACTCTCCCAGTTTATTAAGGGTTTCCCTTATTTTAAACTATGAGGAGTAAGGCTTCCTTTAAACTTGTACCTTTCTTGGAATAACATTAATCAAAACTACATGAAATTTTAAACTTTCCATACCTGTCTTGCAGGTGTAGTTAACTGAAAGTCCTTGGGTAGGTTTTCCCTTAGTTACCTGAAAGGGGTATAAGGTAGGGGGTGAGTTCAACAACTCAGTGAATAGGGTTTAAGACTTTGATTTTTAAAAAGAATAGTTTGAATTGGAGTGTGCAAGACTCCTTATTTTCCTTCAAAATATCTCATCCTCCAAATCTCGATTTTTCATAGCCATTTCTCATATCAATGGTGTGTTATTCACTCAACACATGCCCTTCGTCATGAAAGGAACACACATTCGTAGGCCAGCACGTCCATTGTACCCACTTGTGGAGTCGGAGCGACTTTACCAGCCACCTAGATAAAAGCATGTCCACTTCTACCTTGAGAATGAGTGGATGTACGCGACATCCGACCCTCAATCCCGTAAGTAAAACTTTGTGTCTGTATGAGGACAGAGACGATATCCCGGTCTCGTGCACATGAAACTCAAATAGAGAAGATTCAAGAAACCCCAAACACAGTAGCTTCGTGGAGTCCAAACACAGAAACTTCGTGGAGTACAAACACAGAAACTTCGTGGAGTACAAACACATAACTCCATGACTAACTGGTGCGACAAGAAATACAAACCTAGTAGCTTCTCTTTCCCTTATCACCACCATGTCATCTAGCAGCCCTTAGGATGCATCACTACCCCTCTTGGGTGTTTTAATGGTCTCGAAACTCAAGTGCATGCACAAACAACATTTTTCAACATAAGTTATTTAATCTTTGGTGCCACTGGTATAACGACACTGACCCTCAATTCGACCTGCAGCTATTTGTCTCGACTGATCCGTCAACCTGTAATGTCGCACTACTGCCAGTTCATTGAGTATGTCGGTCATGTCTTGGTACCATGGCCAATCAATTCATTCATTTAAGTTTTATGGCTTAAAATCAATTTTGTTTACGAGCTCCTGCTTGTGCCAACTAGCCTAGGGCCCACTGTACGAGATTTTCAAAATCGGGCATATTAGCCTCCAAGTTCCAAAACCGAGGCCTTCGTCCTATCTGAGTTATTCAAGCTCCCATCAAGAAGGTCTACCAAAAGTTTTAAGCAGAGTGGCACACAGTCAGGGGAGAGCAATTCTAACAAAATAAACTTTTCATCTGTCCATCACACCAACCGGGTATGAGGACATCTCCGCTTATAACCGATAAGTAGGTTTTTCACTTCCTTCCAGCAAGTTCATCATACCAATCGGGTATGATCTACTTACAATCGGTAAGTAGTTTTTTTGCGTCATTTCCACATCACTCCTCTTAGGTGTGATGGTTAAAATATCATTTAATAGTGGGTTTACATTTCTAAGGTGCTTATCATCCCAACCGGGTATAAAATTAAATCCCACTCACAATCAGTAAGTGGTTTTCAGCTTAATTCGCTCATCACCCCAACTGGGTATGATGTTAAAAGTCCCACTCACTCATTAATGCAGTGAATTCCTCTCGATTGGTTCTTTGTCTTCACGTGAGCTTGTCCATGCTGGCGTTCCTGGAACTTCGTGTTCCTAAACAATATGAACATCCTTGTTTATTATCCCTTGGCCTAATAGCCTTCATTCATCGTGCATGGATGAAATACTCAAACTTTTTTGATTTATTACAATTAGATCCATAAAGTTCTTTTTCTTTAACATTAGGTCCCTAATTCCAATTTACCCTCAAATTGAGACTCGAAATTTCTAAAATTCACCTTGGGACCTCAATTTATTCAAAATTACATAAAGGAGTTCAAGTTTCCTAAAATTCCAATTTAGACCCTAACTTTTATAAATTTACCATTTTGCCCCTTCTTTACAAAAATTGTAAGTTTTACCCCAAAAATTCCAAAATTGCCCACTTGGTCCTCCAACATCTTTATCATGCCCAATTGGCCCTGAATTTTATGAAATTGTACTTTATTCTCTTAAATTTTTGAAATCCCCAAATTTTCCCCCAATTTCAACCTTCTAACTTAGTCGAATTTGATTTCATCAAATTGACCGATCAAATGAGTTTAATTGTTGAAATTGAAGATTGATTGGAGTTTCTACACCTTCATACGATTCAATTGCACTTTGAATCACCCGATTTGATGTTGGAATGAGCTCAAACGGCGCTGCATCGGAAAACTGAACTTAAAGAGAGAAAGCTTCGAAAGTTTACTGTCGGGGGCACAACGATCCAAGCTTTCAATTTGGGCAGATAGCTCTTGTCCTAAGGTTTCTCCTAAGATCAAGAATTGCATCAATTGATACAGAATTGAGGGAGAATTTGGTCAGTGAAGTTTCGTCGGTTCTCTCTCGAGCCCTGATCAGAAAATACAAAGTGGAGTCAAATTGGCTTACCTTTTCATTCTAATTTAGTTGTAGGAGGATTGTGGAGGTATTGGAAGGGCTTGTTTTAGCCTAAGAAGGGCTCAAATTGGCCAATTTCAGCTCGGCTGAAATAGGGCAGCTTTGGTCCGCTAGAGCTGCTTCAATGTTCTATCACACCGACGTTTCTCCGACGACCCTTGGAGCAAATGGAGACTATAAGCGTATAGCTGACTTTTCTCTGAATTCAAAGAACCCAACAATGCCTTCTTTGGCTCAGAAAAGACCCTATATCAGAGCTCTGGTTCGAGCTTCGTTGGAAATTGGAGCAGTTGAGAGAGAAAGGAGTTTTTCAAGTGTAGAGAGTATGAATGAGGAGTGGCTCTTTATATAGGAAGCTTGGAGACTTCTTGGTCATCCGATTGTCACCTTAATGGCAGTCATTCATTGCCTAGAACTCCCTGGCCGGAGACTTTTCAGCTTTACCAGTGCTGTTCGATTTTCCAACGAGTGAAGAGTGATGTCATTTAAAGGAAGAAGACGACACTATTCTGAACCGGACCGAACCAGTCCGAACCGGGTTCAAATATTAAACCGGTCGGTTCAGGCCCGATTCGACCAAGTTTTTCAAAATTAAAATTTTCTAAATTCATTATCCATCCAATGGTGGTCTCAAATCTCAAATTTGAATTTTTTAAGCCATCTAGAAAAATGAATTTAGTGTTTGGTTCAAACAGGTCCAATCCGGTTCTTATCTAATTCACATGAACTGATTTGGTTTTCATCTCCAATTTATCCTAAAGTCCATTTTCATGACTTTTATGACTCCTTAGGTCACTCGGGATCCATAAATTTCCCAGTTTGCTCTTTCTCTATCGGTTCCATTTCATGAATTGACTCAGTTTATAAACCAGTTCAATTCAGCTCGGATCCGGTTCTCCTGAACCGGTCCAGTTTTCTCTCCCAAATGATCCTAAGGTCATTTTCCAAGGTTTTATGAAACCTCTGGGTCACTCGAGAGTTGTAAATTTTCCAAATTTCCCATTCTCTAATGATCGGGTTTTGAACCGATTCGGTGTTTCTTGCTTAGTTTGACTGGTTCTTTTCCCGATTTTCCTTAACTCCAAAGGGCGGGGTCTACATAGCCTACCCTAGGGTCGACTTACTCTTTGTCTCCCACGTGGTTCCCGTATGAAAAGTGCAAGTATATATGTCATGCCCCAACCCGGTTTGGTCAGATCCCCGTGATCAACCAGCCACTCTCTCAGTTTATTAAAGGGGTTACCCTCGTTATAAACCGTAAAGAGTAAGACATCCTTTAAAACTGAAATTTTCCTAGAATAACATAAATCAAAACTATATAATATTTTAATTTTTATCATACATGTCTTGTAGGCATCTGGGTTAAGGCCTTTAAGGGTAGACTTTCCGAAATTTTCCTGAAAAGAATATAAGGTATGGGGTGAGTACGACTACTCAATGAATGGGTTTTCAAAAATTCACTTTTAGGAAAAGAATTGTATTGGAGTGTTGCAGACTCTTTTCTTTCAAAAATCCTTGCATTTAAAAATCTCAACTTTTATCACTATTTCCTTATTTAATCACAGTGTGTCATCACCCAACACACAACCTTCATCATGAAGGTCAAACACACATTCGCAGGCCAGCACAAGCACTAAACCCACTTGTAGCTTCGGAGCGACTTTACCGGCCACCTAGATAGAAGTACATCCACATCTACCATAAGAATGAGTGGATGTACGTGACATCCGACCCTCAATCCCAAAATCAATTCTTCGTGTCCGTATGAGGTTAGAGACCTCATTCCATCCCCACCCAGGTCTCATGCGCTTAGTGCTACTCCAAATTTCGCATGGTCACCTCGTACGATGAACTGCCCTTATACTCACCAGGTCGTTCAGGGACCTAAGGATGTATCACTACCCCTCATGTATGTCTTGATGATCCCATAATTATAGTGCATGCATAGACAGCATTTTCTTATCATGCCATATAATCTGTGGTGTCACTAGTTCAATGACCCTGACTCTCAACTCAATCTAAATCTATTTGTCTTGACTGGTCTGGAGACCTATCATGTCGCACTGCCGCTAGTTGATTGAATATGTCGGTCCTATCTTGATACCATGGCCAAACAATTCATTTATTAAATTTTTATGGCACATATCTCATGTTTGTTTATGAGCTCCTACTCGTGCCCACTAGCCTATGGCCCACTTGTTCGAGATTTTCAAAACCGGACATAATAGCCCCTAATTTCCAAAACCGAGGCCCCCGGCCTATAAGAGCTATTCGAGCTCCCATCAAGAAGATCTCCCAAATAGTTTAAGCTTTGGCACACAGTCAAGGGAGAGCACTTCCGACAAAATTATATTTTCAACTGTCCATTATACCGACCGGGTATAAGGACATCTTCGCTTATAACCGATGAACGGGTTTTCAACTTCCCTCGAGGAAGTTTCATCATACCAACCGAGTATGATCTACTTACAACCGGTAAGTAGTTTTTCCGCATGATTTTCACATCACTTCCCTAAGTTATGATGTTTAAAATACCACTTGATAGTGGGTTTTCATTTCGAGGTACTTATCATCCCCAACCGGGTATGATATAAAATCTCACTCACTCATTAATGTTGTAAATTCCACTAGACTGTTTCCTTGATTTCACGCAAGCTTGTCCTTGCTGGCGTTTTTGGTGCTTCATGTTCCTACACGATATAAACATCTTGATTCATTATCTCTTGGCCTAATAGCCTTCATTCATTCCAAATGAATGAGAAAAACCAAACTTTTATTTATTTGCAATTAGGTCCCTAAAGTTATCCTTCTTTAACTTTAAGTCCCTAATGCCGATTTTTCCTCAAATTGAGTCCCAAAACTTTTAAAATTCCCCTTGGGGCCTCATTTTATTCAATTTCACAAAAAGGGGTTTAAATTTCAAAATTTTCAATTTGTTCCCCCAACTTTTCAAAAATTATCATTTTGCCCTTCCTTTACAAAAATGGTAAAATTTACCCCAAAAATTCTAAAATTCCTCAATTGGCCCTCTAACATTTTTATCATGTCCAATTGACCCTCAATTTTTGGAAATTGCATTTCAGTCCTTCAAATTTTCGAAAATCCCCAATTTTCCCCCAATTCCAACTTCTTAACACAGCCGAATTTGATTTTATCAAATTGACCGATCAAACATTTCCAATTGTTGAAATTGAAGTTGAAATCGAGTTTCTACATGTTCATACAATTCTTTAGCAATTTGAATTGCAAGTTTTAACGTAAAGACGAGCTCAAACGAAGCTTCATCGAAAAATGAATTATAGAGAGAAAGCTTCGATTACTCACCGGTGAGGGCACGGCAGTCCGAACTTTCTATATGGGCAACTAGTTCTCCTCCGAAGGTTCTTCCTAGGTTCAAGAATGAAATCAATTGATGTTGAATTGGATTAGAATTTTGTCATTGAAATTTGGTCGACTCTCTCACTAACACTGATCGAAAATTGTAGAGGGGAGCCGAATTAGCTTACCTTTCCATCCTAATTTGGTTGTCGGAGTGCTGAGGAAGTGTTGGGAGGGCTTGGTTTGGCTTGAGTAGGGCACGAATCGGCCGATTTCAACTCGGCTGAAACAGGGCAGCTTCGGTCCGCCGGAGCTGCTAAACTATTTGATCACACCAGCACTTCTCCGATGACTCTTGGATCGAACAGATGTCACCACCGTGTAGCTGACTTCTCATCGGTTCTAATGAACCCGACCTTACCTTCTTTGGCAAATAAATGACCCTATATCGAAGCTCTGGTTCGAGCTTCATCGGAAAACTAAGAAACTGAGAGAGAGTGAGCTTTTCAGGTGCGGAGAGGATGAATGGAGAGGGATTCTTTATATAAGGAGCTTGGGGACTCGTTAGTCGTCTGTTTGGCACCTTTATAACAGACATTAATGGCCTGAAATGTATCGAACAGAAAAATTTCTTCTTTGCCGGCATTGCTTCGATTTTCCAGCATGTGAACAGTGTTGTCATCTGAAGGAAGAAGACAATACTATTCTGGACCAGTTCGAACCGGGTTTGAAGCTTAAACCGGCCGGTCCACCACTCATTCGACCGAGTTTTTCAAATATAAAAATTTTTAAATTCATCTAAATTCATTTTCTATCCAATGGTGGCCTCAAATCTCAAATTTCAATTATTTAAGCGACCTAGAAAAATGAATTTAGGATCCAGTTCACCTGAACCGGTTTGGTTTTCATCCCCAATTCCTTCACAAGTCCATTTCCATGACTTTTGTGACTCCTTAGTTCACTTAGGGTCCATAAAATTTCTAGTTTACCATCTATTTATCGATTCTGGTTCATAAACCAACTCGGTCCTTAAACCGGTTCAATTCGGTTCGGGTCCGGTTCACCCGAACCGATCTGGTTTTTCTATCCCACTTTATTCTAATGTTCCTTTCCAAGGTTTATAAATCTCTTTGGATCACAAGGGATCCATAAATTTCTTGGTTGATCCATTCTCTATTAGTTCCAATTCACAAATCAACTCGGTTCATAAACCGGTTCTATCTGATTCAGGCTCGGTTCCCTTGAACCGATCCAGTTTTTCTTCCCCATTTTGTCCTAAGGTTCCTTTCCAAAATTTATGAACCATTTTGAGTCACATGGAAGGTGTAAATTCTCAATTTGCTTGTTTTCTATTAATCAAGCTTATAGACCGATTCGGTTTAAAATTCTAAACTTACTAGTTCTTTCCCCAATTTTGTACTAGTGGAGTGAGCTCTAAGGGTACTTTTGAAACAAACTCTTCTTTGATAAATGATCTCTCTGCTCTAGAGTCAAAGAGGGCATAAACTGATTATTCTCATAGTTGTATATACCCTAATTTAAGAAACGTATGTTTTAGAAGGAATTCACTTTTATTAAATCGGAAGATGTCTAATTTACATGACTTCTTTGAACTAATTTGTAGGGTTCTAGGATGTACCTGCTATAGTGCTAGGGTCTCCTCTAGCCTCCTCCTGAGTGAGGTTGTATACTCTAGCTGGTACTCTTGTTGTAGCTTCTGGTCTGAGGTTTCTAGGATTCCCTTGAAGTGATCCAAGAGTATTCCTCGGTTTGTTCTCCCTAAGGGTGGGACAATCCTTTATGAAGTGTGCCACTCGTCCGCATGCAAAACAGGTATGGCATACTCCCAAATGGTTCCTTTGGCACATCGGGCAGCGAGGGTTTCCTTGGGGTATGGTAGGGACTATTCTGGGAGGAGGTGATGGCATGCCCCTTCTCCGTTGGAATACCATTTTGTTTCCTCCTCTTGGGCCGGTATTTTCCTTTCGTCCTCCTTGACGGTTTGGATCCTTATCCCCCCTTTGGGTTGTCTACTCCATTCGACGTCGTCGGGTTTCTACCAGTCGCTCACATTCGTGAGCCATACAAATTACAGCTACCAGGTCAGTGGGGCGTCCTAGTACTCCTATGTGGTCTCTAATGTCCATGTTGAGATCGTCTACAAACCTCTGACATATGTCAGCTGGCCCGGCTAGGTCAGGAGCAAAGAGTCTTAACTCGTTGAATTTTGTTTCATACTTTGACATGGAGTTAAGCCCTTGTCGAAGTCGGTTGAACTCTTGCTTCTTCTCATTTACTAGGTGGGGTGCCAAGTACTCCTTCGAATACCTCTCCTCAAATTGTTCCCAAGTGGGGGTGGTGGTATGTAGATTTCGGACATTGTCCCACCACCGTCTAGCGCTTCCTTCCAAGAAGAACTCCATCAAGATCACCTTATCCTCTGGTGGTATCCGGACAATTCCCATCAACTTATTGGTATTTGCCAACCAATCCATGGCGGTTCCAACATCCTTTTCTCCGAGGAAAGGTTTATATCCTAGTTGTCGGAGGGTTTTGAGATTTCTAGGAATGTCCATTGGAGCGGTTGGATTAACAGGGGGAGTGTGGGATTGTACTTCTTCTGGTTCAACCCGGGAGTTGGTGCCCGCCTCAGGAGTGAGGTTAGGTTGGCCAAATACACGGGTGAATTCCTCATACAATCTTTGATGCTCCCTGCTGAGTCTAGAAAGCTTTGATTACTCACCGGTGAAGGCACGGCGGTCCGAGCTTTCTATATGGGTAGGTAGTTCTCCTCCTAAGGTTCTTCCTAGGATCAAGAATAACATCAATTGATGTCAAATTGGATTAGAATTTTGTCATTGAAATTCGGTCGACTCTCTGTCTAACACCGATTGGAAATTGCAGAGTGGAGCCGAATTGGCTTACCTTTCCGTCCTAATTCGGCCGTGGGAGGGATGAGGAAGTGTTGGAAGGGCCTAGTTTGGCCTATGGAGGGCTCAAATCAGCCGATTTCAACTCGGTCGAAACAGGGCAGCTTCGATCCGCCGAAGCTGCTTCACTGTTCGATCACGTCAGCGCTTCTTCGGTGACTCTTGGATCGAACGATGTCACCACTGTGTAGCTGACTTCTCCCTAGTTCTACCGAACCCGACCTCGCCTTCTTTGCTCATAAATGACCCTATATCAGAGCCTTGGTTCGAGCTTCACCAGAAAATTAAGCAACTGAGAGAGAGTGAGCTTTTCAGCTGTGGAGAGGATGAATAGAGAGGGGCTCTTTATATAGGGAGCTTGGTGACTCGTTGGCCATCCATATGGCACCTTTATGACAGACATTGATGGCATAAAATGTATCAAATGGAAACGTTTCTTCTCCGTCGGTACTGCTTCGATTTTCCGACGAGTGAACAGTGTTGTCATCTGAAGGAAAAAGACGACACTATTCCGAACCGGACCAGACTGGTCTGAACTAGGTTCAAAGCTTAAACCGGTCGGTTCACCCCTCATTCGACCGAGTTTTTCAAATCTAAAAATTTCTAAATTCATTTTCTATCCAATGGTGGCCTCAAATCTAAAATAATTATTTTAGCCAACTAGAAAAATGAATTTAGGATCCGGTTCAATAGGAGTTCAAACTAGTTTAGATCCGATTCACCTGAACCGGTTTGGTTTTCATCCCCAATTCCTTCACAAGTCCATTTCCATGACTTTTGTGACTCCTTAGACCACTTAGGGTCCATAAAATTTCTGGTTTACCATCTCTTTATTGATTCTGGTTCATAAACAACCTCGGTCCTTAAACCGTTTCAATCCGGTTCACCCGAACCGATCTGGTTTTTCTCTCCCACTTTGTTCTAATGCTCCTTCCCAAGGTTTATAAATCTCTTTGGATCACAAGAGATCCATAAATTTCTTGGTTGAACCATTCTCTATCGGTTCCGGTTCACGAATTAACTCGGTTCATAAGCCGGTTCTATTCGATTCGGGCCTTGTTCTCTTGAACCGATCCAGTTTTTCTTCCCCATTTTGTCATAAGGTTCTTTTCCAAGATTTATGAACCATTTTGATTCACATGGAAGGTGTAAATTCTCAATTTGCTTGTTTTCTATTAATCGAGCTTGTAGACCGATTCAGTTTAAAATTCTAAACTAACCAATTCTTTCCCCTGTTTTCTCATTATTAAAGAACGGGGTTTACAATATATATAATAGAAAATAATGCACACATCGGGAAACTCAAGTTCTACAGTATGGCCTACACTGGATTGACACTTCAGGGCTACTCACAACATGTGACTCATTCCAGGCTACTTAAACCCACATACTTGAGCTACTCAAGCACGTACACATATACATATAACAACACACTCTAGAGTGTACCACTGCATAACGATATCACATCCATGAAAAATTGGAGTGTGGGAGCCACGTGCCACTATAACACAATCAACACTTCTTGAGTATCGTATTAGAGCTGGGTGTCTCAACACCTAGGGTCATGACTGCACTACCCCACTTGCCGACACATGCTCCTAATACATACGACTCAATCCCACCTCTTCTCGTTACAGTAGTGTACAAGGATAGTACCCGTACATCAACCGAGTTTCCCAAGAAAACTAGAAGTATTTAACAACATCTATCTAAACTCTTCCATTTTTCCTTGAGCGACAGTAAATCCTCACCTAGCGTTTTTCCGTCACATCTCTCCTATACTAATATCACAACGAAATCACATGGCATACAGTCTAGAATGTCATGCACTTGAGTCAATCCAAACCCTATGTGAAGTAGTGGTTGTCCTTGAGCAGCCAAGGAAAAGCCCCAAAAACCCCCCACATTATAGACTAGCCTAGAATAAGTAGATTTTTCCAAAATCACCGATATTTTTTAATTATTTTATTTATCTAATTTTATTTTGTATAAATTAAGATAATTTTGTTTTTCTCATCAATATAAATAAAAATTGAAATCTTTTCCTAAATTTAGTTGCAAATTTACCTTCACGAGAATAAAAAAATAAAATAGTGGTATATTATATTTGCTTTGAGATTTTCTCATTTTTTAAATAGCCCATGTAGTAATTGCTATGTACAATTTCATATATTAAGAGCCCAATGTAATAAGGAAATGAGGCCATGCAAGGCTAAGTTTGGGGTAGTGACAAGTTGAAAATAAAAAGCCTCTGGAGCACGGGTCGAGTAGGTAAAACTTAATGAGTAATTCGACTTGCATAGTGAGATTACAATCTCTTTGGAAATGGGTAAGCACCCACGTTTCTCCTCCTCCTTTACTTTGGTATTAACGAAGCAACCCTCCATTAAGACTAAAAAACAAAGCCTTAAAGACAATTCTAATCCAACAAATAGTTAGAGTGGAATCTATGTTAATGATACGTACTGGAATTACGCCATTGAAGTAATTGTTATTAGAGACTTACAAGTGCTCACCTATGGATTGAATTCACAACCCTAAGTTAACATATATGGACCTCAGAAGAGGTCCTTGAAAGGTAGCCATTCCCTATATTCATTCATAAGCCCAAGTCATAAACACCCAAAAATCTCCTAAATTTCCTATGGCTAGATGAATATGACACCAAACTGACAATTCAATCATATTTCTAAATGATCAAACAACACAATCCCTTAGTAGACAAATCAAGGGGTTGGGATTACGTACCTTTTTGGACTAAACAGCTAAAGATAGCACACCCAAATTTTCTATGCGAGTGGGGTGGGTTTAATTAGCACTTTTGAGGAAGTCTAGGGAGAAGCTCATGGAAGTCCAACTAGCATCCACTAGTAATGTTGGAGTTAATAGAATGAATGAAATTCTTGGAAAGAATGCAAGTAGTAACCAGATAAGATTTCACCCACCATTTCTACAAATGAAAATTTCCTTAGCAAAGACAAAAAGGAAAGGAATAGTCTGTTTTATCTTAACTAAGAAAAATAATAATTGGAAAGTGTAGGAAGGGAATAGAGAGATTTCTCTACCATTGGCATCATCATGAATGTAGGTCAGGAACATAACTAGATGCAAGGTCCTCCCTTCATAAGGTATAAACCCCTACTGCAAACAATGGAAACAAATTGAGGGATTACTGAATTAATTAGGATATGTTAAATATAATACATTTTCTAAAAGACTAATGATGGAAATTACCTTATTATGCCTACCAATGGGATTCTAACCAAACCAGGAAATGGAATAGTGAGGCAAAAACTACAGGTGATGCGAACTCCGCCAATATGTTGACGACACCGTACACCAAATATGGCAACGACCCCAAAGGTACGAAGAGGTGTAATATACCTTGTTTATGTGAGAAACGAGGTATGAGATATGTAGACGCCACATGTCACGCCCTGACCTGGTTTGGTCGGATCCCCGTGATCAACCTGTCATTCTCCCGGTCTATTAAAGGGTTTCCCTTATTATAAACCATAAATAGTAAGGTGTCCTTTAAACATGCACCTTTTCCTGGAATAACATAATCAAAACTACATAACATTTTAAATTCATCATACCTGTCTCGCAGGTATCTTAATTGATGGTCTTTAAAGGTAGGCTTTCCGAGATTTCCTGAAAGAGATTTAAGGGAGGGGGTGAATACGACTACTCAGTGAATGGGTTTACAAAACTTTTTAACTTTAGGAAAAAGATTAATTTTGGAGTGTGCCAAACTCCTTTATTTCAAAATCATTTCATTTGAAATCTCAGGTTTTATCACCATTCCTTTATTTAATCACGGTGTGTCATCACCCAACACACATCCTTCATCGTGAAGGTTAAACATACATTCGTAGGTCAGTACGTCCACTGAACCCACTTGTTGTTTCGGAGCGACTTTACTGGCCACCCAAATAGAAGTACATCCACTCCTACCCTGAGAACAAGTGGATATATGTGACATCCGACCCTCAATCCCAAAATCGATTCTTCGTGTCCGAATGAGGATAGAGACCTCAACTCGTCCCCACCCTAGTCTCATGCACTTGGTGCTACTCCAAATTTCGCATTGTCAATTGGAACAATGAACTGCCCTTATACCCACCAGGTCGTCCAGTGCCCATAGGACGCATCACTACGTCTCTTGGGCATCTTGATGGTCTTATAATCACAGTGCATGCACAATCAATATTTTCTTATCATGCCATATAATCTGTGGTGTCATTGGTCCAATGGCCTTGACCCTCCATGGCCAAATAATTCATTTATTTAAAGTTTTATGGCATATAACTCATGTTTGTTTACGAGCTCCTGCTCGTGCCAACTGGCCTTGGGCCCACTATACGAGATTTTCAAAATCGAGCATATTAGCCCCCAAGTTCCAAAATCGAGGCCCCGACCTATAAGAGCTATTCGAGCTCTCGTTAATAAGGTCTCCCAAATAGTTTAAGCATTGGCACACAATCAGGGGATAGCACTTCTCACAAAAGTATATTTCAACCGTCCATTATATCAATCAGGTATAAGGACGTCTCTGCTCATAATCGATGAACGGGTTTTCAACTTCCTTCGAGTAAGTTTTATCATACCAACTGGGTATGATTTACTTACAACCGGTAAGTAGTTTTTCCATATGGTTTTCACATCACTACTCTAAGTTGTTATGTTTAAAATACCACTTGGTAGTGGATTTTCATTTCAGGGTACTTATCATCCCAACCTGGATATAATATAAAACCTTACTCATAACCGGTAAGTGGTTTTTAACTTTAATTTGTGCTCATCATCCCAACCGAGTATGACGTTAGTAAACCCACTCACCCGTTAATGCCATAAATTCCACTAGACAGGTTCTTTGTATTCACGCGAGCTTGTCCTTGCTAGCATACTCGATACTTCGTGTTCCTACACGATATGAACATTTCGGTTCATTATCCTCCCACCTAATAGCCTTCATTCATTCCAAATAAATGAGAAAGTCAAACTTTCATTTATTTGCAATTAGGTCCCTAACGTTATTTCTCTTAAACTTTAAGTCCCTAATACCGATTTTTCCTCGAATTGAGTCCCAAAACCTTTATAATTTAACAAAGGACCTCAATTTATTCCATTTCACAAAAAAAGGTTTAAATTTCCAAATTTCAATTTTGGTCCCCCAACTTTTTCAAAATTACCATTTTGCCCTTCCTTTACAAAAATGTAAAATTTACCCCCAAAATTCTAAAATTTCTCAATGGCCCTCTAACATTTTTATCATGCCCAATTGACCCTCAATTTTAGGAAATTGCATTTCGATCCCTCAAATTTTTGAAAATCTCCAATTCCAACTCTTTAACATAGCCGAATTTGATTTTATCAAATTGACCGATCAAACACCTCTAATTGTTAAAATTGAAGTTAAAATCGAGTTTCTCCATGTTCATACAATTCCATAGAACTTTAAATCACGAGTTTTAACGCCGGAATGAGCTCAGACGGAGCTTCACCGGAAAATAAACTTTAGAGAGAGAAAGCTTCGATTACTCACCAGTGATGGCACGGCGATCTGAGCTTTCAATCTTGGCATATAGCTCTCATCCTGAGGTTCATCCTAGAATCAAGAATCGCATCAATTGGTGTCGAATTGAGTTAGAATTTCATCACCGGTTCTCTCTCTAGCACCGGTCGAAAATTGCAGAGTGGAGCCAAATTGGCTTACCTTTCAGTCCTAATTTGGCCATGGGAGGGCTAAGGAAGTGTTGGAAAGGCATGGTTTGGCCTAAGGAGGGATCGAAATGGCCGATTTCAGCTCGGCTGAAACAGGGCAGCTTCGGTCTGCCGGAGCCGCTTCACTGTTCCATCACGCATGCGCTTCTCCAGCGACCCATGGAGCAAACGGAGACTACGGACGTGTAGCTGACCTCTCCCCGATTATAAAGAACCTAACCTCACCTTGTTTGGCTCAAGAAAGACCCCATATCAGAGTTCTAGTTTGAGTTTCACCAAAAAAAAATGGAGCAATTGAGAGAGAATGGAGTTTTCAAGTGTGGAGAGGATGAATGGGGTGGGGCTCTTTATATAGGGAGCTCGGGGACCCATTGGCCATTCGTTTGGCACATTTTTTATAGACATTGATGGCCTGAAATATACCAAATGGAAACGTTTCTTCTTCATTGGCATTGCTTTGATTTTCCGGCGAGTGAACAATACTGTCATCCTAAGGAAGAAGATGACACTATTCCGAACTGGACCGGACCGGTCTGAACCGGGTCCAAAGCTTAAATTGGTCGATTTACCCCACATTCGATCGAGTTTTTCAAATATAAAATATTTCTAAATTTCTTTTCTATCCAATGGTGGTCTCAAATCTCAAATTTGAAATTTTTAAGCCACCTAGAAAAATGAATTTAGAATTCGGTTCAATAGTGGTCTAAACAGGTCCAAACTTGTTCGGATCTGGTTCACCTGAACTGGTTTGGTTTTCATCCCCAATTCCTTCACAAGTCCATTTACATGTCTTTTGTGACTCCTTGTGTCACTTAGGGTCCATAAAATTCTCAGTTTACAATCTCTTTATCGATTTCAATTCATAAATTGGCTCGGTTCTTAAACCAATTTAATTCAGTTCGGGTCCGGTTCACCCGAACTGGTTTGGTTTTTCTCTCCCACTTCCTTCCAAGGTTTATAAATTTCTTTGGAGCACAAGGGAGTTGAATTTCACTGATTTTCTCATTCTCTATCGGTTCTGGTTCATGAACTGACTCGGTTCATAAACCTGTTCAATCCAGTTGGGTCCGGTTCATCCAAACTGGTCTAGTTTTTCTCTTCCAATTCATCCTAAGGTTCTTTTTCATGGTATTTTTAACAATTTGGATCACCCGAGAATTGTAAATTCCCAAATTACCCATTCACAAATGATCGGGTTTGTGAACCGGTTCAATTTTCTCACTCGGTTTAACCAGTTCCTTTCCCAATTTTCCTTAGCTCAAAAGGGTGGGGTTTACACCACACCTAAATCCTCTAAGAAGTACTCTTAGAAAACCTTGGTGATAAGTCTTGATTGCTTGAACGTCATAGGTAAAAACCTAATAAGTTCAAAAGTTCTTTCAAGAGAGAAAGAAGATAAAATCTAACAAAATTAAAATTCCAAAGTGTCTCCTCCAATGATGTGCAATATGCCTTTTATAAGACATATAACAACTGAATAGCCTAAAATATTTATGGTTACATGACAACCATATCTAATCTAAATATATAGGATATTTTAATAACTACTTTAAAAGGCTAAACTTGACTAATTAAATATCTAATAATATTATTTAATATCCTAATAAATCTCTCATTAAAATCTGAACCATCCCATATACTTTTCTTGGGCTCTTCTATTAGGCTTCAACTTGGATTTTCTACAATCTATTTAATCAGCCCATATAACTTATTTGAATCTTTTAGCAACTTAACCTTATGATTGGGCCCTCTTTCATTCTTAAATAATAATTTATAACATTTGGTGACAAACTATTCAGCTCCATTACACGTTCGGTTGATTGTACTTGTGAATTCGTAGTGTATTTAGTCGAATTCACATAATTCTCCCCCTCTTGAAAATGATTTTTCCTCAAATCTTTTTTTTCTTCATCACTAACATCAAAAGACATTAAATTAGAAATATTTATGCTATAGCTAACAGTATATTTATCAGATAACTTCTTATTGTAATAATCCATCTAATCTAAGAAATTTTGATGGTTTTCTATCCATAAACCATTCATTCCTCATATGTAGGCTAATCCAAATCCCTGGATAAAAAATAACCTTCTGGAAATTCTTGTTGGCTATATTAATATTTTCTTGAGTTTGTTGTTTTCTATCCAATGGATTAAAACCATAGATAATCTCCAATGGTGATAACTTAGTCACTAAATAAAAATAACGATTATATGCAAACACAACATATGGTAAACTTGTAGTTGAAAATACAAATTTTGTATCCAACAAAGTATTCCAATCAAAACTAAGAAATTTAGTATCAATGATTGTAAGCAAAATGTACCTTCTAGATAATGTATTCGCAACTACATTTTTCACACCTTGCTTACACATAATCACATAAGGAGATGTATCAATGAATTCCACCCACCTTGCATTACGTTTATTCAGCATGTGTTGCCCCTTGATGTGCTTAAGATATTCATGATCTATATGAATCACGAACTCTTTCGGCCATAAATTATGCGAAATATGCATTGGCCAATCTCGAATTAACTTAATTTTCTTATCAATGCCAATACCTTCAAAACTTATATCATATCCAGGAAATACAAGTTTATCTAAACACAATATGCAATTCTTCAAATTGACAAACAACTGATTTTTCCTAAAAACTTGTGAGGCAATTTTTAAATATCCATCATGTTTATCTAAATAATTATTGCATATTATGATTTTATCAAAATATACGTCAACAAATTTAAAAGTACACATAACATAATTTATTAACCTCATAAAAGTGTTAGATGAATTAGTCAAATCAAAAATTATAATCAACCATTTATATAAACCATGTTTTACTTTTAATGCAGTTTTCAATCCATAATTACCTTTCATTCGAATTAGAAAATATTCAATCTTGTGATCAAATTTTGAAAACAAACAGTTTCCATGCAACTCATCTACCATAATATTTAATCGAGGAATAGGGTGAAGATACATTACCTTCACACGATTGATAATTCAAAAATTAACACACTTTTGCCAAATTTTATCTTTGTTAGGCATTTGTACAACACCTGAAATCATATTATCCCGTGCATATCCCAGCTTCTTCAAATTTAGGATTTGGTGTTGAATTTGATACTTGATTTCTCGAATAGGTGGCAAACCAAGAGTTATCTTCTTAGTAATTACATTCTTGAATTCCTGCATAAGAGAAATACTAATGTTCGGTAAATATCTGACAATATGGTTAGTAAAATATAAATCCTTGTACATAAGTACTATAAGGATAGGATCTGAAATTATATCTCTTTATCTCACTTTTTCTCTCCATAAAATTATTTTTACTCTCTTTTCTTTGTATTATGGTTTTTCTCTCTTCTTGTTCAACCTTGCCTTTTCTCTCATCATTTTCAATTTCGGCTTTCTCTCTCTGATTTTTCTCTCTTCTTTCTTAAGATTGCCTTCTATCTCTTCCTCTTCAATCTTGGCTTTTCTCTCTTCTTGTTTTTCTATTATTTTCTTTTCATTTGCCTTTTTCTTTTTCAATTGACCTTGAAAAACTTGTTGTAAAGTCAAAGGTAGAAGAGATAATGGTCTATTATTTATCACAAATGAGTACCTATCTATTAATCTATCATATGTAACTTGACGGTCTAACTTCCAAGGTTTTCCCAATAGAATATGACATGCATGCATTGGTACTACATTACATAATACTTCATCTTGATATTTCCCAATAGAGAAGGACACTATCACCTATTGGGTTACCTCAAGTTTGGGTTGATCATTTAACCTTTGAATTTGATATGGATTTGGATGCTTCATTGTATGTAATCCCAACTTCTCCACAAGCTTGGTGCTAGCAAAGTTAGTGCAACTTCCCCATCTATAATAACATAACAAACCTTGTTTTCATAGAACAACGAGTATGAAATAACTTCTCACATTGGTTATCCAAGATATCATCAATCCATGGTCTGTCCCAAGTAGTAGGTTGATTGAAGAAATTGAGCTTGAGGTTGTCACGATTAACTTGGAGATCATCGAACTCCCCCAGTTCTTGTGGATCAAAGCATCGACATCGAATGCTCCACGGTCATTCAGTGGAAGTACGTTGATGTGAGCGTCATCTAAAACCTTCCTCCAAGCGATCCATTCGCGTATAAAGTGGCTCAAATTCAAACTTCACTATCTATTTCATTTCACTCTTTATTGATTTCCACTGTAGGTTTTGAATGGGCGGTATGAAACCTTCTTCATTCACAGTGCTTCCTTGTCTTTAGGTCTTGTGATCTTGACAATTGTTAGAAAGAAAAGAACCTCGCAACTCTCCCTCACATATTTCTTTCAAACACCCCTATTTTACACTCAAATGGCTTTTTCTTATAGATTTAAAACACTCTTGCCTTTTTTCCACTCATTTTTCTTCTTTCCATCTTAATTGAACTTAAAAATAAATCATTTTTATGAAGCAGTTCAACTTGAGGAACAATCAAGAAAAATCAATAAGATTTTCGAAAAGTAATTCAAAAAGAATATAAGTGTGAGCTATTTAGATAAAATTGAAACTTAAATAGACTATAATGAATAATAAACTCAGATAGAATGATGATTGAGATACAAAAGATATGAAATAATAAAACTTAGATAGATTAGAGAGAATCTCAAGACAGAATTTTGTGCTTTTTTTTCCTTTTTTCCTTTTTTTTGCATGAATTTTTTTGCTCTCTTTTTTTTTCCTTTTTTTTTGCATGAATTTGTTTTGGCTTTTTTTTCTTTTTTTTTGCACTTACTGAAAAGAAGATAAATAGAAGAAGATAAGATTTATTTTATTTTTTTAAGAGAATAGAAATATGTAGAGAAGATAAAATGAAATAGATATAAAAGAAAGGATGAAATTTGTCGTGCAACCGTGTGCTCTGATACCAACTGATACGAACACCGTCAATATGTTGACAACACCCTACACTAAATATGGCAATGACCTCAAGACTTTTATGACGCAAGTACGAAAATGTGGAATATATCATGTTTATTTGAGAAATAAGATATGAGATATGTAGACATTACACCCAAATCCTCTAAGAAGAACTCTTAGAAAATCCTGGTGATAAGTCTTGATTACTTGAACGCCACAGGTAAAAACCTAATAAGTTCAAAAGTTATTTCAAGAGAGAAATAAGACAAAATCTCACAAAATTAAAATTACAAAGTGTCTACTCCAATGTTGTGAAGTAAACCTTTTAAAAGTACATATAACAACTAAATATCCTAAAAACAAGAAAAAATATTTATGGTTACATGACAACTATATCTAATCTAAATATCTAGTATATTTTAATAATTACTTTAAAAATCTGAACTTGACTAATTAAATATCTAAAAATATTATTTAATATCCTAATAAATCTCTCATTAAAATCTTAACATTCCCTTGTACTTTTCTTAAGCTCTTTTATTGGGCTTCCACTTCGATTTTCTACAATCTATTTAATCAGCTCATATAACTTCTTTGAATCTTTTAGCCCCTTAACCTTGTGATTGGACCCCAGTCTCAAATGATCATTTATCATATTTGGTGATAAAATGTTCAGCTCCATTGCACATTCGATTGATTGGACTGGAGAATTTGTAGTGTATTTAATTGGATTCACATCAACATGTTCCCTATTGGCTAACCACACTCAACAAAACACAAATGGACCAATCCCCTCCATGAATGATCTCACCGCCCCCTAGAGGTCACCGAGAACCTAGCCAGAATCAATTACCTGAATTCATCTGAAAGTCCCATACCGAATACCCAAAGCCAAATATAATCAGGCTGTCATGTATCAATCCTATCCCCATAGAGCTCCTAATTTAAGAATTCTAAACATGGAGAATCAAACATATCACCCCAACTAGTGATGGAACTTTCACTATAACCACTAAATAAGGGAGGGGCTAGAGATGGAGTTCCCTGATGTGCATACTGGAAATCGGGATGAAGAGTACTAGAATCACGCATATTAGTACATGTTAACTAAGGACAATTGAAAACTTCATCAATATCTAAAGGCCAGCCTTGATAAGGAAAAAGACAATGGAGCCAAAGGCCAGCCTCGGGTGTGGGAGGACGACCTAAGAGAAACTCTTCTCAAGGTAGAAGTGAACGTGCTTCTATATAGGTTACCGGTAAAGTCGCTTCGACACAACAAGTGGGTTCAGTGGATGTACTGGCATGTAATTTTGTGTCTGATTTTCATGATAAAGGATGTGTATTGGGTGATGACACACCGTGATAATAAGAAATGGTGATAAAACTGAAATTTGAAATGAAAGGTTTCTTGAAAGAGAATAAGGAGTCTGGCACACTCCGAATCAAACATTTTTCCTAAAACATAAATTTTAAAAACCCATTCACTGAGTCGTTGTACTTACCCACTCCCTTACATCCCTTTCAGGTAACCCCGGAAAGTTTACCCTAAAGGTCACCAGCTAATATGCCTATAAGACAGGTATGATAAATATAAAATTATTTGTAGTTTTGATTTATGTTATTACAGGAAATGTGTAGGTTTGAAGTACGCCATACTCTTCATGTTTTATAAACAAGGGGCAACCCTTGGTAAACCAGGAGAGTGGCGAGTTTATCACGGGGATCCAACCAAACTGGGTCGGGGTGTGACAAATTGGGCATCAGAGCCTGTTTACTCGAATACATAATTAAGACTAGAAAATATAGTAACTAATAGGATTAATATTAAAATTTTTAGATAGCCCTAAGAAAAGTAGCTAAATAAACCCACGCTACCATAGCCACCCTGGAAGCTAGGGAGAACCATATCCCAAGAAAGGAAATGAACCAAGAGTATAAAAGGACCCTTGGAGTAATTTCGGGTCGAAGAGGACTCGACAAGAAAGCCTCCAAGGTGTTCAGGCTCAAGGATGGCAATGCATCAAACCATCAACAACCCCTTAGAAAGGCCCCACAATGCTCAAAGTGTCGAAGGAACCATAAAGATCCACACAAGGAGATGACCTATTATAAATGTGGGCAATGGGGACACTATAGTAGAAGATGCCCGACATTTTAGAAGACAAGACCCAAGAGGATCTACTATGAGTGTAGGAAGGTGGAACACATAGCAAGGAATTGTCTCACACTATGAGCAATCTAAGCGATACCTTCTAATAAGGAAACCTTCACCCCTACAGAAGTTCGAAGGGATGACATTACAAGAACCACTACTGTGACTAGGGATCCCAATCTCACCTAGGAAGAAATCCCTCTAGACCATAGTTTAGTAGTGAATACTCCTCAACCCAAACCTTCACCCTATGTTTCTAAAAAATTTCTATGTACCCTAATAATATGGTAGCATGCCTCAAAAGCTTGAGAAATGATCACGAAAAGAAGATCAAGGGTAGGACCTTAAGAAAACCCAGAAATAGTATAATATAGATAAAGGAAATTTTCCTTAAAGAGCACTACAAACCACTTAGGAGCAAATAAGGAAACACCTCCTCCATAGAAGACAAGTTGAATGATGAAAGACTATGAGAATGCTTCAAGACAGTAAGGTATGATCTACCTTGGAAAAATAGAGGAGTCAAAAAGAGTTGTAGACTAACCTAGCAAGGAAGAGGGAAGTGGAAAGGCCAGAACAGTGGAAAGGAAGAATAAAGAAAACCCTTGAAGAAATAAATGGCTGAAAAAGAAATGATGACTACACTCAAGCCATAAGGAGGAGTTAGTAAGTCCCGCACAAAGATGTTTTGGAGTAAATAAGTGACTAAGCCTTTCCCAAGGAAGGAGACCCTGGGAAGGCATACATGTTCCAACTGAGAAATAATGAACTAAGTGACGAAGGATGAGGAGATGAAGTGCACGCTAAGGTGAAAGAACATCCGAAAAATCTAGGAAAAGTAAGCCCTTCAACTCGGAAGGAGGTAAGGAAAAAATAACCAATGATACCAACATTGTACGTGGCCCACACTCACTTAATGGAGCCTAAGGAGTGCATGGCTAGACATAAAGGGTGCTAGAAACCAATCTATCAGTAGGAGCTCTTCGAATGGAACAAAAAGGAAATGGAGGACGGTGAAGGACAAAGAACGGAAAAACAATACCGATCTCAGAAGGGGTCATTGAAGGGCGGATGGTCATGACGTGGAGTGCAAGGAACTCATACTTAATTAAGAAATTTTTTAAGGGGTCATTGAAGGGCGGATGGTCATGACGTGGAGTGCAAGGAACCCATACTTAATTAAGAAATTTTTTAATGTACGAGGATGACCTAGCATGACCTGATTGGAGTAAAATAGAAGAGCCAAATAACGACTCCGGGAGAACCTAGTAGAAAGGAAATAGTTAACAAACAGGCCTTCGGGAGAACCATGGATTTAAACCACGACAAAGAAAGGATAAGTGAAAAGGCCAAAACATTGGAAAAGAAAGACAAAGGAAAATCCTTAAAAAAATCAATGGCCAAGATCGGATTTACAATTAAAAGTCTTGAGACGGTCAAGTGAGCCTCAGGAAGGATGATCGAGAGATTTTGAAACTAGGTGGATGTAAACTTTCCTTAAAAGGAAATAAGAACTTGATGAAGAGGAATTTGGAAATGAATTTGTAAATAAAATGCATGTTAAGATGAAGGGAACCCTGGGAAGGATAATAGGAGGAATCCAAGGAGTAAGCTAAACCTAAGGAGTGGGTAAGTAGGAAGATCACATCAAGGGACACCGTGACAAATGGACAACTCAAAAAAGGAAAGAAGGAAAAGCCTCTAAGAAACGTTACAGAGGTTGAACTAGGACGAGAATCCTTAAATAGAGGATACAAGTTGGGAGTGATCACAAAAAGGGAAGTTCCAAAGCTAAGGAACCATCAGATGGGTCCCAAGAAGGTTTAAACTAACATAAAAAAAAACTATAAGTGGTTAAGGGTATGTCGAGATAGTCAAAATATTAACTGATTGAGAGAGCAAAGAAACCAATTAGAGATTTCTGACAAACCTAGAAAAGAAGAAAATAATTAGTAGTAACCGGATGGTCAAAAAGAATAAACGAGACCATAGGAAGGACCGAATAATAGTGGAGACTACACTCTAAAGAAAGGACAGATTGGGCATAGTATGGAGTATGCGAAATAAGACTAATAATCGAAAGATTCTCAAGTAGAGAATAAGGGGCGAAATGGAATTTTAAGATGAGAAAGATTTCAAAGTAAACAAATACCCTAGTATAGAAGGAAAAGTAAGGAAAAGGAGGAATGAACCTTCAAGAATGGTAAAAAGATTGAGTATGTAGCTCCTAAAATGAAAGTCTCTACCATGAAGCAAATAATAAGAAGGGAACTCTCCAAATAAAACAATCAACACATAGATCAAAAAGGGATTAACTTGAAATAATAAATCGTGAAATGGTTACGAGCAAATAAGAGTGGATTAAGGAAAAAAGAGAATATTTAAGTAAATGATGTCACTTGAAATGAGGAAGAACTTAAACAAAGGAAGTTTGCAACTGCTGTAATCCAGGTTTCAGACAGTCCTATCTTGTCAGTACAAAACCTTAGCCATATTTTAGTTGTAGATCACTTGATGGTTTTATACCAAGATTTGCCACCCATTTATTCATATTTAGTGTCATTTACCATGGAAAATTTTTCATATGTTCACCATTTCAGATTTCAACTGAGTGAGAAATAACACTTCACTGAAGAGTGCATTGAAGCTGCTCTTCAACTCCTCGGGAAAGAGGAAGAAGACAGTGTATTAAGGATTCATTTTTTAGAACAAATGAGTTTCATAAGTGAATCTTTTTTCAAATTTTAGTTGCTGAAAGGAAAACATAAAGCACTAGAATAGCTTCAATAAAATGGTTTAGTCTAAGTGGTTCAATAGAATGATGAATAATAACATAGGGAAAGAGAAACAGGATGATAGGGAAAAAACCTACTCTGAGGTACCAGACTGCCATAAATTGATCCATTAGATCAGAGACAAAAGCAAAGAAGGGTAAAAAAGCACAGTAAATCACCTCATAGCCTATCTCCTTTTCATACAGTCAAGACCTCAACAACCTCACAATTCCATTTCTTCATAGTAAAGCCATTATTTGCTCAAGATAATTACACATCTCAGATCCCCAAAACATCTCACTAAACATCTCACTACCAAGTTCTGGTTCCAGGTGTGACAGATCTGCCAGAAGCCCAGCAACGACCAATGGAAGATATCCCTGATAAAAACAAAAAAAAAAAGAGGTAAATCCGCTTACTGTATGCTTAAGCTAAAGAGCTCTATAGACTCTACAATGGCCTGCCAGTTCATTTTCTGGAGTAAGCCTCTTAAATACAAAGGAGAAAAGTAGATAATCTACTGCAGTTCAAACTCAAATGTAGAGGTGACTCCATATGGTGACCCACTAAGGTTGAATATTAAGCTATTGGATGAGTTTGAACACTTTTACTGGTAATGCATGAAAATTTAGATGAACAATCAGAGCGTAAAAATTTAGGAGCATAACAGCATAAGGATCAAGTCAGGGTTCGAATATATAATACTTTTAATGCCTGTAAATCCCTTCAAACACCCAGTGAACTTGTAATTTTCTTTATGTAGTGAGGTAAGAAACCTTCCCCCTATCTTCATGGCAGCAAAGTTGCCATGAAGAAAAGGTACATCAACCACAAGTGTGACTCCTTCTCTCTCAGGAGTTTAAATTTATTAATAGAAATGAAACAAAAGCACATACACATGCATGTAATGAATGAAGAGTAGCTGATTATAAGGAGATTCTTTAGGGGACCATCCATTCTAACCTGCTGATTATAAGGAGATTCTTTATGAACCGAGCGAATTTATGAACCGAAACCCAAACAAAGAGGGCAAACCGGGAAATTTATGAACCCCGAGTGACCAAAGTAGTTACAAAAGTCATGAAAAAGGACTTCAGAGTGAATTGGAGATGAAAACTAAACTAGTTCAGGTGAACCGAATTGAACCGGTTTGAACCACTATTGAACCAAATGCTAAATTCATTTTTCTAGGTAATTTAAAAAATTCTAATTTGAGATTTGAGGCCACTATTATATAGAAAATGAATTTAGATAAATTTTTAGATTTGAAAAATTCAGTCGAATTGGGGGTGAACCAGCCAGTTTAAGCTTTGAACCTGGTTCAAACCGGTCCAATCTGGTTTGGAACAGTGTCATCTTCTTCCTTCAGATGACAGCACTGTTCACTTGCCGGAAAATCGTACATTGCCGACGAAGCTGAAAAGTCTCTGGCTAGGGAGTTTCAGGAAATGAATAACCGTCATTAAGGCATCAATCAGACGGCCAGGAAGTCCCCGAGTTTCCTATATAAAGAGCCTCTCCTTATTCATACTCTCTACACCTGAAAACTCCATTCTCTCTCAAATGCTCCAATTTTCGACGAAGCTCGAACCAGAGCTCTGACTTGGGCATTTTTTTGAGCCAAATAAGGTGAGGTTGGGTTCTTTACAACTAGGGAGAAGTCAACTACATGCTTGTAGTCTCCTTTTGCTCCGAGAGTCGTCGGAGAAACGTCGACGTGATAGAACAGTTAAACAGCTCCGGCGGACCGAAGCTGCCCTATTTTGACTGAGCTGAAATTGGCCAATTTGAACCCTACTCAGGCCAAACCAAGCCCTCTCAACACCTCCATAACCCTCATACAATTGAATTAGAACTACAAGGTAAGCTAATTCAGCTTCCCTCTGTAATTTCCTACCAGTGCTAGAAAGAGAACCGACAGAACATCGATGATGAAATTCTCACTCAATTCGGCATCAATTGATACAATTCTTATCCTAGGAGGAACCTTAGGACACAAGATATCTACCCAGATCAAAAGCTCGGACCGACGTGCCCCCGACGGTAAGCTTTTAAAGCTTTCTCTCTCTAAGTCTAGTTTTTCGGCGAATCTCCATTTGGGCTCATTCCGGCACCAAATAGTGCAATTAAATCGTATGAAGGGGTAGAAACTTCAATTTAACTTCAATTTCAACAATTAAACTCATTTAATCATTCAATTTGATGAAATCAAATTCGGCGAAGTTAGAAGATTGAAATTGGGGGAAATTTGGGAATTGTGAAAATTAGAGGGATTAAAGTTCAATTTCATAAAATTGAGGACCAATTGGGCATGACAAAGATGTTGGAGGATCAATTGGGTATGATAAAGATGTTGGAGAACTAATTAGGCAATTTTTAGAATTTTGGGGGCAAAACTTACCATTTTTGTAAAGAATTGGCAAAATGGTAATTTTGGAAAAGTTGGCGGACCAAATTGGAAATTTAGGAAATTAAACCCCTTTTTGTGAATTTGAATAAATTGAGATTCTACGATAAATTTTAAAAGTTTTGGGACTCAATTTGAGAAAAACCCAACATTAGTAACTTAAAGTTAAAGAAAAATAACTTTAAGTACCTAATTGCAAATAAAGGAAAAGTTAGTTTTCTTATTTATTTGGGATGAATGAGGGCTATTAGGCCAAAAAATAGTGAAAAAATATTTATATAATGTAGAAACATGAAGTATCAAGAACACCAGCTAAGACGAGTTCGAATGAGGACAACAAGCCGGCTAAGAGGAATTTCACAGCATTATCGGGTGAGTGGGATTTTTATTTCATACCCGGTTAGGATGATAAGCACCTCGATAATGAAAACCCACTGCTAAGTGGTATTTTAAACATCACCTGAGAGGAGTGATGTGAAAATCACGCAGAAAAACTACTTATCAATTGTAAGTAGATCATACCAGGTTGGTATGATAAAACTTCCTCGAAGGAAGTAAAAAACCCGTTCATCGGTTATGAGCGGAGATGTCCTCATACTCGGTTGTTATGATGGACAATTGAAAATTATATTTTTGTTGGAAGTGCTCTCCCCTAACTGTGTGCAACTGCTTAAACATTTTGGGAGATCTTCTTGTCGAGAGCTCAAATAGCTCTGCTAGGCCATTGGCCTCAGTTTTGGAACTTGGGGGCTATTATGCCCAATTTTAAAAATCTCGAACAGTGGGCCCTAGGCCGATAGGCATAAGCTGGAGCTCGTAAACAAACATGATTTATATGCCATGAAAACTTAAATAATTGAATTATTTGGCCATGGTACTAAGAAAGGACCGACATACTTAGTTAACTAGTGTTAGTGCTACTTGACAGGTCTTCGGACTAGTCAAGAAAAACAGTTGCAAGTTGAGTTAAGGGTCGGGGCCGTTGGACCAGAGCACCACAGATTATATGGCATCATGTGAAAAATGTTGATTGTGCATGCATTGTATTTACGGGACCTTCAAGACACCCAAGAGTGGTAGTGATGTGTCCTAGGGCCCTAGACGACCTAGTGGATATAAGGGCAGTTAGTCGTACTAGAAGCCTTGCGAATCTCGACGTAGCTTCCAGCGCATGAGACCGGGGTGGGGTCAGGATGAGGTCTATGTTCTCATACGAAGACGGAGAATCATTATGGGATTGAGGGTCAGATGTCACGAACATCCACTCATTCTCAAGGTAGAAGTGGACGTGCTTCTATCTAGGTGGTCGTTAAAGTCACTTCGATGCAACAAGTGGGTTCAGTGGACATACTGGCCTGTGATTGTGTGTTTGACCTTCATGATGAAGGATGTGTGCTGGGTGATGACACACCGTGGTAATAAGAAATGGTGATAAAAACGAAATTTGAAATGAAATATTTTTTGAAAGAGAATAAGGAGTCTGACACACTCCTAATCAAACATTTTTCCTAAAAGATAAATTTTAAAAATGCATTCATTGAGTTGTTATACTCATCCACTCCCTTATATCCCTTTCAGGTAACCCTGAAAAGTTTACCCCAAAGGCCACCCGCTAATATGCTTGTAAGACAGATATGATCAATATAAAATTGTTTGTAGTTTTGATTTATGTTATTATAGGAAAGGTGTAGGTTTAAATGATGCCTTACTCTTCACGGTTTATAAACAAGGGGCAACCCTTGGTAACCCGGGAGAGTGGGAGGTTGATCATGGGGATCTGACCAAACTCGGTCGGGGCGTGACATAGTAGATTAAAGCTGAGCATCAGAAACATCAGAATTGTTGCAACCCTTACCAATTCTAGAATGGGAATGGGAGCACATTACCATGGACTTTGTCACTAGACTACCTGTGACAAGAAAGTATCGAGATGCAATTTGGGTCATCATGGATAGATTGACCAAATTAGCTCATTTTCTCCCTATAAGAGTGACGGATACAATGGAACAACTGGTCGTCTTATACATGAGGGAGATAGTGAGACTACATGGCATTCTAATTAGTATAGTATCAGATAGAGATCCAAGATTTACTTCAAGGTTTTGGCCAAACTTACAAAGTGCCATGGGAACTAAGCTCCACATGAGCACAGCATTTCATCCTCAAACTGATGGGCAGTCTGAGTGAACCATTCAAGCCTTAGAGGATATGCTAAGAGCGTGCGTACTCATTTTGAGCAAAGGCTAGGAGGAACACTTGTGCCTAATGGAATTTGCTTACAATAATACTATCAAGCTAGTATTCATACGACTCCCTATAAAACCCTTTATGAACGACCATGTCGTACCCCTTTATTTTGGGAAGAAGTGGGGGAAAGGAAGTTGGAAAGGTCAGAACTAATTGAGGATGCCACAGAGAAAATAAAACTAATCAAGAGTCACCTTAAGACCACACAGGACAGGCAAAAGAGTTATGCGGATCATCAAAGGAAAGATCTGGAGTTTGATTTGGGAGATCAAGTATTTCTCAAGGTGTCCCCATTGAGGGGAATACTTTGGTTTCAACAAAGGGGAAATTTGAAACCGAGGTATATCGGCCCATATCCCATCATTCAAAGGATAGGATCGATGGCCTATAAATTGGAACTACCTCCAAACCTACATAGAATACACGATGTATTCCATATCTTTGTGCTTTGGAAGTATCAGCCTAATCTTAGCCATGTATTGGACCGACCTCCACTGGAGCTAAAAGAGAACTTGACCTATCAAACGGAACCAGTACAAATCATCGGCCGGAGGGATAAGAACTTAAGGAATAAAAGGATCCATACGGTTAAGGTTCTATGGCAAAACAAACCCGTGCAGGAAGAGATATGGGAAACGGAAAGTATAAGGAGGGATAGTTACCCTCAATTATTTGACATGTAATTATTTTGGTGACAAAACCCCTAAAAGGAGGGTAGAGTTGTAAACCCCATCTTTTGATAATAAGAAAAAAAATGGGGAAAGAACTAGTAATTTCCAAAGAGAAAACCAAGTCAGTTTATAAACCAGAACCGATAGAGAAAGGGTAAACCGGGAAATTTATGGATCCCAAGTGACCTAAAGAGTCACAAAAATCATGAAAAAGGACTTTATGATGGATTGGAGATAAAAACCAAACCGGTTTGGGTGAACCGGATCTGAACCAGTTTGGACCGATTTAAATCACTATTGAGCCGAATGCTAAATTTATTTTTCTAGTTGGCTTAGAAATTTTAAATTGGAGAATTGAGGCCACCATTGGATAGAGAATAAATTTAGAAATTTTTAATTTTGAAAAACTCAGTCAAATCGGGCCTGAACTGGCTCATTTAAGCTTTGAACCCAGTTCGAACCGGGCCGGTCCGGTTCGGATCAGTGTCGTCTTCTTCCTTCAGATGACAGCACTATTCATTCGCTGGAAAATCGAGCAGTGCCAACGAAGATTAAAAGTCTCCGGCCAGTGAGTTTTAGGCAATGAATGACCACCATTAAGGCGCCAATCGGACGACCAAGAAGTCCTCGAGCTTCCTTTATAAAGAGTCTCACCTCTATAAATTCCAATCGATGCTAGAGAGAGAACCGACAAATCTTTATTGATCAAATTCTAGCTCAAATCAACATGAATTGAGGTGATTCTTGATCCTAGGAAGAACCTCAAAACAAAAGCTATCTACCAAGATTGAAAGCTTGGACCGTTGCGCCCCCGACGGTAAGCCTTCGAAGCTTTCTCTCTCTACGTTCAGTTTTCCAGCGAAGCTCCATTTGAGCTCATTTTGACATCAAATCGTGTGATTCAAAGTGCAATTGCATTGTATGGAGGTGTAGAAACTCCACTATAACTTCAATTTCAACAATTAAACTCATTTGATCAATCAATTTGAATAAATCAAATTCGGCTGAGTTGGAAGGTTGAAATTGAGGAAAATTTGGCGATTTTAAAAATTTGAGGGACTAAAGTGCAATTTCATAAAATGAGGACCAAATGGGCATGATAAAGATGTTGGAGGACCAATTGGTCAATTCTTGGAATTTTTGGGGTGAAACTTACCATTTTTGTAAAGTATGGGCAAAATGGTCATTTTGGAAAAGTTGGGGACCAAATTGAAAATTTGGGAAACTTGAACCCCTTTTTGTGATTTTAAATAAATTGAGGTCCTAATGTGAAATTTACAAGTTTCGAAACTCAATTTGGGGAAAAATCGGCATTAGGGACCTAATTGCAATAAATCAAAAAGTTTGAGTATTTCATACATTCACGATGAATGAAGGCTATTAAGCCAAAAAATAATTAATAAGGATGTTCATATCGTGTAGAAATACAAAGTATCGAGAACGCTAACAAGGACAAGCTCGCGTAAAGAGAAAGAACTGGTCAAGAAGAAATCACTGCGTCATCGAGTGAGTGAGATTTTTATATCATACCCAGTTGGGATGATAACTCAGAAATGAAAACCCACCAATAAGTGAAATTTTAACCATCACACCTGAATGGAATGATGTAGAAATTACGTGAAAAAACTACTTATCGGTTGTAAGTAGATCATACCCAATTGGTATGATAAACTTCCTAAAAAGAAGTAGAAAACTCGCTTATCAGTTCTAAGCGGAGATCTCATCACACCCGGTTGGTGTGATGGACACATGAAAGGATTATTTTTCGAAAGTGCTCTCCCCTGACTGTGTGCCACTACTTATATAGGTCGAAAGCCTCGGTTTTGGAACTAGGGGGTTAATATGCCCGATTTTTGAAAATCTTGTAGAGTGGGCCCAAGGCCAGTTGGCACGAGCAGAAGCTAGTAAAAAAATATGAGTTTAAGCCATGAAAACTTTAAATAAATGATATGTTCGGTCATGGTACCAAGATAGGACTGACATACTCGATAGACTGTCGGTAGTGCGACATGACAGGTCAACGGACCAATCGAGACAAACAGCTGTAGGTCGAGTTGAGGGTCGGGGCCGTTAGACTAGTGGCACAAAAGATTAAATGGCTTATGAGGAAAACTGTTGTGATGTGCATGCACTGAGGTACGGGACCTTCAAGATGCCCAAGAGGGGTAGTGATACGTTGTCACACCCCGACCCGGTTTGGTCGGATCCCCGTGATCAATCCGCCACTCTCCCGGTTTATTAAAGGGTTTCCCCTTATTATAAATCGTAAAGAGTAAGGTGCCCTTTAAACCTGAACCATTTCCTAGAATAGAATAATCAAAACTGCATGAAATTTTAAACTTGCACCTATCTTACAGGCATCTTAGTTGATGGTCTTTAAGGGTAGGCTTTCCGAGATTTCCTGAAAGGGATATAAGGGAGGGTGTGAGGGGGTTTTCAAAGTTCTACTTTTAATTTTTAAGAAAAACATTTATATGGAGTGTGCCAGACTCCTTTCTTTTCAAAAATCTCTTCATTTCAAAATTCGGGTTTTCCATCATTTCTTAGTTACCATGGTGTGTCATCACCCAACACACATCCTTTATCATGAAGGTTGCACATATTCATAGGTCAATATGACTACTGAACCCACTAGTGGCTTCGGAGCGACTTTACCGGTCACCCAAATAGAAGCACAACCACTTCTACCCTAGGAATGAGTTGATGTACGTGACATCCAACCCTCAATCCTGAAATCACTTCTTTGTATCCATATGAGGACAGATACCTCATCCTGTCCCCACCCCAATCTCATGCGCTTGGTGCTACTCCAAATTTCGCACAGACACCTGGAACGACGATCTGCCCTTATACTCACTAGGTCATCCAGGGCCCTTAGGATGCATCACTACCCCTCATGGGCGTCTTGATGATCTCGTACTCATAGTGCATGCACAAACAATATTTTCTTATATTGTCATGTAATCTTTGGTGCCACTGGTCCAACGGCCCCGACTATCAACTCAACTCGCAGTTGTTTGTCTTGACTAGTCCATTAACCTATCATGTCGCACTACCGCTAGTTGACTGAGCATGTCGGTCCTATCTTTGTACCATGGACAAACAATTCACTTTTTAAGTTTTATGGGACATATATCATGTTTGTTTAAGAGCTCCTGCTCGTGTCAACTGGTCTTGGGCCCACTGTACGAGATTTTCAAAATTGGGCATTTATCCCCCAAGTTCCAAAACCGAGGCCCCCGGCCTATAAGAGCTATTCGAGCTCCTGTCAAGAAGGTCTCCCAAATAGTTTAAGCATTGGCACACAGTCAGGGGAGAAAACTTCCGATAAAATAGGTTTTCACTGTCCATTATACCAACCGGTATAAGAACATTTCCGTTCATAACCGATGAACGGGTTTTCAACTTCCTTCGAGAAAGTCTCATCATACCAATCAGGTATGATCTACTTACAACCGGTTAGTAGTTTTTCCGCATAATTTTTATATCACTTTTTCTAAGTGGTGATGATTAAAATACCACTAAACAGTGGATTTTTATACCGAGACACTTATTTCCCAACCGGGTATGATATATAATCTCACTCACCTGATAGTGTAGTGAAATTCCACTTAGTTGGGTTCCTTCCTTAGCAAACTGAACCTCGACTGGCATTCCTGATGTCTTGTTCGTCTAATAGCCTTCATTCGTTCCAAATGAATGAGAAAACCCAACTTTACATATATTTGCAATTAGATCCCTAAAGTTATTTTTCTTTAACCTTAAGTCCCTATTGCCGATTTTTTCCTAAATTTGAGTCCCGAAAATTTTAAAATTTATCTTAGAACCTCAAATTATTTAATTTCGCACAAATGGGTTTAATTTCCAAAATTTCCAATTTGGTCCCCCAACTTTTCCAAAATTACCATTTTGCCCTTCCTTTACAAAAATGGTAAGTTTTGCCCCAAAAAATCCAAAATTCCTCAATTAGTAATCCAACATTATTTTCATGTCCAATTGACCCTCAATTTCATAAAATTGCATTTTAGTCCTTTGAATTTTGAAAATCCCCAATTTTCCCTAATTTTTCCTCTAATTTCAACTTCTTAACACAGCTGAATTTGATTTTATCAAATTGACTGATCAAACACCTCTAATTGTTGAAATTGAAGTTAAAATTGAGTTCATCCATCTTCTTACAATTCAATAGCACTTTGAATCGCAAGTTTTGATGTCGGAACGAGCTCAAACGGAGCTTCGCCGGAAAATGAACTATAGAGAGAGAAAGCTTCGATTACTCACCAGTGAGGGCACGATGGTCCGAGCTCTCAATCTAGGCAGATAGCTCTCATGCTGAGGTTCATCCTAGAATTAAGAATCGCATCAATTTCTGCCGAATTGTGTTAGAATTTCATCATTGAAATTTTGTCGGTTCTCTCTCTAGCACCTGCCGGAAATTGTAGAGGAGAGCCGAATTGGCTTACCTTTCAGTCCTAATTCGGTCGTGGGAGGGCTGAGGAAGTGTTGGGAAGGTTTGGTTTGGCCTAAGGAGAGCTCGAAATAGCCGATTTCAACTCGGCCAAAACAGGGCAGCTTCGGTTCACCGGAGCTACTTCACTGTTTCATCATGTCGGCGACCCTTAAAGTGAATAGATACTACAGACGTGTAGCTGACTTCTCCCCAATTCTAAAGAACCTGACCTCACCTTGTTTGGCTCAAAAAAACCTCATGTCAAAGCTTTGGTTTGAGCTTCGCCGAAAAATGGAGAAGTTGAGAGAGAATGGAGTTTTCAGATGTGGAGAGGATGAATGGGGAGGGGCTCTTTATATAGGGGGCTTGGAGACCCATTGGCCATCCATTTTACACCGTTATAACTGACATTGAAGACCTAAAACGCCCCGTACAAAAACGTTTCTTCTCCGTCGGGATTTCTTTAGTTTCCCAGCGAGTGAACAGTGTTGTCATCCTGAGGAAGAAGATGACATTGTTCCGAACCAAACCGGACCGGTTTGAACCGGGTTCAAAGCTTAAACTGGTCGGTTCACCCCTCCTCCCCCCCCCCCCCCCCCCCTCCATTTGATCAAGTTTTTCAAATTTAAAAATTTCTAAATTCATTCTTTATCCAATGGTTGCCTCAAATCTCCATTGGGGGTTCACCCCCGCCCCATTCGATCGAGTTTTTCAAATCTAAAAAATTCTAAATTCATTCTCTATCCAATGGTGGCCTCAAATCTCCAATTTGAATTATTTAAGCCATCTAGAAAAATAAATTTAGGATTCAGTTCAATAATGGTTCAAACCGGTTTGGATTTGGTTCACCTGAACCGGTTTGGTTTTCATCCCCAATTCCTTCACAAGTTCATTTCCATGTCTTTTGTGGCTCCTTGGGTCACTTAGGGTCCATAAAATTCTTAGTTTACCATCTTGTAATCGATTTCGATTCATAAACCAACTCGATCCTTCAACCGATTCAATCTGGTTCGGGTCCAATTCACCCGAATCGGTCTGGTTTTTCTCTTCCACTTTGTTCTAAGGTTCCTTCCCAAGGTTTATGAATTTCTTTAGAGTACAATGGAGTTGAATTCCTTTGTTTTGCATGATCTCTATCGGTTTCGGTTCATAAACCGGTTCAATCTTGTTAGATCCGATTCATCCAAACTAGTCTAATTTTCCTCTTCCAATTCGTCCTAAGGTTATTTTCCATAGTATTTTGAACTCTTTGGATCACTTGGGAGTTGTAAATTCCTAAATTGCCCATTCACAATTATCGGGTTTGTGAATCGATTCGGTTTTATCACTTGGTTTGACCGGTTCTTTTCCCGGTTTTCCTTAGCTCAAAAGGGCGGGGTTTACATGTGTCATAGGGGCTACTGGACGACATGGTGGAGATAAGGGCAGATTGTCGTGCGAGTAGTCAGGGAAGCTCAACGTAGCTTCATGCGCATGAGAGCGGGGTGGGGTTGGGATGAGGTATCTGTCCTCATACAGACATGGAGTTTTCTTTACGGGATTAAGGGTCGGATGTCACGTACATCCACTCATTCTCAAGGTAGAAGTATACGTGTTTCTATCTAGGTGGCCGGTAAAGTCGCTCCAACACCACAAGTGGATGCAGTGGATGTGCTGCCCTACGAATGTGGGTTCCCTTCATGATGAAGGGTGTGTGTTAGTTGATAAACACACCGGTGGTGACTATTGATTGAGAAATGGCTATGAAAATCGAGATTTTGAGGATGAATTATTTTAAAAGAAAATAAGGAGTCTGGCACACTCCAATTTAAACTATTTTTTTAAAAGTCAAATTTTAAACACCCATTCACTGAGTCGTTGAACTCACCCCCCCCCCCCTCCCTTTTATCATTTTTCAGGTAACCAAGGGATACCTACCCAAAGACCTACTGTTAATCACACCTACAAGATAGGTATGTAAAGTTTAAAATTTCATATAGTTTTGATTAATGTTATTCTAGGAAAGGTACAAGTTTAAAGGACGCCTTACTCCTCCCGGGTTAAAGAAGGGGAAAACCCTTAATAAACCAGGAGATTGGCGGCTTGCTCACAGGGATCCGACCAAACCAAGTCGAGGCGTGATAGATGACATATGATAATGTCTAAAGAAAATGAGGTTTAGAAATCGTGAAAATGATAGTGGCATGATATAACTATATGAATTAAGGGCATGATGTCTCTTTAATGTCATAAGATATAAAGTTGGTCAAAATAATGATTGAACTCCTCCTAGATATTGTGAATTGAATATGCATGTGTGTTTTGGTATGAGAACATTTCTTTTAAAAGAAAATGGAATAATGCCATGATTTAAGCACGAATGCTTAAACCCATGGAAATCGAATTAGATGTAAATCCATGGTGGATTTGATCTAGGGACATGCAACCCCGATGTAACGTGAGTAGCAGGGTCATCCAATAGAGAGCTAGACCCCGAGAAAATAACAATTTGTTATATGTACCCGAGTGCATGAATGTCGTGAAATATCAGCACATGTATACTTGTGGCAGTGATAGCCAACGTATACACATGTCTTTTAAATGGAGGGCAGAGAATGCAAGGCATGACCATACTTATGACATGAATGGTGGAGAATGTCATGGTATGCATATATCCTTACATGGATGGTGGGGAATGCAATGTATAGTTATATTTATGATATGGATGGTGGTGAATGTCAAAGTATACACATACTATTGCATGGATGGCGGGGAATGCTAGTATGTGGATAATCGAGATCATATTCTTAATATCCATATGAGTACACAAAATTTTATAGTACCAGGTGGGTGTGAGCACACGACTCACATGCACCCGTATACCTGATTGTGCACATGTGTAACTTTTGGGGCCTAGTGTGACCATATTGTTGTGGTATGTTAATATTTATAATTGATTGATATGGTAAATGGTAAGCAAGAGCTCTACTTTGATATACATGAGTGCGAAAATCTCAACACATGAATTTTAAGAGTTGAGAAATTATGAAAGCAATTTAATATATGAATTTATGAATAATTCACTATGTATATATCATTTTAGTGAAGTTTAAGGTCGTAAATCATATAGTGATTCGATGTTAATAATATTATTCTTTGAGTTGTGAACTCACTTACTTCCCTAAAACAATTAAAAGTGAAAGCAGAAGTCTCTGAAGCACAAATCCGAGACAATACTTATATCACGAGCATGACTTGAGGCACAAAGTTCAAAGCACGAAAGTTATAATTTATATGTTTATTAATTATTGTATACTTTTCTTTGAAAGGATAGTCTTATTGTTGGACATGGTCCTGGTCATAAACTCAACTATCGGTGGTCTGCAAGAGCTGCTCTCCTAGTTAGAGGTGTTCGGCACGTGCTGGGCGAGGACAAAGTGGGAACGGCTCCTTCCCTCGGAGTTGAGTAGTCCGATGAGAGTGGTTTTAGCATATGAACGCCTACAGTGATTTTTGAGGAGTGCTAGAAAAAAAGTGCACCCCACCAAATTTTAATGAATTTCAAAGAAATTGAATAGTCTTATGGAACTTACAACACATTTGTCCGTCGGCTTGTCTATTAAACATATATGTATGCCATGTCACATGTTAGACGACACCATCAGATGCCCGTGACGGTGATGGTGTCTCTGCTCGCTGTCTCGGGTTGTTCCGGCAGACGGGGCATGTCCCCTTAAGACTCAGCCAGTGGTCGATGCAGTCCTCGTGGAAGAAGTGGTGGCAGTCCGGTATGGCTCTAAGGGTCTCCTTGGGTTGGTACTCGGAGAGGCAGATGGCGCACACCGCATCATCATCCCTCTCCGCCCTAGGTAGCCGCCTGCTCTTCCCCAGTACTAGTCTAGGATACGACTCGATTGTGGCCTTGTCCAGGCCAGTGAGGGCGGCACTTGGCCCATGAACAGTGATCATGGTGGAGGCCGTGGCCAGCTCCGTAGTAGGGTCGCGGGCGCGCGACCCTGTGGCCAAGGACTTGACGCGGCCACAAAGGTAGCAGATTAGCCCCGTGAGAAGAAGTATCCCCGGGATCCCTGCCCCCACTGTTATCCCGTATAGGGCAACTCGAGGGAGGCTTCCTGCAAGTAAGACATACTTATATAAAGTGTTATTAACTTATTATATATAATTCATTAATGAGATTATATTTACACAAGTAAACATTAAAATTTTCGAATAAATCTTGGAAAAAATTCAATTTATCCAACACTGAAAAAATAATAAAATATTTTCTGATTTCCTTTAAATATTGGCACCCTTTGAAATTTTTTAATTTCAACTCTAATAAATATGTATAATATTTGATAATTTCTAATTAGATATGCGAGTCTGTGCTTATTTTTTACACACGTGTCAAAAATACACGGACTAATAAATACTAAATAAAATATTAATCATTGAAATATAAAATTAAGACATAAATTATAGAGTGCATTTTTTTCAATGACTTACTTGTCTCCTTCCTATATTTCTAGGGTTGATTGCGCGTAAACAACACTTATGGACGTCTTTTTAGTCTCCCCAGGCCTCTGAAGTCAGTATTACGAAAATACACATATAATATAATTATATATAATCCCGTCAATTTCTATGTTCAGAACGTGGAGTCAACGTTCATGCGCTAAGGGCCATAGCAGCAGTCATCATCAAGGTCAACTTACCTTTAGCAATTATATCATTGGCATGCTACAATGCACCATGATCTCTCTATATTCTTAGTACATTTGCTAATCCAAGGTTGTCAATGGTGGTGAGGTTTGAAGAGGATGTTGATGGTAAGAGAAGGCGTCAAACTAAGCTTGTGGAATTCAAAATATGGCATGGGGGCATTACTTACCGTGATTTGGGACATCTCTGCATTGGACTTCGGTTCTGGAATTGGCCTTGAGGCCACAGGTTCCTCCTCGGGCCTCGCACTGGCCGCAGTCGGGGCGAGCCCACCTGAGCCGGAGGTCCTCGGTCAGGTCCGAAGAATGAACCTCCTCGAACAATGACGGCCACTCGACCGGGACAGATGCCAAGCCCACGCGCCTGCACGAGACGGGCAGGTTCGCCAGAGCGCTGTATGCAGAGCTGGCGAAGACGGTGTAGTTGGGGCTGCTGAGGCAGGCAATGGGGTTTATCCAGTACTTGGTGTAGTCCAAGGAGGAGCAGTTGAAGAAGGAGAAGAACTCACTGCTGACCGTCGCGAAGGGTGACCCAGAGAGGTTGAGGCCCTTGAGAGAGAGGAGGCGGCGCGGCAGGCAACCATCTGGGTCGTTGATCCAGAGCTCCTGCTTGGCATAGTCGATCCCCTGGACGGCGAAGAGGCCGGAGTTGGGTAGGTTTAGTAAGGTTTGGGTGGGGGTGCTGCTGCAGGAGACCTCGAAGCCATAATTGTACCCGCAAGAGGGTGGCTGCTTGGTCGATATGCGGAAGGGAAAGCGGATCTCAGGCTCGTGCTGGTGGCAGACTGCCCTCGTACAATTAGGGGTCGCGGATGCTCTTGCTGGTAGTAGGCTATTCAGGGTTAGGGAGAACAAGAGAATGAGAGGAATGGTGAAGAGTGAGAGACGCTCTTCCATTGTTGCGTGACTACTTAGAGCTTAGGCTAAGGGGGAAGTTAGTCGTTCTATAGTCATTCATATATAGGAATCATAGTGCCTTGTGGGTGCATTCACATAATATATTATTAATCTTGTCAATAAATTAAAATAATATGATAAATATTATATAAAACTATAATATATATAATTTTCTATTTCACTAAATAAGACATTTTCAAATATGTATAATTCATAATTACTATTTTAAAATTCATAATTGTGAAATACAAAAAATATAAACATATAATTTTAATGAAATAATAATCACTTGCATTACTCCTTAAGTTGAAACATGTATCATCTTTAGTGATTTTGCTATGTACAAAATCCATGGATTCATGCTTAAGTTGATAAATCACACACCACTAAAACTTACTAAGAATAAGATGGAGACACCACTTGCACAACTGCACTTGGGTAGACAATGAAAGTGTAGCAATGAAGCAATGTTTTTTTTTTCCTTTTTATTAAAGCATATTATGATTCCTAGTTGATGATGAAGGGTTTTTTAGGGCTTGTGACTAAGCCTACACATGTTGGGAATATGCCCATAAAAAATTGAAACTTGGGAAATGTCATTTTACTGAGAATAAGAAAAATGGGGAATGAGATGGTAGGAAGGGAGATGGATTGTGGAGGGGCACTTGGAATTTTCAGTCCACGGGATTGATTATTGGGAGAACAATGGTCAACCCAAGAGTCCCCACCACATTGGAATTCAATCTATAGCGTGTTTGTGTTTGTTTGACTTGAAGACTTCTAAGTCTATCCTCCTCCAAGACATATATACATATATATATATATAATAGAGATCTACTGCCAAATAAATTATGTTATAGTTGGGTCCATCTATAGGAGAGTGGAACTATATTTTCCTATATATTTCTTGGGATCAAACTATGAGTAGATTTTATATCTTGACCAATATTAACTCATACCTTTTTGAATGACATATAAGTGATAAAATAATGACATATAATGGTGTGTTGTAATATTATATATGATGGTTGGTTTTCTTTGTTTGGTTGGCATATTTGACCATACTAACACGTGCAGGCATGTAAGCTTTTATACGGATTAATTATGAAAAAATCTTAGATGTTACTCACTTTAATTTTAGATCGTAGTTTGAACTTTGTTTGGCAAAAAAATAACTTATAGTTATCTTGCCAAATGAGTATTTAAACAATAATTATGTAGTATAGTTGCATAGGAGTGGTATTACTCACTTAAACACGTATAAATGATGTATTTGAAAAATAGCAAAGTAACAAAATACCTTGTTCTCCCGGTAAAACTTGAGTGTGCATTTTATCTCATAAACTTATAAATGGAAAGAGAATAGAGGTAAATTGTAGAAATTATTTTAATTCACATACAGTGTCGTAATATAACAAGTATACAATATCATGGAAATGATTTGTAAATGATCTTACAAATTATATTATTATTCACGTAATGCATGTAGATTAGAATCCTAACTATTTTATAAATTATATTATTATTCACGTAATACATGTAGATTAGAATCCTAACTTATTACTTTGAGTTACCATTTTTTGTTGATGTCATGTAACATGTCTGATGAGTTTCATATTTATTGAACAATTTCAGTAATAGTACCACATCATACTCACTAAGATTTAGACCACCTACATATTAGTAATACTATCATCTCCAACCAATTAATACTGTCTCATATCCACATCAATAACAAATAATTCAGCAAAAATAACACAAAATGTCGTTAGGAGTGACATTACTATCTAACTAGTTCCCCTATAATGTTGTATATCAGTAGTTACATACATCAAATTCTATAATGGTCATATAGGGCATTATATAACACCAAAATTTTCAAAATCCGAGTTAAGCTCAAGTGGACCGTAATCTAAGTGTAAACCGAGAATAAAATTATCAAATTAAGAATGAAACTCTAACCCTAAAAAGGGATAGGAAATTTTTAACTAGAGACAAAAAGCCAAAAATCGAAAACGGGACCCCAAGCCAGAAATAGAACCCGAGGCAGGATGTGGAGAGTCAAATGCAAATCATAGACCTATGAGGGAAGTGGTTAAAACCACAAAAATAGTCCCAAAATACCCAAGGGACCATGAATCAAGGGATGGAAGCACAACAAGTGGAAACCGGCCCAAAACGGGGTTGAACCGAATTATGAGAATATACTCCTAATTTATAAAAGGACCTAAATAACTTATAAAATGGAGTATCTTGAGTTCAATCAATAGAGAATGAGAAGTATGATTTTTAAAAAAATTGATTGGGCCAGGAACCTGTTGGATTAGAGATGGGATGGTCGAAACTAATCGAACTAACTTAGAGCAGTAAAACCCCTTGAATTTTAGAGTGTGCTAAAAAAATTCAATTGAGACAATTCTTGAGTCAATTCAATAGGACATTGAATGTAAATTTTTTATTTATTTTTATATTTCCAAGAACCAATCGAAAATGGGGTGAACTGAGCCAAAAAACTGATGAGCCATCCGAGAAATTTATCGAAAAATCGCTTATCTACAATGAAGACTAGTCAACATGCCATAGTGAGTGCACGCACATGCGGCCACGCGCACATGTGTCGTCTCCTTTGCCTAACCCCCGACCCAAATTTTCACAAAAAAAATTGATAAACATCAATAGACAGCTCAATGGCCACCACTTGGGGAAATTAATTCATTAATAAGGCTAGATGCTATAAATTGGTAAAAGAGGGCTATGGTTGGATTATCACGTGAGTCTAGAATCCAACCATATAAATATCATGTGTTCACTCATCAAAATTCGATCGAAATTCTCTTTGGAACACGGACATCTCCCAACTTCGGTGACCCAATTTGCAGAGATCCTAGCTCTGTCGTCTGGCCACCTTAAAGTGCAATCTTAGTGTCTCTAGAAAGCTAAAGAAGTCAGCTTTTCAATGCCACCTCTCCCGACCCTCAACTCTTACACTACTAGCGCCGACGTGATTGCATAGTGACGGAGTTCTGACAGCCAGAAACAGAGCAGTTACTTCGAGGGCCAATTCTGGCGGCCTCGACGGCTGAGAAATATTCAACAGATTCCTCAAACCACGAGATTTTCATAGCCACCGACCTTACTCGATTTGAGTGAGTATAGAGGGAGTATTAAATCATTCAAGTTTTGATTTTCGGGTTAAGTGAGTGAGCTATCTAAAATGGACATTACACGAGCTATAGACCACCAATCAAGGTGATTCGAGTGGTCACATACTCCTTGGTAAGTCATTTTTCCAACACCATTGGCCTCGACGTCGACGTGTTGTCTTCGGTGAGTTCCTGGCTTTAACTCGATTTTTACTAGTTTTTTAAAGTTTCTGATCAAGCCCGATCGGAGCAATTATGGTTGACTCTAGACAAACCAAGGTTACAACGGGATAGAGGGAGGCTAGGGAGACCTCCCCACTTAGTTTTATATTTTTTGGAGATACTTTAGTTAGAGGTCAATGGTTGGGGACTAGAATGTAAATATTTAAAAATTAGGGTATCTAAATGTAAATGAGCTTTATGTGGGGTATTTCTAAGAGACTAAATAAAGTTTTGGGGCTGGTTGGAATGTTTGGTGAATTTTAGAGATCTAGGGACTATTTACAATAAAGGTAAAGTTAGGGACTAGAGTACAAATAAGGGTATTTGTTCGGCCAAAATGTAACTTTTTGGCCGTTCAAGGTCCTAAACATAATTAAAGAAAGTATGGGTGTTGGAATGAGAAAAAAGAGGGACAAAGGGATCTAGAAACTTAAGTTATAAAGAAAAATGAAAAAATGATAATTTTGCCCAAACATAGGAACTTTAAGAATTAGTAAGAAATGTAGCTTAGGATTGTTCCAAAGCCCATTTGAGACAAGAATGCAACCCAAGAAAATTTGGAGGACCCAATTGAGAGACTTAGGAAAGTTTAAGGTTCAAAAAGAGAAGTTTTAAAGTATAAGGGTAAAATAATAATTTTACCCAAGTTAAGGGTCAAATGGTGATTTGGAAAAAAATAAGATAATTAAGTGGTAAATAAATAAATGTCAGGCACTTCAATATGGAAGTGAAAAAAAATAGCATTGAGCTCAAGTGACTAACTTAGAGATGTTAGGGTATGGCTTGACTTACCGACTAATGAGTCGGGTAGCTCGGACCTATGAGAGAAAAATCGTAAATTCTAAAGTAAATTACGGTGTAGTGATTTATGGAATACCAAGAGAAAACTTGCCCCTCTATTTGATAAATATTGTAGAAAGAGTAAGAGATCGCCCAAGCGGGACCGGGAGTGGGATTTGTGGAACCATCGGAACGAACAAGTTCTGTGACTTAAGGTGAGTAAGTTTGATGGCGAGTCCTATTGGACCGATCAGGGCTTTAATTAAAATGCTTATGTGATTCTAAGTAGAAAGAAGGCCTTATAACTCATATAAGAGTGCAAATTAATAAGTTCATTCCTACTAAAACAAACATGACTTGAAAGGATAAATAAGAGTCGATGAGAAGACCAGGGCATGTGATGTGAAATTGGTTCTTAGAAACTGAGGTAATTATGTGGCCTAGAGCATTTGTGTTATTTGGGGAGATGGCCAATAACTGGTCGTTATATGTTGAATTAGTGACCAGACATGGAACATATCGTGAAACTTGAGTCTAGGGATAGAAGGGCAACCATGTGACAAGATGAGATGATCTACTGGATACTAGAGAATTACATGTGTGTGCGCATCATGTTGTTATGTTGTGTGTACACCATGTTGTTATGTTGTGTGCTTTATTGTTATATCGATATATATACCAATGATTATGAATATGGGCATGGCCAGCATGCTTGAAGAGATAGTAGTGATGCCTAGGGTAATACTTGAAGTGGTGTAAGGGGTGTAAGTGATGCTTATAGAGCATTTGGGTTCCATGTATACCCACTTACATGACAATAATGGACAACCATGGTATACATATACTCGAGTGTATGGTTGGAGGGGACAACCAGAGTATAAGGATGATCGAGTACACATTCTTAACATCCACATATAATTTTAGAAAGTAAAAAAGAAAATAATGAGTAGCCCCATGTGTTGTATTGTTTAGGGGTTGTGCTAATCAACTAGGAAAAAATGTGATATATATATATATATATATATGTTTTGGATTATGTTACAACTGAATTATATGTGCTAATGAATTATTTTGTGTGAGAGTTGCCACTCTAGTCATGACCAAAGGGTGGAATACCCTTATGAACCTTGCCTTTAGAGGTAGTTCGATCGCAAAAAATACGACCGAAGAGGATGGTGAATCCTCCGAAATGGAAATGACATAGATATGAAATCTACTCGAAATTATGCAAGGAAATGAGTGGCGTGGTGAACACCCCTAGATTAAGCTTCATATGATGGATAAGTGAATCGTAATGGAAGGAATCGGAAAGGAACTATAGTAGATAATTATTTTGAGATGATAACAGGATCGGGTACAAACCCTAAACTAGTTTTGGAGAAAAATGCTAAAAAGAAAAGATATGATATGAAAAGTCGATTCTAACCATTTTTAGTAAAAACGACATCTCATTAGATTTGTACTCTCACTCATTAGGTGTTGGCTCACCACTCTCCAATATATTTTTCTAAGTGTTAGGAAAGAGCAAATGAGAAAAAAAGGTCCAAAAATTTGGAAGCAACTCTAGCTGAGCTAGGGATTGATGTAGAGAATTTTGAAAGTAAAGGTACTAGAATTTTAAATTAAGTTATTAATTTTCCCCATGGTTATAATATGTTATAATATAATAAATAATTTTTTATAAAAAAATTTTAAATTTCACCACAAAATGTGTATTTTATATTATGAACATTTCTAATTTAGGTACTAATTTAGTGAATATATCCACTATTATAGTATCGATACGATGTGACGAGTTAGAATAAGACTAATCAGATCAAAATGTGATAATTTTATTCTTTTTTAATCGATGAATTTAATAATTTAAAATTAAAATATATTTTTTCATAATATTTTTATCAAATAAATTTATATATTTTAACCACGTGCTTATTTTTATGCATATCACGTAGACTAATCATTTTCGTAGGTCATTTTATAGTATCAAATAAGTGTCTCAAGACCTAATTTCTACACTTAGCACATTCTAACTCATTATGTGCTTTAAAGTTTCAAATATAGATAAATCACTCTTTATTAATCAAACATCCCCTCTATTATATTCTTATTAATTTAAGTAGATGATATTATTTTCATAAATTATTACGAAATATTGTTACACATGATATATTAATGATATTGTCATCCATATAGATTGTAAGTTTCTATTTATTGATGTGGTTGTTGGATTATGCTCACCTATTACCCATGTGACACCTTGTCACAACCATCACATTTATTCACAAATGTTTAGTTGATCAGACATTATCTCTCATTCTCCTGTATCTTCTTACTCATGAGTATTATTTATGGCGTTACTTTTAATCCAATATTCACTACTTCTCATTATACAGGTAATTTAGATGATTGTCAATCTATAATTGATTTTGTGGTATTTCTAGATCAGAATCTCTTTTACCAAAGTTGGAGGAAGTAATATATTATTATCAATTTTAGTACCAACATTGGGAATGTGTTTGATGAGATGATTTGGATATAGCCTCTCCTCAAAAGCTTGAGCATCACTTTGCATGTCATATCACTCTCTCATGTGAGTCTAGCGGTGGCAACGGACCCACACCGGGTTGTCGAGTCTAACTTACAAGGATGGGACCAGACCACCCAGTATTGGATTACGGCATCAGTCAGATATAGTTGGGTCCAATTAGACTTGACCATCCCGAACTCCATTCGGGTTATAGTTGTATGTGTTAGACTCTAATGGGTATCAATCAAGGTAAATTTAATTATTTTTAAATTATATTTATTTATTTATTTATTTTATTATAATTATTTTATAATTTTATAATTATTCATATATTTTTGTATATACAATTTTACAAATGATATAATTAGTAAGTTTTATAATTAAAATTTATTATTTTATATACTATTTTAATAAATAATAATTTATATATAATATCAATTTATTTACCATAAATAATTTATCAATTTTATTACATTTGAATTTTATATATCATAATTTTAATTATATAAATAGTAATTTTTAGAAAATTTAATTTATTTAAATAAAATAAATATTGTATAATTACTTGCAATTAAATAGTAATTTTATGTACAATACTAATACTATAACCTATCAACTTATTTATATTAAATATTTTATATAATTTAAAAATATAAAATTTATGTACATCTTATTTAAAAATATCAATTTATATAAAATAAATAATTTATTATAATTATTTTTTAAAATTTTTATGTACAATAGTTATTTTATATATAGAGTAAATTTTATTTATTTAAATTAAATAATTTAGTATAATTTTAGATAGTATCACATACCAACTTACAATACACTAAATATATAGAAAATTATAATTTTATATACAGTAAATAATTTAGTATAATTAAAACTTTTTAATTTTATATAATATATGTAAATTAAATAATTTAGACTAATATGTGTATCAACTTATTAACCATAATTATATTTTATGATTAAAATTTTATAATTTTATATATAAGTTATTTTATGTACAATAATATTAATTTATATATAGAAAATAATTTTAAAAATTCATTTTATATATAATAGTTATTTTATATAGAGTAAAATTAATTTAGGTAAATTAAATAATTCAGTATAATTATATACAATATATCAACTTACAATACAAAAAAAATTCTATAATAAAAAAATTATAATTTTCTGTGAAATTTATTTTATATATAATAATATTAATTTATATTTATCAAATAATTTATTATAATTAAAATTTTAAAATTTATATAATAATTATTTTATATGCAATATAATTTATTATCAATATCTATTTTAATGCCTCTTTTTTTTCACCGGTGCAAAATTTTTTTACCACCCTAGATGTGAATCTTTTTCATCTACCATATCTCAACCACAAGGCATGTTTGAAGATTCTAGTTAGGAAAACCTAAAAATATTATAAGCATAATTATTAGATACATTTTATTACACTACTTACCTTCTTATAGTTTATTCCATTTCTCAAATTAGGATGGTGAATAATTATCATTCATTATTATTCCATTGAGAAACATTCTTCAAAGCATGGATTGAATACCCATAAGAACCAACCACCACCTTCACCTTCCTTTGATTATAAACCAGGTCCAGAAAAAGGTAACTGTACATTATTTCCTTGTGACAACAGACCACAAGCTTTACCCATAAAAGAGTGCAAGGAAAGACAGACTCCTAGTAACACCCTTTAACTAGTTGATGACTATCAAGGTTCCTTTTCCTCCACCACAAAGAAAAAAAGAACTCCTACTCAGTCTTTGGATGGAGCTATACATCCTCCAGCATATATTTCTGCCATTCAGACAGAATATGTTAAAGATTTTATAGGAATATGCAATTTATCAATCAACTCACTGTTGTGAATTTGCTGCGCTCCTCTGAGCCCGGTTGCCTCCCATTCAGGTTACCATCTTGCATCTCGAGTTCCTGCTGATCTTCTTCTTCTTCTTCCTTAGTGAGGTACTTGTCCACCTGTGTAGCTGCTTGCCTGCCCTCTGAGATGGCCCAAACCACCAGAGACTGACCCCTCCTGCAATCACCAGCTGCAAAGACACCATCAACATTGGTTGAAAATCGACCATAGTCAGCCTTGAAGTTCGACCTTCCATCCTTCTCCAACCCCAACTTTTCTGCTATAGTCTGGAAGGAAAGGAGGTGTGTTAGATCGCCTCTTCTGCAAAACGGTATATATAGACAGGGACACGGAAAGAGTAGAGATGGTAAAATTTTGCAGTTTATGCGTTAATTGGAAAGTACTCACTGCTTCAGGTCCTAAGAATCCCATTGCTAGAAAGACTAGATCAGCTTCGATTATTTTTGCAGAGCCCTCAATCTCCTTGAACTGAAACTTTCCACTGGCATCCTTCTCCCAGCAAACGCGAACCAACTCAAGCCCCTTGACAGCCCCGTTCTCATCTCCAATGAAGCGTTTGGTCAACACCTCGTACGATCTAGGGTCCTTGCCAAATTTAGCTGCAGCCTCTTGGTGCCCATAGTCTATACGGAAGATACGAGGCCACTGCAATTTGCAACAAAAAGAATATGCATATAAGTACCTTATAAGAAAATAGTGCAATTACAGTGAAGAATTGACTTGGAGGATCAGATTTCTTATAGGTTATGTCAAGCTGAGAAAAAAAAGAAGCAAATTTTCTTATAGGTTATGCAGTAACAGAAGAGGCCGCTCATTAGCATAACGAAGGCAACCATACCTGTGGCCAAGGGTTCCCTGGGGCCCTAGTCGCTGGGGGCTGAGGAAGAAGCTCTAAGTTTACAATACTACTGCACCCATGCCTAATAGAAGTTCCGATGCAATCAGTGCCGGTGTCGCCCCCGCCAATGACAACTACTTTCTTCCCCTTGGCAGAGATGTATTCACCATCTTCTAGCTTGCTGTCGAGCAAGCTCTTGGTGTTTGCATGGAGAAATTCCATGGCAAAATGAACACCAGATAATTCCCGTCCAGGTACTGGGAGGTCCCTGCAAGCACGAAAAAGGGTCATTTTAGTAGTGTTTGACCAACGAAAAGAAATAACCTCAATATACAAGTTGCACCCTTGGACTGTTCTTGCTTTGAAGCAGTCATTGCCTGTGTTTAATTTCTATTAATACTTATTGAAAGCAACCTACCTCGGTTTCGTAGCTCCTACTGCCAAGACAATGGCATCATTTTCCTTTCTGAGTCGATCAAGAGAGTAGGAAGGATCACTTCCAACATTGGCATTCACAATGAACTCAACGCCTTCTTCAGCCATTAGATCAACTCGCCGCTGAACGACACCTACTTTGTCGGTTTTCATGTTTGGAACGCCGTACATCATAAGCCCCCCAATTCTGTCAGCCCGCTCGTACACTGTCACCTGGTGACCCATTCTGTTTAGCTGATCAGCAGCCGCCAATCCAGCAGGCCCACTTCCAACAATTGCCACTTTTTTCCTGGAACCATGAAACAATTAGCTTACAATGCAATAATCAAACCATCCTCTTCCACCTCAAAAAGGTAAAGTGGAAAGGTGGGAGAATATGCACACCCTGTACTCTTTAGAGGAGGTCGTGGCTTCATCCACCCTTCCTTGAAGGCCTTGTCTATTATGGCACACTCTATGCTTTTTATTGAGACAGGATTCTCAATGATGCCAAGAACGCAGGAACCTTCACAAGGTGCAGGGCATACCCTCCCCGTGAATTCTGGGAAGTTGTTTGTCTCAAGCAACCGGTCCAATGCTTCTTGCCACCTGTTCTGGTACACCAACTCATTAAACTCAGGAATTTTGTTCCCAAGAGGGCATCCCGAGTTTTCCTGCATGATCAGATAGAACATTATGGTGACTCAAAGGAAGTATTGTTACAGGAACTTGGTTAGCATAAGAGGAGGGGGAATGGGAGGGCTAGGGGAGAAGGGATCAGTGGTTCGCATTACCTGATGGCAGAATGGAGTTCCACAGTCCATGCACCGAGCAGATTGAGTGTTCAACAGAGCACCGTGCTTTGACTCCTCCATAACTTCCTTCCAATCGTTCATTCGAACATTAGGATCCCTATACTGAATGTTTTTCCTCTCATAGTTGATGAAACCACCATGTTTCTTAGCATTTTTAACTTCAGTAGGCCTCTCAGAAAGCTCATTAGACGATGCAGTTGCCTCAACTTTCTGCACAAAAGACAAATATTCCATTAAAATAGTTCAGCAAGCATGATGTTTGCTGTAAATTTTCAATGAATAATTCCTTTTATGAGTAAATCTAATAGTGGAACAACATTATCTCTTGAAAATTTGAAACCATACCCCTTGAACAATTACCTTTGCAGTTTTAATGCTAACTTCATTAGCTGCCATCTTCTTTAGCTCCTCAAAGGCATCTTTTCCCTTCAAATCTGGCTGCTTAACTTCTGAAACTTCAATTTCTTTGGGCTTCTCAGCAAAATTTTGTGCCTTCCTCTCTGCAAGAACACGCTTGTAGTCTCTTGGGAAGACCTTGATGAATTTCGGCAAAAGGCTATCAAAGTTAGCCAGCACTTCTTGTGCTAGCTTGCTATCTGTGTGCCGCTGATGCTGCTGTATCAACATTCTCAAGGTCATAATATCATCATCCTCTTCAACCTTGTCAAGATCCACAAGCTCTAAATTGCACTTCGAATGGAACTTACCATCCAAGTCAAGAACATAAGCAATGCCACCACTCATTCCTGCTGCAAAATTACGACCCGTCTTCCCCAGCACAACCACAGTTCCGCCAGTCATATACTCACATCCATGATCTCCAATGCCTTCCACCACCGCTTTTGCTCCAGAGTTTCGAACACAGAATCTCTCGGCTGCCATCCCATTGAAGTAAGCCTCCCCACTTGTTGCTCCATATAGAGCCACATTTCCAATGACTATATTCTCTTTCGGATCAAATGTACTTGCCCTTGGAGGGTAGACTACAATCTTTCCACCAGAAAGCCCCTTCCCAACATAATCGTTACTGTCACCTTCTAACTCAAGAGTTATTCCAGGACAAAGGAAAGCACCAAGGCTCTGTCCAGCACTTCCAGTGAACTTCACATGGATTGTATCAGGAGAAAGACCTGCCAATTTATACCGCTTCGTCACTTCATGACTCAGCATGGTCCCCGCTGCTCTGTTCACATTAAAAATGGGCAATTCGATATACACATGCATGCTTTTCTCAAGGGCAGGTCCTGAGAGTGAAATAAGCTCCTTGTCCAAAGCCATGTCAAGCCCATGATCCTGCTTTTGGACACAATGCTGAGCAGCGTCTGGCCTAATATCAGCTGCAGGCCGAAGGAGGAGGGACAAATCAATGTTCTCAAGCTTCTCATTGTTCTTGGTCACTTCCTTGTCAACCTCGAGCATATCCGATCGCCCAACCATCTCATTCATCGTTCTAAAACCGAGTTGGGACATTATTTCTCGCACTTCTTCTGCGAGCATGAAAAAGAAGTTGATAACATGCTCAGGCTCGCCGGCAAACTTCTCTCGGAGAATGGGATCCTGCGTGGCAATCCCTACAGGGCAGGTGTTCTTGTGGCACTTCCTCATCATGATGCATCCAAGAGTAATGAGAGGGGCAGTGCTAAATCCGAACTCTTCTGCCCCTAGAAGGGCTGCAATGGCCACATCACGGCCTGTTTTCAACTGCCCATCAGTCTGTAAGACTGTTCGGCCACGTAGGTCATTAGCAACCAGGGTTTGGTGGGTCTCAGCCAACCCAAGTTCCCATGGAAGCCCAGCATTTTTTATACCTGTCCATCGAGAGGCTCCAGTTCCACCGTCATGACCTGAGATCAGGACGTGATCGGCATGCCCTTTCACGACTCCACTCGCTATTACTCCCACACCTGCCTCGGAGACTAATTTCACACTTATACGGGCTGAAGGATTGGAATTCTGCAGAAAGACAAGTCATTTACAGATATCCCGTGTCCAAGCAGTGTACAAAACTGGCACAAAAATGGAAGAATTTAACCAACGGTACAAACTTAAAAAAGACTATCACTTTCACTTAGCTCTCTGACTCTAACCCATAAATTTTAAAGGCATATACATTTTAATGGGTAAATTTGTATAATGTTTGTAAAAATTGTGTTGGAATTTTCCGGGCACTAAATTCATTGAGATATTGTCAGTGTGCTATTGAGGTTGAAATAAAAGCAATGTACCTTAAGATCGTGAATTAACTGGGCCAGATCTTCGATGGAGTAGATATCATGGTGAGGAGGCGGACTTATAAGTCCAACGCCTGCAGTAGAATTTCTGGTGACGGCGATGTCCCCGATGACCTTGTGCCCTGGAAGCTCCCCTCCTTCACCGGGCTTGGCACCCTATATAGATATAGAATAGAAGCATAACCAATGTGAGTTCGACGAGTATATCATTGGTCTGTTTAGATAGCAAATGGAGATTACTGTAACTCAAAAACCAGAGCTATGAAGATAGAGAGAAGAAGCAAATGCATCCTTTTCCAAAGTGGAAGTACATTTATTTACCTGGGCCATTTTGATCTGCAGCTCATCGGCATTTGTGAGATAGTAACTTGAGACGCCAAATCTTCCACTGGCAACCTGCTTGATGGCACTCCTCTTTGGGTTTGTTGAACCATCGGGAAGAGGCTCCATTCGAGAAGGTTGCTCTCCTCCCTCGCCTAAACCATAAACAAAAAAGGAATATTCAGTGTACAATTGCCTCCTATAAGAGAGAAAAGCATGAAGAGATGATTCAGCTACCCGTGTTTGATTTGCCACCAAGTTGATTCATGGCAATAGCCAAACTTGTATGGGCCTCCAGAGATATTGAGCCATAACTCATGGCTCCTGTGCAGAATCGTTTCACGATCTCACTGGCTGGTTCAACTTCATCCAAAGGAATCTTTACCTTCGCATCCTTAAATTTCAAAATTCCACGAAGGTTGCAGCTCTTGTTCAGCTCCTGAATTCGTCTCGAGTACTCTTTATATGCTGCAACACTGTTAGTCCTTGCAGCTTCCTGAAGCTTTGCGATTGCAAGAGGGTCGTTCAGGTGAATCTCTCCATTTTTCCTCCAGTGATAGTCACCAGGGTTTGGAAGGGCGACAGCTGCAGCACTGCCGGGAGGGAAAATCCTCTTGGGAAAGGCCATCTCATGAAGGTGAAGAGAATCTCCAGCAAGCATCTCAAAGGTTGCTCCGTCAACCCTGCTAGGAGTTCCAGCAAAACACTTCTCAACAACCTCATATGAAAGACCCAAAACTTCAAAGATCTGAGCACCTTTATAGGAGGCCAAAGTCGAGATACCCATCTTCGCAAGTACTTTCATCATCCCATAGTTGCTTGCTTTAAAATACTTCCTTAACAACTCCTCCTTCGAGTGCAATTCACCATTTGCTTTTGGTGGAAATTTCCCATCAACCTGAAGCCTCCAGATTGCCTCTATTGCCAAATAGGGGCAGATGGCATCAGCACCAAACCCAACTAGTGTACAGAAATGGTGAACTTCTCGTGGCTCAGCAGATTCAATAATAAGTGCAACTCGAGTCCGCTCAAGCATTTTCACCAAGTGATGATGGACAGCACCAACTGCTAAGAGAGAGCTCACAGCAACTCTTTCTGATGAAAATGCTGCAAAAGAGATTGTAATTTTAGGTAGATCGGCATAATTGATGATCTTTATAAAGAAGGAAAAAAACACAGAACAAACTTTACTGTATAACAGGATGAGTTATCAATCACAATACCTCTATCAGAAAGGACTATAGCTGTATACCCTTCTTTAATGGCATCGTGAGATTCAGCACAAATCTTGTCTAAGGTTTCCTCTAGTCCCTTCCGACCCCGGTTCTTGGGGTAAGTTATGTCTATGACTTTGCTCTGCCATCCTCTATAATCCATCTTTTTAATAGCCTCCATTTCATCAATTGAAAGAAGGGGTCCTTTCAACGAGAGACGGTGGCACTGTTCCTCAGAGGTTTCTGTCAAATCACCCTCGGGGCCAATCATGCATTCCATGGAAGTCACGATCTTCTCCCGGATGGGATCGATGGGAGGGTTCGTAACTTGGGCAAACATTTGCTTGAAGTACTCGAACGTGAGCTTTTCTCGGGTGGACATGACAGCTAATGGAGTGTCATTTCCCATTGAACCAAGAGCCTCGCTCCCATCCTTCGCCATGGGAAGCATCAACATCTCCAAGGCTTCAACGGTGTAACTGCAGCAAAAGGTGGATGCCTTTAACTAGGGAGAGAGCGATAATACCATGGCCATCCGTAAGAGAGAAATTCAACTTACCCAAAGGCTTTCAATGGCACCAATAAACCCTGAATGCCCAAGTTCTCCATATTGTCATCATCATTAGAAGCCTGAAAAATAATCATAATGAGTGGTGAAGCCCATAACTCATTTAAAGAGTAATAGTAGTAAAACAGAACAGAAGTCTCTGTAGGACCTTTTCTTCCTACTGCAGTAAGTCAAAATTGGATAATATTGCATTAAGAAAAGCATTTTTTTTCTCACGAAGAAATGAAAAATTACTGGCGTCTTAACTATTTATGAGAGTATGAAGATCGGAACTTAAAAACATATTCTCAAAGCAAGAATGTTAAACTGAACATTGTTTTTGCAAAAGGAAACACAGGCAAGGATGCTTACTGGGACTGCCCCAGCTAGAAGTGGTACATCCCTTTCAGAAGGAGGAACAGAGTCAACGATGTCCTTGAGTTCAATCTTCTGCTTCCTTAGCCAATCGCCATAAGGCCTTGCCTGTGAATACTGCTGTTTTAGAGCTTCATCATCCACGACAATATGCTTCTCAAAATCCACCAACAGCATCATGCCAGGATTGAGCCTTCCCTTCCTAGCAACATCCTCAGGAGAGATGTCAACTACACCAACTTCACTAGCCATGATGACTCTTCCACTGTGAGTTACATAGAATCGACCAGGGCGAAGTCCATTTCGGTCCAGTGTAGCTCCCAGATAGCGACCATCAGTAACTGAGGAAAGTATAAATGAGGATACATAAAGGAGAAACAAACCTTCATAAATATATGGCATATTGTTTAGATCCTTTTTAGGATCAGAACTATATCATAGTTCTCAATTTTCTTCCTTTTTTATTCCAGTTCTTGAAAACAAGAAGGTTAGAAAAATATGTTGGAATGCATATTTAAGTCCTCTCTAATCCAAGAGTTATGTTTAAAGTGCAACTCAGTAGATTGTCCTTATCTTTGTCAAACAAGAAAGAGAAAGGCAAGCATCATTACATGATATAAGAGCAGGGCCATCCCACGGTTCCATTAGAGCAGAGAAGTACTCGTACAAGTCCTTTCTCTTGGGCTCCATATTCTTGTCATTTTGCCAAGCCTCAGGAATCATCATCATGACAGCTTCAGGAAGACTTCTACCAGCACGAACAAGGAGCTCAAGGACACCATCAAAAGCTCCTGTGGGAGATATAGAACCACAACCAAATGAATTACCAAGATGACCAAAAAAAGGAAAGACTAGATCACACTGGAGAGATGGGTATGGATATCTAGAGAGAAGAAACAGAAAATTGAAACGTATACAAAATTTACCTGAATCAGAACTACTGGCATCAGCAATAGGTAAAAGCTTCTTTAACTCACTCTTTGACAAACCTAGCTCACGACACTTCAGGAGACCTTCACGGGCTTTCATCCTATGCAAAAGCCAGATATAATAGTATTAACATATTATTATACAAAAGCCAACGGGCTATTCATGTACGACAATGGACTAGTTTCTGAAGTTTTTATTTTTTTAGATGGGCACTAGTTTCCGAAGGTACCAGTTCACATTGCCTCTGAGAGTATTAATCTCCCCATTATGGCCCAAGATACGCATAGGCTGTGCACGATCCCAACTGGGAAATGTATTGGTAGAGAACCGAGAGTGAATCTGGGAGGAAAAGAATAGCAGAATTTTTTAGTAAGAACACACTATGTTATTGTAGCCAAAACTTATTTGTATCTGATTTATGCATCTTGTTGATATGATATTAGCGAAGTTTCCTCGTAAATTATTTAAAATAAGGAAATGAAAAGTAAAGAACAGCAATACTTGATGTTGCATATTCACTTAGAATTGGTGTAAATAGGAAGACAAGGTAAGACATAATTTGACTAGAAAATTGTGTATGGTGAAGTTCAATTAATCTTCCATCAGAACATGCACTTTAGGGAAGTTGTTTCTAATTGAAATTAGGGGGAAAGATAATCTGCCTAACTAGAATCTCTTATCGAACACTTTTCATACATAGCTGCTGAGTTACTTATAGTGATGAGTCTTCTTTGTAACCCATAAGTGCATTTAATCATTAGAAAATGGAAGAACATGCTAGTGTCACTGGAACCTGAAGACATCAGAGGTCATTTTTCAACCATGGACCCTGTCAGGTTATTGGTTCCCTTGCTGTCTGTTGAAATATTTTTATGAGTTAGTGGAAAACAAGATAAGTGAATGAGTGATATATTTACCAGGGCCATGTAGCTTGTAAACCTTTCATTGCCAAGATCTTCATAATAGTATTCCTTCAACTGAATTGGCTTCAGCTGACCCTTGTAAACAACAGTTCTTGATTGACAGAGAACATCTTGGTCAGAAAGAAGAGCCAGTGCAAAATAATTTTGCATCAATAACTTGATACTAAGAAATGAACAACAACCTCGAGGAAAGAGAGCATATGTAGAAGTCCCGAGCACCACCATGTTGAAGGTTCAGTGCTGCTCGGATAGCAACCATTGAGACTCTCCTTAAAATGTACATCTGTAAACAAAAATGATCACAAACATGGATTGCTGAATGAGGAGCCATGAATCTAAGAGGGTGGATCCTATAATAATAGCCAAATCATGGGTTCTATATCATTCTAAAGATAAATGGATGACTTAAGAAGGAAATAGTAAAAAAACTGGCGGCTTTGTTGTATTAGTGACATCCTATAGCAAATGTCATTTTCTTGCTCGGGAATACTTCAGTTTGATATCAGAATTGGTACCTGTCTTTCCAAGTCAACCTTGGAATTGGGACTAGGTGTGAGAAACACTTGCTGGACAACAGGTTCTGTCTCCAGGGCTGACTTGCCCAAACCAGTGTTATCAGTTGGAACAAATCTCCATCCCAGTACTTTGTGCCCAAGTGACTCCGCTACCTTTTGAGTTATTAACATAATGAATACCAAATCAAAAAACCATTTCACATAGAAAACTGAGAGAAAGAAGCAATCTCTGAAATGAATTCTTTTTTCTGGGATGAAACTACCTTTGCAAACACATGTTTGCTCTCCATCCTCCTACTCTCTGATGTAGGCAGAAAGAACATGCCAACAGCATACTCCCCTGGTGAAGGTAGCACGAACCCATCCTGACTAGCCACCTGAGATGATACAAAGTCCATCAGAGCAATCATTGTGACTTCCATCAGAAGTTAGTGGCGAGTGATCTAATTCATTCATGATATTCTAAATGCATTTTAGAGGGATAAACAATAAAACAGAGAAGAATCATCCTCATCCCTTCTCAATCAATCTGGGAACAATGAAAATAAAATAAAAAGAATATAAAGGAACCAGAGGAAGTGCATACTTCCTGGTAAAACTCATGAGGCAGAGCAACAAGAATTCCGGCTCCATCACCAGTGTTCGTTTCACACCCGCAGGCACCTCTGTGCGACATCCGAACAAGCATCTCTAAAGCATCTGTCACCTAAAAATTTGGGGGGAAAACAAATCTGTATTGCTAAAACTGTGACATTTTACTTGAAAAATATCCCGAACCCACATGGCCCATAGAGAAAAGCTCACCGTCTTCCGGCTGCTTTGGCCTGACAGCTCAGCGACAAATCCAACTCCACAGGAGTCCTTGTCGAACTTAGGATCATAGAGCCCAAGTGGCTTCTCAGGCACTGCAGAGAGAGAGGACTGTGCGACAAGGAGCTTCGGCATCCTCTGACTGAGGCCATGTGATTGTAACAAGGAGAGCCTCTCCGTTCCCCGTAGTCTCGGTCCGAAGAATCGATTCTCCACAAGACTGGATGTCGGCCTCTTAGAGACGGAGCATCTCTTCCCCTTCCTCCAAAGCTGGCTGACATTCAGCTGATGTGCAATATACGGTCTGCTGAGAGAGGAAGGTAGGGAGGACGAGGAGGAGGAGGAGCCCCCTGCCTTGGGCTGGAGGGCGGAGCTCGATGAAGCGGATGACATCAGGGAAGTCCGGAGGACACCGTGAGAAATGAAGGAATGTCAAGGGAAATTCCGTTTCAGGTGGTAACAGATAGATCTACACTCCAATGCAAAGGCTCCATTGGGATTGCACTTTTATCTAACAGGAGTCATTCAAATCATCTATCAACAAACAACCGAATTTTCTCATTAATACGCGAATTCTCCGAGATCAGATGGGGTCCTCGTAGACCAATGTTGCAGGGATTAGAGAAATTATAGAGAGAGAGAGGAGTGAGAATAAGAAGCTACAGAAAAGGAGAGGAAGTGAAGAACAGATAGGGACTCTATTTCGAGCATAACGGTTTTTATAGGAACGAGAGAAGCTTGGCGGTGGGCCCGGAGGCAGTGCCTGCCACGTGGCATATAGAATATTCATGCAGGGTAGCCCCCCTCGGAGGGCTGCAATGAGAAACCACCGGCCGCTGTCGGCCTAGGGACTCAGCCACCAGCGGCGGCGTTCCTCCGTGGATAAATAATTGCTCTTTAGACTTTATAAATACGTCATAATGTACCCATTTGTGCATTATGACGTATTGGTTTTATTTTTCTAACCTGCTTTACCACCGACATTAGTTGGTAGTGATGGATGCCTCGGTTACAAACCAATTCAGAACGAGATCCATCGATCAACTTTATTCGAAGTTTAATTTACTCAATTCAATCTTACATTAAATATTTATTACACTATTTAATATATTTATTGAGAATATAATTATAAATTAAATAAAATAAATAATTATTTTAGGTTTATAACTTTACAAAATGTTACTATTTATAATTAATTATATATAAGTGCGATTATGGTTAACAATATATTTTTAAATAACATTAATACTTGTGTCGAAAATTAGATTGTAAATACAAATAAGGAAAAATATTCAAATTAAAATTATTATTTTTTTGATAATAGAATAATAATATATAACTATTAAAAGTGTTTAAAATTATATTTTATAGTGTATTTACTTTTTATATGAGTAAAAGTTTTGATAATATTATATAATATTTGATAAAATAAAAAATTGTTTATTTATTTATAAAATTAAATTATTTTTTTATTTTTTTATAATTAATATTTTTTAAATATAAATATGTTCAATATCATTGGTTCACAATATATTTTTATGGGATTATTCAAATAGGATCGGGTCAATTAATATGTATAATTATAAATATTTTAAAAGTAATTTTACTCTAATTAAAATTTTTATCTTCCAACACAATGACTACCAAGACCTTTTGTGTGGGCTATTCCTTGAGGTTTGCTCTAAACCCAACATAATATGGGCATGTGACTTGCCCATACCCCCAAATTTTTGGTGCACGAGGTGGAAAAACTCAATGTACTCCCCCTTCCATGCTTATTTACCCATGTATTACAATGCATCATTTAAGAGTCACCACTAAGAAATGCCTTAAGAGATTTGTGTAGGATAATTGCATGCCCCTATCCCTATGCCCTAGGCATTGTGAGCTTCCCACTTGTCTTACTTTTGCATTTTGGGTGTATTTGATGGCCTTATCTTTGCATGGGATAGGTGGGTCCCACTGAATTCATTTTGACATATGTTTTCAAGTTGACCAAAGGCTTGGGATTCCAATGCTTTGCCCTTAAAGCATAGTGAATATTTAATTCCTTTTGCATAGGATAGGTTGGTCCAACCCCATGCATTTGACACATGTTCTAAGCTATCTAAACTCTTAACATTACCTTACTTCCAAACTATAATCAACTGCATATAATAGGTTGGTCCAACTGCATGCATTTTTGACGCATGTTTAAGGTCCTTAAACATCTTGACATTACAATGCTTTGAAGTTAGAGCATAATGGGTGTCTGACTTAGGCAAATTTTACATGGCTACCTTTGGCTTTGAGGTCTTGTGAATATTCGAATTTGAAAAGGGTTACTTTATTTCTTATGGTGAAGAACACTTGATGGACTCTAGACGCTGCATGTCGTGCCACCCTTGCCATTGTTGGCTGACAAGAGCCAGCTTTCCGTCTGCCGACCATGGATATCGAGTCAGCTCACCTGATATTGGGTCTATTACTTTGTGCCACTTATGGTGCAAAGTTTTGAGCTTTGGAAATTTGAAGGTGATGGATGACTGTGAGATCATAAGCAGAAAATTTATTGCCTCCAAGTCAGCTCATTTGACCGTTACGTGGGTCCGCATTGTTTGCAGAGGGATTCTGCCTTACTCCGTAATTGGGCCTATTGGGCTCGTTAAAAACCAATATTTGTGCTTAATAAGTTCATGAAGGCCCGAACTTAGCTAACGTGTAGAATTGTACACGTGGGAGGCAGGGTGTGCAGGGAATTAATGGAAAAACGACGCCGTTTTGACCCAAAAATTTCCCGTCCTTACAATCTTTGAATGGTTTCTGGTTTCTTTCTGCAAAATCACCGGAGTGAATAGAAACCCTAACAGGCAGCACCGGCGGAAGTAGGGTAGATTGGCTCCGGCGGGGAAACTATCCTTTCTTAGGTAAGGGAATAGAGAAGGATGTCGTCGACTCTGCTGGAGGTAACTCGCGCTGCTCACGAGGAGGTGGAGCGTCTCGAACGGCTCATCGTGAAGGACTTCCAGAACGAGCCGGCTAGCAACAAGGATCGACTATTCCAGAGCCACCGCGTCCGCCTCATGATTGACACGATCTCTGCCACGACTGAGAAGCTGGTTAGTTCTTCGACACCATTTCTCTATAATTTTTGGGTTCGTCCTCGCTTACCTTAAACGGCGGTAATGCGATTTTTGTGCCAATTAAGTTTCATCGTCGGCTTATTATTTTTGTTTTTCTTCTTAGATTGAAATATATGAAGATAAAGACGGTGCGAGGAAGGATGAGATTGCAGCTCTTGGTGGACAGACTGCTACTGGAACGAATGTTTTCAGCGCTTTCTACGATAGACTGAAGGAGGTAATGTTATGATTGACTGACCCTAAATTTTCCTCCATTATTTATGTGTATCCCTTGGAGGCGAAAGATGAGAGATTTGCATTGTTGCTCGCATTACTGACTCAAGAGGGACTCAGATAGTTGAATACTTTTGAATCTTGTCTTACTTTTAGATATCAAGCCACTTTTTCAGTATTTTAGAAGGTCTATTTAGTATTTAAACTCCGGGTATTATATTTTGCAATTTCAGATTCGCGAGTATCATAGAAAGCACCCAGCTGCTCGTGTTGTGGATGTAGATGAGGACTTTGAGGCGCTTCTTAAGGAGGAGCCTCAAGTTGAGTTCAGTGGAGAGGTAGGCTTATTCTCAATAGATTTATTGGTTAAGAAGTTTTTCATATTATGGATAGTTCTTCTTCTCATATAGGAATTGCTCTGAGGCAACTGATTCACCCCTGGGAGGAGTCTTCTATCTGTTTTTATTTATATGTCATATTATTGTATAATATGTCCTATTACTTGGTTGATTATCAGTGCAATTGTATATATATAGATATGCATATATATGCTTATTTTATGTTTTTTTTATAATTCATAAGATTGTTAAGATTGCCATTACCTTTTTAGGAGTCTTGTCATTAGCAATATTAGTCTTTATATAAGCTTTCCACTCTTTGAAACCTAGTATCTTCCTAATCAAAACCCTGATGTCGTTGATTGGCATTGCATTGTAATAATCCAGGAAGCAATGGGTCGTTACCTAGACATGCATGAGCTATTCCATCTGTATGTTAACTCCAAATTTGGAGAGCCCATAGAATATTCTGCTTATCTTGACACTTTTGCACACCTAGAGAAGATCTCAAGGAGGCTGAAATTCTCAAAGTAAGTTTGAATATCTAATTATTGAAGTTACAGATGATGGGCTACAGATTCCTTGTATGATCTATATGTTCAAGCTACTGAAATAATTTTTTATTTGCCTTGTACAGGCAATACAGGGAGTATTTGGAGAAGCTTCTGGAGTACCTTGTGTACTTTTTTGAGCGAACAGAGCCATTACAAGATTTGGACAGGATATTTTTAAAGGTTTAAATAAAAATGATATGTTTACTTTTAATGTCCATCTGCACAGCCTCTTATAGGTCATATCTGTGTTAGATTGATGATTATCTACATTAGCAATATCTAACTTTAAAACATTGTTTCTGCTTGATGATGTTATGGTTCCAAAGACTCAAATGAGTAGCCTTTCAAAAGAGCATCACTACCTTAGGACCATTATATTTATGGTTATGCTGATGTGAATGCTTGGATTAAGCTGTCTCTGTTGAGAAGTTGCCTCCTTTTGGGTTTATGATCTTGCATAGCAGTAGTTGTCTCCTTTCTTCTTGCTGTTGAATTCTGATAGTGATAGCTTCTGTCTATGTGCCATATAAGGTGTCACTTGAGGTAGTCTATCATCAGTTAGATGCTTTTTCAATATCGATTGTTTTAACACCTTCAATCAGATCTGCTAGCCTTATGCCTAATATGTTGTGCTCTTGCCAGGTTGAAAGTGAATTTGAAGAGTGTTGGACAGATAAAAAAGTGGAAGGTTGGGAACAGGGGGGTCAAGAAAATGGACATCATCCTCAGCAGCATACCGTGATTGATCTTGATTATTATGGCACAGTTGAAGAATTGGTGGAAGCTGGCCCAGAAAGGCTAAAAGAGGTGGGACACAGTACTCTTACCAGTATTTGTTTAATAAATAAATTAATTGGTTGAGTTAAATGCTTTCTTCTATTTTCATGATTTTATTTTCTAGTTGTTTCTTTATGATTGATCATCTAAAATGTGAAAAGTTTGGGCACTTTCACTATATGAATATGAGATCCAATTTGATTATAATTTCATGTCATTGTAATTTGTAAATATGAATATTCTATGATAGGAAAAAGGTGTTAGATTTAATTGCACGAGCCATCACTATTACATGAAAAATTATGGTACCCAAAGCTTCAATTGTAATTTACATGTGTACCTTCACCCGTACTCGTCTAAAAATATATGTATCGTCGGATCTGTATATCTATTTATTTGGTTATTTTCTTTTGTTAGGTAACCCTAAGCCTGGGTGAAGGCGAGTTCTAAAATCAATTTGGATGAAGGCAGGTATAACCCAGGCATAGGGGATTTTATCATCTTACCCTCTGTACAGTCTAGATGGTTTTATAAGCCATCAAGTTACCCTGCATGTGTGTCTGGGCATCTAGAAATAAAGGAACAATCTGATTGTATGACTTTGTATGTTTGGACATTATTTTATAAAGTAATAACTTTGCCGTGCAAGCAGAATTCTGCAATTGATTGAAACTATTATTTGCCACATTGTGATTCTAATTTTTTTCTCAGTTATTTGATGGTGATTTTGCTGTTTTGTAGGCTCTGGCTGCTCTAGGATTAAAATCTGGTGGAACTGTTCAGCAGCGTGCTGAGAGACTGTTCCTTACAAAGGTGAGATGTGTTTTTTTTCCATAAGAGATGAGGCAAATTTATATTTGATGAAACTTAATTATCTGTCTTTATGAATATAAGTAAGAAGGATAAGCTGTTTGAAGATGCCATAACCTTACTAATTCTTAACTTGATCTTTTTTTTTTCTGTTAATTACTTCTTTATAATCCACACACTGAACCTTCCTCTCCTGGTATTGCAGTACACACCTCTAGATAAGTTGGACAAGAAACACTTTGCAAAAGGCTCACGAAGTTCAGAGCAGAACAGTGCAGCAGCTGCTCTACAGATGGATGGTTCTAAAGATATTGCTTTTCTGGAAGCCAAAATTACGAAGCTTTGCGACCTCCTTGAGGATGTAGGAATTTATATACACATTGTAATGTAAGTACTATATTCTGGCATTGATTTTACATTGACAAGTGACTCTTCAATGCTCTGCAGACAATTGTAAGAACAAAGGAAAATGTTGAGAAAAAACAAGCCTTGACATATGAGGAAATGGAGGCAGAGCGTGAGGAGGTACGCAAATATGTTCAACCAGAATTGACATCCCCTTGACAATAATCCTCATTTCCTAGGCATATCATTGTCCATAGAATTATATATTCCAAATGTAATTAATCAATATCTTAAAACTGTGAAACGATGCAGGAAGAAACCCAAGCTGATACTGAGAGTGATGATGAAGACCAGCAGATCTATAACCCTCTTAAGTTGCCGATGGGCTGGGATGGGAAGCCCATTCCGTACTGGCTTTACAAGCTCCATGGTCTTGGGCAGGTATACTACAACTTCATCTCATTCATAGGCTGCCTGAAAGGTTCTTTTTGCATATGAAACTTAATATCAGATCTTAAGACCACTTCTCCATATCTTTCAGGAATTCAAGTGTGAGATATGTGGAAACCAGAGTTATTGGGGACGAAGAGCCTTTGAGAGGCATTTCAAAGAATGGCGCCATCAGCATGGGATGCGTTGCCTTGGCATTCCAAATACCAAGAACTTCAACGAGATCACATCTATCAAGGTACAGCATTCCTACCCTTTTATGACTATGCCAGCCCATGTAAAGTAAGTAATTTATGTATAAAGGCATCAAGGACACCTCAAGCCTGTGGGATATTTGATTTTTTCAGGAGGCACAGGAGCTGTGGGAGAAGATCCAAGAGAGGCAGGGGGTGAATAAGTGGCGTCCTGACCTTGAAGAGGAGTACGAGGACAGGGAAGGCAATATTTATAACAAGAAGACCTACGCCGATCTTCAGCGGCAGGGCCTCATCTAAGGATTGCTGTTTTGTGCGCTTTCCGGGTACTGCCTTCTGTTGTGTATTGACTTGGTTGCACTGGGAAAGATCTACTCCAAACTCATTAGTTCTGCTCTAACTCCTTGCATTCTTAATGGCAAGTGTTTGCTTGGTATTTGATAGGCGGATGCAGCAACTGATGTTTCTGTGCTTGTTAATGAATTTAGGTATTTGATGACCAAAATTTCAAATCCCACTGCCTTGGTTAAGATTAATTCTATGAATGACTTGGTGAACAAAGGGGGCAGAATTGCTTACACCCCGAAGCACTATCTTTTGGAGACCTATAAATGTAACAGCTACAAGAAAAGGACACTCGATAGTCAATATGGGACCTCACCACTCATCAATCATACACCAATTCCTCTCCTTCCTTCCATATCACCCAACAATGAGGGGCTATCTTGGCCAACATAGCATCCATATCCTGTCTGTCTTTGCTAAATTATGTTGTCCTGCAAAGGTCAATGTATCCCACCAAACAGCAAAATATAAAAGCATGAGTTGCATGATTGGTCATGCTCAGACCACAAACTTGTAACTACACATTCCTTGTCCATGAGCAAGCAATTTAGCAGTAAATTGTTCAATAATTTTAACATTGTGAGAGAATATACAAGTACCACACTTCCAACTTTCCTACCCAACAAACAAATTAGCCTTGACAATTATAGTATTTAAACATACCCTCCTATGGGACAACAAATGAATAATGACTAAAGCTTTATACTCATCCACTAATAAAAATGACTTTATTTTATTAAGTTTCCATGTATTTGTACATCAATTAATAAGCAAATAAATAGAGTTAACTCAAAGTCTATATAGTGACAGTTGGAATAACATAATATTGGGAAATTTGATAACCACTCTTATCCATATATTGATTCGTCTTTGACGAGATCCAATAACATACTTTAATTGCTTTTGATACTAAGATTATATTCACCAAAATAAAATTGAGTTTAATAAAATTCTCAAATTATTTGTTTTATATTTTTAAAAAAAATTAAGATTTCATGTTATTAATAAAATATTTACAAATCTTGTATAAAATATAGAGAACAAAAATAAAATTTTCGTACGTATTGAAATTATATATTGAATTTTTAAAGGTATGTAAAAAACGCTATTTAACTCTATAAATTTTTCCATAGTTCTACTTTTACATAAAAATGATTTGTGAATTATGTAATCTCACAACTAACTAAATAAAATTACCCGATTTCATCTTACTCAAATATATAACCTATTAAATTTTTATGAGCTTTCAAAATCCTATTTACATATTCTTAAAAAATAATCTTATTATTTAACATTAAACTTAAAGTTTTCATCATAAAACCCCAATTTACATTACGTGTAATAACTAATCGGTACTAATCAACACATGCTCAATAATTGATCGGGCTATAATGACATATCGTTGCATTTATACACTCACTTGTTACCAAAAATACCTATACCGTCATATGAATGTCAATACAATACCATCACATGTATGGGAACATGCCTCGGTTAGATTTATCGGGGTAATATTATTATAGTAGGTACTATCACTAAATTAGTATCCGATTGTACTATCCATATCGAAGCTAATTCACAATATAAAATATTTTTTTCTACTTTTTTGTGTGCACCCATAAAAAATTAAACTTATTTATATTTAAAAGTCATTAATTATAAATATAACTTTTATTGATAAACCCATAACACTTATCTATTTTATCTAATATATAATTATATTCTTAAAATTCTTAAACTATTATAATATGTCATTTTTTTTAATATTTTCTCCTCAAAACCATCATTTAATTTGTACCACATTATTTTAAATATTTTTCATCAACTATAATGAAATTTACACTTTATTCGAATTTCTTTTAAAAAATACTTATCTAGGTTGATTAATTTTAAAACACTCTTATTTTAGTTTACTTATCCTTCATATTTAGTTGAACATAAATCTCAAATTTAACTCTACAATTTCAGTATTATAATATTAGTATTTAACACAACTCAATCATCTCTATAGATATTTTTTTTAGAGGGTTCTCCCTTTCTCTCATATTATCACATATTAAACCTAGTTTCTAAGTAGAATTGCTACTGTAACGTAAACTATTTATTTTAGCATATATATATATATCACTAGCAATATAAACAAATTGTAATATATGAATAACATATAAACATTTAACTTTTATTTTCTATTACCACACTTGTCTCCTGTCTCTCACACACAAACAATTTATTCTCCCTGTTTTCCTTCCCCTTATAGCCTCAAAAATATTCTCATTCTTGTGTTCGACCAGGTATGCAAATAACTACTTTTTTTTGTATTCGCACTAATGTAAATGCTATACATTAATACAAGATTAATACAAGGTATCACAATTCAGTACAAATGAATTTAGTATATATCCGACACATATGCAGTGTTCTTTCATCATTGTCGAACACAATAATTTTTACCGTCTCACCCATACGTTTAATATAGGTATCTATACATATGCTACATTTATTCTTGGAGCAAGATATTCTTATTCGTCTTAATTTAATGTTCGTTAATATTATTTTATCACAGTTATCCACAATTATTTAATGGGAAGTAGTTCTTTACTGCCGTCCTCATACGTAATACTTTTTAGAAATTATCCTTTTATCTAGTAATTTTTCCTTTATCGCTGCTATTCGATGATAGAGCATAGTAAAAAGTGTCGTGTCACCCTTAGTATTGGGATTGTGAAGAATATAAAGATAATGTATATCTTTGTAGTTGTGTCACTCTACCCAATAACCGTATTAATAATGTTGGGTCCCACTAGTAACTAGTAAATCATTACAATATTAAAGAAAACTTTTAAAAAATTATAATATATTATAAATTATTATATGAATATTTTATTTAATTATATATTAAAAATTTATTACATTAAAGAGAAAGTATACTAAAATATATATTATTTCACAAAATATTATTAATTTAATTTATGAATTATTTTGATAGTATAGAATCTGTACGTTATTTCACAAAATATAATATTATTAATTTAATTTATTAGTTTTTTTGATAGTATAAAATGGGTATGCTATTTAGTGATACTGTTACAATAGAAGGTAAGAGTTATTGTTTACCAATTATGTATATTTTTAAATAAAATTTATTAATTTTAAGTAGTTTAAAATTTTTAATCTTATAAATACATAACATTTATTTTTTATTCAATTTATTACTATATTTTCAATACATACCCTCTTATATACACTATTAACTTGTAATTTTAAATTTTATTCAATAATATATTTTAACTTGTAATTTTAAATTTTATTCAATAATATTATTTCGATATTAGACGAGTAAAAATAATAAAATAAAATTAATTAATTTTTTTTAATATTCACGTGCGTTTTCAGTATTGAATCGGCAAAAATACGAGCTAAATGACTCTTGTACTATAAATAATTAAAAAAATTACTAAAATACATATTATTTGAGAAATGTACATACTTAGTAGTAGAGAAATTTAATAAATAGAATATAAAAATAGAAGAATTATTTTACAGAAATTTTAGATAATAAATGTTAGAGATATCAATAAAAATTATGATTTAATATTTTGGATTTAATATTAAATTTAAAATTACTTTTAGTAATGTAGTATACAATCCTCTAAAGTGTTACTATTATAATACCATTTCACCCATAAAATAACGAACTACAACCACAATTTTAAGTTGGGTATTTTTTATCAATGTTAGAAATTGTTTCTCTTTTTAATCTAATTTAAGATAATATTATCAATATTACCTATAAATCACACAATATAGAAATAACTAATGGTCGAGATATTACAAAAATAATTTAAATTTGATATGATCTCACGATAATAATTACTACCATTTGATACATTCACTTACAAGGGTCTGTACAAGCGGTGCCAACCTCCACTAGCACCAACTTCCAGCCACCATACAGACATGCACCTTCCGCTTGGTGCCCATAAACTGAATAATCTTTTGGTGGAAGACTGGGAAACAGTACCCTCTAGCCACAGAATTAGGTGTGGTGGAAGCTTTAACAATTGTTCAACAATAAAATTTAGCATGAGCCATCTTTGGTCTTTTTGCAAGACCTCCATACGTGAGTCAACACTCCATGTTGTGATGGAATTGCCATCTAGAGTGGTCTATGTATGTGTGTATGTATGTATGCCAGGTCTTCACGCTGAACTGACCTCCTATATAATAAATCAGGTCTCCTTCACACAAAACCACATTGTCCATCTCCTCCTCCACCATTCTTCCCACTCTACAGGATGATGGAATACTGCAGGCTGCTCCGTCTGTCAGATTCCTGTGGCTCCAGCCATCTCTTTCCGGCCATCTATTCACCCAACTGTCGTGGCATAGGGCGGCAGCCTGTCATCATCAGCCTCGTGTTTATCATCGTGATTTCAGTCGCGGTGCCCGTCCTAGGCCATCAGGGGAACTCGGGCCACGGCCGGATCCTGGCGAGTCAGACTATTTCTCGCACGTGCGGTCTCACCCTGTACCCAAGCCTCTGCGTGAAAATGCTGGCCAAGTTTTCGGACGACGTGGAGGCGGCGGCGATGGATGAGAGAGATCTCGTCCACATTTCCCTCAACGTGACGCTCCAGCGGTTCAGCAAGGCGCTGTGCTTCACGTCGGCGTTCAGCACCCTCCCGATGGCGCCGAGGGAGAGGTCAGCGTACCTTGACTGCATTGAGCTCCTCGACGACTCCGTTGACGCGCTCTCCCGTTCCATCGCCGCCGTCGGCAGCGGCATTGGGAAAAGCCCGGGGTCGACAGCGTCGGCCTCGCAGGATGTGGTGACGTGGCTGAGTGCCGCGATGACGAACCAGGATACGTGCTCGGATGGCTTCGATGAGGTCAGCGGCTCCGTGAAGGATCAAGTAGCCACGCAGCTGAGGGACCTCGCGGAGCTCGTCAGCAACTGCCTCGCTATCTTCGCTGCCGCAACCAGGTCCGACAGGGGCGACTTCGCTGGCCTGCCCATTCAAAATCGCCGGAGGATGCTGCTGGGCCGGGAATCCCTTGGTGCCGCACCCCATCTCACATTGAATCCAACTTTCATTAAATTTCAAATTTTATTTATAAAAATGAAAATTCATTTAATTCTAATATATATATATATATATATATATATATATAACCATGCATTCATTTGTTGTTTCTCCATGTAGCAGACGCCGACAAGGAGGAAAAGGGGTTTCCGAGGTGGTTGGGGAGGAGGGAGAGGCGGCTCCTGCAGATGTCGGTGGGTGATATACAGGCCGATATAGTGGTCTCCAAGGACGGAAACGGCACCTGCAATACTATAGCGGAGGCCATAAAGAAGGCCCCTGAAAACAGTGCCCGTCTCACCGTCATCTACGTGCGTGCCGGCAGGTACGAGGAGGATAATCTGAAAGTTGGGAGGAAGAAGATGAACTTGATGTTCATAGGTGATGGGAAGGACAAGACCATCATCTCAGGTCACATGAACTACTTTGACAATATCACCACTTTCCGCACAGCTTCCTTCGGTGAGCTCTCTCTTCAAATTTCACGAGATGAGATACGATCAAGTAGATGAATCGTGTGTTTTTAAATTAGTTAAGGTTTTGTTGATATTAGCTGCCACCGGAGATGGGTTCATAGCTCGGGACATGACATTCGAGAACTGGTCGGGGCCCGGGAAGCACCAGGCAGTGGCCCTTAGGGTCGGGGCCGACCACGCCGTCATTTACAGGTGCAACATCATCGGCTACCAGGACACCCTCTACGTCCACTCCAACCGCCAGTTCTACCGCGAGTGCGACATCTACGGCACCGTCGACTTCATCTTTGGGAACGCGGCGGTCGTGCTGCAGAACTGCAGCCTGTACGCCCGCAAGCCCATGGCGATGCAGAAGAACACCGTGACCGCCCAGAACCGCAAGGACCCGAACTAGAACACCGGCATATCGATCCATGCATGCCGGATCCTCGCCGCCTCGGACCTTCCCCCGTCGGGCGGCTTCCAGACATACCTGGGCAGGCCTTGGAAGCTCTACTCCCGGACCGTGTACATGCAATCGTACATCGGCGGCCACGTCAACCTACGAGGATGGCTCGAGTGGAATGCCACTTTTGCCCTCGACACGCTATACTACGGCGAGTACAAGAACTACGGCCCTGGCGCGGCAGTCGGCCAAAGGGTCAATTGGCCAGGTTACAGAGTGATAAGTTCGGCGATCGAGGCCAGCAAATTCACCGTCGCCCAGTTTATATTCGGATCGTCGTGGTTACCGTCGACCCGGGTGGAGTTCTCGCCCGGGCTCTCGGCATAGTTGACGTCCTAATGACAGCAAGTGGTGTAGATGGTGAAGGCAAAGCTAGCCTAGAAGATTAAATGTTCTTTTTTTTTCTTTTCTTTGTTTTCATATTTCCTTTTTTCTTGAATAACAATTTGTGATGAAGATGACCTCAGTACTATTAATTTGTGATGAAGACAAAAATATGACATTCCAAAGTAGTAAAGGAAAAGTCTTCCATGTGCATATAAAGTTTGAGGGCCCAAAAAAAATAAGACTGCAGGGGAGAAACCCATTCAATGCAAGTAGAGATAAAGTTCTTCATCTACTGCTGCACCAGACCCATTTGGCTCTGACGTTGGTGAGGATCATCAATGCAGAGCTTGTTCCATGGAGGTGGCTTGGTGAAAATTCCAATTCCATGTTATGTCATTAATACTTGGTGAAAATGGGAAAAATAAATTATTTTGGGGTTCATCCTAGGTAGTAATTGGAAGACAAGAAAACTCTGAGTTTCAGAACTAAAAAAGCAGATTCCCGAGATAGATAGAAATAAAAGAAGGTTGGAGCTATGGAGTAGTTGAAGTAAGAGTGTACTATCTTGTTTATACAATCTTTTGAGAGAGAAGACAGGGGGAGAAGAAGCCTCCATCCTCTCTGCTTGATTTATACTTTCCAGAAGCAAGAAGCACTTTTGCTGCAGGGCACTAGACGATTTCAATTGGCACATACAACTTACAAAAGGGAATACTGCCTTTTCCAAATCTCAAAATTGAACAGTAAAAGAGAAAAGGGTTGAAGATCACATACAGGAAGAAATAGGAATCATTCCTTCACATTGATTGATCAGCTGCAGAGATTGGGGATGAAGACCCCTCCATCTGTATTGTTATTCCGCTGCTCCTTCCAGATCCGCCCAGTGATCCTCAGCTTCAGCTCTTTCCTGTCCCCACCAGAGAAGAAGAGGGCCATGTTTCGCTGTATTATGAGCCCATCATGGCTGTCTCGAACTTTCCGGTGGCTATCCCTGATGCTCCGGGGGGTCCCCTCCCATGTCAGCTTCCGCCCATTGCCTCCAACCTCTAGGCTGTAGCTGTAGTTCCGGGCATCAGCCTCATCTCCCATGAACCGGAGGAATGCCATGTAGACAGGAGCCATTCCGAGCTGGAATGCCTCAAAGTGAAGGCAGAAGTACTGCCCAAAGCAGTGAAATACCTGAAATAACAACATTTTGGAACTTAACTAGTGTCAATTCTCTCTATACAGTCTGAGAATCTATCTCCATGTTCATTTTTCTGCTTCTTTTCTATGCCATGGGAAAACAAAGAGGATTGATTGATTCAATATAGACCTGCTCTTAATACAACCGTGCAGTTGGATGACCTAGTATTTGTTACCTCTACTCTCATTTCTTCACATATTTGCCAGAAAATATGTATCATGATTAGGAAAACAATACTTCTAGTCCACAAAACTCGGGTCACTAACTCAATTTGGCCAGTTACTACAGGAAACTGCAGTAAGTCTCACAAGCAGAGGATCGCTCTTGTGGGTTATGCACATGGAAAGGACAAGAGAAGACTTACAGTTAACATCCATGTAGCATTTTCAACTTCGCGTGGATTGGATTTCACATATCGATGGTTGAAGGTGCAACCTGTATGCATATCCACCTTGTGATCATCCCTTAGGTGAGAGACCAAGAAAGGGATGTCCCCAACAATGGAGCACTCTGACCCTGCGTACGGGCAGTTGTAAGGCCTGAAGTTGCACGAGGTCTCGTGCTTGAGCTTGCTGTAGTATGGGAAAATCTCTGGGCAGCCCAGAGGGTAGTACTTGCACGGGAGTTCGAGAGATTCCGCTACCTTCTCCAGCGCCAAGCACCTAATATCACCGAGCTCTTGCCTACAAGTAGGACAGCGATTGTGGACCCTTGTTTTACATGTGGAACACAAAGTGTGTCCATTATGACACTGCAAAGAGGATACAAGGTTACCCAACATCAATATAGCTGGTTTGCACTAAAAAGTTACCCAGCTTAAATCTTTAAAAAGGGAAGATGATGGCGTTCAAGTAATCTCCACTAGTTCAAGATATTCAACTAGAGCAGGATAATAGTTGGAACCAACACCCTAAGAGGCCAAACACTATGTGAAATGATGAAATATTATACAGAAAGATCTTCAAAGACCTCAATTATCATGGAGGAAACCACATTATCTTTCACTACAAACTATTATACTAAAATTTCCCCGATCATATTATAGATCGAGAAGCAACAATCAATGATAACCTATTGGCCATTGCATCCTTCAGAATATAACCGAGCCCCTATCCTTCAAATCATCAATCATGGGCATCACCGAGATTAATTAAAAAAACTAAGATGAAGTGCGAGAAACTAAAGAACTGATTTTGATATTTCATTTCGTTCATCAAGTCTATTCAAGCCATAGGAGCACCTGCCAATCAGCAAACTCAATCCCATAGTAAAACAACAATTATGCGCTACAAAATTTGGGCATTGCATTCCAACAAAACGAGTCCAATTGATAGTTAAATCATTGCACGGGACAATCATTCAGACAAACAATGTAAAGTCACCTGCAATTTTGGGCTCCAGACAAACGCATCATTTGTTGCAAATCAAACACGGGATGATGATCCCAGATGGCCGGTAAAAGGGCTATTCAATAAAGGGACAAAGAAAAACCAAAAGATATACCTGGTGGATTGGTGGGTACATGGAATTGGTGCAGACCGGGCATTCGAGCAACTCATGGACGCTGGTGGCGGGGGCGATGGCAATAGTTCCCACGATATTGGTGGCCGGGCTGACATTTCCACCGATCGGATTCGGAGGCTTTGAGGCAGAGAACTGAGGGTGCTGGTGCGAAAGAGGGTGGTGGCCGTGGTGGCTGTGGATATTTCCGCCGCCGTGGTGGAGATTCCGGAACTCACGATCCTCGTTGGCGCCCCCATCGACGGTGGATATGCACTCGATGCTGTCCAATTCCATCAAACACTAACCTAATTACCTTCACCCCCGTGATACAAAAGAGGGTTAAGGGAAGGGAGAAAAAAATGGTTTTGATGAATGCCCAACAGAGATCTCCTCAAAGGGTCTCAATATCATATCACAGAAAGCGGAGATTCCTCGGTTTTCGATAACCGTTCCAGGATCGATCTCTCTCCCGGGAGAGGGCATCAACCGGACTCTCCGACGTCTTCCTCCCTCCCCTTTTTTCTCTGAGTTAATTCTTTGCTAAAGGAGGCCCCTCTTTCTTGGCTGGATCCTTTTCATTGCCCCCACCATCTGCACCCTAACCTAGTCTCACGAAGGAGAGAGAGCCAGAGATGGCAGTTGATAGGCAGTTAAAATTGGGATCAGACGGATGACAATTTTTCCTTCCTTCCCTTTTCCGTTTTGTCCTCTGTCGGAATTAGAAAGGGAAGACTGTGCATATAAAGTTTCAGGTAGTGTGATGTCAACCAAGGTAGGGTGATGTATATTTGACCGTAAAACAGCTATATATATATATATACACTATTCTACTTCATTTTTTTTTTGCTCGAAAGACTTGGATTATCAAATTATCAAATCAGGATCACAGGGAGGATTTGCATACAATGAGCACTACCATCCATAATGTCCTCTTACCAACTCAACCAAATCTGACTGATATAATACTAAAACACCTAATTGAGTTCTGATCGACTTGATGGGCACCATTAATTGCGTCAAAATAAAATTTTCCTATTAACTAAGTTTAGTTTAACTATTGAAATATCTTTTGAGTTGGTCTCCATCATTATCTCTTGTTCGTCCACTCTTGCCATAGCCTCACTTGAAAGACCAATGCGGAAGCCTTGAACGGGAGGCTATGATTACAATGCCATTGTTATCCTCCCTCATCATCACCCCCTCTTTCATGGTTTGTTTAGTGCAAGGAATTCCAACCCCAAAAGCTGGAGAGAGTAGAGAGTACAATTAATTTTTATCTGCCCTTATACCCAATTAGTTTTGCCACTATTTACTTACAAGTGCTACTATCTTGTTAATATCTTAGATAGGTAGGACAAATATTGTTCAATCATTCTACAAATTCCAATAGACTTAGATTAATAGTATGAATAACATGTTGGGGTTCGGGGTTTATATCCTCATTCTTGTTTTTACCTACACCAATGGGTAACATAATTCCTTGTTGTGCATTGAAACTAATGGACAACATTTTATATGTAAATTGTCCCCATGGAAACTTTCTATATTCATAATATCAATTCTGTGTTGAACTAAAGGAAAGATTATAAGTCCAATTATATTGTAATTATTTTAATTAATAAGTACAACAAATTGGACCAAAAAATTCAAGCCCAACTAAGATTTGAAACAAATTTAATAAGAAATAAGTTTCAAATTTGTTTATAGGAAATTGATAAAACAAGTAATCAAATTAGAAGAAAATCAACTTTGATAGGAAAAAATGGTAACAAAACAAATTGATATGTGGATTAAGTGGACTTAGAGTTGGATTGAATCGGAATGGTTTTAAAATAAGATATTCTTTTCGAGTGAATTTGTAAATGATAAAATGTATATTTTAGTAATAAAATAAAAAATAATTAAATAATTTTTAGAAAAATAAATTAAGTTGGTAATAAAATAAATCATGGGTGAATCAATCCAAGAAAGACCCAAATTGGACTAACCAACTGAAAAATTGGTTGAAAACCATTTCAAATTGTGTTGGTCAAGTGTTCAAGTTAAATCACCCATGTTTAGTGTACACAACCAATTACTGCATGCCTATGAGTGGCAAAGTACCTGATAGAACTCGAACTTGTTCGTGTCCTAGAGGCCAAGGGTTCAGGTCCAGGTCTATGGTGGACAAACCCAAAACTCGATGGCAGGGTTTAGGTCAGAATCTTGTGAATAATCCACCACTTCTCCCAATAATATAATAGAGACGACAACTATTACTATAGTATTGATAGGAGAAATGCTCAAAATAACAGGAAACAATTCATCAGTTTATGTTTTTAAAATATGCCGCAATATATAAAATTGTACATAAATCTATAATAAATCTATAATAGGGATTCACATACCAAGTAAGGTCATTTTCTAATGTTTTTCTTGACATTTTAAGGCCTGAGAGGGATAAGGGAGAGGTAAGTTTACAACTCAATGAGCATGATATTTACTGACATTTGATATCATGTTCACGATTTAGTAGATACTCAAAAAGGTATAAGGATACTTTTCCTTAAATCAAAAGGGTTTTGGGCAATTTAATGAACAACTTACAATTTGTTTTATTATTGAAAATTTTTCACATGATTTCTCTGTTAAATTCACTATTTGTATCTCACAAGTTAAAAATAGATGTTGCCTCTTGGGAAGTAATCATTTTGCATTCTCTCAATAGTTGTCAAATCATATTATTTTAGAAATCTAAAATTAAATAACATACTAGCACTAATGCATTTGATCCTATTACAACTCCAAGGTTAAGTGTGCTTGGGCGAGAGTAGTGTTAGGATGGGTGACCTCGGGAAGTATTCATCTTTTATTCTCTTAATATTTGTCAAAACATATTGTTTTAGTAATCCAAACTTAAATAACATACTAGCACTAATACATCGAATCCTATCAAAACTTCAAGGTTAAGTGTGCTTTGGCTAGAGTAGTGTTAGGATGGGTGACCTCTAATGCTTAGGCGAGAGAAGTGTTAGGATGAGTTCCGTAAGTATTCATGTAGGGTTGCACCCTTTCAATAGTTGATAAATCATAATTTTTTTTAGTAATCCAAAATTAAAAACATACAAGCACTAATGCAGGATCCCTTTAAAACTTCGAAGTTAAGTGTGCTTGGTGAGAATAGTGCTAGTATGGGTGATTTATTGGAAGTATTCATGTTGCATCCATTCAATAGTTGCCAAATCATATTTTTTTAGTAACCCAAAATATAATAATATATTAGCACTAATGCACAAGATCTTATCAAAACATTAAAGTTAAGCGTGCTTGTTTTTTTAGTAACTCAAAAAATATTTTTTTATTTATCCTATATTTATTTATTAAAATTAATACTAATAATTTAATACAAATAATTAATTATTAGAACTAATACTAATAAATGCCATCAATTTCACGAGAATAATGACAACATTAATACCGTAGTAATAAATTCTCCTCATTTAATACAGAGCTTATCCCTATTCATTCTTCTCAAACCTCAAAACTACTCTCTATCTAATACTCCATTTCTCAGTGAAGCTCGAACCAGAGTTTCGATTTGGGAAGTTGTTTTTTTTAGTAACCCAAAATTTCGATCAAAAATAGTTTATAGAATTATATTATAAATTTAAAATTTAATTGATATAATTGAAATAATTAAAATAAAAAGTGTAAATTATTAGGTGAAAATAATGAGATAAATATATATATTTATTTATCCTATGTCACTAACGTAAATATCATAAATACCTATATTTATTTATTGAAATTAATACCAATAATTTAATACAAATATTTAATTATTGAAATTAATACTAATAGATGCCCATCAATTTCATGAGAATAATGACAATTAATACCGTAGTAATAAATCCTCCCCATTTAATACATAATTCTAGTCCTATATAAAGAGATTATCCCTATTCATTCTACTCACACCTAAAAACTTATCTCTCTCTAATACTCCAGGGGAAGTAAGCTATTTGATACCAACCTCCATTCGATCCGTGGATCGTTGAAGAAGCACCAAAATAATTAAACAGTGAAACAGCTCAGGTAGACCGAAGCTACCCTGTTTTGGCCTAACTAAAATTAGTCGAATTCAGCCCTACTCTAGCCAAACCAAGCTCTCCCAACATCCCCACAACCCTTATACGACTTCAACGATGTTGAAAGGTCAATAATATGAATTCTTGATCCTAGAAGGTACTTTAAGAAGAGAGTTACCATTCCTGATAGAAAGCTCATACCGTCGCACCTCCGACGGGACAAGTGTGATCAGAACGCCAGCAAAAGAAAGCTCGCGTCAACTTGGAAAACCAACTGTGGACGAACACGTCACAGTTAACGAGCAAATGGACTTACTAACATCATACCCGGCTGGGATGATAAGCACAACTTAAAGTTAAAAACCACTTACCGATTGTGAGTGGAATTTTATATCATACCCAGTTGGGGATGATAAGTATCTTGAAATGAAAACCCACTATTAAGTGGTATTTTTAAACGTCACAACTTAGAATAGTGATGTGAAAATGACACAGAAAAACTACTTACCGATTGTAAGTAGATCATACCCGGTTTGTCACGCCCCGACCTTGTTTGGTCTGATCCCCGTGATCAACCCGCCGCTCTCCCAGTTTATTAAAGGGTTTCCTCTTATTATAGACCGTAAAGAGTAAGGCATTCTTTAAACCTGCACATTTTCCAGGAATAACATAAACAAAACTGCATAATAATTTAGATTTATCATACTTATATCACAGGCGTCTTAATTGATGGTCTTTAAGGGTAGCCTTTCCGAAATCTCCTGAAAGGGATATAAGGGAGGGGGTGAGTACGACTACTCAGTGAATGGGTTTTCAAAAGTTTAGACTTTAAGAAAATATTTATTATTGGAGTGTGCTAAACTCCTTTCTTTTCAAAAGTCCCTTCATTTAAAAATTTGGGTTTTTCCACAATTTCTTATTATCACGGTGTGTCATCACCCAACACACATCCTTCATCATGAAGGTTACACACATTCATAGGTCGGCACGACCACTGAACCCACTTGTGGCTTCGTACCGACTTTACCGGCCACCCGGATAGAAGTACGTCCACTTCTACCCTGAGAATGAATGGATGTTCGTGACATCTGACCCTCATTCCCAGAATAAAATCTTCGTGTCCGTTATGAGGACAGAGACCTCATCTCGTCCCCACCCCGGTCTCATGCGCTTGGTGCTACTCCAAATTTCGCATAGACACCTTGAATGACGATCTGCTAGGATACTCACCGGGTCGTCCAGGGCCCTTAGGACGCATGGCTACCCCTCATGGGCGTCTTGATGATCCCGTACTAATAGTGCATGCACAAACAATATTTTCTTATCAAGCCACGTAATATGTGGTGCCACTAGTCCAACGGCCCCGACTCTCAACTCAACATGGAGTTGTTTGTCTTGACTCTCAACTGAAAAAATATTTTCTTAAATTACCATGTAATATGTGGTGCCATTAGTCCCAACGGTTCCGACTTTCAACTCAACCTATAGCTGTGTGTTTTAACTGGTCTAGAGACCGATCATGTCGTACTGCTACTAGTTGACTGAGTATGTCGGACCTGCCTTGGTACATGACCAAATAATTCACTTATTAAGGTTTAATGACACATATATATCATGTTTGTTTACGAGCTCCTGCTCGTGTCCATTGGCCTATGGCCCACTGTTCAAGTTTTTAAAAAACAGGGCATTTTAGCCCTAAAGTTCCAAAATCGAGGCCCTCGACCTATAAGAGCTATTCAAGCTCCCGTCAAGAAGGTCTCCCAAATAGTTTAAGCATTGGCACACAGTTAAGGGAGAATACTTCCGACAAAATAGGTTTTCACTGTCCATTATACCGACTGTTATAAGGACATCTCCGTTCATAATTGATGAACGAATTTTCAACTTCCTTGGAGTAAGTCTCATCATACCAACCGGGTATGATCTACTTACTACCGGTAAGTAGTTTTTTCGCAAAATTTTCACATCACTTTCTCTAAGTGGTGATGATTAAAATACCACTAAACAGTGGATTTTTTATACTGAGGTACTTATCATCCCCAACCGGGTATGATGTTAGTAAACCCACTCACAACCGATAAGTAGTTTTTATCTTTAAATTGTGCTCATCATCCCAACCGGGTATGATGTTAGTAAACCCACTCACAACCGGTAAGTGGCTTTTATCTTTAAGTTGTGCTAATCATCCCAAATAGGTATGATGTTAGTAAACCCACTCACTCGTTAATTTAGTGAATTCCACTAGACCGGTTCTTTGTATTCACGTGAGCTCGTCCATGTTGGCATTCCCGGTACTTCGCGTTCCTATACGATATGAACATCCTTGTTCATTATTACTCGGCATAATAGCCTTCATTCATTTTAAATGAATTAGAAAACCTAAACTTTTTAGATATTTGCAATTGAGTCCCTAAAGTTATTTCTCTTTAACTTTAAGTCCCTAATGTCAGTTTTTTCTCAAATTGAGTCCCAAAACTTTTAAAATTTATCTTGGGACCTCAATTTATTTAATTTCACCAAAAAGGGGTTTAATTTCCCAAATTTCCAATTTGATCCCCCAACTTTTCTAAAATTACCATTTTGTCCTTTACAAAAATGGTAAGTTTTGCCCCCAAAATTCCAAAATCCCTCAATTGGTCCTCCAACATTATTTTCATGCCCAATTGACCCTCAATTTTATAAAATGGCATTTTGGTCCTTTGAATTTCGAAAATCCCCAATTTTCCCCCAATTTTAACTCCTTAGCACAACCAAATTTGATTTCATCAAATTGACCGATCAAACACCTCTAATTGTTGAAATTGAAGTTAAAATTGAGTTCCTCCATCTTCTTATGATTCAATAGCACTTTGAATCACAAGTTTTGACGTCGAAATGAGCTCAAACGGAGCTTCGCCGGAAAATGGACTGTAGAGAGAGAAAACTTTGATTACTCACCGGTGAAGACATGATGGTCCGAGCTTTCGATCTGGGCAGATAACTCTCATCCTGAGGTTCATCCTAGAATCAAAAATCGCATCAATTGATGCCGAATTGAGTTAAAATTTCATCATTGAAAATCTATTGGTTCTCTCTCTAGCACTGGCCGAAAATTGCAGAGGGGAACCAAATTGGCTTTCCTTTCAGTCCTAATTCGGCTGTGGGAGGGCTAAGGAAGTGTTGGGAAGGTTTAGTTTGGCCTGAAGAGGCTCGAAATGGCTGATTTCAACTCAGCCGAAACAGGGCAGCTTCAGTCCACCGGAGCTGCTTCATTGTTTCATCACATCGGCATTTCTCCGGCGACCCTCAAAGCAAATGGAGACTACAAGCGTGTAGCTGACTTCTCCCCGGTTCTAAACAAACTAACCTCACCTTGTTTGGCTCAGAAAAGACCCCATGTCAGAGCTCTGGTTCGAGCTTCATCAGAAAATGGAGCAGTTGAGAGAGAATGGAGTTTTCAGGTGTGGAGAGGATGAATGGGGAGGGGCTCTTTATATAAGGAGCTCGGGGACTTGTTGATCGTCGGTTTGGCGCTGTTATAACTGACATTGAAGACCTAAAATGCCCCAAATAGAAGCGTTTCTTCAATTTCCCGATGAGTGAATAGTGCTGTCATCCCGAGGAAGAAGATAACACTATTCCGGACCGGACCAGACCGGTCTAAATTGGGTTCAAAGCTTAAACCGACCGGTTCACCCCTCATTGGACCGATTTTTTCAAATCTAAAAATTTCTAAATTCATTCTCTATCCAATGGTGGCCTCAAATCTCCAATTTGAGTTATTTAAGCCACCTAGAAAAATGAATTTAGGATTCAATTCAATAGTGGTTCAAACCGGTCCGAACTGGTTCGGATTTGGTTAACATGAACTGGTTTGGTTTTCATCCCCAATTCCTTCACAAGTGCATTTCCATGTCTTTTGTGACTCCTTGGGTCATATGGGGTTCATAAAATTCCCGATTTACCATCTATTTATCGATTCCGGTTCATAAACCGACTTTGTCCTTAAATCGGTTCGGGTCCAGTTCACCTGAACTGATCTGGTTTTTCTCTTCCACTTTGTTCTAAGGTTCCTTCCCAAGGTTTATAAATTTCTTTAGGGCCCAAGGGAGTTTAGTTTCTCTGATTTGCCTGTTCTCTATCGGTTCTGGTTCATAAACCATTTCAATCCGGTTGGATTCGATTCATCTAAACTAGTTTGGTATTTCTCTTCCAATTCATCCTAAGGTTCTTTTCCATGGTATTATGAACCCTTTGGATCACCCGGGAGTTTTAAATTCCCAAATTTTCTTGTTCACAAATGATCGAGTTTGTGAACCGGTTCGGTTTTCTCACTTGGTTTGACCGGTTCTTTTCCTGATTCTCCTTAGCTCAAAAGGGCGGGGTTTACACGGTTGGTATGATAAAACTTCCTCGGAGGAAGTGACAAACCCGTTTATCAGTTATGAGCGAAGATATCCTCACACCCGAACACTTCTCTCTCTCTCTCTCTCTCTCTACTGCTCCATTTCCCGGTGAAGCTTAAACCAGAGCTTTGACTTGAACATTTTTCTTAACCTCGAAAGAAGAGGTCGGGCGATTTAGAACCGGGGAGAAGAGAGCTATCTGATAGCAAACTCCAGTCAATCTGAGAATTGTTGAAGCACTGACATGATGAAATAGTGAAGCAACTCCGGTGGACCGAAGCTGCCCTATTTCGGCCAAGCTGAAATTGGCCATTTCAAGCCCTCCTCAGGCTAAACCAAGCCTTCCCAACACTTCCTCAGCCCTCCCCTTTGTAATTTCTGGTTAGTGCTAGAGAGAGAACCGATAGAATTTCAATAATGAAATTCTAACTCAATTCGACATCAATTGATGTGATTCTTGATTCTAGAATAAACCCCAAGATAAGAGCTATCTACCTAGATCGAAAGCTCAGACTGTCGTGCCCTCACCGGTGAGAAATCAAAGCTTTCTCTCTCTAAGACTATTTTCCGGCGAAGCTCCGTTTGAGCTCGTTCCGGCGTTAAAATCTGCTATTCAAAGTTTTTTAGAATCGTATGAACATGCAAGAACTCAATTTCAACTCCAATTTCAACAATTAGAAGTGTTTGATCGGTCAATTTGATGAAATCAAATTCAGTAGTGTTGAAGAGTTGAAATTAGGGAAAAAAATTGGGGATTTTCGAAATTCAAATGGCCAAAATGCAATTTTATGAAATTGAGGGTCAATTGGGCATGAAAATAATGTTGGAGGATCAATTGAGGAATTTTAGAATTTTTGGGGCAAAACTTACCATTTTTGTAAAGGAAGGGCAAAATGGTAATTTTGGAAAAAATAGGGGACCAAATTAGAAATTTGGGAAATTAAACCCCTTTTTGGTAAAATTGAATAAATTGAGGTCCTAATATAAATTTTAAAAGTTATGGGACTCAATTTGAGAAAAAACCGAGATTTGGGACTTAAAGTTAAAGAGAAATAACTTTAGGAACCTAATTGCAAATAACTAAAAGTTTGGGTTTTCTCATTCATTGGAAATGAATGAAGGCTGTTATACCGAATAATAATGAACAAGAATGTTCATATCGTGTAGGAACGCAAAATACTGGGAACGCTAGCATGGACGAGCTCGCATGAATACAAAGAATCGATCAAGTGGAATTCACTGCGTTAACGGGTGAGTGGGTTTACTAACATCATACCCGGTTGAGATGATGAACACAACTTAAAGATAAAAATCACTTACCGGTTGTGAGTGAAAATTTTATATCATACCCGGTAGGGGATGATAAGTACCTCAGTATAAAAACCCACTATTTAGTGGTATTTTAATCATAATCACTTAGAGAAAGTGATATGAAAATTATGCGAAAAAAACTACTTATCGTTTATAAGTAGATCATACCTGGTTGGTATGATGAGACTTCCTCGAAGGAAGTTGTAAACCCGTTCATCGGTTATGAACGAAGATGTCCTTATACCGGTTGATATAATGGATAGTGAAAACCTATGTTGTCGGAAGTGTTCTCCCCTGACTGTGTTCCGATGCTTAAACTATTTGGGAGACATTCTTGATGGGAGCTCGAATAGCTCTTATAAACCGGGGGCCTCGATTTTGGAACTTGAGGGCCAGAATGCCCAGTTTTTTGAAAATCTCGTACAGTGGACCCAAGGCCAGTTGGCACGAGCAGGAGCTTGTAAACGAACATGATATATGTGCCACAAAACTTAATAAGTGAATTGTTTGGCCATGGTACTAAGATAGGACTGACATGCTCAGTTAACTAGCGGTAGTGCGACATGACAGGTTGACGGACTAGTCAAGACAAACAACTGCGGTTTGAGTTAAGAGTCGGGGTTGTTGGACCAGTGGCACCACATATTACATGGCTTGATAAGAAAACATTGTTTGTGCATGCACTATGAGTACGAGGTCATCAAGACACCCATGAGGGGGTAGTGATGCGTCCTAAGGACACTGGACGACTTGGTGGCTATAAGGGCAGTTCGTCGTTCCAGATGTTTGTACGAAATCTAAAGTAGCACCAAGTGCATGAGACCGGGGTGGGGACAGGATGAGGTCTCTGTCCTCATACGGACACGAAGAAGTGATTTCGGGATTGTGGGTCGGATTTCACGTACATCCACTCATTCCCAGGGTAGAAGTGGTCGTACTTCTATCCGGGTGGCAGGAAAAGTCACTTTGAAGCCACTAGCGGGTTCGGTAGTGATATTGACTTGCGAATGTGTGTAACCTTCATGATGAAGGATGTGTGTTGGGTGATGACACACTGTGGTAAATAAGAAATGGTGGAAAAACCCAAATTTTTAAATGAAGGGATTTTTGAAAACAAAGGAGTCTGGCACACTCCATATAAATATTTTTCTTACAAGTCCAAAGTTTTTAAAAACCCATTCACTGAGTAGTCGTACTCACCCCCTCCCTTATATCCCTTTCAGGAAATCCCGAAAAAATTAAAGATCGTCAACTAAGATGCCTGTAAGACATGTATGTAAAGTTTAAAATTTCATGCAGTTTTGATTATACTATTCCAAGAAAAAGGTGCAGGTTAAAAGACGCCTTACTCTTTACGGTTTACAATAAGGGGAAATCCTTTAATAAACCGGGAGAGTGGCAGGTTGATCATGGGGATCCGACCAAACCGGGTTGGGGCGTGATACCACAGATTATATGGAATGATATGAAAATACTGGTTGTGCATGCATTGTGTGTACGGGACCTTCAAGACGCCCAAGAGGGGTAGTGATGTGTCCTAGGGCCATGGACGACCTAGTGGATATAAGGATAGTTCGTCGGGCCAAGTGACCTTGTGAAGCTCGACGTAGCTTCAAGCGCATGAGACTGGGGTTGGGTCGGGATGAGGTCTCTATCCTCATACGGACACGGAGAATTGATTTCTGGATTGAGGGTCGGATGTCGCGTACATCCACTCATTCTTAGGGTAGAAGTGGACGTGCTTCTATCTAGGTGGTCGGTAAAGTTGCTCCGACGCCACAAGTGGGTTTAGTGGATGGGCTGGCTTGCAATTGTGTGTTTTAAACTTCATAATGAAGGATGTGTGTTGGGTAATGACACACCGTGATAATAAAAAATGGTGAAAAATCGAGATTTTTAAAGTGGAGAAAATCTAAAGGAAATTAAGGAGTCTGACACACTCTAACTTGAAAATGTCACCCTCGGTAGGGTAAAGGTTTTAAAAACAAGTATTTAAGGAAATGATATTTTAAAATAAGATAAGTAGTTTGGCACACTCCAATTAAAGTTGTTTCGTTTATGAAAACTCACTTCCAACCCCCGCTCACTGAGTTGTAGAACTCACCCCTTCCCTTATATCCCTTTCAGGAAACCAAGGGAAAACTAATCTTAAAGACTTCTGTAAAACCCGCCCTTTTGAACTCAGGAAAACCGGGAAAAAGAACTGGTCAAACCAAGTGAGGATACATAACTGGTTCTCAAATCCGATCATTTGTGAATGGGCAATTTGGGAATTTACAACTCTTGGGTGATCCAAAGAGTTCATAATACCATGGAAAAGAACCTTAGGATGAATTGGGAGAGAAATACCAGACCGATTTAGATGAACTGAATCCAACTGGATTGAACCAGTTTATGAACCGAGTCGGTTCATGAACCGGAACTGATAGAGAACGGGCAAATCAAAAAAATTCAACTCCCTTGTAACCCAAAGAAATTTATAAACCTTGGGAAGGAACCTTAGAACAAAGTGGGAGAGAAAAACCTGATCGGTTTGGGGGAAACGAATCCAAACCGGATCAAATCGATTTAAGGAGCAAGTCGGTTTATAAACCGAAATCGATAAAGAGATGGTAAACTGAGAATCTTATGGACCCTAGTGACCCAAGGAGTCACAAAAGACATGGAAATGGACTTGTGAAGAAATTGGGGATGAAAACCAAACCAGTTCAGGTGAACCGGATCCGAACCGGTTTGGACCACTAATGAACTGAATTCTAAATTCATTTTTCTAGGTGGCTTAAATAATTCAAATTGAATATTTGAGGCCACCATTGGATAGATAATGAATTTAGAAAATTTTTTATTTGTAAAACTCGGTTAAATGAGGGGTGAACCAACCGGTTTAAGCTTTAAAGCCAGTTCGGACCGGTTCGGTCAGGTTCGGAACAGCGTCTTCTTCTTTCTTAGGATGACAACACTGTTCACTTGCCGGGAAACTGAAGAAACGCTGGTGAAGAAGAAATGCTTATGTTTGGGGCGTTTCTGGTCATCAATGTCAGTTATAACGGTGCCAAACGGATGACCAATGGGTCCCTGAGCTCCCTATATAAAGAGCCCCTCCCCATTCATCCTCTCCACACTTGAAAACTCCATTCTCTCTCAACTACTCCATTTTCCTGTGAAGCTCAAACCAAAGCTCCGACATGGGGTCTTTTCTGAGCCAAACAAGGCGAGGTCGAGTTCTTTAGAATCGGGGAGAAGTTAGCCACACGTCTGTAGACTCCGTTCACGAGATGTCGGCGTGATGAAACAGTGAAGCAGCTCCGGCGGACCGAAGTTGTCCTGTGTCGGCCGAGTTGAAATTGGCCATTTTGAGCCCTCCTCAAGCTAAACCAAGCCTTCCCAAGACTTCCTCAGCCCACCCACGACCGAATTAGGACTGAAAGGTATGCCAATTCGGCTACACTCTACAATTTCCGGCCGGTGCTAGAGAGAGAATCGACAGAATTTCAATGATGAAATTCTAACTCAATTTGGTATTATTTGATGTGATTCTTGATTCTAGGATTAACCTCAGGATGAGAGCTATCTGCCCAAATCGAAAGCTCGGACCGTCATGCCCTCACCGGTGAGAAATCGAAGATTTCTCTCTCTACAGTCTATTTTCCAGCTAAGCTCCGTTTGAGCTCGTTTCGGCGTTAAAATCTGCGATTCAAAGTTCCTTAGAATCGTATGAACATGTAGGAAGTCAATTTCAACTCCAATTTCAACAATTGGAGGTGTTTGATTGGTCAATTTGATGAAATCAAATTCGGCATTGTTGAAGAGTTGAAATTGGGAGAAAATTGAGGATTTTTGAAATTCAAAGGACTAAAATGCAATTTTATGAAATTGAGGGTCAATTAGGCGTGAAAATAATTTTGGAGGAGTAATTGAGGAATTTTAGAATTTTTGGGGCAAAAATTTACCATTTTGTAAAGGAAGGGAAAAATGGTAATTTTGGAAAAAATTGAAAGACCAAATTGAAAATTTGGGAAATTAATCCCTTTTTTTGTGAAATGGAATAAATTGAGGTCCTATGATAAATTTTAGAAGTTTCGGGACTCAATTTGAGGAAAACCGACATTAGGGACTTAAAGTTAAAGAGAAATAACTTTAGGGACCTAATTGCAAATAACTAAAAGTTTGAGTTTTCTCATTCATTGGAAATGATTGAAGGCTATTATACCGAATAATAATGAACAAGAATGTTCATATCGTGTAGGAACACGAAATACCGGGAATGCCAGCATGGACGAGCTCGCGTGAATACAAATAACCGCTTAAGTAGAATTCACTACGTTAACGGGTGAGTGGGTTTACTAACATCATACCCGGTTGGGATAAAATCCACTTACCAGTTGTGAGTGAAAATTTTATATCATACCCGATAGGGGATGATAAGTACCTCGGTATAAAAACTCACTGTTTAGTGGTATTTTAATCATCACCACTTAGAGAAAGTGATGTGAAAATTATGCGAAAAAAACTACTTACCATTTGTAAGTAGATCATACCCGTTGGTATGATGAGACTTCCTCGAAGGAAGTTGAAAACCCATTCATCTGTTATAAACGGAGGTGTCCTTATACCCAGGCGGTATAATGGATAGAGAAGTGCTCTCCCCTGACTGTGTACCAATGCTTAAACAATTTGGGCGACCTTCTCGACGGGAGCTCGAATAGCTCTGATAGGTCGGGGGCCTCAGTTTTGGAATTTGGGGGCTAAATGCCCGTTTTTGAAAATCTTGTACAGTGGTCCCAAGGCCAATTGGCATGAGCAGGAGCTCGTAAATGAATATAATATATGTGCCATAAAACTTAATAAGTGAATTGTTTGGCCATGGTACCAAGATAGGATCGACATGCTCAGTCAACTAGCGGCAGTGCGACATGATATGTCGATGGACTAGTCAAGACAAACAACTGTGGGTTGAGTTAAGAGTCGGGGCCATTGGACCAATGGCACCACATATTACATGGCTTGATAAGAAAATATTGTTTGTGCATGCACTATGAGTACGAGATCATCAAGACGCCCATGAGGGGTAGTGATGCATCCTAAGGGCATTGGACGACTTTGTGGCTATAAGGGCAGTTCATCATTCCAGGTGTCTGTGTGAAATTTGGAGTAGCACCAAGCGCATGAGACCAGGGTGGGGATAGGATGAGGTCTATGTCCTCATACGGACATGAAGAAGTGATTTCGAGATTGTGGGTCGGCTGTCGCGTACATCCACTCATTCTCAGGGTAGAAGTGGTCGTGCTTCTATCCAGGTAGCAGGAAAAGTCACTCCGAAGCCACTAGTGGGTTTAGTAGTGATACTAACTTATGAATGTGTGTAACCTTCATGATGAAGGATGTGTGTTGGGTGATGACACACCGTGATAACTAAGAAATGATGGAAAAACCTGAATTTTTAAATGAAGGAATTTTTTTTGAAAAAGAAAGGAGTCTGGCACACTTCATATAAATATATTTTTTTAAAAGTTAAAAAGTAGATCTTTGAAAACCCATTCACTGAGTAGTCGTACTCACCCCCTCCCTTATATCCCTTTTAGGAAATCCCGAAAAGGTTACCCTTAAAGACCATTAACTAAGATGCCTGTAAGACAGGTATGTAAAGTTTAAAATTTCATGTAGTTTTGATTATGCTATTCCGGGAAAAGGTGTAGGTTAAAGGACGCCTTACTCTTTACGATATACAATAAGGGGAAACACTTTAATAAACTGGGAGGGTGGCGAGTTGATCATGAGGATCCAACCAAATCGGGTTGGGGCGTGACAACTTCCCTGTATAGGAACTATAAAATCAGGTATGTTTATTTTTTAGTTTTATATAATGTTATTCCACGAAATGTACAGGTTTAAAAGATGCCTTACTCTTTACGATTTATAACAAGGGAAAACCCTTAGTAAACCGGTAAGAGTGGCGGGTTACTCATGGGGATCCGACCAAACTGGGTCGGGGCATGACATTTTGAGGCTACAACCTTAGTTTGTCCTACTTGTGGTCTGTAACGCCTTTACCGACCACCTTGGTGAAAGGCTAAAACATCTACCACATTGGTGCGATGCTACAACATTGACCATTTGCTTGTGTGAGAACTATTGCTCAACCTCTAAATATTTTCGAATGAAGTTGTTCACTATAGAGTGATGAGACATTTCTTCTTCGCCAGGTATTTTTGTGCATTGGGTTTCCCATGTTGAACTAGCGATAGCTTCCCTTGTTCCATCCTTGTTGTCCAACATCCCTTAGAACCACCACTACCCCATATGGGATGTCTCTTGGTTTCGTACGATTGCAATCATAAGAAATAATCTTTTGATTTAAGACCTCCCTCTTTGCACTGTAAGCCCAACGGGCTACAACCTGACTATGGCTCAGTAGCTTAAACAAACATTATCAATTTTTAATAACTTTTATCAGGCTCATAAATTAGAATTTATTTACAGGATTTGACCTGTTCCCATTGGCATTAAGCCAACTTTCACATAACTAGATCAAACCAACTCTTATCGACCATAGGTTCCGTGTCACGCCCCGACCCGGTTTGGTTAGATCCCCTTGATCAACCCGCCACTCTCCCGACTTACTAAGGGTTGCCCCCTTCTTTTAAAACCGTGAGGAGTAAGGTGTCCTTTAAACATATACCTTTCCTGGAATAACATAAATCAAAACTGCATAAAATTTTAAACTTTTCATACCTACTTTACAGGTGTGTTAGCTGGTGGTCTTTGGGTAAACTTTCCGAGGTTACTTGAAAGAGATATAAGGAAGGGGTGAGTACAATGATCCAATGAATGAGTTTTCAAAATTTAACTTTTAGGAAAAATGTTTGAATTAGAGTGTTCCAGACTTGTTATTTTCTTTTAAAAATATTTTATTCTCAATTTCGATTTTTATAACCATTTCTTATTACCACAGTGTGTCATCACCCAACACACATCCTTATCATGAAGGTAAAACACACAATCGTAGGTCAGCCCATACACTGTACCCACTTGTGGTGTTGGAGCGAATTTACCAGCCACTTAGATAAAAGTACGTCCACTTCTACCTTGAGAATTAGTGGACGTTTGTGACATCCGACCATCAATCTCGTAACAAACCTCTATGTCCGTATGAGGATAGAGATCTCATCCTGACCCCACCCCGGTCTCATGCGCTTGAAGCTACGTCATGCTTCACAAGACTTCTAGTACGACTAACTGCCCTTATATCCACCAGGTCGTCTAGAGCCTTAGGATGCATCACTACCTCTATTGGGCATCTTAAAGGTCCCGTAACACAGAGCATGCACAATCAACAGTTTTTCACATAATGCCATATAATCTGTGGTGCTACTGGTCTGACAGCTCCGACCCTCAACTCGACCTGCAACTGTTTGTCTTTACTAGTACGAAGACCTGTCATGTCGCACTACCACTGGTCCATCGAGTATCTCGTTACCATGGTCAAACAACTCATTTATTTAAGTTTTCATGGTATATTAATCATATTTTTTTACGAGCTCGTGCTCGTGCCAACTAGCCTAGGGTTATTTGAGAATTTTAAAATCGGGCATATTAGCCCCAAGTTCCAAAACTGAGGCCTCCGGCCTATATGAGCTATTCGAGCTCCCGTTAATAAAATCTCCCCAAAATTTTAAGTAGTGGCACACATTCAGGGGAGAGCATTTCCGACAAAAGAAACTTTTCAACTGTCCATCATACCAACCGGGCATGAGGACATCTCCGCTTGTAACCGACAAATGGGTTTTCCACTTCCTTCCAAGAAGTTTCATCATATCAACCGGGTATGATCTACTTACAACCGGTAAATAGTTTTTTTTTCGTGAGATTTCCACACTTCTCATATGTGATGATTAAAATACCACTTAGTAGTGGATTTTTCATTTCCACGGTGCTTATCATCCCAACTGGGTATGATATTAAATTCCACTCACCCGATAGTGTAGTGAATATCCTATTAGCCGACTTCTTGTCCTTACTCAAACTTGTCTTAGTTAGCGTTCTCGGTAATTTGTGTTCCTAGATGATATGAACACTCTTGTTAATTATCCTTTGGTATAATAGCCTTCATTCATCCCAAATGAATGAGAAAATCAAAATTTTCCTTTATTTGCAATTAGGTTAATAAAGTTATTTTTCTTTAACTTTAAGTCCCTAATGTCGATTTTTCCTCAAATCGAGTCCTGTAACTTTTAAAATTCACCTTGTGACCTCAATTTATTCAATTTCACAAAAAAGAGGTTTAATTTCCAAAATTTCCAATTTGTTCCCCAACTTTTCCAAAATGACCATTTTGCCCCTACTTTACAAAAATGGTATGTTTTGCCCCAAAAATTGCCCAATCGGTCCTCCAACATCTTTATCAGGCTCAACTGGCCCTTAATTTTATGAAATTGCACTTTAGTCCCTCAAAATTTTGAAATTCCCAAATTTCCCCCAATTTGAACCTTCTAACTCAGCCGAATTTGATTTCATTAAATTGACCGATCAAATGAGTTTAATTGTTGAAATTGAAGTTAGATTGAAGTTCCTACACCTTCATACGATTCAATTGCACTTTGAATCGCACAATTTAATGTTGGAATGGGCTCAAACGGAGCTTTGCTGAAAAACTGGACTTAGAGAGAGAGCTTAGAAAGCTTACTGAGGGCACGACGGTCCGAGCTTTCAATTTGGGCAGATAGCTCTCATCCCCTCCTAGGATCAAGAATTGCATCAATTAATGTCGAATTGAATGAGAATTTAGTCATCGAAGTTCTACTGGTTCTCTCTGTAGCACCGATCAAAATTTACAAAGTGGAGCCAAATTGGCTTACCTTTTTGCTCTAATTCAGCTCTAGGAGGGCTGTGGAGGTGTTGGGAGGGCTTGGTTTGGCCTAAGAAGTGCTCAAATTGGCCGATTTTAGCATGGCTGAAATAAGGCAGCTTCGGTCTGTCGAAGCTGCTTCACTGTTCGATTACGTCGGCGCTTCTCCGACGACCCTCGTAGCAAATGGAGACTACAAACGTGTAGCTGACTTCTCCCCGAATCCAATGAACTCAGCCTCACCTTGTTTAGCTCAGAAAAATGTCCAAGTCAAAGCTCTGGTTTGAGCTTCACCAGAAATTGGAGCAGTTGATAGAGAATGGAGTTTTCAGGTGTAGAGAGGACGAATGAGGAGGGGCTCTTTATATAGGAAGCTCGGGGACTTCTTAGTCATCCGATTAGCACCTTAATGGTAGTCATTCATTGCCTAAAACTCCCTTACTGGAAACTTTTCAGCTTCGTTGGCACTGTTCGATTTTCTAGTGAGTGAACAATACTGTTATCTGAAGGAAGAAGACGATACTGTTGCGAACCGAATCGGGTTCAAAGCTTAAACTGGCCGGTTCAGGCCTGATTCGATCAAATTTTTCAAAATTAAAAATTTCTAAATTTATCTAAATTCATTTTCTATCCAATGATGGCCTCAAATCTCAAATTAAAAATTTTTAAGCCACCTAGAAAAATAAATTTAGCATTCGGTTCAATAGTGGTTCAATCCGGTTCACCTGAACCAGTTTGGTTTTCATCTCCAATTTATTCTAAAGTCCTTTTTCATGAATTTTGTGACTCTTTAGGTCACTCAGGATCCATAAATTTCTCGATTTGCTATTTCTCTATCGGTTCCGGTTCATAAACCAATTCAATCCAGTTGGATCCGGTTCATCAGAATCGATTTGGTTTTTCTCTTCCAATTTGTCCTAAGGTTCTTTTCCAAGGTTTTATGAATCCTTTAGGTCACTCGAGAGTTGTAATTTTCCAAATTGCCCGTTCTATGATGATCGGTTTTTGAACTGGTTTGATATTTCTCACTCGGTTTGACCGGTTCTTTTCCCGATTTTTTCTTAATTCAAAAGGGCGGGGTTTACAATATGCTCATATCCCGCATCGATAGTTGGAATATCCCCTAATTAAGGACATGAGTGAGAAACTTAAAGTTTGTGGGGCCATTTTGGCAAATGTGGCCGAATAAGGGTATAATCCTAGAGCTATGAAAGGAAATAATGGGCATATGTTAGACAAGACAAGTTTGTGGACACGCGAGAGTTGAACAAAATGGGCTAGAGCGTAAAACTGTAATTATTAGAATAATTACAGGGTAACATATGAATGCTTAGTTAAGGTTGAGGATGACCCAAGATTTTTCTTGGATTTATGTATAGTATTCGACACCTTGCTTGTCGGAACCACACCTTCCACTTCAAATGGAAATATTGTTGGGAAGAACAAGTTCCCACTACAACGGTGGGTAAGATTTCTTATTTCGCGTCCGATTGGATTGATGTAGCTCTTGATCTCATTTTGATAAAACTTTGATATGAATGTTTGGAAAACATTTCTCAAAAACCTAGAAAATTTTATATGGAATATTTTATCAAAAGACGGGAAATTTCTGAATGATTTGTAAAACGAACTGAAAGATGATGATCTATAATGGAAGGGTAAGTATCCAACAGTTAAAGATGGATGAGATTCGAACTCGATATGATCGTCATGAAAAAGAGACCAATTTCATGCCTTTACATAATGTCTTAGGTCACACGTTTCTAAAAATGGCATAAGGTTGAATAAATATGAATGGGGTTAAGGCCCATTGATATAAATTAGTGTATGACCACTAACTATGGGATGATTATAAAACCATTATCCATGAATAAGATTAATACCGATAGTGTATAAATGACCTACTCCACTACCTATTGAAAATGGGTTAGGGCCCAAATTTATAAATGAACTAGGGTCCGATAAGATAAAAAAGAAATTGAGACCACTGATTTAGGTGGTCGGATGTAGGCCCAATGCGATTTATGTGAAATAAGTTAAGACTTAAGATACAATATTTAAATATGGCATAAATGTGAGGATGTATGATGGTCCGTGAAATCCATAAATGCTGAGATAAGTTTGGAGGAAAATTTAAAGAGTAAATACAAAAAAATACCTTATGAAATTAAATATATATATTTGTGAGATCCTCTATTAGTGAAACGAAAATAGACATGAGATCCATTGAAAACTAGAACATTGTGATGAGTGGGCGTCCGTGGACGCCACTCAGATAGTTGGTTCGGGAAGGAGTTGTCATCCCACAAATAATAAAGACAACTAATGAGGGTTAAGTGAATCTTAATGGTGGGTTCCGAGAGAAACCACCGTAGAGAATATCATTAAAAAGATACACTATAATATATTATGAACTAATAAATAAGTTTATAAAGAAACTAAGAAAAATGAGAAATAATGTGAAAACTCGGTATTAGCCCTTTTGAGGAAAGACGACATCGAGCCATGAATGACTCGATTACCATTGCTTAAACTCGCTGAGCATTGCTCACCCCTTCCCAACGTAGAAGAGCAGAGGTGTTTTCCTGTACAACAGGAAGCAGCTCTAAACGAGAGTATTATCAAGATAGAAATCCTTGAAAAGAAGATATTGATGACTTTTAATTAGGTATAATGTATTTTCCTAATGTTTGTAATTGTTTATGAACATGTGAAGTAACTTTTATAAAAAATTAGTTTATATTGAGAATCATACGGATTTTATATTATAAGTTTTGATAATGTCGGTATTAATTTAGTGAAAGTACCCATAATTAATAATAGGTTGTCATCGTTCAACTCAACTTGGAAAATTAAATTGGAAGGTGACATTTGACCACAAATCTGTATGAACTAAAGTTTACATGTGAGACGGTACGTAGGAGCAACATTGTCTCACCCTAGCCCAGATATATGGAATGAATTGATGGCTTTAGAAATTAGATATTTCTCATTCACTATGTATCATGATGTGCACAAAACAATTATTTGAAGATATTTCAACAACAATTTCATTTATAAAGGATTAATAATACCTTTTTATGTATTTAATTGATTTTCATAAGAACTTTTTTACATATATTAAATGAATATAAACTTTACTTTTGATATCATTTTGTTTATCAAAATTGTATATATAATACAGTAAAAATAATGAATGAATATTACCTAGTGATATTGCATGTACTCAATAATGTATACAGTTAATTGCATGAGAAAAATATCTAATTATCAAATATATCTCGAATTTGAAGGCATGTGAGACGTCTCTCAATGTGAGCAACATTGAACAAATTGACAAATTTGTGTTCACTTGTTTTGAAAAATAAGGTATTTGCCAAATTGTGCCATCATTGCTACTTGCCCTTACATTGTCATTAGTTGGGATGTGTTGCTTTAGCACGTAAGTTGATACATCCTTGGGCCCATAATTGGGGTTTTGATGGTTCTTTTACTTATAATGCACATCTTATTATATGATCATAATATTTACAAACTCATGTCATCTTTGAAGTTTGTGTGTTGTACTAAACTATTTGTTAATTTGGTGGTAGGTGGGTGGTACCAAACATAATCAATGCCTATAAAAAAAAAAAAAGAGGAGAGGTTTGCTTCAATTTGCCTTCACATGCAATCAAGGGACCATATCACACATTCAATTGATGTAGTTTCATATATATATATATATAAGTATGTGTTTCCAAACTTCTATAATATTCTAAAAATAAATCATTTTTATTTTAAATATATTTTTAAATTTTTTTGGTTAATTTTTGTTTACAAAATTACTCATATAAATATAAATAATTCTTACAAATACATTATTAAAGAAATTTTTGAATAAAAATAAATATTTTCATCCTCACGGAATATTTGCATATCCGCGCTATTTGTGCATGACTTGTCAGCCAGCTTTAGCTCGATTCATCATCTCTATTAGCTAGCTCCATGGACGAAGCCTCCCGTGACTCCGATAAATACGGACGGCGAACCAGTCGGTCAGTTACTCTCTCTCTCCTATTTCATCTGCATTTGTTCTCAGTAGTACATATGATCTCTCTCTCCAGCTCTCAAGTGCAGTCTTCACAAAGCCGATCGATTTTGTGAGAGTTGCATGGTCGGAATCTGATCGGTGACGCATCCTGTTCTACGAGCAGCGCTTCGATCGCTCACAGGTTCTCTTCTCCCTTTCGCCTTCACGGCCACCTTGATTATCTCATGCCGCTGCTTCCTCTGATAACTGCACTCTCGATTTTCATCTGTTTTCTTGTTAAATCAGCGGATGCCGAGTGTGCGACTGTTTCTTCGTCACTGTCAAATTGGTTCCTTCATCGCCTTCCCTTTCATTTTGAGCATGCATTTTTTTGTTCAGATCATTCAAATCTTATCGTGGCAGGAAACATTTTTGGACCAGTTAGGCACAATGCCGCTGTTTCATCGGCTTCTTCATCCAATTCAAGCACCAAAACTTTAACTAACACTCAGAAATACGGAGAGTCCAGCGCATCTTCATCCGTTCTTTCTCTTAGCTTAGGGACTGTAGTGTTTTTGGCGATTACCTTAGTCTCTCAAAGATCAGTTCCTTGATTTCCGCACAAGACAACAAATAACACAAGTTTATATGTAAATAATTTGACTTCTTTTGCTCTTGAAATAGAGGGAGTTCACGTGTGAAGATAGCTAATCAGATCGGAGGCGATGGGAAAGAAAGGAAACAGCTGGCTGTCCTCTGTCAAGAAAGTCTTCAGATCTTCTCAAAAGGAATTGCCTGCCAAAAAAGTAACGCTTATTTCCAACATTTCATAGCACGGAGTCATTTCTTATGAAGAGTTTAGTTCATTGATTTTAGAAAACCATATATTCCTCTCATAATACATGAACATGGGAGGGATCACGCCACAGGAAAGTGAAAATGCTGTGTAGAAATTACTGTTTTATCAGGTGAAATGTAAAGGGACTGAGGCAGTCATTTCTATACCAATTCATAAACTACAGAGATCAGTAGTCCGGGAAGAGATCAGTAGCATGGTTACTCGATCTCGATTTGTGTCCTGAAGATCCACTCTTTCATGCTCCCAAGGACCCCAACAAAAGAACAAAATGCAACTTATAGCTGTGAATACAATTGTGACAAGTTCTTTTCACCCACCATCACTGCCATCTAACTCGCCTTTCACGTCTCATGTGCTTCCTCATGATACCTCCCTTTCATGATGACTCGTGGTCGCACACATGTTTTTGGCAGTGGGCTGATTAATTGATTAGTTTACTAATCTCTTTCCTTCAACCGATATTAGCATATTGATGTGCAACAGCAGGTGGAAGGTGGGGAGAGATGGCAGCACGAGGTCCCTGAGGTTGTTTCTTTGGAGCATTTCCCGGCTGCAGAGAGTTCCCCTGATGTAACAAAAGACCGGGAGAGCGTGGCATCATCACGGACGACCGAAGACAGGAACCATGCGATTGCTGTGGCGGTGGCAACAGCAGCCGCTGCGGAAGCCGCTGTGGCAGCAGCCCAGGCGGCCGCCAAGGTTGTCCGGTTGGCCGGCTATGGACACCACTCTCGAGAAGACAGGGCTGCCACCCTTATCCAATCTTACTATAGGGGATATCTGGTGAGCAAACAAATACTGCAGGCAGTCAAAGGATACTGATTAATTGATTGTGCCCATGGTATAGTATTTAAAAAATCTGTTTCAACCAACACTTTAATCCCTATTGTTAAGCATTTAATCAACAAAATACTCTGCCCGTTTTTCAGTTTCTTTTGTCTCACTAAATCCTTCATTTTAACAAACAATTGAGAACTCACTGAATTGTAAAGTTTTAGCTAACGTGGAGGAGTAAGTTGTTATTTTTGCAAGCATTGAGGGCTACAATGTTAGTTTTGATGAATATTGAGGGCTAAACTGTTTGTCAAAACCAATAGTTTAGTCCTCTGTTTTTATCAAAACCAATTTAGTTCTTCATACTTGCCCAAACTAATCCTTTATTCGGATAAGACCATGGAGAAAATCATTGAAGCCGTTTATTGGTAAAAATATACTGATCTGGTGTTATTGTTTGTGAATCAATAATAGTGGCTAAAATGTGGTTTCTGTTTTAGCAAACATTAGGATTTAAAATGGTACGTTAACCCATTGGTAGATTAATTTTGTGACATAGGCGCGTAGGGCACTGAGAGCTCTGAAGGGGCTGGTGAGGCTTCAGGCGCTGGTGAGGGGGCACAACGTGCGGAAGCAAGCTCAGATGACCATGCGTTGCATGCAAGCGTTGGTGCGGGTCCAAGCCAGGGTAAGGGCCCGCAGGCTCCAGCTCACCTATGATAAGCTCCAGGATCTCGTTGACATGGACCATCAAGAAGAAGAAGATGATGACGATGAAGTTCTTGTCGGGAGAAGAAGAAAGCAGCAGCAGCAGAAGAGCCCATCACCAGTGATGAGCAAGTACGAGGGAAGTAAGAGCTGGGAACATGGCGGCAGCAGCAGCCCCTATCATAAGTCTTCCCCGATGAGGATGAAGGAAAACGCCAAGCAGCATGATTCTGTTGTGAAGAGGGAGAGAGCTCTTGCTTACGCTTATCCTTATCAGGTTCGTCTCCTAACTCCTAACTCCCATTCATTCCCTAATTCATAGAAATGGAAAATCAGAAACAAATAAAGAAGAATGATACTGGTTAGTTCATTCATGAGCGGTCATATGGCTAATATAGGAGACATCATTTTGGACCAATGTGATGGCTAATCACATAGTAATTGAGTTTAAATGAAGATAAAAAAAGGAAATAAGAAAACAAATGTATGCACAACTACCCAACAATAAAATAGACGTACTTAGTAACATAGTAATTCATTTCTGTGTTGTTTACTCAAATTTATATCATCATCATCAGCAAATGGAGCAACCAGAAGAAGTGGCGGTAGCCGAAGATGGGCCCTACAGGGACGATCGAGAGAAGGCGCAGTGGGGATGGAATTGGCTGGAGCGGTGGATGGCCTCACAGCCGTACAACGTCCGCCATACTGCCTCCCAGGGAATCTCTTACGTGGCCATCCCCACTGCCATCACCGGCACAACAACCACCCCAGACGACATCTCCGAGAAAACGGTGGGTATCGACGACACCACCCACGACAATATCAGCCCCCGAGCTCCAGGCCGCAACCACCGGCAGAACTCCGCTTCCAACGGCGGCGGCGCCGGCGCCGTTCCCAGTTACATGGCCCCGACAAAGTTGGCCAGAGCCAAGCTCAGGAGCCAGGGCAGAGGCACCCCGAAGCGGCAGCATCCACCGCAGCGGAGCCCCCAGCGCCTGCAGTGGAACTCGTCCACCAAGAGAGGGCCGAGCTTCGGTGCGTCGCCACCCAGCGGTGACTCCTCCAGCTCCAGCACGAAAAGCAGCGCTACTTATCAGGCCCCCAGAAGCCCAAATCCCAACCTGACTGGCTACCGTAGAGGGGCCGCCAGCGGCAGTTACGGGCCGGAGTCCATCTATGTGGACGAGTGGATAGGTCCCATCGCCAGGCAGGGACCCACTTGGAGGTATGAATTTGCCTGATAAAACACCGAACAAAGAAGAAAAAAAGAAACTTATGCCTTAACCATGCACCATTAATTTTCCACGTGGCGTGAACTTCGGGATATATATACTCAGTATTTATGATTGCTGTTTGTGAATATGCAAGTATCTAATTGTCCTGGGCAACTGAATGAATAATTACATTTAACTATTTTACCGGCATGAGCAAAAAAATTATTTTACCCTTCACAATATTCCTACTTTATTCGTGACAATATTCCAACAACCTGCTTGCCATGTTTTTTTTTTCCTTTTCTGGTGTCCCATATAAAGAGGCAAATCAAATGAATAGAAACCATGAAATGTAATTTGGCAAAAAAAAATAATGGCCATGAAATGAAAAAAAAGAGTGGAAGATGGGCAACAAATGTCACATGCCATGTTCCCATTTGAGGTCACAACTACTATGAACTAACGTGAAATGATATTCCCTCGCACATGTGAGTCTCATATCCATAACTTTCAATATTTTATTTTTAATTTTCTAGAATCACTTGCCTATTAAATTTAGTGGATTAGTTGTAAATTTTTAAATAATGTATGAATTTTTTCGGGAGAATGGGTAAATATTTTATTTAGTTTAATTTATATATATTTTTGTTTATTAATAATTCAATTTAAATATATTTTAATAAAAAAATGGCTGTTTGTAAAATATATATATATATATCTATAAATTGAACCATTATTAAAATGAAAAGAAATAAATAAATTTAAAAGATAAAGAAAAGAGAGAAATAGGGAGATATAAAATTGTAAATTGTGTTGTATTTTTATAAAAAGTTAGTATATTAAGTGGTGTAATAAATTAATATATTAAATGGTATGATAAATACATATTAATATATATTTAATATTTTAGTTAAAATATAGTTTACTAATTTTGAGCTTGTCTTATGAGATATAGAGTCGGTAGAATGGAGATATTTAGTGAGCAAATTCGTTAATTGAGTAGTAGTTTCGATAAAATAAACACGGGGTAAATTTTGACGCACTTGTTAATTAACAAAATGAAAATCAATTTTAATATGTTTGGTGCGAGTATAGAAGCTGGGTTTGGCAGCGAGATAAATAACTAAAATATTATCGTACCACAAAACTACAGAATAAGTGTAAGAGATGCCAATTTTTTTAAGAAAAGACTGAAGCCAGATTAGCTCAACGGTTACATTGATAAGACTTTTGTACTCGGCTCGTTGATAGATCGAGCAACTGTTCATTTTTTTTAGAACTCTATTTGATAAAATTATGGACAAAAAAAATTACAAAACCACTAATAAACCGTCGATCATCCTAATTTTCGGCCTAGTCAGCGTCAGAAAAACAGTGAAGACCAGAAGGAGGATATTGCCATATAGTAAGACCATGATGAAGTATCCCTTAAAAATAACGGAGAATGTGCTTAACAGCAGTCCAATGAGTAGTGGTGGCACGATGCATAAATTGACAAACCTGAAAAATCACATATGCGATGTCAAGTCGAGTGAGAATGAGATACTGTAGAAAGCCCACAAGTTGACGATATTTAGTAGGATCAGGAAGAGTAAGTCCATCATATTGTGAAAGTCGGGGATGAATGATCTGAAAGCACATGACTCATAATTTGAAAAGAAGGGTGACCCAAACGTTGATACCACTGAGGAACAGACTATATTTGACTAATATAAGGAATAGAAGAAATATTACGACGAGTGCGCAAATAGTAGAGACTGTTCCTACGACTCCCGCGGAGCAGCTCCTGATGAGAAAAAAGATATTTGATAAGAAAATGAGTAAAAGAGAATTCAAAATAGCATAAATTGTCTTGAGTGAAACAAGACAAAGATAATAAGTTGAGAGAAATTTTGGGAACATAATAAATATTAGTAAGTGAGAAACGTCGGGAATTTAAGGTTAAATAGGCAGATCTAGAAGAGATAATAGGTAAACCTGTCCCGTCTCCGATCGTTAGGTGCTTAGGGAGTGTCGAATCGTACTAAATAGACAAGTGTGACAAATCATTAGTAATATGACTAATAGCACTTCAATCGACATACCAGTCTAAATGATGTGGAGTGGGTTTATTTCCATAAGAATAATAGGCCTGAGCTGTAAAGGATGTGGGCTTTAATTCGAATGATGGACAGTGATGGGCCGAGTGGCCAGTGAGCCCATATAGCTGGCATATCACACTATAGAAAGAGGTGAGCTTAGGAGAAGTGGGCCTAATTGTAAAATGTATAAGGGGTTGGACATTTGTCTGACGTGGGCTGAAATATGGTCCACATCCGCACGGTTTAAATCCCTGCAAAGAAAAATTCTCACGATTTTCAAGAGGTTTTCCCCAGTCTCTATCAGTTCCTCCATTGCGTCCTCCTTTGCGATTATGGTTTCTGAGATCACTAAAGCGATGGCAGGGCGGAGTTGGAAGGAGTCCACATGGTCCGTGACTAGAGAAGACAGTGACAGGAGAAACAGACTTAGAAAAACCTTTGAGTAGGCTGAAGAGCGGTGCACTGCTAGAGTTAAAGTCAGTACCATATTTTTGAACTGGTCAAGCATCATGGAAAAGGAGAAGAGCTTTCAGCGAATCAAGAGTTATTGTTTCGAGAACAGGTGATATTACAAGGGTAAGAGCTTCCCATTCTTTATCTAAATCATCAAATAATTTGTCCTTGATTTCATGATCTGGTTTCAGACGACCGATTTGAGTAAAAGAGGTAGCTAAGTTGGAAATGGTTGCCAAATTAGATGTTATGGGCTATTCTCCCTTCATTGTTGATCAAGGATATCCTTTTGAGCATGGGTTTGGTAGCTGTACAAAATTTCAAGCCGGCTCTAAGTGTCTGTAGAGGTAATAACTCCAATTATCTATAAATTCACCTTAATAGATAAAGAGGCAATTATAGTTGTTAAAGTGAACTTATCCCGGATAGTCCATGTTTCATATTCCGGGTTGATTATTTCAAGCTTATTAGCTAATTCTTTCAACATCACAGTGGGTTCGGGTTGAGGGATACTACCATCCGCATATCCAAATAATAGATATGATTATAGTAAATTTGTGATATTGTTTCTCCAAAGATAGTAATTAGTATTATCTAACTTGATAGGCAATGTAGGAAGTGAAGTAGGAAGGATTACTGCGGTAGATAAACTCATTTTTGTAGAAAAAGATAAGAGGATTGATATCACGCACGGAAAATATTAGTTTTAAATAGGAGGTAGCTTTTTTTTCAAGAGTTTTCAATAGTAGGCAGCAAAAATACAAAGAGTGATGGATGATTACTTGCAAGTATGTTCTGGATCTTCAAAATTAGAACAATGCTGTCAAGCTAACTTTGATACCATAAAGAAAATGAAAAAATCTAGAAGAGAGCACACACTCAAGAGATATGAAATTGTAAATTGTGTTATATTATTCAAGTTTCAGTGTAATATCTTTACAAAAAGGTTAATATGTTGTAATAAATCAATAAAATAAACGGTGTGATAAATGTATATTAATATATACAGTAATTAAATAATATTTTAATTATTAAAAATAATCATATTAGTATTACTATAGTGAGTACATTAATATGTTATATTGACATAATTCTTGAAAATCATAACTCAAATTATATATATGATTTTTACATTTTTTTCTATTTTTAATTTTTTTTACGGGATTTATTATTAAATATATAAACCAAAACTACCTTATACTATGTGGTTATATTCTTTGGACTATGGGCAGGAATGAACAATCAATAGTATTATGGATTGATAAGTGGATGGACCCATATTTACTTAAAAGTAATGAATTGTAAGTAATCAAACATTTACAACCTTATAAACCCACAACACTTCTCTATTTTATCTAATGTGGGATATTATTTTCAACATATAGTAACAACATTCGAACTAAGCGTGCAAGATCATTGGAAATGAACAACATTTAAACCAAATCTCGCTTACGACATGATACTTGCTATCTCCATTAAAATTTTTTATTGAATTAATACATGTAGTAAATCAATAAATAATAAAAATAATAATTATGAGTATTTTATCGTGGTCCTTCTTTACAAAATCAATTACTTTGAATTTTGTTCCAAAATAGTATACAATTTATTCATACTATCAAATGTATAAGTAAGCACTAATAATATCGGTATAATCGGACACGAAATAAAAAATCTTATTTAATGTTATTGTCGGAACTCATTCGTCCCAACTCCACTTTCCTTTTAACTCGGAACTATGGATTTACGTATTATTAACCTTAGTTGTTACTCTACATAATTGATTATATTATTCAAAGTCAATTTATATCTTAACTCAGTAATCATATATCATGAATCACCGCTCTCACTCAAGATTGGGACACTTTTTTCGGATCTCGCTCTGTATTATCAGATTGCAAGTTTACTTCAATATCCCACTATCATTTGTCTCGATATTTTCTACATCGTGTATCAGTTATTTCAATTTATTCATTAACCTACTAATATGTATTGTATTGTTGTCAAACGTATAATTTGCTACCTTCAAAAAACTATTCATATTGGTTTTATCTTTTGGCGCCGCTCTCCTACAACTTTCGATTACTTCTTATTTCGATTGGGCCGTAAATCCTAATAACCGTTGTTATATTAGTGAATATGCTATTTTTTTCGATTGCAATCTTATTTTTTAAAGTTTTAAAATTATAATACGAAAACTAAATATAAAAATATTCTTATTTCAACCAGTAAACTTATTTGAATTCGATTTTTCCTTTAATAACTTGATATAGATCTTTATTTATTTTACACTATAGTGTGATAATTTATCAGTTATTTATCTCGATAAATATTATTTTTTATTCTCGCACCGAATATATCAAAATTCACTATTATTTTATTTGTAAACAAATTAAAATATTCATTTTATTAGCACTTTATTAACGCTAATATTCACCTAAAAAATTGGAACAATATTTGTTGAGTTAGCCATTGTTTTTTTTCTTTTGTTAATATGTTTGATTGCATGAAATATATCAACATATCATAAGGTTCTATGCAATTTCTCCTCCCACCTATTATTCTTATGACTACATTAAAATCACACCTCTCTCTCCCCCAATTCATTATTTGATGGATCCAAGAACTCGAATCTATATCATGCATATCGAAGTTCCAACCCAATGCAGACCATCAAAAGACCCCATCTCCAACCCTCATTTTTGTTTTATTTATCATAAAAATCATTAATAAAAACAAGTGGAACAACAAACTTTTCGGCCTACAAAAGTCATATTGGTCCCACCATTGTTGAAATTTGAAATTACAATAATAAATAAATAATAATTTTTATATTATATATATAGTTGTAATGCAATCTATATAAAGTTCGTGTATGTATATATATATATATATTATGACTAAAGGATGTATGGCATGTAATAATATTTCAACATATATTTTAATCATTATTAATTGAAAGATTATTATACTCACCATATAATTTCATATTTTTATTATACTTTGGAAATAGATTGTCTAAGATTTGCAAGAAAAATACAATTGTAATTATATATCTACGTTATATTTAATTTACAAAAAACTAAAATAGCATGAATTCTAATTTTCAATATTAAATAAATTCATTGTGCAAAAAAAAATTAAATAAATGCACAAAATGAATGAATTGTAATTTTAATAGCTTTAATTTAAAATTCCAAAATTTTGAAAAAATGGGACGTAAACATTTTTTAAATTAATGAATTATAAATCTAAAAAAATACTAGGAAATATAATACAATTAGACATATAAAATCTTTAAAAATAAATAATAAACTATTAAATTAATTTCTTGAGACATGGTGATACTTTTAAGTTAATTATGGTAAGGGATGTGTTTATATTATCTTAAAATGTTAAAATAATAAATAATTGTACATATTTTTATAAGTTCAATATTTCGATTTTTTACAAAATAATAATAATAAATAAGTTAGTATTTTTTTCATAAATAATAAGTAATTAGGAGTCAAATTTTCAAGTAATAAAAATACATATTCACTTTAAAAGGGACTATCAATTCTCTAACTTAAAATATGAACAAAATGATGATGACGTCACTCCCATGTCCAGATCCCAAGGGCGGATCATAGACTAAGAAAAATAAAGGGAGAATTTCATGCGATGGTTGCGTTAAATATTGCAGTCTTTCATTCACTGTGTTGTCTTTTGCATTGCATCCCACTTTGAGAAGAGCCACATCAACAGCATATAAATTAATGGAAGTTTGAGGGGTTAGTGCTGTAGTTGCCACAACTTTGCCCAGCAATGTTCCTGCTTTACAGGCCCATTGCCTCTCCCCCACACCTCCCTTTGAAAGAGAAAGGTGTCAACTTTTGAATAATTCGGCTACTTTCTCAGCTATTCAGCAAAAAAAAAGGCAGCTTTCTAATCTAATATGCAGAAGAACCATGTTTGATGGACCCCATAAGGCGAGCTATCTCAATAGTTTCGTCTTGTTTTCAAATTGCTGTTCTTAGCTTCTGGGTCTGGCTTATTCACGGTGGTATTCCTCCGGTAAAAGGCGATTGAGTCCGTGGAGGATTCAGGATCAGGCCTCTTTTAAGGATCTGGGTTGGGTGATCCAAGTGGGTATTGAGGCAAAGTCGTGAAATTTGCTGGATCTTGGGAACTTGAGCATGTTTTACCACACAGATCTAACCAGCACATGTACGGAGGTAGTTAGAGGGAGCAAATCATCAATCTAACTGTTGTGTTGTGCAGAATGTTGCTGAGAATGCAAGGCGGGAAATGAAGCCGAGGAAACATTCTTCCCCCCTTCGATTGTCCCTATTCAATGTTACATGAACAAGTAGAGATAATATGGTCCGGTTCCTGTCTGCTTGGATGATGTGGCTCATGGTATTAGATACCATCTTCAAAGACTTCGAATGCTATACCAGTGGTATGTGATGAATAATTAGTTTCTGCCTGCAAAAAAATCTTCTTTTTCTTTCTTGCATACCAATAATTGACAGTGGAGTGGTGAAATTATGGGTTGAATGTTCTTTAACTTAGTCCTTTCCCACCACCGCTAACCTGATTCAGCATTAATTAGAAAAAAAAATTGAAAAAGTCTGCGAGGATGATTTGGGATAAAAATAATACATTCTTCTTCCCATTACTAGTCAGCCATCAGCCTTTCCTTTTCATGAACAGATCATAACGAGGACAAGCCTGCCAGAAATTCAGTGCTCTTTGCTCCCTAGAACAGTTACTGATGAGAAAGAACGACGAAAACAGGTGGTATGAAATAGAAGAGAAGATTATGGCACTGGCTCAGCTGACACATTAAACCAGAGCCGCAAAATCCAGATGGGTCCATAGTTAATCTCATTGGAAATGAGAACGAGAGACGTGAGTTTCCACAGGAGTTCTCGGTGGATCTGTTGTCCACCGCATCAGTAAGCTGCCAAGAGCAGGATGGGTTGTGTCTAGGCAGGCGTTTTCACTGAAAACCAGGCAAGCTGCTTCCTTTGTATCGTTTTCTCTGTGTTCTGTCTGGCTACTGAGTTCCTTTAGGGCTGATTTCTGCAGTCTCTTTTTACACGTTGTAAGGCACTAACTCCCCCGTGCTTTTAGCACTCTCCTTGCTCCACCTAATGCTTAAACAGCCCTCTAATCCAAAACAGATTGTTAAGGCTGCATTCTCATCTCCTTTGCTGCTGTTTGGAGCTGTGAATGATGCTGCTTCAGATCTCCCACTGAAATTCTATACCTTCGCACCTTCTTTCTCGGAGAGGCTGTCTTCTGGGTTTCACTTCATGTACATGTTTCTGTGAGTTCTTCCCTTCTTTCTTTCGGCCATGAAATCAAAATCTGTTCACCCCACAAATTAGGACCAGTATGTGGAAGCAACTTACATTAGTATGGATGGGTATTCAGCTGCCGGGGTAGAATCTGGCGACTTGTCTTTTCCAGATTAAGCTTAGGGATATGCATCTTGTATTTGGGAAAGGGGAATGGGCAATTCTTTACTCATACCAGATGCATATCTTGGTAAATTATGTCTGTGTAGACATAGCATGAGGATTGCACTTATTCAGTTTAGCCAAATGGAATGATGGTAAATGATAAATTTCTTCTCCTGGTCTTTAAACAGTGTATTTGGAAGGGGGAGACGCAATATTTCTGGTAGTGATGGAGGAGAATTCAACCTCCGGCTCAACTTTAGCAGCTCCACTTATGAATCTAGAAAGGATTGAGTGGACTTGGTACCCGATTTATTTTGGTGTTTCCTGTGCAGTATCTGCTCTTAGATTCTTGTCGGACCATGGAAATTCAGAAGAAGAAAATAAATGGTCTGATATCTGTGATAAAATGCTCCAAGGAAGTGCCCAATTGTTGGGTTTGCTGGTATGGAGGGCTAATAAAGTTGGAGTTGATGATAAGAAGTGTTTTCTTGTTGAAAAGCTCAAGGGTGCAGAGAAGAAGATTGAGGAATTGAATCATATTAGACGCGAGGATGCAAAAGCCAATGAAAAGGTAGTTTGTATTTTTGCTGCACATGAACAGAGCTGGTTCAATGAGAGGAAGAAGCTCCGGCAGCAAATTGGAGCTCTAATCAATGAGATGAAATTTCTTGAAAGAAAGAAGGTTGAAGATATTTCGAAATTGAATGAGAAGTTGAAGGAAATGGAAATTCTCTTGGAGGGAAGGGATAAGTCCTTGGAAGAAGAAGAATTAAAGAATAGAGGTTTACAGGAAAACCTGAACAAGGCGGAGCGGGCTCTGGAGGAGTCTAGAGAAGCTGCTAAAACCGAGATATGGAAGCACAAGACTGCATTCATTGAGCTTGTTTCAAACCAAAGGCAGCTTGAAGCTGAGATGGGAAGGGCAATGAGGCAAATTGAGGCATTAAAGGAAGAGCTCGATTCAGTGTTGGAGCAGAAGGAGGAGTCAGTCTTGATGGTCCAGAAATTATCTGTAGAAATTGTGAAGATGCAGAAGGATCTTGATCAAAAGGACAAAATTTTGTCCGCCATGCTGAGAAAGTCCAAACTAGATACAGCTGAGAAGCAAATGCTACTGAAGGAGGTGAAGGTTTCAAAAGCAATGAGGAAGCAGGCAGAATTAGAAAAGGAGAGGTTGAGGACCATTTCAGAGTCTAATAACAAACTTAAACATGGGGGGCATTGCTCTTTAAGGAGCTTGTTAGAAAAAAAGGTGAGTTCAAAGTTTGAAGAAGGTCTCTTTTCTGGTGCTAGAAGGGTTGATTCTACTGCTTCCGGGTCATCTCGCAAGAGTCACGACATCGGAGAAGCAACTGAAAAAACTGGAGCAGATATAGATTCTCCTCCATTATCGAAGAACTACCCACCAGAAGAAAATGGAGCATTGGGTAGAATTCTTGTACTTCCATTAATATAGAAAGTTTCCAGCTTCCAATTATTGCCTATTGGTTTGGCCCCTTTCTCAATATATTTTCATAACACGAGCAATTTTCATGTTTCCATCAAAGATGACAATTTGCACCCCATTACTACATTTTTCCGCAAGTTTCATCTTCCTTTGAAAAGATAATGGACAATGGGTACTAGGAATTTGACAAACTATTTGATTATGCTAGTGTTACTTCAGTTTTCTTCTGTGGAAAATACTAGCTTGGTTTCCTCATGTTTTTTTTTCTGAGGATAGACAGGTTTACATGGCCTCATGGAAGAAAAATCTATCCAAGTTTTTCTCCTTGTTTTGCATCTTTCTTCAATTGGGAAAATATTTTCATGTTTTCTTCAGTCTAACACGTCCAATGCTTCAGACTCAGGTTCTCCTTCTTATCCTTACTTAAAAAGGATCATGAACTGCCTCTTTATAGAGTCCATTGAAGGAAATTTTTGAACTCTCATTTTAAGAAAAATGTGCACCCAGTTTCTTCCTTTTCTACAAAGTTTTGGTGGATGAAATTATTTTCTTTTTTTTATCCGTTTTCCCTAAGTTCCTTAGTAAATACTTTGACAAAATTGTGCTGAATTACTCCTGATTGGAATTTCCTTTTGGCTTTTGAAGCAATCATGGATAATGTTGAGCTGGAGAACTGGGCACAATCTGAAGCAGAGAAACATACGACTTTAATCGAGCAAAGGCACCAGCTTGAAGTTGAAGCCTTTGTAGAACAGATGAGGCTCAAAGATGAGAAACTTGAAGCTTCTCGGTGGCAGCTACTGAGCATGGAGATCGAGTCAAAGCGGCTTCGAGCTCATGCTGAGGGATTGAAGAGAGACATATCACAATTTAGACAGAGCAACATGAAACTTGAAGCATTGATACTTGAGCGGGAAGAGGAATTGGGCTCACTGAAGGAAAAACTCAACTCGCAGAATTCATTGATATCTGATTGGACAAAAGTTAAGATCATTAAGAGAAGAGTAGCAGAAAAGGAAAGAGAAAGGAAACCGTGTACATCGACAGTGGAGGTTTCTCCAAAGGTGGACTGTGAAATGGAGGGTAAAGAAGTTCATCTGATGGTTCAATCACCCGAGGAAAAAACTGAAGAAATGAATCTTGCTAATGATAGAAAAAGTTCATTGGATTTCAGCTGTCATGTCGAAGATTTAGAATCTTCAAGTCAGTTACTGAGTGACAAGGCAAAAAATTCATCGTCTTCATGGAGGATGGACCTTCAGGCTCTTGGAGTTTCTTACAAGATCAAGAGGCTGAATCAACAGCTTTTAATGCTTGAGAGGCTGATGGGAAAACAAGATGGCAGTACTGAAAATGTTAAAAGCAAAGAAGATGGAGCAAAAAGTCTTTTCTCATTGATATCTTTGATGAACAAGCAAATTGGACGGTACCAGTCACTCCAGGATAAAACTGATGATCTCTGCAAGAGGATGGTATGAATCTCCTTTTCTGCATGGATTTTCATTCCTTCAATAGAAAAAAAAAGGCATTTCAAGTGGAGAAAACGTTGAGAATCAGTTCAGATGTTTGTGTGAATATATATGAAGAAAAAACTTCTTTTACCTTTCCATATGCATTTTCTGTGAGGTATAAGTTCCTAGAGCACATTCAAGTAATGTTTATGATTGGTATATGATGGAACTAATGTAGCCTCAGCTTTTAAGTTCCTGAAGTTCTTTCAAGATTCAATATGTTAGATTCAGATACATTCTCCTTCCAAAACTTTTCTGTAGTTTTCTGTTCTGGTTATGTGAGTTTCTTCTGCACACTTGATGGTCTTTCCATAAGTTCATGATGGCATATATAATTAAAAAATGTCTGGACATTTGGTTTTCTTGACTATTCTTCACATGACAGCGCGGAAATGATTTGGATGCCGACCTTGGGGACCCCAATGCAGTAAGAACAAGGGGACAGAAGACAAAGATGCTCGAACATTTCCTTGAAGAAACGTTCCAGCTGCAGAGGTACATGGTGGCCACAGGGCAGAAGCTGATGGAAGTGCAATCCAAGGTTGCTGCTGGGCTTATTGGAGCAGATCAACAGCTTGATAAACCCACAAGCTTTGACATGAAGCGGTTTGCCGACAATGTGAGAGCTCTGTTTCAAGAAGTTCAGCGAGGTCTTGAGGTTCGAATATCTCGCATAATAGGAGATCTTGAAGGGACCATTGCTTCTGATGGGATAATTCATTTGAGGATGTAAAAGGGAAATGTGTAGAGAGAGATAAAAATAATACACATTTCATCTTTCTTTCTTTCTTTTTGCTCAACTTTCTGTAGCTACTTGAGTTTGTACAGAATTTCATCTAGAGAAATATTGTGACCTTGTTTATGATATAACTATTTGTCTGCTTTTGGCAATCCAATTCTGAGATGTTACCATTAGCTCATCAGAAACAGGTGAATTCAAGAATTGATCTATTTCTGCTCTGAAGCACCTGATTCCATGAGCATATGGCTATTGTTTTGCTTTGCACTAGCAAGCTTGCATTGACCAGAAGGGGAATGAGACACTATATCACCTTTGCATGTAAATAAAGAGAACACCCATGACCACAAAGTCACTTAATGATATCAAATTGCAGAGATGTTGTTCTGAGTCGATGAAATAATCATATCTGGAAATGTTACAACTCAATTTCATACAGATGGATCTACCATCATGATACCATTCCTTGGCCAAATTCTTCAATGGTCTTTGTTGCAAGTGTTAGCACATCCATAAAAGCGCTATATGATGCTCGAAGGAACCTTGCCTCAACAGCCTCAAAGTGCCTGCAGAAATAATAACAGAGCATCATGAAACATAACAAGATAATAAGCCTGAACGGGGGAGAAAGAGCCCAATTTTCTGAAGGTGAGAATAACCAAATCTCTGTTGCTCACATGCTAAAAGAGGCTATTGTGAGTAAAATTAGGACCAATCAAGTTTATAAGAAGACATGAATCACCAGCAATGGCTAACTCTTGCGTTTATGAATGCATGTTTTGTTTAATGTTTTAGAGGATACTTCAGTGTCATAAAGATCATATGATTGATTTTAACTAAAACTACATTGCATGCCTAAAGCGATCCCAATTTAGCACTAAAATTAATGCACATTTATAAGAAGGTTCGAATTGAACAATGATGAAAAAACTGGTTCAACAAGATTGGTGTATCTTTTCCCTTTTTTTTTGCTCAACATATCTTTTCCCTTCAAGTGGTATAATATGGTAAGAAATGGCAAAAAAATTAACCAGTAACTGCAATCTCAAAGGAAAGGGAGCTCACACGGAGAGCTTCCCAGCAGAAACTGCAATCTCTCTTCTCACTTTATCAGGCTGCAACTGCAAAGATGTGCAATTCCAATGTCAGTAAAATGAAACCAAATTAACTTAGTATCACCACCGAGGAAATGAATTGAATCTTGAACACCAAAGGAAGTTTCACCTCCTTATCTACAGCCAGTGCTCTGTGGACCATCAAAGCTTTCTCCTCCAATTGGAAATCCACTTCCAAGTCACTGAAAATGTATTTAATATCAACTTCAGTGCCCTTCTGCAATTTTTCTGTTCTTGGCAGAAGCAAATTGACTCCATCCAAAGCAGAGTACAGCAGGAAACGATGCAGAATTTGACTTAAACATTCAAAAAATAGTAAACAAAAGACGAGCAACAAACATTTCCTAAACTTCTCCATTACTGAGCAAAATATTTCCAACATCAGAACAAGATTCTGTACTTAGTAGTCGTATACTCTCAAGCCCAGAGAAGAACATGGTCAAAATAAAGAACCCAAAGGAACAATCTTCTTCTGCTGAATAATTTCGTTACAAGAAACGACAAGTGAAGCTGGAAAAGGAGCAAGGAAGAGAAAAAGAAAAACAAGTACTCACGTAAACCCGTGAAACAAACCTACAACTAAATACAGAGATAAAATGGATGGAGGGATAAATAACAACCAGCTGAACTCCCATTGGGCGGCCGCCATGATTGTCCTACCAAGTAGCAAAGTCCAGAGAGGAAATGAAGATGGAAGACGAGAACTGAAGGCAACTGCTCGAGTCGAGCGGGTCCTAAGGGTGAGACAGATTCCCAGTTTTATATGGGCCGGATTCTGATACTTAAAGCCCAAATATAACCTCGAATTTGTGTATGGGCTAACATTCAATCATAAGGCCCAACCGATCCTTATATAAAGCGAATGAAAGGACGGAATATTCCAACTTGAAGAAGCATCATGTACGGATATGATATTACCGTTTATCCACTACTCGTCCTAGCTGGTAGGAAGGAAAATCGGATCAGATTTGGATCTAGATGGACCCGATCGGATCCCAACTGATTTAAAGGATCTCGGGTCTGGGTACGGGTGATGGAAGAGCGCATGGTTTCTGTTCGATTAAATGTCTGGTACACTAATGTACGGCCACCGTAATGTTTAATTATGTAACGGCTTAAAATTTATTAATTATAATTAATTTAACATTACTTATAAATATATAACACTTTTCTATCTTATTAAATTTATAATAATATTCTCAATACTCTTATTTAACCATTTAAGTTGAATGTACCCTAAATATAAGAATTTATTATTTAACATATTGTTATTATTAATAAATAATTAAAACTTTACAACTATTAACAAAATTTTTCTATTTTATCTAAATCAGCATCAATCAGTATTTTCTCATTCGAGTTCTGCCCTTTCAATTCTAAGAAACACCATCGCATGTATTTTCTCACCCTCATCCTCAGCTCTGCTCTTTCAATTCTAAGAAACACCATCGCATGCAATCAAGAGTAAAAAAATACAACACCATATCAGTAGCATGCGCACTCTCACTCTCAGCTTGTGGGCATTTCCGCACTATTCAGCTTGAAAAGAAATCCATGGATTGGCTACATCTTGTGGAATAGACTTGGTGTTGATTTGTATCTCTCAAATATTCTAATAGATATGTATAGAATATTTGCTTCACCCTCCTATTATTATCATATGCTCATCCCTTCCCTGCGCTGCGATGCCCTCGTTTCTTTCACCGTCCTTCATATCATTTGCTTCTTCACCATGCCTTCCATAAAAGAAGCCTTTTTGTTCAAACCAGAGACCTTGCAAACCTCTGTGCAACACAAGTATAGAGTCTGAACAAAGTTCCCCGCTTGGCAATTTTTACACAGCTTATTATTTTCCTTACGCGATTGTATGGCAAAAAAAATAGGCCAATAAAGCACGAAAAGGGATGTTTTATCAGCCTCTCCAGTATGCTCTTCTTCTAGAACCTGGCATTGCTCCTCCCTCTGTAATTGTTATGCATTTAATTCAGTCCATTCTGAAAGCAGATGTCATATCAGGATTGCATGTCAAAAAACACCAGCAATTGAGACATGCTTAGATAATTTTTTTACTGAAGCCCTTTCAGGATGGAGGATATGAAACTCCACAGGGAAAACTAAAAAACATGGGATGGATTGAGATACCTCTTTCAAAGTGGGAATATTTTACCATAAATATCATTCTCCATGTTTGTCCGGGTGAGTTTTCTTCTTCTCTGATGCCCTGATCAGATGGAGAAGTGCTTGATTTCCAAAGGAAACAATTTCACAAATAGAAATGTCTAGTCACTTATAGCCTCTCTAGATACTAAAAAACAGAAACCTAGGAAGACAGATCTCATGATTTTGAATTGAAGAGAGTGACCTAGAGCCATGGAAAGAAATTGGATTAAAAAAGTAATTATTATAAAGAAACAAAGGGTAGGATGTATGAGTGAAAGAGAAGCAAAATATGGCAAATTGAGAATCTAACCAAACAGAGACGTTAAAGTTCATGCACATGCGGCCAATACGCAGCAATCATCAAGGTATCATGCACTTGAAATACTTGTCCGCGACGGAGCTCTGACCAAGGCCGCGGTTGTTAAATGCGCAGACTTCCACAGGCCCTTCATCATGGCGATGAAATTCTGAATCTGTAGAAATTCGCTCATCTGCCGCACATGAGATGCCATCGTTTCGCTGGTCGGTGCCCGTTAGTCCGATAATCTGCATGGGTCCAAGTTCCGACCAGGAGGAGGCTAAAGTTTATTTTATAAATTTTGTTAATTAAATTATATTATATATTTAAATTATATATTATATTATAAAAATTAATAGAACGAAAACACGTAAAATTTTAAATTTTGGAAGAGAATTTTAAAATATAATATTTTTAATTTTTTTATTAAAAAACTTATTTTATATTATAATATTTTTTTAATTTTAATAAATAATAGTTTAATTAGTATATTATTAATTTATTAATATATTCAAATTTATTTATTTACAAAATATATTTTAGTTTTCTATTTAGATCAATATGTACGAACCAGTAAACCGTTTCAAGACCAACGAGATAGTTTATTATCAATTGCCACTCAGCTCGGTAATGTTATAATTCTTTTGTGCATGACAAGAGGTTAAACGCTAAACAATTTGTTTTTATTAATTACATAACAAAAAAAAAAACACTAACAATTTAATATTAATTTTTAATAATTTATTAAAAAATTCCTCTAGCAATATAATATATACATCAATCTAACATTTATATGTCATAAAATATAAAATTAATTTGGTACTACAAATGGTAAAGAAATAAATATTATATACAATATGAAATTTCAAAAATATTTTTATAAATATAATGATAAATATTTAGTATTAATATAAAAATTTACATTGGTTTAATACTTTTTTAAATTGTCTTAATGTATAAATAAGTAAAATAATGTTTTCTTATAAATATATTTGAACATAAAAATTATTATAACTATACGTATTTTATATTAAATTACATTAATGTAGCAACTGTTGAGCAAAAAAAAAAATTAATGTAGCAACAAAAATTGTGAAGTAAATTAAAGATTTGAACATTAAAATGGTAGATAATAACAAACTAAAAATTTCCAATTTTTAAATATTGAGAAATTAAATTATTAGTACACCCAATTTTCCCATTTCTTTATTTCAGTACAATTTTTTTTAGTTTATACGGATTAACACACCAAATTTTGATTTTATATTTTTTATAACATCAAATATTTTTATTAAAATTTAATAATAATAATAAGTTTAATTTAATTAACTTGTATAATATCATAAAAAATAGATCAAATTACAAAAATAATACCAAACATTTGATAAAAAAGTAACACCTTCAACGTTGCAATCTACCAGTTTAATAAAATGGTGATATAAATCATATGACAAATATATATAATATTTAATAGCTAAACGTCAACTGATATTTTTAAAATTTGAACGAATTAAAATTTGTTTTAAAAGTACACTCTTTTTAACAAATATGACTATTCTATATATCACACATACGTTTAAATCGTAAAATTTTAACAAATACCCTTATATTTTTACGAGGTGTTTTTTTTGGCCACAAATTTTCACCAAGATAATATCCAAACAAAATACCCTATCTAATACCCAAGAGCACGGAGCACAGAAAACAGTTGACCAACTTTACTGCATCATTGACTCCATATTTCTTCAAACCTCTCCTAATCATTATTTTCTCCATTTATAATATTCAAAATGAATAAAATAAACCACCTGATCTACCCTTCATGTCCTTTCATTATGTTGAGAGGGGCCTTGAATTACTACGAGAATTAGCCCTGATGAAAATGCTTCACAAAGGTTTGCAGCTTGAAGATAGCATTCACCTGGGCGATGTATTCCATATTCAGGAAGCAGCTTGCGTATCACATCTCAGGCTATGAAGTTCGTTGTTACCAAACCCAATAGCTTCTATAAGTCATCATCATCACATACGCATTCAAATGGCCACACTCTTTACACTCAGCCGTGAGATCCATAGAGGGAAGCTTTACCGCCAGGCGACTACACCAAGGCCAGGGCCGTTCACTGCATGCAAACAATCCCTATTGCTTTATCAGGACTTCTGTCCAAGCTTGCATATGGAGGCACCACAAAACATCCAAAGCAAATACCATTTGTGTCTTGTGGTACTGTGAGAGTTTTCAGTTGGCCTTGAAAGTGCAGGTGATGAACCAAAGCTGAAAGACTTTGCCGATGCCAACCTGTAACAGATGTCAGAGCTGAGTGAGGTAAACTCGTGTTCAAACTTCAATGAGAGCTCACTGATATAACATATTAAATGTAACTTATAGCAATGAGTAAGCACAACAATAACCTAATAAACTCAATGCAGCATCCAGCTATATGTCCTATGTTTCAATAACTAAATTAAGAGAAGGGATGGCAGAGAAGGAAAAGTAGCTCTGTGTAATGAAGTTTCCAAAATACCTGTCAAAATGGTAATTTCAATTGACACCGAGCCTGGTTATGAAGTAAATGCATCTATCAGAATGACAAATGGCTAATAGCATCCAGCAGAATCAGCAGTTTGCGGAAGGTGACAACAGATCATCAATGGCCAGACCTACAGCACTGGGGCATTTTCTTCTTCATCTCATTGATGGACATATATGAAACTGCTCTTTTTGTGGTGTACATATATGGGAAATTGGAACAAGTGCTAAACAATTAAGACATTGTTAGTGAGCATGTAGCCAGCAGACATGAATCAATGACAATCAAATCAATAATGCATAATCTGCTTGTATCTCTTTTTAAGCACGGATAGTCTCTTCTGCAATCTAAATTTCTCATCTTTTCTCCCAAGTTTATCCAAGTAAAAAAGAAGCTTCTTCAGGGTTATCATAACCTCTTCACTCTCGTAATCAAGCTCTTTCTCCTGAATTACTAGTACTCTCTCAAGCAGCACAACTATCTCGTCATCCTGTTTCCCTAGCCGGGCCCTAATGGATATCAGACAATCAAGTGCCTCCCCTGAAACACATGAGAGCAACAAAGTTATATAACATGGAACAGCTACATACATTGTGCATAACTATATCAGAAGATGTAATATCATGAAGCAGGTAGATATATGAAGAACACATACATCCAAAGATGCAAGAAACATTCATCTCATTTGGAAGCATAAGAAAATAATTTTCACCTTCCATTTTCTACTGTTCAATAAAGAGAGATTCATATGAAAATGATTAATAGCAGGCAACAAAAAATTATGATGAATAATGCTTCTAATCTTCTGTCTGACAACTTATTTTTTCTTTTCTTTTACTGTACCTTCAGACTAAGGCCCAGATGGTCAGAAAAAGGACATGTATACTATTAGAAAAGAAACAAGAGACATGACTAAAATAAAAGGTAAAACCCTCACCAACTGGCAGAGAATCTTTTCCAAATGCTTTCTCACGGATGCGAATTACATCAATGGCAAGCTGCTCAGCTTCTTCATCCCTCTTTAAGTTGTAGAGGGTAACTGCAAGATGTAACATGGGGAAGGTGATTGATTGATCATCTGGAGCTACTGTCCTCATCATTATCTTGAGAACTGTCCTCAACAAGCGCTCAGCCTCTACATAATTCTTTGCACCGGAGTAGGAAGTTGCCAGATTTAGAAGATGTGTAACTGAGCTAGGGTGCTCCTTCCCTTTCCGTTCCTCGGTAATTAGCAAGCATTCCTCCAAAAGCTGCCGCCCTTCATCACCCCTATGAGCAATTATATCCAGCAAACGAAAAGGAGAGTGAAGGAAGATCCAGAAATTCTCTTAAAAAGCATTTTCCATCCAGCATACTTAACAGTGATTAGTTTAACAACTTTTAACCTATTAGAATTTACCTGTACATTCCTCTCCATAGATCATCATCAAATGTTACTATATTAACAATAAAAGTCATTTATGTATTTTATCTTGTGTCCAAAGGCAAATTAGGAACAGCCCACAGGGAACCATATAGAGCAAGTTTATGTGTGTGTGTGTGTGTCTGAAAATGTAACCATTCAACAGAGCCTAGTGAAAGAATTGCTACAAGATAATATTGTTACATAGATATTGTGAAAAAAAAAACTTCTTGAACCATTAAAGCCAGTTAAGGTATATATAAACTGATATTTTGCATGATTGCATCGTGGAAGATTTTGGGAAAGTTTAAGCATCATGAAATGATATTCCCCTTGAACATTTATTAAAAACTTACCTTCCAACCACATGAAGTAATTCTGCCAAATCTATCTTCATCCTCTCCAATAGGCTGTCATCTATTTCCACATAATTAGAACGATTCATAATTTGAAGAGCTCTTCTATAAGAGCCGATAGCTTCTTCCGCATCTCCTGTTGAATAGCATGTTCGTCTTATTGGACAAAAAAGATACTATACATCACACAATGACGGCTGATAATTTTAAACTAGTATACAAAGAGCAAAAGTATGACTCCTAATATCATGTCAGTCTCTTTAACACTAGCCACCATAATTACTTCCTCATAGGGGTATCTTTCTTCCTTATTTATGAGGGTTCCTTGTAGAGGGGTATCATATTAACCAGATAGTCTATCTCATCTAATTCAGGAGCACTCTCTCTATGGTCCAAACTTTTAGTATACAAGCTACAGAACATACAAAACTGATTAAAGCATACACATCCTGTCAAATGGCCATGTAAGTAGAGATGGATAGTAAAGAAGAGAGAGAAAGAGAACAAACCTTTTGCACACTTCACATGCGCTAAGGAAGACAACACTATTCCAACTCTTGCATCATTCTCTCCATATAACTTGCTATAGATACTTAGCACTCTAGAAACAATAAGGAAAACACCAAGTGAATGATAATTATGTACAAAAACTTCAAGAGTGCTCAAGCTCACTTAAAGGTCACCAACCTTGTAAATGCATATTCTGCATCATCAGCTTTACCCTCCTTCATCAAAAGATTTCCAAGAGATAATAAAGGTACCACCAAATCCTCATTGTCAGCACCTCTGTTAGCTTCCAGAATAGAAATTGCATGATGGTAAGTTTCAGCCGCTTTTGTTGCTCTTCCAATGTAACCCAATGCCTTTGCCATCCCCAGCAACGGGGTGATCAAAAAAGTACTGTCTTTACCTAGAACATAAAAATGTTAATAGGACACGAACAATGATGCAATTGAATGTCACTTTTTTAAGCATTTCTATAAATTCAAAATTGTATTTCTATCAAGATTATAGCTACAAGGGTTAGAACTAGGACATGAAAATAATAGAAAGAAAAAAAGTAATTTAACATACTACAACAATTCCCAGTAAAAGAACATTACAAAGCTACTTCCGGATAATACAATCTGAGGGCCTCTCATATTGCACAACAAATGGGAATAGTCAATTGCAAGAGACCAGCTAGGACTCCAAGTAAAGAGCTTGCGAGAAATTTAAACCAAATATGCATTTACCATATATCTTTCCAAGAATACCAATGGCCCTCCTATACACAAGCATCGATTTTTCAAAATTTCCCAGAATTGAGAACATGCTTCCCATGTGCATCAGCACCGATTCAATAAGTTTCTCGTCATCCTTTAAATTGTGAGCTACTTCATCCATCTGATCATCCATGCGCATGCACCAAAAAAATAAGATGAATATGACATCTCCAGTACAGGGAATTATACAAGTCAATCAATTGTCAAAACATTCATAAGAAAATAGAAACATATATACGCTAGTGAATAATAATATCTCTTTGTAGTTCCAACAGATATCCAGTAGGCACAAAGTTGGTTCCAGTTATCATCAAACAATCATGATATGGTATTACTTGCAGCAACAAAGAAAGACATTATTATTCTAGCTTTGCTAATGCAGTTTTTCTGTAGTCTACATAGCCACTCTACTGCAGCCCCTAAAACATGTTGATTTACAGCCTAGGTGGTGGGCTCTGTCAAAACATACCAGACTTGTAGGCTTCCAGGATTCCTATGATAGGCCCTAGACATTCCAACAATTGTGCTTTAAGCAGTGGAATTGTTAAATCCACTTTGCTTTTTCTAGGTACATCTATCAACTCAATAACTTTAAGCAGTGGAATTTTCTATATGGTGCAATCTTATAAATTAAAATACACAAGGATACAATCTTCAGTACAAGCTATTATCCAAATACAACAATTCCATGGAAATTGAATTGCACAATAGCTTGATAAGTTAAAAATTTTCAGAAAATATATTAAATCAATAATAGAATCAATATTATATTCAACTTGATGGTATCTATGTAAATAAGAAGCTTAACCTAAATTTCATGTATCAAGTTATTTAATAATTAGTTTTCAGCAGTTCTCTAAAACATGCATATATCGAAATTCCAGGCACTTCAACCACCCAAAAGTTCTACACTAGAAAACAAAGAAATACCACAATATGGGATGGAAGGTACATTACCCTATTTAAAATTAAGGCCATCCTTTTCAGATCCCCAAGGGCCATATAACCAAGGGCTATGACATCAAGAGTAGCAACTTCTTCAACACCTCTGGCACCAGCTTCCATCTGCTTCTTAACTGCTACAAAATTCGCTTGAAGCAGGTCTGCGGCATCACTTTCTTTCCCAGACGCAACCATTCTCTTCACTTCATCGAATAGTTGTTGCAAGTCCTCCTCAAAATCAGTCCTTTCATTCAACGGCTTAGCTAAGTTACCAAACAGAGTTTCTTGCCTGACATTAGTTGTGACAGGGGAAAAATTATTATCAGGAGTTAACTTAAAGAGAATTCAAGATTTATCCTGTATAATACTAACCTATGGAGAAGACATATTATGAAGGTTATATTCAAATACATGTAATTTTCTGAAGACATCTGACAGAAATTTGCTAACTTGTCAACAAATACGTGTCCAGCACAGCGTAAGGATTATTAGAGTGAAACAGTGGGATACGCATGGAAATGAACCCAGAGGTGAGCGTATGCACGTTTTAAATAAAATTCACTCGATAAACAGTTGATATGCAGGTCTCATCAATGATCAAGAGTGTGTATCACACTATGATAAGGCGGAAAGGGGATTGAGAAGTCATCACTCCCACCTATTGAAGCTTTGAGAAGTTATACTTCCGCTATCTTCCCCGTGAACCAAACCCGAATCAACAGGACGAACAGCAGCAAAAGCTTTGACTGTACCAGAACAACCAGCGCCTTCACCAGTAACCGAAAAAACATTGGCCTTCAGGCAAGTAACGCTCCTCATTAAGGATTTTGATCCAATGAGAGGAACGACCTGAATCCTCCTGAAAGGTGAATAGGCAGAGACGCACATACTAGCTTGTAAGCTTATGCAAAGTTATGGAAGATGGATTAACAAAGAATACAATATACCAAGAGTATCTATATAGCTTACCTTAGCTTGAGGAGGGTAACGGGTGGTTGAAGGGGAAAGGTTGCCATTCGAGTTGCAGTAACCAGTCGATGGCGGATTCAGTTGAGCTGAAGAAGAGGGAACGGGGGCGGTGGCATTATGGATTAGGCTGATGTAGCAGGTGAGCTTAATTAGGCCAACTAGGCCCTTATTGGGCTCAAATCTGACAATGGGCCTATGGCCCATTAATATGCAAAATCTAAAAAAATACTATACAATGTAGACATATATCCGTTTAACTTATACATATTATTACAATTTATCAAAATTTATAGATATTCATAAAAACTAAAATTAAGGTTACACGACAAATGTATGAAAATTTATGAGAAATTATCTCAAAATATTACACTATTTTTTAATTATTATCATTCCTTCTCTTACATTCATAGTTTTAGGTGAATATCTCTATATTAGTTAATTATATTTTTTATGATTATTTTACATATAAATTAAATAATAATATTAATAATATGTTGTATTTCAAATAACACTTTAGTTAATATTTTGAGCTTCTATCATACATTTCGAAAAAAATAATTAAATGTTGATAAAACATTGATTATTCATTAATGAAAGGTCACTCATTTAAGGGTTCTTTCAATATAAAATAATTTCATAATAGAGGAAGAGATATATGCATGCCAAATAGCTAATTCATAAGAGAGAGCACCAGTTTGGAATGGATGGACTACTCTACTCGGTATCATATGAATATTGTGAATGTTGTAAGCTATTTCCATAGATCTCCTAACACATTTGCATCGCCCGCGGAATCTTCCCCTCGGGCAGCAAATTGACTTGGGTAAGTGAAGTGGCATTTGAGGCCAAGCTTGTGCAAATTAAGGTTCTGACATTTCATTTACATTGAGAGTTTGCTTATCTCAAATGGTATAATTCATATGGCTGATTCTCAACATTTAGAAAGAGATGACCTACGTTCTATGTGTTAGCTTTAGACTTTCCACATATGTGATTCAATATAAAATCATCCGGATCAAAATTAAAGAAAATGAAGTAAAAAATAAGAATATAAAAAGCATCCTTAATAATTATGTGATTGTAAATTGTAGTTTATTATTTAGTGTAGTAACTATTTTTATTTATACATAATTTAGTTATGAATAATAAATAATTATAAAATATTTATATATATATATAGTCAATAAATTAAATATTGTGATAAATTCAAATAAATATGTATAACAACTATATTAAGTGGTGTTTTGGTTATTAAATACTTTACAAATTCAAAATAGTTCACAGACATGTTTTGTAAAAAAGAGAAACAAGTAGAAAAAATACTTTTAGTGAGCAAATCCATTAATTGAGGTGCCAATAAAACGAACACAAAGTAAATGTTGACGGACTTATTTACAAACAAAATAAACATCAATCTCAATATGCTTGATACGAGTGTGGAAGACGGGGTTGGTAGTGAGATAAATGACTGAAACATTATTCTATCACAAAATTGGAGAATGAGTGGGAGAGATGTCGAGTTTTTAAGAAAAAAATGAAGTCAGATTAGCTCAACAGTTACATTGGCAAGACTTTTATACTTGATCTCAGTGCTAGATCGAACGACTGTCAGTTATTTTTTAGAGCTAAATGAGATAAAATTGTGACAAAAAAATTACAAAATCACTAATAGAGCATCGATCATCTATATTTCTAGCCTTGTTAACGTAAAAAAAAACAATGAAGATTGGAAGAAGGATGTCATCAGAGGGTAAGACCATGAGTAAGTGTCCCATGAAGATAGCGGATGATGCTCTTAATAGTAGTTCAATAAGTAGTAGTGGAATGATGCATAAATTGACAAACATGATGAACTGCATATGCGATGTCAGATTGAGTGAGATACTATAAAGTGTCTACAAGTTGATGATATTCAGTGGGATCGGGAAGAGCAAGTCCATCATATTGTGAAAGTCGGGGACTAAAGTCAACTAAGGTAGAAATGGGCTTACAAGTACTCATGGTTACTTAAGATAGAAAATCACGAATATCTAATGTAGGAGAGGAAGAGGGTGTAATAGGATTATCCTCAACAGAAACAATAGGCAAGGCAACTTGTGTTTGTATAAGAGATTGGGGCAACATACCTGAGTCTAGAGGTGGAGATGGAGCAAACATGGGGAAGGTACACTACATGAGGAGGGGAGGGCATATATATGAGACCAAGGAAAGCAAATGAAAAAATAGATTTATCAAAGTGGACTGTGTGACATATAAATATGTGTTATGTGTGAGTATCAAGACAATGATATCCGATATAATTGGAGGGAGACCCAAGAAACACACAAGGAGTGGAATGAGGTTGAAGTTTGTGAGAAAGATAAGGACAGAGATAAGGAAAATAACGACAACCAAAACCCCAAAGTAGCGTATAATTAGGAGTAGAATGGTGAAGTACTTGATAAGGAGATCAGAAGTGGAGAGACTTTGTGGGAAGGCGATTAATAAGGAAGATAGTGGCCTCAAAGGCTGTCACACCCCGACCCGCTTTGGTCAAAACCCCGTGAACCACCTACCACCTTTTCTTGCACTATCCAAGTATCCCTACCAAGGTAGTACACGAATAGTAAAGGAATACAACAACAACAAATCAAATTTCCAAAACAAAGTAATCAAAATGAATGCATAATTTTTTCTTACCTAAAGAACTTCTTTGGCCTTTCTCCCTTCTCGATATAAGAGCTTCCTTGAAAGGGTTAAGGGAGGGAGTGAGTTTTCATAACTTAGTGAGGGGTTAAGCAATCAACATGCTTAGATATTTAGGTAATTTATTTAATATGCAAGTTGAATTAGCATACAATCAACTTCCCTTTATCATCAAAGGGGATCACACATTTGCAGAACAATCCCCAACTAATCTACTTGTGGACCAGAGCGTCTTTACCGTCCATTATAGTAGAAGTTCACAACTTCTACTAAAGTCTATGTGGGCATTAATTTCCCGATCCCTAGACTTAAGTTTATACTTCGTGTCTGCAAATGTGGAACGAGACCTCTCCCCCTCCGACCTTGGTCTCAATGCACATGAAGCTCTTCAAGATTCCCGACATACTGGACGACAAAGCTTCCCTTATGCTCCTTAGGTCATCCAATAGCCCTTAGAACTACCACTACCCCATACCGGACACCGCAATGGTTCCATAACACGACATGCACAAACAACAGTCTTATATTTATTGACCATTATCTTTAGTGCTACTAGCCTAACGAGTTTAACGACTCGACTTTAACTCAGTAGCTAATTCACACAATCAATTAATTATGAAAGTCTTTTAAATATATAGACTTTAACTTGTTTACAGGCCTAAGCACGTGCCCATTAGCCTTGGGCCCACTTGAGTAAGTCTAGCTCTAATATTGCAAGATTCATGCCCTCTTAAGAAAAGTCTTCCCAAAAGTTTAAGCTGATTCAAGCAATAATGAGTGATCATTTTTGGAAAAATGGTTTTAAATTCCGGAAAGTGTGTCCATCAGCCTAACGGGCGTGATGTTAAAAATCCACTCACCTGGTATCTCATGACTCGTTTCCCCGGGCTAGATTGTCAGCACTTCCGAGGTGTTCCACGGTTGTAGATAGGAGTACCCTTCTGATACCTACAATATTTCGGATAACGAGTCATCATGTTATTCGATTCATTTTATTTAAGCCTCCAAGTTTATTATCATGGCAATCAATTCCCAATTAATTACCAAATTTCCATAGACTTACTCAAACTTGTCAATAAATCCTCATAATTCCATTTAATTGCGATTAAAATCCCAAGTTTATATTAAATTGCAATTAGGTCATCAATTTTTTTAAAATTACCAATTGATGCTTAATTTCTTCGAAATCACCAAATGGTCCTTAATTTCTCCAAAATCACCAATTGGTCCTCAATTGAAAGTTAATTTCACAAAGGTCCCCCAATTTAAAAAATTCTTAATTTTTGCCCAATTTCCCCCAATTCACTCATTTTGGTCCCAAAATCATGTTTTATCGAATTGGACATGCAAACTTAGTTAATTTGTCCCTAGCATGCTGCTAATCATCTTCCCCAACTTCCTATGATTAGTTGATGCTTTGAATAACCTTAATTGGCCCAGAGATAAACCCAAACAGAGCTGTACCGAAAAACTAAGATTAGAGAGAGAGCTTCAAAATCTTACCGGTTGGGATGCGATTGTTGGAGCTCTGAATTTGGGAAGCTAACACTCATCAGGAGGGTCCTTCTAGGATCAAAAGTCACCCCAATTGATGCCCTGAGCAGGGAGGATTCAATCAGTATAGTTCGAACTCTTTCTCTCTCTAGAATATTACTATTTTGACAAGTGGAGGTGGAATGGACATACGCTTGAGCTTCAGGGAGGTCGGAGGTCGGCCAGGAGGAGTCATGGGAGGGTCAATCTAGCTATAGGAGGTTTGGGGTGGCCAAAATTTGTCTCTACAGAACTTCGCTACTTAGTGTCTGTCAGAGCAGTGGTACTATGAGAGCTTGTCGGTGCTCCTACGGTGGTCCTCGGGTGGAGTAGAGGGTGTAGCTGGGTAGATAACTTCCTTCTAGTTCTAGGGACTCCAATTGTAGTGTCGCAGGCTGAAGAAAATGTCGATGTTAGAGCTCTAATTTATGCCTCACCAAAAAACTAAGCACTCTCTCTTCTTCGATCATTTGTAGGATGACTAGGACGAGTGGAGAGGAGTATTTTATATAGGGAGCTTGATAACTAACCAACAAACCATATGCCTAAGACTCGACCCATAACTCAGCCGTTGGCAGTCATACCAAAGCATTTTTCAGTTATTGGAGATAGAAGAGCTTGCCTAGTCATCCTCTCTACTAGCTTTTAGAGGTCGATGATTACACTGTGCATGCGCATGCGAGTTGTCATGTGGCATACTGTGATTTGCTAGCTTTGCTGACGCGGCTTCCCAATCATCATCTTTGTGAGTCATTTGACTCATTGACCAGCCACGTAGTGGCCTCCCATTGATCACTCATTCCGATGTGGCTACTCACTGTATTTCTATCGGCCGTTGACCGTGAAATGTGGCATCCTCTAATTAGCTAATTTAAATACATCAAATTTCCCTCTTGAATAATGCCATTGCCACGTGTCAACATCTGATTGGTTGAGACCATCCGATGTGGCTCTACCACATGTCGAGCATTGATTGGTCAACCGTTTCTTCGACAACTCAATTAGATACTGACATGGCACCTGGGCCATGTCTCTCCTTCCCATTGGTCAGCTCGGCTAATGGGGCTTCTTCGACATGGCACCTGGGCCATGTGTGTTGGGTGATGACATTGACCGAGGACACGTGTCGCTCTCCAATTAGTCTGTCATTAGTGATGTGGATTTTCTTTCTTTGACCGTTGACCGAAGACACACGTCACACTCTGATTGGTCAATGCTTTTAGGCGTTGATCGAGCGGCTAACTAGGCACGTTGATTGGTCGCACGTGTTGACTGGGCGTTAACCTGGCAGGTGGTCCGTTGATCGACTGGGCCGTTAATTGGTTCGTTAGACTGAGTTTGGTATCCCAAAATAAAAAATCAACTGATTCAAGCCCAATTCAACCAATTTTCTAAAATATAAAAATTTCTAAATTCATTTTCTATCCACAGGTGACTTCAATTTTCTAAATTGATATTTTAAGTCACTTAGAAAAATGAATCTTTGAACCGGTTCTTCATAGTTCAATCCGGTTCGGGTTTGATTCTCTATGAACAAGTTTAGTTTTCTCATCCAATTTCATTCATGGTTTCTTTCCATGAGTTTTGAGTCTTTATTGGCTACTTGGGATTCTGCAAATTCCAATTTTAACTCTTATTTATCAATTTCGGTTCACTTCGATCCTCGATTTTACTTTGAAATTTCCCAGTTCCCCTTTCCGGTTCCTTATTATGAGAGGACGAGGTTTACATATTGAGTGTTCATAACTCGAACGACCAAATTTTGAATCTCGTGAAGTGATATATCTTCTTTAGAATACGATGAACCTAACATGTATAGCTGCACCAAATGTGGTAAATATCATGGAGGATCATGTCAACCATAGAATCCAACATGACTATGTATCAAGATTCCAAACATTGAACCCCTAGATGGAATGTCCCAAACCCCTGCCATGAAGAACTCTATGCCAACAAACATGGCTAGATGTGAAATTGATGTATTTTTCTTACTTTGTAATAAAGTCAGATTTATGACTAAGAAATTAAAGAATAAATCTTTTACGTTTTTAAAAGTTTGAGATTTACTACCTTATCCAAGACTCGAAAACTCAAAATAAGGGAGGAAGATCTTTTGTGAAAGAATTATAAAACCGAACATTGGGAAAAGAGGATGAAAGAAATCCTTGGGAAATTAAAGCAAAAGGTAGGAAAAAGGAATTTCCACAAATTAAAATACTCAATTTCTGTAGGAAATGAAGAGGAACTAAGCCGAGGATAGGTTTTGAGAAAGATAAGGAAGGAGGGCAATACTACTAGAAAACCCTACCGCAAATCATAAACCAAGAAAAAGTTCTTACCATATGAGAACCTCTAGTAAAAACTTCGGAAAAAGGGGGTGAAAGTCTATACCTAAAATTCCAGCAAGGGGTCAACCAAGATAGTATATTCAAATGAAAAGAAGCTAAGGGACAAAGACCAGCAAAGTACTCAAGAGATAAGACAAGAACCAAACCATAAGTAAGCTTGGTACATAAGCCGAAAGGAAAGTACTAAAAAGAGTTAAGGACCCGAGAAAATGAGATACCAAAATCTATACCTTGGTGCCAAAATGGGACTATGATGCGAACCCCGCCAATATACTAACGGCACCCTACACCAAATATGGAATAGACCCCAAGACTTTCACGACGCAAGTAAAAAGAATGAAATATACCTTGTTTGATTGAGAAAACAAGGTATGGATAGAAGTAAATGTCACACCAAACACCTCTAAAAAGAGCTCCTAGAAAACCCTGGTGATAAATAAGTCTGATTTCTTGAACGCCACAAGTAAAAACCTGATAAGTTCAAAAATTCTATCAAAAGAGAAAGAAGACATAAGCCTCACAATAAAATTGAAATAAAAAATATGTTTACAATAGTAAAAAGTTAGCCTTTTATATGCAGTTGAGAATACTAGCAATTATCTAAATAAGGAAATAAAATATTGGGGTTGACATGCCAACCATATAGAAAATATTGCTAATATATTTTTTGATCATATCTAGAAAATATATTATTTTCTAATTTAATCTTCTAGAAGATTTATGATATTAATAAATCTCCCATTCGAATTATTGCCTTCTTTAATGCTCTCATTATACTATTCAATTGTGCTCCCAACTTGACCTCTTGTAATTGCTCCAATCAGCCCTTGCATTTCTTCTTTAATTCTTTTGGCCCTTTACCTTGTGATTGGACCTTGCAAATTGGCAGCACCCTTAGTTGGACTCACATCATTCTCCCTCTCTTGAAAATGATTTGTCCTCAAATCTTCGGTGTTCTTGTCACTTGGTAACTCCAACTTATATGCATTATTGTTGATGCACTCCAATACTCGAAATGATCCATCTCCTCTTGGAAGATGATTGATTATTAGGTGAAGAGATTGCCATGGCAAAAAATGTGGAAGCTGGGGAGACCATGAGAGCAATGTAAGTGGGGCAATAAGAACTGTGCTACTGCAAATAGTAAGTTTGAATTATAGCCCCTTCCCCTTTCTAATATCTCTTCTTTTCTCACGCATTTATGGCAGAACATGCAGCGTTAACCAGCTCTCTTTCCCCTCAAGACAACAGGAAAATAACCCAATGATATGGAGGGAAATAATCCAACCGACACGGTTTACAGCACTATAAAAGTTACGTGAACATTCACTCACAAGTATAAAAGCGTTCATATAGCTAGTCGGGTACTCCAATCCACTGAACATATCTTGGGCAGTTTCAAGATCTACTATTTGGATCTTCCATACTGTCACAGCTTGCTGATAGTTTTTACAGGAATATCGGGACTTATCCGGATCCACACGTAATTGAAACGGTAATTACGGATGAGAATATAATTATATATTTAATAAAATAAAAAAAAATTATACATTTATAATTTTAAATTTTTTTTACTATTTATAAATTATAACTTTTAAATAAAAATAAGTTTCACCCATTATTAATAAACAATTCTTTCTCAAATATATTAATATAATACCATAAATTCAACTACATACTATTATTTCTTTTCGTCCCAAATTGTTATAATTATATTTGGCTGATAGATAATGGTTGATAATGAATTTAAAATTGTACGTTAAAATTAGATAAAAAGTGTAATTATTGATAATAATATTAAATATTAAATAAAATAAAAAAAATATTATTTATTAATAAAATTAAAAATATTACACTATTTATAAGTTTAAAGTTTAAGTATACAATTATAACAATCAATTAATATGTTAATCTCGTGAATTATCACACAGACTGCCGGCAGCTATATTTGTTTTACTGTGCAAAGCAAGGTAAAGCCAGCGCTGGCTGATCCGTTTTACAAAAACGTGAGATAATGCATTTCACTGTTCACACATCTTCATCTTATGCATGAGGAAGAAGACAAATCTTTGACGATGGAGGGAAAGAGGCTCCGTCAATTTGCAAAGGACAAGAGGTGATGTGAAGTGTCCCTGCCTGGTGTAGAAGATATATGGTGGTTCCTCAATTTTAGACAAGTGTCAGTCCTGGCCAGATTCAACTGCTACATTTAATAAGAACCGTTGAAATCCCATGTGAGAAAAAATTGAGAAATAGTACTATTTGGACAAATCCTAAATTGCAATTAATAAAGTCCGTAAAAGGACTTCCCGCCACCAGTTCTGCTGTAGCCGGACCACCTTCCTCCGCCTGTGTCCCTTTACGTGCACTACTCAGTGATAAGACATTTGATTGTTCGTTCTCACAGGGAAAGAAAGAAGATAATATTGTCATAAATATTGAACATATATCTCAAAGCGGTTTAAGGGTTATGTTAGTTCGAATCTAATGCAAGTGGGATGAAACAAATTTTATGTACATTGTTTAAGTGAAACCTTCTAATTATTCTATATGAAAGATGTAAATGAAATATTTTTTATTATACAACTATTTATATAACCATATTGAAACAAAATTGCCTAACTAATAGACAAAGACTATAAGATATGAAAGCATATGAATAAAAAATTTGTTGGCCTAATTTGACAATGGATATATAATAATGTATATCATCGTGTGATCAATTTATATTAATTTACCTTTAATCCGGAACTCACATTACGTAGGGTTAGTACTGACATAAATTATATGCAGACTAAGGGTTGAATGAGAACTAAGAAATAACTCGTACATGTATGAAATAACTCGGGATCTATAAGTGGTCTGAGTACTTAAATATGAATATGTGGGAATAACGGAGAAATAAGTGGGTGGGAATAACTGAGACTTAAGTACGCACAAACTATTTATTTGTACTTGAATACGTGGGTATAACTGCGACATAAGTATACATTGTGAATTTATATACGTGAACAACTCAAATTTATATACTGAGTTGATAAATTGATAACACTATATATACATCAAAGGTATGAGCTATACGCCACACTCAAAATGTTTAATGTTTAATAAGAGATTTTAAAAAATGTTGGTGATAAATTTGATTTTTTTAACTTTAAAAGTAAAAAAAGTTCAAAAATTTTCTAAAATATAAATAAAACATAAATCTCAAAATATTATTTAAATAAAATATTTCTATTTACAATACTAACATTTTATAAGTAATTATAAATATTAGCTATAGTATAAATAATTAAATAAAATATTATTATTTAGATGTAAAGTATTAATTATTTATATATAAAATACTCTAAGATATTTGTTATATTTTTTCCTTCTTCTCCATTCTTAATTTATTATCATAATTATTTCTTTTAAATTAGATTGAACCTACTCTTTATTTCTTTCTTAAAATTATGTTTCAAAATAATTACTGATTCAATCCATTCTTAAATCTCAATTTAACTCTAGTTCGACTACGGTTAATTTTATTTCTAAAATCACGTTGTTACAACATATATTTAAATGATCATTACCTATCTCTTGCTCCAACCACCCGGAAGGAAATCAATTTTAACGTCAAAGTGCTCATTCTCCAAGTTCAAGCTAAACATTAGAGCAAACACAACTTGAATTAACCTTTTCTTCACCCATTCGAATATCTCATCAAAATCAATACCTTCTTTATAGTTAAATTTCTTGATAACAAGTTCGATTTTGTATTAAGTTTGTGAGATTTTTGTGTTGTGATTATTAGATAAATAATTCATATCATCTCTAGGTGTGTTTAACGATTGATCTTTATACTCACTTGAAATATACTCTGATATATCATCTATATAACACCCAAGTTGTCTGGTATTTACTCATGAGATGGATGTCTAGTTAAAAATTGTGTAACTCTAGTAGACCTCAATTGATCTACTTGCTGAACCTGCATATATACTCTAACATCTATATTAGGAACTTGATTATTATCTTATTCCTATTTCAGTTTTGTTAGAGTTTCTTTCATTCTTTAGTCAACTTTTATTTGTAATGAAATTTCATTAGAGATATTTTAACTGGACCTATTATATCATGAGGGTCTCATAGCATCTATCCATACTCATTCAAATATTTTAAGTGATTATGTGAATGTATCCATACATGTTCAAAGTACATCTTAATTGAGTGAAATTGAAGGTATAGGTACCAACTCCACTCATTAAAGCATTATCCTAAATGACTTGGATAAATTTGCATGAGGCAACTTGTATCAAACATTTACAATAATTGTTCAATTGATTATTTTGTAACTCCATTTTGTTAGTGTTTTTTACAACTTATTCATGATATGGTAACATGGAATGATATGCATGAATCTACAACCTATAGAATGATGACATATGAGATTTACATCTTATTCATTTATACATAATTTAACTATCACTATCATATATATCGAAGTATATTATTTGTACCATTCTTATTTGTACTACCATCTCATTTTTCTAAAAGCATAATGATATAAAGTGATTTTCTTTCTAGATCTTGACTTTGATCTATTTTTTGATGTATTATTTGACTTTTCATACTTAACAATGAATTTTTTATTGATACTTCTCCATCAATGTTCAACAACTAGAGCATCACATTAAATAGACATATCAAATCATTTTTTTTGGAGTGTTTCTTCTCTCTTTGGTTATGCACATAAATAACTTTCCTTATAGTACACAATTATTCAAAATTACCACAAATGCATGCTAACCAGTAGTAAAGATGTTGTTTGTAAATCATTTGTTCATATTTGTCATTTGATAAGTCATTGATGTGTTTTGTCATATTTTTTTTTTGCATCTTTATAATTATAGTGAACCAACCTCTTTATAAGAATTACATTATTTTTTATTATATTCCTCGCATAAATATTGACCATCTTATTGGAAATGCATTGTTATTGGTCCGTTAGACTACATGATAAACAATATTATATACCACCTATCAAATCAAACGTTTCATTATGAATTTACAATATTCTTAGTTGTATTCGTATCATTCTCATTATTTCAAAAATTATTTGTGCTCAAATTTTCGATTTACTCGTTATCTATATCAAATGATATTAAATAAGTGATATTGAAATTTGCGCTAATACCATACTTATTATATAACTCAAACTTATAAGTATTATTATTGATGTGTTCTAACAATTTGAATTATGCATCTGCTTTTGAAAGAAGTTTTGATCGCCTTTTTTCTAGAAATCTTTCTCCAGAAATCGTTCATTTCTCAGATGAAGTCAAACGAATCCTCGAGTTCAAAATTAAAACTTTTGCAACTCTTGTTTGCTTGATTTTCATATGATTTAGTATGTCATTTAATGTGTATTTTTGTCTTCTCATGCATTTGTCTCAAGAAATCTACTTTTCTCTTTCCATCAAAATTTAATAACTCACAAATAGAAAGTAGAGTTAAATCTAAAGGGGTTAATGGATTAAAACCATACCCAATCTCAAATAGTAAAAACTTAGTCGTAGAATGAATAGAACGACAATAAGCAAACTAAACATGTGGTAAACAATCTTCTCATGCTTTTAAGTTATTTTTTTATTATAAAACATAATAAAATACCTAATGTTCTTTTTAACTACTATTTAACCATCAGTTTGTGGGTGACATGCTGCTGAAAATAAAATTTTTATTCCTAATTTACCCCATAAAGTTTTCCAGAAGTAACTTAAGAGTTTAGAATTGCGATAAAAAAAATAGTTATAGCCATACCATGCAATCTAACAACTTTTCTAAAAAATAAATCGGCAACATTTGAGTCATCATCTGATTTATGACATGGATTGAATTATACCATCTTTGAAAATCATTCAACAACCATAAACACATAATCACTCCCCCTCTTAGTATTTGGTAATCCTAAAATAAAATCCATAGAGATATCAATACAAGGTGCAATAAGAATTGGAATAGGTGTATAGAGACTATGAGATTGTTGCCTAGATTTATACTTCTTACATTTAATGAATCGGGAACATATTTTCTCAACATCCTTTTTTCATGTGGGGCAAAAAAATGTTTATTCAATATTGTCATAGTCTTAGCTGTCCCAAAATATCCCATAAGTCCTCTAGCATGTACTTCCCTAACAAGTAACTCACGCAAAGAAGATTGAGGGATGCACAATTTGTTTTCTTGAAAAATAAACCCCTTTTGCAAATAAAATTTTCTAAACCCACCATTTATACAATTTCTAATCACATCACAAAAATCAGGATCTTTTACATACAATTTCTTAATATAATAAAAACCAAGCAATTTAGAATTAAGGATTGCAAACACAGCGTACGTTCGTGATAGCGCATCAACAACTATATTTTCCTTACCTTGTTTATACTTGATCACATATAAGAACATCTCAATGAACTCTACCCACATAGCGTGACGCTTGTTCAACTTGTGTTTCCCCTTGAAGTGCTTAATAGATTCATGATCTGTGTGAATCACAAACTCTTTAGGCCATATATAGTGTTGCCATGTTTGTAGAGTTCGAACTAGGGCATGCATTTTTTGTCAAAGGTAGGATAGTTGAGGATTGCTCCACTCAATTTTTTACTAAAATATGCAATTGGCCTTCCATTCTGCATCAATACACCTCCAATACCTACCCATGATGCATCATATTTAATTTTAAATATTTTAGAAAAATTAGGTAAGGCGAGCAATGGGGTAATTGTTAGATTATCCTTTAACAATTATAATGCATTTTGTTGCTCAACTCCCCATTTAAATTTTACATTCTTCTTTATAATAACAATAAGAGGTGTAACATAAGTATAAAAATTAGGAACAAAATGTTATATAAACTAGCCAATCCATGAAAACTTCTTATCTAACTTACCGAATTAGGTGTTGGCCAATCTCAAATTGCCTTAATCTTTTCCTCATCAACTCCAATCCCTTCTAAACTTATAACATACCCAAGAAACACAAGTTTATTCGAACAAAAAGACACATTTCTTCAAATTGGCAATAAACTTATCTTTCCTTAAGGTTTCTAAAATATTTTTTAAATGTCCTACATATTCATTATAAACCTCGTACTTTAAAGATGAGAAAACTAGGAAAAGAACCGGTAAATTCAAAAGAGAAAACCGAGCAGGTTAACGAACCCAAACGGTAAAAAAGGGTAAAATGGGAAATTGGCAAATTCCAAGTGACTCAAAGAGTAATAAAAATCATGAAAAAGAACCTTGAAACAAATGAGAAGAGAAAACCATACTAGATGAGGGTGAACCGGACCTGAACCGAATTGAACCAATTTGAACACAATATGAACTGGATTCTAAATTTATTTTTCATGGTGGCTTAAAGTGATCAAATTGGGAAATTGAAGCCACATTGGATAGAAAATGAATTTATAAATTTTTAGATTTGAGAAAACCACTCGAATCGGGCCTGAATCGACCGATTTTTGCCATTGAACCGGTTTGGTTTGAAACAGTGTCATCTTTTTCCTCAAGATGACAACACCGTTCATAAATACAGGAAACTTCCTTCTCCGGTGAAGGTGTAACCGCTCCAATCAGGCCATTTTTGACCGAGGATAAGCTCGACCAAAATGGAAAGTGGTCAGGTAGAGGGTCCATGAGCTCCCTATATAAAGAGCTTCTCTCCATTTATCCTCCACACACCTCAAATCACCATTCTCTCTCAACTACTTAATTTTCTAGTGAAGTTCAAACTAGAGCTTTGACTTGGGTAGTTTTCTTAGCCTCAGAAGGAAAGGTTGGGTCATACAGACTCGGAGGAAGTAAGCTACCTGACAGCAGCCTCCTTTCGACCCGAGGATCGCCAAAGAAGCACATGTGAAATCAAATAGTGAAGCAGCTCCAAGGGACCGAAGCTGCCCTATTTTGGCCAAATTCAGCCCTCCTCCGGCCAAACTAAGCCTCCATAACACCCCCACAGCCCTCATACAGCCTCAACAGAACTGAAAGGTAAGCCAATTTGACCCTCCTCTATCATTGAATATTGGTGTTCGAGAGAGAAAGTGCTGAATTTCATTGATGAAATTTACCCTCATTTGGACTCAATTGTAGCAACTCTTGATCGTAGAAGGAACCTCAGGACGAGAGCTACCTTCCCAGATTGAAAGATCAGACCACCGCACCTCCGACGGTAAGCATTCGAAGCTTTCTCTCTTTATGAACAGTTTTCCAGCAAAGCTCCATTTGAGCTTGTTTCAGACTCAAATCATGCAATTCAAAACTCAATTGAATCATATGGAAATGTAGGAACTGATCCATACCTTCAATTGGAGCAATTAACCCCAATTGAATGGCCAATTTAAAGAAATCAAATTCGGTCAGTTTGAAGGAGAGAAATTGGGGAAAATTTTTGGGGGAAAATTGGGGATTTCAAAAAATTGAGGGACCTATATGCAATTTCCAAAAATTGAAGGCCAATTGGCCATGAGAAAGATGTTGAGGGACCAATTGGTCAATTTTTGAAATATTTGGGGCCAAATTGCTATTTTTGGAAAGTAGGGGCAAAACCATAATTTTTGAAAAGTTGGGGACAAAAGTGGAAATTTGGGAAAACTTGAGCCCCTTATTCAACTTTGAGTAAATTAAGGATCCTAAGAAGATTTTGGAAATCTTGGGACTCAATTTGGGGAAAAGTTATCATTTGGGGACCTAAAGTTAAGGAAAATGAACTTTAAGGACCTAAGTGCAATAAACCAACAATTTTGAGCCTAGTAGCTCATACGTGAGAAAATGATGGCTATCATGCCAAACCTTAATTGATAAGGATGCCCAAATTGTGTAGGGACACAAGAGACTAGAACGCCAACAAGGAAAAGCTAGTGTGGACTCGGAAACCAACTTGGGACGAACACATCACCGTCATTGGATGAGTGGGCTAATTTACACATCATACCAGTTGGGATGATGATCACAAATTTTAATGGATAAAACCAACTTACTCAGTGTAATTAGAGATAATCATACCAGGTTGGTATGATGAGTTTCCTTGAGCAAAGGAGAAACCCGCCTACCGGTTGTAAGCGGAGATCATCACACTAGATTGGTGTGATGAGTTGAAAATGAATTTTTGTCAGAAGTGCTCTTCCCTGACTGTGTGCCAATGCTTAAAACATTTAGGAGACCTTCTTGACGGGAGCTAGACAGCTCAGATAGGCCAACAACCTTGGTTTTTGAACTCATGGGGGGCTAAATGCCTAGTTTGGAAAAACACGTGCAGTGAACTCAAGGCTAGTGGGCACGAGCATAAGCTCGTAAAAAAACTTGATTAAGCAAGTGCCATGAAATTTTCTAATGAAATGGATTGTGTGATTTCACCATGGTACCGAGTTAGGATCGACATTGCTCGATGGATCGGTGGCAATGCGTCAAGGCCAGGTCGACGGACCGGCCTAGACAAACAACTGCAGGTCGGGTTGAGCATCGGTGCTATTGGACTGCTGACACCAAAGATGATGGCTATATGTAAAAAAAACTCTTGTTTGTGCATGCACTTGTGGTACGGGGGGTAGTGATGGGTCCTAAGGGCTACTGGACGACATGGTGGAGATAAGGGCAGTTCGTCATGCCAATCACTCTTGAAGCTTTGTAAGCTTCTTGCGTAGGAGACTGGAATGGGGTCGAGATGATATCTTTATCCTCATATGGACACGGAGTGGCATTCGGGTCGGATGTCTAGGAGATCTACTTAGACCCATGGTAGAAGTGGATGGACTTCTATCTTGGTGGACGGTAAAGATGCTTCGATCCACAAGTAGGTGTAGTGGATGGGTTGCACTTGCGAATGTGTGTATCCTTCCTGATGAAGGGCGTGTGTTTGTTTGCTAAATGCCTCTTGAGGTAAGGGGATGAGCTAAAAGAGCCAAACACACCTAATGTGGTAATGGAAAAAGGTTTTGAAAACCGAAATTTGAGGAAATCCTTTTTAAAGGAAATGATAACCTTGGAATGGTTTGAATAACTAAAGTTACTTTGAAAACTCATTCCCAACACCCGCTCATTGAGTTATAGAAACTCACTCCATCTCTTTACCCCTTTTTCAGGAGTAGGGAGATAGAATGAAAGAGAGTGTGAAGATGTATCCTCCATCAGGTATACTTAAAGTTCCTTTTAATCTTGCATTAGGTTAATTTATGCTATTTCAAGGAATTTACACCTCACTCCTCTTGAATAAAAGAAGGGGAAACCCCTCTTAAACCAAGGGAGCAGCAGGTTGATCACAGGGATCCGACCAAACTGTATCAGGGCGTGACTACTTGAGTGGTATCAGAGCCATGTTCCCTTGAAAGCATTATCAATACTATGCCCTGACACTAACGAAAACTTAATTACCTTGTAGGAAGAAGAGTCCCTAGGAAGTTTGTTGTGCGAACCAAACCCACACACGAAATCGTGAAAAAGGCTTCTACCCCGAGTAAGATAGATGTTCAAAGGTTCGTTGAAGTCGAGAAGAGGGTGGCAAAAGACATGGTCGAGGACTATAGGAAGCTTGTTGGGTCATTATTAGAGTCAGACGACATAACTTATCATCCCCCAAGGAAGGAAGCACCTATACCTCCTCCAAGGAGTCTGACACCCACTCTAGTCCCGCAACCACCAAGAAGGACCCTGACTAGGAGGAAGGCCTGGGACAACTACTGGGTTGCCCACACAATCTTCATGAAATTTCACGAGTCACCCAACCTGCTCAATACAACTTTAACCCTTTCTAATGGATTAAGTGGACCTATGAGTGTGAAGCGGAGGTGCTGGCAAGGTACGAACTCGAGGTGTTCCATGAAGTCCGTACCAGCAGAAAAGCCCGATGGGAGTATGGATGGACGTCAATCAGTTCATCAAAACCCTCAGACCACAAATCTCGAAACAATTTAGAAGCTAACTCCTAACCTATGACCCCATGGAACTAGAATAGGAAGTAGTGAGAGATATCCTATAATAAGCCGAGTGCGGCAAGAAACTACCTCCTTGAATGAATAAAGACATTTTTTTTCATTTAAAAGTTAGTCTCCCTATCAATGACAAGTACTATTAACATATTGGAATATACCAATTAGGACTAGGGAAATATGTGTAGAAAAGGCCACCTGAGAAGGAAAACTACACCTCTAGTTAATACTAATTGACAACCCTAAGATAGCCAACCTAAAGTCAAAATAGTACCCCACAAGAACTAAGGAACTCTCAACGTAGAGTTGAGACAAAAGGCTAAGAAGGAAGTTTCTAGGAAGGAACAAAGAGCTTACCTAGAAAATGGAGTCACCGGGACATGCCCTAACCAAGGGATAAAGAACCCAACTGGAATAGGAAAAGGAAAGAGTGTGCTCATAAGGAGCTGAGTGTAAGAGAAGCAATACTTATATGAGGTCAAAGAATAGGACAAACCTGGAAAAAAAAAGGGGGAAAAGGAGAAGGCAACATCAAAAGATGCAGATAGAGTGGGAGGATTAGTACCAGAAAGAAAATCGAACTACCGACAAGGGATTGAGTGAGCCCCTGTACAGGAGTTAAGAAGCACGGAGGAATTGAGTTGCCTCTAAGAGGGACAAGTGGAAAGGAGACAACAAAGAATAGAGGTATGGAATAGGGAAAGTATACCAAAGCCCCTCAGAAAGGGTAAACGGAAAGCGCCCTCCGGTAACTCTAGGGTAGGATATGGTAAGAGTGAAGAGGAGAAGAAATACGCTATGAAAGGGAATTCTAGAAGGAAGGTATGCGACTATGGACCCCTCGAAGGGACTATTGATGGGTGGCTAGACATAACATGGAGTGCAAGGGACCAACCTATAATTAGGAGCTCCTCGAAGAGAGGATAATGAACAAAAGGGAAATTCCCAAGCTAAGGAACTGTCAAGTGGATCATAAGAGGCTTAACCCAAAATAAGGAACCTAAAAAAAGGGGTATAAGTGATTAAGGATGTCTCAGGATGGCAAGTGTGACTTGCTTTGGAAAAGGAGAGTGGCCAATAAGGAAGCAACTAGTAACAATGGAATGATCAAAGAGAATAAACAACGCCCTATGAAAGACCGAGAAATAGTTTCGACTGCACCCTATAAAGGGGGAGAGAACGAGAACCAAAGAAGAATGAATTCTAGAGGTAGCTACCCCCAATAGTTGGATAAGAAAAATAGTAGGGATGAGGCAGTTAATGAACTAACACTCCCGGAGAATCATGGATTTAAATCCCATCAAAGAAGGAGGAAGTGAATAGGCCCAACGTTGGAAAAGAAGGATAAAGGAAATCCTTAAAGAATCAATGGTTGAAAATAGATTAACGACCAAACTCAAGCCATGAGAAGAATCAAGAAAGCCTTTCGCAAGGTGATCAAGAGACCTTGAAACAAGGAGGATTTGAGCGCCTCCCTAAAAGAGATAAATTGGTATTGGGATGCAAGTCAAAATGATGATAGGCTACAAATGATGTGCCCGCAAGATTCCCAAAAATAAGGGTAAGCAGAAGATGATGGCATCAAAGGATGTCATGAGGTTAACCTAAAGATAGATACTCAAGAAGACGAAGGAAAGATGAAATTCGAGAAAGGAGGAGGAAGCCTACCAAGGAAGGGAGCCCTAGAGAGGCATACATATCCCCAATGAAGGAATAATGAACCCAATTAAAGTGGAACAGAAGGAAAATTTGCAAAAGGAATGCAAGTTGGGATAAAGGAATAATTACGAGGGAAGTATACCCAAAAACCTAAATAGTAAGTTAAACCCAAGGAATGAGTAAGTAGGAAAATAACATCAAAAGATGTCGTACAAGTAAGAAAGGGGTGGACTGCCCATAGTAAGGAAATAGGGGAAATAACATCTAAGAAACCTTGGAGAAGTAATCACTCCAATTAAGAAGTGATTAAGGGAAATGACCATAGACATAAAGACTGGTCGTGGTCCATGCCCACTTAATGGAGCCTAAAGTGTGGACGGATGGGCATAGTGTGGAGTACACAAAATAAGATGTGATAATTGGAAGTTCCTCGGATCCAGGAATAAGGGATGAAATGGAGATTTTAAGATAATGGAGGATTGAAAGCGGGCAAATGCCCCAATATAGAAAGGGTGTAAGGAGATTAAGAAAGGAAACTTTCAAGGAATGGTAAGAAAGTTGAGCATGTAACTCCTAAGGTGAAAGTCTCCACTTTGAAGGACATAGTAACGGGAACTCCCCAAACAAAACAATTGACACGTAGAATGAAAGGGATCAACTTGGAATAAAGAATCATGAAATGGTCACGAGCGAGTAAGAGTGGATAGAGGAAAAGGAAAGTCCTTGAGTAAAGGACGCCACTAGGAATGAGGAAGGACACAAGAAGGGAAGAATCCCAATGTGTCGGTAGGTCATCGGGAAACCCGATGCTTGGAACCAGGGAAAAACCATTAAGGAAGTCGGTAAAGGACGAATAGATAAGGAAAACCAACACCATTACGAAAGAAATGACACCAAAGTTAAAAGAATGATTGGATAATGGTGAAGGTCGTCGAGAAATACTACCAGATGAAAAGAAAGGATGAAATGATATGATCCTCGAAAGGTTGGAAGGTCAAGAACAACCATCAAGGAATTCTAATGGACAAAGATAAGTTATAGAACATGTCATGCTATAAGGGACATGTAGGTCCACCAGTCCCAAGAAAATGTGACTCAAGTAAGAAAGAGTCAGTTAGTTAAGCATGACAAGGTCAAACAAAGAAAACCTAGATCGGTGTGCTAATAAACAAAAGATGGAGGAATGACCAAAATAAGGTAGAAAGGGAATCACATCAAAACCCATGGTGTCACACCTCAACCCAGTTTGGTCGGATTCTCGTGAGCAACCCGCCACTCCCTTTGGTTCATGAAGGGTTTCACCCTTTTCTAAACCGCAAGGAGTAAGGCGTCCTTATTTCTTGTCTTTCTTAGAATAACATTATACAAAACTGACATATTTGTCTTATAGGGAGGTCTTTAATTTTGGTTTTTCCTTGATTATCTGAAAGGGGTAAAAGAGAGGGGGTGAGTTCTACAACTCAGTGAGTGAGTGTTGGGTGTGAGTTTTCAAAATAGCTTTTTTTATGAAACCATACCAAGGTTATCATTTTCTTTAAAGAGAGGTTTCCTAAATTTCGGTTTTGAAAACCTTTTTCCAAGGTTTACCATTTCTTTTTCCAATGATTCTCAAATCTCAAAATCCTTTTTTCTCCCATTCACATATTAGGTGTGTTTAGCTCTCTTAGCCCATCCCCTTGCCTCGGGAGGCGTTTAGCAAACAAACACATGCCCTTCAACATGAAGGGTACACACATTTGCAAGTGTAGCTCGTTCACTGCACCCACGTGAGGATCGGAGCATCTTTACCATCCACCAAGATAGAAGTCCATCCACTTCTACCCTGGGTTTGAGTGGATATTCCCAACATCCGACCCTTAGACCTAAATATCACTCTATATTCGTATGAGGATAGAGACCTCATCCCGAACCCACCCCGCTCTCATGTGCAAGAAGCTACTCTGAGCTTCAAGACAGACTAGCACAATAAACTACCCTTATCTCCATCACGTCACCTAGTAGCCCTTAGGACCCATCACTACCCCTCTTGGGAATCTTGATGGTCCTGTACCACAAGTGCATGCACAAACAACAATTTTCATAGATGGCTATTATCTTTCGTGCCAATGGTCCAACGGCCTCGACCCTCAACCCGACCTGCATCAGTTTTTTCTAGGCCGGTCCGTCTACTTGGCCCTGATGCACTGCCACTAGTCCATCGAGTACTATGGGTGCTGACTTGGTACCATGGTAAAATCACACAACAATTTCATTATAAATTTTCATGGCTTTCTTAACTCAAGTTTATTTACGAGCTCCTGCTCGTGCCCACTGGCCTTGGGCCTACTGCACGTGATTTTCCAAAAACCGGGCATTTAGCCCCTTGAGTGCAAAAATACAAGGCCTCTGGCCTATCTGAGCTATTCTATCTCCCATCAAGAAGATCTCCCAAATCTTTTAAGCGTTGGCACACAGTCAAGAGAGAATAGTTCTGACAAGAAGTTTATTTTCAACTTCATCACACCAACTGGGTGTGATGATGTCTCTGCTTACAACCGGTAAGCGGATTTCTCCTTTCCTCAAGGAAGTACGTCATACCAACTGGGTATGATCATCTCAACTTACAACCAGTAAGCAGGTTTTCTTTTCATAAAAGTAAGCTAATCATCCCAACCAGTATGATGTATAACATTCCCACTCACCCGATGACCGTGACGTGTTCGTCCCTAGTCAGTTTCTAAGTCCATGCTACCTTTTCCTTGCTGGCCTTCTGGTTTCTCGTGTCCCTACACAATTTGGGAATCCTTATCAATTAAGGTTTGGCATGACAACCAACATTTTCTCATGTATGGGCTACTAGGCACCAACTTTTGATTTATTGCACTTAGGTCCCTAAAGTTCACACCTTTTGACTTTAGGTCCCTAGTGTTAAAATTTTCTCAAATTAAGTTTCAAGGACTTCCAATATTCTCATTGGGCCCTTAATTTACTTTAAATTGTGTAAGGGGCTCAAGTTTCCCAAAATTCTAATTTGGTCCCCAATTTTCCAAAAATTATGGTTTTACCCTTACTTTCCAAAAATAGCAATTTGGTCCCAAATGTTTCAGAAATTGACCAATTTATCCCCTAAAACTTTTCTCATGGCCAATTGGCCTTCAATTTTGGGAAATTGCATAAAGGTTCCTCAATTTTTTTAAATTCCCAATTTTCCCCAATTTCTCCCCTTCAAACTGACCGAAGTTGATTTATTCAAATTAGCCATTCAATCGAAATTAATTGCTCCAATTGAAGGTATTGATTAGTTCCTACACTTCCATATGATTCAATTGAGCTTTTAACCACAACGTTTGGGTCCGAATTGAGCTCAAACAGAGTTTCACCGGAAAACTATTCGTAGAGAGAGAAAGTTTCGAATGCTTACGGTCGGAGGTGCGGCGGTCCGAGCTCTCGATCTGGGGTGGTAGCTCTCATCCTGAAGTTTCTTCTAGGATCAAGAATTGCTACAATTGATGTCCAATTGAGGGAGACTTTTATGAGTAAATTTAGCACTTTCTCTCTCTAACTCCGATCTGCAACGACTAATGATGGCTGAATTGGCTTACCTTTCAACTCTGTTGATTTCGTGTGTGGACCATTGGGGTGTTGGGGAGGCTTGTTTTGGCCGGAGGAAGGCTGAATTTGACTAAATTTAGCTCGGCTAAAATAGGACAGCTTCTATCCATTGGAGTTGCTTTACTGTTTGATTCCGCCGACGCTTCTCCGACAGTCCTAGGGTCGAAAGGAAGATGCTATCAGGTAGCTGACTTCCCCCAGAGTTTGTAGGACCCAACCTTGCCTTTTGAGGCTAAGAAAACTACCTAAGTTGAAGCTCTGGTTTGAGCTTCACCAGAAAATGGAGTAGTTAATAGAGAATTGCGATTTGAGGTGTGTGGATGATGAATGGAGAGGAGCTCTTTATATAGGGAGCTCGGGGACCCTTTGCCCGACCACTTTCCATTTTGGTCGAGCTTATCCTCGCCCTGAAACTACATGAACAGAGCAGTTTCAACTTCACTGGCATTATCCATTTTCTGCATTAATGAACAGTGTTGTCATCTCGAGGAAGAAGATAACACTGTTCCAAACTAGACCAATCTGGTATGACCGGGTTCATGGAGAAAATCGACTAGTTCAGGTCCAATTTGACCGATTTTTTCAAATCTAAAAATTTATAAATTTATCTAAATTTATTTCCCACCGAATGGTGGCTTAAATTTCCCAATTTGATAACTATAAGCCACCACAAAAAATGAATTTATATTTTGGTTCATGTATGGTTCAAACCGGTTCAATCTGCTTTAGGTTTGGTTCACCCTGAACCGGTCTGGTTTTCTCTTCCCTTTGTTCCAAGGTTCTTTTCCATGATTTTTATTACCATTTGAGTCATTTGGGATTTGCAAATTTTCCATTTTACCCTTTCTTTACCGGTTTGGGTTTATTAACCGACTCGATTTTTTTCTCTTTTGATTTGACCGGTTCTTTTCCTGATTTTGCTTATCTTTAAAGGATGAGGTTTACAACTCTTCCTTCCTTTTAGGAGTTTTGTCCCCAAAACTTAGCCATCATCCTTTACATCGGAAATAATTTCACTTGATGTCAACTCGGGGTTTTCTTGACATGCTAACACTTTGGTTGTTCTTTCACTTAGCCCCTTTAAATCACGCACTTAAGGAATTTCTTTTCCTTTCCATTATTTACTCAATCCATGGAGTTTATCATAACTAGGCATGTCTTTCCCATGAGTCCAAAGGTATATCCTTAGGTTCACTTCTTCCTCTGCTTAGGGCAAGATCCTTCCTCTTGAGGTTTCTTGTCCAGGATTTCAGGATTGGGAGATCCAAAATGCCTAATTGTTCTTGTATCTAGTTATTCTCTTGATCATTGAAACCATTTGCTCGGTGTTCTTTCGAGCGTTACGTACTTGTTTTCATGGATTTCGTTGTTATCACATTTTCATCATATTTTGACCCTTTCCTCCATCCGTTGTTTATTACAACTTCAGTCCAAATTTTATGTTTGACCTTGTCATGCTTAACTAACTGACTCTTCCTTACTTGAGTCACATTTTCCCTGGGACTGTTGGGCTTAAATGTCCCTTACAACATAACATGTTCTTGAACTTGTCTCTATCCATTAGAATTCTAGAACACTTCTTTAAGGGTTGTTATTAACTTTCCATCCTTTTGGGGAACTTCCTACCTATCCATTCCTTGGGTTTAACTTACTCCTTGGGTCCTCCTAGTATGCTTCCCTTGGTTCTTTCACCTCAGCATGCACTTCATTTGCAAGTTCATCTCTTCATCCCTTGTCACTTGGTTCCATTACCCCTTAGTTGGGACATGTATTCCCTAGGGTTTCCTTCCTTGGGAGGATTCTTACTCTTTTGTCTTATAATTCCCTTTTCATTCACCCTTGAGGACATCTAACCTTAAATGACATCCTTTGTTGCCATCCTCTTCTGCTTACCTTTACTCTTGAAACCTTGCGGGCACATCTTTTGTACCCCATCCTTATTCCCACTTATACCCTAGTACAAGTTTATTTCTTTAGGGAGGCGTTCAAATCCTCCTTGCTTCATGGTCTCTTAATCACCTTGCGAGAGGCTTACTTAACCTTCTCATGGTTTGAGCTTGGTCGTTAATCCAATTCTTGGCCATTGATCTCTTTAAGTATTTCCTTCACCCTTCTTTTCCAATGTTTTGGCCTTTTCAGTTCTCCCTTCTTTGTCGGGGCTTAAATCTGTGGATCTCCTGAAGGTCAGTTCGTTAACTGCTTTGTCCCTACTATTTTCTTGTCCAACTATCTAGGGCAGCTATCTCTAGAATTTACTCGTCCTTGATGCCCATCCTATTGCCCTTCTTAAATTGTAGTCTTTACTACTTCCCGATCCTTCTTAGGGAATCATTTATTGTCCTTGACTATCCCATTGTTATTAATTGCTTCCTTTCACTAGGTTCGTGTGAAATCCCTATTTGGCTCCTCTGCTCTTCCAAAGCCGGTCACACTTGGCCATCCTAATACACCCTTAACCACTTATGCCCCTTTATGAGGTTCCTTATTTTGGGTTAAGCCTCTTATGATCCACCTATTGGTATCTTAGCTTGGGAATTTCCTTTTTATCGTCTCACTTCCTACCTTTATCCTTCTACCAAGGGATTTCTATCCTGAGAGTTTCACGTTCAACCCCCTAACGCTCTTGTAAGGCTTTTCCTTCTTTCCATTCTTACACCCTTCTGATATCAGTATGTTTGTCCGCTCTTTATCCTTCCATGTCCTCCAACTTTCTTTTTGTTCCTTATCCTCCCTTTGAGGAACTCCTAATTATAGGTTGGTTCCTAGCACTTCATTTTATGTCCAGCAACCCATCAATGGTCCCTTCGAGGGGTACTTAATCATATACATCCCTTTAGAGTTCCCTTCTTCACTCTTACCGTGTCCTACCCTAGAGCTACCGGAGGATGCTTTCCACGTTTGCCCTTTTTGAGGGGTTCTAGGTGTACTTCCCATGTATCTTACTTCCTCTCTAGTTGACCTTCTTAAGAAGAAGTTCAAAATTTTTCTTTACCCTACTATTTCTTAACCTCTTTGTGAACATCTTTCTTGACCCCCTCCTTAAGGGAAAATCTACATTAAGCTCCGTTTGGGTTCTCTTAAGGTCCTACACTTGGTCTTCTTCCTGTGATCCTTCCTCATATAATTGAGGCACACAATCGAATCATTGAGAGAAAGAAAATTTTTAGGAACTCAAAATTTTCTTTATTCATCATTGAAGCAAGAATACGGTTTGGTGTTCTAACTTCTCTTAAGGGAGATTGTTTCAATGAAGGGTCGAGAAGTACTCACTACTATGCTAGGGTCTAGAAGAATTTCTTCCCAAGTGAGGTTGAAATCCCTAGCCGAAATCATGGTTCTTGTGGTGTTATCCCTTCGATCTTCGGTAGGTGAGGTGGTGTCCTTATTGGAAGGTATCACTTTGATTCCTTGCGGCATGGGACAGTCCTTTGCTATATGTCCTACACTTCTACACTCATAACAGGTTCTCTTGGGACCCATCCTCTGTAACGTTGGGTAACTTTTCATGTAGTGTCCTCATTGTCCATATCTATAACAGGTCATCTCCTTGTGTGAATCCTTTGTGGTCCCTCTTATACTTCGAGCATTGCAGGGCCTTTCAAAGGGATTGCTGGCGGTTCGATGCTTCACCGTCCTTGAGCCCGAATACCTTGAATGTTTTCTTGTCAAGTCTTCTTCTACCAGGGGTTACTCTAGGAGTCCTCCTATGCTCCTTAGTTCCTTGTTTGGCTACTTTTCTTGGGGCCATCTTCCTACAAGGTAGGTAATTTTTGTTTAATTCTTATGTTATATAGTCTTGATAATGTATTCGAGGAAATAGGCTCTGATACCACTCAAGTTGTCATGTCCTAACCCAGTTTGGTTGGATTTGCGTAAGCAACCCGCCACTCCCTTTGGTCCATGAAGGGTTTCACCCTTTTGTAAACCGTGAGAAGTAAGGCATCCTTCTTTCCTATATTTCCTGGAATAGCATTATACAAAACTGAATATCTTAAAACTGACATACTTGTCTTATAGAGAGGTCTTTAAGTTTTATTTTCCCTTGGTTACCTGAAAGGGGTAAAAGGGAGGGGGTGAGTTCTACACCTTAGTGAGTGGGTGTTGGGAGTTAGTTTTCAAAATAGTTTTTGTTTATCAAACCATGCAAAGGCTATCATTTCCTCTAAAGAGAGGTTTCCTAAATTTTGGTTTTCAAAACCTTTTTCCAAAAACCTTTTCCAAGGTTTACCATTTCTTTTTCCAAGGATTCTCAAATCTCGAAATCGTTTTTTTCCTATTCACATATTAGGTGTGTTTAGCTCTCTTAGCCCATCCCCTTTTCTTGGGAGGCGTTCAGCAAATAGACACACGCCCTTCATCGGGAAGGATACACACATTCGCAGGTGTAGCACGTGCACTGCATCCACTTGTGGATCGGAGCATTTTTACCGTCTACCAAGATAGAAACCCGTCCACTTCTACCCTAGGTCTGAGTGGATGTTCTCAACATTTAACCCTCAGACCCGAATGCCACTCCATATCTGTATGAGGACAGAGACCTCATCCTGACCCCACCCTGGTCTCATGTGCAAGAAACTACTCTGAGCTTTAAGACCAACTGGCACGACGAACTACCCTTATCTCCACCATGTTGTCCAGTAGCCCTAGGACCCATCACTACCCCTCTTGGGTATCTTGATGGTCATGTACCACAAGTGTATGCACAAACAATAATTTTCACATATGACCACTATCTTTCGTGCCAATGGTCCAACGGCCCCGACCCTTAACCCGACATGCATCTATTTGTCTAGGCCAGTTCGTTGACCTAGCTTTCATGCACTACAACCAGTTCATTGGGTACTATTGGTCTTGACTTGGTACCATGGCTAAATCACACAATAATTTCATTAGAAATTTTCATGGCTTTCATAACTCAAGTTTGTTTATGAGTTCCTACTCGTGCCCTGGCCTTAGGCGCATTGCACATGATTTTCCAAAAACCTGCCATTTATCCCCATGAGTTCAAAAATCTAAGGCCTCTGGCCTATATGAGTTGTTCTAGCTCTCGCCAAGAAGGTCTCACAAATCTTTTAAGCATTGACACACATATAGGGGAGAACACTTATGACAAAAAGTATATTTTCAAATTCATCACACCAACCGGGTATGATGATGTCTCCGCTACAACTGATAAGCGGGTTTCTCCTTTTGTCATAGAAGTTCTTCATACCAACTGAGTATGTTCATCTCTACTTATGACCATTAAGTAGGTTTTCTTTTCATAAAAGTAAGCTCATCATCCAAACCGGTATGTTGTATAACATTCCCACTCACCCGATGACCATGGCGTGTTCATCCCTAGTCAGTTTCCAAGTCCATGCTAGCTTTTCCTTGGTGGCATTCCGGTTTCTTGTGTCCCTACACGATTTGGGCATCCTTATTAATTAAGGTTTGGCATGACAACTATCGTTTTCTCACATATGGGCGACTAGGCCCCAACTTTTAATTTATTGCACTTAGGTCCCTAAAGATAACACTTTTGACTTTAGGTCCTTAGTGTTAAAATTACCTCAAATTAAGTCCCGAGGACTTCCAATATCCTCCTTGGGCCCTTAATTTACTTTAAATTATGTAAGGGGCTCAAGTTTCCCAAATTTTTAATTTGGTTCCCAATTTTTCAAAAATTATGGTTCTTCCCCTACTTTCCAAAAATAACAATTTAGACAGAAATGTTTCGAAAATTGACCCCATTGTTCCACCAACACTTTTCTCATGGCCAATTGGCCTTCAATTTTGGGAAATTGCATAGAAGTCCCTCAATTTTTTGAAATTCCAAAATTTTCCCCAATTTCTCCCCTTTAAACTGATTGAATTTGATTTCTTCAAACTAGCCATTCAATCGGGGTTAATTGCTCCAATTGAAGGTATGGATCAGTTCCGACACTTCATACTATTCAATTGAGCTTTGAACCATGACATTGGGTCCGAATTGAGCTCAAATGGAGCTTCACCACAAAAGTATTTGTAGAAACAGAATTTTTGAAATCTTGCCGTCGGATGTGTGGCGGTCCGAGCTCTCAATCTGGGAGGTAGCTCTCGTCTTGAACGTCTTTCTAGGATCAAGATTTGCTACGATTGATGTCCAATCAAGGGAGAATTTTATTAGTAAAATTTAGCCCTTTCTCTCTCGAACTCCGACCTGCAACGACTAAAGAGGGCCAGATTGGCTTACCTTTCAGCTCTATTGAGGTCGTGTGAGGGTTGTTGGGGTGTTGGGAAGGCTTGGTTTGGCCATAGGAGGGCTGAATTTAGCTTGGCCAAAGTAGGGTAGATTTGGTCCATTGGAGCTGCTTCACTATTTAATTCCGTCGGCACTTCTCCGACGGTCCTCAGGTCGAAAGGAAGATGCTATCAGGTTGCTGACTTCCCTAGGAGTTTGTAGGACCCGACCTTGCCTTCTAAGGTAAGAAAATTGCCCAAGTCGGAGCTTTGGTTTGAGCTTCACCGAAAAATGGAGCAATTGAGAGAGAATGGTGATTTGAGGTGTGTGGAGGATGAATAGAGAGGCGTTCTTTATATAGAAAGCTCGACCCTCAGCCCGACCACTTTCCATTTTGGTCGAGCTTATCCTCGCCCTGAAATGGCCTGAATGGAGCAGTTTCAGCTTCGTCGGCGTTATCCGTTTTTTATATTAATGAATAGTGCTGTAATCCTAAGGAAGAAGATGACACTGTTTTGAACCGTACCTGTCCAGTCCGACCGGGTTCATGGAGAAAATTGGTCGTTTTAGGCTCAATTCAACCAATTTTCTCAAATCTAAAAATTTCTAAATTCATTTCCCATTGAATGGTGGCTTAAATTTCCCAATTTAATCACTTTAAGCCACAACGAAAAATGAATTTAGATTACAGTTCATGTATGGTTCAAACCGATTCAATCTGGTTTAGGTTCAGTTCACCCTAAACCGGTCTGGTTTTCTCTCCCCTTTGATCCAAGGTTCTTTTCCATGATTTTTTAACTTTTTGAGTCACTTGAGATTTGCAAATTTCCCATTTTACCCTTTCTTTATTGATTTGGGTTCGTTAACTAGCTTGATTTTTTTCTCTTTTGATTTGACCAGTTCTTTTCCAATTTTTCTTATCATTAAAGGACGAGGTTTACACACGGGGTTAAGGATGAAGAGTGCTAAAGGATGCGGAGCTAAAGTGCATCAACGACCAAGGAAATAAATGGAAACGAGGAAGATCGGACGTGTATGGAACGTCCAACCCAATATCATGGATTAGAACCCTTAAGAGGAAGAGTCTTACCCTAAGTAGAGTAAGAAGTGGACCTAAGGATGTACCTTTAGACTAGAGGGTAAGACATGCCTAATGATGATAAAGCCCATGGTGTGAGTAAATAAGTGAAAGGAAAAGAATTTCTTAGGCACATGGTTTAAAGGGGCGAGGTGAAGGAATCACCCAAGTGAAAAATGTCAAGCAAACCCCAAGAGGACATCAAGGGAAGTTACTCCCGATGCAAAGGATTGCTAACTTAGTTTTGGGGACAAAACCTCTATAAGGAGTTGAGAGTTGTAAACCCCATACTTTAAAGATAAGAAAACCAAGAAAATAACCAGTCAATTCAAAAGAGAAAACCCAATGGTTAACGAACCCAAATCAGTAAAGAAAGGGTAAAATGAGAAATTGGAAAATCCCAAGTGACTCAAAGAGTCATAAAAATCATGAAAAAGAACTTTGTAATAAATGGGAAGAGAAAACTAGACCGGTTCAGGGTGAACCAAACTTGAACCGGATTGAACCAGTTTGAACCATATATGAACTAGATTCTAAATTCATTTTTTGTGGTAGCATAAAGTGCTCAAATTGGGAAATTGAAGCCACCATTTAGGAAATGAATTTAGAAATTTTTAGAGTTGAGAAAATCGATCGAATCCGGCCTGAACCGACCGATTTTTGCCATTGAACCCTATCAGACCGGACCGATCCAATTCGAAATAGTGTCATCTTCTTCCTCGGGATGATAGCACTATTCATAAATGCATAAAACTTCCTTCTCTGGTGAAGGTGTAACTGCTCTGATCAGGCCATTTTCGAGCAAGGATAAGCCTGACCAAAATGGAAAGTGGTTGGGTAAATGGTCCTCGAGCTACCTATATAAAGAGCTACTCTCCATTCATCTTCCACACACCTCAAATCACCATTCTCTCTCAATTGCTCCATTTTTTGGTGAAGTTTAAATCAAAGCTCTAACTTGGCCAATTTTCTTAGCCTCAAAAGGCAAGGTCGGGTCCTACAGACTCAAGGGGAAGTCAGCTACCTAACAACAATCTCCTTTCGACCCGAGGACTATTGGAGAAGTGCCGACGGAATCAAACAATGAAGCAGCTCTGATGGACCAAAGCTGCCCTATTTTGGCTTAGCTAAATTCGGCCAAATTCAGCCCTCCTCTGGCCAAACCAAGCCTCCCCAACACCCCTATGACCCTCACACGACGTCAACAAAGCTAAAAGGTAAGCCAATTCGATCATCCTCCATCGTTGTAGGTTGGTGTTAGAGAGAGAAAGTGTCAAATTTCATTAATTAAATTCACCCTCATTTGGACTTCAATTATAGCGATTATTGATCCTAAAATGAACCTCAGGATGAGAGCTACCTCCTCAGATCGAAAGCTCGGACCGTCGCACCTCCAACGGTAAGCTTTCTCTCTATGCGAACAGTTTCTGGAGAAGCTCTTTTTCAGCTCGTTTCAGACTCAAATCATATAATTCAAAGCTCAATTGAATAGTATGGAAGTGTCACATTAGATCCATACCTTCAATTGGAGCAATTAACCCTGATTGAATGGCCAATTTGAATAAATCAAATTTGATCAGTTTGAAGGCGAGAAATTGGGGGGAAATTGAGGATTTCTAAAACTTTAGGGACCTTTATACAATTTCCCAAAATTGAAGACCAAT